>OZ014520.1:590690340-593316827 GCA_963966055.1 Lathyrus aphaca | reverse complement strand
TATGCCATGAGACCCTACTTGACTCTATGCATGTGGTACCAATATTCCGATCTCTATTTCAAGATTCAGTTCCGTCGGAACTCTCAACCCTCTTTCGTGGTCCAGTATGATCCATATTTTATGATCACACCCTCGACCACTATTTCATGGCCACATACGATCCTTATTTCATGATCGCACCAACAACACAACGATCCCACTTGGATCTAACCATTATACCCTACCTTGGTATAATATTCCAACTATGCAACATGTCATGCAACACCAATGACATATATGCAATAAATACAACAACTACAAATACAACTCAACAACATCATCATACAACAATTCACCACAACAACTAGTATTCATCAACATCATCCATATTTTAGCATATAACCTCATAAATCAACTTCAACCACCACAAACGCAACAACACCAATTACAACAACATATTACATATACATGTATAAACAACAATAATATGTAACTTATCACAACCACAATAACTACTAACAACAACAACAAAACCAATAACATACCAAACTATGTTCATTTTCAAGTTATACCAATTATTTCTATAATTACATGTATAACTCTCCTCTCGCTGCCTTAATCTACATTATTTCCATTCCTAAGCATTACTAAGTTAATTAGATAATTTTAAGGAATTTTTCGGAATTAAAAATCGACATTTTTTTGCTCCAGGTCTCGCTGAGCGAGGGGGATTGCTCGCTTAGCGAGCAAATCTCTGACTTTTCCAAAGTTCACTTTGCTCGCTAAGCGAGCTCTGCGATTCTGCAGCTCTCCCTTCTGTGACCTTCACTCAACCCACTGCGATTTCCTGCATCAAAATCCATTTTTTCCAGCCAACAATTACCAAATTCATCCTATTATCATCTATTTCATACAATTATCATCTAACAACAACAATTTACCAACTAATCCACACAATACCTATACAAACAACAAAACTCTAATCTCCAATCATCAACCTACCCAATTCCCATTATAAAACCCTTTAGAGATGGAAGAATCCCACTCTTACCTTGGTTTTGACGAGAAATTCCTCTTATTCGTCTTCAACTTTAGTCATTTCTATTCTCCCTTCTCAATTTCAAGATCGTTCATCTTTCTCCCAAAAACACGATTGTTTTCTCCTTCTTACCACATAACCTCTGAGACCAACTTAAGAACTTCCACAATTACCCTCACTAATTCCACCAAATGACCACCTTACCCCTTACCTCATATTAGTCCAATTATTTGTTTTATCACTTAATAATATAATTATCCACCATAATATAATTTTTAAGTTAATATTATATTTCAATAATATATTATTCTTCCACACACCAAAATACAACATTCCAAATAAAACAATTAAATAAAATTTGGGGCGTTACAGCAGTGGGGAAAATCAAACTCCCGTATAATTCGAATGATCTGCTCAGACATCAGAATCTTCGGGAAGTCATTCATCTTTGACTTGTGCGATGTCACCTTCAGTGTGGGACGCTCTTGTGACAAACATATATAAACAAATTAGAAGTTAGTTTTCATGGCACAATAATAAACAAATTAAAGCTAAACATAAAAGACATATACATCTCCCTTCCATAGTCGTAACGCCACATGGTCAACATACTTAGTAAGCATTGACCGATCAATGGGTCCTCTAGGGAATCCTTAATTAATATGCGCATAAGACTCGTCGAAGGAGTTGTAACCTCCGTGTCATCAATAACAGATGAGACCAAATCATCAATAACAACATCTGGATGGACCACCCGAGTAACAACATCATCAACAACCACCTCCCCAACAACCTCCTCCAAAGCAACCTCCCAAACCACATGATCTGCAACCTCCCCAACCATAATCATCGGATCAACAACCACCAGATCAACAACAACATCTAGAACCACCTCATATACCACCTTATCTATAGTTTGCACTATTGATCGTATCGGTCGGTGTCGAGTGCTACAAGGTGCGCGGAACGGACCCTGGTCAACCAACCACTTTCAGTTTGAACTAGTTGGAACCACTCATCTAACCCGTGTTAGGGAAGACTCAACCTCAACATCCATAATAGCCATATCCTAGTTAACGCTCTATTAATAGCTCTCCCTACAATAGTGACATCTCTGCCTCTGTATTTCACTGCAAAAGAAGGAGAAAAAAAATTAGCAACTACCGAAAATTTCAGAATTTTTAATAAAAAAAAAAGTTTTTATAACTGCCGGAAATTATAAAATTTCCGGTAAAAAAAACAAAGTTTTTATTAATACCAAAAATTTCAAAATTTCAGGTACAAAACCAGATTTTTATAACTATTGAAAATTCTGAAATTCTGAAATTTCCGATATATTATTTGGGATTTTATTTTAGAATTTTGGTAAATATTTTATAATAAACATTATAAATTTTGAAATTTCCGATACAAAATTCCAGAAATTTTACAATTTTCGATATGAACATTTATTGTTTTTGAAATTTCCAATAGATTTCTCCAAATATCAGGTATCGCCCCAAAATTTTCAAATTCACATGTGTATACTTACTTTAAAATTGAAAAATAGGTATAATGATTAAGGATAATATCGTCTTTTCATCCATAATAGAGTGTCAGATTTAAGTGGGGTGTCAAGTTAAATGCTAATTATTTTCCCAAATATTTAAGGCCCTAAGGCCCATAGCAAGTGAAACTCAAGATCTGTGTTTTTCATCAATTCACTTTGCAAAATTCGACTTCTTCCTCTACGTTTTACCTAGCAGCCACCACCGTCTCTCAAGCTCGCCGCGTCGCGTTGCTCCGCTGGTTCGTATTGTGATTTTTCATTTCTTCTTCACTGTCCTTCATCCCTCTACTGTAATTTTTCGCGCTTCTATGTCCATAGTTTTAGTTTATTTAAAAAAAAAATTCAATGTTGCGGAATTGAATCTCTGCGACACCAGCTACACGCGCTGTGTTGTTCGCATGAAACTCGTTTAAGGCAGCCGCGACAGCGATGCACGCCGCACCTGGCATCACTATACCGATCAGCGGCTGCTACCATCCGTAGCGCCGCGATTGCGCCACTATTGGCTGCGATTAACTACATAGGTCAGTGCATATTTCGTCGTCGGAACTAAGCTATACGAACATCAACGCGATTTTTCCGGTGTTGTAAATTATATATTGATTCGTTAATATTTGTAGTTGATAAACCTCTGAAATAAGACGTGTCCTTGTCGGTGTTAGACACATGCACCAATACTTGTGATTATGTTTAATTTATTTTTTCAAATTATTATCAGTGTCACCGTGTGATCATGGGGTGTCCGTGCTTCATAGGTTGTATATGATATTGCTCAGCTTTTGAGTCGTTACTTGAACTCTCTGGTGTATCAACCTATTTAATAACTCTATGAAAGCTGTTATTCTTGATTTTCAAAGCATTTAATTGCAAAGCTCTTGATTTTATACTAATCATTTGTCTTTTTGTTTTCTAGAGTAAGAAATGGGAAGCCAGAAGAAGAAGGCTCAGATGTTTATAAAACTCGTGTCTGCGGCTGGAACTGGATTCTTCTATGTAAAGAGGAAACCAAGACAGTTTACAGAAAAGCTCGAGTTTCGTAAGTTTGATCCTCGAGTTAATCGCCATGTTCTCTTTACAGAAGCTAAAATGAAGTGATATATAGCATCTTTCATCAATGTAATGTAACCATCCTGTACTGCTTTTTGAGATAATTATCACATTTGGTACTAATGTTTGAATAATGCCAATCTTTTTATCGTCTATGTCTATGATATTTTCTGTTTAGACTCGTTGTTAGTTGTAGTACTATTTGGGAGTTTTTGTTTCAACTCATCTAAATTCATTTGTATCAACAACTTTCCTAGAAATATAATATCTTTTTCCCCTGGATGTTGTAATTCTTTAAATACTAACGTGCAATGCATGGTTTAGGGTTTAGTGAGAGTCAAGAAATCCGTCATTTTAAATAAATTGTTATTGTTAGTAATTCAAAGGATGCTACAGTGGTACTACGAGTTTCAAATTCACATTGAATGTGAGTTGGTGAATTAAAACAATACCCCAAACTAGAGTTATTTACTTGATTATTTAGTAGATGTTACTGATCTAGTTAGATCTTACTAGCATTATTTTATGATTTGAACTATAGTATAAGTTCACATTATTACTATTTACTATTGCTATGCTTTTGAAGAAAAAAATGACAACATATTCCTGTCATTTTTAATAATGTCCTGTTAAACACAATCTATTATAGTTCAATACATTTTTCTGTCAATTAGATTCAACTTTGGTTTTTATATCCTATGACTATCACAAGAAAGTCAATTCATAGAAAATAATTAATGCTAATGTTTTACCTTAGCTATTCTAGAGATTATTATGGTACCAGGGGCAATGAATTATCACAAAATGTGAATGACTAATGTGTTGTTTCATTTTTCAAAGCAAGTAAGTACCTGCAATTATTTTAGCATACAAACATGTCTACAAAAGCTTCAAGGAATATGTATTATTGTAAAACTCACATTTCATACTCGATATTTTAGATACTTAAACACATAGAAGGGGCTAGTGATTTTTTTTCTAGAGTAAGAGATGGGTAGCCAGAAGTAGAAGGCTCAAATGTTTGCAAAACTTGTGTCTGCTGCTGGAATTGGATTCTCCTATGTAAAAAGGAAACCCAGACAGTTTCCAGTAAGCTTGAGTTTTGAAAGTATGATCCTATAGTTATAATTGTCATATTCTGTTTACAGCTAAAATAAAGTGATATACCACATCTTGCATCTTCCCTTTCAATGTAATGTAACAATCCTTTACTGCTTTTTCAAACAATTATAACATTTGATATTACAGGTTGAATAATACCGATCTTTTTAATGCCTCTGCCACTGTTATTTTTTTGTTTTGTTTAGACGGGTTGTTAGTATCTTGAACTATTTGGGGATATCTGTTTGAAGTTATCCAAATTCGTTTCTAGAAACGATGGAATCTTGTTGCTGAATTTTTTTCCTCTAGAAAGTGCTTGATTTGGCTCACATTTTAAGCTCTTAGAAATCATGTTTTAAAACTCGAATAACTAAAACAATTTTGGTTCTCAGTACTTTGTGGAATACATGTTATAATTATTAAATTTTTTTAACATTTCACTATCTTTTGTCTAGTGTCTCGTCCAAATAATCTTTACAAAATTCTAGTTACATGCACCCAAGCTATCTAGTTCATTAGTTATTGTTTATTTTCTATGCTATTAATCTCTGCTTTGAAAGCAGTAAAACTTTTCAAATTTTTTATTTCAGCCAAAGAATTTGTAAAAATACGCAGAAACTGCCATATAATAATTGAAGTCCGTTGGTAGTTGTGGTTGTGTTACCTCCACAGGATCATATATTGTTCATTTTCTTAGCTTTAATTTGAATACAACCTTTGGCATCTTATTACCGGACATGTTTTTTGATGTTCATTTTACTTTAGTAATCGTAACATGTGCAACATTTTAACATCATCATATACCGTTTTCCATATCTGAAGACCCTGGTTAGATAATCAAAATGAGTTGACAAATCATGAACTCATTTTGTCAAAGGTATGTGGTAAATTGTTTCATGTTTCACTGTCCTGTTTTGTTGCACTATTTTCCAAAGCACCACTCTTTTCCTAGGAAGGTATGAGTGTCTTTGCTATTGCCATTTCCCTTGATATAGAAATGTAAATTGTGTGAAGTGATATTTTATATTTTACTCTTTTCGTTATAAATTCTTTAGCCTTTTCTGTTTTACTCAATCTAAAACTTCTTTCATCAACAACCCCAAATAAGCCAACATTCATGGAAATGAAAATATCATTGCCTCAAGTATTTCTTTTTTTTCTTCTTCTTTCTTTTGGCACACAATTTGTTTCTCCCATGACAACAACAAATTATATGCATCTTTTCATGTCTCACACATATAGCACTATATGGCTATTCTATTTCTTTAATATAGCTTATATATTTATGTTAAACCCCATGTATAATAATAATATTGTTTGTTACATATTCATAGCCAAAATCATCATTCTGATATTACTGATATAATAGAATAGGTACATAGAGTTGCTATATTCTCCTATTCTTTCTACATAAAAATGGCAACCTCAGTAAATATTATTTGCAAAAGGACTGTGGTGAGCACAAAGGCGATTGAACCAGGAAAGTACTTACCCTTGTCAGTTTTGGATCGTTTCATGGAGAAAAACCACATTAGAATGGTATACTATTACCAAACATCTGAAGAATTAGAGCGTGGAAAATTGACCAAGAAGTTGAGAGAGACTTTGTCAGAAATGCTTACTCATTTCCCTATAGTGACAGGAAGGTTGATAAGAGATGATATGGGACATTGGAAGATCAAATGCAACGATGCTGGTGTTAGAATGGTTGAGGCAAAAGCTAAAGGTAGTTTGGAAGAGTGGCTAAGAAGTGTGGACAGGGAAAAGGAACTTAAGCTTGTTTATTGGGAAGATATGCATCAAAAGCCTTACTATTGGTCCACTTTTTATGTTCAGGTTTGAATTTTTGAGCCCTTTAAGCCCAGCTTCCAAAAAAGTGCTTAGTGTTGCCATTTATGGAAGTTAAATTCATTTTCATGCATTAAATATTATAATCTTAAATTCTGATATTAATTTCAGCTAACTGAATTTGAAGAAGGTGGAATAGCAATTGGCCTAAGCTGCACTCATCTCTTGGCAGATTCCATCTGTGCAACAAATTTCATGAAGGCTTGGGCTGACATTTCATTAGGCAACAAAATGATTTCACCTCCAATATTCCATCCTTTACCTCCTCAAAAACCACAAAACAAAAAGCCTACTAATATCTCATATATGGGCTTAATATCTCACTATAAATCCTCAATTGAGAAGCCCATTTCTATCAAGGAATCAAAGTACACCACTATTTCTATGGGCTTCTCTCACCAAATGGTCCAGGCTTGCATGTCTTTGGCCCAAATCAATGGTTCGTCAAGCCCAAGCCCAAACTCAACACCATTTGAAGCCCTAGCTGGGTTATTTTGGGTCGTATTAAGCAAAATCAAAGGTATACAAAATGGGCTTGTTGACATGTCCATATGTTTAAATGTAAGAAAAATCATGGGCTTAGATCAAGGTTTCTTTGGAAACTCCATGCTATACAACAAGGTGCATTTAGAAGAAAATTTCAATTTAGATTTATATGAGAATAAATTCCCACAAGCTACAAAGGCCATAAGAGATGTTGTGGCTAAACTTAACAATGAGGAAATAATGGATTTAATTGAGTGGTTTGAAAATAATGATATAAATTCATCTACAATGATGAAAGGTCATGATTTGGTTTTTACTAGCCTAGATGACGTTGACCCATATTTAGCTATATTTCAAGATACATTGAAACCAATTCATGTCTCTTATTACGTAGAGCCAGTTTTTGGAGAAGGACATGTTTTGATTCTTCCAACACCACTTGATGAGGGTCCCTTAGGAAGGCTAGTAATGGTGACACTTGAAGAAGAAGAGGCAATTAAGCTTTGTGAAGATGAATTTATTTCACAATTCTCTCCTAATATCTTGATGAAATGTGTAAATAAATATTAATTGTGTTTTATGCATGTGTGTCAATAATGGTGAGATTATCTTAAAATAAAATTGTATGATTGTATCCACCTTCATAAAAGAAAACGCACTTATATCTTCATCAACACAATTTAAGGTGATGTTAAAAAGTAATATATAATCTATTATTTTACCAATATATACCTACTAATCAGCTAACTAGGTTGGTGGTATTCTGCTCATCATAACCAACACAATTATAAAATATAAATAATTAGTATAATCTTCAAATCCAAAATCAATTCATGACCTTATAAGTTAGGTAAAATTTTGTTGGGGAATATACTTGTTGAATTATTAAGTGTCAATATTAACTTTATATATATATATATATATATATATATATATATATATATATATATATATATATATATATATATATATATATATATATATATATTGAAAAAAATGAATTATCATTTATGATTTAAATAATTAAATCTAGTGCTCAAGTTTGGTCGATCTGTTACTATTCTTTTACTTTGAATACAAGCTTATTATTCTAATATTAATAAAAAGATAAGATAAAAACATTAGCCCGGCTAGTTAAAAGTTATTTAGCTGCATTTTTAAAATTGATACAAGAATAGAGAATTTGATTATCCCACCAAAGTGGTGGAAAACATCTTAAGAAAATATGAAAATACTTGTAAGAATTTTAAAATGCATATTTTCGGATGCATTCTTTTAACACCAAAACACGTTTTTAAGTGATTTAATCCCATTTTTTCCTTAAAATTTGGTTTAGAAATTCACTATATACTTATCATCTTATATATTTCTAATTGAGACATCCTCATTTTATTTAAAAAGTAGTTCACTAATATATGTTATATTGGTCTCGTTGTCGAGGGGTTTCAAATAGACACATAATAATTGCAATTGCTTTTGTTAATAATAATCATTTGGTGCATGTGAAGTTGAAATCCAATTGTCCTTTGTGTTCAGTCACAAATCGATGGAGACGAAATTGTAGATAAGTGGCAAGAGCATGCAAATCAGCATATGCGAGACATACTAGACACTGGGAAAAAGTAGCTAGGAAGTCAACATAATTTATTTTGTAATGATATGATAACACTTTTGTATTATATGTATATGTTTATCCGCTTAACTTTGTTAAAAAAGTCAAGAAAATATTTTTTTTAAAATTTCATAACTGCCTACCAGACTTTTATAATTTCTGGAACTTTTGGTTCATATCGGATTTTTCATAAAATCCGGTAGGTTTATTTTGTTTCTGTTTTTTTTTCTTCTTTCAAATATCTGGTAACTATTTTCCAGATTTTTTATAAATCCGAAAGTTCTTCAAAAAATTTCCAAAAATATATTAATTTTTTATCGACAATTTTGCAAATCTTTGACATTTTTACATACTTTTGCAAAATATCCGATAATTCTTCAATAAATCTGATAATTCTACTTTGAAATAGGAAATTTGACGACATATTCGGTAGCTACATGAAAAATTCAGAATTTAACAACTTTTTAAAAATTCAAGTTCAATTTTTTTTTCAAAAAACCTTTATTTTTTATCGACAATTTTGCAAATGTCCGACATTTCTGCATACTTTTGCAAAATTCCGGTAATTTTTCAATAGATTTGGTAATTCTACTTTCAAACGGAAAATTTGACGATATATTCGGTAACTGAATGAAAAATCCGGAATTTAACAAAACTTTTTAAAATCTGTCAATTTATAGCAAGGACATAAACGTAATCACAACCCTTTAGGAAGGTGTCAGGTACAATTTGGGGGTGGTTGGAAGATTCCTATACCATTCACCATTGAATGTTATGTGATCCATCGCTTGTTAAATGCTCAAAACTCCCATGACCTCAATCCTGGAATCAGTTTAGCCAACTGCTGTCTATCTCACAACAATTCTCAAATCCAAAGAAAATAGTTAAATAAGTAACAATGATAAAGAAAACATAACAATCACAATCATAATTTAAATATGGTTAATATCATTTTACCCCTACTAGTTTACATTTCGTAAAAGAAATTATGATTCTAACCACGCAACATAAAAATTTTGTTCCTTTAGACCTTTAAGTGAAAATGACACCCTTTAGGTAGCTATGTGTCCTGCTCAGTGGCAATTTTATTTTATTTTTCAACATTTCTAAATTACAGCTATGTGAACTTATGTCATGTCACTAACTCATAAATATTTCAATATTTTTCTGTATTTAAATAATTAGACTTGGAACATTTAGGGTATTTCTCTTCTCATCCTCCTCATTTCTCCATAACAGAGAAAGTTTGAGAAATTTCATTGAAGACCAAACGTGCGAAGGAGAATAATAATATGGGTTTCAAAAGTGTTCAAGGAAGTTGTTTACATTGGTCTCATAGCTCAATTCAGTGAAGAATCTTAAAAAAAGTATGGTAATTTCCTCACATGTTCTTAGTTTTGTTTTTAATTTTAGACAATAACTCTAATGAATGTCTTTCTAAAACAAAATATGAGTAAGTTCACTGTTTTTATCCATCAAGGGGGGGTTTTGTTAGAGATAATACAATATTTTATAGAGGTGGTGTTCAAACAACTGTATATGATAAATGTAGAAAAAATGGGGGAGGGGTGTCTGGCGTGTTGGAACTAATTATTGACCGGGGTTATGAAAGAAATACTTTTAGGACTTGGAGAAAACTTATTAGTATCAATGATTACTTTTTTTTTGAAGTTAACAATGATAATCATGTTGTAGATGTCACAACTTATGTTGTTGGTAATAATATTGAAGGGTATTTATATGTTAAGCACAATGTGAATGACGTCAAAGTAAAAGTTGTTGAGCCTCAATGTATTGAATTCACGGTAGGGACTGATTCAAGTGATGGAGAAAGTGATGATTGTGCAATGAGGGTTAGGTTTGATGATACAAAGGATGAAATAAAAACTGGAATGGATGATGGTTTGGAAGTAATTGAAGATGACAGACCCAAAGATGGTACAAATAAAGTTAAAGTCAATGGGAAGGCATATAAGATTAAGATGTGTCAGACTAAGTCACCCAAGAAGAAATTAACCCCAAAGAAGAAGAAACTTCACGTTGTTGTACCCAAAAGGATAGCCAAAGCTTCTAAAACCAAGTATTTTTATTGAATGGATTAGGAAGAAGACCAATATGTGAGTGATGAGTTGGGTAACTCATATCCAAATGCGTCTGAAGATGAAAAATTTCAAAAGTATGAAAGTTTATGAAAGAGCAGTTAGGTAGTAACTATGAGTTTAAGTTAGGTATGGAATTTAATTTCTTAGCTGATTTCTAGGATGCTATGATAGAATGTTTAATTTAAAATGGAAGGAAAATTACATTTGTCAATAATGAAAGTAATAGAGTTAAAGTAGAATGCAAGGATAAATGTGGGTTTTTGGCTCTATGCTCAAAACTAGGTGGAAGTCTGACTTTTCAAATAAAAACACGGGAAGGAACTCACATTTATGCTAAGGTTTTGAATAATAGAATTACAAATTCTATGTTGGTTGCAAAGGTTGTGGTAAATAAGATGCAGACACGTGAGAAGGCTATGATTGCTGACATAATTCAAGACATGAGGAATAACTACACTATTGGGATTACACCAAGTAGGGTGTAACAACCCGCCCCCCACAAGATAATCCCGACACTGCCACCTCAGGATCTTCTCTACCCCCATCACTAGTAGAGTTTTTGCCTTCCGCAGGAATCGAACCCTATACCCTGGGATACAAGTAAATTAAAATGAAAATATTCATTTTTTGTCCAACAAAATATTGCCACTACCTCACCTACTAGGCTCACGAGGCGGACGAGAGGCGTATGACAAGATTTACGAGGCACATGTCTCAATTTTAGAGCCAATATAAATATCTTTTTTCTGACATTTTTTGTTGCACATAAATAACTTATAAAAAGAGAAACTTAGAGTTAGAGAAGTAGAAAAAAAAATTCATAGGATTCATTTTTCTAAGAATTGAAAAAGATTTTTAGATATATTTAAAGGTATTAAGAAACACTTTTAAACATCTGAAATTATGACTCATGTATTGGATAGAAAATAAGAGATCTCTAAACTTAAAAAACTCTTTTCTTGTAATCAATTAAAAATCTTAATCATATCATATTCAAATATAGCATTATAATCTAATATATTTTCCACACATTGTCAAAAATAAAAAGTACTTTTAAAAAAAGAAGTTTAATGATAACTCTTTAAATACCTCTTTGTCAAAAAAGAAAAACTTAAAACCTCAATAACCTTGTAAGTCAAAAGTATAATAACACCATAGATTAGAAATATGTTAGGAACACATATCAATCAATTAGTACATACATATACCAAACAACTTAAACAAAGACTTTATATTCAATCTCATATCTAGCCTCATATTAAGCACACACACATTACGCATTGCTTGCATAACATCATACGTATGTTGTGGCTTTTCATTTGTTTCAAACTATTTCCTAAACCCTACCCTACATATATTTTCTTGATCTTATTAACGTTATGCCATTTTGTTTCTTTGTCATTGTTTTAGTGTAATGACATTGCCATCACAAGATAAGATTGTTGTTTCCATTAAATCATGTTCAAATTTCATCATCATTATCACATGTAATAGGCTCAAATTTTCCACACTTTTGGCCTCCTTTTTCCACGTTACTTGTTTTGTGCCTTTTCTTTTGGAGGGTAATACCAAAATCATATTCTATCTCATAATTACTAATCAACTTCATTTTAGATTTTTATATAATTAAAAAATGTAATAATAATATCATAAAATATTTTATTTTTATTAAATTAATCTTAAAAATATATATTAGAATTAATGTACAAAATAATAATTAAATATAAAAATAACTATCATTTTCTTAAATCATATATTTTCATTTTAATTTTTTTTCACTTTAATTATATATATATATATATATTTTATTTTTCTTATACTGATCGATCATTCTTCGTCTTAATTAAAATGTTATCTTCTTAAAATAAATAAATAAAATATCGTAAATTCAAACTCTTATGTAATATCTGTAAATAATTATTATATTAACATTCTACATCATCTAACAACCCTTTATATTATGTTTTCCAACTCATGCATTTTTTAGCATTTGGAAAATTAGAAAGTATCAATTGACAATGTGTGTCTTATCTGTCTTCTTCCATCATTTTGTAGTGCTTTAGTTTGTTGGAGTACTCAACATGTTTGGAGATAAACAAATATAGGTGGACGTCCACAAATAAAATCCTCAACAAAAAGAAAAGAATAGATAATTTAATTGATACCCACTATTAATAAAAAGTATTTTAATTATTGTTTAATTAGTAGATATATGTGTTTTTAATTTAATTTTTAAAATTATTAAAATATTACATTACTTAAATATTACTATTTTCAAATAAATTTTAACTCAATTTGTTTAATTTAAATTTATTATTTAATTAATAATTATGTCATTAATGTGAAATACAAAATTAATATTTTATATGATAATATTCTTTTTTCAATATTTGAAAATGGAAAAAAATTTCTACACACTTACAAATATTAATAATATTTTTTTGCATAAATACATTTTTTAATACATTTCTTTTAAAGTTATATTTTTAGATATCTACAAATACTCATTAATATTTTAAAGGAGATAATTTATATACAATTTATTAGATGTGATTTTTACTATTTACCAATGTAAATATGATAGATGTATTTAAATATAGTTTAAGGACTGAAAAATTGAGGTGATTGCATATATGTAATATGTAATTAGAAATTATACGTTAGAAAATAATAAAAATCACATTTAAAAAATTCTATCTAAATCTTCTCTTATTTTAAAATTTGTTAAATTTTCATTTAATAGATACTCATATTCGGATAAAGGACATGTATAAATATTGTTTTTATCTAACAAAAGTAGCGGAAAACTACTGATTTTGCATATTGCTCCATACATCTTATCATTCTTAATGTATCACTATTGTAAGTTAAGTTTATATAGAGATAATGGTTAAAATTATCAACTATTGATTCGATGGGAGATGCAGAAGATCATTGAATGATCGTCAACAGTTAAGATAAAGATAATATTTTGTTTCAGTGTAAGTATTTACCTATTCACTACTTGAGTGCCCACTTGTAATTAGATTAAACTTTTGGATTGGATCAATCTTATTGAATCATTAGCGAATTCATAGTAGTTGTCCCCAAATCCTTGATATCAGTTATGAACTGATGATTGTTGATGTCTTGGGGGCTTTGAGATCGATCGTTAGGTGAGTTTCATCATGGGAGCATAATTTTGATGAGAGAGTGCTCCAGAAAGAGGAAAAGTTCTCTTAAGAAGTTAAGTCGAAGTTTGTGGCATTGAGAACTGATAAGTTCCAAATTTACATAAAATACGTTGAAACTTATTAACTTATTTTACAAACAACTAATATAACCCTCTCAATTTGTTTATGAAAAAGGATAAAACACCTATTTGGATTTTCCTAGCATGTATTAACTAAAAAAAGTAAAAATTGGAAAATCACAAGTCAGAAGCCAGAGCAAAACCTAGATAAAGTGAGGCTCTATTTTTAGGGTTTTGCTCTAAGCGAACTCAGAAAGCCAGATGCCACTTCCAGGTTAAAGTACTTCATAATGAAGAAATATTTTGTGTTAAATGCAAAGGTGGTGCACCTAAAGAGAAAAGACGGCTAATGCCACCTGTTATACAACTAACATTGTTTAATCCAAAAGAAGCAAGCTTTCTATGCGTAAGGGTTGTGCGCCTAACGATGGCCCCAATTCCTTGCTTATATATAGAGGCTTTCAGTTTAGTTCAAACGAAGTTTCGGTGAAGTGAGGTTGTAAGAAATTAGAGTATGTTCACCTTGGTATGCAACATAAGAATAAGAGAGGGAACTCGAAGGTGGAAGCGATGCTCAAGTGACAGGGCAAATAAACTTTCGAGCTTAGCATCATGGGATTATCAGAACATCTACGATAAGTAACCGTAGCTAAACAATATTTTTGTTAAGGTTAGATGTAGTCATTATATTAATGTAATAAATAGGTCATGACACTTTAAGTAAGTCTACTTAAGATTTAATATTGACTACTCTTTAATCTGAATGTCCGTTTTAGATTTGTGAATTAACATTTGAAAGGTGATTGTAATTACTAGATCCAAGATAATAATCATCTATTAGATACTAATGCATAAATATAGGGTTAAGTTCAATATCTACACATACTATAGTATGGTAAGTGTGAATTATTTCCGCTTTATAACTCTTGGAACATAATGATTTGTGTTGGTTCATAGACTGAGATATCGTCTATTATGTAATGTGTTGATCTCACGATGTTGATACAAATAAAAGATACACATGAGAATAAAAAGTGGTAATATTAATAGCCGAGTAGAGAATCATATTACCGACCTATGGTTATGCATGATAAATACAAAATTATGAAATCTATCCATAACAAGTTTTCTTAATGTTAAACTAGAATCTCCATTTTATTTTCTATCATTTATTTTTTGACATTTACTTTCACACATCAAAACAAATATAAAAACATTCTCTACATAGACTCTTAAAGAACTTATAATGGTTCCCCTCAAACTGAGAGTAGTTCAGTTCCCTTGCAACACAAGAGATTTTCCACTATAATCAAACAATGAGTACAATTGCTTATGCCCTATAGCATAAGACTTTTCTTTGCTCAGACCTATAACCTAAGACTTGCTTGCTCAATCATCACTTGACTGAGACTTCCTGCTTAGATCCTCAGATCCTAAGACTTCCTACTTATACCCTCAAGTACAAGATTCCTTGCTCAAAATCATAGCCCAAGACTCCTTGCTTAAATCTCAATAATTTAAGACTTCTAGCTTATGCCCTAAAGTACAAGACTTCCCTGCTCAGATTCCACGAATCCAAGACTTACTTGCTTAAACCCCTTAAATTTAATACTTTTTGCTTATACCCTCAAGTGCAAGACTTCCTTGCTTAAACCCTCCCGGATTCAATACTTCTTGCTTATGCTCTCGAGTACAAGACTTCCTTTCTCAGATTCCACGAATCTAAGACTTCCTGCTTAATTAACAATTTGATCAAGGCTTCAACGCTCAAGCACATATCAAGAGACTTACTTGGATTAAACTCACAACAAGATACTTTAATGCTCAAGCACATAGAAATTTTTTTCTTTCTAAACTACTAAATAACTTGTTTAGCATAATAGACAACAAGGTGTACTTGATATACAATCAAAGGTACATAAAAAAATCTATAATAAAGATCATAACACTTAAGATTTCTAAGATATTCATTATTTAAGAAATCTTAAGGCTTTATACAATTTACAACAGATAACAGAAATTCTACATACTCGATGTTGTTGTTGATCTTGTTATTCTTCTATTTTGATATAAGCATGAAACACTTATTTTTCTGCTCGACCCTCTTTCTTTATTCCTTGTTAGTTCTCCAGATTGAATCTTCAGTTACTTAAATAGAAGATGCAAAAGAGTAGCCGTTTGAAGAGATAACTTGCACAAGTATCTCTGTTAATCAATAATATTAAGAGACGTTGAAGATAAATACACAAAAAGATATTTATCCATTGTCTAACTCGTTTAACCGTAACGTCTTCCTTGTGAGTTATACTATAGATTCTTTGAGAGTGGATATTCGTAAAGCATTTCAACTCTCCTTGAAATTAGTTCTAGACAAGCATTGCACATGGACTTAGATTATGGATGTTGAGATTTTATATTTTTGTGAATTACATGTCCTTGATTGTTGATTGCCCTAGACTGATAAACATGATTGCTTGAGTAATGGTTGAGTTATGTTCGTACTTACCTTGAGATGATAATTGTCTATTGTGTGAAAAATGTCTTGTTTGGTATCTTGCATGTTGAGTATGAGATAAATGCATGTTGAATGAACTTACATATGTTGTTTTGGTTGATTTTTTATCCTTATATAATGTTATTACATGTTAGGAATGGTTGGATAGTTATTTGGTGCTAAAATTGGTGTTAGAAAAGTGGCAGGTGCAATCAATTGCACCATGATAGTAATCGATTGACACCCCTGAAATTTCATTATCTTTGAAATAGAATGGTCAATAAATTAATTATTTCAAGGCACCAATCGATTGACACCCATGGGAAATTGAAAAATATGAAATAGAATGGTCATGTAATTGATTACAGCTATGAAGCAATTTATTGCACCTCTTAAATTTTTTTATTCACTTGTATGCCCTTGTAGTATGACTTGGTTGCTAAGTCATGTACTTGTGAAGTGATAACATGCTCTAATGCTTCGTTTGTGAATAACTGTGATTGAGTTAGCATGTGTATGAGAAACCCTAGTTGGTTAATCAATAAAATTGAGAAACCCTAGTTTTTTAATGATGAATGTGGGAAATCTAATTGAGTGGTAGTATGCAAACCATAATTGGTTTAAATGGCCATGTATGTTCTCAACTGGGAAGATAAATTGTGGATAACCTTAGTTGGTTAAACAATTGTGTATGTCTATGCTTACCTAAAGGATATTAACTAGTAAACAAGGAACTTATCCCTTAAAGGAAATTAATTAGGGATAAAATGTTATGTAATCCTTCTTGTGTGTATTTATTTACTTAATGTATATTACTTGGCAAGTGAGAATACATAAGACCGTGTTAGAATTCAACAGTAATTATCCAATTATCTAGTGCCGGTCGAGAGTAGGACATGATCAGGTATGTAAGTCTCCAAGGTGGACATTTCCAGGGCTCCGAGGGGTAGGTCTCACCGTAAAACCTTCCCGAATGACGAGGCTTAGTAATTTGCTCTGTTCAACGAGACTAACCTTGCCCTAATGTATATGTGTGACCGAGTAGCTATGAGTCGATGTTCATGTCTCGAGTGAGAAATAAAAGCTACATTATCTTCACGCTTGCCAATTATAATACTTAGATGTCCTTCGAGGATTTATTTGACAACGAACACTTGTCGAATTCGAATCATCAAAGATTGTTGGATTTGGTGGCTCTCATTCATTTCCTTCATCTATAAGCTATTTAATTTGTGGCCAATGTTAAGTTCTTAATTGTGAAGTTTTTTCCAATAATATATGATATCTCTTTCTTTGTGATTAAGAGATTGCCTCCAAATATTACAAGTCACACATGTTGCATGCTTCACACCAATGAGAAGTGTTACCCAGACTTGGTCAAATATTTTATGAATTTCTTCACTCTTAACATGGATGAAAATGGTAAACATAGGCTTAGAACTATTGTTAGAGACTCTGTGATTGAGGAGGATTTAGGTACACTTGCTGCCTCTCTTAATATTCTGTATTCTGGTGTTTTTCTCCGAAAAGGTGTCAACCACATTGACGACATTTGAGCAACATATGACAAAATGGAATATTACTATAAGATTTGCATGTTTCCTAGAGATTGTTATGTTGGGACAATTACCACATCTTACGTTTCTTTAAGCATCGAAGAATGAAGACTATATATACAACATATATATATACGACATGTATGTGTCTTGAAAGAGAGAATAATAATAACAATTAAATAAACACATTTTGTATGTATTTTGGGGGAGGTTAAGGAGATATTGAGAGAAAATATTATCCTTTTGTCCTTATTACTATAAGAGGATTTATTGGAATTTTTTTTTTTAAATAACTTAGTTTTATAAAAATATTTCTAAAATAACATATATTTCAAAAAAAATACCAAAATGACATAGTTTTTACACATGGTCGCCACACTGATTGGTGAACATGTAGAAATCTTGAGACAATTCGCCACTTGGTTTGACGAACATGTAGAAATTTGGAACCAATTCGCCAATCGGTTTGGCGAACATGTAGAAATTTTGAACTCATTCGCCAATCGGTTTGGCGAATTCATTTGCATGCAACACACATTCGCCATTTCATTTGGCGAATTGCTTTTAACTTTATGCATGTTCGCCCATTGGTTTGGCGAATATGTTATCAAACTATGTCATTTTGGTATTTTTTTTTGAAACATGTGTTATTTTGGAAATATTTTTATAAAACTAGATTATTTTAAAAAAAAATTCGATTTATTGTACTTTTCCTTTATATATAATAAAAAAATTCTCATGAATGCCTGTGATTTTTACCTCTCACATTGAAGAGGTTTTTCCACGTAATTATTTTTAATACCATTTTACTTATTATTCTTTAATTCTTAATTGTTTCAATCTTGTGTTTCTTTATTAAGTAGATATCTTGTATTAAGTAGATATTTTATCCGTATAGATACAGTTTTATAGTAGAAACTCTTTAAATTAATATTCGGTAAATTAATAAACTCTCTAAAATAATAAATTTGTCCGGTTCCAACTTGGGCCAATGTAAAAAGTTGAAAAAATCGATAATTTTTGATCCCAAAAAAATCATAAATTAATAATTCATAGAAACTGAAAAATATATATTACGCCCTATTGAAATATGATTCAATAATTATCTGTTTTTCTTTAAAGTTAAGTCTATTTGGAGTTCATCTCTAACTTTTCTTATTGCATCTAATAACTCAGGTGTTGTATTTTTGTATTGTATCATAAAATTGTGAAGAGTGTTCGACGCCATAAGTGCTTCTTTTCGCGTAACAAGCTCCAAAGACACCGTATCATCTTTACTGTCACCCTCTGCATTGTTCTCAATGAAACCCACAATATATTCTAAACTCTGAACCTCCGAACATGCTTCATTTTCACCTAGGTAGCTCATTAGATTGTCGATATCCATCTTATTACGATAGCCACAATGATTGATCATAGTTTCTCTCTCTTCATGTTTGTTTAAATGATATATTTTTATAATATAGTATCCATTTTTACGTGTTCAAATATCACAACTTTTTTTTCCCTCTCTTTTACATATAAAATAAATAAAATAATGTAATTAAAAACGAGATGCTAATATATTGAACAATACATATAGTTAATATATCTCCTACATACCTATATATACAGTTCCATAACCCTTGAGAATAAACAAAAGCTATCTACCAACTAAAGTATATATATATATATATATATATATATATATATATATATATATATATATATATATATATATATATATATATATATATATATATATATTTTCAACAGTGGACAAGGACAATTGTAACAAGTTTCAACCTCGTGACAACAATAGTCAATGTTATATTACCATAGTCATTTCTAATTGACCCAAACAATCCATGTTTAAGAAAATTGTATGTCTAATCATAGTAAGCTAAGCAATCATTTTCCCTATTTCTATTAAAAATTGAAGTGTCACATGGTGTTTTCATATTTTAATATTAAAATGAAATATGTTTAGTGTGAGAATGTTGTATTATATAAATAAAAAAGACATGTTACAACAAACATAGATAGCGTGCAAAACCAGTGAGACATCATGAAAAAGGAATCAACAAAAACTATTATAACTCCTTTGTCATGACAGAGAGTTTAAGGATTTTGTTGTAGATAGAGAGAGAAGAAGAAGAAGAAGAAGAATGGAGAGTAATGAAGTATCAAGAGTTGAGAGTTTAAGAAGAGTTAGTAGTTCATCCATGTGGAGGAACAATAGTATGGATATTTTCTCAACATCTGAACGTGAAGATGATGAAGAAGCACTTAAATGGGCTGCTATAGAGCGATTACCGACGTATTTAAGGATTCGAAGAAGCATAATCAATGATGAAGAAGGTGAAGGGAGAGAGATTGATATAAAAAAGCTTGGAATAACTGAGAGAAAGGTGTTGTTAGAGAGACTTGTGAAGATTGCTGAAGAAGATAATGAAAAGTTCTTGTTGAAACTCAAGGAAAGAATGGAGAGAGTTGGAATTGATATTCCAACTGTTGAAGTCAGGTTTGAGCATTTGAATGTTGAAGCTCAGGTTTATGTTGGAGGAAGAGCTTTACCTTCATTGTTCAACTTCTTTGTTAATGGCTTAGAGGTGATTCATTCAGCTTCTGCTTTTTTTGCACTTTTGTTTTATTTTTTATTATTTATGAAATAAGCTTTTTTTGTTTGTTAAGGGATTTTTGAATTACCTTCATGTTGTTCCAAGTCCTAAGAAATCATTACATATTCTTCAAAATGTTAGTGGAATCATAAAGCCTCAAAGGTAATAATTTCATGGCTTTTTCTTTTTTTATTTGTTCTTTTTCTTATACCTTTTTTGCTTTTCTTGTATTGATGTGGAACTTATTGCAGAATGACATTACTTTTGGGACCACCAGGCTCTGGAAAAACCACTTTACTTTTGGCCTTGGCTGGAAAACTTGCTAAAGAATTGAAAGTAAGTAAACCTAATTTTTGACGGAATTACGACACTGATAATAATTTGAAAAAAATATAGTTGAATGCAAGTTTTGTGTGACCGACACATTTTGAACTCTGATACGTCTTCTATCTGAAGTGTCGAGTTGAATGATATTTTAATTGTAATGACTAATAATTTGATTGGTGATGGAACTTTAGAATTCTGGGAGAGTGACATATAATGGAAAAGGACTAGAAGAATTTGTGCCACAAAGAACATCAGCTTATATAAGTCAACATGATAATCACATTGGAGAAATGACTGTTAGAGAAACCCTAGCTTTTTCAGCAAGGTGTCAAGGGGTTGGACACAATTATGGTTAGTTTCTTCATATTTCAAAATCAATTCTACCTCCAGAATCAATTTTGACTCCGAAACGTTTCAGATATGTTGACTGAACTACTAAGACGAGAGAAAGAAGCAAAGATTAAACCAGATCCTGATATTGATGCATATATGAAGGTGAGAAACAACTCTGAAATTCATGTTTGAAATTCTGAACACTTTGCATTATATGCATTATAAGGAAGCTTCATTTTTTCGTTTCTGTTCGTATGATTCCTTCAAAATTGTGCAGGCAGCAGCACTAGAAGGACAGCAGGCGAGCGTGGTAACCGACTATATTCTCAAGGTAAGATTCTCGATCCGTCAATTTAAGGTAATATAGATAACTTGTAACGCAATGTACTATTTTTTTCATCTGTTTTTCTTTTTAATAATTTACAGATTTTGGGACTTGAGATATGTGCTGACATTATGGTCGGAGATGGAATGATAAGAGGTATCTCAGGAGGACAGAAAAAGAGAGTCACAACAGGTATTTTATTTATCGATAGAAGCATGACGGAGTTTAATTTTGATACACTGTCTGCGTAAAAAGTTAAGACTTTGGAGTTAAATTATGATTAAAGTCAATGTGGTTATGATGTTTTTTTTGGTGAAAAATGTGAAGGTGAGATGCTGGTTGGACCAATAAGAGTGTTGTTCATGGATGAGATATCGACTGGTTTGGACAGTTCAACCACTTTTCAAATAATCAGCTCGATCAGACAATCGATCCATATTCTGAAGGGAACTGCACTCGTGTCACTTCTACAGCCAGCACCGGAAACTTATGAATTATTCGATGATATCATACTTCTCACCGATGGACAAATTGTTTATCAAGGACCAAGAGAGAATGTTCTCGAGTTCTTCGAATCAATGGGATTCAAGTGTCCTGAGAGAAAAGGCATCGCGGATTTCTTACAAGAAGTATACTTTCTTTCGTCTTTCTATTAGTATTTCTTTACTTTCTTTTCTTGACATGAAGTTGATTTGTTCTAATATTATGCAATAGGTGACATCAAGAAAAGATCAATGGCAATATTGGGCAAATAAAGACGAACCGTATAGTTTTGTTACTGTCAAGGATTTTGCCGAAGCCTTTCAGATATTTCACATAGGTCAAAAACTCGGAGACGAACTTGCTAATCCTTTCGACAAATCAAAATGTCATGCGAATATCTTGACTACAAAGAAATATGGTGTTAACATGAAGGAGCTTCTAAAGGCTTGTGCTAGCAGAGAGTTTTTGCTTATGAAGCGAAATTCGTTTGTCCATATATTCAAAGTCACTCAAGTAAGATCATTCAAGAACTGATTTTCCTCATATCATATTCTATATTTCGCTCGGCTCTTATGAATGCATTGTTCAACATTTTCAGCTTATTTATTTAGCAATCATGACAACAACATTGTTTCTAAAAACTAAGATGCATAAGGATACAGTGGAAGATGGAGGAACATACATGGGAGCACTATTCTTTACGGTGCTAGTAGCGATGTTCAATGGAATATCCGAGCTAAATATGACTATCATGAAACTTCCCGTCTTTTACAAACAAAGAGATCTTCTTTTCTACCCTTCTTGGGCTTATTCTATTCCACCATGGATCCTCAAAATACCAATAACTCTCATAGAAGTTTCTATTTGGGAAGCCATCACTTACTACGCCGTCGGCTATGATCCAAGTTTTCTAAGGCAAGAAGTCACCACATCACGAATCGTCAATTAAGCTTACCAAATTCATATTTGTTTCTAGTTTCTGTCGCTAATTATTATTATTCTTTTGGCAGGCTTTTAAAACAGTACTTGATATTACTATGCATTAACCAGATGGCATCTTCACTATTTCGGTTAATGGCTGCATTGGGAAGGAATGTTATAGTTGCAAACACTGTTGGATCATTTGCATTACTAGTAGTTATGGTTTTGGGAGGATTTGTGATTTCAAGAGGTACACAATTGTAATTTTACTTACAAAACCACCAAAGTTGTCTCTAAACTTTCAAAATTCATGTTACTTGTCCCTCAAGTAATCAAATATCATGAATAGTCTCTATTGTTATGCCATGCTTATCTCATTAGTCTTTGTTGTTGCATCAGAGGATGTGCACAAATGGTTTCTTTGGGGATATTGGTCGTCGCCATTGATGTATGGACAAAATGCTATAGCAGTGAATGAATTTCTTGGACATAGTTGGAGAAAGGTAAGCAAAATTATCGGTGTCTATTCTAATGATGAACAAATTCGTACGAGAAACAACGAGCTTTAGAAAGATATTGAATGATGCAGGTTACTCAAAATTCCAATGAAACATTGGGAGTTTTGACAATGAAAAGTCGCGGTTTTTTCCCACAAGCTTATTGGTATTGGATTGGTGTTGGAGCATTGATTGGTTACGTTTTTCTGTTTAACTTTCTGTTCACCTTGGCTTTACAATATCTCAGCCGTGAGTACCGTCTTTCATATCTCTTTTCGAGCTTTGCACTTTATTTAGATCTCTTTTCTGATATCATTGGATATGTTGCATTCTTCTGCAGCATTCAGAAAGGATCAAGCAGGACTATCCGAGGAGGAGTTGCTAGAGAGAGATGCTTCAATAGCTGAAGAGTTTACACAGTTACCGACTCGAAAGAGAATTTCTGGTGTGTCTTTGAACTTTTTTTCTTGCTTGTAAAGTTTGGTTTTCAAGCCATAACATATTTCTATGATGACAAAACAGAAACAAAGATGGCAGAAGAAGAACTTATGCCATCCGCGTCTTTTTCTGCAAGAGTTGATAATGGTAAAGCTAGTAGAAGTGGAAGGAGAGGCATGGTTCTTCCTTTTCAACCTCTATCCCTCACTTTTGATGAGATCAGATATGCAGTAGACATGCCACAGGAAATGAAAAGTCAAGGAGTTTTCGAGGATCGTCTCGAACTTTTGAAAGGTATCACTGGTGCCTTTAGGCCTGGAGTACTAACAGCTTTGATGGGAGTAAGTGGTGCCGGAAAGACTACTCTAATGGATGTTTTGGCCGGAAGGAAAACCGGTGGATATATTGAAGGAAACATCACAATATCTGGCTATCCAAAGAATCAAGAAACATTTGCTCGCATATCAGGATATTGCGAGCAATTTGATATCCACTCACCTAATGTTACAGTTTATGAATCTTTGCTATACTCAGCATGGCTTCGGTTACCACCTGAAGTTGATCAAGCTACTAGAAAGGTACAATTTTCTACTATCCAAAATCAAGGCATTGAGATGATGTAATATAGATTATTAACATGAATTCAATTTCATGTGATGCAGATGTTTATTGAAGAAGTTATGGAGCTTGTAGAGCTTAACTCATTAAGAGAAGCACTAGTTGGATTGCCAGGCGAGAATGGACTTTCAACCGAACAACGCAAAAGACTTACAATTGCGGTTGAGCTTGTAGCCAATCCATCGATAATATTCATGGACGAACCAACCTCTGGCCTTGATGCTAGAGCAGCTGCAATTGTAATGAGAACAGTTAGGAACACTGTGGACACAGGACGTACCGTAGTTTGCACGATCCATCAGCCAAGTATCGACATTTTCGACGCCTTTGATGAGGTAACAAATCAAAATCAATTTTTGTTTTGGCCTTTTGATTTCTAAAGTTAAAATATTTAACTCATTTCTTCAAATCTCAACCTTTTCAGCTTCTACTTATGAAATTGGGAGGTGAGCAAATATACGCCGGTCCATTAGGCCGCCATTGTTCTCATTTGATTCAATACTTTGAGGTGAGTATAATGTAACGATGTCGAGCATATTATAATGTAGCTTATGTAGCATAAGCATATTCACTTAGTGTATGAATACTATAGGCTATTCAAGGAGTTCCTAAGATCAAAGATGGTTATAACCCTGCAACATGGATGCTGGAAGTTACATCAGCAGGATCAGAAGCAAATCTTAAGGTCAACTTCGCTAATGTCTACAGAAACTCGGAACTATATCGGTTAGAATTCTTTCTTATATCTTATTGAATTAAGAACTAATGCTATAAATAATCGGTTAATGATACTTTTTACTTGTTTAGGCGAAACAAACAATTGATCCAGGAATTAAGTATACCTCCTCAAGGTTCAAAGGATTTATACTTCGATACTCAATATACGCAAACTATGCTGTCACAATGTAAAGCTTGTCTATGGAAACAACATTTATCGTATTGGCGAAACACGTCCTATACAGCGGTTAGACTGTTGTTTACAACACTAATAGCATTCTTGTTTGGAATCCTATTTTGGAACATTGGCTTGAAAAGGTTTGTGCGAAAATAAACAATACATTTGAAATAAAAGTTAATAAAGAAATGTGAGAAATGAAATTCAAAATAATTGTATTACAGGAGAAAGGAGCAAGATCTTTTCAATGCAATGGGATCAATGTATTCTTCTGTTATATTTATTGGAGTACAGAATGGCACGTCAGTTCAGCCTGTAATAGCAGTTGAGAGAACAGTCTTTTATAGAGAAAGAGCTGCTGGAATGTATTCTGCTTTACCATATGCTCTAGCACAGGTAAAGTAACATGTAATGCATGTAATTCTGACACTTGTGGCTGATCCGTGTCAATATCAAACATTGACATGTGTTGAATACCAGACACACCTTTGTTCAGAGGTGTTGGTGCAATAGAGACCTTAATTAAGAATGATCTAAAAGTTGAACTAAACTATTTATTGTATATGTAGGTTATTATAGAACTTCCCCACATCTTGGTTCAGACCCTGATATATGGGATCATTGTATATGCTATGATGGGATTTGAGTGGACAGCATCAAAATTCTTGTGGTATATTTTCTTCAATTACTTCACTTTCTTGTACTACACCTTCTATGGTATGATGACCATGGCCATCAGTCCCAACCAGCATGTTGCTGCCATAATGTCCACTTCATTCTATGCAATATGGAACCTTTTCTCTGGCTTCATCATTCCCTTATCTGTAAGTTACAACCTTCACATCTTTTATTAATTCAAATCCATCCCTTCACCGTCTCCGGTTAAATCTCTATTGTTGGACTAATCTATCAGATGATACTCTTGATCTCTATCTGCTTAGATTAATCCAACGATTGAGAATTTGCTGGAGAGGCAGATGAAACTAAAGTTTTCTTAACATAGTTGGTTTAATGCATGAGTATAAACTAACTTTGAAAATTGATAACAATGACAGAGAATACCAATATGGTGGAAATGGTACTATTGGGTTTGTCCTGTTGCATGGACCTTATATGGATTGTTAGGCTCTCAATATGGAGACAACATGGACAGACTTGAGAATGGTCAAAGGGTTGAAGAATTTGTGAGAAATTACTTTGGTTTTGAACATGATTTTCTTGGAGTGGTTGCAATTGTTGTGGCTGGTTTCTCAGTGTTGTTTGCACTTATCTTCACCTTTGGTATCAAAGCATTCAACTTTCAAAAAAGATGAAACAAGCACAAATATTATGATGATTCTTTAACAAATAAATAGATCACAATCCAAATTCTAGGTTGTCATGTCATGTCCTTAGCATCAAAGTTAGCATGGCTGTACTAGAAATGTGGGAAAATAATTGCTTTTATTAGAATTTTATTTATTTATTTATTCTATCACTTGGCTTGTAAAGAACAAAAAGACTAGTTGCCCACCTGTTGTTATGAGCATCCGTTTATCACAACATAAGTGCATTCAATTCACTCTGAAAACACTGTATATAGAGTTTCTCACCATCACTGCATGAATTGCTCTAACACTGCAAAAAATTTAAAATCCTCTTACAATCTTTACCAAGTATAATTAGCGCCCACCATAAGGTCCCGATAAAACTGACATTGACCACATTCATCATCATTCACCACTCGTTTTCGTCAACTCTCCCGGAGGATGGCAAAATAGGATTCCAAGATTATTATCAACACTATTGCCATAGGTTTTAGCGACGGGGAGAATCCAGTTCTTCAACCAGAAAATATGTTGGCAGGTTTTGATGACAAACGTCCCCAATCCTAAGATAAATTTGGAGAAGGAGTCTCATATCACCTTCTCCATTAAGGACGCCATTTGATATTCTCTCTCACAACAATGATCCCATGATCATTATGATACAATATGATGATTGGGTGTGAAACGAATATTAATTGACTCTGGAAATGTTAGAACTTTGAAAAATAACAAAATAATAAAACAAATTTCTACGCACACGAAAACATATCCAAAAAAAAAGAAAAAAAGAACAGAAAATTTAAAAATAAAACTCACAAAATCATAATTCAACTTGTAATTTTTACAAGGACAATCTTACAAACTCTCTCATACAATTGTAATTCTTAAGGAGAAAATTACAAACCCTATTAAAATTCTGGAAGCAGATATGAAATGTCGAATGAGATGTTACGACACTAATATATGACAAATTCAAATACGAACAAGTTAAATAAACAAAAACAACTGTCAACGACACAAACAATTGTTAACCTAGTTCGGTGCAAACACATCTACTCTGGGGGCTACCAAGCCAAAGAGGAAATCCACTATCAATAATATCAATTCAGAGTTAAACCACTCAGTTTACCTTCTTCACTTAACCACTACCCAATGCAACTTCTACCTAAGAACTCTTAGATAAGAGACACCACTCACTCCCCCTCAAGCACTAGAAGACACACTTCAAAGAAAAATTTTGACCTTGCTTACAAGCTTAGTCAAGTACAAATCACTATTGCTTAAAAGCTTTGAGTGGACAACTTACAACTCAATAAAACCTAGTCCAATACAACTATCAACATGATAATTGTTTGCCTCACAAAAAAATAAGGACACGTAAAACCCTAATGCAAGTAACACTGTCCAACGCCTTATTTTTCTGTATATTCAAATAGGGTTTTGCAGCCTTTATGTAGAGGAAGAAACGTGGACATGGACTTGATGCATAAGTGAATCAGTTTTAACCTAATAAAACTAATTCCTAAAATAAAGGAACAAATATAACAACCAATAAAACATTCTGAAACGAACAAACCAGCTGAATTACAACCTTCTAAATAAAGCGCCTAATAATTCTCAACAAAAGCATTAAAATGAATTACTGAATAACGCGCGCAAGATTTAAGGATTCAGTTAGGTCTTCAGCCCCAGATAGAGATGTCATGACATCAGTCTTGACATCCAGATAAAACAACAACACACTTAAACTTTCACACCTGTAGATTGCTTAAACAACATGTCATAACATCAAGCATGACATTTGGACACAAAACTTGTTTTACCATAAAATGCTGCCAATCTACAATACATACAAACTCCCCATTTGACAAATTTTGGGATAAAACAATTCAAACATCTATTAGAGAACAACCAACAAAAAAAATATAGATGAGAGATTAATAATCTCTCCCTCAACACAACCTGTATCAGAGTACATCCAACAAAAACACAAATGAGAGATTAACTCCCCCTCAACACAACCTGTAGAACAGGTAAAGCAATCCTGCACAGATGAGAGATTACATCTCCACCTTAACACAACTTGTAGAACATGTAGAGCAATCCAGCAGGCTAAGCCAAACCACACATCATAGATAGATAAAACAAACTATAGAAGCCACACATCATCTATCTAATTATCTCCCCCTTTTAGCTAGAAACCACACATCATCTATCTAATTATCTCCCCCTTTTAGCTAGAAATGAAGCCAAAACAAATAACTAACATAGACCCAATGGAGTACCAGTACAAAAGCTCATATATAGCAGAAATCCGTAAATACATAAGAAAACCATAATTCCAAATAGAACACAAATAACATCAGGGCCTTCAAGGGCCATACAATCACAAATATAAAAAAGAAAACCAAAACAAACTTCACCAGAAGATCCATTAGTCACTCAAACACAACCTATGCCTCATCAAAACCAGATTCACTAGAGCCATATCCAGCACTAGCACCTTCTCCCTCACTGTCATGATCACCATCTGAACCATCAGACCTTTCACCATTCTTCTCAGGGTTTTCTTCAGCATCACCATTTGATTTCTCAGATTCCCCATCTCCTTGCTCATCATCAGTGACATCCTTCTCCAGCATACTAATCATCTTCTCAAATTTCATTTTTCTTGTTTCCAGCTCTTTACAAGCTTCCTTGAGCTCAGTAATGATAGTAACCTTGTGAATATGCTTGCTGTTAGTGGATGTCACAACATATGTCACAACAATATCAGGGACATGAGTTCCCTGAAATAACTTATAGTGGAAGAAAAGAGCACTCTCTCTTGCAAGCAGTGTCAGACTCAGTAAGTATGGCAGGGTACTGATTCAGGATTATCCCACAAATAAGGGAAGGAAAAGTTATTGGTAATTTAACAGCCAAAGTTCCTGCATGCTTCATGGTTTGGTCAAAAATATAGGTTCCATAATCAAACTTGGTCTTGGTACCTAAAACATATATAAATCTACCAAACCCAATAGCAATGTTAGAAGTATGATTTGTTGGCACCCAATTTGTAGCCCCCATTCCGTTAAACATAGCATAATTCACACTGAGCATGCTAGTAGAGAGTTTTCCCTTCCTAGGCCAAGTTTTAACTTGATTTGCAGTGAAACTTTGCAGATTTGGTTATCAGTGTATTCCAACTCAGGGTGACATACAATACTCTTCCTAAATATGTATTGATCACAGTTGGGGAGAAGTTAACACACTTACCTCGCACAAAAACTTTTCTGAAATCAGGGGAACTTCCATCAACACAATCTTCAAACAAATTCACAATAAATTCTTTGAAAATAACTTCATAGCACTTGGAGAATCTAGTAACAGTTTTTAATAATCCAGCTAAATAAATAAGGTCCATTACATCATTACACTCAAGAGCAAAACTAGTCAGTTCTCTTTCCTGCGTCAGTCTTCTTTGATAAACAAACTTCCACTTGCTCACACTGGTAATGCAATGAAAAAAGATATTGTCTAGAGGTGCATTAGGCACTCTGGAACATCACTTTTAACATATGTTTCTTAATCAAAGATAACTCTAGCCTTTCTCTTCTTTGTGAATACTTTACTCTATCCTTTTGAGGGACCAACTACATTTAACTATACTTTTTACCTTGTACCCCTACATTTAACCCCATACCCCAACATATTTTTAAAATTCCAATTTTATCCTTTTTATTTTTTATTTTTTATTATTTTATTATTTTTTATTTTTTATTTTTATTATTAATTTTATTTTTATAAAAAATCCGAAATACAAAATATTTCAAACTGAAAGTAACACCCTTATTACTTCCGAAATGTATTTTATTTTTATTTTTTTCTCAACCGGAAGTAACACCCTTATTACTTCCGGAGTGTAATTTTTTATTTTTTTCTCAACCGGAAGTAACACCCTTGTTACTTCCGGAGTGTATTTTTTTTCTCAACTGGAAGTAACATTCTTGTTACTTCCGGAGTGTACTTTTTATTTTTTTTCTCAACCGGAAGTAACACCCTTGTTACTTCCGGAGTGTATTTTTTTATTTTTTTTTCTCAACCTTGTTACTTCCGGAGTGTAATTTTTTTCTCAACCGGAAGTAACACATTTGTTACTTCCGGAGTGTATTTTTTTCTCAACCGGAAGTAACACCCTTGTTACTTCCAGAGTGTATTTTTTATTTTATTTTTTCTCAACCGAAAGTAATATCCTTGTTACTTTCAGAGTTAATTTTTTATTTTTTATTTTTTTCACTCTAGTTAAGAAACATGAATGTTCCTTTGATGATATGCGGCAAAGACTAGACAAATGTAGATACAACATAAATATTTTAACCTACATACAAATTTCCTACAAGAGAAGAGATCGACTAGGTGGATTAGGGACGCTGAACTCAGAAATAGAGTCACTGTTATAATAACTCGTTCAGACACAAAGACTGGTAGGAGAGGAATAAACAAGTTATTAAAACATTGACTATATTTTTAAGTTCAACCTCCCTAATCCACCTAATTTCCTTTTCTCTTGTAGGAAATTTTTCTGTAGTTGAGAATATCTCTGTTGTATCTACATTTGTCTGGTCTTTGCCGCATATAATCAAAGGAACATTCATATTTCTTAACTATAAAGTTAAAAAAAATACTCCGGAAGTAACAAGGGTGTTACTTCCGGTTGAGAAAAAAAAAACACTCCGGAAGTTATAAGGGTGTTACTTCCGGTTGAGAAAAAAATAAAAAAAATACACTCCAGAAGTAACAAGGATGTTACTTCCGGTTGAGAAAAAAATAAAAATAAAATTTACACTCCGGAAGTAACAATGTTACTTCAGGTTGAGAAAAAAAATAAAAAAATACACTTCGGAAGTAACAAGGGTGTTACTTCCGGTTGAGAAAAAAATAAAAAAAATACACTTCGGAAGTAACAAGGGTGTTACTTCCGGTTTGAAATATTTTGTATTCCAAATTTTTTTAAAAATAAAATAAAAAAAGTAAAAAATAAAAAATAAAAAATAAAAAGGATAAAATTAAAATTTTTAAAAATATGTAGGGGTATGAGGTTAAATGTAGGGGTACAAGGTAAAAATTTATACGTTTAATTCATTTTCAATGCATAATATTGTGGAGCAAGTTAATATGATGAAGAATGTTAGAAAAAAAACCCACATGGATTACTCCTAAAGTAAGTGGTGTGATTAACCGTTTCTTTCATTTAGAATCATGTGTGATTATATTCATGTAATTATTGCTTACATTTGTAGACGAGGAAACGACGTGGGACTTACATGTGAGTATTTTATCATGAAACACATGTTAAACATTGTCATTGCAGACATTGTTGAATAATGAGATAAGGTATATATGTCATAAAATGTTTACATATATTAATATATAAGTTTACTATTGAATTATTATCATGCATGATATTCATTTTTTTGCTCTTTCTTATGCAGATGTTTAACAACGAAACATGATTCCCCAATGAGGACTTTGTAGATATTCGTAAATGTTAGGCGTATATCCACAATGCGTTTAAGGGTCCTCCTTCTGTTTGATTTACCATCAACATTCCTCAACATATTTTCTACTCTTTCTTATATATTGATGTTTGATGTAAATAATATGTACATATTGTGTTTTTGATGTAAATAACAATTTTAAAAAGTAGAGTATTTTTATGTTGTAAATTCTCTGATTCAGTTATAATATTTACAGGATAAAATATATGAAGAATTTGAAAAGTAGAGAATTTTTATATTTAAAACAAAGGTTGTTTTGACAACGGTTATAAAACCTAACCGTGGTTGTATGTTGAACGCCGACTAGAATAATATAAATAACAAAATGTTGTAGCTGAGAATCGAACCAGGTTACCTTTAGTTCTATCACAACGTGTAAACAAACTGCTGCGAAATGATGCATGCTTTCTAGAATACAACAACGGTCTCAGAACCGTGATTGTAAGTACCACATATACAACAACAGTCTACATAACAACGTCTGCGCAGACGTCATTATATATCTTTCCCAACCGTTGTTAAATGACTTTTCTATAGTAGTGTCAGTTTTATTATCATAATTCAATTTAATAATACAATCCCCATTTACTTATTCTCTCTTTCTCTCTCACTAAAAGTGTCTCACACACTAACACTCGTCACCATAGTTATAAACTATCATCGTATTTAATGTCCACATTTACACCAGTATCAGACTCAGTATACCCACTAATTTGGTTCAGGTGTTAGTTCTGACATCAAGTGGTTTCAGACATTCCTAATCGAAATTGTGAAAAATCAAACTATAATCCTCCCTACCAAGTCCAACGTCAATTACCACTGAACCAATTAACCTTCGATAATTTCAATGTTATAGGCTTTAGGTATATTGTTTAACAAAATATCACATTTTTATTTTGTCTTAAATTGTGATTTTCTTAAGAACCTAAAAGGTGTCTTTTAACATATATTTATATTATCATGTTTGATAACTCTTATTTCTCTCACTTTTAACATATATTTATATGTATCCTTGTTGATAACTCTTATTTCTCTCACTTTTAACATATATTTATATGTATCCTTGTTGATAACTCTTATTTCTCTCATCTCCAATTCCCAAGCTTGTGGAAAAGTTGGATCCTTGTATCATAGAGTTCCAAATTCCTACTAGTAGTATTTAAAACATCACACATCACTATTCTTTTATTAAATATATGAAATGACGCAACGATAGATCAATCCAACGTAAGCTAGAAATCAATAATCTCCATATGAAATTGTCATTAATTTTTTATAATCAAATTTTAAATTTAGGGTCATAGGTATGATCGAAACTGAGTGTAAGCATCCAACAATATATGACAAAATGTCATTGTTTGACTCAGAGAGGTTTCCACATCTAATGATGTATACAATTTGCCAAATGTCAATGTTCAAATGGAAAATATTATATAAAACTTTTAATACTATAAAACACTTCATAAGACAAAATATTTTTTTTTACTTTGGGTTGAAATTGTTTTCTTAATTATTTTTCGTGTTAGATTGATTCCTTAAATCTTAAAACGTGTCAATTTAGTCTTGGACTGTAGCGACAAATTTAGTAACTGATTTTTGAAATTTTTGTCGCTAATTGATAAGAAGGACTAATTTAACATGTTTTAAGAGTTAAGAAAGAAATCAATCTGACACAAAAAAAGTTAAAGAACCAATTTAAACTCAATAATATAATTAAGGAAAAAAAAGGGTATTTTATCTTTTCTTAATATACAAAATCAAGATTAGTGATACTCACTTTATAGATAAAAGTGATAGATTATTTTCATTTTTTTTTATGAGTAAACAAGTTCATCCCTTTAAAATTTGGCGTTTTTGATGGGAAGATTACTATATTTACAAATGTAAACTGACAATAATCTTTTTTACCTAAGTTTTCTTAAACAAAAATTTATAAATTCTCTAAATAAACTAAGCCAAAGAAGTTAGATATGTTTTAGAGATATTAAAATTAGTAAATGAACGGATTCAGATTCAGATGTTTCAGTTAATCTATTCCGTTTTTTGACGGATTTAAATAAGATGGATCTAAACGGGACAAATCGTCCATTTTGCCACATCTATATCTAATGGAAAAAATATTTTTATTTGAAAAAAAATCATATTTATTTTTTTAATGCAAGAATTATGTTTTTCTGAATAGAAGCTCATAAGAAAGAGTAAAATTGGATTAAATATGATGTGGCACAATAATTAGAGATCACCATGGAAGATTCTTTACCATTTCACACTAACATAGTTTTTAGTGTGCACCTACAATACAATTAGTACAAACATAAATTCTATTATTTGTCTCTAATCTCTCTTTAATTATCTTAATCTATTTAACTAATCCCAAATGTTTCAACAACTCTAGTTAACCCTCTATAAATAAACCACAATCATGCAATAATAATATATAGTTATAATATATGAGATAAATGGAGAGCAATGACACTAAAACATGGTGGAACCATTGCATGAATGTTTTCTCAAAATCCAAACATGAAAATGATGATGATGAAGTAGCTCTAAAGTGTGTGGCAATAGATAGAATCCTTTCAAGTGCATGTTTTATGAGAAATGAAGAAACCAAAGAAGAAGGAAAAGATGTTGACAACACCATGAAACTTGAGTTGACAGAAAAAAGAGCTTTGTTAGAGAGACTTGTGAAGATTGCTGAACAAGATAATGAAAAGTTCTTGTTGAAACTCAAGGAAAGAATGGACAGGTATAAATTTTCCAAGACTAATTCGCCAATAGGATCTCTATTTGTTTTGTCACAGTCAAATCGTGACTAATATATACAAATCTCTGAAAACTTAAGACAGCTCTGTCCTGAAGTGTATTGACTTTGAAGATTTTATTGAAATATGTTGTTTTTTTGCACAGAGTTGGACTTGAACTTCCAACAATTGAAGTTAGATTTGAGGATATAAATGTGGAAGCACAAGTTTATGTTGGAAGTAGAGCATTACCTACATTACTTAACTTCTTTGTGAATGTGCTAGAGGTAATTCAAAAATATTGCAAACAATGTTTCATCATTTTTTTCAATGAGTTTCTGTTATTTGTATCTGATTTTTCATTCTGTGCTGTTTTTTTTTTGGTTTAGGGGTGCTTAAACAATCTTCATATACTTCCAAGTCCAAAAAAACAGTTGCATATTCTTCAGAATGTTAGTGGAATCATAAAACCTAGAAGGTGAATTAAAAACAATTTTTCGTTTTTCGATATTACGATAAGTATTCGTATTTACTTGATTATGAGGTTTTTGCAGGATGACATTGCTTTTAGGGCCACCTGGTTCTGGAAAGACCACTTTGCTGTTAGCATTGGCTGGAAGACTTGGAAAAGATTTGAAGGTAAGGAAACTAGTTTAGGTAGCGGTCGAGATTGGAAACTATATCGCGCGTTTACTCGGGGAATCTATTTTCAAGATAATAACTTATTTGATTGGTGATGAAACTTTAGCAATCTGGGAGAGTAACATACAATGGAAAAGGACTAGAAGAGTTTGTTCCGCAAAGAGTATCGGCTTATGTAAGTCAATATGATAATCACATCGGCGAAATGACTGTTAGAGAAACACTAGCTTTTTCTGCAAGGTGTCAAGGGGTTGGACAAAATTACGGTAACGAAAATCCTTTTGAATAAATTCAAATTTTCTCAAAGGCTCTTAATCTGAGTTTTGAATTCATCGCTATGTAGAAATGTTGACGGAACTACTGAGAAGAGAGAAGGAATCGAAGATCGAACCAGATTCTGATATTGATGCCTATATGAAGGAAGCAGCAATAGAAGGCCACCAGAATAGCGTCGTCATTGATTACGTTCTTAAGGTAATAGTCGAGATTCACCAAATATAGATAACTTGCGAAACAAGAAAAGGTTTTATTTTTCTCCTTTGTGAAATGTTATAGATTTTAGGACTTGAAGTTTGTGCTGACATAATGGTGGGAGATCAAATGATAAGAGGTATATCAGGAGGCGAGAAAAAGCGACTCACTACAGGTGAATTCTATTTAACAAGACAAAACACGACAAAGAAACTTAACGCGTTAAATCGAAAATTATAATGAAGTTGATTGAATCATAATGTTTGGTGAAAGGTGAGATGCTGGTTGGACCTATAAAGGTGTTGTTCATGGATGAGATATCAAATGGTTTGGACAGTTCAACAACTTTTCAGATAATCACCTCAATCAAGCAAACCATTCATATTCTAAACGGAACTGCGCTTGTTTCTCTTCTACAGCCAGCACCAGAAACTTATGAACTATTCGATGATATCGTACTTCTCACAGATGGACAAATTGTTTATCAAGGACCGAGAGAAAATGTGCTCGAGTTTTTTGAATCAATCGGTTTCAAGTGTCCTGAAAGAAAAGGCGTAGCCGATTTCTTACAAGAAGTATGATATTCATTCATTATAAGTCCTTCTTTCAAAAACAATGTTTCTGATTTTTTATTTGTTTATGTTTTGTTAATTTTGTTCTAATGTTATGAAATAGGTAACATCAAGAAAAGACCAATGGCAATATTGGGCGCGTAAAGATGAACCTTACAACTTTGTCACTGTCAAGGATTTTGCTCGAGCCTTCGAATCATTTCACGTCGGTCAAAAACTTGGAGAAGATCTGGCCGATCCATTTGACAAGTCGAAGTTTCATTCAAATGTCTTGATCACCAAGAAATATGGTATTAGCAAGAAGGAGCTTCTGAAGGCTTGTGCTAGCCGAGAGTTTTTGCTTATGAAGCGAAATTCGTTCGTCTACATATTCAAAGCGACCCAAGTGAGTAAATTCAAACACTAATACCATTTATATCATCTTTTTTCAAACCATAAAAACCGAAATTGTTAAGCGAGTCTTTTTTCATATTTCTCTCAGCTTACTTATTTAGCTACCTTAACGACGACGTTATTTCTACGAATCAAGATGAAGCACTCTACCATTGAGGACGCAGAAACTTACATGGGAGCACTATTCTTCACAGTGACAGTAGCAATGTTCAATGGAATATCAGAGCTGAATATGACAATCATGAAGCTTCCTATCTTTTACAAGCAAAGAGATCTTCTTTTCTATCCTTCTTGGGCTTATTCTCTTCCACCATGGATCCTCAAAATACCAATAACTCTCATAGAAGTTGCCATTTGGGAATGCATATCTTACTATGCCATTGGATATGAGCCAAACATTGGAAGGCAAGAAGAAACTAAACCGAATTTCCTTAGCTAATAAGCTATTAATCACTCGTCTTTCGAGCCTAATGAGAAATTGTATTGACAGGTTTTTTAAGCAGTACTTGGTAATCCTATGCATTAACCAGATGGCATCTGCGCTGTTTCGGTGTATGGCAGCATTAGGAAGGGATATTGTAGTGGGAAACACATTTGGAACATTTTCACTACTCGCAGTTACTGTTTTGGGAGGCTTTGTTATTTCAAGAGGTAAGAAAATTGTAATGTAACGCCGAACTCGGGTAATGTAATGAAATTTTCGGATGATAACATTGTTTTTTTTTTTTTTGTATTAGAGGATGTGCATGATTGGTTTCTTTGGGGCTATTGGTTGTCGCCATTGATGTATGGACAAAATGCTATAGCTGTGAATGAGTTTCTTGGACATAGTTGGAGAAAGGTAATGAATCAAATGGTTCAGAAATCATATGATAGGTGATTCATTGAGATTTTTATGTAGGATGAATTTCCTTGCATGTTGCAGGTTATGCCTAATTCGAACGAAACATTAGGAGTATTGATACTAAAATCTCGCGGATTTTTTCCACAAGCCTATTGGTATTGGATTGGAGTTGGAGCTTTGATTGGTTATGTTTTGCTATTTAATTTTTTCTTCGCCTTGGCTTTGCACTATCTCAGTCGTAAGTACATCCTCGTCTCTCATTTCGAGCTGTGAAATTTACTCGAACTTCTTTCGCAACGATTTAATTCTGTATTGTTTATGCTTACTTTGCAGCATTCAGAAAGGATCAAGCAGGTTTGTCCCAAGAGAAATTGCAAGAGAGAAATGCTTCAACAGCTGATTTTGATGATAAATCTGATACAAAGATGGACGAAGCAGTTGGCGAAAACAAAGCTAGCAGTAGAGGAAGGAAAGGAATGGTTCTTCCTTTTGAGCCTCTATCCCTCACTTTTGATGATATCAGATATTCTGTTGACATGCCACAGGTACCTTATTCGGTTACTAATATTTATCGCTGCTGCGAGATCATAGTGAGAAGTTTTTTGAGTCTATTATTTTGACTATATAGGAAATGAAAAATCAAGGAGTTTGCGAGGATCGTCTCGAGCTTTTGAAGGGAATCAGTGGTGCATTTAGGCCTGGAGTACTAACAGCTTTAATGGGCGTAAGCGGTGCGGGAAAGACTACTCTAATGGATGTTTTAGCAGGAAGAAAAACTAATGGATATATTGAAGGAAGCATCAGAATCTCTGGCTATCCAAAGAACCAAATGACATTCGCGCGCATATCAGGATATTGCGAACAATTCGATATCCATTCTCCCAATGTTACAGTTTATGAATCTTTGCTATATTCTGCATGGCTTCGTTTATCGCCTGAAGTTGATCACGAAACTAGAAAGGTATAATTTTATTTTCTTCTCAAATTAGATGAATCGAGGTGTAATAGTTTATCAACTTCGAACTGATTTCATGAAATGCAGATGTTTATTGAGGAAGTTATGGAGCTAGTAGAACTTAACTCATTAAGAGAAGCACTTGTTGGATATCCAGGCGAGAACGGACTTTCAACCGAACAACGTAAGAGACTTACAATTGCGGTTGAACTTGTCGCCAATCCATCAATAATATTCATGGATGAGCCAACCTCTGGCCTTGATGCTAGAGCAGCTGCTATTGTAATGAGAACAGTAAGGAACACTGTCGACACAGGACGTACCGTAGTGTGCACGATCCATCAGCCAAGTATCGACATTTTTGACGCCTTTGACGAGGTAAGAATCCTCAACCACCATTTTGTTTTAATATCAAAATTTTCAGCTTCTACTACTACTTCTGAATTAAGTGTTTCAATATCAAAATTTTCAGCTTCTACTTCTGAAATTGGGAGGTGAGCAGATATATGCTGGTCCAATAGGCGACCAATGTTTCGATTTAATCGAGTACTTCAAGGTGAGCCTAATGTAAACGATGTCGAGCATATTGTAATGTAGCTTATGTAGAATAAGCATATTCACTTAGTGTATGAATACTATAGGCTATTCAAGGAGTTTCTAACATTAAAGATGGTTATAATCCTGCAACATGGATGTTGGAAGTTACATCAGCAGGATCAGAAGCAAATCTTAAGGTCAATTTCACAGATGTGTACAATAACTCAGAACTACACAGGTTAGACTCTAGTAAAAACACGCGTTTTTTTCGTTTTCCATATCTATATTCTTTATGATTTTGATACTAGTACATCCCATTTTTTCAGGAGAAATAAACAGTTGATTCAGCAGCTTAGTGCTCCTTCTCAAGATTCAAAAGATCTACACTTTGATGCTCAACATTCACAAACTTTTATGGCACAATGTATAGCTTGTCTATGGAAACAACATTTATCATATTGGCGGAACACATCGTATACGGCTGTTAGACTCTTATTTACTATCATGGCAGGTTTATTGTTTGGCCTAGTTTTTTGGGATGTTGGCTTGAAAAGGTACATTGATCTCAAAATAACTACATCATGAAAAATGAAATTCTAAACTAATTCTTAGTGTTATATGATTGATAGTCACAGGAAAAAGGAGCAAGATATATTCAATGCAATAGGATCAATGTATGCTGCTGTTACCTTCATAGGGGTTGTAAATGGTGCCTCGGTGCAACCAATAGTAGCTATCGAGAGAACAGTTTTCTATCGAGAAAGAGCCGCAGGAATGTATTCGGCTTTGCCATATGCTCTTGCGCAGGTATTATTACGCCATTGTTATTTTTGGTTCAGGCTAAATTTGATCGTCTAGTTCACTAAACCGAACATTCGAATTGCAGGTTATTATAGAGCTTCCCCACATTTTGGTTCAGGCTCTTGCATATGGGATTATAGTATATGCCATGATGGGATTTGAGTGGACAACAAGAAAAGTTTTGTGGAATCTCTTCTTCACTTACTTTAGTTTCTTATACTATACCTACTATGGTATGATGACAATGGCCATAACTCCAAATCCACATGTTGCTGGCATATTGTCCACTTCATTCTATGCAATATGGTGCCTTTTCTCAGGCTTCATCATTCCCTTATCCGTGAGTTGTTTTCATCTTATTTTCATAACGCTCTAGTTTATGAAAACGGCTTATAGTTTGTATGAAAACAATTTAACTTTGTTTCAAGCGCTTAATTAAGTTGTTTATCAGAACAAGGCCTAACTTTGAAACTCGATAACAATGACAGAGAATACCGATATGGTGGAAATGGTACTATTGGATGTGTCCTGTTGCATGGACCTTACATGGATTGGTGGCTTCTCAATATGGAGGAGACAATGTGGATACACTTGAGAATGGTCAAAGTGTTGAAGAGTTTATTAGGATTTACTTTGGTTTTGAACATGGCTATCTAGGAATGGTTGCAATTGTTGTGGCTAGTTTCACAGTGTTGTTTGCACTCATTTTCACCTTTGGTATCAAAGCATTCAACTTCCAAAAAAGATGATATCACTACATTGATTCTCTTCAAAGGCTTTGATCCATCTTTAGGAAACATGGTTCTTGTGTTCTTAATGTAAGGACAAATCTAAAGCTATACATGAATGAAGAACTCCATGTAATATTAGGCATAATTCTATTCAGGTAGATATTGTGATTTGATGCACTGAAAGTTTAGATTTGTAATTTGTTTTGGTGTATTGTTGGGGAAGTTAGAGCGAGGTTCGGAAGTGTTAATCGGCCAAACGTTCATGATTTCATGAGACCTTGATATCAGATATTCATCCAAAAATAGAGTATGAGTCATCGCTCTTATAAACCGAACATTTCCTTCCCTCCTAATTGATATAAGATTTTAGCACTTTGACACTTTAAATCCAACAGGTATATTATTAAAAAATAACTAAATAAGTGATTATTAAAGTTTATAAGAAAAACTATGATATATTTAGATGTATATGGAAGGTCATTACCGATCATAATAAAAACATTTTTCCTCCACCTATTACAAAGTTCTCAAACATAGAAAGACATGAAACTTTTTTTTATGTCGCATGTTCAAACTCGCACCTTTGCATCCAAATTCTCAAAGTAACTACCAACTAAATTGTCTTAACGAGAAGAAAGACAGTGAACTAAAAATCAATAAAATAAGTGTCGGTCTTAGCGGAGGAATTTCCACCTCGAAGATTACAAAAAAAAGAATAAAAAAGAAACCGAATTCATTTAACAAAATTAAAAGCGCCATAAAAAAATAAAATTACAACATTCTTATTCAATCATACATTTCTTTGCTACTTTACCAATCTGGGTCAATAGTTACAAGGAAAACGCCAAGGTTTGAAGCTCGAATTTGAACAATGATGTAATTGAAGCCCTAAACACATGTACTTCTTGCCTTTTATATTCACTTGTATATATAATACAATCATCACTATAGTTATTAATGACTAATATCACATAATTCATAATTTATACCAGTTAAATAAGAATTAGAAATATATACAATTATTATTAGGCTAATTCTAAGCATCACACTAAAGGATATACTCCCTCTGTCTCATAAAAAATGTCAAATTTGAGCAATGCGTTGTTCTTAAGAAAATGATTAGATGTGTTGATTTTGATGAAAAAACTAATGTCATTTACTAGAATACTCCTATTAAATGTAGGTAAAAAAGTAATTGAATAAAGTGAAAGTTAATGAATAGGGGTATAATAGTGGAAAAATAATAATAAATGTTGTATTGGTAATGTAAATGGACAATTATTTTGAGACAAAGAAAAATTGCAAATGAGACATTTTTTATGATACGGAGGGAGTAATATCATTGACTAACATCCTTCCTCAAACAGATGTGGCTGATCAAGAAGCATTAATTTATGCGGTAGAAATTGTTGGCTAGGACGAGGAACAACTTTCGTGAAAATATATGTGACTTGAAGTTGTGAGTTGGCATGTGGATTGGATATAACATGATCATTGAGAGCCTCGCGAATGGAGTGACAATCTACCTCAATATGCTTACTACACTCATGAAAAATCGGATTATCAGCAAGTTGAATGACACTAGCGTTATCCGTATAGATAGGTGTTAGAGTGCCCTGAGGAATGCCAAGTTCAGCCAACAAACCACAAAGTCAAATAATCACAAAGCAAGATGTAGACATGACTCAATATTTCGGCTCAGTGGATGACTTGGAGAATCAAGCTTGCTTTTTACTCTTCCAATAAAGTAAGACAATTTAGATGTAGACATGACTCAATATTTCGCCTAATTCGCATCACTATAGGCCAATAAAGTAAGAGCAATTTGGAAGGAAAAAATAAGCATCGATTAAAGGTTCCTTTCATGCCACTTTTCACCACCTTCACTCGACAAATATTAGTAAAGTGAAGGTGGCAAGGAATGTGCATGGATTTCCTAACTTGTTAAATGGAAAAAGATATATTTGGACATGTATTCGTCAAACTACCCGCCAATTGGTGATACTTCAAAGGACCGGGAAAGATATCACTTTCGTCATAGTTGTATTTAACATTAACTTCAAGAGGAGTATCTATTGGGGAAACAGAGAGAAGGCCAACCATAATTATTATATCTTCAGTATATTTGTGTTGATTGACAAAAATCCCCTTGGAGTTAGAGTGAACCTTCAAACCCAAGAAGTAATGAAGATAACCTAAACCTCTCATATGAAAGGAAACTTGGAACTACTCTTTAAGTCTCTGAATAGATGCTTGATCATATTCGGTAATGAGCATGTCATCAACATAAAAAATAAGAAGAATAATGCCAACATTCGTGTGATGAATAAATAAAGAAGTATCATAATGACTATGGGTAAAATAGAATCTAATAAGACACTACTACAAAAAACTCATTTAACAACAGTTGGGAATGACATATAATGATGCGGGCGAGAGCGTTGTTATGTAGAATGTTGTCATAAGTACGCTACTTATAATCACGGTCCTGGGACCGTTGTTGTATTCTGGAAAGCGCGCATTATATTACAATGGTTATGTTTATCAACCGTTGTGATATATATATATATATATATATATATATATATATATATATATATATATATATATATATATATAGAATATTACAACGGTTATGAGTTTCAACCGTCGTGGAATGTACCCTTACTTTATTATAAACAAATATATTGCTTGTTTAACCATACATTAATTAAAGAACTACAACCATTTAAATTGGCAAGGAACTATATAATCTGAAAATTAAACTGTTATTGAAAACCAACACAAACAAACCACTGTTTTTCGAATTAAGGAGACTGATGACACGTTGGTAAGCCTTAGAGAGTTGGTGGAGCTTTATGCTTACGGACTTTGCGCACAAGTTGAAATACGCTATTATGTTGGGTAATGATGATTTATGCCACCGTTATGATTGTCAGATGTCTATTAACAAATTAAGGAACTGATCACCCTTAATCTATTTTTGATAGTAGATGGAATCATAATTAATGGATAGATGTGTCGTGCCAACTGGTATAGTATGTGCGTTGAATTGGTTGAAGTCAAGCCAAGTGCTTGTGGATTGTGTGATTTGTCGATGCAGATTCATATATAAGAATATTAGGTGGATTTAAGGATGATAGCATGAAGTTGCGTTTGGATTGAATAGTAATATGGAAACTCATAATTGAACTCTGGATAATTGAAGTGTTGTTTTGTGATGAATCAAGTGGCATGAGACTTGAAGGTTTCTTGAGATGATTCGAGAGGAAGTAGATGGAAATGTAAGACCTTGATTTGAAAAGAATGTAGGATAATGTTGAGTTGTAAGTATTAGAAGGAGTGAAATTATAAGTTGGTTTATTATAATGCGAGTTTTGGTTTAAAAAAATGGGTTACTTGGTTGTGTTGACTCGGATAAGAATCTATGAAGCATGGTGTCAATATAAATATGAATCGATGATTTGGTTGTTGGATTAGTTGGAAGCAAAAAAGATGATTTATCTGGTTGAAGTTAAGTGAACTCAGATGTTATATGTTGTTGTGATGATGTTATGCATTTAAGATGATTTTAGAGGACATGTTATTGAAAGATGATATATATATATATATATATATATATATATATATATATATATATATATATATATATATATATATATATATATATATATATATATATATATATATATATATATATATATATATAGAATATTACAACGGTTATGAGTTTCAACCGTCGTGGAATGTACCCTTACTTTATTATAAACAAATATATTGCTTGTTTAACCATACATTAATTAAAGAACTACAACCATTTAAATTGGCAAGGAACTATATAATCTGAAAATTAAACTGTTATTGAAAACCAACACAAACAAACCACTGTTTTTCGAATTAAGGAGACTGATGACACGTTGGTAAGCCTTAGAGAGTTGGTGGAGCTTTATGCTTACGGACTTTGCGCACAAGTTGAAATACGCTATTATGTTGGGTAATGATGATTTATGCCACCGTTATGATTGTCAGATGTCTATTAACAAATTAAGGAACTGATCACCCTTAATCTATTGTTGATAGTAGATGGAATCATAATTAATGGATAGATGTGTCGTGCCAACTGGTATAGTATGTGCGTTGAATTGGTTGAAGTCAAGCCAAGTGCTTGTGGATTGTGTGATTTGTTGATGCAGATTCATATATAAGAATATTAGGTGGATTTAAGGATGATAGCATGAAGTTGCGTTTGGATTGAATAGTAATATGGAAACTCATAATTGAACTCTGGATAATTGAAGTGTTGTTTTGTGATGAATCAAGTGGCATGAGACTTGAAGGTTTCTTGAGATGATTCGAGAGGAAGTAGATGGAAATGTAAGACCTTGATTTGAAAAGAATGTAGGATAATGTTGAGTTGTAAGTATTAGAAGGAGTGAAATTATAAGTTGGTTTATTATAATGCGAGTTTTGGTTTAAAAAAATGGGTTACTTGGTTGTGTTGACTCGGATAAGAATCTATGAAGCATGGTGTCAATATAAATATGAATCGATGATTTGGTTGTTGGATTAGTTGGAAGCAAAAAAGATGATTTATCTGGTTGAAGTTAAGTGAACTCAGATGTTATATGTTGTTGTGATGATGTTATGCATTTAAGATGATTTTAGAGGACATGTTATTGAAAGATGATAAAGTTTTAGTCTATGTTGATGATAATTGGGAATTCATGGAAGTATATGAATATCTTATCCAAGATTTGGAAGTAGTCGCTGTTGTAATTATGTTGAATGTTCAGAGGTGTTGTCGTACGAATATAAGTTGAAGTATTCGGAATTTCCAAAGAGTTAAGTCGAAAGTCTTGGTTATGTTGGTTTTGGTGATTATGAGTTGGAGGTAAACTTGGTAGATTTGATATATTGCATGTAATCAGAGTGCGCAACGAACATGTGGTGCAGTGCAGTTGTTCATACGGGAGTAACAACAATGTTGGTAGTTGATTGCGTTGATGTCATGTTTAAGTTGTGTGTTTTTATGATGTTATGTTCTGGTTATTAAACCAGTGAATTCTTAAGTTGGTTACCCGTTGTATGGTAATGATAGATGTCAAGTGCATTAATTGAGTAGTATTTGTGTCGTGGTCGCCGTTGATGTTGTGAATGGTTTGTATTATGCGCGGGGTTGCCTTTCGAGGTTAAGAGTTGACTAGTCGGATATGATTGCGTAGTTGGAATAGTTGTATCGGATAAATTTTCGAGGACGAAAATATCCTAAGGGGGGAGAGTTGTAACGCCCTGTTTATTTAATTAATTATACCCGTATTATTTGTGTTGATTTATGTGGAATTGTCGAGTTTATGTTGTAATGAGTTGCTAAGTTGATTTAAGTTTAACTAAGTCGATTAAGTTGATTTAAGTTGTATTGTGGTGGGTAGAATTAAATTAAGTGATTTAAGTTGTAGGAATAATATGTTGTTATTATATTAAGAGTGTAGAAGAATGCATAGGCTTATTTAAGTGGTTGATAGAAGTAATTGGTGGGGTGTAGAAACTATGCCCATTAGAATTAATGAAGAAGTTATGGATTAAGTTAATTATAATTTAATTAGAATAAAATAAATAAATTAGGTTAGTTGGTAGCAAGAGAATAGGACATGGAACTACGATGCTCCGATCCCTCAAATTAAGGGTACGTATGCATAGGGTTGTAAGACCCTAGCGAGTAAAATAAGGGATAAATTAGAGTTTTAGATTTATTATTTATTTTTTACTTTTTTTAAAAACAAACAAAATATATCATAGAATCTAAAAAGGATCCTATTGGATACAATAGAAGTGAGGGGTGCTTAACACCTTCCTCTCATTTAACTGACTACCGAACTGAGGGTCTCAACCCTAGGGATTTAGGTTTATCACTATTTTTTACCTTAAAAATGTGATGGCGACTCTTAGTTTTAAAGTCGGTTGCGACAATAGTAAATAAATTAATTATTCGGTTTTAGTCGGAATTTGTGTGAATGGGATGGTAGTAAATTTGGCTGCTCTGAGTTTGTGTTGCTTTGTTATAAGTTGTATAGTTGCCGATTGTTGTTGGTAAGTTGCAAGTCCTTGAGCCAAAGTTGTTTTGTTGTAGTTGTGGGTATTTTTAAGGCGTAAACCCAATGTTGAGTTGTCGTTGTTGTTGGAGGCCTTTGGCCAACGTTGATAAGTTGATGATGATAAGTTGTAGGCCTATGGACAAGGTTGAATTTGTGTTGAATTAATAGTTGTCATGTTGTTTTTCATTGTTCGTTGTATGTTGTTATTGTGTATTATGCCGTTCATATCACAACATTGTTGCATTTCTAAGTTGGAGCATATGCTCACCACGTTGGCCTGGATTGGCAAAATTATTAAGTTGAAGTCTTGTGCCTTGCAGATGCCTCGATAACCTGGCATATTTTAAGTTGGGAGTTCTACTCCGATGGTACCACATGAATACACATCATGTTGAGTCGCATTTTGCGTTTCTTACTTAAGTCGTGTTGTTGTTGTTGTTGTTGATAAAGTTGTTGTTGTGTTGTTGATTGATGTTGTTTGAGATACTGTAAAGTGGTGATTTATATAATATGAATTTACATGTTATTTATCATATTCTTGATTATATTTTTAGATATCTCACCCCTTCTATTTGAATTTTGCCCCTATGTTGGTAACATGCAGGTTTTCCAGGTTAGAGTTGCTTACCTGTGTAGTTCAAGTCAGTGTCGTCGCTCTGATACGTAACACTCGGAGCGTTAACGCTTGTTTTATCATTATAGTTTTCCTTGTTATTGTAGTATTTAAAAGTTGAAGTTGGATAAAAGAATAAGTTCTTTTAAAAGTTGAGTAAAGTTGTTATGTCATGACAATAGAGTTGAAACTGTGAAGTTGTTGTTTTGTAATACAAATGTTTTGGTTTAAAGAATAAATAAAGTTGTTATTTGTCTCCCGATGTCTAAGTGTTATGTATCCATGTTGATATGCGATAAATGGTGTTGTTTTTAAAATTTGAAAATGTGACATCCTATATTTTATGTTGAATTTTGAAAACTGATTTATGATTTTCCTCCGGGTAGATTTGGGGTGTTACACCTTGGAAGATAGTAAAGCGGAAATTGAAGGATATGTCGACTCTGATTATGCAGGTTGTATGGATTCCAGAAAATCCATTTCTGGATATGTTTTCACTATGTTTGGCACATCAATTAGTTGGAAAGCAACACTTCATAAGGTTGTTGTCTTATTAACCACTGAAGTAGAATATATCGCCCTAACTGAAGCTGTAAAGGAAGCATTGTGGCTTGAAGGTTTTGCAAAGGAGCTGAAACTTCAGGTATCACTATTAAATGTGATAATCAAAGTGCAATACACCTATCGAAGAACTCAACCTATCATGAGCGAACCAAGCACATTGATGTAAGGTTGTATTTCGTTAGAGGGGTAATCGAGCGTGGAGAAGTCCAAGTGCTGAAGGTTTCGACAAATCATAATGTTGCAGATATGATCACCAAGACGTTGCCCAGTTGCAAGTTTTTCCACTGTATGCAGTTGATAAAGCTGCATGAAGAAAGCTAGTTTGTTTCTTGTTGTTATAGAGTTTGTTCCAAGGTGAAGATTTGTGTAATATTGGAACAAATTCTAGGTTTAGCATGTCGTCGAAGTCCGCTCACATGCTATTTAATTGAGCCTTGTGTTATGGATCCAATTGTTTAAGTTAACTTGTACCATAAGTTAGCTTGTAATGGGTAATTGTTAAAAAGCCCATTAGGTTAGTGTGTTAGCTTTATTATAAATAGCATACTAGTCTCTCATATTTTGAATAAGGGAAAATAGGAAGATAAAACCCTAATTCAAAAGTGAGAGAGGTTATTTTGTTATTCTTGTATACTTGTAACTTGTTTTAAGAGAAAGGAAAGAATATCAGTTTATAACCAATCCTTGTTGTTATCTTTGGTAACCCTAAACCCTAACCTTTGTGGGTTTCTTGAGAAACCTATTATACTTTGTTTCTAAGGTATCTAATTCACAACACTATCCGACCCGAATTAAATAGACCAGAAACCCATATAATATTTATTAAAATAACCCTCTAAATGTTCCATTTCTTTTATGATAATTAACTCGTCGAGAGGAAATAATAAAGTTTCACTCATAATTATTTATTCACAGTAAAAGGTATATCAAAGCAACATTTCCCCATAAAATCCTTACAAATTTCACCCATCTTCCGTAAAACAAACAACATAACAATGAGAAAAAAAATAAGAGAAAAATAAATAGCCAATCCCGCCAAGGAAACCAATCAAAACTAACCCCCGCCACGAATAGATAATCAAATAACTAAAAGGAAATCACAAACATTGCAGAAAAACAAGAAGATATAAAAGAAGACCTAAGAATCAAAACTAACAAAAATAATCGCTTCATAAAAAATATCATGACCGACATCAAAGGTTTAAAGATTCCAAATCCACGCATCATCAATCCAACCTCCCATTTGGCACACAAATCCCATTTTCAAAGTTGATCTGTCGTACAGATTCGAGAATACCACTTGCAGTAGATTGACACTGCACCACCTGGATTTCCAAAAAAGAGAATTACATCCATCACCAATTTTATGAGAAACATTATCCACCAAAATAATCACTTCATCATCGCCATTAAGAGACATAATGTCCTTCCACCACAACGAAACTCGCTTACCTGTACCAACTAATTCTTTAGCCAATATCGTTTTCGAGACATCACCTTATCTAGCCACTATCAAATTTGTCCATAAAGTTTGTTTCTCAAAATAAGAAGTCTCCATAACTACTTTGCAAGCAAAGATTTGTTAAACAAATCAATGTCTTTTATGACTATGCCTTCATCCAATTTAGGCCTACAAACGGATCACCAACTGACTCAGGATATACTTCTAGATACTTTCGAACCGCCCCAAAAAAATCTACGTTGGATAGGCACAATGACCGATAAGAATTTCCTAGGAATCTTATAGAAAGCAAGGTAATTACCAGAATGTTAGTGAGAACGGAATTAATAAATGTGATCCTACCACCAATGGATAGAAGATTGCGTTTCCACGGAGCCAACCTTCTCTTGAAACACTGAAGAACCAGATTCCAAAAAGATATCCTACGATGACTACCTCCGACAAAAATTACCAATAATTTAAACGACATAAATCCAATCTTACAACCCAAGAACTGATGAGCCGCTGGCAGAAACGATTCTTCCACCCCTAAACCAAACAAACAACTTTTGTCGATATTGATTTTTATACCTGAGATCAATTTGTAACCTTTCAATATACCGTGTCGTCTGCGTATTGCAGCAAGTTATATGACACATCAACGAAAACCTTGAACTCTTGCAGCAGACCAGCAGAGATGACTTTATCTACCAAGACTTTCAAAGTTTCATTAACAATAAAAATGAATAAGGGAGAAAAGGGAACTCCTTAAAAAGAACCAATCAAAAATCTAAAAAAAAACTATTCATAAGAGTACTTTCCATCAAATTCATCCATTTCTCCCAAAATCCCATAACCACCGTAATCTTCCTAAAAAATTAATCAATAGTTTACTCAAATACCATCTTAATTTATAACACTCAAATTATTAATCTGACTATTTACTCAATTTCAAGCTTAATTTAACTCCTAACTTGTTTGTTTGAGAAGCGAAACATCAAATATGAAGAATAGATTAAAGTTTCTTTGTTTCATTGAAGCATACCTATTAATAGACTAATATCAATATATAAAGTTAGCTTGTAATAAGATGAGTGTCTAAATACGTATATACATTTCTCAATCTATAAATAAAACTCTAATACATATTCAATACTCATCCTCATGTTAGTATTTTTTAATAAATAGTCATAAACAAAGCCCCTAGAATGATGACCTACCTTTGGTCCCAATGAAAATGAAAGCACAAGTAGAGTATATTCTTGATACAATATCAATGATTGATAGAAATACATGCATAATGATACCAAGTAATGACTTTACACAATAACACAAATGCATAAAAGAAACAAAGAATCTTTGTGAAATATTGCTAGGGCCTAGTTCAAATCTCTCAAGTGGGGGAAGCATGTATATTCTTTATAATCAAATAACCAAATGCTCCCAAGTGGGGGGACACAAGGATACACTTAAAATGTCATTTATAATCGATTTAAAAAGTATTATATATATATATATATATATATATATATATATATATATATATATATATATATATATATATATATATATATATATATATATATATATATGGGACACAAGGATACACTTAAAATGTCATTTATAATCGATTTAAAAAATATTTTATATATATATATATATATATATATATATATATATATATATATATATATATATATATATATATATATATATATATATATATATATATATATATATATATATATATATATACTTTGAAGTTATACCCTCCAAAAATGAAAGTTGTCATTCCTAATATAGAAGGTACAAGGAAAGAAAGATAATCAATTATGGAAGAATTGAAGAAGAGTTTAGCAATGATGACCAACATGGAGAACTTTTGAAACTTAATTTGGGATTCTTGGTATATTCTCTTCTCCATTGATCTTTTCTGCAACATGGCAATGGGAGTATATTGCATTAAAATATCGTAATGATTTAAAAAGACAAAACATTGACATCAACACTATATTATAATATGTTTTTCTTAACATTTTCTATAAAGAAAATTACGCACACACTCATCTTTATTTATTTATTTATTTATAAATTTGTGTACATATTCATCTTTATAATATGATTTTCGAGCAATTCTTGTATAACGTACGTAAATTCATATTTTTATGCAGGTCTAATAAAAAGAGACGAAATTTAAATTTATATTAAAAATTAATTTATTTTTTAATTGAATTTATGTGGTGGTGGTTGTGATTATTGTTGGAATTAACCCTAACTCTAAGAGTGTGTTTGAATGGAATAATTGAGAATTTTTAAGGAATTCAAAATTCTAGGTAATTCAAATGATTCAATTAGAATTCATTCAATTTATTTCTTTTGTTTGGATAGACTACTAAAATGATTCATTGTAAAAAAAATGGACATTTTCATTATTTTTAAATTTTTTGGGTCAAATCTAAAATATAAAAAATAGAGACCAATTTGCAATTTTTGAAAATTTAAAGGACCAATTTGTAAAATTAAAAAATTATTAGCGACTTATTTGCAATATTTTTGAAAATTTTGGGGGTACATATGGAATTTTCATAAAATATAAGGACCATCCTGCAAAATTTGAAAAATTAATAATAAACAGTTTAGCATTCATATTATATAGAGTGATGAAGCAATTTGAAATTCTCTACTTTTTTGTGTCATTTTAATTCCTTAAATTTAACATGAATAAAATACTCCATAAATTTACATCATTTTAACAATTCTCCATATTTTTTATCCAAACAATGAATTTTGCTCAAGTCATTTCAAATTCCCTCAAAAAATTACTTTCTCTCATTAAAATACTTCATCCAAACACACTCTAAAGGAATTCAGAACCTTTCTTGATAAGCAAGAAGGATTCTTGCACAACAACAATAACAAAGAAGAAATTTTGAAAGAGGAAATTTGAGAGAGATCAAGTTTGTTACCCACAACTATAGAATTTTTCTTTCTATTATTACTCATTCCGCAATTGCAGATCCGTAAGTGTAATAATGTTGTAATGTTATTTGATTATAAGAGGGATACTCTATATTTATAGAATTAGGTTTGCTTGCACCCAAGGTAAAAACTCAAAAACTATAAAAGCCCAAAAATGTCTATTTTGGAACTAAATCAAATCTAGATCTAAAACCAAATCTAAATTTAATCTAAATCAAATATGACATAATGAATTACACTTTCAACACACCACCTAATTCATTGTGTCTAAGCTATCTACATTCATCATAGCTCTTAGTCTTCTGAATACTTCAACCTTCATTTCATTCGTCATGATATCTACAATCTGATTCTCATTTCTACAGTGTTCCAAGTTCATCTTCCCTTCTTCTACAAGCTCTCGAAGATAATGGATCCTCATTTCGATGTGTTTCCTTCGATCATGCGCTATCGGATTCTTCGCCAGATTGATAGCTGAAATGTTGTCGATCTTCATGGTGATTGCTCAATGACTCTTTGATGTAATCTCTTTGATCAGATTCTCCATCCACGTTGCTTGACATGCACAAAGAGAAGCAGTTATGTACTCTTCTTCGCATGATGATAATGCCACTATTGGCTCATTTCTATAACTCCAAGCAATTGGTGCACCACCTAACATAAACACATATCCAGGTGTGGATTTTCGATCCTCAACATCACTACACCAACTTGAATCAGTGTATCCCACTAACTTGCATTCTTTTCCTTTATCAGTTGTTGGAAATAAAATGTCATAGTCGAGAGTTCCTTTCAGATACCTTAATATCCTCTTCGCCGTTGCTAGGTGTGATACCTTTGGCTTTTACATGAATCTACTCACCATACCAACACTGTATGATAAGCCAAACCTTGTGTGACAAAGGTATCTTAGTGACCCAATAAGTCTTCTGTAATGGGTTGGGTCGACATCATCTTCATCTGAATCTTTCGACAGTTGCAATCTGAGCTCAGCTAAAGTTGAAGTTAGGTTGCAATCATGCATCTCAAATTTCTTCAGTATTTCGCCTGCATATCTTATTTGGTGCATCATCAAACCTCTACCACTCTTGTAGAATTCGATACCAAGGAAATATGAAAGATTTTCCAAGTCTGACATTTCAAACTCCTCGCTCAGGTCACGTTTGAAATCTTTGATCTCCATCTTGCAACTTCCTGTTATCAACATATCATCAACATAGAGACATGTTATAAGCAATTTGTCATTGCTTCTTCTTACATATACTTCATGCTTAGTTGTGCACTTCACATATTCCTTCTCCCTTAGAAATCCATCTATCTTCTTGTTACAAGCTCTCGGAGCTTGCTTAAGTCCATACAGGGTTTTATGCAACTTGTACACTTTTCTTTCTTCACCTTGTTTCACAAACCCATCTGGTTGTTCAACATAAACCTCTTTTTCTAAGGGGCCATTGAGGAACACACACTTCACATCCATCTGACATGTGTTGCAATTGTTCATATTCGCTAGACCAACAACTAACCTGATTGTTTCGATCCTAGTAACAAGTGCAAATACTTCATCAAAGTCGATTCCTTCCTTCTGAAGAAATCCTTTCGCCACAAGTCTCCCATTGTGTCGAGTCACCAAGTGTTGCCTATATGAAATTTGACAAGTGACCAAGTGTTTTTGACTTCGATTGACTTTATCTCCTCATTCATTACTTTCACCCACTTCGAATCTTTCAATGCCTCAACTACATTGATAGCGTCGCTCCCTGGATTTTCATCCTAGTAAAAACGCGAAAGTGGTGCGGAAGAGGTAGAGTCGTCAGTCAGGCGTTTTTATCCCAAAGGAACGGGAATGGTAATGTTGCACAAACCAGAAGAAAGAAAGGACAAGGACAAGGTCCTATGAACCAAAGATACTGGGTTCGGGAGTCGGTTACGACCTGGGAAGGTATTAGCACCCCAGATCGTCTGTCGTACTCGACGGGATCCACGCTTGCAAAGAAATTGTTTCAAAGGGTGAAGGAATGAAAGTTGTTGCAAAAGAAATGGAATTAGATCTGGAATGAGAAAGGGAACTGAAAAAGATGACGAAGAGGAAAAAATGTAGGGAAAATAAAGATTGTGCTCGAAGCGGCCCTACCTCGCTCCCTATGTACCTCATCTGGACACGAGGATCAGAGTCGCCGTAGTTCCCCTGACTAGGAATGGAAAGATTGCTTGTGTTTTAAAAGCTTGAACTGCTTATGTTAATGCTCAGGTGTTGCAGGCTCGTTTGGCACGAGTGCGTTACCGTCTTGCAAAGAGACAAGTAGGAGCAAGGTCGTACGATGAAAGTGAGTGAGATGAGAAAAGAAGTCCCGAAGGAGAGACGATTATTCTTTGTTTGAGTTTTTTTAAAAGTCTTTTATGAGTGTGGCACAAGGAAGTGAAAGCAAATCCTTTTCTAAGGAATGTGTCCTTATTACCACATCCCTAAATAGAATGAGTAACAAGGTCACCAAGAATGAAGAAGACCCTCAAAATTGTTTCCTAAGATTAGGGTTTGAATTCACTAACTTGTTTGAGGTTATTTAATGTTTTTGTGAATTAAGGTGAAGAAATGTTTTTTATGGTTTTCTTTGGGAAAATAATCTCATGATCGAACTTGTACATCATAGATAAAATTATGCCACCACCAAGATGGGGTGAATAAGAATATCCATGGAATAAGGTCATAACACATGAGACTAATTCAACATTTATTAAAGTGTTTTTAAGGTTTTTGTGTGAAGATGAGAAAAGAATAACCAAAAGAATCTCAAAGGTAAAAGACTAAAAGGGGGACTAATACTCCTAAAGTTATCAATCATGGATAAACCTAGGTTAGTGTGACTTGAACTCTATCCTAAAGAAGATAAGGAAAGAAGAAGAAAGAAAGAGAAGAAAGGAATAGAAAATCAACTTACTTATTCTAAAGAAGTTAAGTTGTTCTCGAAGGGGATGTAAAGAAGTTATACAAATGATAGCATAAGGCACATCACAAAGACAAATATGAAAGCATTAAAAGAGAAGAGAAGAATACTTAAAATGTGGATAACATTCACACCTCACTTACCATTGCACCTACAAAGGGTTAGAAGCATGCACACATAATAAGATGAAAACACATAAGGTCAAATGAAGTATAAACAAGCAAAAGATCACATCAAACTATCACAAACAGAATTCAAACTTCATATTCAAGTACCAAGGTCAAGCACACAACATCATATGAGAAATGAAGCAAGAGGTCACAACAAAGCATCACAAATTAATATAAGGGAACCAAAGGAAAAATAAGAGATGAAAAGTGCCATAGAAGCCAAAAAACCTACACAAACATCAAGATCAGAATCATATCATGGTATAGGGTGCCTAAGAAATGAATTCAAACATCAAATGAAGCACACAAGTCCATACAAGATCATACAAGAGAGGTAATGAGAGGTGAGAAGTGAAATGAATCATTCATATAAGTGTAAAGCTTAAGGAACAAGTAACTCAAGGAAAACCAAGATGCAAACTTCATATAAGGACCAGAGGCATGTCAACATGTTTAAAAACCTTAAATCAAACTCTAGGAGTTGGCACAAGTGCCCTCCTAACTTAATAAGCAAGCAAAAGTCAAGGAAACATCCAAACTAGGTCAAGTAGATCACAAAATTCACATAAAATGGAAATAGTTCCTAAAAAATTCTACAAATGAACATGAAGACACTTTGATCAATTATTAACCACATACCAAAACCACAAATCAAAAACCAGAAGCAAACTATCTCAATTTAAGGCTCAAAGTCAAATTAGGGTTTCATAAACTTCAACATAAAGCAACATGGCAAAAACTAAGAAAATAAATCCTAAAAACCATGAAAAAAATCTCAAGTGAACTTCAATATGTTAGGAATCAGTAGCAAAAAGAATCACATCCATATCTATTTTTATGCTCAATTTATAAAATCAACATGGCAGATCATGCATAAAAGCAATTAAAATAAAAGAAATTAGATCAAGAATTAATTCAGCCATGGAAAATTAATGAAAACGAAAATAAAAATTATAGAAAATTTAACAAAATTAAAATGAACTTCTATGATTATTTTCAGAATTTTTGGACATGATTCACTAATTGTAAAAATCAAAAACCAAACAGAAAACAAAATGTAAGATAAAAAAACAAATAAAGAGAAAAGGGGCAAATAACAAGAAATGTTAGTTCAAAATGCTATTGGGCTTAGACAGAGGGTTGCATGTAGCAAATAAAGTCCAGGTCCATATGCGACAGCTGCTTCACAAAAGTTATGGTGGAATTCATTTTAAAATTAGATTCAATAACAATCACAAGATCCATCCAACGCTCATGAGGAAGTCAAACAAAACAAACAAGTTAATTATCCAAGGATCCACACACACACACACACATGCGCATGGTAACAACAATGGACTAGCACACACTCAACATTATTATGAAATATAAGATCACATGAGGGAGAGGGTGGTTTTTTAATGTGTTGTCACGTTTTAAGCTATTCATATCATAAAATGGAAGGTGAGGATTGCTTCTTCCCCAATCAACCTGCATTCAAACATTCAAATAAGTTTGCAGAATCCGATGACTGAAGCTAGGGCTCCGGCACCGGAATAATCACACCATGAAAAAAAATGCATGTCCAGCTCCAGATCAATAATTTCATGCATACTGAATCCAAATCTAACATCAAAAATCATAAATGATCACCACACAAAGCAAATTGAAGCCATGAAAGTTTCAACATCAAACTTCAAATCAATAATACGCACTCAATATCCAACCATTTTAAAAAATAATCACATCAGTATTATCAGCACAACCAGTAAATCCATAAACACATGAAAAAAACAAGTTCTAGATCAATGGATTTAGATGTCACCTGAAAGTTGTAGAACTCAAAATAGCTCAAGAAAACCTTCCACAAGTTGTCAATCAACTGGATTTATCCTCCTCTTACAAAATAAATGCAAGCTGAAGCTTGAAGATGCTTATATCTGGTGATTCGAACACTTTGGCTCTGAATTACACTATAAGGAATCTTCACTCTCAACTCAAACTAGTGGTGGATTTGTGCTCCTTGAGGCTTGAGGATGAAGGATTGGTGAAACAATGAGGAAATGTGATGGTGTAGAGAGAGATTCGAAGGAATTTGTTCTTGTGCAAGAAGAAATGAATCTGAAAAATGAGAGAGTGTGCAGGCTCAAATTCGTGTGCAAGGAATTATATATGGTGTGAATGCAAGACCGATTAGGGTTTTATGAGCTGTAGCGGCATGGGAAGTGTGATTCCATCCAATTTGCAAAAAAGCATGAGAAATGGCATGACCTTATTCACACGTGTAAACCTCTCTCTAATTGCACAAGCTGATTCAACTTGAAGCTATAAGGGCCATTGAATTAATCTTACAGCATGGGATCAAGTGTATCATGCTTTTGGCATATTTTTGCAACAATGCATTTTGTGAATTTCCCACCCATCAAGCCATGAGTTCTCCCTTTTCTTTGCATAAAATCACTCATTATGGCTTATATTTGCATGTTATGATCACATTTGGTTCAGGTCATGCCTTAAAAATAAGATATGAAGGTTTTTGCAAATGGTAGAAACTTGAAACTTAAGGTAAAACCCCTAAATTTCACCAACTTCAATTGGTCATATCTTTCAAACCAAAAATGCTATGATCATATTCTTGGACTTTTTGGAAATGGGAGAACATTCCCTACAAGTTTCATGGTTGAAAAAATTACATTTGGAGTCATCTTGATCATGAAAGAATCCCTTGAAGATTAGGTTAAAATTTACCAAAAATAGTAAGTATCCATACATGCCACTTTCTAATTTTGGAAAATTCTTCATAACCTCTTGATTCTTGTTCCTTGAGATCACCAAAGCTCTTCTTTGACCTTAAGAAGGTTAATTGACTTGAAAATAATGGTTGGAGGCCTTGAAGTTCATTGATTGTCTTTTGAATTGCACAGTTGACCTCTTTCTTCATCTGCAAGTAACTAAAGAAATAAATCACTTCCTCAATGCATTTTCTCATCAAACTTAATCCATGGGCTTAATATGTCATATGAGAACCTTTGAGCACAAGAATTAGTCAAATCTATGAGGATATGAGGATCTGAACCAAAACCCTAATTAGGGTTTACTTGTATAGGAGAATGTTGCATCATTGATCCTCTGAAGATATTTCACCTTTCTAAGACTTTGGGAATGACTTTGAGCTTGTACAAGATGTGAGAAGACCTTGTGAGCTTCTTGTAATGTCACTTGGATCTTGGATTGACTTGTAGAATGATGAATTTCCAGATGATTGATCATATGCCTTATGTTAGCACCTATGGATGTCATGCTTCATTTTTCTATGCCAAATGCTAGGATATAGTATGATATATGTTATGCTTATGATATGCAGATGATGTGAAACAAAAGAGGGAAAATTTGGGGTGTTACAGCTGCCCTTATTCAAGCAACTGTTAATCTGAAAAGGTAGAGAGCTCCTGTTGTCGACCGTTCGAGATGAACTATGGTTGAATACCAAGAATAAACATGAAATTTGCACTCTGTTGGAGAACCAAAATCAAAGGGAAATAAACCCAACCAAGGAAAACTACTTCAAACCCTGACGAGGCAACAAGTAACTAGTAGCCAATAAATGTCCTTTAAACGACGCCAGGAGACTACTGGCTTGCCACAGCGACGATGGACTTTTAAAACTGCCTTTTAAATGACGCTAGACAACTACTGGCTTGCCACAGCAACGGTGGACTTTGAAAATTGTCTTTTGAACGACGACAGACGACTAGTGGCTTGCCACAGTGATGATGGACTTTGAAATGGGTGATTCCTTATGAATCTCACGTCTACATACGCTTCCCATTGGTGCATTTGAGTCTGTGGGGGTAGACATACACTGATCAGGATCCACATCTTACCATGCGCTTACAATACTTATTAGAATCTGCATCTTAATATGCGCTTACGATTCTCTTTGTATACCCTCAGGTCGGATGTACGGTGAACACGTGCATATGGGAGAATCCGCATCCTAATTAGAATCCGCATCTTAACATGCGCTTACGATTCTAAAGCAAAATTTTGATGATTTCTACCATCAGGGCTTCAAGCCCAGGTCCGTTTACACGGGACAAAGCGATGAATAAGAGGAGTCCGTTGACACTGGACGAACGCGAATCTGAACAGAAGGAGTCCGTTGACACTGGACAAACACAAGTCTGAATAAGAATGGTCCATTGACACTAGACAAACGCGAAGCTGACTGAGATGGGTCCGTTGACACCGGACTAACGCGATCAATACAAGATTTATTGAGGAGAGTAACGACTCTACAAGGGAGAATACATGTAGCTCTGTTAAGGATGAGAACATTTTGACCAACATTCCGCTGAAGAAAAGACATCAAGATATTCTTACAATACTTGATCTTAGCTGAGAAATGAGAACATCGTTTGTATCACTGTGTTACACTAGCCAAAAATATATTGGCGACCTCTTCAGGAATATTTCAAAGATGGTTGACTTCCAATCATGAAACTCTATGGGGAATATCCTTCTTCCTACTCGGCTGGGGAAATAAACTGTCGAGACCTTCCTGGGGATAGAATCTGACAATTCTAACTCTATGGAGAGGCAAAACATTCAACTTCTTGCTGGGAATACTTCACTGTGGAAAAATAACTCCGTTTGGGGACGATAACTGTTCTGTTAGTCTTAGAGTTCTACTTAGGATACATGTCTACTTTGACTTAGTTAGGGAATGCTTCTTCTTACCCTGATAAGGATGTTGGACCTCACCCTTCTCTGTTGAAGATAAAACTGTAAAATGTCATCCCGCTGGGGAGAAATACTCTGCTTGGGGCAGTGCTGTCTGGAAACAGCTCCCTATTGCCTGTAACTTGCAACAAAAGAATACACACATATGCCCCGAGAACGTGTTTTGTTAGGACTTCCAGCTTACTAGGGAAGATGAACCTGTTATATCTTAGAAGCTAACTAATGTGAGTCGATATCATTGGGTGGACCTCGGATTTCTAAGGATTGTATCTACTTTTGATAGTGTAACAAAAATGGGGGATGCTCTCATACAAGTAAGTTTGCCTCTTTATTAGACGTTCATCCCGATATACTATAATAAGAGGATTTATAGTTAGTTTGACGGGTGTTCCATCCTCTTTAACGAGTTTCTATTACCTAGTTAAATTTCATACTACCTTTAATTAATTTGAAGTAGGAGTGTTAAAACATATGGAGATTGAACCCTCTCAACTACACCCCAATGCTTGGGATTTTGTGAAGTTGTTTCGACTTTGGTGCGAATACTGGGATCAGAAGTCATCCCTAAACCTTTTTTATCACCTTTTTGTGGTGAATCATAAATCCCTAACAAGCTTCAAAACCAGGGGCTAATTTTGTTATGGAAAGAGGTCGAACATTTTAGTGACTATTCTGAGACATAGGGGACTTCATAGATTGGTTCTTCTTGGTGTACCCTCATATTCTGCAAGATTACCTCATCTTTTAGAGAAGGAAAAAACATGTACAATTGGTAGTGGGAATGGATTGAACATGTACTTGAACCCTAGGGTACAAGGTTCGATTCTCACTGAAGGCAAAAACTCTACTAGATAGTGGGTAGAGAACATCGTAAGGTGGCAGTGTCGGGATTGCCTTGCGAGGGGCCCGATAAGTTACATTTGACCCTTATGACAAAACATATAGCTTATCATCTTATTGTGAGCATGTTTTACCAAAATGGTTTTCAATCCAAAAACCTTATAACTTACATTTATTTTCCTTTTTTTAGAAACAATGGTATTGGGTGGTATTAATACAATGAAAGGTTTCTTTAATAGGTGGAAGGCTCGACAGAAAGTAGGGGTAATCGTTTCTTCTCCTTATTCCCTTACACCTACTCTCGGCGGGGTACCATCGGAGAAACTTTTTGGGGGACGTTGGGAATCCTATCAAAACTCAGTCTTACCTGACTCTTTTTGGACAGGACCATAATTCTTTTATTGGGTCGAATAAAAGGCATAATGATCAAACTTTAACTTCGACCGACAATGTCAGAAGAGGTTAGGATTTGGATACTTCCTAGGAGGAAAGTATGGGCATAAGGCTTAACATATTTGATCCTTGTCCTATGGGACTTGTTGTTCCTGTCACTGGAGCTCTGCATACTCTCTTCAAATTTCACGTTGTACTTCAATATAAGGTACCCTATACTACATAAGAGGCACAAACTTGTGTACCCGAGTATGATCTTTCTTACCTCTAGAATATTATCGATGTAGAGAAGATGGAAATGATCTTAAAAGTTGTTTTCCCCATGTTTTCAGCGCCTTCTATATGTCCATAGCAGTCGCGGGTCGAGGGGCGTTTTGGCTCCAGGAAATTTCTCTAATATGAGAGATGTTTGGAAGGGTAAGTATGGTGCGGTTATTGTAAAGGTGGATACCCATGTCTCTCCCTCTAATTTAGAAGAAGGTGAATACCTATGACTCTCCTTCTACTTTGGCTGCCAAGATATCTAAGTTACAAGCATCTTTGAAGGCTAAAAATAAGGTTATTGTAAACGTGAATACTCCTTTGGCAATGTTGACCTCCCAATTCATTGTGATTTAAGACACTCTGCAAAAGGAAAAAGATTTTCATGCGAAGGAGCAGAAGATCCATACTGAAAAAGTGATGATGATGTAGAGGAGAGTTAGCGTGATTAGGGTCTTAAGATCATCTTCTGAGCTTTTAAAGATGTGGTCGATCAAGTGGAGCTATTGTGCTTGTAAGTTTAGAGTGCACCAAAGAGGGGTGGATGAGGTACTTTAATTGATTTTTGGTTTAAGTGAATTTTTAATATTACTTTTTGGTTTGATAGTGTGAATGAAATCAATAAAATGTAGAAAAGTAAGAACACAGAGGGATCCTAGTTCCTCTCACAATCCGAGAGTACGTATAGTACCCTTACCACATGTAAGAGATTTAATTATTTTTTAGAACCTTATACAAGCGTAATCATAGTCTTTATACATAAGTTACTAACTTAATCACTAAGGAGCACTCTCTTATGATTTTACAAAGAGAAAAAATAAAACAATCCTCTCCTTTTCCCTCTCTTGTTTCCAACAATCACGGACAATACGGTTTACAAACGAAATTGAGTTCTTACAAAAAGTTTGAAGTTGTAAGATGAATATCAATTTCTTGAATTGATCTTCCCTTTAACTGATCTTCCCTTTCAAGTATATAATTCACAAGTATGTTACTTAAGTTCTCAGGTGAGAAATGATGAAACTTTTGATTGAATGCAGTGAAAATGATTGTAGAAACTTTCACGAAAAACTTATGACACAAGGCACTTGTTTTTTAAGAGATGAAAGATTGAGTTTGAATTGTAATGAAAGTGGTAGGTTTTCAAAAGATGAAACGTAAGGTATTTATATACGAATCATACCTGATGCAATGAGTATAATGTCATGAATAAATGCCTTGATTGGTAGAATGAGATTTAGAATCCATTAGAGTATGATTTTATGCTAAAGTGTCACTACTTCAGTGGGAACCGGTTAACACATAATCGTAATCAGTTACAGGTGAAGAGTTTTATGAAAATTGAGTTTTTTATGGTGTAATTGGTTACAATTGTTGGTTAACCGGTTACACCTGATTGCATTTTGAAAAATAGTTAAAATTTTCTTTTGTGTAATCGGTTAACTACATAGTGTAATCGTTTACACCTGATCTAGAATTGAAAAATACCTTTAAAACAATTGAGATGCAAAACCATTTGATATCAAAACCTATTTTATGTATTATAATGATTTGTTAATTATGTTACTAAGAACTATAGTAAACATATGAACAAATTACAACTTGTACCTCAATGAAGGATCAATCTTCCAAGCTCCAAGGATATTTTGACATTGTTTCAATACCTGCCCCACTTATTGAGAAAATGTGTAATTCTTAGGCATGCCATTTGTTGGAAACTAGCATAAGTCTTACATGTCCCCTTCATTGGGAATTGGCATAATTATCTAGCATCGTTGGGCATCATCCCTAATCAAGAGTTGGGTCCCCTTCCATACATCAGGTTTGGTAATGGTTCGAGGTTGATGTCTCTGGGATTCATTCGGACATCCCAGTTTAGGGTGGATTATTGGTATAGGTCTTTAAGAATACACCAAAAGTTGTTGGTCTCTCATGATGTACGACATGAATTATGCGTTTGTATTCTTGCATCCAATGTCATCCTAAGGCATGTTGAACCACCAGGATTTCCATTACCGTGGAGGTCATGATTTTTTAAAATCTAGTCGATCCATTTGTGATACATGAATCTCTATTCCACTTCAAATTTTGATTGCGCATATAGAAGGGAATTCAATTGCGAAAACATATTCTTGTGCAACAATTTATTTTTGTCGAACGACGTTATACTTGTTATTAGGAAACTCATTAGCAGTTTGTATTTTAAGGTTCACCTATAGCAGTTGGAAACCAAGCAATATTTTTGACTTTGAGGCTAGTGTCAGGACTGGAGGCCTGAGCGAAGGTTCATCCAATTAGAGTTATGGAGCAGATCTTATGACATGAAGAGGTTGTAGTAGATCTGGATGCAACATAGTGTTTGAAATAGCTTGATCTACGTTGTCTTGAGGAGGAAGAGGCGAATCATTTCTCGTAAGGTGGTGGAGTGGGTTGCTCTAGATCCATCCATCGTTGGAAGATTTTGGAGATCACAGATTCGGGAATCCTAACAATCAGAGTTGATATATTATTGGAATAGATCGACGACGGTGGATCTGGTGTTCGATATTGAGAATCATGATCTGATAAATTGAAGAGGCTTTTAATAAATGAATCAAAGCAAGAACGTGGGATTGTGAAAAACACGAAAATCAAAAGTCGATTCCCATGAACAACTCTATTTTTCTTTTTCGGAGTCAAAATTAAATAGAGAACGTTGGTTGGGTAATAAAAGGTGGTCCTTAGCTTTTGCTGCAACGGTAGAGGGATGACCTGCAAGGTTAGCACTTCAATTCTCAAGTCAAAATGTGAAAGACGCGAGTAACATAAGTTTGAACTTGAAATTATGTACTTGAAATTAGCACGCATGCCCTTTATATAATGGAGCAATTATAACAACTTTTCATTCCCTAGGTGTGTGATATAGGAAGCCGTTAGATGCATCCTGACTATGCATTCCCTCTTTTGTACGGTAGCTCCTCTATGTTGTGAGCAATTTGAGTGAATCCATACTTTCTTTAGATCATCGGTCGATAGTCATTATGGTTTATCCAAAATAGATCATACGAGTATATTTTTATGGGGACAATTTCTCTATCCTCACAAAAAGTTAGATAGTATATCTTCAATCAATCATATAATATCATTTAATTTTAACATATCTAATTATTTATTAAAAAGTATAATTTTCAAAACATTTTATATTAAGAGTAATCTTATCCAATTTTTTGAATTTGGTAAATAAAAATTCACCTATTTTTTATTTATACTTTTAAAGTGTATAGTTTTCTTTATAAAAAAATCTAGGATGGTATTTCAATACGTACAATGAAGGATCGAAATATAACTTATATTCCATAGAAGATCCACTAGGGGATCCCTCCATGATAGTTTTTGTACACCAAATGAATCTTAATACCTGTTTTTGTAGATCTTCATATCCAACAATATCATATATGCATTGAAAGCTAGTCACATTCACAGATTTTATTTACTCATTAAATGTAGTTTTCTTATCCATCTTATTTTGGGTCTCTCTTCATTTCTCTAGACGTCTACAAACATAGACTTATTATGGTGATATAGCAACTTCCCCTACTTATATACTACTCTATCAATATATGATTTCCAGATCAAGTTAAACCAATAAATTATACTAATAGTTGCACTTTTGTTAATTTTAAATATTACTTTAATCTAGCTATATATGACATTTAATGTTTCACACATTTCTTATTAAAAATAATCCACACACTTTTGTTAATAAATAAATTTCATATTATTAAATTCAATTTTTTTTTTATGATTTTTGGTAAATATTTATTAGAGATAAATTTATTATGTTTGTTATTAGTTGGTTATGGTTGATGTTGTTTTCAAGTTCAAAAATATAGATTATCAGCCTATATATAAAGGTATATCATGTGTCATAAAAAAACAATAAGAATACAAAATATTTTTCAAATTAACTTTCTATTATGGTATCAAAGTCTAGCTCGTATTTGAAAAAGATATTGAAGAAGAAAAATACCTCCAAACCTGAAACAAAGAACACAACAAAGAATACGCAAGCCTATCATCTAAATAACTTTGATAATCATGTAACTTCACTTGTGACAGAATTGTTGAACGGAGAAAATTAATGCACATGGGCAAGATTGATCAAGACGCCTTTGCGTACGAAGAAGAAACTGAGTTTCATTGATGGAAGCATCAAGACACCAATAAAGTCAATCTGAAGTGTACCATTACTGAGAGAAGACGGACTCAATGGTGACAACTTGGTTGAACAATGCAACAAAATGAAATATACGCAACAACATCTCACATGCTTCAACGATTGAAGATGTGTGGATAGATCTTGAAGAATTCTTTGCTCATACCAATGCACCCCAAATCCATTAGATGTGTAGAAACTTGTGTTTAATGTAGAAACAACAAAAAATAAGTGTAACAAATTACTACACTCAATTCAAAAGTCTTGGCACAAAGGGAAGAAGAACAATGAGTTCGTCTTTTTCTTGGAGGCTTTGATAGTGACCAATATTCTTATATCAAGGAAACTGATAATCCACTTATGGTGTGTCATTATTATCCCTTTTCAAGTATGTTTTTGTAATAGATTAAGAGTTTAATTATTTAATTTTATTGTTTTTAGCTTGATTTGATTTTAGTACAATATGTGCTCCTTTTGTAGTTTTCATGTGTGTGATTGATTTGCAAGGCAGTTTTCAAGACAAGTTGAGGCATGCCTGGACTAGGCGCTATCTAAGAGGTAGAGTTTAAAGGAGAATTAAAAGTTTGTTGAAGATCACGATTAGGAATTGACCAAGAGCATAAAGTGAGTTCTTTCCTAGGGCTTACGTGGCAGAATTGTGTTTGAAACAAAATGAAAATCAAAAGGATAAGATCAATTGCATAAGGAGACAAAGAAGTAGTACGGTGGGGACCACCTCTACAAAAGCATGCCCTGCACACCAATATTGTGTCTCCTGCACCTCTGTGCCACTACCTATTGCAGCAGCCTGCAATGGATGTCTTGTCCCCCCACCATTATTTGTACCAGAATGCTTGTTCACTAACAATTAAGGACAAAAAGAGAATATGCAGATTTGATTTAGGCTAAATCTTGTTTGTATCAAAATCCTATGATCCAAGGATTACTACCTTTCACATCCACACTCAAGTCTATAAAAGTTGGCCTTAGGTTTTGGAATAGAAGATCCACTCAGACGCATTATAGTTTAGTATTAGTTTATTTGTTGTCTGAGGGTTATTGAGAAAATATAGAGTACTTCTTCTCACCCAACCTTGTACTCACTGCTGAGAGTTGGCGCAACTGGAGTCTTCACTTGTTGTTTATCCAACACAAGATATCTTTAAGTTGCTTTTAGGTTGACATTTATTTTACATCTTTTGTTTAAGTATGTTTACTATTAGTTTCAGTTCAGAAGTTTGTACTCAGATCCTCATGAGCTAAACACTTGTTTGAGCAATATGAAGTTAATATAATGTTGCCTTTATGCTAAAATGATTTGATGGTAAGTGTCTTATTTTGTTATGTGTTTTTATGCCATAATCCTGACCCTTTGAATGATCAACTTAGAAAAAGGTAAAGGTTTGTTGTTGTAGAGATCCAACAAGTGGATTTCATAACAAAAGTGGTTAAACAAGTAGAATATATATATATATATATATATATATATATATATATATATATATATATATATATATATATTCACTTAATTAGCTTTCTTAGTGATAAGAGGCTAAGCCCATAAAGAGCTTTCAGAATATAAACTAGACTTATTTTAAGGTTATAAGTGAGACTTAAATATTTGTTCCCTTTCCCTACTAATGCTCGTTTTGATGTTGTAGAGATACACATAAAGATCATGTTCTGACCTTTTGAGGCACGACACATATCATCATATACGCATTTTGGTTACTAACATATTAATGGATCACAACTCATCATTCACTCTCTTGATTTTACCAACCCAATATTTATTTGATTTAGTTCTGCATTCTGGACACTTGTAACTTGTTATCAATTATTATTTTGTTACCTTACTCATACTTATTTTAAACAAATATTACTTACAAAGGTTCAATCTAAACCTATTTCACTCCATGTGGGTATGATATCCTTACTATTATCACTTGTTGCAATAAAACATACATGTATACTTGCATGTGACACTTTAATAATCATATTTAATCACACAAAATTTTTTTTGGCACCTTTGCCAGGGAGTTCCAAGAAGTATTTTAAACTATTATATTGCTTATTTTTGTTTTAAAATAGTATTTGAGCTTTTTACCATTTCATGTACTCTGGTGTCACGACGAGTGTAGAGCTTCTGCATACGTATGTTGTTATCCCTAGAATACAGAAAATATCTTGAACCTGAAAGAAAATTTCACATATGAAGGAGATTGATACGTGTTACACAACAACCAGAAGAAGGGAAGAATAACGGGAAAGATAAAAAGAATAGTGGTAATAAGAGTGCATACTTGAAAGCTCCTGCAAGAAAAGTCATGCCTAAAGATGACAAGTCAAACCCACCAAGGAAGAAGACACAAAGAAAAGAAAATAAGCTAAAGAAGGAATCACCAGGTGCTCATTTTGTAGTTTGCATGTGTGTTATTGATTTGGAAGGAAGATTTCAAGGCAAGTTGAGGCATGCCTGGATTTGGCAGTATATGAGAAGTAGAGCTGAAAGGAAAATTATAAGTTTGCTTAATATCACGAGTAGGAAATGTCCTAGAGCATGGTGTGAGTTATTTCCTAGGGCTTGCTTGGCCGAATTGTGCTTGAAACTAAATGAAAATCAAAAGGATAAGATCAATTGCACAAGGAGACATCGAAGTTGTAGGGTGGGGACCACCTCTGCAAAGGCATGCCCAACACAACAACATTGTCCTGCCTACACCTCTGTGCCGCTGCCTGCTGCAGCAGCCTACAATGGACGCCTTGTACCCCCCATTGTCTATACCAGGATGCTTGTTCATTAAGAATTAAGGATGGAAAGAGAATATGTTGATTTGATTTAGGATAAACCTTGTTTGTATCAAAAGCCTAGGATCCAAGGCCTACTACCTTTCACATTCACACTCAAGTCTATAAAAGTTGACCTTAGGTTTTGGAATAGAAGTTGCATACACATGCATTATATTTTAGTATTAGTTTGTTTTCAGTCTGAGGGTTAGGGATAAAATAGAGAGATCTTATACTCAATGCTGAGGTTTCACGGTCAGATTCTGATCCAAGTAAGAGTCTGAATCAGATCAGAGTCTGACTTTTGAGTATGCTTTCACATTGGAATATAAATGCAGAGGTAAATAAAGAGACAAATAATATATTATGGTTCCTATCAATTGAGAGGAGTTATGCCCGCTTGTACCACAAGAGTGTTTAACTATAATCAAACCGATTACAATTTCTTAAGCCAGAAGCTCAAGACATCCTGCTCAATTCCACGGAAAGAGACTTCTGCTCAAGCCTGCTATCATGAGACTTCCATGCCCAAATTCCCCATTCAGGACTTATTGCTCAATCACCTATATCAACACTCCCTTGCTTTAATGTAGTATAGGACTTCCTACTCAAGTCCTTAAGCATGAGACTTCCTACTCAATAACACTGATCGAGACTTCCTGCTCTTCATGCAAGCATGAGACTTCAATGCCTAAACATCAAATTTAGGACTTTTTGCTCAATCATCATAAAAAGACTTTACTCTGAGCATAAAGGCTAGAGTCTTGAAATTCTCTTAACAGAGACATCTGGTATAAAACTTGTGTTCATATATGTTCTTTTTGGATAAACAAATACACAAAGATTTTACACTCTTGAGGATATTTGAGTTGATTGCTCCTGAGTGTGGAAGAATAAATATTTCATTCTTCTTCTCTCCATGCACAAATTTTCATCTTGTTATACCTTCCTGTTTCTTTCTTCATAATGTATGTGAACATATTTCACTCTGCTCTAACACACTTAACCCTTATAGTTAGATAATATTTTGAAATGTGTTTCTCTCAACTCATTCCAGTGAATTGGTATCACATCCATGTGAAAATAGTCACATAATATTCAACTCACATTCATTCTCTTGAGAGGAAGATATTTAACTCGGAGAGATGTTCTAAGAAGTTTTCTTCTTCTTGTCAACGTTTGAATGTTTTCAATCTTCATCTATAAATAGATACTAAGAATATATTCATTGAAGATTGAAATTACCATGGTATAGATAGTCGTTGAAAGCTACCATGGTACAAGTAGTCATTGAAGGTCTTTCTTTAGCTGATGGACAATAGAGTGAGCTAAAAACTCGGCTAGCATAAATAAGTTAAGAGTAACATAACAATTGGAGAGAGCAGATCCTGACAACGTCACTATCACCAGATTTGACATAAAAGAGTGTATCATTAATACGCCAAAAATAGTTTTTCGCAGCACAACAATGATAACACTTTTAGAAACAAGCGCTGCTATATATTTAAAAAAAAAGTGCTTTTAAATTGTCACCTTAGAAAGTGCTGCTAAATGCCTTAAGTTGGCCCCATCTTTGAAAGCGCTTTCAGTAAAGCGCTGCTAAAGGTTTACCTTAGAAAACGCTGCTAATGGCCTTAAAAATTCTCCACCTTAGAAAGTGTTTTCTAAAAGCGTTGGTATAAGACAATGAATAGAAAGCGCTTTCAGTGAAACCCCTAATTAAGAAATTAAGGGTTTTATTTGAATTAATAAAAAAAATGGCAAATGGGGGGGGGGGGGGGGGGGGCTCGATCCCGCACCCTTGAGGTTGGAAAAAGCATAGTACACGCGCATTAACCACTGGGGTGATGATACATCCAACGTTTAAAAACACAAAGATAAATATATATATATATATATATATATATATATATATATATATATATATATATATATATATATATATATATGTGTGTGTGTGAGGTGCCTAATTACTAGTCTAATTTATTTACACATTTTAATGAAAATAGTTGAATTAATAAATGAAATAAAATATAAAAATATCAAATTTATTTATAAAAATGTTATGAGTTTGAAATTATGATTAAAAATCATAAGTTATTTGTATGATGATGTGAAAATTTCTTTGTATGAAGAAATTGATGAAAATAATTTATTTAAAATGTTTTGAAACAAAATAAAAAGAAATTCTTTAAAATATTTAAAATTAATCAAATAATAATTTTTTTTGTTATTTTTGTGAAAATAATCATTTGAATGTATGAATGAATTATATGCAAAAAATTATTCAAAAATGATATATTTTGAGTGTTTAAATAATTTATTGAAAAATAATATAAAAAAATATTTAAAATAAAAAATTCTATGAAAAAACATCAAAAATCACAAAAATGACAAAAGGGGGGGGGGGTCGAACCCGCACCCTTGAGGTAGAGAAAGGCATAGTACACGTGCATTAACAATTGGGGTGATGATACATCTAATGTTTAAAACACAAAGATAAATATATATGGGGTGCCTAATTGTTAGGCCTGAAGTTGGCCCCATCTTTGAAAGCGCTTTCTATAAAACGCTGTTAAAGGTTTACCTTAGAAAACGCTTTTAGAAAGCGTTGCTAAAGGCCTTAAAAATGCTCACCCTAGAAAGCGTCGCTAAAGGCCTTAAAAATGTCCACCTTAGAAAGCGTTGCTATAAGGCAATGAATAGAAAGCACTTTCGGTGAAAAAGCGCTGCCTTGGGGCTTTCATTAATTAAAAAATAACCCTTCCCCCTAAATAGAAGCCCTTATCATTTGTTTCGCACATTTTCATAGCTATATGACCGTTTCTTTCTTTCTCTCCCAATAATCCATTTCAATAATTTGTATAAATCATTTGTGTTATCGTTCTCCGTCGTGCTTTCATTGTTGTTCGTTCTCAGGTCGTCGTTCTTGCTCAGGGTTCGTGAAGAAGAAAACCAGGTACGGATATGTGCTTGCCATTGTTGTTCTTGTTGTTCTTCTTACAAAAATAAAAACGAAAACGTCATTGCCATTGTTGTTTTTATGTTGTTGTTCTTCTTGTTGAATGTAGGTTACCAAGGACCAAAATATATTAAGAATCATATACATTTTTCATTCTTTATTTTAAAGAAGATCATCTCAGCCATCTTTATTAACAATCATATACATTGTTGTTATGTTATTGTTGTTTTATTGTTGTTTTTCATTATTTATTTTAAAGAATTATATACATTTGTTGAATGTTGAAATTCTGTGATCAAGTATGAGATGTCGAATGAGATGTTTAAACACTTGACAACTTAACCAAAACTCAAAGTGCAAGAAAATTAAACAACACAGTAATTTGTTAACCCAGTTCAGTGTATAACCACACTTACATCTGGAGGCTACCAAGCCAGGAGGAAATCCACTATAAGTAATATTAATTCTAGACTTAAACCACCCAGTTTAATCTTTCACTTAATATCTACCCAATGCAATTTCTACCTAAGACACAACTTAGATATGAGTACCAACTCACTCCCCCTCAATCACACAGTGATCTTGTTTACAAGTTTAATAAAATTGAAGTCATACTTCAAACAAAACAGCTTGATTTTACTTCACAGTTTCAATCAAGACACAAATACACTTTTGCTTAAAAGCTCATAAAGTGGTACAATAAAAACAACCTGCTATTAAAACACAAAACACCCTATTTTGTCTTCTGAAATTCGTGCTCTATTCTGAGAGTTTCTGTTGCTTAAATAGGTGTTTGGATTTTGGGCTTTCTGTAGGTTTATCCAATCCTAAAACGCATGCTGCTTCCACCTTGAATTAGGGTTTGTTAATTCCTAGATTCTAGGTGATTCAGTTGTTCTGATTATGCTGAAACCATATAACAATACTCCCTACAGATGCGCCTTGTTCTGTTTTATCCATCCATAATTAATTCCAGATAACTTTCCTTAATTTACTCAGTTCTGTTAGTCATTAATTAATTCTGGTAGCAGGTTTGAGATGTCACAACATCTGTTGGGACATCCTGAAAACTGAACTTACTTCATTAACTGATACAATGTCACAACATCTGATGTGACATCCTGTAAACTGAACTTATATCATTAACTGATGCAATGTCCCAACATCTGGTGTGACATCCTGAATTAAGTTCATTTACTTATACTCTGTTTGATAATGTCCCAACATCTGATAGGACATCCTGAACTAAATTCAACAATTCTTGTTGGTCAAAAATTCTGTCAATTCTAAACATCTACAAACTCCCCCTTTGGCTAATTTTTGGCAAACATTCTTTTCTGGTTATCAGAGTGCAGCAGAAGTTCTTTTATCAGAGTATAGCAGTTCTTTTCTGTTGAGTTATGTGTGAGTTTACTCCCCCTCAAACATACATGTCTTTCAGTTTTGTTGCAACAGAAATTTTAATTAAAACACAGCTTTAGTTCAGAAGCAAACAAAAGCTTTTCATTAATCAGTAATTTGGATTCATACATTGTTGTTGTTGTTCAGTTCTCCCCCTTGTCAGCATGCTAATTGAGAGCTTTCCTTTAACTGGCCAAGTCTTGACCTGATTAGAAGTGATAACCTTGCAAACTTGGTTATCAGTCTTCCCTAACTCATTTGGACCATCAGATTCTCTTCCAAGGTATTGGTTGATAACCCTAGGAGAGAATTCTACACACCTTCCTCTTACATATACTTTTCTAAAGTCAGCAGACTTACCATTAGCACAATCTTCTTGGAGGTTGACTATGAATTCCTTGACAAGAAGCTCATAACAAGGAGAGAAGTTGGAGACATTTTTGAAAATACCAGCAGAAGCAATGAGATCAATTAGCTCTGTGCACTCAAGTGCATTACTGCTCAGCTCTCTTTCAAGTGCTACCCTTCTTTGATAAACAAACTTCCATCTATTGACACTTGAAACATGATGAAAGGAGATGTTGTCCAAAGGAGCTTCTGGAACAGCAATTGATGACCTTGAGGGTGCTGGTTTCTTCTTTGGAGGAGATGTTGGGACATCTTCTTCAACATCTGAATCTGGAGGAGTGACAGCTTTCCTCTTTTGTGTTTGCACCTTGCTCCATTGTTTTGTAGGACCAAAGACAACTTTAGCTTTGTCCTTCTTTGGTGTAGCTTGCTTCTTCTCAGGAATTGCATGTCCTGCATTCATCTTTTCTTTCCTAGTCCTAAGCCTTTTGGCTATGCTAGGGTTTACAGAAGCAATGATTTCTGAATCAGAATCATGCTCTAGGTTCACAACAGAAGGAGGTTGAGCAGTCTCCTCTTCAGCTGGTGGTTCAACAGAAATTTGATCTTCAGTGGAGGCCTTGTGCTGGTCCTCAGATATTTCTTCATCACTATCAGTGGAGGCCTTTTTCTGGTCCTCAGATGTTTCAACAGCAGCATCAGATGAGGCCTTTTGCTGGTTCTCAGATGTTTCAACATCTATTGGGACATCCTGTTGAGCAGGAGTGTCCTTTTCAGCCTGAGTTGGTTGATCTTCTTGTGGAGCTGGCATGGTGTTCAGAGGGATAGATATGCCACTTACCACTCTTTGCTCAGATAGGATCCTGTTTACCAACTCCTTTATGGAATCATCCACGTATTCAGAAGCTTTTGGAGTGATGTTTGATGGTGAAGGTATGCCTTTGGCCTTGCTGAAAACAGGATCTTTTGTTCTTTTTGGGGTTCTTGGCTTTTGAGCAAGAGGAACACTTCCTCTGATTTCGTCCAATGGAGTTGAATCCATGGGTACCACAGAGATGGGGGTTGCATGCACCACATCTTCCTTGTTGAGGATTTCTTCAGAAATGTTAGGGTTTTGATGTTGAGACATTTTCGAAAGAGATGGATGAAGAGTTTTAGGTTTGATGAGTTCTGAAAGACAGTTAGAGAATGTAATTCGTTTTTGAGAGTATGATGAGAAGATGGATAGCTGAACACAAGCTGATATTTTATAAGTAGTCGTTACTTTGAGAATTTTTAGGAGTGGAATACCCAAGGTGCTTGACCAGACTGGTGTTGCCATCTGGTGCTCATGCCACACAATGTCATATGACATGTTGGCACATCTCCATAACTGCTAAATTTCACATAAGCAGATTCCCAATTTACCCCTTAGGTTTTCAAATTGAGTAGCATCCAAGGCTTTGGTAAATATATCAGCCAACTGCAGATTTGTAGCTACATGTTCCAGTGAAATCACTTTCTCTTCTACAAGATCTCTGATGAAGTGATGTCTGATATCAATATGCTTGGTCCTGCTATGTTGGATAGGATTCTTTGATATGTTAATTGCACTTAAGTTGTCACAGTACAATGTCATGACATCTTGTGGGACATTGTACTCAGTGAGCATTTGCTTCATCCAAACCAACTGTGAACAACTGCTTCCAGCTGCTATATATTCAGCTTCAGCAGTAGATAAGGATACACAATTTTGTTTCTTACTGAACCAAGAAATCAAATTGTTTCCTAGAAAGAAGCATCCTCCTGAAGTGCTTTTTCTGTCATCAGCACTTCCAGCCCAATCAGCATCACAGAAGCCAGTGAGAATTGGTTTGCATCCATGAAAGTACATTATGCCATAGTCACAAGTACCATTAACATATTTCAGAATTCTCTTGACTTGGTTAAGATGACTAACTTTTGGATCAGCTTGATATCTTGCACATACACCTACTGCAAATGCTATGTCTGGTCTGCTAGCAGTCAGATATAACAAGCTTCTAATCATGCTTCTGTATAGGCTTTGATCTACATTCTCACCCTTGTCATCTTTAGTCAGCTTTAAATGTGTGGGGGCAGGAGTTCTCTTATGAGTAGCACTGTCCATCCCAAATTTCTTGACTATGTTCTTAGCATACTTGCTTTGGGAAATGAACATGGAGTCCTCCATTTGCTTTATTTGCAGTCCAAGAAAGTAGGTTAATTCTCCTACTAGGCTCATTTCAAATTCAGATTCCATCTGATTGACAAAATGTTTCACCATCCTTTCTGACATCCCACCAAAAACAATGTCATCTACATATATTTGAGCAATCATGACATTTCCTTCTTCATCTTTAACAAATAGGGTTTTGTCAATTCCACCTTTCCTGTACCCTTGCTTGATAAGAAAAGTAGTTAGCCTTTCATACCATGCTCTTGGGGCTTGCTTCAGTCCATAAAGAGCTTTCCTTAGTTTGTACACATGATTTGGACAGCTTGGATCAACAAATCCTTTAGGCTGTTCTACATATACTTCTTCATTAAGATATCCATTTAGAAAGTCACTTTTCACATCCATTTGAAATAGCTTGAACTTCAAGATACAAGCAATTCCTAACAGTAGTCTGATTGATTCAAGCCTTGCTACTGGTGCAAAAGTTTCATCAAAGTCTACTCCTTCAATTTGTGTGTATCCTTGAGCTACAAGTCTAGCTTTGTTCTTTGTAACAACTCCTTGCTCATTTGACTTGTTCTTATACACCCATTTAGTTCCAATTACATTTATGTCATCAGGTCTAGGAACAAGATCCCACACTTCATTCCTTGTAAATTGACCTAATTCTTCTTGCATTGCACAAATCCAGTACTCATCAGTAAGAGCTTCCTTGATGTTTTTAGGTTCTATTTTTGAGACAAAACAGGAACCTGAAATCACCTCTCTTGATCTAGTGCTTACACCTCTGTTGGGATCCCCAATTATCAAATCTTTGGGATGATTCTTCTGGATTCTTATGGAGGGAGGTTTGCTGGAAGGTTCTGTCATTGTATCAGTTTGAGTGAAGTCAGAATGATCACTCTTTTCTTCAGCTTCAGTTTGGCAGTCAGCAGATGTTCCAACATCTTCTGTAACATCTGTAGGAGCATCATCAATTATCACATTTATGGATTCCATGATAACTTTAGTTTTAGAATTAAATACTCTATATGCTCTGCTGTTTATAGAGTATCCAAGAAAAATTCCTTCATCACTTTTAGGATCCATTTTTCTTCTTTGCTCCCTATCAGCCAGAATATAACAAATACTTCCAAACACATGGAAGTACTTAACTGTGGGTTTTCTTCCCTTCCAGACTTCATAGATTGTGGTCAAAGTTCCTTTCCTTAGAGTTACTCTATTATGGATGTAACAAGCTGTGTTCATAGCTTCAGCCCAGAAGTACAAAGGTAACTTTTTAGCATGGATCATGGCTCTTGCTGATTCTTGAATAGTTCTATTCTTTCTTTCAACAATACCATTCTGTTGAGGAGTGATTGGTGAAGAGTATTCATGGTTTATTCCTTCTGAAGAACAAAAATCTAAGAATTTTTTATTCTCAAACTCCTTTCCATGGTCACTTCTTATTCTGACCACACAGCTGGCTTTTTCTCTTTGTATTCTTTGGCATAAATCTTTAAATACATCAAATACATCAGACTTTTCTTTGATAAAATTTATCCATGTATACCTTGAGAAGTCATCAACCACCACATAGGCATACCTCTTACCACCAAGGCTCTCAACCTGCATAGGTCCCATAAGATCCATATGCAATAATTCCAAAACTTTGGAAGTTGTCAGATGTTGAAGCGTTGGATGGGACATCTTGGTTTGTTTGCCTATTTGACATTCACCACATATTTTGCCATCATCAATCTTCACTTTAGGAATACCTCTCACAGCTTCCATAGATATGATTTTCTTTATGCCTCTGAAGTGAAGGTGACCTAGTCTTTGGTGCCATAGTTTCATTTCTTCTTCTTTGGCTAAAGAGCAAGTTGAAGTGGGACTGAAGTCTTGAGGTTCCCACATATAACAGTTGTCTTTAGATCTGGCTCCTCTCATGACAACCTCCTGTTCTTTATTAGACACTATGCATTCAGCTTTGGTAAAGTTTACACTGTAACCTTGATCACATAATTGACTTATGCTGATCAAGTTAGCAGTCAATCCTTTTACTAGCAGCACATCATCCAGTCTTGGTACATCTGGACAGTCCAAGGTCCCAACACCCTTGATTTCTCCTTTAGCTCCATCTCCAAATGTTACATATCTGGATGAATATGTCTTTAAGTCTACTAGCAGATTCTTCAATCCAGTCATGTGTCTTGAACATCCACTGTCAAAGTACCAGTCTTCTTTAGCTGATACTCTTAGAGATGTATGAGCTATATATGCCACATTCTTCTTTGACCATTTGTATTGAGGTTTCTTTTGATGCCTCTGTCCTGTGTAGTGTCCATTAGAAGAGCTCCCAGCTTGTTTGTTGAACTTGCTCTTGGACATGTTGCTTTGATCAGCATGAAAACTAGCTTTAGGAACCCATACTTTCTTGATATCCTCTATCTTCTGCTTAGGGGTTTGCTGATACATCTGATTTGGATATCCATGCAGCTTGTAACAATGAGGTTTGATGTGTCCAAACCTTCCACAATGATGAAATCTCCATCTTTGATACTTCTTCTTCATTATGTTCTTTTCATGATGTTGAGACATCTGTTGGAACATACTGTTTGACTTTGTGTTCTTTTCATGATGTTGAAGCATCTGTTGGGACATCTTGTTTGACTGTATGGAATTTGAAGTAGTTTTGCTGGTGCTAGCTTCAGCCTTATAAGCTTTGTTAAATCCCAGTCCACTTTTATCCCCTGAATGCTTATTGTTGTTGAGAATAACATCCAGTGTGCTTGAGCTACTGTTCAGCATTCTAACAGATTTGGACATATGTTCCAACTTGGAGCTTGAGCTACTGAGCTTCTGTGATCAGGTATGAGATGTCGAATGAGATGTTTAAACACTTGACAACTTAACCAAAACTCAAAGTGCAAGAAAATTAAACAACACAGTAATTTGTTAACCCAGTTCAGTGTATAACCACACTTACATCTGGAGGCTACCAAGCCAGGAGGAAATCCACTATAAGTAATATTAATTCTAGACTTAAACCACCCAGTTTAATCTTTCACTTAATATCTACCCAATGCAATTTCTACCTAAGACACAACTTAGATATGAGTACCAACTCACTCCCCCTCAATCACACAGTGATCTTGTTTACAAGTTTAATAAAATTGAAGTCATACTTCAAACAAAACAGCTTGATTTTACTTCACAGTTTCAATCAAGACACAAATACACTTTTGCTTAAAAGCTCATAAAGTGGTACAATAAAAACAACCTGCTATTAAAACACAAAACACCCTATTTTGTCTTCTGAAATTCGTGCTCTATTCTGAAAGTTTCTGTTGCTTAAATAGGTGTTTGGATTTTGGGCTTTCTGTAGGTTTATCCAATCCTAAAACGCATGTTGCTTCCACCTTGAATTAAGGTTTGTTACTTCCTAGATTCTAGGTGATTCAGTTGTTCTGATTATGCTGAAACCATATAACAATACTCCCTACAGATGCGCCTTGTTCTGTTTTATCCATCCATAATTAATTCCAGATAACTTTCCTTAATTTACTCAGTTCTGTTAGTCATTAATTAATTCTGGTAGCAGGTTTGAGATGTCACAACATCTGTTGGGACATCCTGAAAACTGAACTTACTTCATTAACTGATACAATGTCACAACATCTGATGTGACATCCTGTAAACTGAACTTATATCATTAACTGATGCAATGTCTCAACATCTGGTGTGACATCCTGAATTAAGTTCATTTACTTATACTCTGTTTGATAATGTCCCAACATCTGATAGGACATCCTGAACTAAATTCAACAATTCTTGTTGGTCAAAAATTCTGCCAATTCTAAACATCTACAAATGTAGTAGAAGTTAAAGCATTTGTGTTACTCAAAGATATACATTGAAAGTTGTGAAGCAACTTACTAAAACAAACTATTGTGATTTTCTAGAAGAAAAATAGAGGGAGGAAGAAGAGTGAACCACTTAAGATGTGTTTTGTTTGGATTTTTAGTAGAAGCAGGATAGACTATAACATGAAGTTTCAATTAAATATTTGGTGTAAATGTATGATTAAGATATAATGTGTTGCTTATCATTATAAAATTAGTTTAATAAAGAGAGATTGTTATTTTGCTATGCATATAGTACTATCACTTTAAGAATCATATATATTTTCACCATTTTAGTCTTAATTTGTTGGTAATATATTTTCAAAGTCTAACTTAAGTTAGTCTTTTCTACTGTTACATTCATGTTACTAGTGGTAACATTTTATATAATTTAAATTGAAAACGCATATTCATGAATAGGATTTTGTTTTTTTTAGAGTATGACAATGGGTATACCACATCTTTAGGGAAAAACAACATCATATATTAATAACTAATAATGGACTTGAACATGACATGTACTTAAACTATTATATTAAGAATTGTTATTATCTTGAAGGGTGTGTAGTAAAATATATGTCTTCAAGAATAATACATGTTGATCTAAGTAAACTTGAAGCCATGATAAATTGGTGAAAGCCTTCAAGAAAATTTAGATTGATATTTATAGTATGATTGTTTTACAGGTGTAGAGTGAAAGTTTCATCGTTGGAGGAATCTTACATTGTGTGGGTCCAGAACTTGATTACTTCTCTACAGGTAATTAGTTGTTCTTTTGATATAGTTGCGTCAATAATTAACGCTTTTGTTTAGTTTAATTAGTAAAACCGTTTGAATGAACTGCTTTAAATGAACTGCTATGATAGATGAGCATTACTTACAATGATTGGGAACTAACTTATTGAATTTGCTATATATAGGGGTTACTTGTGATCAAAGTGTGAAAGTCATATTGTCTCCTTACATGTAAATATTTTTTATTTTGTCTTTGTTTAGCTTAATTAGTATAACTATGGATAAGAAATGGATTTCTTCGAGTCGATTGTCGAATGAGTACGAGAATGGGGTATCAAAATTCATTAAGTTTGTTGTTGTGACGGCCAAAGACCTCATTCGAATTATATGTCCTTGCTTGGGTTGTTGTTTTGGGAGTCGGGTTAACGCAGTTCAGTTGGCATCGCATTTAAAGAGGCGTGGAATTGATAGAATTTATACATGTTGGAATTTGCATGGTGATAAAATTAACAAGAATGTTGAACCGGAGGATAATACGACTTATGCTTCAAACGACAATGACACAGATAGATACGATTATGATCAAGTCGAAAAGATTGCAAAAGCACTTGAAGATGATCTTAAGGATTGTCCTGAAATGTTTGAGAGGTTGGTAAGCAATGCAGAGAAACCGTTGTATAATGGTTGCACTAAATTCACAAGAATGTCTGTGGTATTAAAGTCGTACAACTTAAAGGCGATTATGGATGGTCAGATAAAAGTTTCACAAAGTTATTGGCCCTTATGAAAGATATGCTTCCATAGTATAATGTTCTTCCCAATCGAACATATGAGGCCAACAATATGTTGTGCTCTATTGACATGAGCTATAATAAGATACATACCTACCCAAATGATTGCGTTTTGTTTTGAAATGCGTATGCATCGTTAAATGAGTCTCCTAAATACGTTGTCTCTCAATATAAGAAGAAGTTATCTCCAACAAAAGTCCTATGGTATTTTCCTATAATTCTGAGATTTAGATGCATGTTTCATAGTGAAATCGATTCAAGACACTTCACTTGACATGCAGATGAAAGAATTATTGATAGAAAGTTTTGACATCCGACAAATTCACCATAGTGGATGAAAATTGATGATGATTATCCTAAATTTGGAAAAGAAGTAAGAAACCTTCGCTTGGCATTATCTACTGATGGAATAAACCCACACGGTCTTCAAAGTATCTCACATAGCACTTGGCTTGTGATTTTAATGATTTATAACCTACCTCAATGGCTATGTATGAAGCGTAAGTACATAATGTTATCTATGTTAGTTTCTGGGCCTAAACAACCAGGGAATGACATAGACGTATAATTGACACCCTTAATCGAAGATTTAAAGTTTTTATGGGAGAACGATGTGGAGGTTTATGATGGGTATAGGAAAGAAAGTTTCAACTTGAGGGTGATGTTGTTTGGCACAATTAATGATTTTCCAGCATACGAAAATCTATCAGGGTACAACATAAAAGGTCAATGTATATGTCCTATTTCTAAAGATAAACCAGATTGGACGTGATTGGAGTTTGGTCATAAGAATGTCTTTCTTTGTCATCGTAGATTCTTAAATTCTAATCATCACTATTGTGGGTGGAGAAAAGCCTTCAATGGAGACACCATATTTGACATAAAAGAGTGTATTATCACATGATCTTCCTTAGATAACTTCTTACCAGAGCCTTCTTGTAAATGTTTGTTGAAGCTTGATCAGATTCGATGTTATCCTTATACTTTTCTTTTTGATTTAGAGGTTTTTCATAGAATTAGTTAAAGCATGATCAAAAGCTAAACTATGTCTTCAGAACCTGGTTGGAATGAAACTTTAGAGTCTTAAAATCATAAGTTCTAAGTCCTTCCTTCATCAGATTCTTTATCAGAACTAGTATGGATATTCACTTGTAGAGTTGTAGACTTGATGTAGACAAACTCCTTTGATGCAATGTCTTTAGAATTGTGGATGCAGCTTGTTCAGAAGATGCAAAGCCATTCCTTCAATCAAAGTTTGCTTGCTTCAAAAGGTTCCAGTGTTCAGAGCATAGATAATCTTTGTATTTCCAATTAAGTGTAGGTTCAACATCTGAAAGACTTGATTTATACTCTCTCAAAGTCTGAAAGCTTGATTATGATCCTTCATATTCAAAACATTTTTTATCTCTTCAATGGTTATTTTGAGTGATTAACTTGATTCATATCAAGGTTAATATCTTTTGATCATGCACACTCGAATAACCATTAGTAAACCCTATTGTTCTTTCAATACTTAGTTATCAAAACCATTGAAGAAATCTTGTTCTAACAATCTCACTTTTTTCTTACAATGACAAACAAACATATTTAAGAACGATGGTTAGTGATTTACTTAACCCATTCTAACATCAGAGTCCAAGGTTTGTAAGCTCCCCCTAAGTTAGACAGTCCTTTAAGGGGAGGTTTGTAAGCTCACCCTAAGTCTAATAGTCTATTAAAACGAGGTTTATAAGATCTTTTTAACTCCTTATCTATGTTAATTTAATATTATAACTTTAATCAACAAATTTTAACATCATGTGGAGGTTTGTAAGCTCCCCTTGAATTTGATAGACCTTAAGTCGTGGTTTGTAAGATCTTACTTCAATATGAATGTTCATTAAGGTAAGGTTTGTAAGGTTTCCCTAATTTCCCGTATTTGTTAATTAAGTTAATCGTTTAAGCCCTGTAAAATGAATTACACAAAACAGAAATAACTTAAAATAAATAACTTAAAGCTTATAAAAGCTATTTATGCAAACACTACTTTGTTCAGATGCTTTTCTCTTCTTAAATACTCTATACATTTTCTCCCCCTTTGTCATCATAAAAAAGATTTTAAAAGAAAGAGAAAAACAATAAAATTGATTTTTTTAAATCGATGCATAGACCGATGACAAAAAAATGTACCAACCACAAACTTTCAAATGGTAAGAGATAAACTCTGACTACATGGATTCCAGAAAATAGTAGGTTCAAAGGCACAAGACTCAAGGAGCAGAGTCTTCAAGATATAGGAGACATCTAGAATCTATAAAATAGATAGAGATCAAAGAAAAACGCACCACTAGATATAATCACACGAGTGGGCGAGAAAATAACTTTCAAAGTAGATTAGCAAGATTTCTACAAGGATTATCCAAATTTTACAAGGAGAGAGACCAATGAGGAGAAGAAAAAGAAGAAGACTGAAGAAAAGATGCATAGCACAAAAGCTCAAGATGAATGAGCATCAACTGAAGTTGTTGATAAGAGCAAGGTTCCAACAAAAGAATGAAGAATGGGATGCAAATTGAAAAGCTTATCGAGATTCTCAGAAAGATGAAGAGCACAATATTTTTATGAAGACTTATAAGAGATTAGAAGATCAAGAAGATCAGGACTGAAAACTCATGTGATAGTGTTTAGGAACATATCTTGTAATCTCCCTGAAGAATAAAGTTTTCCTTTCTCTTAGGTAGTTATAAAACTGTCTTTTTTTTTAATCCCTTCAAATATGGTTATGCATATGAATCAATTTGTAAGATAAGAAGAACATGATAATAATGCATAAAATAATTTTTTTTATTAAAATGGACAAAAGAGTTATAGAGATAAAAAAATGCAAAAAAAAAATAAACAACACATAAAAAAACTAAGAAAAAGAAGAAGATTCATCCAAAAAGACCACCTTAACCTTAAAAGGTTCATCAGCTTTCAAAGCTTCTGTAAGCTTCATCTTAACTCCCCAGACTTGTGTTTTAACCTCAATCATAGTTATCCAAAATCCTTGTTAAATGAATAGTTTAGAAAGAACCTTTTCATAAGAAATGAAGCTTAACTTTACCTCTTTAAAGGAACTGAGATTCAATTTCAGATAATCAAACATAACTTGAGGAAGGTTAATCTTCAGATCCGAGTTGAGAAGCAATAACAAATATTTTACATCAATGTCTAAAGTTAAATCCTTGTTCTTTTTTGGGAAGTTTGAGAACAATAGGTGATACCAAACTAATTCCTTGGAATTGAGATTTGAAACTTTTGATAGGTCAGAGATATCTTCAAAGATGAGATGAGAAGTTAAATAAGAATCTCAAAAGATCATATCCAGAACCACATATTACTTTTCACAATTTATCACATTATAAATAGTTTTGGGGGTGATGGTGTGGGAACACCAGACACCATAGAGAGAATGGCATACTCAAGATGTAGATCTTGGATATAAGCATTTACCCAAATTTCCTTGACCAGGTTAGGGTAAAATTGACCATTAAGCATATCAAAGAAATTATCCTAACCATTATGGGAGATAGTACTTTAAAGATCAAGGCCATGTGCCATCATTTATTCAAATTCAACATGTCCTTCAATGATAATAGATAATTGGTTTTCCATACCAAGGTTAGAGCAAGAAGCCATCTCAAACAAGGAAAGATGCAAATGTTTATAAAGATATAGAAAATGATTTTTCAGAATGATTCAAGACAATAGTCTTTGCTTTAAGACAATTCAAATTTTATCTTTAGATTATAAACGATAACACAAATACACAAATACAATGAAAAGGTAAGAAATGAGAGAGAGATAGAGAAAGTGAGTGGGAGAGAGAGAGAGAAAGAGAGAGAGATAGAGAAGGAGGAGAGAGAGCAATAATAATCTAGAGGATAAAGCATCACTGCTACATAGGTTTTTCACACCAGCTATAGAATATGCATGATTAATTTTCAAACCCTTGAATATTTAAGTGAGACAGTTGTCAAAAATATTCTTCACTTAAATTTTATTTGAAATTTCTTACTCCTTTGTTGAGTCTTAGAGTCTGATATTTCTCAGAAGCCACATGTCAGCAGAAAATATTCCAGTTCTTGATGAGGCTACTTCTGTTCAACATCAGTCTTTGATACTTTCTATCAGAATCAAGATTTTTAACAAGATCAGAAAACCTTTCTTTAGAAAAATAATTAAGTCTTTAAAAGAAAGTGGGTAAAACAAGCAAAACAATTCAAAAACTACAATATTTATCCAAAGTGAATAAATATTATTTCATAGGTATGAAAATCCTCAAAGGAGTAAGTTGTCCAAACTGGTTATGCATAGACATATTTTATACATAGACTAATTGAAAATAACATATCATGCATATAAGATAACTAAAGACTAATGATGAACTCCATACCTTTGCATATTCTTTGTGGAAACATTTGTCTTGAAGATTGTCTGTTGTTGAAGTTCATTCATGTTCAGCATAAACTTGCAGTTCAGAAGGCTGAAAACAACGACCATCATTGCCTTCTTCTCCTTTGAGCTAGAATCTGGACTGCATGCTTTGAAGGTGTGAAAATTACACAATAAAGGGGTTGATTTATGTTTCCATTTTCTTAGTTTACTTCTGATCAGAGTTCAGAACCTAAACTGGTGTTTAGATTGTGGTTAATTTCTTAGTAGTGGAATGTTAACATAAGAAAATAAATAATATCAGAAAACACAAAGATTATATTGGTTCCTCCCATAACTGAGAGTAATTAAGTCCCCTTTCTTCACAAGAGATTTTCACTATATCCAAATTATGATTACAATCTCTTATGCATTCTGCATAAAACTTTACAACTTCTCAAACTCACTTGTCCAACACTTCATACTTAAGCCTTTAGCTCAAGATTTCTACTCAATCAACCTCATTGATTAAGACATTCACAACTCAGGAAGTTAAGCAAGAATTTATGTGGCTCAATGATATTGGCTCGAGACTTCCCTGCACAGGCTCCTTGCCCAAGACTTCTGCTCACACCCTCTGACTGAGCCTACTCCATACCCAAGACTTCATTTCTCCCACCTTCTAACCAAGCTCACCTGCTCCAAGGTCACTGCGAATGAGACTTCACCTAATCAAGCTCATGACTTTCCTACTCAAGCTCCTCACCCAAGACTTCCCTTGGTCGGGATCTTCACCCAAGACTTCTCTTGCTCAATCAATCCACTTGATTAAGACTTTATAGCTTAAGCACTTAAGCAAGAGACTTATGTGGCTTAAGCATCCGGGCTCAAGACTTTACATTGCTTAATCAACCTAGCAGATTAAGAATTTTACTTCTCAAGAACATATCAAGAGACTTATGTAGCTCAATCTTCTTGGCTCAAGTCTTGTTGCTTAAATCCCAATGAGATAAGACTTCTGCTCAAGCACATAGCAAGATACTTTAATTTAAATTGCTAAACAGGTTCAACGAAATAGAGAACAAGGTGTATATGATACAAGTATCAGAGGTACGGGAAATCACCATAACAAAAACCTAAAGCACTTAAGATTTATAAGATATTCAATGGTAAGAGATCTTAAGGCTTTTACAACTACAAGTTACAACAGAATATATGTATATTATAATATAGTTGATAATCATTGATCTTGCTACTTCTTCTTCTTGGTAATCCTTGTTAAATATTCAGTTTGAACCTTCAACCATATATATAGCCTTTGCAGAAAACTAGTCGTTGAAGAGGTAACTTGATCAGTGTCTTTGCTTTTGCACCATAGTACAAGAGACGTTGAAGATAGATACACATAAGATCTGAATCAGTGTGTAACATGTTTAACCTTTGAGTCTTGAAGAGATTTTGTATTAATATAGTCGTTGAGAGTAGATATCTGTAAAGTATTCTAACCTTATTAAGCCTTGCAATCTGTAGACTCTAACTGCCAAACTGATTAGACAATGCAACTTGCTTTCTACAGTAGGGACAACTCCAACTTTATCACCAACTCTGAATGGTAACAGAATCCAATATGCATTCACTAAGTGTAGTGACTCGTCTAATTCTAAGACCTTCAACACCAAAGTCTGTGCCAAGCCACACTAGCAAATGTTCTTCATATTCTGCCACTAGAAGCCAGCAATTCAGCAACTCCCAATTATGCTAATGTAAAACAGATTATGGCTAATATTTACAAGTAATAGAACCTGCACACATGTAACACACATCAAATAAACCATTGTACTTTCAATACTTTGTTATCATTAAAACCTAAAGAGAATATTGTTGCACCCCAAAATTTGCCCTCACAATACAAGACTTTGTGCTCTAAGAAGGTTCACAAGGTTCACAAGTTTCCCAATACTTACAAGACCTTTCATGAGGTTCATGAAGTCTACAAGTCACTTTATGAAGGTTCACAAGGTTCACAAGCTTCTAAACATTTACAAGACCTTTCATGAGGTTCATGAAGTCTACAAATCACTTCTTGAAGGTTCACAAGGTTCACAAGATTCATAATGTTTACATGACCTTTCATGAGGTTCATGAAGTCTACAAGTCACTTCATGAAGGTTAACAAGGTTCACAAGGTTCACAATACCTCCCATGAGTATCACAAGACATTTTATGATGGTTCACAAGGTTCACAAGGTTCACAATTGGCCAGAAGAGTTGACAATTCCCTCAGACAATGCACCTCCTAAGCAGTGCATCCAAAACTAGGGTTTTGACTTTAATCAGGCTAAATGAACTTCCAAGACTTCAAGTGAGCTTCATAACATCTTATATGTGTGTAAGAACCCCCATGACAAGTTTCAAGACTTTTCTCAGAAGTTTGCTCAGTCAGATGATCAGATAAGTCAAAATCAGTCAAAGCAGTTAAAAAGTCAAACTGAGGTCAACTGTGGTCAAACCAAAGTCAAACTTCATGATTTTTTGCCAACATCAAGTATATGAAGTAAAATTCATCATTTTATCAAGGGTTGATCATGATTCATCAAGGAGATTTCAGATCATCAAGAATCAGGAGTTTCTAAATTAGGGTTTCCTCAGTAAAAGTCAACTGAACTTTGACCAGCCATAACTTTCACATGCTTCATCAAAAATTTTCCATCCAAAGCTCATTTTGAAGGAAATTTAATTCTCTACAACTTTGTGTCTCACAAGCCAAGCCCAAAAATGCTTCATTTGGAGGGTATGAGCTAAGACATTATAGGTCCTTTTAAAAGTCAACAAAAAGTCAACAACTTCAAAAGGGCATAACTTGAGATTGGTAAATGATATGGACATGAAACCAGTGGGGTTGTTTAGAGGACTCTTCAAGCTTTCCAAAATGTCCAAGAACACCCTCATAGCATTAAAATTGAAGGATATGTGCCCTTGCAAAGTTGGGAAATTTTGAGTTGGTTTATGATGAAAAAGGAGGTCTAAAACCAATTTCTTCCAAATGGGCTTGCCAAATGATGACCCAATCCATACATTGACTTCATGCACGACCCAAACCATTAAAAATCAGAATTTTTATTATTTTATTTTTATTTATTTTGATTTAATTCATTAAAAATCATTTTAAATAAAAATAAAATATGAAAATGTAATATTTGATGGAGATTGAGTTTCTAGAAGATCTTAAATGATGATTGGAATTGAAAAGGAATGAAATCCTGAGATTGGTCCAAAAATAGTAAGCCATCATACAAGAATATTTGATTTTCAAAGCATGATCAACTTGAATCTTTTCATATCAATTTTTCCACATAACCATTCAAGTTTATGACCTAAATTCACTCACATATAAATACTAAACTCAACCCTATTGCATTGGCACGAATTCCACAGCCCAAGAGTAAGTTCACCATTGTTCAAAAACCTCTCCACAAGTCACATTCGGATTGTTGGATTTAAGGCATTAGAAGGTAAAACAAGCACATAGCAAGCTTCCTTGGACTTCTCTGATCATGAACCATCACCCATATGCATCGAAAACATGTCATAATGCTCAACCCGAATCCAACTTGTTCTTAAAAATAATTTTTTCGATTTCATTAATTTATTGCGTTTCAATGAATTTTGTTTGGCTAATCTTGTTTATCATGTGATGTAGAACGTTTCTGGGCAAGAAAATCAAAGAAGCCATGGCTAATCCGTGAAACGCCATTGTTAGGGTTTGGACCTAGGTTTAGGGATTTCTGATTTAAGGAATATAAATAGATTCTAAAATCATAGAATGAACCGCATGAATGTCTGGATCATATTGTTGTGTTCAATTTTGTGAAATTGTATGGTTTTGTTGGTCATTGATTTTCGTAGGTATTGCTGCAGTTTAGAATTCGCAGGAAAAATGGAAGCAAAATTCGCAAGTAATTTTGCAGGACATAAGGTTGAAGAAGAAGGCATTCTGGCGCGAGTTTCATATTTAAAATTCTGATTAAAAATATTATGTTATAACTCTGGTTATTTATCACACAGGTGCATGTGTCCCAGTGGAAAGAGGCGTTTGTGTTTGGTTACGAAACCTGTGTTCGAATCCTGCCTTGTACCATTATTTTTTCTATTTTTTCAGGTTAACAATGAAGCATAATATATTATGTCCAAGTATCATTCAAATATCAGATGGGCTCTCCCAGCCGGATGGTCATGCGTGCGTTTGTTAGCTTCAAAGGTCCTGGGTTCAATCCTCCCCCAGGCCTTTTGCTTCTTATTTTTTCTGATTTTAGAGATTCAAAGCACAAAAGCAATTCTTCTCCCTATAATGTCACGCGCGTACTGATGGCCCAGTGGTAGATGCTGTTGTTGGCAAGCATAGGGGACTGGGTTCAAACCCCAGCCCCATCAGGTTTTGATTTTCTTTTTCTTTTGCTTTATTTTATTTTTTTTTCAATTTAATTAATATTCCATATAAAATAAATTCAAATAATAAATTATATTGTTCTATTATTATAAAATATATATATATATATTATGTTTTCTAGTTTCTGAAAAATTATTTTCTAAATAAAAAAAATTAGTTTTTATTATTGTATATTTATTTAAATTATAAAAATATATATATGTACTATTTAATTAAAGGAATTGTTATTATAATATAAACCCTAAAAAAATATTTTCTAAGTAAACCCTAATCTATTTTTTCCCTAAATAATTATTAAAAAACCTAATTTTTATTTTTTAATTTAGTAAATATAATTATTATACATATTCATATAAATTTTTTTTTTTGTAAATATAATTATAGAATTTTTTGCAAATATAATATTTAATCTTAGTAAATATAATTATAATCAAATTTTTCATAATAGGTAATTGTTTCTATAATTTGTTCATAATTTAAATTTTATTCTTTATTTCATATATGTTTAAAAAAAATAATTAAATTTTATAGTTATAATTTCTTATGTTTAGAATTAATAAGTTGAATATAATTTTATAATTAAATTGTTCATATTTCTTAATAGTTTCTAATTTTTATTATTATTACTAATCCATTTATTTTATTATTAAATTTATTATTATTATTTCACTAACCCTCTTTATTTTTAATTTTTATTAGTACTAACCCTTATTATATTAAATTATTGTCTATTTATTTATTTTTGATTATATCTTGCTTTTATATTTATTTGCTATTTATTTTAATTGCTCATTATAATTATGTAATTGCTTCTTGGTGTAATTTTTATAAATATTTAATTTATTTAATTTTTATGCTATGGTTAGTAATTTAAGGAGTGTAAACATGTATTCTATTTAAAATAAAATTTAGATCACTTTAATTAAAGATAAATAAAGATTAAACACTCACACACGTAAGTCGATTTTTAATCGCCATCTCACTTTCTAAGGCTATCCCTCAATGTTGCCTAATCATAAGGTCAAGTGGGGTGTATAAAGCAAGTCCCTTAAAAGAAAAATCATCAAGTCCCTAATGGTTGCCTTTAAAGATCAAGTCCCTTTTCGAATAATGATGATAGTCCCTCCTAAATGCTTAATACACCCCACAGTTGCCTTCATAAAACAGATGTCCCTCATATGTCCCTCACATCCAAGGTAATGACTACCTATTCCTTAATAATAGGGATAGTCTTACCACCTAAAGGATAAAGAACAAGAAAGACTTAAAACTTTAGGGTAGGTACCTCATAGTTGCTTGCTCACTTCATTCAAAATTTTCAAACACATAACAAATTTCAAACAAATTTTCAAAACACAAGTTTTTACGCATCCGTACATGGATCATTATTAACTTTTATGAAAATTTTTCACACACTTCACATTTTCAAAAACAATTCAAAGTGAGCTAAGTAACTAAGAGCCCATGGATAACCATGGATGTAAAGGGTGCTAACACCTTCCCTTTACATAACCTACCCCCCGGACCCAAAAATCTTTTTAAAGGTCTTTCCTGTTCTTTTATGCCTTTCCTTTGGATAAAATAAAAGTCGGTGGCGACTCTTGCTATCCGCAACATAACTTAAAGTCAGTTCTCCCACCGTGTTACAGAACTGGCGACTCTGCTGGGGATTTAATAAAAGAGGGGTACCCTTAGGAATTAGATCACTTTAAATTGTTTGCCTTGTTTGCTTTATATTATCTTGTTGGGGTGCTCTTATGTGTGAAAGGTCCTAACCCGGATCTAGTGTACCATAGGTAAATGGCAATAGACCAAGGAAACTGTACGACGTATATCGATACGGTTGATCTGGTGGCCATAGTTAGTGTGACTTCTTGGTTGGTGCTTATGTTCCTTAAGTCAAGTTGAGGATAATATGAGGCTGCCATATGTTGTCAATGCACTAACTAACTTTTAGAACCTAGTTAACACATCTTGGCCTTTAGAAAGTAGTGAGGTAACCGGCTTTGGTGCAGACTGAAGTTGGTTGACACTCGATACTACACTCATTGAGATCTTAAACTTGGAGGGTTTTGGTTGGCAAGTAAGTTGCCTTCTGATCAACCACCCTTGTGAAGGATCAATGATATTGAGATCCCTTAGAACATGGTTACTTTTGTAGGACAGGATGAACCCACCAGCTTCAGGGGAGGGTACTTACCTTTGAACTTCATGCAAGCCTTTAAACCTAGGGCTATTGTGTGACTTGCTTGTGTGTGCCACATGTTTGTGTTTGGACATAACATCATGACATCATCATGCATCATAAGCATATCATTTTCCCTAACCATTTCAAGGACCAAAGGATTTATCTTTGTTCTTTGTTGCAGGTCATGGCTCTAGCTCGTAGAAACACCATCAGGATCAACTTTGTGGGGATACCTCCCAAGCTTAAAGAGTTGGTTTCTCAAGTGTCAGATCATTCCCAGTTCAACAAGAGACATGGTCACCTATTGGATCTAGTCACTTCAGGGTTCAATGAAGACATGATGAGTGTCCTGTTTCAGTTCTTTGACCCTAAGCACCATTGCTTTACATTCCCTGATTATCAGCTGGTTCCAACCATGGAGGAGTTCTCCAAACTTCTGGGTGTACCTATCCTTGATCAGAGACCCTTCACAGGCTTGGAGAAGGAGCTTAAGCCAGAGGTTATTGCTGCAGCTTTACATCTGAAGAAGTCTGATATTGTTCTAGAAACGAGAAGTGGAGTCAAGGGTGTTCTAGCCAAGGTGTTGATAGAGAAGGCTCAAATGTTCTTGAAGGCCATGAGTCATGATGCTTTTGAGGAGATCTTAGTCTTGCTGATATATGGCTTAGTATTGTTCCCCAATCCAGATCAGTTCATAGACGTTCATGCCATCAACATTTTTCTGAGTCACAATCCAGTGCCTACATTGCTTGGAGATATACTACATTCTCTTCACACCCGTACTACAAGGGCAAGAGGAACTTTGATGTGCTGCATACCTTTGCTTTCTAGGTGGTTTATTTCTCACCTTCCTCGCTCAGTAATGAAGAATGAGCAAGGGTTCAGATGGTCCAAGAGGATCATGTCACTTTCTCACTCAGATATCCATTGGTGCTCCAGATCTATAGAGAATGTCACCATCATTGACCATTGTGGGGAGTTTCCTAATGTGCCACTTCTAGGCATAAGAGGAGGCATCACCTACAACCCCTCTCTAGCTTTACGACAGTTTGGTTACGCTCGGAGTGATGGTCCACATGACATGTTGATTCAGGGCATTGTGTTTGATTACGACAACGATCTTCAAGGTTACCGTCAGAGATTCATACGAGCTTGGGGAAAGGTAAACAGGGTTGACAGCAAGACACTGGAGCCTAAGTATACTATTCCTATGGAAGCTTATCTCAGATGGGTGCGATCTCGTGCTCAGACTCTCATGATGCCATATCCTGCCGTCCTACCAGTTACCATGGAACCTGTTGCTGAAGGAGACACAGCTTATACCATCCTTCACCCAGACATGCCTACTGATATGGAAGACTTGCAGAGATCATGGATCCAACTGAAGGAGCAAAGGGATACTTTCGAGGCTCATTACAAAGCAAGCCAAGAAAGGATCCTGGAACTAACAAAGCAACTTCACGAGGAACGAAACCTCAACTCATACCTCAATACAAAGAGGAAACGTCCATGGGAGACTTAAAACCCCACCTTTTGTACTTATTTCATTTTCATTTTTGTAAGCCCAAGAGGCAAAACAAATTTATTACTAATAAAAGTTTACTTTCGTGTTTGTTTAAGCAAATTTAAATCCTGCGGTCTTTGAAAACATTGCATATGCATTCACATATCATCTCATTGCATCACAGGTTTATAATTGCGCACAGGTTTCTCATCTTCTCGCTGTTTATTTCAGCAATGGCTCTTGAACAATCAGTTAAGGATCTCCAGGCACAAAATGCACAGTTCCAAGAGCTGATCCTGAACCTATCCAAGGGGCAGGATGAATTGAAGACACTGCTGGCCAAGAAGACTAAGAAGACTAGAAGGTCAGGTGGCCTGCTCAACATGGGAAGAAGGTTCAAAGGTCCTGTCAAGACCAAAGAGCAGGTTGAAGACTATGAATCTGAGGAATCTGAGAAAGAGGGAGGCAGTCTCCACAACACCATGGGGGACTCTGATTCTGAGGCTAATTACTACCATGAGCCTAATAAAGACAAATTCAAGATGCTGGTGGATAGGATGGATGCCATGGAGTTGCAGAAATCATCTGGGCTGGATTTTGAGGATTTGAGTTTGATATCTGGGGTTGTTATACCCATTGGTTTCAAGGTTCCTACCTTTGTTGTTTATGATGGGGTCTCTTGTCCCAAGCTGCATTTGAGGTCTTATGTCAGAAGGATTCAACCTCACACTGCTGACAAGAAGTTGTGGATCCACTTTTTTCAAGAGAGCTTATCTGGAGCTCAGTTGGAGTGGTATTATCAGTTGGAGAGTGTCAACATCAGAGACTGGAATGATCTTGCTGAAGCTTTCTATAAGCAGTATCAATACAATGCTGATTTAGCCCCCACTCGCATGCAACTTCAGAGCATGTCTATGGGTGCCAAAGAAAGTTTTAAAGAGTATGCTCAGAAGTGGAGAGATTTAGCTGGAAGAGTTCAACCCCCTTTGACTGATAGGGAATTGGTTGATATGTTCATGTGCACGCTGAATGGTCCGTTTTACAGTCATCTCATTGGAAGCTCATCATCTGGCTTCACTGAGTTGATCATGACAGGAGAGCGAGTAGAGAATGGTATAAAGAATGGTAAGATCCAAGTGGGTACTTCTTCATCAGGTACTGCAAAGAAGCCTCCCACTGGGAAGAAAGAATCCAATGCTGTTTATGGTCAGCCTGATCATAATAGAAGGCATCAGTCTGTTAGTGCAGTTCATATTTCAAAACCAACTCCTGCAACAACAGAGTAGCCACAGGGCAACCAACAGAGGGCTAGAAGGCAGTTCACAAAGATCAACATGTCACTGGCTCAGGCACTGCAACATTTGTTGAAAGCTGAACTCATTACTTTGAAGGAGGCTCCTCAGAATCCTAATGTTACCTCACCCAGGTACAATCCCAATGCACGATGTGCATATCATTCAAACTGTCAGGGTCATGATACTAATAACTGCTGGGTCTTGAAGAACAAAATTCAAGATATGATCGAGGCCGGAGAGATTGAGTTTGATCCTCCAGGTACTCCAAATGTGATTACTGCTCCAATGCCAAACCACGAGAAGATTGTCAATGCCATTGATGAAGATCTACATGTCTATTCAGTTATGGAGTTGACCACACCATTGTCTGTTATCAAAAAGAGGTTAGTACAAGCTGGGATCTTTCCAGGTTGTCGTGAAGATTGTTTGTATTGTACCTATAAGCCGGATAGTTGCTTCATATTGAGAGATGGAATTCAACGTCTCATGGATAAGTATACTATAGTGTTTGAAAGGACTTCGTCGTCTGTAGAAAGTATGGTGGATCATCTGACTCAAGGTAGGAAGATTGAAGAGGTTGATATGGTTGACAAAGTACCGGTAAGAATCACTTCAAAGAGACCTATTAAAATCACTCATCGGGGTCCAATCAAGATCACTGCTGAAGGCCCTGTGAAAGTTGTTGCTGAAGCCAGAGTGGCTCCTCTGATCATTACTACTCCTGGTCCTATTCCGTATACGTCTGACAAAGCTGTGCCTTGGCACTATGGGTCTGATGTTTACATCCATGGTGTTAAGCAGGAGCCTTTAACTGATGTGCCTGTTGACATTGATAATATTGCTGGATCTAGTAAGATCACACGTAGTGGAAGAGTCTTCTCTCCTCCAGTTACTTCTAAGAATGCAGTTACTCCTGCTGCTACCTCTACCACTGATGCCCGGGGCAAAGGTCCTGTTATTAAGCCTGTATCTACTGATGTGCCAGCCGCTGATGATCTCTCTAAGCAGATGGAAGAAGTATTGAAAATCATTCGCAAGAGTGATTATGACATTGTTGATCAATTGGGGCATACTCCCTCAAAGATTTCTATGTTGTCCTTGTTGCTGTGTTCTGAGGCTCATGCCAAGTCCTTGATCAAGTTTCTGAAGACTGCACATGTACCCAATGCTATTTCTGTTGACCAATTTGAGAATTGTGTTGCCCACCTGACCTATGATAATGGGTTAGGATTTTCTGATGCTGATTTGACCCCTGCCAAGAGGGATCATAACAGGGCCTTGCATATTTCAATTGAATGCAGGGGCACTACCCTGTCACATGTGCTGATAGACAATGGTTCCTCTCTAAATGTGTTGCCTAAGGAAGTCCTGAACAAGCTGAGTCCTGAAGATGCTGTGCTAAAGCCCAGTAATATTGTGGTAAAGGCTTTTGATGGTTCTAGAAGAGTAGTGCATGGGGAAATTGATCTTCCAATCAAAGTTGGCTCCCAGGTTTTTACTGCTACATTTTATGTGATGGATATTCTTCCTTCATACTCTTGTCTGCTTGGTCGTCCCTGGATCCATGGGGCAGGTGCTGTAACCTCCACATTACACCAAAAGTTGAGATATCCGGTGAATGGAAAGGTTGTTACTGTCTATGGAGAAGAAGAATACTTTGTCAGCCATGTAAACACTTTCAAGTATCTGGAAATGGAAGGTGAATACATTGAAACTCCGTGTCAGACATTTTAAGTGGTTCCCCGGGTTGTTAATGATTATGTAGCTCCTCCTGTTGTGAAGAAAGTTCCTGTGGTCACCAGAAAACCTCCAACAATGGCAATGGCCTCCCTCAATGATGCTAGAGCTGTGGTGGATGAAGGTGGTTGTACTATTTGGGGTCAGCTTCCTGATATTCCATACAAGTCTGACAAGTTTGGTTTGGGTTTCACTGCAGAGTCCCAGAAGGCTGTTCGTCGTGCTCGTGCTGTTCGTATCACCAATCAAGGGGTTATGAAAGATCAGATCAATGCTGTGGGAGACTATGATGAAGACTACAATTTGGATGCTTGGATTTTTCCTACTGTGGGTGCTGGGCTCAATAATTGGAAAGCTGAAGATGTTATCCCTATCTCCTTTAGTCAGGAGTAAATACTATTACTGTGTTGTTGCTTTTAAGTTTGTAATTTCTTGAACAATTGAACTTTCAAGCCTTGTGCCTTACCCGGGGCACAATGGTGTGCTTGTTACGGGATGTCATTTCATTTGCATACTTCATTCAATAAAATCAGTGGACGTTTCGTTTTCGTAAATATTGTGTTCCTTGTCTTTCTTTTCTTTTTGTTTTATCAGCTATGTGTTCTTACACACACCCACATCACTAAATGCAGATCCTCATCCACTCTGGATCCTGTTGATAACAGTTCTACTATTGCCAATTATAATTTCGAGAATCCGATCTATCAAACTGAAGACGGAAATGAGGACGATTGTGAAATACCTGTAGAGCTTGCTAGGTTGTTACAACAAGAAGAGAAAGCTATACAGCCACATCAAGAGCCAGTCGAAGTTGTGAATCTGGGAACTGAAGAAAACAGAAAAGAGGTCAAGATAGGGGCTGACTTAGAGGACAGTGTCAAGAGCAGGTTGATTCAGATGTTACGTGACTATGTGGAGATCTTTGCTTGGTCTTATGAAGATATGCCAGGGTTGGATACAGACATTGTGGTTCACCGTTTACCAGTGAAAGAAGATTGTCGTCCAAAGAAGCAGAAGGTTCGTCGTATGCGTCCTGAAATGTCAGAAAAGATCAAGGCAGAAGTAATGAAACAGTTCAATGCAGGGTTCTTAGCGTGACTTCTTATCCTCAGTGGGTTGCAAATGTGGTACCAGTTCCTAAGAAAGATGGTAAGGTACGTATGTGTGTAGACTACAGAGATTTAAACAAAGCTAGCCCCAAAGATGACTTTCCACTTCCTCATATTGATATTCTGGTAGACAACACTGCTCAGCATAAGGTATTCTCTTTTATGGATGGTTTCTCTGGTTACAATCAAATCAAGATGGCTCCTGAAGACATGGAGAAGACAACATTTGTGACACAGTGGGGCACTTTTTGCTATAAGGTGATGCCATTTGGTTTGAAGAATGCAGGGGCAACATATCAGCGTGCTATGGTGGCTTTGTTTCATGATATGATTCATCATGAGATAGAAGTATATGTAGATGATATGATAGCCAGGTCTCAGAATGAAGAACAACATCTTGATCATTTGCATAAATTGTTTGAGAGGTTGAAGAAATACAAGTTGAGATTGAATCCAAACAAGTGTACTTTTGGAGTTAGATCTGGAAAGTTCCTGGGTTTCATTGTCAGTGGAAAAGGTATTGAAGTGGATCCTGCAAAAGTGAAAGCTATACGAGAGATGCCAGCTCCCCGTACTGAGAAGGAAGTTAGAGGTTTCTTGGGACGGTTGAACTACATTGCAAGATTTATTTCCCAATTAACTACCATCTGTGAGCCAATCTTCAAGTTGTTGAAGAAAGATCAGGTGATGGAATGGAATGATGAGTGCCAGACTGCCTTTGATGAAATCAAGAGATATCTGCTGGAACCACCAATTTTGATGCCACCAGTTGATGGAAGACCCTTGATCATGTACTTAACAGTGTTAGACAACTCAATGGGGTGTGTGTTGGGGCAACATGACGAGTCTGGTCGAAAAGAGCAGGCAATATACTACCTTAGCAAAAAGTTTACCGACTGTGAAACAAGATACTCACTGCTCGAGAAAACTTGCTGCGCTTTGGCATGGGCTGCTCGCCGACTAAGACAGTATATGTTGACTCATACTACCTTGTTGATTTCAAAGATGGATCCAATCAAGTACATATTTGAGAAACTTGCTCTCTCCGGAAGAATTGCAAGATGGCAAATGATATTGACAGAATATGACATACAGTACACTACTCAGAAGGCCATCAAAGGAAGTGTTGTTGCTGATCATTTGGCTCATCAAGCAGTGGATGATTATCAGTCAATGAGTTTTGAGTTTCCTGATGAAGACATTATGATTATTACCAAAGAACCTGGACAATATGACGGACCTGAACAAGGATCCCGATGGACTATGGTTTTTGATGGTGCCTCCAATGCACTTGGTAATGGTGTTGGTGTTGTGATTAGTTCCCCTGAAGGTTGTCATACCCCGGTTACTGCCAGACTTTGTTTCTATTGCACCAATAACATGGCTGAATATGAGGCATGTATCCTGGGTATTAAAGCTGCTATTGATATGAAGATTCAGTTCCTTGATGTGTATGGAGATTCAGCCCTGGTAGTTAGTCAGATTAAAGGAGATTGGGATACTAAGCATGATAACCTCATTCCTTACAGAGAACATGTGTTGTCTTTGATCCCACATTTCAAAGAGATTACCTTTGGACATATTCCACGAAGAGAGAATCAGTTGGCAGATGCATTAGCCACCATGGCATCTATGTTTGAGATCAGTTGGGATGATGAAGCTCCCAAGATTACTATTGATAGATTTGAAAAGCCTGCATACTGCAATGAGATTGACACTGAAGGGGCAGAGGAAAAGCCTTGGTTCTATGAAGTGAAAAGATATCTTGAAGCTCAGGAGTTCCCTGAAGGGGCATCTGTCAAAGATAGGAAATTTCTGAGAAGGTTTTCTGCTAAGTTCTTTTTGAGTAATGGCATTTTGTACAAGCGCAATCATGATTCAACTTTGCTTCGTTGTATGGATAAGAAGGAAGCAATTGAGATTATGGAAGATATGCATGATGGGATCTTTGGCACTCATTCTAGTGGTCATACTATGGCAAAGAAGATATTGAGAGCAGGTTACTATTGGTCTACCATGGAAGCTGATTGCTATCAACACGCCAGAACTTGTCACAAGTGTCAAATTTATGCTGATAAAGTCCATATACCTCCATCACCATTGAATGTGTTGACTGCTCCTTGGCCCTTTGCCATGTGGGGCATTGATATGATTGGTGAGATCAAGCCTACTGCTTCTAATGGACATCGTTTCATCCTGGTTGCTATTGATTACTTCACAAAGTGGGTGGAGGCAGCTTCATTTGCATCTGTTACTAAGAATGTTGTGGCTCGATTCATTAAGAATAACCTCATATGTAGGTATGGCATCCCTGAAAGGATTATTACTGACAATGGCTCTAATCTGAACAACACTATGATTACTGATCTCTGCACGTAGTTCAAGATTAAGCATCACAACTCTTCTCCGTATCGTCCAAAGATGAATGGGGCAGTCGAAGCTGCTAATAAGAACATTAAGAAGATTGTACAGAAGATGACTATTACTTACAAGGATTGGCATGAGATGTTACCATTTGCTCTTCATGGTTATCGCACTACAATACGTACTTCAACAGGGGCAACCCCATTCTCCTTAGTCTATGGTATGGAAGCAGTTCTGCCCATTGAAGTTCAGATTCCCTCCTTGAGAATTATGAAGGATGCAGGCTTGGATGAAGATGAGTGGATTCAGACTCGACTGGACCAGATAAATTTTATTGATGAGAAGAGGTTAGCAGCAGTTTGTCATGGCCAGATGTACCAGAAGCGAATGATCAAAGCTTTTAATAAGAAGGTTAAGCCAAAGGTATATCAGGCTGGTGACTTGGTAATCAAGCGTATTATATTACCACAGGGTGATCCTAGGGGCAAGTGGACTCCAACATATGAAGTTCCATTTGTAGTCAAGACAGTGTTCTCAGGAGGTGCCATGATACTTACTACAATGGATGGTGAAGACTTCCCACAGCCTGTAAACGCAGACATAGTTAAAAAATACTACGCATAAAAAGAGACCCGCTAGGTTGACAGGCCTAGGCAAAAATAAGGGCATCCCGGCAAACCAAAAGGGTTTGGGCAAAAATTAGGGATATATATAAAAAGATGTACACCCGGCAAGTCGAAAACCTGAAAAGGCGGCTTGGGCAAAAAAGGGTATCCCGGTGGATTGAAAACCTGAAAGGGCAATCCAGGCAAAAGTTAGGGATTAAAGCGTATGACTATGTCTCGTTTGGATCACCCATGAAACTGCAACCAGTTGTGCTACTTAATCAAGCTCGAACAGATGAAGCTCGATCCAATTGTTTTCGTCTCAACAACAGAAGATGAGATACTTGAAGATAATGGCAATAGTAGAATTGAAACTCAATAGGATTATTTCCCACATAGCTGATTCTTTTTGTTTTGTAAAAACTTTATGACAAAATCCTCTTACTAGGGTTTATGTCTCTTTGTACAAACTTGCCCATGTGTGGGTCACCTTTTGATATAAATAAATAAATTCCATCTTTTGAATCCAGATTTACTTTTACCCTATTTACATAAGCGAAACGTCCATTGGTTATGTTTGAATGTATGTATGCTTTTGAATATGATTGATGTTTACCAAAAATGCACGTATGCTTTTAATATGATTGATGTTTACCAGAAATGCATAAAAATGCAGTAATAGTATTTACTAAGGACGAACGAGGGAAGGATTTCAACGAAGCTTCGCCGGTTCATCTCTACAAGACAATCACAAAACCCTCAGTAGGACGAATCCATCTTCACAAAAGCTCATCTCCCCTGGAATTTATATCCATCTCTTTTATCCTCATACGGATATACGGGAAATTACTTTCCAATAAGGGTACGACGAACGAAGACGGATGTTATATTTACTCTACTATCGAACGAAAACGAAGGTCATATATACCTTGCTATCCCCAGCAAACGGGAGGTTATATGTACCTTACTATCCCCAGCAGACGGAAGGTTGTGTATACCTCATTATCAAACAGGATAGGAACGAGTTCCTCATATTCTTCAGCAACGAATCGGGATTTATTTTCCCTGGCCAGCAGTTGTTATACGAAGATGTCCAGACGCTTCCGGCAGCATCATATCATACATACATCATTTACATCATACCATAACATACATATCCATAGATACATAATACATTACTTAAGTGCATCATATCATACATGCATACATAATGCATAAATATTATTATACAAATGCTACCTTGTTTCAGGTTAATTATCCAGCAAATAAACTTACGAGTATCAGGATTGCTTTATCCTCCTGAAAGCATATCATCCATCAGGACTGCTTTATCCTCCTGAAAATTCCTATTACATCAGGAATGCTTAATTCTCCTGAAGACTTATCATCTCTCAAGACTGCTTCATCCTCTTGGGAATACATTGTTACATCAGGATTGCTTCATCCTCCTGAAAGCATATTATCAAATACCTCAGGGTTGCTTTATCCCCCTGACAGCTTCTTTACCTCAGGGTTGCTTTATCCCCCTGACAGCTTCTCACTACCTCAGGATTGCTTCATCCTCCTGACAGCTTTTTATTACATCAGGATTGCTTCATCCTCCTGAAGGCATATTATCAACACCTCAGGATTGCTTTATCCCCCTGACAGCTTATTACCTCAGGACTGCTTTATCCTCCTGACAGCTTATTATTACCTCAGGATTGCTTCATCCTCCTGACAGCTTCTTATACCTCAGGACTGCTCCATCCTCCTGACAGCTATTATCATTACTTCAGGATTGCTTTATCCTCCTGAAAACCCCTATTACTTCAGGACTGCTTTATCCTCCTGAAAACTCCTATTACATCAGGATTGCTTCATCCTCCTGAAAGCACATCATTACATCAGGATTGCTTCATCCTCCTGAAAGCATATTATCAATACCTCAGGATTGCTTCATCCTCCTGACAGCTTCTCATACATCAGGACTGCTTTATCCTCCTGAAAACTCTTATTACATCAGGACTGCTTCATCCTCCTGAAAACTCCTATTACATCAGGACTGCTTCATCCTCCTGAAAATTCCTAGTACATCAGGATTGCTTCATCCTCCTGAAATCATACCTCAGGATTGCTTTATCCTCCTGACAGCTATCATTGTACCTCCATATTTTGGACTGCTTCATCCTCCAAGACATGTATCTGAAGGACTTTCCTCCAAGTGGCATCTGTAAGCCCACTCAATCATATTCAACTAACCATCTGTACCACTTTATGCACTGGTAAGTGCAAATTTTTGGGCTTTTGTGTTCAATCCCCTTCAACCTTCCAGGTCACGACTGGCAAACATACCAATCTAACCCCTCAGGTTTCAGAAAATTGAACAGGGGCAGCTGTTGCACCCCAAAATTTGCCCTCACAATACAGGACTTTGTGCTCTAAGAAGGTTCACAAGGTTCACAAGTTTCCCAACACTTACAAGACCTTTCATGAGGTTCATGAAGTCTACAAGTCACTTTATGAAGGTTCACAAGGTTCACAAGCTTCTCAACATTTACAAGACCTTTCATGAGGTTCATGAAGTCTACAAATCACTTCTTGAAGGTTCACAAGGTTCACAAGATTCATAATGTTTACATGACCTTTCATGAGGTTCATGAAGTCTACAAGTCACTTCATGAAGGTTCACAAGGTTCACAAGGTTCACAATACCTCCCATGAGTATCACAAGACATTTTATGATGGTTCACAAGGTTCACAAGGTTCACAATTGGCCAGAAGAGTTGACAATTCCCTCAGACAATGCACCTCCTAAGCAGTGCATCCAAAACTAGGGTTTTGACTTTAATCAGGCTAAATGAACTTCCAAGACTTCAAGTGAGCTTCATAACATCTTATATGTGTGTAAGAACCCCCATGACAAGTTTCAAGACTTTTCTCATAAGTTTGCTCAGTCAGATGATCAGATAAGTCAAAATCAGTCAAAGCAGTTAAAAAGTCAAACTGAGGTCAACTGTGGTCAAACCAAAGTCAAACTTCATGATTTTTTGCCAACATCAATTATATGAAGTAAAATTCATCATTTGATCAAGGGTTGATCATGATTCATCAAGGAGATTTCAGATCATCAAGAATCAGGAGTTTCTAAATTAGGGTTTCCTCAGTAAAAGTCAACTGAACTTTGACCAGCCATAACTTTCACATGCTTCATCAAAAATTTTCCATCCAAAGCTCATTTTGAAGGAAATTTAATTCTCTACAACTTTGTGTCTCACAAGCCAAGCCCAAAAATGCTTCATTTGGAGGGTATGAGCTAAGACATTATAGGTCCTTTTAAAAGTCAACAAAACGTCAACAACTTCAAAAGGGCATAACTTGAGATTGGTAAATGATATGGACATGAAACCAGTGGGGTTGTTTAGAGGACTCTTCAAGCTTTCCAAAATGTCCAAGAACACCCTCATAGCATTAAAATTGAAGGATATGTGCCCTTGCAAAGTTGGGAAATTTTGAGTTGGTTTATGATGAAAAAGGAGGTCTAAAACCAATTTCTTCCAAATGGGCTTGCCAAATGATGACCCAATCCATACATTGACTTCATGCACGACCCAAACCATTAAAAATCAGAATTTTTATTATTTTATTTTTATTTATTTTGATTTAATTCATTAAAAATCATTTTAAATAAAAATAAAATATGAAAATGTAATATTTGATGGAGATTGAGTTTCTAGAAGATCTTATATGATGATTGGAATTGAAAAGGAATGAAATCCTGAGATTGGTCCAAAAATAGTAAACCATCATACAAGAATATTTGATTTTCAAAGCATGATCAACTTGAATCTTTTCATATCAATTTTTCCACATAACCATTCAAGTTTATGACCTAAATTCACTCACATATAAATACTAAACTCAACCCTATTGCATTGGCACGAATTCCACAGCCCAAGAGTAAGTTCACCATTGTTCAAAAACCTCTCCACAAGTCACATTCGGATTCTTGTATTTAAGGCATTAGAAGGTAAAACAAGCACATAGCAAGCTTCCTTGGACTTCTCTGATCATGAACCATCACCCATATGCATCGAAAACATGTCATAATGCTCAACCCGAATCCAACTTGTTCTTAAAAATAATTTTTTCGATTTCATTAATTTATTGCGTTTCAATGAATTTTGTTTGGCTAATCTTGTTTATCATGTGATGTAGAACGTTTCTGGGCAAGAAAATCAAAGAAGCCATGGCTAATCCGTGAAACGCCATTGTTAGGGTTTGGACCTAGGTTTAGGGATTTCTGATTTAAGGAATATAAATAGATTCTAAAATCATAGAATGAACCGCATGAATGTCTGGATCATATTGTTGTGTTCAATTTTGTGAAATTGTATGGTTTTGTTGGTCATTGATTTTCGTAGGTATTGCTGCAGTTTAGAATTCGCAGGAAAAATGGAAGCAAAATTCGCAAGTAATTTTGCAGGACATAAGGTTGAAGAAGAAGGCATTCTGGCGCGAGTTTCATATTTAAAATTCTGATTAAAAATATTATGTTATAACTCTGGTTATTTATCACACAGGTGCATGTGTCCCAGTGGAAAGAGGCGTTTGTGTTTGGTTACGAAACCTGTGTTCGAATCCTGCCTTGTACCATTATTTTTTCTATTTTTTCAGGTTAACAATGAAGCATAATATATTATGTCCAAGTATCATTCAAATATCAGATGGGCTCTCCCAGCCGGATGGTCATGCGTGCGTTTGTTAGCTTCAAAGGTCCTGGGTTCAATCCTCCCCCAGGCCTTTTGCTTCTTATTTTTTCTGATTTTAGAGATTCAAAGCACAAAAGCAATTCTTCTCCCTATAATGTCACGCGCGTACTGATGGCCCAGTGGTAGATGCTGTTGTTGGCAAGCATAGGGGACTGGGTTCAAACCCCAGCCCCATCAGGTTTTGATTTTCTTTTTCTTTTGCTTTATTTTATTTTTTTTTCAATTTAATTAATATTCCATATAAAATAAATTCAAATAATAAATTATATTGTTCTATTATTATAAAATATATATATATATTATGTTTTCTAGTTTCTGAAAAATTATTTTCTAAATAAAAAAAATTAGTTTTTATTATTGTATATTTATTTAAATTATAAAAATATATATATGTACTATTTAATTAAAGGAATTGTTATTATAATATAAACCCTAAAAAAATATTTTCTAAGTAAACCCTAATCTATTTTTTCCCTAAATAATTATTAAAAAACCTAATTTTTATTTTTTAATTTAGTAAATATAATTATTATACATATTCATATAATTTTTTTTTTTTTGTAAATATAATTATAGAATTTTTTGCAAATATAATATTTAATCTTAGTAAATATAATTATAATCAAATTTTTCATAATAGGTAATTGTTTCTATAATTTGTTCATAATTTAAATTTTATTCTTTATTTCATATATGTTTAAAAAAAATAATTAAATTTTATAGTTATAATTTCTTATGTTTAGAATTAATAAGTTGAATATAATTTTATAATTAAATTGTTCATATTTCTTAATAGTTTCTAATTTTTATTATTATTACTAATCCATTTATTTTATTATTAAATTTATTATTATTATTTCACTAACCCTCTTTATTTTTAATTTTTATTAGTACTAACCCTTATTATATTAAATTATTGTCTATTTATTTATTTTTGATTATATCTTGCTTTTATATTTATTTGCTATTTATTTTAATTGCTCATTATAATTATGTAATTGCTTCTTGGTGTAATTTTTATAAATATTTAATTTATTTAATTTTTATGCTATGGTTAGTAATTTAAGGAGTGTAAACATGTATTCTATTTAAAATAAAATTTAGATCACTTTAATTAAAGATAAATAAAGATTAAACACTCACACACGTAAGTCGATTTTTAATCGCCATCTCACTTTCTAAGGCTATCCCTCAATGTTGCCTAATCATAAGGTCAAGTGGGGTGTATAAAGCAAGTCCCTTAAAAGAAAAATCATCAAGTCCCTAATGGTTGCCTTTAAAGATCAAGTCCCTTTTCGAATAATGATGATAGTCCCTCCTAAATGCTTAATACACCCCACAGTTGCCTTCATAAAACAGATGTCCCTCATATGTCCCTCACATCCAAGGTAATGACTACATATTCCTTAATAATAGGGATAGTCTTACCACCTAAAGGATAAAGAACAAGAAAGACTTAAAACTTTAGGGTAGGTACCTCATAGTTGCTTGCTCACTTCATTCAAAATTTTCAAACACATAACAAATTTCAAACAAATTTTCAAAACACAAGTTTTTACGCATCCGTACATGGATCATTATTAACTTTTATGAAAATTTTTCACACACTTCACATTTTCAAAAACAATTCAAAGTGAGCTAAGTAACTAAGAGCCCATGGATAACCATGGATGTAAAGGGTGCTAACACCTTCCCTTTACATAACCTACCCCCCGGACCCAAAAATCTTTTTAAAGGTCTTTCCTGTTCTTTTATGCCTTTCCTTTGGATAAAATAAAAGTCGGTGGCGACTCTTGCTATCCGCAACATAACTTAAAGTCAGTTCTCCCACCGTGTTACAAATATGTCATGAACAAATCTTTTTCTAATAATCTCCCCCTTTTTTATGATCACAAACATAAGTATTTACAGGACAATGTTGGGCCGTTTTAATTTTCTCTGCAATATCAAGGTATGAGGTTTGTAAGCTCCCCACGAGTTTAATAGTCCAAAGCCGATTTCTAATGACTCTAATACCAAGTACTATTTTTCAAGAAAAAGTAATTTAGTATTCTTAGTAACATTAGTGTCTGAGGTTTGTAAGCTCCCCCTGAGTCAAACAGTTCCAAGGTTGAGGTATATAGGCTCCCCCTTAGTTCCATATTTAAGAAAACCAAAAATAATATTTTAAACTCCTTTGGTAACATCAGAATATGAGGTTTGTAAGCTCCTTTTTAGTTCGATAGGTTAAGGCTGAGGTTTGTAAGTTCCTCCTTAGTTCTATGTACAAGAAGGTTTAAATGTGTCTCCCAGGCAAGATAACCATAAAAATAGAAATTTAAATAACAAAATTATAAATGACCAATATGTACAACTGAATAGCTCTAATGATTTAACTACATTTTGGTAAAATATAATACTGATAAAGATGAAGAAATCTGTCAAAGAATAAAGATGTCAAATGAGATGTTCCAGCATGAAGACTTGACATCCTGAACTGTTATAGGAGGTATGTTAAATATGTTTCAAATATGTTCCAAGATTCTAGGCATGATCAACAGTGTATCCAAGAATCAGAAGACAAAAGATTTAAAGCCCATGGATTAACAAAATGTTATAAATAGAAGACATGGACCTAGGCCCAAAAAAAACTCTTGTAACACTTTTGTAAAATTAGAAAATAAGGGTTTAGGGTTTTGAAAGTCGTTGGCTTTCTGGTATCGTAAGTCACCCCTTGTATCGTAAGTCACCCCTGTTATTCATTTGGGCATCTCCCTGAGCTGTAAGCCCCATAAATTCTCAATCTTCTCAATATATTCGATATTCTCAATCTTCTCAATCTTCAAATCAAATTCAAAGATAATCAAAACTTTCTTAAGTTTCTCAATCATAAAATATATCAATCAAATCACAATGCACTAGGCCTCTCCTTGAGCTGTAAGCCCCAAAAAACTCTTTTCAATTTCAATATATATATATATATATATATATATATATATATATATATATATGTATATGTATGTCTCTTCATATATATATATATATATATATATATATATATATATATATATATATATATATATATATATACATGTGCATTTCTGTTTAAGTTAGCAGTTGATCCTCCGTTTAGATTTAGGTTAACAGCAGGATACCTTTCCATATGCAAACCCTAATTTAGAATAAACTAGTATCCACATAGGAAATACCATACAGTCTAGCCTTTTCTTGGGCATAAACAATACCATACAGTCTAGCATCTTCCCGGTGAACCTCTTCTTAGACTATTATAGGATTTTCTTTCAGAACAATTTTAGTTTTATAATTATATCTATAAAGGAAATTCAGTTCTATAGATATCAGATGTTTCTCCGTGAAACTTTTCTCTTGAATTTCTTTTTCCCCATTGAACAGTTCAAATAGAGAACGAACTTATTCTCGGTGAATCCCTTGAGCTCTTCTCAGCATTCTCTTGAGCTTCATGCAAGGACCAGCAGACCTCTTAAAGGTTCCCCACAAACTCCTCTTGGGTTTTATACGAGGACACGTCAGGCTTCTTACAAGTATCCAACCTCCTTTTGAGTTTTGTACAAGGACCCTCAGACTTCTTACGAGCATAGGATTAATCCTTAGTCAGTTATCCCCATAGATCCACAGAAGCATCAAAACATGTAGGACTCCTCAACCTTTTCCCAGAGGCAATACCTTATCCAACCTCCTTTTGGGCTTTGTTCAAGGACTCATATGCTTCCTAAAGCCATATGGCAGATCTTAGACATCCAATACCAATCACAAATGGAATTTCCCCAAATGAACAAAAGTCTCAGGATAGCCTCTCACCTTAATGGATAAGATAGCACCCTCTTGGGCTTTGTATAGTGATCATTCCCACAGATAAGATAGCCTTCTCTTGGGCTTTGTACAATGATCCTCTCCCTAAATAAAGAAAAATCTCCAGGTCATCTTCAACCACCAATGGGAAACAATTTTCCTCCTTAATTCCCAAATTGGATAGTCTCCTTTTGGGCTTTATACAAAGATCTCCCCACAGTAAGATAACCTCCTATTGGGTTTTGTACAAAGATCGTTTACAATAAGGATTTCATACTAGAAGACTTGGAAATTATCAATTCACCCACCAAGAATTCCTCACATAAGGAACTTTCCCATTGGATCCTCCTCCTCTTGGGCTTTATACAATGAGTTTTCACCAATAAACATCCCTAAAGGATTCATTCACAATAATCATAGTATTCAAATTTCTCCACAACCTTCCAGTTTTCAGCCTCCTCTTAGGCTTTGTATAATGATTTACCCCCAGTCAGTCTCCTCTTGGGTTTGTATTAGGATTTCCCACAATAATCGGTCTCCTTTTAGGCTTTGTATAAGACATTTTCAAACAGTCAGCCTCAATCTTGGGTTTTGTACAAGACAAATAAAATTCCCTCACGAGTCAGTCTCTCACAAACTTTTCAGCCTCAATCTTGGGCTTTGTACAAGATAGATAAATTTTCTATAGTATAGTCAGTTTTCTTTGTTTAGCTTCAACTTTGGGCTTCAACCAATGCATATAAAAATCCACCTTTCTTTTCCTTTAGAGATGAAATTCTCTTTATCAAATACATTTCAGCTTTAATCTCGGGCTTTGATCAAGACACTTAGTATGCAATCTCCTCTTTGACTCAAATCAAGACTCACCAAGTATTCACTCTTTTCTTGGACTCAAAACAACACTCAACTTTCAAACAATTTTCTCTTTGACTCAAATCAAGACACACATCTCTACCTATAACTTCCATCTTGGGCTTTAAACAAGATAAACAAATAGGTTTTTAGCTTCAATCTTGGGCTTTGAACAAGACAGTCAATTTTCAACCTTTCAAATTCATTATTAGGCTTTGAACAAGACACAAATCACCCTTTTAGCTTCATTCTTGGGCTCTGAACAAGATACAAACCAAATATTTCATCCCATAGATTTAGAAGGAACTACGTTCGCTCTGATCTCCCAATTTTCTTTTTGGAGGTACATAGGCATGAGATCGTAAGATCTTTGCAAATACACTAAAACAAATTAGGTTCTCAGACCTCTCCATCAACAAAAACACCAAAAACATCAATAATCCTCAGAAACACCAACCTCCCATATCAGTCACTCAACTCTCACCTAAAGCCAAAGTCTCTGACAAAATAACCAAAAAATAGGGATCGGAACATTTAACATATGTTGGATAACAAGCTAGAAGACATTTGCAAGCAAGGTTGGTTTGAGATACCTATTTCCCTTCCTTAACCAGCTTCACAGGATAAAAATTGGAATCAGAAAGTAGTATCAATGCGATAGTGATTAAAGACCACATAAATTGATCTACACTCTAATCATCAAAAGAAAATAAAGTAGATCACAATGAACCAAGAACACACTAAAACCCTAAACCCTTATATAGAGACTCTTGCAAAACGGGCTTGGACTCTTCAATCAAATTCAATATTCCAGTTGAAAATTATTTGCAAAATCTTCTGCACAAAAATAGGAACAAATCTTCAAAGTTTCCTAAAAAGGTTCAAAGATTCTTTTTAAGAAATACACACAAATCTGTCAAGACAGAAGTTCCTAAAATATCCCTCCTTGGATAACGACAACGTGTGAATTAAAAGACACTAAAAACTAACACTTTAAATACCAAAACAAACATGCCTTAGTCTTCTGGTGTAACATGTCCCAACATCATGTTGAACATGATGTTTGACCCTCATGACAAAACATCTAGCTTAACATCTTGTTGTGAACATGTTTTACAAAAATGGTTCTCAATCCATAAATCTCAGAACTACCAATCAATAAACTTCCATAGAATAGCTAGTTAGGCACACAAGCCATCTATTTTAATCAATGTTGCACCTTTGGACCATAGTATACGACCATGTAAATTGTTCTTGGAAGCTTGAATCCCTTCCATATGCTCATCCTCAGGGATTGTAATGGCGAAATTGTCACTGTTAACATAAGGGTGGGATAATTGTCTCATCGGTGTGTCACAAATATTGCTCAAAGTTTGGGCAAACATTTTAACTTTAGTCGTTTGGGGTTTCCCGATAACCAAATGCACGACAATCGATTGGAACCTAGATTAAGGAATCATATTGGAATACATGATCAAACGAAGAAGAAAGTTCACAAACTTAAATATAAGAAAGCTTCGACATGAATAAATCTTAGTATCATAAAAGAGTCTCTCTCCTCTTTTTAGCTAACATAATGAATATTTATGATATTGATCAATCTAATAAATGTGATTGACATCAAGTTGGTTATTAGCCCAAATGATAAAAGACCCCTAAAGCCCAATACAATTCTTTCACATCAAGTTGGTTATTAGCCCAAATGATAAAAGACCCCTAAAGCCCAATACAATTCTTTTTTATTTGAAGTTTTTCGATACCTAATTAGCATTAAACCATTAAACTTCCCATAACATCAACTTGTACTAAACCTTTACATGATTAAACTCAAAAAGATTCATACCAAAATAGAACTATTGTGACACAAAGAAACTCCTATTCTCCAAGCTGTTTACCAACATGTATCAATTACTCTCTTTATTTGAAGTACTTGTATAACGTATCTCAAATATGATCGTTATTCATCATATGCACAGCAACACAAACACAGCTTCCACTTAGACCCCACGCACTTACACTCACACACACCACCATCCACTCACTCACTCACTTTTTACTTACATCCAATGCTTCCAAATTCACACTCCCCTCACTTCAACTTTTGCTAACAGTCATACAGACTCATTACATTACAAAACCAAATTCCACTTTTTTTAATTCTTATTTATTACATGCATTCATAATATTTCACTATAAAACAATGATATATTTAGAAGTAGGGTTGTACAAGTTTGTACTTCTTACTACACATTATATAGGATACTTGCGAGTTTATTTGATTCGGTTTCGAGAAAATCTGATATACAATTCAATATAATATAATAGATTGATTTGAATCGGAGTTTCATATTTTTTTTTATAAAACTCAAATCGGAAAAATTTGCTGGAACCAATGAACACCTAAACCCTAAGAAGTGTACTAATGGTCAAGTACATTTACCAAAGATGTGTACTTATAGGTTTAACATCATTAATTAGAATAATTAAGTTCTACTTAAGAATAGAGTTAGTATTATTATTGAAAAACGGGTTGATAGTAGTTGATACTTGTAAATTGAAAAACTGGTCCACAGAATGCAGAGAATAGTCAGAAAACTGACAAAGCGTGACATAGTTAAAAAACAAATTTTATAAAAACATATGAGTAACTGCAAGTCATTACTCATTCATTTAAAAAATCACACCACAGCATGCATAAATAAAATTACATTAATACTACTATATATACAGTACAATATACACATCATCATAAATACACCATTGAATTCTCTCTCTATATATTTTCACCATGAAATCCTTTTCTTAACCTTCACGCCTTCATTTATAAGCTTCAACCTTTTAACCAATCTCTCACTTCACCTTCTTTAAATTCTCACTTTATCATCTCATCATCTTCTACACATAAACATGGATATGGATATGGATATGGATCCTAAGTGTTTATTCATTCATGGGCCTATCATTGTAGGTGCTGGTCCTTCTGGTATAGCGGTTGCTGCTTGTTTATCACAACAAGGTGTTCCAAGTCTTATTCTTGAGAGAAGTGACTGTATAGCTTCCCTTTGGCAAAATAGAACCTATGACCGTTTGAAACTTCATTTACCTAAACATTTTTGTGAGCTTCCTTTCATGAGTTTTCCCAAACATTTTCCTAAGTATCCTACCAAACATCAGTTCATTTCTTACATGGAATCCTATGCTCATCAGTTTGGTATTCGTCCTAGGTTTAATCAAACTGTTGTTAGTGCTGAGTTTGATCCAACTTCGGAGATTTGGAATGTTATAACACTTGATGGTTTTTGCTATTCTTCACCTTGGCTTGTTGTTGCTACTGGTGAAAATGCTGAGCCTGTTATTCCTAAGATTCATGGTATGGAACATTTTCATGGTCCTGTTGTTCATACTTCTGACTATAAATCTGGTTTGAAATACAAAAGTAAGAAGGTTTTGGTCATTGGTTGTGGTAATTCTGGTATGGAAGTTAGCTTGGATCTTTGTAGACACAATGCTTTACCACACTTGGTTGCTAGAAACACAGTAAGTTCCCTTTCTTTTTTTTTTTACTTCAAATTTTCAATCTTGTCACTGTCAAATATGACTATGATCTACGCAACTTCAATCGAAGTTGCATAGACATATAATTTTACCATGAATTTGACAGAATCACGTGCTGATTAATAGGTCAAAAACTATATATATTAATCAGTACGAGTTTTGTCAAATTCGAGTTTGAGCATTTTTTTTATTTACTTTATTAGTACTTTTTATCAGTGGCATAGGCATTCATAAAGGTAGAATTTTTATAATAATTTTATATGTAATCATAGATAATGAAAGCTATATAATTGTTTAGTACTTAAAATGATGTCATGTATATGTTTTTTTCCCATTTAGGTAACTAATAATCAAACTTTGGAGTTTGTACTTTTATGCTAACTTTGTTTAATATTTTTTTATATGCTTTAATTTAAGGTACACATGCTTCCAAGAGATATCTTTGGGTTCTCAACATTTGGAGTAGCTATGACATTAAATAAATGGCTTCCATTAAAATTAGTAGACAAATTCCTCTTACTAGTTTCAAGCTTCTTCTTGGGAAACACCAATCACTATGGTATCAAAAGGCCTAAAACTGGTCCTATAGAACTAAAACTTGCAACAGGAAAAACTCCTGTCCTTGATGTTGGTCAAATTGCTCAAATTAAATCCGGTAACATTAAGGTATGTGTTTTTTTTTTTGGTTCCTGTCTAACAATATCGACTTTTGTCAGTTCTCAGAAATATGTCTGAGACTAATATTGATGAATTTTTGAAGGTGATGGAAGGTGTGAAGGAGATAACAAAGAATGGTGCAAAATTTATGGATGGACAAGAAAAGGAATTTGATGCAATAATCTTAGCAACAGGTTACAAGAGCAATGTGCCTAGTTGGCTTAAGGTTAAAATTTGATCTTATGTTTATGTTTTTAGCTTTATCTTATTCTATGAAACACTTATGACCTATCACTATCTATGTTTTGGGACACATGCAAAGAGCATAAACATACAAATGTCTTCTTTTCTTCATGCAAAATAATCATCAAAGAATAAAATCAGTTTTGTTTGGTTTCTGTGCTTTGTGTTATGCTTCTCTACTCTCTAGAAAATGCCTTTTATTAAAAAAAAAAAATGTTGATTTTTTTCAGGGAAGTGATTTTTTCACTAAAGATGGAATGCCGAAAACACCCTTTCCTCATGGATGGAAAGGAGAGCAAGGATTGTATACGGTAGGGTTCACAAGAAGAGGTCTACATGGAACATATTTTGATGCTATCAAAATATCTGAAGATATTACAAGTCAATGGAAGAGTTGTAGTAGTGATTCACATATCATAACTCTTAATAATGTTTAGCAAGTTTTATTTTTTTTAATAAGAGAAGAATATAGGGTTAGGGGTAATTTGGGAATTGTAGTAGCTAGCTTTTGTTTAGTTAATTTTTTTCTTCTTGGTTTTCTGTGTATGTACAATTTTGTATTTAGGAGCATACGCTTTTTTAACAACTCAAGAGTTAGCTTTTTGTACAAAACAGTTTCATAAATGGAATGGCACTTGAGTTCTCAAAGAAAAAGTGTAAAGTGAAAAGTAAATAAATGTACTCAAAATTTAAACAAATGAAGTGAAAACTGAAAAGCAAGAAGTGGGAGTTTACGTAGTTTACTAAGTACATTATACTCATGAAAATTTTACCTAACAAAAGTCTACCTTAAAATCTGGAATTGTAAAAGTTTTCACGTTTACTATCCGTACTCATAAAAGACTTGAGAATAGATATTTTGAGCAAAGTAATTAAAGACTCATGACTAATGAGCTTCATTGAGAAAAACATTGAAGGAAATTTGTATTATAAGTGAGTTTTGAGATAAGGCAATAACCAGAGATAACACTAATTGTGGTTGGTTTTACCCTTCGACTAAAACTTTCAAATAATCAAATCTTCTTGCTAATGAAAGCCTTTAGCAAATAGTATGTTGTATGTTTGAATTTGGATCCATCAGGGTTGTATCTAGCAACCCCTTTACAACCTATGGTGCTACTATTATGTTCACACTAGCATCCATTTACAACGTATGGTATATGGTGTTCTTTTTCTGATTGAGATTTAATCAGATTTGTTACAGATTGTTTAATAATGTTTCTGTGAATTGTTTGACAGTTTTATGGAGCAAATCAAACTCAGCAGTATTAAATACTATTATTCTGGACAAAATTAAATCAGATACTTGAAATCATACATATCATAAGGTTTAGTATTGGATTTATTTGTGTACACCATACTATTTCTTTAATCACTTGGCATCACTTGGCATTAGAAAGTCAATCGGATTAGGAAAAGACATTAGACATCACGAGATTTGTGTTCCTATATGATTAATTGTACAAATTCAAAGTAGTGAATTTTCTTTTTTGGGTAGAGTTCCCTCTCGATGTAGGTGTGGTTTCATCGAACTGAGTTATCAATCTCTTATGTTATTTTATTGCTTTATGCGTTGTGTTATTGTTATATTTCTCTCATACTAGTTTAATAAGTTGGATCAGTTGTCCCAACATCGTGTCCTACATCTGTTCCCTCTGGAATATAATTTCAATTGGCATCAGAGCAGACACTTTGTCCTGTTTAGGTGAGCTCTAAGGAAGATATTTTCTGGTTAAATGGACAACATTAAGGATAGAGGTTCAGTCAACATGACACCTATCTAGGATGACATAAATTGTGACAATTGGAAAACTAAGATGACCTTTTCTCAAATTCATTGACATAAAAACTTGGAAGGTTATGGTCAGGTTGGAAACATCTTGTGATCATTTCATAAGATGGTCTAAAAAGCTTAAAGCTTGAAGTTGATTGGTCCAGAGGTGAAGATGATTAAGCTCTTGGAAACGATAAAACCTTGAATGATATATTCAATGATATTGATAAGAACATGTTCAGACTAACCAACACGTGTACGGAAGCTAAATAAGATTGTGAGATTTTCAAGACTACTCATGAAGGTACATCCAAGGTTAGGATGTCAAGGTTACAACTCCTCACAGCTAAGTTTGAAAATATGAAAATGATGGAAGATGAATCCATATATGATTTCAACATTATACTGCGCAGTATAGCGAATAATTCTTTTGCTTTGGGAGAAAAAATGTCAGAAGAAAAGTTGGTTAGAATGATTCTTGGATCTTTGCCTCAAAAGTTTGACATGAAGGTATCCAATGAAGAAGCTCAAGACTTAAGCACCTTTAAGGTTTATGAACTTATTGATTCTCTTCAAATCTTTGAAGTTTCCATAAATAAAAGGTCACGAAAGAAGATCAAAAGTTTAACTTTTGTATCTAACACTCAAGAAAAGGAAGATCAAGATGAAAAAGATATTAAAGAAAGCCTATAAGATTCTAAAGCTTATATTGGAAGAAAGTTCAAAAAATCCTTAGTAAGACTGGACAAACTATTGAGGAAAAATGTGCTAGTGGAAGTTTCAAAGGCTTTTTAAGAAACTATTATTGCTAGTATTACTAAGAAGAAGAATATAAATGAACTAATAAAAAAGATGACAAAGGAGAATGAAGTTGAAAAGGAAGAAGAGGTTTACAATGAAGAGGAAGAAAAAGATAAGTCTGCAAGTGATGGAGATTTTGAAAGCTCAAGTTCCTCAAGTGACAAAGAAACTGAGAGTGAAAAGAGGAATCTGAGAGTGAGTCTGAAAGGGGAGATGAGGAGGATAATTCTGAAGAATAAATATTTGAAAATGAAGATGTATACCAATATGTGCCATACATCTGGTATGACGTGTGGTAACTGGTGCGACTATCTACTAATCTTCACCGAGATGTTGTATGGCATTTGTCTATGGGAGAATTTCTTTAAGTTGTTGGTTTTCTAATGATATTATAACATTAATTATTTTTTTGTTGATATAAGACTTGCATGTCAAACCCCATGTTTTAACATCTTGATCAAAACATGTACTATTGATTTAATTTTGTCTACTTTTGATCTGATGTGTGTATGTGCTAACATACTAACCTCTAAGTTGACTAACTAATTTTATAAGGAACACCTTTGTCAAATTGTGGCAAAAAGGGAGTAACTTTGTGGTATTTGTGATGGAATGGTGTAACTACTAACTTGACTAAAAAATTGGTTATGTACGAGGTTCTACTGTTGCCCTGATATATCATGATATTCTTTGTATTGGGTGATGTTCCGATTAGTATTAATTGATGTATTGTATGCACACATTCTGAAGCATCTGGTCTGACATCTGGCACTCAACCTTGTGTGACTGTTTATGCTAATATATTTTTATGTTAGTAGTAGCTTCTAACCTTTTACAACTAACTATTAATTGTGTGTGCATGCATGACTAACCTATCATGAATGATTGCATGTTAACTATTAATGGAAGCATCATCATGTGGAAATTTACTGATGTGTAGGATCGATGATGTTTTATCAATAGTAACCTCATTACCATTCCGTTCTCTTGCAAGTCTTTAAGATATAAAAAATTGAGATCCCCAAGATGATAATGTCATATCCACTCTTCTCGACTTGCCTATGTATCAAGATATCTATGCTCCATAACATTCAGTTCAACCTTTAAAGTTCTATTGGAAGCCATAGGAGCTATAAGGATTAAAAGCATTCATAACGCGCAACCCCTTGTTTTCCATGTGAATCTTGTATCCCTTCTCAAGAATTTGGTTAATAATTAGAAGGTTACATTTGATTCCTGGAATATATAATACATATTTGATCAAGGAATGCCCATCATCCATTCTCATGATCAAAACATCATTGATCTCATCGGCCACTAGAGCGGTGTCATATGCGAACTTCACTTTGTTCTTTATGGCACGATTGATTTTAACAAATAAATTCTTCCTCCCCATCATATGAGTAAAATATCCCGAGTCTAAATACCATTCCTCGCTTCACTTGACTCATACTCTCATAGTCACCATAACATTTTCTTCTTCATGTAACCAGTTGCAGTTTTCACGTATCCAGTTACAGCCTATTTTTGCAGCATTCCCAGAATTGTTGATGTTGATGTCTCGTAGCCTACTACTGATGTATTTTCCTTCTATGATCATGACAAAGAGTGCATTATCCTCATCAAAATATTTTCTTGCAACCTTGGCTTCATCTCTTTGAGGTTCCTTCTTATTCGCATTGCACCCTCTTGCAAAATGACTGAACTTTTGACACTGAAAGCATTGCTCCTTGCTTTTGTCAAACCTCGTATTTTCACCATTAAAGTTGACATGGCCACCATTTTTTCAGTTTCTCACACCCCCTTTGGGACTCTCTTCCACCAAAACTTTGAAAGTTTTATTTACTCTTCATGAGCCATTTTCTTTTTTATCTATTGTCCTTCTCGTTGAAATGAGCTTGCATAACGATCTCCTCCTTTGCCTTATCATTATTTATATCCTCCATCATTTGATCATGAGCCTTAAGAGAGATTTGCGGGCCCGCTTTTCTCATTGTCACAAGATCATCTGATTCATCAATCTCTACAACCATGTTGTCAAATCCCTGCATTAAAGAATGCAAGATTTTTGCAATAACATACTGCTATGTGACTATTTCTCTACATGCCTTCACTTGATTCACCAATCAAGTGATTCTTATTGTGAAATCATTGATCACCTTGTCATCCCCTGCGTATTCCTTCTCTAAGATTTCCCACGTTTGCTTTCACAATTCACAATCAACATTTTTTTAAAGTTGTCACCATGCACGCATTGATGGATAAAAAACAATGCCATAAAATCTTTTTTTCGTCTCTTCCTTATGTGTTGCTTGTTGTGCATTCGTTGCACCTTGGAAAAGAGGATTCACCCCGTTCTTAATCACTTCAAGAATGTCTTAGTAGCCAAACAACACTTTAATTTGTTTCCACCATTTGCTATAATTTTTCGTATCAAGGATGGGTAAATTTGCAGGGATTCTTTCATTCGAGACATAAATCATGTTGCACACTAGGTGTTTGTGGATCAGAATCAGGGTCTTGAGGCCAAAAGTTAGAATTTGGAACCATAAGATTAGTGAATAATGGAGAAATTAGAGTTCAGAAAGGGAAAGAGGAATTAAGAGAGATATTGAATGAGGGTGAGAATATTTTCTTTAACATTGATGAGGATGCCTACAAGGAATTTATACAATATTATAATATGGTTGAGACTCAACTTACATAAACTAAATAACTGAAAAATGAAATTCTCATATCTGTAACCGGTTAGACAAAACCTATAACCGATTACAGCTGCTAAAACTAAAAAATAACAAACAGTAGTAATCGGTTAGTGCAAATACACAACTAGTTACATCAACTCCAAAAGTATTTTTCTTCAATTTATTTGATTTATTTTGACATTTGTAACCCATTACTACTATGTGTTAACCGATTATAGAACTTGAATAATCAAAATTTCCTTTAACATTAAATAAATTTAAAAAGATATGTAAATACTAATGAAATGTAATTAGAAAACATTTATGCTTACCACCATCTTGAAATTTTATTTTTAAATATTAAAATAGAAAACATTAATATAATATTTTTTTTTTGATAAGCAAGCATAATGTATTAACATAAACATATAGATACTCAACTCTAATACAAAAGAAAGAAGAGAAGATAAAACTATCTTAAACAATCAAAAGAATTTGAGAATTTTTTATCTCATCCCATGGATCTCTCAGGCATCATACGTGTTTCTATTTTTTCCCTCACTACTTCTGCTGATGTATCTCCGGACGCACCATTTTTATTTAAACGTTGATTTGTTCCATGGATACACCAGTGGAACTTTTCCTCAAATGTAGTTGTGGAACATATTTTGATATACTTTGCGTGCAGAACTCTTCTCCTCACTCGCTTTCACTTTTCATCTTCTTCAACCTCAATCTCTCCAAACTCTCTCAAACCTCAAAAATTAAAACTTCACCAAATCACATTGTTTTCGCTCAACTTCGACACAGAGGATCATATGTGACGATCAACTACGTCATAAATATTTGAAGCTCATTTCAATCGGTAAGTTTTCGAGTTTCCGAGTTATTTTCAAATATTCTCTGTAACCGATTTAGAATAGCTATTTAGGTGTAGAAATCACTGGATAAGTTTAGAAACAATGTAGATACTTTTTTGGGGTTTAAACGGACGATCAAGGTGTTGTTTTTGAACTTTTCTTCAACTAGGACGTTAATGGTGTTCGTCACTGATTTCTCAAGTTTCAGAAGCTTTCGTAAGTACATCAGCAGAACAATTGAACGTTAACACGTCCCGTAGATGCACTTGCGGAATAACCCATATTTTTTATATCCTGGGTACTTTCGTAAATACACTTGCAGAACAATTAAATGTTAATTTTTTTTATTTTCTTTATTTTATTTGTGTTGTATCTTAATTTAATTTATTAGTTTGCAGACAATATGTCTTCTTCAAACTCAAACTATCAGATTCCTACAGAGAGACGAATACATGGTTGAGTTTCCCAGCATGACTCCGTCCAGAAGGAGAATGCCCATGTCCAGTCAGATGTACCGTCTACATCTAGAATTGTAGGTACTTTTTCCTCCCGGGGGCCATAGGATGCTTCTGAGGTTACTTTACAGTCTCCGCCCTCCCAGAGGAGACGCCAGGAGAGTCTGGTTCTACTAACGGAACACAATGTTGAGGATCCTGAGTAGACCCAGGAGGAAGTTGAGGAGAAACAGGTGGATGTTGTTGTCACTGCTCCTGAGAGTTGTCTGGGGGGTCCATCTGACATGTCTCTATTGTTGGGTTACACAGAGCATGTTGCCCCACATGTTTGGCGTGGAGAGGTAACATTACTTAGTTTTTTTTTTCATTCGAAAAATATTATGTTCCATTGTTTTTTTATTAAAATTTTTCTCTTTGATAATTTTCAAGCACGTCAAACTCAGAGTTTTTATAACCATGTACGCAAAAGAGTGACTCCACCAGAGGACGAGTGGCTCCTGACAGCCATTGTTGCGTCTGGTCTGAAGGATCTTGCTAAGATTGAGTATTTTGTGATGCATACCGGTATGCTCATGGATTTTGTGGAGATGTGTCATTCAGATACCTCATTTTTCCATCTATCACACAGGGAGATTATGATCACCTTTGACGATATTTCATGTCTCCTACATGTACCGATCAGGGGTATCCTCCAACGTCATAGGAAATTGTCGAAGGAGGAGGCTCAGGATATGCTGATTCAGGAGCTCGGGGTGACTCCAGAGGATGCGCTGGCGGAGACTGATACGACCAGTGAAGCTCATGTGAGGTATTCCTCCTAGGCCACTTATTATGCACGGGCCCTGGCAGCTATAATATAGGTAGCTGGTGATGTTGCAGAGGATGTCAGATACGACTGCTATAGAGATCACTGTGTGATGCGCCCGTTCTATGAGGTTTCACTTTACATCGGATGGTTGGCATGCAACTCGACCATCACTGCGCGATATCTGCCCGAGCGCATCATGCAGCAGTTCGGTTATGCCCAGGCCATTCCCAGACACCCTTCTGTGTCCGCTCATTTTCCCATTACCCGCCGCCGGATATACGAGGTCTTTGGTGAGTTTCAACACCATCTAGTATCAGACGAGTCTCGTGTGATCAGAGTTCCGTACGATTGGAGCTACGTTGATGACTACATCAGGTGGTTCTATACCGTCTCACACCCTTTGATGCTTCCCACTGCAGATGGTGATCTTCTCATATCAGCACATCAGGAGATATTAGAGGAGGAGCAGTCCCAGATGGACCACACTCAGGATCTGATGTCTATATGTCTACAAGTAGTTAGGATTAAGCGGACAGGCATTGAGGTCAGTTTCTTCCCTAAGGGGTCTGATGTCTTGCATACAATGGTGGAGATGATTCAGGTGGCATTGAATGGTACACAGTACCGCATACATCGCGCTAGGACTGGTGGAATAGGCAACCAAGGAGGACGCAGAGGCTGACGAGGCGTCATAGGCAGAGGCAGAGGATAGCGTGCACATGGGGCATGTAGATGAGAAGGTGGAGAGGATGTACTCCCGCACACATAATAGCTATATGTATTTTGGTTTTTATAACAGTGATGTATTTATTTTGGATGATGACTTGATGCACTATATATATGATACTATTTTATTCATGTTTGTGCATTATTGTATATGCGTCTCTGACTAATAATATTGGTTTAATTTATTTAAAAAAATTGTTCAGCTAAAATTTCGTAGATACATCTACGAACTATTTCTGCATATATATTTTTGTTTTAATAACAATGATGTATTTATTTTGGATGATGATATTGATGCAATATATATATGATACTATTTTATTCATGTTTGTGCATTATTGTATATGCGTCTCTGACTAATAATACTGGTTTAATTTATATAAAAAAATTGTTTTGCTAAAATTTTGTAGATACATCTACGAACTATTTCTGCATATGTATATGCGAAAGGTTTCAACGTAAAACAAAAAATTAGTGTGTCCGAAAATATATTAGTGGAAACAGAAAACATATTTGAAAATACAACAAATAACTCAAAGTATTATGAGATATAAATTGAAAATTCTTAAGAATTTAACATCTAAATTTCTTTAGAACAAATAAATTGACCTTTAAATCTAACTCCAAACCAGTCTAACATAAATAAAAATGAAATCTTATATTTTCACAATTATAAAATTTAAAGATAATATTTCTGAAACCAAACTTGTATCAAATTACATATATTTTTAACCTTTATACAAAATATAAAAGAAACTCACTTTTTTTTTTTGTGAAATTCCAAAGAAACAATATCTTGTTTTTTCTTCTTTTACTTTGTTACTCCCTCCCATTCCATTGAATATTTAAAGAATTAAGAGATCCATGCACGTGCGTAACACCTGATTTTCACATAAACATGACAATGGACAGAAACCAGGAGGTTCTGTATGCAGCCATTTCCATGTTCAACTCACTGTAATTGCAGCTTTCTTTCAATGTAGTAGTATAAAATTAAAATCATTGACAGGTTTATTGCCCAAGATTTAAAACAGCAAGATCCATTACTTTGGGAAAACGTGTGGAAGAGAAAAAGTAACCTCTTTAGGAAATTGAAGTCATAGCCATTTATTACTATTAATTACTATCTTAACTCAACAGCAAAATTGTTTATCTCTCTCTCTCTCTCAAGTCATTTTTATGACAATTTTATCTGTTTTTGCTTATTTTAAGTATTTTCTGCATGTATAGAAACTTGCATAGTCGTATGTATCTTGATTCTTAAATAATACTATTAAAATAGGTTGGTTTTATTGATAAAGCTAATATTTATAATTTACTAGAATAACATTATTAGTTAAAGTTATTAGACAATGGAATATAGTGAAAAAATAACAAATGTTGCACTAGTATCATAAGTGGGCAATTATTTTGAGATTAAAATAAAACGTTCAATATGGGCAATATTGGGAGTATTTTTAAAAGGGTTTTTGAAATTATATTCTTTCTAGTGTTTTCAGCGTAAAGCTCAAGATATTGAAAATTAACTATTTATAAATTTAATCAAATTAAATCACAAATTTAATATAATTATGTTAATTAATTGGCGTGTTTAAAACATTATCTACACTAAATTTATACTTTATGTTTTCTTCACCAATTTTTTTACATTTTATTTTTCGATCAATCTCAAATTTTTATCACTGTGCCTACGAGGTATTATTTGCTTCAAGTGTGAGAATTCTTTTATTTTTCCATAATAAAGTGTAAGAACTTAGAACGATAGTGTAGAAAAATAAAAATGTAGATAGATTTTTTCAATATGTTAGATCTTTATACAAGTCTTACACCAAAATTTATCCTACAATTTTCTAAAACAACAAAGAATCACACAACTTCCTTGACTTCAAATGCACCAAATCTATAGTGGACTTTGAATCTATCCGATTCAAAAGACTATTCACAAAATAGAAAGTACTCTACTTCCTATTTACAAACACCTTTCACCAACACACAACGATGAAAAATATTATAAACACTTGTGTATAAATGAACAAAGTTGTTTCTTGAATTGAATTACAAAATGAAAATGATCTTCTCTTTTAATGTACAATTCAAATATATATATATATATATATATATATATATATATATATATATATATATATATATATATATATATATATATATATATATATATATATATATATATATATATATATATATATATATATATATATATATATATATATATATATATATATATATATATATATATATATATATATATCATGAACCATAAATGCTCAAAAATTTGATTGAAACTTATTCAATTATATGAAATCTCATGTACAAAGTTTCATTGTTTTATGATGTATGAGCATTTAGAAAATTGTTTGAAATCTATAGAATTTTTGTAATAAAAAAAAGGTTATTGAAAAACTATGTATTTTGATTTAAATACATATCATTATGCCTCTTTGATTTGATGGAATATTTGGGAAAAGTTTCATGATCATTGACAATGATTTGGAATCACATTGGTTCCTATTTTTCAAAATAGCACGATGTTTTAAAAAAAAAGTGAACATTACTGTAAATGTTTTAAATTGGCTACATTTTATGGTAAAACCTGTGTCTATTTCTGGATGTCATAAGCAATGTTATGACATGTGATTTAAGCATTATGCAGGTGTGAAGATTTTAGTAAGCAGCTGTTTTTATCAAGATGTCAAGACTAATGTCATGACATCTCTGCCTTGGCCTGAAGACCTAGGTGAATCCTTATTTGTGTGTGTGTTATGCTGTCATTAAAACTGAGATTTTGTTGTGTGATTATCTCGTTTTTATCATAAGGAAAAGAAGGATTTAGCTTGGAGTTATTTTAGCAGAACATTGGTTCATGTTATTTTTGTTCCTTTATTTAAGGAAATATTCTATCTGATTTGTGCAAGTTCAGCAGGTCCATGCCCATTCAAGTTTCTACTTAAAGGTTGCTTACCCTAGTGTGAAGACGTGGGAAAATAAGGATTGTTCATTCAGCGTTTTCGTGTGTGTGTTTTAGTTTCCTTGTGAACCAAGCAATTGTCTTTTTGATGATTGTTTTGGACTAGGTGTCCATTTTTAATTTGTCCACTCAAAGTTTTTAAGCAAACGTGTTTGTATTTGACTGAAGCTTTTAAGCAAAGTCAAAGATTGTTTTGAAGAGTGTCTTCGTATTTTCTGAGTTGTTTGTTTAAGATCACTGATGTGATTGAGAGGGAGTGAGAAGGGTCTCATATCTAGGATTTCCTAGGTAGAACTTTCATTGGGTAGGGATTAAGTGAAAAGATCGTAAACTGGGGTGTTTGATGTGGATCTTTGAATTGATACTATTGATAGTGAAGTTCCTTCCTGGCTTGGTAGTCCCGAGTAGTTGTGATTGCACTAAACTGGGTTAACAACTCTCTGTGTTCTTTAATTTTGTCTTTGTCTTTTATTGTGTTTTTAAACTTGTTGTTCTTGGTGTCGTGACATCGTGTTCGACATTATATATAAGTTTCCTGAATTTCAATTAGCATCAGAGCAGGCACCCGCATGTTTTTATGGGTGAGATCTAGAGACATTATGCTGGTACTATGGACAAGGAGAAAGGAATTGGGAATAGACCACCTATATGGATGAGTCTAACTATGATTATTGGAAACCTCGTATGGTTGCCTTCTTAAAATATATGGACAAGAAGGCTTGGAAAGCTGCAGACAGAGGATGGGAACACCCTGTCATTATTGATAAAGATGGAAATACAACTTTGAAGCCTGAGGAATATTGGAGAAAAGAAGAGGATGATTTGGCACTATATAACTCTAAAGCCTTGAATGCCTTATTCAATGGCATTGATAAGAATATATTCAGATTGGTGCATCATTGTCAATTAGCCAAGGAAGTTTGGGAAATTATCATAACCACTCATGAAGGAACTTCCAAAGTCAAAATGTCAAGACTTCAAATGCTTACTACCAAGTTTGAAAATATGAGAATGAAAGAGGATGAGATTGTTCATGAGTTTCACATGAATATTCTCGCATTGCTAATGCTTCAGGATCCTTAGGAGAAAAAAATTCTGATGTAAAGCTTGTGAGGAAGATTATCAGATCTCTTCCCAAGAGATTTGTTATGAAGGTGAATACTATAAAAGAAGCACAAGACATCTGCAACATGAAGGTTGAAGACCTGATTGGATCTCTTCAAACATTTGAAATGGGATTTAGTGATGCTCCTGAAAAGAAGAACAAAAGCATAACCCTTGTGTCAAATACTGAGGAAGAAGCAGAAAGAGGTGTAGAGGAGAACGAAGAAAGTTTAAAGGAAGTTGTTGCCATGATGGGAAGAGAATTCAACAAGGTCATGAAAATATTGAATATTAGCTCAAAACCTAATGTCAGGAACACTTCATCTGACATTAGCAGATCAAATGAGTCAAGGACAAAGCCTGAAGAAAAGCCAAGCTAAAGCAGAAGAGTTCAATTCCATGGGTGTGATGGTTTTGGCCATATTAGAGTTTAATTTCCTACTTATCTGAAGGGACAACATAATGGATTATCTACAACATGGTCTGATGGAGACTTTAAGAGTGACCTTGAAGAAGAATCAGTTAAACATATCACTGTGTTGACAGGAACATGTGATGAAGACTCCAATGAAGATGAGCTAAAATTTGATGAATTTGCTGATACCTATCAAAAGCTCTGCATGAGATATGCACAAATGGTACAAGAAGGAGAGAAACAGAAGGAGATCATAGCAACTTTGGAGGCTGAAAAGAGAGAGAATTTGTCAACTATATCTCTTCTGAGTGATGAAGTCTCCTTACTGAACTCCCAGCTTGATCAAATGACAAAGTTCATCAGAATGCTAAACAATGGATCTGAAAAACATGATAAGATCCTTCAGAGAAGAATAAGTGAAAAAGACCTATATGAGATAGGATTTAATGGCTCTAAAAACGAGTTCTTTAGGAGCAGCAAACCTAAGCCCAAGAATGATGTTTTAAACCAGATCTCGAAATCAGTGTCTCAACATTATGAACCAAGAAGATATGTTCATCAAAGGAGAAGATATCAAAGATTGAGATGTCACTACTGTGGGAGGTTTGGTCACATAAAATCTTTTTGTTTCAAACTTCATGGTTACCCTGCTCAAAATCCACAGCCCAAACCTGAGCAAAACATTGTCATCAAGAAACAACAATGGGTCCCTAAACCTGTTGCATTTATAGCCCATGCTTCTCTTAAAGTATCAGCTAAAGAGGATTGGTATTTCGATAGTGGATGTTCTAAGCACATGACTGGAACAAAAAAATTGGTGGTTGACATCAAACCACCTTCCATAAGTTATGTTACTTTTGGCGATGGAGCTAAATTAGAAATCAAAGGAGTAGGAAAACTTGTATGCTCAGGCGTTCCAAACCTTGACGGTGTTCTAATGGTGAAAGGATTGAATGCTAACCTCATAAGCATCAGTCAGTTGTGTGATCAAGGATTCAGTGTCAACTTTACCAAATCAGAATGTATTTTCACAAATGAAGAGAATGTATGAATGAAGTTAGCTCTATAGATAATTGTTATCTATGGGTTTATCAAGATACCAGTTATACGTCTGTTTGATCTCTATCCAATGAAGATGAAGTGAAATTATGGAATCAAAAGATGGTTCATCTTTATCTTATAGGAATGAAAAGAGTTATAACTTTGGAAGCTATAAGAGGAATCCCTAAGCTTCAGATTGATGAAGGTAAGGTATGTGTGAATGTCAAGTAGGAAAGCAAACAAAGATGTAACATCCGAAGGTTCAACATCTTACTACATCAAAATTATTGGAGTTATTACACATGGACTTGATGGGTCCTATGCAGGTTGAAAGTCTGGGTGGAAAAGGTATTTCTATAAGGTGGTGGATGACTACTCAAGGTTTACTTGGATAAATTTTGTCAGAGAGAAATTTGATGTCTTTGATGTGTTCAAGGATCTCTGCTAAAGAATTCATAGGGAAAAGGAAAGTTGTGTCATAAGAATTAGAAGTGATCATGGGAAGGAATTTGAGAATAAAAAATTCTCTGAATTCTGCTCACCTGAAGGAATCATCCACGATTTTTCTTCTCATATTACTCCTCAGCAAAATGGAGTTGTGGAAAGAAAGAATAGAACCATCCAGAAATCAGCCAGGGCCATAATTCATGCCAAGAAACTTCCTTTGTACTTTTGTGTTGGAGCTATGAATAATGTTTGTTATGTTCATAATATAGTCACTCTAATAAAAGGAACTCCCACTACTCTTTATGAACTCTGGAAGGGAAGGAAGCCAAATGTCCAATACTTTCATGTATTTGGAAGTAAGTGTTATATTCTGACAGATAAAGAACAAAGGAGAAAAATGGATCCCAAAAGTGATGAAGGCATATTCTTGGGCTACTCTACTAACAGTAGAGCCTATAGAGTCTTCAAATCTAGAACCAGATTCATGATGGAATCCATAAATGTGGTTATTAATGATCTTTTCAAAGAACCTTACGTCACATATGATGTTGGAACATTCTATGATACTCCAGTTGAGGTTACTGATAAAGAAGATGATCAAAATCCAGCAATCTCAGTATCTGAACCAGAACCAACAAACAAAGCACCTTCAATCAGGATCCAGAAGGATCATCCTAAAGATCTTATTATGGAGATCCCAATAGTGGAGTTGTAACCAGATCAAGGGAAGTTATCTCTAACTCTTGTTTTGTATCCAAGCTTGATCCTAAAAATGTCAAATAAGCATTGACTGATGAATTTTAGATCAATGTTATACAAGAAGAGTTAGAGCAGTTCAAGAGAAATGAAGTGTGGGAGCTTGTACCAAGACCTAAAGGAACCTATATTATTGGTACTAAATGGTTGTACAAGAATAAATCTGATGAATAAGGGGTTGTGACCATGAATAAAGCCAGACTTGTTGCTCAAGGATATACTCAAATTGAAGGCATTAACTTTGATGAAACATTTGCTCATGTGGCTAGACTTGAATCAATATGATTACTATTGTGAGTTTCATGCATTCTAAAGTTTAAACTGTTCCAAATAGATGTAAAGATTTCCTTTTTGAATGGATATCTGAATGAAGAGGTTTATATGGAGCAGTCTAAGGGATTTGTTGATCCAAATATGTAAGATCATGTCAATAAGTTGAGAAAGGCCTTGTATGGATTAAAACAATCTCATAGAGCTTGGTATGAAAGATTAACAGAGTTTCTTCTCAAGAATGGTTATAGAAAATATGGAATTGACAAAACTCTATTTGTAAAAGATGTAGAAGGAAAAATCATGATTACTCAGATTTATGTGGATGATATAGTGTTTGGTGGAATGTTATATGAGATGGTTAAACATTTTGTCAAACATATGCAGTCTGAATTTGAAATGAGTCTTGTTGGAGAATTAACCTTCTTTCTTGGATTGCAAGTTAAACAAATGAAAGATTCCATTTTCCTCTCTCAAAGAAAATATGCCAGAAACATTGTAAAGAAGTTTGGAATGGAGAGTGCCAAGCACAATGGAAAGTGAAAAGCACAAAAGAACACCTGCTCCTACCCATCTTAAAATGACTAAGGATGAAAAAGGTGTAAGTGTTTATCAAAGCTTGTATAGAAGCATGATAGGCAGTCTGATGTATCTAACAGCCAGTAGACCTGATATAGCTTTTGTTGTTGGGGTATGTGCTAGATATCAAGCAGGACCTAAGGTCTCACATAAATTAAGTCAAAAGAATTCTAAAATATGCGAATGGGACTTTTGAATATGGCATGTTGTATTCTCATGGAAGTGATCCTGTTTTATCTGGATATTTTGATGTTGATTGGGCTGGGAGTGCAGATGATAGGAAAAGTACTTCTGGAGGGTGTTTCTTTGTAGGTAACAATCTAATTTCCTGGTTTAGCAAGAATCAGAATTGTGTCTCCTTGTCTACTGCGGAGGCTGAGTATATAGCTGCTGGTAGCAGTTGCTTTCAGCTTGTTTGGATGAAACAAATATTTTCGGAGTATAATGTCACTCAGGATGTCATGACATTATATTGTGACAATCTCAGTGCAATAAATATTTCCAAAAATCCTATTCAACATAGTAGGACAAAACTAATTGATATAAGGAATCACTTCACCCGATATCTTATGGAAGATAAAGTGATAAAGTTGGAGCATGTTGCCACTGAACTACAATTGGCTGACATATTGACCAAGGCCTTGGATGCAAATCAGTTTGAAAATCTAAGAGGCAAATTGGGAATTTGTCTTTATGAGGGTTTAGAGCAATTATTATCTTTTGGAAGTCCAGTTAAAGGAAGTAGACTGGAAAGGAAGCTGCAAGTGACTTGGATGGTGGTTCAGAGAGTCAAGAACAAGCTGAAGACTATATTTATCGGGGTTCTGATATACCCAGATTGTTTTCTCTTCTTGCACGTATGGTTCTATCTCTTTCTTTTTATTTATGATTTGGCTCAATTTATGGCTAAAAATGGGGAGTAATGATACTATTTATTTTTGTATAGCCATAATATGTATGCTGCATGGCTTAACAGGTTAAGGGGGGATGATATCTCTCTATTTTTTGTTGTTGTTGTTGCTTATGTGTTGTACTTTGTTGTTGGTGTGTTGTACTCTATTACAGCTAATGGTTTTTTTTTGTGTGTTATTTTTGTTACAATTGTTGGTTTGAGGGGGAGTCCTCTCGGTTATGTGCTTCTGCTGTTGTTGTCTTCTGATTAATGTTGTTCTGATAATGCTTAAATTGTTTTAGCAAAATACTTGCCAAAGGGGGAGTTTGTAGATGTTTTAGATTGACTACATTTTATGGTAAAACTTGTGTCTGTTTCTAGATGTTATAAATAATGTTATGACATGTGATTTAAGCATTATACAGGTGTGAAGATTTTAGTAAGAAGTTATTTTTATCAGGCTGTCAAGACTGATGTCATGACATATTTAACTGGGCCTGAAGACCAATGTGAATTCTTATTTGTGCGTTTATTCTGCTGTCATTAAAACTGAGGTTTTGTTGTGTGATTGGCGCGTTTTTATCAGAAAGAAAAGAAGGATTCAACTTGGAGTTATTTTATCAGAACATTGGTTCTTGCTATTTTTGTTCCTTTATTTAAGGAAATATTCTATCTGATTTGTGCAAGTTCAGCAGGCTCATGCTCATTCAAGTTTCTACTTAAAGGTTGCTTACCCTAGTGTGAAGACGTGGGAAAATAAGGAGTGTTCATTCAGCATTTTCGTGTGTGTGTTTTAGTTTCCTTGTGAGCCAATAATTTGTCTTTTGATGATTGTTTTGGACTAGGTGTGCATTTGTAATTTGTCCACTCAAAGCTTTTAAGCAAGAGTGTTTGTATTTGACTGAAGCTTTTAAGCAAGGTCAAAGATTATTTTGAAGAGTGTCTTCTTATTTTCTGAGTTGTTTGTTTAAGATCACTGTTGTGATTGAGATGGAGTGAGAGGGGTCTCATATCTAGGAGTTCCTAGGTAGAACTTTCATCGGGTAAGGATTAAGTGAAAAGCGTAAACTGGGGTATTTGTTGTGGATCTTTAATTGATACTACTGATAGTGAAGTTCCTTCCTGGCTTGGTAGCCCCTATAGTAGGGGTGATTGCACTGAATTGGGTTAACAACTCTTTATGTTCTTTAATTATGTCTTTGTCTTTTATTGTGTTTTTAAACTTGTTGTTCTTGGTGTCGTGACATCGTGTTCGACATTATATATTGGTTGCCAGAATTTTAATTACGGTGGTTTCAAACTACACAGTTTACGAACTAGTGTATTGTTTTAAAGAACGAGATCAATTACGGTGGTTTCAAACTGCCACAATTTACGAACCAATGTGCTTTTAAAAAATACTAAAATTAAGATGGTTTAGATAATAAGATTGTAGCGGTATCAAAATGCAATAATTTTAAAAAAATGAACTTTTCAGACAAAAAGAGCACATCAATCGGTTGATGCTAAAAGTCAATCGATTGACTCCCTTAAAACTTGAAATTTCAAATTTTAAAAGTTGTGCTTTGAATGGCAATCTTGCATGAATGTTTAAGAAACATATAATGGTTTAGATTAAAATATTTTAAACACCTAAAATTTATATACATATGAATTGTCATTGTATCTTAATATTCATGATTCAAATTATGCTTTAAACCAACATCCAATGACATGTGCAATCTTAAGGTTTGATTTAGATAGATCTCAACTTTTTTCTTGTTTGATAAGCTTTTTGTCTTCATCAAAACTAAACTAAGATATATCATGAACATATTCTTCACACTTATACAAGGAAGCCTCGTGATGAATATGTATACCTGACATATACAATAATAACAAAGGCACTTAACTAATTCTGATCATCGAACTCTTTTATATTCTCTAAATATATATGATCTTTTAAATAAAAAAGGTATATGTTAGGTATAGTGAGAGGATTATTGGGATTAAAATTCCAATTTGTTAATAAAATCATGGTTAAAGTTAATTTTGAATTAGTTGAGAGTAGGGTTTAACTTTTATTTGTTATATTGATTGTATTCTTAATCTTTGTTTTGTATCACATTGATATGATACCAATCTTAAGATTGATCATTCATATGATGGTTACACTTTATCTCATACTTTGATATAGTTGCATCACTATTCTACACCATATGATATAAAATTATTTATTCATTTTTTAGGTGACAACATCAACATGGATAAATGACTTGATTATAAGAACGACATGTCATCAATTATAAGAATAACTAACAAATTATTCTTTTATTAAGGCATTTATTAGAAAAACTAACATTCATATCAATTATAAGAACAAAAAATGTAAATTCTATTATGCCTAATCATATTCAACATTTCATCTACAAAATTTGAATTATAGTACTTGTGTTCTCCTTCGAAAGAGTGATTTGGGTGATGTTGAAGCATAACAATATAAATATTAGAAATTAAAAGTCATCATCAGATTAACCTATTGTGAAGTAGTTGTTTGCATACGAATGGAGAAGCCATCATTAGTTATTGAATGCTTCTATGAAGGTCATTGGTTTAAAGTCTTGCAAAACTTCAACCACATTAAAAACATTAAAGACAAGATCAACATAACCATACCACGAATGTGATATAATATCCCTCCTATCTATATCACAAGCCAACTGAAAATTAGGAGCCACTACATGTTACCCTTCAATTGTATAAAAATGGGACTCTATACTACCTCTTTGTCTCTAGTCACACTAGTAGAAACCTCCACCTCAAACTAAGTTTTATTCATCATGGTTTTTTTATTTCTTTAACCTCAAAGTATGTAAATTTCATTCCCATATAGGTCTCATAAAAAGTAACTTATCTTATTATGATTAATTTTGAACCTCCAGGATCCATATTTCACACTTTGTAACCCTTCATACTTTCAAGATAACTAATGAAGACATTTCACAACCCTAGCATCAAATTTATCTTGCTTGATATGTGCAAAAGTCAAATATCTACAAAAAACTCTTTGGTAAGTCATCTCCCATACGAAATTTTTAACACCCCAAGTTTAATTATAATGCAGTGGCCTAAATAATCAAACATGTTTATGGATAACAAATTTAAGCTCGGGAACATACCACACATTTGGTAAAAGAAACTCACTGTCATCCAACATTTTCAGTCTAATTGTACCAATACAATGAACTTTGCAAGCCTTAATTTTTTAGTCGAACGACTTTACCTCCTTTTAGCTCCAAAGTCTCAAAATATGATTTCCTTATACACATGTCATATGCGAACCTTGAGCCCATAATTCAACTTTTTTCTGCCTCCAAACTAGCTACCACTAGTCACTGACATTTTCATAATCATTTTCATCTAAGACAACCACAATCTGAACAAAATCGCCCTTACTCCCTTTTTTGGAACAATCCATCTTGAGGTGACTGAGTTTGTGACAAGTTAAACATTTAAACTTTGATTTATAAAAAATCCTTGGACTCTAAATTGGACATCTTCCCTTTCTAGTTTTCTCTACTCTTACTTATTCCTCTTAAGACACTTAAGAATTCACCAATATTGGCAATCTTAAAATCATTTATCTTTGATAATTCCTTTAATCTTATGTCCGTATAGACTTCTTCTAAAGTGATTGTACCTTCTTTACCATAAAAAGGCATCTTTAAAGTACACAAGGATCTGAGTAATGAGTTTAACAAGAGTAGAGTATTGTCCTCACCATTAAATTTTACCTCAATATTTTGTAAATTACCATTGGTTTTGTGAAAATTAAGTTGGTGTTTTTAGATTTATTCTCAATTGTATGGAAAAATTAAGTTGGTGTTTTTAGACACAATTTATGAGTCAAATACTTGGTCTTATAAAATGATTTAAGCTTGACCCACATCTCAATTATTTTTTTCTTCCTCGCGACTTTCCTTAGAACTTTATTATTGAAGCACAATATAATGAAACTTCTGGCCTATTCCATTATCTTAGTATTTTATGATTGTGTTAACATTGTAGGCATCAATGCACATCCCTTCAATGATTCTACACACATTCCTTGAATTAAGATTCATTGCATCTTCACCTTCAATAACTCAAAGTCATTGTCTCTAGAAAACATCTCGATGTCCCATTTAGAACCCATGGTATTCACTTGTAAATTTAAGCTCTTTGCCCCACAGTGGGCACCACTTTTTATGAAATTTAAAGGTGGAATTACACTTAGAATTTTGATATATGGGACAAATAACAATGATAACTAACCAAATGGCTTAAGTGCAATAAAAATATAAAAGGCGATAACACATAATTGTTTTAATCCAGTTCGATCAAATTGATATACTATAGAGGAGAGAGTAGCTTATTAATTCACTATATTTCAAAATTGTTACAAGAGATTACAAGTTAAGTTACAAGAAAATACTCTTATGTTTCAAAATCTATCAAACTCTGAATATATGAATCACACGAATCCAAAGTGTTTAAGTGTTTTCCAAATTCCTTTAATAATTTCAGTGGGAGAATAAAATCCAAAAATAGCTACTCTTATTTCTCACTAAAATTTCTACACATTATGCCAATCGTTCTTATAACAAGTGAGAGAGAACATATTTATTTTAATCATTGAAGTCCTAAAGATCTAAATTTGATTCAAAAAACAACTCATCATCAAACGGATCCAAAACTGAATTGACTCGACCCAATACCTACAAATCGTTTAATTGATGGAATCCCGCCAAACCTTCACGGTCAAACATATACATCGCCATGTCATCTTATCTCTGGAGCACTTCCATGAACTCCTTACAACACAACTGATTCTATATTTTTATATTTAATAGCATGTTTGAAAGTGGTGAAAGATGATGTTTGTGGTTTCGTAAATGAGTTTCATTTGGTTGGTAAATTTCCTAAAGCGGTTACAACTTATTTTTTAATGTTGATTCTTGAACTTGATAATTTGGGATCATTGGAGGATTATAAACCAATTTTTCTTGTGGAATATTGGAACAAACCCTAGTATGAATAGCATATCATCGAAGTTTGCTCACATGCTATTATTTATTTGGGCTTTGTGTTATGGATCAAATTGTTTAAGTTAGTTTGTACCCTAAGTTAGCTTGTAATGGGTAATTGTTAAAAAGCCCATTAGGTTAGTATGTTAGTTTTCTTATAAATAGCATACTAGTCTCTGATATTTTGTATAAGGGAAAATGGGAAGATAAAACCCTAATTCAAAAGTGAGAGGGGTCATTTGTTATTCTTGTATACTTGTAATCTTGTTTAAAGAGAAAGGAAAGAATAACAGTTTATAACTAATCATTGTTGTTATCCTTGGTTACCCTAAACCCTAACCCTTGTGGGTTTCTTGATCATAAAGAAACCTATTATACTTTGTTTATAAGGTATCTGATTCACAACAAATTGGTGCAGTGAGCATGGAGAAGATGCCTTCAACAAAGTATGAGATTGAAAAGTTCACCAGAGTGAATAACTTCGGTTTGTGGTGCTTAAAGATGAAAGTCGTACTTGTTCAGCATGGTTGCTTGGAAGCGTTGAAGGGAGAGAAGACCATGAATGTTGCGTTAACGGAAGTTGAAAAGACGACAATGATTGAGAAAGCACACAACACAATATTGTTGAGCCTTTGTGATAAGATTCTCCAACATGTATCAAAGGAAACGACAACGTCAGGGTTATTATTTAAACTTGAAGGTTTGTACATGACCAAATCGTTGGTGAATAGACTATATCTGAAGCAAGCCTTGTATTCATTCAAGATGAGTGAAGACAAATTGTTGGATGAGCAGTTGGATATGTTCAATAAGATGATTCTTGATCTTGAAAATATTGATGTGAAGATCGATGATGAAGATCAATCGATGTTGCTGTTATGCGCTTTGCCCATAACACATGCTCACTACAAAGATACCCTCTTATTTGGAAGAGAGTCACTGACCTTTGAAGATGTTTAATCTACCTTGTACTTTAAGGACTTGAATGAAAGAAAGAAACATACACCTTCGATGGTTGGTGAAGGTTTGGCCGTTAAGGCGAAATTCTTGCGAAAGGATGGTAATTTCGACAAGAAGAAGGGTAAAAGTCAGCAGAAGTCTTATAATGGTGAAACATCTGGTGTTCGGCTCTATCATTATAAGAATGAGGGTCACATTCGAAAAGTGTGCACTGAACGCCTGAAAAATCACGGAGGAAAGGATAATGGCAATACTGCCATTGTTCAAAATGATTTCGACTCATCTGATGTTCTTGTGGTTTCAAGCGGCGACTCAAGAAAAGAATGGATTATGGATTCAGGTTGCACTTGACATATGACTCCAAACAAAGATTTGTTCGAGGAATTATGTGATCAAGATGGTGGATCAGTGATGTTGGGAAACAACAAAGCTTGCAAAATTGCAGGTATTGGATATGTGAGATTCATGCTCCATGATGAGTCAATAAGGTTATTGACTGAAGTTAGGTATGTACCTGACTTGAAGAGAAATTTTAATTTCTCTTGGTGAATTCGACAAGAAGGGATATGTCTTTCAAGGAGAGAAAAGTATCCTACGAGTCATGAAGGGGTTGAAGGAAGTCTTGAGAGGCGTGAAGAAAGAAGGCTTGTATACCCTTAAGGCTAAAGTTGTAATTGGTTCAACAAATGTTGTATCCATGAAACTGTTGTCAAAGACAAAATTATGGCACATGATATTGGGCCATGTTAGCGAGAGAGGCATGGTCGAACTGGGGAAACAGAACCTGCTAGGTGGTGACAAAGTCGAGAAGTTGGAGTTTTGTGAACCTTGTGCATTTGGTAAATCCTGTAGGGTGAAGTTTAACAAAGGTAAACAAAGAACACATGGAACCCTTGATTACATCCATGATGATCTTTAGGGGCCTACAAGGAATCCTTCACATTCAGGTTCAAGGTATTTTCTATCCATAGTTGAAGATTATTCCAGAAAATTATGGGTATTCATTCAGAAGACGAATGATGAAACTTTTGAGAATTTCAAGAGTTGGAAGGTTCTGGTCGAAACTCAAACTGGCAGAAAGGTCAAGATGTTGAGAATTGATAATGGCCTTGAATTCTGCAACAAAGCTTTCGACAATTATTGTGTCGAGTCTGGGATTGCAAGGCATACAACTATAGAAGGTACTCCTCAACAAAATGGTCTAGCTGAGAGATTCAATAGAACAATCCTCGAAAAGGTTAGATGCATGTTGGTTAGTGATGGATTGAAGAAGGTGTTTTGGGTTGAGGCTATTTCGACAATAACATATTTGATAAACAGATGTCAATCGATTGCGTTAGATATGAAGACACCTGATGATGTTTGGTCGGGACACACACCAGATCTCGACAAACTAAGAGTATTTGGATGTGTAGCCTATGCTCACATTAGGCAAGATAAGGTCGAACCTAGAGCTCTAAAATGAATGTTTATAGGATACCCTAAAGGAGTAAAAGCTTATAGGCTATGGTTCCTAGAGCTAGGTAACAGGAGGTGTATCACTAGTAGAGATGTAGTTTTCAACGAATATAAGATGGCTTTCAAGAAAATTGATGATATTGACGAAGAGTTGGAACATCGAAAAATTCCTGTTAAGGTGGAGCATAGTGATGCTGAATTGCATGACCCATATGAAGTCGAAGAAGAAGCAGAAAATGCTGTTAAAAATGAGGAGACTGATAATGACTACCTGCTGGCAAGAGACAGGTCGAGAAGAGTCATCAAGCCACCTCAGAGACTTGGTTATACAGATTTATAGCTTATGCATTAATCTCTGCAAGTGAGGTTCTAGGCAAAGAACCTATAGACTATTAGGAAGTTATGAAGAGTAGAAATAAGACTGAATGGCTGAAGGCCATGGATTATGACATGAAGTCTCTTCATGATAACAACACATGGGAACTGATCAAGAAACCTGATGGAGCCAGGTTAGTCAACTGTAAATGGATTTTCAAAGTTAAGGAAGGAATCAAAGGAGTGGCATCGAAGAGATACAAGGAAAGGTTGGTTGGAAGGGATTTCACTCAGAAAGAAGGTGTCGACTTCAATGATGTGTTTTCTCCTGTTGTGAAGCACAAGTCCATTCGAATGTTGCTTGCCATGCTGGCACAATTCGACCTTGAACTGGAACAGATGGACGTGAAGACTACGTTCTTGTATGGTGATATTGATGAAATAATCTTGATGAGGCAAACTGAAGGGTATGTCAAAGAGGGGAAGAAGGGTATGTGTGAAAACTAAAGAGATCTTTATATGGGCTGAAACAATCTGCTCGATAGTGGAATAAGAGATTCGACAAGTTCACGGCACGCATAAATTTCATCAGAAGTCAGTTCAACTTATGTGTTTACTTCAGATTTCGACCTGATAATTCATTTGTTATTTTGTTTCTTTATATGGATGATATTCTAATAGTAAGCAACAATGTCGAATATGTAAAAAGGGTGAAGGATGAACTCAATAAGGATTTTGATATGAAGGATCTGGGAGTTGCATCCATGATTCTAGGGATTGACATCCGAAGAGATAGAAAATAGTCGAGATTATGTTTATCTCAATAGGGATACCAGAAGACGATTCTCGATAAGTTTGGTATGTCGAATTCAAAGCCTGTTGTGACTCCGACAAACCCTTAATTCAAGTTGAGTATAGATCCGTGTCCCAGTACTGATGTCAAAATAACTTATATGGATAGAATTCCATATGCTAATATAGTTGGTTCTTTGATGTATGTTATGGTCTATACGAGACCCGATATAGCATATGCAGTAAGTCTTGTAAGCAGGTACATGGCGAATCCTGGAAAGGATCACGGGCAAGCATTGAAGTGGATTCTAAGGTACATAAATGGGTCTCTGAGCAGAGTCCTAATCTATGGTGGAACCTTGGTTGAGGATAGTAAGGAAGCAATCAAAGGATATGTCGACTCTAATTATGTAGGTTGTATCGATTCCAGAAAATCTAGTTCTGGATATGCTTTCACTGTGTTTGGCACAACAATTAGTTGGAAAGCAACACTTCAGAAGGTTGTTACCTTATCAACCACTGAAGCATAATATATCGCCCTAACTGAAGTTGTAAAGGAAGCATTGTGGCTTGAAGGTTTTGCAAATGAGCTTAAACTTCAAGGTCGAGGTATCATTGTTAAATGTGATAGTCAAAGTGCAATACACATGTCGAAGAACTCAGCCTATCATGAGTGAACCAAGCACATTGATGTGAGGTTGCATTTCTTCAGAGGGGTAATCGAGCATGGAGAAGTCCAAATGCTGAAGATTTTGACATATCATAATGTTGTTGATATGATCAACAAGAATTTTTAAGTTGCAAGTTCTTCCACTGTATGCAGTTAATAAAGTTGCATGAACAAAGCTAGTTTGTTTCTTGTTGGTATAGGGTGTATTTCAAGGTGGAGATTTGTGGAATATTGGAACAAACACTAGTATGAATAGCATGCCTCCGAATTCCGCTCACATGTTATTGTTTAATTAGGCTTTGTGTTATGGATCCAATTATTTAAGTTAGCTTGTTCTCTAAGTTAGTTTGTAATGAGTAATTGTTAAAAAGCCCATTAGATTAGTATGTTAGTTTTCTTATAAATAGCATATTAGTCTCTCATATTTTGTATAAGGGAAAATAGGAAGATAAAACCCTAATTCAAAAGTGAGAGAGGTTATTTGTTATTCTTGTATACTTGTAACCTTGTTTAAAGAGAAAGGAAAGAAGTAGTTTATAATCAATCTTTGTTGTTATCCTTGGTTATCCTAAACCCTAACCCTTGTAGGTTTCTTGATTATATAGAAACCTATTATACTTTGTTTCTAAAGTATCAAATTCACAGCATGTCTAATTGGAAGCCTATATAGAATCCTTGTTAAATTTCTCTCCGCTTGATTGGGTTTGGTCGTTGGGAAACTCATATCCTCTTGTCAATTAACTTTTGTCCCTAATAGAAACATGATGGATGGGGTTCTTGTTATCGATGAAATTATGGATTTTGCAAAGAAGAATAAAAGGTGTTGTATGATGGTGAAAGTTGATTTAAAGAAGGCCTACGATTGCGTCTCTTGGGGCTTTTTGAGATATATGATGGTGAGGATGGGTTTTGAGGTTCGGTGGAGAAGATGAATGAAAGCACTAATTTTCAATAGTTTCTTGTATATTTTAGTTAATGGGAGTCCAACAAAAGACTTTTCAATTTCTAGAGGTCTTCGTTAAGGGGACCTGTTTTCCCTTTTTCTCTTTTTGTTGGTGGCGGAGGGGTTAAACTCTATGATGAGAAAAGCTTCTAATGTCAGATGATTTGATGGATTTCGGTTTAACAACAATGAGAATTTTGAGACTCTTCAATTTGCGAGCAATACTATTTTTATAATTGGTGGATCTTGGAGGAATTTTTGGAGTATCAAGGTGATTCTTAGAGGTTTCGAGTTGGTGTCGGGGTTGCGTATTAACTTGTTCGAAAATAGACTTATGGGAGTTAATTTGGGCCCGAAGTTTGTACATATGGTGGCGTTGTTTCTCAATTGTGAAATTAGATCACCCACTTTCAATTTTCTTGACATTTCTACCAGAATCAATCCTAGAAGGAAGGAGGTTTGGAACCTGATTTTGTCCAAGATGAAAATGAGACTTTCTATTTGGAAAAATATATATCTTTCAATAGGAGGTATATTTGTTCTTCTAAATGTCATTCTTTCGAACATTCCGATCTTTTATTTTATTTTTACAAAGCTCTTAAGACGGTCATTAAAGAGTTAATAAATATTCAAGGAGTTTTTCTTTTGGGTGGAGTGAAGGATAATAAGAAAATTGATTGGATTAGTTGGGGGACGATTTGTTCGTCTAAGAAGGAAGGGGGCTCATTATTAAGCATTATGGAAACTTTAATCTCGCTCTTTTATGTAAGTGGAAGTGAAGAATTATGAACGACGATAACACTATTTGGTCAAAGCTTATTTCTTGTAGGTACGAAAATATTAAAAGAACCACTCTTAATGATCTTTGTCCTCTGTTGGATAATAAAGTTTTGGTTTGATGGAAAGAAATTTGTGTGGTGGGAGCGTCAGAGGGTCATATTATTTAATTTATTGAATCTATTGCTTGGAAACTCGGTAATGGCGAGTTTATTGATTTTTGGCATGATAAAGGGTTGGAGTATGTACCTCTTTGTAGGATTTTTCGTATCTCTTTTTAAAGTTGCAAAGGCGGGCAGTGTGTGTGTTTTGCACAACGGTCTATGGACGATCGATGGTGGAGTTGAAATATGGATTTGCAGTCTGGCCCGCTGTAGCACCAGGATGCTCTACTGCTGTCCGATTTGATGTTGCTTCTGCAGTTAGTTCAGATAGATCGGTGGCTGCTTGATCGTTGTGTGGTGGAGAAATCCAACTGATTTTTTTGGTGAAAACTGTTATGGTGGGATTTTGGAATTCTGTAATTTGAATTCAGTTTTAGATGGGGTTCTTTCGGGGGCTTTACAAATTTTGTGGCGGACAAAAGCTCCGAGTAAATTTTCTATTTTTGGTTGGAGATTGGTTTTGAATCGTCTCCATATTAGAATGAATTTGGAGAGGCGTGGAGTTTTGTGTGGTCTTCACAATTTGGTGTGTCCTTTGTGTGGTGGGAAAAATGAAGATTCAAATCATCTTTTGGAGGTTTCCCGATTTAAGATGTTTGGTAGATTCATAACATTTGTTATGTCATTAGAACGGTCGTCTCCTATCAATCGCATTAAAGCGCTAGAGGTTTTGGTTAAAGCTAGTTTAAAGGTGGATTTTCGATTTAACTATTTGTTAGATTATTTGATCTCGTCGGAATTCTATCATTTTTTAAGGCGATTTGTTGGTTAAGTTTGAAGGTTTGGGGATGATCAAACTTTTATCGTGGGAATGGTTTAGTGCACTGCTAAAATTGGATTGTAATTTATTTTGGTCGAAGTGGTGTATCACCCGACTTCAAGTATGTGATAGTTTGTTTTGAATGTTCATTTTTTTTGTATCGTTTCGATTGTTATTCAGAGTTGTGTGCTTCTTGTGATGTTTAATTCATTTAACGTCTAAACAAAATTGAGTCACTAGAAAAAGTAATCAAACTATATGTCATGCATAAGAGCAAAGCTTCATAATCATGAGTATGACACATTAACTACTTAATTGGATTGCCATATGCTTAACATCAAACCATTCATCCCACTTCATTGTGGAACTCACTAGGCACATTGGCCATACCTTAATTAGTTCATGTATTATACCATCTAACCAAAGTTTATTAAATGAATAAACATGTGATTCCATTGCATTGTTTGTGGTAGAAATTGAAACATGTTGATGATGTACAAGGCAAGTACTAGTATAGTATTTTATTTTCTCTCTCACCCACGCTGATAATTGAGACAATGATGGCCCTCTGACCACTCTTTTACACATTGACAGATCCCCGATTGACGTATCTGCTTGCTTCTCCTCAATTCAATTTCAATCCATCATCTCTCTCTATTATTTTTATGGAAATAATCACTATAATACCTAGGTTTCCTCACCTACATCATGCATGAACAAAAATGATTTTTTCATCATGAAATTTTACCATTCTTTCTCTTAGGGTTTAGTATTATTTTGCATAAGGTTTCTGCCGCCTGTATATAAAGATTCTCTCTCTATCTCTATCTCTATCTCTATCTCCTGTGAGTGTGAAGTTACGTATAGAAGAAGGTGGAGAAAAATACAAAGAGAGAGTTAAAATGAAAAATAATAAAATGAGCAGAAGAGAACCTCATATCACACGCTTCCAAGGAAGCACGGTTTCCAGTAATATACTTGTTACGTCATGCAAACATATTTTTAGGCAATCTCTCTCCTCCTGATTACTAATACTATCACTACTGACTCCTCCACTGACCAATTCTTTGCATTTCACAGTAAAAGATAGAGAGAGGTCCTTGGGGGGCAGATTGCAACTAGTAGCATTTTTTTTTTGAGTTGCACCATTATACGGATCTTGCAATACAGTCTACTACTATAATTCTAATTAGTATACTATCAAATCACCTTTAAATGTATTTGTATTAACAGGGGTTGGGGTGGCAAAACAGACTCAATCCGTTTGTCATATCTGTTTTGTCATCACTTTAGGACAAGACAAATCAAGAATTTAGGTTTTTATACTTAAATGTATTCGTCCGATTCTGTTCTGTTTTCTTCCTGGATTTATATTGATACGAATATATACATAAATTTATGTGTTTGAGGACTAAAAATACCTATAATTAATTAAGAAATATATTTTATTTTATTTAATATTTATCGTTTAGTTGAACTGTTAATTTTTTTTTTAGTTTTTCACCCTTAGATTTCTATGGGAAAGAGACCATAATAATCTAGAGTTCGTGCTTTCTGAATTTGGTTATCACATCAGTAACCAAACTCGGAATTCTCCGAATGTTCGATTGAACTGTTAATTTTATCAATCATTTCACTTATCACAATCAATTATTAAGTCATCAATCATTCATCATTAGATATAAATTATAAATTATCGGTCTATCAAATATAAACTATTAAGATATTGATTGTTTTTACCAAATATTATCGATCATATTTTAATTTAATTATAAAAGTTAAATAAAAACTTAAAACTGAATATTTTTAAAATAGATAGATTAATTTCATAAACAATTAACATATAGGAGTAGAAGAAAAAAAAACAATTTATTATGAAGTGTTTAAAATTGTTGCATTTTTACTAGAATCAATGATTATAAAGTGCAATGTAGGCTATAAAATTTTATTGTAGTTAAATCCAATAAAATAGAATTTAAATTGGAAGTTTATACTCAATCTCTAAAACTATAGGCATTTAATTTAGGAGTACATAGATTAGTTCAATTCAACCTTAGTTTCTCTCTCTCTCTCTTACGCCGCTAGGCGTTATCCACTGTTTTTCTCTCCCTGTATAGACTCATTTCTTAACCCTTTGCATGGTTTGATGATGTCACATTCTTCCAACCCCCCACGCGATTGAACACGCGTGGCTACACGTCAAGGCAAGAACTTGGAGAAAGTGGAAGCCACGCGTTGCGTGATGAGTATGATGTGTTAGCATGAACAGGGAGCGTATCTATGCAAAGTATATATTGGCATGATATGGCATGCAAAGGGACTGATCATATCAGATGGAAGACTGATGGTGAGGACAGAAACGGAATGCATGCTACATACCATTAACCATTTTTTTCTTGTGACTCATGATGTGATGTATATGGTATGCATGTGATATGTATGAATACGACACGTATGTCTACTTTGTATATACGTAGGTGTAGGAGTAGGGAGACTTAAATTATAATCAAATAATGATTAGTTAATGTTTTTAATACATTTCCTTAGTTGAATGAATAAATTCAATGTACTTTTATTAGTAATAAGCTTTGACCAAAGAGTTAAAATCATGGGTGTTAAAATGGGCCATATATATTCCTTTGAAACAGTCCAAGAATTTAGGTCATCGTTCTTTAATGTATTTGTCATTTTTGGTTTTGTTTTTTCTACATTTTTGGTTTTGTTTTTTCTACATATGTTTATTGATATGAATAATTATATAAATTTTTGTATTTTTAAATTTAAAAAGTATAATGTTGGTAGGTTTTCTTTGCTCTGTCTTTTCTTTTTTTCCTGGACGAACCTAGATTTTAGATCGACATCTTTAATTATGACCACTCTATCCCGCTCCCATTTTCTACGTACTTTTATAAGATTGGTCTAAACAAGATGGACATGATCTTTTACAACCCTTAGTTAAAATTGTCGTTCAACTTTGTGACTATATCAAAATAGTCTTTAAAAGTTCAGTTAAGACAAGATACTTCAGTCAATAGTTATATAAAGATATTTCACTTATTTATCTTTAATAAGGGGATTTCAATCACTAAAATTGAATAATATTTAAATTTACTCAATTTATTATTTAGAATTATTGCTTTATTGTACGTATTAAATCATTAATAAACATTGTTACTTTTAATATAATTATTAATTTTTTATATTATTCAATTAATTATTATTTTTTATCTGCAATAAAATTAAAGATAATACTAGTAAAATAATATATTTTTATAGAAATAACCCACATTTTTTATTTTATCGCCAAAATAAATCACGTTTAAAAAACGCTTTCAATCTATCTTGTTTTCAAACAAACAAAATTGAGACGTAGTGGTGGTACCAAGAGAATTGATGACTTCACCCACCTTTTCAATGGCAACACCAATTTAATTGGCGCATGCATATGGGGTTGTCAGTCCAATTGGCATCAGTGAGCAAACTTTTAATGGTGACGACAATTCAATCGGCGCTAGTGTGTATTTTGTTTTTCTTAAACAATAGATTATGTAAAGAAATAAAAAAATATTTAATTAAAATTTTGTTTACATACGAAAACAAAATTGACACTAACGAGGACGACAAGTTGGTCATAGTTGAATCCGTTTCTTGAACGTCTGGCCTTCGATAAATTGAAATACACCGGAATCGTCCGAATGAGGCCAAACTTTGTAGTCACTCTATATTTGTATGGAGAGATGTTCGTGCAAAAATTCGGATCAAAATTCGTTGTGTAAGCCATGATTTTGTTGTTTCCTCCCCTTGAACAGATAGAACGAACCCAGTCATGGGCGGTCTGGACCGAGTTCTTCTGAATATGAGCATATAAGTTCATCCGGAGAAGCGTTGATTAACTTTTCTGCATGCTCAAGCAATTTGATTAAGCTTCCACTTGGATGGCAAGCTTCTGATATCCTTCTTCAAAAGTTTGTATCCAACATTCTTTATCTTGAAGTTTTCATGCTATCGAATCAAGACAAGAGCATTTAGTTTTCTTTACATGAAATGGATTATATTTTTTCGTGCTATCGAATCAATCCAACATTTTTTCGTGTACACTTAATGCTTATAACAAACAGATTACACAAATGAAGTACATGAACACCTAAGTGTTTCTATCAAGATATGAGCATCATCTCCTTGATGTCTATTGCAAAATTATCTAATGATAAATCTCTAAGAGATTATAAAGCACACTAGTTATGTATTGCTTAAAAGCTTTCTAATGACGAGCATTGCGACTTTTTTTTCATGTGCTTTAAGCTTCTTTCTGATGTACTCCTTTCTGAGCATACAATACTTCTTCCAATTTAACCATCAAAACCAACTAAGTTAGTATGCTTCACTTATTGATGTTTCACTTTACTAGTTAATCATGGTGTTAGCATATTACATCGTATTCATACATACATGCATGCAGTAGTTTCAGCTTTTCTTTGTTGAGCCACAAAGGCTTCTTTTCCAATCATCTTCAAGCTTCAAATAGTAGTATCTTCATAGCTTGCTTGCACTGTTGTGACTTGCACACTTGATTTGTTCTTCAACATATTGCAACAGCTTTAATGGTATTTCATACCATTTTATGAATCAACATTTTGACTCTTGATTTCTTTTCTGAATCAACCAACATATTTTCTTTTCTTCATTGTTTTTCATCTTCATGAATATCTTCAGTCAGTTCATGGACTAACCAACTTTTTCTTCAAGCTTCCAAGTCTTCTATTTATAGAGCTTGAGAAAATAGAGTCGTTGGAAGGCAATGTTGGGAACATATTCCAACAGTAATATTCCAACATAATATCATAGTAATGAAAAGTTGTCCTTGCGCCACCTTATTGAGGTAGAGGTCACAAAGTTTTAGTACTTTTATATTTAGCATAATATGTATTTGATGAAACTTGTTGTAAAAGAGCCAATCTTTCAATCTTCAGAACCTAAGTCTTCATAATCTTAGATCTTCGTTAAGCAGAACCTTGTCATAAGAATCTTCAACACTCGGTCTTCAAGAAGCATTATCTTCAGAGTCTTCAAAACTCGTTCAACCAGAACCTTGTCTTAAGAATCTTCAGATTTCATAAAGTGCATATTTTGTCTTCATAGTCTTCAGAACCTGTTCTCCAGAACGTTGTCTGCAGAATCTTCAACTTGAACTTTGGATATAATATCTTCAGAATATTCAAAACTTGTTTGCCAGAACCTTGTCTTCATAAACTTTTGATTTATAACATTAGAAGTGCATTTCTTGTAAAGTCTTCTAGGTTTAACTATAAAGTTTAATTCAGAAACCTTATTACTAACATTCCTTAGAACTGTTGTATTAGAATCATTTATGAGTCTTGACTTTATCAAATGTATAACATATGTTTTCATCCATAGTGTTTGAGACCAGAATCTGATGACGTCACACGTCCTCTTATCAATGTCAAAATCTTAATAGCAAAAGTGACACACTAGATAGAAACCATAAAGTACATAATTGTTCTCATAGATAACATGTGCAGTTATCATCAAAATGTAGAATTCATCTTATTCTTACAGAAACTATTAACACAATCTTAATCGAGAAAAGTATAAAAGTAATCATGAATTTTATATACCATAATTCACCCCCTTGTGCTTGAAGTCACATGTCCAACGAGTAGCTTAAATATCTAACTACTATTAAGGACTAATCATCCAAGGAGGAAAAATGGCTTCAAGTTTTTCACTAAACATACCCCTGATCTTTAATGGAGAAAGGTATAGTTTGTGGAAAGAAAAAATGAAGTTTTTCATAAAAATGATGGATCATGGTAGTTGAAGGCTGTGAATTAAGGTCCAATTGTTCATACACACATAGTGAATTGTGTTGTAGAAAACTAACTTGAAAATAATTCGACCAAAGATAATAAAGAAAATGTGTAGCGCAGTTTGAAAGAGAAAGTTATCATCACTATTACTCTCGGTCTTGATGAGTTTTTGTTAGTTTCTCACTGTGAAACTGTAAAATAAATATAGGACATCCTCCAAATCACCCATTATGGTACTAGTGCGATGAATATGTTGAGGTTGGGCACATTAACCCATGAGTATGAACTCTTCAAAATGAAACTTGAAGAGAACATTAATCATATGCAAACATAATTTACCCATTAATGGTAAATTATTTGATATAAAGAACAAAATTCATTAATCATATGCAAACATAATTTACCCACATAATTTTCCCCATCATATGCAAATAATCTTTATAAATAACATAGTGAACATAAAAATAGAAATGTGTATGCTCATAAAATGTACTCCACTAAAATCAAAGGACCCAAAAGATATGGGTACCAAAGGTAGAAAATTCAAATTGTGATGCAGGTGATGATATTGACAATTGCTCTTCAAGTGAAGTAACAAATTAAATGTTATATTTGTTCCTCTCCTACGAGGGAATAAATTCATTTGCCTAATAACAACAAGACAAAATCATTGGATCTTTGAGTCTTGTTAAGATCCCCAATCTCACCCTTTAGATGTCCTAATTAATTATAGCATTATTACAAAAGTTACATAATATTAAGTAAGTTATGTAACAAAGGTAATAAAGTATGTTTATTTCCTCTATATGCATGGTCAATAAAAATCTTAATGTAAAATCCTTTTAAGACCTCTTTTCAGAATTACCATGACTATGGAAGAACTCATACATATTACCTTTGGTGAAATAACCCCTAGTAGGTAGAAGTGGAGGTTGTTACTTTTGCAAGTATCCCATTGAGAACTTCATTGGAAGATGACAAACTAGGAAAAGAAAAATGTCAGAAGTACAAATGAAGAAATTCAAGAAGTCAACTTAAGAGAATCAATGTATAATTAATGAATGGAAGACCATTAAGGATTATCTCATTCAGAATGTTAATGGAGATATTTCTAAAGGAAATACATCTCAACACTTCCTTAGTATGGACTTTTCAAATATCAAAAGATGGGAGAGCTTCCTGAAATATCTTTGGTGTATAAGAAAAATTGATTACCTAATTGTGTTTGTCTAGATAGTCTTTATGTTATACCTTAACGAATATGATCAAGGTGTTAAAGTTGATGGCATCACTCAATGATTGTGATCGTTAAACCTATTAAAAGGTTAATATGATAAATTTGTAATGGATTTATCAGTCCTTTAGTTAAACGAACTCTTGTATCAAATGATTTGTAGAAAAGAAAATCGATAGTGGATTGTCGTTTCCTCAAAATGGAAAGTTTCTTAAGTTATCTTGAGATTCTGAGGTAGTACACTTAGAATCTCGAATTAATTCTCTAGTAAGTGATTTATTAACTTCTTAGTCAATTAAATTTATTTTCTACTAACCTATGGTTGAGTTTCAAGTTGTTTTGGAACAAAGGGATGTGTAGCACGGATATTTGTGGTTTCGAAGCACAACGATTAATGTTTCAGTTTGATTCATTTTTATCCTATTAAGATGATAAAGGAAGGGAAATAGATGTCTCTAATTAACCTTGCTTGCAAACTGAGGTTAAACAGTCAAAAATGTTAGTTTACAAATGTTATCAAAAGAGTGGGTCCCTTTTATCTTATTAACACTAAGTTTAGAAAATATATGTTGTTCTTGATATCTGGTGGTGGGGTCTTGATTTTGGGATTGAGAGTGAGTTGAGATGTGGTAAGATAAGTGAATTTTGTGTTTTTGGTATTTTGGAGGATTTTTTGATGTTTTTGGATAGGTCTGAGGACCTAATTGTTGTTTTTTGTTTGGTGTGCTCATAGTTCCTTCTAAGTCTAAGGCTAGTAGGAGGACTGATTTGTATTTTGATCAAAGCACAAGATGATTATACTCAAATGGTTTACTTGAATTGCATAGCTCAAGGCATAAGTTGAATCTGGTATCTTGATTTGCATAGCTCAAGAAAGGTTGAATGAGTACCCTGAATTGCATAGCTAAAGGAGGATTGAATGGTTATCTTGAATTGCATAGCTCAAGAAAGGCCGAATGTTGACCTGAATTGCATAGCTCAGGAAAGCTGAATTTGGGTGGATGTCTTAGTTATAGTCCATGTGCATGACTGTATTGAGTGATCTTAGATATAGTCCAAGTGTATGACTGAAAATATTTAGCTTATTTAGAGTCCAAGACTATGATTGTAATTATTTGACTATAAAATGTTTGACTTTCGATGCCTTGATTGAAGCCCAAGGTTGAATTTAAAAGACTCGGTAGAGAGAATTTGTCATCTCTAAAGAGAGAATGGTTAATTTTTATATTCCTTGATTGAAGCCCAAAGTTGAAGCTTAACAAAATAAAATTGACTTTAGGGAAAGTTTTATTTGTATTCTGATTTGGAAGCCCAGGTGTGAAGCTTATTTGTGAGAGACTGACTCTTGATTGATTTGTATCCTGAATAAAGCCAAGGATGAGAGGCTGAAAAATTATGGGAGACTGGCTCTTGATGAAGAGTGTTTTTGTCGTTTTATTTGTAAAAGTTTGAGGTCATCATACTTTCCTTTTTCTACGGAGGTTCAATTGAATAAAGCTCAAGAGGAGGCTATCTTGGTCATCCATCGGGGAAAGGGAAACTATTGTATGTGTTTGATTCTAAGGATCTGTTATTATGCTTTTAGGAAGCCTTTGAGGGTCCTTGAATTTAAGCCCAATAGGAGGCTAGGTTACCTTTAAGAGCCCATGGGTCCTTGAACAAAGCCCAAAAAGAGGTTGGAGGAGGCTGAGTAATTTTTAAGCCTGAGAGAATGCGCCTTTAGAGCCCTGAGGGTCCTTGAACTAAGCCCAAGAAGAGGAAATGTTTTGCCCTAAGAGAGTTCTAAGTTGTTCAAGGGTTTGGTCTGGTGACAATAAACCGGTTACTTAGATATTCTAGCAAAGATGCAAATATATACAGATAAAGATACATGCAGACAAATAAATGTGTCAGTGAATATGTTTAAAAAAATTAGTATGTCATTGTTATAGTTTGAGTATTCTTGAATGATTTTTAAGAATGATGTTGGGAGTTACACTGGGAAGCAGAGGCCCAACATATAGGGGAGAGAGATTACATATAAGTTTTATTGTATCCTCTTTGATGACTCAGAAGTCAATAATAGGGCTTATACATAAGAATGCCTACGGAAGTTTGTTTATATTTTATTATCTGATGATGTCATTCATAGGGATGCCCGGGAAATTCATTGAAAATTTATAAGAATGCCCGGGGAATTCATTAGAAAGTCATAGGTGCCCGGGACATTCATCAGAATTCCCTTAATCGACACCCGAGGAGGGCCCTCCTTGACAGTTTTCAAGAAATTTCCATCAGCAGATTGATACGTTGCCCGCCAGATTCATACAAATTATTCATATGAACACGTCGAGGAAGGGCCTCCTCGGCTACTCTGGTGGAAAACTACCAGGAAGAAATTAAATAAGTCTATTATTACTGAGAAAAGAGAAGAAACTTACGTGACATGTTCCGGTTATTGTGACGGCGAAGGGGCATTTTTCGGTGAAAGCAAGACTTCAGGCGAACCTCTAAGGAGAGTTGAAAAGTGAAAAGAGATAAGTGAGGGGAAGTACCTCCATCAACCCTTTTATAGGCGCTCATACAGGGAAACGCGCCTAGGCCATCATTGCATAGGCTTTCTAGATTCCCCTAGGCAGTCACAGGAATTTAATGCACCGTCATGCGTAAAGAGAAGAAGCTAACATTAAATTCCATAATGACGAGAAATGAAGAGACATACACGTCACCTTTGGAAATTCCAAGAGCCACATGACTATGCTCTTTAAATAATCGGGCATGATACTCTCCTTGACATCCTGGAATGCAAAGAAAACATCATTTTCCCGCCATGGTCAAGACACGACCACGGCTAACCTCGAGCACAAAATTTTCCCTAACGGCCTAAAATGCTAAAGGGAACCTCACGTGCCCGCTATGTCAAATTATAGCCTCAAGTAGCCTCGAGCAAGTGTTCTCTTTGATATCCACCCGTCGTTCCAAGAATCAACGAACAATTTTCCCGACTAAATCTGTCCTTAAGTCATCACTCCACACCGGAGTTGCGACTTAGGGGGATCTTGTTATGAACTGGGCCCAACGCCACGAATGTCGGGCACGGCCCAGTACGTCGGGCACGAGCCTAATGCCTAATACAAGGGGACGTGGGGAGAGTGTCTCCCCCACATGTTCCACTCCCTCCTTCAATTGCCTCCTCTATTATCTCCTAGTCTTACGGGTTAGTTGGACCAAGGGCAAGACCATGTGTTAGGCCTTATCTGCTCTTACGCAAACCTTGGCAGTTCTTCCATGGGCCTAGCTAATCCAGCCCATGGGGAGAATCTTGGCCCAGTGCTGGAGGCACATTATAAATACCCTCTTTCACTAGAGGGGCAGGTATTCTATTTTTTACTACTTTATGTACTTGCTCACTCCATAAGTTCTTTCTCACTTTGGCATCAGAGTGCCTTGCAGGTACATCCCCCATTTCACCATTATTGTAGCTGCTCACCACTGGAAGGTTCCTCCTGATCAGGTCAGATCAAAGAGTTTCACCAGAAATAATGCCCTTCTTATGTCCATATTGATTAGTCCTAAGAGGAGGCTAGACTGTATTAGGGAATTTTCCTATGTGGGAACTAGTTGTCTAAACTAGATTGCATTGGAAAAGGATTCCTAGTTGTTTGATATAAATCTAAACTTGGGGATGAATGAATTGCTAAGGGAAACTTAAAAATATATGCACAAGTATATATACAAATATATGAACAAATATATAAATATGTATGCATTGAATTGAAAATATATTTGGGGCTTACAGCTCAAGGAGATGCCCAAGTGTATTGTGATTTGGTTGATGTGTTTTAGGATTGATTGATGAGGAATTGAAGAAATTTTTAAATTAAAATTTGAAATGGAATTCGAATTTGAAGATTGACATAATTGATGAAATTGATGGGATTGATGTGGCTTACAACTCAAGGAGAGGCTCATATGTTTTCAAGAAGTAAAAAAAAACAAAGTGATGACTTTGAAAACAAAGGAATGGTTTTAAAAATAGAGAGATCGGGCTTACAACTCAAGGCGAGGCTCATGAAGGTTGTTTATTATTTAAAACATTATTTATGTACAAAGATATGAGGCTTATACCACAAAGGAGGTCCAAATGATTTATTTTGAAAATGACGAACGCGTCGAGATTTTGAAAATTGTATTGGGACTTATACAATGACTGAGGCCTATAAAATTTATTTATGCACAAAGGGGATAGGTATTACACTCTATTAGAGGCCCAAATATATTCATGAGAGTTTAAAGACTTGAAAAATAAAAAATAAAAACCCTAATTTCGATTTTAAAATGTATTTTTCAAAGAAAATTCAAATAAAATGATGAAAATTTGTCAAACATAGTCAATAAACATATCATGGTCTTTGATTAATGTTTAAAATTGATGTTTTATCCACATGATAATTTGAAATTCATTTTGTTTTGAAAAATCAAGAAAAGGAATCCATTTAAAATGTTTAAAAATAATTAAAAAGAAATTCTTTACAAAAATACAAAATATATTAAATAAATAATATTTTTGTGGAATAAAATATTTAAACATATTTGTGAATTTTAAATAAAAAAAACAATCATAAATGTTTAAAATTGGAAGAGAAATTAATTTTTGAAATCAATTAAGAAAATAAAAGAAAATTCAAAATTTTAAATATTTGAAATATTTCAATCGAGGAATACAATGGTGGCATTTAATTTCATTTCTTTTAAGTGTAGAGTGAGTTATCATGTGATGAACAGATGAACCCTAATTTTGTAAAAGCTAAATGAAATCATATACAAAATAGATAACATGCAATTGATTGAGGGGAAACACTTTATGAACATGCAGAATCAAGGTGGTAACTTGATAACATTTATGATGCATGGAGTATGAAGTTTGAGAGTTTCAATCTTACATGTGCAAGTGGAATTCAAATTTTGATGTAGAGGTGTTACAGATGTTGTATGATGATTTGGACAACTTCAATGTACCTTATGTAATATGTTGAGAAGCTTGGAATGATTTGAAAACACCTGGAATTATTTGTGGTATCTCAACTACAATTAGCCTTGAGTTGGATATGGAAGTTTGTGATTCTTGTGTAACAAATGATGGAGAAGTGTTTGGGTAGCTTCTATATGATATATGTGTTGTGTCTGCACTCTTGTTTTTTTTTTTACAGAAATGCCCTCTATTTCAAAATTCGATAGCTAGTTCATGAAGAAGCAATTTTTGAGGTATGGAAGTGAACTGAGAGAAAACTAAGTGAAAGTGTTTTGGGGTGTCAGAATCAGTCACAAATGACCTCTATTTATAGTAGAGTAAGTTTGTTTTGCAAGGAATAATGAATGGAGGTTGGTTCATCTTATTGCCCAATGGAGATGGTTATGTGCCTAAAGTCTCCACTAGCCATTGACTTGCTTTAAACTTTGCAGGTTTAGGTCTTCTGATCTTTCTATAAGGCTTAACTCAAATGTATTGGTATGGCTCAGTTCATGCCACCTCTATCATCCTTTGAATTCTTCATGACAAACTTTGAGATTTTGGATTTGAAACTTAAATGCCACGTGCTAAGAGATGAGGGTCTTTGCCTACAAGGCTTTATGATGTTGTAGCTCTGCATACAACAAGTGTATTCACCTTAAAAACCTGTCTTGTATAGTTACGAGGCTTGCCAAGTCACAAAAATACTAATTTCAATTCATGTTGCATAATCTGACTGGTGAAAAATCAGTTGTTGATGCCTTTTTGCAGTGCTTGTAACTTCTTGATCAAATGGAGTTTGGAGGTGTTCTTGGACTTTTTGGAAAGTTGAGAATATGTACTAAAACTTCTATTCCCAACATTGGTTCCAATTCCATTTGGATCATGGTTAAAAATCCTCCTACATTTTGGTGTTTCAACTATTTTTTACTTAGGCAAAATTTCACTGAAGTATCAAAGTGCAATTCTTACTTTTTGTAATTTTGATCAACCCATAACTTAAAATCCATGAAGATTTGGAATGTGATGTAGCTGACAATCTTGTAGTATGCAACAAGATCTATAATTTAAGCATTGGAGCAAAATTTCTTGTTGCTTGGTTTGCAAGTTATAATCCTTTGAAGTTAGGTACTTGAACACTTTTTTTCATAACATAGAAAAATTTCCAGTTTTCTAAGATTGTCCCTTTTGCAATTTACCTTGATTTATTGATTAAATTTTGTTCAAATGAAACAATGGACCATATATTATTGGATTATAAGTCATGATGAACAAATTTTGCGAAAAAAGTCAAACTTTGACTTTTTGCCTCAGATAAATTTTGCATTGTGAAACCCTAATTCCTGAATTTTGGCCAATGTATCCTCTGAGGTTATTTTAAACTTTTATATAAACTTCAAAGGTGTATATGAGCTACTTGATCCATATCCTAACGTATTGTCTCATTTCCATATGAAAATTTCACTTTCGGAGCCTCGATCAGTCAAAATCCTAATTTAGTGACATTTATGATCTTGAGGCTTGATCTACTTGAGGTTGTGCAATTTTTGTGTTTTTTCTTTGATGTTGATGACCTTTTGTCTTCTATGGTGATTTAGGAGCTTGAAGAGTTGAATATAAGGCCAATTATCGATTGATCATTTGCCTGAATCTTCTTATGAAGCTCAAAACCCTAGTTCATAGTAAGTACAAGACAAGAAACAAACTCTGGCCTTCTCCAATGGGTTAGTGATGTATAAAAAGTGTATGAAAATGATTTCAAATAGATGAAAATGATGTGGGATCTTTGGGTTAAAATTTAGGGTATGACAATTAGAAGGTATCTTCTTTCCACCGATAATCTTCTAATTTTTCTTCACATGAAGAACCACAATGTCGTCCACATCTTCTTCACCAATCTCAGTAGTATGGGAAACCTTCCTTTTGGGAGTGGAATTCTTCTTTGAAGCAACCTTCCTCTTGGCAGAAAATTTACTAGTACCAACACCATCCTTCTTCTATTTATTTGAGACTTAATTCTTCTTAGTTTTTGGAGTTACTATTATTTTTGTGGGGGTTTTCTTGGGTTTGAGAGTATCATTCTTTTTTTTACTCTTCTTCTCGTACCTCTTCTTTTTATTATTAACAGGGGGTTAAGGACTTCCATAGAAACCTTATCAACATTTTAATCCACAATTTCACTATAAAAAATATCAAAGTCATCCTCAAGGTTGTTGGTAACAATGTTCTCCACATCTTGATCAACATCGTTCTCAAAGGAAGTGTTTTCATTGTCACTAAACATTTACCAGTTTCATCCTTAAGATTGTTGGTAACAATGTCCTTATCATTTTAATCAACATAGTCCCCAGTAGAAATATTCTCATTTTTCTAATGCATCTCTAGTTGAATATTACGATGATGGTTGTGTAGGAAATTTTGAAGATAGGAAAAATACATATGGTGAATATTTATTTTTAGGTAAAAATGTAATCCCTTGATTCAATAAAAAAACATAATGGTGTTTCCCTTTCAACTACAGAAGCAAGGTATATTGTTGCATGAAGAAGTTGCACTCACCTATTATGGATGAAACAAATGATCAAAGAATATAATGCAACACAAGGTATCATGACAAATACTGTGAAAACTTGAGTGATATTAATATCTCTCAAAACCCTATCCAACACAATAGAACCAAACATATTTATATTCGTCATCATTTCATCGGGGAACTAGTTGAAGAAAAGAAAATAACCCTTGAGCATGTTTGAACAGACAAACAATTGGTTGATATATTCACAAAAGTTCTTGATGCTAACCAATTTGAAAGTCTTATATCAACTTTAGGGTTTTACATTATTAACTTATTATAGTTATTGAAAGTGTGGCTTAATGGGATTTGGGCCTACTGGGATCTTTAAGGTAGTTGGTCATATTCTTATTTCCATGTATAACCTAACTGGTGGTGTCACTGAACCTCTTGGGAACACTGAAGGAATCACGAAACTTAAAGTAACTCACAATACTTCGTCAGATGTTGTCAACACTAAGAGCTTTCCTATTGAAGGCCCTATTAATGTAGTTCAATGTAAACCCTCTGAATTTGTTAATGCTATTGATACTATTGTTTCTAGTAATAAGAATAAGTTTGTAGATGATCAAATGGAAGTCATAAATGAGGTTATTAATGATAATATTTATCTTAAAGCTCTTCATGTGGAAAAATATCCCATAAATATACTAAGAAGTTGAGTGAAGAATAAGTCTCATTGGCCTTTTTAGTATGCTTGAAGAAGAAAAGAAAGAAGACTATTATAGATAAGAAAAAAAAGTTATGGTTCGGAAATGGAAGAAAAATGTTGATAAGAATAAGACTAATGTTGAAAAAGAAGAAGAAAGGAAAAGAAGAAAAGAGTGTTGAGATAAAGATTTCTGACAAAAACAAGGTTGCAAAAAGAAGGAAGACTCTCCTAACATTGTGAAGTATATTGTAGAGGAATTTGTCAATGACGTCGTGGATAGAATTAAAGATAATTAGGATATGGATGATAATGATGCAATGCATGTTAAATTCGTGAAAATGTCCATTGGAAGGTAGAAACTCCCCAAGAATATTCCTTCAGTTCCCCTTGATAATATCTCTTTTCATTCTGATGAAAGTTTATCCAAGTGGAAGTTTGTATTCATAGGAGATTGGAACTTAATAGATAACTCTTTTTGATGTACATAAATACACTGAAATTATGGAGCTCCTTAGTGATTGATAACGAGAAAACGTATCGATTATATTGCTAGGTTTCATTGACGTTTTATCGCATAATCACCGTTTTAACACTCGATTTCTCGAGTTTTTCTTACCATTTTGCAGGTACATCATTATATGGAGCTAAATCATGAATTAAGAGAAAAAGGAACAAAATCAACCATAAAAAGATGAAGAAATGAAGAAGCCTGTAAAACTGCATATTTTGTTGCAGCCACGATCGTCACCAGGGTGTCACGACCGTGACACCCCAAAAGCATCCATCACGACCGTTAGAGCATTGTCACGACCGTGACACTTAAAAGCCACATGACACGAACGTGAAGACCTTGTCACGACCGTGACAAGGATGAAAATAGGTTTTTGACTCAGACTACGTCAAAGCACTACGTGAAGAACGTTCCTCCTATTTTGTTGCCACGTACCTACATTCCCTCCACCAAGTCAGCAAGGCCCATGCAACAAAGGTCCAATTTTCAGCCCATTAAGGATTCTATAAATAGTACAAGTTTTATGAACAATGTACAGAGCATTTTTTATTCGATTTTCTGCGGAAGCTCTGCCGAATTATTTTTACGACCCTATTTCTATTTCTGCATTATTTTTAGTTTTCTTTTCGTTCTTATTGTATCCGAACCAGCCTTATAACAATTTCCAACATCAGGAAATTGTTATACATTTATTTTTTTCCTAAACCTTCAGCCTTTGTTATTTTCGATTTCCGCCAACTCCAAGCTTTCCGGTCTGTGGAAGAAGGAGTCTGCTCTAATATTTGTTAACCAGGTTTTTTATTATATTGCAATTTAATTATTTATAATGTTTATTTATTTTTCTGCCATGAGTATTTTATTATTTAATTTTCTGTCTCTGTCTGGTTCAACATCGATGAGTAGCTAAATACCTTAGGGCGGTATGTAGTTAAAACAAACTTAATCGGTAAAATTTAATCATAGGCTTAAAACAATTAATAACTTAACATTCTGGCTGATACTTTTTAATTAAAATCGACCTTTTCGTTACGAGAGTAAGAAAAGAGTATTAGGTTAGGTCAAGACCACGAGAGTGTGAGATTTTAACCAGATAGCTAAAGTTAGGCATTTAAATTAAACACAGCGAGAGCGCTTTAAAATAAATTAGAATTACTAAGTTTCCAAAAATTATCTCTAAACACTTATGGGCTAGCGAGAGCAGGCATAGGGCTTTAGGGATAAGATCTGATATAAGACCACGAGAGTGTGAGTTAAGGGTATTTAAACTGGTAACCTCTACCGAATAGATTAAGTAAACACCTTTATAAGCCTAGATTAGATTGACCCACCTAAGTTAGTATAATTACATACCGACCGCCTTAGTATTATTTTATTAAAACTTAAATTTAATTCCGCCTTTAATATTTTTAAAAATCAACAAAAAATCGTGACAACAATTCGCCTTAGCTAAACTAGAAGTTCATCTAGCACTAAGTAACCATAGAATCCCTGTGGATCGATAATCTTAAATATTACTTCGATAGGCTGTGCACTTGCAGTTAAGATACCGCTAGACGCATAATTAGACACGTCTTTAGCCCATCAGTGATGCCCAATTATTGAAGGCAGTGATGGATGTTTGGACTTATTATCTAAAGGTGGTGAAGGGATTTGTTGTTAATCTTCCTAGTGGGTTTAATGATGTTGTGAGTAATGAGTATAGGAAGTCTGCATTAGATGACATTGTTTTGTATTCTATTATGATATTATTAATGAATATATTGGCCATGGAAGATTAATAATTGTTGTATCTTATCTCTTTGAATATCATATCTAGAGAAATTACTATAAATATTCATGAAGACTGGCCTTCAAAAGGTCTCTTGGAACCTGGAAATCTGAGTGTGAAGTATGAAGGTGAGAAAAATACACAAGAAAGGGGATTGAATTGTGTATTCCAAATAGTTTTTTACTTCTGAACCAAAGTTCAGAATCTAAACAGAAGTTCAAAATCTGATTAACAAGTTGCAACAGATAAAATAACAGAAATAAATAAATAAGCAAAGAAGATACAAAAGTTACTATGGTTCCTCTCCAAATGAGATCAATCTAGTCCCTTTGCAGCACAAGATATTTCCAATATAATCAAACATATTACAACTGCTTATACCCTAAAGTATAAGACTTTCTCCTGCTCAAACCTATAGCCTAAGTCTTCCTTGCTTAATCAACACATGATTGATACTCCCTGTTTAGATCCTCAGATCATAAGACTTCCTTACTTAAACCCCTCGGATTCAAGACTTCCTTGCTTATACCCTCGAGTACAAGACTTCCTTGCTTATATTCCACGAATCCAAGACTTCCTTGCTTAAACCCCTCATATTCAAGACTTCTGCTTATACCCTTGAGTACAAAACTTCCTGCTTAGATTCCACGAATCTAAGACTTCAATTCTCAAGCATACATCAATAGTCTTTATCTAAACTAGCTTTTTAGAGAATGAATAACTTACAACAACACTTGATTAACAATAGGAGGTGTTCAAATATAATACAACACACTTTAACACAAGATTCTTAAGTTATGCAAGAATAAGAACTCTTAAAGGATTAGCTTCTCTTGAGTTGATACAAATGGTATAGAGTGCGTGTATATTTTAGTTGTTGTTGCAATGTTTTTCTCTTAGTTGATCTTCAATTCTTCTACTCCTTTTATAGTTGAAAAAATGGAGTTGTTGAAGTAACCTAATGACTATATCCAAATAAAATCCTTTTTCACATCTTTTCCAATAAAGTAGGTGTTGGAACTTGTAACTAAGGAATTACCCACTGAATAAGGAATTTGTCCAGAGAAATCTTCTATGAAACAAGTACAACACAATCTTTTGAAGATAATATCAACTACGCTCAAATCCCATGATTTCTGAGCTTGAGTTAATATCCATCAGTTTCAGAGGCAGGGTTAGCACACTTCTGATTCTAAAATATGCAAAAGATATCTTTAGGGTCAGACTCTCTCATAAGAACCTGATTAGAACCGAACCATAGCTTCTTCTGTGACATAACTTGTTTCATCAAGTAAACTGAATTATGTACACATGAACTAGCTAGTTAGAAATCCTAATTGTTCTTCAAATACTTTGTTATTATCAAAACCTTAGATGATACATAGTGTGAACCAAATATGTCTCAACAAAGTATGTCATCTAATACAAGATTGGAGTAACTAACGGGGTTCCCTTATCCCATGGATCAAGTATCACTCCATGTCTTGTTGATCTTTTGTACCAGATAGGAATATATGTTGCCTTTGATTTTGGAAAATATGTTCTTAATCAATTTGTTAAGCATGTTTAGTCTTATGTTTTCAAACTACCTACTAGTTTTCCTTATTCAATATGTATTATTTTGAGTAGTCAAAAGAATGATATTGTTATTAGTGAAGGTGAGGTTGGTGTTGCCTCGAGTTTGTTGAATTTTTATCACAAGTTGTTTGTTAGTAAACATGTTATTGACATTGCAATAACCAATATTGTTCTTGTTGATGAAACTAATTTGGGATTCAATGAAGAAATGATAGATATGTCACCTCTTTCTAGGCATGTGAGAATTTATATTCTCAAGGATCGAGTTAATTCATGAAGCAAATGCTTTGCAAGAAATTAATGCCACATCCATTGCAAGGAATAGAGTTTGTGAAGGCATCATCAAAATGTTCACCCCCTAAAATATTGAGGCTTCCTCATCCTAGCCTTATGTTCCTACTTTTGAAAACGATTTTGCTCATGTGGATCATGCTGAAGGTATACCCAACTTTGGAAAGTGAGTTGATGATGATGACATGTATAAATCCACCTTTGACAATGACTTTGTTACTCATTCTCTTTTATACTCCTTGATGTTATGGATTCTCTTTGCCCTTGGCTCTTTTGAGGAAAATAAAGGGATAAAGTACAATTATGTTTTTAATTTATTGTTACATATGTTGTTCTATAAGAAGTTCTTAAATCTTTACTTTTCTTAAAAAAATATCCAAATCTGGAGTTTGTAATTAAATTTGGATTAACATATTTTTGTACGCAGAATGTTTAGCAAGATGTGTCAAATATTTCTTAGATATCTTGCCTCAGTTTACACAATTATCCTCTTGAGTGCTTTTTGGAAAATTTATTTTCGCTCATTTAAATCCAATTTTATTTTATAAAATTTACTTTGTATTTAATTCATTCAAGATTCTTCTAAGTTGTTATACAAATATTTCATTTGGAAGAGTTATAATAAGAAATTTGTTTGAAAATATTTAATTGGATTTACTTTGTTTAGAATATTGAGTTCTACTGAATAATGGATTTGATTTGATTAACATATTGAATTTAATTGGAGAATGGATTTGCTTTGATTAAAAGATTGATTTTGGCCCAATATTAGATTTAGTTTATTTTTATTATTGGGATTTTTTCATGGACCGATATATCTATATAAAGAGATCATTCTCCTTATATCAGATACACCTGAAAGAGAATACTCGCATTCTTGAAGAGTTTTGTTGTGTTGAGCTTTGAGTTATGTTTCTTGTGTAAAAATTTATCATTGTCACTCTTTTCTACTTAGGGGATATAAAGTTTTTAGTTTGTACTTGTGAGGTTTATCGCTTCCTAAACAGTTTATAGTTGCAAATACTCGAGATAGTGTTTGATTGAAGATTAAGGGATATCGGATTCAAGGAGAGCCCAAGTTGAAATTCATGGGTAGTATTAGGAAAATGTCACTTAATTGGGAGTGTTCATAAGAGACCGTCATACACTATTGATTACTTAAAATTATATAATTTTTTCCATTGGAATGAAGTCCTCCAGACGTAGGCGATGTTGCACTGAAATGGGTTATAAGTTCCATATGTCTTTTATTGATTATATATTTAATTTTTCACCGCTTAAGTCATATCATAATGCTCACACATTATTTCAACATTGTGTGTGACATCTTGTGACTGATCAAACATAATTTTAGTATATTCACATATTTTTGAGTGAATTTAACTCCCCAATCACGCCTTTCTACCATAAGGTGTGTGAATAAAAGATAGAAACCTAAGAGGGGTGAATTAGGATTACCGGATTTTTGTGATTTTAAGCACTAATCTCTAAAAATATTATTTTTCCGAAAGCGATTTTACGATTATTTAAATGGTTCATAAATGATACTCCCTCTGTTCCACAATGAGTGACCCATTTAGAATAAAAGAGTGTCCCAAATTGAATGATCTGTTTCAATTTCCGATGCACTTTTTCCAATTTTACCCTCTAATTAATACTTACTCTCGTCATTCTCAAAATTTGATAAGAGTATTTTAGTAAAAGTATCATTCTTTCTTTCATTTATTCATTTTTCTTAATATGTGTAAAAAGATCAACTCATTGCAGGATGAATGGCGTATTGAGTAATGAGAATACATATTAAAGTTCATAATGTAAAAGTTAATGGAAGAGAGAATGAAAAATAATATTTATCCCGATTCCCTTTTGCCAACTTAAGGGTACATCCAGTCCCTCAATTTGATTAGCGTATTTTCTAATATGTATCAAGAAATTATATTACAAGCCTCACATCAAGACTCCTCTTAAAATAACTCCTAATACACACTCAAGAAAAGACACTATTTTCTATTTACTAATAATTTCACCACTGTAACGCCCCGATTTCATAATTTAATTATTTATTTAATTATTATGATAATTTGGAAATTTGGTGGTATTTTGTGGTATTTAAGTGAATGGATTATTTTATCTAAATAGTGATATTAGAATAATTATAATTATTATTTAAATATTACTGTTAAAAATAAAATAAGAGAAGTTGAAGGTCTTGGGGGTAGTTGTGTCTTTTGAGGATGTTATGAGAAGGGAATAGGGAGAGTTTTCTCATAACTCGTATTTTGTGAAGATTGAGAGAGCGCTATGAAGAACAATGAGGCTAAGGTTAGGAATTGTTCAAGAGGTGATTAGAGAGCTCAATTGACTAAGGTATGGAGAGTAATTTTTATTCGATATCTATAATTTAGGGATAGGTTTTATGAGAAAAGGGGATTTTGAGGGAAACCTTAGGGTTATGAGGATTATTAGAAGAATTTTATGAATTGTTGTTGTTAGATGTTATAGTTGATGAATATATGAGGATGGTAGGTTATAAGAATGAATTTTGTTGTTTTTTGTTGATCAAAGGTGATTTTTTGATGAATTGGTAGCAACTGAGTCGTATTGGAAATCGTAGGGTTTTTTGCCAATATTTGTTGTCTCACTTAGCAAGCAAATGAAACTTTGAGAATCCCACAACCCGAGATCAACTCGCTTAGCAAGCGCGATGCCCGCTTAGCGAGACCTGATACTTTTTGAAAACTGTTTTCTTTTCTCAACTGACTCGAAATGACTTGTTTTGTTGTATTATGTTGTTGTGATGTTATTGTGAATTCTTGCCTTGCTATAATAAGCTAAATGTGTAAGAATTTATGATGAAATGATGTTTAGATGATTATGTTGTATTGTGATGATATGTAGTATTGATGACATGAGTAGGCAACATAGTAGATATATGAATGATGAATGATGAATAATGGTGAATGCGGATGCAATAATTGATGGTTTTGATGATGTATGATTGTATTGCATCTTGCATTCATGGCATAATTATGTTGGGGCTTTGGTACGTTGGTAGATCTAATCCTATTATGTGTATTGAAGTGATATGTTGCTTATGTTGTGCTCCCTTGTGGAGGGCTGATGGCCCAGTGTTCATCCATGATGATGTTTCGGTACCACACGCATATTATGAGGATGTGCATTTCATTCTTGGTGTCATAGCATGATTTGCATTTATATAATTGTGATGATGTGATTGATTTTGTTATACATGGGTGAAACTTAATGTAATTGATGTATTGATGCATGTTATCTTATAATTCTGTCTTTATATTATTTATATTGAATGTGAATTTACTCACCCTGTATTCCTTTTGTTATGGTATATTATGTCATCCTGCAGATACTCAAGAATAACGTGGTGCTTGGACGTGGCTTGGTGCTTGGTCGTTTTTAGAGTTTAGGGTGGTGTCCTGCTCAGTGTCGTGTAACATCATGAATGTTGGGATGTTTTATTGGTTTTTGTTGTTTTAACCTTGATTCGATGATGTTTTGGAATTAACAATTGAATTGTTATATTTGAGTAATTAAGTTGATAGTGATGATGATCCGCTGCGTATTAAATGATGTTTGTTTATATTAATGATGCATGTTGTAACTCGTGTTACGGGACAAGACACATAGATGAGTTTTATTGATGTTTTGCTGAAATGTGATACCCTTTAGGTTGAAACTCTAGTTTTCTTGAATAATTTTGTATTATTATGTTGTTGGGTAAAAAGGGTGTTATAACCACACATTATGATGAAACTAGAAACACTCAATCTTGTTGAGAAATGAAGAACATGTGCGATTGTGCAAATGTCAAATCCAAACATGATAATTTTAGAAATGTTCTTCTCAATATCACCTTTCAAATATTTTCTTCTCAAAACTTTTAATGTTCAGAAACTTTTTCTTGTTTATCGAATGTTTAACAATGTTTTGAAACTTGGAAATGTGAAAGCTAGTTGAAAATGATATATGGATTCAGAAAGTATGATTTGAATTTTTTTTGTTTAAAAATGCTAAAGCACTATTTACACACACATATGAGGCACTATGAAACAAGGAAACACTGTATAAAGGTATTATGAACCATTACACAACATTACCATGGCATTTATTCATGAAAAAGTATGTTTGATCTTGATGTAATTGATTACTCCCTTGTGGTAGTCGATTAAATGTTTCCTCTTTTTCAAAATAAGTAAATTTTTCAAATGGGTAATTGATTTCTAGCTGTAGGTAATTGATTAGTGTCTGTTGGTAATCGATCATTGCCTTCATTTTCTTTGTAAACTCAAACTTAAAAATCTATTTTAGTGGTTTTTACCCTATTAGTTTGGGAAATAAGTTATTTTATGTTTATATGATATTTTAAGCGATATACGAATTGAATGGTGATTTATCAAAGATAAAAACATGTTTAACCTTAACTTAGATGATTTTTGCCATCTGCTTTTGATTGTTCATCGTCTTTGTATTAGAAAAACCAAGTCCCACATTGGTTAAAGATAGAAGTCACAAATGGTTTATATAGAGTTACACCTTCATCTTACCAGTCGGTTTTGTAGGATTGAGTTAGGCACAGCCCATACATTTTAACATGGTATCAGATCCCGATTTAAGATTCATTGGGCCACTCTGTTATTAGACCACCCACCATTTAGTTCCAGATCCAGACGTTCAATCCTGGTCGTAATAGGGGGTGTTAAGAGTCCCACATCAGACAATATATGGCCTACACATGTGGTTACAAATGGGAGCAATCCTCACCCTATCAATTGGCTTTGTAGGGTTAGTTAGGCTCAACCCACACATTCTAACATGGTATCAAAGTCTATCGATTTAGGTCACCCATCGTTTTCATCCATGCACCAAGCACAATAGTGTTGGGCATGATGGGTGTATTGGAAAAAAAACTTAAGTCCCACATTCATTAAAGATAGAACTCACAAAGAGTTTATATCGAGTTACATCTTCACCTTATCAGCCGATTTTGTAGGGTTGAGTTAGGCCCAACCCACACATTTTAACAGTCTTCATCTTTTTGTTTTTTGTTGATATTGTTGTCTTCATCAAAACTCAGCCATGTTCTTAAGAAATATATTTTTCACAACCTCCTTTTTTTTAAGATGACAAAACTTACCTTTTGAAGTTTTTGTTCAAAGGTTAAATCTCCATCTATCTTGTATATCTCCTCATTAGTTTTGCAATTTTTTATTTTGATAACCTAAAAGAAGATTTAACAAAAAAAAAACATACCATACATTTCCTTACCCTTTTGATCATAGAGGCATGATATGGACGGCAAAACATCCAACATACAAATTCTAGTAAACAAACATCAAGGTATCATATTACACATAGAATAAAAATAAGAGAAAAATTTAATATAATTATGACAAGTGCTAGGACACAGGGACTAAAAAGCATGATTATAATCATCATCCTCATCACCATCCTCGTCTTCTTTAAAAGCCTCCAGTTGATCAAATCTTTCGGTAATAGTTGAAGATTCAATTTGAATATGTAGTTGAAGATTTAATATGAGTCTTTAACAAGGAAAAAGGAAAGAGGAACAAGGAACAGGAAACGATAAGGAAAGCCGAGAAGGATACAAGTGTTCCACGCTTTTATATGGATGGAGGAATAATAAGATCAATAATTAGTAACACAATCGAGTATGCATAAATTATATTATATATTGTAAAATGTACAAAGCATTAAGATTTCTTAAACATTGAATATCTTAGACATCTTAAGTGCTTAAGGTCTTTGTTATGGTGATTATCATGTACCTCTGATTTTGTATCAAGTATACCTTGTTCTATATCATGATAAACATATTGTTTAGTAGTTTAGATAAAATCCTTTGCTATATGATTGAGCAAAGTCTCTTTCTGAGAAGCTTGAGCCAAGTAAGTCTCGTGCAATGTTATAGGGCATTTAAAGTCTTAATCATATGTTGATTGAGAAGAAGTCTTGGACTAGAATTCTGAGCAAGGAAGTCTTGAATCCATGGGATTCAAGCAAGGAAGTATTTGACTAAAGGTTTGTGAAGAATTCTTGGGTTCATGGAACCTAAGAAAGGAATTATTGGACTGAGGGTCTGAGTAGAAGACTTGAACCTAAGGGGTTTTAGCGGATAAATATGATACTTACGGGTATAAGCAAGGAAGTTTTGAACCGAAAGGATTTAAGCAAGGAAAGTCTTAGGATCTGAGGATCTAAATAGGAAAGTCTTGATCAGGTGTGATTAAGCAATGAATTCTTAGGTTGTAGGTCAGGGCAGAAAAACTTATATACTTAAGTGTGTAAGCAGTTGTAATCATATTCTTACTATAGTGGAAAATCTCTTGTGCTGCAAGGGGACTGGACTACTCTTAGTTTGGAGAGGAACCAGGGTAAATCTGTTGTGTTCTTTGTTCAGTTTTGTTTACTTCTGCTATATTATTCGCTGCACTTGTTGTCAGGTTCTAAACTTATGTTTAGAATTTGAACTGTGTTCAAAAGTAGAAACATTTTTATGAACATAATTTCTTCTTCTGCTATGTTATCCGCTGCACCTGTTCTCGGGTTCTGCTTATGTTTAGAATCTGAACTGTGTATCTGTTGCATCTATTGTCATTCAACAACAACTTATAGTCCTCTCGAGTCTCTAACTAACACCTTAGTCATTCAAGGAACAATCTTCAATAAGATTACAAACAACCTCTAAATTTTCCAACAACAACTTAGCCCTCTCGAGTCTCTGACTAACACATTAGTCACTCAAGGAACAATCTTCAACAAGATTACAAACAACCTCTAAGTTGTTCAACAACAACTTAGACCTCTCGAGTCTCTGACTAACACCTTAGTCATTCAAGGAACAATCTTTAAAAAGATTACACGTGTTTATAATAGTGCTTCTAAAAAGCTGATTGGAACACATTGAAGAACAATATTAACACAAATATGAGCAGCAACTCTTGTGTTTTGAGATGACTTTCTGAGTTTGTTTCTAGCGTTTTTTACTTGTAGATTGTTGTTTTTGCATTGCAGCTTGGTCTTTTATTTATAGCCTCAAAAGAGAAGGTTGAAGGATAAAAGAGTCTTTTATCAAAGCTAGTTGTTTCAACGGTAGAATCTTATGTAGAGTCAATGAGATAAAAGCTGAATTAGCTTTCTGGTCAGTTTTGAGCGTAATCTCTACTTTAGCCATTTTAGAAAATAGTCGTTTGTACGAATTCTTGGTCTTTATGTCTTGCTTTGTACCTTGATCTTTTGAATCTTATCTCCTGATGTCGTTCTCTTGATTTGAATGTTTGATCAGAACATTTAGTCTTCAAAGACATGGATTCTTGACAAATATCATTAGTCTTCAGAATCAGACATTTCTTGAGAAATACACATTTTTCTTCTTCTTAGAAGCTTCATATTCTCCTGAGCTTTCTTGAGCGTGTCAGAATTGATTCTAATGAGATTTGTCCAGAGTCTTACCAAAAAATATATTTGTACACTTGAGATATGATTAGAATACAAAATTGTTACATAAAAAATATATCCATTATTATCATCAAAAACCAAAATCTTGTTATAATATCTATCTCATTTCTCTCCCTCCCTCCCAAATACAAATTAGAATCATTTATGATATGATGGCTATGCAAATACACTGGTTAGTAAAAATATTTAACAATCTTATAAAATGATTAAACACTTTTAATTAAATTGTATTATCCATTTTATTATTCTCTATATTTGTCTAATAAAGAATCTAAGCAAAATGGAAATATCTTATATATGATTTATTTGATTTAGGGCAGTGATGAGGTAAGAATGACATAGTAACAAAAGGAAGGGTCCCTCTCAAAAACACATAAGGACATTGCTACATACATATATATGTATGATCACAATAGCAGAGTTAGAATTCACTACAATTTAGGATTGATGGACCCCACTTGATCTCAGTGGTATGTTGCTTTTACATCAGCTTATAATAAGCTGACACAAACAAACAAGACATTATGGAGAGAAAGACATTTCAATGCTACCTTTTGTGATCTCCTTTCTGTAGCCACCCAAATGCCAATTAAGTACTTCCTTATACTGTTTCAAATACTTCTAAAAAATAACTATGCATCCAAATATATGAATAATATATGATACTACATAAAAATATAAATAAAAGTTTTATAATTTTAACAATTATTATTATTATTTGTTCATTATTGCAAGGAATGTTTGAGTCAGAATTGTTGTAATGCTTTACACTTTTTATATATACACCTTTATTTTTTGTATTTTAATTTTCTTAGGTGTATGTATGTATTAATTATTATTATTATTATTATTATTATTATTATTATTATTATTATTATTATTTGTATCTTTCACCTCTCAAAATTTATAAAAAGAATAGTAAAATATTCTTTTAAAAAAATAATGGAATGTATTATGTAGCAAAACTTTCAATTTTCAATATAATATTTTTTTTATATTTATTATAGGTTTCATTTTTAAAAAAAAAATTGGAATATTTAAGTTTTTAAAAATTGGAACAACATCAGGAAAGTTAAATACAAAATTTACATTAATGAAATGGAAAGTTAGGATTTTAAAAAATCTGAATTTTTAATTCATTTAAAAGGGTATAATTGGAATTATCGGGTGGGAATAGTTGTTGGATTCTTCTAAATTTTATTGTATAATTGTAATATTGGAGCGTATGGGCCATATGTCTCCGGATATTTTAATTCGCCACCTACTAAATATATCTGTACCTCCCCATATTTTTAAATTGTCAAAATTGTTACTGATTTAAAATTGAAAGAAATTTTCATTCAAAATTTTCAGTAGACAAAAACGAAATTCCTGGTATAAATAAAATTTCGGGTAGTGTATTGTAAATTTTCGTATATCGAAAATTTTGAAATTTTTTATAAGTTACAATTAATTTTAGAAATTTGAAATTTACTATTTGATATCAGAAATTTCAACCAAAGTGAAATTTCTAATAGTTTTATTTGTTTAAATTTTTAAATGCTCAGGATTTTACCAATAATTTTGAATGACTGTGATTGTACTGACAGTTTTGTGTGATCCAGAGTAAATGTAAAGTTGTATAAATATGAGGGGTCACATGTTGTTTGATAAAAACATCTAAAAAATGCATCTTCCTAAATTTTTGATTAAGGCATAAGTGTACTTCAACGAGCTTACCTCTCATAGAGTTTCGGCTTCCGGATGACACCACCTCTCGTCGGTCTGCTGTCCAAATTGAATGAATTATTCTCTGATACCGAAAACAAAAAAACTGAGAAATATTGAGTTTCATGGAGATTTGGTTGATATTGTCGGGAGGATGAATTACAACCTTATTGAGTTGAAGACCGGTGAAGATGTGAAAGATATGTGGAGATCATTTCGTCGTAGGTTAACAAATTGGTTGATTGAGTTAGATGTTAAGATTTCAAGGTCTGTTGATGACATAACTAAGATGATGAAACGTCCATAATCATCTGGTGTGTCTAGATTTTCTTATTTATTATCATTTTTTTCACTCTTATGGTGCATCCACACCACCGTAAAAAGTCTATAATGTTTTTAACGTTTGGAGATGAATTTTCGGACGCATCTTTTTTTTCTTTCCATATCAAATTGAAGACATGCCCCTTTTACATTAAAATTTAATTAAGAGATGCATCTCTGTATGTGTAAAAAGTGTGTCTGGAGATGCATATCGTAAAAATCATTTATTCAAAAATGTGTAGGTGGTTCGGAGATGCATCTTCGAACATTATTCTTTTGTATCCCGCGTCAGAACCTTCGCATGAGGTACTTGAGGACAATAGGTACTTGAGGTTCAAGATGAAAAGGTAGAGAGTGTGACGGCGGTATGTTGACATGTTGCGGAGAATGATTTAACAGACATAGAGGCGGAACTCTTTGAGGATAGTTGTCCCCGATTGTCCTTAGTGGAGTGCATGATTTTTTAGTTATGGAATGTCGCACAGTACAGATGGCGGAGGAGGTCAACAGTTAGACCTACCCCATAGTTTATATTGGGATGTATATTTTCAAACAAATATTATATATGATTTTTCTTGACTTTTTTTATTAATGTATGAATTTTTACTTTCTTTTAACTTTAATATAATATTATTTTATTTTGATTTTACGTTAATATAAGTTGGCCTCACAAAATTGTGGTTGGACATTGGTGTTGTTTTGTTATGATTCACATAAGATTTTGGAGATGCATCTCTAAAATAATCCCCCCTTTATATTTCTCACGCTTTGAACAACTTTCATAAAATATTTCGAAGATATATCTCCGAATACATCAAATACCATACGGAGATGCATTTTCAAATTATATTTTTGTTCAAAATGAGGTGAATCTCATAATAACGTATTTTAATTATGATTTGAATATTTTCAAAAATATACCTCCGAATACATGAATATTTTTAAAATCTTCGTTAAAATATATCATTTATATTTCCTCATGTCCAAACCTTTTCATTCCATAAACTTCAAGTTTAATATAAGGCAAACTATTTATAAATATATTTACTATATACTTTAAAACTTAGGTTTACATCTTTAGTTTAGGATATACATTTTACTTAGGAGTAAATAAAAGTTAATTTTATCTGAAAATAAATAATATACTAATATACATTAAAGGAGGCAGATTAATTGGTGAATTAAGAGACACTTAAAGAGTTTCAAACACAAGGTTTAGAACTCAAATTATTAAAACTAACATTTTAACATTTGTTTATAAAATTGAATCACTATCAATTGTTATAGTATATATATTTGCACCTTTAGATAGGATATAGCTCTCATATGGTAACATTTAGAATGAGTTATTAATAAATTACGTTAATTGCATTATATCTTAAAGGTTTGCGTTTATGTAATAATTTTAAAATATATTTGCTTGAACATAAATTATTATATCTTATGATGTTGTATATAAGATGTGGTTTTACAATGTAATATTGTTAACTTTTCAAAAAAAGAACTTTTGAAACTAATGATATTTATTAAAGAAATCAACTATTTTTTATTCTAGTTAATAATAAATATTTTTTGGGTTAATAAAGCACCTCGACTACCTTCTGATTTCAATTCACAAAATCAAAATATTGTACAAACAATAAATAACTAGTTGGATGTCGTACTTCATGTGATTCAAATGTTGTAATTGATTAACACAATGTGGTAATCAGTTACAGCAAGATCAAAAGTTCATCCTAGTAGAGAAAAGTTGTTTTCGTTATTGTAATCGGTTACACCAATGTGGTAACTGATTATAATTGATAGTTGTTTTGTTTTTAATTTTGTTGATGTCAGGTGTAACCGGTCACCAACTCAATTTTTGTAATTTTCTGCTATTTCACTTGGTCGTTTTGTAACTCATGTATAAATGTATAGGATGTATTATCATCCTAGGTTTATGCAATCATAACTTTTCACCCTTAATTCTCTCTCTCTCTCTCTCTCTCTCTCTCTCTCTCTCTCTGCATCCAAAGTTTCTCCACAATTGTTTCACCAAACTTGTGGTTTCTTGTTCCAATATATGGCATCAAAAGCCTAGTTTTTATCCACAAATACCTAGTGTGCAACATGAATTATGTCTCCAATGAAAGAATCATTTCAAACCTACATATCCTTGATGCAAAGAATTACAACAAAAGGTGCAAGCAAATGAAGGTGTTGTTTGGCTTGCAAAATGTTCTTGAAGTGATCAAGAATGGTGTTACTCTTCTTCAAAGTAATGCAACAGAGGCGCAACACGCAACATATTAGGAAGAAAAGAAGATTTCAAGGCGTTGTTTTTTATCCATCAATGTGTTGATGGCGAAGATTTTGAGAAAGTTTATGATTGTGAATCACTGAAGCAAGCGTGAGAGATCTTAGATAAGTCTTATGCATGTGCTGACAAGGCGAAGGTGGTGAGATTACAAACTCACAAACGTCAGATCGAATTGATTCAAATGGAGGAAAATGAGACAATCAACGATTTCACAACAAGAATCACTCGATTGGTGAATCAAATGAAGGCATGCAGAGAAGTTGTTATGGAGCAGTGCATTGTCGCTAAAATCTTGCATTCTTTAACACCAAGATTTGACAATGTGGTTGTAGCGATTAAGGAATCGAAGAATCTTTCAACAAAGAACAAAGAGGAGTTACAAAGATCTCTTAAGGCCATGAGCAAAGGATGGAGAAGATAAATAATAATAAGGCAAAGACAGAGATCTCTTTGCAAGCTCGGTTCAAAGAGAAAGACAAAATATCAAAAGAAAAATGGTACATGAAGAGCAAAGGGGATTTTCAGAATTTTAGTGGAAGAGAGTCCCAAAATTCAAATAATTTGACTTGTAAAAGGGGTGAGGGTAGCTGCAACAAAAATGGTGGTCAATGCAGCTTTAGAGGCGAGAAAAAGAGGTTTGACAAGAGCAATGAGCAGTGCTACAAGTTTCAAAGATTTGGTCATTTTGAAAAAAAAGTGCAACTTGAACAAGAAGGAATCTCAAGGGGATGAAGTCAAGGTTGCAAGACAAGAGTTTGATGAAGAGAATACACTCTTAGTCATGATCATGGAAAGGAATTTGTAGCAGCTTAAAGAATTCTGAAAAATTGAGTTGTTGTTGGTTGAATGATACGATTAACCAGTTGCATTAAGTGGAAGACGCCAGGATGAGTGTGAAAGGAGTTCAATGCAGTGAGGAGTGGTATTTTGAATTGGGTTGTTCAACTCATATGATGGGAGAAAGGATTAGTTTGTCCAAATCAATCGTGCCATGAAGAACAAAGTAAAGTTTGTGGATGACACCACTCTAATGGCCGATAGGATCGGTGATGTTTTGATAATGAGGAGGGACGGTGGACATTCCTTGATCAAATATGTATTGTATATTTCGGGAATCAAATGTAACCTTCTAAGTATTGGCCAATTACTTGAGAAGGGTTACAAGATTCACATGGAAAATAAGGGATTGCAGGTTATGGATGCAAATGGAGTTTTGGTCCTTAAAACGTATATGACTACCAATAGAACCTTCAAGGTTAAGTTGAAGGTTATGGAGCATAGATGTCTTGCTACTGCAACAAGTCGTAAAGATTGAATGTGGCACTATCGTCTTGGGCATCTCAACTTTAGAGATCTCAAAGACTTACAAAAGAATAAAATTGTAACGGGGCTGCCATCGATCAACATACCAGCTAAAATTTGTGAAGAATCTGTGCAAGCAAAGCAACACAAAGGGAAATTCGGCAAGGATGTAGACCGGAGAACCATGAATCTCCTTAAAGTGGTGTATTAGAATGTGTGTGGGTCGATGCAATTAGATTATATTAGTGGAAATATGTATTTTTCCATATGTATCGAGGATCATAGTAGAAAGCTATGGACATATCTAATTAAGAGAAAGAATGTGGTATTTGAAGTGTTCAAGAAGTTCAAGTCCATGGTTGAGAGGCAAAGTGGTCAGAAGCACAAAGTGCTCAAAATAAATGGTAGAGGAGAATATGTCTCAAATGACTTTGGGAGGTTTTGTGATCAAGAATGGATGTTACATGAGGTAGTACCACCCTATACACCACAATAAAATAGTGTAGCCAAAATAAATAATTGATCGGTCATGAATATGGTGAGAAGCATGTTAAAGGGGAAGAACTCGTCGAAAGAGTTATGGGGAGAAATAGTATCCACAACTTCCTATTTGTTGAATAGGTTCCCTACAAAAGAAGCTTGAGAATGTAACATACGAGGAAGTATGGTCGGGATAGGGCTGAATCTGAACCATTTGAAAGTCTTTGGTTTCGTTGTATACTGACATGTTTCAGATTAACTTAGAAAGAAGTTGGATGACAAGGAAGAAGTGATGATACTTGTTGGATATCACTCTACTGGTGGTCACAAATTGTTTGATGTTGTAAATAAGAGGATCGTGATTAGTAGGGACATCATAATCGATGAATTTAAGCAAGTGCAACAAGGTGTAACCGAGTACCATGAGAAGTTAACCAGTTACATGCAAGTTGTAACCGATTACCATAAAATTGTAATTAGTTACAACTTCGAAATTTCCAATTCTAAAGAAAGTGGAAGACCAAAACAGCTTGTTGTCGAAGCCCGAAATTAAGAAAATGCTACAAGGTCAACAAGGAAAAGGGGTTTTCCTCATAGACTCCGAGATTTTGAGTTGTTTTAAGACAACAAAGTCAATAATGATGGTGCTTTCATCCCTTTTTCACTTATGGTAGAATATGAACCCATTAACACGGAAGAAGTCTTAAGTGGTCCAAATTGGATTTGTGCTATGAAGAGGGGCTGGAATCCATTGAGAAGAACAATACTTGGGAGTTATTTGATCTACCAAAAGGAAAGAAGTCAATTGATGTGAAGTGGGTGTTCAAAGTGAAAGAAAATATCGGGGGTGAGATAATCAAGCATAAGGCTCGATTGGTGGCTAAATGATTTTTTCAAAGATAAGGCATAGACTTTGAAGAGGTATTTGCACCAGTTTCTAGGATTGAAACCATTAGGCTTATTGTTGGTATTGAAAATAACAATAGTTGGTCTATCTACCAAATGGATATCAAATCAGTGTTTTTGAACATACCGCTTGAATATGAAGTATATGTAGGAAAACCCCATGGTTTTATTGTGAAAGACCAAGAGTTGGAGTTCTACAAGTTGAAGAAAAGTTATATGGTTCGAAGCAAGCTTCAAGAGCTTGGAATAAAAGATTTAATGGTTTCCTAAAGGATGTTGGCTTCAATAAATGTCTATTAGAGCATGGAGTGTATGTGAAGACCGATATAAGTGAATGAGTAATTATCCTTTATCTATTTGTAGATGACTTATTGGTCACTGGTAGCAACGGAAAGTGCATTTCAAAGTTCAAGAGTGAACTTATGGAAGAGTTTGATATGATTGACCTTGGTCTTACAACATACTTCCTTGGTATTGAGTTCTACAAGTCCAAAAGGGGATGGCTCATGCACAAAAAAGGATATGCTTTTGAGCTATTGAAAAAGTTTGAGACAGAGCATTGTAATGCTGCCATTTCTCCAGGTAAACCAAGGTTGCAGTTGTCTAGGGATGAGGATTAGCAATATGTTGATCCAACTTAATATAGGAGGTTGATTAAATCCTTGTATTACTAATGTAATACGCGACCGGACATGGCGTTTAATGTTTGTACTGTGAGTAGATTCGTGGGGAGACCGAAGGTGTCTCACTTGGAAACAGTCTAAAGGATAATATAATATGTCAAAGGTTCTGTTAGCTTCATAATTCTCTTTCCTGCAGCGAATACAGGCATAAAATGCAATTTTCTCAATTTTACTAATTCCAATTGGTGTGGAGATAAAGATGATCGAAAGTCTACATCTGGATAGATCTTTATGTTTGGTGCAACACCAATCTTATGGTGTTCGAAGAAGGAACATGTAGTTGTACTCTCATCTTGTGAGGCCTAGTACATCGTCGCTTTGTTATATGTGTGTCAAGTCGTGTAACTTATGAATCTATTGGAGGACCTGGGCAGAAATGGGGGTGGGGTTGTCACATTTTTAGTTGACATTGTTTTCACGATTAATCTTGCTAATAAACCAACTGCACATGGGAAGAGAAAGCTTATTGAGATGGGATTTCACTATTTGAAGGAACTTGTTAGTGAAGGAAGGTTAAGATTAGGATATTGTAGAAGTGAGGACCAAGTGACTGATTTATTGACTAAAGGGAGTCACAAATGATGTGTTCAAGAGGTTGAAGATGAGCATGAGCGTGGTAGACTTACAACACTTGAATTAAGGTGGTGTATTGAAGTTTTTCAAGTAATTCAAGTGTTGTAATTGGTTAACACAAGGTAGTAACTGGTTAAAGCAAGGTCAAAAGCTCATCCAAGTAGTAGAAAAGAGTTATTTTCATTGTTGTAACCGGTTAGACCAATGTGGTAACCAGTTACAGCTGATGGTTGTTATGTTTTTAATTTTGTTGATTTCAGTCGTAACCATTTACATAAATGGTGTAACCAGTTACCAAATTGATATTTGTAATTTTCTGCTATTTTACTTAGTCATTTTGTTTTCCAATCATTTTGTAACTCGTGCATAAATATATAGGTTGAATTATCATCCTAGATTAATGCAATCATAACTTATCGCCTTAATTATCTCTCTCTCTCTCTCTCTCAATTTTCCTCTTTCACTTTCCATATTAAAATTTTTTCCATCATTGTTTCACCAAACTTGTGGTTTCTTATTCCAACAAACTCAAGCTCAATAGGACACTATTAAGAATGTGGAAACTCATATTGCCATATTGTTATTGCCATTATCTCATGAAGTATTGGAAATATTCCAAATATCATTGAAAATCCAAAATTCTACCTTAGGAACTAAGAACAAGAAACTTGTAAAGTTATTTCATTAAAAGTGGAAAGGAGTATAAATGACCAATCAAATGATATATAGTTATTGGAACTATAAATGAAGATAAAATTCAAATATCAGATGAAGTTCTTATTGCTATGAAATATAGATCATTAATTACAAGCCCATAAATATCTTTTCGGTTTTTTTCATACTTGTTTGAAACTTGCCTTAGTGGCTTTCATAAAGTTGGTCAAGGTTTCTTCAAGTGGTGATGGTTTCCTTTTTGGTGCTTGAGTAACCTCTGGAACTCCCTGATTTGCATTCAAAGTTTGATTATTACTTTACTTAAAATTAGGGTGATATTTCCAACTAGGATTGTTTGTGTTTGAATAAGGACTATTCTTCTAAAAGTTTGGATATTGAGCTTCACCATTAGCCTCATTTGGTACGCATTTTCCATTCGTATGTCCTTCCCCCACAAAAATCACACCTTAGTGTTTGAACCAGACTCACATTTTCTTAAACGAGTGCGGATGCATCTAACTGTTTCGAAATAACCTTGAGTTGAACTAATAATGTTGTATTTGAATATAATTCAAGCGCACTCTTTGGTTTAACTATTCGGTCACTTGAGCGTTACTCATTCTAGCACATTCTTTTGATCAATTCTTTCACCTCATCTTCGTTCTTAGTTCTTATGGTATCATTGGTTGAGGCATCCAAAAGAATTCTCTCTTGAGCTTTGAGACCTCTGATAAAATGTGTCATTTATTCCATGTCCGTCATATTATGACTCAGATATCTTCTGAGTAATAGATGAATCTTCCCCATTCATCAGACAATGACTCGGAATCACCTTGGTTAAAGTTTTAAATGTTTGCTTTCCTCTCTATAAATAAAGCATTTGAGAGAAAAAAAACTCTATAGATACATGTCTTTCAATTCCTTCCAAGTCTAAATCGTACCGTTTGGTATGCACTAAAACCAATCATTTGCTCTACCTATCAGACAAACCAAATAACCATAATTTTACTTGATTTTTATTCACATCATTTAGCTTGCACATCGAACACGTCTCATAAAATGTATCCAGATGAACCTAAGGATCTATGATAGCTTGCCGTTGCCTCTTAAATCTAAAAGTACATAATTTTTTATATCAAACGTTACAATGTTAACCGGTTGAAAACCTAAGGATATATGTCCAATATCAGTCCTCCTGAAATAATCCCCCACCATTTGTCTTGATGGATTAGACATCTCTTTGTTAAGTTCCTCCTTAGCTTTTTGTGCGTCTCTTCTTTCTTTCCAAATTGCCTGTGTTGTTCTTTTAATTTTAGATCTAATGGTATTAGTTTTGAACTCGAATCTAGCATAAATAAACAAACAATACCTCAATAGCATTGCACCAAATAATACTTATAAGAAAATAAAATAGAAATAATAATAAAGTAAACTTAAGAAAATAAAATTAAAATTTAAAAATAGCACAAAAATTTCCTTGTTGAAATTATCAACAATCCCCGATAACGACGTCAAAAATTGGATGACAAAACTAGCAAGTATACTAATCGTGTAAGAATAATAAAATAAAGATCGTTTCCACAGGGATTTCATATTTAACAAGGTGAAATTTGTTTTATTTGAAAAGTAAAATCGGAGGGTTTGCTTGAGAGTATATTGAAAAATCAAAAACTTGAATAAAATTTTGGATAAGAAAACGACTATGACTTATTTGAATCCCCTACTTTTCTCTGATTATGATTGTGCATTAATTTAATTTAAATTACTTTATACTTCTGCAACAAATTAACAATACCATTATACCCAATTCAATTATGTACATCTCACTAATCTGGACTATAATTTTCATAATTCCTTAGGCGAGTTGGATAGCAAAATTACTAGTTAATTACTAGCCACAACTTATAATTCCATATTCCTAATTAATTAATAAGTTAAACAATTACTTTATTTCATATCGGTAGAGTCAGGGTCAATAATCTTTACTCATCTAAATTTACTATGTGAGTTCGTCAACACCCAAAGAGTAATGAACACAAAAGTAATTGAATTGAAAATATATAATCAATTCATTCAAATAAAATCAAACAATCATATAATCCAACAGAGTAAAATTAAGTTCATCTCGTAAGACCTAGAGAAATATATCTACTCATTGTGATATAAGTTGTTAGCATGAATTTAGATGAATAGTACATGAGAATCAATGAAGAATATAATCTCTAATGGCTCACAAACTCTAAAATTCCTTGTAGTAGAACTCCTTGTCACCATTTTCTATGCATAAATCTATAACCTTTAGAAAAATAGTCTTTTTTCTTTTAAATAGCAAAAAGTGCGTCATCCAAAAAGTATCATTGCAGCCACGATAGAAAATATTGTGATCGCGGTAGCTTTTCATCGTGACCAATATAGAAGCATCGTGATCGCAAAGATTCTAGAGGCTAAATCCTTTGTTTTTCTTCTTATTTTATTCTAAGTCTTCAATTCCTTTCTCTTAGAATATTTTTCTCATTTCTTCTTATGTTAACTCATATTTTGCTCGAAATTATATTGACTCTATAAAAAATGCTTATAAATATTATGCAATAACTGAGTTTCATCACAACTCCAAACTTACTCTATTACTTGTCCTTTAATAACTTATTTGTAACTGAAAATATCAACATAAATAAAATGCTTACTCTTACCAATGAAGATCACCATTCTCATGTTTCTAGTCATCAATTTCATTCCCTGCTTTAATTCAGATAATTTCAACAAAAAAAAATCCCAACATTCACATGTACTCAACCTATCTCTCATCTCACTTTTTTCACTCAAATTGAACAGAGTGATCATATGCAATCAACATACAAAACCTTTTTACCATAAATTTGCAAAATTTCAAACAAAATCAATCAAAATCATATCTATCTACACACTTTTGAGATTATAATGGAACTTATATTAGGATATGATAATTTAAGGATAGTAGACTTAAACCTTTAAATTAAATATCTATCTTTCCTTATGTCATCATAGTACTTACATAACAACACTATCTGGAATCTTTAAAAAAAAAAAATAGGAACGTTAAATATAATAATTCACGTTAAAATATACTTTGAAATTTTTGGAAAGTTAGTATTTTAAAACCTCTGAATTTTCAATTCATTTAAAAGTGCATAATTGGAATTGAGAGTGGGGTATAGGGTCTGGCGTGAAAAGTAAATTCTTCTCAATTTAATTGTATGATTGTAATATTGGAGCCTATGGGCCATTTAGTGGAATGTCTTAGTTTTGATTAATGGGCCAAAAATATACAGTTTCTGTTAGAAAAATACTAAATATACCCCTTCCTATAAATGTTATTTACTTCTATTTCCTCATATCTAAACCTTTTCCATAAATTTCAAGCATGCATTTTTTATGTAAACTATTTTAAAAGATATTTACTACAAACTTTAAAATTTAGGTATACATTTTTTTATGTAGTACGCATTTTAAATAAAGGTCATTTTTGTCTAAAAAGAAATGATACATGAGTATACACTCAAGCAAGATTAATTGGCAAGTTAAGAGAAACTTAAAGAGTTTCAAAATGATATAGATACATATGAATGAGTTATTAATAAATTAATTTAATATGTATTTTATTTTAAAGATTTGTGTTTACGTAATTTTTTAGGGTTAGTAGCCCTTAGTCATATGAAATGAAGTGAATCCCAAAAATAATCTTGTGAAAGAAAAAATAACTTATTTTTTGTCCTTATTTTTTGCCCTCAGTCATGAAAGTGATCTATCGGCCCCCTCTGCTCCCGCGGTTCACGGGAGCGATCTTTCTTTCTTTTGTCTCTCCCCCGACGAGATGTCGAGGGCTCATCAGTCTTGGAATGTTTGGTGTCCTTCCGACGTCTGGCGTCACGAACAGAACTGGAAGCCTGTTTCTCCTCGTACTGGATATACGCCCGAGCCTTTAGCAGGAAGGCGTCCAGCGTAGCAGGAGTTTCTATGCCCACCGCCCGGTGGAAATCAGTGGACGGACGTAGCCCGCGCTCCAACAAATATTTCTTCATATCGTCCGTGGTAGAGACCTGGAACGACTTCTTTGTTGAATCTTTCGATGTAGGTTCGGAGGGGTTCATCCTTGCCCTGAATAATAGCCTCGAGGGATGCCTCTGTCTTGGGATGTTGCCGGGAGGCGGTGAAATGTCTGGAGAAAGTCCGACTGAGTTGCCTCCACGAGGTGATGGACTCGGGTTCGAGACTCTTATACCATGTCATTGCCCATTTCCTTAGAGTGGTTGGAAAGAGACGACGCTTGATTTCTCCACGGACGCCCCTATATTCGAGCAGGGCGTCAATGTTTTCGATGTGCTCGTCTGGATCCGTCGTCCCATCATATGAGCCAATGGGTGGGGGCTTCTCAAGCCCCCGAGGTAGTTTGGTGGTCATGATCTCCGAGGAGAGTGGGCCTTTGATATCATCCTCGTCACTGAATGTGAACGAGGGAGAGCGTGAATGACGTTTTTTGTTTCGTCGCGGAGATGGAGACTTTGATCTATTCTTTCTTGGCTGTCTTGGAGACGGGGATCGGGATCGTCTCTTCTTCTGAGGAGGAGAACGCTGGTCTTCTATCTGCAAACTCCGGCGAGTTTTGGTTGATATAGGCGGGTGATGTCGTCGTGGAGGCGACCGAGCCCGTTTCTTGATAGAAGACTCTTCAGGGTGGCCTTTGCCCTTCCTTTTGTGGGGATAGAGGTTGCGCCGTCCCCGATGTCTTGTCGGAGAGCGAGACGGTCGGAGGCCGGTTTCTTCCAGGCGGGCTATCTTTTCGCCACTCGCGAAGAGAAATAGGCTGGTTTGGTTGAGCGTCTCAACTAACGCAGCAAAATCTGACCCTGCTGATGCAGTGAGGGAGGGGAGGACCTCCGGGAGACTCTCGAGCGGTTGATCACGCTCGGGAGAGGGAGAAACAGATTTTCCGTCTTGGCGATCTTGGACGGTTTCCTTATGCGAGGGAGTGATCACATTACTTTCACGTTGGGTAAGAAGAACACCATCGGTAGTCCGGGCTTCGAGCAGATTGTCACGAGCAGCCATGGATCTTTAGAGAATATTTTGGTTCTTGAGAATATTTGAAGAGGAAGAATGGGGAAATCAAGAGTTTCCCACAGACGGCGCCACCTGATCATACATGGAGATCAGGATCTGATGTGGCTGACGTCGAGCGTGGTTGAAGCATGGTTGATGGAAAGAGGATGAGGTGTACCTGCAAGGCACTCCGATGCTAAAGTAAGAAACCGAGCAAAAAGTGAGCAAGTACGAGATTTTAGAGTGAGAATTGAATACCTGACCCTCTCATATGAGAGTGTTTATATAATATCCCCAGCGCATGGCTATTGGTCCCTATTATTGGGCTTGAATCGTGGATCCCCCAATAATCGGTAACTGTCAAAAACTAGCCGTTGGAGTGACGCTTGGACTGCTCGAACGAGACCCTGGTCGGATGATGTAAATACCGAGCGAAGGGCTTGTCGGGCAAGCGTTCCTCGGCTGATCCTGGGGGATTCGACCCTTGTTGGGTCCAAATCATAATCAGTGGCGCTGATGGCCGGTCTGAAGGAACTTTCCGGACGGACTAGGGATGCATTGGGTGCCAAAGAGTTATTGGACCGTCTAGGATCAGAAGATGGATTGGACCCGAGTCTGAAAATTAGGTCAGTCTAGAACATATTCAATATTATTTCTAATCCTTATATGACTTTATTAAAATAATCGATATTATTTCTAACCCTTATGTGCCTACATGTAATAGTAATAATAATAATAATAATAACAATAATAATAATAATAATAATAAAATATTAATAACAACATTGAATTTAGATTAAGTATAAGTAAATATTCAATATTATTTTAAACTCTTATGTTTCTATGTGTCATTTTATTATAATATTTAATATTATTTTTAACCTTTACGTGCTTACATGTAATAATAATAATAATAATAATAATAATAATAATAATAATAATAATAATAATAATAATAATAATAATATTGGATTTAGATTAAGTAGAAAATTCAATATTATTTCAAATCCTTATGTTTCTATGTGTCATTTTATTATAATATTAATATTATTTCTAATGTGATATTTTTTAAATATAATAATAATATTAATATTAAATTGCCAAATAATAATAAAATACTAATAATATTAATATAATAATAATATTTAGATTAAATAGATATTCAATATTATTTCAAACTCTTATATTTTTATATGTCATTTCATTATAATATTTAATATTCTTTCTAGGCATTTTATTAAATATAATAATAATATTAAATATAAATTATCAAATAAGTATAAAACACTAATAATATTAATATAATAATAATTATAATATTAAATTACCGATAATAATAATAATAATATAAATTACAAATTATAATATGATATTCATTTAATAATAATAACAAATAACAACTCTATTAACAATATATAATAATAATAATAATAATAATAATAATAATAATAATAATTATAATAATATTAAATCATCAATATTAATAATAGTAATAAGAATATAAATACTAAATAATAATATAATATTTATCTAATAATAATAATATAAATAATAAATAATAATATAATATTCATCTAATAATAATAACAATTAAAAATACTATTAACAATATACACAATATAAATAATAATAATAATAATATTAATATTAATATAATAATAATATTACGGCAAAATACCCAAATTGGTCCCTTAACTCTACATCAGGGTCCAATTTGGTCCCTTAACTCTAAAAAGTGACAAAATGGTCCCTTAAGTTTTTAAATTGTGCCAAATTGGTCATTTCCGTCAACCATCCCAAACGGAGGTTTATTTAGTCATATGTGGCAGTTGACATGGCATATGTAGTCTTCTTCGTTTATACCGTGTCTCTTCATCCCCAAATTGTTATAAGCGAATTCTAGGGTTTATGGACAAAGAGATTCTTCCCCAAATTGTTTCAAGCAAATTCTAGGGTAAAAGCATGTGAGCTCGTCACAATGATGAAGCTGAATTGAAGGGAACTCTGCGATCTAAGGTCACAATGATGAAGCTGAATTCATATTGTTCCATCCGCGGCCATTGGGTTCACATTTTATGATACTATGAATTTGTGGCTGAGAGTATCATCAAGAGATGGATCAAACTTAACCTTCATGTACTTAACCTTCCTCTACTTAACCTTTGTGTTTTACAAATTACATCTATCAACTATCAGTGGTTTTTGAGATATTATTTTGCATTTCCAATAGTTTTTGCTCTTGTCTTTGTCATATCAAACTGGCTTTTTCTCATTCAAGTCATAAAAGAATAAGAGAAGAACAAATAATAATTAGAGAATATATATGCTGATATATTGATTACTTATGTTTATTGCATTATAATTAAATTTCATTCATAAAATTGCAAGCTCTCAATGAACATTACCTTCCATAGGATAGTTTCTGGTGCTAGGAGTTTGGAATCAAATCTTTTTTGTTTAATAGTTTATAGCATATTAGCATCACTTTAATCTTAAGTGCACAAGTTGTTACCCTGTCCATTATAATTCTTGGAATCTATTGACCAATTAACATATAACAACATAAATTATACAAATATATGTTTATTTCAAAAATTTGTTTAATATTTTCAAACATGAGTTTGAACCTTAAACATTTTGGCACTGAAACAAAAATCAACCTATAGCAATACTAGTATACTATAAGAGTATCTGCTTCCCTCATCTGCCCAGTCAAACCTCTCAGATATTTCTCTGAGACATTTTATCAAACACCCTTCGCGTATCCTTCAAGCTACCACATTTCACATACATCCCAATCAACTCATTTCCCAATTCAACTCCCCCTCCAAATTTCGATCTTCTGATAAAATTATGAACCTTTTTTCCCTACCTCAAGTGACTTCAAATCCTCACATAATTTCAAGAGGGAAATGTAAACACTATAATAAGAAAAACGACCTTGACCCATGACTTCAAATCCTCACTACATTTTGATGTTGATAGAGGCTTTGGTTACCGATATGCAAAGGTAGGGTCTTTCTTCTGTGAGTGGAACGAGAGTTGTTGGTTCCGTTTTGGAGAGGGTGAATAACATAGGTATAGAATGGGGTAGAAGAAGATGAAGATGGGTTTGAGAGGTTTACAGCAGGAATTGATGACTGAAATTTTAGCTCCATGGCCATGCTACACTGCTATTTTCTTCAGAATTTCGTTTTTGTCCTTTTTATGTTTTCAGATCCAATATGACATCTATATGGCACATGACTCATCACATATCAGCACCACGTGTACAATTTGGTTGACTTTGACTAACGGTGCTAACAACAGGGACTAACGTTGACCCTTTTAAAAACTTAAGGGACCATTTTGTCACTTTTTAAAGTTAAGTGACCAAATTGAACCCTGATGTAGAGTTAAGGGACCAATTTGAGTATTTTGCCTAATATTACTAATTCAAATGATATTTTATTTAAAGCATTATAACTAATTATTTTAATGTGTAACTTTTTATATTACTAGAAATAATTATTATTTATTTATTTTAAAACTTTATAACTAATTCATTTTAAATTATTATAACTAATAATTTTATGTGTAACGTTTTTAAAATTTTAAATATATTTAATCTTATTTACTATTATATTTATAATATGCCAATAATTTACAACTATTGAGTATTACTTCTATAGTAAATTATATTGAAAATAAAATGGTACCCCATTAAATATTTTTATTGTGTAAATAATAATAATAATAATAATATAAATAATAAATTATAATATAATATTCATCTATTAATAATAACAATTAAAAATGCTATTAACAATATACATAATAATAATAATAGTAATAATAATAATATAATAATAATATAATAATAATATTACTAATTCAAATAATATTTTATTTAAGGTATTATAAATAATTATTTTAATGTGTAACGTTTTTATATTACTAGACCTAATTATAACTAATTTGTTTTAAGACATTATAACTAATTTATTTTAAATCATTATAACTAATAAATTTTATGTGTAACATTTCTAAAATTTTAAATATAATTAATCTTATTTACTATTATATTTATAAGAGACCAATAATTTACCTTTATTGAGTATTACTTCTATAATAAATTATATTGAAAATAAAATGGTACCCTGTTAAATGTTGGTTATTGGTGATGCTCCTCACATTTTTGTTATGTTTGTTTCACTTTACATTTGTCTTACCATTTGTTTTGTGACTTAATAGAAATTCGAATCATTCTATTACAAACTTTTAAACTTACATTTATATTTATATAATTTTGGTTAGTCTCTTATTCTAATTATTTTTATAATTTTTTATTGGTTGATGTAAATATGACTTTTTTTTTTCATGTGAATCAAAAGAAGATGATAATAATTTTTTCTTATGTTATTGTTGCTTGAAAAATCTAATATATATTCATGTAAGTACATGTCTACAGCCCTATTATTTTTCTCATTTAAATTTTTTCTATTTATCAATATATTTTTGTCTTAGTTGATTATTCTAGATTTCTTTCTCATTTTTGTATTGATTAACATAAATATAACTATTTTTTCACATGAATCAAGAGTACAAGATATATGAGACTTTTACTTTTTTTTTTAATTCTTCAATCATTGCTACTATGGAGGTCCATGAGATTGTTGTTGACAAAAATACATCTATTTTTATTCTTAATATTTTTTCATTCATTACTATAATTATTGTTACTATTATATTGATATTTTTAATAAAATAATATTCTTAATATTATATTCATATTTTACACTCATAATATATAAAAATAAATTATTTATTTTAATATATAAATATAACCATAATAGATCTTCCGATAACCTAAAAAACAATAATATAAAACAGTTTTTTATATTATTGTTTCTTATTAAAAAATTAATAGTATAATTGTAAATATAATCTAAATGCCCTACAAAGTAAATTTTTATGTAAATAAAAAATTATTTCTAATATACTCGTGCAAAGCACAGATCAACATTCTAGTAACTACCAACTCAACTGTTTTAACCTGACTCATTGAAATTGATTTAAAACTAAATAATCCATCAAAATTATAATTTTGTATCATTTAACAATTAGGTAACAAAGCTAATCAATGAACACTTATGATATCCACTACTATCACATATTTTGATTGTAATAACTTGAAGTACAAGGTTTTGATTCAATTGTTATTGGTGCAATTTAAAAGCTAAGAAAAATTATTGCAAAAATGATTAAATTTGCCTTAAGCTAATTAGAGTTATAAAGATGCAATTATGTTGTTATATTGTGTTGCTTCTAAAGAGCATATCTAGAGTTATATAAATTAGAGTCAAACACAAGTCATGTGAAAGATAAAATCAAACAATACAACCTTAATAAAGAGAAAGAAACCGATCTAATTTAGTCGTTAAAGATACATCATTATTAATAGGATATTAATCTAATTGATTTATTAATTAAATTTAGATAAGAAACGATTAAAATAATTTACTAAAATAAAATATTAAACTAATTAAGTTAATTCTATATAAAAAGAAATCTACATCATATGGACATATTATATGTTTTTACTTTAAACTTATTATTACTTTTAAATAATATGGATCGCTCTTTCCTCTTTAGACCTTCTACCTAATCAAACTAAAAAAGAAAAATAATAAACTCATACCTTTTATTTTTCTTATATGTTAAGAATAATAACAATATTATATTAATTTGTTAGATCATTTTCTTCGTCTTCTTCTTCTTCATTTTTATCATATTTTTTAAATAACTGAAAATTTGATTGAACAAAATGTTACACTAAATGAATTTGTTTGGATCTAATTTATTTATTTCTATCTCATATAGAAAAATATGGATTTTATTAAATGAATTTCAACTATTCTATAACAAAATATCACACAATCGAACTTTTTTTTTTCAAAAATAAGAAAAAGGAAAAAATAAATTATAAAGTCAAAATAATCTCCTTATTAAGTGCATTAAATTATTACACAAACCTTACAAATATTAAAAATTCAAAATTTCAACTCAAAAAGACAATATTCACCTGTTATTAAAATTTTATATATTTTAACATTAATTTACTATTGATTTTTTATTTTCTTAAGTGTCATTTTTTATTTTCATTTTTCACTTAAATCTTTATTTTTTCTCTTTCTCATATCTCTATTTTTTCCCCCTCTCTTATGTTTTTAATGGAGTAAATGATTGTCGCACTTCAATAATACGTCATACATTCAATTAATTTTCTATCTCACAACATTATTATTAGAAAAATATATATTTTATTTTAATTAACTACTTTTATTATTTGCGATAAAAAATTACTTTTAAATATCAATTTTTTAATTTTTTTTACGGGACACTATCAGCAACATACATTTTTTTTAATTAACAATTGTTTTTATTCGAAAGATAAAATTGTTATTTTCAAATATAAAAAAAAACTAAGGATCACTATTAACAACATACCTATTTTGTTGTAATCAATCATTATCTTAAAACAAGAGACAAAATCATTATTTTTAAATATCATTTTTTTTTCTTTTTTCATCTCACGATTATTTTTAATAATTATTTAATAGAATTAAAATTGTATAATTATTGTTCATTTTATAATTAAATAAATTATTTTAAATTTTGTATTTGTACATATCAAACAATACTTTTATTTCACGCATCATTATCGCATCATTTTTTTGTCTTTCTTAATGTCACGAGTCTTTTTTTCTTCTTTTTGTATAATTATTTAATACAATTGAAATTGCATAATTATTTTTTATTTTACAATTAAATAACTAGTTTCAATTTTACATTTATATATGAATATGTTTTATATTGCATCAAATAAATTTTTTATTTCACATATCACTATAAATACAATACATATTTTATTTTACTCAATAATTATCTTAATTTTTAAAAGATAAAATTCTTATTTTTAAATATTAATTTTTTTCATCTCACGAGTTTTTTTCTTATATTTTAATTTAATTGATTTTACATAATCGTTGTTTATTTTAAAATTAATAACTAATTTTAAATTTAAATACATATATAAATATATTTTATGTCATATCAAATTTATATATATTTTTAAATATATTTTATACCGGTTCACGAATATGTTAATAGTTGTTGCAGTAACATATGAGAATCTAAATATTATAAAATTCACGTGTCATTTATTCAATCATATAAAAACATTTTTCCAATGTTTTTCTTACCGTGTCTCAAGTCTTAGAATACTCGTTTCTGTTTCATTCCTTTCGATTTTTTCTTCCTCAAAATCCTGTTTTTTCCGCTTTCTCTTCTTCTTATTCTCTCGTTTCGCTTTCTACTCTTCCCTTTTTCTCTTCTCCCTCATGTTTCTCTGCTTCTCTTCCACCACAAAATCTACTCTCTTTAACAGCTTTTACTTCTCCGTTTCATTACACTTTTGAATACTCATCAAGCTCGTTGCTCATCAACTTTGTTTCTGTCAGTATGTCTCAGACTAACTGGGAAGCTGATAAGATGTAAGTGTTGATGTATTTTTGTTTTTGTTTTTCTTTCTTTGATGTTTTCACTATTAAAAAATGGGTTTTTTATTTTTTATTTATTTTTTGATTATGTTCAATTTTGTTTTTTTTGTTGATTTGGGTTCTGATTTTTTATGTTTTGGTGATTTGGGGTTGGTTTATATTCTCTGATATGGTTCTGTAGGTTGTTTTTTTGTGTGAATGTATGAGAATATTCTAATGGGTATATTAGGGTTTTTATTTTTTGTTTTTTTAGGTTCTGCAAGTTAAATAGGGTTTCTTTACATTGATGAAATTATCACTTTTGGTTGCTGAACTCTTTGTTTCCTGCATTTGGGTTGTTGATATTGATGGTCATAGTGATATACTTGATGTTAAGAATGTAAAGATCTAAGCTTTGGTTCTTGAAGTTGAAGTTGATTTTGCTACTTTTGTTTGGTTGTTTTATGAGATTTTAGGTTGGATGTTTACATCCATGATTATCTTGTGAAGAGGGATTTGAAAGTTTCAGCTCAGGCTTTTCAAGCTGAAGGGAAAGTGTCGTCTGATCCTGTTGGTGAGTTAGCTAGAAGCAAAGATGTATTGTTTTTGTTTTTGTGTTTTGTTTGTATTATTAATCTGGATGTTTTTTTGTAATGATGGAATGGGATTTCAGCTATTGATGCTCCGGGAGGATTTTTGTTCGAGTGGTGGTCGGTTTTCTGGGACATATTTATTGCTAGAACGAATGAGAAGCATTCGGAAGTTGCCGCGTCTTATATCGAGGTTGGTTGGAAAAGCTTGGTTTTTTCTTTCTGTATTTTGTACTTCTAGTATGTTGATTCCGAGTCAGGTGATTATGCTATATCGAGGTTGGTTGGAAAATCTGTGCTGTTTTTTTCTTCTTTTGTATTTAGTACTTGCGCGTTGATTCTGAGTCACGTTATTATGCCATATCGAGATTGGTTTGAAAATCTGTGTTATTCTTTTCCGTATTTTGTACTTCTAGGGTGTTGATTCTGAGTCAGGTGATTGTGCTACAAGTTTAGCAAATAAAACACGGTATTAGATAAGGAAGTTGGTTACCTTTAATGCGTATCTATTAGTGTATTAAATAAGGAAGTTTGTAGATTTGACGCGTTGAAACTTTCTTATTGCGTATCTTAACTAATGATTGATTTGGTTAGCTGTTTCTCGCTCTCGATTTGTCGTTTAGCTGTTGGGGGAAATTAGGGTTGTTTTTGATAAATAATTTTTTATTAGACATGATATTATAAAGAAGTTCATCCTTTAATTTCTTCGCGCTAATGCGCAGGCAGAATGATTTCAAAAAATAATCTTGTTTGCACTTTGCACGTGTGGATATTTGTTTACTTGTTTGCACTACAATTACTAAATGGATTTTGATCGCGTAAATTTTACTCACAAAGTCATAAATGAAAACTAGTTTTACGTAATCATGTAAAACAACTATGGAAACACAACTCCACTTTTTCAAATCTAGGATAATAAAAAAATTAGAAATTTCAGCTATTGATGCCCCGGGAGGATTTTGTTCGAGTGGTGGTTGGTTTTCTAGGACATTTTTATTGCTAGAACGAATGTGTGCTGTTTTTTTCTTCTGTATTTTGTACTTCTAGCGTGTTGATTCCGAGTCAGGTGATTATGCTGTATCTAGGTTGGTTGGAAAATCTGCTGTTTTTTTCTCCGTATTTTGTACTTTTAGCGTCGAGTCACGTGATTATGCCGTATCAAGGTTGGTTGGTAAATCTGTGTTTTTTCTTCCGTATTTTGTACTTCTAATGTGTTGATTCCGAGTCAGGTGATAGTGCTACGAGTTTGGCAAATAAAACACAGTATTCAATAAGGAAGTCGGTTACCTTTGACTCGTATCTATTAGTGTGTTAAATAAGGAAGTTTGTACATTTGACGTGTTGAAACTTCCTTATTGCGCCTCTTATTTGGTTAGCTATTTCCTGCTTTCGATTTGTCGTTTAGCTGTTGGGGGAAATTGGGATTATAGAAAGAAGTTCGTTCTTTAATATCTTCTTGCTTTTGCGCTGGCAGTATAATTTCAAAAAACAATGTTGTTTATACGAGTGAATATTTGCCTACTTGTGACTACAATTACTTAATGCATTTTGTTCTCGTAATTTTTACTGACAAAATCATAAATAGCACGGAGAAAACTATTTTTAAGTTGTCATGTAAAATTGCTATGGAAACACAACTTCAATTTTTTAAATCTAGGATAAAAAAAAAGATTAGAAAATCTGTGTTGATTCCGAGTCACGTGATTATGCTATATTGAGGTTGGTTGGAAAACCTGTGTTGTTTTGGTTTTCCATATTTTGTACTTGTAGTGTGTTGATTCCGAGTCCGGTGATTGTGCTACAAGTTTGGCAAATAAAACGCGGTACTAATTAAGGAAGTCGGTTACCTGGCTACCTTTTACGCGTATCTTTTCGTGTATTACAGAAGGAAGTTTGTATATTTGACATGTTGAAACTTCCTTATTACGCATTTTGACTAATGATTGATTTAGTTAACTGTTTCTCACTTTTGATTATTGTCCTACAATTTTGGCAAATAAAACGTGCTACTAAATAAGAAAGTCGTTTACCTGGTCTCTTTTACGCGTATTTGTTCGTGTATTACATAAGGAAGTTTATATATTTGACGTGTTGAAACTTCCTTATTGCGCATGTTAACTAATTATCAATTTGGTTAGCTGTTTCTCGCTTTCGATTTCATAAATAGCAGAGAAAAGTATTTTTACGTTGTCATGTAAAACTTCTATAGAAACAAAACTTCACTATTTCAAATTTAGGATAAAAAAAAAAGATAATGTCTGTTGATTCCGAGTCATGTGATTATGCTATATCTATGTTGGTTGGAAAACCTGTGTTGTTTTTTTTCTTCCATATTTTGTACTTCTAGCGTTTGATTCTAAGTCACGAGATTATGTTATATAGAGTTTGGTTGGAAGATCTGTGCTGTTTTTTTTCCTTCTGTATTTAGTACTTCTAGCGTGTTGATTCCGAGTCATGTGATTATGCTATATCGAGGTTGGTTGGAAAGTCTGCTGTGTTTTTTTCTTTCGGTATTATTTTGGGTTTTTCCGCCATAATCCGCAATAACGGCGCCGCAAAGTGGCCAGTATGGCGGGATTTTGGGTCTCTGCCACGGACCGCTATCTGCCATCAACAACACCGGTCAGGTGATTGTGCTACAAGTTTGGCAAATTAAATGCTGTACTAAATAAGGAAGTCGGTTACCTGGTTACCTTTTACGCGTATCTATTCGTGTATTACATAAGGAAGTTTGTATATTGACACGTTGAAACTTCCTTATTGCGCATCTTAATTAATGATTGATTTGGTTATCTGTTTCTCACTTTCGATTATTGTCCTACAAGTTTGGCAAATAAAACGTGGTACTAAATAAGGAAGTCGTTTACCTGGTTACCTTTTACGCGTATTACATAAGGAAGTTTGTATATTTGACGTGTTGAAACTTCCTTATTGCGCACCTTAACTAATTATTGATTTGGTTAGCTTTTTCTCGCTTTCGATTTGTCGTTTAGTTGTTAAGGGAAATTGGGATTGTTTCTGAAGTTTTTCGGTTTGTCAAACTTCCTTTGCAGACACAGTTAATTAAGGCTAGGGAGCAGCAACAGCAACAACAACAGAATCAGCCACAACCTCAGCAGTCACAACATCAACAACAGCAGAATCAACAACAGCAGCAGATGCAGATGCAACAAATGATGTTACAGAGGCAGCATCAGCAGCAACAACAACAGCAGCAACAGCAACAGCATCAGCAGCAACAACAGCAGCAACCACAGCATCAACAGCAGCAGCAGCAACAGCAGCAGCAACAGCAGGGTAGGGATAGGGCTCATCTCTTGAACGGTGGTGGTGGTGCAAATGGATTAGTTGGTAACCCTAGCACTGCAAATGCAATTGCAACAAAGATGTATGAGGAAAGGTTAAAACTTCCCCTTCAAAGAGATTCTTTGGAAGATGCTGCAATGAAGGTACATGGATATTCCGGTTTTACGTGATTATAAGACGGACTATTGTTCTTATGATGTAAACATTCATAGCTATCGTTATTTTGTACAGCAAAGATTTGGAGACCAAATCTTGGATCCAAATCATGCCTCGATTTTGAAGTCATCTGCAGCTACTGGCCAACCGTCAGGGTGATTTTCTTTAGAACTTAGCCTTCATTTCTTTTTAGCTATGGATGTTGAGTGTATTCGAACCAAATTTCGTTTTCTTGTATTCAGGCAAGTTTTGCATGGTGCTGCTGGTGCAATGTCTCCACAAATTCAAGCTCGTAATCAGCAACTACCCGGGTCTACTCCGGTATGCTATCTTTAAAAGTGTTCTCGTTACCTCTTAATATATTCTTATCAGCTGTTTTTCCTGACTCGCCACTTTGATTCAGGATATAAAAACTGAGATTAATCCTGTTTTGAACCCTAGAGCTGCGGGTCCTGAATCGTTGATGGCAATTCCTGGTATTCTTTCATTAAGTTCATATTCTAATCTATCTAGTTTGTTATGCTATTACTTCAAAAACTGGTTTGCAATTTTATTCATTACCTTAATGGGTGAGGAAATTTTGTGAAATAATGTGAAGACGTTGCAATGTTTTGTGATTATCCTGCTTACAGATTGAGTTAAACGAGATTTTTATTTGTCAGGATCAAATCAAGGTGGCAACAATTTGACTCTGAAAGGGTGGCCACTCACGGTGACGAATCCTTTATAATATTTATTTTAAATTAAACATTACCGATGGTTAACTTCATGTTTTCAAATATATAAAACTAAACATCGTTTAGTAATGAAACTACAAATTGAGTTATTCAGTTTCACTATTTAACGTTGTCCTTTTCATATTATAGGGGTTGGAGCAACTTCGTTCTGGTTTACTCCAACAACAGAAACCTTTCATACAGAATCCACAGCCTTTTCATCAACTTCCAATGTTGTCTGCGCAACATCAACAACAGCTTATGTTAGCACAGCAAAACCTGGCATCACCATCCGCAAGTGATGAAAGTAGAAGACTTAGAATGCTACTGAACAGTAGAAATATGAGCATAGGTAAGGACGGCCTTTCAAATCCTGTTGGTGATGTAGTATCGAATGTTGGATCACCCCTTCAAGCAGGTGGTCCTCCTTTTCCCCGTGCTGATACGGATATGATGATGAAGGTGCTTGTTCATGCAATTTATCTTTTCATCTTCATTACAGATCCTGCGAAAACTTCCCTTTAATAAAATCTTAAATTGCAAAATGTTTGGTAAGTTAATGTTTGTTTTTGTAGATGAAACTGGCTCAGTTACAACAACAGCAGCAGAATGCCAATCCACAGCAGCAGCAACTTCAACAGCATTCTCTTTCAAATCAGCAATCTCAGTCTTCAAATCATAACATGCATCAGCAAGATAAAGTAGGGGGAGGTGGTGGCAGTGTCACCGGAGATGGTAGCATGTCAAACTCATTTAGAGGAAATGATCAGGTCAGTCCTTTACCTCGAGGAATCATTGGAAATCGAACCTATAAATATTTTCTGACTTTTTTAATTGAGTCTGAAATGGGTTTCTAACATTTTGTTATGAATGAATTCAAGGTTTCCAAAAACCAGACCGCAAGAAAGAGAAAGCAACCTGTTTCTTCTTCCGGTCCTGCCAATAGCTCAGGAACAGCTAACACAGCAGGTCCATCTCCGAGTTCAGCACCCTCAACTCCCTCGGGCTCAACTCATACCCCTGGTGATGTGATATCAATGCCTTCTTTACCTCATAATGGTAGTTCTTCCAAGCCATTAATGATGTTTGGCACTGATGGCACCGGAACTCTTACCTCACCTTCCAACCAATTGGTGAGTGTCTCTTCTATGTGATTTGAATTAATGGAAGGAATAATAAGTTCCTTGCATGTAGACTCATTGCCATTCCATTTTGGCAGTGGGATGATAAGGATATTGAATTGCAGGCAGATGTGGATCGCTTCGTTGAGGATGCGTCTCTTGATGATAATGTTGAGTCTTTTTTATCTCATGATGATAATGACCCTAGAGATCCAGTTGGACGTATGGATGTAAGCAAAGGTGCAGTAAACACCAACATTTTATCTATCAATATTTTTTTTTGCCATTACCAAGCACCTAATTTTATTCCAAATTAGCTTCTGTAGCATAGATTGCACGTGCAAAGTGCAAAGTTCTTGGTAATATTAGTAAGAAAGGGCTATAATGTTTTGTATATGAAGCTGTTATGTTGCTTTTAATTTTATTGACTTTCATAAAAGCGAGATTCATGATTCATTTTGAAACTGAGGGTACGAGTTTGCCTATTTTCAGGTTTCACATTTTCTGAAGTAAGTTCTGTCCGTGCAAGCACAAGCAAAGTTGTTTGTACTCATTTCTCATCCGACGGCAAATTGCTTGCTAGTGGCGGCCATGACAAAAAGGTTAGTTAGATCATTATGCTGGGAAAACATGTTTTAGCGCTTTATCTGTGCAATTGATTTCTAAATATTCCGAGTTAACACCTCTAATTGACCTGCTTGAAAATTGATGAACAAAATCCCGAACCATTGTATTGTATCGTTTATTCGGTTTATACTTAGAATGTGACATTTCATCTGCTTGTTTGACAATGCAGGCTGTTTTATGGTACACAGATTCTCTAAAGCAGAAAGCTACTCTTGAAGAGCATTCATCATTAATTACTGATGTTCGTTTTAGCCCAACCCTGCCTCGTCTTGCAACATCTTCATATGACAAAACTGTCCGTGTTTGGGATGTTGACAATGTAAGTTCATTTTGTTTGTGCTAATCTTGATAACTTTTGAGAAATTGTTTTGGTAAAAATGTCATGTTGAAAGTTTGTAATTGATAGAATAAAATCAGGGAAAGTTCTTTCTATTATCATAGGCATATTTGATGCAAGGTCGGAAGTGGCCAACGATTATGATAGTTTGTTTGATGGATTGTGTTTTTCTTGTTTGTTATTTGACATTAGCTTTTATGTAATTACCAATGCAGCCCGGGTATTCGCTTCGTACCTTCACTGGTCATTCTGCATCTGTTATGTCACTAGACTTTCACCCTAATAAAGAAGACCTTATCTGCTCTTGTGACTACGATGGCGAGATAAGATATTGGAGTATTAACAATGGCAGTTGTGCTAGAGTGTCAAAGGTAGTATTATAGCATCATCTTTATTCACAATTTTTTGTTTTACGAATTCGCCAAAACTGATTTTTTTTCTTTTCTTTTTTATCAATTAGGGTGGCACTGCACAGATGAGATTTCAACCTCGTCTAGGGAGATACCTCGCTGCTGCTGCAGAGAACGTTGTCTCTATACTTGATGTCGAGACACAAGCATGCCGATATTCACTAAAGGTCGGTTAAAAAAGACATTTTACGTCTCTTTTTCATACTCTTTCCAAGAGGGTACTGGTTTTACTGATTGGAGTATATTGCAGGGTCACACAAAGTCCATACATTCTGTATGTTGGGATCCATCTGGGGAATTCTTGGCATCTGTTAGTGAGGACTCTGTCAGGGTTTGGACTCTCGGAACCGGAAGCGAAGGGGAATGTGTTCATGAGCTTAGCTGTAACGGCAATAAGTTTCACTCGTGTGTTTTCCATCCAACATACTCGTCACTGCTGGTCATTGGCTGTTACCAGGCAAGTCTACATCCGATTGTATTTTTTTACCCGTTCCAATATCCTGCATGAATTTAAATGAATCCGACCGATCCATAACAACTCCTAATAATACTATAATCTGCAGTCATTGGAGCTATGGAACATGACAGAGAACAAGACGATGACTCTGTCCGCTCACGACGGTCTTATTGCTGCTCTGGCCGTTTCCACCGTAAACGGTTTGGTTGCTTCAGCTAGTCATGACAAGTTTGTCAAGCTCTGGAAGTGACCTGACCTCACCTGGCAGGTGTACTATGTTGTACAATACAAGGTTGTTTTTTATTTATTTATGTGTTTATTCATAACATGCCTGTGCTTCATTCCTCTTTTTCCTATGTAACAATAGATTCTAGTAACAACCTTTTGCAACATTATCACCATTCTTGTTACATGTTTCATTATTGTTTTACTTGGAGATTTCTGTTGCTGTATCATCAAACTGGACATTATAATATTGTTGTGTTTCTTTTTATGGTTAGTGATGATGATCGTGTCTTATAATACTATTTGAAGTTGAAATTGTGATAGCAACATTGCAAGGTACTGATACAATGCGAATTATGGTAGACCTGCACATTGCATGGGACGTTCAGACAATGTTTGCAACAACTTTTCAAACTTTTATCCTCAAGCAACCATCCTTATACTTTAGTTTTAGCAACTCATCCCTAATTACTTTTCTTGCAATTGTTCCATGTTAGCCCTAATATTATTACTCATGTCCTCTACCAGTTTCTCATGGCTTAAAGCCTGTTAGGTTTGTCAAGAATGGCTACTCCTACACATCAATACACAAAAATAAACTACAAGAAAGAGCACCTAGCATTTAAGCCTCTAACAATATCATGATAACAACCAAATCATATATTTTTTTTCTTTTTTATGTATTCATTATTATTTATCACCACTTTATATTAGAAACCTACTCTTAAATCTTTTAATTTTCAAATTATTTATAAAAAAATAATAGTATAAATAGTTTCTTTAATTTTTCTATATTATAGACCAACTAATCAAAACATCCTAAGAATTCTTCCCATTTTTTAACTTTATATTTTTAAATTTCATCTCAAATATCACCTTTACACTCTTTTCTAGTCTATTTATACATAATATTTTTAAATAATTAGTTAAAATAATATTGATTTTAAAGCATTAAAACTCAATAATTTAATATGTAACATTTTGACATTATTGATAGAATTATTATATAATTATTTTGTAATCATAAATATTAGTTACATGTAATTACGCTGATAATTACTCTACGTGATTTTTAATCAATGCCGGTATCTCCTACCGTCAGTCTCTCATACGACCATTGTTTCCTTTCTTCCTCTCCACTTGCAATATGTATTTTTCCTGTTGCGAAGAAAGCAACATGGTGACTTCTCTTCCAAGGGAGAAACCTCGACACCACTCCCCTCATCTTCTGTCAAGCTGGAATTTCTTCTCGCTTTCACAGTTTCTAGCATTAGGAATAATATTCCTATTGTGCTTGACGTGGAAACTAATCACTACGACACATAGGCAGATCTATTTCGCAGTCATGCCCACTCTCACCGGGTCCTGCATCATACCGTGCCTTCTGTTGACTTTAGTGGATCTATTCCACTATTTTAATTGACTTTCTAACCACCATCATGGAACCTGAATCCACGACTTTGGTTGTTTGGAAGCGGCGTTTTTATGACCTCTTTCAAGATAATCATAACACACATGCTGTCACTCATGGGCATAATTCTCTAGTGTTCGCACTGAGATTTTTTCAAATGTATCTGCATATTGTCAACGTCTGAAGATGCTTTCTGACCGGTTACGAGATGTCAGTGCTCTTATGAATAATCACCATATGGTCCTTCAGCTTATCTCCGACCTTATTGATGCCTACCAGGATGTTTCCATATTAATTCGATAGAGCAATCCGCTCCCCTTATTTCATCAGGCTTGTTCCATGCTTACATAGGAATAAATCAGCTTATCTAAGATGACACCAACCGAGTCTCTCGCCGCTTATCTTACCACCTAACATCATACTTCTGACGACTCATTCCAGAGCACCAATCATCGCTTTGACAACCACTCTTGTTCTTACAACACCCAAAATCAAGTGGTAATTGTCGTAACCATGGCGGTCCTCTTGGTGGAAGCACACGAGGTTCTCCTACTTGGAAGAAACAACAATATTCAACTTACTAATATTGAAGTTGGACTATGCCACCATGGCCCATGCCTCTTTGCCCGTATCCTACTACTCAACGGACTTGCCCTTATGCTCCTCCCTATAAACAAGGCATTATGGGCCAGTGTCCTCAGGATTGCACTGCCATGGCTTCAATAGCACCCACTGACATCACATATGCTATGTACACCATGTCGCTCACTCCTCCAGAAGACACACGGTACATGTACATGACTGCCTCTTCCCACATAGAGGTGTCATAAGGTAATATTTCGTCTTATTCTAATATGAGTCACTTAAATCATAAATTGTTTGTTGGTAGCAGAAAAGGTATTCCAATTCATGGATCTAGACACACAACCCTACCCACATCCCATAAACACAATCCGTTGAACCTTACCCATGTTTTTCATACAACACAAATTGTCAAAAATTTGATTTATGTGCGACAATCTCACTACTAACAATAATGTTTATGTTTCTTTTGATCCCTTTGGATTTTTGGTCAATGAATTTCAGATGGGGATTCCACTCATGAGATGTGATAACCTTGGAGATCTCTATCCAGTTACTATTTCCTATCCTTTTGCTGCTCTTGCTTACAGTCTCTGGCACAATCGTCTCAGACATCCCAGTTCTTAATATTTATAGTCTCTTTTATAACAATAAGTTCATTAGTTATAAACACTTCAATTCTAGGACAGTTTACGCTTATTGTATGTTCGGAAAACATGTTAGTTTTCCTTTTGTTTCATCCAATAATGTTACTATGATGCCCTTTGATATTTTACATAGTGACTTATGGACATCACCAATTTTGAGTTCAGTTGGTCATCGTTATTATGTTTAATTATTTTGAAGATTTTTTGGATTTTCTGTGGACGTTTTCTCTAACAAATAAATCTCAAGTTTTTGAAATCTTCAATTCTATCTCAAATCAAATTTGCACACAATTTTCTCAAACTGTCAAATGTTTTCAATGCAATAACGGGAGGGAATATGACAATATATTTTTTTCATAATTATTATACTGCTAATGTTCTCATTTTGCTTCTCTTTTCATCACACTTCATTAAAAAATGGCAAGGCATAACGAAAAGAATGCACCATTAACAACATGACCCACTCTTCTAGCTCATGCTTCCGTTTCTCCCTCGTTTTGGTATCATCCACTTTAAATTGGTACATATCTTCTTAACATTCTTCCCTAGAAAACCATTTCGAATCTCTCTCCTATTCAACTTATGTATCAACGCGATCCTTCTTACACATATCTTTGTGTCTTTGGGTGTATTTGTTATCCCTTCTTTCCCTCCACTACCTTTAACAAATTACAACCCCACTCCACTCCCTGTGTTTTCTTAGGGTATCCCCTTAATAAGAAAGGTTATAAATGTTTTGGTTTGCCAGACAAAAAAATAATCATCTCGCGGCATGTCATCTTTGATGAGAATCAGTTCCCCTTTGCCTGCTTGCCCTTCACACCTAACCCTACATATGACTGTTACATTGATGCTTTACACCCTTATATTGTACATTAGTGGACTCACCTGTCTTTACAGTCTCCACCAGATAACCTTCTCAGAAACTCATCTATACCCGACAACATATAACACATGTAACACTTGAGACTAAAAAGGGTGGAGAATGGATGTAACACTCGAGGCCAAAGAGGGCAGAGAGCGGTCACCAAATTCACATCAAAATGAAAGAGATCTTGAGGTTGTGCATGGATGAGACTGCTTGCTTTAAGGAAGAGTTATATGCATTAATTTGTACTACCTATACCAATAAGATGCATATTCTTTTTGATAGCCTAACAAATAAAAACCTCATAGTTAAACGTGCTTGACTTGAAGTAGTAATTTGATGAGTGGCCTTTTGGGAAGTTTTTCGAAAAACGGGTGAATAAGGACAAAACATGCTAAAAGATCCATGTTAGTTTGTGGGGTCAGCCGATAATCCTGAAAGTAGTTTGGGGCGTTACAACATCAGCCTCCCCAGACACTCCCTTTTCCTCCTCTTCGAATCACCTTGATTCCTCTCCCTTACGTACACCACCAGATCAAACATGTACCTCTCGCCTCTTATACTTTAATCTCTCATCTCTTATATTCTTTCCTTTTCATCTTCTCATTTTATGCCATTGTTCTCTCTTTCAATTATGTTTTTATTGCATCTAGCATCTCTTTCGTTTTTTCTTTTTTTTATCTTCTCTAACCTCTCATATTTTTTTTTCTTTTTTTGTTTTACTATAATGTTTTTGATATTTTTTTATGCTACTATTTTATGTTTTTTATTTTACTTTTGACTATCTTATTTTTGTATATTGAATGAGAAGTTTTTGTCTAAATATGATGAGTTTTGTTGTTATTTGGTAATGTATGAATGACTAAACACAAAGTTATGTTGTTCTTATTAGATCTTTGCAAATTTATGAGGTCTTCCCTCAAATTTAATTAGACGTCACATGACCCATTTCCGACCAAAGGTCGGTTCCTTTTCTCTCTACCAAATGAAAACCTAGTCAGAGGTAGACGTGTGGCTGACCCAACACTGCATATGGAGTGACGAGCTACCTGATGGGGGTGGGCCGTGATTGTATGTGAGCAATTAATTGGTGTAGTCAAACATACAAATCGTCTCTAGTATCCCCCTTATATTTTGGTAGGGAATTAATTGTTGTAGTCGAACGTACAAAGTGTCTCCGAAAACACCCATGTCTTTAGGTGGAGGATTGATTTTTGTAACCGGATGTACAAAGTGTTTCCGATAGCACCCATGACTTTAGATGTACCAGATATCGATCACGTCAGTCGTACATAGGGTTTTCCATTACTAGCACAATCACAAAGAAACAAAGATCTTAAAAAATACCAAATTTCATTAATCAATGCTATATATTTTCGTACATATAGAAAATTATGATACAATCATAACATTTAATCATGAATGGGAATGGGGGAAACAAAACCTGGCAGGTTAACCTATTGTCCTTGCTTTCCATGGCCAGTCTAGCCACTTTTTGGGGGACGGGTGCCAATATAGTTGAGTTTCCCTATGAGGGAAGCTACATTCATCTCCATGGCCACACCTTCTCCTTGATCCTTCATCTTTAGATGCACCGATGAGGCTATGACGTTCAACAGGTTGCAAAAGGTATTCTCAATATACATCCGTCCCTCACCCATTGAGCGAGTGCGCGTATTGATTTTTGTGTGTTAGTAGTAGCTTTTTACTTTTGACTACTCACTACTAACCATTGGATGATTAGGAATTAACTATTATGTAGCAACTATCTATGCTACATAAGGTTGTTATAGTAACTCAGTATTCCAACCTTCCAAAACTCAGTATTGATGCACTATTGGTAAATATTTTACCAGAAAGTGTTCAAAGGTGTATATTTGTCATATCAACTGTACGTTCCCCTATTTGCGTCTTCTTTTTACCTACGAGATTATTTTCTTGTCTGGCAATTATAACTTGCATCAACAACTGAGGTATGGTTCTCGAAGTGAGTATTCATATTTTCTTCTAACTTCATGTATGTTTGGGACAAGTTTAGCATCTTCTGATTTTTTTACCTTATTTTTTCCCAGCTTGGTGTAGAAAAGATGGTCGCGGAGGAGTTCATTCTCGAAGATTTGACATTTAAGGGCTTCTTCAGGCCATTCTACCTCCAATTCAACTTGAGTAAACTGATCAATGTATGACCATCGACTCTCTTTTTCTCCTTGCATGATGTAACTTAAGGATGCTATAATAACATGTTGCCTTTTATGGGCGGTGAAGTGTGTAGTGAGAAAATCACAGAAATCCATCTAGGATTCTATACAACCTCCTAGAAGACCTTTGAACCACAACCTAACTGGTTCAACTAAGGTTAATGCTATAAGCTTGCACTTGGAAGCATCATCAACACTGTAGTAATTGAGTAAGTCATTGACGAGTTGGACGTGTTCGTCGAAGTCTCCCTTTCCATTGTACTATTCCAATTTAGGATATTTTTGCATTGACTTAGGAATATTGCTTTCTAAAATTTGGGCACATAATGGGTGCTTAAGATGTATCCTTTTTGATTGGTGTTCACCTCTATCTGGGGATGAAGTGTGACTACCTCAGTCTTTTCCTGGACTTCGAGGAGGAGAATTTCATTTTCCTCCTCTCGAAAAGTCTTTTGACATATGGAATTTGCTTCCATTTGTAGTGGATAGTTCTGGTCAAACGACACGGTCTCTCCTGGATCCGACTTCCTGGACCGAGTTTGCCCGGGGTTAAACATGATGGAGGCTTTATTCCAAGCGAATGAACTTCTCCTCTATTGTCTTAGAGTTTTGTTGTTGAACAATGTTGTAGATAGCGTTGAGTAACTCATTCGTTCCTTGAACGCATAGGTTCGCTTCAAGAATTAAAAAACCATGCGATATGTTTGGTCGATAAATGGGAAGAGAAGTTGGAACTCCAAGATGTGGAGCTTGAGCGATCCTCGTTCTTGGAGGAGGAAAGACTAGATCTAGCTATGGAGAAATGTCGATGCCAATATTGTTTCCGTCATGAGGAGGAGTGGCAGTGTGGTTGATTGACAATTGTCGAAGTTATGACGGGTGCAACCCAAGGCGACGTCGCGTGTGGTGGTGTAACAAGTAAATCTAGATCCAACCATTTCCACAAAATAAAAAAGTCGAAGATACAGAGCATTGAAGATCCGGATTTTTTTCTAAACTGCAATAGTTGAGGAATTTGAATTAATCGATCACAACCGAATTTTGTAGTCGATTTTCTGGTTCTTCCTATAGACTTCAAGGAGAACTCATCACTTGAAAACTGAATGTAGAGATATAGAATTGTAAGAATATGGGAATCAAAAGTCTTTTTCCAAAGATGGTGCCACTGTTCTATTCTGGAACCAAACATAAAATGAGGTGGAAAAGCTACAACGGAGTAGAGCTTCCGATGTGGTGGAGCAGGATTGTACCAATAAAGTTAGAACTCTGACGCTCAAATTAGTGTATAAAAGAGTAGAGAGTATTCACAGTGTGTTTGAAACTTGTTACATGAAATGACGTCATTCTCTATATATAGGGAAGAAGAATAACGACCTTGCTATCTTTCTGATGTGGAATCCAAAAGACCATTAGATGAGTATGAGGTATAGATCTCCTGCAACGAGGTACATGATAGTCAGGAGAAGATTCTAGAAGTGTGACTGAGTAGTTGACTGATGTGTTTTTATCCGAAGTATTCTATCTCTAGATCGTGAGATAGAAAGCAGTATGATCAACCCGAAATAGTGATGATGAAACAACAAACAATCTTTATTTTCTATAACACTACTTGTCTCATCGGTGAAGTAGGAATCCAATAAATATATCGATCTAAGAATAAGCTATGGACCCTTTTGAAAATCAATGTACATGGTAAATAATAAACTACATATTAGACGTTAGATCTTGTCACGTTACTAGGTATAAAAATCGGTTAGACCTTCAAAATTGCTAACAACCATTTCTATTATGCAATGCTGTTATTTTATCCGTTACTATTTTATCATTACATTTTATTAATTAGTTAACTAATGTGTGTAAGATCTATAGACTTTTATGTTAAAAAAATTAGTTAACATATCCGTACATTTGTTTTTTTTTTAAAATTTATAAAATGACATATCTTGTATCCGTACTATCTGTGCATCATAACTTATCGGAGAATTATTATACACAATTTTATACTAGTTTCGGTCAAAAAATCAAATTAAATCGAAGATTGTTCGAAATACTACTAAACTTTTCATATCCTTTCTATATGGTACGAGAGAAAGTTATGATGGAAGTCTAAGCAAAAAATTATCTAAAAATTAGAATCTATGAAACTTTTTGAAATGCAAGTTTAAGTCAAAAAATCGTAGTATATTATACACAATCTTATACTAGTTTCGGTCAAAAATTCAAATTAAATCAAAGATTGTTCGAAATGCTATGAAACTTTTCAAATCCTTTCTATATGTTACTAGGGATGGTTATGATGGAAGTCAATACAAAAAATTATCTCAAAATTAGATTCTATGAAACTTTTTGAAATACTAGTTTCGGTCAAAAAATCGTAGTATATTATATACAATCTTATACTAGTTTCGGTTCAAAAAATCAAATTAAATATTGGATTGTTCAAAATGCTACGGAACTTTTCAGATCCTTTCTATATGTTACTAGGGAAGGTTATGATGGAAGTCCATGCAAAAAATTATCTAAAACTTAGATTCTATGAAACTTTTTGAAATACTAGTTTCGATAAAAAATCTTAGTATATTATACACAATTTTATACTAGTTTCAGTCAAATAATCAAATTAAATCGAGGATTGTTTGAAATGCTACGAAACCTATCGAATCCTTTCTATATGTTACGAGAGATGGTTTTGATGAAAGTCCATGCAAAGAAATCATCTCAAAATTATATTCTATGAAACATTTTGAAATACTAGTTTCTGTAAAAAATTGTATTATATTATACACAATTTTATACTAGTTTCGGTCAAAAAATAAAATTAAATCGACTATTGTTCGAAATGCTACGAATATTTTCAGATATTTTCTATATGTTACGCGGAAAGGTTATGATGGAAGTCCAAACAAAAAATTATCTCAAAATTAGATTCTATGAAAGTTTTTGAAATGCTTGTTTAGGTAAAAAAATCATAGTATATTATTATACACAATTTCATACTAGTTACGGTAAAAAAATTAAATTAAATCGATGATTGTTCGAAATGCTACGAAACTTTTCAGAATTAGATTCTACGAAACTTTTCAGAATTAGTTTCGGTAAAAAATCGTAGTATATTATACACAATTTTATACTAGTTTCGGTCAAAAAATCAAATTAAATTGAGGACTGTTCGAAATGCTACGACTCTTTTCAGATCCTTTCAATATGTTACGAGGGAAGGTTATGATGGAAGTCCGTGCAAAAAAATTATCTCAAAATTAGATTCTATGAAATTTTTGAAATACTAGTTTCGGTCAAAAATTGTAGTATATTATACACAATTTTATACTAGTTTCGGTCAAAAAATCAAATTAAATTGAGAATTGTTCGAAATGCTACGAAAATTTTGAGATCCTTTCTATATGTTATGAGAGAAGGTTATGATGGAAGTCCATCCAAAAAAATCATCTCATAATTAGATAATATGAAACTTTTTGAAATGCTAGTTTAGGTCAAAAAATCGTTGTATATTATACACAATTTTATACTAGTTTCGGTCAAATAATCAAATTAAATCGAGGATTGTTAGAAATGCTACGAAACTTTTCATATCCTTTCAATATGTTACGAGGTAATGTTATGATGGAAATCCATGCAAAAAATTATCTCAAAATTAGATTCTATGAAACTTGTTGAAATACTAGTTTCGGTCAAAAATTGTAGTATATTATACACAATTTTATATTAGTTTAGGTCAAAAAATCAAATCAAATTGAGGATTATTCGAAATGCTATTAGACTTTTCAGATCCTTTCTATATGGTACGAGGGAAGGTTATGATGGAAGTCTAAGCATAAAGTTATATCAAAATTAGATTCTATGAAACTTTTTGAAATTTAAGTTTAGGTCAAAAAATCGAGTATATTATACACAATCTTATAATAGTTTCGGTCAAAAAATCAAATTAAATCGAGGATTGTTCGAAATGCTACGAAACTTTTCAGATCCTTTCTATATGTTACTAGGTAAGGTTATGATGGAAGTCCATGCAAAAAATTATCTCAAAATTAGATTCTATGAAACTTTTTGAAATACTAGTTTCGGTCAAAAATTTTAGTATATTATACACAATTTTATACTAGTTTCTGTCAAAAATTCAAATTAAATTGAAGAATGTTCGAAATGCTACGAAACTTATCAGATCCTTTCTATATGTTACGAGAGATGGTTTTGATGGAAGTCCATGTAAACAACTTATCGCAAAATTATATTCTATGAAACATTTTGAAATACTAGTTTCTGTAAAAAATTGTAGTATATTATACACAATCTTATACTAGTTTCTTTCAAAAAATCAAATTAAATTGAGGATTGTTCAAAATGCTACGAAACTTTTCAGACCCTTTCTATATGTTACTAGGGAAGGTTATGATGGAAGTCCAAGCAAAAAATTATCTCAAAATTAGATTCTATGAAACTTTTTGAAATACTAGTTTCGGTCAAAAAATCTTAGTATATTATACACAATTTCATACTAGTTTCGGTCAATTAATCAAATTAAATCGAGGATTGTTCGTAATGCTACGAAACTTTTCAAATCCTTTCTATATGTTACTAGGGAATGTTATGATGGAACTCCATGCAAAACATTATCTCAAAATTATATTCTATGAAACTTTTTGAAATATTAGTTTCTGTAAAAAATCGTAGTATATTATACACAATTTTATACTAGTTTCGGTCAAAAAATCAAATTAAATCGAGGATTGTTCGAAATGCTACGACACTTTTCAGATCCTTTCTATATGTTACGATGGAAGGTTATGATGGAAGTCCATGCAAAAAAATTATCTCAAAGTTAGATTCTATAAATTTTTTGAAATATTAGGTTTGGTCAAAAACTGTAGTATATTATACACAATTTTATACTAGTTTCGGTCAAAAAATCAACTTAAATCAAGGACTGTTTGAAATGCTACGAAAATTTTGAGATCCTTTCTACATGTTACGAGGGAAGGTTATGATGGAAGTCCATGCAAAAAAATTATCTCATAATTAGTGTTCCGGACTGGCCCAATTTTCAGACTTGGACCCAATCCATCTTCAAATCCATGACGATCTAACAACTCTTTGGCACCTGATGCATTCTCAGTCTTCCCGGAAGTCCGTCCGACCGGCTACCAACCCTGCCGACCGTGATTCGCACCCAGCAAGTGTCGAATCCTCCAGGATCTGCCAATGTCCACTTGCTCGACAAACCCTTCGCTTGGAAATGACACCCTCCGATCGGGGTCTTGTCCGAGCAGTCCAAGCATCCTTCCAACAATTAGTTTCTGGCAGTTACCTATTATTGGGGGATCTATGATCCAGGCCCAATGAAAGGGACCAATAGCCATGCATTGGGGGGTATTATATAAACCATTTCGTATGAGAGGGTCAGGTATTCAATTTCTTACTCTAAATATCGTACTTGCTCACTCATTGCTCGCTCTCTGACTTTAGCATCGGGGGGCCTTGTAGGTACACCCCCTTCCTCTCACCATCAACCATGCTTCATCCACGTTCGACGTCGGCCACATCGAATCCTGATCTCCAGGTACGATCAGGTGGCGCCGCCTGTGGGAACTCTGATTTCCCCGTTCTTCTTCTTCAAAGACTCTCAAGAACCAAAGTTTTATCTCTAAAGATCCATGGCTGCTCATGACAATTCGTGCAAAGCCCGGACTGCTGATGGTGTTCTACTTACCCAACGAGGAAGTAACTTGATCACTCCCTCACATGAAGAAACCGTCCAAGATCGCCAAGACGGAAAACCGCTTCACCCTCTCCCGAGCGTGGTCAACCGCTCGAGAGTCATCTAGAGGCCGTTCCCTCCCTGGCTACACCAACATGCAGGTCGCCCTCAGCATCTACAGGCCTGATGATTTCTTTTTACCCGATCATTTGGGAAGTCCAGGATATCTTTCGTCACAAAGCCCTTGGGAAGCCTTCCCCTCTGCAATGGTGATATCAGGGGGATGATTCAACAAGAGTACCGTTGGCTCCATAAAGAGGAAGTTCGACCAACTGATTGCAAAGGGGCCAGCCCAGAACGCCACTTTGGATCCGCCCAGAGGCAACTCCGTGCCGATTTCCTTTTACAAAGAAGAACTGCTGGGAGGGGCACCTAAAGCCAGCATCCCTTTGCTCTTTCAGGCTCAGATGGTCAATTTCGGCGTTCGCCGAATTCTGGTCGACCAAGGCAGTTCGTGCGACATCATGTATTCACAACTGTTCTCAACGCTTTAGCTGAACGAGACTCACCTAACACCTTATATAGGATCCGACCTACAAGGTTTCAACGGGGCGGTGTCTCGCCCATGGGGTTACGTCGACCTCATCGTCACTTTTGGAGCAGCAGAGACTGCTCGATCCGTCTGCGTCCAGTTTCTGGTGGTCGATTGTCCATCCCTTTACCAGTGCATTGTCGACCGACCAACGTTGGCCGAACTCATTGTTGTTCCGTCAACTATTCATCTAAAGATGAAATACTACACAACGTCGGGAAGAATGGCCACCTTGCACGGTGATGTCGAAGCTGCCCATCGCTGCTTTGAGGTAGCCTCTAAAGGCCTTAGCTCGATATCGTACCAGCCCAAAGCTTCCACTGCGACATCTTCCGAGAGCTCGAAGGTATCCAAGCCTCTCCCTCGGGTCGACTCCATTGACTTAGACTGCAGGTTCCCAGACGAAGGCGAAGGCTCCCAGCAACCCTCCACTTCATTATCCCGACCAATCTCGTACGGTGAATTTGAGCTAATTCCTCTGGGGGAAGATCCAAACGATGCGTAAAAATCGGAGCTCACCTTCCAGACTTGGAAAAGAGACAGCTGGAAACATGCCTGAAAGGAAATGCCGACCTATTCGCCTGAAGTGCAACAGAGATGCCCGAACTCGACCCAGATGTGGCCTGCCACCACCTCTCCATTGATCCAGCTCACAAAGCTGTCGCCCAGCGCAGGAGGTAGCAGTCGACCGAGAAAACTAAAGCGGCCAAAAAAGCTGTAGAAGACATCCTAGAGGCAAACTTTGTAACAGAGGCCCGGTACACCACCTGGCTCTCAAATGTTGTACTCGTTAAAAAGTCGAAATGGAAAATGGAGAATGTGTTTTGACTATACCGATCTTAACCGGGCTTGCTCGAAAGATGCTTATCCCTTACTGAATATTGACAAACTGGTCGACAACTCGGCCAGTTTCAAACTACTATCGTTTATGGACGCCTATTCAGGATACAATCAAATCCCCATGGCCGTGACCGAAAAAAAACACACGGCCTTCATGACCGAATCAGGCAACTACTACTATAACATTATGCCCTTCGGCCTAAAAAACGCGGGCGCTACTTATCAGCGCATGATGAACAAAGTTTTCCGAGCAGAAAACTTAGACATGCTCGAAGTATACATAGACGATATGATCATTAAATCTCAGCAAGAGACAAATCACGCTTCCCACCTTCGAAACGTGTTCGACCAAGCTCGAAAATGCAAAATGCATTTTAATCCTAAGAAATGCACGTTCGAAGTTCGGGTAGGCAAGTTCCTCGGGTTTTACCCGACTGAGCGAGGAATCGAAGCCAACCCTGACAAATGTCGAGCATTTACGGAGATTCCTACACCAAAATCTGAGAAATATATACAATCGTTAAATGGGGTGCTCGCCTCGCTCGCCTGATTCGTGGCTAAATTTGGCCAGTACACTCTTCCATTCTACAAGCTCCTTCGTAAGGAGTCAGCCTCCGAATGGACTGACGAATGCGAGCAAACTTTAGCCCACTTGAAAAGAGCATTATCCGAGCCCCCAGTGCTCTCCATGCATAATGAAGGAGAAATTCTATATCTTTACCTCGAGGTCGCAAACGAGGCCGTAAGCGCAGCTCTCATTCGTGAATTGCCTGAGGGGAAGAAACCAATTTACTTCACGAGCAAGGCCTTGCATGGCCCAGAGCTGCGGTATCAACATATCGAAAAAGTAGCAATGGCCCCTCCTCTTCGCAGCAAGAAGGCTTATACACTATTTCTTGGCCCATACGATTGTCGTAAGAACCGACCAACCCATTCGGCAACTGCTCGGAAGGCCAGACATGGCTGGGCGAATGCTAAAATGGTCATTAAAATTATCTGAGTTCGACATTAGGTATGGGGGAAGACAAACTCTGAAGGACCAAGCATTGGACGATTTCGTAGAAAAACTCACCTTTCCCGAGCAGACACCAGCGCCCACATCCTAATGGACCATTTTCGTGGATGGAGCTTCTAGCTCGGCAGGCAGCGGGGCAGGGGTTATGTTAGAAAATGAAGAGGGAACCATCATCGAGGTTTCCCTGACTCTATCCTTCCCTACTTCCAATAATCAAGTGGAATACGAGGCCTTCGAGGCCGGTCTACGCCTAGCAGCCGACCTTGGTGTGGAGGATATCATTATATGCACGGACTCCTAGTTGTTCGCCAACCAAGTGAGAGGAGATTTCCAAGCAAAAAATGACACTATGTATGGATACTTGTCCTTGGTCAAAGAGAAACTAAAACGATTTGCGTCCGTAGAAGTTAGGAACGTTCCACGCAAAAACAACACCCGAGCGGATATCTTATCCAAATTAGCCAGTACCAAGAGGAAGGGAGGCAATAAGTCTATCATACAAGAGATACTCCCCCTACCTAGCATCAGACAAGCTTCGGCCCTGGTAGATGTCAATATCGTGGGCGACGCTAATTGTTGGATGACTCTGGTGTTCAATTATTTGACCAAAGAGGAGCTCCCGACTGACCCAAACGCAGCTAGTATCGTGTGACGCAGGGCTTGCTCGTACGTCATGGTTAGAAGCAAGATGCACTGTAGAGGTTTCTCTATGCCCCTCCTCAGATGCGTTGAAGAAGAAAACGTACCACATGTATTGAGAGAAGTCCACGAAGGAATCAACGCACAACATCAGGGCGGGAGATCATTAGTACGCAAAGTCCTACGAGCAGGATATTATTGGCCGACAATGTAGAGCGACACAAAAGAGCATGTCAAGAAATGCGATAAATGACAACGGCACAGTGATGTACACGTAGCACCCCCTACCGAGCTGAAGTCGCTATCCTCCCCATATCCGTTCGCCTGGTAGGGGCTGGACATCCTAGGCCATTTTGTTGTCGGCTCAGGTCATAAAAAATACCTCATTGTAGGCATCAACTACTTCACTAAGTGGATAGAGGCAGAGGCTTTGGCCAAAATCACTGCACTTAACATCCTACGTTTCTTCAAGCGAAACATCCTTGCTCGGTTCGGGGTACCGCTCGCCATCGTAACAGACAATGGAACCCAATTCACTAACAAACATTTCCAGAAGTTCGTGGCCTCAGTAGGAACCAAACAACACTTCGCCTTAATCGAGCATTCGAAAACTAACGGGCAGACAGAAGCACCGAACATGGTAATCCTAAGAGGACTAAAACGAAGACTAGACGAACATAAAAAACGTTGGGTCGAAGAATTGCATAACGTACTTTGGGCATACAGAACTATGCCTCATTCAATGATTGAGGAGTCCGCATTTCGATTGGCCTATGGGACCGAAGCGGTCATACCCATAGAAATGCACGTTCTGTCCAGACGAACGGAATCACCTATGGAACAAGACACTAACTCAAAGACACTTCGAGAGGAACTCGACCCGGTCTAAGAAATCCGATCAGGACTTGCTCTTCGAGAAGCTACCCTAAAAAAAAGATAGCCGATCGGCATGAAGCCAAGGTCGTCAAGCGAGCGTTCGAGGTTGTCAGCCTCGTCTTAAGGAGGAACCATAAGGACTCCAGGGAGGGGAAGCTGGCCCCGAATTGGGAAGGCCCATATCACGTCCGAGCGAAGACCGAAAACAGAGCCTATTACTTAGAAAATCTACAAGGGGAAGAGCTCGCTCGGCCATGGAACGCCGAGAAACTCAAACAGTACTGTAGCTAATACAAACGTCACCCTGCTCGACTCCACGGCGAGGAGCAGTCGATCCGACCCAACCTGCATGCCTAGGTACAAGCATTGAAGTCCAATACCCTTTAATCATCAGGACCCCCACACGAACGAGGGAGGTAACTGTTGTACAAACGAATACTCAAACGACTCCGTCGTCGCCTAAGTACCACGACTAGGCAAAACCCCAGCTCGTGATGGGACGTTCAAGCCACGGAGCCTATGCCATAATCTTGACCTGTGCGCCGCATCGGAGCAGGCCTCCGTACATCTGTTCGGTTCTCCTAACCAACGAATCACACTCTCCAACGAGCACTACCCCTTTATTCGAGAAAGTCCTCATATTTCTATACTTTGGCATCACACCTAGAGTTGCATACATTACGCGACAAAACTAGCGCCGAGCATAAAACACTAAGCAAAATTTCCCACATTCAAGCTAATGGTCCTCCGAGGGACGAGAAATTACTTATAACAATAAAAACGCTACATAAATAGCGAACGACCGCCAAGGCCAAAAACTTTGATAAAAAAGGTTGCGCCCTTGAAAAGACAACTTGTTCGGAATTACATTAAACGGGGACCACGTCCCTGAGAGAATAAAAATTACAAAAAAACGGCACGCATGCCGGACTAATTACCCTCCGCCAGGTGGGCATCAGGCTGGACTTCGTTCTGGACATGCGGATCCTCGACATGGACAGATTCTTCAGGCTGGGTCTCATTGACGATCATGTCGTCAGGAATGACAATATGACCATCCTTGACCTTATACAAATAATTGATGCGATAAATGTTGAGATCCATTTCTGGATGAAGTTCTTTGATCTGATCCACAACATTCTGGAAGCTCAGTTTGGTCGACTCCCGTAGCTCCTCCAAATCCTGGTCCAGCCTAGCTACGAATTGCGCTCGAGTCAACATGCCATTGGTATACTCATCCTCGTCCTCATTGGGCATAAATGCGTCTTTGAACCTCTTGTTTTGATCGAACGCCTTCCTTTTGTCCACCTCCAACTTAGCTATCACCTCGGCATGATCTTTAAGTGACTTGGTCGCCTCCTCGACAACCTTCTTGGCACTCTCTTCGGACGTCGCCAGAAGGGACTTCAAATGGATGATTTCCTGCTCATGTCTAGCCTCTCCCTCGACCAGCATCGAAGCCATGGTCACCACCCTCATAACAACACTCATATCCTGCACCAATGACAATCGTCGGGCATGGCGATCCATACTCTCGACATGCAGGGTATCCTCCTGTTGGACCTCCAATGTTGTTCCCTCGAAATAATTGCGCTTCACGAAATAGGGAGGCATAACGAACTTGGGTTTGGGAGAAACGTTAACGGTCAAATCCATCACAGTAAAGCCACCCTTTTGCTTCTTCAGTTGGGATGCCGATGGCACACCTGGGGAACCCTGAGCAATCGGTCCCGAGCCCAAACCACTCGTGGCGTTGCCCGCCAGCCGGGTCTGGACCATCTTGAGCTTCCTTTTATTGCTCTGCCTTAATTTTTCCTGAATCTTGTCCAGGGGCTTGGTCATAGAAACTGCAAAAGAAATAAATGGAAATAAAATTAGTACCGAGCATTGCAAACACGCAGATCGTCACACAAGATAAAATTAAGCACGACTACGAATACCAAAAAACACAGACACCTCCTGCATGTTTTTACAGACGAGGGTGCAGTTATATCGATCAGGGGATGCTCCATAACCTCCCCCTACCAGCATCGAGCATCTTTTTACCCTCTCTGTCGAACATCAGGATCGGTGTAAAGGATACCACCAGCTTGCGAAACTCTTCAAAGCTGGCATCGTCATTGTCGTTCAGCCTATCCCCGGTATAGAAAAATTCGCTCACGGGGGTATCATAGTGAAGATGGACCCATGAGAAAGGGAACCTCCAAATCCATCGTGGAACCTCCTTCCCTTGATCGTCAAGCCTGGGCACCCCGTTCGCATTAGTGTCGATCCCGCGAAAGCTAATCGATCGGGTTACCGCAGTGGTCGACGGTTCGACCAGGAAATAACCGTCCTTAAATGAGAGGATAGATTCTGAGTGCGCCTTGAAAATATTGGTCCGTTGCTTAAATGAAATTAAGCCTTTTCAAATTTCTCCTCTCCCGACCTAGCGTTACAGGGAGAAATGTCGGAAGAACAAAAGGAGAGTAGCCTCGACTCCAAGATGCGAACACATCATCTCGAACGCCTTCATGAAGGCGTAAGAGTTGGGATGCAATTTAGAGGGCGTCACTCCCAAGTGGCCCAACACCAAGAAAACCAGGTCTCTGAAGGTCAGCCTGATCCCCAGAGTCGTGAAGACATACTCGTACATCGAAAACTTCGATCCTCCAAAATCTGAGTATATCCTATCATCGTCACCTGGGCAAGTCACAACTGAGTGTGCGGGATCCCCCACCACGGGTAATGACTCCCTCCTCGGTCGAGCATAGCTTGAGACCTTGTCTATTAAATCCTCCACTACCCATTCCTCAGGCACATGGACCTCATTTCCTTTGTCAGAAATCTCTTGAGTATCTGCCGCTCCCCCAAAAGTGGTGTCCGCATCGCCCACTTCAGTAGCATCAGTATCCTCTGAAGAGCTGTCGGGATCGCTCAAAACAGTAGCTGAGGATCCAGAGTCCTCCCGAGTATCTTCCTCGGATGAAAGATCATACAGATCAACAACTTCACCTGAAATGTAGAGGAAAGGCATCAGTGAATTCGATCAAGGCATCAAATCCACCCTTACACTACCTATCAAGTGAAAGGGCGTGCGACGACCAGGTGACAAGGCCCCCGGCCAAAGCCCTATAAGAATCTACGTGGTTAAAATGAGAGATCGCGCTCATGATAGCGAAGGGACTGTGCTACGACCAAATTATCACTGTCGTCCCTAAACCCGGGGCTCCAGTTGAACGCCAACCAAAGCCACCGGTCAGCGTATGCCATGGTTCCTGAGCGAGCGACGCTATGGACATGGCCTAGATACACGAAGGGCAATTCACCACCAGAAACCCGTTTATCACCGTGACAACTTAAGGGATAATCTTAACTACCCTAATCTACTTCTTAAAACTAAAACCTAAGCTTATGCATGTCGACTCATGGAAAAAACAGTCACAAACGGATAAAAATGCTTACCAGGTGGTTGAGACATGATTATGATGATTCTGGAAAAAGATGGTACGGTGGTCGGAAGTATGTCCGCAGTGGTCGACAGTCGTATATGGCAACCGGAGAACAAAGAAGACGTCGAGCAGAGTAGCAAAGGCAGAAAAGTCTGAAAATGAAGAGACTTCCCCTATTTATAGGAATAGGAACACGTGCGTATAGGAGTGACCCCTACCCCTAGGAAATCATGACCTATATGCTAGCCCCTAGACTAGCCGTCAGAAGCATTAAATTGGCACAAATTCCAAAACACGTCAACTCTTTGTTTTCTCTCCCTCAGGACCGACCATCCAATGAGTTGCTCGACTTTCAAAAATTCTCTTGCGTCCCCATAGGAGATTGTTTGATCAGACTAACTAATAATTTTCCAACATTAAAGGTAATTCCGAGCAGCTAGCCACCCTTAAGTAATCACTCCTTCGACCAGAAGCAACGACTTGGTGGGCTCCTGTTCCAGACTGGCCCAATTTTCAGACTTGGGCCCAATCCATCTTATAGTCCATGATGGCCCTACAACTCTTTGGCACCTGATGCATTCTCAGTCTGCCCGGAAGTCCGTCCGACTGGCTACCAATGCCGCCGACCATGATTCGCACCGAGCAAGGGTCGAATCCCCCATGATATGCCAAAGGCCGCTTGCTCGACAAACCCTTGGATCAGAAATGACACCATCCGATCGGGGTCTCTTCCAAGCAGTCCAAGAGTCCTTGCAACAGTTAGTTTCTGGAAGTTACCTATTATTAGGGGATCCATGATCTAGGCCCAATGAAAGGGACCAATAGCCATGCGCTGGGGGTATTATATAAACAATCTCTTATGAGAGGGTCAGGTATTCAATTTCTTACTCTAAATCTCGTACTTGCTCACTCATTGCTCGCTCTCTGACTTTAGCATTAGAGTGCCTTCTAGGTACACCCCCTTCCTCTCACCATCAATCGTGCTTCATCCACGTTCGACGCCAGCCACATCGGATCCTGATCTCCAGGTACGATCAATTAGATTATAAGAAACTTTTTTAAATGCTAGTTTAGGTCAAAAAATCATAGTATATTATACACAATTTTATACTAGTTTCGGTCAAATAATCAAATTAAACCGAGGATTGTTCGAAATGCTACGAAACTTTTCATATCCTTTCTATATGTTACGAGAGAATGATATGTTGGAAATCCATGCAAAAAATTATCTCAAAATTAGATTCTATGAAACTTTTTGAAATACTAGTTTCGGTCAAAAGTTGTAGTATATTATATTATACACAATTTTATACTAGTTTCGGTCAAAAAATCAAATTAAATTGAGGATTCTTCGAAATGCTACTAAACTTTTCAGATCCTTTCTATATGGTACGAAGGAAGGTTATGATGGAAGTCCAAGCAAAAAATTGTCTCAAAAATAGATTCTACGAAACTTTTTGAAATGCAAGTTTAGGTCAAAAAATCGTAGTATATTATACACAATCTTATACTAGTTTCATTCAAAAAATCAAATTAAATCGCGAATTGTTCGAAATGTTACGAATCTTTTTAGATCCTTTCTATATGTTACTAGGGAAGGTTTTGATGGAAGTGTATGCAAAAAATTATCTCAATATTAGATTCTATGAAACTTTTTGAAATACTAGTTTCAGTCAATAATCATAGTATATTATACACAATTTTATACTAGTTTCGGTCAAAAAATCAAACTAAATCGAGGATTGTTCGAAATGCTACGAAACGTATCAGATATTTTCTATATGTTATAAGGGATGGTTTTGATGGAAGTCCATGCAAACATATTATCTCAAAATTATATTCTATGAAATTTTTTGAAATACTAGTTTATGTAAAAAATCGTAGTATTATACACAATTTTATACTAGTTTCGGTCATAAAATCAAATTAAATCGAGGATTATTCGAAATGCTACGAAAATTTTCAGATATTTTCTATACGGTATGTGGGAAGGTTATAATGGAAGTCTAAGCAAAAAAATATCTAAAAATTAGATTCTATGAAACTTTTTGAAAAGCTAGTTTAGGTAAAAAAATCGTAGTATATACACAATTTTATACTATTTTCGGTCAAATAATCAAATAAAATCGAGGATTGTTCGAAATTCTATGAAATTTTCCAAATCCTTTCTATATGTTAATAGGGAATGTAATGATGGAAGTCCATGCAAAACTTTATCTAAAAATTATATTCTATGAAACTTTTTGAAATATTAGTTTCGGTCAATAATCGTAGTTTATTATACACAATTTTATACTAGTTTCGGTCAAAAAATCAAATTAAATCGAAGATTGTTCGAAATGCTACGAAATTTTTTAGATCCTTTCTATATATTACGAGGGAAGGTTATGATGGAAGTCCACGCAAAAAAATTATCTCAAAATTAGATTCTATGAAACTTTTTGAAATACTATTTCGGTCAAAAAATTGTAGTATTTTATACACAGTTTTATACTAGTTTCGGTCAAAAAATCAAATTAAAACGAGGATTGTTCGAAATGCTACGAAACGTTTCAGATCCTTTCTATATGGTACGAGGGAAGGTTATGATGGAAGTCTAAGTAAAAAATTATCTCAAAATTAGATTCTATGAAACTTTTTGAAATGCTAGTTTAGGTAAAGAAATCGTAGTATATTATACATAATTTTATACTAGTTTCGGTCCAAAAATCTAATTAAATCGAGGATTGTTCGAAATGCTACGAAACTTTTCAGATCCTTTCGATATGTTACTAGGGAACATTATGATGGAAGTCCATGAAAAAAATTATCTCAAAATTAGATTCTATGAAACTTTTTGAAATACTAGTTTCGGTCAAAAACCGTCGTATATTATACATAATTTTATACTAGTTTCGATCAAAAAATCAAATTAAATCGAGGATTGTTCGAAATGCTACGAAACTTTTCAGATCCTTTCTATATGTTATGAAGTAAGATTATGATGGAAGTCCATGCACAAAAATTATCTCAAAATTAGATTCTATGAAACTTTTTGAAATACTAGTTTCGGTCAAAAAATCAAATTAAATCGAGGATTATGCGAAATGCTACAAAAATTTTCAGAACTTTTCTATATGGTACGCGAGAAGGTTATGATGGAAGTCCAAGCAAAATTTTTTCTCAAAATTAGATTCTATGAAACTTTTTGAAATGCTAGTTTAGGTAAAATAATCGTAGTATATTATATAAAATTTTATACTAGTTTCGGTCAAAAAATCGAATTAAATCGAGGATTGTTCGAAATGCTACAAAACTTTTCAGATCCTTTCTATATGTTACTAGGGAATGTTATGATGGAAGTCCATGCAAAACACTATCTCAAAGTTAGATTCTATAAAACTTTTTGAAATACTAGTTTCGGCCAATAATTGTAGTATATTATACACAATTTTATACTAGTTTCGGTCAAAAAATCAAATTAAATCGAGGATTGTTCGAAATGCTACGAAACTTATCAGATCCTTTCTATATGTTACGAGGGATGGTTTTGATGGAAGTCCATGTAACAAATTATCTCAAAATTATATTCTATAAAACTTTTTGTAGTACTTGTTTCGGTCAATAATCGTAGTATATTCTACATAATTTTATACTAGTTTCGGTAAAAAATTCAAATTAAAGGAGATTCAGCCCTGGTAGTTAGTCAGATTAAAGGAGATTGGGATACCAAGCATGAAAATCTCATTCCTTCAGAGAACATGTGTTGTCCTTGATCCCATATTTTGAAGAGATTACCTTTGGACATATTCCACGAGGAGAGAATCAGTTGGCAGATGCATTAGCCACCATGGCATCTATATTTGAGATTAGTTGGGATGATGAAGCTCCCAAGATCACTATTGACAGATTTGAAAAGCCTACATACTGCAACGAGATTGATACTAAAGGAGGAGAGGGAAAGCCTTGGTTCTATGAAGTGAAAAGATATCTTGAAGCCCAGGAGTTCCCTGAAGGGGCATCTATCAAAGATAAGAAGTTTCTGAGGAGGTTTTCTGCTAAGTTCTTCTTGAGTAATGGAATTTTGTACAAGCACAATTATGATTCGACTTTGCTTCGTTGTGTAGATAAGAAGGAAGCAACATAGATTATGGAAGACATGCATGATGGGATTTTTGGCACTCATTCTAGTGGCCTTGCCATGGTAAAGAAGATATTGAGAGCAGGTTACTATTGGTCTACCATGGAAGCTGACTGCTACCAACATTCTAAAACATGTCACAAATGTCAGATTTATGCTGATAAAGTGCATATACCTCCATGTCCATTAAATGTGTTGACTGCTCCTTGGCCTTTTGCCATGTGGGGCATTGATATGATTGGTGAGATCAAGCCTACTGCTTTTAATGGGCATCGTTTCATCCTGGTTGCCATTGATTACTTTACAAAGTGGGTGGAGGCAGCCTCATTTGCATCTGTTACCAAGAATGTTGTGGCTCGATTCATTAAGAATAATCTTATATGTAGGTATGGCATACCTGAAAGGATTATCACGGACAATGGCTCTAATCTGAACAACACCATGATTACTGATCTCTGCACGAAGTTCAAGATTAAACATCACAATTCTTCTCCGTATTGTCCAAAAATGAATGGGTCAGTAGAAGCTGCTAATAAGAATATCAAGAAGATTCTACAGAAGATGACTGTTACGTATAAGGATTGGCATGAGATGTTACCATTTGCTCTTTATGGTTATCGTACTACAATACGTACTTCAACGGGGGCAACCCCATTCTCCTTAGTCTATGGTATGGAAGCAGTTTTACCCATTGAAGTTCAGATCCCCTCCTTAAGAATCATGAAGGATGCAGGCTTGGATGAAGATGAGTGGATTCAGACTCGACTTGACCAGATAAATTTGATTGATGAGAAAAGGGTGGCAGCTGTTTGTCACGGTCAGATGTACCAGAAACGGATGATCAAAGCTTTTAATAAGAAGGTTAAGCAAAAGGTATATCAGACTGGGGACTTAGTAATCAAGCGTATCATATTACCACAGGGTGATCCTAGGGGCAAGTGGACTCCTACGTATGAAGGACCATTTGTAGTCATGAGGGTATTCTCGGGAGGTGCCATGATGCTTACTACTAAGGATGGTGAAGATTTCCCACAACCCGTAAACGCAAACATAGTTAAAAAATACTACGCATAAAAAGAGACCCGCTAGGTTGACTGGCCTAGGCAAAAATAAGGGCATCCCGGTGAACCAAAAAGGTTCGGGCAAGAATTAGGGATATATATAAAAAAATGTACACCTGGCAAGTCGAAAACCTGAAAGGGCGGCTTGGGAAAAAAAGGGCATCCCGGTGGATTGAAAACCTGAAAAGGCAATCCAGGGAAAAGTTAGGGATTAAAGCGTCTGACTATGTCTCGTTGGATCACTCATGTAACCCCAACTAGTTGTGTTATCTGAATCAAGTTCAAACAGATAAAGATCAATCCAATCACTTCCATCTCAACAACAAAGGATGCAATACTTGAAGATAATGGCAATAGTGGAATTGAAACTCAATAGGATTATTTCTCACATAGCTGTTTTCTTTGTTTTATAAAACTTTTACGACGAATTCCTCTTACTAGGATTTCTGTTTCCTTGTATAAACTTGCTTATGTATAGGCTATTTTCTAAAATAAATAAAATTTCGTCTTTGAATCCAGATTTACTTTTACCCTGTTACCTAAACGAAAACGTCCATTGGTTATGTTTGAATGTGTGTATGCTTTTGAATATGATTGATGTTTACCAGAAATGCATAAAATGCAGTAATAGTATTTACTAAGGACGAACGAGGGTAGGAATTCAACGAAGCTTCGCCGGTTCATCCCCACAGAATAATCACAAATCCCTAGTAGAGTAAATTTATCTTTATAGATACTTCGAGTAACATCTCCCCTTAGACTTATGTCCATCTTTTTTATCCTCAGACCGAATATTCAGGAATTTATTCCTTCAATAAAAGTATGACGAACGAAGACGGGAGGTTCTAAGTATCATACTATCAAACAAGACGGGAATGAAGTCCTCATATTCCTCAGCAACGAATCAGGATTTATTTTCCCCAGCCAACAGTTGTATACAGAGATACCCAGACACTTCAGGCTACATGATTCATACATACATCATTTACATCATATCACAGCATACACATCCATAGTGCATAAGACATTTACTTAAGAGCATCATGCCATACATGCATACATATTGCATAAACTAACCTTTTCTTTTCAGGATATTTGCAGGCAGATAAACACTATCAATTCAAAACAATTCAGAGACGATCTGTACGAAGATCTAGTACTGATACTTAATTCAGAGATGATCATTACGAAGACTTATTTTTGATAATCCTGATGCTCAAGATCTAGGGCTTAATCCAAGATATTTCCAAAGGATATAATCGTGACGAAGATTTATTTCCGATGGTCAACTATCTTTGGGATAGTGTGTAAATGGTCTATACGAAGATCTAGCACTTAATCCAAGAGATTCTTTCAGAAGAAGTTCAGGAGTGATCGTCACGAAGATTTAATTCTGATATTCTTTTACCCTTGGGATGGTATGTAAATGGTCTATACGAAGATCTATTACCTAATCCGGGGTATTTCCAGAAAAGATAATCGCTACGAAGATTTATTTCTAATGGTCTATGCAAACAATTTATCTATGGGATGGTACATAAACAATCGATACAAAGATCTTGTACTTAGCCCAAGATATTACCAAAAGCAATTCAGAAAAGATCACCACGAAGATTTGATTCTGATGCTTAAATCAAAGTATGTTCCTAAAGATGGTTCAGAGCTGGTCTATACGAAGATCTGAATACTGACACCTAATGAGGGATATTCTTTTCCCCCGGAGATAATGCAGAGACGATCTATACGAAGATCTAGTGCTGACATTCAACTCAAATAATGTTACAGGAATGATTCAGAGACGACCTATATGAAGACCTAGTACTGATATCCAGTGACAACATAAAGATACTATCACCTTCTGATATTATGGATGGCATCTATAAGCCCATCTCCAGTTCCTCTGAGTGGCATCTTTAAGCCCACTCCAATATATACAACCAATCAGCAGTGTTACTTTACGCACCGGAGAGTGAAAATTTTTGGGCTTTTGTGTTCAATCCCCTTCAACCTTCCAAGTCACGAATGGCATACAGGCCAATCTAACTCCTCAGGTTTCAAAAAATTGAACAGGGGCAGCTGTTGCACCCCAAAATTTGCCCTCACCTAGACAAGACATTGTGTACTAAGGTGTCACAAGAGGTTCACATGGTTCACAAGGTTCACAAGGTATCTCAAGAGGCTCACAAGGTTCACAATTAGTCAGAAAGTTTGACAATTCCCTCAGACAAAGCATCCTCCTAAGCAATGCATCCTAAACTAGGGTTTTGAGTTTCATCAGGCTAAATGGATTGCCAAGGCCTCAAGTGAACTTCATAACATCCCACATATCTTCAAGAATCCCTATGTTAAGTTTCAAGGCTTTCCCAAAAGGTTTGCTCAGTCAGATGGTCAGATATGCAAATATTAGTCAAAGTGGTTAAAAAGTCAAACTGAGGTCAACTGTGGTCAAACCAAAGTCAAACTTCATGATATTTTTGCCAAAATCAAGTATATGAAGTAAAATTCATCATTTGATCAAGGGTTGATCATGATTCATCAAAGAGATTTCAGATCATCAAGAATCAGGAGTTTCTAAATTAGGGTTTTCATAGGAAAAGTCAACTAAACTTTGACCAGCCATAACTTTCACATGCTTCATCAAAAATTTCCCATCCAAAGCTCATTTTGAAGGAAATTGAATTCTCTACAACTTTGAGTCTCACAAGCCAAACCTAAAAATGCTTCATTTGGAAGGTATGAGCTAAGACATTATAGGTCATTTCAAAAGTCAACAAAAAGTCAACATCTTCCAAAGAGCATAACTTGAGAATGGTAAAGGATATGGACATGAAACAAAAGAGGTTTGTTATAGGACTCTTTAAGCTTTCCAAAATGTCCAAGAACAACCCCATATCCTTAAAATTGAGGGAGTTGTGTCTTTGCAAAGTTGGGAAAATTTTGAGGGGTTTATTGAGCAAATGGGATCTTAGAACCAATTCTTTCCACATGAGCTTGCATTTTTATGACCCAATCACTACCATGACATCATGCACGAACCAAAAATCATTTATTCAGATTTTTATTAATTTTATTTTATTTATTTTGATTTTATTCATTTAAAATCAAAATAAAATATGAAAAGCTCAATATTTGATATGATTTTTATTCTAGAAACTCATAAACATGATTTAAAGTTGATTGGAAGATTGAAATTCGTGCTAGACCAAAGAGGAGAAGATTTGTATGATTTTTTGACTAAAATAGCAAGTGGTATCTTCATGATCAAGTAATCTTTACAAGGCCCATAAACTCATGACTTTTTGACCTAATTTGCTTCCAATATATACATAGAAGTGATCACAAGCAAAAAAGGAAGTTTGGCAGCCTCCAAGAACACTTTTGACATTCAAAAAATTCCTTGAAATTTCAATTTTCGGATTCATAGTTGCAGGGCAATTAAAGGTACTCTAAGGACATATACATGATCCTTGGACTCTCATGATGCTATCCACATAATCATAAGCATCCATAACCTCATGAATAATGAAAACCGAATCGGTTTTATGTCAAATATATATTTTTTCGATTCATAAGTTTAATGCACGATTAATCAAATTTGAGCTTGTAATATTGTTTGTTGAATGATGTAGATGGATTTTGGGTGGTTTGTTATGAGTTTCGATGCAGGTTTGGAGTTCCACCATTGTTAGGGGTTGTAGCTCGTTTTAGGGTTTTGCGTGTGAGGCAATATAAATCCATTCAAAGACCATGGCTAGACCGTATACCTCCCAAGGATCACATTAACCTAATCAAATTGATGAAACAATAGGCCTGGCCATAAGATACGATTTTCGCAGGTTATGAATATGGAAAAATTCGCAGGAAATTTCATATGTAATTTTGCAGGTATATTCGCAGGTACCAAGGAAGAAGATGATGAATTGGCGCTGAAAATCAAATTCAAAAATTGGTTTTAAAATATAATGTTTTATTATTGATTATATATTGAATGCGCAATATTAGCTCAGTTGGTTTGTGTGTTGGTGTGTGAAGGTGATGGTCCTGGGTTCGATTCCCCCCAGGCCATTTTGTTTTGCTGTATTTCATTTGATTTTCACAGGATTACAACAAAATGGTTGTTACCCCTGATGCTAACACCAAGACGCGCTTGGCCTGATGGTTGTGGTTGTGGGACTGAAGGATTGAAGCCTAGGGCCTGGGTTCGAATCCCAGCCCCAGGTATGTCTTTTTTTCAATTTTTTTTGTTATTTTCTTTTATATTATATTTATTTAACTTAATTAATTTCTAAATAATAATTCCTAAAACAAATATATATATATATTATTTTCTTATATAAAAATCTTATTTTTTAAATTCATAATTTATTTTCTTAAAAATCAAATTATTTATATTTATTTCATTATATATTAATATTATTATTGTATATATTTGGTAAATGAATTAATTATGTTTAAATTAATAATAAAAACCCTAGTTTTTTTTAATGAAGCATAAACCCTAATTTTTATTGTTCTAACCCTAACCCTAATTTTTCTTAACTTTAAAATCTAACCTAATATTTTTATAAATTATAATTAGTCATTAATCATTTGTTGAATATGTAAATAGTTTAGTATTTATTATAAAATACCTATTTTCTTAATTAAATGTTTAAAACATATTTTTGTTTCTAATATTAATTTGCTAATTTATTATTTCTCTTATTTTATTTTTCTAACCTTTTATCTTAATTCTTATTATTGATTATTATTGCTTATTTATTATTATTTATCGTTATTATATTTCTCGACTATATTGTAATTGTCCCGAAGCTTTGTAATAGCTTAGATTTATATTTTTGCTTTATTTTTATTATGAATATATTTACTGTATGGTTAGTAATTCTAGGGTGTGAATAACATACTTGTAATTAAAATTGACTTAGAATAATTAACATAAATAAGATAAATATTTGAAAATAAACACGCACACACGTAAGTCGATCTTTGATCGCCATCTTGCACTTTCTAGGGTTACCTCTCATGTTGCCTATTTCAAAAGGTCAAGTAAGGTGTCTTAAGCAAAGTCCCTTCACAAATGTCATCAGGTCCCTTCAGTTTATAAGATCAAGTCCCTTCGAGGTTGCCTACGATAAATGATCTTGTCCCTTCGAATAAAAGATGATAAGTCCCTACGTATTGCTAAAGACACCTTGCAGTTGCCTATATTCAGATGTCCCTACACATGTCCCTTATTACATCCAAGGTAATGACTACCTATTCCTTAATAATAGGGATAATCTTACCATTGAAAGAACATAAGAACCGTAAAAACTTAATATAGGGTAGGTTCCTCTTAATTACTTGCTCACACATTTCAAAATACTTTTACACCTCATTTTTTCAAACAAATTTTCAAAAACAAGGCTTTGTATACATCCATACGAGGATCATTACAAAGTACTTAGAAAATTTCTAATCACACACTACACTCTTCAAAAACATTTTAAGTGAGCTAAGTAACTAAGAGCCCATGGATAACCATGGATATAAAGGGTTCTAACACCATCCCTTTATATAACCTACTCCCCGAACTCAAAATCTTTTAAGGTCTTTCCTGTTCTTTTATGTCCTTTCCTTTTGGATAAAATAAAAGTCGGTGGCGACTCTTGCTATCCGCAACATTTATACAAAGTCAGTTCTCCCACCGTGTTACAAATGCTACGAAATTTTTTAGATGATTTCTATATATTACGAGGGAAGGTTATGATGGAAGTCAACGCAAAAAAATTATCTTAAAATTAGATTCTATGAAACTTTTTGAAATACTATTTCAGTCAAAAAATTGTAGTATTTTATACACAGTTTTATACTAGTTTCGGTCAAAAAATCAAATTAAAATGAGGATTATTCGAAATGCTATGAAACTTTTCAGATCCTTTCTAAATGGTACGAGGGAAGGTTATGATGGAAGTCTAAGCAAAAAATTGTCTCAAAATTAGATTCTATGAAACTTTTTGAAATGCTAGTTTAGGTAAAGAAATCGTAGTATATTATACATAATTTTATACTAGTTTTGGTCAAAAAATCTAATTAAATCGAGGATTGTTCGAAATGCTACGAAACTTTTCAGATCCTTGCGATATGTTACTAGGGAACGCTATGATGGAAGTCCATGAAAAAAATTATCTCAAAATTAGATTCTATGAAACTTTTTGAAATACTAGTTTCGGTCAAAAACCGTCGTATATTATACATAATTTTATACTAGTTTCGATCAAAAAATCAAATTAAATCGAGGATTGTTCGAAATGCTACGAAACTTTTCAAATCCTTTCTATATGTTACGAGGTAAGGTTATGATGGAAGTCCATGCACAAAAATTATCGCAAAATTAGATTCTATGAAACTTTTTGAAATACTAGTTTCGGTCAAAAAATCAAATTAAATCGAGGATTATGCGAAATGCTACAATAATTTTTAGAACTTTCTATATGGTACGCGAGAAGGTTATGATGGAAGTCCAAGCAAAAAATTATCTCAAAATTAGATTCTATGAAACTTTTTGAAATGCTAGTTTAGGTAAAAAAATCGTTGTATATTATACAAAATTTTATACTAGTTTCGGTCAAAAAATCAAATTAAACCGAGGATTGTTCGAAATGCTACAAAACTTTTCAGATCCTTTCTATATGTTACTAGGGAATGTTATGATGGAAGTCCATGCAAAACACTATCTCAAAATTAGATTCTATAAATTTTTTTGAAATACTAGTTTCGGCCAATAATTGTAGTATATTATAAACAATTTTATACTAGTTTCGGTCAAAAAATCAAATTGAATCGAGGATTGTTCGAAATGCTACGAGACTTATCAGATCCTTTCTATATGTTACGAGGGATGGTTTTGATGGAAGTCCATGCAACAAATTATCTCAAAATTATATTCTATGAAACTTTTTGTAGTACTTGTTTCGGTCAATAATCGTAGTATATTATACATAATTTTATACTAGTTTCGGTAAAAAATTCAAATTAAATCGACGATTGTTCGAAATGCTACGAAACTTACTTGATCCTTTCTATAAGTTAGAGGTAAGGTTATGATGGAAATCTATGCAAAAAAAATATCTCAAAATTATATTCTATGAACATTTTGAAATACTAGTTTCTGTAAAAAATTGTAGTATTACACACAATTTAATACTAGTTTCGGTCAAAAAATCAAATTAAATCGAGGATTATTCGAAATACTACGAATTTTTTTAGATCCTTTCTATATATTACGAGGGAAGGTTATGATGGAAGTCCTAGCAAAAAATTATCTCAAAATTAGATTCTATGAAGCTTTTTGAAATGCTAGTTTAGGTTAAAAATCGTAGTATATTATACACAATTTCTTACTAGTTTCGGTCAAATACTCAAATTAAATCGACGATTGTTCGAAATGTTACAAAATTTTTCAGATCCTTTCTATATGTTACTAGGTATTGTAATGATGGAAGTCCATGCAAAACATTATCTCAAAATTATATTCTATGAAACATTTTGAAATACTAGTTTCGGTCAATAATCGTAGTATAATATACACAATTTTATACTAGTTTCGGTCAAAAAATCAAATTAAATCGAGGATTGTTCGAAATGCTACGAAACGTTTCAGATCCTTTCTATATTTTACGAGGGAACATTGTGATGGAAGTCCATGCAAAAAAATTATCTCAAAATTAGATTCTATAAAACTTGTTGAAATACGTTTCGGTCAAAAACCGTGGTATATTATACACAATTTTATACTAGTTTAGGTCAAAAAATCAAATTAAATCGAGGATTGTTCGAAATCCTACGAATGTTTTTAGATCCTTTCTATATATTACGAGGGAAGGTTTAATGGAAGTCCACGCAAAAAAATTATCTCAAAATTAGATTCTATGAAACTTTTTGAAATACTATTTCGGTCAAAAATTTGTAGTATTTTATACACAATTTTTTAATAGTTTCGATCAAAAAATCAAATTAAATTGAGAATTGTTCGAAATGCTACGAAAATTTTCAGATACATTCTATATGGTACGAGGGAAGGTTCTGATGGAAGTCCAAACAACAAATTATCTCAAAATTAGATTTTATGAAACTTTTTGAAATGCTAGTTTAGGTAAAAAATCGTAGTATATTATACATAATTTTATACTGGTTCAGGTCAAAAAATCAAATTAAATCGAGGATTGTTCGAAATGCTACGAAACATTTCAGATCCTTTCTATATGTAACGAAGGAAGCTTATGATGAAAGTCCATGCAAAATATTTTCTCAAAATTAGATTCTATGAAACTTTTTGTAATTCTAGTTTCGGTAAAAAATCGTAGTATATTATATACAATTTTATACTAGTTTTGGTCAAAAAATCAAATTAAATACAGGATTGTTCAAAATGCTAAGAAACTTTTCAGATCCTTTCTATATGTTACGAGGGAAGGTTATGATGAAAGTCCATGCAAAAAAATTATATCAAAATTAAATTCGATGAAATTTTTTGACATACTTTATCGGTAAAAAATTTGTAGTATATTATACACAATTTTATATTAGTCTCGGTCAAAAAATCAAATTAAATTGAGGATTGTTCGAAATGCTACAAAACTTTTCAGATCCTCTCTATTGGTACGAGGGAAGATTATGGTGGAAGTCCAAGCGAAAAATTATCTCAAAATTAGATTCTATGAAACTTTTTGAAAAGCTAGTTTAGGTAAAAAAATCGTAGTATATTATACATAATTTTATACTAATTTCGGTCAAATAATAAAATTAAATCGAGGATTGTTCGAAATGCTACAAATTTTTTCAGAACCTTTCTATATGTTACTAGGGAATATAATGATGGAAGTCCATGCAAAATTTTATCTCAAAAATAGATTCTATGAAACTTTTTGAAATACTAGTTTCGGTCAATAATCGTAGTATATTATACACAATTTTATACTAGTTTCAGTCAAAAAATCAAATTAAATCGAGGATCGTTGGAAATGCTATGAAAGTTTTCAGATCTTTTCTATATCTTACGAGGGAACGTTATGATGGATGTCCATGCAAAAAAATTATCTCAAAATTAGATTCTATGAAACTTTTTGAAATACTAGTTTCGGTAAAAAATTGTAGTAAATTATACACAATTTTATACAAGTTTCAATAAAAAAATCAAATTAAATAGAGGATTGTTCGAAATTCTACGAAATTTCTTAGATCCTTTCTGTATATTACAAGGGAAGGTTATAATGGAAGTCCATTCAAAAAAATTTATCTCAAAATTAGATTCTATGAAACTTTTTAAAATACTATTTCGGTCAAATAATTGTAGTATATTATACTAAAATTTATACTAGTTTGGGTAAAAAAATCAAATTAAACCAATGATTGTACGAAATACTACGAAACTTTTCAGATCCTTTCTATATGTTACTAGGGAATGTTATGATGGATATCCATGCAAAACATTATCTCAAAATTAGATTCTATAAAACTTTTTGAAATACTAGTTTCGGTAAAAAATCGTAGTATATTATACACAATTTTATACTAGTTTCAGTCAAAAAATCAAATTAAATTGAGGATTGATCGAAATGCTACAAAACTTTTCAGATCCTTTATATATGTTACGGGGAACGTTATGATGGAAGTCTAAGCAAAATATTTTATCTCAAAATTAGATTCTATGGTACTTTTTGAAATACTAGTTTCGGTAAAAAATTTGTAGTATATTATACACAATTTTATACTAGTTTCGGTCAAAAAATCAAATTAAATCGAGGATTGTTCAAAATGCTACGAAACTTTTCAGATTCTTAAAATATGTTACGAGGGAAGGTTATGATGGAAATCCATGCAAAGAAATTATCTCAAAATTAGATTCTATGAAACATTTTTTGAAATACTATTTCGGTCAAAAATTTGTAGTATATTATACACAATTTTATACTAATTTCGGTTAAAAAATCAAATTAAATCAGGGATTGTTCGAAATGTTACGAAAATTTTCAGATCCTTTCTATATGTTACTAGGGAATGTAATGATGGAATTCCAAGAAAAAAATTATCTCAAAATTAGTTTCTATGAAACTTTTTGAAATGTTAGTTTAGGTCAAAAAATCGTAGTATATTATACACAATTTTATACTAGTTTCGGTCAAAAAATCAAATTGAGGATTTTTCGAAATGCTACAAAGTCAATCAGATCCTTTCGATATGTTACTAGGGAATGTTATGATGGAAGTCCATGAAAAACATTATCTCAAAATTAGATTCTATAAAACTTTTTGAAATACTAGTTTCGGTCTAAAATTATAGTATATTATACATTATTTTGTACTAGTTTCGGTCAAAAAATCAAATTAAATCGAGGATTGTTCGAAATGCTACGAAACTTTTCAGATCCTTTCTATATGTTACGAGGGAAGGATATGATGGAAGTCCATGGAAAAAAATTATCTCAAAATTAGATTCTATGAAACTTTTTGAAATACTAGTTTCCTTAAAAAATTGTAGTATATTATACACAATTTTATACTAGTTTCGGTCAAAAAATAAATTTAAATAGAGGCTTATTCAAAATGCTACGAATATTTTCAGATCTTTTCTATATGGTACGCGGGAAGGTTTTGATGGAAGTCCACACAAAAAATTATCTAATAATTAGATTCTATGAAACTTTTCGAAATGCTAGTTAGTTAAAAAAATCGTAGTATATTATACATAATTTTTTACTATAAAATTATCTAATAATTAGATGCTATAAAACTTTTCAAACCCTTTCTATATGTTACTAGGGAATGTTATGATGGAAGTGCATGCAAAACACTATCTCAAAATTAGATTCTATAAAACTTTTTGAAATACTAGTTTCGGTCAATAACTGTAGTATATTTATACACAATTTTATACTAGTATTGGTCAAAAAATCAAATTAAATCGAGGATTGTTCGAAATGCTATGAAACTTATCAGATCCTTTCTATATGTTACGAGGGATGGTTTTGATGGAAATCCATGCAAAAAATTATCTCAAAATTATATTCTAGGAAACTTTTTGAAATACTAGTTTCGGTCAATAATCGTAGTATATTATACACAATTTTATATTAGTTTCGATCAAAAAATCAAATTAAATCGAGGATTGTTCGAAATGCTACGAAACTTACCAGTTCCTTTCTATATGTTACGAAGGATGGTTTTGATGGAAGTCCATGCAAATATTATCTCAAAATTATATTCTATGAAACTTTTTGAAAAACTAGTTTCTGGCAAAAATTGTGGTATTATACACAATTTTATGCTAGTTTAGGTCAAAAAATCAAATTAAATCGAAGATTATTCGAAATGCTACGTAATTTTTTAGATCCTTTCTATATATTTCGACGGAAGGTTATGATGGAAGTCCAAACAAAAAATTATCTCAAAATTAGATTCTATGAAACTTTTTGAAATGTTAGTTTGGGTAAAAAAATCGTAGTATATTATACACAATTTTATACTAGTTTCGGTCAAATTATCAAATTAAATTGAGGATTGTTCGAAATGCTACGAAATGTTTCAGATCCTTTCTATATGTTACTAGGGAATGTAATGATGGAAGTCCATGCAAAACATTATCTCAAAATTAGATTCTATGAAACTATTTAAAATACTAGTTTCATTCAATAATCGTAGTATATTATACATAATATTATACTAGTTTTGGACAAAAAATCAAATTAAATCGAGGATTGTTCGAAATGCAACAAAACATTTCAAATCCTTTCTATATTTTACGAGGGAACGTTATGATGGAAGTCCATGCAAAAATATTATCTCAAAATTATATTCTATGAAACTTTTTGAAATACAAGTTTCTGTAAAAAATTGTAGTATATACACAATTTTATACTAGTTTTGGTCAAAAAATCAAATTAAAAATTGAGATTTATTCGAAATGCTACCAAACTTTTTAGATCTTTTCTATACGGTACGTGGAAATGTTATAATGGAAGTCCAAGCAAAATATTATCTAAAAATTATATTCTATGAAACTTTTTGAAATGCTAGTTTAGGTCGAAAAATCGTAGTATATAATACACAATTTTATACTAGTTTCGGTCAAATAATCAAATTAAATCAAGGATTGTTCGAAATGGTATAAAATTTTTCTAATCTTTTCTAAATGTTACTAGGGAATGTAATGATGGAAGTCCATGCAAAACATTATCTCAAAATTAGATTCTATGAAAATATTTGAAATACTAGTTTCGATCAATAATCGTAGTATATTATACACAATTTTATACTAGTTTAGGTCAAAAAATCAAATTAAATCGAAGATTGTTCGAAATGGTACGAAATTTTTCAGATCCTTTCTATATTTTATGATGGAACGTTGTGATGGAAGTCCATGCAAAAAAATTATCTCAAAATTAGATTCTATAAAACTTGTTGAAATACTAGTTTCAGTCAAAAATCATAGTATATTATACACAATATATTACTAGTTTCGGTCAAAAAATCAAATTAAAACGAGTATTGTTCGAAATGCTACGAAATGTTTTAGATCCTTTCTATATATTATGAGGGAAGGTTTAATGGAAGGCCACACAAAAAAATTATCTCAAAATTAGATTCTATGGAACTTTTTGAAAAACTATTTATGTCAAAAAATTGTAGTATTTTATACACAATTTTTTAATAGTTTCGGTCAAAAAATCATTGAGAATTGTTCGAAATGCTACGAAACTTTTCAGATACTTTCTATATGGTACGAGGGAAGGTTCTGATGGAAGTCCAAGCAACAAATTATCTCAAAATTAGATTCTATGAAACTTTTTGAAATTCTAGTTTAGGTAAAAAAATTGTAGTATATTATACATAAATTTATACTAGTTCTGGTAAAAAAATTAAATTAAATCGAGGATTGTTCGAAATGTTTCAAAACATTTCATGTCCTTTCTATATGTTACGAGGGAAGCTTATGATGGAAGTACATGCAAAATATTTTCTCAAAATTAGATTCTATGAAACTTTTTGAAATAATAGTTTCCGTCAAAAATCGTAGTATATTATATACAATTTTATACTAACTTCGGTCAAAAAATAAAATTAAATCGAGGAATGTTCGAAATGCTACGAAACTTTTCAGATCCTTTCTATATGTTACGAGGGAAGGTTATGATGGAAGTCCATGCAAAAAAATTATCTCAAAATTATATTCTATGAAACTTTTTGAAATACTATTTTGGTAAAAAAATTGTAGTATATTATACACAATTTTATACTAGTTTCGGTTAAAAAATCAAATTAAATTGAGGATTGTTTGAAATGCTACGAAACATTTCATATCCTCTCTACATGGTACGAGGGAAGGTTATGATGGAAGTCAAAGCAAAAAATTGTCTCAAAATTAGATTCTATGAAACTTTTTGAAATGCTAGTTTAGGTAAGAAAATCTTAGTATATTATACAAAATTTTATACTAGTTTAGGTCAATAAATCAAATTAAATCAAGGATTGTTCGAAATGTTACGAAACTATTCAAATCTTTCTATATGTTACAAGGGAAGCTTATGATGAAAGTCCATGCAAAAAATTATCTCAAAGTTAGATTCTATAAATCTTTTTGAAATGCTAGTTTAGGTCATAAAATCATAGTATAATATACACAATTTTATACTAGTTTTGGTCAAATAATCAAATTAAGTCGAGGATTGTTCGAAATGCTATGAAATTTTTCTGATCCTTTCTATATGTTACTAGGGAATGTAATGATGGAAGTTTATGCAAAACATTATCTCAAAATTAGATTCTATGAAACTTTTTGAAATATTTGTTTCGGTCAATAATCGTAGTATATTATACACAGTTGAATACTAGTTTCGGTCCAAAAATCAAATTAAATCGAGGATTGTTCGAAATGTTACGAAATTTTTTAGATCCATCTATTTATTACGAGGGAAGGTTATGATAGAAGTCCACGCAAACAAATTATCTCAAAATTAGATTTTATGAAACTTTTTGAAATACTATTTCGGTCAAAAAAGGTGTAATATTATATACACAGTTTTATACTAGTTTCGGTCAAAAAATCAAATTAAATTGAGGATTGTTTGAAATGCTACGAAACTTTTCATATCCTCTCTACATGGTACGAGTGAAGGTTATGATGAAAGTCAAAGCAAAAAATTATCTCAAAATTAGATTCTATGAAACTTTTTGAAATGCTAGTTTAGGTAAAAAAATCGTAGTATATTATACATAATTTTATACTAGTTCAGGTCAAAAAATCAAATTAAATCGAGGATTGTTCGAAATACTACGAAACAATTCAGATCTTTCTATATGTTACGAGGGAAGCTTATGATGAAAGTTCATGCAAAATATTTTCTCAAAATTAGATTCTATGAAACTTTTTGAAATACTTGTTTCGGTCAAAAATCGTAGTATATTATATACAATTTTATACTAGTTTTGGTTAAAAAATCAAATTAAATAGAGGATTGTTCGAAATGCTACGAAACTATTTAGATCTTTTCTATATGTTACGAGGGAAGGTTATGATGAAAGTCCATGCAAAAAAATTATCTCAAAATTATATTCTATGAAATTTTTTGAAATACTATATCGGTCTAAAAATTGTAGTATATTATACACAATTTTATACTAGTTTCGGTCAAAAAATCGAATTAAATTGAGGATTGTTCGAAATGCTACGAATTTTTTCAGATCCTCTCTATATGGTACGAGGGAAGGTTATGATGGAAGTCCAGGCAAAATATTATCTCAAAATTAGATTCTATGAAACATTTTGAAATACTAGTTTCGGTCAATAATTGTAGTATATTATACTCAATTTTATACTAGTTTCTGTCATATAATCAAATTAAATCGAAGATTGTTCGAAATGCTACAAAACTTTTCAGATCCTTTCTATATTTTACGAGGGAACGTTATGATGGAAGTCCATGCGAAAATATTATCTCAAAATTATATTCTATGAAACTTTTTGAAATACTAGTTTTTGTCAAAAATTGTAGTATATTATAAACAATTTTATACTAGTTTCGGTAAAAAAATCAAATTAAATCGAGGATTATTCAAAATGCTACGAAAATTTTCAGATCTTTTCTATATGATACGTGGGAAGGTTATAATGGAAGTCCAAGCAAAAAATTATCTCAAAATTAGATTCTATGAAACTTTTTGAAATGCTAGTTTAGGTAAACAAATCGTAGTATATTATACATAATTTTATACTAGTTCAGGTCAAAAAATCAAATTAAATCGAGGATTGTTCGAAATGCTACAAAACTATTCAGATCTTTCTATATGTTACGAGGGAAGCTTATGATGAAAGTCCATGCAAAATATTTTCTCAAAATTAGATTCTATGAAACTTTTTGAAATACTAGTTTCGGTCAAAAATCGTAGTATATTATATACAATTTTATACTAGTTTTGGTTAAAAAATCAAATTAAATAGAGGATTGTTCGAAATGTTACGAAACTTTTCAGATCCTTTTTATATGTTACGTGGGAAGGTTATGATGAAAGTCCATGCAAAAAAATTTCTCAAAATTATATTCTATGAAATTATTTGAAATACTATATCGGTAAAAAAATTGTAGTATATTATATACAATTCTAGACTAGTTTCGGTCAAAAAATCAAATTAAATTGAGGATTGTTCGAAATGCTACGAAACATTTCAGATCCTCTCTATATGGTACGAGGGAAGGTTATGATGGAAGTCCAAGCAAAAAATTATCTCAAAATTAGATTCTATGAAACATTTTGAAATTCTAGTTTCGGTCAATAATTGTAGTATATTATAAACAATTTTATACTAGTTTCTGTCAAATAATCAAATTAAATCGAAGATTGTTCGAAATGCTACGAAACTTTTCAGATCCTTTCAATATTTTATGACGGAACGTTATGATGGAAGTCCATGCAAAAATATTATCTCAAAATTATATTCTATGAAACTTTTTGAAATACTAGTTTTTCTCAAAAATTGTAGTATATTATACACAATTTTATACTAGTTTCGGTATTAAAAATCAAATTAAATCGAGGATTATTCGAAATGCTACGAAAATTTTCAGATCTTTCCTATGCGATACGTGGGAAGGTTATAATGGAAGTCCAAGCAAAAAATTATCTCAAAATTAGATTCTATGAAACTTTTTGAAATTCTAGTTTAGGTAAAAAAATTGTAGTATATTATACATAAATTTATACTAGTTCTGGTAAAAAAATTAAATTAAATCGAGGATTGTTCGAAATGCTTCAAAACATTTCATGTCCTTTCTATATGTTACGAGGGAAGCTTATGATGGAAGTACATGCAAAATATTTTCTCAAAATTAGATTCTATGAAACTTTTTGAAATAATAGTTTCCGTCAAAAATCGTAGTATATTATATACAATTTTATACTAACTTCGGTCAAAAAATAAAATTAAATCGAGGAATGTTCGAAATGCTACGAAACTTTTCAGATCCTTTCTATATGTTACGAGGGAAGGTTATGATGGAAGTCCATGCAAAAAAATTATCTCAAAATTATATTCTATGAAACTTTTTGAAATACTATTTTGGTAAAAAAATTGTAGTATATTATACACAATTTTATACTAGTTTCGGTTAAAAAATCAAATTAAATTGAGGATTGTTTGAAATGCTACGAAACATTTCATATCCTCTCTACATGGTACGAGGGAAGGTTATGATGGAAGTCAAAGCAAAAAATTGTCTCAAAATTAGATTCTATGAAACTTTTTGAAATGCTAGTTTAGGTAAGAAAATCTTAGTATATTATACAAAATTTTATACTAGTTTAGGTCAATAAATCAAATTAAATCAAGGATTGTTCGAAATGTTACGAAACTATTCAAATCTTTCTATATGTTACAAGGGAAGCTTATGATGAAAGTCCATGCAAAAAATTATCTCAAAGTTAGATTCTATAAATCTTTTTGAAATGCTAGTTTAGGTCATAAAATCATAGTATAATATACACAATTTTATACTAGTTTTGGTCAAATAATCAAATTAAGTCGAGGATTGTTCGAAATGCTATGAAATTTTTCTGATCCTTTCTATATGTTACTAGGGAATGTAATGATGGAAGTTTATGCAAAACATTATCTCAAAATTAGATTCTATGAAACTTTTTGAAATATTTGTTTCGGTCAATAATCGTAGTATATTATACACAGTTGAATACTAGTTTCGGTCCAAAAATCAAATTAAATCGAGGATTGTTCGAAATGTTACGAAATTTTTTAGATCCATCTATTTATTACGAGGGAAGGTTATGATAGAAGTCCACGCAAACAAATTATCTCAAAATTAGATTTTATGAAACTTTTTGAAATACTATTTCGGTCAAAAAAGGTGTAATATTATATACACAGTTTTATACTAGTTTCGGTCAAAAAATCAAATTAAATTGAGGATTGTTTGAAATGCTACGAAACTTTTCATATCCTCTCTACATGGTACGAGTGAAGGTTATGATGAAAGTCAAAGCAAAAAATTATCTCAAAATTAGATTCTATGAAACTTTTTGAAATGCTAGTTTAGGTAAAAAAATCGTAGTATATTATACATAATTTTATACTAGTTCAGGTCAAAAAATCAAATTAAATCGAGGATTGTTCGAAATACTACGAAACAATTCAGATCTTTCTATATGTTACGAGGGAAGCTTATGATGAAAGTTCATGCAAAATATTTTCTCAAAATTAGATTCTATGAAACTTTTTGAAATACTTGTTTCGGTCAAAAATCGTAGTATATTATATACAATTTTATACTAGTTTTGGTTAAAAAATCAAATTAAATAGAGGATTGTTCGAAATGCTACGAAACTATTTAGATCTTTTCTATATGTTACGAGGGAAGGTTATGATGAAAGTCCATGCAAAAAAATTATCTCAAAATTATATTCTATGAAATTTTTTGAAATACTATATCGGTCTAAAAATTGTAGTATATTATACACAATTTTATACTAGTTTCGGTCAAAAAATCGAATTAAATTGAGGATTGTTCGAAATGCTACGAATTTTTTCAGATCCTCTCTATATGGTACGAGGGAAGGTTATGATGGAAGTCCAGGCAAAATATTATCTCAAAATTAGATTCTATGAAACATTTTGAAATACTAGTTTCGGTCAATAATTGTAGTATATTATACTCAATTTTATACTAGTTTCTGTCATATAATCAAATTAAATCGAAGATTGTTCGAAATGCTACAAAACTTTTCAGATCCTTTCTATATTTTACGAGGGAACGTTATGATGGAAGTCCATGCGAAAATATTATCTCAAAATTATATTCTATGAAACTTTTTGAAATACTAGTTTTTGTCAAAAATTGTAGTATATTATAAACAATTTTATACTAGTTTCGGTAAAAAAATCAAATTAAATCGAGGATTATTCAAAATGCTACGAAAATTTTCAGATCTTTTCTATATGATACGTGGGAAGGTTATAATGGAAGTCCAAGCAAAAAATTATCTCAAAATTAGATTCTATGAAACTTTTTGAAATGCTAGTTTAGGTAAACAAATCGTAGTATATTATACATAATTTTATACTAGTTCAGGTCAAAAAATCAAATTAAATCGAGGATTGTTCGAAATGCTACAAAACTATTCAGATCTTTCTATATGTTACGAGGGAAGCTTATGATGAAAGTCCATGCAAAATATTTTCTCAAAATTAGATTCTATGAAACTTTTTGAAATACTAGTTTCGGTCAAAAATCGTAGTATATTATATACAATTTTATACTAGTTTTGGTTAAAAAATCAAATTAAATAGAGGATTGTTCGAAATGTTACGAAACTTTTCAGATCCTTTTTATATGTTACGTGGGAAGGTTATGATGAAAGTCCATGCAAAAAAATTTCTCAAAATTATATTCTATGAAATTATTTGAAATACTATATCGGTAAAAAAATTGTAGTATATTATATACAATTCTAGACTAGTTTCGGTCAAAAAATCAAATTAAATTGAGGATTGTTCGAAATGCTACGAAACATTTCAGATCCTCTCTATATGGTACGAGGGAAGGTTATGATGGAAGTCCAAGCAAAAAATTATCTCAAAATTAGATTCTATGAAACATTTTGAAATTCTAGTTTCGGTCAATAATTGTAGTATATTATAAACAATTTTATACTAGTTTCTGTCAAATAATCAAATTAAATCGAAGATTGTTCGAAATGCTACAAAACTTTTCAGATCCTTTCAATATTTTATGACGGAACGTTATGATGGAAGTCCATGCAAAAATATTATCTCAAAATTATATTCTATGAAACTTTTTGAAATACTAGTTTTTCTCAAAAATTGTAGTATATTATACACAATTTTATACTAGTTTCGGTATTAAAAATCAAATTAAATCGAGGATTATTCGAAATGCTACGAAAATTTTCAGATCTTTCCTATGCGATACGTGGGAAGGTTATAATGGAAGTCCAAGCAAAAAATTATCTCAAAATTAGATTCTATGAAACTTTTTGAAATGCAAGTATAGGTCAAAAAATCGTATTATATTATACACAATTTTATACTAGCTTCGGTCAAATAATCAAATTAAATCGAGGATTGTTCGAAATGCTATGAAATTTTTCAGATCCTTTCTATATGTTACTAGGGAATGTAATGATGGAAGTTTATGAAAAACATTATCTCAAAATTAGATTCTATGAAACTTTTTGAAATATTAGTTTCGGTTAATAATCGTAGTATATTATACACAGTTTAATACTAGTTTCGATCAAAAAATCAAATTAAATCGAGGATTGTTCGAAATGCTACGAATTTTTTTAGATCCGTTCTATATATTACGAGGGAAGGTTATGATAGAAGTCCACGCAAACAAATTATCTTAAAATTAGATTTTATGAAACTTTTTGAAATACTATTTCGGTCAAAAAAGTTGTAATATTTTATACACAGTTTTATACTAGTTTCGGTCAAAAAATCAAATTAAATTGAGGATTGTTTGAAATGCTACGAAACTTTTCATATCCTCTCTACATGGTACGAAGGAAGGTTATGATGGAAGTCAAAGCAAAAAATTATCTCAAAATTAGATTCTATGAAACCTTTTGAAATGTTAGTTTAGGTAAAAAAAATCGTAGTATATTATACATAATTTTATACTAGTTCAGGTCAAAAAATCAAATTAAATCGATGATTGTTCGAAATGCTACGAAACTATTCAGATCTTCCTATATGTTACGAGGGAAGCTTATGATGAAAGTCCATGCAAAATATTTTCTAAAAATTAGATTCTATGAAACTTTTTGAAATACTAGTTTCGGTCAAAAATCGTAGTATATTATATACAATTTTATACTAGTTTTGGTCAAAAAATCAAATTAAATAGAGGATTGTTCGAAATGCTACGAAACTTTTCAGATCCTTTCTATATGTTACGAGGGAAGGTTATGATGAAAGTCCATGCAAAAAAATTATCTCTTCTATGAAATATTTTGAAATACTATATCGGTCAAAAAATTGTAGTATATTATACATAATTTTATACTAGTTTCGGTCAAAAAATAAAATAAAATTGAGGATTGTTCGAAATGCTACGAAACTTTTCAGATCTTTTCTATACGATACGTGGGAAGGTTATATTGGAAGTCCAAGCAAAAAATTATCTCAAAATTAGATTCTATGAAACTTTTTGAAATGCTAGTTTAGGTCAAAAAATCATAGTATATTATACATAATTTTATACTAGTTTCGATCAAAAAATCTAATTAAATCGAGGATTGTTCGAAATGTTACGAAAATTTTCATATCATTTCGATATGTTACTAGGGAAAGTTATGATGGAAGACCATGAAAAAAATTATCACAAAATTAGATTCTATGAAACTTTTTGAAATACTAGTTTCGGTCAAAAACTGTTGTATATTATACATAATTTTATACTAGTTTCGATCAAAAAATCAAATTAAATCGAGGATTGTTCGAAATGCTACGAAACGTTTCAGATCCTTTCTATATGTTACGAAGTAAGGTTATGATGGAAGTCCATGCCCAAAAATTATCTCAAAATTAGATTCTATGAAACTTTTTGAAATACTAGTTTCGGTCAAAAAATAAATTAAACGAGGATTATACAAAATGCTACGAAAATTTTCAGAACTTTTTTGTATGGTACGCGAGAAGGTTATGATGGAAGTCCAAGGTAAAAATTACCTCAAAATTAGATTCTATGAAACTTTTTGAAATGCTAGTTTAGGTAAAAAAATCGTAGTATATTATATAAAATTTTATACTAGTTTCGGTCAAAAAATCAAATTAAACCGAGGATTGTTCGAAATGCTACAAAACTTTTCAGATCCTTTCTATATGTTACTAGGGAATGTTATGATGGAAGTCCACGCAAAACACTATCTTAAAATTAGATTTTATAAAACTTTTTGAAATACTAGTTTCGGCCAATAATTGTAGTATATTTTATACACAATTTTTATACTAGTTTCGGTCAAAAAATCAAATTAAATCGAGGATTTTTGGAAATGCTACGAAACTTATTAGATCCTTTCTATATGTTACGAGGGATGGTTTTGATGGAAGTCCATGCAACAAATTATCTCAAAATTATATTCAATGAAACTTTTTGTAGTACTTGTTTCGGTCAATAATCATAGTATAATATACATAATTTTATACTAGTTTCGGTAAAATATTTAAATTAAATCGACGATTGTTCGAAATGCTACGAAACCTACTAGATCCTTTCTATAAGTTACGAGGTAAGGTTATGATGGAAATCTATGCAAAAAAATTATCTCAAAATTATATTCTATGAACTTTTTGAAATACTAGTTTCTGTCAAAAATTGTAGTATTACACCAATTTTATACTAGTTTCGGTCAAAAAATCAAATTTAATCGAGGATTATTCGAAATGCTGCAAAATTCTTTAGATCCTTTCTAAATATTACGAGGGAAGGTTATGATGGAAGTCCTGGCAAAAAATTATCTCAAAATTAGATTCTATGAAACTTTTTGAAATGATAATTTAGGTCAAAAAATCGTAGTATATTATACACAATTTTTTACTAGTTTCGGTCAAATACTCAAATCAAATCGAGGATTGTTCGAAATACTACAAAATTTTTCAGATCCTTTCTATATGTTACTAGGGAATGTAATGATGGAAGTCCATGCAAAACATTATCTCAAAATTAGATTCTAGGAAACTTTTTGAAATATTAGTTTCGGTCAATAATCGTAGTTTATTATACACAATTTTATACTAGTTTCGGTCAACAAATCAAATTAAATTGAGGATTGTTCGAAATGCTAGGAAATTTTTTAGATCCTTTATATATATTATGAGGGTAGGTTATGATGGAAGTCCACACAAAAGAATTATCTCAAAATTAGATTCTATGAAACTTTTTAAATACTATTTCGGTCAAAAAATTGTAGTATTTTATACACAGTTTTATACTAGTTTCGGTAAAAAAATCAAATTAAAATGAGGATTGTTCGAAATGCTACGAAACTTTTCAGATCCTTTCTATATGGTACGAGGGAAGGTTATGATGGAAGTCTAAGCAAAAAATTATCTCAAAATTAGATTCTATGAAACTTTTTGAAATGCTAGTTTAGGTAAAGAAATCGTAGTATATTATACATAATTTTATACTAGTTTCGGTCAAAAAATCTAATTAAATCGAGGATTGTTCGAAATGCTACGAAACTTTCCAAATCCTCTCGATATGTTACTAGGGAACGTTATGATGGAAGTCCATGAAAAACATTATCTCAAAATTAGATTCTATGAATCTTTTTGAAATACTAGTTTCGGTCACAAACCGTCGTATATTATACATAATTTTATACTACTTTCGATCAAAAAATCAAATTAAATCGAGGATTGTTCGAAATGCTACGAAACGTTTCAGATCCTTTCTATATGTTACGAGGTAAGGTTATGATGGAAGTCCATGCACAAAATTATCTCAAAATTAGATTTTATGAAACTTTTTGAAATCTAGTTTCAGTCAAAAAATCAAATTAAATCGAGGATTATGCGAAATGCTACGAAAATTTTCAGAACTTTTCTATATGGTACGCGAGAAGGTTATGATGGAAGTTCAAGCAAAAAATTATCTCAAAATTAGATTCTATGAAACTTTTTGAAATGCTAGTTTAGGTAAAAAAATCGTAGTATATTATACAAAATTTTATACTAGTTTCGGTAAAAAAATCAAATTAAACCGAAGATTGTTCGAAATGCTACAAAACTTTTCAGATCCTTTCTATATGTTACTAGGGAATGTTATGATGGAAGTCCACGCAAAACCCAATCTCAAAATTAGATTCTATAAAACTTTTTGAAATACTAGTTTCGGCCAATAATTGTAGTATATTATACACAATTTTAATCTAGTTTCGGTCAAAAAATCAAATTAAATCGAGGATTTTTGGAAATGCTACAAAAATTATCAGATCCTTTCTATATGTTACGAGGGATGGTTTTGATGGAAGTCCATGCAACAAATTATCTAAAAATTATAATCTATGAAACCTTTTGTAGTACTTGTTTCAGTCAATAATCATAGTATATTATACATAATTTTATACTAGTTTCGGTAAAAAATTCAAATTAAATCGATGATTGCTCGAAATGCTACGAAACTTACTAGATCCTTTCTATAAGTTACGAGGTAAGGTTATGATGGAAATCTATGCAAAAAAATTATCTCAAAATTATATTCTATGAACTTTTTGAAATACTAGTTTCTGTAAAAAATTGTAGTATTACACACAATTTTATATTAGTTTCGGTCAAAAAATCAAATTAAATCGAGGATTATACGAAATGCTACGAATTTTTTTAGATCCTTTCTATATATTACGAGGGAAGGTTATGATGGAAGTCCTAGCAAAAAAATATCTCAAAATTAGATTCTATGAAGCTTTTTGAAATGCTAGTTTAGATAAAAAATCGTAGTATATTATACACAATTTTTTACTAGTTTCGGTCAAATACTCAAATTAAATCGAGGATTATTCGAAATACTACGAAACGTTTCAGATCCTATCTATATTTTACGAGGGAACGTTGTGATGGAAGTCCATGCAAAAAAATTATCTCAATTAGATTCTATAAAACTTGTTGAAATACGTTTCAGTCAAAAATCGTAGTATATTATACACAATTTTATACTAGTTTAGGTCAAAAAATCAAATTAAATCGAGGATTGTTCGAAATGCTACGAATTTTTTTAGATCCTTTCTATATATTACGAGGGAAGGTTTAATGGAAGTCCACGCAAAAAAATTATCTCAAAATTAGATTCTATGAAACTTTTTGAAATACTATTTCGGTTAAAAAATTGTAGTATTTTATACACAATTTTTTAATAGTTTCGGTCAAAAAATCAAATTAAATTGAGAATTGTTTGAAATGCTACGAAACATTTCAGATACTTTCTATATGGTACGAGGGAAGGTTCTGATGGAAGTCCAAGCAACAAATTATCTCAAAATTAGATTCTATGACACTTTTTGAAATGCTAGTTTAGGTAAAAAAATCGTAGTATATTATGCATAATTTTATACTATTTCAGGTAAAAAATTCAAATTAAATCGAGGATTGTTCGAAATGCTACGAAACTTTTCAGATCCTTTCTATATGTTACGAGGGAATCTTATGATGAAAGTCCATGCAAAATATTTTCTTATAATTAAATTCTATGAAACTTTTTGAAATTCTAGTTTCGGTCAAAAATCGTAGTATATTATATACAATTTTATACTAGTTTTGGTCAAAAAATCAAATTAAATAGAGGATTGTTCAAAATGCTAAGAAACTTTTCAGATCCTTTCTATATGTTATGAGCCAAGATTATGATGAAAGTCCATGCAAAAAATTATCTCAAAATTAGATTCTATGAAATTTTTTGAAATACTATATCGTTAAAAAATTTGTAGTATATTATACACAATTTTATACTAGTTTCGGTAAAAAAATCAAATTAAATTGAGGATTGTTCGAAATGCTACGAAACTTTTCAGATCCTCTCTATATGGTACGAGGGAAGATTATGGTGGAAGTCCAAGCAAACAATATCTCAAAATTAGATTCTCTGAAACTTTTTTTAAATGCTATTTTAGGTAATAAAATCGTAGTATATTATACATAATTTTATACTAGTTTCAGTCAAATAATAATATTAAATCGAGGATTGTTCGAAATGTTACAAATTTTTTCAGATCCTTTCTATATGTTACTAGGGAATATAATTATGGAAGTCAAAAATTTATCTCAAAATTAGATTCTATGAAACTTTTTGAAATACTAGTTTCGGTCAATAATCCTAGTATATTATACACAACTTTATACTAGTTTCAGTCAAAAAATCAAATTAAATCTAGGATCTTTCGAAATGCTACGAAACTTTTCAGATCTTTTCTATATCTTACGAGGGAACGCTATGATGGATGTCCATGCAAGAAAATTATCTCAAAATTAGATTCTATGAAACTTTTTGAAATACTAGTTTCGGTCAAAAATTGTAGTAAATTATACACAATTTTATACAAGTTTCAGTAAAAAAATCAAATTAAATAGAGGATTGTTCGAAATTCTATGAAATTTCTTAGATCCTTTCTTGATATTACAAGGGAAGGATATAAAGGAAGTCCATTCAAAAAAATTATCTCAAAATTCGATTCTATGAAACTTTTTGAATTACTATTTCGGTCAAAAAATTAGAGTATATTATACACAAATTTATACTAGTTTGGGTAAAAAAATTAAATTAAACCGATGATTGTACAAAATACTATGAAACTTTTCAGATCCTTTCTATATGTTACTTGGGAATGTTATGATGGATATCCACGCAAAACTTTATCTCAAAATTAGATTCTATGAATCTTTTTGAAATACTAGTTTCGGTAAAAAATCGTAGTATATTATACACAAATTTATACTAGTTTCAGTCAAAAAATCAAATTAAATTGAGGATTGATCGAAATACTACGAAACGTTTCAGATCCTTTCTATATGTTACGAGGGAACGTTATGATGGAAGTCCAAGTAAAAAAAATTATCTCAAAATTAGATTCTATGGAACTTTTTGAAATACTAGTTTCGGTAAAAAATTGTAGTATATTATACACAATTTTATACTAGTTTCGGTCAAAAAATCAAATTAAATCGAGGATTATTCAAAATGCTACGAAACTTTTCAGATCCTTTCTATATGTTACGAGGGAAGGTTATGATGGAAGTCCATGCAAAAAAATTATCTCAAAATTAGATTCTATGAAACTTTTTGAAATACTATTGCGGTCAAAAATTTGTAGTATATTATACACAATTTTATACTAATTTCGGTCAAAAAATCTAATTAAATCAGGGATTGTACGAAATGCTACGAAAATTTTCAGATCCTTTCTATAGGTTACTATGGAATGTAATGATGGAAGTCCAAGCAAAAAATTATCTCAAAATTAGTTTCTATGAAACTTTTTGAAATGTTAGTTTAGGTCAAAAAATCGTAGTATAATATACACAATTTTATACTAGTTTCGGTCAAAAAATCAAATTAAATCGAGGATTGTTCGAAATCCTACGAAACTTTTCAGATCCTTTCGATATGTTACTAGGGAATGTTATGATGGAAGTCCATTAAAAACATTATCTCAAAATTAGATTCAATGAAACTTTTTGAAATACTAGTTTCGGTATAAAATTAAAGTACATTATACATTATTTTATACTAGTTTCGGTGAATAAATCAAATTAAATCGAGGATTGTTTGAAATGCTACGAAACTTTTCAGATCCTTTCTATATGTTACGAGGGAAGGTTATGGTGGAAGTCCATGCAAAAAAATTATCTCAAAATTAGATTCTATGAAACTTTTTGAAATACTAATTTCTTTCAAAAATTGTAGTATATTATACACAATTTTATACTAGTTTCGGTCAAAAAATCAATTTAAATAGAGCATTATTCGAAATGCTACGAAAATTTTCAGATCGTTTCTATATGGTACGCGGGAAGGTTATGATGGAAGTCCAAACAAAAAAGTATCTCATAATTAGATTCTATTAAACTTTTCGAAATGCTAGTTTAGTTAAAAAAATTGTAGTATATTATACATAAAGTTATACTAGTTTCGGTCAAAAAATCAAATTAAACCGAAGATTGTTCGAAATGCTATAAAACTTTTCAAATCCTTTCTATATGTTACTAGGGAATGCTATGATGGAAGTGCATGCAAAACACTATCTCAAAATTAGATTCTATGAAACTTTTTGAAATACTAGTTTCGGTCAATAATTGTAGTATATTTATACACAATTTTATACTATTATCGGTCAAAAAATCAAGTTAAATCGAGGATTGTTCGAAATGCTACGAAACTTATCAGATCCTTTCTATATGTTGCGAGGGATGGTTTTGATGGAAATCCATGCAAAAAATTATCTCAAAATTATATTCTAGGAAACTTTTTGAAATACTAGTTTCGATCAATAATCGTAGTATATTATACACAATTTTATATTAGTTTCGATCAAAAAATTAAATTAAATCGAGGATTGTTCGAAATGCTACGAAACTTACCAGTTCCTTTCTATATGTTACGAGGGATGGTTTTGATGGAAGTCCATGCAAAAAAATTATCTCAAAATTATATTCTATGAAACTTTTTGAAAAACTTTTTTCTGGCAAAAATTGTAGTATTATACACAATTTTATACTAGTTTAGGTTAAAAAATCAAATTAAATCGAGGATTATTCGAAATGCTATGTAATTTTTTAGATCCTTTCTATATATTTCCAAGGAAGGTTATGATGGAAGTCCAAATAAAAAATTATCTCAAAATTAGATTCTATGAAACTTTTTGAAATGCTAGTTTGGGTCAAAAAATCGTAGTATATTATACACAATTTTATACTAGTTACGGTCAAATAATCAAATTAAATTGAGGATTGTTCGAAATGCTACGAAATGTTTCAGATCCTTTCTATATGTTACTAGGGAATGTAATGATGGAAGTCCATGCAAAACATTATCTCAAAATTAGATTCTATGAAACTTTTTGAAATACTAGGTTCATTCAATAATCGTAGTATATTATACATAATTTTATACTAGTTTTGGTCAAAAAATCAAATTAAATCGAGGATTGTTCGAAATGCTACAAAACATTTCAGATCCTTTCTATATTTTACGAGGGAACGTTATGATGGAAGTCCATGCAAAAATATTATCTCAAAATTATATTCTATGAAACTTGTTGAAATACTAGTTTCAGTCAACAATCGTAGTATATTATACACAATTTATTACTAGTTTCGGTCAAAAAATCAAATTAAATCGAGGATTGTTCGAAATTCTACGAAATGTTTTAGATCCTTTCTATATATTACGAGGGAAGGTTTAATGGAAGTCCACGCAAAAAAAATATCTCAAAATTAAATTCTATGGAACTTTTTGAAATACTATTTCGGTCAAAAAATTGTAGTATTTTATACACAATTTTTAATAGTTTCGGTTAAAAAATCAAATTAAATTGAGAATTGTTCGAAATGCTACGAAACGTTTTAGATACTTTCTATATGGTACGAGGGAAGGTTCTGATGGAAGTTCAAACAACAAATTATCTTAAAATTAGATTCTATGAAACTTTTTGAAATTCTAGTTTAGGTAAAAAAATTGTAGTATATTATACATAAATTTATACTAGTTCTGGTAAATAAATTATATTAAATCGAGGATTGTTCGAAATGCTTCAAAACGTTTCAGATCCTTTCTATATGTTACGAGGGAAGTTTATGATGGCAGTCCATGCAAAATATTTTCTCAAAATTAGATTCTATGAAACTTTTTGAAATACTAGTTTCGGTCAAAAATCGTAGTATATTATATACAATTTTATACTAGCTTCGATAAAAAATCAAATTAAATCGAGGAATGTTTGAAATGCTACGAAACCTTTTAGATCCTTTCTATATGTTACGAGGGAAGGTTATGATGGAAGTCCATGCAAAAAAATTATCTAAAAATTATATTCTAAGAAACTTTTTGAAATACTATTTCAGTCAAAAAATTGTAGTATATTATACACAATTTTATACTAGTTTCGGTCAAAAAATCAAATTAAATTGAGGATTGTTTGAAATGCTGCGAAACTTTTCATATCCTCTCTACATGGTACGAGGGAAGGTTATGATGGAAGTTAAAGCAAAAATTGTAGTATATTATACATAATTTTATGAAACTTATCTCAAAATAAGATTCTATGAAACTTTTTGAAATGATAGTTTAGGTAAAAAAATGGTAGTATATTATACATAATTTTATACTAGTTCAGGTCAAAAAATCAAATTAAATCGAGGATTGTTCGAAATGCTACGAAACTATTCAGATCTTTCTATATGTTACGAGGGAAGCTTATGATGAAAGTCCATGCAAAATATTTTCTTAAAAAAAGATTCTTTGAAACTTTTTGAAATACTAGTTTCGGTCAAAAATCGTTGTATATTATATACAAATTTATACCAGTTTTAGTCAAAAAAATCAAATTAAATAAAGGATTGTTCGAAATGCTACGAAACTTTTCAGATCCTTTCTATATGTTACGAGGGAAGGTTATGAAGAAAGTCCATGCAAAAAAATTATCTCAAAATTATATTCTATGAAATTTTTTGAAATACTATATCAGTCAAAAAATTGTAATATATTATACACAATTTTATACTAGTTTCTGTCAAAAAATAAAATAAAATTGAGGATTATTCGAAATGCTACAAAACGTTTCAGATCCTCTCTATATGGTACGAGGGAAGGTTATGATGGAAGTCCAAGCAAAAAGTTATCTCAAAATTAGATTCTATGAAACATTTTGAAATACTAGTTTCAGTCAATAATTGTAGTATATTATACACAATTTTATACTAGTTTCTGTCAAATAATCAAATTTAATCGAAGATTGTTCGAAACACTACGAAACATTTCAGATCCTCCCTATATTTTACGAGGGAACGTTACGATTGAAGTCCATGCAAAAATATTGTCTCAAAATTATATTCTATGAAACTTTTTGAAATACTAGTTTTTGTCAAAAAATGTAGTATATTATACACAATTTTATAATAGTTTCGGTAGAAAAATCAAATTAAATCGAGGATTATTCGAAATGCTACGAAAATTTTCAGATCTTTTCAATACGATACGTGGGAAGGTTATAATGGAAGTCCAAGCAAAAAATTATCTCAAAATTAGATTTCATGAAATTTTTTGAAATGCTCGTTTAGGTCAAAAAATCGTAGTATATTATACACAAATTTATACTAGTTTAGGTCAAATAATAAAATTAAATCGAGGATTGTTCGAAATGCTATGAAATTTTTCAGATCCTTTCTATATGTTACTAGGGAATGTAATGATGGAAGTTTATGCAAAACATTATCTCAAAATTAGATTCTATGAAACTTTTTGAAATATTAGTTTCGGTCGATAATCGTAGTAAATTATACACAATTTAATATTAGTTTCGGTCAAAAAATCAAATTAAATCGAGGATTGTTCGAAATGCTACGAATTTTTTTAGATTCGTTCTATATATTACGAGGGAAGGTTATGATAGAAGTCCACGCAAACAAATTATCTCAAAATTAGATTTCATGAAAGTTTTTGAAATACTATTTCTGTCAAAAAAGTTGTAATATTTTATACACAGTTTTATACTAGTTTCGGTCAAAAAATCAAATTAAATTGAGGATTGTTTGAAATGCTTCGAAACTTTTCATATCCTCTCTACATGGTAAGAGGGAAGGTTATGATGGAAGTCAAAGCAAAAAATTATCTCAAAATTAGATTCTATGAAACTTTTTGAAATGCTAGTGTAGGTAAACAAATCGTAGTATATTATACTTAATTTTATACTAGTATCGGTCAAAAAATCAAATTAAATCGAGGCTTGTTCGAAATGCTACGAAACTATTCAGATATTTCTATATGTTACGAGGGAAGCTTATGATGAAAGTCCATGCAAAATATTTTCTCAAAATTAGATTCTATGAAACTTTTTGAAATACTAGTTTCGGTTAAAAATCGTAGTATATTATATATAATTTTGTACTAGTTTTTGCCAAAAAATTAAATTAAATAGAGGATTGTTCGAAATGCTATGAAACTTTTCAGATCCTTTCTATATGTTACGAGGGAAGATTATGTTGAAAGTCCATGCAAAAAAATTATCTCAAAATTATATTCTATGAAATTTTTTGAAATACTATATCAGTCAAAAAATCGTAGTATATTATACACAATTTTATACTAGTTTCGATCAAAAAATCTAATTAAATCGAGGATTGTTCGAAATGCTACGAAAATTTTCATATCGTTTCGATATGTTACTAGGGAAAGTTATGATGGAAGTCCAAGCAAAAAATTATCACAAAATTAGATTCTATGAAACATTTTGAAATACTAGTTTCGGTCAATAATTGTAGTATATTATACACAATTTTATACTAGTTTCTGTCAAATAATCAAATTAAATCGAAGATTCTTCGAAATGCTATGAAACGTTTCAGATCCTTTCTATATTTTATGAGGGAACGTTATGATGAAAGTCCATGCAAAAATATTATCTCAAAATTATATTCTATGAAACTTTTTGAAATACTAGTTTTTGTCAAAAATTGTAGTATATTATACACAATTTTATACTAGTTTCGGTAAAAAAATCAAATTAAATCGAGGATTATTCGAAATGCTACGAAAATTTTCAGATCTTTTCTATACGATACGTGGGAAGGTTATAATGAAAGTCCAAGCAAAAAATTATCTCAAAATTAGATTCTATGAAACTTTTTGAAATGCTAGTTTAGGTCAAAAAATCGTAGTATATTATACACAATTTTATACTAGTTTCGGTCAAATAATCAAATTAAATCGAGGATTGTTCGAAATGCTATGAAATTTTTCAGATCCTTTCTATATTTTATTAGGGAATGAAGTGATGGATATTTATGCAAAATATTATCTCAAAATTAGATTCTATGAAACTTTTTGAAATATTAGTTTCGGTCTATAATCGTAGTATATTATACACAGTTTAATACTAGTTTCGGTTAAAAAATCAAATTAAATCGAGGATTGTTCGAAATGCTACGAATTTTTTAGATCCGTTCTATATATTACGAGGGAAGGTTATGATATAAGTCCACGCAAACAAATTATCTCAAAATTAGATTTTATGAAACTTTTTGAAATACTATTTCGGTCAAAAAAGTTGTAATATTTTATACACAGTTTTATATTAGTTTCGGTCAAAAAATAAAATTAAATTGAGGATTGTTTGAAATGCTACGAAACTTTTCATATCCTCTCTACATGGTACGAGGGAAGGTTATGATGGAAGTCAAAGCAAAAAATTATCTCAAAATTAGATTCTATGAAACTTTTTGAAATGCTAGTTTAGGTAAAAAAATCGTAGTATATTATACATAATTTTATACTAGTTCAGGTCAAAAAATCAAATTAAATCGAGGATTGTTCGAAATGCTACGAAACTATTCAGATCTTTCTATATGTTTCGAGGGAAGCTTATAATGAAAGTCCATGCAAGATACGTTCTCAAAATTAGATTCTATGAAACTTTTTGAAATACTAGTTTCGGTCAAAAATCGTAGTATATTATATACAATTTTATACTAGTTTTGGTCAAAAAATCAAATTAAATAGAGGATTGTTCGAAATGCTACGAAACTTTTCAGATCCTTTCTATATGTAACGAGGGAAGGTTATGATGAAAGTCCATGCAAAAAAATTATCTCAAAATTATATTCTATGAAATTTTTTGAAATACTATATCGGTCAAAAAATTGTAGTATATTATACACAATTTTATACTAGTTTTGGTCAAAAAAGAAAATAAAATTGAGGATTGTTCGAAATGCTACAAACTTTTCAGATCCTCTCTATATGGTACGAGGGAAGCTTATTATGGAAGTCCAAGAAAAAAATTATCTCAAAATTAGATTCTATGAAACATTTTGAAATACTAGTTTCGGTCAATAATTGTAGTATATTATACACAATTTTATACTAGTTTCTGTCAAATAATCAAATTAAATCGAAGATTGTTCGAAATGCTACGAAACTTTTCAGATCCTTTATATATTTTACGAGGGAACGTTATGATGGAAGTCCATTTAAAAATAATATCTCAAAATTATATTCTATGAAACTTTTTGAAATACTAGTTTTTGTCAAAAATTGTAGTATATTATACACAATTTATACTAGTTTCGGTAAAAAAATCAAATTAAATCGAGGATTATTCGAAATACTACGAAAATTTTCAGATCTTTTCTATACGATACGTGGGAAGGTTATAATGGATTTCCAAGCAAAAACATTATCTCAAAATTAGATTCTATGAAACTTTTTGAAATGCTAGTTTAGGTCAAAAAATAGTAGTATATTATACACAATTTTATACTAGTTTCGGTCAAATAATCAAATTAAATCGAGGATTGTTCGAAATGCTATGAAATATTTCAGATCCTTTCTATATGTTACTAGGGAATGAAATGATGGAAGTTTATGCAAAACATGATCTCAAAATTAGATTCTATGAAAGTTTTTGAAATATTAGTTTCGATCAATAATTGTAGTATATTATGCACAGTTTAATACTAGTTTCGGTCAAAAAATCAAATTAAATCGAGGATTCTTCTAAATGCTACGAATATTTTTAGATTCGTTTTATATATTACGAGGGAAGGTTATGATAGAAATCCATGCAAACAAATTATCTCAAAATTAGATTTTAGGAAACTTTTTGAAATACTATTTCGGTCAAAAAAGTTGTAATATTTTATACACAGTTTTATACTAGTTTCGGTTAAAAAATCAAATTAAATTGAGGATTGTTTGAAATGCTACGAAACTTTTCATATCCTCTCTACATGGTACGAGAGAAGGTTATGATGGAAGTCAAAGCAAAAAATTATCTCAAAATTAGATTCTATGAAACTTTTTGAAATGCTAGTTTTGGTAAAAAAATCGTAGTATATTATACATAATTTTATACTAGTTCAGGTCAAAAAATCAAATTAAATCGAGGATTGTTCGAAATGCTACAAAACTATTCAGATCTTTCTATATGTTACGAGGGAAGCTTATGATGAAAGTCCATGCAAGATATTTTCTCAAAATTAGATTCTATGAAACTTTTTGAAATACTAGTTTTGGTCAAAAATCTTAGTATATTATATACAATTTTATACTAGTTTGTTCAAAAAATAAAATTAAATAGAGGATTGTTCGAAATTCTACGAAACTTTTCAGATCCTTTCTATATGTTACGAGGGAAGGTTATGATGAAAGTCCATGCAAAAAAATTATCTCAAAATTATATTCTATGAAATTTTTTGAAAAACTATATCGGTCGAAAAATTGTAGTATATTATACACAATTTTATACTAGTTTCGGTCAAAAAATCAAATTAAATTGTGGATTTTTCGTAATGCTACGAAACTTTTCAGATCCTCTCTATATGGTACGAGGGAAGGTTATGATGGAAGTCCAAGCAAAAAATTATCTCAAAATTAGATTCTATGAAACATTATGAAATACTAGCTCCGGTCAATAATTGTAGTATATTATACACAATTTTATACTAGTTTCTGTTAAATAATCAACTTAAATCGAAGATTGTTCGAAATGCTACGAAACATTTCAAATCCTCCCTATATTTTACGAGGGAACGTTATGATGGAAGTCCATGCAAAAATATTATCTCAAAATTATATTCTATGAAACTTTTTGAAATACTAGTTTTTGTCAAAAATTGTAGTATATTATACACAATTTTATACTAGTTTCGTTAAAAAAATCAAATTAAATCGAGGATTATTCGAAATGCTACGAATATTTTCAGATCATTTCTATACGATACGTGGGAAGGTTATAATGGATGTCCAAGCAAAAACATTATCTCAAAATTAGATTCTATGAAACTTTTTGAAATGCTAGTTAAGATCAAAAAATAGTAGTATATTATACACAATTTTATACTAGTTTCGGTCAAATAATCAAATTAAATCGAGGATTGTTCGAAATGCTATGAAATATTTCAGATCCTTTCTATATGTTACTAGGGAATGTAATGATGGAAGTTTATGCAAAACATTATCTCAAAATTAGATTCTATGAAACTTTTTGAAATATTTGTTTCGGTCAATAATTGTAGTATATTATACACAGTTTAATACTAGTTTCGGTCAAAAAATCAAATTAAATCGAGGATTCTTCGAAATGCTACGAATTTTTTTAGATTCGTTTTATATATTATGAGGGAAGGTTATGATAGAAGTCCATGCAAACAAATTATCTCAAAATTAGATTTTATGAAACTTTTTGAAATACTATTTCGGTAAAAAAAGTTGTATTATTTTATACACAGTTTTATACTAGTTTCGATCAAAAAATCAAATTAAATTGAGAATTGTTTGAAATGCTACGAAACTTTTCATATCCTCTCTACATGGTACAAGGGAAGGTTATGATGGAAGTCAAAGCAAAAAATTATCTCAAAATTATATTCTATGAAACTTTTTTAAATGCTAGTTTAGGTAAAAAAATCGTAGTATATTATACATAATTTTATACTAGTTCAGGTAAAAAAATCAAATTAAATCGAGGATAGTTCGAAATGCAACAAAACTATTCAGATCTTTCTATATGTTACGAGGGAAGCTTATGATGAAAGTCCATGCAAGATATTTTCTAAAAATTAGATTCTATGAAACTTTTTGAAATACTAGTTTTGGTCAAATATCTTAGTATATTATATACAATTTTATACTAGTTTGTTCAAAAAATAAAATTAAATAGAGGATTGTTCGAAATGCTACGAAACTTTTCAGATCCTTTCTATATGTTACGAGGGAAGGTTATGATGAAAGTCTATGCAAAAAAATTATCTCAAAATTATATTCTATGAATTTTTTTGAAAAACTATATCGGTCAAAAAATTGTAGTATATTACACACAATTTTATAATAGTTTCGGTCAAAAAATCAAATTAAATTGTGGATTTTTCGAAATGCTACAAAACTTTTCAGATCCTCTCTATATGGTACGAGGGAAGGTTATGATGGAAGTCCAAGCAAAAAATTATCTCAAAATTAGATTCTATGAAACATTATGAAATACTAGTTTCGGTCAATAATTGTAGTATATAATACACAATTTTATTATAGTTTCTGTCAAATAATCAAATTAAATCGAAGATTGTTCGAAACGCTACGAAACATTTCAGATCCTCCCTATATTTTACGAGGGAACATTATGATGGAAGTCCATGCAAAAATATTATCTCAAAATTATATTCTATGAAACTTTTTGAAATACTAGTTTTTGTCAAAAATTGTTGTATATTATACACAATTTTATACTAGTTTCGTTAAAAAAATCAAATTAAATCGAAGATTATTCGAAATGCTACGAAAATTTTCAGATCTTTTCTATACGATACGTGGGAAGGTTATAATGGATTTCCAAGCAAAAACATTATCTCAAAATTAGATTCTATGAAACTTTTTGAAATGCTAGTTTAGGTCAAAAAATAGTAGTATATTATACACAATTTTATACTAGTTTCGGTCAAATAATCAAATTAAATCGAGGATTGTTCGAAATGCTATGAAATATTTCAGATCCTTTCTATATGTTACTAGGGAATGAAATGATGGAAGTTTATGCAAAACATGATCTCAAAATTAGATTCTATGAAAGTTTTTAAAATATTAGTTTCGATCAATAATTGTAGTATATTATGCACAGTTTAATACTAGTTTCGGTCAAAAAATCAAATTAAATCGAGGATTCTTCTAAATGCTACGAATATTTTTAGATTCGTTTTATATATTACGAGGGAAGGTTATGATAGAAATCCATGCAAACAAATTATCTCAAAATTAGATTTTAGGAAACTTTTTGAAATACTATTTCGGTCAAAAAAGTTGTAATATTTTATACACAGTTTTATACTAGTTTCGGTTAAAAAATCAAATTAAATTGAGGATTGTTTGAAATGCTACGAAACTTTTCATATCCTCTCTACATGGTACGAGAGAAGGTTATGATGGAAGTCAAAGCAAAAAATTATCTCAAAATTATATTCTATGAAACTTTTTGAAATGCTAGTTTTGGTAAAAAAATCGTAGTATATTATACATAATTTTATACTAGTTCAGGTCAAAAAATCAAATTAAATCGAGGATTGTTCGAAATGCTACAAAACTATTCAGATCTTTCTATATGTTACGAGGGAAGCTTATGATGAAAGTCCATGCAAGATATTTTCTCAAAATTAGATTCTATGAAACTTTTTGAAATACTAGTTTTGGTCAAAAATCTTAGTATATTATATACAATTTTATACTAGTTTGTTCAAAAAATAAAATTAAATAGAGGATTGTTCGAAATTCTACGAAACTTTTCAGATCCTTTCTATATGTTACGAGGGAAGGTTATGATGAAAGTCCATGCAAAAAAATTATCTAAAAATTATATTCTATGAAATTTTTTGAAAAACTATATCGGTCGAAAAATTGTAGTATATTATACACAATTTTATACTAGTTTCGGTCAAAAAATCAAATTAAATTGTGGATTTTTCGTAATGCTACGAAACTTTTCAGATCCTCTCTATATGGTACGAGGGAAGGTTATGATGGAAGTCCACGCAAAAAATTATCTCAAAATTAGATTCTATGAAACATTATGAAATACTAGTTTCGGTCAATAATTGTAGTATATTATACACAATTTTATACTAGTTTCTGTTAAATAATCAACTTAAATCGAAGATTGTTCGAAATGCTACGAAACATTTCAAATCCTCCCTATATTTTACGAGGGAACGTTATGATGGAAGTCCATGCAAAAATATTATCTCAAAATTATATTCTATGAAACTTTTTGAAATACTAGTTTTTATCAAAAATTGTAGTATATTATACACAATTTTATACTAGTTTCGTTAGAAAAATCAAATTAAATCGAGGATTATTCGAAATGCTACGAATATTTTCAGATCATTTCTATACGATACGTGGGAAGGTTATAATGGATGTCCAAGCAAAAACATTATTTCAAAATTAGATTCTATGAAACTTTTTGAAATGCTAGTTTAGGTCAAAAAATAGTAGTATATTGTACACAATTTTATACTAGTTTCGGTCAAATAATCAAATTAAATCGAGGATTGTTCGAAATGCTATGAAATATTTCAGATCCTTTCTATATGTTACTAGGGAATGTAATGATGGAAGTTTATGCAAAACATTATCTCAAAATTAGATTCTATGAAACTTTTTGAAATATTAGTTTCGGTCAATAATTGTAGTATATTATGCACAGTTTAATACTAGTTTCGGTCAAAAAATCAAATTAAATCGAGGATTCTTCTAAATGCTACGAATATTTTTAGATTCGTTTTATATATTACGAGGGAAGGTTATGATAGAAATCCATGCAAACAAATTATCTCAAAATTAGATTTTAGGAAACTTTTTGAAATACTATTTCGGTCAAAAAAGTTGTAATATTTTATACACAGTTTTATACTAGTTTCGGTTAAAAAATCAAATTAAATTGAGGATTGTTTGAAATGCTACGAAACTTTTCATATCCTCTCTACATGGTACGAGAGAAGGTTATGATGGAAGTCAAAGCAAAAAATTATCTCAAAATTAGATTCTATGAAACTTTTTGAAATGCTAGTTTTGGTAAAAGAATCGTAGTATATTATACATAATTTTATACTAGTTCAGGTCAAAAGATCAAATTAAATCGAGGATTGTTCGAAATGCTACGAAACTATTCAGATCTTTCTATATGTTACGAGGGAAGCTTATGATGAAAGTCCATGCAAGATATTTTTTCAAAATTAGATTTTATGAAACTTTTTGAAATACTAGTTTTGGTCAAAAATCTTAGTATATTATATACAATTTTATACTAGTTTGTTCAAAAAATAATATTAAATAGAGGATTGTTCGAAATGCTACGAAACTTTTCAGATCCTTTTTATATGTTACGAGGAAAGGTTATGATGAAAGTCTATGCAAAAAAATTATCTCAAAATTATATTCTATGAATTTTTTTGAAAAACTATATCGGTCAAAAAATTGTAGTATATTATACACAATTTTATACTAGTTTCGGTCAAAAAATCAAATTAAATTGTGGATTGTTCGAAATGCTACAAAACTTTTCAGATCCTCTCTATACGGTACGAGGGAAGGTTATGATGGAAGTCCAAGCAAACAATTATCTCAAAATTAGATTCTATGAAACATTATGAAATACTAGTTTCGGTCAATAATTGTAGTATATTATACACAATTTTAAACTATTTTCTGTCAAATAATCAAATTAAATCGAAGATTGTTCGAAACGCTACGAAACATTTCAGATCCTCCCTATATTTTACGAGGGAACGTTATGATGGAAGTCCATGCAAAAATATTATCTCAAAATTATATTCTATGAAACTTTTTGAAATACTAGTTTTTGTCAAAAATTGTAGTATATTATACACAATTTTATACTAGTTTCGTTAAAAAATTCAAATTAAATCGAGGATTATTCGAAATGCGACGAAAAGTTTCAGATCTTTTCTATACGATATGTGGGAAGGTTATAATGTATGTTCAAGCAAAAACATTATCTCAAAATTAGATTCTATGAAACTTTTTGAAATGCTAGTTTAGGTCAAAAAATTGTAGTATATTATACACAATTTTATACTAGTTTCGGTCAAATAATCAAATTAAATCGAGGATTGTTCGAAATGATATGAAAATTTTTAGATCCTTTCTATATGTTACTAGGGAATGTAATGATGGAAGTTTATGCAAAACATTATCTCAAAATTAGATTCTATGAAACTTTTTGAAATATTAGTTTCGGTCAATAATTGTAGTATATTATATACAGTTTAATACTAGTTTCGGTCAAAAAATCAAATTAAATCGAGGATTCTTCGAAATGCTACGAATTTTTTAGATCCGTTCTATATATTACGAGGGAAGGTTATGATAGAAGTCCACGCAAAAAATAATCTCAAAATTAGATTTTATGAAACTTTTTGAAATCTTATTTCGATCAAAAAAGTTGTAATATTTTATACACAGTTTTATATTAGTTTCGGTCAAAAAATCAAATTAAATTCATGATTGTTTGAAATGCTACGAAACTTTTCATATTCTCTCTACATGGTACGATGGAACTTTATGATGGAAGTCAAAGCAAAAAATTATCTCAAAATTATATTCTATGAAACTTTTTGAAATGCTAGTTTAGGTAAAAAAATCGTAGTATATTATACATAATTTTATACTAGTTCAGGTCAAAAAATCAAATTAAATCGAGGATAGTTCGAAATGCAACAAAACTATTCAGATCTTTCTATATGTTACGAGGGAAGCTTATGATGAAAGTCCATGCAAGATATTTTCTCAAAATTAGATTCTATGAAACTTTTTGAAATACTAGTTTTGGTCAAAAATCTTAGTATATTATATACAATTTTATACTAGTTTGTTCAAAAAATAAAATTAAATAGAGGATTGTTCGAAATGCTACGAAACATTTCAGATCCTTTCTATATGTTACGAGGGAAGGTTATTATGAAAGTCCATGCAAAAAAATTATCTCAAAATTATATTCTATGAAATTTTTTGAAAAACTATATCGGTCAAAAAATTGTAGTATATTATACACAATTTTATACTAGTTTCGGTCAAAAAATCAAATTAAATTGTGGATTGTTCGAAATGCTACGAAACTTTTCAGATCCTCTCTATATGGTACTAGGGAAGGTTATGATGGAAGTCCAAGCAAAAACTTATCTCAAAATTAGATTCTATGAAACATTATGAAATACTAGTTTCGGTCAATAATTGTAGTATATTATACACAATTTTATACTAGTTTCTGTCAAATAATCAAATTAAATCGAATATTGTTCGAAACGCTACGAAACATTTAAGATCCTCCCTATATTTTACGAGGGAACGTTATGATGGAAGTCCATGCAAAAATATTATCTCAAAATTATATTCTATGAAACTTTTTGAAATACTAGTTTCTGTCAAAAATTGTAGCATATTATACACAATTTGATACTAGTTTCTTTAAAAAAATCAAATTAAATCGAGGATTATTCGAAATGCTACGAAAATTTTCAGATCTTTTCTATACGATACGTGGGAAGGTTATAATGGATGCCCAAGCAAAAACATTATCTCAAAATTAGATTCTATGAAACTTTTTGAAATGCTAGTTTAGGTCAAAAAATATTAGTATATTATACACAATTTTATACTAGTTTCGGTCAAATAATCAAATTAAATCGAGGATTGTTCGAAATGCTATGAAATATTTCAGATCCTTTCTATATGTTACTAGGGAATGTAATGATGGAAGTTTATGCAAAACATTATCTCAAAATTAGATTCTATGAAACTTTTTGAAATATTAGTTTCGGTCAATAATTGTAGTATATTATACACAGTTTAATACTAGTTTTTCGGTCAAAAAATCAAATTAAATCGAGGATTCTTCGAAATGCTACGAATTTTTTTAGATTCGTTTTATATATTACGAGGGAAGGTTATGATAGAAGTCCATGCAAACAAATTATCTCAAAATTAGATTTTATGAAACTTTTTGAAATACTATTTCGGTCAAAAAAGTTGTATTATTTTATACACGGTTTTATACTAGTTTCGGTCAAAAAATCAAATTAAATTGAGGATTGTTTGAAATGCTACGAAACTTTTCATATCCTCTCTACATGGTACGAGAGAAGGTTATGATGGAAGTCAAAGCAAAAAATTAGATTCTATGAAACTTTTTGAAATGCTAGTTTAGGTAAAAAAATCGTAGTATATTATACATAATTTTATACTAGTTCAGGTCAAAAAATCAAATTAAATCGAGGATTGTTCGAAATGCTACGAAACTATTCAGATCTTTCTATATGCTACGAGGGAAGCTTATGATGAAAGTCCATGCAAGATATTTTCTCAAAATTAGATTCTATGAAACTTTTTGAAATACTAGTTTTGGTCAAAAATCTTAGTATATAATATACAATTTTGTACTAGTTTGTTCAAAAAATAAAATTAAATAGAGGATTGTTCGAAATGTTACGAAACTTTTCAGATCCTTTCTATATGTTACAAGGGAAGGTTATGATGAAAGTCTATGCAAAAAAAAATTATATTCTATGAATTTTTTTGAAAAACTATATCGGTCAAAAAATTGTAGTATATTATACACAATTTTATACTAGTTTCGGTCAAAAAATCAAATTAAATTGTGGATTGTTCGAAATGCTACAAAACTTTTCAGATCCTCTCTATATGGTACGAGGGAAGGTTATGATGGAAGTCCAAGCAAACAATTATCTCAAAATTAGATTCTATGAAACATTATGAAATACTAGTTTCGGTCAATAATTGTAGTATATTATACACAATTTTATACTAGTTTCTGTTAAATAATCAAATTAAATCGAAGATTGTTCGAAATGCTACGAAACATTTCAGATCCTCCCTATATTTTACGAGGGAACGTTATGATGGAAGTCCATGCAAAAATATTATCTCAAAATTATATTCTATGAAACTTTTTGAAATACTAGTTTTTGTCAAAAATTGTAGTATATTATACACAATTTTATACTAGTTTCGTTAAAAAAATCAAATTAAATCGAGGATTATTCGAAATGCTACGAAAATTTTCAGATCTTTTCTATACGATATGTGGGAAGGTTATAATGGATGTTCAAGCAAAAACATTATCTCAAAATTAGATTCTATGAAAATTTTTGAAATGCTAATTTAGGTCAAAAAATTGTAGTATATTATACACAATTTTATACTAGTTTCGGTCAAATAATCAAATTAAATCGAGGATTCTTCTAAATGCTACGAATAATTTTAGATTCGTTTTATATATTACGAGGGAAGGTTATGATAGAAATCCATGCAAACAAATTATCTCAAAATTAGATTTTAGGAAACTTTTTGAAATACTATTTCGGTCAAAAAAGTTGTAATATTTTATACACAGTTTTATACTAGTTTCGGTTAAAAAATCAAATTAAATTGAGGATTGTTTGAAATGCTACGAAACTTTTCATATCCTCTCTACATGGTACGAGAGAAGGTTATGATGGAAGTCAAAGCAAAAAATTATCTCAAAATTAGATTCTATGAAACTTTTTGAAATGCTAGTTTTGGTAAAAAAATCGTAGTATATTATACATAATTTTATACTAGTTCAGGTCAAAAGATCAAATTAAATCGAGGATTGTTCGAAATGCTACGAAACTATTCAGATCTTTCTATATGTTACGAGGGAAGCTTATGATGAAAGTCCATGCAAGATATTTTTTCAAAATTAGATTTTATGAAACTTTTTGAAATACTAGTTTTGGTCAAAAATCTTAGTATATTATATACAATTTTATACTAGTTTGTTCAAAAAATAATATTAAATAGAGGATTGTTCGAAATGCTACGAAACTTTTCAGATCCTTTTTATATGTTACGAGGAAAGGTTATGATGAAAGTCTATGCAAAAAAATTATCTCAAAATTATATTCTATGAATTTTTTTGAAAAACTATATCGGTCAAAAAATTGTAGTATATTATACACAATTTTATACTAGTTTCGGTCAAAAAATCAAATTAAATTGTGGATTGTTCGAAATGCTACAAAACTTTTCAGATCCTCTCTATACGGTACGAGGGAAGGTTATGATGGAAGTCCAAGCAAACAATTATCTCAAAATTAGATTCTATGAAACATTATGAAATACTAGTTTCGGTCAATAATTGTAGTATATTATACACAATTTTATACTAGTTTCTGTCAAATAATCAAATTAAATCGAAGATTGTTCGAAACGCTACGAAACATTTCAGATCCTCCCTATATTTTACGAGGGAACGTTATGATGGAAGTCCATGCAAAAATCTTATCTCAAAATTATATTCTATGAAACTTTTTGAAATACTAGTTTTTGTCAAAAATTGTAGTATATTATACACAATTTTATACTAGTTTCGTTAAAAAAATCAAATTAAATCGAGGATTATTCGAAATGCTACGAAAAGTTTCAGATCTTTTCTATACGATATGTGGGAAGGTTATAATGGATGTTCAAGCAAAAACATTATCTCAAAATTAGATTCTATGAAACTTTTTGAAATGCTAGTTTAGGTCAAAAAATTGTAGTATATTATACACAATTTTATACTAGTTTCGGTCAAATAATCAAATTAAATCGAGGATTGTTCGAAATGATATGAAAATTTTTAGATCCTTTCTATATGTTACTAGGGAATGTAATGATGGAAGTTTATGCAAAACATAATCTCAAAATTAGAATCTATGAAACTTTTTGAAATATTAGTTTCGGTCAATAATTGTAGTATATTATATACAGTTTAATACCAGTTTCGGTCAAAAAATCAAATTAAATCGAGGATTCTTCGAAATGCTACGAATTTTTTAGATCCGTTCTATATATTACGAGGGAAGGTTATGATAGAAGTCCACGCAAAAAATAATCTCAAAATTAGATTTTATGAAACTTTTTGAAATACTATTTCGGTCAAAAAAGTTGTAATATTTTATACACAGTTTTATATTAGTTTCGGTCAAAAAATCAAATTAAATTCATGATTGTTTGAAATGCTACGAAACTTTTCATATTCTCTCTACATGGTACGATGGAAGGTTATGATGGAAGTCAAAGCAAAAAATTATCTCAAAATTATATTCTATGAAACTTTTTGAAATGCTAGTTTAGGTAAAAAAATCGTAGTATATTATACATAATTTTATACTAGTTCAGGTCAAAAAATCAAATTAAATCGAGGATTGTTCGAAATGCTACAAAACTATTCAGATCTTTCTATATGTTACGAGGGAAGCTTATGATGAAAGTCCATGCAAGATATTTTCTCAAAATTAGATTCTATGAAACTTTTTGAAATACTAGTTTTGGTCAAAAATCTTAGTATATTATATACAATTTTATACTAGTTTGTTCAAAAAATAAAATTAAATAGAGGATTGTTCGAAATCTACGAAACTTTTCAGATCCTTTCTATATGTTACGAGGGAAGGTTATGATGAAAGTCCATGCAAAAAAATTATCTCAAAATTATATTCTATGAAATTTTTTGAAAAACTATATCGGTCAAAAAATTGTAGTATATTATACACAATTTTATACTAGTTTCGGTCAAAAAATCAAATTAAATTGTGGATTTTCGAAATGCTACGAAACATTTCAGATCCTCTCTATATGGTACGAGGGAAGGTTATGATGGAAGTCCAAGCAAAAAATTATCTCAAAATTAGATTCTATGAAACATTATGAAATACTAGTTTCGGTCAATAATTGTTGTATATTATACACAATTTTATACTAGTTTCTGTTAAATAATCAAATTAAATCGAAGATTGTTCGAAATACAATGAAACATTTCAGATCCTCCCTATATTTTACGAGTGAACGTTATGATGGAAGTCCATGTAAAAATATTATCTCAAAATTATATTCTATGAAACTTTTTGAAATACTAATTTTTGTCAAAAATTGTAGTATATTATACACAATTTTATACTAGTTTCGTTAAAAAAAATCAAATTAAATCGAGGATTGTTCGAAATGCTACGAATATTTTCAGATCATTTCTATACGATACGTGGGAAGGTTATAATGGATGTCCAAGCAAAAACATTATCTCAAAATTAGATTCTATGAAACTTTTTGAAATGCTAGTTTAGGTCAAAAAATAGTAGTATATTGTACACAATTTTATACTAGTTTCGGTCAAATAATCAAATTAAATCGAGGATTGTTCGAAATGCTATGAAATATTTCAGATCCTTTCTATATGTTACTAGGGAATGTAATGATGGAAGTTTATGCAAAACATTATCTCAAAATTAGATTCTATGAAACTTTTTGAAATATTAGTTTCGGTCAATAATTGTAGTATATTATGCACAGTTTAATACTAGTTTCGGTCAAAAAATCAAATTAAATCGAGGATTCTTCTAAATGCTACGAATATTTTTAGATTCGTTTTATATATTACGAGGGAAGGTTATGATAGAAATCCATGCAAACAAATTATCTCAAAATTAGATTTTAGGAAACTTTTTGAAATACTATTTCGGTCAAAAAAGTTGTAATATTTTATACACAGTTTTATACTAGTTTCGGTTAAAAAATCAAATTAAATTGAGGATTGTTTGAAATGCTACGAAACTTTTCATATCCTCTCTACATGGTACGAGAGAAGGTTATGATGGAAGTCAAAGCAAAAAATTATCTCAAAATTAGATTCTATGAAACTTTTTGAAATGCTAGTTTTGGTAAAAGAATCGTAGTATATTATACATAATTTTATACTAGTTCAGGTCAAAAGATCAAATTAAATCGAGGATTGTTCGAAATGCTACGAAACTATTCAGATCTTTCTATATGTTACGAGGGAAGCTTATGATGAAAGTCCATGCAAGATATTTTTTCAAAATTAGATTTTATGAAACTTTTTGAAATACTAGTTTTGGTCAAAAATCTTAGTATATTATATACAATTTTATACTAGTTTGTTCAAAAAATAATATTAAATAGAGGATTGTTCGAAATGCTACGAAACTTTTCAGATCCTTTTTATATGTTACGAGGAAAGGTTATGATGAAAGTCTATGCAAAAAAATTATCTCAAAATTATATTCTATGAATTTTTTTGAAAAACTATATCGGTCAAAAAATTGTAGTATATTATACACAATTTTATACTAGTTTCGGTCAAAAAATCAAATTAAATTGTGGATTGTTCGAAATGCTACAAAACTTTTCAGATCCTCTCTATACGGTACGAGGGAAGGTTATGATGGAAGTCCAAGCAAACAATTATCTCAAAATTAGATTCTATGAAACATTATGAAATACTAGTTTCGGTCAATAATTGTAGTATATTATACACAATTTTAAACTATTTTCTGTCAAATAATCAAATTAAATCGAAGATTGTTCGAAACGCTACGAAACATTTCAGATCCTCCCTATATTTTACGAGGGAACGTTATGATGGAATTCCATGCAAAAATATTATCTCAAAATTATATTCTATGAAACTTTTTGAAATACTAGTTTTTGTCAAAAATTGTAGTATATTATACACAATTTTATACTAGTTTCGTTAAAAAATTCAAATTAAATCGAGGATTATTCGAAATGCTACGAAAAGTTTCAGATCTTTTCTATACGATATGTGGGAAGGTTATAATGGATGTTCAAGCAAAAACATTATCTCAAAATTAGATTCTATGAAACTTTTTGAAATGCTAGTTTAGGTCAAAAAATTGTAGTATATAATACACAATTTTATACTAGTTTCGGTCAAATAATCAAATTAAATCGAGGATTGTTCGAAATGATATGAAAATTTTCAGATCCTTTCTATATGTTACTAGGGAATGTAATGATGGAAGTTTATGCAAAACATTATCTCAAAATTAGATTCTATGAAACTTTTTGAAATATTAGTTTCGGTCAATAATTGTAGTATATTATATACAGTTTAATACTAGTTTCGGTCAAAAAATCAAATTAAATCGAGGATTCTTCGAAATGCTACGAATTTTTTAGATCCGTTCTATATATTACGAGGGAAGGTTATGATAGAAGTCCACGCAAAAAATAATCTCAAAATTAGATTTTATGAAACTTTTTGAAATCTTATTTCGATCAAAAAAGTTGTAATATTTTATACACAGTTTTATATTAGTTTCGGTCAAAAAATCAAATTAAATTCATGATTGTTTGAAATGCTACGAAACTTTTCATATTCTCTCTACATGGTACGATGGAACTTTATGATGGAAGTCAAAGCAAAAAATTATCTCAAAATTATATTCTATGAAACTTTTTGAAATGCTAGTTTAGGTAAAAAAATCGTAGTATATTATACATAATTTTATACTAGTTCAGGTCAAAAAATCAAATTAAATCGAGGATAGTTCGAAATGCAACAAAACTATTCAGATCTTTCTATATGTTACGAGGGAAGCTTATGATGAAAGTCCATGCAAGATATTTTCTCAAAATTAGATTCTATGTAACTTTTTGAAATACTAGTTTTGGTCAAAAATCTTAGTATATTATATACAATTTTATACTAGTTTGTTCAAAAAATAAAATTAAATAGAGGATTGTTCGAAATGCTAAGAAACTTTTCAGATCCTTTCTATATGTTACGAGAGAAGGTTATGATGAAAGTCCATGCAAAAAAATTATCTCAAAATTATATTCTATGAAATTTTTTGAAAAACTATATCGGTCAAAAAATTGTAGTATATTATACACAATTTTATACTAGTTTCGGTCAAAAAATCAAATTAAATTGTGGATTGTTCGAAATGCTACGAAACTTTTCAGATCCTCTCTATATGGTACTAGGGAAGGTTATGATGGAAGTCCAAGCAAAAACTTATCTCAAAATTAGATTCTATGAAACATTATGAAATACTAGTTTCGGTCAATAATTGTAGTATATTATACACAATTTTATACTAGTTTCTGTCAAATAATCAAATTAAATCGAATATTGTTCGAAACGCTACGAAACATTTAAGATCCTCCCTATATTTTACGAAGGAACGTTATGATGGAAGTCCATGCAAAAATATTATCTCAAAATTATATTCTATGAAACTTTTTGAAATACTAGTTTCTGTCAAAAATTGTAGCATATTATACACAATTTGATACTAGTTTCTTTAAAAAAATCAAATTAAATCGAGGATTATTCGAAATGCTACGAAAATTTTCAGATCTTTTCTATACGATACGTGGGAAGGTTATAATGGATGCCCAAGCAAAAACATTATCTCAAAATTAGATTCTATGAAACTTTTTGAAATGCTAGTTTAGGTCAAAAAATATTAGTATATTATACACAATTTTATACTAGTTTCGGTCAAATAATCAAATTAAATCGAGGATTGTTCGAAATGCTATGAAATATTTCAGATCCTTTCTATATGTTACTAGGGAATGTAATGATGGAAGTTTATGCAAAACATTATCTCAAAATTAGATTCTATGAAACTTTTTGAAATATTAGTTTCGGTCAATAATTGTAGTATATTATACACAGTTTAATACTAGTTTTTCGGTCAAAAAATCAAATTAAATCGAGGATTCTTCGAAATGCTACGAATTTTTTTAGATTCGTTTTATATATTACGAGGGAAGGTTATGATAGAAGTCCATGCAAACAAATTATCTCAAAATTAGATTTTATGAAACTTTTTGAAATACTATTTCGGTCAAAAAAGTTGTATTATTTTATACACGGTTTTATACTAGTTTCGGTCAAAAAATCAAATTAAATTGAGGATTGTTTGAAATGCTACGAAACTTTTCATATCCTCTCTACATGGTACGAGAGAAGGTTATGATGGAAGTCAAAGCAAAAAATTAGATTCTATGAAACTTTTTGAAATGCTAGTTTAGGTAAAAAAATCGTAGTATATTATACATAATTTTATACTAGTTCAGGTCAAAAAATCAAATTAAATCGAGGATTGTTCGAAATGCTACGAAACTATTCAGATCTTTCTATATGCTACGAGGGAAGCTTATGATGAAAGTCCATGCAAGATATTTTCTCAAAATTAGATTCTATGAAACTTTTTGAAATACTAGTTTTGGTCAAAAATCTTAGTATATAATATACAATTTTGTACTAGTTTGTTCAAAAAATAAAATTAAATAGAGGATTGTTCGAAATGTTACGAAACTTTTCAGATCCTTTCTATATGTTACAAGGGAAGGTTATGATGAAAGTCTATGCAAAAAAAAATTATATTCTATGAATTTTTTTGAAAAACTATATCGGTCAAAAAATTGTAGTATATTATACACAATTTTATTCTAGTTTCGGTCAAAAAATCAAATTAAATTGTGGATTGTTCGAAATGCTACAAAACTTTTCAGATCCTCTCTATATGGTACGAGGGAAGGTTATGATGGAAGTCCAAGCAAACAATTATCTCAAAATTAGATTCTATGAAACATTATGAAATACTAGTTTCGGTCAATAATTGTAGTATATTATACACAATTTTATACTAGTTTCTGTTAAATAATCAAATTAAATCGAAGATTGTTCGAAATGCTACGAAACATTTCAGATCCTCCCTATATTTTACGAGGGAACGTTATGATGGAAGTCCATGCAAAAATATTATCTCAAAATTATATTCTATGAAACTTTTTGAAATACTAGTTTTTGTCAAAAATTGTAGTATATTATACACAATTTTATACTAGTTTCGTTAAAAAAATCAAATTAAATCGAGGATTATTCGAAATGCTACGAAAATTTTCAGATCTTTTCTATACGATATGTGGGAAGGTTATAATGGATGTTCAAGCAAAAACATTATCTCAAAATTAGATTCTATGAAACTTTTTGAAATGCTAATTTAGGTCAAAAAATTGTAGTATATTATACACAATTTTATACTAGTTTCGGTCAAATAATCAAATTAAATCGAGGATTGTTCGAAATGATATGAAAATTTTCAGATCCTTTCTATATGTTACTAGGGAATGTAATGATGGAAGTTTATGCAAAACATTATCTCAAAATTAGATTCTATGAAACTTTTTGAAATATTAGTTTCGGTCAATAATTGTAGTATATTATACACAGTTTAATACTAGTTTCGGTCAAAAAATCAAATTAAATCGAGGATTCTTCGAAATGCTACGAATTTTTTAGATCCGTTCTATATATTACGAGGGAAGGTTATGATAGAAGTCCATGCAAACAAATTATCTCAAAATTAGATTTTATGAAACTTTTTGAAATACTATTTCGGTCAAAAAAGTTGTAATATTTTATACACAGTTTTATATTAGTTTCGGTCAAAAAATCAAATTAAATTCATGATTGTTTGAAATGCTACGAAACTTTTCATATTCTCTCTACATGGTACGATGGAACTTTATGATGGAAGTCAAAGCAAAAAATTATCTCAAAATTAAATTCTATGAAACTTTTTGAAATGCTAGTTTAGGTAAAAAAATCGTAGTATATTATACAAAATTTTATACTAGTTCAGGTCAAAAAATCAAATTAAATCGAGGATAGTTCAAAATGCAACAAAACTATTCAGATCTTTCTATATGTTACAAGGGAAGCTTATGATGAAAGTCCATGCAAGATATTTTCTAAAAATTAGATTCTATGAAACTTTTTGAAATACTAGTTTTTGTCAAAAATCATAGTATATTATATACAATTTTATACTAGTTTGTTCAAAAAATTAAATTAAATAGAGGATTGTTCGAAATGCTACGAAACTTTTCAGATCCTTTCTATATATTACGAGGGAAGGTTATGATGAAAGTCCATGCAAAAAAATTATCTCAAAATTATATTCTATGAAATTTTTTGAAAAACTATATCGGTCAAAAAATTGTAGTATATTATACACAATTTTATACTAGTTTCGGTCAAAAAATCAAATTAAATTGTGGATTGTTCGAAATGCTACGAAACTTTTCAGATCCTCTCTATATGGTACTAGGGAAGGTTATGATGGAAGTCTTAGCAAAAACTTATCTCAAAATTAGATTCTATGAAACATTATGAAATACTAGTTTCGGTCAATAATTGTAGTATATTATACACAATTTTATACTAGTTTCTGTCAAATAATCAAATTAAATCGAATATTGTTCGAAACGCTACGAAACATTTCAGATCCTCCCTATATTTTACGAGGGAACGTTATGATGGAAGTCCATGCAAAAATATTATCTCAAAATTATATTCTATGAAACTTTTTGAAATACTAGTTTGTGTCAAAAATTGTAGCATATTATACACAATTTGATACTAGTTTCTTTAAAAAAATCAAATTAAATCGAGGATTATTCGAAATGCTACGATAATTTTCAGATCTTTTCTATACGATACGTGGGAAGGTTATAATGGATGCCCAAGCAAAAACATTATCTCAAAATTAGATTCTATGAAACTTTTTGAAATGCTAGTTTAGGTCAAAAAATATTAGTATATTATACACCATTTTATACTAGTTTCGGTCAAATAATCAAATTAAATCGAGGATTGTTCGTAATGCTATGAAATATTTCAGATCCTTTCTATATGTTACTAGGGAATGTAATGATGGAAGTTTATGCAAAACATGATCTCAAAATTAGATTCTATGAAACTTTTTGAAATATTAGTTTCGGTCAATAATTGTAGTATATTATACACAGTTTAATACTAGTTTTTCGGTCAAAAAATCAAATTAAATCGAGGATTCTTCGAAATGCTACGAATTTTTTTAGATTCGTTTTATATATTACGAGGGAAGGTTATGATAGAAATCCATGCAAACAAATTATCTCAAAATTAGATTTTATGAAACTTTTTGAAATACTATTTCGGTCAAAAAAGTTGTATTATTTTATACACGGTTTTATACTAGTTTCGGTCAAAAAATCAAATTAAATTGAGGATTGTTTGAAATGCTACGGAACTTTTCATATCCTCTCTACATGGTACGATGGAACTTTATGATGGAAGTCAAAGCAAAAAATTATCTCAAAATTAGATTCTATGAAACTTTTTGGAATGCTAGTTTAGGTAAAAAAATCGTAGTATATTATACAAAATTTTATACTAGTTCAGGTCAAAAAATCAAATTAAATCGAGGATTGTTCGAAATGCAACAAAACTATTCAGATCTTTCTATATGTTACGAGGGAAGCTTATGATGAAAGTCCATGCAAGATATTTTCTCAAAATTAGATTCTATGAAACTTTTTGAAATACTAGTTTTGGTCAAAAATCTTAGTATATTATATACAATTTTATACTAGTTTGTTCAAAAAATAAAATTAAATAGAGGATTGTTCGAAATGCTACGAAACTTTTCAGATCCTTTCTATATATTACGAGGGAAGGTTATGATGAAAGTCCATGCAAAAAAATTATCTCAAAATTATATTCTATGAATTTTTTTGAAAAACTATATCGGTCAAAATATTGTAGTATATTATACACAATTTTATACTAGTTTCGGTCAAAAAATCAAATTAAATTGTGGATTTTCGAAATGCTACGAAACTTTTCAGATCCTCTCTATATGGTACGAGGGAAGGTTATGATGGAAGTCCAAGCAAAAAATTATCTCAAAATTAGATTCTATGAAACATTATGAAATACTAGTTTCGGTCAATAATTGTAGTATATTATACACAATTTTATACTAGTTTCTACCAAATAATCAAATTAAATCGAAGATTGTTCGAAATGCTACGAAACATTTCAAATCCTCCCTATATTTTACGAGTGAACGTTATGATGGAAGTCCATGCAAAAATATTATCTCAAAATTATATTCTATGAAACTTTTTGAAATACTAGTTTTTGTCAAAAATTGTAGTATATTATACACAATTTTATACTAGTTTCGTTAAAAAAATCAAATTAAACCGAGGATTGTTCGAAATGCTACGAATATTTTCAGATCATTTCTATACGATACGTGGGAAGGTTATAATGGATGTCCAAGCAAAAACATTATCTCAAAATTAGATTCTATCAAACTTTTTAAAATGCTAGTTTAGGTAAAAAAAATAGTAGTATATTGTACACAATTTTATACTAGTTTCGGTCAAATAATCAAATTAAATCGAGGATTGATCGAAATGCTATGAAATATTTCAGATCCTTTCTATATGTTACTAGGGAATGTAATGATGGAAGTTTATGGAAAACATTATCTCAAAATTAGATTCTATGAAACTTTTTGAAATATTAGTTTCGGTCAATAATTGTAGTATATTATACACAGTTTAATACTAGTTTCGGTCAAAAAATCAAATTAAATCGAGGATTCTTCGAAATGCTACGAATTTTTTTAAATCCGTTTTATATATTACGAGGGAAGGTTATGATAGAAGTCCATGCAAACAAATTATCTCAAAATTAGATTTTATGAAACTTTTTGAAATACTATTTCGGTCAAAAAAGTTGTATTATTTTATACACAGTTTTATACTAGTTTCGGTCAAAAAATCAAATTAAATTGAGGATTGTTTGAAATGCTACGAAACTTTTCATATCCTCTCTACATGGTACGAGAGAAGGTTATGATGGAAGTCAAAGCAAAAAATTATCTCAAAATTAGATTCTATGAAACTTTTTGAAATGCTAGTTTAGGTAAAAAAATCGTAGTATATTATACATAATTTTATACTAGTTCAGGTCAAAAAATCAAATTAAATCGAGGATTGTTCGAAATGCTACAAAACTATTCAGATCTTTCTATATGTTACGAGGGAAGCTTATGATGAAAGTCCATGCAAGATATTTTCTCAAAATTAGATTCTATGAAACTTTTTGAAATACTAGTTTTGGTAAAAAATCTTAGTATATTATATACAATTTTATACTAGTTTGTTCAAAAAATAAAATTAAATAGAGGATTGTTCGAAATGCTACGAAACTTTTCAGATCCTTTCTATATGTTACGAGGGAAGGTTATGATGAAAGTCCATGCAAAAAAATTATCTCAAAATTATATTCTATGAATTTTTTTGAAAAACTATATCGGTCAAAATATTGTAGTATATTATACACAATTTTATACTAGTTTCGGTCAAAAAATCAAATTAAATTGTGGATTTTCGAAATGCTACGAAACTTTTCAGATCCTCTCTACATGGTACGAGGGAAGGTTATGATGGAAGTCCAAGCAAAAAATTATCTCAAAATTAGATTCTATGAAACATTATGAAATACTAGTTTCGGTCAATAATTGTAGTATATTATACACAATTTTATACTAGTTTCTGTTAAATAATCAAATTAAATCGAAGATTGTTCGAAATGCTACGAAACATTTCAAATCCTCCCTATATTTTACGAGTGAACGTTATGATGGAAGTCCATGCAAAAATATTATCTCAAAATTATATTCTATGACACTTTTTGAAATACTAGTTTTTGTCAAAAATTGTAGTATATTATACACAATTTTATACTAGTTTCGTTAAAAAAATCAAATTAAACCGAGGATTGTTCGAAATGCTACGAATATTTTCAGATCATTTCTATACGATACGTGGGAAGGTTATAATGGATGTCCAAGCAAAAACATTATCTCAAAATTAGATTCTATGAAACTTTTTAAAATGCTAGTTTAGGTAAAAAAAATAGTAGTATATTGTACACAATTTTATACTAGTTTCGGTCAAATAATCAAATTAAATCGAGGATTGATCGAAATGCTATGAAATATTTCAGATCCTTTCTATATGTTACTAGGGAATGTAATGATGGAAGTTTATGGAAAAAATTATCTCAAAATTAGATTCTATGAAACTTTTTGAAATATTAGTTTCGGTCAATAATTGAAGTATATTATACACAGTTTAATACTAGTTTCGGTCAAAAAATCAAATTAAATAGAGGATTCTTCGAAATGCTACAAATGTTTTTAAATCCGTTTTATATATTACGAGGGAAGGTTATGATAGAAGTCCATGCAAACAAATTATCTCAAAATTAGATTTTATGAAACTTTTTGAAATACTATTTCGGTCAAAAAAGTTGTATTATTTTATACACAGTTTTATACTAGTTTCGGTCAAAAAATCAAATTAAATTGAGGATTGTTTGAAATGCTACGAAACTTTTCATATCCTCTCTACATGGTACGAGAGAAGGTTATGATGGAAGTCAAAGCAAAAAATTATCTCAAAATTAGATTCTATGAAACTTTTTGAAATGCTAGTTTAGGTAAAAAAATCGTAGTATATTATACATAATTTTATACTAGTTCAGGTCAAAAAATCAAATTAAATCGAGGATTGTTCGAAATGCTACAAAACTATTCAGATCTTTCTATATGTTACGAGGGAAGCTTATGATGAAAGTCCATGCAAGATATTTTCTCAAAATTAGATTCTATGAAACTTTTTGAAATACTAGTTTTGGTAAAAAAATCATAGTATATTATATACAATTTTATACTAGTTTGTTCAAAAAATAAAATTAAATAGAGGATTGTTCGAAATGCTACGAAACTTTTCAGATCCTTTCTATATGTTACGAGGGAAGGTTATGATGAAAGTCCATGCAAAAAAATTATCTCAAAATTATATTCTATGAATTTTTTTGAAAAACTATATCGGTCAAAATATTGTAGTATATTATACACAATTTTATACTAGTTTCGGTCAAAAAATCAAATTAAATTGTGGATTTTCGAAATGCTACGAAACTTTTCAGATCCTCTCTATATGGTACGAGGGAAGGTTATGATGGAAGTCCAAGCAAAAAATTATCTCAAAATTAGATTCTATGAAACATTATGAAATACTAGTTTCGGTCAATAATTGTAGTATATTATAAACAATTTTATACTAGTTTCTGTTAAATAATCAAATTAAATCGAAGATTGTTCGAAATGCTACGAAACATTTCAAATCCTCCCTATATTTTACGAGTGAACGTTATGATGGAAGTCCATGCAAAAATATTATCTCAAAATTATATTCTATGAAACTTTTTGAAATACTAGTTTTTGTCAAAAATTGTAAGTATATTATACACAATTTTATACTAGTTTCGTTAAAAAAATCAAATTAAATCGAGGATTGTTCGAAATGCTACGAATATTTTCAGATCATTTCTATACGATACGTGGGAAGGTTATAATGGATGTCCAAGCAAAAACATTATCTCAAAATTAGATTCTATGAAACTTTTTAAAATGCTAGTTTAGGTAAAAAAAATAGTAGTATATTGTACACAATTTTATACTAGTTTCGGTCAAATAATCAAATTAAATCGAGGATTGTTTGAAATGCTATGAAATATTTCAGATCCTTTCTATATGTTACTAGGGAATGTAATGATGGAAGTTTATGGAAAACATTATCACAAAATTATATTCTATGAAACTTTTTGAAATATTAGTTTCGGTCAATAATTGTAGTATATTATACACAGTTTAATACTAGTTTCGGTCAAAAAATCAAATTAAATCGAGGATTCTTCGAAATGCTACGAATTTTTTTAAATCCGTTTTATATATTACGAGGGAAGGTTATGATAGAAGTCCATGCAAACAAATTATCTCAAAATTAGATTTTATGAAACTTTTTGAAATACTATTTCGGTCAAAAAAGTTGTATTATTTTATACACAGTTTTATACTAGTTTCGGTCAAAAAATCAAATTAAATTGAGGATTGTTTGAAATGCTACGAAACTTTTCATATCCTCTCTACATGGTACGAGGGAAGGTTATGATGGAAGTCAAAGCAAAAAATTATCTCAAAATTATATTCTATGAAACGTTTTGAAATGCTAGTTTAGGTAAAAAAATCGTAGTATATTATACATAATTTTATACTAGTTCAGGTCAAAAAATCAAATTAAATCGAGGATAGTTCGAAATGCAACAAAACTATTCAGATCTTTCTATATGTTACGAGGGAAGCTTATGATGAAAGTCCATGCAAGATATTTTCTCAAAATTAGATTCTATGAAACTTTTTGAAATACTAGTTTTGGTCAAAAATCTTAGTATATTATATACAATTTTATACTAGTTTGTTCAAAAAATAAAATTAAATAGAGGATTGTTCGAAATGCTACGAAACTTTTCAGATCCTTTCTATATGTTACGAGGGAAGGTTATGATGAAAGTCCATGCAAAAAAATTATCTCAAAATTATATTCTATGAAATTTTTTGAAAAACTATATCGGTCAAAAAATTGTAGTATATTATACACAATTTTATACTAGTTTCGGTCAAAAAATCAAATTAAATTGTGGATTGTTCGAAATGCTACGAAACTTTTCAGATCCTCTCTATATGGTACGAGGGAAGGTTATGATGGAAGTCCAAGCAAAAACTTATCTCAAAATTAGATTCTATGAAACATTATGAAATACTAGTTTCGGTCAATAATTGTAGTATATTATACACAATTTTATACTAGTTTCTGTCAAACAATCAAATTAAATCGAAGATTGTTCGAAACGCTACGTAACAATTCGGATCCTCCCTATATTTTACGAGGGAACGTTATGATGGAAGTCCATGCAAAAATATTATCTCAAAATTATATTCTATGAAACTTTTTGAAATACTAGTTTTTGTCAAAAATTGTAGCACATTATACACAATTTTATACTAGTTTCGTTAAAAAAATCAAATTAAATCGAGGATTATTCGAAATGCTACGAAAATTTTAAGATCTTTTCTATACGATACGTGGGAAGGTTATAATGGATGCCCAAGCAAAAACATTATCTCAAAATTAGATTCTATGAAACTTTTTGAAATGCTAGTTTAGGTCAAAAAATAGTAGTATATTGTACACAATTTTATACTAGTTTCGGTCAAATAATAAAATTAAATCGAGGATTGTTCGAAATGCTATGAAATATTTCAGATCCTTTCTATATGTTACTAGGGAATGTAATGATGGAAGTATATGCAAAACATGATCTCAAAATTAGATTTTATGAAAGTTTTTGAAATATTAGTTTCGGTCAATAATTGTAGTATATTATACACAATTTAATACTAGTTTCGTTCAAAAAATCAAATTAAATCGAGGATTCTTCGAAATGCTACGAATTTTTTTAGATTCGTTTTATATATTACGAGGGAAGGTTATGATAGAAATCCATGCAAACAAATTATCTCAAAATTAGATTTTATGAAACTTTTTGAAATACTATTTCGGTCAAAAAAGTTGTATTATTTTATACACAGTTTTATACTAGTTTCGGTCAAAAAATCAAATTAAATTGAGGATTGTTTGAAATGCTACGAAACTTTTCATATCCTCTCTACATGGTACGAGAGAAGGTTATGATGGAAGTCAAAGCAAAAAATTATCTCAAAATTAGATTCTATGAAACTTTTTGAAATGCTAGTTTAGGTAAAAAAATCGTAGTATATTATACATAATTTTATACTAGTTCAGGTCAAAAAATCAAATTAAATCGAGGATTGTTCGAAATTCTACAAAACTATTCAGATCTTTCTATATGTTACGAGGGAAGCTTATGATGAAAGTCCATGCAGGATATTTTCTCAAAATTAGATTCTATGAAACTTTTTGAAATACTAGTTTTGGTCAAAAATCTTAGTATATTATTTACAATTTTATACTAGTTTGTTCAAAAAATAAAATTAAATAGAGGATTGTTCGAAATGCTACGAAACGTTTCAGATCCTTTCTATATGTTACGAGGGAAGGTTATGATGAAAGTCCATGCAAAAAAATTATCTCAAAATTATATTCTATGAAATTTTTTGAAAAACTATATCGGTCAAAAAATTGTAGTATATTATACACAATTTTATACTAGTTTCGGTCAAAAAATCAAATTAAATTGTGGATTTTCGAAATGCTACGAAACTTTTCAGATCCTCTCTATATGGTACGAGGGAAGGTTATGATGGAAGTCCAAGCAAAAAATTATCTCAAAATTAGATTCTATGAAACATTATAAATACTAGTTTCGGTCAATAATTGTAGTATATTAAACACAATTTTATACTAGTTTCTGTCAAATAATCAAATTAAATCGAAGATTGTTCGAAATGCTACGAAACATTTCAGATCCTCCCTATATTTTACGAGTGAAAGTTATGATGGAAGTCCATGGAAAAATATTATCTCAAAATTATATTCTATGAAACTTTTTGAAATACTAGTTTTTGTCAAAAATTGTAGTATATTATACACAATTTTATACTAGTTTCGTTAAAAAAATCAAATTAAATCGAGGATTGTTCGAAATGCTACGAATATTTTCAGATCATTTCTATACGATACGTGGGAAGGTTATAATGGATGTCCAAGCAAAAACATTATCTCAAAATTAGATTCTATGAAACTTTTTAAAATGGTAGTTTAGGTCAAAAAATAGTAGTATATTTTACACAATTTTATACTAGTTTCGGTCAAATAATCAAATTTAATCGAGGATTGTTCGAAATGCTATGAAATATTTCAGATCCTTTCTATATGTTACTAGGGAATGTAATGATGGAAGTTTATGGAAAACATTATCTCAAAATTAGATTCGATGAAACTTTTTGAAATATTAGTTTCGGTCAATAATTGTAGTATATTATACACAGTTTAATACTAGTTTCGGTCAAAAAATCAAATTAAATCGAGGATTCTTCGAAATGCTACGAATTTTTTTAGATTCGTTTTATATATTACGAGGGAAGGTTATGATAGAAGTCCATGCAAACAAATTATCTCAAAATTAGATATTATGAAACTTTTTGAAATACTATTTCGGTCAAAAAAGTTGTATTATTTTATACACAGTTTTATACTAGTTTCGGTCAAAAAATCAAATTAAATTGAGGATTGTTTGAAATGCTACGAAACTTTTCATATCCTCTCTACATGGTACGAGGGAAGGTTATGATGGAAGTCAAAGCAAAAAATTATCTCAAAATTATATTCTATGAAACTTTTTGAAATGCTAGTTTAGGTAAAAAAATCGTAGTATATTATACATAATTTTATACTAGTTCAGGTCAAAAAATCAAATTAAATCGAGGATAGTTCGAAATGCAACAAAACTATTCAGATCTTTCTATATGTTACGAGGGAAGCTTATGATGAAAGTCCATGCAAGATATTTTCTCAAAATTAGATTCTATGAAACTTTTTGAAATACTAGTTTTAATCAAAAATCTTAGTATATTATATACAATTTTATACCAGTTATTTAAAAAAATAAAATTAAATAAAGGATTGTTCGAAATGCTACGAAACTTTTCAGATCCTTTCTATATGTTACGAGGGAAGGTTATGATGAAAGTCCATGCAAAAAAATTATCTCATAATTATATTCTATGAAATTTTTTGAAAAACTATATCGGTCAAAAAATTGTAGTATATTATACACAATTTTATACTAGTTTCGGTCAAAAAATCAAATTAAATTGTGGATTGTTCGAAATGCTACGAAACTTTTCAGATCCTCTCTGTATGGTACGAGGGAAGGTTATGATGGAAGTCCAAGCAAAAATTTATCTCAAAATTAGATTCTATGAAACATTATGAAATACTAGTTTCGGTCAATAATTGTAGTATATTGTACACAATTTTATACTAGTTTCTGTCAAATAATCAAATTAAATCGAAGATTGTTCGAAACGCTACGAAACATTTCAGATCCTCCCTATATTTTACGAGGGAACGTTATGATGGAAGTCCATGCAAAAATATTATCTCAAAATTATATTCTATGAAAATTTTTGAAATACTAGTTTGTGTCAAAAATTGTAGCACATTATACACAATTTTATACTAGTTTCGTTAAAAAAAATCAAATTAAATCGAGGATTATTCGAAATGCTACGAAAATTTTCAGATCTTTTCTATACGATATGCGGGAAGGTTATAATGGATGTCCAAGCAAAAACAATATCTCAAAATTAGATTCTATGAAACTTTTTGAAATGCTAGTTTAGGTCAAAAAATAGTAGTATATTATACACAATTTTATACTAATTTCGGTCAAATAATTAAATTAAATCGAGGATTGTTCGAAATGCTATGAAATATTTCAGATCCTTTCTATATGTTACTAGGGAATGTAATGATAGAAGTTTATGCAAAACATGATCTAAAAAATTAGATTCTATTAAAGTTTTTGAAATATTAGTTTCGGTCAATAATTGTAGTATATTATACACAGTTTAATACTAGTTTCGGTCAAAAAATCAAATTAAATCGAGGATTCTTCGAAACGCTACGAATTTGTTTAGATTCGTTTTATATATTATGAGGGAAGGTTATGATAGAAATCCATGCAAACAAATTATCTCAAAATTAGATTTTATGAAACTTTTTGAAATACTATTTCGGTCAAAAAAGTTGTATTATTTTATACACAGTTTTATACTAGTTTCGGTCAAAAAATCAAATTAAATTGAGGATTGTTTGAAATGCTACGAAACTTTTCATATCCTCTCTACATGGTACGAGAGAAGGTTATGATGGAAGTCAAAGCAAAAAATTATCTCAAAATTAGATTCTATGAAACTTTTTGAAATGCTAGTTTAGGTAAAAAAATCGTAGTATATTATACATAATTTTATACTAGTTCAGGTCAAAAAATCAAATTAAATCGAGGATTGTTCGAAATGCTACGAAACTATTCAGATCTTTCTATATGTTACGAGGGAAGCTTATGAGGAAAGTCCATGCAAGATATTTTCTCAAAATTAGATTCTATGAAACTTTTTGAAATACTAGTTTTGGTAAAAAATCTTAGTATATTATATACAATTTTATACTAGTTTGTTCAAAAAATAAAATTAAATAGAGGATTGTTCGAAATGCTACGAAACTTTTCAGATCCTTTCTATATGTTACGAGGGAAGGTTATGATGAAATTCCATGCAAAACAATTATCTCAAAATTATATTCTATGAAATTTTTTGAAAAACTATATCGGTCAAAAAATTGTAGTATATTATACACAATTTTATACTAGTTTCGGTCAAAAAATCAAATTAAATTGTGGATTGTTCGAAATGCTACGAAACTTTTCAGATCCTCTCTATATGGTACGAGGGAAGGTTATGATGGAAGTCCAAGCAAAAACTTATCTCAAAATTAGATTCTATGAAACATTATGAAATACTAGTTTCGGTCAATAATTGTAGTATATTATACACAATTTTATACTAGTTTCTGTCAAATAATCAAATTAAATCGAAGATTGTTCGAAACGCTACGAAACATTTCAGATCCTCCCTATATTTTACGAGGGAACGTTATGATGGAAGTCCATGCAAAAATATTATCTCAAAATTATATTCTATGAAACTTTTTGAAATACTAGTTTCTGTCAAAATATGTAGCATATTATACACAATTTTATACTAGTTTCTTTAAAAAAATCAAATTAAATCGAGGATTATTCGAAATGCTACGAAAATTTTCAGATCTTTTCTATATGATACGTGGGAAGGTTATAATGGATGCCCAAGCAAAAACATTATCTCAAAATTTGATTCTATGAAACTTTTTGAAATGCTAGTTTAGGTCAAAAAATAGTAGTATATTATACACAATTTTATACTAGTTTCGGTCAAATAATCAAATTAAATCGAGGATTGTTCGAAATGCTATGAAATATTTCAGATCCTTTCTATATGTTACTAGGGAATGTAATGATGGAAGTTTATGCAAAACATGATCTCAAAATTAGATTCTATGAAAGTTTTTGAAATATTAGTTTCGGTCAATAATTGTAGTATATTATACACAATTTAATACTAGTTTCGTTCAAAAAATCAAATTAAATCGAGGATTCTTCGAAATGCTAAGAATTTTTTTAGATTTGTTTTATATATTACGAGGGAAGGTTATGATAGAAATCCATGCAAACAAATTATCTAAAAATTAGATTTTATGAATCTTTTTGAAATACTATTTCGGTCAAAAAAGTTGTAATATTTTATACACAGTTTTATACTAGTTTCGGTCAAAAAATCAAATTAAATTGAGGATTGTTTGAAATGCTACGAAACTTTTCATATCCTCTCTACATGGTACGAGAGAAGGTTATGATGGAAGTCAAAGAAAAAATTATCTCAAAATTAGATTCTATGAAACTTTTTGAAATGCTAGTTTAGGTAAAAAAAATCGTAGTATATTATACATACTTTTATACTAGTTCAGGTCAAAAAATTAAAATTAAATCGAGGATAGTTCGAAATGCAACAAAACTATTCAGATCTTTCTATATGTAACGAGGGAAGCTTATGATACAAGTCCATGCAAAATATTTTCTCAAAATTAGATTCTATGAAACTTTTTGAAATACTAGTTTTGGTCAAAAATCTTAGTATATTATATACAATTTTATACTAGTTTGTTCAAAAAATAAAATTAAATAGAGGATTGTTCGAAATGCTACGAAACTTTTCAGATCCTTTCTATATGTTACGAGGGAAGGTTATGATGAAAGTCCATGCAAAAAAATTATCTCAAAATTATATTCTATGAAATTTTTTAAAAAACTATATCGGTCAAAAAATTGTAGTATATTATACACAATTTTATACTAGTTTCGGTCAAAAAATCAAATTAAATTGTGGATTGTTCGAAATGCTACGAAACTTTTCAGATCCTCTCTATATGGTACGAGGGAAGGTTATGATGGAAGTCCAAGCAAAAACTTATCTCAAAATTAGATTCTATGAAACATTATGAAATACTAGTTTCGGTCAATAATTGTAGTATATTATACACAATTTTATACTAGTTTCTATAAATAATCAAATTAAATTGAAGATTGTTCGAAACGCTACGAAACATTTAAGATCATCCCTATATTTTACGAGGGAATGTTATGATGGAAGTCCATGCATAAATATTATCTCAAAATTATATTCTATGAAACTTTTTGAAATACTAGTTTCTGTCAAAATATGTAGCATATTATACACAATTTTATACTAGTTTCTTTAAAAAAATCAAATTAAATCGAGGATTATTCGAAATGCTACGAAAATTTTCAGATCTTTTCTATATGATACGTGGGAAGGTTATAATGGATGCCCAAGCAAAAACATTATCTCAAAATTTGATTCTATGAAACTTTTTGAAATGCTAGTTTAGGTCAAAAAATAGTAGTATATTATACACAATTTTATACTAGTTTCGGTCAAATAATCAAATTAAATCGAGGATTGTTCGAAATGCTATGAAATATTTCAGATCCTTTCTATATGTTACTAGGGAATGTAATGATGGAAGTTTATGCAAAACATGATCTCAAAATTAGATTCTATAAAAGTTTTTGAAATATTAGTTTCGGTCAATAATTGTAGTATATTATACACAATTTAATACTAGTTTCGTTCAAAAAATCAAATTAAATCGAGGATTCTTCGAAATGCTACGAATTTTTTTAGATTCGTTTTATATATTACGAGGGAAGGTTATGATAGAAATCCATGCAAACAAATTATCTAAAAATTAGATTTTATGAATCTTTTTGAAATACTATTTCGGTCAAAAAAGTTGTAATATTTTATACACAGTTTTATACTAGTTTCGGTCAAAAAATCAAATTAAATTGAGGATTGTTTGAAATACTACGAAACATTTCATATCCTCTCTACATGGTACGAGAGAAGGTTATGATGGAAGTCAAAGCAAAAAATTATCTCAAAATTAGATTCTATGAAACTTTTTGAAATGCTAGTTTAGGTAAAAATCGTAGTATATTATACATAATTTTATACTAGTTCAGGTCAAAAAATCAAAATAAATCGAGGATTGTTCGAAATGCTAGGAAACTATTCAGATCTTTCTATATGTTACGAGGGAAGCTTATGAGGAAAGTCCATGCAAGATATTTTCTACAAATTAGATTCTATGAAACTTTTTGAAATACTAGTTTTGGTCAAAAATCTTAGTATATTATATACAATTTTATACTAGTTTGTTCAAAAAATAAAATTAAATAGAGGATTGTTCGAAATGCTACGAAACTTTTCAGATCCTTTCTATTTGTTACGAGGGAAGGTTATGATGAAATTCCATGCAAAACAATTATCTCAAAATTATATTCTATGAAATTTTTTGAAAAACTATATCGGTCAAAAAATTGTAGTATATTATACACAATTTTATACTAGTTTCGGTCAAAAAATCAAATTAAATTGTGGATTGTTCGAAATGCTACGAAACTTTTCAGATCCTCTCTATGGTACGAGGGAAGGTTATGATGGAAGTCCAAGCAAAAACTTATCTCAAAATTAGATTCTATGAAACATTATGAAATACTAGTTTCGGTCAATAATTGTAGTATATTATACACAATTTTATACTAGTTTCTGTCAAATAATCAAATTAAATCGAAGATTGTTCGAAACGCTACGAAACATTTCAGATCCTCCCTATATTTTACGAGGGAACGTTATGATGGAAGTCCATGCAAAAATATTATCTCAAAATTATATTCTATGAAACTTTTTGAAATACTAGTTTCTGTTAAAATATGTAGCATATCATACACAATTTTATACTAGTTTCTTTAAAAAAATCAAATTAAATCGAGGATTATTCGAAATGCTACGAAAATTTTCAGATCTTTTCTATACGATACGTGGGAAGGTTATAATGGATGCCAAAGCAAAAACATTATCTCAAAATTAGATTCTATGAAACTTTTTGAAATGCTAGTTTAGGTCAAAAAATAGTAGTATATTATACACAATTTTATACTAGTTTCGGTCAAATAATCAAATTAAATCGAGGATTGTTCGAAATGCTATGAAATATTTCAGATCCTTTCTATATGTTACTAGGGAATGTAATGATGGAAGTTTATGCAAAACATGATCTCAAAATTAGATTCTATGAAATTTATTGAAATATTAGTTTCGGTCAATAATTGTAGTATATTATACACAATTTAATACTAGTTTCGTTCAAAAAATCAAATTAAATCGAGGATTCTTCGAAATGCTAAGAATTTTTTTAGATTTGTTTTATATATTACGAGGGAAGGTTATGATAGAAATCCATGCAAACAAATTATCTAAAAATTAGATTTTATGAATCTTTTTGAAATACTATTTCGGTCAAAAAAGTTGTAATATTTTATACACAGTTTTATACTAGTTTCGGTCAAAAAATCAAATTAAATTGAGGATTGTTTGAAATGCTACGAAACTTTTCATATCCTCTCTACATGGTACGAGAGAAGGTTATGATGGAAGTCAAAGAAAAAATTATCTCAAACTTATATTTTATGAAACTTTTTGAAATGCTAGTTTAGGTAAAAAAATCGTAGTATATTATACATACTTTTATACTAGTTCAGGTCAAAAAATCAAATTAAATCGAAGATAGTTCGAAATGCAACAAAACTATTCAGATCTTTCTATATGTTACGAGGGAAGCTTATGATGAAAGTCCATGCAAGATATTTTCTCAAAATTAGATTCTATGAAACGTTTTGAAATACTAGTTTTGGTCAAAAATCTTAGTATATTATATACAATTTTATACTAGTTTGTTCAAAAAATAAAATTAAATAGAGGATTGTTCGAAATGCTACGAAACTTTTCAGATCCTTTCTATATGTTACGAGGGAAGGTTATGATGAAAGTCCATGCAAAAAAATTATCTCAAAATTATATTCTATGAAATTTTTTAAAAAACTATATCGGTCAAAAAATTGTAGTATATTATACACAATTTTATACTAGTTTCGGTCAAAAAATCAAATTAAATTGTGGATTGTTCGAAATGCTACGAAACTTTTCAGATCCTCTCTATATGGTACGAGGGAAGGTTATGATGGAAGTCCAAGCAAAAACTTATCTCAAAATTAGATTCTATGAAATATTATGAAATACTAGTTTCGGTCAATAATTGTAGTATATTATACACAATTTTATACTAGTTTCTGTCAAATAATCAAATTAAATTGAAGATTGTTCGAAACGCTACGAAACATTTAAGATCGTCCCTATATTTTACGAGGGAATGTTATGATGGAAGTCAATGCAAAAATATTATCTCAAAATTATATTCTATGAAACTTTTTGAAATACTAGTTTCTGTCAAAATATGTAGCATATTATACACAATTTTATACTAGTTTCTTTAAAAAAATCAAATTAAATCGAGGATTATTCGAAATGCTATGAAAATTTTCAGATCTTTTCTATACGATAAGTGGGAAGGTTATAATGGATGCCCAAGCAAAAACATTATCTCAAAATTAGATTCTATGAAACTTTTTAAAATGCTAGTTTAGGTCAAAAAATAGTAGTATATTATACACAATTTTATACTAGTTTCGGTCAAATAATCAAATTAAATCGAGGATTGTTCGAAATGCTATGAAATATTTCAGATCCTTTCTATATGTTACTAGGGAATGTAATGATGGAAGTTTATGCAAAACATGATCTCAAAATTAGATTCTATAAAAGTTTTTGAAATATTAGTTTCGGTCAATAATTGTAGTATATTATACACAATTTAATACTAGTTTCGTTCAAAAAATCAAATTAAATCGAGGATTCTTCGAAATGCTACGAATTTTTTTAGATTCGTTTTATATATTACGAGGGAAGGTTATGATAGAAATCCATGCAAACAAATTATCTAAAAATTAGATTTTATGAATCTTTTTGAAATACTATTTCGGTCAAAAAAGTTGTAATATTTTATACACAGTTTTATACTAGTTTCAGTCAAAAAATCAAATTAAATTGAGGATTGTTTGAAATGCTACGAAACTTTTCATATCCTCTCTACATGGTACGAGAGAAGGTTATGATGGAAGTCAAAGCAAAAAATTATCTCAAAATTAGATTCTATGAAACTTTTTGAAATGCTAGTTTAGGTAAAAAAATCGTAGTATATTATACATAATTTTATACTAGTTCAGGTCAAAAGATCAAATTAAATCGAGGATTGTTCGAAATGCTACGAAACTATTCAGATCTTTCTATATGTTACGAGGGAAGCTTATGATGAAAGTCCATGCAAGATATTTTCTCAAAATTAGATTCTATGAAACTTTTTGAAATACTAGTTTTGGTCAAAAATCTTAGTATATTATATACAATTTTATACTAGTTTGTTCAAAAAATAAAATTAAATAGAGGATTGTTCGAAATGCTACGAAACTTTTCAGATCCTTTCTATATGTTACGAGGGAAGGTTATGATGAAAGTCCATGCAAAAAAATTATCTCAAAATTATATTCTATGAAATTTTTTAAAAAACTATATCGGTCAAAAAATTGTAGTATATTATACACAATTTTATACTAGTTTCGGTCAAAAAATCAAATTAAATTGTGGATTGTTCGAAATGCTACGAAACTTTTCAGATCCTCTCTATATGGTACGAGGGAAGGTTATGATGGAAGTCCAAGCAAAAACTTATCTCAAAATTAGATTCTATGAAATATTATGAAATACTAGTTTCGGTCAATAATTGTAGTATATTATACACAATTTTATACTAGTTTCTGTCAAATAATCAAATTAAATTGAAGATTGTTCGAAACGCTACGAAACATTTAAGATCGTCCCTATATTTTACGAGGGAATGTTATGATGGAAGTCCATGCAAAAATATTATCTCAAAATTATATTCTATGAAACATTTTGAAATACTAGTTTCTGTCAAAATATGTAGCATATTATACACAATTTTATACTAGTTTCTTTAAAAAAATCAAATTAAATCGAGGATTATTCGAAATGCTACGAAAATTTTCAGATCTTTTCTATACGATACGTGGGAAGGTTATAATGGATGCCCAAGCAAAAACATTATCTCAAAATTAGATTCTATGAAACTTTTTAAAATGCTAGTTTAGGTCAAAAAATAGTAGTATATTATACACAATTTTATACTAGTTTCGGTCAAATAATCAAATTAAATCGAGGATTGTTCGAAATGCTATGAAATATTTCAGATCCTTTCTATATGTTACTAGGGAATGTAATGATGGAAGTTTATGCAAAACATGATCTCAAAATTAGATTCTATAAAAGTTTTTGAAATATTAGTTTCGATCAATAATTGTAGTATATTATACACAATTTAATACTAGTTTCGTTCAAAAAATCAAATTAAATCGAGGATTCTTCGAAATGCTACGAATTTTTTTAGATTCGTTTTATATATTACGAGGGAAGGTTATGATAGAAATCCAAGCAAACAAATTATCTAAAAATTAGATTTTATGAATCTTTTTGAAATACTATTTCGGTCAAAAAAGTTGTAATATTTTATACACAGTTTTATACTAGTTTCGGTCAAAAAATCAAATTAAATTGAGGATTGTTTGAAATGCTACGAAACTTTTCATATCCTCTCTACATGGTACGAGAGAAGGTTATGATGGAAGTCAAAGCAAAAAATTATCTCAAAATTAGATTCTATGAAACTTTTTGAAATGCTAGTTTAGGTAAAAAAATCGTAGTATATTATACATAATTTTATACTAGTTCAGGTCAAAAGATCAAATTAAATCGAGGATTGTTCGAAATGCTACGAAACTATTCAGATCTTTCTATATGTTACGAGGGAAGCTTATGATGAAAGTCCATGCAAGATATTTTCTCAAAATTAGATTCTATGAAACTTTTTGAAATACTAGTTTTGGTCAAAAATCTTAGTATATTATATACAATTTTATACTAGTTTGTTAAAAAAATAAAATTAAATAGAGGATTGTTCGAAATGCTACGAAACTTTTCAGATCCTTTCTATATGTTACGATGGAAGGTTATGATGAAAGTCTATGCAAAAAAATTATCTCAAAATTATATTCTATGAAAGTTTTTGAAAAACTATATCGGTAAAAAAATTGTAGTATATTATACACAATTTTATACTAGTTTCGGTCAAAAAATCAAATTAAATTGTGGATTTTCGAAATGCTACGAAACTTTTTAGATCCTCTCTATATGGTACGAGGGAAGGTTATGATGGAAGTCCAAGCAAAAAATTATCTCAAAATTAGATTCTATGAAACATTATGAAATACTAGTTTCGGTCAATAATTGTAGTATATTATACACAATTTTTTACTAGTTTCTGTTAAATAATCAAATTAAATCGAAGATTGTTCGAAATGCTACGAAACATTTTAGATCCTCCCTATATTTACGAGTGAACGTTATGATGGAAGTCCATGCAAAAATATTATCTCAAAATTATATTCTATGAAACTTTTTGAAATACTAGTTTTTGTCAAAAATTGTAGTATATTATACACAATTTTATACTAGTTTCGTTAAAAAAATCAAATTAAATCGATGATTGTTCGAAATGCTACGAATATTTTCAGATCATTTCTATACGATACGTGGGAAGGTTATAATGGATGTCCTAGCAAAAACATTATCTCAAAATTAGATTCTATGAAACTTTTTGAAATGCTAGTTTAGGTCAAAAAAAAGTAGTATATTGTACACAATTTTATACTAGTTTCGGTCAAATAATCAAATTAAATCGAGGATTGTTCGAAATGCTATGAAATATTTCAGATCCTTTCTATATGTTACTAGGGAATGTAATGATGGAAGTTTATGCAAAACATTATCTCAAAATTAGATTCTATGAAATTTTTTGAAATATTAGTTTCGGTCAATAATTGTAGTATATTATACACAGTTTAATACTAGTTTCGGTCAAAAAATCAAATTAAATCGAGGATTCTTCGAAATGCTACGAATTTATTTAGATTCGTTTTATATATTACGAGGGAAGGTTATGATAGAAGTCCATGCAAACAAATTATCTCAAAATTAGATTTTATGAAACTTTTTGAAATACTATTTCGGTCAAAAAAGTTGTATTATTTTATACACAGTTTTATACTAGTTTCGGTCAAAAAATCAAATTAAATTGAGGATTGTTTGAAATGCTATGAAACTTTTCATATCCTCTCTACATGGTACGAGGGAAGGTTATGATGGAAGTCAAAGCAAAAAATTATCTCAAAATTATATTCTATGAAACTTTTTGAAATGCTAGTTTAGGTAAAAAAATCCTAGTATATTATACATACTTTTATACTAGTTCAGGTCAAAAAATCAAATTAAATCGAGGATAGTTCGAAATGCAACAAAACTATTCAGATCTTTCTATATGTTACGAGGGAAGCTTATGATGAAAGTCCATGCAAGATATTTTCTCAAAATTAGATTCTATGAAACTTTTTGAAATACTAGTTTTGGTCAAAAATCTTAGTATATTATATACAATTTTATACTAGTTTGTTCAAAAAATAAAATTAAATAGAGGATTGTTCGAAATGCTACGAAACTTTTCAGATCCTTTCTATATGTTACGAGGGAAGGTTATGATGAAAGTCCATGCAAAAAAATTATCTCAAAATTATATTCTATGAAATTTTTTGAAAAACTATATCGGTAAAAAAATTGTAGTATATTATACACAATTTTATACTAGTTTCGGTCAAAAAATCAAATTAAATTGTGGATTGTTCGAAATGCTACGAAACTTTTCAGATCCTCTCTATATGGTACGAGGGAAGGTTATGATGGAAGTCCAAGCAAAAACTTATCTCAAAATTAGATTCTATGAAACATTATGAAATACTAGTTTCGGTCAATAATTGTAGTATATTATACACAATTTTATACTAGTTTCTGTCAAATAATCAAATTAAATTGAAGATTGTTCGAAACGCTACGAAACATTTAAGATCCTCCCTATATTTTACGAGGGAATGTTATGATGGAAGTCCATGCAAAAATATTATCTCAAAATTATATTCTATGAAACTTTTTGAAATACTAGTTTCTGTCAAAATATGTAGCATATTATACACAATTTTATACTAGTTTCTTTAAAAAAATCAAATTAAATCGAGGATTATTCGAAATGCTACGAAAATTTTCAGATCTTTTCTATACGATACGTGGGAAGGTTATAATGGATGCCCAAGCAAAAACATTATCTCAAAATTAGATTCTATGAAACTTTTTAAAATGCTAGTTTAGGTCAAAAAATAGTAGTATATTATACACAATTTTATACTAGTTTCGGTCAAATAATCAAATTAAATCGAGGATTGTTCGAAATGCTATGAAATATTTCAGATCCTTTCTATATGTTACTAGGGAATGTAATGATGGATGTTTATGCAAAACATGATCTCAAAATTAGATTCTATGAAAGTTTTTGAAATATTAGTTTCGGTCAATAATTGTAGTATATTATACACAATTTAATACTAGTTTCGTTCAAAAAATCAAATTAAATCGAGGATTCTTCGAAATGCTACGAATTTTTTTAGATTCGTTTTATATATTACGAGGGAAGGTTATGATAGAAATCCATGCAAACAAATTATCTAAAAATTAGATTTTATGAATCTTTTTGAAATACTATTTCGGTCAAAAAAGTTGTAATATTTTATACATAGTTTTATACTAGTTTCGGTCAAAAAATCAAATTAAATTGAGGATTGTTTGAAATGCTACGAAACTTTTCATATCCTCTCTACATGGTACGAGAGAAGGTTATGATGGAAGTCAAAGCAAAAAATTATCTCAAAATTAGATTCTATGAAACTTTTTGAAATGCTAGTTTAGGTAAAAAAATCGTAGTATATTATACATAATTTTATACTAGTTCAGGTCAAAAGATCAAATTAAATCGAGGATTGTTCGAAATGCTACGAAACTATTCAGATCTTTCTATATGTTACGAGGGAAGCTTATGATGAAAGTCCATGCAAGATATTTTCTCAAAATTAGATTCTATGAAACTTTTTGAAATACTAGTTTTGGTCGAAAATCTTAGTATATTATATACAATTTTATACTAGTTTGTTCAAAAAATAAAATTAAATAGAGGATTGTTCGAAATGCTACGAAACTTTTCAGATCCTTTCTATATGTTACGAGGGAAGGTTATGATGAAAGTCTATGCAAAAAAATTATCTCAAAATTATATTCTATGAAATTTTTTGAAAAACTATATTGGTCAAAAAATTGTAGTATATTATACACAATTTTATACTAGTTTCGGTCAAAAAATCAAATTAAATTGTTGATTGTTCGAAATGCTACAAAACTTTTTAGATCCTCTCTATATGGTACGAGGGAAGGTTATGATGGAAGTCCAAGCAAAAAATTATCTCAAAATTAGATTCTATGAAACATTATGAAAAACTAGTTTCGGTCAATAATTGTAGTATATTATACACAATTTTATACTAGTTTCTGTCAAATAATCAAATTAAATCGAAGATTGTTCGAAACGCTACGAAACATTTCAGATCCTCCCTATATTTTACGAGGGAACGTTATGATGGAAGTCCATGCAAAAATATTATCTCAAAATTATATTCTATGAAACTTTTTGAAATACTAGTTTTTGTCAAAAATTGTAGTATATTATACACAATGTTTTTACTAGTTTCGTTAAAAAAATCAAATTAAATCGAGGATTATTCGAAATGCTACGAAAATTTTCAGATCTTTTCTATACGATACGTGGGAAGGTTATAATGGATGTCCAAGCAAAAACATTATCTCAAAATTAGATTCTATGAAACTTTTTGAAATGCTAGTTTAGGTCAAAAAATAGTAGTATATTATACACAATTTTATACTAGTTTCGGTCAAATAATCAAATTAAATCGAGGATTGTTCGAAATGCTATGAAATATTTCAGATCCTTTCTATATGTTACTAGGGAATGTAATGATGGAAGTTTATGCAAAACATTATCTCAAAATTAGATTCTATGAAACTTTTTGAAATATTAGTTTCGGTCAATAATTGTAGTATATTATACACAATTTAATACTAGTTTCGTTCAAAAAATCAAATTAAATCGAGGATTCTTCGAAATGCTACGAATTTTTTTAGATTCGTTTTATATATTACGAGGGAAGGTTATGATAGAAATCCATGCAAACAAATTATCTCAAAATTAGATTTTATGAAACTTTTTGAAATACTATTTCGGTCAAAAAAGTTGTAATATTTTATACACAGTTTTATACTAGTTTCGAACAAAAAATCAAATTAAATTGAGGATTGATTGAAATGCTACGAAACTTTTGATATCCTCTCTACATGGTACGAGGGAAGGTTATGATGGAAGTCAAAGAAAAAAATTACCTCAAAATTAGATTCTATGAAACTTTTTGAATTGCTAGTTTAGGTAAAAAAATCGAAGTATATTATACATAATTTTATTCTAGTTCATGTCAAAAAATAAAATTAAATCGAGGATTGTTCGAAATGCTACGAAACTATTCAGATCTTTCTATATTTTACGAGGGAAGCTTATGATGAAAGTCCATGCAAGATATTTTCTCAAAATTAGATTCTATGAAACTTTTTGAAATACTAGTTTCGGTCAAAAATCGTAGTATATTATATACAATTTTATACTAGTTTTGGTCAAAAAATCAAATTAAATAGAGGATTGTTCGAAATGCTACGAAACTTTTCAGATCTTTTCTATATGTTACGAAGGAAGGTTATGATGAAAGTCCATGCAAAATAATTATATCAAAATTATATTCTATGAAATTTTTTGAAATACTATATCGGTCAAAAAATTGTAGTATATTATACACAATTTTATACTAGTTTCGGTCAAAAAATAAAATAAAATTGAGGATTGTTCGAAATGCTACAAAACTTTTCAGATCTTCTCTATATGGTACGAGGGAAGGTTATGATGGAAGTCCAAGCAAAAAATTATCTCAAAATTAGATTCTATGAAACATTTTTAAATACTAGTTTCGGTCAATAATTGTAGTATATTATACACAATTTTATACTACTTTCTGTCAAATAATCAAATTAAATCGAAGATTGTTCGAAATGCTACGAAACTTTTCAGATCCTTTCTATATTTTACGAGGGAACGTTATGATGGAAGTCTATGCAAAAATATTACCTCAAAATTATATTCTATGAAACTTTTTGAAATACTAGTTTTTGTCAAAAATTGTAGTATATTATACACAATTTTATACTAGTTTCGGTAAAAAATCCAAATTAAATCGAGGATTATTCGAAAGGCTACGAAAATTTTCAGATCTTTTCTATACGATACGTGGGAAGGTTATAATGGAAGTCCAAGCAAAAAATTATTTCAAAATTAGATTCAATGAAACTTTTTGAAATGCTAGTTTAGGTCAAATAATCAAATTAAATCGAGGATTGTTCGAAATGATATGAATTTTTTTAGATCCTTTCTATATTTTATTAGGGAATGTAATGATGGAAATTTATGCAAAACATTATCTCAAAATTAGATTCTATGAAACTTTTTGAAATATTAATTTCGGTCAATAATCGTAGTATATATTAAATCGATGATTGTTCGAAATGCTACGAAACTATTCAGATCTTTCTATATGTTACGAGGGAAGCTTATGATGAAAGTCCATGCAAAATATTTTCTCAAAATTAGATTCTATGAAACTTTTTGAAATACTAGTTTCGGTCAAAAATCGTAGTATATTATATACAATTTTATACTAGTTTTGGTCAAAAAATCAAATTAAATAGAGGATTGTTCGAAATGCTACGAAACTTTTCATATCCTTTCTATATGTTACGAGGGAAGGTTATGATGAAAGTCCATGCAAAAAAATTATCTCAAAATTATATTCTATGAAATTTTTTGAAATACCATATCGGTCAAAAAATTATAGTATATTATACCCAATTTTATACTAGTTTCTGTCAAATAATCAAATTAAATTGAGGATTGTTCGAAATGCTACGAAACTTTTCAGATCCTCTCTATATGGTACGAGGGAAGGTTATGATGGAAGTCCAAGCAAAAAATTATCTCAAAATTAGATTCTATGAAACATTTTGAAATACTAGTTTCGGTCAATAATTGTAGTATATTATACACAATTTTATACTAGTTTCTGTCAAATAATCAAATTAAATCGAAGATTTTTCGAAATGCTACGAAACTTTTCAGATCCTTTCTATATTTTACGAGGGAACGTTATTTTGGAAGTCCATGCAAAAATATTATCTCAAAATTATATTCTATGAAACTTTTTGAAATACTAGTTTTTGTCAAAAATTGTAGTATATTATACACAATCTTATACTAGTTTCGGTAAAATAAAATCAAATTGAATCGAGGATTATTCGAAATGCTACGAAAGTTTTCAGATCTTTTCTATACGATTCGTGGGAAGGTTATAATGGAAGTCCAAGCAAAAAATTATCTCTAAATTAGAATCTATGAAACTTTTTGAAATGCTAGTTTAGGTCAAAAAATCGTAGTGTATTATACACAATTTTATACTAGTTTCGGTCAAATAATCAAATTAAATCGAGGATTGTTCGAAATGCTATGAAATTTTTCAGATCCTATATATATGTTACTAGGGAATGTAATGATGGAAGTTTATGCAAAACATTATCTCAAAATTAGATTCTAAGAAACTTTTTGAAATATTAGTTTCGGACAATAATCGTAGTATATTATACACAGTTTAATACTAGTTTCGGTCAAAAAATCAAATTAAATTGAGGATTGTTCGAAATGCTACGAAATATTTTAGATCCGTTCTATATATTACGAGGGAAGGTTATGATAGAAGTCCACGCAAACAAATTATCTCAAAATTAGATTTTATGAAACTTTTTGAAATACTATTTCGGTCAAAAAAGTTGTAGTATTTTATACACAGTTTTATACTAGTTTCGATAAAAAAAAATCAAATTAAATTGAGGATTGTTTGAAATGCTACGAAACTTTTGATATCCTCTCTACATGGTACGAGGGAAGGTTATGATGGAAGTCAAAGCAAAAAATTATCTCAAAATTAGATTCTATGAAACTTTTTGAAATGCTAGTTTAGGTAAAAAAATCGAAGTATATTATACATAATTTTATACTAGTTCAGGTCAAAAAATCAAATTAAATCGATGATTGTTCGAAATGCTACGAAACTATTCAGATCTTTCTATATGTTACGAGGGAAGCTAATGATGAAAGTCCATGCAAAATATTTTCTCAAAATTAGATTCTATGAAACTTTTTGAAATACTAGTTTCGGTCAAAAATCGTAGTATATTATATACAATTTTATACTAGTTTTGGTCAAAAAATCAAATTAAATAGAGGATTGTTCGAAATGCTACGAAACTTTTCATATCCTTTCTATATGTTACGAGGGAAGGTTATGATGAAAGTCCATGCAAAAAAATTATCTCAAAATTATATTCTATGAAATTTTTTGAAATACCATATCGGTCAAAAAATTGTAGTATATTATACACAACTTTATACTAGTTTCTGTCAAAAAATCAAATTAAATTGAGGATTGTTCGAAATGCTACGAAACTTTTCAAATCCTCTCTATATGGTACGAGGGAAGGTTATGATGGAAGTCCAAGCAAAAAATTATCTCAAAATTAGATTCTATGAAACATTTTGAAATACTAGTTTCGGTCAATAATTGTAGTATATTATACACAATTTTATACTAGTTTCTGTCAAATAATCAAATTAAATCGAAGATTGTTCGAAATGCTACGAAACATTTCAGATCCTTTTTATATTTTACGAGGGAACTTTTTGATGGAAGTCCATGTAAAAATATTATCTCAAAATTAGATTCTATGAAACTTTTTGAAATGCTAGTTTAGGTCAAAAAATCGTAGTATATTATACACAATTTTATACTAGTTTCGGTTAAATAATCAAATTAAGTCGAGGATTGTTCTAAATGCTATGATTTTTTTAGATCCTTTGTATATGTTACTAGGGAATGTAATGATGGAAGTTTATGCAAAACATTATCTCAAAATTAGATTCTATGAAACTTTTTGAAATATTAGTTTCGGTCAATAATCGTAGTATATTATACACAGTTTAATACTAGTTTCGGTCAAAAAATCAAATTAAATCGAGGATTGTTCGAAATGCTACCAAATGTTTTAGATCCGTTCTATATATTACGAGGGAAGGTTATGATAGAAGTCCACAAAAACAAATTATGTCAAAATTGGATTTTATGAAACTTTTTGAAATACTATTTCGGTCAAAAAAGTTGTAATATTTTATACACAGTTTTATACTATTTTCGGTCAAAAAATCTAATTAAATTGGGGATTGTTTGAAATGCTACGAAAATTTTCATATCCTCTCTACATGGTACGAGGGAAGGTTATGATGGAAGTCAATGCAAAAAATTATCTCAAAATTAGATTCTATGAAACTTTTTGAAATGCTTTGAAATACTATATCGGTCAAAAAATTGTAGTATATTATACACAATTTTATACTTGTTTCGGTCAAAAATTCAAAATAAATTGAGGATTGTTCGAAATGCTACGAAACCTTTCAGATCCTCTCTATATGGTACGAGGGAAGGTTATGATGGATGTCCAAGCAAAAAATTATCTCAAAATTAGATTCTATGAAACATTTTGAAATACTAGTTTCGGTCAATAGTTGTAGTATATTATACACAATTTTATACTACTTTCTGTCAAATAATCAAATTAAATCGAAGATTGTTCGAAATGCTATGAAACATTTCAGATCCTTTCTAAATTTTACGAGGGAACGTTATGATGGAAGTCCATGCAAAAATATTATCTCAAAATTATATTCTATGAAACTTTTTGAAATACTTGTTTTTGTCAAAAATTGTAGTATATTATACACAATTTTATACTAGTTTGGGTAAAAAAAATCAAATTAAATCAAGGATTATTCGAAATGCTACGAAAATTTTCAGATCTTTTCTATACGATACGTGGGAAGGTTATAATGGAAGTCCAAGCAAAAAATTATCTCAAAATTAGATTCTATGAAACTTTTTGAAATGCTAGTTTAGGTCAAAAAATCGTAGTATATTATACACAATTTTATACTAGTTTCGGTCAAATAATCAAATTAAATCGAGGATTGTTCGAAATGCTATGAAATTTTTCAGATCCTTTCTATATGTTACTAGGGAATGTAATGATGGAAGTTTATGCAAAACATTATCTCAAAATTATATTTTATGAAACTTTTTGAAATATTAGTTTCGGTCAATAATCGTAGTATATTATACACAGTTTAATACTAGTTTCGGTCAAAAAATCAAATAAAATCGAGGATTGTTCGAAATGCTACCAAATGTTTTAGATCCGTTCTATATATTACGAGGGAAGGTTATGATAGAAGTCCACGCAAACAAATTATCTCAAAATTAGATTTTATGAAACTTTTTGAAATACTATTTCGGTAAAAAAAGTTGTAATATTTTATACACAGTTTTATACTAGTTTCGTTCAAAAAATCAAATTAAAATGAGGATTGTTCGAAATACTACGAAACATTTCAGATCCTTTCTATATGGTACGAGTGAAGGTTATGATGGAAGTCTAAGAAAAAATTATCTCAAAATTAGATTCTATGAAACTTTTTTAAATGCTAGTTTAGGTAAAAAAAATCGTAGTATATTATACATAATTTTATACTTGTTCAGGTCAAAAAATCAAATTAAATCGAGGAATGTACGAAATGCTACGAAACTTTTCAGATCCTTTCTATATGTTACGAGGGAAGCTTATGATGAAAGTCCATGCAAAATATTTTCTCAAAATTAGATTCTATGAAACTTTTTGAAATACTAGTTTCGGTAAAAAATTATAGTATATTATATACAATTTTATACTAGTTTTGATCAAAATATCAAATCAAATAGAAGATTGTTCGAAATGCTACGAAACTTTTCAGATCCTTTCTATATGTTACGAGGGAAGGTTATGATGAAAGTCCATGCAAAAAAATTATCTCAAAATTAGATTCTATGAAATTTTTTGAAATACTATATCGGTCATAAAATTGTAGTATATTATACACAATTTTATACTAGTTTCGGTCAAAAAATCGAATTAAATTGAGGATTGTTCGAAATGCTACGAAACTTTTCAGATCCTCTCTATTTGTTACGAGGGAAGGTTATGATGGAAGTCCAAGTAAAACATTATCTCGAAATTAGACTCTATGAAACTTTTTGAAACTAGTTTCGGTCAATAATTGTATATTATACACAATTTTATAATAGTTTCTGTCAAATAATCAAATTAAATCGAAGATTGTTCGAAATGCTACGAAACGTTTCAGATCCTTTCTACATTTTACAAGGAAACGTTATGATGGAAGTTCATGCAAAAATATCATCTCAAAATTTTATTCTATGTAACCTTTTGAAATAGTAGTTTTTGTCAAAAATTGTAGTATATTATACACAATTTTATACTAGTTTCGGTAAAAAAATCAAATTTAATCGAGGATTATTCGAAATGTTTTTGAATAATGGAAGTCCAAGCAAAAAATTATCTCAAAATTAGATTCTATGAAACTTTTTGAAATGCTAGTTTAGGTAATAAAAATCGTAGTATATTATACACAATTTTATACTAGTTTCGGTCAAATAATCAAATTAAATTGAGGATTGTTCGAAATGCTATGAAATTTTTCAGATCCTTTCTATATGTTACTAGGGAATGTAATGATGGAATTTTATGCAAAACATTATCTCAAAATTAGATTCTATGAAACTTTTTGAAATATTATTTTCGGTCAATAATCGTAGTATATTATAAACAATTTTATACTAATTTTGGTCAAAAAATTAAATTAAATCGAGGATTATTCGAAATGCTATGAATTTTTTTAGATCCGTTTTATATATTACGAGGGAAGGTTATGATAGAAGTCCACACAAACAAATTATCTCAAAATTAGATTTTATGAAAATTTTTAAATACTATTTCGGTAAAAAAAAGTTGTAGTATTTTATACACAATTTTATACTAGTTTTGGTCAAAAAATCAATTTAAAATGAGGATTGTTCGAAATACTACGAAACTTTTAAGATCCTTTCTATATGGTACGAGTGAAGGTTATGATGGAAGTATAGGAAAAAATTATCTCAAAATTAGATTCTATGAATCTTTTTGAAATGCTAGTTTAGATAAAAAAAATCATAGTATATTATACATAATTTTATACTAGTTTCGGTTAAAAAATCAAATTAAATCGAGGATTGTTCGAAATGCTACGAAACTTTTCAGATCCTTTCGATATGTTACCATGGAATGTTATAATGGAAGTCCATGAAAAACATTATCTCTAAATTAGATTCTATGAAATACTAGTTTCTGTCATAAATTGTAGTATATTATACACAATTTTATACTAGTTTCGGTTAAAAAATCAAATTAAATAGAGGATTATTCAAAATTCTAAGAAAATTTTCAGATCTTTTCTATATGGTACGCGGGAATGTTATGATGGAAGTCCAAACAAAAAATTATCTCAAAATTAGATTCAATGAAACTTTTTGAAATGCTAGTTTAGTTAAAAAAATTGTAGTATATTATACATAATTTTATACTAGTTTCGGTAAAAAAATCAAATTAAACCGAGGACTGTTCGAAACGCTATAAAACTTTTCAAATCCTTTCTATATGTTACTAGGGAATGTTATGATGGAAGTGCATGCAAAACACTATCTCAAAATTAGATTCTATGAAACTTTTTGAAATACTAGTTTCGGTCAATAATTGTAGTATATTTATACACAATTTTATACTAGTATCGGTCAAAAAATCAAATTAAATCGAGGATTGTTTGAAATGCTAAGAAACTTATCAGATCCTTTCTATATGTTATGAGGGATGGTTTTGATGGAAGTCAATGCAAAAAATTATCTCAAAATTATATTCTATGAAACATTTTGAAATACTAGTTTCGGTCAATAATCGTAGTATATTGTACACAATTTTATATTAGTTTCGGTTAAAAACTCAAATTAAATCGAGGATTGTTCGAAATGCTACGAAACATACCAGTTCCTTTCTATATGTTACGAGGGATGGTTTTGATGGAAGTCCATGCAAAAAAAATATCTCAAAATTATATTCTATGAAACTTTTTGAAAAACTTGTTTTTGGCAAAAATTGTAGTATTATACACAATTTTATAATAGTTTCGGTCAAAAAATAAAATAAATCGAGGATTATTCGAAATGCTACGAATATTTTTAGATCCTTTGTATATATTACGAGGGAAGGTTATGTGGAAGTCCAAGAAAAAATTATCTCAAAATTAGATTCTACGAAACTTTTTGAAATGCTAGTTTGGGTCAAAAAATCATAGTATATTATACACAATTTTATACTAGTTTCGGTCAAATAATCAAATTAAATTGAGGATTGCTCGAAATGCTACGAAATGTTTCAGATCCTTTATATATGTTACTAGGGAATGTAATGATGGAAGTCCATGAAAAACATTATCTCAAAATTAGATTCTATGAAACTTTTTGAAATACAAGTTTCGGTCAATAATCGTAGTATATTATTCACAATTTTATACTAGTTTCGGTCAATAAATCAAATTAAATCAGCGATTGTTCGAAATGCTACGAAACCTTTCAGATCCTTTCTATATTTTACGAGGGAACATTATGATGGAATTCCATGCAAAAAAAATATCTCAAATTTAGATTCTATGAAACTATTTGAAATACTAATTTCTGTCAAAAATTGTAGTATATTATACACAATTTTATAATAGTTTCGGTCAAAAAATCAAATTAAATAGATGATTATTCGAAATGCTACGAAAATTTTCAGATCTTTTCTATATGGTACGCGGGAAGGTTATGATGGAAGTCCAAACAAAAAATTATCTCAAAATTAGATTCTATGAAACTTTTTGAAATGCTAGTTTAGTTAAAAAAATCGTAGTATATTATACATAACTTTATACTACTTTCTGTAAAAAATTCAAATTAAACCGAGGAATGTTCGAAATGCAACAAAACATTTCAGATCCTTTCTATATGTTACTAGGGAATGTTATGATGGAAGTCCACGCAAAACACCATCTCAAAATTAGATTCTATGAAATTTTTTGAAATAGTAGTTTCGAACAATAATTGTAGTATATTTATACACAATTTTATACTAGTTTCGGTCAAAAAATCAGATTAAATCGAGGATTGTTCGAAATGCTACGAAACTTATCAGATCCTTTTTATATGTTATGAGGGATGGTTTTGATGGAAGTCCATGCAAAAAATTATCTCAAAATTATATTCTAAGAAATTTTTGAAATACTAGTTTCGGTCAATAATCGTAGTATATTATACACAATTTTATATTAGTTTCGGTCAAAAAATCAAATTAAATCGAGGATTGTTTGAAATGCTACGAAACTTACCAGTTCCTTTCTATATGTTACGAGGGATGATTTTGATGGAAGTCCATGCAAAAAAACTATCTCAAAATTATATTCTATGAAACTTTTTGAAAAACTAGTTTTTGTAAAAAATTGTAGTATTATACACAATTTTATACTAGTTTCGGTAACAAAATCAAATTAAATCGAGGATTATTCGAAATGCTACGAATTTTTTTAAATCCTTTCTATATATTACAAGGGAAGGTTATGATGGAAGTCCTAGAAAAAATTATCTAAAAATTAGATTCTATGTAACTTTTAGAAATGCTAGTTTTGGTCGAAAAATCGTAGTATATTATGAACAATTTATACTAGTTTCGATCAAATAATCAAATTAAATAGAGGATTGTTCGAAATACTATGAAATTTTACAGATCCTTTCTATATTTTACTAGGGAATGAAATGATGGAAGTCCATGCAAAACATTATCTCATAATTAGATTCTATGAATCTTTTTGAAATACTAGTTTCGGTCAAAAATTGTTGTATATTATACACAATTTTATACTAGTTTTGGTCAAAAGTCAAATTAAATTGAGGATTGTTCGATATGCTATGAAACTTTTTAAATCCTTTATATATGGTACGAGGGAAGGTTATGATGGAAGTCCAAGCAAAAAAATTTCTTAAAATTAGATTCTAGGAAACTTTTTGAAATGCTAGTTTAGATCAAAAAATCGTAGTATATTATACACAATTTTATTATAGTTTCTGTCAAAAAATTGAGGATTGTTCGAAATCGAGGATTGTTCGAAATGCTACGAAGATATTCAGATCCTATTTATATGTTACTAGGCAATGTTATGATGGAAGTCCATGTAAAACACTGTCTTAAAATAAGATGCTATGAAACATTTTGAAATACTAGTTTCGCTAAAAAATCGTAGTATATTATACACAATTTTATACTAGTTTCGGTCAAAAAATAAAATTAAATCGAGGATTGTTCGAAATGCTACGAAGCTATTCAGATCCTATTTATATGTTACTAGGCAATGTTATGATGGAAGTCCATGCAAAACACTGTCTTAAAATAAGATGCTATGAAACATTTTGAAATACTAGTTTCGCTCAAAAATCGTAGTATATTATACACAATTTTATACTAGTTTCGGTCAAAAAATAAAATTAAATCGAGGATTGTTCGAAATGCTACGAAGCTATTCAGATCCTATTTATATGTTACTAGGCAATGTTGTGATGGAAGTCCATGCAAAATATTGTCTTAAAATTAGATTGTATGAAACATTTTGAAATATTAGTTTCGCTAAAAAGTCGTAGTATATTATAAACAACTTTGTACTAGTTTCAGTCAAAATATAAAATTAAATCGAGGATTGTTTGAAATGCTATGAAACTTTTCAGATCCTTTCTATATGGTACGAGGGAAGGTTGTGATGGAAGTCCAAGCTAAAAAATTATCTCAAAATTAGATTCTATGCATCTTTTTGAAATGCTAGTTTAGCTCAAAAAATCGTAGTATATTATACACAATTTTATACTAGTTTCGGTCAAAAATTATATTAAATTAATGATTGTTCGAAATGCTACGAAACTTTTCAGATCCTTTCTATATGGTACGAGGGAACGTTGTGATGGAAGTCCAACCAAAAAATTATTTCAAAATTAGATTCTATGAAACTGTTTAAACTTCTAGTTTAGGTCAATAAATCGTAGTATATTATACACAAATTTATACTATTTTCGGTCAAATAATTTAATTAAATCGAGGATTGTTTGAAATGATACGAAACTTTCAGATCTTTACTATATGTTTCGAGGGAATGTTATGATGGAAGTCCATGCAAAAAGTTATCTCAAAATGAGATTCTATGAATCTTTTTAAAATACTAGTTTCGGTCAAAAATTGTAGTATATTATACACAATTTTATACTAGTTTTGGTCAAAAGTCAAATTAAATTGAGGATTGTTCGAAATGCTACGAAACCTTTCAAATCCTTTCTATATGGTACGAGGGAAGGTTATGATGGAAGTCCAAGCAAAACAATATCTCAAAATTAGATTCTAGGAAAAAATTTGAAATGCTAGTTTAGGTCAAAAAATCGTAGTATATTATACACAATTTTATAATAGTTTCGGTCAAAAAATCAAATTAAATCGAGGATTGTTCGAAATGCTACGAAGCTATTCAGATCCTATTTATATGTTACTAGGCAATGTTGTGATGGAAGTCCATGCAAAACATTGTCTTAAAAATAGATTCTATGAAACATTATCGTAGTATATTATACACAATTTTGTACTGGTTTCGGTCAAAAAATAAAATTAAATCGAGGATTGTTTGAAATGCTATGTGTAACGCCTTAATTTTTATATTTCTTTTTGGGAAATAAATATTAATATTTTAATGGTATAATTGTATTAATTGGTGAAGAGAGTATTTTATGAGAATAATAATAATAATATAAGGTGTACTATTATAATGTTGTTATTATTTAAATAAAATAAAATAAAAGAGTTAGTTAGAGGTTTAAGGGGCAAAGGTGGAATTGTTGTTTTATGAAAAGAGGAATTAGTGAAACAAACCTCATTCATCGTATTTTTGACGAAGAACAGAGAGGTCTGGAGAAAGAGGAGAAGAAGGGCAAGGTCAAGGATCGTAGATCACCAAGACCAAAAGTTGTGAAGGAAAGCTTCAATTTTAAGGTAAGGGGGGAGAAAAGGGTTTATGATTTGTGATAGGACATAGAAGGGTAATTGGGAGTTCCTTCCTCCCTTATGTATTGTAAGAGATTATGATAATAATGATTGAATTGATGCAATATTGTGAAATTGTTGATGAATATGATTATATGATGTGTTTTGAAAATATATTTGGTGTTGTGTGTTTGGTATTGGGAGGAATGGCATATGAAGGTTATGGGGGATATGATGAACAGAGAAGAGGATTAAACCTCATAGATTCCCTAATTTGATCTAGGAAAGTTTATTAATAAAACTAGTTGAGGTTATATGTATAAATGGATAATAAACATGTGAATTGGTTGGTTTTGAGTGCTAAATTCGACCTAGAATGATTGGGGTTCGTACAGGTGAGGAAGGAGGAAGAAAATGAGAAAAACTAAAAATCAAAATTTCGGGAGTCAGGTGCCCTGACACGGGCCGTGTCCCATGACACGGGTGGCCGTGTCAGGCTACGGGAAATAGGTTTTTGGTGAATTTGAGGGGAGTGTCCCCAGGCCACCTGACACGGGCCATGTCAGGGGACACGGGAGGCCGTGTCAGGCCCCTGTAAATGTAATTTTTCATCCGATTTAAGGTGGATTTGACTCATTCTTCCAATGTAGGATTATATTAGTGAAATAAGACTTTGAGGATGTTCTAATAGTGAATAGGACTTGATGATTAGTTGCATAAGAAATCCTAAGTGTTTAATTGAATTATATGAATATGTAGATTGTTATAATTGTGAATAACATGAGATATGTGTATGCTCTGTGTGTGAATAAGATGCACTGATGATTGGTTGATGAGATCATGAGGATCGTAAAGCATGATGTGTTCATGTGTATTGTGATATGGTATGCGTTGTTGTGTCTGCATGTGCATACTGTCATACCCCAAATTTTTCCTACCCGCACCATTTTACTGTCTAATCATGATTTAAAAATTCAAAAATATGTACTACTTTATTTCTCTGTCTGATATTCGAAAACGGAAAAATAATGCGTTTATTTCTCTTTAAATTTAAAATTCCATATTTTTTAAAAAAATTATCATAAGCATTTTATTTTATTTTTCATTATTCGGTCATTGTTCAAAAGTTATAAAAAAACTTTTCCTTACTTTTATTATTTTTATTACTATTATTGTTATTATTAGTTCTATTATTATTTATTAGTGTTTTCATTTTATTTTTTTTATTAAAATCTATCATTATTTCTAGAACCATTTTTATTATTACTAAACCATTTCTCTAAACCCATTAGTCTTTCTTTTTAGGCCCATTATTAAGAATATGCTAAAAAATATATATTTCTATTATTCTTTATTAGCATTATTTAAATTTAGTTTTTATTTATTATTATTACTTTTGTTGTTATTAGTTTTTTTATTTTCATTTTATTATTACCCTATTAAGTATTATTATTATTATTATTATTCTTTATTTATTTCACAAAATCCAAAAGCATTATATAGTCTGGCCCTTTTATTTTTTATTTTAATTTTAACGGTATACAGCCTGGCCACAATCCACTACCTCCAATACACATCCAGCACAACAACGCACAAAATCAAAAAGGCTACCATAAACTTCCCACTCACTATTAGAGCTCCCACTCATTTTTTTTTCTCTCTCTCAGTACAACACTCACCTCACTCACATTTCTCTCTTTTGTATAACAATACGTTTTTACATTATACACACACAATACAAGGGACTACCCACAATTCTCTCTACCACACCTTCATCATCACCATCCTACAAACTATTTTTTTCTCATAATCACAATTTGTTGCTCCTTTTTGTCTCACTAAATCACTAAAACTCAAACAAACTTCAAACCACGCACCAACCTCTTTGCAAAATATCCAACAACCAAACACAGTAAATTCACCATATTTCTTTTCCACTTTCTCCATCCTCACAAACCTGTGAAACTTAACAAGAACCTTCGCCTCGGAACCACCTCATCAAACCAGCTCCACCCTGTCAAGCCATACCCGAAACAGAACTGAACATAGTGACCCAACCCCTCTGTTTCTCGTTTCAACAACAAACAACCCTTTTCGCGAAACCTTCACCGCTGAAACAAACCATACCACCTACACCAAAATCTGCAGAAAACCAGAAGAAGTCTCACACAAACAATTTTAGTTGCAACCTCAAAAATAAAAAAAGTGCAGAAAGCTTAGACTTACAAACAGAAACGCAGAAACCTCAGCCAGCCGTGAACCTTATCGCACATACCACCAAAACTTGAACAAACCATAAACGCGAACCAAACCACTCCCAAACGTGACCCAATATCAGAACCGCGAAAACCTCCCTGTTTTGACGGAACCCACCGTCGTGAATCATCACCGCCAAACCTTTACCAAAATCGCTTCAGAAACCAGCCGAACCCTCAAAGCCAAAACGAGAAATCACTGAAACTTGAACCGTTCAAACCACCGAAACCCAAAAACGCAACCGAAAACATGAGCAAATTCTAGACGAAACATTCAAACCGTGAAAACGCTTCTTCGCCATAACCTTCGCATCCACCGTATTTCAAAAATCGAACCTTCAATCAAAATAGATCCAAAAACCGCCAGCTTCTTCACGGAGCTTTGAATCACCGCCCCCTTTTCAATCGCACAAATCGCAGTGAGCATACCACCACGAGAAACTGTTGTTTTCGTGATTAAGTGAAAACCGTTGAAAGGCCGAGATTGAGAGATTGAGACAGAGCAAGTGAGAGTCGCGAATCAAAATAAAGAAGAAAGGGTCAGTCGACGGAGAGGACGGGCATGCGTGAGAGATTCGCGAACTGATTTGAGAGAGAAAGCAGCCGCTGTGAGATCTTCTTTCTGCAAAAGGTAGTAACGTGTTTTGAGAGGAGGGTAAACAATGAATTTATTTGAGAATTGAGATTCCCATGATCGTTTCATTTTTTTCTTTTTCTTCATTTTGAACTGAGAAACAGGATTCTGTGTTGGAGAGTGGATTTTTATTTTCTTTTATTTATTTCTTTAAAAAAAAACTTATTTCATTTAGGTTGTTTAGCTTTATTTCTGTTATATTATTTGTGAATTTCAAAACCCAGTTCTGTTTTTTCTACCAACACACAGACCTTTACTAAATGCATCAATCTCATCGCCTATCCCTTATGTTTCAGTTTTCGGCATTTCCATTCTTGTAGACTTGTGGGCTAGGCCCATTATTTTGTTTACTCGTCAACCCCTCACAAACTGTGACATCCTCCCTTGTTTGCTTTATTATTACTATTTTATTTTGTTTTTTTTAATTTAATCCCTATAATTCCATAACTTATTTTCTTATTTCATTCAATATTTTATTTAAAAAAAATGTCTTAAAATAAATATGCTAACAATCTCTTGATTTTAATTTCATTTTTTTGGGGCCAATGACTTGACAAAAGGCCGATTTTTCGCCCGATTTTAATCGGTGATATTCGGTCAATATGAGGCCCTCGTTGTAATTAATTTTTTATTATTTTATTATTTCGACAAACAAACACGTAAATTAATTTAATTTATTTTATCTTGATATTATTTGATTTATTTATTATTTATATTCATTATTTTATTTTAATTTAATTCTAGCCATTCAATTTATTTAATTTATTTATTTTCGCATTTATAAAAATTACGATTCGACTCCTTATAGAATGATTCCAATTTTGAATCGATTCTAAGGTAGTGCACGAACTAAATTTTGACGCGTCCCAAAAAGGTCCAACGCCTTCGAATAGTTGTTTCTCGATTAAAAAGGTCCAACGCCTTCGAATAGTTATGTCCCGATCAAACAGGCTGAATGCCTTCGAATAGTTCAAAAAACACTGCACACACGCTTCCTCTTGGGCTAACTACAATGAGACCTCTTTATTTCGCGCAATCCCCTGTATTTATTTTGTATCCCTGTCCCATTAATTTGTACGCACTTTATTTCTCGTACTTTATTTAATTCCGAATCCTTGGTCCAACGCCAAGCGATTGCACTTGCACACTTGCACTTTATTTTCCAGTTATCTTTTTTCGTTTATTAGGATCCACCTCTCTTTGCGAGCCGAGCGCTTCGTGCCTCGCTAACAAACTACAAAAACAAACCTCCATTTGCATTTACCCTTTAAACCTCAAAAACCAAAACGTTTCGATTAGATCCAAACCCTTGATCCAACGTCAAGCGGTCTTAGGAAATAAAACACACTTTAATAAATACGAGAAGATTTGTATGCCACGAGCCTTAAGCGGTATAAAGGAGGATAACAAGCTCTCGTTACTCGCTCCGATTATTTTCGACGCAAGACGCTCGTCTTGTTGGGCGAGATAAACTATCCATAGTCTTTAGTGCATTTCAACTCCTAAACCCTTTCATCGACGAAAGGTAATAAAATCGAACAACCATTACCCTTAGTAGGCCGAACTACGAGGCTCTGACTTTCCCATTGCACACGGGAGTACGTAGGCACGAGGATCTCAATCCTTGCCGAGCACCTAAGTTCAATCTAACTTATAATTCAACTCATTTCCCTCTAGCAAGCAATTCGTTTAAGCATAGACATCCTTTCTCGCTCGTTAACTTAGATGGTTCCCATCGAGTACGATGGATGTAGGGGGTGCTAATACCTTCCCCCTACATAACCGACTCCCGAACCCAGGCAATGGTTCTGTTGACCTTTGTCCTCATCCTTCTCTTCCTGGGTTGTATCTATATCTTCCCTTTCCCTCTTCGGGAATAAATAGAATTAGGTGGCGACTCTTCAATCCGTCCAGCGCGCGGCTCCTTCCTTTCGGATCGCGTAAGGTCGTATTTTTCGGGGTACGACACATACATTTGATGGTATAATCATGTTGTGGATGTGATTATTCGGGATTCATTGAGAGTTGTGGTTGCAGGGATGATCGTGTCTTGTTGGAGACGTTAATGATGCATTCGAGGTTCTATTTAATGAACCGTTATTGTGAGTCGGTACCGCATTTGCATTGTGCATTTGAGTCACATTGTGATCGTACCTGGAGATCAGGATCCGATGCGGATGGTCTCGGGAGCGGACGGATATGGTCGTTGAGGAGAAAAAGGGGTGTACCTGCAATGCACTCCGATGCTAAAGTAAGTAACCGAGCGAAAGTGAGCAAGTACTAGTATTAAGGTTGAGAATTGAATACCTGACCCTCTCAAATGAGAGAGTTTATATAAGGGACCAGCTAGAAGATTATTGGTTCGTTTTATGAGGTGCGGATCGAGGGGTCCGTGAAGATAGGAAACGGTCAATACTAGCCGTTAGAGGGTCTCTTTGTGACCGGATCATTGGTGGTCGACTGAGGACCACTTTTCATGATTGTGCTCGACGTCGAGCAAGGTAAGTGGATCAGTCTTTTTGGCCCAATAAGAAGAATTGGGCCGAGCCGGAACAGGAGCCCCCCAAGTCATTGCTCGTGCCGTTGGGCAGTGACTTAAAAGCGATACTGTGCTCGGCGGAGCGTGATGTCATGGTCGAGGATCTTCGCTGTCGGTCTTCCGGGCAAACAATACGTTGCTCGGTAGAGGAATGTGAAACGAAAAGCTAGAATATCTGGATATTCGCGCCTATTAATGATTTGACGGCTAGTCTAGGGGCTAGCGTATAGGGGTCACGCGCGCGCGCACGTGTCTTCTTTCCTATAAATAGGATTCTCAGGGCCCATTTTGACCTTTTCGTTTCATCTTCTCTCTCAAGACTCTGCCCGCTCAGCCGCCGTTGTTTCAGCCGTCGACCACCGTCATTTCTTGCCGACCACCCTTTGCAGAAGCTTACTTTCTTCCAAAATGTCTTCTCAAGCTCAAGGTACCGTTCCTTTCTTCTCTTTTAAGTGTGTATAACGTAGGTTTTGTAGAATGCATGCGGTTTAGGGCGATTCTACCGGTAGTTTTAGGATTTAGGATTAGTAAGCCTTAAAGTTCTTGCCACCGTAGCTGGTCGGCTATGAACCCTAACTTTAGGGTCGACGGAAATCTTGGTCGACTTAGACTTTAGATTTTTGGATAGATTTTTATCACTTATACTGTCGGGCGTCAGCTGTTGCTTCGAGCAATGGTTAGCCAGGGCTACAGCTCGGAACATAGTTTCTGAGCTGAAGCGCGCCCTTTCACTTGTTGAGCGGTGGAAGGGTGGATTTGATATTCTTAATCGAATTCACTGATGCCTTTCCTCTGCTTTTCAGGTGAAAACTCGCTCGGGAATCCGCTGGACGTGCTTTCTGAGGATACGTCCTCGGGGAATACTGAATCGTCTGCGTCTATACCTTCGGACTCAGGAAGCTCTTCGGATGGTTCAGATACAAGTACCACGGGGCAGTCGACAGAATCGCCTCAGTGTCCTACCCAGTCGAGGGTCTCGCCCGAAGAGTGGGTGATGGAAGATTTGCTGGACAAAGTGTCTTCCTTCTCGAGACCTCGATCGGAGCCGCTGCCAGTTGTTGGGAATCCCGCTGACTGGGTTGTGACCTGCCCGGGAGACGACGACCGTATCTTCTCAGACTTTCGCGGTCGGGCGTTCTCCATGTACGAATACGCTACTTCGGTTCTGGGGGTGACATTGCCCTTTAGCGACTTCGTGAGTGCTGTGCTCGGACATCTCTGCATAGCTCCTTCCCAGCTGCACCCCAACTCATACGTATTCCTGAGGGCGTTCGAGATGACGTGCGCCTTTCTGGGCGTTGGGGCCATACTTCCTCTCTTCTTTCGCCTCTTTTCTTTACAGCGCCAAGTCGGGCGAGGAACCGACCGGAAGGGGTTCGTATCTTTCAAGCAGCGGACCAAGATCTTCAAGGCCCACTCAGAATCCATCCGGGCCTTCAAAAACGACTACTTCTTGATAAAGCCTGCGAGCAATGCGGCCGTGAGAGCTATGAGTTTTCTCGGAATTGATACTGATGAGAACGAAGAGCCCAAGCTTGACGACCAAGGTCAGGTGATTCTGAGGAGATTATGGATGTTTCCCTTCTCTTGGAGTCATGTGCATTATGAACGACCAGTGGGGGAATTCGTTCAGGTGGGGGATACCTTGAATGATGATGATGCGGCCAGCTTTGAGGCCTTTAGAAAGTTAATAGCTTCCTTTACTCCGACCCCTCTATTGGACGGAGAAGGGAAGGTTATGGTCGATCAAGATGGGGGAGAAGCTTTGGAGCGTCCCCTGATTAGTGTCACTGAACTGCTGGCCTGTGGTAACGGGCAGGAAGTATCTGATTTTTTTGGTATCCGTTCACTTACGCTCGTTAAATTTTCGATTTAACTTTGTTGCTTGCAACTAATTTTGATTTTATTCTTCTTTTCAGGTTCCTTGACAAATCCTCTGGACAAAATCCACGAGCGTTTGGTCCAGCAGCAGCGGAAACGGTCGAGGGTCGTACAGACCAGACTGACTGAGGCGAGCGGCTCAGGCTCAGGTCCTTTGGTCCAGGGCTCTCCGGGGGTCTCTACTGGCTCTTTGATGAAGAAGCATAAAGCGACGGCTACTGTGGACCTGACGGCCGGTGCTCCCCCAAAGCCAAAGCATGGGATACCCCCATGTTTTGTTGTTCGTAACTTTTTTGAGGGGAACAGTATGGAGGTGGACCGGGCGGACTCTCTGTTCCTGGAGGAGATGGACCGTCCTGCCCGGCGGCTTTCTTTGGCTCAGGACGCTAGCGCGGTTATGCGGGTCCTGACCATGGCTTGGATGACGGCCGAGGGGTCCCCTTTGCTGGAGCGGGAAAATAGCAAACTCAAGGAGCAGTTGGCTGCTTCTGAGGCCAAGCTGACAGCGGCCACAGAGGAGGTAAAAAAGGTCACCACAGAGTCGGCTGAACGAGCAACGGTCATCGCCAAATTGGAGGTCGACAAGAAGAGGTTGCTTGAGCAGAATAAGAAGCTGAAGGATGCCTTTTGCCCCAAGGAGGACGAGGACGAGGATACCAAACATTTGGTGACGAGGGCTCAGCTTCTCGCTCGGATCGACCAAGATATGGAAGATCTGAACGCGTCAACTGAGTTCAGCTTCCTGAACGCGGTGGACCAAGTCAAAGCTCTCCACCCTGATCTAGCCTTGGATGTCGACCATATGAATTATCTCTACAAGGTGGTGGATGGCCAGGTTGTAGCCCCTGCTGATTTGGTGGTGGCCGACTCTCAGCCGGGGACGACTGCTCAGCCTGACCAACCAGAGGAGCAGCTGGACCAGGAGGAAGCTCGTGCAGAGGAAAGCCGCCCGGTGGGTGAGGATAATTAATTGATGGCCTGCGTGCCTTTGTAATTTATAATGTATTCTGTTTTGGGGGGCGTGGCCCCCTTTATTTGTAACTCCGAACAAGTCGGCCTTTTGGTGCCGCATTTCTTTTAAATGTTAAGTGTTTGACCCTAGTGGTCGGTTACATATATTGTTTGCTCGTAATAATGCATCCGTCGGAGGACATAGTTTATTTGTTAATTTTACTAAGTGTTTGACGCTCGTATTTGCATTAGTTAGAAGCAATTGGATAGATACGGGGGAGTATGGATGATCTGTTGGTTAGGGGAACCAATCAGTATTTGAGGGTTTTACTCTCGATCGGTGCTCGAGCCAAGATAATGGCCCGGGCTCCGTGGCGTGAACGTCCCATCGCGAGCTGGGGTTCTACCTGGTCGTGGTACTTAGGCGACGTCGGACTCGTTTGAGTATCCGTTCGTGCAACAAGTTTCTCTTTTGCTCGAAAGGAGGTCTTGCTTGATTTGTTATATTTGGGCTGACGTGCTCGTACCTAGGCATGCAGTTTTTCGTTAGCCTCTCTTTCTCTTCGCCTGGGAGTTGAGTAAGGTGACTGACTTAACTATAGTATTGTTTAAGTTTCTCGGCGTTCCAAGGCCGAGCGAGCTCTTCCCCGTGTAGATTTTCTAAGTAATAAGCACCGTTCTCGGTTTTTGCTCGAACGCGATATGGGCCTTCCCAGTTGGGCGTTAATTTTCCCTTGCGGGGATCTCTGTGGTTTCTTCTAAGGACAAGGCTACCTACTTCGAACGTTCGCCTGATGACCTTGGAATCATACCGAGCGGCTATCTTTTGTTTGAGAATAGTTTCTCGAAGAGCGGCTTCCGATCGAATTTCTTCGACCATGTCGAGCTCGTCTCTTAAAGCTTCAGCATTGGTATCTCGTTCCATGGGGAATTCCGTGCGTCTCGATCGGACATGCATTTCTATTGGAATTACCGCTTCGGTCCCATATGCTAGTCGAAATGGGGATTCTCCGGTCATTGAGTGGGGAGTGGTCCTATATGCCCATAGTACGCTGTGTAACTCCTCGACCTAGTGTTTCTTATGTTCGTCCAACCTTCGTTTCAGACCTCTCAGGATTACCCTGTTTGCGGCCTCTGCTTGCCCGTTAGTTTGAGGGTGCTCGACTGAAGCGAAGTGTTGTTTTGTCCCTATTGACGCAACGAATTCTTTGAAATGTTTATCCGTGAATTGAGTCCCGTTGTCGGTCACAATGGCGAGGGGCACTCCGAACCGGGCGAGGATGTTTCTTTTGAAGAATCAAAGCATATTGAGTGCAGTGATTTTGGCCAGGGCCTCAGCTTCTATCCATTTGGTGAAATAGTCGACGCCTACAATTAAGTATTTGTTCTGACCAGACCCAACGACGAATGGTCCTAAAATGTCCATTTCCCACCATGCGAACGGCCAGGGGGATGATAACGATTTTAGCTCGGATGGAGGTGCTATGTGCACGTCTCCATGTCGTTGGCATTTGTCGCATCTTCTTACATGCTCCTTTGCATCGTGCTAGAGGGTGGGCCAGTAGTATCCTGCCCTCAGAATTTTTCGAGCTAACGAACGTCCGCCAGGATGCTGCGCATTGATTCCTTCGTGGACTTCCCTGAGTACGTGTGGAATGTTTTCCTCCTCTACGCATCTGAGGAGGGGTGTAGAGAATCCTCGACGATACATACGTCCGCCTACTAAAGAGTATGAGTATGCCCTTCGTCGTATAGTACTGGCCTCTTTTGGGTCGGTTGGTAACTCTCCTTTGGTTAGATAGTTGAACACTGGGGTCATCCAGCAACCCGTGTCGCCCACGACGTTAATGTGTACGCAGGCTGATGAGTGCCCGATACTTGGTCGGGGGAGCAGTTTTTGTATGACGGACTTGTTGTTCCCTTTCCTTTTAGTGCTTGCCAGTTTGGACAGGATATCTGTGCGAGCGTTGTTTTCCCGAGGAACGTGTTTGACTTCCACACTCTTAAACCGTTTTATTTCGTCTTTTACGAGGGCTAGATACTCGGCTATGCTGTCACTTCTAGCCTGGAAATCCCCTCGGACTTGGCTTGCAACCAATTGAGAATCCGTGCAAACTATGATCTCTTCTGCTTCTAGGTCGGTTGCGAGCCGTATGCCCGCCAGGAAGGCTTCATATTCTGCTTGGTTGTTAGAAGTGGGGAAAGATAAAGTCAAGGACACTTCGATGACGTTCCCTTCTTCGTTCTCCAAAATGATACCGGCCCCGCTGCCCGTCGGGCCAGATGCGCCGTCCACGAAAATAACCCACTTGGACGAAGCTTTCGGGTCTTGCCCGGTGAAGGCAAGTTCAGCCACGAAGTCGGCCAGCGCTTGAGCTTTGAGGGTCTGTCTTCCTTCAAATTTGATATCGAACTCAGATAGTTCTAGTGACCATTTTAACATTCGGCCGGCCATGTCTGGTCGACCGAGCAACTGTCTTATGGGTTGATCGGTCCTTACGATGATGGTGTGAGCCAGGAAGTAATGGCGTAGTCTTCTTGCTGCGAGAAGGAGGGCCAATGCGACCTTTTCTATCTGAAGGTACCGAATTTCCGGGCCGTGGAGAGCTTTGCTCGTGAAATACACGGGCTTTTGCCCATCGGGTCGTTCGCGCACAAGGGCCGCGCTCACTGCTTCGTTCGCGACCGCAAGGTAGAGATACAGAGTCTCCCCCTCTTTCGGTCTGGATAAGACTGGAGGTTCACTTAATGCTTTTTTCAGGTGGGATAGTGCTAACTCGCATTCTGCCGTCCATTCGAAAGTTGCTTCCTTACGGAGGAGCTTGTAAAAGGGGAGAGCGTGTTGAGCTGATTTTGCTACGAATCGAGCAAGGGAGGTAATGACCCCGTTTAGTGATTGTATGGACTTCTTGGACGTGGGGGTTGGGAACTCCGCGAACGCTCGACACTTATCGGGATTTGCCTCGATGCCTCGCTCAGTCAAATAGAATCCGAGGAATTTTCCCGCTCGGACACCAAAGGTGCATTTCTCAGGGTTGAAGCGCATTTTGCACTTTCGTGCCTGGTCGAACACTTTTCGCAAATGGGACGCGTGGTCCGTTTCTCGTTGAGATTTGACGATCATGTCGTCCATGTATACTTCGAGCATGTCTCCGATTTCGGTTCGGAAAACTTTATTCATCATGCGCTGATACGTCGCTCCTGCGTTTTTTAGACCGAAGGGCATAACGTTGTAAAAGTAATTGCCCGACTCGGTCATGAAGGCCGTGTATTTTTTGTCAGACACGACCATGGGTATTTGATTGTACCCCGAATATGCGTCCATGAAGGATAATAATTTGTATCCGGACGAATTGTCGACCAACTTGTCGATGTTAGGTAAAGGGTATGCATCTTTCGGGCATGCCCGATTGAGATCGGTATAATCAACGCACATCCTCCATTTTCCACTAGATTTTTTCACAAGTACAACATTTGAGAGCCAGGTCGTATACCTGGCCTCGGTTACAAATTTAGCCTCTAGGAGGTCTTTAACAGCAGATTCGGCAGCATCAGTCTTCTCGCTCGACTGCTTTCTCCTGCGTTGAGCGACCGCTTTATGTGTTGGGTCGATAGAGAGGTGGTGACAAGCTGTTTCGGGGTCGAGCCCTGGCATTTCTGCGGCGCTCCATGCAAACAAGTCTGCGTTCCCTTTGAGGCAAGCTTCCAACTGTCGCTTCACAAATTCGGGCATATGTGCCCCGATCTTGACGCACCGGGCAGGGTCCTCTCCCAAGGGAATTAGCTCGAAATCTCCGTCCGGTATTGGTCGGGCTAAGGCCTCTGCTGGTCTCTGGACGCTCTCGCTACTATCTGAAAACCTGCAGTCTAGATCGATCGAATCGACTTGAGGGAAAGCCTTGGGCACATCTGGCGAATCCAATGTCGGGGGACTTGGTTGGTACGATATCGAGCTGAGGCCTTTTGATGCTGCCTCGAAACATCTGCGGGCAGCGTCGACGTCTCCGTGCAATGTGGCGACTCTGCCTGAAGTAGTATAGTACTTCATCTTCAAGTGGACGGTGGACGACACGGCTATCAACTCGGCTAAAGTTGGTCGTCCTAATATGCATTGGTATAGCGACGGGCAATCCACGACAAGGAATTGGACCCTAACCGTCCTGGCTGTCTCGCCCGCCCCGAAAGTGACAAACAGGTCAACATAACCCCACGGTCGGGATACTGCTCCGTTGAAACCTTGCAGGTCTGATCCGACGTATAAAGTCAGATGTGTTTCGTTCAGTTGGAGTGTTGAAAACAGTTGGGAGTACATGATGTCGCATGAACTACCTTGGTCCACTAATATCCTCCTTACATCGAAGTTCGCCATGCGCGCTCGGATGAGTAAAGGAATGTTGGCGTTGGGTGCTCCTCCCAGGAGCTCTTCTCGATAGAATGCGAGGGGTATGGAACCCTCCCTCGGTGGATCTAAAGTGGCGTTTTGCGCGGGCCCTTTGGCGATTAACTGGTCGAATTTTCTTTTCACAGAACCGACCGTGATTTTATTGAAGCCTCCCCCTGATATGACCATCGCCGAAGGGAACGCTTCCCACGGACTGTGGGAGGAGAGGTATCCCGCACCCTTGGTGTGGTCTGGTAAAAAGAAATCTTCCGGGCGGTAAATGCTCAGGGCGACTTGAATGTTAGCGTCTGCAGGGATTGGCACGGCTTCTTCGATTTTTTGGGTCTCTTGAGTATCCTGTCGAGGATTGTCTCTGGACTTCGTGAACTGTTTCAGGTGCCCGTCTTTGATGAGGATTTCGATCGCGTCCTTGAGGTGGATGCAATCCTCTGTGTTATGCCCATGACTCTTGTGGAATCTGCAGTATTTCGTTTTATCTGTGCCGGGCTTGCTAGGTTGTTGCCTCGGAAAGCGTACTCCCGCTTGTTTGAATTCTGAATTGGCGCATTCAGACAAAATTTTCTCCCTGGAGGCTAGGAGGGGCGTGTATTCGTGGAACTGACCAATAGGTCCTCGGTGCTCCCGCGGTTCACGGGAGCGCTCATCCTTTCTTTTGTCTCCTCCTCGAAGAGATGTCGAGGGTTCATCAACTCGGTGTGGTTTGGCGTCTTCACGGCGTCGAGCGTCTCTTACTGAACTGGCCGCTTGCTTTTCTTCATATTGGATGTAAGCTTGGGCTTTTAGAAAGAATGCGTCAAGGGTGGTCGGGGTTTCAATGCCGACCGCCCGATGGAAATCGGTCGAGGGACGTAGCCCTCGTTCCAGCAGGTACTTTTTCATGTCGTCGGTCGTGGACACTTGGACTGCCTCTTAATTGAACCTTTCGATGTAAGTTTGTAAAGGCTCGTCCCTCCCTTGGATTATTGCTTCGAGCGAAGCCTCTGTCTTAGGGTGTCGTCTTGATGCAGTAAAGTTTCTAGAGAACGTGCGCCCAAGTTGTTTCCATGATGTGATGGATTCATCCTCAAGGCTTTTGTACCACGTCATTGCCCCTTTCCTCAACGTCGTGGGAAAGAGTCGACATTTAATTTCTCCCCGAATATCCCGATAGTAGAGCAAGGCATTGATGTTCTCGATGTGTTCGTCTGGATCGGTAGTCCCGTCGTACGAGCCTAAGGGAGGAGGTTTCTCCAAGCCTCTTGGGAGCTTGGCTGCCATAATTTCAGATGACAGGGGACCCCGAGCGTCCTCGTCGTCACTGGAAATAAGCGATGATCTGTGATCGTATTTCTTTGTTCTTCGAGGGGAGGTGGATCTTGATCTGCTCCTTCTTGATTTTCTTTTAGGAGAGGGTCGTGGAGATGACTGACGAAAGCGTTTGTTGCCCGTTGATTCGTCGGTGTTTCCTCTCCTCTTCTTCTTCGCAGGAGACGGAGTGTGCTCCCCTTGGGGTTTCTTTGGAGAATGAGGTCGACGAGAATTATCTTCAAGTCGGGCAATCTTTTCACCATGAGTGAGGAGTAGCAAGTTCGTTTGATTTAGGATTTCGGCCAGCGCGGCGAAATCTGAACCCGAAGGAGTCGAAGGAAAAAGAGTTTCTGGGCGACTCTCCAAGGGTTGGTCACGATCGGGTGAAGGTGATGTCGCCTTCCCTTCTGGTCGGTCGTGCACTGTTTCATCGTGTAGGGGAGGCTGGACGTTGCTCTCACGTTGCGTGAGAATCATCCCATCATTCGATTGATTCTCCTGGTTGTCCCGAGCAGCCATGGATCTTGTTAAAACTTTGGTTCTTTGAGGATCTTGAAAGAAGAACGGGGAAATCTTAGCTTTCCCACAGACGGCGCCACCTGATCGTACCTGGAGATCAGGATCCGATGCGGCTGGTCTCGGGAGCGGACGGATATGGTCGTTGAGGAGAAAAAGGGGTGTACCTGCAATGCACTCCGATGCTAAAGTAAGTAACCGAGCGAGAGTGAGCAAGTACTAGTATTAAGGTTGAGAATTGAATACCTGAACCTCTCAAATGAGAGAGTTTATATAAGGGACCAGCTAGAAGATTATTGGTTCGTTTTATGAGGTGCGGATCGAGGGGTCCGTGAAGATAGGAAACGGTCAATACTAGCCGTTAGAGGGTCTCTTTGTGACCGGATCATTGGTGGTCGACTGAGGACCACTTTTCATGATTGTGCTCGACGTCGAGCAAGGTAAGTGGATCAGTCTTTTTGGCCCAATAAGAAGAATTGGGCCGGGCCGGAACACATTGCATTATGATTGATTGAATAATATGATTGATAGTTTTGTATGATTAGGGGTTAATTACTTCTTCATATATGTCGTATGTGCCGTTATATTATGAATCTATTTCTCACCCCTCTGTTTGTTTTGTTGCGTCTGTGCTTCTTCGGAAGTGCAAACAATTCAGGTACTTGAGAAGTACGTTGGTGTGTTGTCCGTGTCCTAGGAGCTCTGATATGTAACGGGAACGGGGATCTTTGTCCGCATTTACTTTTAATGTTTAGAAAAACGTATTTTTATAATTAAACTTGAATTGAAGAACCTTATTATGTGTGATTTGCTAAGCCTTTGAGCTATTGACGTTAAATATTTGGATTCCGCTGTTTTCTTTTATTAACGATTTTGATGAACGATGATGATGTAACATTTCACTTAGGACAAGTAACTATGATTTTATTAAGGATTTATATAAATATTTCTGTGGGAAAAGTGGGTGTTACAATTGGTATTAGAACAGGTCAGTCCAACCGGCCAGATTGAGTCAGTCCTTAGAATAAGAGTCGTGTGTTTCCTAACCTGAGGTATTTGTTGTATCAGTATGGCATGAAGGAATGATGTTGCTCTTGCTGCGGCTATGCAAGCCATGGCGCAGACGGTTGAGAACGTTGTCCAGGTCGTTCAGGGTGGAGGAAATGCTCAGTCTCGTGCATTGGAGCAGTTCCGGAATAACAGACCGCCGGCGTATGAAGGTGGAGTTCTAGATCCAAAGGCTGCGCAAAAGTGGTTGAAAGCTGTTGAGAAGATCTTCAGAACCATGGGATGCTCTGATGATCAAAAGGTGAGATTTGGTACTCACATGTTGGAGGGCGAAGCTGAAGTCTGGTGGGACAATAGTTGCTAAAGGTTGGAAGATGCGGGTACGGTGATCTCTTGGGCGGTATTTCGCAGAGAATTCTTGGAGAAGTATTTTCCAGAAGACATCCGCAGTGCTAAGGATGTTGAGTTCTTGGAACTCAAGAAAGGTAATATGACAGTGGCAGAGTATGCTGCCAAGTTTGAAGAACTAGTGCAATATTGTACGCACTACAAATACTAAAGAGGCAATGACTTCCAAATGTCTGAAATATGAGAATGGACTGCGTCCTGAGATTAAGTTGGGTATTGCTTGCCAGAAGATCAGGAATTATCCAGAGCTGGTAAGTAGAAGCAAGATTTATGATAATGAAAATAAGGCGCGGATTGCACACTACAAAGTTGTGAATGATAAGAAAGGGAAGCAGAGATTTGGTGGTACTCCTTACACTGCTCCAGCTGACAAAGGGAAGCAAAAAGCTGGTAATGAGAAGAAACCAAGTGGGGGAGGAAGTACTCCTGGTGTGCTCAAATGCTACAGATGTCACGACACGGAACATCGTGCCAATAATTGTCCTACTAAAGAAAAGAAGTGTTTCAAGTGTGGAAAGGCGAGTCATGTGATGGCCAATTGCAGAGGGAATGTGCCTATTTGCAATAATTGTGGAGAACAGGGCCACATTAGTACTAATTGCTAGAAACCAAAGAAGCAGAAATCCGATGGGAAAGTATTTGCATTAGTGGGAGCTCAACCTACTAGTGAAGATCGATTGATCAAAGGTACTTGCTTTATCAATAATATTCCTTTATTTGTGATTATTCATACGAGTGCAACACACTCGTTTATTTCTTTGGAATGTGTGAAAAGTTAGGATTGGAACCTTCTCAGTTAAGTCGAGGAATGGTTATTGATACACCATCTATAGGGTCTGTGACTACTACCTTGATATGTCGTGATTGTGTTTTGGCTATTTCTGATAAAGAGTTTAGAGTGGATCTTATATGTATACCACTCAGTAATCTTGATATAATCTTGGGTATGAACTGGTTGGAATCCAATCGAGTTTATATTGATTGCTTTATGAAGAGATTGTTATTCCTAACTCCAGAAGAGGAACTTTTGGCCAGTTCAGTTTCTACTAAAGAGCTAAGGACCTTATTGGAAGACGAAGGGAAAATGTTTGTTATGTTTGCTTCATTATCTATGGAAGAAAAGGTCGTTGTTGAAGAGTTACCAGTGGTGAATGAATTTCTTGAAGTATTTCCCAATGATATTACAGAGTTACCTCTGACGCGTGAAGTGGAGTTTACTATTGACTTGATTCCTGGTACCAGGCCTATTTCTATGGCACCGTACAGGATGTCTGCTACTGAGTTAGCTGAATTGAAATCGCAGATTGGTGACTTACTTGATAAGAAGTTCATTCGACCCAGTGTATCGCCATGGGGTGCTCCAGTGTTATTGGTTAAGAAGAAGGATGGTAGTATGCGCTTGTGCATTGACTACCGACAACTTAATAAGGTTACTATTAAGAACAAGTATCCACTTCCAAGGATCGATGACTTGATGGACCAACTTGTGGGAGCTTGTGTTTTAAGAAAGATTGATTCGAGGTCAGGATATCATCAAATCAGAGTGAAAGAGGAAGATATCCAGAAGACGAAATTTAGAACTCGATATGATCATTACGAATATGTAGTGATGCCTTTCGGAGTGTCTAATGCGTCAGGTGTGTTTATGGAATATATGAACCGGATATTCCATTCTTACTTGGATCAATTCGTCGTAGTATTTATTGATGATATATTAATATACTCGAAGTCTGAAGAAGAGAATGATAAACATTTGAGAATTGCACTGCAAGTGTTAAAAGATAACAAATTGTTTGCTAAATTTTCCAAGTGTGAATTCTGGTTGAAGACAGTGAGTTTTTTTTGGGACATGTAATATCTGGTGAAGGTATAGCAGTAGACCCTTCGAAGGTCAGTGTTGTGCTTGATTGGGAACCTCCGAAGACGGTAATGGAAATTAGAAGTTTTCTTGGTTTAGTTGGTTATTATCAAAGGTTTATAGAAGAATTTTCTAATTTGGCGTTGCCATTGACTCAATTGACCCAGAAGAGTCAAGCCTTTATTTGGGATGTAACTTGTGAGAGGAGCTTTGAAGAATTGAAAAAGAAATTGACTTCAGCACCAATATTGATTTTACCGAACCCGAATGAAGCTTTTGTTGTGTATTGTGATGCATCTAAAATGGGTTTGGGTGGTGTGTTAATGCAGGTTGGTAAAGTAGTAGCTTATGCTTCAAGACAGTTGAGGATAGACGAGAGGAATTATCCTACTCATGATTTAGAATTGGCTGCAGTGGTATTTGTGTTGAAAATATGGAGGCATTATCTCTATGGGTCGCGATTTGAAGTCTTTAGTGACCATAAGAGTCTGAAATATTTATTTGATCAGAAGGAGCTTAATATGAGGGAGAGGAGATGGTTAGAATTTTTGAAAGATTATGATTTTAATTTAAGTTACCATCCGGGAAAGGCAAATGTAGTAGCGGACGCATTAAGCCGGAAAACAATTCATATGTCGGCTATGATGATGAAAGAGATGGATTTAATTGAGCAATTTAGAGACTTAAGTATGGTGTGTGAGATGACACCTAGAAGTGTCAAGTTGGGCATGTTACGAATGAATTTCTTGATGCAATTAAGGAAGGTCAACAGAAAGATGTGAAATTGGTGGAATTAATGCCTACCGAAGGAAATGATCAAGGCGGTGATTTTAGTTTGGATAATAATGGTATTTTGAGATTTCAGGAGAGAATTTGTATACCCGATAGTGTTGAACTAAAGAAAGTAATTCTGGAAGAGAGTCATCGGAGTAGCTTAAGTATTCACCCGGGAGCTACGAAGATGTACCATGACTTGAAGAAATTATTTTGGTGGCACGGTATGAAACGAGATATTGCACAATTTGTTTATGCTTGTTTAGTATGTCAGAAATCAAAAGTGGAACATGAGAAGCCTTCGGGGATGATGCAACCTTTAGAGATCACATAGTGGAAGTGGGATATTATTGCTATGGATTTTGTGACAGGTTTGCCGAATACTGCGAGAGGCCTCGATACTATTTGGGTAGTTGTGGACCGGTTGACTAAGTCCGCGCATTTTATTCCGATTAACATCAGTTACCTGTTAACTAAGTTGGCAGAGATTTATATCCGAGTTGTTTTGAAATTGCACGGTGTACCGTCAAGTATAGTATCATATAGAGATCTGCGATTTACCTCTGAATTTTGGAAAAGTTTGCACGAGGCTTTGGGTTCTAAGTTGAAATTGAGTTCGGCTTACCACCCACAGACAGATGGACAATCCGAGAGGACTATTCAGTCATTAGAAGATTTGTTGAGAACTTGTGTGCTAGAAAAAGGTGGTGCGTGGGATACACATTTGGCACTGATTGAATTTACTTATAATAATAGCTATCATTCAGGTATTGGAATGACGCCGTTTGAAGCTCTTTATGGTAGAAGATGTAGAACACCTCTGTGTTGGTATGAGACAGGTGAGAATGTTATGCTTGGGCCTGAGATTATTCAGCAGACTACTGAAACTATTCAGATGATCAAAGAGAAAATGAAAGCGTCTCAGAGTCGGCAGAAAAGTTACCATGATAATAGAAGGAAAGACTTAGAGTTCAGTGAGGGTGTCCATGTATTTTTGAGAGTCAACCCAATGACCGGTGTTGGACGTGCGTTGAAGTCTAAGAAGTTGGATCCTAAGTTCATTGGACCATATCAGATTATGCAGAGAGTAGGCAAGGTTGCTTACAGAGTGGCATTACCGCCATAACTTTTGAATTTGCACGAAGTGTTTCATGTATCGCAACTCAGGAAATATGTGTTTGATCCGTCACATGTAATTCAGAGAGATGAAGTGCAAATCCGTGACAATCTTACGGTGGAGACTTTACCGTTAAGGATTGAAGATCGTAAGATGAAGCAACTTCGAGGCAAAGAGATACCTCTTGTGAGAGTAGCTTGGGGAGGAGCTGCTGGTGGAAGTGTTACCTAGGAACTGGAGAGCAAGATGCGAGAATCCTATCCAGAGCTATTCCCTTCAGGAACATTTTTGAGGACGAAAATAATTAAGTGGGGGAGAGTTGTAACACCTTAATTTTTATATTTATTTTTGTGAAATAAATATTAATATTTTAATGGCATAATTGAATTAATTGGTGAAGAGAGTATTTTATGAGAATAATAATAATAATATAAGGTGTACTATTATAATGTTGTTATTATTTAAATAAAATAAAATAAAAGAGTTAGTTAGAGGTTTAAGGGGAAAAGGTGGAATTGTTGTTTTATGAAAAGAGGAAATAGGGAAACAAACCTCATTCATCGTATTTTTGACGAAGAACAGAGAGGTCTGGAGAAAGAGGAGAAGAAGGGCAAGGACAAGGATCGTAGATCACCAAGACAAAAAGTTGTGAAGGAAAGCTTCGATTTTAAGGTAAGGGGGGAGAAAAGGGTTTATGATTGGTGATAGGACATAGAAGGGTAATTGGGAGTTCCTTCCTCCCTTATGTATTGTAAGAGATTATGATAATAATGATTGAATTGATGCAATATTGTGAAATTGTTGATGAATATGATTATATGATGTGTTTTGAAAATATATTTGGTGTTGTGTGTTTGGTATTGGGAGGAATGGCATATGAAGGTTATGGGGGATATGATGAACAAAGAAGAGGATTAAACCTCATAGATTCCCTAATTTGATCTAGGAAAGTTTATTAATAAAACTAGTTGAGGTTATATGTATAAATGGATAATAAACATGTGAATTGGTTGGTTTTGAGTGCTAAATTCGACCTAGAATGATTGGGGTTCGTACAGGTGAGGAAGGAGGAAGAAAATGAGAAAAACTAAAAATCAAAATTTCGGGAGTCAGGTGCCCTGACACGGGCCGTGTCCCATGACACGGGTGGCCGTGTCAGGCTACGGGAAATAGGTTTTTGTTGAATTTGAGGGGAGTGTCCCCAGGCCACCTGACACGGGCCGTGTCAGGGGACACGGGAGGCCGTGTCAGGCCCCTGTAAATGTAATTTTTCATCCGTTTTAAGGTGGATTTGACTCATTCTTCCAATGTAGGATTATATTAGTGAAATAAGACTTTGAGGATGTTCTAATAGTGAATAAGACTTGATGATTAGTTGCATAAGAAATCCTAAGTGTTTAATTGAATTATATGAATATGTAGATTGTTATAATTGTGAATAACATGAGATATGTGTATGCTCTCTGTGAATAAGATGCACTGATGATTGGTTGATGAGATCATGAGGATCGTAAAACATGATGTGTTCATGTGTATTGTGATATGGTATGCGTTGTTGTGTCTGCATGCGCATACATTTGATGGGATAATCATGTCGTGGATGTGATTATTCGGGATTCGTTGAGAATCATGGTTGCAGTGATGATCGTGTCTTGTTGGAGACGTTAACGATGCATTAGGGGTTCTATTTAATGAACCGTTATTGTGAGTCGGTACCGCATTTGCATTGTACATTTGAGTCACATTGTATTATGATTGATTGAATAATATGATAGATAGTTTTGTATGATTAGGGGTTAATTACTTCTTCATATATGTCGTATGTGTCGTTATATTATGAATCTATTTCTCACCCCTCTGTTTGTTTTGTTGCGTCTGTGCTTCTTCGGAAGTGCAAACAATTCAGGTACTTGAGAAGTACGTTGGTGTGATGTTCGTGTCCTAGGAGCTCTGATATGTAACGGGAACGGGGGATCTTTTTCTGCATTTACTTTTAATGTTTAGAAAAACGTATTTTTATAATTAAACTTGAATTGAAGAACCTTATTATGTGTGATTTGCTAAGCCTTTGAGCTATTGATGTTAAATATTTGGATTCCGTTGTTTTCTTTTATTAACGATTTTGATGAACGATGATGATGTAACATTTCACTTAGGACAAGTAACTCTTATTTTATTAAAGATTTATATAAATATTTTTGTGGGAAAAGTGGGTGTTACACTATGAAACTTTTCAGATCCTTTCTATATGGTACGAGGGAACGATATGATGGAAGTCCAAGCAAAAAAATTATCTCAAAATTAGATTATATGCATCGTTTTGAAATGCTAGTTTAGCTCAAAAAATCGTAGTATATTATACACAATTTTATACTAGTTTCGGTCAAAAAATTATATTAAATTAATGATTGTTCGAAATGCTACGAAACTTTTCAGATCCTTTCTATATGGTACGAGGGAATGTTGTTATGGAAGTCCAACCAAAAAATTATTTCAAAATTAGATTCTATGAAACTTTTTGAACTTCTAGTTTAGGTCAATAAATCATAGTATAATATACACAAATTTATACTAGTTTCAGTCAAATAATCAAATTAAATCGAGGATTGTTCGAAATGATACGAGACTTTCAGATCCTTTCTATATGTTACGAGGGAATGTTATGATGGAAGTCCATGCAAAAAATTATCTCAAAATTAGATTCTATGAATATTTTTGAAATACTAGTTTTGGTAAAAAATTGTAGTATATTATACCAAATTTTATACAAGTTTTGGTCAAAAGTCAAATTAAGTTGAGGATTGTTCGATATGCTACGAAACTTTTCAAATCCTTTCTATATGGTACGAGGGAAGGTTATGTTGGAAGTCCAAGCAAAAAAATATCTCAAAATTAGATTCTTGCAAATTTTTTGAAATGCTAGGTTAGGTCAAAAAATCGTAGTATATTATACACAATTTTATAATAGTTTCGGTCAAAAAATCAAATTAAATCGAGGATTGTTCGAAATGCTACGAAGCTCTTCAAATCCTATTTATATGTTACTAGGCAATGTTATGATGGAAGTCCATGCAAAACATTGTCTTAAAATTAGATTCTATTAAACGTTTTGAAATACTAGTTTCGCTCAAAAATCGTAGTATATTACACACAATTTTGTACTGGTTTCGGTCAAGAAATAAAATTAAATCGAGGATTGTTTGAAATGCTATGAAAATTTTCAGATCCTTTCTATATGGTACGAGGGAAGGATACGATGGAAGTCCAAGCAAAAAAGTTATCTCAAAATTAGATTCTATGCAACTTTTTGAAATGTTAGTTTAGCTCAAAAAATCGTAGTATATTATACACAATTTTATACTAGTTTCGGTAAAAAAATTATATTAAATTAATGATTGTTCGAAATGCTACTAAACTTTTCAGATCCTTTCTATATGGTACGAGGGAATGTTGTGATGGAAGTCCGACCAAAATATTATTTCAAAATTAGATTCTATGAAACTTTTTGAATTTCTAGTTTAGGTCAATAAATCATAATATAATATACACAAATTTATGCTAGTTTCGGTCAAATAATAAAATAAAATCGAGGATTGTTCGAAATGATACGAAACTTTCAGATCCTTTCTATATGTTTCGAGGGAATGTTATGATGGAAGTCCATGCAAAAAATTATCTCAAAATTAGATTCTATGAATCTTTTTGAAATACTAGTTTCAGTAAAAAATTGTAGTATATTATACACAATTTTATACTAGTTTTGGTAATTAAATTGAGGATTATTCGATATGCTACGAAACTTTCCAAATCCTTTCGGTATGGTACGAGGGAAGGTTATGATGGAAGTCCAAGCAAAAAAATATATGAAAATTAGATTCTAGGAAACTTTTTGAAATGCTAGTTTATGTCAAAAAATCGTAGTATATTATACACAATTTTATTATAGTTTCGGTCAAAAAATCAAATTAAATCGAGGATTGTTCGAAATGCTACGAAGCTATTCAGATCCTATTTATATGTTACTAGGCAATGTTATGATGGAAGTCCATGCAAAACATTGTCTTAAAATAAGATGCTATGAAACGTTTTGAAATACTAGTTTCGCTCAAAAATCATAGTATATTATACACAATTTTATACTAGTTTCGGTCAAAAATTAAAAATAAATCGAGGATTGTTTGAAATGCTACGAAATATTTTTGACCCTTTCTATATGGTATGAGGGAAGGTTATGATGGAAGTCCAAGCAAAAAAATTATCTCAAAATTAGATTATATGCATCTTTTTGAAATGCTAGTTTAAGTCAAAAAATCGTAGTATATTATACACAATTTCATACTAGTTTCGGTCAAAATATTATATTAAATTAATGATTGTTCGAAATGCTACTAAAATTTTCAGTTCCTTTCTATTTGGTACGAGGGAATGTTGTGATGGAAGTCCAACCAAAAAATTATTTCAAAATTAGATTCTATGAGACTTTTTGAACTTCTAGTTTAGGTCAATAAATCGTAGTATATTATATACAAATTTATACTATTTTTGGTCAAATAATCAAATTAAATCAAGGATTGTTCGAAATGATACGAAACTTTCAGGTCCTTTCTATATGTTACGAGGGAATGTTATGATGGAAGTCCATGCAAAAAATTATCTCAAAATTAGATTCTATGAATCTTTTTGAAATACTACTTTCGGTAAAAAATTGTAGTATATTATACACAATTTTATGCTAGTTTTGGTCAAAAGTCAAATTAAATTGAGGATTGTTCAATATGCTACGAAACTTTTCAAATCCTTTCTGTATGGTACGAGGGAAGGTTATGATGGAAGTCCATGCAAAAAAATATCTCAAAATTAGATTCTAGGAAACTTTTTGAAATGCTAGTTTATGTCAAAAAATCGTAGTATATTATACACAATTTTATCAGAGTTTCGGTCAAAAAATCAAATTAAATCGAGGATTGTTCGAAATGTTACGAAGCTATTCAGATCCTATTTATATGTTACTAGGCAATGTTATGATGGAAGACCATGCAAAACATTGTCTTAAAATAAGATGCTATGAAACGTTTTGAAATACTAGTTTCGCTCAAAAATCGTAGTATATTATACACAATTTATACTAGTTTCGGTCAAAAATTAAAAATAAATCGAGGATTGTTTTAAATGCTACGAATTTTTTTTGATCCTTTCTATATGGTACGAGGGAAGGTTATGATGGAAGTCCAAGCAAAAAAATTATCTCAAAATTAGATTATATGCATCTTTTTGAAATGCTAGTTTAGCTCAAAAAATCGTAGTATATTATACACAATTTTATACTAGTTTCGGTGAAAAAAATATATTAAATTAATAATTGTTCGAAATGCTACTAAACTTTTCAGATCCTTTCTATATGGTACGAGGGAATGTTGTGATGGAAGTCCAACCAAAAAATTATTTCAAAATTAGATTCTATGAAACTTTTTGAACTTCTAGTTTAGGTCAATAAATCGTAGTATATTATACACAAATTTATACTATTTTCGGTCAAATAATCAAATTAAATCGAGGATTATTCGAAATGATACGAAACTTTCAGGTCCTTTCTATATGTTACGAGGGAATGTTATGATGGAAGTTCATGCAAAAAATTATCTCAAAATTAGATTCTATGAATCTTTTTGAAATACTAGTTTCGGTCAAAAATTGTAGTATATTATACACAATTTTATACTAGTTTTGGTTAAAAGTCAAATTAAATTGAGGATTGTTCGATATGCTTCGAAACTTTTCAAATCCGTTCTGTATGGTACGAGGGAAGGTTATGATGGAAGTCCAAGCAAAACAATATCTCAAAATTAGATTCTAGGAATCTTTTTAAAATGCTAGTTTATGTCAAAAAATCGTAGTATATTATACACAATTTTATTATAGTTTCGGTCAAAAAATAAAATTAAATCGAGGATTGTTCGAAATGCTACGAAGCTATTCAGATCCTATTTATATGTTACTAGGAAATGTTATGATGGAAGTCCATGCAAAATATTGTCTTAAAATAAGATGCTATGAAACGTTTTGAAATACTAGTTTCGCTCAAAAATTGTAGTATATTATACACAATTTTATACTAGTTTCGGTAAAAAATTAAAAATAAATCGAGGATTCTTTGAAATGCTACGAATTTTTTTTGATCCTTTCTATATGGTACGAGGGAAGGTTATGATGGAAGTTCAAGCAAAAAAATTATCTCAAACTTAGATTATATGAATCTTTTTGAAATGCTAGTTAGCTCAAAAAATCGTAGTATATTATACACAATTTCATACTAGTTTCGGTCAAAAAATTATATTAAATTAATGATTGTTCGAAATGCTACTAAACTTTTCAAATCCTTTCTATATGGTACTTGGGAATGTTGTGATGGAAGTACCACAAAAAGATTATTTCAAAATTAGATTCTATGAGACTTTTTGAACTTATAGTTTAGGTCAATAAATCTTAGTATATTATACACAAATTTATTCTATTTTCGGTCAAATAATCAAATTAAATCGAGGATTGTTCGAAATGATACGAAACTTTCAGGTCCTTTCTATATGTTACGAGGGAATGTTATGAAGGAAGTCCATGCAAAAAATTATCTCAAAATTAGATTCTATGAATCTTTTTGAAATACTAGTTTCGGTCAAAAATTGTAGTATATTATACACAATTTTATACTAGTTTTGGTCAAAAGTCAAATTAAATTGAGGATTGTTCGATATGCTACAAAACTTTTCAAATCCTTTCTGTATGGTACGAGGGAAGGTTTTGATGGAAGTCCAAGCAAAAAAAAATCTCAAAATATGATTATAGGAAACTTTTTGAAATGCTAGTTTATGTCAAAAAAGCGTAGTATATTATACACAATTTTATTATAGTTTCGGTCAAAAAATCAAATTAAATCGAGGATTGTTCGAAATGCTACGAAGCTATTCAGATCCTATTTATATGTTACTAGGCAATGTTATGATGGAAGTCCATGCAAAACATTGTCTTAAAATAAGATGCTATGAAACGTTTTGAAATACTAGTTTCGCTCAAAAATCGTAGTATATTATACACAATTTTATAACAGTTTCGGTCAAAAATTAAAAATAAATTGAGGATTGTTTGAAATGCTACGAAATTTTTTGATCCTTTCTATATGGTACGAGGGAAGGTTTAGATGGAAGTCCATGCAAAAAAGTTATGTCAAAATTAGATTATATGCATCTTTTTGAAATGTTAGTTTAGCTCAAAAAATCGTAGTATATTATACACAATTTCATACTAGTTTCGGTCAAAAAATTATATTAAATTCATGATTGTTCGAAATGCTACTAAAGTTTTCAGATCCTTTCTATATGGTACGAGGGAATGTTGTGATGGAAGTCCAACAATTTTTTTTTTTCAAAATTAGATTCTATGAGACTTTTTGAACTTATAGTTTAGGTCAATAAATACTAGTATATTATACACAAATTTATACTATTTTCGGTCAAATAATCAAATTAAATCGAGGATTGCTCGAAATGATATGAAACTTTTAGGTCCTTTCTATATGTTACGAGGGAATGTTATGAAGGAAGTACATGCAAAAATTTATCTCAAAATTAGATTCTATGAAGCTTTTTGATATACTAGTTTCGGTCAAAAATTGTAGTATATTATACACAATTTTATACTAGTTTTGGTCAAAAGTCAAATTAAATTGAGGATTGCTCGATATGCTACGAAACGTTTCAAATCCTTTCTGTATGGTACGAGGGAAGGTTATGATGGAAGTCCAAGCAAAAAAAAATCTCAAAATATGATTATAGGAAACTTTTTGAAATGCTAGTTTATGTCAAAAAAGCGTAGTATATTATACACAATTTTATTATAGTTTCGGTCAAAAAATAAAATTAAATCGAGGATTGTTCGAAATGCTACGAAGCTATTCAGATCCTATTTATATGTTACTAGGAAATGTTATGATGGAAGTCCATGCAAAATATTGTCTTAAAATAAGATGCTATGAAACGTTTTGAAATACTAGTTTCGCTCAAAAATTGTAGTATATTATACACAATTTTATACTAGTTTCGGTCAAAAATTAAAAATAAATCGAGGATTCTTTGAAATGCTACGAATTTTTTTTGATCCTTTCTATATGGTACGAGGGAAGGTTATGATGGAAGTTCAAGCAAAAAAATTATCTCAAACTTAGATTATATGAATCTTTTTGAAATGCTAGTTAGCTCAAAAAATCGTAGTATATTATACACAATTTCATACTAGTTTCGGTCAAAAAATTATATTAAATTAATGATTGTTCGAAATGCTACTAAACTTTTCAAATCCTTTCTATATGGTACTTGGGAATGTTGTGATGGAAGTACCACAAAAAGATTATTTCAAAATTAGATTCTATGAGACTTTTTGAACTTATAGTTTAGGTCAATAAATCTTAGTATATTATACACAAATTTATTCTATTTTCGGTCAAATAATCAAATTAAATCGAGGATTGTTCGAAATGATACGAAACTTTCAGGTCCTTTCTATATGTTACGAGGGAATGTTATGAAGGAAGTCCATGCAAAAAATTATCTCAAAATTAGATTCTATGAATCTTTTTGAAATACTAGTTTCGGTCAAAAATTGTAGTATATTATACACAATTTTATACTAGTTTTGGTCAAAAGTCAAATTAAATTGAGGATTGTTCGATATGCTACAAAACTTTTCAAATCCTTTCTGTATGGTATGAGGGAAGGTTTTGATGGAAGTCCAAGCAAAAAAAAATCTCAAAATATGATTATAGGAAACTTTTTGAAATGCTAGTTTATGTCAAAAAAGCGTAGTATATTATACACAATTTTATTATAGTTTCGGTCAAAAAATCAAATTAAATCGAGGATTGTTCGAAATGCTACGAAGCTATTCAGATCCTATTTATATGTTACTAGGCAATGTTATGATGGAAGTCCATGCAAAACATTGTCTTAAAATAAGATGCTATGAAACGTTTTGAAATACTAGTTTCGCTCAAAAATCGTAGTATATTATACACAATTTTATAACAGTTTCGGTCAAAAATTAAAAATAAATTGAGGATTGTTTGAAATGCTACGAAATTTTTTGATCCTTTCTATATGGTACGAGGGAAGGTTTAGATGGAAGTCCATGCAAAAAAGTTATGTCAAAATTAGATTATATGCATCTTTTTGAAATGTTAGTTTAGCTCAAAAAATCGTAGTATATTATACACAATTTCATACTAGTTTCGGTCAAAAAATTATATTAAATTCATGATTGTTCGAAATGCTACTAAAGTTTTCAGATCCTTTCTATATGGTACGAGGGAATGTTGTGATGGAAGTCCAACAAATTTTTTTTTTCAAAATTAGATTCTATGAGACTTTTTGAACTTATAGTTTAGGTCAATAAATACTAGTATATTATACACAAATTTATACTATTTTCGGTCAAATAATCAAATTAAATCGAGGATTGCTCGAAATGATATGAAACTTTTAGGTCCTTTCTATATGTTACGAGGGAATGTTATGAAGGAAGTACATGCAAAAATTTATCTCAAAATTAGATTCTATGAAGCTTTTTGATATACTAGTTTCGGTCAAAAATTGTAGTATATTATACACAATTTTATACTAGTTTTGGTCAAAAGTCAAATTAAATTGAGGATTGCTCGATATGCTACGAAACGTTTCAAATCCTTTCTGTATGGTACGAGGGAAGGTTATGATGGAAGTCCAAGCAAAAAAAAATCTCAAAATATGATTATAGGAAACTTTTTGAAATGCTAGTTTATGTCAAAAAAGCGTAGTATATTATACACAATTTTATTATAGTTTCGGTCAAAAAATCAAATTAAATCGAGGATTGTTCGAAATGCTACGAAGCTATTCAGATCCTATTTATATGTTACTAGGCAATGTTATGATGGAAGTCCATGCAAAACATTGTCTTAAAATAAGATGCTATGAAACGTTTTGAAATACTAGTTTCGCTCAAAAATCGTAGTATATTAAACACAATTTTATACTAGTTTCGGTCAAAAATTAAAAATAAATCGAGGATTCTTTCAAACGCTACGAATTTTTTTTGATCCTTTCTATATGGTACGAGGGAAGGTTATGATGGAAGTCCAAGCAAAAAAATTATCTTAAACTTAGATTATATGCATCTTTTTGAAATGCTAGTTAGCTCAAAAAATCGTAGTATATTATACACAATTTCATACTAGTTTCGGTCAAAAAATTATATTAAATTAATGATTGTTCGAAATGCTACTAAACTTTTCATATCCTTTCTATATGGTACTTGGGAATGTTGTGATGGAAGTACAACAAAAAAATTATTTCAAAATTAGATTCTATGAGACTTTTTGAACATATAGTTTAGGTCAATAAATCTTAGTATATTATACACAAATTTATTCTATTTTCGGTCAAATAATCAAATTAAATCGAGGATTGTTCGAAATGATACGAAACTTTCAGGTCCTTTCTATATGTTACGAGGGAATGTTATGAAGGAAGTCCATGCAAAAAATTATCTCAAAATTAGATTCTATGAATCTTTTTGAAATACTAGTTTCGGTCAAAAATTGTAGTATATTATACACAATTTGATACAAGTTTTGGTCAAAAGTCAAATTAAATTGAGGATTGTTCGATATGCTACAAAACTTTTCAAATCCTTTCTGTATGGTACGAGGGAAGGTTATGATGGAAGTCCAAGCAAAAAAAATCTCAAAATATGATTATAGGAAACTTTTTGAAATGCTAGTTTATGTCAAAAAATCGTAGTATATTATACACAATTTTATTATAGTTTCGGTCAAAAAATCAAATTAAATCGAGGATTGTTCGAAATGCTACGAAGCTATTCAGATCCTATTTATATGTTACTAGGCAATGTTATGATGGAAGTCCATGCAAAACATTGTCTTAAAATAAGATGCTATGAAACGTTTTGAAATACTAGTTTCGCTCAAAAATCGTAGTATATTATACACAATTTTATACTAGTTTCGGTCAAAAATTAAAAATAAATCGAGGATTGTTTGAAATGCTACGAAATATTTTTGACCCTTTCTATATGGTATGAGGGAAGGTTATGATGGAAGTCCAAGCAAAAAAATTATCTCAAAATTAGATTATATGCATCTTTTTGAAATGCTAGTTTAAGTCAAAAAATCGTAGTATATTATACACAATTTCATACTAGTTTCGGTCAAAATATTATATTAAATTAATGATTGTTCGAAATGCTACTAAAATTTTCAGTTCCTTTCTATTTGGTACGAGGGAATGTTGTGATGGAAGTCCAACCAAAAAATTATTTCAAAATTAGATTCTATGAGACTTTTTGAACTTCTAGTTTAGGTCAATAAATCGTAGTATATTATATACAAATTTATACTATTTTTGGTCAAATAATCAAATTAAATCAAGGATTGTTCGAAATGATACGAAACTTTCAGGTCCTTTCTATATGTTACGAGGGAATGTTATGATGGAAGTCCATGCAAAAAATTATCTCAAAATTAGATTCTATGAATCTTTTTGAAATACTACTTTCGGTAAAAAATTGTAGTATATTATACACAATTTTATGCTAGTTTTGGTCAAAAGTCAAATTAAATTGAGGATTGTTCAATATGCTACGAAACTTTTCAAATCCTTTCTGTATGGTACGAGGGAAGGTTATGATGGAAGTCCATGCAAAAAAATATCTCAAAATTAGATTCTAGGAAACTTTTTGAAATGCTAGTTTATGTCAAAAAATCGTAGTATATTATACACAATTTTATCAGAGTTTCGGTCAAAAAATCAAATTAAATCGAGGATTGTTCGAAATGTTACGAAGCTATTCAGATCCTATTTATATGTTACTAGGCAATGTTATGATGGAAGACCATGCAAAACATTGTCTTAAAATAAGATGCTATGAAACGTTTTGAAATACTAGTTTCGCTCAAAAATCGTAGTATATTATACACAATTTATACTAGTTTCGGTCAAAAATTAAAAATAAATCGAGGATTGTTTTAAATGCTACGAATTTTTTTTGATCCTTTCTATATGGTACGAGGGAAGGTTATGATGGAAGTCCAAGCAAAAAAATTATCTCAAAATTAGATTATATGCATCTTTTTGAAATGCTAGTTTAGCTCAAAAAATCGTAGTATATTATACACAATTTTATACTAGTTTCGGTGAAAAAAATATATTAAATTAATAATTGTTCGAAATGCTACTAAACTTTTCAGATCCTTTCTATATGGTACGAGGGAATGTTGTGATGGAAGTCCAACCAAAAAATTATTTCAAAATTAGATTCTATGAAACTTTTTGAACTTCTAGTTTAGGTCAATAAATCGTAGTATATTATACACAAATTTATACTATTTTCGGTCAAATAATCAAATTAAATCGAGGATTATTCGAAATGATACGAAACTTTCAGGTCCTTTCTATATGTTACGAGGGAATGTTATGATGGAAGTTCATGCAAAAAATTATCTCAAAATTAGATTCTATGAATCTTTTTGAAATACTAGTTTCGGTCAAAAATTGTAGTATATTATACACAATTTTATACTAGTTTTGGTTAAAAGTCAAATTAAATTGAGGATTGTTCGATATGCTTCGAAACTTTTCAAATCCGTTCTGTATGGTACGAGGGAAGGTTATGATGGAAGTCCAAGCAAAACAATATCTCAAAATTAGATTCTAGGAATCTTTTTAAAATGCTAGTTTATGTCAAAAAATCGTAGTATATTATACACAATTTTATTATAGTTTCGGTCAAAAAATAAAATTAAATCGAGGATTGTTCGAAATGCTACGAAGCTATTCAGATCCTATTTATATGTTACTAGGAAATGTTATGATGGAAGTCCATGCAAAATATTGTCTTAAAATAAGATGCTATGAAACGTTTTGAAATACTAGTTTCGCTCAAAAATTGTAGTATATTATACACAATTTTATACTAGTTTCGGTCAAAAATTAAAAATAAATCGAGGATTCTTTGAAATGCTACGAATTTTTTTTGATCCTTTCTATATGGTACGAGGGAAGGTTATGATGGAAGTTCAAGCAAAAAAATTATCTCAAACTTAGATTATATGCATCTTTTTGAAATGCTAGTTAGCTCAAAAAATCGTAGTATATTATACACAATTTCATACTAGTTTCGGTCAAAAAATTATATTAAATTAATGATTGTTCGAAATGCTACTAAACTTTTCAAATCCTTTCTATATGGTACTTGGGAATGTTGTGATGGAAGTACCACAAAAAGATTATTTCAAAATTAGATTCTATGAGACTTTTTGAACTTATAGTTTAGGTCAATAAATCTTAGTATATTATACACAAATTTATTCTATTTTCGGTCAAATAATCAAATTAAATCGAGGATTGTTCGAAATGATACGAAACTTTCAGGTCCTTTCTATATGTTACGAGGGAATGTTATGAAGGAAGTCCATGCAAAAAATTATCTCAAAATTAGATTCTATGAATCTTTTTGAAATACTAGTTTCGGTCAAAAATTGTAGTATATTATACACAATTTTATACTAGTTTTGGTCAAAAGTCAAATTAAATTGAGGATTGTTCGATATGCTACAAAACTTTTCAAATCCTTTCTGTATGGTACGAGGGAAGGTTTTGATGGAAGTCCAAGCAAAAAAAAATCTCAAAATATGATTATAGGAAACTTTTTGAAATGCTAGTTTATGTCAAAAAAGCGTAGTATATTATACACAATTTTATTATAGTTTCGGTCAAAAAATCAAATTAAATCGAGGATTGTTCGAAATGCTACGAAGCTATTCAGATCCTATTTATATGTTACTAGGCAATGTTATGATGGAAGTCCATGCAAAACATTGTCTTAAAATAAGATGCTATGAAACGTTTTGAAATACTAGTTTCGCTCAAAAATCGTAGTATATTATACACAATTTTATAACAGTTTCGGTCAAAAATTAAAAATAAATTGAGGATTGTTTGAAATGCTACGAAATTTTTTGATCCTTTCTATATGGTACGAGGGAAGGTTTAGATGGAAGTCCAAGCAAAAAAGTTATGTCAAAATTAGATTATATGCATCTTTTTGAAATGTTAGTTTAGCTAAAAAAATCGTAGTATATTATACACAATTTCATACTAGTTTCGGTCAAAAAATTATATTAAATTCATGATTGTTCGAAATGCTACTAAAGTTTTCAGATCCTTTCTATATGGTACGAGGGAATGTTGTGATGGAAGTCCAACAAATTTTTTTTTTCAAAATTAGATTCTATGAGACTTTTTGAACTTATAGTTTAGGTCAATAAATACTAGTATATTATACACAAATTTATACTATTTTCGGTCAAATAATCAAATTAAATCGAGGATTGCTCGAAATGATATGAAACTTTCAGGTCCTTTCTATATGTTACGAGGGAATGTTATGAAGGAAGTACATGCAAAAATTTATCTCAAAATTAGATTCTATGAAGCTTTTTTATATACTAGTTTCGGTCAAAAATTGTAGTATATTATACACAATTTTATACTAATTTTGGTCAAAAGTCAAATTAAATTGAGGATTGCTCGATATGCTACGAAACGTTTCAAATCCTTTCTGTATGGTACGGGGGAAGGTTATGATGGAAGTCCAAGCAAAAAAAAATCTCAAAATATGATTATAGGAAACTTTTTGAAATGCTAGTTTATGTCAAAAAAGCGTAGTATATTATACACAATTTTATTATAGTTTCGGTCAAAAAATCAAATTAAATCGAGGATTGTTCGAAATGCTACGAAGCTATTCAGATCCTATTTATATGTTACTAGGCAATGTTATGATGGAAGTCCATGCAAAACATTGTCTTAAAATAAGATGCTATGAAACGTTTTGAAATACTAGTTTCGCTCAAAAATCGTAGTATATTAAACACAATTTTATACTAGTTTCGGTCAAAAATTAAAAATAAATCGAGGATTCTTTCAAACGCTACGAATTTTTTTTGATCCTTTCTATATGGTACGAGGGAAGGTTATGATGGAAGTCCAAGCAAAAAAATTATCTTAAACTTAGATTATATGCATCTTTTTGAAATGCTAGTTAGCTCAAAAAATCGTAGTATATTATACACAATTTCATACTATTTTCGGTCAAAAAATTATATTAAATTAATGATTGTTCGAAATGCTACTAAACTTTTCATATCCTTTCTATATGGTACTTGGGAATGTTGTGATGGAAGTACAACAAAAAAATTATTTCAAAATTAGATTCTATGAGACTTTTTGAACTTATAGTTTAGGTCAATAAATCTTAGTATATTATACACAAATTTATTCTATTTTCGGTCAAATAATCAAATTAAATCGAGGATTGTTCGAAATGATACGAAACTTTCAGGTCCTTTCTATATGTTACGAGGGAATGTTATGAAGGAAGTCCATGCAAAAAATTATCTCAAAATTAGATTCTATGAATCTTTTTGAAATACTAGTTTCGGTCAAAAATTGTAGTATATTATACACAATTTGATACAAGTTTTGGTCAAAAGTCAAATTAAATTGAGGATTGTTCGATATGCTACAAAACTTTTCAAATCCTTTCTGTATGGTACGAGGGAAGGTTATGATGGAAGTCCAAGCAAAAAAAATCTCAAAATATGATTATAGGAAACTTTTTGAAATGCTAGTTTATGTCAAAAAAGCGTAGTATATTATACACAATTTTATTATAGTTTCGGTCAAAAAATCAAATTAAATCGAGGATTGTTCGAAATGCTACGAAGCTATTCAGATCCTATTTATATGTTACTAGGCAATGTTATGATGGAAGTCCATGCAAAACATTGTCATAAAATAAGATGCTATGAAACGTTTTGAAATACTAGTTTCGCTCAAAAATCGTAGTATATTATACACAATTTTATACCAGTTTCGGTCAAAAATTAAAAATAAATTGAGGATTGTTTGAAATGCTACGAAATTTTTTGATCCTTTCTATATGGTACGAGGGAAGGTTTAGATGGAAGTACAAGCAAAAAAGTTATGTCAAAATTAGATTATATGCATCTTTTTGAAATGTTAGTTTAGCTCAAAAAATCGTAGTATATTATACACAATTTCATACTAGTTTCGGTCAAAAAATTATATTAAATTCATGATTGTTCGAAATGCTACTAAAGTTTTCAGATCCTTTCTATATGGTACGAGGGAATGTTGTGATGGAAGACCAACAAAAAAATTATTTCAAAATTAGATTCTATGAGACTTTTTGAACTTATAGTTTAGGTCAATAAATACTAGTATATTATACACAAATTTATACTATTTTCGGTTAAATAATCAAATTAAATCGAGGATTGCTCGAAATGATATGAAACTTTCAGGTCCTTTCTATATGTTACGAGGGAATGTTATGAAGGAAGTACATGAAAAAAATTATCTCAAAATTAGATTCTATGAAGCTTTTTGAAATACTAGTTTCGGTCAAAAATTGTAGTATATTATACACAATTTTATACTAGTTTTGGTCAAAAGTCAAATTAAATTGAGGATTGTTCGATATGCTACGAAACGTTTCAAATCCTTTCTGTATGGTACGAGGGAAGGTTATGATGGAAGTCCAAGCAAAAAAAATCTCAAAATATGATTTTAGGAAACTTTTTGAAATGCTAGTTTATGTCAAAAAAGCGTAGTATATTATACACAATTTTATTATAGTTTCGGTCAAAAAATCAAATTAAATCGAGGATTGTTCGAAATGCTACGAAGCTATTCAGATCCTATTTATATGTTACTAGGCAATGTTATGATGGAAGTCCATGCAAAACATTGTCATAAAATAAGATGCTATGAAACGTTTTGAAATACTAGTTTCGCTCAAAAATCGTAGTATATTATACACAATTTTATACCAGTTTCGGTCAAAAATTAAAAATAAATTGAGGATTGTTTGAAATGCTACGAAATTTTTTGATCCTTTCTATATGGTACGAGGGAAGGTTTAGATGGAAGTACAAGCAAAAAAGTTATGTCAAAATTAGATTATATGCATCTTTTTGAAATGTTAGTTTAGCTCAAAAAATCGTAGTATATTATACACAATTTCATACTAGTTTCGGTCAAAAAATTATATTAAATTCATGATTGTTCGAAATGCTACTAAAGTTTTCAGATCCTTTCTATATGGTACGAGGGAATGTTGTGATGGAAGACCAACAAAAAAATTATTTCAAAATTAGATTCTATGAGACTTTTTGAACTTATAGTTTAGGTCAATAAATACTAGTATATTATACACAAATTTATACTATTTTCGGTTAAATAATCAAATTAAATCGAGGATTGCTCGAAATGATATGAAACTTTCAGGTCCTTTCTATATGTTACGAGGGAATGTTATGAAGGAAGTACATGAAAAAAATTATCTCAAAATTAGATTCTATGAAGCTTTTTGAAATACTAGTTTCGGTCAAAAATTGTAGTATATTATACACAATTTTATACTAGTTTTGGTCAAAAGTCAAATTAAATTGAGGATTGTTCGATATGCTACGAAACGTTTCAAATCCTTTCTGTATGGTACGAGGGAAGGTTATGATGGAAGTCCAAGCAAAAAAAATCTCAAAATATGATTTTAGGAAACTTTTTGAAATGCTAGTTTATGTCAAAAAAGCGTAGTATATTATACACAATTTTATTATAGTTTCGGTCAAAAAATCAAATTAAATCGAGGATTGTTCGAAATGCTACGAAGCTATTCAGATCCTATTTATATGTTACTAGGCAATGTTATGATGGAAGTCCATGCAAAATATTGTCTTAAAATAAGATGCTATGAAACGTTTTGAAATACTAGTTTCGCTCAAAAATCGTAGTATATTATACACAATTTTACACTAGTTTCGGTCAAAAATTAAAAATAAATCGAGGATTCTTTGAAATGCTACGAATTTTTTTTGATCCTTTCTATATGGTACGAGGGAAGGTTATGATGGAAGTCCAAGCAAAAAAATTATCTCAAACTTAGATGATATGCATATTTTTGAAATGCTAGTTTAGCTCAAAAACTCGTAGTATATTATACACAATTTCATACTAGTTTCGGTCAAAAAATTATATTAAATTAATGATTGTTCGAAATTCTACTAAACTTTTCAGATCCTTTCTATATGGTACGAGGGAATGTTGTGATGGAAGTACAACAAAAAAATTATTTCAAAATTAGATTCTATGAGACTTTTTGAACTTATAGTTTAGGTCAATAAATACTAGTATATTATACACAAATTTATACTATTTTCGGTCAAATAATCAAATTAAATCGAGGATTGCTCGAAATGATATGAAACTTTCAGGTCCTTTGTATATGTTACGAGGGAATGTTATGAAGGAAGTACATGTAAAAAATTATCTCAAAATTAGATTCTATGAATCTTTTTGAAATACTAGTTTCGGTCAAAAATTGTAGTATATTATACACAATTTGATACTAGTTTTGGTCAAAAGTCAAATTAAATTGAGGATTGTTCGATATGCTACGAAACGTTTCAAATCCTTTCTGTATGGTACGAGGGAAGGTTATGATGGAAGTCCAAGCAAAAAAAATCTCAAAATATGATTCTAGGAAACTTTTTAAAATGCTAGTTTATGTCAAAAAAAGCGTAGTATATTATACACAATTTTATTATAGTTTCGGTAAAAAAATCAAATTAAATCGAGGATTGTTCGAAATGCTACGAAGCTATTCAGATCCTATTTATATGTTACTAGGCAATGTTATGATGGAAGTCCATGCAAAACATTGTCTTAAAATAAGATGCTATGAAACGTTTTGAAATACTAGTTTCGCTCAAAAATCGTAGTATATTAAACACAATTTTATACTAGTTTCGGTCAAAAATTAAAAATAAATCGAGGATTCTTTCAAATGCTACGAATTTTTTTTGATCCTTTCTATATGGTACGAGGGAAGGTTATGATGGAAGTCCAAGCAAAAAAATTATCTCAAACTTAGATTATATGCATCTTTTTGAAATGCTAGTTTAGCTCAAAAAATCGTAGTATATTATACACAATTTCATACTAGTTTCGGTCAAAAAATTATATTAAATTAATGATTGTTCGAAATGCTACTAAACTTTTCAGATCCTTTCTATATGGTACGAGGGAATGTTGTGATGGAAGTACAACAAAAAAATTATTTCAAAATTAGATTCTATGAGACTTTTTGAACTTATAGTTTAGGTCAATAAATCGTAGTATATTATACACAAATTTATTCTATTTTCGGTCAAATAATCAAATTAATCGAGGATTATTCGAAATGATACGAAACTTTCAGGTCCTTTCTATATGTTACGAGGGAATGTTATGAAGGAAGTCCATGCAAAAAATTATCTCAAAATTAGATTCTATGAATATTTTTGAAATACTAGTTTCGGTCAAAAATTGTAGTATATTCTACACAATTTTATACTAGTTTTGGTCAAAAGTCAAATTAAATTGAGGATTGTTCGATATGCTACAAAACTTTTTAAATCCTTTCTGTATGGTACGAGGGAAGGTTATGATGGAATTCCAAGCAAAAAAAATCTCAAAATTAGATCTAGGAAACTTTTTGAAATGCTAGTTTATGTCAAAAAATCGTAGTATATTATACACAATTTTATTATAGTTTCGGTCAAAAAATCAAATTAAATCGAGGATTGCTCGAAATGCTACGAAGCTATTCAGATCCTATTTATATGTTACTAGGCAATGTTATGATGGAAGTCCATGCAAAACATTGTCTTAAAATAAGATGCTATGAAACGTTTTGAAATAATAGTTTCGCTAAAAAATCGTAGTATATTATACACAATTTTATACTAGTTTCGGTCAAAAATTAAAAATAAATCGAGGATTGTTTGAATTGCTACGAATTTTTTTTGATCCTTTCTATATGGTACGAGGGAAGGTTATGATGGAAGTCCAAGCAAAAAAATTATCTCAAAATTAGATTATATGCATCATTTTGAAATGCTAGTTTAGCTCAAAAAATCGTAGTATATTATACACAATTTCATACTAGTTTCGGTCAAAAAATTATATTAAATTAATGATTGTTCGAAATGCTACTAAACTTTTCAGATCCTTTCTATATGGTACGAGGGAATGTTGTGATGGAAGTCCAACCAAAAAATTATTTCAAAATTAGATTCTATGAGAATTTTTGAACTTATAATTTAGGTCAATAAATCGTAGTATATTATACACAAATTTATACTATTTTCGGTCAAATAATCAAATTAAATCGAGAATTGTTCGAAATGATACGAAACTTTCAGGTCCTTTATATATGTTACGAGGGAATGTTATGATGGAAGTCCATGCAAAAAATTATCTCAAAATTAGATTCTATGAATCTTTTTGAAATACTAGTTTCGGTCAAAAATTGTAGTATATTATACACAATTTTATACTAGTTTTGGTCAAAAGTCAAATTAAATTGAGGATTGTTCGATATGCTACGAAACTTTTCAAATCCTTTCTGTATGGTACGAGGGAAGGTTATGATGGAAGTCCAAGCAAAAAAATATCTCAAAATTAGATTCTAGGAAACTTTTTGAAATGCTAGTTTATGTCAAAAAATCGTAGTATATTATACACAATTTTATTATAGTTTCGGTCAAAATCAAATTAAATCGAGGATTGCTCGAAATGCTACGAAGCTATTCAGATCCTATTTATATGTTACTAGGAATTGTTATGATGGAAGTCCATGCAAAACATTGTCTTAAAATAAGATGCTATGAAACGTTTTGAAATACTAGTTTCGCTCAAAAATCGTAGTATATTATACACAATTTTATACTAGTTTCGGTCAAAAATTAAAAATAAATCGAGGATTGTTTGAATTGCTACGAATTTTTTTTGATCCTTTCTATATGGTACGAGGGAAGGTTATGATGGAAGTCCAAGTAAAAAAATTATCTCAAAATTAGATTATATGCATCATTTTGAAATGCTAGTTTAGCTCAAAAAATCGTAGTATATTATACACAATTTCATACTAGTTTCGGTCAAAAAATTATATTAAATTTATGATTGTTCGAAATGCTACTAAACTTTTCAGATCCTTTCTATATGGTACTAGGGAATGTTGTGATGGAAGTCCAACCAAAAAATTATTTCAAAATTAGATTCTATAGGAATTTTTGAACTTATAGTTTAGGTCAATAAATCGTAGTATATTATACCCAAATTTATACTATTTTCGGTCAAATAATCAAATTTATTCGAGAATTGTTCGAAATGATACGAAACTTTCTGGTCCTTTCTATATGTTACTAGGGAATGTTATGATGGAAGTCCATGCAAAAAATTATCTCAAAATTAGATTCTATGAATTTTTTTAAATACTAGTTTCGGTCACAAATTGTATTATATTATACACAATTTTATACTAGTTTTGGTCAAAAGTCAAATTAAATTGAGGATTGTTCGATATGCTACGAAACGTTTCAAATCCTTTCTATATGGTACGAGGGAAGGTTATGATGGAAGTCCAAGCAAACAAATATCTCAAAATTAGATTCTAGGAAACTTTTTGAAATGCTAGTTTATGTCAAAAAATCATAGTATATTATACACAATTTTATTATAGTTTCAGTCAAAAAATCAAATTAAATCGAGGATTGTTCGAAATGCTACGAAGCTATTCAGATCCTATTTATATGTTACTAGGCAATGTTATGATGGAAGTCCATGCAAAACATTGTCTTAAAATAAGATGCTATGAAACATTTTGAAGTACTAGTTTCGCTCAAAAATCGTAGTATATTATACACAATTTTATACTAGTTTCGGTCAAAAATTAAAAATAAATCGAGGATTGTTTGAAATGATATGATTTTTTTTTGATCCTTTCTATATGGTACGAGAGAAGGTTATGATGGAAGTTCAAGCAAAAAAATTATCTCAAAATTAGATTATATGCATCTTTTTGAAATGCTAGTTTAGCTCAAAAAATTGTAGTATATTATACACAATTTCATACTAGTTTCGGTCAAAAAATTATATTAAATTAATGATTGTACGAAATGCTACTAAACTTTTCACATCCCTTCTATATGCTAAGAGGGAATGTTGTGATGGAAGTCCAACCAAAAAATTATTTCAAAATTAGATTCTATGAAACGTTTTGAACTTCTAGTTTAGGTGAATAAATCGTAGTATATTATACACAAATTTAAACTATTTTCGGTCAAATAATCAAATTAAATCGAGGATTGTTCGAAATGATACGAAACTTTCAGGTCCTTTCTATATGTTACGAGGGAATGTTATGATGGAAGTCCATGCAAAAAATTATCTCAAAATTAGATTCTATGAATTTTTTTTAAATACTAGTTTCGGTCACAAATTGTATTATATTATACACAATTTTATACTAGTTTTGGTCAAAAGTCAAATTAAATTGAGGATTGTTCGATATGCTACGAAACGTTTCAAATCCTTTCTATATGGTACGAGGGAAGGTTATGATGGAAGTCCAAGCAAACAAATATCTCAAAATTAGATTCTAGGAAACTTTTTGAAATGCTAGTTTATGTCAAAAAATCATAGTATATTATACACAATTTTATTATAGTTTCAGTCAAAAAATCAAATTAAATCGAGGATTGTTCGAAATGCTACGAAGCTATTCAGATCCTATTTATATGTTACTAGGCAATGTTATGATGGAAGTCCATGCAAAACATTGTCTTAAAATAAGATGCTATGAAACGTTTTGAAATACTAGTTTCGCTAAAAAATCGTAGTATATTATACACAATTTTATACTAGTTTCTGTCAAAAATTAAAAATAAATCGAGGATTGTTTGAAATGCTACGATTTTTTTTGATCCTTTCTATATGGTACGAGGGAAGGTTATGATGGAAGTCCAAGCAAAAAAATTATCTCAAAATTAGATTATATGCATCTTTTTGAAATGCTAGTTTAGCTCAAAAAATCGTAGTATATTATACACTATTTTATACTAGTTTCGGTCAAAAAAATTATATTAAATTAATGATTGTTCGAAATGCTACTAAACTTTTCAGATCCTTTCTATATGGTACGAGTGAATGTTTGATGGAAGTCCAACCAAAAAATTATCTCAAAATTAGATTCTATGAATCTTTTTGAAATACTAGTTTCGGTCAAAAATTATAGTATATTATACACAATTTTATACTAGTTTTGGTCAAAAGTAAAATTAAATTGAGGATTGTTCGATATGCTACGAAACTTTTCAAATCCTTTCTGTATGGTACGAGGGAAGGTTATGATGGAAGTCCAAGAAAAAAAATATCTCAAAATATAGATTCTAGGAATTTTTTTGAAATGCTAGTTTATGTTAAAAAATCATAGTATATTATACACAATTTTATGATAGTTTCGGTCAAAAAATCAAATTAAATAGAAGATTGTTCGAAATGCTACGAAGCTATTCAGATCCTATTTATATGTTACTAGGCAATGTTATGATGGAAGTCCATGCAAAACATTGTCTTAAAATAAGATGTTATGAAACGTTTTGAAATACTAGTTTCGCTCAAAAATCGTAGTATATTATACACAATTTTATACTAGTTTCGGTCAAAAATTAAAAATAAATCGAGGATTGTTTGAAATGCTACGAATATTTTTTGATCCTTTCTATATGGTACGAGAGAAGGTTATGATAGAAGTCCAAGCAAAAAAAATCATCCCAAAATTAGATTATATGCATCTTTTTGAAATGCTAGTTTAGCTCAAAAAATTGTAGTATATTATACACAATTTCATACTATTTTCGGTCAAAAAATTATATTAAATAAATGATTGTTCGAAATGCTACTAAACTTTTCACATCCCTTCTATATGGCACGAGGGAATGTTGTGATGGAAGTCCAACCAACAAATTATTTCAAAATTAGATTCTATGAAACGTTTTGAACTTCTAGTTTAGGTCAATAAATCGTAGTATATTATACACAAATTTATACTATTTCCGGTAACATAATCAAATTGAATCGAGGATTGTTCGAAATGATACGAAACTTTCAGGCCCTTTTTTATATGTTACGAGAGAATGTTATGATGGAAGTCCATGCAAAAAATTATCTCAAAATTAGATTCTATGAATCTTTTTGAAATACTAGTTTCGGTAAAAAATTGTAGTATATTATACACAATTTTATACTAGTTTTGGTCAAAAGTCAAATTAAATTGAGGATTGTTTGATATGCTACGAAACGTTTCAAATCGTTTCTGTATGGTACGAGGGAAGGTTATGATGGAAGTCCAAGCAAAAAAATATCTCAAAATTAGATTCTAGGAAACTTTTTGAAATGCTAGTTTATGTCAAAAAATTGTAGTATATTATACACAATTTTAAATCAAATTAAATCGAGGATTGTTCGAAATGCTACGAAGCTATTCAGATCCTATTTATATGTTACTAGGCAATGTTATGATGGAAGTCCATGCAAAACATTGCCTTAAAATAAGATGCTATGAATCGTTTTGAAATACTAGTTTCGCTCTAAAATCGTAGTATATTATACACAATTTTATACTAGTTTCGGTCAAAAATTAAAAATAAATCGAGGATTGTTTGAAATGCTACGAAATGTTTTTGATCCTTTCTATATGGTATGAGGAAAGGTTATGATGGAAGTCCAAGCAAAAAAATTATCTCAAAATTTGATTATATGCATCTTTTTGAAATGCTAGTTTAGCTCAAAAAATCGTATTATATTATACACAATTTCATACTAGGTTCGGTCAAAAAATTATATTAAATTTATGATTGTTCGAAATGCTACTAAACTTTTGAGATCCTTTCTATATGGTACGAGGGAATGTTGTGATGGAAGTCCAACCAAAAAATTATTTCAAAATTAGATTCTATGAAACTTTTTGAACTTCTAATTTAGGTCAATAAATCGTAATATATTATACACAAATTTATACTATTTTCGGTCAAATAATCAAATTAAATCGAGGATTGTTCGAAATGATACGAAACTTTCAGGTCCTTTCTATATGTTACGAGGGAATGTTATGATGGAAGTCCATGCCAAAAATTATCTCAAAATTAGATTCTATGAATCTTTTTGAAATACTAGTTTTGGTCAAAAATTGTAGTATATTATACACAATTTTATACTAGTTTTGGTCAAAAGTCAAATTAAATTGAGGATTGTTCGATATGCTACGAAACTTTTCAAATCCTTTTTGTATGGTACGAGGGAAGGTTATGATGGAAAGTCCAAGCAAAAAAATATCTCAAAATTAGATTATAGGAACTTTTTGAAATGCTAGTTTATGTCAAAAAATCGTAGTATATTATACACAATTTTATTATAGTTTCGGTCAAAAAATCAAATTAAATCGAGGATTGTTCGAAATGCTACGAAGCTATTCAGATCCTATTTATATGTTACTAGGCAATGTTATGATGGAAGTCCATGCAAAACATTGTCTTAAAATAAGATGCTATGAATCGTTTTGAAATACTAGTTTCGCTCAAAAATCGTAGTATATTATACACAATTTTATACTAGTTTTGGTCAAAAATTAAAAATAAATCGAGGATTGTTTGAAATGCTACGAAATGTTTTTGATACTTTCTATATGGTATGAGGAAAGGTTATGATGGAAGTCCAAGCAAAAAAATTATCTCAAAATTTGATTATATGCATCTTTTTGAAATGCTAGTTTAGCTCAAAAAATCGTAGTATATTATACACAATTTCATACTAGTTTCGGTCAAAAAATTATATTAAATTTATGATTGTTCGAAATGCTACTAAACTTTTGAGATCCTTTCTATATGGTACGAGGGAATGTTGTGATGGAAGTCCAACCAAAAAATTATTTCAAAATTAGATTCTATGAAACTTTTTGAACTTCTAATTTAGGTCAATAAATCGTAGTATATTATACACAAATTTATACTATTTTCGGTCAAATAATCAAATTAAATCGAGGATTGTTCGAAATGATACGAAACTTTCAGGTCCTTTCTATATGTTACGAGGGAATGTTATGATGGAAGTCCATGCAAAAAATTATCTCAAAATTAGATTCTATGAATTTTTTTTAAATACTAGTTTCGGTCACAAATTGTATTATATTATACACAATTTTATACTAGTTTTGGTCAAAAGTCAAATTAAATTGAGGATTGTTCGATATGCTACGAAACGTTTCAAATCCTTTCTATATGGTACGAGGGAAGGTTATGATGGAAGTCCAAGCAAACAAATATCTCAAAATTAGATTCTAGGAAACTTTTTGAAATGCTAGTTTATGTCAAAAAATCATAGTATATTATACACAATTTTATTATAGTTTCAGTCAAAAAATCAAATTAAATCGAGGATTGTTCGAAATGCTACGAAGCTATTCAGATCCTATTTATATGTTACTAGGCAATGTTATGATGGAAGTCCATGCAAAACATTGTCTTAAAATAAGATGCTATGAAACGTTTTGAAATACTAGTTTCGCTAAAAAATCGTAGTATATTATACACAATTTTATACTAGTTTCTGTCAAAAATTAAAAATAAATCGAGGATTGTTTGAAATGCTACGATTTTTTTTGATCCTTTCTATATGGTACGAGGGAAGGTTATGATGGAAGTCCAAGCAAAAAAATTATCTCAAAATTAGATTATATGCATCTTTTTGAAATGCTAGTTTAGCTCAAAAAATCGTAGTATATTATACACTATTTTATACTAGTTTCGGTCAAAAAAATTATATTAAATTAATGATTGTTCGAAATGCTACTAAACTTTTCAGATCCTTTCTATATGGTACGAGTGAATGTTTGATGGAAGTCCAACCAAAAAATTATCTCAAAATTAGATTCTATGAATCTTTTTGAAATACTAGTTTCGGTCAAAAATTATAGTATATTATACACAATTTTATACTAGTTTTGGTCAAAAGTAAAATTAAATTGAGGATTGTTCGATATGCTACGAAACTTTTCAAATCCTTTCTGTATGGTACGAGGGAAGGTTATGATGGAAGTCCAAGAAAAAAAATATCTCAAAATATAGATTCTAGGAATTTTTTTGAAATGCTAGTTTATGTTAAAAAATCATAGTATATTATACACAATTTTATGATAGTTTCGGTCAAAAAATCAAATTAAATAGAAGATTGTTCGAAATGCTACGAAGCTATTCAGATCCTATTTATATGTTACTAGGCAATGTTATGATGGAAGTCCATGCAAAACATTGTCTTAAAATAAGATGTTATGAAACGTTTTGAAATACTAGTTTCGCTCAAAAATCGTAGTATATTATACACAATTTTATACTAGTTTCGGTCAAAAATTAAAAATAAATCGAGGATTGTTTGAAATGCTACGAATATTTTTTGATCCTTTCTATATGGTACGAGAGAAGGTTATGATAGAAGTCCAAGCAAAAAAAATCATCCCAAAATTAGATTATATGCATCTTTTTGAAATGCTAGTTTAGCTCAAAAAATTGTAGTATATTATACACAATTTCATACTATTTTCGGTCAAAAAATTATATTAAATAAATGATTGTTCGAAATGCTACTAAACTTTTCACATCCCTTCTATATGGCACGAGGGAATGTTGTGATGGAAGTCCAACCAACAAATTATTTCAAAATTAGATTCTATGAAACGTTTTGAACTTCTAGTTTAGGTCAATAAATCGTAGTATATTATACACAAATTTATACTATTTCCGGTAACATAATCAAATTGAATCGAGGATTGTTCGAAATGATACGAAACTTTCAGGCCCTTTTTTATATGTTACGAGAGAATGTTATGATGGAAGTCCATGCAAAAAATTATCTCAAAATTAGATTCTATGAATCTTTTTGAAATACTAGTTTCGGTAAAAAATTGTAGTATATTATACACAATTTTATACTAGTTTTGGTCAAAAGTCAAATTAAATTAAGGATTGTTTGATATGCTACGAAACGTTTCAAATCGTTTCTGTATGGTACGAGGGAAGGTTATGATGGAAGTCCAAGCAAAAAAATATCTCAAAATTAGATTCTAGGAAACTTTTTGAAATGCTAGTTTATGTCAAAAAATTGTAGTATATTATACACAATTTTAAATCAAATTAAATCGAGGATTGTTCGAAATGCTACGAAGCTATTCAGATCCTATTTATATGTTACTAGGCAATGTTATGATGGAAGTCCATGCAAAACATTGTCTTAAAATAAGATGCTATGAATCGTTTTGAAATACTAGTTTCGCTCTAAAATCGTAGTATATTATACACAATTTTATACTAGTTTCGGTCAAAAATTAAAAATAAATCGAGGATTGTTTGAAATGCTACGAAATGTTTTTGATCCTTTCTATATGGTATGAGGAAAGGTTATGATGGAAGTCCAAGCAAAAAAATTATCTCAAAATTTGATTATATGCATCTTTTTGAAATGCTAGTTTAGCTCAAAAAATCGTATTATATTATACACAATTTCATACTAGGTTCGGTCAAAAAATTATATTAAATTTATGATTGTTCGAAATGCTACTAAACTTTTGAGATCCTTTCTATATGGTACGAGGGAATGTTGTGATGGAAGTCCAACCAAAAAATTATTTCAAAATTAGATTCTATGAAACTTTTTGAACTTATAATTTAGGTCAATAAATCGTAATATATTATACACAAATTTATACTATTTTCGGTCAAATAATCAAATTAAATCGAGGATTGTTCGAAATGATACGAAACTTTCAGGTCCTTTCTATATGTTACGAGGGAATGTTATGATGGAAGTCCATGCCAAAAATTATCTCAAAATTAGATTCTATGAATCTTTTTGAAATACTAGTTTTGGTCAAAAATTGTAGTATATTATACACAATTTTATACTAGTTTTGGTCAAAAGTCAAATTAAATTGAGGATTGTTCGATATGCTACGAAACTTTTCAAATCCTTTTTGTATGGTACGAGGGAAGGTTATGATGGAAAGTCCAAGCAAAAAAATATCTCAAAATTAGATTATAGGAACTTTTTGAAATGCTAGTTTATGTCAAAAAATCGTAGTATATTATACACAATTTTATTATAGTTTCGGTCAAAAAATCAAATTAAATCGAGGATTGTTCGAAATGCTACGAAGCTATTCAGATCCTATTTATATGTTACTAGGCAATGTTATGATGGAAGTCCATGCAAAACATTGTCTTAAAATAAGATGCTATGAATCGTTTTGAAATACTAGTTTCGCTCAAAAATCGTAGTATATTATACACAATTTTATACTAGTTTTGGTCAAAAATTAAAAATAAATCGAGGATTGTTTGAAATGCTACGAAATGTTTTTGATCCTTTCTATATGGTATGAGGAAAGGTTATGATGGAAGTCCAAGCAAAAAAATTATCTCAAAATTTGATTATATGCATCTTTTTGAAATGCTAGTTTAGCTCAAAAAATCGTAGTATATTATACACAATTTCATACTAGTTTCGGTCAAAAAATTATATTAAATTTATGATTGTTCGAAATGCTACTAAACTTTTGAGATCCTTTCTATATGGTACGAGGGAATGTTGTGATGGAAGTCCAACCAAAAAATTATTTCAAAATTAGATTCTATGAAACTTTTTGAACTTCTAATTTAGGTCAATAAATCGTAGTATATTATACACAAATTTATACTATTTTCGGTCAAATAATCAAATTAAATCGAGGATTGTTCGAAATGATACGAAACTTTCAGGTCCTTTCTATATGTTACGAGGGAATGTTATGATGGAAGTCCATGCCAAAAATTATCTCAAAATTAGATTCTATGAATCTTTTTGAAATACTAGTTTTGGTCAAAAATTGTAGTATATTATACACAATTTTATACTAGTTTTGGTCAAAAGTCAAATTAAATTGAGGATTGTTCGATATGCTACGAAACGTTTCAAATCCTTTTTGTATGGTACGAGGGAAGGTTATGATAGAAAGTCCAAGCAAAAAAATATCTCAAAATTAGATTATAGGAACTTTTTGAAATGCTAGTTTATGTTAAAAAATCGTAGTATATTATACACAATTTTATTATAGTTTCGGTCAAAAAATCAAATTAAATCGAGGATTGTTCGAAATGCTACGAAGCTATTCAGATCCTATTTATATGTTACTAGGCAATGTTATGATGGAAGTCCATGCAAAACATTGTCTTAAAATAAGATGCTATGAAACGTTTTGAAATACTAGTTTCGCTCAAAAATCGTAGTATATTATACACAATTTTATACTAGTTTCGGTCAAAAATTAAAAATAAATCGAGGATTGTTTGAAATGCTACGATTTTTTTTTTATCCTTTCTATATGGTACGAGGGAAGGTTATGATGGAAGTCCAAGCAAAAAAATTATCTCAAAATTTGATTATATGCATCTTTTTGAAATGCTAGTATAGCTTAAAAAATCGTAGTATATTATACACAATTTCATACTAGTTTCGGTCAAAAAATTATATTAAATTTATGATTGTTCGAAATGCTACTAAACTTTTCAGATCCTTTCTATATGGTACGAGGGAATGTTTTGATGGAAGTCCAACCAAAAAATTATTTCAAAATTAGATTCTATGAAACTTTTTGAACTTCTAGTTTAGGTCAATAAATCGTAGTATATTATACACAAATTTATACTATTTTCGGTCAAATAATCAAATTAAATCGAGGATTGTTCGAAATGATACGAAACTTTCAGGTCCTTTCTATATGTTATGAGGGAATGTTATGATGGAAGTCCATGCCAAAAATTACCTAAAAATTAGATTCTATGAATCTTTTTGAAATACTAGTTTCGGTCAAAAATTGTAGTATATTATACACAATTTTATACTAGTTTTGGTCAAAAGTCAAATTAAATTGAGGATTGTTCGATATGCTACGAAACTTTTCAAATCCTTTTTGTATGGTACGAGGGAAGGTTATGATGGAAGTCCAAGCAAAAAAATACCCAAAATTAGAATCTAGGAAACGTTTTGAAATGCTAGTTTATGTCAAAAAATCGTAGTATATTATACACAATTTTATTATAGTTTCGGTCAAAAAATCAAATTAAATCAAGGATTGTTCGAAATGCTATGAAGCTATTCAGTTCCTATTTATATGATACTAGGCAATGTTATGATGGAAGTCCATGCAAAACATTGTCTTAAAATAAGATGCTATGAAACGTTTTGAAATACTAGTTTCGCTCAAAAATCGTAGTATATTATACACAATTATATACTAGTTTCGGTCAAAAATTAAAAATAAATCGAGGATTGTTTGAAATGCTACGATTTTTTTTTGATCCTTTCTATATGGTACGAGGGAAGGTTATGATGGAAGTCCAAGCAAAAAAATTATCTCAAAATTTGATTATATGCATCTTTTTGAAATGCTAGTATAGCTTAAAAAATCGTAGTATATTATACACAATTTCATACTAGTTTCGTTCAAAAAATTATATTAAATTTATGATTGTTCGAAATGCTACTAAACTTTTCAGATCCTTTCTATATGGTACGAGGGAATGTTGTGATGGAAGTCCAACCAAAAAATTATTTCAAAATTAGATTCTATGAAACTTTTTGAACTTCTAGTTTAGGTCAATAAATCATAGTATATTATACACAAATTTATACTATTTTCGGTCAAATTATCAAATTAAATCGAGGATTGTTCGAAATGATACGAAACTTTCAGGTCCTTTCTATATGTTATGAGGGAATGTTATGATGGAAGTCCATGCCAAAAATTATCTAAAAATTAGATTCTATGAATCTTTTTGAAATACTAGTTTCGGTCAAAAATTGTAGTATATTATACACAATTTTATACTAGTTTTGGTCAAAAGTCAAATTAAATTGAGGATTGTTTGATATGCTACGAAACTTTTCAAATCCTTTTTGTATGGTACGAGGGAAGGTTATGATGGAAGTCCAAGCAAAAAAATATCTCAAAATTAGAATCTAGGAAACGTTTTGAAATGCTAATTTATGTCATAAAATCGTAGTATATTATACACAATTTTATTATAGTTTCGGTCAAAAAATAAAATTAAATCGAGGATTGTTCGAAATGCTATGAAGCTATTCAGATCCTATTTATATGTTACTAGGCAATGTTATGATGGAAGTCCATGCAAAACATTGTCTTAAAATAAGATGCTATGAATCGTTTTGAAATACTAGTTTCGTTAAAAAATCGTAGTATATTATACACAATTTTATACTAGTTTTGGTAAAAAATTAAATATAAATCGAGGATTGTTTGAAATGCTACGAAATTTTTTTGATCCTTTCTATATGGTACGAGGGAAGGTTATAATGGAAGTCCAAGCAAACAAATTATCTCAAAATTAGATTATATAAATCTTTTTGAAATGCTAGTTTAGCTCAAAAAATCGTAGTATATTATACACAATTTCATACTAGTTTCGGTCAAAAAATTATATTAAATTAATGATTGTTCGAAATGCTACTAAACTTTTCAGATCCTTTCTATATGGTACGAGGGAATGTTGTGATGGAAGTCCAACCAAAAAATTATTTCAAAATTAGATTCTATGAAACTTTTTGAACTTCTACTTTAGGTCAATAAATCGTAGTATATTATACACAAATTTATACTATTTTCAGTCAAATAATCAAATTAAATTGAGGATTGTTCGAAATGATACGAAACTTTCAGGTCCTTTCTATATGTTACGAGGGAATGTTATAATGGAAGTCCATGCAAAAAATTATCACAAAATTAGATTCTATGAATCTTTTTGAAATACTAGTTTCGGTAAAAAATTGTAGTATATTATACACAATTTTATACTAGTTTTGGTCAAAAGTCAAATTAAATTGAGGATTGTTCGATATGCTACGAAACTTTTCAAATCCTTTCTGTATGGTACGAGGGAAGGTTAAGATGGAAGTCCAAGCAAAAAAATATCTCAAAATTAGATTCTAGAAAACTTTTTGAAATGCTAGTTTATGTCAAAAAATCGTAGTATATTATACACAATTTTATTATAGTTTCGGTCAAAAAATCAAATTAAATCGAGGATTGTTCGAAATTCTACGAAGCTATTCAGATCCTATTTATCTGTTACTAGGCAATGTTATGATGGAAGTCCATGCAAAACATTGTCTTAAAATAAGGTGCTATGAATCGTTTTGAAATACTAGTTTCGCTCAAAAATCGTAGTATATTATACACAATTTTATACTAGTTTCGGTCAAAAATTAAAAATAAATCGAGGATTGTTTGAAATGCTACGAAATTTTTTTGATCCTTTCTATATGGTACGAGGGAAGGTTATGATGGAATTCCAAGCAAAAAAATTCTCTCAAAATTAGATTATATGCATCTTTTTGAAATGCTAGTTTAGCTCAAAAAATCGTAGTATATTATACACAATTTCATACTAGTTTCGGTCAAAAAATTATATTAAATTAATGATTGTTCGAAATGCTACTAAACATTTTAGATCCTTTCTATATGGTACGAGGGAATGTTGTGATGGAAGTCCAACCAAAAAATTATTTCAAAATTAGATTCTATGAAACTTTTTGAACTTCTACTTTAGGTCTATAAATCGTAGTATATTATACACAAATTTATACTATTTTCAGTCAAATAATAAAATTGAATCGAGGATTGATCGAAATGATACGAAACTTTCAGGTCCTTTCTATATGTTACGAGGGAATGTTATAATGGAAGTCCATGCAAAAAATTATCTCAAAATTAGATTCTATGAATCTTTTTGAAATACTAGTTTCGGTCAAAAATTTTAGTATATTATACACAATTTTATACTAGTTTTGTTCAAAAGTCAAATTAAATTGAGGATTGCTCGATATGCTACAAAACTTTTCAAATCCTTTCTGTATGGTACGAGGGAAGGTTATGATGGAAGTCCAAGCAAAAAAATATCTCAAAATTAGATTCTAGAAATCTTTTTGAAATGCTAGTTTATGTCAAAAAATCGTAGTATATTATACACAATTTTAATATAGTTTTGGTCAAAAAATCAAATTAAATCGAGGATTATTCTAAATTCTACGAAGCTATTCAGATCCTATTTATATGTTACTAGGCAATGTTATGATGGAAGTCCATGCAAAACATTGTCTTAAAATAAGATGCTATGAATCGTTTTGAAATACTAGTTTCGCTCAAAAATCGTAGTATATTATACACAAATTTATACTAGTTTCGGTCAAAAATTAAAAATAAATCGAGGATTGTTTGAAATGCTACGAATTTTTTTTGATCCTTTCTATATGGTACGAGGGAAGGTTATGATGGAAGTCCAAGCAAAAAAATTCTCTCAAAATTAGATTATATGCATCTTTTTGAAATGCTAGTTTAGCTCAAAAAATCGTAGTATATTATACACAATTTCATACTAGTTTCGGTCAAAAAATTATATTAAATTAATGATTGTTCGAAATGCTACTAAACATTTCAGATCCTTTCTATATGGTACGAGGGAATGTTGTGATGGAAGTCCAACCAAAAAATTATTTCAAAATTAGATTCTATGAAACTTTTTGAACTTCTACTTTAGGTCTATAAATCGTAGTATATTATACACAAATTTATACTATTTTCAGTCAAATAATAAAATTAAATCGAGGATTGATCGAAATGATACGAAACTTTCAGGTCCTTTCTATATGTTACGAGGGAATGTTATAATGGAAGTCCATGCAAAAAATTATCACAAAATTAGAGTCTATGAATCTTTTTGAAATACTAGTTTCGGTAAAAAATTGTAGTATATTATACACAATTTTATACTAGTTTTGGTCAAAAGTCAAATTAAATTGAGGATTGTTCGATATGCTACGAAACTTTTCAAATCCTTTCTGTATGGTACGAGGGAAGGTTATGATGGAAGTCCAAGCAAAAAAATATCTCAAAATTAGATTCTAGGAAACGTTTTGAAATGCTAGTTTATTTCAAAAAATCGTAGTATATTATACACAATTCTATTATAGTTTAGGTCAAAAAATTAAATTAAATCGAGAATTGTTCGAAATGCTACGAAGCTATTCAGATCCTATTTATATGTTACTAGGCAATGTTATGATGGAAGTCCATGCAAAACATTTTCTTAAAATAAGATGCTATAAATCGTTTTGAAATACTAGTTTCGCTAAAAAATCGTAGTATAATATACACAATTTTATACTAGTTTCGGTAAAAAATTAAAAATAAATCGAGGATTGTTTGAAATGCTACGAAATTTTTTTGATCCTTTCTATATGGTACGAGGGAAGGTTCTAATGGAAGTCCAAGCAAACAAATTATCTCAAAATTAGATTATATGCATCTTTTTGAAATGCTAGTTTAGCTCAAAAAATCGTAGTATATTATACACAAATTCATACTAGTTTCGGTCAAAAAACTATATTAAATTAATGATTGTTCGAAATGCTACTAAACTTTTCAGATCCTTTCTATATGGTACGAGGGAATGTTGTGATGGAAGTCCAACAATAAAATTATTTCAAAATTAGATTATATGAAACTTTTTGAACTTCTACTTTAGGTCAATAAATCGTAGTATATTATACACAAATTTATACTATTTTCAGTCAAATAATCAAATTAAATCGAGGATTGTTCGAAATGATACGAAACTTTCAGGTCCTTTCTATATGTTACGAGGGAATGTTATAATGGAAGTCCATGCAAAAAATTATCTCAAAATTAGATTCTATGAATCTTTTTGAAATACTAGTTTCGGTCAAAAATTGTAGTATATTATACACAATTTTATACTAGTTTTGGTCAAAAGTCAAATTAAATTGAGGATTGCTCGATATGCTACAAAACTTTTCAAATCCTTTCTGTATGGTACGAGGGAAGGTTATGATGGAAGTCCAAGCAAAAAAATATCTCAAAATTAGATTCTAGAAAACTTTTTGAAATGCTAGTTTATGTCAAAAAATCGTAGTATATTATACACAATTTTATTATAGTTTTGGTCAAAAAATTAAATTAAATCGAGGATTGTTCTAAATTCTACGAAGCTAATCAGATTCTATTTATATGTTACTAGGCAATGTTATGATGGAAGTCCATGCAAAACATTGTCTTAAAATAAGGTGCTATGAATAGTTTTGAAATACTAGTTTCGCTCAAAAATCGTAGTATATTATACACAATTTTATACTAGTTTCGGTCAAAAATTAAAAATAAATCGAGGATTGTTTGAAATGCTACGAATTTTTTTTGATCCTTTCTATATGGTATGAGGGAAGGTTATGATGGAAGTCCAAGCAAAAAAATTATCTCATAATTAGATTATATGCATCTTTTTGAAATGCTAGTTTAGCTCAAAAAATCGTAGTATATTATACACAATTTCATACTAGTTTCGGTCAAAAAATTATATTAAATTAATGATTGTTCGAAATGCTACTAAACTTTTCAGATCCTTTCTATATGGTACGAGGGAATGTTGTGATGGAAGTCCAACCAAAAAATTATTTCAAAATTAGATTCTATGAAACTTTTTGAACTTCTACTTTCGGTCAATAAATCGTAGTATATTATACATAAATTTATACTATTTTCGGTCAAATAATCAAATTAAATCGAGGATTGTACGAAATGATACGAAACATTCAGGTCCTTTCTATATGTTACGAGGGAATGTTATGATGGAAGTCCATGCCAAAAATTATCTCAAAATTAGATTCTATGAATCTTTTTGAAATAATAGTTTCGGTCAAAAATTGTAGTATATTATACACAATTTTATACTAGTTTTGGTCAAAAGTCAAATTAAATTGAGGATTGTTCGATATGCTACGAAACTTTTCAAATCCTTTTTGTATGGTATGAGGGAAGGTTATGATGGAAGTCCAAGCAAAAAAATATCTCAAAATTAGATTCTAGGAAACGTTTTGAAATGCTAGTTTATGTCAAAAAATCGTAGTATATTATACACAATTTTATTATAGTTTCGGTAAAAAAAAATCAAATTAAATCGAGGATTGTTCGAAATGCTACGAAGCTATTCAGATCCTGTTTATATGTTACTAGGCAATGTTATGATGGAATTCCATGCAAAAGATTGTCTTAAAATAAGATGCTATGAATCGTTTTGAAATACTAGTTTCGCTCAAAAATCGTAGTATATTATACACAATTTTATACTAGTTTCTGTAAAAAAATTAAAAATAAATCGAGGATTGTTTGAAATGCTACAAAATTTTTTTGATCCTTTCTATATGGTACGAGGGAAGGTTATAATGGAAGTCCAAGCAAAAATATTATATCAAAATTAGATTATATGCATCATTTTGAAATGCTAGTTTAGCTCAAAAAATCGTAGTATATTATACACAATTTCATACTAGTTTCGGTCAAAAAATTATATTAAATTATTGATTGTTCGAAATGCTACTAAACTTTTCAGATCTTTTCTATATGGTATGAGGGAATGTTGTGATGGAAGTCTAACCAAAAAATTATTTCAAAATTAGATTTTATGAAACTTTTTGAACTTCTACTTTAGGTCAATAAATCGTAGTATATTATACACAAATTTATACAATTTTTGGTCAAATAATCAAATTAAATCGAGGATTGTTCGAAATGATACGCAACTTTCAGGTCCTTTCTATATGTTACGAGGGAATGTTATAATGGAAGTCCATGCAAAAAATTATCTCAAAATTAGATTCTATGAATCTTTTTGAAATACTAGTTTCGGTAAAAAATTGTAGTATATTATACACAATTTTATACTAGTTTTGTTCAAAAGTCAAATTAAATTGAGGATTGTTCGATATGCTACGAAACTTTTCAAATCCTTTTTGTATGGTACGAGGGAAGGTTATGATGGAAGTCCAAGCAAAAACATATCTCAAAATTAGATTCTAGAAAACTTTTTGAAATGCTAGTTTATGTCAAAAAATCGTAGTATATTATACACAATTTTATTATAGTTTCGGTCAAAAAATCAAATTAAATCGAGGATTGTTCGAAATGCTACGAAGCTATTCAGATCCTGTTTATATGTTACTAGGCAATGTTATGATGGAATTCCATGCAAAAGATTGTCTTAAAATAAGATGCTATGAATCGTTTTGAAATACTAGTTTCGCTCAAAAATCGTAGTATATTATACACAATTTTATACTAGTTTCTGTAAAAAAATTAAAAATAAATCGAGGATTGTTTGAAATGCTACAAAATTTTTTTGATCCTTTCTATATGGTACGAGGGAAGGTTATAATGGAAGTCCAAGCAAAAATATTATATCAAAATTAGATTATATGCATCATTTTGAAATGCTAGTTTAGCTCAAAAAATCGTAGTATATTATACACAATTTCATACTAGTTTCGGTCAAAAAATTATATTAAATTATTGATTGTTCGAAATGCTACTAAACTTTTCAGATCTTTTCTATATGGTATGAGGGAATGTTGTGATGGAAGTCTAACCAAAAAATTATTTCAAAATTAGATTTTATGAAACTTTTTGAACTTCTACTTTAGGTCAATAAATCGTAGTATATTATACACAAATTTATACAATTTTTGGTCAAATAATCAAATTAAATCGAGGATTGTTCGAAATGATACGCAACTTTCAGGTCCTTTCTATATGTTACGAGGGAATGTTATAATGGAAGTCCATGCAAAAAATTATCTCAAAATTAGATTCTATGAATCTTTTTGAAATACTAGTTTCGGTAAAAAATTGTAGTATATTATACACAATTTTATACTAGTTTTGTTCAAAAGTCAAATTAAATTGAGGATTGTTCGATATGCTACGAAACTTTTCAAATCCTTTATGTATGGTACGAGGGAAGGTTATGATGGAAGTCCAAGCAAAAACATATCTCAAAATTAGATTCTAGAAAACTTTTTGAAATGCTAGTTTATGTCAAAAAATCGTAGTATATTATACACAATTTTATTATAGTTTCGGTCAAAAAATCAAATTAAATCGAGGATTGTTCGAAATTCTACGAAGCTATTCAGATCCTATTTATATGTTACTAGGCAATGTTATGATGGAAGTCCATGCAAAACATTGTCTTAAAATAAGGTTCTATGAATCGTTTTGAAATACTAGGTTCGCTCAAAAATCGTAGTATATTATACACAATTTTATACTAGTTTCAGGAAAAAATTAAAAATAAATCGAGGATTGTTTGAAATGCTACGAATTTTTTTTGATCCTTTCTATATGGTACGAGGGAAAGTTATAATGGAAGTCCAAGCAAAAAAATTATCTCAAAATTAGATTATATGCATCTTTTTGAAATGCTAGTTTAGCTCAAAAAATCGTAGTATATTATACAGAATTTCATACTAGTTTCGGTCAAAAAATTATATTAAATTAATAATTTTTCGAAATGCTACTTAACTTTTCAGATCCTTTCTATATGGTACGAGGGAATGTTGTGATTGAAGTCCAACCAAAAAATTATTTCAAAATTAGATTCTATGAAACTTTTTGAACTTCTACTTTAGGTCAATAAATCGTAGTATATTATACATAAATTTATACTATTTCCAGTCAAATAATCAAATTAAATCGAGGATTGTTCGAAATGATACGAAACTTTCAGGTCCTTTCTATATGTTACGAGGGAATGTTATAATGGAAGTCCATGCAAAAATTTATCTCAAAATTAGATTCTATGAATCTTTTTGAAATACTAGTTTCGTTCAAAAATTTTAGTATATTATACACAATTTTATACTAGTTTTGGTCAAAAGTCAAATTAAATTGAGGATTGTTCGAAATGCTACAAAACTTTTCAAATCCTTTCTGTATGGTACGAGGGAAGGTTATGATGGAAGTCCAAGCAAAAAAATATCTCAAAATTAGATTCTAGAAAACTTTTTGAAATGCTAGTTTATGTCAAAAAATCGTAGTATATTATACACAATTTTATTATAGTTTCGGTCAAAAAATCAAATTAAATCGAGGATTGTTTGAAATTCTACGAAGCTATTCAGATCCTATTTATATGTTACTAGGCAATGTTATGATGGAAGTCCATGCAAAACATTGTCTTAAAATAAGGTTCTATGAATTGTTTTGAAATACTAGGTTCGCTCAAAAATCGTAGTATATTATACACAATTTTATACTAGTTTCAGGAAAAAATTAAAAATAAATCGAGGATTGTTTGAAATGCTACGAATTTTTTTTGATCCTTTCTATATGGTACGAGGGAAAGTTATAATGGAAGTCCAAGCAAAAAAATTATCTCAAAATTAGATTATATGCATCTTTTTGAAATGCTAGTTTAGCTCAAAAAATCGTAGTATATTATACAGAATTTCATACTAGTTTCGGTCAAAAAATTATATTAAATTAATAATTTTTCGAAATGCTACTTAACTTTTCACATCCTTTCTATATGGTACGAGGGAATGTTGTGATTGAAGTCCAACCAAAAAATTATTTCAAAATTAGATTCTATGAAACTTTTTGAACTTCTACTTTAGGTCAATAAATCGTAGTATATTATACATAAATTTATACTATTTCCAGTCAAATAATCAAATTAAATCGAGGATTGTTCGAAATGATACGAAACTTTCAGGTCCTTTCTATATGTTACGAGGGAATGTTATAATGGAAGTCCATGCAAAAATTTATCTCAAAATTAGATTCTATGAATCTTTTTGAAATACTAGTTTCGTTCAAAAATTTTAGTATATTATACACAATTTTATACTAGTTTTGGTCAAAAGTCAAATTAAATTGAGGATTGTTCGAAATGCTACAAAACTTTTCAAATCCTTTCTGTATGGTACGAGGGAAGGTTATGATGGAAGTCCAAGCAAAAAAATATCTCAAAATTAGATTCTAGAAAACTTTTTGAAATGCTAGTTTATGTCAAAAAATCGTAGTATATTATACACAATTTTATTATAGTTTCGGTCAAAAAATCAAATTAAATCGAGGATTGTTTGAAATTCTACGAAGCTATTCAGATCCTATTTATATGTTACTAGGCAATGTTATGATGGAAGTCCATGCAAAACATTGTCTTAAAATAAGGTTCTATGAATTGTTTTGAAATACTAGGTTCGCTCAAAAATCGTAGTATATTATACACAATTTTATACTAGTTTCAGGAAAAAATTAAAAATAAATCGAGGATTGTTTGAAATGCTACGAATTTTTTTTGATCCTTTCTATATGGTACGAGGGAAAGTTATAATGGAAGTCCAAGCAAAAAAATTATCTCAAAATTAGATTATATGCATCTTTTTGAAATGCTAGTTTAGCTCAAAAAATCGTAGTATATTATACAGAATTTCATACTAGTTTCGGTCAAAAAATTATATTAAATTAATAATTTTTCGAAATGCTACTTAACTTTTCACATCCTTTCTATATGGTACGAGGGAATGTTGTGATTGAAGTCCAACCAAAAAATTATTTCAAAATTAGATTCTATGAAACTTTTTGAACTTCTACTTTAGGTCAATAAATCGTAGTATATTATACATAAATTTATACTATTTCCAGTCAAATAATCAAATTAAATCGAGGATTGTTCGAAATGATACGAAACTTTCAGGTCCTTTCTATATGTTACGAGGGAATGTTATAATGGAAGTCCATGCAAAAATTTATCTCAAAATTAGATTCTATGAATCTTTTTGAAATACTAGTTTCGTTCAAAAATTTTAGTATATTATACACAATTTTATACTAGTTTTGGTCAAAAGTCAAATTAAATTGAGGATTGTTCGAAATGCTACAAAACTTTTCAAATCCTTTCTGTATGGTACGAGGGAAGGTTATGATGGAAGTCCAAGCAAAAAAATATCTCAAAATTAGATTCTAGAAAACTTTTTGAAATGCTAGTTTATGTCAAAAAATCGTAGTATATTATACACAATTTTATTATAGTTTCGGTCAAAAAATCAAATTAAATCGAGGATTGTTCGAAATTCTACGAAGCTATTCAGATCCTATTTATATGTTACTAGGAAATGTTATGATGGAAGTCCATGCAAAACATTGTCTTAAAATAAGGTTCTCTGAATCGTTTTGAAATACTAGGTTCGCTCAAAAATCGTAGTATATTATACACAAATTTATACTAGTTTCAGTAAAAAATTAAAAATAAATCGAGGATTGTTCGAAATGCTACGAATTTTTTTTGATCCTTTCTATATGGTACGAGGGAAAGTTATATTGGAAGTCCAAGCATAAAAATTATCTCAAAATTAGATTATATGCATCTTTTTGAAATGCAAGTTTAGCTCAAAAAATCGTAGTATATTATACAAAATTTCATACTAGTTTCGGTCAAAAAATTATATTAAATTAATAATTGTTCGAAATGCTACTAAACTTTTCAGATCCTTTCTATATGGTACGAGGGAATGTTGTGATGGAAGTCCAAACAAAAAATTCTTTCAAAATCATATTCTATGAAACTTTTTGAACTTCTACTTTAGGTCAATAAATCGTAGTATATTATACATAAATTTATACTATTTTCAGTCAAATAATCAAATTAAATCGAGGATTGTTCGAAATGATACGAAACTTTCAGGTCCTTTCTATATGTTACGAGGGAATGTTATAATGGAAGTCCATGCAAAAAATTATCTCAAAATTAGATTCTATGATTCTTTTTGAAATACTAGTTTCGGTCAAAAATTGTAGTATATTATACACAATTTTATACTAGTTTTGGTCAAAAGTCAAATTAAATTGAGGATTGTTCGATATGCTACAAAACTTTTCAAATCCTTTCTGTATGGTACGAGGGAAGGTTATGATGGAAGTCCAAGCAAAAAAATATCTCAAAATTAGATTCTAGAAAACTTTTTGAAATGCTAGTTTATGTCAAAAAATCGTAGTATATTATACACAATTTTATTATAGTTTTTGTCAAAAAATCAAATTAAATCGAGGATTGTTCGAAATTCTACGAAACTATTCAGATCCTATTTATATGTTACTAGGCAATGTTATGATGGAAGTCCATGCAAAACATTGTCTTAAAATAAGGTGCTATGAATCGTTTTGAAATACTAGTTTCGCTCAAAAATCGTAGTATACTATACACAATTTTATACTAGTTTCGGTCAAAAATTAAAAATAAATCGAGGATTGTTTGAAATGCTACGAATTTTTTTTGATCCTTTCTATATGGTACGAGGGAAGGTTATGATGGAAGTCCAAGCAAAAAAATTATCTCAAAATTAAATTATATGCATCTTTTTGAAATGCTAGTTTAGCTCAAAAAATCGTAGTATATTATACACAATATCATACTAGTTTCGGTCATAAAACTATATTAAATTAATGATTGTTCGAAATGCTACTAAACTTTTCAGATCCTTTCTATATGGTACGAGGGAATGTTGTGATGGAAGTCCAACCAAAATATTATTTCAAAATTAGATTCTATGAAACTTTTTGAACTTCTACTTTAGGTCAATAAATCGTAGTATATTATACACAAATTTATACTATTTTCGGTCAAATAATCAAATTAAATCGAGGATTGTTCGAAATGATACGAAACTTTCAGGTCCTTTCTATATGTTACGAGGGAATGTTATGATGGAAGTCCATGCAAAAAATTATCTCAAAATTAGATTCTATGAATCTTTTTGAAATACTAGTTTCGGTCAAAAATTGTAGTATATTATACACAATTTTATACTAGTTTTGGTCAAATGTCAAATTAAATTGTGGATTGTTCGATATGCTACGAAACTTTTCAAATCCTTTCTGTATGGTACGAGGGAAGGTTATGATGGAAGTCCAAGCAAAAAAATATCTCAAAATTAGATTCTAGGAAACTTTTTGAAATGCTAGTTTATGTCAAAAAATCGTAGTATATTATACACAATTTTATTATATTTTCGGTCAAAAAATCAAATTAAATCGAGGATTGTTCGAAATGCTACGAAACTATTCAGATCCTACTTATATGTTACTAGGAAATGTTATGATGGAAGTCCATGCAAAACATTGTCTTAAAATAAGATGCTATGAATCCTTTTGAAATACTAGTTTCGCTCAAAAATCGTAGTATATTATACACAATTTTATACTAGTTTCGGTCAAAAATTAAAAATAAATCGAGGATTATTTGAAATGCTACGAAATTTTTTTGATCCTTTCTATATGGTACTAGGGAAGGTTATGATGGAAGTCCAAGCAAAAAAATTATCTCAAAATTAGATTATATGTATCTTTTTGAAATGCTAGTTTAGCTCAAAAAATCGTAGTATATTATACACAATTTCATACTAGTTTCGGTCAAAAAATTATATTAAATTAATGATTGTTCGAAATGCTACTAAACTTTTCAGATCGTTTTAAATGGTACGAGGGAATGTTGTGATGGAAGTCCAACCAAAAAATTATTTCAAAATTAGATTCTATGAAACTTTTTGAACTTCTACTTTAGGTCAATAAATCGTAGTATATTATACATAAATTTATACTATTTCCAGTCAAATAATCAAATTAAATCGAGGATTGTTCGAAATGATACGAAACTTTCAGGTCCTTTCTATATTTTACGTGGGAATGTTATAATGGAAGTCCATGCAAAAATTTATCTCAAAATTAGATTCTATGAATCTTTTTGAAATACTAGTTTCGTTCAAAAATTTTAGTATATTATACACAATTTTATACTAGTTTTGGTCAAAAGTCAAATTAAATTGAGGATTGTTCGAAATGCTACAAAACTTTTCAAATCCTTTCTGTATGGTACGAGGGAAGGTTATGATGGAAGTCCAAGCAAAAAAATATCTCAAAATTAGATTCTAGAAAACTTTTTGAAATGCTAGTTTATGTCAAAAAATCGTAGTATATTATACACAATTTTATTATAGTTTCGGTCAAAAAATCAAATTAAATCGAGGATTGTTCGAAATTCTACGAAGCTATTCAGATCCTATTTATATGTTACTAGGCAATGTTATGATGGAAGTCCATGCAAAACATTGTCTTAAAATAAGGTTCTATGAATCGTTTTGAAATACTAGGTTCGCTCAAAAATCGTAGTATATTATACACAATTTTATACTAGTTTCAGGAAAAAATTAAAAATAAATCGAGGATTGTTTGAAATGCTACGAATTTTTTTTGATCCTTTCTATATGGTACGAGGGAAAGTTATAATGGAAGTCCAAGCAAAAAAATTATCTCAAAATTAGATTATATGCATCTTTTTGAAATGCTAGTTTAGCTCAAAAAATCGTAGTATATTATACAGAATTTCATACTAGTTTCGGTCAAAAAATTATATTAAATTAATAATTTTTCGAAATGCTACTTAACTTTTCAGATCCTTTCTATATGGTACGAGGGAATGTTGTGATTGAAGTCCAACCAAAAAATTATTTCAAAATTAGATTCTATGAAACTTTTTGAACTTCTACTTTAGGTCAATAAATCGTAGTATATTATACATAAATTTATACTATTTCCAGTCAAATAATCAAATTAAATCGAGGATTGTTCGAAATGATACGAAACTTTCAGGTCCTTTCTATATGTTACGAGGGAATGTTATAATGGAAGTCCATGCAAAAATTTATCTCAAAATTAGATTCTATGAATCTTTTTGAAATACTAGTTTCGTTCAAAAATTTTAGTATATTATACACAATTTTATACTAGTTTTGGTCAAAAGTCAAATTAAATTGAGGATTGTTCGAAATGCTACAAAACTTTTCAAATCCTTTCTGTATGGTACGAGGGAAGGTTATGATGGAAGTCCAAGCAAAAAAATATCTCAAAATTAGATTCTAGAAAACTTTTTGAAATGCTAGTTTATGTCAAAAAATCGTAGTATATTATACACAATTTTATTATAGTTTCGGTCAAAAAATCAAATTAAATCGAGGATTGTTCGAAATTCTACGAAGCTATTCAGATCCTATTTATATGTTACTAGTAAATGTTATGATGGAAGTCCATGCAAAACATTGTCTTAAAATAAGGTTCTCTGAATCGTTTTGAAATACTAGGTCCGCTCAAAAATCGTAGTATATTATACACAAATTTATACTAGTTTCAGTAAAAAATTAAAAATAAATCGAGGATTGTTCGAAATGCTACGAATTTTTTTTGATCCTTTCTATATGGTACGAGGGAAAGTTATATTGGAAGTCCAAGCATAAAAATTATCTCAAAATTAGATTATATGCATCTTTTTGAAATGCAAGTTTAGCTCAAAAAATCGTAGTATATTATACAGAATTTCATACTAGTTTCGGTCAAAAAATTATATTAAATTAATAATTGTTCGAAATGCTACTAAACTTTTCAGATCCTTTCTATATGGTACGAGGGAATGTTGTGATGGAAGTCCAAACAAAAAATTATTTCAAAATCAGATTCTATGAAACTTTTTGAACTTCTACTTTAGGTCAATAAATCGTAGTATATTATACATAAATTTATACTATTTTCAGTCAAATAATCAAATTAAATCGAGGATTGTTCGAAATGATACGAAACTTTCAGGTCCTTTCTATATGTTACGAGGGAATGTTATAATGGAAGTCCATGCAAAAAATTATCTCAAAATTAGATTCTATGATTCTTTTTGAAATACTAGTTTCGGTCAAAAATTGTAGTATATTATACACAATTTTATACTAGTTTTGGTCAAAAGTCAAATTAAATTGAGGATTGTTCGATATGCTACAAAACTTTTCAAATCCTTTCTGTATGGTACGAGGGAAGGTTATGATGGAAGTCCAAGCAAAAAAATATCTCAAAATTAGATTCTAGAAAACTTTTTGAAATGCTAGTTTATGTCAAAAAATCGTAGTATATTATACACAATTTTATTATAGTTTTTGTCAAAAAATCAAATTAAATCGAGGATTGTTCGAAATTCTACGAAACTATTCAGATCCTATTTATATGTTACTAGGCAATGTTATGATGGAAGTCCATGCAAAACATTGTCTTAAAATAAGGTGCTATGAATCGTTTTGAAATACTAGTTTCGCTCAAAAATCGTAGTATACTATACACAATTTTATACTAGTTTCGGTCAAAAATTAAAAATAAATCGAGGATTGTTTGAAATGCTACGAATTTTTTTTGATCCTTTCTATATGGTACGAGGGAAGGTTATGATGGAAGTCCAAGCAAAAAAATTATCTCAAAATTAAATTATATGCATCTTTTTGAAATGCTAGTTTAGCTCAAAAAATCGTAGTATATTATACACAATATCATACTAGTTTCGGTCATAAAACTATATTAAATTAATGATTGTTCGAAATGCTACTAAACTTTTCAGATCCTTTCTATATGGTACGAGGGAATGTTGTGATGGAAGTCCAACCAAAATATTATTTCAAAATTAGATTCTATGAAACTTTTTGAACTTCTACTTTAGGTCAATAAATCGTAGTATATTATACACAAATTTATACTATTTTCGGTCAAATAATCAAATTAAATCGAGGATTGTTCGAAATGATACGAAACTTTCAGGTCCTTTCTATATGTTACGAGGGAATGTTATGATGGAAGTCCATGCAAAAAATTATCTCAAAATTAGATTCTATGAATCTTTTTGAAATACTAGTTTCGGTCAAAAATTGTAGTATATTATACACAATTTTATACTAGTTTTGGTCAAATGTCAAATTAAATTGTGGATTGTTCGATATGCTACGAAACTTTTCAAATCCTTTCTGTATGGTACGAGGGAAGGTTATGATGGAAGTCCAAGCAAAAAAATATCTCAAAATTAGATTCTAGGAAACTTTTTGAAATGCTAGTTTATGTCAAAAAATCGTAGTATATTATACACAATTTTATTATATTTTCGGTCAAAAAATCAAATTAAATCGAGGATTGTTCGAAATGCTACGAAACTATTCAGATCCTACTTATATGTTACTAGGAAATGTTATGATGGAAGTCCATGCAAAACATTGTCTTAAAATAAGATGCTATGAATCCTTTTGAAATACTAGTTTCGCTCAAAAATCGTAGTATATTATACACAATTTTATACTAGTTTCGGTCAAAAATTAAAAATAAATCGAGGATTATTTGAAATGCTACGAAATTTTTTTGATCCTTTCTATATGGTACTAGGGAAGGTTATGATGGAAGTCCAAGCAAAAAAATTATCTCAAAATTAGATTATATGTATCTTTTTGAAATGCTAGTTTAGCTCAAAAAATCGTAGTATATTATACACAATTTCATACTAGTTTCGGTCAAAAAATTATATTAAATTAATGATTGTTCGAAATGCTACTAAACTTTTCAGATCGTTTTAAATGGTACGAGGGAATGTTGTGATGGAAGTCCAACCAAAAAATTATTTCAAAATTAGATTCTATGAAACTTTTTGAACTTCTACTTTAGGTCAATAAATCGTAGTATATTATACATAAATTTATACTATTTCCAGTCAAATAATCAAATTAAATCGAGGATTGTTCGAAATGATACGAAACTTTCAGGTCCTTTCTATATTTTACGTGGGAATGTTATAATGGAAGTCCATGCAAAAATTTATCTCAAAATTAGATTCTATGAATCTTTTTGAAATACTAGTTTCGTTCAAAAATTTTAGTATATTATACACAATTTTATACTAGTTTTGGTCAAAAGTCAAATTAAATTGAGGATTGTTCGAAATGCTACAAAACTTTTCAAATCCTTTCTGTATGGTACGAGGGAAGGTTATGATGGAAGTCCAAGCAAAAAAATATCTCAAAATTAGATTCTAGAAAACTTTTTGAAATGCTAGTTTATGTCAAAAAATCGTAGTATATTATACACAATTTTATTATAGTTTCGGTCAAAAAATCAAATTAAATCGAGGATTGTTCGAAATTCTACGAAGCTATTCAGATCCTATTTATATGTTACTAGGCAATGTTATGATGGAAGTCCATGCAAAACATTGTCTTAAAATAAGGTTCTATGAATCGTTTTGAAATACTAGGTTCGCTCAAAAATCGTAGTATATTATACACAATTTTATACTAGTTTCAGGAAAAAATTAAAAATAAATCGAGGATTGTTTGAAATGCTACGAATTTTTTTTGATCCTTTCTATATGGTACGAGGGAAAGTTATAATGGAAGTCCAAGCAAAAAAATTATCTCAAAATTAGATTATATGCATCTTTTTGAAATGCTAGTTTAGCTCAAAAAATCGTAGTATATTATACAGAATTTCATACTAGTTTCGGTCAAAAAATTATATTAAATTAATAATTTTTCGAAATGCTACTTAACTTTTCAGATCCTTTCTATATGGTACGAGGGAATGTTGTGATTGAAGTCCAACCAAAAAATTATTTCAAAATTAGATTCTATGAAACTTTTTGAACTTCTACTTTAGGTCAATAAATCGTAGTATATTATACATAAATTTATACTATTTCCAGTCAAATAATCAAATTAAATCGAGGATTGTTCGAAATGATACGAAACTTTCAGGTCCTTTCTATATGTTACGAGGGAATGTTATAATGGAAGTCCATGCAAAAATTTATCTCAAAATTAGATTCTATGAATCTTTTTGAAATACTAGTTTCGTTCAAAAATTTTAGTATATTATACACAATTTTATACTAGTTTTGGTCAAAAGTCAAATTAAATTGAGGATTGTTCGAAATGCTACAAAACTTTTCAAATCCTTTCTGTATGGTACGAGGGAAGGTTATGATGGAAGTCCAAGCAAAAAAATATCTCAAAATTAGATTCTAGAAAACTTTTTGAAATGCTAGTTTATGTCAAAAAATCGTAGTATATTATACACAATTTTATTATAGTTTCGGTCAAAAAATCAAATTAAATCGAGGATTGTTCGAAATTCTACGAAGCTATTCAGATCCTATTTATATGTTACTAGTAAATGTTATGATGGAAGTCCATGCAAAACATTGTCTTAAAATAAGGTTCTCTGAATCGTTTTGAAATACTAGGTCCGCTCAAAAATCGTAGTATATTATACACAAATTTATACTAGTTTCAGTAAAAAATTAAAAATAAATCGAGGATTGTTCGAAATGCTACGAATTTTTTTTGATCCTTTCTATATGGTACGAGGGAAAGTTATATTGGAAGTCCAAGCATAAAAATTATCTCAAAATTAGATTATATGCATCTTTTTGAAATGCAAGTTTAGCTCAAAAAATCGTAGTATATTATACAGAATTTCATACTAGTTTCGGTCAAAAAATTATATTAAATTAATAATTGTTCGAAATGCTACTAAACTTTTCAGATCCTTTCTATATGGTACGAGGGAATGTTGTGATGGAAGTCCAAACAAAAAATTATTTCAAAATCAGATTCTATGAAACTTTTTGAACTTCTACTTTAGGTCAATAAATCGTAGTATATTATACATAAATTTATACTATTTTCAGTCAAATAATCAAATTAAATCGAGGATTGTTCGAAATGATACGAAACTTTCAGGTCCTTTCTATATGTTACGAGGGAATGTTATAATGGAAGTCCATGCAAAAAATTATCTCAAAATTAGATTCTATGATTCTTTTTGAAATACTAGTTTCGGTCAAAAATTGTAGTATATTATACACAATTTTATACTAGTTTTGGTCAAAAGTCAAATTAAATTGAGGATTGTTCGATATGCTACAAAACTTTTCAAATCCTTTCTGTATGGTACGAGGGAAGGTTATGATGGAAGTCCAAGCAAAAAAAGTATCTCAAAATTAGATTCTAGAAAACTTTTTGAAATGCTAGTTTATGTCAAAAAATCGTAGTATATTATACACAATTTTATTATAGTTTTTGTCAAAAAATCAAATTAAATCGAGGATTGTTCGAAATTCTACGAAACTATTCAGATCCTATTTATATGTTACTAGGCAATGTTATGATGGAAGTCCATGCAAAACATTGTCTTAAAATAAGGTGCTATGAATCGTTTTGAAATACTAGTTTCGCTCAAAAATCGTAGTATACTATACACAATTTTATACTAGTTTCGGTCAAAAATTAAAAATAAATCGAGGATTGTTTGAAATGCTACGAATTTTTTTTGATCCTTTCTATATGGTACGAGGGAAGGTTATGATGGAAGTCCAAGCAAAAAAATTATCTCAAAATTAAATTATATGCATCTTTTTGAAATGCTAGTTTAGCTCAAAAAATCGTAGTATATTATACACAATATCGTACTAGTTTCGGTCATAAAACTATATTAAATTAATGATTGTTCGAAATGCTACTAAACTTTTCAGATCCTTTCTATATGGTACGAGGGAATGTTGTGATGGAAGTCCAACCAAAAAATTATTTCAAAATTAGATTCTATGAAACTTTTTGAACTTCTACTTTAGGTCAATAAATCGTAGTATATTATACACAAATTTATACTATTTTCGGTCAAATAATCAAATTAAATCGAGGATTGTTCGAAATGATACGAAACTTTCAGGTCCTTTCTATATGTTACGAGGGAATGTTATGATGGAAGTCCATGCAAAAAATTATCTCAAAATTAGATTCTATGAATCTTTTTGAAATACTAGTTTCGGTCAAAAATTGTAGTATATTATACACAATTTTATACTAGTTTTGGTCAAATGTCAAATTAAATTGTGGATTGTTCGATATGCTACGAAACTTTTCAAATCCTTTCTGTATGGTACGAGGGAAGGTTATGATGGAAGTCCAAGCAAAAAAATATCTCAAAATTAGATTCTAGGAAACTTTTTGAAATGCTAGTTTATGTCAAAAAATCGTAGTATATTATACACAATTTTATTATATTTTCGGTCAAAAAATCAAATTAAATCGAGGATTGTTCGAAATGCTACGAAACTATTCAGATCCTACTTATATGTTACTAGGAAATGTTATGATGGAAGTCCATGCAAAACATTGTCTTAAAATAAGATGCTATGAATCCTTTTGAAATACTAGTTTCGCTCAAAAATCGTAGTATATTATACACAATTTTATACTAGTTTCGGTCAAAAATTAAAAATAAATCGAGGATTATTTGAAATGCTACGAAATTTTTTTGATCCTTTCTATATGGTACTAGGGAAGGTTATGATGGAAGTCCAAGCAAAAAAATTATCTCAAAATTAGATTATATGTATCTTTTTGAAATGCTAGTTTAGCTCAAAAAATCGTAGTATATTATACACAATTTCATACTAGTTTCGGTCAAAAAATTATATTAAATTAATGATTGTTCGAAATGCTACTAAACTTTTCAGATCGTTTTAAATGGTACGAGGGAATGTTGTGATGGAAGTCCAACCAAAAAATTATTTCAAAATTAGATTCTATGAAACTTTTTGAACTTCTACTTTAGGTCAATAAATCGTAGTATATTATACACAAATTTATACTATTTTCGGTCAAATAATCAAATTAAATCGAGGATTGTTCGAAATGATACGAAACTTTCATGTCCTTTCTATATGTTACGAGGGAATGTTATGATGGAAGTCCATGCAAAAAATTATCTCAAAATTAGATTCTATGAATCTTTTTGAAATACTAGTTTCGGTCAAAAATCGTAGTATATTATACACAATTTTATACTAGTTTTGGTCAAAAGTCAAATTAAATTGAGGATTGTTCGATATGCTACGAAACTTTTCAAATCCTTTCTATATGGTACGAGGGAAGGTTATGATGGAAGTCCAAGCAAAAAAATATCTCAAAATTAGATTCTGGGAAACTTTTTGAAATGCTAGTTTATGTCAAAAAATCGTAGTATATTATACACAATTTTATTATAGTTTCGGTCAAAAAATCAAATTAAATCGAAGATTGTTCGAAATGCTACAAAGCTATTCAGATCCTATTTATATGTTACTTGGCAATGTTATGATGGAAGTCCATGCAAAACATTGTCTTAAAATAAGATGCTATGAAACGTTTTGAAATACTAGTTTCGCTCAAAAATCGTAGTATATTATATACAATTTTATACTAGTTTCGGTCAAAAATTGAAAATAAATCGAGGATTGTTTGAAATTCTACGAAATTTTTGTATCCTTTCTATATGGTACGAGGGAAGGTTATGATGGAAGTCCAAGCAAAAAAATTATCTCAAAATTAGATTATATGCATCTTTTTGAAATGCTAGTTTAGCTCAAAAAATCGTAGTATATTATACACAATTTCATACTAGTTTCGGTCAAAAAATTATATTAAATTAATGATTGTTCGAAATGCAACTAAAATTTTCAAATCCTTTCTATATGGTACGAGGGAATGTTGTGATGGAAGTCTAACCAAAAAATTATTTCAAAATTAGATTCTATGAAACTTTTTGAACTTCTAGTTTAGGTCAATAAATCGTAGTATAGTATACACAAATTCATACTATTTTCGGTCAAATAATCAAATTAAATCGAGGATTGTTCGAAATGATACGAAACTTTCAGGTCCTTTCTATATGTTACGAGGGAATGTTATGATGGAAGTCCATGCAAAAAATTATCTCAAAATTAGATTCTATGAATCTTTTTGAAATACTAGTTTCGGTTAAAAATTGTAGTATATTATACACAATTTTATACTAGTTTTGGTCAAAAGTCAAATTAAATTGTGGATTGTTCGATATGCTACGAAACTTTTCAAATCCTTTCTGTATGGTACGAGGGAAGGTTATGATGGAAGTCCAAGCAAAAAAATATCTCAAAATTAGATTCTGGGAAACTTTTTGAAATGCTAGTTTATGTCAAAAAATCGTAGTATATTATACACAATTTTATTATATTTTCGGTCAAAAAATCAAATTAAATCGAGGATTGTTCGAGATCCTACAAAACTATTCAGATCCTACTTATATGTTACTAGGAAATGTTATGATGGAAGTCCATGCAAAACATTGTCTTAAAATAAGATGCTATGAATCGTTTTGAAATACTAGTTTCGCTCAAAAATTGTAGTATATTATACACAATTTTATACTAGTTTCGGTCAAAAATTAAAAAAAAATCGAGGATTATTTGAAATGCTACGAAATTTTTTTGATCCTTTCTATATGGTACTAGGGAAGGTTATGATGGAAGTCCAAGCAAAAAAATTATCTCAAAATTAGATTATATGTATCTTTTTGAAATGCTAGTTTAGCTCAAAAAATCATAGTATATTATACACAATTTCATACTAGTTTCGGTCAAAAAATTATATTAAATTAATGATTGTTCGAAATGCTACTAAACTTTTCAGATCGTTTCTATATGGTACGAGGGAATGTTGTGATGGAAGTCCAACCAAAAAATTATTTCAAAATTAGATTCTATGAAACTTTTTGAACTTCTACTTTAGGTCAATAAATCGTAGTATATTATACACAAATTTATACTATTTTCGGTCAAATAATCAAATTAAATCGAGGATTGTTCGAAATGATACGAAACTTTCATGTCCTTTCTATATGTTACGAGGGAATGTTATGATGGAAGTCCATGCAAAAAAATATCTCAAAATTAGATTCTATGAATCTTTTTGAAATACTAGTTTCGGTCAAAAATCGTAGTATATTATACACAATTTTATACTAGTTTTGGTCAAAAGTCAAATTAAATTGAGGATTGTTCGATATGCTACGAAACTTTTCAAATCCTTTCTATATGGTACGAGGGAAGGTTATGATGGAAGTCCAAGCAAAAAAATATCTCAAAATTAGATTCTGGGAAACTTTTTGAAATGCTAGTTTATGTCAAAAAATCGTAGTATATTATACACAATTTTATTATAGTTTCGGTCAAAAAATCAAATTAAATCGAGGATTGTTCGAAATGCTACGAAGCTATTCAGATCCTATTTATATGTTACTTGGCAATGTTATGATGGAAGTCCATGCAAAACATTGTCTTAAAATAAGATGCTATGAAACGTTTTGAAATACTAGTTTCGCTCAAAAATCGTAGTATATTATATACAATTTTATACTAGTTTCGGTCAAAAATTGAAAATAAATCGAGGATTGTTTGAAATTCTACGAAATTTTTTTGATCCTTTCTATATGGTACGAGGGAAGGTTATGATGGAAGTCCAAGCAAAAAAATTATCTCAAAATTAGATTATATGATTAATTTTGAAATGCTAGTTTAGCTCAAAAAATCGTAGTATATTATACACAATTTCATACTAGTTTCGGTCAAAAAATTATATTAAATTAATGATTGTTCGAAATGCAACTAAACTTTTCAGATCCTTTCTATATGGTACGAGGGAATGTTGTGATGGAAGTCTAACCAAAAAATTATTTCAAAATTAGATTCTATGAAACTTTTTGAACTTCTTGTTTAGGTCAATAAATCGTATTATATTATACACAAATTCATACTATTTTCGGTCAAATAATCAAATTAAATCGAGGATTGTTCGAAATGATACGAAACTTTCAGGTCCTTTCTATATGTTACGAGGGAATGTTATGATGGAAGTCCATGCAAAAAATTATCTCAAAATTAGATTCTATGAATCTTTTTGAAATACTAGTTTCGGTCAAAAATTGTAGTATATTATACACAATTTTATACTAGTTTTGGTCAAAAGTCAAATTAAATTGAGGATTGTTCGATATGCTACGAAACTTTTCAAATCCTTTCTGTATGGTACGAGGGAAGGTTATTATGGAAGTCCAAGCAAAAAATTATCTCAAAATTAGATTCTAGGAAACTTTTTGAAATGCTAGTTTATGTCAAAAAATCGTAGTATATTATACACAATTTTATTATAGTTTCGGTCAAAAAATCAAATTAAATCAAGGATTGTTTGAAATGCTACGAAGCTATTCAGATCCTATTTATATGTTACTAGGCAATGTTATGATGGAAGTCCATGCAAAACATTGTCTTAAAATAAGATGCTATGAATCGTTTTGAAATACTAGTTTCGCTAAAAAATCGTAGTATATTATAGACAATTTTATACTAGTTTCGGTCAAAAATTAAAAATAAATCGAGGATTGTTTGAAATGCTACGAAATTTTTTTGATCCTTTCTATATGGTACGATGGAAGGTTATGATGGAAGTCCAAGCAAAAAAATTATCTCAAAATTAGATTATATGCATCTTTTTGAAATACTAGTTTAGCTCAAAAAATCGTAGTATATTATACACAATTTCATACTAGTTTCGGTCAAAAAATTATATTAAATTAATGATTGTTCGAAATGCTATTAAACTTTTCAGATCATTTCTATATGGTACGAGGGAATGTTGTGATGGAAGTCCAACCAAAAAATTATTTCAAAATTAGATTCTATGAAACTTTTTGAACTTCTACTTTAGGTCAATAAATCGTAGTATATTATACACAAATTTATACTATTTTCGGTCAAATAATCAAATTAAATCGAGGATTGTTCGAAATGATACGAAACTTTCAGGTCCTTTCTATATGTTACGAGGGAATGTTATGATGGAAGTCCATGCAAAAAATTATCTCAAAATTAGATTCTATGAATCTTTTTGAAATACTAGTTTCGGTCAAAAATTGTAGTATATTATACACAATTTTATACTAGTTTTGGTCAAAAGTCAAATTAAATTGAGGATTGTTCGATATGCTACGAAACTTTTCAAATCCTTTCTGTATGGTACGAGGGAAGGTTATTATGGAAGTCCAAGCAAAAAATTATCTCAAAATTAGATTCTAGGAAACTTTTTGAAATGCTAGTTTATGTCAAAAAATCGTAGTATATTATACACAATTTTATTATAGTTTCGGTCAAAAAATCAAATTAAATCAAGGATTGTTTGAAATGCTACGAAGCTATTCAGATCCTATTTATATGTTACTAGGCAATGTTATGATGGAAGTCCATGCAAAACATTGTCTTAAAATAAGATGCTATGAATCGTTTTGAAATACTAGTTTCGCTAAAAAATCGTAGTATATTATAGACAATTTTATACTAGTTTCGGTCAAAAATTAAAAATAAATCGAGGATTGTTTGAAATGCTACGAAATTTTTTTGATCCTTTCTATATGGTACGATGGAAGGTTATGATGGAAGTCCAAGCAAAAAAATTATCTCAAAATTAGATTATATGCATCTTTTTGAAATACTAGTTTAGCTCAAAAAATCGTAGTATATTATACACAATTTCATACTAGTTTCGGTCAAAAAATTATATTAAATTAATGATTGTTCGAAATGCTATTAAACTTTTCAGATCATTTCTATATGGTACGAGGGAATGTTGTGATGGAAGTCCAACCAAAAAATTATTTCAAAATTAGATTCTATGAAACTTTTTGAACTTCTACTTTAGGTCAATAAATCGTAGTATATTATACACAAATTTATACTATTTTCGGTCAAATAATCAAATTAAATCGAGGATTGTTCGAAATGATACGAAACTTTCAGGTCCTTTCTATATGTTACGAGGGAATGTTATGATGGAAGTCCATGCAAAAAATTATCTCAAAATTAGATTCTATGAATCTTTTTGAAATACTAGTTTCGTCAAAAATTGTAGTATATTATACACAATTTTATACTAGTTTTGGTCAAAAGTCAAATTAAATTGAGGATTGTTCGATATGCTACGAAACTTTTCAAATCCTTTCTGTATGGTACGAGGGAAGGTTATGATGGAAGTCCAAGCAAAAAAATATCTCAAAATTAGATTCTAGGAAACTTTTTGAAATGCTAGTTTATGTCAAAAAATCGTAGTATATTATACACAATTTTATTATAGTTTCGGTCAAAAAATCAAATTAAATCGAGGATTGTTCGAAATGCTACGAAGCTATCCATATCCTATTTATATGTTACTAGGCAATGTTATGATGGAAGTCCATGCATAACATTGTCTTAAAATAAGATGCTATGTAACGTTTTGAAATACTAGTTTCGCTTAAAAATTGTAGTATATTATACACAATTTTATACTAGTTTCGGTCAAAAATTAAAAATAAATCGAGGTTTGTTTGAAATGCTACGAAATGTTTTTGATCCTTTCTATATGGTACGAGGGAAGGTTATGATGGAAGTCCAAGCAAAAAAATTATCTCAAAATTAGATTATATGCATCTTTTTGAAATGCTAGTTTAGCTCAAAAAAACGTAGTATATTATACACAATTTCATACTAGTTTCGGTCAAAAAATTATATTAAATTAATGATTGTTCGAAATGCTACTAAACTTTTCAGATCGTTTCTATATGGTACGAGGGAATGTTGTGATGGAAGTCCAACCAAAAAATTATTTCAAAATTAGATTCTATGAAACTTTTTGAACTTCTACTTTAGGTCAATAAATCGTAGTATATTATACACAAATTTATACTATTTTCGGTCAAATAATCAAATTAAATCGAGGATTGTTCGAAATGATACGAAACTTTCATGTCCTTTCTATATGTTACGAGGGAATGTTATGATGGAAGTCCATGCAAAAAAATATCTCAAAATTAGATTCTATGAATCTTTTTGAAATACTAGTTTCGGTCAAAAATCGTAGTATATTATACACAATTTTATACTAGTTTTGGTCAAAAGTCAAATTAAATTGAGGATTGTTCGATATGCTACGAAACTTTTCAAATCCTTTCTATATGGTACGAGGGAAGGTTATGATGGAAGTCCAAGCAAAAAAATATCTCAAAATTAGATTCTGGGAAACTTTTTGAAATGCTAGTTTATGTCAAAAAATCGTAGTATATTATACACAATTTTATTATAGTTTCGGTCAAAAAATCAAATTAAATCGAGGATTGTTCGAAATGCTACGAAGCTATTCAGATCCTATTTATATGTTACTTGGCAATGTTATGATGGAAGTCCATGCAAAACATTGTCTTAAAATAAGATGCTATGAAACGTTTTGAAATACTAGTTTCGCTCAAAAATCGTAGTATATTATATACAATTTTATATTAGTTTCGGTCAAAAATTGAAAATAAATCGAGGATTGTTTGAAATTCTACGAAATTTTTTTGATCCTTTCTATATGGTACGAGGGAAGGTTATGATGGAAGTCCAAGCAAAAAAATTATCTCAAAATTAGATTATATGATTCTTTTTGAAATGCTAGTTTAGCTCAAAAAATCGTAGTATATTATACACAATTTCATACTAGTTTCGGTCAAAAAATTATATTAAATTAATGATTGTTCGAAATGCAACTAACCTTTTCAGATCCTTTCTATATGGTACGAGGGAATGTTGTGATGGAAGTCTAACCAAAAAATTATTTCAAAATTAGATTCTATGAAACTTTTTGAACTTCTTGTTTAGGTCAATAAATCGTAGTATATTATACACAAATTCATACTATTTTCGGTCAAAAAATCAAATTAAATCGAGGATTGTTCGAAATGCTACGAAGCTATCCATATCCTATTTATATGTTACTAGGCAATGTTATGATGGAAGTCCATGCATAACATTGTCTTAAAATAAGATGCTATGTAACGTTTTGAAATACTAGTTTCGCTTAAAAATTGTAGTATATTATACACAATTTTATACTAGTTTCGGTCAAAAATTAAAAATAAATCGAGGTTTGTTTGAAATGCTACGAAATGTTTTTGATCCTTTCTATATGGTACGAGGGAAGGTTATGATGGAAGTCCAAGCAAAAAAATTATCTCAAAATTAGATTATATGCATCTTTTTGAAATGCTAGTTTAGCTCAAAAAAACGTAGTATATTATACACAATTTCATACTAGTTTCGGTCAAAAAATTATATTAAATTAATGATTGTTCGAAATGCTACTAAACTTTTCAGATCGTTTCTATATGGTACGAGGGAATGTTGTGATGGAAGTCCAACCAAAAAATTATTTCAAAATTAGATTCTATGAAACTTTTTGAACTTCTACTTTAGGTCAATAAATCGTAGTATATTATACACAAATTTATACTATTTTCGGTCAAATAATCAAATTAAATCGAGGATTGTTCGAAATGATACGAAACTTTCATGTCCTTTCTATATGTTACGAGGGAATGTTATGATGGAAGTCCATGCAAAAAAATATCTCAAAATTAGATTCTATGAATCTTTTTGAAATACTAGTTTCGGTCAAAAATCGTAGTATATTATACACAATTTTATACTAGTTTTGGTCAAAAGTCAAATTAAATTGAGGATTGTTCGATATGCTACGAAACTTTTCAAATCCTTTCTATATGGTACGAGGGAAGGTTATGATGGAAGTCCAAGCAAAAAAATATCTCAAAATTAGATTCTGGGAAACTTTTTGAAATGCTAGTTTATGTCAAAAAATCGTAGTATATTATACACAATTTTATTATAGTTTCGGTCAAAAAATCAAATTAAATCGAGGATTGTTCGAAATGCTACGAAGCTATTCAGATCCTATTTATATGTTACTTGGCAATGTTATGATGGAAGTCCATGCAAAACATTGTCTTAAAATAAGATGCTATGAAACGTTTTGAAATACTAGTTTCGCTCAAAAATCGTAGTATATTATATACAATTTTATATTAGTTTCGGTCAAAAATTGAAAATAAATCGAGGATTGTTTGAAATTCTACGAAATTTTTTTGATCCTTTCTATATGGTACGAGGGAAGGTTATGATGGAAGTCCAAGCAAAAAAATTATCTCAAAATTAGATTATATGATTCTTTTTGAAATGCTAGTTTAGCTCAAAAAATCGTAGTATATTATACACAATTTCATACTAGTTTCGGTCAAAAAATTATATTAAATTAATGATTGTTCGAAATGCAACTAAACTTTTCAGATCCTTTCTATATGGTACGAGGGAATGTTGTGATGGAAGTCTAACCAAAAAATTATTTCAAAATTAGATTCTATGAAACTTTTTGAACTTCTTGTTTAGGTCAATAAATCGTAGTATATTATACACAAATTCATACTATTTTCGGTCAAATAATCAAATTAAATCGAGGATTGTTCGAAATGATACGAAACTTTCAGGTCCTTTATATATGTTACGAGGGAATGTTATGATGGAAGTCCATGCAAAAAATTATCTCAAAATTAGATTCTATGTATCTTTTTGAAATACTAGTTTCGGTCAAAAATTGTAGTATATTATACACAATTTTATACTAGTTTTGGTCAAATGTCAAATTAAATTGAGGATTGTTCGATATGCTACGAAACTTTTCAAATCCTTTCTGTATGGTACGAGGGAAGGTTATGATGGAAGTCCAAGCAAAAAAATATCTCAAAATTAGATTCTAGGAAACTTTTTGAAATGCTAGTTTATGTCAAAAAATCGTAGTATATTATACACAATTTTATTATATTTTCGGTCAAAAAATCAAATTAAATCGAGGATTGTTCGAGATCCTACAAAACTATTCAGATCCTACTTATATGTTACTAGGAAATGTTATGATGGAAGTCCATGCAAAACATTGTCTTAAAATAAGATGCTATGAATCGTTTTGAAATACTAGTTTCGCTCAAAAATTGTAGTATATTATACACAATTTTATACTAGTTTCGGTCAAAAATTAAAAAAAAATCGAGGATTATTTGAAATGCTACGAAATTTTTTTGATCCTTTCTATATGGTACTAGGGAAGGTTATGATGGAAGTCCAAGCAAAAAAATTATCTCAAAATTAGATTATATGTATCTTTTTGAAATGCTAGTTTAGCTCAAAAAATCATAGTATATTATACACAATTTCATACTAGTTTCGGTCAAAAAATTATATTAAATTAATGATTGTTCGAAATGCTACTAAACTTTTCAGATCGTTTCTATATGGTACGAGGGAATGTTGTGATGGAAGTCCAACCATAAAATTATTTCAAAATTAGATTCTATGAAACTTTTTGAACTTCTACTTTAGGTCAATAAATCGTAGTATATTATACACAAATTTATACTATTTTCGGTCAAATAATCAAATTAAATCGAGGATTGTTCGAAATGATACGAAACTTTCATGTCCTTTCTATATGTTACGAGGGAATGTTATGATGGAAGTCCATGCAAAAAAATATCTCAAAATTAGATTCTATGAATCTTTTTGAAATACTAGTTTCGGTCAAAAATCGTAGTATATTATACACAATTTTATACTAGTTTTGGTCAAAAGTCAAATTAAATTGAGGATTGTTCGATATGCTACGAAACTTTTCAAATCCTTTCTATATGGTACGAGGGAAGGTTATGATGGAAGTCCAAGCAAAAAAATATCTCAAAATTAGATTCTGGGAAACTTTTTGAAATGCTAGTTTATGTCAAAAAATCGTAGTATATTATACACAATTTTATTATAGTTTCGGTCAAAAAATCAAATTAAATCGAGGATTGTTCGAAATGCTACGAAGCTATTCAGATCCTATTTATATGTTACTTGGCAATGTTATGATGGAAGTCCATGCAAAACATTGTCTTAAAATAAGATGCTATGAAACGTTTTGAAATACTAGTTTCGCTCAAAAATCGTAGTATATTATATACAATTTTATACTAGTTTCGGTCAAAAATTGAAAATAAATCGAGGATTGTTTGAAATTCTACGAAATTTTTTTGACCCTTTCTATATGGTACGCGGGAAGGTTATGATGGAAGTCCAAGCAAAAAAATTATCTCAAAATTAGATTATATGATTCTTTTTGAAATGCTAGTTTAGCTCAAAAAATCGTAGTATATTATACACAATTTCATACTAGTTTCGGTCAAAAAATTATATTAAATTAATGATTGTTCGAAATGCAACTAAACTTTTCAGATCCTTTCTATATGGTACGAGGGAATGTTGTGATGGAAGTCTAACCAAAAAATTATTTCAAAATTAGATTCTATGAAACTTTTTGAACTTCTTGTTTAGGTCAATAAATCGTAGTATATTATACACAAATTCATACTATTTTCGGTCAAATAATCAAATTAAATCGAGGATTGTTCGAAATGATACGAAACTTTCAGGTCCTTTCTATATGTTACGAGGGAATGTTATGATGGAAGTCCATGCAAAAAATTATCTCAAAATTAGATTCTATGAATCTTTTTGAAATACTAGTTTCGGTCAAAAATTGTAGTATATTATACACAATTTTATACTAGTTTTGGTCAAAAGTCAAATTAAATTGAGGATTGTTCGATATGCTACGAAACTTTTCAAATCCTTTCTGTATGGTACGAGGGATGGTTATTATGGAAGTCCAAGCAAAAAATTATCTCAAAATTAGATTCTAGGAAACTTTTTGAAATGCTAGTTTATGTCAAAAAATCGTAGTATATTATACACAATTTTATTATAGTTTCGGTCAAAAAATCAAATTAATTCAAGGATTGTTCGAAATGCTACGAAGCTATTCAGATCCTATTTATATGTTACTAGGCAATGTTATGATGGAAGTCCATGCAAAACATTGTCTTAAAATAAGATGCTATGAATCGTTTTGAAATACTAGTTTCGCTAAAAAATCGTAGTATATTATAGACAATTTTATACTAGTTTCGGTCAAAAATTAAAAATAAATCGAGGATTGTTTGAAATGCTACGAAATTTTTTTGATCCTTTCCATATGGTACGATGGAAGGTTATGATGGAAGTCCAAGCAAAAAAATTATCTCAAAATTAGATTATATGCATCTTTTTGAAATACTAGTTTAGCTCAAAAAATCGTAGTATATTATACACAATTTCATACTAGTTTCGGTCAAAAAATTATATTAAATTAATGATTGTTCGAAATGCTATTAAACTTTTCAGATCATTTCTATATGGTACGAGGGAATGTTGTGATGGAAGTCCAACCAAAAAATTATTTCAAAATTAGATTCTATGAAACTTTTTGAACTTCTACTTTAGGTCAATAAATCGTAGTATATTATACACAAATTTATACTATTTTCGGTCAAATAATCAAATTAAATCGAGGATTGTTCGAAATGATACGAAACTTTCAGGTCCTTTCTATATGTTACGAGGGAATGTTATGATGGAAGTCCATGCAAAAAATTATCTCAAAATTAGATTCTATGAATCTTTTTGAAATACTAGTTTCGTCAAAAATTGTAGTATATTATACACAATTTTATACTAGTTTTGGTCAAAAGTCAAATTAAATTGAGGATTGTTCGATATGCTACGAAACTTTTCAAATCCTTTCTGTATGGTACGAGGGAAGGTTATGATGGAAGTCCAAGCAAAAAAATATCTCAAAATTAGATTCTAGGAAACTTTTTGAAATGCTAGTTTATGTCAAAAAATCGTAGTATATTATACACAATTTTATTATAGTTTCGGTCAAAAAATCAAATTAAATCGAGGATTGTTCGAAATGCTACGAAGCTATCCATATCCTATTTATATGTTACTAGGCAATGTTATGATGGAAGTCCATGCATAACATTGTCTTAAAATAAGATGCTATGTAACGTTTTGAAATACTAGTTTCGCTTAAAAATTGTAGTATATTATACACAATTTTATACTAGTTTCGGTCAAAAATTAAAAATAAATCGAGGTTTGTTTGAAATGCTACGAAATGTTTTTGATCCTTTCTATATGGTACGAGGGAAGGTTATGATGGAAGTCCAAGCAAAAAAATTATCTCAAAATTAGATTATATGCATCTTTTTGAAATGCTAGTTTAGCTCAAAAAAACGTAGTATATTATACACAATTTCATACTAGTTTCGGTCAAAAAATTATATTAAATTAATGATTGTTCGAAATGCTACTAAACTTTTCAGATCGTTTCTATATGGTACGAGGGAATGTTGTGATGGAAGTCCAACCAAAAAATTATTTCAAAATTAGATTCTATGAAACTTTTTGAACTTCTACTTTAGGTCAATAAATCGTAGTATATTATACACAAATTTATACTATTTTCGGTCAAATAATCAAATTAAATCGAGGATTGTTCGAAATGATACGAAACTTTCATGTCCTTTCTATATGTTACGAGGGAATGTTATGATGGAAGTCCATGCAAAAAAATATCTCAAAATTAGATTCTATGAATCTTTTTGAAATACTAGTTTCGGTCAAAAATCGTAGTATATTATACACAATTTTATACTAGTTTTGGTCAAAAGTCAAATTAAATTGAGGATTGTTCGATATGCTACGAAACTTTTCAAATCCTTTCTATATGGTACGAGGGAAGGTTATGATGGAAGTCCAAGCAAAAAAATATCTCAAAATTAGATTCTGGGAAACTTTTTGAAATGCTAGTTTATGTCAAAAAATCGTAGTATATTATACACAATTTTATTATAGTTTCGGTCAAAAAATCAAATTAAATCGAGGATTGTTCGAAATGCTACGAAGCTATTCAGATCCTATTTATATGTTACTTGGCAATGTTATGATGGAAGTCCATGCAAAACATTGTCTTAAAATAAGATGCTATGAAACGTTTTGAAATACTAGTTTCGCTCAAAAATCGTAGTATATTATATACAATTTTATATTAGTTTCGGTCAAAAATTGAAAATAAATCGAGGATTGTTTGAAATTCTACGAAATTTTTTTGATCCTTTCTATATGGTACGAGGGAAGGTTATGATGGAAGTCCAAGCAAAAAAATTATCTCAAAATTAGATTATATGATTCTTTTTGAAATGCTAGTTTAGCTCAAAAAATCGTAGTATATTATACACAATTTCATACTAGTTTCGGTCAAAAAATTATATTAAATTAATGATTGTTCGAAATGCAACTAACCTTTTCAGATCCTTTCTATATGGTACGAGGGAATGTTGTGATGGAAGTCTAACCAAAAAATTATTTCAAAATTAGATTCTATGAAACTTTTTGAACTTCTTGTTTAGGTCAATAAATCGTAGTATATTATACACAAATTCATACTATTTTCGGTCAAAAAATCAAATTAAATCGAGGATTGTTCGAAATGCTACGAAGCTATCCATATCCTATTTATATGTTACTAGGCAATGTTATGATGGAAGTCCATGCATAACATTGTCTTAAAATAAGATGCTATGTAACGTTTTGAAATACTAGTTTCGCTTAAAAATTGTAGTATATTATACACAATTTTATACTAGTTTCGGTCAAAAATTAAAAATAAATCGAGGTTTGTTTGAAATGCTACGAAATGTTTTTGATCCTTTCTATATGGTACGAGGGAAGGTTATGATGGAAGTCCAAGCAAAAAAATTATCTCAAAATTAGATTATATGCATCTTTTTGAAATGCTAGTTTAGCTCAAAAAAACGTAGTATATTATACACAATTTCATACTAGTTTCGGTCAAAAAATTATATTAAATTAATGATTGTTCGAAATGCTACTAAACTTTTCAGATCGTTTCTATATGGTACGAGGGAATGTTGTGATGGAAGTCCAACCAAAAAATTATTTCAAAATTAGATTCTATGAAACTTTTTGAACTTCTACTTTAGGTCAATAAATCGTAGTATATTATACACAAATTTATACTATTTTCGGTCAAATAATCAAATTAAATCGAGGATTGTTCGAAATGATACGAAACTTTCATGTCCTTTCTATATGTTACGAGGGAATGTTATGATGGAAGTCCATGCAAAAAAATATCTCAAAATTAGATTCTATGAATCTTTTTGAAATACTAGTTTCGGTCAAAAATCGTAGTATATTATACACAATTTTATACTAGTTTTGGTCAAAAGTCAAATTAAATTGAGGATTGTTCGATATGCTACGAAACTTTTCAAATCCTTTCTATATGGTACGAGGGAAGGTTATGATGGAAGTCCAAGCAAAAAAATATCTCAAAATTAGATTCTGGGAAACTTTTTGAAATGCTAGTTTATGTCAAAAAATCGTAGTATATTATACACAATTTTATTATAGTTTCGGTCAAAAAATCAAATTAAATCGAGGATTGTTCGAAATGCTACGAAGCTATTCAGATCCTATTTATATGTTACTTGGCAATGTTATGATGGAAGTCCATGCAAAACATTGTCTTAAAATAAGATGCTATGAAACGTTTTGAAATACTAGTTTCGCTCAAAAATCGTAGTATATTATATACAATTTTATATTAGTTTCGGTCAAAAATTGAAAATAAATCGAGGATTGTTTGAAATTCTACGAAATTTTTTTGATCCTTTCTATATGGTACGAGGGAAGGTTATGATGGAAGTCCAAGCAAAAAAATTATCTCAAAATTAGATTATATGATTCTTTTTGAAATGCTAGTTTAGCTCAAAAAATCGTAGTATATTATACACAATTTCATACTAGTTTCGGTCAAAAAATTATATTAAATTAATGATTGTTCGAAATGCAACTAAACTTTTCAGATCCTTTCTATATGGTACGAGGGAATGTTGTGATGGAAGTCTAACCAAAAAATTATTTCAAAATTAGATTCTATGAAACTTTTTGAACTTCTTGTTTAGGTCAATAAATCGTAGTATATTATACACAAATTCATACTATTTTCGGTCAAATAATCAAATTAAATCGAGGATTGTTCGAAATGATACGAAACTTTCAGGTCCTTTATATATGTTACGAGGGAATGTTATGATGGAAGTCCATGCAAAAAATTATCTCAAAATTAGATTCTATGTATCTTTTTGAAATACTAGTTTCGGTCAAAAATTGTAGTATATTATACACAATTTTATACTAGTTTTGGTCAAATGTCAAATTAAATTGAGGATTGTTCGATATGCTACGAAACTTTTCAAATCCTTTCTGTATGGTACGAGGGAAGGTTATGATGGAAGTCCAAGCAAAAAAATATCTCAAAATTAGATTCTAGGAAACTTTTTGAAATGCTAGTTTATGTCAAAAAATCGTAGTATATTATACACAATTTTATTATATTTTCGGTCAAAAAATCAAATTAAATCGAGGATTGTTCGAGATCCTACAAAACTATTCAGATCCTACTTATATGTTACTAGGAAATGTTATGATGGAAGTCCATGCAAAACATTGTCTTAAAATAAGATGCTATGAATCGTTTTGAAATACTAGTTTCGCTCAAAAATCGTAGTATATTATAGACAATTTTATACTAGTTTCGGTCAAAAATTAAAAATAAATCGAGGATTGTTTGAAATGCTACGAAATTTTTTTGATCCTTTCCATATGGTACGATGGAAGGTTATGATGGAAGTCCAAGCAAAAAAATTATCTCAAAATTAGATTATATGCATCTTTTTGAAATACTAGTTTAGCTCAAAAAATCGTAGTATATTATACACAATTTCATACTAGTTTCGGTCAAAAAATTATATTAAATTAATGATTGTTCGAAATGCTATTAAACTTTTCAGATCCTTTCTATATGGTACGAGGGAATGTTGTGATGGAAGTCCAACCAAAAAATTATTTCAAAATTAGATTCTATGAAACTTTTTGAACTTCTACTTTAGGTCAATAAATCGTAGTATATTATACACAAATTTATACTATTTTCGGTCAAATAATCAAATTAAATCGAGGATTGTTCGAAATGATACGAAACTTTCAGGTCCTTTCTATATGTTACGAGGGAATGTTATGATGGAAGTCCATGCAAAAAATTATCTCAAAATTAGATTCTATGAATCTTTTTGAAATACTAGTTTCGTCAAAAATTGTAGTATATTATACACAATTTTATACTAGTTTTGGTCAAAAGTCAAATTAAATTGAGGATTGTTCGATATGCTACGAAACTTTTCAAATCCTTTCTGTATGGTACGAGGGAAGGTTATGATGGAAGTCCAAGCAAAAAAATATCTCAAAATTAGATTCTAGGAAACTTTTTGAAATGCTAGTTTATGTCAAAAAATCGTAGTATATTATACACAATTTTATTATAGTTTCGGTCAAAAAATCAAATTAAATCGAGGATTGTTCGAAATGCTACGAAGCTATCCATATCCTATTTATATGTTACTAGGCAATGTTATGATGGAAGTCCATGCATAACATTGTCTTAAAATAAGATGCTATGTAACGTTTTGAAATACTAGTTTCGCTTAAAAATTGTAGTATATTATACACAATTTTATACTAGTTTCGGTCAAAAATTAAAAATAAATCGAGGTTTGTTTGAAATGCTACGAAATGTTTTTGATCCTTTCTATATGGTACGAGGGAAGGTTATGATGGAAGTCCAAACAAAAAAATTATCTCAAAATTAGATTATATGCATCTTTTTGAAATGCTAGTTTAGCTCAAAAAAACGTAGTATATTATACACAATTTCATACTAGTTTCGGTCAAAAAATTATATTAAATTAATGATTGTTCGAAATGCTACTAAACTTTTCAGATCGTTTCTATATGGTACGAGGGAATGTTGTGATGGAAGTCCAACCAAAAATTAGATTCTATGAAACTTTTTGAACTTCTACTTTAGGTCAATAAATCGTAGTATATTATACACAAATTTATACTATTTTCGGTCAAATAATCAAATTAAATCGAGGATTGTTCGAAATGATACGAAACTTTCATGTCCTTTCTATATGTTACGAGGGAATGTTATGATGGAAGTCCATGCAAAAAAATATCTCAAAATTAGATTCTATGAATCTTTTTGAAATACTAGTTTCGGTCAAAAATCGTAGTATATTATACACAATTTTATACTAGTTTTGGTCAAAAGTCAAATTAAATTGAGGATTGTTCGATATGCTACGAAACTTTTCAAATCCTTTCTATATGGTACGAGGGAAGGTTATGATGGAAGTCCAAGCAAAAAAATATCTCAAAATTAGATTCTGGGAAACTTTTTGAAATGCTAGTTTATGTCAAAAAATCGTAGTATATTATACACAATTTTATTATAGTTTCGGTCAAAAAATCAAATTAAATCGAGGATTGTTCGAAATGCTACGAAGCTATTCAGATCCTATTTATATGTTACTTGGCAATGTTATGATGGAAGTCCATGCAAAACATTGTCTTAAAATAAGATGCTATGAAACGTTTTGAAATACTAGTTTCGCTCAAAAATCGTAGTATATTATATACAATTTTATACTAGTTTCGGTCAAAAATTGAAAATAAATCGAGGATTGTTTGAAATTCTACGAAATTTTTTTGATCCTTTCTATATGGTACGAGGGAAGGTTATGATGGAAGTCCAAGCAAAAAAATTATCTCAAAATTAGATTATATGATTCTTTTTGAAATGCTAGTTTAGCTCAAAAAATCGTAGTATATTATACACAATTTCATACTAGTTTCGGTCAAAAAATTATATTAAATTAATGATTGTTCGAAATGCAACTAAATTTTTCAGATCCTTTCTATATGGTACGAGGGAATGTTGTGATGGAAGTCTAACCAAAAAATTATTTCAAAATTAGATTCTATGAAACTTTTTGAACTTCTTGTTTAGGTCAATAAATCGTAGTATATTATACACAAATTCATACTATTTTCGGTCAAATAATCAAATTAAATCGAGGATTGTTCGAAATGATACGAAACTTTCAGGTCCTTTATATATGTTACGAGGGAATGTTATGATGGAAGTCCATGCAAAAAATTATCTCAAAATTAGATTCTATGAATCTTTTTGAAATACTAGTTTCGGTCAAAAATTGTAGTATATTATACACAATTTTATACTAGTTTTGGTCAAAAGTCAAATTAAATTGAGGATTGTTCGATATGCTACGAAACTTTTCAAATCCTTTCTGTATGGTACGAGGGAAGGTTATTATGGAAGTCCAAGCAAAAAATTATCTCAAAATTAGATTCTAGGAAACTTTTTGAAATGCTAGTTTATGTCAAAAAATCGTAGTATATTATACACAATTTTATTATAGTTTCGGTCAAAAAATCAAATTAAATCGAGGATTGTTCGAAATGCTACGAAGCTATTCATATCCTATTTATATGTTACTAGGCAATGTTATGATGGAAGTCCATGCAAAACATTTTCTTAAAATAAGATGCTATGAAACGTTTTGAAATACAATGTTTCGCTTAAAAATTGTAGTATATTATACACAATTTGATACTAGTTTCGGTCAAAAATTAAAAATAAATCGAGGATTGTTTGAAATGCTACGAAATTTCTTTGATCCTTTCTATATGGTACGAGGGAAGGTTATGATGGAAGTCCAAGCAAAAAAATTATCTCAAAATTATATTATATGCATCTTTTTGAAATACTAGTTTAGCTCAAAAAATCGTAGTATATTATACACAATTTCATACTAGTTTCGATCAAACAATTATATTAAATTAATGATTGTTCGAAATGCTACTAAACTTTTCAGATCATTTCTATATGGTACGAGGGAATGTTGTGATGGAAGTCCAACCAAAAAATTATTTCAAAATTAGATTCTATGAAACTTTTTGAACTTCTACTTTAGGTCAATAAATCGTAGTATATTATACACAAATTTATACTATTTTCGGTCAAATAATCAAATTAAATCGAGGATTGTTTGAAATGATACGAAACTTTCAGGTCCTTTCTATATGTTACGAGGGAATGTTATGATGGAAGTCCATGCAAAAAATTATCTCAAAATTAGATTCTATGAATCTTTTTGAAATACTAGTTTCGTCAAAAATTGTAGTATATTATACACAATTTTATACTAGTTTTGGTCAAAAGTCAAATTAAATTGAGGATTGTTCGATATGCTACGAAACTTTTCAAATCCTTTCTGTATGGTACGAGGGAAGGTTATGATGGAAGTCCAAGCAAAAAAATATCTCAAAATTAGATTCTAGGAAACTTTTTGAAATGCTAGTTTATGTCAAAAAATCGTAGTATATTATACACAATTTTATTATAGTTTCGGTCAAAAAATCAAATTAAATCGAGGATTGTTCGAAATGCTACGAAGCTATCCATATCCTATTTATATGTTACTAGGCAATGTTATGATGGAAGTCCATGCATAACATTGTCTTAAAATAAGATGCTATGTAACGTTTTGAAATACTAGTTTCGCTTAAAAATTGTAGTATATTATACACAATTTTATACTAGTTTCGGTCAAAAATTAAAAATAAATCGAGGTTTGTTTGAAATGCTACGAAATGTTTTTGATCCTTTCTATATGGTACGAGGGAAGGTTATGATGGAAGTCCAAGCAAAAAAATTATCTCAAAATTAGATTATATACATCTTTTTGAAATGCTAGTTTAGCTCAAAAAAACGTAGTATATTATACACAATTTCATACTAGTTTCGGTCAAAAAATTATATTAAATTAATGATTGTTCGAAATGCTACTAAACTTTTCAGATCGTTTCTATATGGTACGAGGGAATGTTGTGATGGAAGTCCAACCAAAAAATTATTTCAAAATTAGATTCTATGAAACTTTTTGAACTTCTACTTTAGGTCAATAAATCGTAGTATATTATACACAAATTTATACTATTTTCGGTCAAATAATCAAATTAAATCGAGGATTGTTCGAAATGATACGAAACTTTCATGTCCTTTCTATATGTTACGAGGGAATGTTATGATGGAAGTCCATGCAAAAAAATATCTCAAAATTAGATTCTATGAATCTTTTTGAAATACTAGTTTCGGTCAAAAATCGTAGTATATTATACACAATTTTATACTAGTTTTGGTCAAAAGTCAAATTAAATTGAGGATTGTTCGATATGCTACGAAACTTTTCAAATCCTTTCTATATGGTACGAGGGAAGGTTATGATGGAAGTCCAAGCAAAAAAATATCTCAAAATTAGATTCTGGGAAACTTTTTGAAATGCTAGTTTATGTCAAAAAATCGTAGTATATTATACACAATTTTATTATAGTTTCGGTCAAAAAATCAAATTAAATCGAGGATTGTTCGAAATGCTACGAAGCTATTCAGATCCTATTTATATGTTACTTGGCAATGTTATGATGGAAGTCCATGCAAAACATTGTCTTAAAATAAGATGCTATGAAACGTTTTGAAATACTAGTTTCGCTCAAAAATCGTAGTATATTATATACAATTTTATACTAGTTTCGGTCAAAAATTGAAAATAAATCGAGGATTGTTTGAAATTCTACGAAATTTTTTTGATCCTTTCTATATGGTACGAGGGAAGGTTATGATGGAAGTCCAAGCAAAAAAATTATCTCAAAATTAGATTATATGATTCTTTTTGAAATGCTAGTTTAGCTCAAAAAATCGTAGTATATTATACACAATTTCATACTAGTTTCGGTCAAAAAATTATATTAAATTAATGATTGTTCGAAATGCAACTAAACTTTTCAGATCCTTTCTATATGGTACGAGGGAATGTTGTGATGGAAGTCTAACCAAAAAATTATTTCGAAATTAGATTCTATGAAACTTTTTGAACTTCTTGTTTAGGTCAATAAATCGTAGTATATTATACACAAATTCATACTATTTTCGGTCAAATAATCAAATTAAATCGAGGATTGTTCGAAATGATACGAAACTTTCAGGTCCTTTATATATGTTACGAGGGAATGTTATGATGGAAGTCCATGCAAAAAATTATCTCAAAATTAGATTCTATGAATCTTTTTGAAATACTAGTTTCGGTCAAAAATTGTAGTATATTATACACAATTTTATACTAGTTTTGGTCAAAAGTCAAATTAAATTGAGGATTGTTCGATATGCTACGAAACTTTTCAAATCCTTTCTGTATGGTACGAGGGAAGGTTATTATGGAAGTCCAAGCAAAAAATTATCTCAAAATCAGATTCTAGGAAACTTTTTGAAATGCTAGTTTATGTCAAAAAATCGTAGTATATTATACACAATTTTATTATAGTTTCGGTCAAAAAATCAAATTAAATCGAGGATTGTTCGAAATGCTACGAAGCTATTCATATCCTATTTATATGTTACTAGGCAATTTTATGATGGAAGTCCATGCAAAACATTTTCTTAAAATAAGATGCTATGAAACGTTTTGAAATACAATGTTTCGCTTAAAAATTGTAGTATATTATACACAATTTGATACTAGTTTCGGTCAAAAATTAAAAATAAATCGAGGATTGTTTGAAATGCTACGAAATTTCTTTGATCCTTTCTATATGGTACGAGGGAAGGTTATGATGGAAGTCCAAGCAAAAAAATTATCTCAAAATTAGATTATATGCATCTTTTTGAAATACTAGTTTAGCTCAAAAAATCGTAGTATATTATACACAATTTCATACTAGTTTCGATCAAACAATTATATTAAATTAATGATTGTTCGAAATGCTACTAAACTTTTCAGATCATTTCTATATGGTACGAGGGAATGTTGTGATGGAAGTCCAACCAAAAAATTATTTCAAAATTAGATTCTATGAAACTTTTTGAACTTCTACTTTAGGTCAATAAATCGTAGTATATTATACACAAATTTATACTATTTTCGGTCAAATAATCAAATTAAATCGAGGATTGTTTGAAATGATACGAAACTTTCAGGTCCTTTCTATATGTTACGAGGGAATGTTATGATGGAAGTCCATGCAAAAAATTATCTCAAAATTAGATTCTATGAATCTTTTTGAAATACTAGTTTCGTCAAAAATTGTAGTATATTATACACAATTTTATACTAGTTTTGGTCAAAAGTCAAATTAAATTGAGGATTGTTCGATATGCTACGAAACTTTTCAAATCCTTTCTGTATGGTACGAGGGAAGGTTATGATGGAAGTCCAAGCAAAAAAATATCTCAAAATTAGATTCTAGGAAACTTTTTGAAATGCTAGTTTATGTCAAAAAATCGTAGTATATTATACACAATTTTATTATAGTTTCGGTCAAAAAATCAAATTAAATCGAGGATTGTTCGAAATGCTACGAAGCTATTCATATCCTATTTATATGTTACTAGGCAATGTTATGATGGAAGTCCATGCAAAACATTGTCTTAAAATAAGATGCTATGAAACGTTTTGAAATACTAGTTTCGCTTAAAAATTGTAGTATATTATACACAATTTTATACTAGTTTCGGTCAAAAATTAAAAATAAATCGAGGATTGTTTGAAATGCTACGAAATGTTTTTGATCCTTTCTATATGGTACGAGGGAAGGTTATGATGGAAGTCCAAGCAAAAAAATTATCTCAAAATTAGATTATATGCATCTTTTGGAAATGCTAGTTTAGCTCAAAAAAACGTAGTATATTATACACAATTTCATACTAGTTTCGGTCAAAAAATTATATTAAATTAATGATTGTTCGAAATGCTACTAAACTTTTCAGATCCTTTCTATATGGTACGAGGGAATGTTTCAAAATTAGATTCTATGAAACTTTTTGAACTTCTACTTTAGGTCAATAAATCGTAGTATATTATACAAAAATTTATACTATTTTCGGTCAAATAATCAAATTAAATCGAGGATTGTTCGAAATGATACGAAACTTTCAGGTCCTTTCTATATGTTACGAGGGAATGTTATGATGGAAGTCCATGCAAAAAATTATCTCAAAATTAGATTCTATGAATCTTTTTGAAATACTAGTTTCGGTCAAAAATAGTAGTATATTATACACAATTTTATACTAGTTTTTGTCAAAAGTCATATTAAATTGAGGATTGTTCGATATGCTACGAAACTTTTCAAATCCTTTCTGTATGGTACGAGGGAAGGTTATTATGGAAGTCCAAGCAAAAAAATATCTCAAAATTAGATTCTAGGAAACTTTTTGAAATGCTAGTTTATGTCAAAAAATCGTATTATATTATACACAATTTTATTATAGTTTCGGTCAAAAAATCAAACTAAATCGAGGATTGTTCGAAATGCTACGAAGCTATTCATATCCTATTTATATGTTACTAGGAAATGTTATGATGGAAGTCCATGCAAAACATTGTCTTAAAATAAGATGCTATGAAACGTTTTGAACTACTAGTTTCGCTCAAAAATTGTAGTATATTATACACAATTTTATACTAGTTTCGGTCAAAAATTAAAAATAAATCGAGGATTGTTTTAAATTCTACGAATATTTTTTGATCCTTTCTATATGGTATGAGGGAAGGTTATGATGGAAGTCCAAGCAAAAAAATTATCTCAAAATTAGATTATATGCATCTTTTTGAAATGCTAGTTAGCTCAAAAAATCGTAGTTTATTATACACAATTTTATACTAGTTTCGGTCAAAAAATTATATTAAATTAATGATTGTTCGAAATGCTACTAAACTTTTCAGATAATTGTTATATGGTACGAGGGAATGTTGTGATTGAAGTCCAACCAAAAAATTATTTCAAAATTAGACTCTATGAAACTTTTTGAACTTCTAGTTTAGGTCAATAAATCGTAGTATATTATACACAAATTTATACTATTTTCGGTCAAATAATCAAATTAAATCGAGGATTGTTCGAAATGATATGAAACTTTCAGGTCCTCTCTATATGTTACGAGGGAATGTTATGATGGAATTCCATGCAAAAAATTATCTAAAAATTAGATTCTATGAATCTTTTTGAAATACTAGTTTCGGTCAAAAATTGTAGTATATTATACACAATTTTTACTAGTTTTGGTCAAAAGTCAAATTAAATTGAGGATTGTTCGATATGCTACAAAACTTTTCAAACCTTTCTGTATGGTACGAGGGAAGGTTATGATGGAAGTCCAAGCAAAAAAATATCTCAAAATTAGATTCTAGGAAACTTTTTGAAATGCTAGTTCATGTCAAAAAATCGTAGTATATTATACACAATTTTATTATAGTTTCGGTCAAAAAATCACATTAAATCGAGGATTGTTCTAAATGCTACGAAGCTATTCAGATCCTATTTATATGTTACTAGGCAATGTTATGATGGAAGTCCAAGCAAAACATTGTCTTAAAATAAGATGCTATGAATCGTTTTGAAATACTAGTTTCGCTAAAAAATCATAGTATATTATACACAATTTTATACTAGTTTCGGTCAAAAATTAAAAATAAATCGAGGATTGTTTGAAATGCTACGAAATTTTTTTGATCCTTTCTATATGGTACGAGGGAAGGTTATGATGGAAGTCCAAGCAAAAAAATTATCTAAAAATTAGATTATATGCATCTTTTTGAAATGCTAGTTTAGCTCAAAAAATCGTAGTATATTATACACAATTTCATACTAGTTTTGGTCAAAAAATTATATTAAATTAATGATTGTTCGAAATGCTACTAAACTTTTCAGATCCTTTTAATATGGTACGAGGGAATGTTGTGATGGAAGTCCAACCAAAAAATTATTTCAAAATTAGATTCTATGAAACTTTTTGAACTTCTAGTTTAGGTCAATAAATCGTAGTATATTATACACAAATTTATACTATTTTCGGTCAAATAATCAAATTAAATCGAGGATTGTTCGAAATGATATGAAACTTTCAGGTCCTTTCTATATGTTACGAGGGAATGTTATGATGGAAGTCCATGCAAAAAATTATCTAATTAGTTTCTATGAATCTTTTTGAAATACTAGTTTCGGTCAAAAATTTTAATATATTATACACAATTTTATACTAGTTTTGGTCAAAAGTCAAATTAAATTAAGGATTGTTCGATATGCAACGATACTTTTCACATCCTTTCTGTATGGTACGAGGGAAGGTTATGATGGAAGTCCAAGCAAAAAAATATCTCAAAATTAGATTCTAGGAAACTTTTTGAAATGCTAGTTTATGTCAAAAAATCGTAGTATATTATACACAATTTTATTATAGTTTCGGTCAAAAAATCAAATTAAATCGAGGATTGTTCGAAATGCTACGAAGCTATTCATATCCTATTTATATGTTACTAGGAAATGTTATGATGGAAGTCCATGCAAAACATTGTCTTAAAATAAGATGCTATGAAACATTTTGAAATACTAGTTTCGCTCAAAAATTGTAGTATATTATACACAATTTTATACTAGTTTCGGTCAAAAATTAAAAATAAATCGAGGATTGTTTTAAATTCTACGAATATTTTTTGATCCTTTCTATATGGTATGAGGGAAGGTTATGATGGAAGTCCAAGCAAAAAAATTATCTCAAAATTAGATTATATGCATCTTTTTGAAATGCTAGTTAGCTCAAACAATCGTAGTATATTATACACAATTTTATACTAGTTTCGGTCAAAAAATTATATTAAATTAATGATTGTTCGAATGCTACTAAACTTTTCAGATAATTGTTATATGGTACGAGGGAATGTTGTGATTGAAGTCCAACCAAAAAATTATTTCAAAATTAGACTCTATGAAACTTTTTGAACTTCTAGTTTAGGTCAATAAATCGTAGTATATTATACACAAATTTATACTATTTTCGGTCAAATAATCAAATTAAATCGAGGATTGTTCGAAATGATATGAAACTTTCAGATCCTCTCTATATGTTACGAGGGAATGTTATGATGGAATTCCATGCAAAAAATTATCTCAAAATTAGATTCTATGAATCTTTTTGAAATACTAGTTTCGGTCAAAAATTGTAGTATATTATACACAATTTTTACTAGTTTTGGTCAAAAGTCAAATTAAATTGAGGATTGTTCGATATGCTACGAAACTTTTCAAATCCTTTCTGTATGGTACGAGGGAAGGTTATGATGGAAGTCCAAGCAAAAAAATATCTCAAAATTAGATTCTAGGAAACTTTTTGAAATGCTAGTTTATGTCAAAAAATCGTAGTATATTATACACAATTTTATTATAGTTTTGGTCAAAAAATCACATTAAATCGAGGATTGTTCGAAATGCTACGAAGCTATTCAGATCCTATTTATATGTTACTAGGCAATGTTATCATGGAATTCCATGCAAAACATTGTCTTAAAATAAGATGCTATGAATCGTTTTGAAATACTAGTTTCGCTAAAAAATCGTAGTATATTATACACAATTTTATGCTAGTTTCGGTTAAAAATTAAAAATAAATCGAGGATTGTTTGAAATGCTACGAAATTTTTTTGATCCTTTCTATATGGTACGAGGGAAGGTTATGATGGAAGTCGAAGCAAAAAAATTATCTAAAAATTAGATTATATGCATCATTTTGAAATGCTAGTTTAGCTCAAAAAATTGTAGTATATTATACACAATTTCATACTAGTTTTGGTCAAAAAATTATATTAAATTAATAATTGTTCGAAATGCTAGTAAACTTTTCAGATCCTTTCTATATGGTACAAGGGAATGTTGTGATGGAAGTCCAACCAAAAAATTATTTCAAAATTAGATTCTATGAAACTTTTTGAACTTCTAGTTTAGGTCAATAAATCGTAGTATATTATACACAAATTTATACTATTTTCGGTCAAATAATCAAATTAAATCGAGGATTGTTCGAAATGATACGAAACTTTCAGGTCCTTTCTATATGTTACTAGGGAATGTTATGATGGAAGTCCATGCAAAAAATTATCTCAAAATTAGTTTCTATGAATCTTTTTGAAATACTAGTTTCGGTCAAAAATTTTAATATATTATACACAATTTTATACTAGTTTTGGTCAAAATTCAAATTAAATTGAGGATTGTTCGATATGCTACGATACTTTTCACATCCTTTCTGTATGGTACGAGGGAAGGTTATGATGGAAGTCCAAGCAAAAAAATATCTCAAAATTAGATTCTAGGAAACTTTTTGAAATGCTAGTTTATGTCAAAAAATCGTAGTATATTATACACAATTTTATTACAGTTTCGGTCAAAAAATCAAATTAAATCGAGGATTGTTCGAAATGCTACGAAGCTATTCAGATCCTATTTATATGTTACTAGGCAATGTTATGATGGAAGTCCATGCAAAACATTGTCTTAAAATAAGATGCTATGAAACGTTTGGAAATACTAGTTTCGCTCAAAAATCGTAGTATATTATACACAATTTTATACTAGTTTCGGTCAAAAATTAAAAATAAATCGAGGATTGTTTGAAATGCTACGAAATATTTTTGATCCTTTCTATATGGTACGAGGGAAGGTTATAATGGAAGTCCAAGCAATAAAATTATCTCAAAATTAGATTATATGCATCTTTTTGAAATGCTAGTTTAGCTTAAAAAATCGTAGTATATTATACACAATTTTATACTAGTTTCGGTCAAAAAATTATATTAAATTAATGATTGTTCGAAATGCTACTAAACTTTTCATATCCTTGCTATATGGCACGAGGGAATGTTGTGATGGAAGTTCAACCAAAAAATTATTTCAAAATTAGATTCTATGAAACTTTTTGAACTTCTAGTTAGGTCAATAAATCGTAGTATATTATACACAAATTTATACTATTTTCGGTCAAATAATCAAATTAAATCGAGGATTGTTCGAAATGATGCGAAACTTTCAGGTCCTTTCTATATGTTACGAGGGAATGTTATGATGAAAGTCCATGCAAAAAATTATCTCAAAATTAGATTCTATGAATCTTTTTGAAATACTAGTTTCGGTTAAAAATTGTAGTATATTATACACAATTTTATACTAGTTTTGGTCAAAAGTCAAATTAAATTGAGGATTGTTCGATATGCTACGAAACTTTTCAAATCCTTTCTGTATGGTACGAGGGAAGGTTATTATGGAAGTCCAAGCAAAAAAATATCTCAAAATTAGATTCTAGGAAACTTTTTGAAATGCTAGTTTATGTCAAAAAATCGTAGTATATTATACACAATTTTATTATAGTTTCGGTCAAAATCAAATTAAATCAAGGATTGTTCGAAATGCTACGAAGCTATTCAGATCCTATTTATATGTTACTAGGCAATGTTATGATGGATGTCCATGCAAAACATTGTCTTAAAATAAGATGCTATGAAACGTTTTGAAATACTAGTTTCGCTAAAAATCGTAGTATATTATACACAATTATATACTAGTTTCGGTCAAAAATTAAAAATAAATCGAGGATTGTTTGAAATGCTACGAATTTTTTTTGATCCTTTCTATATGGTACGTGGGAAGGTTATGATGGAAGTCCAAGCAATAAAATTATCTCAAAATTAGATTATATGCATCTTTTTGAAATGCTAGTTTAGCTTAAAAAATTGTAGTATATTATACACAATTTTATACTAGTTTCTGTTAAAAAAATATTTTAAATTAATGATTGTTCGAAATGCTACTAAACTTTTCAGATCCTTGCTATATGGTACGAGGGAATGTTGTGATGGAAGTCCAACCAAAAAATTATTTCAAAATTAGATTCTATGAAACTTTTTGAACTTCTAGTTTAGGTCAATAAATCGTAGTATATTATACACAAATTTATACTATTTTCGGTCAAATAATCAAATTAAATCGAGGATTGTTCGAAATGATACGAAACTTTCAGGTCCTTTCTATATGTTACGAGGGAATGTTATGATGGAAGTCCATGCAAAAAATTATCTCAAAATTAGTTTCTATGAATCTTTTTGAAATACTAGTTTTGGTCAAAATTTTTAGTATATTGTACACAATTTTATACTAGTTTTGGTCAAAAGTCAAATTAAATTGAGGATTGTTCGATATGCTACGATACTTTTCAAATCCTTTCTGTATGGTACGAGGGAAGGTTATGATGGAAGTCCAAGCAAAAAAATATCTCAAAATTAGATTCTAGGAAACTTTTTGAAATGCTAGTTTATGTCAAAAAATCGTAGTATATTATACACAATTTTATTATAGTTTCGGTCAAAAAATCAAATTAAATCGAGGATTGTTCGAAATGCTACGAAGCTATTCAGATCCTATTTATATGTTACTAGGCAATGTTATGATGGAAGTCCATGAAAAACATTGTCTTAAAATAAGATGCTATGAATCGTTTTGAAATACTAGTTTCGCTCAAAAATCGTAGTATATTATACACAATTTTATACTAGTTTCGGTCAAAAATTAAAAATAAATCGAGGATTGTTTGAAATGCTACGAAATATTTTTGATCCTTTCTATATGGTACGAGGGAAGGTTATGATGGAAGTCCAAGCAAAAAAACTTATCTCAAAATTAGATTATATGCATCTTTTTGAAATGCTAGTTTAGCTCAAAAAATCATAGTATATTATACACAATTTCATACTAGTTTTAGTCAAAAAATTATATTAAATTAATGATTGTTCGAAATGCTACTAAAATTTTCAGATCCTTTCTATATGGTACGAGGGAATGTTGTGATGGAAGTCCAACCAAAAAATTATTTCAAAATTAGATTCTATGAAACTTTTTGAACTTCTAGTTTAGGTCAATAAATCGTAGTATATTATACACAAATTTATACTATTTTCGGTCAAATAATCAAATTAAATCGAGGATTGTTCGAAATGATACGAAACTTTCAGGTCCTTTCTATATGCTACGAGGGAATGTTATGATGGAAGTCCATGCAAAAAATTATCTCAAAATTAGATTCTATGAATCTTTTTGAAATACTAGTTTCGGTCAAAAATTGTAGTATATTATACACAATTTTTTACTAGTTTTGTTCAAAAGTCAAATTAAATTGAGGATTGTTCGATATGCTACGAAACTTTTCAAATCCTTTCTGTATGGTACGAGGGAAGGTTATGATGGAAGTCCAAGCAAAAAAATATCTCAAAATTAGATTCTAGGAAACTTTTTGAAATGCTAGTTTATGTCAAAAAATCGTAGTATATTATACACAATTTTATTATAGTTTCGGTCAAAAAATCACATTAAATCGAGGATTGTTCGAAATGCTACGAAGCTAATCAGATCCTATTTATACGTTACTAGGCAATGTTATGATGGAAGTCCATGCAAAACATTGTCTTAAAATAAGATGCTATGAAACGTTTTGAAATACTAGTTTCGCTCAAAAATCGTAGTATATTATACACAATTATATACTAGTTTCGGTCAAAAATTAAAAATAAATCGAGGATTGTTTGAAATGCTACGAAATTTTTTTGATCCTTTCTATATGGTACGAGGGAAGGTTACGATGGAAGTCCAAGCAAAAAAACTTATCTCAAAATTAGATTATATGCATCTTTTTGAAATGCTAGTTTAGCTTAAAAAATTGTAGTATATTATACACAATTTTATACTAGTTTCTGTTAAAAAAATATTTTAAATTAATGATTGTTCGAAATGCTACTAAACTTTTCAGATCCTTGCTATATGGTACGAGGGAATGTTGTGATGGAAGTCCAACCAAAAAATTATTTCAAAATTAGATTCTATGAAACTTTTTGAACTTCTAGTTTAGGTCAATAAATCGTAGTATATTATACACAAATTTATACTATTTTCGGTCAAATAATCAAATTAAATCGAGGATTGTTCGAAATGATACGAAACTTTCAGGTCCTTTCTATATGTTACGAGGGAATGTTATGATGGAAGTCCATGCAAAAAATTATCTCAAAATTAGTTTCTATGAATCTTTTTGAAATACTAGTTTTGGTCAAAATTTTTAGTATATTGTACACAATTTTATACTAGTTTTGGTCAAAAGTCAAATTAAATTGAGGATTGTTCGATATGCTACGATACTTTTCAAATCCTTTCTGTATGGTACGAGGGAAGGTTATGATGGAAGTCCAAGCAAAAAAATATCTCAAAATTAGATTCTAGGAAACTTTTTGAAATGCTAGTTTATGTCAAAAAATCGTAGTATATTATACACAATTTTATTATAGTTTCGGTCAAAAAATCAAATTAAATCGAGGATTGTTCGAAATGCTACGAAGCTATTCAGATCCTATTTATATGTTACTAGGCAATGTTATGATGGAAGTCCATGAAAAACATTGTCTTAAAATAAGATGCTATGAATCGTTTTGAAATACTAGTTTCGCTCAAAAATCGTAGTATATTATACACAATTTTATACTAGTTTCGGTCAAAAATTAAAAATAAATCGAGGATTGTTTGAAATGCTACGAAATATTTTTGATCCTTTCTATATGGTACGAGGGAAGGTTATGATGGAAGTCCAAGCAAAAAAACTTATCTCAAAATTAGATTATATGCATCTTTTTGAAATGCTAGTTTAGCTCAAAAAATCGTAGTATATTACACACAATTTCATACTAGTTTTAGTCAAAAAATTATATTAAATTAATGATTGTTCGAAATGCTACTAAAATTTTCAGATCCTTTCTATATGGTACGAGGGAATGTTGTGATGGAAGTCCAACCAAAAAATTATTTCAAAATTAGATTCTATGAATCTTTTTGAACTTCTAGTTTAGGTCAATAAATCGTAGTATATTATACACAAATTTATACTATTTTCGGTCAAATAATCAAATTAAATCGAGGATTGTTCGAAATGATACGAAACTTTCAGGTCCTTTCTATATGCTACGAGGGAATGTTATGATGGAAGTCCATGCAAAAAATTATCTCAAAATTAGATTCTATGAATCTTTTTGAAATACTAGTTTCGGTCAAAAATTGTAGTATATTATACACAATTTTTTACTAGTTTTGGTCAAAAGTCAAATTAAATTGAGGATTGTTCGATATGCTACGAAACTTTTCAAATCCTTTCTGTATGGTACGAGGGAAGGTTATGATGGAAGTCCAAGCAAAAAAATATCTCAAAATTAGATTCTAGGAAACTTTTTGAAATGCTAGTTTATGTCAAAAAATCGTAGTATATTATACACAATTTTATTATAGTTTCGGTCAAAAAATCACATTAAATCGAGGATTGTTCGAAATGCTAGGAAGCTATTCAGATCCTATTTATATATTACTAGGCAATGTTATGATGGAAGTCCATGAAAAACATTTTCTTAAAATAAGATGCTATGAATCGTTTTGAAATACTAGTTTCGCTCAAAAATCGTAGTATATTATACACAATTTTATACTAGTTTCGGTCAAAAATTAAAAATAAATCGAGGATTGTTTGAAATGCTACGAAATATTTTTGATCCTTTCTATATGGTACGAGGGAAGGTTATGATGGAAGTCCAAGCAAAAAAACTTATCTCAAAATTAGATTATATGCATCTTTTTGAAATGCTAGTTTAGCTCAAAAAATCGTAGTATATTATACACAATTTCATACTAGTTTTAGTCAAAAAATTATATTAAATTAATGATTGTTCGAAATGCTACTAAAATTTTCAGATCTTTTCTATATGGTACGAGGGAATGTTGTGATGGAAGTCCAACCAAAAAATTATTTCAAAATTAGATTCTATGAATCTTTTTGAACTTCTAGTTTAGGTCAATAAATCGTAGTATATTATACACAAATTTATACTATTTTCGGTCAAATAATCAAATTAAATCGAGGATTGTTCGAAATGATACGAAACTTTCAGGTCCTTTCTATATGCTACGAGGGAATGTTATGATGGAAGTCCATGCAAAAAATTATCTCAAAATTAGATTCTATGAATCTTTTTGAAATACTAGTTTCGGTCAAAAATTGTAGTATATTATACACAATTTTTTACTAGTTTTGGTCAAAAGTCAAATTAAATTGAGGATTGTTCGATATGCTACGAAACTTTTCAAATCCTTTCTGTATGGTACGAGGGAAGGTTATGATGGAAGTCCAAGCAAAAAAATATCTCAAAATTTGATTCTAGGAAACTTTTTGAAATGCTAGTTTATGTCAAAAAATCGTAGTATATTATACACAATTTTATTATAGTTTCGGTCAAAAAATCACATTAAATCGAGGATTGTTCGAAATGCTACGAAGCTATTCAGATCCTATTTATATGTTACTAGGCAATGTTATGATGGAAGTCCATGAAAAACATTTTCTTAAAATAAGATGCTATGAATCGTTTTGAAATACTAGTTTCGCTCAAAAATCGTAGTATATTATACACAATTTTATACTAGTTTCGGTCAAAAATTAAAAATAAATCGAGGATTGTTTGAAATGCTACGAAATTTTTTTGATCCTTTCTATATGGTACGAGGGAAGGTTATGATGGAAGTCCAAGCAAAAAAACATATCTCAAAATTAGATTATATGCATCTTTTTGAAATGCTAGTTTAGCTCAAAAAATTGTAGTATATTATACACAATTTTATACTAGTTTCTGTTAAAAAAATATTTTAAATTAATGATTGTTCGAAATGCTACTAAACTTTTCAGATCCTTGCTATATGGTACGAGGGAATGTTGTGATGGAAGTCCAACCAAAAAATTATTTCAAAATTAGATTCTATGAAACTTTTTGAACTTCTAGTTTAGGTCAATAAATCGTAGTATATTATACACAAATTTATACTATTTTCGGTCAATTAATCAAATTAAATCGAGGATTGTTCGAAATGATACGAAACTTTCAGGTCCTTTCTATATGTTACGAGGGAATGTTATGATGGAAGTCCATGCAAAAAATTATCTCAAAATTAGTTTCTATGAATCTTTTTGAAATACTAGTTTTGGTCAAAATTTTTAGTATATTGTACACAATTTTATACTAGTTTTGGTCAAAAGTCAAATTAAATTGAGGATTGTTCGATATGCTACGATACTTTTCAAATCCTTTCTGTATGGTACGAGGGAAGGTTATGATGGAAGTCCAAGCAAAAAAATATCTCAAAATTAGATTCTAGGAAACTTTTTGAAATGCTAGTTTATGTCAAAAAATCGTAGTATATTATACACAATTTTATTATAGTTTCGGTCAAAAAATCAAATTAAATCGAGGATTGTTCGAAATGCTACGAAGCTATTCAGATCCTATTTATATGTTACTAGGCAATGTTATGATGGAAGTCCATGAAAAACATTGTCTTAAAATAAGATGCTATGAATCGTTTTGAAATACTAGTTTCGCTCAAAAATCGTAGTATATTATACACAATTTTATACTAGTTTCGGTCAAAAATTAAAAATAAATCGAGGATTGTTTGAAATGCTACGAAATATTTTTGATCCTTTCTATATGGTACGAGGGAAGGTTATGATGGAAGTCCAAGCAAAAAAACTTATCTCAAAATTAGATTATATGCATCTTTTTGAAATGCTAGTTTAGCTCAAAAAATCGTAGTATATTATACACAATTTCATACTAGTTTTAGTCAAAAAATTATATTAAATTAATGATTGTTCGAAATGCTACTAATATTTTCAGATCCTTTCTATATGGTACGAGTGAATGTTGTGATGGAAGTCCAACCAAAAAATTATTTCAAAATTAGATTCTATGAAACTTTTTGAACTTCTAGTTTAGGTCAATAAATCGTAGTATATTATACACAAATTTATACTATTTTCGGTCAAATAATCAAATTAAATCGAGGATTGTTCGAAATGATACGAATCTTTTAGGTCCTTTCTATATGTTACGAGGGAATGTTATGATGGAAGTCCATGCAAAAAATTATCTCAAAATTAGATTTTATGAATCTTTTTGAAATACTAGTTTCGGTTAAAAATTGTAGTATATTATACACAATTTTATACTAGTTTTGGTCAAAAGTCAAATTAAATTGAGGATTGTTCGATATGCTACGAAACTTTTCAAATCCTTTTTGTATGGTACGAGGGAAGGTTATGATGGAAGTCCAAGCAAAAAAATATCTCAAAATTAGATTCTAGGAAACTTTTTGAAATGCTAGTTTATGTCAAAAAATCGTAGTATATTATACACAATTTTATTATAGTTTCGGTCAAAAAATCACATTAAATCGAGGATTGTTCGAAATGCTACGAAGCTATTCAGATCCTATTTATATGTTACTAGGCAATGTTATGATGGAAGTCCATGAAAAACATTTTCTTAAAATAAGATGCTATGAATCGTTTTGAAATACTAGTTTCGCTCAAAAATCGTAGTATATTATACACAATTTTATACTAGTTTCGGTCAAAAATTAAAAATAAATCAAGGATTGTTTGAAATGCTACGAAATATTTTTGATCATTTCTATATGGTACGAGGGAAGGTTATGATGGAAGTCCAAGCAAAAAAACTTATCTCAAAATTAGATTATATGCATCTTTTTGAAATTCTAGTTTAGCTCAAAAAATTGTAGTATATTATACACAATTTCATACTAGTTTTAGTCAAAAAATTATATTAAATTAATGATTGTTCGAAATGATACTAAAATTTTCAGATCCTTTCTATATGGTACGAGGGAATGTTGTGATGGAAGTCACACCAAAAAATTATTTCAAAATTAGATTCTATGAAACTTTTTGAACTTCTAGTTTAGGTCAATAAATCGTAGTATATTATACACAAATTTATACTATTTTCAGTCAAATAATCAAATTAAATCGAGGATTGTTCGAAATGATACGAAACTTTCAGGTCCTTTCTATATGCTACGAGGGAATGTTATGATGGAAGTCCATGCAACAAATTATCTCAAAATTAGATTCTATGAATCTTTTTGAAATACTAGTTTCGGTCAAAAATTGTAGTATATTATACACAATTTTTTACTAGTTTTGGTCAAAAGTCAAATTAAATTGAGGATTGTTCGATATGCTACGATACTTTTCAAATCCTTTCTGTATGGTACGAGGGAAGGTTATGATGGAAGTCCAAGCAAAAAAATATCTCAAAATTAGATTCTAGGAAACTTTTTGAAATGCTAGTTTATGTCAAAAAATCGTAGTATATTATACACAATTTTATTATAGTTTCGGTCAAAAAATCAAATTAAATCGAGGATTGTTCGAAATGCTACGAAGCTATTCAGATCCTATTTATATGTTACTAGGCAATGTTATGATGGAAGTCCATGAAAAACATTTTCTTAAAATAAGATGCTATGAATCGTTTTGAAATACTAGTTTCGCTCAAAAATCGTAGTATATTATACACAATTTTATACTAGTTTCGGTCAAAAATTAAAAATAAATCGAGGATTGTTTGAAATGCTACGAAATTTTTTTGATCCTTTCTATATGGTACGAGGGAAGGTTATGATGGAAGTCCAAGCAAAAAAACTTATCTCAAAATTAGATTATATGCATCTTTTTGAAATGCTAGTTTAGCTCAAAAAATTGTAGTATATTATACACAATTTTTTACTAGTTTCTGTTAAAAAAATATTTTAAATTAATGATTGTTCGAAATGCTACTAAACTTTTCAGATCCTTGCTATATGGTACGAGGGAATGTTGTGATGGAAGTCCAACCAAAAAATTATTTCAAAATTAGATTCTATGAATCTTTTTGAACTTCTAGTTTAGGTCAATAAATCGTAGTATATTATACACAAATTTATACTATTTTCGGTCAATTAATCAAATTAAATCGAGGATTGTTCGAAATGATACGAAACTTTCAGGTCCTTTCTATATGTTACGAGGGAATGTTATGATGGAAGTCCATGCAAAAAATTATCTCAAAATTAGTTTCTATGAATCTTTTTGAAATACTAGTTTTGGTCAAAATTTTTAGTATATTGTACACAATTTTATACTAGTTTTGGTCAAAAGTCAAATTAAATTGAGGATTGTTCGATATGCTACGATACTTTTCAAATCCTTTCTGTATGGTACGAGGGAAGGTTATGATGGAAGTCCAAGCAAAAAAATATCTCAAAATTAGATTCTAGGAAACTTTTTGAAATGCTAGTTTATGTCAAAAAATCGTAGTATATTATACACAATTTTATTATAGTTTCGGTCAAAAAATCAAATTAAATCGAGGATTGTTCGAAATGCTACGAAGCTATTCAAATCCTATTTATATGTTACTAGGCAATGTTATGATGGAAGTCCATGAAAAACATTGTCTTAAAATAAGATGCTATGAATCGTTTTGAAATACTAGTTTCGCTCAAAAATCGTAGTATATTATACACAATTTTATACTAGTTTCGGTCAAAAATTAAAAATAAATCGAGGATTGTTTGAAATGCTACGAAATATTTTTGATCCTTTCTATATGGTACGAGGGAAGGTTATGATGGAAGTCCAAGCAAAAAAACTTATCTCAAAATTAGATTATATGCATCTTTTTGAAATGCTAGTTTAGCTCAAAAAATCGTAGTATATTATACACAATTTCATACTAGTTTTAGTCAAAAAATTATATTAAATTAATGATTGTTCGAAATGCTACTAATATTTTCAGATCCTTTCTATATGGTACGAGTGAATGTTGTGATGGAAGTCCAACCAAAAAATTATTTCAAAATTAGATTCTATGAAACTTTTTGAACTTCTAGTTTAGGTCAATAAATCGTAGTATATTATACACAAATTTATACTATTTTCGGTCAAATAATCAAATTAAATCGAGGATTGTTCGAAATGATACGAATCTTTTAGGTCCTTTCTATATGTTACGAGGGAATGTTATGATGGAAGTCCATGCAAAAAATTATCTCAAAATTAGATTCTATGAATCTTTTTGAAATACTAGTTTCGGTTAAAAATTGTAGTATATTATACACAATTTTATACTAGTTTTGGTCAAAAGTCAAATTAAATTGAGGATTGTTCGATATGCTACGAAACTTTTCAAATCCTTTCTGTATGGTACGAGGGAAGGTTATGATGGAAGTCCAAGCAAAAAAATATCTCAAAATTAGATTCTAGGAAACTTTTTGAAATGCTAGTTTATGTCAAAAAATCGTAGTATATTATACACAATTTTATTATAGTTTCGGTCAAAAAATCACATTAAATCGAGGATTGTTCGAAATGCTACGAAGCTATTCAGATCCTATTTATATGTTACTAGGCAATGTTATGATGGAAGTCCATGAAAAACATTTTCTTAAAATAAGATGCTATGAATCGTTTTGAAATACTAGTTTCGCTCAAAAATCGTAGTATATTATACACAATTTTATACTAGTTTCGGTCAAAAATTAAAAATAAATCGAGGATTGTTTGAAATGCTACGAAATATTTTTGATCCTTTCTATATGGTACGAGGGAAGGTTATGATGGAAGTCCAAGCAAAAAAACTTATCTCAAAATTAGATTATATGCATCTTTTTGAAATGCTAGTTTAGCTCAAAAAATCGTAGTATATTATACACAATTTCATACTAGTTTTAGTCAAAAAATTATATTAAATTAATGATTGTTCGAAATGCTACTAAAATTTTCAGATCCTTTCTATATGGTACGAGGGAATGTTGTGATGGAAGTCCAACCAAAAAATTATTTCAAAATTAGATTCTATGAAACTTTTTGAACTTCTAGTTTAGGTCAATAAATCGTAGTATATTATACACAAATTTATACTATTTTCGGTCAAATAATCAAATTAAATCGAGGATTGTTCGAAATGATACGAAACTTTCAGGTCCTTTCTATATGCTACTAGGGAATGTTATGATGGAAGTCCATGCAAAAAATTATCTCAAAATTAGATTCTATGAATCTTTTTGAAATACTAGTTTCGGTCAAAAATTGTAGTATATTATACACAATTTTTTACTAGTTTTGGTCAAAAGTCAAATTAAATTGAGGATTGTTCGATATGCTACGAAACTTTTCAAATCCTTTCTGTATGGTACGAGGGAAGGTTATGATGGAAGTCCAAGCAAAAAAATATCTCAAGATTAGATTCTAGGAAACTTTTTGAAATGCTAGTTTATGTCAAAAAATCGTAGTATATTATACACAATTTTATTATAGTTTCGGTCAAAAAATCACATTAAATCGAGGATTGTTCGAAATGCTACGAAGCTATTCAGATCCTATTTATATGTTACTAGGCAATGTTATGATGGAAGTCCATGAAAAACATTTTCTTAAAATAAGATGCTATGAATCGTTTTGAAATACTAGTTTCGCTCAAAAATCGTAGTATATTATACACAATTTTATACTAGTTTCGGTCAAAAATTAAAAATAAATCGAGGATTGTTTGAAATGCTACGAATTTTTTTTGATCATTTCTATATGGTACGAGGGAAGGTTATGATGGAAGTCCAAGCAAAAAAAATTATCTCAAAATTAGATTATATGCATCTTTTTGAAATGCTAGTTTAGCTCAAAAAATTGTAGTATATTATACACAATTTTATACTAGTTTCTGTTAAAAAAATATTTTAAATTAATGATTGTTCGAAATGCTACTAAACTTTTCAGATCCTTGCTATATGGTACGAGGGAATGTTGTGATGGAAGTCCAACCAAAAAATTATTTCAAAATTAGATTCTATGAAACTTTTTGAACTTCTAGTTTAGGTCAATAAATCGTAGTATATTATACACAAATATATACTATTTTCGGTCAATTAATCAAATTAAATCGAGGATTGTTCGAAATGATACAAAACTTTCAGGTCCTTTCTATATGTTACGAGGGAATGTTATGATGGAAGTCCATGCAAAAAATTATCTCAAAATTAGTTTCTATGAATCTTTTTGAAATACTAGTTTTGGTCAAAATTTTTAGTATATTATACACAATTTTTTACTAGTTTTGGTCAAAAGTCAAATTAAATTGAGGATTGTTCGATATGCTACGATACTTTTCAAATCCTTTCTGTATGGTACGAGGGAAGGTTATGATGGAAGTCCAAGCAAAAAATATCTCAAAATTAGATTCTAGGAAACTTTTTGAAATGCTAGTTTATGTCAAAAAATCGTAGTATATTATACACAATTTTATTATAGTTTCGGTCAAAAAATCAAATTAAATCGAGGATTGTTCGAAATGCTACGAAGCTATTCAGATCCTATTTATATGTTACTAGGCAATGTTATGATGGAAGTCCATGAAAAACATTGTCTTAAAATAAGATGCTATGAATCGTTTTGAAATACTAGTTTCGCTCAAAAATCGTAGTATATTATACACAATTTTATACTAGTTTCGGTCAAAAATTAAAAATAAATCGAGGATTGTTTGAAATGCTACGAAATATTTTTGATCCTTTCTATATGGTACGAGGGAAGGTTATGATGGAAGTCCAAGCAAAAAAACTTATCTCAAAATTAGATTATATGCATCTTTTTGAAATGCTAGTTTAGCTCAAAAAATCGTAGTATATTATACACAATTTCATACTAGTTTTAGTCAAAAAATTATATTAAATTAATGATTGTTCGAAATGCTACTAATATTTTCAGATCCTTTCTATATGGTACGAGTGAATGTTGTGATGGAAGTCCAACCAAAAAATTATTTCAAAATTAGATTCTATGAAACTTTTTGAACTTCTAGTTTAGGTCAATAAATCGTAGTATATTATACACAAATTTATACTATTTTCGGTCAATTAATCAAATTAAATCGAGGATTGTTCGAAATGATACGAATCTTTTAGGTCCTTTCTATATGTTACGAGGGAATGTTATGATGGAAGTCCATGCAAAAAATTATCTCAAAATTAGATTCTATGAATCTTTTTGAAATACTAGTTTCGGTTAAAAATTGTAGTATATTATACACAATTTTATACTAATTTTGGTCAAAAGTCAAATTAAATTGAGGATTGTTCGATATGCTACGAAACTTTTCAAATCCTTTCTGTATGGTACGAGGGAAGGTTATGATGGAAGTCCAAGCAAAAAAATATCTCAAAATTAGATTCTAGGAAACTTTTTGAAATGCTAGTTTATGTCAAAAAATCGTAGTATATTATACACAATTTTATTATAGTTTCGGTCAAAAAATCACATTAAATCGAGGATTGTTCGAAATGCTACGAAGCTATTCAGATCCTATTTATATGTTACTAGGCAATGTTATGATGGAAGTCCATGAAAAACATTTTCTTAAAATAAGATGCTATGAATCGTTTTGAAATACTAGTTTCGCTCAAAAATCGTAGTATATTATACACAATTTTATACTAGTTTCGGTCAAAAATTAAAAATAAATCGAGGATTGTTTGAAATGCTACGAAATATTTTTGATCCTTTCTATATGGTACGAGGGAAGGTTATGATGGAAGTCCAAGCAAAAAAACTTATCTCAAAATTAGATTATATGCATCTTTTTGAAATGCTAGTTTAGCTCAAAAAATCGTAGTATATTATACACAATTTCATACTAGTTTTAGTCAAAAAATTATATTAAATTAATGATTGTTCGAAATGCTACTAATATTTTCAGATCCTTTCTATATGGTACGAGTGAATGTTGTGATGGAAGTCCAACCAAAAAATTATTTCAAAATTAGATTCTATGAAACTTTTTGAACTTCTAGTTTAGGTCAATAAATCGTAGTATATTATACACAAATTTATACTATTTTCGGTCAATTAATCAAATTAAATCGAGGATTGTTCGAAATGATACGAATCTTTTAGGTCCTTTCTATATGTTACGAGGGAATGTTATGATGGAAGTCCATGCAAAAAATTATCTCAAAATTAGATTCTATGAATCTTTTTGAAATACTAGTTTCGGTTAAAAATTGTAGTATATTATACACAATTTTATACTAATTTTGGTCAAAAGTCAAATTAAATTGAGGATTGTTCGATATGCTACGAAACTTTTCAAATCCTTTCTGTATGGTACGAGGGAAGGTTATGATGGAAGTCCAAGCAAAAAAATATCTCAAAATTAGATTCTAGGAAACTTTTTGAAATGCTAGTTTATGTCAAAAAATCGTAGTATATTATACACAATTTTATTATAGTTTCGGTCAAAAAATCACATTAAATCGAGGATTGTTCGAAATGCTACGAAGCTATTCAGATCCTATTTATATGTTACTAGGCAATGTTATGATGGAAGTCCATGAAAAACATTTTCTTAAAATAAGATGCTATGAATCGTTTTGAAATACTAGTTTCGCTCAAAAATCGTAGTATATTATACACAATTTTATACTAGTTTCGGTCAAAAATTAAAAATAAATCGAGGATTGTTTGAAATGCTACGAAATATTTTTGATCCTTTCTATATGGTACGAGGGAAGGTTATGATGGAAGTCCAAGCAAAAAAACTTATCTCAAAATTAGATTATATGCATCTTTTTGAAATGCTAGTTTAGCTCAAAAAATCGTAGTATATTATACACAATTTCATACTAGTTTTAGTCAAAAAATTATATTAAATTAATGATTGTTCGAAATGCTACTAATATTTTCAGATCCTTTCTATATGGTACGAGTGAATGTTGTGATGGAAGTCCAACCAAAAAATTATTTCAAAATTAGATTCTATGAAACTTTTTGAACTTCTAGTTTAGGTCAATAAATCGTAGTATATTATACACAAATTTATACTATTTTCGGTCAATTAATCAAATTAAATCGAGGATTGTTCGAAATGATACGAATCTTTTAGGTCCTTTCTATATGTTACGAGGGAATGTTATGATGGAAGTCCATGCAAAAAATTATCTCAAAATTAGATTCTATGAATCTTTTTGAAATACTAGTTTCGGTTAAAAATTGTAGTATATTATACACAATTTTATACTAATTTTGGTCAAAAGTCAAATTAAATTGAGGATTGTTCGATATGCTACGAAACTTTTCAAATCCTTTCTGTATGGTACGAGGGAAGGTTATGATGGAAGTCCAAGCAAAAAAATATCTCAAAATTAGATTCTAGGAAACTTTTTGAAATGCTAGTTTATGTCAAAAAATCGTAGTATATTATACACAATTTTATTATAGTTTCGGTCAAAAAATCACATTAAATCGAGGATTGTTCGAAATGCTACGAAGCTATTCAGATCCTATTTATATGTTACTAGGCAATGTTATGATGGAAGTCCATGAAAAACATTTTCTTAAAATAAGATGCTATGAATCGTTTTGAAATACTAGTTTCGCTCAAAAATCGTAGTATATTATACACAATTTTATACTAGTTTCGGTCAAAAATTAAAAATAAATCGAGGATTGTTTGAAATGCTACGAAATATTTTTGATCCTTTCTATATGGTACGAGGGAAGGTTATGATGGAAGTCCAAGCAAAAAAACTTATCTCAAAATTAGATTATATGCATCTTTTTGAAATGCTAGTTTAGCTCAAAAAATCGTAGTATATTATACACAATTTCATACTAGTTTTAGTCAAAAAATTATATTAAATTAATGATTGTTCGAAATGCTACTAAAATTTTCAGATCCTTTCTATATGGTACGAGGGAATGTTGTGATGGAAGTCCAACCAAAAAATTATTTCAAAATTAGATTCTATGAAACTTTTTGAACTTCTAGTTTAGGTCAATAAATCGTAGTATATTATACACAAATTTATACTATTTTCGGTCAAATAATCAAATTAAATCGAGGATTGTTCGAAATGATACGAAACTTTCAGGTCCTTTCTATATGCTACTAGGGAATGTTATGATGGAAGTCCATGCAAAAAATTATCTCAAAATTAGATTCTATGAATCTTTTTGAAATACTAGTTTCGGTCAAAAATTGTAGTATATTATACACAATTTTTTACTAGTTTTGGTCAAAAGTCAAATTAAATTGAGGATTGTTCGATATGCTACGAAACTTTTCAAATCCTTTCTGTATGGTACGAGGGAAGGTTATGATGGAAGTCCAAGCAAAAAAATATCTCAAAATTAGATTCTAGGAAACTTTTTGAAATGCTAGTTTATGTCAAAAAATCGTAGTATATTATACACAATTTTATTATAGTTTCGGTCAAAAAATCACATTAAATCGAGGATTGTTCGAAATGCTACGAAGCTATTCAGATCCTATTTATATGTTACTAGGCAATGTTATGATGGAAGTCCATGAAAAACATTTTCTTAAAATAAGATGCTATGAATCGTTTTGAAATACTAGTTTCGCTCAAAAATCGTAGTATATTATACACAATTTTATACTAGTTTCGGTCAAAAATTAAAAATAAATCGAGGATTGTTTGAAATCCTACGAATTTTTTTTGATCATTTCTATATGGTACGAGGGAAGGTTATGATGGAAGTCCAAGCAAAAAAAATTATCTCAAAATTAGATTATATGCATCTTTTTGAAATGCTAGTTTAGCTCAAAAAATTGTAGTATATTATACACAATTTTATACTAGTTTCTGTTAAAAAAATATTTTAAATTAATGATTGTTCGAAATGCTACTAAACTTTTCAGATCCTTGCTATATGGTACGAGGGAATGTTGTGATGGAAGTCCAACCAAAAAATTATTTCAAAATTAGATTCTATGAAACTTTTTGAACTTCTAGTTTAGGTCAATAAATCGTAGTATATTATACACAAATTTATACTATTTTCAGTCAATTAATCAAATTAAATCGAGGATTGTTCGAAATGATACGAAACTTTCAGGTCCTTTCTATATGTTACGAGGGAATGTTATGATGGAAGTCCATGCAAAAAATTATCTCAAAATTAGTTTCTATGAATCTTTTTGAAATACTAGTTTTGGTCAAAATTTTTAGTATATTATACACAATTTTTTACTAGTTTTGGTCAAAAGTCAAATTAAATTGAGGATTGTTCGATATGCTACGATACTTTTCAAATCCTTTCTGTATGGTACGAGGGAAGGTTATGATGGAAGTCCAAGCAAAAAAATATCTCAAAATTAGATTCTAGGAAACTTTTTGAAATGCTAGTTTATGTCAAAAAATCGTAGTATATTATACACAATTTTATTATAGTTTCGGTCAAAAAATCAAATTAAATCGAGGATTGTTCGAAATGCTACGAAGCTATTCAGATCCTATTTATATGTTACTAGGCAATGTTATGATGGAAGTCCATGCAAAAAATTGTCTTAAAATAAGATGCTATGAATCGTTTTGAAATACTAGTTTCGCTTAAAAATCGTAGTATATTATACACAATTTTATACTAGTTTCGGTCAAAAATTAAAAATAAATCGAGGATTGTTTGAAATGCTACGAAATTTTTTTGATCCTTTCTATATGGTACGAGGGAAGGTTATGATGGAAGTCCAAGCAAAAAAACTTATCTCAAAATTAGATTATATGCATCTTTTTGAAATGCTAGTTTAGCTCAAAAAATTGTAGTATATTATACACAATTTTATACTAGTTTCTGTTAAAAAAATATTTTAAATTAATGATTGTTCGAAATGCTACTAAACTTTTCAGATCCTTGCTATATGGTACGAGGGAATGTTGTGATGGAAGTCCAACCAAAAAATTATTTCAAAATTAGATTCTATGAAACTTTTTGAACTTCTAGTTTAGGTCAATAAATCGTAGTATATTATACACAAATTTATACTATTTTCGGTCAATTAATCAAATTAAATCGAGGATTGTTCGAAATGATACGAAACTTTCAGGTCCTTTCTATATGTTACGAGGGAATGTTATGATGGAAGTCCATGCAAAAAATTATCTCTAAATTAGTTTCTATGAATCTTTTTGAAATACTAGTTTTGTTCAAAATTTTTAGTATATTGTACACAATTTTATACTAGTTTTGGTCAAAAGTCAAATTAAATTGAGGATTGTTCGATATGCTACGATACTTTTCAAATCCTTTCTGTATGGTACGAGGGAAGGTTATGATGGAAGTCCAAGCAAAAAAATATCTCAAAATTAGATTCTAGGAAACTTTTTGAAATGCTAGTTTATGTCAAAAAATCGTAGTATATTATACACAATTTTATTATAGTTTCGGTCAAAAAATCAAATTAAATCGAGGATTGTTCGAAATGCTACGAAGCTATTCAGATCCTATTTATATGTTACTAGGCAATGTTATGATGGAAGTCCATGCAAAACATTGTCTTAAAATAAGATGCTATGAATCGTTTTGAAATACTAGTTTCGCTCAAAAATCGTAGTATATTATACACAATTTTATACTAGTTTCGGTCAAAAATTAAAAATAAATCGAGGATTGTTTGAAATGCTACGAAATATTTTTGATCCTTTCTATATGGTACGAGGGAATGTTATGATGGAAGTCCAAGCAAAAAAACTTATCTCAAAATTAGATTATATGCATCTTTTTGAAATGCTAGTTTAGCTTAAAAAATCGTAGTATATTATACACAATTTTATACTAGTTTCTGTTAAAAAAATATTTTAAATTAATGATTGTTCGAAATGCTACTAAACTTTTCAGATCCTTGCTATATGGTACGAGGGAATGTTGTGATGGAAGTCCAACAAAAAAATTATTTCAAAATTAGATTCTATGAAACTTTTTGAACTTCTAGTTTAGGTCAATAAATCGTAGTATATTATACACAAATTTATACTATTTTCGGTCAAATAATTAAATTAAATCGAGGATTGTTCGAAATGATACGAAACTTTCAGGTCCTTTCTATATGTTACGAGGGAATGTTATGATGGAAGTCCATGCAAAAAATTATCTCAAAATTAGTTTCTATGAATCTTTTTGAAATACTAGTTTTGGTCAAAATTTTTAGTATATTGTACACAATTTTATACTAGTTTTGGTCAAAAGTCAAATTAAATTGAGGATTGTTCGATATGCTACGATACTTTTCAAATCCTTTCTGTATGGTACGAGGGAAGGTTATGATGGAAGTCCAAGCAAAAAAATATCTCAAAATTAGATTCTAGGAAACTTTTTGAAATGCTAGTTTATGTCAAAAAATCGTAGTATATTATACACAATTTTATTATAGTTTCGGTCAAAAAATCAAATTAAATCGAGGATTGTTCGAAATGCTACGAAGCTATTCAGATCCTATTTATATGTTACTAGGCAATGTTATGATGGAAGTCCATGAAAAACATTGTCTTAAAATAAGATGCTATGAATCATTTTGAAATACTAGTTTCGCTCAAAAATCATAGTATATTATACACAATTTTATAATAGTTTCGGTCAAAAATTAAAAATAAATCGAGGATTGTTTGAAATGCTACGAAAATTTTTTGATCCTTTCTATATGGTACGAGGGAAGGTTATGATGGAAGTCCAAGCAAAAAAACTTATCTCAAAATTAGATTATATGCATCTTTTTGAAATGCTAGTTTAGCTCAAAAAATTGTAGTATATTATACACAATTTCATACTAGTTTTAGTCAAAAAATTATATTAAATTAATGATTGTTCGAAATGCTACTAAACTTTTCAGATCCTTTCTATATGGTACGAGGGAATGTTGTGATGGAAGTCCAACCAAAAAATTATTTCAAAATTAGATTCTATGAAACTTTTTGAACTTCTAGTTTAGGTCAATAAATCGTAGTATATTATACACAAATTTATACTATTTTCGATCAAATAATCAAATTAAATCGAGGATTGTTCGAAATGATACGAATCTTTTAGGTCCTTTCTATATGTTACGAGGGAATGTTATGATGGAAGTCCATGCAAAAAATTATCTCAAAATTAGATTTTATGAATCTTTTTGAAATACTAGTTTCGGTTAAAAATTGTAGTATATTATACACAATTTTATACTAGTTTTGGTCAAAAGTCAAATTAAATTGAGGATTGTTCGATATGCTACGAAACTTTTCAAATCCTTTCTGTATGGTACGAGGGAAGGTTATGATGGAAGTCCAAGCAAAAAAATATCTCAAAATTAGATTCTAGGAAACTTTTTGAAATGCTAGTTTATGTCAAAAAATCGTAGTATATTATACACAATTTTATTATAGTTTCAGTCAAAAAATCACATTAAATCGAGGATTGTTCGAAATGCTACGAAGCTATTCAGATCCTATTTATATGTTACTAGGCAATGTTATGATGGAAGTCCATGAAAAACATTTTCTTAAAATAAGATGCTATGAATCGTTTTGAAATACTAGTTTCGCTCAAAAATCGTAGTATATTATACACAATTTTATACTAGTTTCGGTCAAAAATTAAAAATAAATCGAGGATTGTTTGAAATGCTACGAAATATTTTTGATCCTTTCTATATGGTACGAGGGAAGGTTATGATGGAAGTCCAAGCAAAAAAACTTATCTCAAAATTAGATTATATGCATCTTTTTGAAATGCTAGTTTAGCTCAAAAAATCGTAGTATATTATACACAATTTCATACTAGTTTTAGTCAAAAAATTATATTAAATTAATGATTGTTCGAAATGCTACTAAAATTTTCAGATCCTTTCTATATGGTACGAGGTAATGTTGTGATGGAAGTCCAACCAAAAAATTATTTCAAAATTACATTCTATGAAACTTTTTGAACTTCTAGTTTAGGTCAATAAATCGTAGTATATTATACACAAATTTATACTATTTTCGGTCAAATAATCAAATTAAATCGAGGATTGTTCGAAATGATACGAAACTTTCAGGTCCTTTCTATATGCTACGAGGGAATGTTATGATGGAAGTCCATGCAAAAAATTATCTCAAAATTAGATTCTATGAATCTTTTTGAAATACTAGTTTCGGTCAAAAATTGTAGTATATTATACACAATGTTTTACTAGTTTTGGTCAAAAGTCAAATTAAATTGAGGATTGTTCGATATGCTACGAAACTTTTCAAATCCTTTCTGTATGGTACGAGGGAAGGTTATGATGGAAGTCCAAGCAAAAAAATATCTCAAAATTAGATTCTAGGAAACTTTTTGAAATGCTAGTTTATGTCAAAAAATCATAGTATATTATACACAATTTTATTATAGTTTCGGTCAAAAAATCACATTAAATCGAGGATTGTTCGAAATGCTACGAAGCTATTCAGATCCTATTTATATGTTACTAGGCAATGTTATGATGGAAGTCCATGAAAAACATTTTCTTAAAATAAGATGCTATGAATCGTTTTGAAATACTAGTTTCTCTCAAAAATCGTAGTATATTATACACAATTTTATACTAGTTTCGGTCAAAAATTAAAAATAAATCGAGGATTGTTTGAAATGCTACGAAATATTTTTGATCCTTTCTATATGGTACGAGGGAAGGTTAATATGGAAGTCCAAGCAAAAAAACTTATCTCAAAATTAGATTATATGCATCTTTTTGAAATGCTAGTTTAGCTCAAAAAATCGTAGTATTTTAAACACAATTTCATACTAGTTTTAGTCAAAAAATTATATTAAATTAATGATTGTTCGAAATGCTACTAAAATTTTCAGATCCTTTCTATATGGTACGAGGGAATGTTGTGATGGAAGTCCAACCAAAAAATTATTTCAAAATTACATTCTATGAAACTTTTTGAACTTCTAGTTTAGGTCAATAAATCGTAGTATATTATACACAAATTTATACTATTTTCGGTCAAATAATCAAATTAAATCGAGGATTGTTCGAAATGATACGAAACTTTCAGGTCCTTTCTATATGCTACGAGGGAATGTTATGATGGAAGTCCATGCAAAAAATTATCTCAAAATTAGATTATATGCATCTTTTTGAAATGCTAGTTTAGCTCAAAAAATTGTAGTATATTATACACAATTTCATACTAGTTTTAGTCAAAAAATTATATTAAATTAATGATTGTTCGAAATGCTACTAAACTTTTCAGATCCTTTCTATATGGTACGAGGGAATGTTGTGATGGAAGTCCAACCAAAAAATTATTTCAAAATTAGATTCTATGAAACTTTTTGAACTTCTAGTTTAGGTCAATAAATCGTAGTATATTATACACAAATTTATACTATTTTCGATCAAATAATCAAATTAAATCGAGGATTGTTCGAAATGATACGAATCTTTTAGGTCCTTTCTATATGTTACGAGGGAATGTTATGATGGAAGTCCATGCAAAAAATTATCTCAAAATTAGATTCTATGAATCTTTTTGAAATACTAGTTTCGGTTAAAAATTGTAGTATATTATACACAATTTTATACTAGTTTTGGTCAAAAGTCAAATTAAATTGAGGATTGTTCGATATGCTACGAAACTTTTCAAATCCTTTCTGTATGGTACGAGGGAAGGTTATGATGGAAGTCCAAGCAAAAAAAATCTCAAAATTAGATTCTAGGAAACTTTTTGAAATGCTAGTTTATGTCAAAAAATCGTAGTATATTATACACAATTTTATTATAGTTTCAGTCAAAAAATCACATTAAATCGAGGATTGTTCGAAATGCTACGAAGCTATTCAGATCCTATTTATATGTTACTAGGCAATGTTATGATGGAAGTCCATGAAAAACATTTTCTTAAAATAAGATGCTATGAATCGTTTTGAAATACTAGTTTCGCTCAAAAATCGTAGTATATTATACACAATTTTATACTAGTTTCGGTCAAAAATTAAAAATAAATCGAGGATTGTTTGAAATGCTACGAAATATTTTTGATCCTTTCTATATGGTACGAGGGAAGGTTATGATGGAAGTCCAAGCAAAAAAACTTATCTCAAAATTAGATTATATGCATCTTTTTGAAATGCTAGTTTAGCTCAAAAAATCGTAGTATATTATACACAATTTCATACTAGTTTTAGTCAAAAAATTATATTAAATTAATGATTGTTCGAAATGCTACTAAAATTTTCAGATCCTTTCTATATGGTACGAGGGAATGTTGTGATGGAAGTCCAACCAAAAAATTATTTCAAAATTACATTCTATGAAACTTTTTGAACTTCTAGTTTAGGTCAATAAATCGTATTATATTATACACAAATTTATACTATTTTTGGTCAAATAATCAAATTAAATCGAGGATTGTTCGAAATGATACGAAACTTTCAGGTCCTTTCTATATGCTATGAGGGAATGTTATGATAGAAGTCCATGCAAAAAATTATCTCAAAATTAGATTCTATGAATCTTTTTGAAATACTAGTTTCGGTCAAAAATTGTAGTATATTATACACAATTTTTTACTAGTTTTGGTCAAAAGTCAAAGTAAATTGAGGATTGTTCGATATGCTACGAAACTTTTCAAATCCTTTCTGTATGGTACGAGGGAAGGTTATGATGGAAGTCCAAGCAAAAAAATATCTCAAAATTAGATTCTAGGAAACTTTTTGAAATGCTAGTTTATGTCAAAAAATCGTAGTATATTATACACAATTTTATTATAGTTTCAGTCAAAAAATCACATTAAATTGAGGATTGTTCGAAATGCTACGAAGCTATTCAGATCCTATTTATATGTTACTAGGCAATGTTATGATGGAAGTCCATGATAAACATTTTCTTAAAATAAGATGCTATGAATCGTTTTGAAATACTAGTTTCGCTCAAAAATCGTAGTATATTATACACAATTTTATACTAGTTTCGGTCAAAAATTAAAAATAAATCGAGGATTGTTTGAAATGCTACGAAATATTTTTGATCCTTTCTATATGGTACGAGGGAAGGTTATGATGGAAGTCCAAGCAAAAAAACTTATCTCAAAATTAGATTATATGCATCTTTTTGAAATGCTAGTTTAGCTCAAAAAATCGTAGTATATTATACACAATTTCATACTAGTTTTAGTCAAAAAATTATATTAAATTAATGATTGTTCGAAATGCTACTAAAATTTTCAGATCCTTTCTATATGGTACGAGGTAATGTTGTGATGGAAGTCCAACCAAAAAATTATTTCAAAATTACATTCTATGAAACTTTTTGAACTTCTAGTTTAGGTCAATAAATCGTAGTATATTATACACAAATTTATACTATTTTCGGTCAAATAATCAAATTAAATCGAGGATTGTTCGAAATGATACGAAACTTTCAGGTCCTTTCTATATGCTACGAGGGAATGTTATGATGGAAGTCCATGCAAAAAATTATCTCAAAATTAGATTCTATGAATCTTTTTGAAATACTAGTTTCGGTCAAAAATTGTAGTATATTATACACAATGTTTTACTAGTTTTGGTCAAAAGTCAAATTAAATTGAGGATTGTTCGATATGCTACGAAACTTTTCAAATCCTTTCTGTATGGTACGAGGGAAGGTTATGATGGAAGTCCAAGCAAAAAAATATCTCAAAATTAGATTCTAGGAAACTTTTTGAAATGCTAGTTTATGTCAAAAAATCGTAGTATATTATACACAATTTTATTATAGTTTCGGTCAAAAAATCACATTAAATCGAGGATTGTTCGAAATGCTACGAAGCTATTCAGATCCTATTTATATGTTACTAGGCAATGTTATGATGGAAGTCCATGAAAAACATTTTCTTAAAATAAGATGCTATGAATCGTTTTGAAATACTAGTTTCTCTCAAAAATCGTAGTATATTATACACAATTTTATACTAGTTTCGGTCAAAAATTAAAAATAAATCGAGGATTGTTTGAAATGCTACGAAATATTTTTGATCCTTTCTATATGGTACGAGGGAAGGTTAATATGGAAGTCCAAGCAAAAAAACTTATCTCAAAATTAGATTATATGCATCTTTTTGAAATGCTAGTTTAGCTCAAAAAATCGTAGTATTTTAAACACAATTTCATACTAGTTTTAGTCAAAAAATTATATTAAATTAATGATTGTTCGAAATGCTACTAAAATTTTCAGATCCTTTCTATATGGTACGAGGGAATGTTGTGATGGAAGTCCAACCAAAAAATTATTTCAAAATTACATTCTATGAAACTTTTTGAACTTCTAGTTTAGGTCAATAAATCGTAGTATATTATACACAAATTTATACTATTTTCGGTCAAATAATCAAATTAAATCGAGGATTGTTCGAAATGATACGAAACTTTCAGGTCCTTTCTATATGCTACGAGGGAATGTTATGATGGAAGTCCATGCAAAAAATTATCTCAAAATTAGATTCTATGAATCTTTTTGAAATACTAGTTTCGGTCAAAAATTGTAGTATATTATACACAATTTTATACTAGTTTTGGTCAAAAGTCAAATTAAATTGAGGATTTTTCGATATGCTACGAAACTTTTCAAATCCTTTCTGTATGGTACGAGGGAAGGTTATGATGGAAGTCCAAGCAAAAAAATATCTCAAAATTAGATTCTAGGAAACTTTTTGAAATGCTAGTTTATGTCAAAAAATCGTAGTATATTATACACAATTTTATTATAGTTTCGGTCAAAAAATCACATTAAATCGAGGATTGTTCGAAATGCTACGAAGCTATTCAGATCCTATTTATATGTTACTAGGCAATGTTATGATGGAAGTCCATGAAAAACATTTTCTTAAAATAAGATGCTATGAATCGTTTTGAAATACTAGTTTCTCTCAAAAATCGTAGTATATTATACACAATTTTATACTAGTTTCGGTCAAAAATTAAAAATAAATCGAGGATTGTTTGAAATGCTACGAAATTTTTTTGATCCTTTCTATATGGTACGAGGGAAGGTTATGATGGAAGTCCAAGCAAAAAAACTTATCTCAAAATTAGATTATATGCATCTTTTTGAAATGCTAGTTTAGCTTAAAAAATTGTAGTATATTATACACAATTTTATACTAGTTTCTGTTAAAAAAATATTTTAAATTAATGATTGTTCGAAATGCTACTAAACTTTTCAGATCCTTGCTATATGGTACGAGGGAATGTTGTGATGGAAGTCCAACCAAAAAATTATTTCAAAATTAGATTCTATGAAACTTTTTGAACTTCTAGTTTAGGTCAATAAATCGTAGTATATTATACACAAATTTATACTATTTTCGGTCAAATAATCAAATTAAATCGAGGATTGTTCGAAATGATACGAAACTTTCAGGTCCTTTCTATATGTTACGAGGGAATGTTATGATGGAAGTCCATGCAAAAAATTATCTCAAAATTAGTTTCTATGAATCTTTTTGAAATACTAGTTTTGGTCAAAAATTTTAGTATATTGTACACAATTTTATACTAGTTTTGGTCAAAAATCAAATTAAATTGAGGATTGTTCGATATGCTACGATACTTTTCAAATCCTTTCTGTATGGTACGAGGGAAGGTTATGATGGAAGTCCAAGCAAAAAAATATCTCAAAATTAGATTCTAGGAAACTTTTTGAAATGCTAGTTTATGTCAAAAAATCGTAGTATATTATACACAATTTTATTATAGTTTCGGTCAAAAAATCAAATTAAATCGAGGATTATTTGAAATGCTACGAAGCTATTCAGATCCTATTTATATGTTACTAGGCAATGTTATGATGGAAGTCCATGAAAAACATTGTCTTAAAATAAGATGCTATGAATCGTTTTGAAATACTAGTTTTGCTCAAAAATCGTAGTATATTATACACAATTTTATACTAGTTTCGGTCAAAAATTAAAAATAAATCGAGGATTGTTTGAAATGCTACGAAATATTTTTGATCCTTTCTATATGGTACGAGGGAAGGTTATGATGGAAGTCCAAGCAAAAAAACTTATCTCAAAATTAGATTATATGCATCTTTTTGAAATGCTAGTTTAGCTCAAAAAATCGTAGTATATTATACACAATTTCATACTAGTTTTAGTCAAAAAATTATATTAAATTAATGATTGTTCGAAATGCTACTAAAATTTTCAGATCCTTTCTATATGGTACGAGGGAATGTTGTGATGGAAGTCCAACCAAAAAATTATTTCAAAATTACATTCTATGAAACTTTTTGAACTTCTAGTTTAGGTCAATAAATCGTAGTATATTATACACAAATTTATACTATTTTCGGTCAAATAATCAAATTAAATCGAGGATTGTTCAAAATGATACGAAACTTTCAGGTCCTTTCTATATGTTATGAGGGAATGTTATGATGGAAGTCCATGCAAAAAATTATCTCAAAATTAGATTCTATGAATCTTTTTGAAATACTATTTCGGTTAAAAATTGTAGTATATTATACACAATTTTATACTAGTTTTGGTCAAAAGTCAAATTAAATTGAGGATTTTTCGATATGCTACGAAACTTTTCAAATCCTTTCTGTATGGTACGAGGGAAGGTTATGATGGAAGTCCAAGGAAAAAAATATCTCAAAATTAGATTCTAGGAAACTTTTTGAAATGCTAGTTTATGTCAAAAAATCGTAGTATATTATACACAATTTTATTATAGTTTCGGTCAAAAAATCACATTAAATCGAGGATTTTTCGAAATGCTACGAAGCTATTCAGATCCTATTTATATGTTACTAGGCAATGTTATGATGGAAGTCCATGAAAAACATTTTCTTAAAATAAGATGCTATGAATCGTTTTGAAATACTAGTTTCGCTCAAAAATCGTAGTATATTATACACAATTTTATACTAGTTTCGGTCAAAAATTAAAAATAAATCGAAGATTGTTTGAAATGCTACGAAATATTTTTGATCCTTTCTATATGGTACGAGGGAAGGTTATGATGGAAGTCCAAGCAAAAAAACTTATCTCAAAATTAGATTATATGCATCTTTTTGAAATGCTAGTTTAGCTCAAAAAATCGTAGTATATTATACACAATTTCATACTAGTTTTAGTCAAAAAATTATATTAAATTAATGATTGTTCGAAATGCTACTAAAATTTTCAGATCCTTTCTATATGGTACGAGGGAATGTTGTGATGGAAGTCCAACCAAAAAATTATTTCAAAATTACATTCTATGAAACTTTTTGAACTTCTAGTTTAGGTCAATAAATCGTAGTATATTATACACAAATTTATACTATTTTCGGTCAAATAATCAAATTAAATCGAGGATTGTTCGAAATGATACGAAAATTTCAGGTCCTTTCTATATGCTACGAGGGAATGTTATGATGGAAGTCCATGCAAAAAATTATCTCAAAATTAGATTCTATGAATCTTTTTGAAATACTAGTTTCGGTCAAAAATTGTAGTATATTATACACAATTTTTTACTAGTTTTGGTCAAAAGTCAAATTAAATTGAGGATTGTTCGATATGCTACGAAACTTTTCAAATCCTTTCTGTATGGTACGAGGGAAGGTTATGATGGAAGTCCAAGCAAAAAAATATCTCAAAATTAGATTCTAGGAAACTTTTTGAAATGCTAGTTTATGTCAAAAAATCGTAGTATATTATACACAAATTTATTATAGTTTCGGTCAAAAAATCACATTAAATCGAGGATTGTTCGAAATGCTACGAAGCTATTTAGATCCTATTTATATGTTACTAGGCAATGTTATGATGGAAGTCCATGCAAAACATTGTCTTAAAATAAGATGCTATGAATCGTTTTGAAATACTAGTTTCGCTCAAAAATCGTAGTATATTATACACAATTTTATACTAGTTTCGGTCAAAAATTAAAAATAAATCGAGGATTGTTTGAAATGCTACGAAATTTTTTTGATCCTTTCTATATGGTACGAGGGAAGGTTATGATGGAAGTCCAAGCAAAAAAACTTATCTCAAAATTAGATTATATGCATCTTTTTGAAATGCTAGTTTAGCTTAAAAAATTGTAGTATATTATACAAAATTTTATACTAGTTTCTGTTAAAAAAATATTTTAAATTAATGATTGTTCGAAATGCTACTAAACTTTTCAGATCCTTGCTATATGGTACGAGGGAATGTTGTGATGGAAGTCCAACCAAAAAATTATTTCAAAATTATATTCTATGAAACTTTTTGAACTTCTAGTTTAGGTCAATAAATCGTAGTATATTATACACAAATTTATACTATTTTCGGTCAAATAATAAAATTAAATCGAGGATTTTCGAAATGATACGAAACTTTCAGGTCCTTTCTATATGTTACGAGGGAATGTTATGATGGAAGTCCATGCAAAAAATTATCTCAAAATTAGTTTCTATGAATCTTTTTGAAATACTAGTTTTGGTCAAAAATTTTAGTATATTGTACACAATTTTATACTAGTTTTGGTCAAAAGTCAAATTAAATTGAGGATTGTACGATATGCTACGATACTTTTCAAATCCTTTCTGTATGGTACGAGGGAAGGTAATGATGGAAGTCCAAGCAAAAAAATATCTCAAAATTAGATTCTAGGAAACTTTATGAAATGCTAGTTAATGTCAAAAAATCGTAGTATATTATACACAATTTTATTATAGTTTCGGTCAAAAAATCAAATTAAACCGAGGATTATTTGAAATGCTATGAAGCTATTCAGATCCTATTTATATGTTACTAGGCAATGTTATGATGGAAGTCCATGAAAAACATTGTCTTAAAATAAGATGCTATGAATCGTTTTGAAATACTAGTTTTGCTCAAAAATCGTAAAATATTATAAACAATTTTATACTAGTTTCGGTCAAAAATTAAAAATAAATCGAGGATTGTTTGAAATGCTACGAAATATTTTTGATCCTTTCTATATGGTACGAGGGAAGGTTATGATGGAAGTCCAAGCAAAAAAACTTATCTCAAAATTAGATTATATGCATCTTTTTGAAATGCTAGTTTAGCTCAAAAAATCGTAGTATATTATACACAATTTCATACTAGTTTTAGTCAAAAAATTATATTAAATTAATGATTGTTCGAAATGCTACTAAAATTTTCAGATCCTTTCTATATGGTACGAGGGAATGTTGTGATGGAAGTCCAACCAAAAAATTATTTCAAAATTAGATTCTATGAAACTTTTTGAACTTCTAGTTTAGGTCAATAAATCGTAGTATATTATACACAAATTTAAACTATTTTTGGTCAAATAATCAAATTAAATCGAGGATTGTTCGAAATGATACGAAACTTTCAGGTCCTTTCTATATGTTACGAGGGAATGTTATGATGGAAGTCCATGCAAAAAATTATCTCAAAATTAGATTTTATGAATCTTTTTGAAATACTAGTTTCGGTCAAAAATAGTAGTATATTATACACAATTTTATACTAGTATTGGTCAAAAGTCAAATTAAATTGAGGATTGTTCGATATGCTACGAAACTTTTCAAATCCTTTCTGTATGGTACGAGGGAAGGTTATGATGGAAGTCCAAACAAAAAAATATCTCAAAATTAGATTCTAGGAAACTTTTTGAAATGTTAGTTTATGTCAAAAAAATCGTAGTATATTATACACAATTTTATTATAGTTTCGGTCAAAAAATCAAATTAAATCAAGGATTGTTCGAAATGCTAGGAAGTTATTCAGATCCTATTTATATGTTACTAGGCAATGTTATGATGGAAGTCCATGCAAAACATTGTCTTAAAATAAGATGCTATGAAACGTTTTGAAATACTAGTTTCTCTCAAAAATCGTAGTATATTATACACAATTTTATACTAGTTTCGGTCAAAAATTAAAAATAAATCGAGGATTGTTTCAAATGCTACGAAATTTTTTTGATCCTTTTTATATGGTACGAGGGAAGGTTATGTTGGAAGTCCAAGCAATAAAATTATCTGAAAATTAGATTATATGCATCTTTTTGAAATGCTAGTTTAGCTTAAAAAATCGTAGTATATTATACACAATTTTATACTAGTTTCGGTTAAAAAAATATATTAAATTAATGATTGATCGAAATGCTACTAAACTTTTCAGATCCTTGCTATATGGTACGAGGGAATGTTGTGATGGAAGTCCAACCAAAAAATTATTTCAAAATTAGATTCTATGAAACTTTTAGAACTTCTCGTTTAGGTCAATAAATCGTAGTATATTATACACAAATTCATACAATTTTCGGTCAAATAATCAAATTAAATCGAGGATTGTTCGAAATGATACGAAACTTTCAGGTCCTTTCTATATGTTACGAGGGAATGTTATGATGGAAGTCCATGCAAAAAATTATCTCAAAATTAGTTTCTATGAATCTTTTTGAAATACTAGTTTCGGTCAAAAATTAAAAATAAATCGAGGATTGTTTCAAATGCTACGAAATTTTTTTGATCCTTTATATATGGTACGAGGGAAGGTTATGTTGGAAGTCCAAGCAATAAAATTATCTGAAAATTAGATTATATGCATCTTTTTGAAATGCTAGTTTAGCTTAAAAAATCGTAGTATATTATACACAATTTTATACTAGTTTCGGTTAAAAAAATATATTAAATTAATGATTGATCGAAATGCTACTAAACTTTTCAGATCCTTGCTATATGGTACAAGGGAATGTTGTGATGGAAGTCCAACCAAAAAATTATTTCAAAATTAGATTCTATGAAACTTTTTGAACTTCTAGTTTAGGTCAATAAATCGTAGTATATTATACACAAATTTATACTATTTTCGGTCAAATAATTAAATTAAATCGAGGATTGTTCGAAATGATACGAAACTTTCAGGTCCTTTCTATATGTTACGAGGGAATGTTATGATGGAAGTCCATGCAAAAAATTATCTCAAAATTAGTTTCTATGAATCTTTTTGAAATACTAGTTTTGGTCAAAAATTTTAGTATATTGTACAAAATTTTATACTAGTTTTGGTCAAAAATTTTAGTATATTGTACACAATTTTATACTAGTTTTGGTCAAAAGTCAAATTAAATTGAGGATTGTTCGATATGCTACGGTACTTTTCAAATCCTTTCTGTATGGTACGAGGGAAGGTTATGATGGAAGTCCAAGCAAAAAAATATCTCAAAATTAGATTCTAGGAAACTTTTTGAAATGCTAGTTTATGTCAAAAAATCGTAGTATATTATACACAATTTTATTATAGTTTCGGTCAAAAAATCACATTAAATCGAGGATTGTTCGAAATGCTACGAAGCTATTCAGATCCTATTTATATGTTACTAGGCAATGTTATGATGGAAGTCCATGCAAAACATTGTCTTAAAATAAGATGCTATGAATCGTTTTGAAATACTAGTTTCGCTCAAAAATCGTAGTATATTATACACAATTTTAAACTAGTTTCGGTCAAAAATGAAAAAATAAATCGAGGAATATTTGAAATGCTACGAAATATTTTTGATCCTTTCTATATGGTACGAGGGAAGGTTATGATGGAAGTTCAAGCAAAAAAACTTATCTCAAAATTAGATTATATGCATCTTTTTGAAATGCTAGTTTAGCTCAAAAAATCGTAGTATATTATACACAATTTCATACTAGTTTTGGTCAAAAAATTAAATTAAATTAATGATTGTTCGAAATGCTACTAAACTTTTCAGATCCTTTCTATATGGTACGAGGGAATGTTGTGATGGAAGTCCAACCAAAAAATTATTTCAAAATTAGATTCTATGAAACTTTTTGAACTTCTAGTTTAGGTCAATAAATCGTAGTATATTATACACAAATTTATACTATTTTCGGTCAAATAATCAAATTAAATCGAGGATTGTTCGAAATGATACGAAACTTTCAGGTCCTTTCTATATGTTACGAGGGAATGTTATGATGGAAGTCCATGCAAAAAATTATCTCAAAATTAGTTTCTATGAATCTTTTTGAACTACTAGTTTCGGTCAAAAAATTTAGTATATTATATACAATTTTATACTAGTTTTGGTTAAAAGTCAAATTAAATTGAGGATTGTTCAATATGCTACGAAACTTTTCAAATCCTTTCTGTATGGTACGAGGGAAAGTTTTGATGGAAGTCCAAGCAAAAAAATATCTCAAAATTAGATTCTAGGAAACTTTTTTAAATGCTAGTTTATGTCAAAAAATCGTAGTATATTATACCCAATTTTATTATAGTTTCGGTCAAAAAATCACATTAAATCGAGGATTGTTCGAAATGCTACGAAGCTATTCAGATCCTATTTATATGTTACTAGGCAATGGTATGATGGAAGTCCATGCAAAACATTGTCTTAAAATAAGATGCTATGAATCGTTTTGAAATACTAGTTTCGCTCAAAAATCGTAGTATATTATACACAATTTTATACTAGTTTCGGTCAAAAATTAAAAATAAATCGAGGATTGTTTGAAATGCTACGAAATTTTTTTGATCCTTTCTATATGGTACGAGGGAAGGTTATGATGGAAGTCCAAGCAAAAAAAATATCTCAAAATTAGATTATATGCATCTTTTTGAAATGCTAGTTTAGCTCAAAAAATCGTAGTATATTATACACAATTCCATACTAGTTTTGGTCAAAAAATTATATTAAATTAATGATTGTTCGAAATGCTACTAAACTTTTCAGATCCTTTCTATATGGTACGAGGGAATGTTGTGATGGAAGTCCAACCAAAACATTATTTCAAAATTAGATTCTATGAAACTTTTTGAACTTCTAGTTTAGGTCAATAAATCGTAGTATATTATACACAAATTTATACTATTTTCGGTCAAATAATCAAATTAAATCGAGGATTGTTCGAAATGATACGAAACTTTCAGGTCCTTTCTATATGTTACAAGGGAATGTTATGATGGAAGTCCATGCAAAAAATTATCTCAAAATTAGTTTCTATGAATCTTTTTGAAATACTAGTTTCGGTCAAAAATTTTAGTATATTATACACAATTTTATACTAGTTTTGGTCAAAAGTCAAATTAAATTGATGATTGTTCGATATGCTACGAAACTTTTGAAATCCTTTCTGTATGGTATGAGGGAAGGTTATGATGGAAGTCCAAGCAAAAAAATATCTCAAAATTAGATTCTAGGAAACTTTTTGAAATGCTAGTTTATGTCAAAAAATCGTAGTATATTATACACAATTTTATTATAGTTTCGGTCAAAAAATCACATTAAATCGAGGATTGTTCGAAATGCTACGAAGCTATTCAGATCCTATTTATATGTTACTAGGCAATGTTATGATGGAAGTCCATGCAAAACATTGTCTTAAAATAAGATGCTATGAATCGTTTTGAAATACTAGTTTCGCTCAAAAATCGTAGTATATTATACACAATTTTATACTAGTTTCGGTCAAAAATTAAAAATAAATCGAGGATTGTTTGAAATGCTACGAAATTTTTTTGATCCTTTCTATATGGTACGAGGGAAGGTTATGATGGAAGTCCAAGCAAAAAAAATATCTCAAAATTTGATTAAATGCATCTTTTTGAAATGCTAGTTTAGCTCAAAAAATCGTAGTATATTATACACAATTCCATACTAGTTTTGGTCAAAAAATTATATTAAATTAATGATTGTTCGAAATGCTACTAAACTTTTCAGATCCTTTCTATATGGTACGAGGGAATGTTGTGATGGAAGTCCAACCAAAAAATTATTTCAAAATTAGATTCTATGAAACTTTTTGAACTTCTAGTTTAGGTCAATAAATCGTAGTATATTATACACAAATTTATACTATTTTCGGTCAAATAATCAAATTAAATCGAGGATTGTTCGAAATGATACGAAACTTTCAGGTCCTTTCTATATGTTACAAGGGAATGTTATGATGGAAGTCCATGCAAAAAATTATCTCAAAATTAGTTTCTATGAATCTTTTTGAAATACTAGTTTCGGTCAAAAATTTTAGTATATTATACACAATTTTATACTAGTTTTGGTCAAAAGTCAAATTAAATTGATGATTGTTCGATATGCTATGAAACTTTTCAAATCCTTTCTGTATGGTATGAGGGAAGGTTATGATGGAAGTCCAAGCAAAAAAATATCTCAAAATTAGATTCTAGGAAACTTTTTGAAATGCTAGTTTATGTCAAAAAATCGTAGTATATTATACACAATTTTATTATAGTTTCGGTCAAAAAATCACATTAAATCGAGGATTGTTCGAAATGCTACGAAGCTATTCAGATCCTATTTATATGTTACTAGGCAATGTTATGATGGAAGTCCATGCAAAACATTGTCTTAAAATAAGATGCTATGAATCGTTTTGAAATACTAGTTTCGCTAAAAAATCGTAGTATATTATACACAATTTTATACTAGTTTCAGTCAAAAATTAAAAATAAATCGAGGATTGTTTGAAATGTTACGAAATTTTTTTGATCCTTTCTATATGGTACGAGGGAAGGTTATGATGGAAGTCCACGCAAAAAAATTATCTCAAAATTAGATTATATGCATCTTTTTGAAATGCTAGTTTTGCTCAAAAAATCGTAGTATATTATACACAATTTCATACTAGTTTTGGTCAAAAAATTATATTAAATTAATGATTGTTCGAAATGCTACTAATCTTTTCAGATCCTTTCTATATGGTACGGGGGAATGTTGTGATGGAAGTCCAACCAAAAAATTATTTCAAAATTAGATTCTATGAAACTTTTTGAACTTCTAGTTTAGGTCAATAAATCATAGTATATTATACACAAATTTATACTATTTTCGGTCAAATAATCAAATTAAATCGAGGGTTGTTCGAAATGATACGAAACATTCAGGTCCTTTCTATATGTTACGAGGGAATGTTATGATGGAAGTCCATGCAAAAAATTATCTCAAAATTAGTTTCTATGAATCTTTTTGAAATACTAGTTTCGGTCAAAAATTTTAGTATATTATACACAATTTTATACTAGTTTTGGTCAAAAGTCAAATTAAATTGAGGATTGTTAGATATGCTACGATACTTTTCAAATCCTTTCTGTATGGTACGAGGGAAGGTTATGATGGAAGTCCAAGCAAAAAAATATCTCAAAATTAGATTCTAGGAAACTTTTTGAAATGCTAGTTTATGTCAAAAAATCGTAGTATATTATACACAATTTTATTATAGTTTCGGTCAAAAAATCACATTAAATCGAGGATTGTTCGAAATGCTACGAAGCTATTCAGATCCTATTTATATGTTACTAGGCAATGTTATGATGGAAGTCCATGCAAAACATTGTCTTAAAATAAGATGCTATGAATCGTTTTGAAATACTAATTTCGCTCAAAAATAGTAGTATATTATACACAATTTTATACTAGTTTCGGTCAAAAATTAAAAATAAACCGAGGATTGTTTGAAATGCTACGAATTTTTTTTGATCCTTTCTATATGGTACGAGGGAAGGTTATGATGGAAGTCCAAGGAAAAAAATTATCTCAAAATTAGATTATATGCATCTTTTTGAAATGCTAGTTTAGCTCAAAAAATCGTAGTATATTATACACAATTTCATACTAGTTTTGGTCAAAAAATTATATTAAATTAATGATTGTTCGAAATGCTACTAAACTTTTCAGATCCTTTCTATATGGTACGAGGGAATGTTGTGATGGAAGTCCAACCAAAGAATTATTTCAAAAATAGATTCTATGAAACTTTTTGAACTTCTAGTTTAGGTCAATAAATCGTAGAATATTATACACAAATTTATACTATTTTCGGTCAAATAATCAAATTAAATCGAGGGTTGTTCGAAATGATACGAAACATTCAGGTCCTTTCTATATGTTACGAGGGAATGTTATGATGGAAGTCCATGCAAAAAATTATCTCAAAATTAGTTTCTATGAATCTTTTTGAAATACTAGTTTCGGTCAAAAAATTTAGTATATTATACACAATTTTATACTAGTTTTGGTCAAAAGTCAAATTAAATTGAGGATTGTTCTATATGCTACGATACTTTTCAAATCCTTTCTGTATGGTACGAGGGAAGGTTATGATGGAAGTCCAAGCAAAAAAATATCTCAATATTAGATTCTAGGAAACTTTTTGAAATGCTAGTTTATGTCAAAAAATCGTAGTATATTATACACAATTTTATTATAGTTTCGGTCAAAAAATCACATTAAATCGAGGATTGTTCGAAATGCAACGAAGCTATTCAGATCCTATTTATATGTTACTAGGCAATGTTATGATGGAAGTCCATGCAAAACATTGTCTTAAAATAAGATGCTATGAATCGTTTTGAAATACTAATTTTGCTCAAAAATCGTAGTATATTATACACAATTTTATACTAGTTTCGGTCAAAAATTAAAAATAAACCGAGGATTGTTTGAAATGCTACGAATTTTTTTTTATCCTTTCTATATGGTACGAGGGAAGGTTATGATGGAAGTCCAAGGAAAAAAATTATCTCAAAATTAGATTATATGCATCTTTTTGAAATGCTAGTTTAGCTCAAAAAATCGTAGTATATTATACACAATTTCATACTAGTTTTGGTCAAAAAATTATATTAAATTAATGATTGTTCGAAATGCTACTAAACTTTTCAGATCCTTTCTATATGGTACGAGGGAATGTTGTGATGGAAGTCCAACCAAAAAATTATTTCAAAAATAGATTCTATGAAACCTTTTGAACTTCTAGTTTAGGTCAATAAATCGTAGTATATTATACACAAATTTATACTATTTTCGGTCAAATAATCAAATTAAATCGAGGGTTGTTCGAAATGATACGAAACACTCAGGTCCTTTCTATATGTTACGAGGGAATGTTATGATGGAAGTCCATGCAAAAAATTATCTCAAAATTAGTTTCTATGAATCTTTTTGAAATACTAGTTTCGGTCAAAAATTTTAGTATATTATACACAATTTTATACTAGTTTTGGTCAAAAGTCAAATTAAATTGAGGATTGTTCTATATGCTACGATACTTTTCAAATCCTTTCTGTATGGTACGAGGGAAGGTTATGATGGAAGTCCAAGCAAAAAAATATCTCAATATTAGATTCTAGGAAACTTTTTGAAATGCTAGTTTATGTCAAAAAATCGTAGTATATTATACACAATTTTATTATAGTTTCGGTCAAAAAATCACATTAAATCGAGGATTGTTCGAAATGCTACGAAGCTATTCAGATCCTATTTATATGTTACTAGGCAATGTTATGATGGAAGTCCATGCAAAACATTGTCTTAAAATAAGATGCTATGAATCGTTTTGAAATACTAATTTCGCTCAAAAATCGTAGTATATTATACACAATTTTATACTAGTTTCGGTCAAAAATTAAAAATAAACCGAGGATTGTTTGAAATGCTACGAATTTTTTTGATCCTTTCTATATGGTACGAGGGAAGGTTATGATGGAAGTCCAAGCAAAAAAATTATCTCAAAATTAGATTATATGCATCTTTTTGAAATGCTAGTTTAGCTCAAAAAATCGTAGTATATTATACACAACTTCATACTAGTTTTGGTCAAAAAATTATATTAAATTAATGATTGTTCGAAATGCTACTAAACTTTTCAGATCCTTTCTATATGGTACGAGGGAATGTTGTGATGGAAGTCCAACAAAAAAATTATTTCAAAATTAGATTCTATGAAACTAATTGAACTTCTAGTTTAGGTCAATAAATCGTAGTATATTATACACAAATTTAAACTATTTTCGGTCAAATAATCAAATTAAATCGAGGATTGTTCGAAATGATACGAAACTTTCAGGTCCTTTCTATATGTTACGAGGGAATGTTATGATGGAAGTCCATGCAAAAAATTATCTCAAAATTAGTTTCTATGAATCTTTTTGAAATACTAGTTTCGGTCAAAAATTTTAGTATATTATACACAATTTTATACTAGTTTTGGTCAAAAGTCAAATTAAATTGAGGATTGTTCGATATGCTACGATACTTTTCAAATCCTTTCTGTATGGTACGAGGGAAGGTTATGATGGAAGTCCAAGCAAAAAAATATCTCAAAATTAGATTCTAGGAAACTTTTTGAAATGCTAGTTTATGTCAAAAAATCGTAGTATATTATACACAATTTTATTATAGTTTCGGTCAAAAAATCAAATTATATCGAGGATTGTTCGAAATTCTACGAAGCTATTCAGATCCTATTTATATGTTACTAGGCAATGTTATGATGGAAGTCCATGCAAAACATTGTCTTAAAATAAGATGCTATGAATCGTTTTGAAATACTAGTTTCGCTCAAAAATCGTAGTATATTATACACAATTTTATACTAGTTTCGGTCAAAAATTAAAAATAAATCGAGGATTGTTTGAAATGCTACTAATTTTTTTTGATCCTTTCTATATGGTACGAGGGAAGGTTATGATGGAAGTCCAAGCAAAAAAATTATCTCAAAATTAGATTATATGCATCTTTTAGAAATGCTAGTTTAGCTCAAAAAATCGTAGTATATTATACACAATTTCATACTAGTTTTGGTCAATAAATTATATTAAATTAATGATTGTTCGAAATGCTACTAAACTTTTCAGATCCTTTCTATATGGTACGAGGGAATGTTGTGATGGAAGTCCAACCAAAAAATTATTTCAAAATTAGATTCTATTAAACTTTTTGAACTTCTAGTTTAGGTTAATAAATCGTTGTATATTATACACAAATTTATACTATTTTCGGTCAAATAATCAAATTAAATCGAGGATTGTTCGAAATGATACGAAACTTTCAGGTCCTTTCTATATGTTACGAGGGAATGTTATGATGGAAGTCCATGCAAAAAATTATCTCAAAATTAGTTTCTATGAATCTTTTGAAATACTAGTTTTGGTAAAAAATTTTAGTATATTATACACAATTTTATACTAGTTTTGGTCAAAAGTCAAATTAAATTGAGGATTGTTCTATATGCTACGATACTTTTCAAATCCTTTCTGTATGGTACGAGGGAAGGTTATGATGGAAGTCCAAGCAAAAAAATATCTCAATATTAGATTCTAGGAAACTTTTTGAAATGCTAGTTTATGTCAAAAAATCGTAGTATATTATACACAATTTTATTATAGTTTCGGTCAAAAAATCACATTAAATCGAGGATTGTTCGAAATGCTACGAAGCTATTCAGATCCTATTTATATGTTACTAGGCAATGTTATGATGGAAGTCCATGCAAAACATTGTCTTAAAATAAGATGCTATGAATCGTTTTGAAATACTAATTTCGCTCAAAAATCGTAGTATATTATACACAATTTTATACTAGTTTCGGTCAAAAATTAAAAATAAACCGAGGATTGTTTGAAATGCTACGAATTTTTTTTGATCCTTTCTATATGGTACGAGGGAAGGTTATGATGGAAGTCCAAGCAAAAAAATTATCTCAAAATTAGATTATATGCATCTTTTTGAAATGCTAGCTCAAAAAATCTTAGTATATTATACACAATTTCATACTAGTTTCGGTCAAAAAATCAAATTAAATCGAGGATTGTTCGAAATGCTACGAAGCTATTCAGATCCTATTTATATGTTACTAGGCAATGTTGTGATGGAAGTCCATGCAAAACATTGTCTTAAAAATAGATTCTATGAAACATTATCGTAGTATATTATACACAATTTTGTACTGGTTTCGGTCAAAAAATAAAATTAAATCGAGGATTGTTTGAAATGCTATGTGTAACGCCTTAATTTTCATATTTCTTTTTGTGAAATAAATATTAATATTTTAATGGTATAATTGTATTAATTGGTGAAGAGAGTATTTTATGAGAATAATAATAATAATAATAATATAAGGTGTACTATTATAATGTTGTTATTATTTAAATAAAATAAACAAAAAGAGTTAGTTAGAGGTTTAAGGGGCAAAGGTGGAATTGTTGTTTTATGAAAAGAGGAATTAGGGAAACAAACCTCATTCATCGTATTTTTGACGAAGAACAGAGAGGTCTGGAGAAAGAGGAGAAGAAGGGCAAGGTCAAGGATCGTAGATCACCAAGACCAAAAGTTGTGAAGGAAAGCTTCGATTTTAAGGTAAGGGGGGAGAAAAGGGTTTATGATTTGTGATAGGACATAGAAGGGTAATTGGGAGTTCCTTCCTCCCTTATGTATTGTAAGAGATTATGATAATAATGATTGAATTGATGCAATATTGTGAAATTGTTGATGAATATGATTATATGATGTGTTTTGAAAATATATTTGGTGTTGTGTGTTTGGTATTGGGAGGAATGGCATATGAAGGTTATGGGGGATATGATGAACAGAGAAGAGGATTAAACCTCATAGATTCCCTAATTTGATCTAGGAAAGTTTATTAATAAAACTAGTTGAGGTTATATGTATAAATGGATAATAAACATGTGAATTGGTTGGTTTTGAGTGCTAAATTCGACCTAGAATGATTGGGGTTCGTACAGGTGAGGAAGGAGGAAGAAAATGAGAAAAACTAAAAATCAAAATTTCGGGAGTCAGGTGCCCTGACACGGGCCGTGTCCCATGACACGGGTGGCCGTGTCAGGCTACGGGAAATAGGTTTTTGGTGAATTTGAGGGGAGTGTCCCCAGGCCACCTGACACGGGCCGTGTCAGGGGACACGGGAGGCCGTGTCAGGCCCCTGTAAATGTAATTTTTCATCCGTTTTAAGGTGGATTTGACTCATTCTTCCAATTAGGATTATATTAGTGAAATAAGACTTTGAGGATGTTCTAATAGTGAATAGGACTTGATGATTAGTTGCATAAGAAATCCTAAGTGTTTAATTGAATTATATGAATATGTAGATTGTTATAATTGTGAATAACATGAGATATGTGTATGCTCTGTGTGTGAATAAGATGCACTGATGATTGGTTGATGAGATCATGAGGATCGTAAAGCATGATGTGTTCATGTGTATTGTGATATGGTATGCGTTGTTGTGTCTGCATGTGTATACTGTCATACCCCAAATTTTTCCTACCCGCACCATTTTACTGTCTAATCATGATTTAAAAATTCAAAAATATGTACTACTTTATTTCTCTGTCTGATATTCGAAAACGGAAAAATAATGCGTTTATTTCTCTTTAAATTTAAAATTTCATATTTTTAAAAAAAATTATCATAAGCATTTTATTTTATTTTTCATTATTCGGTCATTGTTCAAAAGTTATAAAAAAACTTTTCCTTACTTTTATTATTTTTATTACTATTATTGTTATTATTAGTTCTATTATTATTTATTAGTGTTTTCATTTTATTTTTTTTATTAAAATCTATCATTATTTCTAGAACCGTTTTTATTATTACTAAACCATTTCTCTAAACCCATTAGTCTTTCTTTTTAGGCCCATTATTAAGAATATGCTAAAAAAAATATATTTCTATTATTCGTTATTAGCATTATTTAAATTTAGTTTTTATTTATTATTATTACTTTTGTTGTTATTAGTTTTTTTATTTTCATGTTATTATTACCCTATTAAGTATTATTATTATTATTATTATTCTTTATTTATTTCACAAAATCCAAAAGCATTATATAGTCTGGCCCTTTTATTTTTTATTTTAATTTTAACGGTATATAGCCTGGCCACAATCCACTACCTCCAATACACATCCAGCACAGCAACGCACAAAATCAAAAAGGCTACCATAAACTTCCCACTCACTATTAGAGCTCCCACTCTTTTTTTTTCTCTCTCTCAGTACAACACTCACCTCACTCACATTTCTCTCTTTTGTATAACAAGACGTTTTTACATTATACACACACAATACAAGGGACTACCCACAATTCTCTCTACCACACCTTCATCATCACCATCCTACAAACTATTTTTTTCTCATAATCACAATTTGTTGCTCCTTTTTGTCTCACTAAATCACTAAAACTCAAACAAACTTCAAACCACGCACCAACCTCTTTGCAAAATATCCAACAACCAAACACAGTAAATTCACCATATTTCTTTTCCACTTTCTCCATCCTCACAAACCTGTGAAACTTAACAAGAACCTTCGCCTCGGAACCACCTCATCAAACCAGCTCCACCCTGTCAAGCCATACCCGAAACAGAACTGAACATAGTGACCCAACCCCTCTGTTTCTCGTTTCAACAACAAACAACCCTTTTTGCGAAACCTTCACCGCTGAAACAAACCATACCACCTACACCAAAATCTACAGAAAACCAGAAGAAGTCTCACACAAACAATTTTAGTTGCAACCTCAAAAATAAAAAAAGTGCAGAAAGCTTAGACTTACAAACAGAAACGCAGAAACCTCAGCCAACCGTGAACCTTATCGCACATACCACCAAAACTTGAACAAACCATAAACGCGAACCAAACCACTCCCAAACGTGACCCAATATCAGAACCGCGAAAACCTCCCTGTTTTGACGGAACCCACCGTCGTGAATCATCACCGCCAAACCTTTACCAAAACCGCTTCAGAAACCAGCCGAACCCTCAAAGCCAAAACGAGAAATCACTGAAACTTGAACCGTTCAAACCACCGAAACCCAAAAACGCAACCGAAAACATGAGCAAATTCTAGACGAAACATTCAAACCGTGAAAACGCTTCTTCGCCATAACCTTCGCATCCACCGTATTTCAGAAATCGAACCTTCAATCAAAATAGATCCAAAAACCGCCAGCTTCTTCACGGAGCTTTGAATCACCGCCCCCTTTTCAATCGCACAAATCGCAGTGAGCATACCACCGCGAGAAACTGTTGTTTTCGTGATTAAGTGAAAACCGTTGAAAGGCCGAGATTGAGAGATTGAGACAGAGCAAGTGAGAGTCGCGAATCAAAATAAAGAAGAAAAGGTCAATCGACGGAGAGGACGGGCATGCGTGAGAGATTCGCGAACTGATTTGAGAGAGAAAGCAGCCGCTGTGAGATCTTCTTTCTGCAAAAGGTAGTAACGTGTTTTGAGAGGAGGGTAAACAATGAATTTATTTGAGAGTTGAGATTCCCATGATCGTTTCATTTTTTTCTTTTTCTTCATTTTGAACTGAGAAACAGGATTCTGTGTTGGAGAGTGGATTTTTATTTTCTTTTATTTATTTTTAAAAAAAAAACTTATTTCATTTAGGTTGTTTAGCTTTATTTCTGTTATATTATTTGTGAATTTCAAAACCCAGTTCTGTTTTTTCTACCAACACACAGACCTTTACTAAATGCATCAATCTCATCGCCTATCCCTTATGTTTCAGTTTTCGGCATTTCCATTCTTGTAGACTTGTGGGCTAGGCCCATTATGTTGTTTACTCGTCAACCCCTCACAAACTGTGACATCCTCCCTTGTTTGCTTTATTATTACTATTTTATTTTGTTTTTTTTAATTTAATCCCTATAATTCCATAACTTATTTTCTTATTTCATTCAATATTTTATTTAAAAAAATGTCTTAAAAGAAATATGCTAACAATCTCTTGATTTTAATTTCATTTTTTTGGGGCCAATGACTTGACAAAAGGCCGATTTTTCGCCCGATTTTAATCGGTGATATTCGGTCAATATGAGGCCCTCGTTGTAATTAATTTTTTATTATTTTATTATTTCGACAAACAAACACGTAAATTAATTTAATTTATTTTATCTTGATATCATTTGATTTATTTATTATTTATATTCATTATTTTATTTTAATTTAATTCTAGCCATTCAATTTATTTAATTTATTTATTTTCGCATTTATAAAAATTACGATTCGACTCCTTATAGAATGATTCCAATTTTGAATCGATTCTAAGGTAGTGCACGAACTAAATTTTGACGCGTCCCAAAAAGGTCCAACGCCTTCGAATAGTTGTTTCTCGATTAAAAAGGTCCAACGCCTTCGAATAGTTATGTCCCAATCAAACAGGCTGAACGCCTTCGAATAGTTCAAAAAACACTGCACACACGCTTCCTCTTGGGCTAACTACAATGAGACCTCTTTATTTCGCGCAATCCCCTGTATTTATTTTGTATCCCTCTCCCATTAATTTGTACACACTTTATTTCTCGTACTTTATTTAATTCCGAATCCTTGGTCCAACGCCAAGCGATTGCACTTGCACACTTGCACTTTATTTTCCAGTTATCTTTTTTCGTTTATTAGGATCCACCTCTCTTTGCGAGCCGAGCGCTTCGTGCCTCGCTAACAAACTACAAAAACAAACCTCCATTTGCATTTACCCTTTAAACCTCAAAAACCAAAACGTTTCGATTAGATCCAAACCCTTGATCCAACGTCAAGCGGTCTTAGGAAATAAAACACACTTTAATAAATACGAGAAGATTTGTACGCCATGAGCCTTAAGCGGTAGAAAGGAGGATAACAAGCTCTCGTTACTCGCTCCGATTATTTTCGACGCAAGACGCTCGTCTTGTTGGGCGAGATAAACTATCCATAGTCTTTAGTGCATTTCAACTCCTAAACCCTTTCATCGACGAAAGGTAATAAAATCGAACAACCATTACCCTTAGTAGGCCGAACTACGAGGCTCTGACTTTCCCATTGCACACGGGAGTACGTAGGCACGAGGATCTCAATCCTTGCCGAGCACCTAGGTTCAATCTAACTTATAATTCAACTCATTTCCCTCTAGCAAGCAATTCGTTTAAGCATAGACATCCTTTCTCGCGCGTTAACTTAGATGGTTCCCATCGAGTACGATGGATGTAGGGGGTGCTAATACCTTCCCCCTACATAACCGACTCCCGAACCCAGGCAATGGTTCTGTTGACCTTTGTCTTCATCCTTCTCTTCCCGGGTTGTATCTATATCTTCCCTTTCCCTCTTCGGGAATAAATAGAATTAGGTGGCGACTTTTCAGTCCGTCCGGCGCGCGGCTCCGTCCTTTCGGATCGCGTAAGGTCGTATTTTTCGGGGTACGACACATACATTTGATGGTATAATCATGTTGTGGATGTGATTATTCGGGATTCATTGAGAGTTGTGGTTGCAGGGATGATCGTGTCTTGTTGGAGACGTTAATGATGCATTCGAGGTTCTATTTAATGAACCGTTATTGTGAGTCGGTACCGCATTTGCATTGTGCATTTGAGTCACATTGCATTATGATTGATTGAATAATATGATTGATAGTTTTGTATGATTAGGGGTTAATTACTTCTTCATATATGTCGTATGTGCCGTTATATTATGAATCTATTTCTCACCCCTCTGTTTGTTTTGTTGCGTCTGTGCTTCTTCGAAAGTGCAAACAATTCAGGTACTTGAGAAGTACGTTGGTGTGATGTCCGTGTCCTAGGAGCTCTGATATGTAACGGGAACGGGGATCTTTGTCCGCATTTACTTTTAATGTTTATAAAAACGTATTTTTATAATTAAACTTAAATTGAAGAACCTTATTATGTGTGATTTGCTAAGCCTTTGAGCTATTGACGTTAAATATTTGGATTCCGCTGTTTTCTTTTATTAACGATTTTGATGAACGATGAGTATGTAACATTTCACTTAGGACAAGTAACTCTGATTTTATTAAAGATTTATATAAATATTTCTGTGGGAAAAGTGGGTGTTACAATTGGTATTATAACAGGTCAGTCCAACCGGCCAGATTGAGTCAGTCCTTAGAATAAGAGTCGTGTGTTTCCTAACCTGAGGTATTTGTTGTATCAGTATGGCAGGAAGGAATGATGTTGCTCTTGCTGCGGCTATGCAAGCCATGGCGCAGACGGTTGAGAACGTTGTCCAGGTCATTCAGGGTGGAGGAAATGCTCAGTCTCGTGCATTGGAGCAGTTCCGGAATAACAGACCGCCGGCGTATGAAGGTGGAGTTCTAGATCCAAAGGCTGCGCAAAAGTGGTTGAAAGCTGTTGAGAAGATCTTCAGAACCATGGGATGCTCTGATGATCAAAAGGTGAGATTTGGTACTCACATGTTGGAGGGCGAAGCTGAAGTCTGGTGGGACAATAGTTGCCAAAGGTTGGAAGATGCGGGTACGGTGATCTCTTGGGCGGTATTTCGCAGAGAATTCTTGGAGAAGTATTTTCCAGAAGACATCCGCAGTGCTAAGGATGTTGAGTTCTTGGAACTCAAGCAAGGTAATATGACAGTGGCAGAGTATGCTGCCAAGTTTGAAGAACTAGTGTAATATTGTACGCACTACAAATACTAAAGAGGCAATGACTTCCAAATGTCTGAAATATGATAATGGACTGCGTCCTGAGATTAAGTTGGGTATTGTTTGCCAGAAGATCAGGAATTATCCAGAGCTAGTAAGTAGAAGCAAGATTTATGATAATGAAAATAAGGCGCGGATTGCACACTACAAAGTTGTGAATGATAAGAAAGGAAAACAGAGATTTGGTGGTACTCCTTACACTGCTCCAGCTGACAAAGGGAAGCAAAAAGCTGGTAATGAGAAGAAACCAAGTGGGGGAGGAAGTACTCCTGGTGTGCTCAAATGCTACAGATGTCACGACACGGAACATCGTGCCAATAATTGTCCTACTGAAGAAAAGAAGTGTTTCAAGTGTGGAAAGGCGGGTCATGTGATGGCCAATTGTAGAGGGAATGTGCCTATTTGCAATAATTGTGGAGAACAGGGCCACATTAGTACTAATTGCTAGAAACCAAAGAAGCAGAAATCCGATGGGAAAGTATTTGCATTAGTGGGAGCTCAACCTACTAGTGAAGATCGATTGATCAAAGGTACTTGCTTTATCAATAATATTCCTTTATTTGTGATTATTCATACGAGTGCAACACACTCGTTTATTTCTTTGGAATGTGTGAAAAGTTAGGATTGGAACCTTCTCAGTTAAGTCGAGGAATGGTTATTGATACACCATCTATAGGGTCTGTGACTACTACCTTGATATGTCGTGATTGTGTTTTGGCTATTTCTGATAAAGAGTTTAGAGTGGATCTTATATGTATACCACTCAGTAATCTTGATATAATCTTGGGTATGAACTGGTTGGAATCCAATCGAGTTTATATTGATTGCTTTATGAAGAGATTGTTATTCCTAACTCCAGAAGAGGAACTTTTGGCCAGTTCAGTTTCTACTAAAGAGCTAAGGACCTTATTGGAAGACGAAGGGAAAATGTTTGTTATGTTTGCTTCATTATCTATGGAAGAAAAGGTCGTTGTTGAAGAGTTACCAGTGGTGAATGAATTTCTTGAAGTATTTCCCAATGATATTACAGAGTTACCTCTGACGCGTGAAGTGGAGTTTACTATTGACTTGATTCCTGGTACCAGGCCTATTTCTATGGCACCGTACAGGATGTCTGCTATTGAGTTAGCTGAATTGAAATCGCAGATTGGTGACTTACTTGATAAGAAGTTCATTCGACCCAGTGTATCGCCATGGGGTGCTCCAGTGTTATTGGTTAAGAAGAAGGATGGTAGTATGCGCTTGTGCATTGACTACCGACAACTTAATAAGGTTACTATTAAGAACAAGTATCCACTTCCAAGGATCGATGACTTGATGGACCAACTTGTGGGAGCTTGTGTTTTTAGAAAGATTGATTCGAGGTCAGGATATCATCAAATCAGAGTGAAAGAGGAAGATATCCAGAAGACGAAATTTAGAACTCGATATGATCATTACGAATATGCAGTGATGCCTTTCGGAGTGTCTAATGCGTCAGGTGTGTTTATGGAATATATGAACCGGATATTCCATTCTTACTTGGATCAATTCGTCGTAGTATTTATTGATGATATATTAATATACTCGAAGTCTGAAGAAGAGAATGATAAACATTTGAGAATTGCGCTGCAAGTGTTAAAAGATAACAAATTGTTTGCTAAATTTTCCAAGTGTGAATTCTGGTTGAAGACAATGAGTTTTTTTTGGGACATGTAATATCTGGTGAAGGTATAGCAGTAGACCCTTCGAAGGTCAGTGTTGTGCTTGATTGGGAACCTCCGAAGACGGTAATGGAAATTAGAAGTTTTCTTGGTTTAGTTGGTTATTATCGAAGGTTTATAGAAGGATTTTCTAATTTGGCGTTGCCATTGACTCAATTGACCCGGAAGAGTCAAGCCTTTATTTGGGATGTAACTTGTGAGAGGAGCTTTGAAGAATTGAAAAAGAAATTGACTTCAGCACCAATATTGATTTTACCGAACCCGAATGAAGCTTTTGTTGTGTATTGTGATGCATCTAAAATGGGTTTAGGTGGTGTGTTAATGCAGGTTGGTAAAGTAGTAGCTTATGCTTCAAGACAGTTGAGGATAGACGAGAGGAATTATCCTACTCATGATTTAGAATTGGCTGCAGTGGTATTTATGTTGAAAATATGGAGGCATTATCTCTATGGGTCGCGATTTGAAGTCTTTAGTGACCATAAGTGTCTGAAATATTTATTTGATCAGAAGGAGCTTAATATGAGGGAGAGGAGATGGTTAGAATTTTTGAAAGATTATGATTTTAATTTAAGTTACCATCCGAGAAAGGCAAATGTAGTAGCGGACGCATTAAGCCGGAAAACAATTCATATGTCGGCTATGATGATGAAAGAGATGGATTTAATTGAGCAATTTAGAGACTTAAGTATGGTGTGTGAGATGACACCTAGAAGTGTCAAGTTGGGCATGTTACGAATGAATTTCTTGATGCAATTAAGGAAGGTCAACAGAAAGATGTGAAATTGGTGGACTTAATGCCTACCGAAGGAAATGATCAAGGCGGTGATTTTAGTTTGGATAATAATGGTATTTTGAGATTTCAGGAGAGAATTTGTATACCCAATAGTGTTGAACTAAAGAAAGCAATTCTGGAAGAGAGTCATCGGAGTAGCTTAAGTATTCACCCGGGAGCTACGAAGATGTGCCATGACTTGAAGAAATTATTTTGGTGGCACGGTATGAAACGAGATATTGCACAATTTGTTTATGCTTGTTTAGTATGTCAGAAATCAAAAGTGGAACATGAGAAGCCTTCGGGGATGATGAAACCTTTAGAGATCACAGAGTGGAAGTGGGATATTATTGCTATGGATTTTGTGACAGGTTTGCCGAATACTGCGAGAGGCCTCGATACTATTTGGGTAGTTGTGGACCGGTTGACTAAGTCCGCGCATTTTATTCCGATTAACATCAGTTACATGTTAACTAAGTTGGCAGAGATTTATATCCGAGTTGTTGTGAAATTGCACGGTGTATCGTCAAGTATAGTATCATATAGAGATCCGCGATTTACCTCTGAATTTTGGAAAAGTTTGCACGAGGCTTTGGGTTCTAAGTTGAAATTGAGTTCGGCTTACCACCCACAGACAGATGGACAATCCGAGAGGACTATTCAGTCATTAGAAGATTTGTTGAGAACTTGTGTGCTAGAAAAAGGTGGTGCGTGGGATACACATTTGGCACTGATTGAATTTACTTATAATAATATCTATCATTCAAGTATTGGAATGACGCCGTTTGAAGCTCTTTATGGTAGAAGATGTAGAACACCTCTGTGTTGGTATGAGACAGGTGAGAATGTTATGCTTGGGCCTGAGATTATTCAGCAGACTACTAAAACTATTCAGATGATCAAAGAGAAAATGAAAGCGTCTCAGAGTCGGCAGAAAAGTTACCATGATAATAGAAGGAAAGACTTAGAGTTCAGTGAGGGTGACCATGTATTTTTGAGAGTCAACCCAATGACCGGTGTTGGATGTGCGTTGAAGTCTAAGAAGTTGGATCCTAAGTTCATTGGACCATATCAGATTATGCAGAGAGTAGGCAAGGTTGCTTACAGAGTGGCATTACCGCCAGAACTTTCGAATTTGCACGAAGTGTTTCATGTATCGCAACTCAGGAAATATGTGTTTGATCCGTCACATGTAATTCAGAGAGATGAAGTGCAAATCCGTGACAATCTTACGGTGGAGACTTTACCGTTAAGGATTGAAGATCGTAAGATGAAGCAACTTCGAGGCAAAGAGATACCTCTTGTGAGAGTAGCTTGGGGAGGAGCTGCTGGTGGAAGTGTTACCTAGGAACTGGAGAGCAAGATGCGAGAATCCTATCCAGAGCTATTCCCTTCAGGAACATTTTTGAGGACGAAAATAATTAAGTGGGGGAGAGTTGTAATGTCTTAATTTTTATATTTATTTTTGTGAAATAAATATTAATATTTTAATGGCATAATTGAATTAATTGGTGAAGAGAGTATTTTATGAGAATAATAATAATAATATAAGGTGTACTATTATAATGTTGTTATTATTTAAATAAAATAAAATAAAAGAGTTAGTTAGAGGTTTAAGGGGAAAAGGTGGAATTGTTGTTTTATGAAAAGAGGAAATAGGGAAACAAACCTCATTCATCGTATTTTTGACGAAGAACAGAGAGGTCTGGAGAAAGAGGAGAAGAAGGGCAAGGACAAGGATCGTAGATCACCAAGACAAAAAGTTGTGAAGGAAAGCTTCGATTTTAAGGTAAGGGGGGAGAAAAGGGTTTATGATTGGTGATAGGACATAGAAGGGTAATTGGGAGTTCCTTCCTCCCTTATGTATTGTAAGAGATTATGATAATAATGATTGAATTGATGCAATATTGTGAAATTGTTGATGAATATGATTATACGATGTGTTTTGAAAATATATTTGGTGTTGTGTGTTTGGTATTGGGAGGAATGGCATATGAAGGTTATGGGGGATATGATGAACAGAGAAGAGGATTAAACCTCATAGATTCCCTAATTTGATCTAGGAAAGTTTATTAATAAAACTAGTTGAGGTTATATGTATAAATGGATAATAAACATGTGAATTGGTAGGTTTTGAGTGCTAAATTCGACCTAGAATGATTGGGGTTCGTACAGGTGAGGAAGGAGGAAGAAAATGAGAAAAAGTAAAAATCAAAATTTTGGGAGTAAGGTGCCCTGACACGTGCCGTGTCCCATGACACGGGTGGCCGTGTCAGCTACGGGAAATAGGTTTTTGGTGAATTTGAGGGGAGTGTCCCCAGGCCACCTGACACGGGCCGTGTCAGGGGACACGGGAGGCCGTGTCAGGCCCCTGTAAATGTAATTTTTCATCCGTTTTAAGGTGGATTTGACTCATTCTTCCAATGTAGGATTATATTAGTGAAATAAGACTATGAGGATGTTCTAATAGTGAATAGGACTTGATGATTAGTTGCATAAGAAATCCTAAGTGTTTAATTGAATTATATGAATATGTAGATTGTTATAATTGTGAATAACATGAGATATGTGTATGCTCTGTGTGTGAATAAGATGCACTGATGATTGGTTGATGAGATCATGAGGATCGTAAAACATGATGTGTTCATGTGTATTGTGATATGGTATGCGTTGTTGTGTCTGCATGCGCATACATTTGATGGGATAATCATGTCGTGGATGTGATTATTCGGGATTCGTTGAGAATCATGGTTGCAGTGATGATCGTGTCTTGTTGGAGACGTTAACGATGCATTAGGGGTTCTATTTAATGAACCGTTATTGTGAGTCGGTACCGCATTTGCATTGTGCATTTGAGTCACATTGTATTATGATTGATTGAATAATATGATTGATAGTTTTGTATGATTAGGGGTTAATTACTTCTTCATATATGTCATATGTGCCGTTATATTATGAATCTATTTCTCACCCCTCTGTTTGTTTTGTTGCGTCTGTGCTTCTTCGGAAGTGCAAACAATTCAGCTACTTGAGAAGTACGTTGGTGTGATGTTCGTGTCCTAGGAGCTCTGATATGTAACGGGAACGGGGGATCTTTGTCTGCATTTACTTTTAATGTTTAGAAAAACGTATTTTTATAATTAAACTTGAATTGAAGAACCTTATTATGTGTGATTTGCTAAGCCTTTGAGCTATTGATGTTAAATATTTAGATTCCGTTGTTTTCTTTTATTAACGATTTTGATGAACGATGATGATGTAACATTTCACTTAGGACAAGTAACTCTGATTTTATTAAAGATTTATATAAATATTTCTGTGGGAAAAGTGGGTGTTACACTATGAAACTTTTCAGATCCTTTCTATATGGTACGAGGGAAGGATATGATGGAAGTCCAAGCAAAAAAATTATCTCAAAATTAGATTATATGCATCGTTTTGAAATGCTAGTTTAGCTCAAAAAATCGTAGTATATTATACACAATTTTATACTAGTTTCGGTCAAAAAATTATATTAAATTAATGATTATTCGAAATGCTACGAAACATTTCAGATCCTTTCTATATGGTACCAGGGAATATTGTTATGGAAGTCCAACCAAAAAATAATTTCAAAATTAGATTCTATGAAACTTTTTGAACTTCTAGTTTAGGTCAATAAATCATAGTATAATATACACAAATTTATACTAGTTTCGGTCAAATAATCAAATTAAATCGAGGATTGTTCGAAATGATACGAGACTTTCAGATCCTTTCTATATGTTACGAGGGAATGTTATGATGGAAGTCCATGCAAAAAATTATCTCAAAATTAGATTCTATGAATATTTTTGAAATACTAGTTTTGGTAAAAAATTGTAGTATATTATACGAAATTTTATACAAGTTTTGGTCAAAAGTCAAATTAAATTGAGGATTGTTCGATATGCTACGAAACTTTTCAAATCCTTTCTAATGGTACGAGGGAAGGTTATGTTGGAAGTCCAAGCAAAAAAATATCTCAAAATTAGATTCTTGCAAATTTTTTGAAATGCTAGTTTAGGTCAAAAAATCGTAGTATATTATACACAATTTTATAATAGTTTCGGTCAAAAAATCAAATTAAATTGAGGATTGTTCGAAATGCTACGAAGCTCTTCAAATCCTATTTATATGTTACTAGGCAATGTTATGATGGAAGTCCATGCAAAACATTGTCTTAAAATTAGATTCTATTAAACGTTTTGAAATACTAGTTTCGCTCAAAAATCGTAGTATATTATACACAATTTTGTACTGGTTTCAGTCAAAAAATAAAATTAAATCGAGGATTGTTTGAAATGCTATGAAAATTTTCAGATCCTTCCTATATGGTACGAGGGAAGGATATGATGGAAGTCCAAGCAAAAAAATTATCTCAAAATTAGATTCTATGCAACTTTTTGAAATGTTAGTTTAGCTCAAAAAATCGTAGTATATTATACACAATTTTATACTAGTTTCGGTAAAAAAATTATATTAAATTAATGATTGTTCGAAATGCTACTAAACTTTTCAGATCCTTTCTATATGGTACGAGGGAATGTTGTGATGGAAGTCCGACCAAAATATTATTTCAAAATTAGATTCTATGAAACTTTTTGAACTTCTAGTTTAGGTCAATAAATCATAGTATAATATACACAAATTTATGCTAGTTTCGGTCAAATAATAAAATAAAATCGAGGATTGTTCGAAATGATACGAAACTTTCAGATCCTTTCTATATGTTACGAGGGAATGTTATGATGGAAGTCCATGCAAAAAATTATCTCAAAATTAGATTCTATGAATCTTTTTGAAATACTAGTTTCAGTAAAAAATTGTAGTATATTATACACAATTTTATACTAGTTTTGGTCAAAAGTCAAATTAAATTGAGGATTGTTCGATATGCTACGAAACTTTCCAAATCCTTTCGGTATGGTACGAGGGAAGGTTATGATGGAAGTCCAAGCAAAAAAATATCTGAAAATTAGATTCTAGGAAACTTTTTGAAATGCTAGTTTATGTCAAAAAATCGTAGTATTTTATACACAATTTTATTATAGTTTCGGTCAAAAAATCAAATTAAATCGAGGATTGTTCGAAATGCTATGAAGCTATTCAGATCCTATTTATATGTTACTAGGGAATGTTATGATGGAAGTCCATGCAAAACATTGTCTTAAAATAAGATGCTATGAAACGTTTTGAAATACTAGTTTCGCTCAAAAATCGTAGTATATTATACACAATTTTATACTAGTTTCAGTCAAAAATTAAAAATAAATCGAGGATAGTTTGAAATGCTACGAAATATTTTTGATCCTTTCTATATGGTATGAGGGAAGGTTATGATGGAAGTCCAAGCAAAAAAATTATCTCAAAATTAGATTATATGCATCTTTTTGAAATGCTAGTTTAAGTCAAAAAATCGTAGTATATTATACACAATTTCATACTAGTTTCGGTCAAAATATTATATTAAATTAATGATTGTTCGAAATGCTACTAAACTTTTCATATCCTTTCTATATGGTACGAGGGAATGTTGTGATGGAAGTCCAACCAAAAAATTATTTCAAAATTAGATTCTATGAGACTTTTTGAACTTCTAGTTTAGGTCAATAAATCGTAGTATATTATATACAAATTTATACTATTTTTGGTCAAATAATCAAATTAAATCGAGGATTGTTCGAAATGATACGAAACTTTCAGGTCCTTTCTATATGTTACGAGGGAATGTTATGATGGAAGTCCATGCAAAAAATTATCTCAAAATTAGATTCTATGAATCTTTTTGAAATACTAGTTTCGGTAAAAAATTGTAGTATATTATACACAATTTTATGCTAGTTTTGGTCAAAAGTCAAATTAAATTGAGGATTGTTCAATATGCTACGAAACTTTTCAAATCCTTTCTGTATGGTACGAGGGAAGGTTATGATGGAAGTCCAAGCAAAAAAATATCTCAAAAAAAGATTCTAGGAAACTTTTTGAAATGCTAGTTTATGTCAAAAAATCGTAGTATATTATACACAATTTTATTAGAGTTTCGGTCAAAAAATCAAATTAAATCGAGGATTGTTCGAAATGTAACGAAGCTATTCAGATCCTATTTATATGTTACTAGGAAATGTTATGATGGAAGACCATGCAAAACATTGTCTTAAAATAAGATGCTATGAAACGTTTTGAAATACTAGTTTCGCTCAAAAATCGTAGTATATTATACACAATTTATACTAGTTTCGGTCAAAAATTAAAAATAAATCGAGGATTGTTTGAAATGCTACGAATTTTTTTTGATCCTTTCTATATGGTACGAGGGAAGGTTATGATGGAAGTCCAAGCAAAAAAATTATCTCAAACTTAGATTATATGCATCTTTTTGAAATGCTAGTTTAGCTCAAAAAATCGTAGTATATTATACACAATTTCATACTAGTTTCGGTCAAAAAATTATATTAAATTAATGATTGTTCGAAATGCTACTAAACTTTTCAGATCCATTCTATATGGTACGAGGGAATGTTGTGATGGAAGTACAACAAAAAAATTATTTCAAAATTAGATTCTATGAGACTTTTTGAACTTATAGTTTAGGTCAATAAATCGTAGTATATTATACACAAATTTATTCTTTTTTCGGTCAAATAATCAAATTAAATCGAGGATTGTTCGAAATGATACGAAACTTTCAGGTCCTTTCTATATGTTACGAGGGAATGTTATGAAGGAAGTCCATGCAAAAAATTATCTCAAAATTAGATTCTATGAATCTTTTTGAAATACTAGTTTCGGTCAAAAATTGTAGTATATTATACACAATTTTATACTAATTTTGGTCAAAAGTCAAATTAAATTGAGGATTGTTCGATATGCTACGAAACTTTCCAAATCCTTTCGGTATGGTACGAGGGAAGGTTATGATGGAAGTCCAAGCAAAAAAATATCTGAAAATTAGATTCTAGGAAACTTTTTGAAATGCTAGTTTATGTCAAAAAATCGTAGTATTTTATACACAATTTTATTATAGTTTCGGTCAAAAAATCAAATTAAATCGAGGATTGTTCGAAATGCTATGAAGCTATTCATATCCTATTTATATGTTACTAGGCAATGTTATGATGGAAGTCCATGCAAAACATTGTCTTAAAATAAGATGCTATGAAACGTTTTGAAATACTAGTTTCGCTCAAAAATCGTAGTATATTATACACAATTTTATACTAGTTTCAGTCAAAAATTAAAAATAAATCGAGGATAGTTTGAAATGCTACGAAATATTTTTGATCCTTTCTATATGGTATGAGGGAAGGTTATGATGGAAGTCCAAGCAAAAAAATTATCTCAAAATTAGATTATATGCATCTTTTTGAAATGCTAGTTTAAGTCAAAAAATCGTAGTATATTATACACAATTTCATACTAGTTTCGGTCAAAATATTATATTAAATTAATGATTGTTCGAAATGCTACTAAACTTTTCAGATCCTTTCTATATGGTACGAGGGAATGTTGTGATGGAAGTCCGACCAAAATATTATTTCAAAATTAGATTCTATGAAACTTTTTGAACTTCTAGTTTAGGTCAATAAATCATAGTATAATATACACAAATTTATGCTAGTTTCGGTCAAATAATAAAATAAAATCGAGGATTGTTCGAAATGATACGAAACTTTTAGATCCTTTCTATATGTTACGAGGGAATGTTATGATGGAAGTCCATGCAAAAAATTATCTCAAAATTAGATTCTATGAATCTTTTTGAAATACTAGTTTCAGTAAAAAATTGTAGTATATTATACACAATTTTATACTAGTTTTGGTCAAAAGTCAAATTAAATTGAGGATTGTTCGATATGCTACGAAACTTTCCAAATCCTTTCGGTATGGTACGAGGGAAGGTTATGATGGAAGTCCAAGCAAAAAAATATCTGAAAATTAGATTCTAGGAAACTTTTTGAAATGCTAGTTTATGTCAAAAAATCGTAGTATTTTATACACAATTTTATTATAGTTTCGGTCAAAAAATCAAATTAAATCGAGGATTGTTCGAAATGCTATGAAGCTATTCAGATCCTATTTATATGTTACTAGGCAATGTTATGATGGAAGTCCATGCAAAACATTGTCTTAAAATAAGATGCTATGAAACGTTTTGAAATACTAGTTTCGCTCAAAAATCGTTGTATATTATACACAATTTTATACTAGTTTCAGTCAAAAATTAAAAATAAATCGAGGATAGTTTGAAATGCTACAAAATATTTTTGATCCTTTCTATATGGTATGAGGGAAGGTTATGATGGAAGTCCAAGCAAAAAAATTATCTCAAAATTAGATTATATGCATCTTTTTGAAATGCTAGTTTAAGTCAAAAAATTGTAGTATATTATACACAATTTCATACTAGTTTCGGTCAAAATATTATATTAAATTAATGATTGTTCGAAATGCTACTAAACTTTTCATATCCTTTCTATATGGTACGAGGGAATGTTGTGATGGAAGTCCGACCAAAATATTATTTCAAAATTAGATTCTATGAAACTTTTTGAACTTCTAGTTTAGGTCAATAAATCATAGTATAATATACACAAATTTATTCTAGTTTCGGTCAAATAATAAAATAAAATCGAGGATTATTCGAAATGATACGAAACTTTCAGGTCCTTTCTATATGTTACGAGGGAATGTTATGATGGAAGTCCATGCAAAATTTTTTCTCAAAATTAGATTCAATGAATCTTTTTGAAATACTAGTTTCGGTCAAAAATTGTAGTATATTATACACAATTTTATACTAGTTTTTGTCAAAAGTCAAATTAAATTGAGGATTGTTCGATATGCTACGAAACTTTTCAAATCCGTTCTGTATGGTACGAGGGAAGGTTATGATGGAAGTCCAAGCAAAAAAATATCTCAAAATTAGATTCTAGGAATCTTTTTGAAATGCTAGTTTATGTCAAAAAATCGTAGTATATTATACACAATTTTATTATAGTTTCGGTCAAAAAATCAAATTAAATCGAGGATTGTTCGAAATGCTACGAAGCTATTCAGATCCTATTTATATGTTACTAGGAAATGTTATGATGGAAGTCCATGCAAAATATTGTCTTAAAATAAGATCCTATGAAACGTTTTGAAATACTAGTTTCGCTCAAAAATCGTAGTATATTATACACAATTTTATACTAGTTTCGGTCTAAAATTAAAAATAAATCGAGGATTCTTTGATATGCTACGAATTTTTTTTGATCCTTTCTATATGGAACGAGGGAAGGTTATGATGGAAGTCCAAGCAAAAAAATTATCTCAAACTTAGATTAAATGCATCTTTTTGAAATGCTAGTTTAGCTCAAAAAATCGTAGTATATGATACACAATTTCATAGTAGTTTCGGTCAAAAAATTATATTAAATTAATGATTGTTCGAAATGCTACTAAACTTTTCAGATCCTTTCTATATGGCACGAGGGAATGTTGTGATGGAAGTACAACAAAAAAATTATTTCAAAATTAGATTCTATGAGACTTTTTGAACTTATAGTTTAGGTCAATAAATCGTAGTATATTATACACAAATTTATTCTTTTTACGGTCAAATAATCAAATTAAATCGAGGATTGTTCTAAATGATACAAAACTTTCAGGTCCTTTCTATATGTTACGAGGGAATGTTATGAAGGAAGTCCATGCAAAAAATTATCTCAAAATTAGATTCTATGAATCTTTTTGAAATACTAGTTTCGGTCAAAAATTGTAGTATATTATACACAATTTTATACTAGTTTTGGTCAAAAGTCAAATTAAATTGAGGATTGCTCGATATGCTACAAAACTTTTCAAATCCTTTCTGTATGGTACGAGGGAAGGTTATGATGGAAGTCCAAGCAAAAAAAATCTCAAAATATGATTATAGGAAACATTTTGAAATGCTAGTTTATGTCAAAAAAGCGTAGTATATTATACACAATTTTATTATAGTTTCGGTCAAAAAATCAAATTAAATCGAGGATTGTTAGAAATGCTACGAAGCTATTCAGATCCTATTTATATGTTACTAGGCAATGTTATGATGGAAGTCCATGCAAAACATTGTCATAAAATAAGATGCTATGAAACGTTTTGAAATACTAGTTTCGCTAAAAAATCGTAGTATATTATACACAATTTTATACCAGTTTCGGTCAAAAATTAAAAATAAATTGAGGATTGTTTGAAATGCTACGAAATTTTTTGATCCTTTCTATATGGTACAAGGGAAGGTTTAGATGGAAGTCCAAGCAAAAAAGTTATGTCAAAATTAGATTATATGCATCTTTTTGAAATGTTAGTTTAGCTCAAAAAATCGTAGTATATTATACACAATTTCATACTAGTTTCGGTCAAAAAATTATATTAAATTCATGATTGTTCGAAATGCTACTAAAGTTTTCAGATCCTTTCTATATGGTACGAGGGAATGTTGTGATGGAAGTCCAACAAAAAAATTATTTCAAAATTAGATTCTATGAGACTTTTAGAACTTATAGTTTAGGTCAATAAATCGTAGTATATTATACACAAATTTATACTATTTTCGGTCAAATAATCAAATTAAATCGAGGATTGCTCGAAATGATATGAAACTTTCAGGTCCTTTCTATATTTTACGAGGGAATGTTATGATGGAAGTCCATGCAAAAAATTATCTCAAAATTAGATTCTATGAATCTTTTTGAAATACTAGTTTCGGTCAAAAATTGTAGTATATTATACACAATTTTATACTAGTTTTGGTCAAAAGGAAACTTTTTGAAATGCTAGTTTATGTCAAAAAATCGTTGTATATTATACACAATTTTATTATAGTTTCGGTCAAAAAATCAAATTAAATCGAGGATTGTTCGAAATGCTACGAAGCTATTCAGATCCTATTTATATGTTACTAGGCAATGTTATGATGGAAGTCCATGCAAAACATTGTCTTAAAATAAGATTCTATGAAACGTTTTGAAATACTAGTTTCGCTCAAAAATCGTAGTATATTATACACAATTTTATACTAGTTTCGGTCAAAAATTAAAAATAAATCGTGGATTGTTTGAATTGCTACGAATTTTTTTTGATCCTTTCTAGATGGTACGAGGGAAGGTTATGATGGAAGTCCAAGTAAAAAAATTATCTCAAAATTAGATTATATGCATCATTTTGAAATGCTAGTTTAGCTCAAAAAATCGTAGTATATTATACACAATTTCATACTAGTTTCGGTGAAAAAAATATATTAAATTAATGATTGTTCGAAATGCTACTAAACTTTTCAGATCCTTTCTATATGGTATGAGGGAATGTTGTGATGGAAGTCCAACCAAACAATTATTTCAAAATTAGATTCTATGAGAATTTTTGAACTTATAGTTTAGGTCAATAAATCGTAGTATATTATACACAAAATTATACTATTTTCGGTCAAATAATCAAATTAAATCGAGAATTGTTCGAAATGATACGAAACTTTCAGGTCCTTTCTATATGTTACGAGGGAATGTTATGATGGAAGTCCATGCAAAAAATTATCTCAAAATTAGATTCTATGAATCTTTTTGAAATACTAGTTTCGGTCAAAAATTGTAGTATATTATACACAATTTTATACTAGTTTTGGTCAAAAGTCAAATTAAATTGAGGATTGTTCGATATGCTACGAAACTTTTCAAATCCTTTCTGTATGGTACGAGGGAAGGTTATGATGGAAGTCCAAGCAAAAAAATATCTCAAAATTAGATTCTAGAAAACTTTTTGAAATGTTAGTTTATGTCAAAAAATCGTAGTATATTATACACAATTTTATTATAGTTTCGGTCAAAAAATCAAATTAAATCGAGGATTGTTCGAAATTCTACGAAGCTATTAAGATCCTATTTATATGTTACTAGGCAATGTTATGATGGAAGTCCATGCAAAACATTGTCTTAAAATAAGGTGCTATGAATCGTTTTGAAATACTAGTTTCGCTCAAAAATCGTAGTATATTATACACAATTTTATACTAGTTTCGGTCAAAAATTAAAAATAAATCGAGGATTGTTTGAAATGCTACGATTTTTTTCGATCCTTTCTATATGGTACGAGGGAAGGTTATTATGGAAGTCCAAGCAAAAAAATTATCTCAAAATTAGATTATATGCATCTTTTTGAAATGCTAGTTTAGCTCAAAAAATCGTAGATACACAATTTTATACTAGTTTCGGTCAATAAAATTATATTAAATTAATGATTGTTCGAAATGCTACTAAACTTTTCAGATCCTTTCTATATGGTACGAGTGAATGTTTGATGGAAGTCCAACCAAAAAATTATCTCAAAATTAGATTCTATGAAACTTTTTGAAATACTAGTTTCGGTCAAAAATTTTAGTATATTATACACAATTTTATACTAGTTTTGGTCAAAAGTCAAATTAAATTGAGGATTGTTCGATATGCTACGAAACTTTTCAAATCCTTTCTGTATGGTACGAGGGAAGGTTATGATGGAAGTCCAAGCAAAAAAATATCTCAAAATATAGATTCTAGGAATTTTTTTGAAATGCTAGTTTATGTCAAAAAATCATAGTATATTATACACAATTTTATGATAGTTTCGGTCAAAAAATCAAATTAAATCGAAGATTGTTCGAAATGATACGAAGCTATTCAGATCCTATTTATATGTTACTAGGCAATGTTATGATGGAAGTCCATGCAAAACATTGTCTTAAAATAAGATGTTATGAAACGTTTTGAAATACTAGTTTCGCTCAAAAATCGTAGTATATTATACACAATTTTATACTAGTTTCGGTCAAAAATTAAAAATAAATCGAGGATTGTTTGAAATGCTACGAATTTTTTTTGATCCTTTCTATATGGTACGAGAGAAGGTTATGATGGAAGTCCAAGCAAAAAAAATCATCCCAAAATTAGATTATATGCATCTTTTTGAAATGCTAGTTTAGCTCAAAAAATTGTAGTATATTATACACAATTTCATACTAGTTTCGGTCAAAAAATTATATTAAATTAATGATTGTTCGAAATGCAACTAAACTTTTCACATCCCTTCTATATGGCACGAGGGAATGTTGTGATGGAAGTCCAACCAACAAATTATTTCAAAATTAGATTCTATGAAACGTTTTGAACTTCTAGTTTAGGTCAATAAATCGTAGTATATTATACACAAATTTATACTATTTTCGGTAACATAATCAAATTAAATCGAGGATTGTTCGAAATGATACGAAACTTTCAGGTCCTTTCTATATGTTACGAGAGAATGTTATGATGGAAGTCCATGTAAAAAATTATCTCAAAATTAGATTCTATGAATCTTTTTGAAATACTAGTTTCGGTAAAAAATTGTAGTATATTATACACAATTTTATACTAGTTTTGGTCAAAAGTCAAATTAAATTGAGGATTGTTCGATATGCTACGAAACGTTTCAAATCCTTTCTGTATGGTACGAGGGAAGGTTATGATGGAAGTCCAAGCAAAAAAATATCTCAAAATTAGATTCTAGGAAACTTTTTGAAATGCTAGTTTATGTCAAAAAATTGTAGTATATTATACACAATTTTAAATCAAATTAAATGGAGGATTGTTCGAAATGCTACGAAGCTATTCATATCCTATTTATATGTTACTAGGCAATGTTATGATGGAAGTCCATGCAAAACATTGTCTTAAAATAAGATGCAATGAATCGTTTTGAAACACTAGTTTCGCTCAAAAATCGTAGTATATTATACACAATTTTATACTAGTTTCGGTCAAAAATTAAAAATAAATCGAGGATTGTTTGAAATGCTACGAAATGTTTTTGATCCTTTCTATATGGTATGAGGAAAGGTTATGATGGAAGTCCAAGCAAAAAAATTATCTCAAAATAAGATTATATGCATCTTTTGGAAATGCTAGTTTAGCTCAAAAAATCGTAGTATATTATACACAATTTCATACTAGTTTCGATCAAAAAATTATATTAAATTTATGATTGTTCTAAATGCTACTAAACTTCTGAGATCCTTTCTATATGGTACGAGGGAATGTTGTGATGGAAGTCCAACCAAAAAATTATTTCAAAATTAGATTCTATGAAACTTTTTGAACTTCTAATTTAGGTCAATAAATCGTAGTATATTATACACAAATTTATACTATTTTCGGTCAAATAATCAAATTAAATCGAGGATTGTTCGAAATGATACGAAACTTTCAGGTCCTTTCTATATGTTACGAGGGAATGTTATGATGGAAGTCCATGCAAAAAATTATCTCAAAATTAGTTTCTATGAATCTTTTTAAAATACTAGTTTCGGTCAAAAATTTTAGTATATTATACACAATTTTATACTAGTTTTGGTCAAAAGTCAAATTAAATTGAGGATTGTTCGATATGCTACGATACTTTTCAAATCCTTTTTGTATGTTACGAGGGAAGGTTATGATGGAAAGTCCAAGCAAAAAAATATCTCAAAATTAGATTATAGGAACTTTTTGAAATGCTAGTTTATGTCAAAAAATCGTAGTATATTATACACAATTTTATTATAGTTTCGGTCAGAAAATCAAATTAAATCGAGGATTGTTCGAAATGCTACGAAGCTATTCAGATCCTATTTATATGTTACTAGGCAATGTTATGATGGAAGTCCATGCAAAACATTGTCTTAAAATAAGATGCTATGAAACGTTTTGAAATACTAGTTTCGCTCAAAAATCGTAGTATATTATACACAATTTTATACTAGTTTCGGTCAAAAATTAAAAATAAATCGAGGATTGTTTGAAATGCTACGATTTTTTTTTGATCCTTTCTATATGGTACGAGGGAAGGTTATGATGGAAGTCCAAGCAAAAAAATTATCTCAAAATTTGATTATATGCATCTTTTTGAAATGCTAGTATAGCTCAAAAAATCGTAGTATATTATACACAATTTCATACTAGTTTCGGTCAAAAAATTATATTAAATTTATGATTGTTCGAAATGCTACTAAACTTTTCAGATCCTTTCTATATGGTACGAGGGAATGTTGTGATGGAAGTCCAACCAAAAAATTATTTCAAAATTAGATTCTATGAAACTTTTTGAACTTCTAGTTTAGGTCAATAAATCGTAGTATATTATACACAAATTTATACTATTTTCGGTCAAATAATCAAATTAAATCGAGGATTGTTCGAAATGATACGAAACTTTCAGGTCCTTTCTATATGTAATGAGGGAATGTTATGATGGAAGTCCATGCCAAAAATTATCTAAAAATTAGATTCTATGAATCTTTTTGAAATACTAGTTTCGGTAAAAAATTGTAGTATATTATACACAATTTTATACTAGTTTTGGTCAAAAGTCAAATTAAATTGAGGATTGTTCGATATGCTACGAAACATTTCAAATCCTTTTTGTATGGTACGAGGGAAGGTTATGATGGAAGTCCAAGCTAAAAAATATCTCAAAATTAGATTCTAGGAAACGTTTTGAAATGCTAGTTTATGTCAAAAAATCGTAGTATATTATACACAATTTTATTATAGTTTCGGTCAAAAAATCAAATTAAATTGAGGATTGTTCGATATGCTACAAAACTTTTCAAATCCTTTCTGTATGGTACGAGGGAAGGTTATGATGGAAGTCCAAGCAATAAAATATCTCAAAATTAGATTCTAGAAAACTTTTTGAAATGCTAGTTTATGTCAAAAAATCGTAGTATATTATACACAATTTTATTATAGTTTCGGTCAAAAAATCAAATTAAATCGAGGATTGTTCGAAATTCTACGAAGCTATTCAGATCCTATTTATATGTTACTAGGCAATGTTATGATGGAAGTCCATGCAAAACATTGTCTTAAAATAAGGTTCTCTGAATCGTTTTGAAATACACAATTTCATAATAGTTTTGGTAAAAAGTCAAATTAAATTGAGGATTGTTCGATATGCTACGAAACTTTTCAAATCCTTTTTGTATGGTACGAGGGAAGGTTATGATGGAAATCCAAGCAAAAAAATATCTCAAAATTAGATTCTAGGAAACGTTTTGAAATGCTAGTTTATGTCAAAAAATCTTAGTATATTATACACAATTTTATTATAGTTTATGTCAAAAAATAAAATTAAATCGAGGATTGTTCGAAATGCTACGAAGCTATTCAGTTCCTATTTATATGTTACTAGGAAATGTTATGATGGAAGTACATGCAAAACATTGTGTTAAAATAAGATGCTATGAATAGTTTTGAAATACTAGTTTCGCTCAAAAATCGTAGTATATTATACACAATTTTATACTAGTTTCGGTCAAAAATTAAAAATAAATCGAGGATTGTTTGAAATGCTACGAATTTTTTTTGAACCTTTCTATATGGTATGAGGGAAGGTTATGATGGAAGTCCAAGCAAAAAAATTATCTCATAATTAGATTATATGCATCTTTTTGAAATGCTAGTTTAGCTCAAAAAATCGTAGTATATTATACACAATTTCATACTAGTTTCGGTCAAAAAATTATATTAAATTAATGATTGTTCGAAATGCTACTAAACTTTTCAGATCCTTTCTATATGGTACGAGGGAATGTTGTGATGGAAGTCCAACCAAAAAATTATTTCAAAATTAGATTCTATGAAACTTTTTGAACTTCTACTTTCGGTCAATAAATCGTAGTATATTATACACAAATTTATACTATTTTCGGTCAAATAATCAAATTAAATCGAGGATTGTTCGAAATGATACGAAACTTTCAGGTCCTTTCTATATGTTACGAGGGAATGTTATGATGGAAGTCCATGCCAAAAATTATCTCAAAATTAGATTCTATGAATCTTTTTGAAATACTAGTTTCGGTCAAAAATTGTAGTATATTATACACAATTTTATACCAGTTTTGCTCAAAAGTCAAATTAAATTGAGGATTGTTTGATATGCTACGAAACTTTTCAAATCCTTTTTGTATGGTACGAGGGAAGGTTATGATGGAAGTCCAAGAAAAAAAATATCTCAAAATTAGATTCTAGGAAACGTTTTGAAATGCTAGTTTATTTCAAAAAATCGTAGTATATTATACACAATTTTATTATAGTTTCGGTCAAAAAATCAAATTAAATCGAGGATTGTTCGAAATGCTACGAAGCTATTCAGATCCTACTTATATGTTACTAGGCAATGTTATGATGGAAGTCCATGCAAAAGATTGTCTTAAAATAAGATGCTATGAATCGTTTTGAAATACTAGTTTCGCTCAAAAATCGTAGTATATTATACATAATTTTATACTAGTTTCGGTCAAAAATTAAAAATAAATCGAGGATTGTTTGAAATGCTACGAAATTTTTTGATCCTTTCTATATGGTACGAGGGAAGGTTATGATGGAAGTACAAGAAAAATAATTATCTCAAAATTTGATTATATGCATCTTTTTGAAATGCTAGTATACCTCAAAAAATCGTAGTATATTATACACAATTTCATACTAGTTTCGGTCAAAAAATTATATTAAATTTATGATTGTTCAAAATGCTACTAAACTTTTCAGATCCTTTCTATATGGTACGAGGGAATGTTGTGTTGGAAGTCCAACCAAAAAATTATTTCAAAATTAGATTCTATGAAACTTTTTGAACTTCTAGTTTAGGTCAATAAATCGTAGTATATTATACACAAATTTATACTATTTTCGGTCAAATAATCAAATTAAATCGAGGATTGTTGGGAATGATACGAAACTTTCAGGTCCTTTCTATATGTTACGAGGGAATGTTATGATGGAAGTCCATGCCAAAATTTATCTCAAAATTAGATTCTATGAATCTTTTTGAAATACTAGTTTCGGTAAAAAATTGTAGTATATTATACACAATTTTATACTAGTTTTGGTCAAAAGTCAAATTAAATTGAGGATTGTTCGATATGCTACGAAACATTTCAAATCCTTTTTGTATGGTACGAGGGAAGGTTATGATGGAAGTCCAAGCTAAAAAATATCTCAAAATTAGATTCTAGGAAACGTTTTGAAATGCTAGTTTATGTCAAAAAATCGTAGTATATTATACACAATTTTATTATAGTTTCGGTCAAAAAATCAAATTAAATTGAGGATTGTTCGATATGCTACAAAACTTTTCAAATCCTTTCTGTATGGTACGAGGGAAGGTTATGATGGAAGTCCAAGCAATAAAATATCTCAAAATTAGATTCTAGAAAACTTTTTGAAATGCTAGTTTATGTCAAAAAATCGTAGTATATTATACACAATTTTATTATAGTTTCGGTCATAAAATCAAATTAAATCGAGGATTGTTCGAAATTCTACGAAGCTATTCAGATCCTATTTATATGTTACTAGGCAATGTTATGATGGAAGTCCATGCAAAACATTGTCTTAAAATAAGGTTCTCTGAATCGTTTTGAAATACTAGGTTCGCTCAAAAATCGTAGTATATTATACACAATTTTATACTAGTTTCAGTAAAAAATTAAAAATAAATCGAGGATTGTTCGAAATGCTACGAATTTTTTTTGATCCTTTCTATATGGTATGAGGGAAAGTTATATTGGAAGTCCAAGCAAAAAAATTATCTCAAAATTAGATTATATGCATCTTTTTGAAATGCAAGTTTAGCTCAAAAAATCGTAGTATATTATACAGAATTTCATACTAGTTTCGGTAAAAAAATTATATTAAATTAATAATTGTTCAAAATGCTACTAAACTTTTCAGATCCTTTCTATATGGTACGAGGGAATGTTGTGATGGAAGTCCAACCAAAAAATTATTTCAAAATCAGATTCTATGAAACTTTTTGAACTTCTACTTTAGGTCAATAAATCGTAGTATATTATACATAAATTTATACTATTTTCAGTCAAATAATCAAATTAAATCGAGGATTGTTCGAAATGATACGAAACTTTCAGGTCCTTTCTATATGTTACGAGGGAATGTTATAATGGAAGTCCATGCAAAAAATTATCTCAAAATTTGATTCTATGAATCTTTTTGAAATACTAGTTTCGGTCAAAAATTGTAGTATATTATACACAATTTTATACTAGTTTTGGTCAAAAGTCAAATTAAATTGAGGATTGTTCGATATGCTACAAAACTTTTCAAATCCTTTCTGTATGGTACGAGGGAAGGTTTTGATGGAAGTCCAAGCAAAAAAATATCTCAAAATTAGATTCTAGAAAACTTTTTGAAATGCTAACTTATGTCAAAAAATCGTAGTATATTATACACAATTTTATTATAGTTTCGGTCAAAAAATCAAATTAAAACGAGGATTGTTCGAAATTCTACGAAGCTATTCAGATCCTATTTATATGTTACTAGGCAATGTTATGATGGAAGTCCATGCAAAACATTGTCTTAAAATAAGGTGCTATGAATCGTTTTGAAATACTAGTTTCGCTCAAAAATCGTAGTATACTATACACAATTTTATACTAGTTTCGGTCAAAAATTAAAAATAAATCGAGGATTGTTTGAAATGCTACGAAATTTTTTTGATCCTTTCTATATGGTACGAGGGAAGGTTATGATGGAAGTCCAAGCAAAAAAATTATCTCAAAATTAAATTATATGCATCTTTATGAAATGCTAGTTTATCTGAAAAAATCGTAGTATATTATACACAATTTCATACTAGTTTCGGTCAAAAAATTATATTAAATTAATGATTGTTCGAAATTCTACTAAACTTTTCAGATCCTTTCTATATGGTACGAGGGAATGTTGTGATGGAAGTCCAACCAAAATATTATTTCAAAATTAGATTCTATGAAACTTTTTGAACTTCTACTTTAGGTCAATAAATCGTAGTATATTAACACAAATTTATACTATTTTCGGTCAAATAATCAAATTAAATCGAGGATTGTTCGAAATGATACAAAACTATCAGGTACTTTCTATATGTTACGAGGGAATGTTATGATGGAAGTCCATGCAAAAAACTATCTCAAAATTAGATTCTATGAAACTTTTTGAAATACTAGTTTCGGTCAAAAATTGTAGTATATTATACACAATTTTATACTAGTTTTGGTCAAAAGTCAAATTAAATTGTGGATTGTTTGATATGCTACGAAACTTTTCAAATCCTTTCTGTATGGTACGAGGGAAGGTTATGATGGAAGTCTAAGCAAAAAAATATCTCAAAATTAGATTCTAGGAAACTTTTTGAAATGCTAGTTTATGTCAAAAATTCGTAGTATATTATACACAATTTTATTATATTTTCGGTCAAAAAATCAAATTAAATCGAGGATGGTTCGAAATGCTACGAAACTATTCAGATCCTACTTATATGTTACTAGGAAATGATATGATGGAAGTCCATGCAAAACATTGTCTTAAAATAAGATGCTATGAATCGTTTTGAAATACTAGTTTCGCTCAAAAATCGTAGTATATTATACACAATTTTATACTTGTTTCGGTCAAAAATTAAAAATAAATCGAGGATTATTTGAAATGCTACGAAATGTTTTTGATCCTTTCTATATGGTACTAGGGAAGGTTATGATGGAAGTCCAAGCAAAAAAATTATCTCAAAATTAGATTATATGTATCTTTTTGAAATGCTAGTTTAGCTCAAAAAATCGTAGTATATTATACACAATTTCATACTAGTTTCGGTCAAAAAATTATATTAAATTAATGATTGTTCGAAATGCTGCTAAACTTTTCAGATCGTTTCTATATGGTACGAGGGAATGTTGTGATGGAAGTCCAACCAAAAAATTATTTCAAAATTAGATTCTCTGAAACTTTTTGAACTTCTACTTTAGGTCAATAAATCGTAGTATATTATACACAAATTTATAATATTTTCGGTCAAATAATCAAATTAAATTGAGGATTGTTCGATATGCTACGAAACTTTCAGGTCCTTTCTATATGGTACTAGGGAAGGTTATGATGGAAGTCCAAGCAAAAAAATATCTCAAAATTAGATTCTAGGAAACGTTTTGAAATGCTAGTTTATGTCAAAAAATCGTAGTATATTATACAAAATTTTATTATAGTTTCGGTCAAAAAATCAAATTAAACCGAGGATTGTTCGAAATAATACGAAGCTATTCTGATCCTATTTATATGTTACTAGGCAATGTTATGATGGAAGTCCATGCAAAACATTATCTTAAAATAAGATGCTATGAATCGTTTTGAAATACTAGTTTCGCTCAAAAATCATAGTATATTATACACAATTTTATACTAGTTTCGGTCAAAAATTAAAAATAAATCGAGGATTGTTTGAAATGCTACAAATTTTTTTTGATCCTTTCTATATGGTATGAGGGAAGGTTATGATGGAAGTCCAAGCAAAAAATTTATCTCAAAATTAGATTATATGCATCTTTTTGAAATGCTAGTTTATCTGAAAAAATCGTAGTATATTATACACAATTTCATACTAGTTTCGGTAAAAAAATTATATTAAATTAAGGATTGTTCGAAATGCTACTAAACTTTTCAGATCCTTTCTATATGGTACGAGGGAATGTTGTGATGGAAGTCCAACCAAAATATTATTTCAAAATTAGATTCTATGAAACTTTTTGAACTTCTAGTTTAGGTCAATAAATCGTAGTATATTATACACAAATTTATATTATTTTCGGTCAAATAATCAAATTAAATCGAGGATTGTTCGAAATGATACAAAACTTTCAGGTCCCTTCTATATGTTACGAGGGAATGTTATGATGGATGTCCATGCAAAAAATTATCTCAAAATTAGATTCTATGAATCTTTTTGAAATACTAGTTTCGGTCAAAAATTGTAGTATATTATACACAATTTTATACTAGTTTTGGTCAAAAGTCAAATTAAATTGAGGATTGTTCGATATACTACGAAACTTTTCAAATCCTTTCTGTATGGTACGAGGGAAGGTTATGATGGAAGTCTAAGCAAAAAAATATCTCAAAATTAGATTCTAGGAAACTTTTTGAAATGCTAGTTTATGTCAAAAATTCGTAGTATATTATACACAATTTTATTATATTTTCGGTCAAAAAATCAAATTAAATCGAGGATGGTTCGAAATGCTACGAAACTATTCAGATCCTACTTATATGTTACTAGGAAATGATATGATGGAAGTCCATGCAAAACATTGTCTTAAAATAAGATGCTATGAATCGTTTTGAAATACTAGTTTCGCTCAAAAATCGTAGTATATTATACACAATTTTATACTTGTTTCGGTCAAAAATTAAAAATAAATCGAGGATTATTTGAAATGCTACGAAATGTTTTTGATCCTTTCTATATGGTACTAGGGAAGGTTATGATGGAAGTCCAAGCAAAAAAATTATCTCAAAATTAGATTATATATATCTTTTTGAAATGCTAGTTTAGCTCAAAAAATCGTAGTATATTATACACAATTTCATACTAGTTTCGGTCAAAAAATTATATTAAATTAATGATTGTTCGAAATGCTGCTAAACTTTTCAGATCGTTTCTATATGGTACGAGGGAATGTTGTGATGGAAGTCCAACCAAAAAATTATTTCAAAATTAGATTCTCTGAAACTTTTTGAACTTCTACTTTAGGTCAATAAATCGTAGTATATTATACACAAATTTATAATATTTTCGGTCAAATAATCAAATTAAATTGAGGATTGTTCGATATGCTACGAAACTTTCAGGTCCTTTCTATATGGTACTAGGGAAGGTTATGATGGAAGTCCAAGCAAAAAAATATCTCAAAATTAGATTCTAGGAAACGTTTTGAAATGCTAGTTTATGTCAAAAAATCGTAGTATATTATACAAAATTTTATTATAGTTTCGGTCAAAAAATCAAATTAAACCGAGGATTGTTCGAAATAATACGAAGCTATTCTGATCCTATTTATATGTTACTAGGCAATGTTATGATGGAAGTCCATGCAAAACATTATCTTAAAATAAGATGCTATGAATCGTTTTGAAATACTAGTTTCGCTCAAAAATCATAGTATATTATACACAATTTTATACTAGTTTCGGTCAAAAATTAAAAATAAATCGAGGATTGTTTGAAATGCTACAAATTTTTTTTGATCCTTTCTATATGGTATGAGGGAAGGTTATGATGGAAGTCCAAGCAAAAAATTTATCTCAAAATTAGATTATATGCATCTTTTTGAAATGCTAGTTTATCTGAAAAAATCGTAGTATATTATACACAATTTCATACTAGTTTCGGTAAAAAAATTATATTAAATTAAGGATTGTTCGAAATGCTACTAAACTTTTCAGATCCTTTCTATATGGTACGAGGGAATGTTGTGATGGAAGTCCAACCAAAATATTATTTCAAAATTAGATTCTATGAAACTTTTTGAACTTCTAGTTTAGGTCAATAAATCGTAGTATATTATACACAAATTTATATTATTTTCGGTCAAATAATCAAATTAAATCGAGGATTGTTCGAAATGATACGAAACTTTCAGGTCCCTTCTATATGTTACGAGGGAATGTTATGATGGATGTCCATGCAAAAAATTATCTCAAAATTAGATTCTATGAATCTTTTTGAAATACTAGTTTCGGTCAAAAATTGTAGTATATTATACACAATTTTATACTAGTTTTGGTCAAAAGTCAAATTAAATTGAGGATTGTTCGATATACTACGAAACTTTTCAAATCCTTTCTGTATGGTACGAGGGAAGGTTATGATGGAAGTCCAAGCAAAAAAATATCTCAAAATTAGATTCTAGGAAACTTTTTGAAATGCTAGTTTATGTCAAAAATTCGTAGTATATTATACACAATTTTATTATATTTTCGGTCAAAAAATCAAATTAAATCGAGGGTTGTTCGAAATGCTACGAAACTATTCAGATCCTACTTATATGTTACTAGGAAATGATATGATGGAATTCCATGCAAAACATTGTCTTAAAATAAGATGCTATGAATCGTTTTGAAATACTAGTTTCGCTCAAAAATCGTAGTATATTATACATAATTTTATACTAGTTTCGGTCAAAAATTAAAAATAAATCGAGGATTATTTGAAATGCTACGAAATGTTTTTGATCCTTTCTATATGGTACTAGGGAAGGTTATGATGGAAGTCAAAGCAAAAAAATTATCTCAAAATTAGATTATATGTATCTTTTTGAAATGCTAGTTTAGCTCAAAAAATCGTAGTATATTATACACAATTTCATACTAGTTTCGGTCAAAAAATTATATTAAATTAATGATTGTTCGAAATGCTGCTAAACTTTTCAGATCGTTTCTATATGGTACGAGGGAATGTTGTGATGGAAGTCCAACCAAAAGATTATTTCAAAATTAGATTCTCTGAAACTTTTTGAACTTCTACTTTAGGTCAATAAATCGTAGTATATTATACACAAATTTATACTATTTTTGGTCAAATAATCAAATTAAATCGAGGATTGTTCGAAATGATACGAAACTATCAGGTACTTTCTATATGTTACGAGGGAATGTTATGATGGAAGTCCATGCAAAAAACTATCTCAAAATTAGATTCTATGAATCTTTTTGAAATACTAGTTTCGGTCAAAAATTGTAGTATATTATACACAATTTTATACTAGTTTTGGTCAAAAGTCAAATTAAATTGTGGATTGTTTGATATGCTACGAAACTTTTCAAATCCTTTCTGTATGGTACGAGGGAAGGTTATGATGGAAGTCCAAGCAAAAAAATATCTCAAAATTAGATTCTAGGAAACTTTTTGAAATGCTAGTTTATGTCAAAAATTCGTAGTATATTATACACAATTTTATTATATTTTCGGTCAAAAAATCAAATTAAATCGAGGATTGTTCGAAATGCTACGAAACTATTCAGATCCTACTTATATGTTACTAGGAAATGATATGATGGAAGTCCATGCAAAACATTGTCTTAAAATAAGATGCTATGAATCGTTTTGAAATACTAGTTTCGCTCAAAAATCGTAGTATATTATACACAATTTTATACTAGTTTCGGTCAAAAATTAAAAATAAATCGAGGATTATTTGAAATGCTACGAAATGTTTTTGATCCTTTCTATATGGTACTAGGGAAGGTTATGATGGAAGTCCAAGCAAAAAAATTATCTCAAAATTAGATTATATGTATCTTTTTGAAATGCTAGTTTAGCTCAAAAAATCGTAGTATATTATACACAATTTCATACTAGTTTCGGTCAAAAAATTATATTAAATTAATGATTGTTCGAAATGCTGCTAAACTTTTCAGATCGTTTCTATATGGTACGAGGGAATGTTGTGATGGAAGTCCAACCAAAAAATTATTTCAAAATTAGATTCTCTGAAACTTTTTGAACTTCTACTTTAGGTCAATAAATCGTAGTATATTATACACAAATTTATAATATTTTCGGTCAAATAATCAAATTAAATCGAGGATTGTTCGAAATGATACGAAACTATCAGGTACTTTCTATATGTTACGAGGGAATGTTATGATGGAAGTCCATGCAAAAAACTATCTCAAAATTAGATTCTATGAATCTTTTTGAAATACTAGTTTCGGTCAAAAATTGTAGTATATTATACACAATTTTATACTAGTTTTGGTCAAAAGTCAAATTAAATTGTGGATTGTTTGATATGCTACGAAACTTTTCAAATCCTTTCTGTATGGTACGAGGGAAGGTTATGATGGAAGTCCAAGCAAAAAAATATCTCAAAATTAGATTCTAGGAAACTTTTTGAAATGCTAGTTTATGTCAAAAATTCGTAGTATATTATACACAATTTTATTATATTTTCGGTCAAAAAATCAAATTAAATCGAGGATTGTTCGAAATGCTACGAAACTATTCAGATCCTACTTATATGTTACTAGGAAATGATATGATGGAAGTCCATGCAAAACATTGTCTTAAAATAAGATGCTATGAATCGTTTTGAAATACTAGTTTCGCTCAAAAATCATAGTATATTATACACAATTTTATACTAGTTTCGGTCAAAAATTAAAAATAAATCGAGGATTATTTGAAATGCTACGAAATGTTTTTGATCCTTTCTATATGGTACTAGGGAAGGTTATGATGGAAGTCCAAGCAAAAAAATTATCTCAAAATTAGATTATATGTATCTTTTTGAAATGCTAGTTTAGCTCAAAAAATCGTAGTATATTATACACAATTTCATACTAGTTTCGGTCAAAAAATTATATTAAATTAATGATTGTTCGAAATGCTGCTAAACTTTTCAGATCGTTTCTATATGGTACGAGGGAATGTTGTGATGGAAGTCCAACCAAAAAATTATTTCAAAATTAGATTCTCTGAAACTTTTTGAACTTCTACTTTAGGTCAATAAATCGTAGTATATTATACACAAATTTATACTATTTTTGGTCAAATAATCAAATTAAATCGAGGATTGTTCGAAATGATACGAAACTATCAGGTACTTTCTATATGTTACGAGGGAATGTTATGATAGAAGTCCATGCAAAAAACTATCTCAAAATTAGATTCTATGAATCTTTTTGAAATACTAGTTTCGGTCAAAAATTGTAGTATATTATACACAATTTTATACTAGTTTTGGTCAAAAGTCAAATTAAATTGAGGATTGTTCGATATACTACGAAACTTTTCAAATCCTTTCTGTATGGTACGAGGGAAGGTTATGATGGAAGTCCAAGCAAAAAAATATCTCAAAATTAGATTCTAGGAAACTTTTTGAAATGCTAGTTTATGTCAAAAATTCGTAGTATATTATACACAATTTTATTATATTTTCGGTCAAAAAATCAAATTAAATCGAGGATTGTTCGAAATGCTACGAAACTATTCAGATCCTACTTATATGTTACTAGGAAATGATATGATGGAATTCCATGCAAAACATTGTCTTAAAATAAGATGCTATGAATCGTTTTGAAATACTAGTTTCGCTCAAAAATCGTAGTATATTATACACAATTTTATACTAGTTTCGGTCAAAAATTAAAAATAAATCGAGGATTATTTGAAATGCTACGAAATGTTTTTGATCCTTTCTATATGGTACTAGGGAAGGTTATGATGGAAGTCAAAGCAAAAAAATTATCTCAAAATTAGATTATATGTATCTTTTTGAAATGCTAGTTTAGCTCAAAAAATCGTAGTATATTATACACAATTTCATACTAGTTTCGGTCAAAAAATTATATTAAATTAATGATTGTTCGAAATGCTGCTAAACTTTTCAGATCGTTTCTATATGGTACGAGGGAATGTTGTGATGGAAGTCCAACCAAAAGATTATTTCAAAATTAGATTCTCTGAAACTTTTTGAACTTCTACTTTAGGTCAATAAATCGTAGTATATTATACACAAATTTATACTATTTTTGGTCAAATAATCAAATTAAATCGAGGATTGTTCGAAATGATACGAAACTATCAGGTACTTTCTATATGTTACGAGGGAATGTTATGATGGAAGTCCATGCAAAAAACTATCTCAAAATTAGATTCTATGATTCTTTTTGAAATACTAGTTTCGGTCAAAAATTGTAGTATATTATACACAATTTTATACTAGTTTTGGTCAAAAGTCAAATTAAATTGTGGATTGTTTGATATGCTACGAAACTTTTCAAATCCTTTCTGTATGGTACGAGGGAAGGTTATGATGGAAGTCCAAGCAAAAAAATATCTCAAAATTAGATTCTAGGAAACTTTTTGAAATGCTAGTTTATGTCAAAAATTCGTAGTATATTATACACAATTTTATTATATTTTCGGTCAAAAAATCAAATTAAATCGAGGATTGTTCGAAATGCTACGAAACTATTCAGATCCTACTTATATGTTACTAGGAAATGATATGATGGAAGTCCATGCAAAACATTGTCTTAAAATAAGATGCTATGAATCGTTTTGAAATACTAGTTTCGCTCAAAAATCGTAGTATATTATACACAATTTTATACTAGTTTCGGTCAAAAATTAAAAATAAATCGAGGATTATTTGAAATGCTACGAAATGTTTTTGATCCTTTCTATATGGTACTAGGGAAGGTTATGATGGAAGTCCAAGCAAAAAAATTATCTCAAAATTAGATTATATGTATCTTTTTGAAATGCTAGTTTAGCTCAAAAAATCGTAGTATATTATACACAATTTCATACTAGTTTCGGTCAAAAAATTATATTAAATTAATGATTGTTCGAAATGCTGCTAAACTTTTCAGATCGTTTCTATATGGTACGAGGGAATGTTGTGATGGAAGTCCAACCAAAAAATTATTTCAAAATTAGATTCTCTGAAACTTTTTGAACTTCTACTTTAGGTCAATAAATCGTAGTATATTATACACAAATTTATAATATTTTCGGTCAAATAATCAAATTAAATCGAGGATTGTTCGAAATGATACGAAACTATCAGGTACTTTCTATATGTTACGAGGGAATGTTATGATGGAAGTCCATGCAAAAAACTATCTCAAAATTAGATTCTATGAATCTTTTTGAAATACTAGTTTCGGTCAAAAATTGTAGTATATTATACACAATTTTATACTAGTTTTGGTCAAAAGTCAAATTAAATTGTGGATTGTTTGATATGCTACGAAACTTTTCAAATCCTTTCTGTATGGTACGAGGGAAGGTTATGATGGAAGTCCAAGCAAAAAAATATCTCAAAATTAGATTCTAGGAAACTTTTTGAAATGCTAGTTTATGTCAAAAATTCGTAGTATATTATACACAATTTTATTATATTTTCGGTCAAAAAATCAAATTAAATCGAGGATTGTTCGAAATGCTACGAAACTATTCAGATCCTACTTATATGTTACTAGGAAATGATATGATGGAAGTCCATGCAAAACATTGTCTTAAAATAAGATGCTATGAATCGTTTTGAAATACTAGTTTCGCTCAAAAATCGTAGTATATTATACACAATTTTATACTAGTTTCGGTCAAAAATTAAAAATAAATCGAGGATTATTTGAAATGCTACGAAATGTTTTTGATCCTTTCTATATGGTACTAGGGAAGGTTATGATGGAAGTCCAAGCAAAAAAATTATCTCAAAATTAGATTATATGTATCTTTTTGAAATGCTAGTTTAGCTCAAAAAATCGTAGTATATTATACACAATTTCATACTAGTTTCGGTCAAAAAATTATATTAAATTAATGATTGTTCGAAATGCTGCTAAACTTTTCAGATCGTTTCTATATGGTACGAGGGAATGTTGTGATGGAAGTCCAACCAAAAAATTATTTCAAAATTAGATTCTCTGAAACTTTTTGAACTTCTACTTTAGGTCAATAAATCGTAGTATATTATACACAAATTTATACTATTTTTGGTCAAATAATCAAATTAAATCGAGGATTGTTCGAAATGATACGAAACTATCAGGTACTTTCTATATGTTACGAGGGAATGTTATGATGGAAGTCCATGCAAAAAACTATCTCAAAATTAGATTCTATGAATCTTTTTGAAATACTAGTTTCGGTCAAAAATTGTAGTATATTATACACAATTTTATACTAGTTTTGGTCAAAAGTCAAATTAAATTGTGGATTGTTTGATATGCTACGAAACTTTTCAAATCCTTTCTGTATGGTACGAGGGAAGGTTATGATGGAAGTCCAAGCAAAAAAATATCTCAAAATTAGATTCTAGGAAACTTTTTGAAATGCTAGTTTATGTCAAAAATTCGTAGTATATTATACACAATTTTATTATATTTTCGGTCAAAAAATCAAATTAAATCGAGGATTGTTCGAAATGCTACGAAACTATTCAGATCCTACTTATATGTTACTAGGAAATGATATGATGGAAGTCCATGCAAAACATTGTCTTAAAATAAGATGCTATGAATCGTTTTGAAATACTAGTTTCGCTCAAAAATCGTAGTATATTATACACAATTTTATACTAGATTCGGTCAAAAATTAAAAATAAATCGAGGATTATTTGAAAAGCTACGAAATGTTTTTGATCCTTTCTATATGGTACTAGGGAAGGTTATGATGGAAGTCCAAGCAAAAAAATTATCTCAAAATTAGATTATATGTATCTTTTTGAAATGCTAGTTTAGCTCAAAAAATCGTAGTATATTATACACAATTTCATACTAGTTTCGGTCAAAAAATTATATTAAATTAATGATTGTTCGAAATGCTGCTAAAATTTTCAGATCGTTTCTATATGGTACGAGGGAATGTTGTGATGGAAGTCCAACCAAAAAATTATTTCAAAATTAGATTCTCTGAAACTTTTTGAACTTCTACATTAGGTCAATAAATCGTAGTATATTATACACAAATTTATAATATTTTCGGTCAAATAATCAAATTAAATCGAGGATTGTTCGAAATGATACGAAACTTTCAGGTCCTTTCTATATGTTACGAGGGAATGTTATGATGGAAGTCCATGCAAAAAAATATCTCAAAATTAGATTCTAGAAAACTTTTTGAAATGCTAGTTTATGTCAAAAAATCGTAGTATATTATACACAATTTTATCATAGTTTCGGTCAAAAAATCAAATTAAACCGAGGATTGTTCGAAATAATACGAAGCTATTCAGATCCTATTTATATGTTACTAGGCAATGTTATGATGGAAGTCCATGCAAAACATTGTCTTAAAATAAGATGCTATGAATCGTTTTGAAATACTAGTTTCGCTCAAAAATCGTAGTATATTATACACAATTTTATACTAGTTTCGGTCAAAAATTAAAAATAAATCGAGGATTGTTTGAAATGCTACAAATTTTTTTTGATCCTTTCTATATGGTATGAGGGAAGGTTATGATGGAAGTCCAAGCAAAAAAATTATCTCAAAATTAGATTATATGCATCTTTTTGAAATGCTAGTTTATCTGAAAAATTGTAGTATATTATACACAATTTCATACTAGTTTCGGTCAAAAAATTATATTAAATTAATGATTGTTCGAAATGCTACTAAACTTTTCAGATCCTTTCTATATGGTACGAGGAAATGTTGTGATGGAAGTCCAACCAAAATATTATTTCAAAATTAGATTCTATGAAACTTTTTGAACTTCTAGTTTAGGTCAATAAATCGTAGTATATTATACACAAATTTATACTATTTTCGGTCAAATAATCAAATTAAATCGAGGATTGTTCGAAATGATACGAAACTTTCAGGTCCCTTCTATATGTTACGAGGGAATGTTATGATGGAAGTCCATGCAAAAAATTATCTCAAAATTAGATTCTATGAATCTTTTTGAAATACTAGTTTCGGTAAAAAATTGTAGTATATTATACACAATTTTATACTAGTTTTGGTCAAAAGTCAAATTAAATTGAGGATTGTTCGATATGCTACGAAACTTTTCAAATCCTTTCTGTATGGTACTAGGGAAGGTTATGATGGAAGTCCAAGCAAAAAAATATCTCAAAATTAGATTCTAGGAAACGTTTTGAAATGCTAGTTTATGTCAAAAAATCGTAGTATATTATACACAATTTTATTATAGTTTCGGTCAAAAAATCAAATTAAATCGAGGATTGTTCGAAATGCTACAAAGCTATTCAGATCCTATTTATATGTTACTTGGAAATGTTATGATGGAAGTCCATGCAAAACATTGTCTTAAAATAAGATGCTATGAAACGTTTTGAAATACTAGTTTCGCTCAAAAATCGTAGTATATTATAAACAATTTTATACTAGTTTCGGTCAAAAATTGAAAATAAATCGAGGATTGTTTGAAATGCTACGAAATTTTTTTGATCCTTTCTATATGGTACGAGGGAAGGTTATGATGGAAGTCCAAGCAAAAAAATTATCTCAAAATTAGATTATATGCATCTTTTTGAAATGCTAGTTTAGCTCAAAAAATCATAGTATATTATACCAAATTTCATACTAGTTTCGGTCAAAAAATTATATTAAATTAATGATTGTTCGAAATGCTACTAAACTTTTCAGATCCTTTCTATATGGTACGAGGGAATGTTGTGATGGAAGTCCAACCAAAATATTATTTCAAAATTAGATTCTATGAAACTTTTTGAACTTCTAGTTTAGGTCAATAAATCGTAGTATATTAACACAAATTTATACTATTTTCGGTCAAATAATCAAATTAAATCGAGGATTGTTCGAAATGATACGAAACTTTCAGGTCCTTTCTATATGTTACGAGGGAATGTTATGATGGAAGTCCATGCAAAAAATTATCTCAAAATTAGATTCTATGAATCTTTTTGAAATACTAGTTTCGGTCAAAAATCGTAGTATATTATACACAATTTTATACTAGTTTTGGTCAAAAGTCAAATTAAATTGAGGATTGTTCGATATGCTACGAAACGTTTCAAATCCTTTCTATATGGTACGAGGGAAGGTTATGATGGAAGTCCAAGCAAAATAATATCTCAAAATTAGATTCTGGGAAACTTTTTGAAATGCTAGTTTATGTCAAAAAATCGTAGTATATTATACACAATTTTATTATAGTTTCGGTCAAAAAATCAAATTAAATTGAGGATTGTTCGAAATGCTACGAAGCTATTCAGATCCTATTTATATGTTACTTGGCAATGTTATGATGGAAGTCCATGCAAAACATTGTCTTAAAATAAGATGCTATGAAACGTTTTGAAATACTAGTTTCGCTCAAAAATCGTAGTATATTATATACAATTTTATACTAGTTTCGGTCAAAAATTTAAAATAAATCGAGGATTGTTTGAAATGCTACGAAATTTTTTTGATCCTTTCTATATGGTACGAGGGAAGGTTATGATGGAAGTCCAAGCAAAAAAATTATCTCAAAATTAGATTATATGCATCTTTTTGAAATGCTAGTTTAGCTTAAAATATCGTAGTATATTATACACAATTTCATACTAGTTTCGGTCAAAAAATTATATTAAATTAATGATTGTTCGAAATGCTACTAAACTTTTCAGATCGTTTCTATATGGTACGAGGGAATGTTGTGATGGGAGTCCAACCAAAATATTATTTCAAAATTAGATTCTATGTAACTTTTTGAACTTCTAGTTTAGGTCAATAAATCGTAGTATATTAACACAAATTTTTATTATTTTCGGTCAAATAATTAAATTAAATCGAGGATTTTTCGAAATGATACGAAACTTTCAGGTCCTTTCTATATGTTACGAGGGAATGTTATGATGGAAGTCCATGCAAAAAATTATCTCAAAATTAGATTCTATGAATCTTTTTGAAATACTAGTTTCGGTCAAAAATCGTAGTATATTATACACAATTTTATACTAGTTTGGTCAAAAGTCAAATTAAACTGTGGATTGTTCGATATGCTACGAAACTTTTCAAATCCTTTCTGTATGGTACGAGGGAAGGTTATGATGGAAGTCCAAGCAAAAAATATCTCAAAATTAGATTCTAGGAAACTTTTTGAAATGCTAGTTTATGTCAAAAAATTGTAGTATATTATGTACAATTTTATTATATTTTCGGTCAAAAAATCAAATTAAATCGAGGATTGTTCGAAATGCTACGAAATTATTCAGATCCTACTTATATGTTACTAGGAAATGTTATGATGGAAGTCCATGCAAAACATTGTCTTAAAATAAGATGCTATGAATCGTTTTGAAATACTAGTTTCGCTCAAAAATCGTAGTATATTATACACAATTTTATACTAGTTTCAGTCAAAAATTAAAAATATATCGAGGATTATTTGAAATGCTACGAAATTTTTTTGATCCTTTCTATATGGTACTAGGGAAGTTTATGATGGAAGTCCAAGCAAAAAAATTATCTCAAAATTAGATTATATGCATCTTTTTGAAATGCTAGTTTAGCTCAAAAAATCGTAGTATATTATACACAATTTCATACTAGTTTCGGTCAAAAAATTATATTAAATTTATGATTGTTCGAAATGCTACTAAACTTTTCAGATCGTTTCTATATGGTACGAGGGAATGTTGTGATGGAAGTCCAACCAAAAAATTATTTCAAATTTAGATTCTATGAAACTTTTTGAACTTCTACGTTAGGTCAATAAATCGTAGTATATTATACACAAATTTATACTATTTTCGGTCAAATAATCAAATTAAATCGAGGATTGTTCGAAATGATACGAAACTTTCATGTCCTTTCTATATGTTACGAGGGAATGTTATGATGGAAGTCCATGCAAAAAATTATCTCAAAATTAGATTCTATGAATCTTTTTGAAATACTAGTTTTAGTCAAAAATCGTAGTATATTATACACAATTTTATACTAGTTTTGGTCAAAAGTCAAATTAAATTGAGGATTATTCGATATGCTACGAAACGTTTCAAATCCTTTCTATATGGTACGAGGGAAGGTTATGATGGAAGTCCAAGCAAAAAAATATCTCAAAATTAGATTCTGGGAAACTTTTTGAAATGCTAGTTTATGTCAAAAAATCGTAGTATATTATACACAATTTTATTATAGTTTCGGGCAAAAAATCAAATTAAATCGAGGATTGTTCGAAATGCTACGAAGCTATTCATATCCTATTTATATGTTACTATGCAATGTTATGATGGAAGTCCATGCAAAACATTGTCTTAAAATAAGATGCTATGAAACGTTTTGAAATACTAGTTTCGCTTAAAAATTGTAGTATATTATACACAATTTTATACTCGTTTCGGTCAAAAATTAAAAATAAATCGAGGATTGTTTGAAATGCTACGAAATGTTTTTGATCCTTTCTATATGGTACGAGGGAAGGTTATGATGGAAGTCCAAGCAAAAAAATTATCTCAAAATTAGATTATATGCATCTTTTTGAAATGCTAGTTTAGCTCAAAAAAATGTAGTATATTATACACAATTTCATACTAGTTTCGGTGAAAAAAATATATTAAATTAATGATTGTTCGAAATGCTACTAAACTTTTCAGATCGTTTCTATATGGTACGAGGGAATGTTGTGATGGAAGTCCAACCAAAAAATTATTTCAAAATTAGATTCTATGAGATTTTTTGAACTTCTACGTTAGGTCAATAAATCGTAGTATATTATACACAAATTTATACTATTTTCGGTCAAATAATCAAATTAAATCGAAGATTGTTCGAAATGATACGAAACTTTCATGTCCTTTCTATATGTTATGAGGGAATGTTATGATGGAAGTCCATGCAAAAAATTATCTCAAAATTAGATTCTATGAATCTTTTTGAAATACTAGTTTCGGTCAAAAATCGTAGTATATTATACACAATTTTATACTAGTTTTGGTCTAAAGTCAAATTAAATTGAGGATTGTTCGATATGCTACGAAACGTTTCAAATCCTTTCTATATGGTACGAGGGAAGGTTATGATGGAAGTCCAAGCAAAAAAATATCTCAAAATTAGATTCTGGGAAACTTTTTGAAATGCTAGTTTATGTCAAAAAATCGTAGTATATTATACACTATTTTATTATAGTTTCGGTCAAAAAATCAAATTAAATCGAGGATTGTTCGAAATGCTACGAAGCTATTCATATCCTATTTATATGTTACTAGGCAATGTTATGATGGAAGTCCATGCAAAACATTGTCTTAAAATAAGATGCTATGAAACGTTTTGAAATACTAGTTTCGCTTAAAAATTGTAGTATATTATACTTAATTTTATACTAGTTTCGGTCAAAAATTAAAAATAAATCGAGGATTGTTTGAAATGTTACGAAATGTTTTTGATCCTTTCTATATGGTACGAGGGAAGGTTATGATGGAAGTCCAAGCAAAAAAATTATCTCAAAATTAGATTATATGCATCTTTTTGAAATGCTAGTTTAGCTCAAAAAAACGTAGTATATTATACACAATTTCATACTAGTTTCGGTCAAAAAATTATATTAAATTAAAGATTGTTCGAAATGCTACTAAACTTTTCAGATCGTTTCTATATGGTACGAGGGAATGTTGTGATGGAAGTCCAACCAAAAAATTATTTCAAAATTAGATTCTATGAAACTTTTTGAACTTCTACTTTAGGTCAATAAATCGTAGTATGTTATACACAAATTTATACTATTTTCGGTCAAATAATCAAATTAAATCGAGGATTGTTCGAAATGATACGAAACTTTCAGGTCCTTTCTATATGTTACGAGGGAATGTTATGATGGAAGTCCATGCAAAAAATTATCTCAATATTAGATTCTATGAATCTTTTTGAAATACTAGTTTCGGTCAAAAATCGTAGTATATTATACACAATTTTATACTAGTTTTGGTCAAAAGTCAAATTAAATTGAGGATTGTTCGATATGCTACGAAACGTTTCAAATCCTTTCTATATGGTACGAGGGAAGGTTATGATGGAAGTCCAAGCAAAAAAATATCTCAAAATTAGATTCTGGGAAACTTTTTGAAATGCTAGTTTATGTCAAAAAATCGTAGTATATTATACACAATTTTATTATAGTTTCGGTCAAAAAATCAAATTAAATCGAGGATTGTTCGAAATTCTACGAAGCTATTCATATCCTATTTATATGTTACTAGGCAATGTTATGATGGAAGTCCATGCAAAACATTGTCTTAAAATAAGATGCTATGAAACGTTTTGAAATACTAGTTTCGCTTAAAAATTGTAGTATATTATACACAATTTTATACTAGTTTCGGTCAAAAATTAAAAATAAATCGAGGATTGTTTGAAATGCTACGAAATGTTTTTGATCCTTTCTATATGGTACGAGGGAAGGTTATGATGGAAGTCCAAGCAAAAAAATTATCTCAAAATTAGATTATATGCATCTTTTTGAAATGCTAGTTTAGCTCAAAAAAACGTAGTATATTATACACAATTTCATACTAGTTTCGGTGAAAAAATTATATTAAATTAATGATTGTTCGAAATGCTACTAAACTTTTCAGGTCGTTTCTATATGGTACGAGGGAATGTTGTGATGGAAGTCCAACCAAAAAATTATTTCAAAATTAGATTCTATGAAACTTTTTGAACTTCTACTTTAGGTCAATAAATCGTAGTATATTATACACAAATTTATACTATTTTCGGTCAAATAATCAAATTAAATCGAGGATTGTTCGAAATGATACGAAACATTCAGGTCCTTTCTATATGTTATGAGGGAATGTTATGATGGAAGTCCATGCAAAAAATTATCTCAAAATTAGACTCTATGAATCTTTTTGAAATACTAGTTTCGGTCAAAAATCGTAGTATATTATACACAATTTTATACTAGTTTTGGTCAAAAGTCAAATTAAATTGAGGATTGTTCGATATGCTACGAAACTTTTCAAATCCTTTCTATATGGTACGAGGGAAGCTTATGATGGAAGTCCAAGCAAAAAAATATCTCAAAATTAGATTCTGGGAAACTTTTTGAAATGCTAGTTTATGTCAAAAAATCGTAGTATATTATACACAATTTTATTATAGTTTCGGTCAAAAAATCAAATTAAATCGAGGTTTGTTCGAAATGCTACGAAGCTATTGAGATCCTACTTATATGTTACTAGGCAATGTTATGATGGAAGTCCATGCAAAACATTGTCTTAAAATAAGATGCTATGAATCGTTTTGAAATACTAGTTTCGCTAAAAAATCGTAGTATATTATACACAATTTTATACTAGTTTCGGTCAAAAATTAAAAATAAATCGAGGATTGTTTGAAATGCTACGAAATTTTTTTGATCCTTTCTATATGGTACGAGGGAAGGTTATGATGGAAGTCCAAGCAAAAAAATTATCTCAAAATTAGATTATATGCATCTTTTTGAAATGCTAGTTTAGCTCAAAAAATCGTAGTATATTATACACAATTTCATACTAGTTTCGGTCAAACAATTATATTAAATTAATGATTGTTCGAAATGCTACTAAACTTTTCAGATCATTTCTATATGGTACGAGGGAAAGTTGTGATGGAAGTCCAACCAAAAAATTATTTCAAAATTAGATTCTATGAAACTTTTTGAACTTCTACTTTAGGTCAATAAATCGTATTATATTATACACAAATTTATACTATTTTCGGTCAAATAATCAAATTAAATCGAGGATTGTTTGAAATGATACGAAACTTTCAGGTCCTTTCTATATGTTACGAGGGAATGTTATGATGGAAGTCCATGCAAAAAATTATCTCAAAATTAGATTCTATGAATCTTTTTGAAATACTAGTTTCGTCAAAAATGGTAGTATATTATACACAATTTTATACTAGTTTTGGTCAAAAGTCAAATTAAATTGAGGATTGTTCGATATGCTACGAAACTTTTCAAATCCTTTCTGTATGGTACGAGGGAAGGTTATGATGGAAGTCCAAGCAAAAAAATATCTCAAAATTAGATTCTAGGAAACTTTTTGAAATGCTAGTTTATGTCAAAAAATCGTAGTATATTATACACAATTTTATTATAGTTTCGGTCAAAAAATCAAATTAAATCGAGGTTTGTTCGAAATGCTACGAAGCTATTGAGATCCTACTTATATGTTACTAGGCAATGTTATGATGGAAGTCCATGCAAAACATTGTCTTAAAATAAGATGCTATGAAACGTTTTGAAATACTAGTTTCGCTTAAAAATTGTAGTATATTATACACAATTTTATACTAGTTTCGGTCAAAAATTAAAAATAAATCGAGGATTGTTTGAAATGCTACGAAATGTTCTTGATCCTTTCTATATGGTACGAGGGAAGGTTATGATGGAAGTCCAAGCAAAAAAATTATCTCAAAATTAGATTATATGCATCTTTTTGAAATGCTAGTTTAGCTCAAAAAAACGTAGTATATTATACACAATTTCATACTAGTTTCGGTCAAAAAATTATATTAAATTAATGATTGTTCGAAATGCTACTAAACTTTTCAGATCGTTTCTATATGGTACGAGGGAATGTTGTGATGGAAGTCCAACCAAAAAATTATTTCAAAATTAGATTCTATGAAACTTTTTGAACTTCTACTTTAGGTTAATAAATCATAGTATATTATACACAAATTTATACTATTTTCGGTCAAATAATCAAATTAAATCGAGGATTGTTCGAAATGATACGAAACTTTCAGGTCCTTTCTATATGTTACGAGGGAATGTTATGATGGAAGTCCATGCAAAAAATTATCTCAAAATTAGATTCTATGAATCTTTTTGAAATACTAGTTTCGGTGAAAAATCGTAGTATATTATACACAATTTTATACTAGTTTTGGTCAAAAGTCAAATTAAATTGAGGATTGTTCGATATGCTACGAAACTTTTCAAATCCTTTCTATATGGTACGAGGGAAGGTTATGATGGAAGTCCAAGCAAAAAAATATCTCAAAATTAGATTCTGGGAAACTTTTTGAAATGCTAGTTTATGTCAAACAATCGTAGTATATTATACACAATTTTATTATAGTTTCGGTCAAAAAATCAAATTAAATCGAGGATTGTTCGAAATTCTACGAAGCTATTCATATCCTATTTATATGTTACTAGGCAATGTTATGATGGAAGTCCATGCAAAACATTGTCTTAAAATAAGATGCTATGAAACGTTTTGAAATACTAGTTTCGCTTAAAAATTGTAGTATATTATACACAATTTTATACTAGTTTCGGTCAAAAATTAAAAATAAATCGAGGATTGTTTGAAATGCTACGAAATGTTTTTGATCCTTTCTATATGGTACGAGGGAAGGTTATGATGGAAGTCCAAGCAAAAAAATTATCTCAAAATTAGATTATATGCATCTTTTTGAAATGCTAGTTTAGCTCAAAAAAACGCAGTATATTATACACAATTTCATACTAGTTTCGGTCAAAAAATTATATTAAATTAATGATTGTTCGAAATGCTACTAAACTTTTCAGATCGTTTCTATATGGTACGAGGGAATGTTGTGATGGAAGTCCAACCAAAAAATTATTTCAAAATTAGATTCTATGAAACTTTTTGAACTTCTACTTTAGGTTAATAAATCATAGTATATTATACACAAATTTATACTATTTTCGGTCAAATAATCAAATTAAATCGAGGATTGTTCGAAATGATACGAAACTTTCAGGTCCTTTCTATATGTTACGAGGGAATGTTATGATGGAAGTCCATGCAAAAAATTATCTCAAAATTAGATTCTATGAATCTTTTTGAAATACTAGTTTCGGTGAAAAATCGTAGTATATTATACACAATTTTATACTAGTTTTGGTCAAAAGTCAAATTAAATTGAGGATTGTTCGATATGCTACGAAACTTTTCAAATCCTTTCTATATGGTACGAGGGAAGGTTATGATGGAAGTCCAAGCAAAAAAATATCTCAAAATTAGATTCTGGGAAACTTTTTGAAATGCTAGTTTATGTCAAACAATCGTAGTATATTATACACAATTTTATTATAGTTTCGGTCAAAAAATCAAATTAAATCGAGGATTGTTCGAAATTCTACGAAGCTATTCATATCCTATTTATATGTTACTAGGCAATGGTATGATGGAAGTCCATGCAAAACATTGTCTTAAAATAAGATGCTATGAAACGTTTTGAAATACTAGTTTCGCTTAAAAATTGTAGTATATTATACACAATTTTATACTAGTTTCGGTCAAAAATTAAAAATAAATCGAGGATTGTTTGAAATGCTACGAAATGTTTTTGATCCTTTCTATATGGTACAAGGGAAGGTTATGATGGAAGTCCAAGCAAAAAAATTATCTCAAAATTAGATTATATGCATCTTTTTGAAATGCTAGTTTAGCTCAAAAAAACGTAGTATATTATACACAATTTCATACTAGTTTCGGTCAAAAAATTATATTAAATTAATGATTGTTCGAAATGCTACTAAACTTTTCAGGTCGTTTCTATATGGTACGAGGGAATGTTGTGATGGAAGTCCAACCAAAAAATTATTTCAAAATTAGATTCTATGAAACTTTTTGAACTTTTACTTTAGGTCAATAAATCGTAGTATATTATACACAAATTTATACTATTTTCGGTCAAATAATCAAATTAAATCGAGGATTGTTCGAAATGATACGAAACTTTCAGGTCCTTTCTATATGTTACGAGGGAATGTTATGATGGAAGTCCATGCAAAAAATTATCTCAAAATTAGATTCTATGAATCTTTTTGAAATACTAGTTTCGGTCAAAAATCGTAGTATATTATACACAATTTTATACTAGTTTTGGTCAAAAGTCAAATTAAATTGAGGATTGTTCGATATGCTACGAAACTTTTCAATTCCTTTCTATATGGTACGAGGGAAGCTTATGATGGAAGTCCAAGCAAAAAAATATCTCAAAATTAGATTCTGGGAAACTTTTTGAAATGCTAGTTTATGTCAAAAAATCGATGTATATTATACACAATTTTATTATAGTTTCGGTCAAAAAATCAAATTAAATCGAGGTTTGTTCGTAATGCTACGAAGCTATTGAGATCCTACTTATATGTTACTAGGCAATGTTATGATGGAAGTCCATGCAAAACATTGTCTTAAAATAAGATGCTATGAATCGTTTCTAAATACTAGTTTCGCTAAAAAATCGTAGTATATTATACACAATTTTATACTAGTTTCGGTCAAAAATTAAAAATAAATCGAGGATTGTTTGAAATGCTACGAAATTTTTTTCATCCTTTCTATATGGTACGAGGGAAGGTTATGATGGAAGTCCAAGCAAAAAAATTATCTCAAAATTAGATTATATGCATCTTTTTGAAATGCTAGTTTAGCTCAAAAAAACGTAGTATATTATACACAATTTCATACTAGTTTCGGTCAAAAAATTATATTAAATTAATGATTGTTCGAAATGCTCTAAATTTTTCAGATCCTTTCTATATGGTACGAGGGAATGTTTCAAAATTAGACTCTATGAAACTTTTTGAACTTCTAGTTTAGGTCAATAAATCGTAGTATATTATACAAAAATTTATACTATTTTCGGTCAAATAATCAAATTAAATCGAGGATTGTTCGAAATGATACGAAACTTTCAGGTCCTTTCTATATGTTACGAGGGAATGTTATGATGGAAGTCCATGCAAAAAATTATCTCAAAATTATATTCGATGAATATTTTTGAAATACTAGTTTCGGTCAAAAATTGTAGTATATTATACACAATTTTTACTAGTTTTGGTCAAAAGTCAAATTAAATTGAGGATTGTTCGATATGCTACGAAACTTTTCAAATCCTTTCTGTATGGTACGAGGGAAGGTTATGATGGAAGTCCAAGCAAAAAAATATCTCAAAATTAGATTCTAGGAAACTTTTTGAAATGCTAGTTTATGTCAAAAAATCTTAGTATATTATACACAATTTTATTATAGTTTCGGTCAAAAAATCAAATTAAATCGAGGATTGTTCGAAATGCTACGAAGCTATTCAGATCCTATTTATATGTTACTAGGCAATGTTATGATGGAAGTCCATGCAAAACATTGTCTTAAAATAAGATGCTATGAAAAGTTTTGAAATACTAGTTTCGCTCAAAAATCGTAGTATATTATACACAATTTTATACTAGTTTCGGTCAAAAATTAAAAATAAATCGAGGATTGTTTGAAATGCTACGAAAGTTTTTTGATCCTTTCTATATGGTACGAGGGAAGGTTATGATGGAAGTCCAAGCAATAAAATTATCTCAAAATTAGATTATATGCATCTTTTTGAAATGCTAGTTTAGCTTAAAAAATCGTAGTATATTATACACAATTTTATACTAGTTTCGGTCAAAAAATTATATTAAATTAATGATTGTTCGAAATGCTACTAAACTTTTCAGATCCTTGCTATATGGTACGCGGGAATGTTGTGATGGAAGTCCAACCAAAAAATTATTTCAAAATTAGATTCTATGAAACTTTTTGAACTTCTAGTTTAGGTCAATAAATCGTAGTATATTATACACAAATTTATACTATTTTCGGTCAAATAATCAAATTAAATCGAGGATTGTTCGAAATGATACGAAATTTTCAGGTCCTTTCTATATGTTACGAGGGAATGTTATGATGGAAGTCCATGCAAAAAATTATCTCAAAATTAGTTTCTATGAATCTTTTTGAAATACTAGTTTCGGTCAAAAATTTTAATATATTATACACAATTTTATACTAGTTTTTGTCAAAAGTCAAATTAAATTGAGGATTGTTCGATATGCTACGATACTTTTCAAATCCTTTTTGTATGGTACGAGGGAAGGTTATGATGGAAGTCCAAGCAAAAAATATCTCAAAATTAGATTCTAGGAAACTTTTTGAAATGCTAGTTTATGTCAAAAAATCGTAGTATATTATACACAATTTTATTATAGTTTCGGTCAAAAAATCAAATTAAATCGAGGATTGTTCGAAATGCTACGAAGCTATTCAGATCCTATTTATATGTTACTAGGCAATGTTATGATGGATGTCCATGCAAAACATTGTCTTAAAATAAGATGCTATGAAACGTTTTGAAATACTAGTTTCGCTCAAAATCGTAGTATATTATACACAATTTTATACTAGTTTCGGTCAAAAATTAAAAATAAATCGAGGATTGTTTGAAATGCTACTAAATATTTTTAATCCTTTCTATATGGTACGAGGGAAGGTTATGATGGAAGTCCAAGCAAAAAGACTTATCTCAAAATTAGATTATATGCATCTTTTTGAAATGCTAGTTTAGCTCAAAAAATCGTAGTATATTATACACAATTTCATACTAGTTTCGGTTAAAAAATTATATTAAATTAATGATTGTTCGAAATGCTACTAAAATTTTCAGATCCTTTCTATATGGTACGAGGGAATGTTGTGATGGAAGTCCAACCAAAAAATTATTTCAAAATTAGATTCGATGAAACTTTTTGAACTTCTAGTTTAGGTCAATAAATCGTTGTATATTATACACAAATTTATACTATTTTCGGTCAAATAATCAAATTAAATCGAGGATTGTTCGAAATGATACGAAACTTTCAGGTCCTTTCTATATGTTACGAGGGAATGTTATGATGGAAGTCCATGCAAAAAATTATCTCAAAAATTAGATTCTATGAATCTTTTTGAAATACTAGTTTCGGTCAAAAATAGAAGTATATTATACACAATTTTATACTAGTTTTGGTCAAAAGTCATATTAAATTGAGGATTGTTCGATATGCTACGAAAATTTTCAAATCCTTTCTGTATGGTACGAGGGAAGGTAATGATGGAAGTCCAAGCAAAAAAATATCTCAAAATTAGATTCTAGGAAACTTTTTGAAATGCTAGTTTATGTCAAAAAATCGTAGTATATTATACACAATTTTATTATAGTTTCGGTCAAAAAATCAAATTAAATCGAGGATTGTTCGAAATGCTACGAAGCTATTCAGATCCTATTTATATGTTACTAGGCAATGTTATGATGGAAGTCCATGCAAAACATTGTCTTAAAATAAGATGCTATGAAACGTTTTGAAATACTAGTTTCGCTCAAAAATCGTAGTATATTATACACAATTTTATACTAGTTTCCGTCAAAAATTAAAAATAAATCGAGGATTGTTTGAAATGCTACAAATTTTTTTTGATCCTTTCTATATGGTACGAGGGAAGGTTATGATGGAAGTCCAAGCAATAAAATTATCTCAAAATTAGATTATATGCATCTTTTTGAAATGCTAGTTTAGCTTAAAAAATCGTAGTATATTATACACAATTTTATACTAGTTTCGGTTAAAAAAATATTTTAAATTAATGATTGTTCGAAATGCTACTAAACTTTTCAGATCCTTGCTATATGGTACGGGGGAATGTTGTGATGGAAGTCCAACCAAAAAATTATTTCAAAATTAGATTCTATGAAACTTTTTGAACTTCTAGTTTAGGTCAATAAATCGTAGTATATTATACACAAATTTATACTATTTTCGGTCAAATAATCAAATTAAATCGAGGATTGTTTGAAATGCTACGAAAATTTTCAAATCCTTTCTGTATGGTACGAGGGAAGGTTATGATGGAAGTCCAAGCAAAAAAATATCTCAAAATTAGATTCTAGGAAACTTTTTGAAATGCTAGTTTATGTCAAAAAATCATAGTATATTATACACAATTTTATTATAGTTTCGGTCAAAAAATCAAATTAAATCGAGGATTGTTCGAAATGCTACGAAGCTATTCAGATCCTATTTATATGTTACTAGGCAATGTTATGATGGAAGTCCATGCAAAATATTGTCTTAAAATAAGATGCTATGAATCGTTTTGAAATACTAGTTTCGCTCAAAAATCGTAGTATATTATACACAATTTTATACTAGTTTCGGTCAAAAATTAAAAATAAATCGAGGATTGTTTGAAATGCTACTAAATATTTTTAATCCTTTCTATATGGTACGAGGGAAGGTTATGATGGAAGTCCAAGCAAAAAGACTTATCTCAAAATTAGATTATATGCATCTTTTTGAAATGCTAGTTTAGCTCAAAAAATTGTAGTATATTATACACAATTTCATACTAGTTTCGGTTAAAAATTTATATTAAATTAATGATTGTTCGAAATGCTACTAAAATTTTCAGATCCTTTCTATATGGTACGAGGGAATGTTGTGATGGAAGTCCAACCAAAAAATTATTTCAAAATTAGATTCGATGAAACTTTTTGAACTTCTAGTTTAGGTCAATAAATCATTGTATATTATACACAAATTTATACTATTTTCGGTCAAATAATCAAATTAAATCGAGGATTGTTCGAAATGCTACGAAAATTTTCAAATCCTTTCTGTATGGTACGAGGGAAGGTTATGATGGAAGTCCAAGCAAAAAAATATCTCAAAATTAGATTCTAGGAAACTTTTTGAAATGCTAGTTTATGTCAAAAAATCGTAGTATATTATACACAATTTTATTATAGTTTCGGTCAAAAAATCAAATTAAATCGAGGATTGTTCGAAATTCTACGAAGCTATTCAGATCCTATTTATATGTTACTAGGCAATGTTATGATGGAAGTCCATGCAAAACATTGTCTTAAAATAAGATGCTATGAATCGTTTTGTAATACTAGTTTCGCTCAAAAATCGTAGTATATTATACACAATTTTATACTAGTTTCGGTCAAAAATTAAAAATAAATCGAGGATTGTTTGAAATGCTACGAAATTTTTTTGATCCTTTCTATATGGTACGAGGGAAGGTTATGATGGAAGTCCAAGCAAAAAAATTATCTAAAAATTAGATTATATGCATCTTTTTGAAATGCTAGTTTAGCTCAAAAAATCGTAGTATATTATACACAATTTCATACTAGTTTTGGTAAAAAAATTATATTAAATTAATGATTGTTCGAAATGCTACTAAACTTTTCAGAACCTTTCTATATGGCACGAGGGAATGTTGTGATGGAAGTCCAACCAAAAAATTATTTCAAAATTAGATTCTATGAAACTTTTTGAACTTCTAGTTTAGGTCAATAAATCGTAGTATATTATACACAAATTTATACTATTTTCGGTCAAATAATCAAATTAAATCGAGGATTGTTCGAAATGATACGAAACTTTCAGGTCCTTTCTATATGTTACGAGGGAATGTTATGATGGAAGTCCATGCAAAAAAGTATCTCAAAATTAGTTTCTATGAATCGTTTTGAAATACTAGTTTCGCTCAAAAATCGTAGTATATTATACACAATTTTATACTAGTTTCCGTCAAAAATTAAAAATAAATCGAGGATTGTTTGAAATGCTACGAATTTTTTTTGATCCTTTCTATATGGTACGAGGGAAGGTTATGATGGAATTCCAAGCAATAAAATTATCTCAAAATTAGATTATATGCATCTTTTTGAAATGCTAGTTTAGCTTAAAAAATCGTAGTATATTATACACAATTTTATACTAGTTTCGGATAAAAAAATATATTAAATTAATGATTGTTCGAAATGCTACTAAACTTTTCAGATCCTTGCTATATGGTACGGGGGAATGTTGTGATGGAAGTCCAACCAAAAAATTATTTCAAAATTAGATTCTATGAAACTTTTTGAACTTCTAGTTTAGGTCAATAAATCGTAGTATATTATACACAAATTTATACTATTTTCGGTCAAATAATCAAATTAAATCGAGGATTGTTCGAAATGCTACGAAAATATTCAAATCCTTTCTGTATGGTACGAGGGAAGGTTATGATGGAAGTCCAAGCAAAAAAATATCTCAAAATTAGATTCTAGGAAACTTTTTGAAATGCTAGTTTATGTCAAAAAATCGTAGTATATTATACACAATTTTATTATAGTTTCGGTCAAAAAATCAAATTAAATCGAGGATTGTTCGAAATGCTACGAAGCTATTCAGATCCTATTTATATGTTACTAGGCAATGTTATGATGGTAGTCCATGCAAAACATTGTCTGAAAATAAGATGCTATGAAACGTTTTGAAATACTAGTTTCGCTCAAAAATCGTAGTATATTATACACAATTTTATACTAGTTTCGGTCAAAAATTAAAAATAAATCGAGGATTGTTTGAAATGCTACGAAATTTTTTTGATCCTTTCTATATGGTACGAGGGAAGGTTATGATGGAAGTCCAAGCAATAAAATTATCTCAAAATTAGATTATATGCATCTTTTTGAAATGCTAGTTTAGCTTAAAAAGTCGTAGTATATTATACACAATTTTATACTAGTTTCGGTCAAAAAATTATATTAAATTAATGATTGTTCGAAATGCTACTAAACTTTTCAGATCCTTGCTATATGGTACACGGGAATGTTGTGATGGAAGTCCAACCAAAAAATTATTTCAAAATTAGATTCTATGAAACTTTTTGAAATTCTAGTTTAGGTCAATAAATCGTTGTATATTATACACAAATTTATACTATTTTCGGTCAAATAATCAAATTAAATCGAGGATTGTTCGAAATGATACGAAACTTTCAGGTCCTTTCTATATGTTACGAGGGAATGTTATGATGGAAGTCCATGCAAAAAATTATCTCAAAATTAGTTTCTATGAATCTTTTTGAAATACTAGTTTCGGTCAAAAATTTTAATATATTATACACAATTTTATACTAGTTTTTGTCAAAAGTCAAATTAAATTGAGGATTGTTCGATATGCTACGATACTTTTCAAATACTTTTTGTATGGTACGAGGGAAGGTTATGATGGAAGTCCAAGCAAAAAATATCTCAAAATTAGATTCTAGGAAACTTTTTGAAATGCTAGTTTATGTCAAAAAATCGTAGTATATTATACACAATTTTATTATAGTTTCGGTCAAAAAATCAAATTAAATCGAGGATTGTTCGAAATGCTACGAAGCTATTCAGATCCTATTTATATGTTACTAGGCAATGTTATGATGGAAGTCCATGCAAAACATTGTCTTAAAATAAGATGCTATGAAACGTTTTGAAATACTAGTTTCGCTCAAAAATCGTAGTATATTATACACAATATTATACTAGTTTCGGTCAAAAATTAAAAATAAATCGAGGATTGTTTGAAATGCTACTAAATATTTTTAATCCTTTCTATATGGTACGAGGGAAGGTTATGATGGAAGTCCAAGCAAAAAGACTTATCTAAAAATTAGATTATATGCATCTTTTTGAAATGCTAGTTTAGCTCAAAAAATCGTAGTATATTATACACAATTTCATACTAGTTTCGGTTAAAAAATTATATTAAATTAATGATTGTTCGAAATGCTACTAAAATTTTCAGATCCTTTCTATATGGTACGAGGGAATGTTGTGATGGAAGTCCAACCAAAAAATTATTTCAAAATTAGATTCGATGAAACTTTTTGAACTTCTAGTTTAGGTCAATAAATCGTTGTATATTATACACAAATTTATACTATTTTCGGTCAAATAATCAAATTAAATCGAGGATTTTTCGAAATGATACGAAACTTTCAGGTCCTTTCTATATGTTACGAGGGAATGTTATGATGGAAGTCCATGCAAAAAATTATCTCAAAAATTAGATTCTATGAATCTTTTTGAAATACTAGTTTCGGTCAAAAATAGAAGTATATTATACACAATTTTATACTAGTTTTGGTCAAAAGTCATATTAAATTGAGGATTGTTCGATATGCTACGAAAATTTTCAAATCCTTTCTGTATGGTACGAGGGAAGGTTATGATGGAAGTCCAAGCAAAAAAATATCTCAAAATTAGATTCTAGGAAACTTTTTGAAATGCTAGTTTATGTCAAAAAATCGTAGTATATTATACACAATTTTATTATAGTTTCGGTCAAAAAATCAAATTAAATCGAGGATTGTTCGAAATGCTACGAAGCTATTCAGATCCTATTTATATGTTACTAGGCAATGTTATGATGGAAGTCCATGCAAAACATTGTCTTAAAATAAGATGCTATGAAACGTTTTGAAATACTAGTTTCGCTCAAAAATCGTAGTATATTATACACAATTTTATACTAGTTTCCTTCAAAAATTAAAAATAAATCGAGGATTGTTTGAAATGCTACGAAATTTTTTTGATCCTTTCTATATGGTACGAGGGAAGGTTATGATGGAAGTCCAAGCAATAAAATTATCTCAAAATTAGATTATATGCATCTTTTTGAAATGCTAGTTTAGCTTAAAAAGTCGTAGTATATTATACACAATTTTATACTAGTTTCGGTCAAAAAATTATATTAAATTAATGATTGTTCGAAATGCTACTAAACTTTTCAGATCCTTGCTATATGGTACACGGGAATGTTGTGATGGAAGTCCAACCAAAAAATTATTTCAAAATTAGATTCTATGAAACTTTTTGAACTTCTAGTTTAGGTCAATAAATCGTTGTATATTATACACAAATTTATACTATTTTCGGTCAAATAATCAAATTAAATCGAGGATTGTTCGAAATGATACGAAACTTTCAGGTCCTTTCTATATGTTACGAGGGAATGTTATGATGGAAGTCCATGCAAAAAATTATCTCAAAATTAGTTTCTATGAATCTTTTTGAAATACTAGTTTCGGTCAAAAATTTTAATATATTATACACAATTTTATACTAGTTTTTGTCAAAAGTCAAATTAAATTGAGGATTGTTCGATATGCTACGATACTTTTCAAATACTTTTTGTATGGTACGAGGGAAGGTTATGATGGAAGTCCAAGCAAAAAATATCTCAAAATTAGATTCTAGGAAACTTTTTGAAATGCTAGTTTATGTCAAAAAATCGTAGTATATTATACACAATTTTATTATAGTTTCGGTCAAAAAATCAAATTAAATCGAGGATTGTTCGAAATGCTACGAAGCTATTCAGATCCAATTTATATGTTACTAGGCAATGTTATGATGGAAGTCCATGCAAAACATTGTCTTAAAATAAGATGCTATGAAACGTTTTGAAATACTAGTTTCGCTCAAAAATCGTAGTATATTATACACAATATTATACTCGTTTCGGTCAAAAATTAAAAATAAATCGAGGATTGTTTGAAATGCTACTAAATATTTTTAATCCTTTCTATATGGTACGAGGGAAGGTTATGATGGAAGTCCAAGCAAAAAGACTTATCTAAAAATTAGATTATATGCATCTTTTTGAAATGCTAGTTTAGCTCAAAAAATCGTAGTATATTATACACAATTTCATACTAGTTTCGGTTAAAAAATTATATTAAATTAATGATTGTTCGAAATGCTACTAAAATTTTCAGATCCTTTCTATATGGTACGAGGGAATGTTGTGATGGAAGTCCAACCAAAAAATTATTTCAAAATTAGATTCGATGAAACTTTTTGAACTTCTAGTTTAGGTCAATAAATCGTTGTATATTATACACAAATTTATACTATTTTCGGTCAAATAATCAAATTAAATCGAGGATTGTTCGAAATGATACGAAACTTTCAGGTCCTTTCTATATGTTACGAGGGAATGTTATGATGGAAGTCCATGCAAAAAATTATCTCAAAAATTAGATTCTATGAATCTTTTTGAAATACTAGTTTCGGTCAAAAATAGAAGTATATTATACACAATTTTATACTAGTTTTGGTCAAAAGTCATATTAAATTGAGGATTGTTCGATATGCTACGAAAATTTTCAAATCCTTTCTGTATGGTACGAGGGAAGGTTATGATGGAAGTCCAAGCAAAAAAATATCTCAAAATTAGATTCTAGGAAACTTTTTGAAATGCTAGTTTATGTCAAAAAATCGTAGTATATTATACACAATTTTATTATAGTTTCGGTCAAAAAATCAAATTAAATCGAGGATTGTTCGAAATGCTACGAAGCTATTCAGATCTTATTTATATGTTACTAGGCAATGTTATGATGGAAGTCCATGCAAAACATTGTCTTAAAATAAGATGCTATGAAACGTTTTGAAATACTAGTTTCGCTCAAAAATCGTAGTATATTATACACAATTTTATACTAGTTTCCGTCAAAAATTAAAAATAAATCGAGGATTGTTTGAAATGCTACGAAATTTTTTTGATCCTTTCTATATGGTACGAGGGAAGGTTATGATGGAAGTCCAAGCAATAAAATTATCTCAAAATTAGATTATATGCATCTTTTTGAAATGCTAGTTTAGCTTAAAAAATCGTAGTATATTATACACAATTTTATACTAGTTTCGGTTAAAAAAATATATTAAATTAATGATTGTTCGAAATGCTACTAAACTTTTCAGATCCTTGCTATATGGTACGGGGGAATGTTGTGATGGAAGTCCAACCAAAAAATTATTTCAAAATTAGATTCTATGAAACTTTTTGAACTTCTAGTTTAGGTCAATAAATCGTAGTATATTATACACAAATTTATACTATTTTCGGTCAAATAATCAAATTAAATCGAGGATTGTTCGAAATGCTACGAAAATTTTCAAATCCTTTCTGTATGGTACGAGGGAAGGTTATGATGGAAGTCCAAGCAAAAAAATATCTCAAAATTAGATTCTAGGAAACTTTTTGAAATGCTAGTTTATGTCAAAAAATCGTAGTATATTATACACAATTTTATTATAGTTTCGGTCAAAAAATCAAATTAAATCGAGGATTGTTCGAAATGCTACGAAGCTATTCAGATCCTATTTATATGTTACTAGGCAATGTTATGATGGAAGTCCATGCAAAACATTGTCTTAAAATAAGATGCTATGAATCGTTTTGAAATACTAGTTTCGCTCAAAAATCGTAGTATATTATACACAATTTTATACTAGTTTCGGTCAAAAATTAAAAATAAATCGAGGATTGTTTGAAATGCTACTAAATATTTTTAATCCTTTCTATATGGTACGAGGGAAGGTTATGATGGAAGTCCAAGCAAAAAGACTTATCTCAAAATTAGATTATATGCATCTTTTTGAAATGCTAGTTTAGCTTAAAAAATCGTAGTATATTATACACAATTTTATACTAGTTTCGGTTAAAAAAATATATTAAATTAATGATTGTTCGAAATGCTACTAAACTTTTCAGATCCTTGCTATATGGTACGGGGGAATGTTGTGATGGAAGTCCAACCAAAAAATTATTTCAAAATTAGATTCTATGAAACTTTTTGAACTTCTAGTTTAGGTCAATAAATCGTAGTATATTATACACAAATTTATACTATTTTCGGTCAAATAATCAAATTAAATCGAGGATTGTTCGAAATGCTACGAAAATTTTCAAATCCTTTCTGTATGGTACGAGGGAAGGTTATGATGGAAGTCCAAGCAAAAAAATATCTCAAAATTAGATTCTAGGAAACTTTTTGAAATGCTAGTTTATGTCAAAAAATCGTAGTATATTATACACAATTTTATTATAGTTTCGGTCAAAAAATCAAATTAAATCGAGGATTGTTCGAAATGCTACGAAGCTATCCAGATCCTATTTATATGTTACTAGGCAATGTTATGATGGAAGTCCATGCAAAACATTGTCTTAAAATAAGATGCTATGAATCGTTTTGAAATACTAGTTTCGCTCAAAAATCGTAGTATATTATACACAATTTTATACTAGTTTCGGTCAAAAATTAAAAATAAATCGAGGATTGTTTGAAATGCTACTAAATATTTTTAATCCTTTCTATATGGTACGAGGGAAGGTTATGATGGAAGTCCAAGCAAAAAGACTTATCTCAAAATTAGATTATATGCATCTTTTTGAAATGCTAGTTTAGCTCAAAAAATCGTAGTATATTATACACAATTTCATACTAGTTTCGGTTAAAAAATTATATTAAATTAATGATTGTTCGAAATGCTACTAAAATTTTCAGATCCTTTCTATATGGTACGAGGGAATGTTGTGATGGAAGTCCAACCAAAAAATTATTTCAAAATTAGATTCGATGAAACTTTTTGAACTTCTAGTTTAGGTCAATAAATCGTTGTATATTATACACAAATTTATACTATTTTCGGTCAAATAATCAAATTAAATCGAGGATTGTTCGAAATGCTACGAAAATTTTCAAATCCTTTCTGTATGGTACGAGGGAAGGTTATGATGGAAGTCCAAGCAAAAAAATATCTCAAAATTAGATTCTAGGAAACTTTTTGAAATGCTAGTTTATGTCAAAAAATCGTAGTATATTATACACAATTTTATTATAGTTTCGGTCAAAAAATCAAATTAAATCGAGGATTGTTCGAAATGCTACGAAGCTATTCAGATCCTATTTATATGTTACTAGGCAATGTTATGATGGAAGTCCATGCAAAACATTGTCTTAAAATAAGATGCTATGAATCGTTTTGAAATACTAGTTTCGCTCAAAAATCGTAGTATATTATACACAATTTTATACTAGTTTCGGTCAAAAATTAAAAATAAATCGAGGATTGTTTGAAATGCTACTAAATATTTTTGATCCTTTCCATATGGTACGAGGGAAGGTTATGATGGAAGTCCAAGCAAAAAAACTTAACTCAAAATTAGATTATATGCATCTTTTTGAAATGCTAGTTTAGCTCAAAAAATCGTAGTATATTATACACAATTTCATACTAGTTTCGGTTAAAAAATTATATTAAATTAATGATTGTTCGAAATGCTACTAAAATTTTCAGATCCTTTCTATATGGTACGAGGGTATGTTGTGATGGAAGTCCAACCAAAAAATTATTTCAAAATTAGATTCGATGAAACTTTTTGAACTTCTAGTTTAGGTCAATAAATCGTTGTATATTATACACAAATTTATACTATTTTCAGTCAAATAATCCAATTAAATCGAGGATTGTTCGAAATGATACGAAACTTTCAGGTCCTTTCTATATGTTACGAGGGAATGTTATGATGGAAGTCCATGCAAAAAATTATCTCAAAATTAGATTCTATGAATCTTTTTGAAATACTAGTTTCGGTTAAAAATTGTAGTATATTATACACAATTTTATACTAGTTTTGGTCAAAAGTCAAATTAAATTGAGGATTGTTCGATATGCTACGAAACTTTTCAAATCCTTTCTGTATGGTACGAGGGAAGGTTATGATGGAAGTCCAAGCAAAAAAATATCTCAAAATTAGATTCTAGGAAACTTTTTGAAATGCTAGTTTATGTCAAAAAATCGTAGTATATCATACACAATTTTATTATAGTTTCGGTCAAAAAATCACATTAAATCGAGGATTGTTCGAAATGATACGAAGATATTCAGATCCTATTTATATGTTACTAGGCAATGTTATGATGGAAGTCCATGCAAAACATTGTCTTAAAATAAGATGCTATGAATCGTTTTGAAATACTAGTTTCGCTCAAAAATCGTAGTATATTATACACAATTATATACTAGTTTCGGTCAAAAATTAAAAATAAATCGAGGATTGTTTGAAATGCTTCGAAATATTTTTGATCCTTTCTATATGGTACGAGGGAAGGTTATGATGGAAGTCCAAGCAAAAAAACTTATCTCAAAATTAGATTATATGCATCTTTTTGAAATGCTAGTTTAGCTCAAAAAATCGTAGTATATTATACACAATTTCATACTAGTTTCGGTTAAAAAATTATATTAAATTAATGATTGTTCGAAATGCTACTAAAATTTTCAGATCCTTTCTATATGGTACGAGGGAATGTTGTGATGGAAGTCCAACCAAAAAATTATTTCAAAATTAGATTCGATGAAACTTTTTGAACTTCTAGTTTAGGTCAATAAATCGTTGTATATTATACACAAATTTATACTATTTTCAGTCAAATAATCCAATTAAATCGAGGATTGTTCGAAATGATACGAAACTTTCAGGTCCTTTCTATATGTTACGAGGGAATGTTATGAGGGAAGTCCATGCAAAAAATTATCTCAAAATTAGATTCTATGAATCCTTTTGAAATACTAGTTTCGGTCAAAAATAGTAGTATATTATACACAATTTTATACTAGTTTTGGTCAAAAGTCATATTAAATTGAGGATTGTTCGATATGCTACGAAAATTTTCAAATCCTTCCTGTATGGTACGAGGGAAGGTTATGATGGAAGTCCAAGCAAAAAAATATCTCAAAATTAGATTCTAGGAAACTTTTTGAAATGCTAGTTTATGTCAAAAAATCGTAGTATATTATACACAATTTTATTATAGTTTCGGTCAAAAAATCAAATTAAATCGAGGATTGTTCGAAATGCTACGAAGCTATTCAGATCCTATTTATATGTTACTAGGCAATGTTATGATGGAAGTCCATGCAAAACATTGTCTTAAAATAAGATGCTATGAAACGTTATGAAATACTAGTTTCGCTCAAAAATCGTAGTATATTATACACAATTTTATACTAGTTTCCGTCAAAAATTAAAAATAAATCGAGGATTGTTTGAAATGCTACGAAATTTTTTTGATCCTTTCTATATGGTACGAGGGAAGGTTATGATGGAAGTCCAAGCAATAAAATTATCTCAAAATTAGATTATATGCATCTTTTTGAAATGCTAGTTTAGCTTAAAAAATCGTAGTATATTATACACAATTTTATACTAGTTTCGGTTAAAAAAATATATTAAATTAATTATTGTTCGAAATGCTACTAAACTTTTCAGATCCTTGCTATATGGTACAGGGGAATGTTGTGATGGAAGTCCAACCAAAAAATTATTTCAAAATTAGATTCTATGAAACTTTTTGAACTTCTAGTTTAGGTCAATAAATCGTAGTATATTATACACAAATTTATACTATTTTCGGTCAAATAATCAAATTAAATCGAGGATTGTTCGAAATGCTACGAAAATTTTCAAATCCTTTCTGTATGGTACGAGGGAAGGTTATGATGGAAGTCCAAGCAAAAAAATATCTCAAAATTAGATTCTAGGAAACTTTTTGAAATGCTAGTTTATGTCAAAAAATCGTAGTATATTATACACAATTTTATTATAGTTTCGGTCAAAAAATCAAATTAAATCGAGGATTGTTCGAAATGCTACGAAGCTATTCAGATCCTATTTATATGTTACTAGGCAATGTTATGATGGAAGTCCATGCAAAACATTGTCTTAAAATAAGATGCTATGAATCGTTTTGAAATACTAGTTTCGCTCAAAAATCGTAGTATATTATACACAATTTTATACTAGTTTCGGTCAAAAATTAAAAATAAATCGAGGATTGTTTGAAATGCTACTAAATATTTTTGATCCTTTCTATATGGTACGAGGGAAGGTTATGATGGAAGTCCAAGCAAAAAAACTTATCTCAAAATTAGATTATATGCATCTTTTTGAAATGCTAGTTTAGCTCAAAAAATCGTAGTATATTATACACAATTTCATACTAGTTTCGGTTAAAAAATTATATTAAATTAATGATTGTTCGAAATGCTACTAAAATTTTCAGATCCTTTCTTTATGGTACGAGGGAATGTTGTGATGGAAGTCCAACCAAAAAATTATTTCAAAATTAGATTCGATGAAACTTTTTGAACTTCTAGTTTAGGTCAATAAATCGTTGTATGTTATACACAAATTTATACTATTTTCAGTCAAATAATCCAATTAAATCGAGGATTGTTCGAAATGATACGAAACTTTCAGGTCCTTTCTATATGTTACGAAGGAATGTTATGATGGAAGTCCATGCAAAAAATTATCTCAAAATTAGATTCTATGAATCTTTTTGAAATACTAGTTTCGGTCAAAAATTGTAGTATATTATACACAATTTTATACTAGTTTTGGTCAAAAGTCAAATTAAATTGAGGATTGTTCGATATGCTACGAAACTTTTCAAATCCTTTCTGTATGGTACGAGGGAAGGTTATGATGGAAGTCCAAGAAATAAAATATCTCAAAATTAGATTCTAGGAAACTTTTTGAAATGCTAGTTTATGTCAAAAAAACGTAGTATATTATACAAAATTTTATTATAGTTTCGGTCAAAAAATCAAATTAAATCGAGGATTGTTCGAAATGATACGAAGCTATTCAGATCCTATTTATATGTTACTAGGCAATGTTATGATGGAAGTCCATGCAAAACATTGTCTTAAAATAAGATGCTATGAATCGTTTTGAAATACTAGTTTCGCTCAAAAATCGTAGTATATTATACACAATTATATACTAGTTTCGGTCAAAAATTAAAAATAAATCGAGGATTGTTTGAAATGCTACGAAATATTTTTGATCCTTTCTATATGGTACGAGGGAAGGTTATGATGGAAGTCCAAGCAAAAAAACTTATCTCAAAATTAGATTATATGCATCTTTTTGAAATGCTAGTTTAGCTCAAAAAATCGTAGTATGTTATACACAATTTCATACTAGTTTTAGTCAAAAAATTATATAAAATTAATGATTGTTCGAAATGCTACTAAAATTTTCAGATCCTTTCTATATGGTACGAGGGAATGTTGTGATGGAAGTCCAACCAAAAAATTATTTCAAAATTAGATTCTATGAAACTTTTTGAACTTCTAGTTTAGGTCAATAAATCGTTGTATATTATACACAAATTTATACTATTTTCGGTCAAATAATCAAATTAAATCGAGGATTGTTCGAAATGATACGAAACTTTCAGGTCCTTTCTATATGTTACGAGGGAATGTTATGATGGAAGTCCATGCAAAAAATTATCTCAAAATTAGATTCTATGAATCATTTTGAAATACTAGTTTCGGTTAAAAAATTTAGTATATTGTACACAATTTTTACTAGTTTTCGTCAAAAGTCAAATTAAATTGAAGATTGTTCGATATGCTACGAAACTTTTCAAATCCTTTCTGTATGGTACGAGGGAAGGTTATGATGGAAGTCCAAGCAAAAAAATATCTCAAAATTAGATTCTAGGAAACTTTTTGAAATGCTAGTTTATGTCAAAAAATCGTAGTATATTATACACAATTTCATACTAGTTTTGGTCAAAAAATTATATTAAATTAATGATTGTTCGAAATGCTACTAAAATTTTCAGATCCTTTCTATATGGTACGAGGGAATGTTGTGATGGAAGTCCAACCAAAAAATTATTTCAAAATTAGATTCGATGAAACTTTTTGAACTTCTAGTTTAGGTCAATAAATCGTTGTATATTATACACAAATTTATACTATTTTCAGTCAAATAATCCAATTAAATCGAGGATTGTTCGAAATGATACGAAACTTTCAGGTCCTTTCTATAAGTTACGAGGGAATGTTATGATGGAAGTCCATGCAAAAAATTATCTCAAAATTAGATTCTATGAATCTTTTTGAAATACTAGTTTCGGTCAAAATTTGTAGTATATTATACACAATTTTATACTAGTTTTGGTCAAAAGTCAAATTAAATTGAGGATTGTTCGATATGCTACGAAACTTTTCAAATCCTTTCTGTATGGTACGAGGGAAGGTTATGATGGAAGTCCAAGCAAAAAAATATCTCAAAATTAGATTCTAGGAAACTTTTAGAAATGCTAGTTTATGTCAAAAAATCGTAGTATATTATACAAAATTTTATTATAGTTTCGGTCAAAAAATCAAATTAAATCGAGGATTGTTCGAAATGATACGAAGCTATTCTGATCCTATTTATATGTTACTAGGCAATGTTATGATGGAAGTCCATGCAAAACATTGTCTTAAAATAAGATACTATGAATCGTTTTGAAATACTAGTTTCGCTTAAAAATGGTAGTATATTATACACACTTATATACTAGTTTCGGTCAAAAATTAAAAATAAATCGAGGATTGTTTGAAATGCTACGAAATATTTTTGATCCTTTCTATATGGTACGAGGGAAGGTTATGATGGAAGTCCAAGCAAAAAAACTTATCTCAAAATTATATTATATGCATCTTTTTGAAATGCTAGTTTAGCTCAAAAAATCGTAGTATATTATACACAATTTCATACTAGTTTTAGTCAAAAAATTATATTAAATTAATGATTGTTCGAAATGCTACTAAAATTTTCAGATCCTTTCTATATGGTACGAGGGAATGTTGTGATGGAAGTCCAACCAAAAAATTATTTCAAAATTAGATTCTATGAAACTTTTTGAACTTCTAGTTTAGGTCAATAAATCGTTGTATATTATACACAAATTTATACTATTTTCGGTCAAATAATCAAATTAAATCGAGGATTGTTCGAAATGATACGAAACTTTCAGGTCCTTTCTATATGTTACGAGGGAATGTTATGATGGAAGTCCATGCGAAAAATTATCTCAAAATTAGATTCTATGAATCATTTTGAAATACTAGTTTCGGTTAAAAAATTTAGTATATTGTACACAATTTTTACTAGTTTTCGTCAAAAGTCAAATTAAATTGAGGATTGTTCGATATGCTACGAAACGTTTCAAATCCTTTCTGTATGGTACGAGGGAAGGTTATGATGGAAGTCCAAGCAAAAAAATATCTCAAAATTAGATTCTAGGAAACTTTTTGAAATGCTAGTTTATGTCAAAAAATCGTAGTATATTATACACAATTTCATACTAGTTTTGGTCAAAAAATTATATTAAATTAATGATTGTTCGAAATGCTACTAAAATTTTCAGATCCTTTCTATATGGTACGAGGGAATGTTGTGATGGAAGTCCAACCAAAAAATTATTTCAAAATTAGATTCGATGAAACTTTTTGAACTTCTAGTTTAGGTCAATAAATCGTTGTATATTATACACAAATTTATACTATTTTCAGTCAAATAATCCAATTAAATCGAGGATTGTTCGAAATGATACGAAACTTTCAGGTCCTTTCTATATGTTACGAGGGAATGTTATGATGGAAGTCCATGCAAAAAATTATCTCAAAATTAGATTCTATGAATCTTTTTGAAATACTAGTTTCGGTCAAAAATTGTAGTATATTATACACAATTTTATACTAGTTTTGGTCAAAAGTCAAATTAAATTGAGGATTGTTCGATATGCTACGAAACTTTTCAAATCCTTTCTGTATGGTATGAGGGAAGGTTATGATGGAAGTCCAAGCAAAAAAATATCTCAAAATTAGATTCTAGGAAACTTTTTGAAATGCTAGTTTATGTCAAAAAATCGTAGTATATTATACAAAATTTTATTATAGTTTCGGTCAAAAAATCAAATTAAATCGAGGATTGTTCGAAATGATACGAAGCTATTCAGATCCTATTTATATGTTACTAGGCAATGTTATGATGGAAGTCCATGCAAAACATTGTCTTAAAATAAGATGCTATGAATCGTTTTGAAATACTAGTTTCGCTCAAAAATCGTAGTATATTATACACACTTATATACTAGTTTCGGTCAAAAATTAAAAATAAATCGAGGATTGTTTGAAATGCTACGAAATATTTTTGATCCTTTCTATATGGTACGAGGGAAGGTTATGATGGAAGTCCAAGCAAAAAAACTTATCTCAAAATTATATTATATGCATCTTTTTGAAATGCTAGTTTAGCTCAAAAAATCGTAGTATATTATACACAATTTCATACTAGTTTTAGTCAAAAAATTATATTAAATTAATGATTGTTCGAAATGCTACTAAAATTTTCAGATCCTTTCTATATGGTACGAGGGAATGTTGTGATGGAAGTCCAACCAAAAAATTATTTCAAAATTAGATTCTATGAAACTTTTTGAACTTCTAGTTTAGGTCAATAAATCGTTGTATATTATACACAAATTTATACTATTTTCGGTCAAATAATCAAATTAAATCGAGGATTGTTCGAAATGATACGAAACTTTCAGGTCCTTTCTATATGTTACGAGGGAATGTTATGATGGAAGTCCATGCAAAAAATTATCTCAAAATTAGATTCTATGAATCATTTTGAAATACTAGTTTCGGTTAAAATTTTTAGTATATTGTACACAATTTTTACTAGTTTTCGTCAAAAGTCAAATTAAATTGAGGATTGTTCGATATGCTACGAAACTTTTCAAATCCTTTCTGTATGGTACGAGGGAAGGTTATGATGGAAGTCCAAGCAAAAAAATATCTCAAAATTAGATTCTAGGAAACTTTTTGAAATGCTAGTTTATGTCAAAAAATCGTAGTAAATTATACACAATTTTATTATAGTTTCGGTCAAAAAATCAAATTAAATCGAGGATTGTTCGAAATGATACGAAGCTATTCAGATCCTATTTATATGTTACTAGGCAATGTTATGATGGAAGTCCATGCAAAACATTGTCTTAAAATAAGATGCTATGAATCGTTTTGAAATACTAGTTTCGCTCAAAAATCGTAGTATATTATACACAATTATATACTAGTTTCGGTCAAAAATTAAAAATAAATCGAGGATTGTTTGAAATGCTACGAAATATTTTTGATCCTTTCTATATGGTACGAGGGAAGGTTATGATGGAAGTCCAAGCAAAAAAACTTATCTCAAAATTAGATTATATGCATCTTTTTGAAATGCTAGTTTAGCTCAAAAAATCGTAGTATATTATACACAATTTCATACTAGTTTTAGTCAAAAAATTATATAAAATTAATGATTGTTCGAAATGCTACTAAAATTTTCAGATACTTTCTATATGGTACGAGGGAATGTTGTGATGGAAGTCCAACCAAAAAATTATTTCAAAATTAGATTCTATGAAACTTTTTGAACTTCTAATTTAGGTCAATAAATCGTTGTATATTATACACAAATTTATACTATTTTCGGTCAAATAATCAAATTAAATCGAGGATTGTTCGAAATGATACGAAACTTTCAGGTCCTTTCTATATGTTACGAGGGAATGTTATGATGGAAGTCCATGCAAAAAATTATCTCAAAATTAGATTCTATGAATCATTTTGACATACTAGTTTCGGTTAAAAAATTTAGTATATTGTACACAATTTTTACTAGTTTTCGTCAAAAGTCAAATTAAATTGAAGATTGTTCGATATGCTACGAAACTTTTCAAATCCTTTCTGTATGGTACGAGGGAAGGTTATGATGGAAGTCCAAGCAAAAAAATATCTCAAAATTAGATTCTAGGAAACTTTTTGAAATGCTAGTTTATGTCAAAAATTCGTAGTATATTATACACAATTTCATACTAGTTTTGGTCAAAAAATTATATTAAATTAATGATTGTTCGAAATGCTACTAAAATTTTCAGATCCTTTCTATATGGTACGAGGGAATGTTGTGATGGAAGTCCAACCAAAAAATTATTTCAAAATTAGATTCGATGAAACTTTTTGAACTTCTAGTTTAGGTCAATAAATCGTTGTATATTATACACAAATTTATACTATTTTCAGTCAAATAATCCAATTAAATCTAGGATTGTTCGAAATGATACGAAACTTTCAGGTCCTTTCTATATGTTACGAGGGAATGTTATGATGGAAGTCCATGCAAAAAATTATCTCAAAATTAGATTCTATGAATCTTTTTGAAATACTAGTTTCGGTCAAAAATTGTAGTATATTATACACAATTTTATACTAGTTTTGGTCAAAAGTCAAATTAAATTGAGGATTGTTCAATATGCTACGAAACTTTTCAAATCCTTTCTGTATGGTACGAGGGAAGGTTATGATGGAAGTCCAAGCAAAAAAATATCTCAAAATTAGATTCTAGGAAACTTTTTGAAATGCTAGTTTATGTCAAAAAATCGTAGTATATTATACAAAATTTTATTATAGTTTCGGTCAAAAAATCAAATTAAATCGAGGATTGTTCGAAATGATACGAAGCTATTCTGATCCTATTTATATGTTACTAGTCAATGTTATGATGGAAGTCCATGCAAAACATTGTCTTAAAATAAGATGCTATGAATCGTTTTGAAATACTAGTTTCGCTCAAAAATCGTAGTATATTATACACACTTATATACTAGTTTCGGTCAAAAATTAAAAATAAATCGAGGATTGTTTGAAATGCTACGAAATATTTTTGATCCTTTCTATATGGTACGAGGGAAGGTTATGATGGAAGTCCAAGCAAAAAAACTTATCTCAAAATTATATTATATGCATCTTTTTGAAATGCTAGTTTAGCTCAAAAAATCGTAGTATATTATACACAATTTCATACTAGTTTTAGTCAAAAAATTATATTAAATTAATGATTGTTCGAAATGCTACTAAAATTTTCAGATCCTTTCTATATGGTACGAGGGAATGTTGTGATGGAAGTCCAACCAAAAAATTATTTCAAAATTAGATTCTATGAAACTTTTTGAACTTCTAGTTTAGGTCAATAAATCGTTGTATATTATACACAAATTTATACTATTTTCGGTCAAATAATCAAATTAAATCGAGGATTGTTCGAAATGATACGAAACTTTCAGGTCCTTTCTATATGTTACGAGGGAATGTTATGATGGAAGTCCATGCAAAAAATTATCTCAAAATTAGATTCTATAAATCATTTTGAAATACTAGTTTCGGTTAAAATTTTTAGTATATTGTACACAATTTTTACTAGTTTTCGTCAAAAGTCAAATTAAATTGAGGATTGTTCGATATGCTACGAAACTTTTCAAATCCTTTCTGTATGGTACGAGGGAAGGTTATGATGGAAGTCCAAGCAAAAAAATATCTCAAAATTAGATTCTAGGAAACTTTTTGAAATGCTAGTTTATGTCAAAAAATCGTAGTAAATTATACACAATTTTATTATAGTTTCGGTCAAAAAATCAAATTAAATCGAGGATTGTTCGAAATGATACGAAGCTATTCAGATCCTATTTATATGTTACTAGGCAATGTTATGATGGAAGTCCATGCAAAACATTGTCTTAAAATAAGATGCTATGAATCGTTTTGAAATACTAGTTTCGCTCAAAAATCGTAGTATATTATACACAATTATATACTAGTTTCGGTCAAAAATTAAAAATAAATTGAGGATTGTTTGAAATGCTACGAAATATTTTTGATCCTTTCTATATGGTACGAGGGAAGGTTATGATGGAAGTCCAAGCAAAAAAACTTATCTCAAAATTAGATTATATGCATCTTTTTGAAATGCTAGTTTAGCTCAAAAAATCGTAGTATATTATACACAATTTCATACTAGTTTTAGTCAAAAAATTATATTAAATTAATGATTGTTCGAAATGCTACTAAAATTTTCAGATCCTTTCTATATGGTACGAGGGAATGTTGTGATGGAAGTCCAACCAAAAAATTATTTCAAAATTAGATTCTATGAAACTTTTTGAACTTCTAGTTTAGGTCAATAAATCGTTGTATATTATACACAAATTTATACTATTTTCGGTCAAATAATCAAATTAAATCGAGGATTGTTCGAAATGATACGAAACTTTCAGGTCCTTTCTATATGTTACGAGGGAATGTTATGATGGAAGTCCATGCAAAAAATTATCTCAAAATTAGATTCTATAAATCATTTTGAAATACTAGTTTCGGTTAAAATTTTTAGTATATTGTACACAATTTTTACTAGTTTTCGTCAAAAGTCAAATTAAATTGAGGATTGTTCGATATGCTACGAAACTTTTCAAATCCTTTCTGTATGGTACGAGGGAAGGTTATGATGGAAGTCCAAGCAAAAAAATATCTCAAAATTAGATTCTAGGAAACTTTTTGAAATGCTAGTTTATGTCAAAAAATCGTAGTAAATTATACACAATTTTATTATAGTTTCGGTCAAAAAATCAAATTAAATCGAGGATTGTTCGAAATGATACGAAGCTATTCAGATCCTATTTATATGTTACTAGGCAATGTTATGATGGAAGTCCATGCAAAACATTGTCTTAAAATAAGATGCTATGAATCGTTTTGAAATACTAGTTTCGCTCAAAAATCGTAGTATATTATACACAATTATATACTAGTTTCGGTCAAAAATTAAAAATAAATTGAGGATTGTTTGAAATGCTACGAAATATTTTTGATCCTTTCTATATGGTACGAGGGAAGGTTATGATGGAAGTCCAAGCAAAAAAACTTATCTCAAAATTAGATTATATGCATCTTTTTGAAATGCTAGTTTAGCTCAAAAAATCGTAGTATATTATACACAATTTCATACTAGTTTTAGTCAAAAAATTATATAAAATTAATGATTGTTCGAAATGCTACTAAAATTTTCAGATCCTTTCTATATGGTACGAGGGAATGTTGTGATGGAAGTCCAACCAAAAAATTATTTCAAAATTAGATTCTATGAAACTTTTTGAACTTCTAATTTAGGTCAATAAATCGTTGTATATTATACACAAATTTATACTATTTTCGGTCAAATAATCAAATTAAATCGAGGATTGTTCGAAATGATACGAAACTTTCAGGTCCTTTCTATATGTTACGAGGGAATGTTATGATGGAAGTCCATGCAAAAAATTATCTCAAAATTAGATTCTATGAATCATTTTGACATACTAGTTTCGGTTAAAAAATTTAGTATATTGTACACAATTTTTACTAGTTTTCGTCAAAAGTCAAATTAAATTGAAGATTGTTCGATATGCTACGAAACTTTTCAAATCCTTTCTGTATGGTACGAGGGAAGGTTATGATGGAAGTCCAAGCAAAAAAATATCTCAAAATTAGATTCTAGGAAACTTTTTGAAATGCTAGTTTATGTCAAAAATTCGTAGTATATTATACACAATTTCATACTAGTTTTGGTCAAAAAATTATATTAAATTAATGATTGTTCGAAATGCTACTAAAATTTTCAGATCCTTTCTATATGGTACGAGGGAATGTTGTGATGGAAGTCCAACCAAAAAATTATTTCAAAATTAGATTCGATGAAACTTTTTGAACTTCTAGTTTAGGTCAATAAATCGTTGTATATTATACACAAATTTATACTATTTTCAGTCAAATAATCCAATTAAATCTAGGATTGTTCGAAATGATACGAAACTTTCAGGTCCTTTCTATATGTTACGAGGGAATGTTATGATGGAAGTCCATGCAAAAAATTATCTCAAAATTAGATTCTATGAATCTTTTTGAAATACTAGTTTCGGTCAAAAATTGTAGTATATTATACACAATTTTATACTAGTTTTGGTCAAAAGTCAAATTAAATTGAGGATTGTTCAATATGCTACGAAACTTTTCAAATCCTTTCTGTATGGTACGAGGGAAGGTTATGATGGAAGTCCAAGCAAAAAAATATCTCAAAATTAGATTCTAGGAAACTTTTTGAAATGCTAGTTTATGTCAAAAAATCGTAGTATATTATACAAAATTTTATTATAGTTTCGGTCAAATAATCAAATTAAATCGAGGATTGTTCGAAATGATACGAAGCTATTCTGATCCTATTTATATGTTACTAGTCAATGTTATGATGGAAGTCCATGCAAAACATTGTCTTAAAATAAGATGCTATGAATCGTTTTGAAATACTAGTTTCGCTCAAAAATCGTAGTATATTATACACACTTATATACTAGTTTCGGTCAAAAATTAAAAATAAATCGAGGATTGTTTGAAATGCTACGAAATATTTTTTATCCTTTCTATATGGTACGAGGGAAGGTTATGATGGAAGTCCAAGCAAAAAAACTTATCTCAAAATTATATTATATGCATCTTTTTGAAATGCTAGTTTAGCTCAAAAAATCGTAGTATATCATACACAATTTCATACTAGTTTTAGTCAAAAAATTATATTAAATTAATGATTGTTCGAAATGCTACTAAAATTTTCAGATCCTTTCTATATGGTACGAGGGAATGTTGTGATGGAAGTCCAACCAAAAAATTATTTCAAAATTAGATTCTATGAAACTTTTTGAACTTCTAGTTTAGGTCAATAAATCGTTGTATATTATACACAAATTTATACTATTTTCGGTCAAATAATCAAATTAAATCGAGGATTGTTCGAAATGATACGAAACTTTCAGGTCCTTTCTATATGTTACGAGGGAATGTTATGATGGAAGTCCATGCAAAAAATTATCTCAAAATTAGATTCTATGAATCATTTTGAAATACTAGTATCGGTTAAAAATTTTAGTATATTGTACACAATTTTTACTAGTTTTCGTCAAAAGTCAAATTAAATTGAGGATTGTTCGATATGCTACGAAACTTTTCAAATCCTTTCTGTATGGTACGAGGGAAGGTTATGATGGAAGTCCAAGCAAAAAAATATCTCAAAATTAGATTCTAGGAAACTTTTTGAAATGCTAGTTTATGTCAAAAAATCGTAGTATATTATACACAATTTTATTATAGTTTCGGTCAAAAAATCAAATTAAATCGAGGATTGTTCGAAATGATACGAAGTTATTCAGATCCTATTTATGTGTTACTAGGCAATGTTATGATGGAAGTCCATGCAAAACATTGTCTTAAAATAAGATGCTATGAATCGTTTTGAAATACTAGTTTCGCTCAAAAATCGTAGTATATTATACACAATTATATACTAGTTTCGGTCAAAAATTAAAAATAAATCGAGGATTGTTTGAAATGCTACGAAATATTTTTGATCCTTTCTATATGGTACGAGGGAAGGTTATGATGGAAGTCCAAGCAAAAAAACTTATCTCAAAATTAGATTATATGCATCTTTTTGAAATGCTAGTTTAGCTCAAAAAATCGTAGTATATTATACACAATTTCATACTAGTTTTAGTCAAAAAATTATATAAAATTAATGATTGTTCGAAATGCTACTAAAATTTTCAGATCCTTTCTATATGGTACGAGGGAATGTTGTGATGGAAGTCCAACCAAAAAATTATTTCAAAATTAGATTCTATGAAACTTTTTGAACTTCTAATTTAGGTCAATAAATCGTTGTATATTATACACAAATTTATACTATTTTCGGTCAAATAATCAAATTAAATCGAGGATTGTTCGAAATGATACGAAACTTTCAGGTCCTTTCTATATGTTACGAGGGAATGTTATGATGGAAGTCCATGCAAAAAATTATCTCAAAATTAGATTCTATGAATCATTTTGAAATACTAGTTTCGGTTAAAAATTTTAGTATATTGTACACAATTTTTACTAGTTTTCGTCAAAAGTCAAATTAAATTGAGGATTGTTCGATATGCTACGAAACTTTTCAAATCCTTTCTGTATGGTACGAGGGAAGGTTATGATGGAAGTCCAAGCAAAAAAATATCTCAAAATTAGATTCTAGGAAACTTTTTGAAATGCTAGTTTATGTCAAAAAATCGTAGTATATTATACACAATTTTATTATAGTTTCGGTCAAAAAATCAAATTAAATCGAGGATTGTTCGAAATGATACGAAGTTATTCAGATCCTATTTATGTGTTACTAGGCAATGTTATGATGGAAGTCCATGCAAAACATTGTCTTAAAATAAGATGCTATGAATCGTTTTGAAATACTAGTTTCGCTCAAAAATCGTAGTATATTATACACAATTATATACTAGTTTCGGTCAAAAATTAAAAATAAATCGAGGATTGTTTGAAATGCTACGAAATATTTTTGATCCTTTCTATATGGTACGAGGGAAGGTTATGATGGAAGTCCAAGCAAAAAAACTTATCTCAAAATTAGATTATATGCATCTTTTTGAAATGCTAGTTTAGCTCAAAAAATCGTAGTATATTATACACAATTTCATACTAGTTTTAGTCAAAAAATTATATAAAATTAATGATTGTTCGAAATGCTACTAAAATTTTCAGATCCTTTCTATATGGTACGAGGGAATGTTGTGATGGAAGTCCAACCAAAAAATTATTTCAAAATTAGATTCTATGAAACTTTTTGAACTTCTAATTTAGGTCAATAAATCGTTGTATATTATACACAAATTTATACTATTTTCGGTCAAATAATCAAATTAAATCGAGGATTGTTCGAAATGATACGAAACTTTCAGGTCCTTTCTATATGTTACGAGGGAATGTTATGATGGAAGTCCATGCAAAAAATTATCTCAAAATTAGATTCTATGAATCATTTTGACATACTAGTTTCGGTTAAAAAATTTAGTATATTGTACACAATTTTTACTAGTTTTCGTCAAAAGTCAAATTAAATTGAAGATTGTTTGATATGCTACGAAACTTTTCAAATCCTTTCTGTATGGTACGAGGGAAGGTTATGATGGAAGTCCAAGCAAAAAAATATCTCAAAATTAGATTCTAGGAAACTTTTTGAAATGCTAGTTTATGTCAAAAATTCGTAGTATATTATACACAATTTCATACTAGTTTTGGTCAAAAAATTATATTAAATTAATGATTGTTCGAAATGCTACTAAAATTTTCAGATCCTTTCTATATGGTACGAGGGAATGTTGTGATGGAAGTCCAACCAAAAAATTATTTCAAAATTAGATTCGATGAAACTTTTTGAACTTCTAGTTTAGGTCAATAAATCGTTGTATATTATACACAAATTTATACTATTTTCAGTCAAATAATCCAATTAAATCTAGGATTGTTCGAAATGATACGAAACTTTCAGGTCCTTTCTATATGTTACGAGGGAATGTTATGATGGAAGTCCATGCAAAAAATTATCTCAAAATTAGATTCTATGAATCTTTTTGAAATACTAGTTTCGGTAAAAAATTGTAGTATATTATACACAATTTTATACTAGTTTTGGTCAAAAGTCAAATTAAATTGAGGATTGTTCAATATGCTACGAAACTTTTCAAATCCTTTCTGTATGGTACGAGGGAAGGTTATGATGGAAGTCCAAGCAAAAAAATATCTCAAAATTAGATTCTAGGAAACTTTTTGAAATGCTAGTTTATGTCAAAAAATCGTAGTATATTATACAAAATTTTATTATAGTTTCGGTCAAAAAATCAAATTAAATCGAGGATTGTTCGAAATGATACGAAGCTATTCTGATCCTATTTATATGTTACTAGTCAATGTTATGATGGAAGTCCATGCAAAACATTGTCTTAAAATAAGATGCTATGAATCGTTTTGAAATACTAGTTTCGCTCAAAAATCGTAGTATATTATACAGACTTATATACTAGTTTCGGTCAAAAATTAAAAATAAATCGAGGATTGTTTGAAATGCTACGAAATATTTTTGATCCTTTCTATATGGTACGAGGGAAGGTTATGATGGAAGTCCAAGCAAAAAAACTTATCTCAAAATTAGATTATATGCATCTTTTTGAAATGCTAGTTTAGCTCAAAAAATCGTAGTATATTATACACAATTTCATACTAGTTTTAGTCAAAAAATTATATTAAATTAATGATTGTTCGAAATGCTACTAAAATTTTCAGATCCTTTCTATATGGTACGAGGGAATGTTGTGATGGAAGTCCAACCAAAAAATTATTTCAAAATTAGATTCTATGAAACTTTTTGAACTTCTAGTTTAGGTCAATAAATCGTTGTATATTATACACAAATTTATACTATTTTCGGTCAAATAATCAAATTAAATCGAGGATTGTTCGAAATGATACGAAACTTTCAGGTCCTTTCTATATGTTACGAGGGAATGTTATGATGGAAGTCCATGCAAAAAATTATCTCAAAATTAGATTCTATGAATCATTTTGAAATACTAGTTTCGGTTAAAAATTTTAGTATATTGTACACAATTTTTACTAGTTTTCGTCAAAAGTCAAATTAAATTGAGGATTGTTCGATATGCTACGAAACTTTTCAAATCCTTTCTGTATGGTACGAGGGAAGGTTATGATGGAAGTCCAAGCAAAAAAATATCTCAAAATTAGATTCTAGGAAACTTTTTGAAATGCTAGTTTATGTCAAAAAATCGTAGTATATTATACACAATTTTATTATAGTTTCGGTCAAAAAATCAAATTAAATCGAGGATTGTTCGAAATGATACGAAGTTATTCAGATCCTATTTATGTGTTACTAGGCAATGTTATGATGGAAGTCCATGCAAAACATTGTCTTAAAATAAGATGCTATGAATCGTTTTGAAATACTAGTTTCGCTCAAAAATCGTAGTATATTATACACAATTATATACTAGTTTCGGTCAAAAATTAAAAATAAATCGAGGATTGTTTGAAATGCTATGAAATATTTTTGATCCTTTCTATATGGTACGAGGGAAGGTTATGATGGAAGTCCAAGCAAAAAAACTTATCTCAAAATTAGATTATATGCATCTTTTTGAAATGCTAGTTTAGCTCAAAAAATCATAGTATATTATACACAATTTCATACTAGTTTTAGTCAAAAAATTATATAAAATTAATGATTGTTCGAAATGCTACTAAAATTTTCAGATCCTTTCTATATGGTACGAGGGAATGTTGTGATGGAAGTCCAACCAAAAAATTATTTCAAAATTAGATTCTATGAAACTTTTTGAACTTCTAGTTTAGGTCAATAAATCGTTGTATATTATACACAAATTTATACTATTTTCGGTCAAATAATCAAATTAAATCGAGGATTGTTTGAAATGATACGAAACTTTCAGGTCCTTTCTATATGTTACGAGGGAATGTTATGATGGAAGTCCATGCAAAAAATTATCTCAAAATTAGATTCTATGAATCATTTTGGAATACTAGTTTCGGTTAAAAAATTTAGTATATTGTACACAATTTTTACTAGTTTTCGTCAAAAGTCAAATTAAATTGAGGATTGTTCGATATGCTACGAAACTTTTCAAATCCTTTCTGTATGGTACGAGGGAAGGTTATGATGGAAGTCCAAGCAAAAAAATATCTCAAAATTAGATTCTAGGAAACTTTTTGAAATGCTAGTTTATGTCAAAAAATCGTAGTATATTATACACAATTTTATTATAGTTTCGGTCAAAAAATCAAATTAAATCGAGGATTGTTCGAAATGATACGAAGTTATTCAGATCCTATTTATGTGTTACTAGGCAATGTTATGATGGAAGTCCATGCAAAACATTGTCTTAAAATAAGATGCTATGAATCGTTTTGAAATACTAGTTTCGCTCAAAAATCGTAGTATATTATACACAATTATATACTAGTTTCGGTCAAAAATTAAAAATAAATCGAGGATTGTTTGAAATGCTACGAAATATTTTTGATCCTTTCTATATGGTACGAGGGAAGGTTATGATGGAAGTCCAAGCAAAAAAACTTATCTCAAAATTAGATTATATGCATCTTTTTGAAATGCTAGTTTAGCTCAAAAAATCGTAGTATATTATACACAATTTCATACTAGTTTTAGTCAAAAAATTATATAAAATTAATGATTGTTCGAAATGCTACTAAAATTTTCAGATCCTTTCTATATGGTACGAGGGAATGTTGTGATGGAAGTCCAACCAAAAAATTATTTCAAAATTAGATTCTATGAAACTTTTTGAACTTCTAGTTTAGGTCAATAAATCGTTGTATATTATACACAAATTTATACTATTTTCGGTCAAATAATCAAATTAAATCGAGGATTGTTCGAAATGATACGAAACTTTCAGGTCCTTTCTATATGTTACGAGGGAATGTTATGATGGAAGTCCATGCAAAAAATTATCTCAAAATTAGATTCTATGAATCATTTTGGAATACTAGTTTCGGTTAAAAATTTTAGTATATTGTACACAATTTTTACTAGTTTTCGTCAAAAGTCAAATTAAATTGAGGATTGTTCGATATGCTACGAAACTTTTCAAATCCTTTCTGTATGGTACGAGGGAAGGTTATGATGGAAGTCCAAGCAAAAAAATATCTCAAAATTAGATTCTAGGAAACTTTTTGAAATGCTAGTTTATGTCAAAAAATCGTAGTATATTATACACAATTTTATTATAGTTTCGGTCAAAAAATCAAATTAAATCGAGGATTGTTCGAAATGATACGAAGTTATTCAGATCCTATTTATGTGTTACTAGGCAATGTTATGATGGAAGTCCATGCAAAACATTGTCTTAAAATAAGATGCTATGAATCGTTTTGAAATACTAGTTTCGCTCAAAAATCGTAGTATATTATACACAATTATATATTAGTTTCGGTCAAAAATTAAAAATAAATCGAGGATTGTTTGAAATGCTACGAAATATTTTTGATCCTTTCTATATGGTACGAGGGAAGGTTATGATGGAAGTCCAAGCAAAAAAACTTATCTCAAAATTAGATTATATGCATCTTTTTGAAATGCTAGTTTAGCTCAAAAAATCGTAGTATATTATACACAATTTCATACTAGTTTTAGTCAAAAAATTATATAAAATTAATGATTGTTCGAAATGCTACTAAAATTTTCAGATCCTTTCTATATGGTACGAGGGAATGTTGTGATGGAAGTCCAACCAAAAAATTATTTCAAAATTAGATTCTATGAAACTTTTTGAACTTCTAGTTTAGGTCAATAAATCGTTGTATATTATACACAAATTTATACTATTTTCGGTCAAATAATCAAATTAAATCGAGGATTGTTCGAAATGATACGAAACATTCAGGTCCTTTCTATATGTTACGAGGGAATGTTATGATGGAAGTCCATGCAAAAAATTATCTCAAAATTAGATTCTATGAATCATTTTGAAATACTAGTTTCGGTTAAAAATTTTAGTATATTGTACACAATTTTATACTAGTTTTCGTCAAAAGTCAAATTAAATTGAAGATTGTTCGATATGCTACGAAACTTTTCAAATCCTTTCTGTATGGTACGAGGGAAGGTTATGATGGAAGTCCAAGCAAAAAAATATCTCAAAATTAGATTCTAGGAAACTCTTTGAAATGCTAGTTTATGTCAAAAAATCGTAGTATATTATACAAAATTTTATTATAGTTTCGGTCAAAAAATCAAATTAAATCGAGGATTGTTCGAAATGATACGAAGCTATTCAGATCCTATTTATATGTTACTAGGCAATGTTATGATGGAAGTCCATGCAAAACATTGTCTTAAAATAAGATGCTATGAATCGTTTTGAAATACTAGTTTCGCTCAAAAATCGTAGTATATTATACACACTTATATACTAGTTTCGGTCAAAAATTAAAAATAAATCGAGGATTGTTTGAAATGCTACGAAATATTTTTGATCCTTTCTATATGGTACGAGGGAACGTTATGATGGAAGTCCAAGCAAAAAAACTTATCTCAAAATTATATTATATGCATCTTTTTGAAATGCTAGTTTAGCTCAAAAAATCGTAGTATATTATACACAATTTCATACTAGTTTTAGTCAAAAATTTATATAAAATTAATGATTGTTCGAAATGCTACTAAAATTTTCAGATCCTTTCTATATGGTACGAGGGAATGTTGTGATGGAAGTCCAACCAAAAAATTATTTCAAAATTAGATTCTATGAAACTTTTTGAACTTCTAGTTTAGGTCAATAAATCGTTGTATATTATACACAAATTTATACTATTTTCGGTCAAATAATCAAATTAAATCGAGGATTGTTCGAAATGATACGAAACTTTCAGGTCCTTTCTATATGTTACGAGGGAATGTTATGATGGAAGTCCATGCAAAAAATTATCTCAAAATTAGATTCTATGAATCATTTTGAAATACTAGTTTCGGTTAAAAATTTTAGTATATTGTACACAATTTTTACTAGTTTTCGTCAAAAGTCAAATTAAATTGAGGATTGTTCGATATGCTACGAAACTTTTCAAATCCTTTCTGTATGGTACGAGGGAAGGTTATGATGGAAGTCCAAGCAAAAAAATATCTCAAAATTATATTCTAGGAAACTTTTTGAAATGCTAGTTTATGTCAAAAAATCGTAGTATATTATACACAATTTTATTATAGTTTCGGTCAAAAAATCAAATTAAATCGAGGATTGTTCGAAATGATACGAAGTTATTCAGATCCTATTTATATGTTACTAGGCAATGTTATGATGGAAGTCCATGCAAAACATTGTCTTAAAATAAGATGCTATGAATCGTTTTGAAATACTAGTTTCGCTCAAAAATCGTAGTATATTATACACAATTATATACTAGTTTCGGTCAAAAATTAAAAATAAATCGAGGATTGTTTAAAATGCTACGAAATATTTTTGATCCTTTCTATATGGTACGAGGGAAGGTTATGATGGAAGTCCAAGCAAAAAAACTTATCTCAAAATTAGATTATATGCATATTTTTGAAATGCTAGTTTAGCTCAAAAAATCGTAGTATATTATACACAATTTCATACTAGTTTTAGTCAAAAAATTATATAAAATTAATGATTGTTCGAAATGCTACTAAAATTTTCAGATCCTTTCTATATGGTACGAGGGAATGTTGTGATGGAAGTCCAACCAAAAAATTATTTCAAAATTAGATTCTATGAAACTTTTTGAACTTCTAGTTTAGGTCAATAAATCGTTGTATATTATACACAAATTTATACTATTTTCGGTCAAATAATCAAATTAAATCGAGGATTGTTCGAAATGATACGAAACTTTCAGGTCCTTTCTATATGTTACGAGGGAATGTTATGATGGAAGTCCATGCAAAAAATTATCTCAAAATTAGATTCTATGAATCATTTTGAAATACTAGTTTCGGTTAAAAATTTTAGTATATTGTACACAATTTTATACTAGTTTTCGTCAAAAGTCAAATTAAATTGAAGATTGTTCGATATGCTACGAAACTTTTCAAATCCTTTCTGTATGGTACGAGGGAAGGTTATGATGGAAGTCCAAGCAAAAAAATATCTCAAAATTAGATTCTAGGAAACTTTTTGAAATGCTAGTTTATGTCAAAAAATCGTAGTATATTATACAAAATTTTATTATAGTTTCGGTCAAAAAATCAAATTAAATCGAGGATTGTTCGAAATGATACGAAGCTATTCAGATCCTATTTATATGTTACTAGGCAATGTTATGATGGAAGTCCATGCAAAACATTGTCTTAAAATAAGATGCTATGAATCGTTTTGAAATACTAGTTTCGCTAAAAAATCGTAGTATATTATACACACTTATATACTAGTTTCGGTCAAAAATTAAAAATAAATCGAGGATTGTTTGAAATGCTACGAAATATTTTTGATCCTTTCTATATGGTACGAGGGAAGGTTATGATGGAAGTCCAAGCAAAAAAACTTATCTCAAAATTATATTATATGCATCTTTTTGAAATGCTAGTTTAGCTCAAAAAATCGTAGTATATTATACACAATTTCATACTAGTTTTAGTCAAAAAATTATATTAAATTAATGATTGTTCGAAATGCTACTAAAATTTTCAGATCCTTTCTATATGGTACGAGGGAATGTTGTGATGGAAGTCCAACCAAAAAATTATTTCAAAATTAGATTCTATGAAACTTTTTGAACTTCTAGTTTAGGTCAATAAATCGTTGTATATTATACACAAATTTATACTATTTTCGGTCAAATAATCAAATTAAATCGAGGATTGTTCGAAATGATACGAAACTTTCAGGTCCTTTCTATATGTTACGAGGGAATGTTATGATGGAAGTCCATGCAAAAAATTATCTCAAAATTAGATTCTATGAATCATTTTGAAATACTAGTTTCGGTTAAAAATTTTAGTATATTGTACACAATTTTTACTAGTTTTCGTCAAAAGTCAAATTAAATTGAGGATTGTTCGATATGCTACGAAACTTTTCAAATCCTTTCTGTATGGTACGAGGGAAGGTTATGATGGAAGTCCAAGCAAAAAAATATCTCAAAATTATATTCTAGGAAACTTTTTGAAATGCTAGTTTATGTCAAAAAATCGTAGTATATTATACACAATTTTATTATAGTTTCGGTCAAAAAATCAAATTAAATCGAGGATTGTTCGAAATGATACGAAGTTATTCAGATCCTATTTATATGTTACTAGGCAATGTTATGATGGAAGTCCATGCAAAACATTGTCTTAAAATAAGATGCTATGAATCGTTTTGAAATACTAGTTTCGCTCAAAAATCGTAGTATATTATACACAATTATATACTAGTTTCGGTCAAAAATTAAAAATAAATCGAGGATTGTTTGAAATGCTACGAAATATTTTTGATCCTTTCTATATGGTACGAGGGAAGGTTATGATGGAAGTCCATGCAAAAAAACTTATCTCAAAATTAGATTATATGCATCTTTTTGAAATGCTAGTTTAGCTCAAAAAATCGTAGTATATTATACACAATTTCATACTAGTTTTAGTCAAAAAATTATATAAAATTAATGATTGTTCGAAATGCTACTAAAATTTTCAGATCCTTTCTATATGGTACGAGGGAATGTTGTGATGGAAGTCCAACCAAAAAATTATTTCAAAATTAGATTCTATGAAACTTTTTGAACTTCTAGTTTAGGTCAATAAATCGTTGTATATTATACACAAATTTATACTATTTTCGGTCAAATAATCAAATTAAATCGAGGATTGTTCGAAATGATACGAAACTTTCAGGTCCTTTCTATATGTTACGAGGGAATGTTATGATGGAAGTCCATGCAAAAAATTATCTCAAAATTAGATTCTATGAATCATTTTGAAATACTAGTTTCGGTTAAAAATTTTAGTATATTGTACACAATTTTATACTAGTTTTCGTCAAAAGTCAAATTAAATTGAAGATTGTTCGATATGCTACGAAACTTTTCAAATCCTTTCTGTATGGTACGAGGGAAGGTTATGATGGAAGTCCAAGCAAAAAAATATCTCAAAATTAGATTCTAGGAAACTTTTTGAAATGCTAGTTTATGTCAAAAAATCGTAGTATATTATACAAAATTTTATTATAGTTTCGGTCAAAAAATCAAATTAAATCGAGGATTGTTCGAAATGATACGAAGCTATTCAGATCCTATTTATATGTTACTAGGCAATGTTATGATGGAAGTCCATGCAAAACATTGTCTTAAAATAAGATGCTATGAATCGTTTTGAAATACTAGTTTCGCTCAAAAATCGTAGTATATTATACACACTTATATACTAGTTTCGGTCAAAAATTAAAAATAAATCGAGGATTGTTTGAAATGCTACGAAATATTTTTGATCCTTTCTATATGGTACGAGGGAACGTTATGATGGAAGTCCAAGCAAAAAAACTTATCTCAAAATTATATTATATGCATCTTTTTGAAATGCTAGTTTAGCTCAAAAAATCGTAGTATATTATACACAATTTCATACTAGTTTTAGTCAAAAAATTATATAAAATTAATGATTGTTCGAAATGCTACTAAAATTTTCAGATCCTTTCTATATGGTACGAGGGAATGTTGTGATGGAAGTCCAACCAAAAAATTATTTCAAAATTAGATTCTATGAAACTTTTTGAACTTCTAGTTTAGGTCAATAAATCGTTGTATATTATACACAAATTTATACTATTTTCGGTCAAATAATCAAATTAAATCGAGGATTGTTCGAAATGATACGAAACTTTCAGGTCCTTTCTATATGTTACGAGGGAATGTTATGATGGAAGTCCATGCAAAAAATTATCTCAAAATTAGATTCTATGAATCATTTTGAAATACTAGTTTCGGTTAAAAATTTTAGTATATTGTACACAATTTTTACTAGTTTTCGTCAAAAGTCAAATTAAATTGAGGATTGTTCGATATGCTACGAAACTTTTCAAATCCTTTCTGTATGGTACGAGGGAAGGTTATGATGGAAGTCCAAGCAAAAAAATATCTCAAAATTATATTCTAGGAAACTTTTTGAAATGCTAGTTTATGTCAAAAAATCGTAGTATATTATACACAATTTTATTATAGTTTCGGTCAAAAAATCAAATTAAATCGAGGATTGTTCGAAATGATACGAAGTTATTCAGATCCTATTTATATGTTACTAGGCAATGTTATGATGGAAGTCCATGCAAAACATTGTCTTAAAATAAGATGCTATGAATCGTTTTGAAATACTAGTTTCGCTCAAAAATCGTAGTATATTATACACAATTATATACTAGTTTCGGTCAAAAATTAAAAATAAATCGAGGATTGTTTGAAATGCTACGAAATATTTTTGATCCTTTCTATATGGTACGAGGGAAGGTTATGATGGAAGTCCAAGCAAAAAAACTTATCTCAAAATTAGATTATATGCATATTTTTGAAATGCTAGTTTAGCTCAAAAAATCGTAGTATATTATACACAATTTCATACTAGTTTTAGTCAAAAAATTATATAAAATTAATGATTGTTCGAAATGCTACTAAAATTTTCAGATCCTTTCTATATGGTACGAGGGAATGTTGTGATGGAAGTCCAACCAAAAAATTATTTCAAAATTAGATTCTATGAAACTTTTTGAACTTCTAGTTTAGGTCAATAAATCGTTGTATATTATACACAAATTTATACTATTTTCGGTCAAATAATCAAATTAAATCGAGGATTGTTCGAAATGATACGAAACTTTCAGGTCCTTTCTATATGTTACGAGGGAATGTTATGATGGAAGTCCATGCAAAAAATTATCTCAAAATTAGATTCTATGAATCATTTTGAAATACTAGTTTCGGTTAAAAATTTTAGTATATTGTACACAATTTTATACTAGTTTTCGTCAAAAGTCAAATTAAATTGAAGATTGTTCGATATGCTACGAAACTTTTCAAATCCTTTCTGTATGGTACGAGGGAAGGTTATGATGGAAGTCCAAGCAAAAAAATATCTCAAAATTAGATTCTAGGAAACTTTTTGAAATGCTAGTTTATGTCAAAAAATCGTAGTATATTATACAAAATTTTATTATAGTTTCGGTCAAAAAATCAAATTAAATCGAGGATTGTTCGAAATGATACGAAGCTATTCAGATCCTATTTATATGTTACTAGGGATTGTTATGATGGAAGTCCATGCAAAACATTGTCTTAAAATAAGATGCTATGAATCGTTTTGAAATACTAGTTTCGCTCAAAAATCGTAGTATATTATACACACTTATATACTAGTTTCGGTCAAAAATTAAAAATAAATCGAGGATTGTTTGAAATGCTACGAAATATTTTTGATCCTTTCTATATGGTACGAGGGAAGGTTATGATGGAAGTCCAAGCAAAAAAACTTATCTCAAAATTATATTATATGCATCTTTTTGAAATGCTAGTTTAGCTCAAAAAATCGTAGTATATTATACACAATTTCATACTAGTTTTAGTCAAAAAATTATATTAAATTAATGATTGTTCGAAATGCTACTAAAATTTTCAGATCCTTTCTATATGGTACGAGGGAATGTTGTGATGGAAGTCCAACCAAAAAATTATTTCAAAATTAGATTCTATGAAACTTTTTGAACTTCTAGTTTAGGTCAATAAATCGTTGTATATTATACACAAATTTATACTATTTTCGGTCAAATAATCAAATTAAATCGAGGATTGTTCGAAATGATACGAAACTTTCAGGTCCTTTCTATATGTTACGAGGGAATGTTATGATGGAAGTCCATGCAAAAAATTATCTCAAAATTAGATTCTATGAATCATTTTGAAATACTAGTTTCGGTTAAAAATTTTAGTATATTGTACACAATTTTTACTAGTTTTCGTCAAAAGTCAAATTAAATTGAGGATTGTTCGATATGCTACGAAACTTTTCAAATCCTTTCTGTATGGTACGAGGGAAGGTTATGATGGAAGTCCAAGCAAAAAAATATCTCAAAATTATATTCTAGGAAACTTTTTGAAATGCTAGTTTATGTCAAAAAATCGTAGTATATTATACACAATTTTATTATAGTTTCGGTCAAAAAATCAAATTAAATCGAGGATTGTTCGAAATGATACGAAGTTATTCAGATCCTATTTATATGTTACTAGGCAATGTTATGATGGAAGTCCATGCAAAACATTGTCTTAAAATAAGATGCTATGAATCGTTTTGAAATACTAGTTTCGCTCAAAAATCGTAGTATATTATACACAATTATATACTAGTTTCGGTCAAAAATTAAAAATAAATCGAGGATTGTTTGAAATGCTACGAAATATTTTTGATCCTTTCTATATGGTACGAGGGAAGGTTATGATGGAAGTCCAAGCAAAAAAACTTATCTCAAAATTAGATTATATGCATCTTTTTGAAATGCTAGTTTAGCTCAACAAATCGTAGTATATTATACACAATTTCATACTAGTTTTAGTCAAAAAATTATATAAAATTAATGATTGTTCGAAATGCTACTAAAATTTTCAGATCCTTTCTATATGGTACGAGGGAATGTTGTGATGGAAGTCCAACCAAAAAATTATTTCAAAATTAGATTCTATGAAACTTTTTGAACTTCTAGTTTAGGTCAATAAATCGTTGTATATTATACACAAATTTATACTATTTTCGGTCAAATAATCAAATTAAATCGAGGATTGTTCGAAATGATACGAAACTTTCAGGTCCTTTCTATATGTTACGAGGGAATGTTATGATGGAAGTCCATGCAAAAAATTATCTCAAAATTAGATTCTATGAATCATTTTGAAATACTAGTTTCGGTTAAAAATTTTAGTATATTGTACACAATTTTATACTAGTTTTCGTCAAAAGTCAAATTAAATTGAAGATTGTTCGATATGCTACGAAACTTTTCAAATCCTTTCTGTATGGTACGAGGGAAGGTTATGATGGAAGTCCAAGCAAAAAAATATCTCAAAATTAGATTCTAGGAAACTTTTTGAAATGCTAGTTTATGTCAAAAAATCGTAGTATATTATACACAATTTTATTATAGTTTCGGTCAAAAAATCAAATTAAATCGAGGATTGTTCGAAATGATACGAAGCTATTCAGATCCTATTTATATGTTACTAGGCAATGTTATGATGGAAGTCCATGCAAAACATTGTCTTAAAATAAGATGCTATGAATCGTTTTGAATTACTAGTTTCGCTCAAAAATCGTAGTATATTATACACAATTTTATACTAGTTTCGGTCAAAAATTAAAAATAAATCGAGGATTGTTTGAAATGCTACGAAATATTTTTGATCCTTTCTATATGGTACGAGGGAAGGTTATGATGGAAGTCCAAGCAAAAAAACTTATCTCAAAATTAGATTATATGCATCTTTTTGAAATGCTAGTTTAGCTCAAAAAATCGTAGTATATTATACACAATTTCATACTAGTTTTAGTCAAAAAATTATATTAAATTAATGTTTGTTCGAAATGCTACTAAAATTTTCAGATCCTTTCTATATGGTACGAGGGAATGTTGTGATGGAAGTTCAACCAAAAAATTATTTCAAAATTAGATTCGATGAAACTTTTTGAACTTCTAGTTTAGGTCAATAAATCGTTGTATATTATACACAAATTTATACTATTTTCAGTCAAATAATCCAATTAAATCGAGGATTGTTCGAAATGATACGAAACTTTCAGGTCCTTTCTATATGTTACGAGGGAATGTTATGATGGAAGTCCATGCAAAATATTATCTCAAAATTAGATTCTATGAATCTTTTTGAAATACTAGTTTCGGTCAAAAATTGTAGTATATTATACACAATTTTATACTAGTTTTGGTCAAAAGTCAAATTAAATTGAGGATTGTTCGATATGCTACGAAACTTTTCAAATCCTTTCTGTATGGTACGAGGGAAGGTTATGATGGAAGTCCAAGCAAAAAAATATCTCAAAATTAGATTCTAGGAAACTTTTTGAAATGCTAGTTTATGTCAAAAAATCGTAGTATATTATACAAAATTTTATTATAGTTTCGGTCAAAAAATCAAATTAAATCGAAGATTGTTCGAAATGATACGAAGCTATTCAGATCCTATTTATTTGTTACTAGGCAATGTTATGATGGAAGTCCATGCAAAACATTGTCTTAAAATAAGATGCTATGAATCGTTTTGAAATACTAGTTTCGCTCAAAAATCGTAGTATATTATACACACTTATATACTAGTTTCGGTCAAAAATTAAAAATAAATCGAGGATTGTTTGAAATGCTACGAAATATTTTTGATCCTTTCTATATGGTACGAGGGAAGCTTATGATGGAAGTCCAAGCAAAAAAACTTATCTCAAAATTATATTATATGCATCTTTTTGAAATGCTAGTTTAGCTCAAAAAATCGTAGTATATTATACACAATTTCATACTAGTTTTAGTCAAAAAATTATATTAAATTAATGATTGTTCGAAATGCTACTAAAATTTTCAGATCCTTTCTATATGGTACGAGGGAATGTTGTGATGGAAGTCCAACCAAAAAATTATTTCAAAATTAGATTCTATGAAACTTTTTGAACTTCTAGTTTAGGTCAATAAATCGTTGTATATTATACACAAATTTATACTATTTTCGGTCAAATAATCAAATTAAATCGAGGATTGTTCGAAATGATATGAAACTTTCAGGTCCTTTCTATATGTTACGAGGGAATGTTATGATGGAAGTCCATGCAAAAAATTATCTCAAAATTAGATTCTATGAATCATTTTGAAATACTAGTTTCGGTTAAAAATTTTAGTATATTGTACACAATTTTTACTAGTTTTCGTCAAAAGTCAAATTAAATTGAGGATTGTTCGATATGCTACGAAACTTTTCAAATCCTTTCTGTATTGTACGAGGGAAGGTTATGATGGAAGTCCAAGCAAAAAAATATCTCAAAATTATATTCTAGGAAACTTTTTGAAATGCTAGTTTATGTCAAAAAATCGTAGTATATTATACACAATTTTATTATAGTTTCGGTCAAAAAATCAAATTAAATCGAGGATTGTTCGAAATGATACGAAGTTATTCAGATCCTATTTATATGTTACTAGGCAATGTTATGATGGAAGTCCATGCAAAACATTGTCTTAAAATAAGATGCTATGAATCGTTTTGAAATACTAGTTTCGCTCAAAAATCGTAGTATATTATACACAATTATATACTAGTTTCGGTCAAAAATTAAAAATAAATCGAGGATTGTTTGAAATGCTACGAAATATTTTTGATCCTTTCTATATGGTACGAGGGAAGGTTATGATGGAAGTCCAAGCAAAAAAACTTATCTCAAAATTAGATTATATGCATCTTTTTGAAATGCTAGTTTAGCTCAACAAATCGTAGTATATTATACACAATTTCATACTAGTTTTAGTCAAAAAATTATATAAAATTAATGATTGTTCGAAATGCTACTAAAATTTTCAGATCCTTTCTATATGGTACGAGGGAATGTTGTGATGGAAGTCCAACCAAAAAATTATTTCAAAATTAGATTCTATGAAACTTTTTGAACTTCTAGTTTAGGTCAATAAATCGTTGTATATTATACACAAATTTATACTATTTTCGGTCAAATAATCAAATTAAATCGAGGATTGTTCGAAATGATACGAAACTTTCAGGTCCTTTCTATATGTTACGAGGGAATGTTATGATGGAAGTCCATGCAAAAAATTATCTCAAAATTAGATTCTATGAATCATTTTGAAATACTAGTTTCGGTTAAAAATTTTAGTATATTGTACACAATTTTATACTAGTTTTCGTCAAAAGTCAAATTAAATTGAAGATTGTTCGATATGCTACGAAACTTTTCAAATCCTTTCTGTATGGTACGAGGGAAGGTTATGATGGAAGTCCAAGCAAAAAAATATCTCAAAATTAGATTCTAGGAAACTTTTTGAAATGCTAGTTTATGTCAAAAAATCGTAGTATATTATACAAAATTTTATTATAGTTTCGGTCAAAAAATCAAATTAAATCGAAGATTGTTCGAAATGATACGAAGCTATTCAGATCCTATTTATTTGTTACTAGGCAATGTTATGATGGAAGTCCATGCAAAACATTGTCTTAAAATAAGATGCTATGAATCGTTTTGAAATACTAGTTTCGCTCAAAAATCGTAGTATATTATACACACTTATATACTAGTTTCGGTCAAAAATTAAAAATAAATCGAGGATTGTTTGAAATGCTACGAAATATTTTTGATCCTTTCTATATGGTACGAGGGAAGCTTATGATGGAAGTCCAAGCAAAAAAACTTATCTCAAAATTATATTATATGCATCTTTTTGAAATGCTAGTTTAGCTCAAAAAATCGTAGTATATTATACACAATTTCATACTAGTTTTAGTCAAAAAATTATATTAAATTAATGATTGTTCGAAATGCTACTAAAATTTTCAGATCCTTTCTATATGGTACGAGGGAATGTTGTGATGGAAGTCCAACCAAAAAATTATTTCAAAATTAGATTCTATGAAACTTTTTGAACTTCTAGTTTAGGTCAATAAATCGTTGTATATTATACACAAATTTATACTATTTTCGGTCAAATAATCAAATTAAATCGAGGATTGTTCGAAATGATATGAAACTTTCAGGTCCTTTCTATATGTTACGAGGGAATGTTATGATGGAAGTCCATGCAAAAAATTATCTCAAAATTAGATTCTATGAATCATTTTGAAATACTAGTTTCGGTTAAAAATTTTAGTATATTGTACACAATTTTTACTAGTTTTCGTCAAAAGTCAAATTAAATTGAGGATTGTTCGATATGCTACGAAACTTTTCAAATCCTTTCTGTATTGTACGAGGGAAGGTTATGATGGAAGTCCAAGCAAAAAAATATCTCAAAATTATATTCTAGGAAACTTTTTGAAATGCTAGTTTATGTCAAAAAATCGTAGTATATTATACACAATTTTATTATAGTTTCGGTCAAAAAATCAAATTAAATCGAGGATTGTTCGAAATGATACGAAGTTATTCAGATCCTATTTATATGTTACTAGGCAATGTTATGATGGAAGTCCATGCAAAACATTGTCTTAAAATAAGATGCTATGAATCGTTTTGAAATACTAGTTTCGCTCAAAAATCGTAGTATATTATACACAATTATATACTAGTTTCGGTCAAAAATTAAAAATAAATCGAGGATTGTTTGAAATGCTACGAAATATTTTTGATCCTTTCTATATGGTACGAGGGAAGGTTATGATGGAAGTCCAAGCAAAAAAACTTATCTCAAAATTAGATTATATGCATCTTTTTGAAATGCTAGTTTAGCTCAAAAAATCGTAGTATATTATACACAATTTCATACTAGTTTTAGTCAAAAAATTATATAAAATTAATGATTGTTCGAAATGCTACTAAAATTTTCAGATCCTTTCTATATGGTACGAGGGAATGTTGTGATGGAAGTCCAACCAAAAAATTATTTCAAAATTAGATTCTATGAAACTTTTTGAACTTCTAGTTTAGGTCAATAAATCGTTGTATATTATACACAAATTTATACTATTTTCGGTCAAATAATCAAATTAAATCGAGGATTGTTCGAAATGATACGAAACTTTCAGGTCCTTTCTATATGTTACGAGGGAATGTTATGATGGAAGTCCATGCAAAAAATTATCTCAAAATTAGATTCTATGAATCATTTTGAAATACTAGTTTCGGTTAAAAAATTTAGTATATTGTACACAATTTTATACTAGTTTTCGTCAAAAGTCAAATTAAATTGAAGATTGTTCGATATGCTACGAAACTTTTCAAATCCTTTCTGTATGGTACGAGGGAAGGTTATGATGGAAGTCCAAGCAAAAAAATATCTCAAAATTAGATTCTAGGAAACTTTTTGAAATGCTAGTTTATGTCAAAAAATCGTAGTATATTATACACAATTTTATTATAGTTTCGGTCAAAAAATCAAATTAAATCGAGGATTGTTCGAAATGATACGAAGCTATTCAGATCCTTTTTATATGTTACTAGGCAATGTTATGATGGAAGTCCATGCAAAACATTGTCTTAAAATAAGATGCTATGAATCGTTTTGAATTACTAGTTTCGCTCAAAAATCGTAGTATATTATACACAATTTTATACTAGTTTCGGTCAAAAATTAAAAATAAATCGAGGATTGTTTGAAATGCTACGAAATATTTTTGATCCTTTCTATATGGTACGAGGGAAGGTTATGATGGAAGTCCAAGCAAAAAAACTTATCTCAAAATTATATTATATGCATCTTTTTGAAATGCTAGTTTAGCTCAAAAAATCGTAGTATATTATACACAATTTCATACTAGTTTTAGTCAAAAAATTATATTAAATTAATGATTGTTCGAAATGCTACTAAAATTTTCAGATCCTTTCTATATGGTACGAGGGAATGTTGTGATGGAAGTCCAACCAAAAAATTATTTCAAAATTAGATTCGATGAAACTTTTTGAACTTCTAGTTTACGTCAATAAATCGTTGTATATTATACACAAATTTATACTATTTTCAGTCAAATAATCCAATTAAATCGAGGATTGTTCGAAATGATACGAAACTTTCAGGTCCTTTCTATATGTTACGAGGGAATGTTATGATGGAAGTCCATGCAAAATATTATCTCAAAATTAGATTCTATGAATCTTTTTGAAATACTAGTTTCGGTCAAAAATTGTAGTATATTATACACAATTTTATACTAGTTTTGGTCAAAAGTCAAATTAAATTGAGGATTGTTCGATATGCTACGAAACTTTTCAAATCCTTTCTGTATGGTACGAGGGAAGGTTATGATGGAAGTCCAAGCAAAAAAATATCTCAAAATTAGATTCTAGGAAACTTTTTGAAATGCTAGTTTATGTCAAAAAATCGTAGTATATTATACAAAATTTTATTATAGTTTCGGTCAAAAAATCAAATTAAATCGAGGATTGTTCGAAATGATACGAAGTTATTCAGATCCTATTTATATGTTACTAGGCAATGTTATGATGGAAGTCCATGCAAAACATTGTCTTAAAATAAGATGCTATGAATCGTTTTGAAATACTAGTTTCGCTCAAAAATCGTAGTATATTATACACAATTATATACTAGTTTCGGTCAAAAATTAAAAATAAATCGAGGATTGTTTGAAATGCTACGAAATATTTTTGATCCTTTCTATATGGTACGAGGGAAGGTTATGATGGAAGTCCAAGCAAAAAAACTTATCTCAAAATTAGATTATATGCATCTTTTTGAAATGCTAGTTTAGCTCAAAAAATCGTAGTATATTATACACAATTTCATACTAGTTTTAGTCAAAAAATTATATAAAATTAATGATTGTTCGAAATGCTACTAAAATTTTCAGATCCTTTCTATATGGTACGAGGGAATGTTGTGATGGAAGTCCAACCAAAAAATTATTTCAAAATTAGATTCTATGAAACTTTTTGAACTTCTAGTTTAGGTCAATAAATCGTTGTATATTATACACAAATTTATACTATTTTCGGTCAAATAATCAAATTAAATCGAGGATTGTTCGAAATGATACGAAACTTTCAGGTCCTTTCTATATGTTACGAGGGAATGTTATGATGGAAGTCCATGCAAAAAATTATCTCAAAATTAGATTCTATGAATCATTTTGAAATACTAGTTTCGGTTAAAAATTTTAGTATATTGTACACAATTTTATACTAGTTTTCGTCAAAAGTCAAATTAAATTGAAGATTGTTCGATATGCTACGAAACTTTTCAAATCCTTTCTGTATGGTACGAGGGAAGGTTATGATGGAAGTCCAAGCAAAAAAATATCTCAAAATTAGATTCTAGGAAACTTTTTGAAATGCTAGTTTATGTCAAAAAATCGTAGTATATTATACAAAATTTTATTATAGTTTCGGTCAAAAAATCAAATTAAATCAAGGATTGTTCGAAATGATACGAAGCTATTCAGATCCTATTTATATGTTACTAGGCAATGTTATGATGGAAGTCCATGCAAAACATTGTCTTAAAATAAGATGCTATGAATCGTTTTGAAATACTAGTTTCTCTCAAAAATCGTAGTATATTATACACACTTATATACTAGTTTCGGTCAAAAATTAAAAATAAATATAGGATTGTTTGAAATGCTACGAAATATTTTTGATCCTTTCTATATGGTACGAGGGAAGTTTATGATGGAAGTCCAAGCAAAAAAACTTATCTCAAAATTATATTATATGCATCTTTTTGAAATGCTAGTTTAGCTCAAAAAATCGTAGTATATTATACACAATTTCATACTAGTTTTAGTCAAAAAATTATATTAAATTAATGATTGTTCGAAATGCTACTAAAATTTTCAGATCCTTTCTATATGGTACGAGGGAATGTTGTGATGGAAGTCCAACAAAAAAATTATTTCAAAATTAGATTCTATGAAACTTTTTGAACTTCTAGTTTAGGTCAATAAATCGTTGTATATTATACACAAATTTATACTATTTTCGGTCAAATAATCAAATTAAATCGAGGATTGTTCGAAATGATACGAAACTTTCAGGTCCTTTCTATATGTTACGAGGGAATGTTATGATGGAAGTCCATGCAAAAAATTATCTCAAAATTAGATTCTATGAATCATTTTGAAATACTAGTTTCGGTTAAAAATTTTAGTATATTGTACACAATTTTTACTAGTTTTCGTCAAAAGTCAAATTAAATTGAGGATTGTTCGATATGCTACGAAACTTTTCAAATCCTTTCTGTATGGTACGAGGGAAGGTTATGATGGAAGTCCAAGCAAAAAAATATCTCAAAATTAGATTCTATGAATCATTTTGAAATACTAGTTTCGGTTAAAAATTTTAGTATATTGTACACAATTTTATACTAGTTTTCGTCAAAAGTCAAATTAAATTGAAGATTGTTCGATATGCTACGAAACTTTTCAAATCCTTTCTGTATGGTACGAGGGAAGGTTATGATGGAAGTCCAAGCAAAAAAATATCTCAAAATTAGATTCTTGGAAACTTTTTGAAATGCTAGTTTATGTCAAAAAATCGTAGTATATTATACACAATTTTATTATAGTTTCGGTCAAAAAATCAAATTAAATCGAGGATTGTTCGAAATGATACGAAGCTATTCAGATCCTATTTATATGTTACTAGGCAATGTTATGATGGAAGTCCATGCAAAACATTGTCTTAAAATAAGATGCTATGAATCGTTTTGAATTACTAGTTTCGCTCAAAAATCGTAGTATATTATACACAATTTTATACTAGTTTCGGTCAAAAATTAAAAATAAATCGAGGATTGTTTGAAATGCTACGAAATATTTTTGATCCTTTCTATATGGTACGAGGGAAGGTTATGATGGAAGTCCAAGCAAAAAAACTTATCTCAAAATTAGATTATATGCATCTTTTTGAAATGCTAGTTTAGCTCAAAAAATCGTAGTATATTATACACAATTTCATACTAGTTTTAGTCAAAAAATTATATTAAATTAATGATTGTTCGAAATGCTACTAAAATTTTCAGATCCTTTCTATATGGTACGAGGGAATGTTGTGATGGAAGTCCAACCAAAAAATTATTTCAAAATTAGATTCGATGAAACTTTTTGAACTTCTAGTTTAGGTCAATAAATCGTTGTATATTATACACAAATTTATACTATTTTCAGTCAAATAATCCAATTAAATCGAGGATTGTTCGAAATGATACGAAACTTTCAGGTCCTTTCTATATGTTACGAGGGAATGTTATGATGGAAGTCCATGCAAAAAATAATCTCAAAATTAGATTCTATGAATCTTTTTGAAATACTAGTTTCGGTCAAAAATTGTAGTATATTATACACAATTTTATACTAGTTTTGGTCAAAAGTCAAATTAAATTGAGGATTGTTCGATATGCTACGAAACTTTTCAAATCCTTTCTGTATGGTACGAGGGAAGGTTATGATGGAAGTCCAAGCAAAAAAATATCTCAAAATTAGATTCTAGGAAACTTTTTGAAATGCTAGTTTATGTCAAAAAATCGTAGTATATTATACACAATTTTATTATAGTTTCGGTCAAAAAATCACATTAAATCGAGGATTGTTCGAAATGATACGAAGCTATTCAGATCCTATTTATATGTTACTAGGCAATGTTATGATGGAAGTCCATGCAAAACATTGTCTTAAAATAAGATGCTATGAATCGTTTTGAAATACTAGTTTCGCTCAAAAATCGTAGTATATTATACACAATTATATACTAGTTTCGGTCAAAAATTAAAAATAAATCGAGGATTCTTTGAAATGCTACGAAATATTTTTGATCCGTTCTATATGGTACGAGGGAAGGTTATGATGGAAGTCCAAGCAAAAAAACTTATCTCAAAATTAGATTATATGCATCTTTTTGAAATGCTAGTTTAGCTCAAAAAATCGTAGTATATTATACACAATTTCATACTAGTTTTAGTCAAAAAATTATATTAAATTAATGATTGTTCGAAATGCTACTAAAATATTCAGATCCTTTCTATATGGTACGAGGGAATGTTGTGATGGAAGTCCAACCAAAAAATTATTTCAAAATTAGATTCTATGAAACTTTTTGAACTTCTAGTTTAGGTCAATAAATCGTAGTATATTATACACAAATTTATACTATTTTCGGTCAAATAATCAAATTAAATCGAGGATTGTTCGAAATGATACGAAACTTTCAGGTCCTTTCTATATGTTACGAGGGAATGTTATGATGGAAGTCCATGCAAAAAATTATCTCAAAATTAGATTCTATGAATCATTTTGAAATACTAGTTTCGGTTAAAAAATTTAGTATATTGTACACAATTTTATACTAGTTTCGGTCAAAAGTCAAATTAAATTGAGGATTGTTCGATATGCTACGAAACTTTTCAAATCCTTTCTGTATGGTACGAGGGAAGGTTATGATGGAAGTCCAAGCAAAAAAATATCTCAAAATTAGATTCTAGGAAACTTTTTGAAATGCTAGTTTATGTCAAAAAATCGTAGTATATTATACACAATTTTATTATATTTTCGGTCAAAAAATCAAATTAAATCGAGGATTGTTCGAAATGATACGAAGCTATTCAGATCCTATTTATATGTTACTAGGCAATGTTATGATGGAAGTCCATGCAAAACATTGTCTTAAAATAAGATGCTATGAATCGTTTTGAAATACTAGTTTCGCTCAAAAATCGTAGTATATTATACACAATTTTATACTAGTTTCGGTCAAAAATTAAAAATAAATCGAGGATTGTTTGAAATGCTACGAAATATTTTTGATCCTTTCTATATGGTACGAGGGAAGGTTATGATGGAAGTCCAAGCAAAAAAACTTATCTCAAAATTAGATTATATGCATCTTTTTGAAATGCTAGTTTAGCTCAAAAAATCGTAGTATATTACACACAATTTCATACTAGTTTTAGTCAAAAAATTATATTAAATTAATGATTGTTCGAAATGCTACTAAAATTTCCAGATCCTTTCTATATGGTACGAGGGAATGTTGTGATGGAAGTCAAACCAAAAAATTATTTCAAAATTAGATTCGATGAAACTTTTTGAACTTCTAGTTTAGGTCAATAAATCGTTGTATATTATACACAAATTTATACTATTTTCAGTCAAATAATCCAATTAAATCGAGGATTGTTCGAAATGATACGAAACTTTCAGGTCCTTTCTATATGTTACGAGGGAATGTTATGATGGAAGTCCATGCAAAAAATTATCTCAAAATTAGATTCTATGAATCTTACTGAAATACTAGTTTCGGTCAAAAATTGTAGTATATTATACACAATTTTATACTAGTTTTGGTCAAAAGTCAAATTAAATTGAGGATTGTTCGATATGCTACGAAACTTTTCAAATCCTTTCTGTATGGTACGAGGGAAGGTTATGATGGAAGTCCAAGCAAAAAAATATCTCAAAATTAGATTCTAGGAAACTTTTTGAAATGCTAGTTTATGTCAAAAAATCGTAGTATATTATACACAATTTTATTATAGTTTCGGTCAAAAAATCACATTAAATCGAGGATTGTTCGAAATGCTACGAAGCTTTTCAGATCCTATTTATATGTTACTAGGCAATGTTATGATGGAAGTCCATGCAAAACATTGTCTTAAAATAAGATGCTATGAATCGTTTTGAAATACTAGTTTCGCTCAAAAATCGTAGTATATTATACACAATTTTATACTAGTTTCGGTCAAAAATTAAAAATAAATCGAGGATTGTTTGAAATGCTACGAAATATTTTTGATCCTTTCTATATGGTACGAGGGAAGGTTATGATGGAAGTCCAAGCAAAAAAACTTATCTCAAAATTAGATTATATGCATCTTTTTGAAATGCTAGTTTAGCTCAAAAAATCGTAGTATATTATACACAATTTCATACTAGTTTTAGTCAAAAAATTATATTAAATTAATGATTGTTCGAAATGCTACTAAAATTTTCAGATCCTTTCTATATGGTACGAGGGAATGTTGTGATGGAAGTCCAACCAAAAAATTATTTCAAAATTAGATTCGATGAAACTTTTTGAACTTCTAGTTTAGGTCAATAAATCGTTGTATATTATACACAAATTTATACTATTTTCAGTCAAATAATCCAATTAAATCGAGGATTGTTCGAAATGATACGAAACTTTCAGGTCCTTTCTATATGTTACGAGGGAATGTTATGATGGAAGTCCATGCAAAAAATAATCTCAAAATTAGATTCTATGAATCTTTTTGAAATACTAGTTTCGGTCAAAAATTGTAGTATATTATACACAATTTTATACTAGTTTTGGTCAAAAGTCAAATTAAATTGAGGATTGTTCGATATGCTACGAAACTTTTCAAATCCTTTCTGTATGGTACGAGGGAAGGTTATGATGGAAGTCCAAGCAAAAAAATATCTCAAAATTAGATTCTAGGAAACTTTTTGAAATGCTAGTTTATGTCAAAAAATCGTAGTATATTATACACAATTTTATTATAGTTTCGGTCAAAAAATCACATTAAATCGAGGATTGTTCGAAATGATACGAAGCTATTCAGATCCTATTTATATGTTACTAGGCAATGTTATGATGGAAGTCCATGCAAAACATTGTCTTAAAATAAGATGCTATGAATCGTTTTGAAATACTAGTTTCGCTCAAAAATCGTAGTATATTATACACAATTATATACTAGTTTCGGTCAAAAATTAAAAATAAATCGAGGATTCTTTGAAATGCTACGAAATATTTTTGATCCGTTCTATATGGTACGAGGGAAGGTTATGATGGAAGTCCAAGCAAAAAAACTTATCTCAAAATTAGATTATATGCATCTTTTTGAAATGCTAGTTTAGCTCAAAAAATCGTAGTATATTATACACAATTTCATACTAGTTTTAGTCAAAAAATTATATTAAATTAATGATTGTTCGAAATGCTACTAAAATATTCAGATCCTTTCTATATGGTACGAGGGAATGTTGTGATGGAAGTCCAACCAAAAAATTATTTCAAAATTAGATTCTATGAAACTTTTTGAACTTCTAGTTTAGGTCAATAAATCGTAGTATATTATACACAAATTTATACTATTTTCGGTCAAATAATCAAATTAAATCGAGGATTGTTCGAAATGATACGAAACTTTCAGGTCCTTTCTATATGTTACGAGGGAATGTTATGATGGAAGTCCATGCAAAAAATTATCTCAAAATTAGATTCTATGAATCATTTTGAAATACTAGTTTCGGTTAAAAAATTTAGTATATTGTACACAATTTTATACTAGTTTCGGTCAAAAGTCAAATTAAATTGAGGATTGTTCGATATGCTACGAAACTTTTCAAATCCTTTCTGTATGGTACGAGGGAAGGTTATGATGGAAGTCCAAGCAAAAAAATATCTCAAAATTAGATTCTAGGAAACTTTTTGAAATGCTAGTTTATGTCAAAAAATCGTAGTATATTATACACAATTTTATTATATTTTCGGTCAAAAAATCAAATTAAATCGAGGATTGTTCGAAATGATACGAAGCTATTCAGATCCTATTTATATGTTACTAGGCAATGTTATGATGGAAGTCCATGCAAAACATTGTCTTAAAATAAGATGCTATGAATCGTTTTGAAATACTAGTTTCGCTCAAAAATCGTAGTATATTATACACAATTTTATACTAGTTTCGGTCAAAAATTAAAAATAAATCGAGGATTGTTTGAAATGCTACGAAATATTTTTGATCCTTTCTATATGGTACGAGGGAAGGTTATGATGGAAGTCCAAGCAAAAAAACTTATCTCAAAATTAGATTATATGCATCTTTTTGAAATGCTAGTTTAGCTCAAAAAATCGTAGTATATTACACACAATTTCATACTAGTTTTAGTCAAAAAATTATATTAAATTAATGATTGTTCGAAATGCTACTAAAATTTCCAGATCCTTTCTATATGGTACGAGGGAATGTTGTGATGGAAGTCAAACCAAAAAATTATTTCAAAATTAGATTCGATGAAACTTTTTGAACTTCTAGTTTAGGTCAATAAATCGTTGTATATTATACACAAATTTATACTATTTTCAGTCAAATAATCCAATTAAATCGAGGATTGTTCGAAATGATACGAAACTTTCAGGTCCTTTCTATATGTTACGAGGGAATGTTATGATGGAAGTCCATGCAAAAAATTATCTCAAAATTAGATTCTATGAATCTTACTGAAATACTAGTTTCGGTCAAAAATTGTAGTATATTATACACAATTTTATACTAGTTTTGGTCAAAAGTCAAATTAAATTGAGGATTGTTCGATATGCTACGAAACTTTTCAAATCCTTTCTGTATGGTACGAGGGAAGGTTATGATGGAAGTCCAAGCAAAAAAATATCTCAAAATTAGATTCTAGGAAACTTTTTGAAATGCTAGTTTATGTCAAAAAATCGTAGTATATTATACACAATTTTATTATAGTTTCGGTCAAAAAATCACATTAAATCGAGGATTGTTCGAAATGCTACGAAGCTTTTCAGATCCTATTTATATGTTACTAGGCAATGTTATGATGGAAGTCCATGCAAAACATTGTCTTAAAATAAGATGCTATGAATCGTTTTGAAATACTAGTTTCGCTCAAAAATCGTAGTATATTATACACAATTTTATACTAGTTTCGGTCAAAAATTAAAAATAAATCGAGGATTATTTGAAATGCTACGAAATATTTTTGATCCTTTCTATATGGTACGAGGGAAAGTTATGATGGAAGTCCAAGCAAAAAAACTTATCTCAAAATTAGATTATATGCATCTTTTTTAAATGCTAGTTTAGCTCAAAAAATCGTAGTATATTATACACAATTTCATACTAGTTTTGGTCAAAAAATTATATTAAATTAATGATTGTTCGAAATGCTACTAAAATTTTCAGATCCTTTCTATATGGTACGAGGGAATGTTGTGATGGAAGTCCAACCAAAAAATTATTTCAAAATTAGATTCTATGAAACTTTTTGAACTTCTAGTTTAGGTCAATAAATCGTAGTATATTATACACAAATTTATACTATTTTCGGTCAAATAATCAAATTAAATCGAGGATTGTTCGAAATGATACGAAACTTTCAGGTCCTTTCTATATGTTACGAGGGAATGTTATGATGGAAGTCCATGCAAAAAATTATCTCAAAATTAGATTCTATGAATCATTTTGAAATACTAGTTTCGGTTAAAAATTTTAGTATATTGTACACAATTTTATACTAGTTTTGGTCAAAAGTCAAATTAAATTGAGGATTGTTCGATATGCTACGAAACTTTTCAAATCCTTTTTGTATGGTACGAGGGAAGGTTATGATGGAAGTCCAAGCAAAAAAATATCTCAAAATTAGATTCTAGGAAACTTTTTGAAATGCTAGTTTATGTCAAAAAATCGTAGTATATTATACACAATTTTATTATAGTTTCGGTCAAAAAATCACATTAAATCGAGGATTGTTCGAAATGCTACGAAGCTTTTCAGATCCTATTTATATGTTACTAGGTAATGTTATGATGGAAGTCCATGCAAAACATTGTCTTAAAATAAGATGCTATGAATCGTTTTGAAATACTAGTTTTGCTCAAAAATCGTAGTATATTATACACAATTTTATACTAGTTTCGGTCAAAAATTAAAAATAAATCGAGGATTGTTTGAAATGCTACGAAATATTTTTGATCCTTTCTATATGGTATGAGGGAGGTTATGATGGAAGTCCAAGCAAAAAAACTTATCTCAAAATTAGATTATATGCATCTTTTTGAAATGCTAGTTTAGCTCAAAAAATCATAGTATATTATACACAATTTCATACTAGTTTTGGTCAAAAAATTATATTAAATTAATGATTGTTCGAAATGCTACTAAAATTTTCAGATCCTTTCTATATGGTACGAGGGAATGTTGTGATGGAAGTCCAACCAAAAAATTATTTCAAAATTAGATTCTATGAAACTTTTTGAACTTCTAGTTTAGGTCAATAAATCGTTGTATATTATACACAAATTTATACTATTTTCGGTCAAATAATCAAATTAAATCGAGGATTGTTCGAAATGATACGAAACTTTCAGGTCCTTTCTATATGTTACGAGGGAATGTTATGATGGAAGTTCATGCAAAAAATTATCTCAAAATTAGATTCTATGAATCATTTTGAAATACTAGTTTCGGTTAAAAAATTTAGTATATTGTACACAATTTTATACTAGTTTCGGTCAAAAGTCAAATTAAATTGAGGATTGTTCGATATGCTACGAAACTTTTCAAATCCTTTCTGTATGGTACGAGGGAAGGTTATGATGGAAGTCCAAGCAAAAAAATATCTCAAAATTAGATTCTAGGAAACTTTTTGAAATGCTAGTTTATGTCAAAAAATCGTAGTATATTATACACAATTTTATTATATTTTCGGTCAAAAAATCAAATTAAATCGAGGATTGTTCGAAATGATACGAAGCTATTCAGATCCTATTTATATGTTACTAGGCAATGTTATGATGGAAGTCCATGCAAAACATTGTCTTAAAATAAGATGCTATGAATCGTTTTGAAATACTAGTTTCGCTCAAAAATCGTAGTATATTATACACAATTTTTTACTAGTTTCGGTCAAAAATTAAAAATAAATCGAGGATTGTCTGAAATGCTACGAAATATTTTTGATCCTTTCTATATGGTACGAGGGAAGGTTATGATGGAAGTCCAAGCAAAAAAACTTATCTCAAAATTAGATTATATGCATCTTTTTGAAATGCTAGTTTAGCTCAAAAAATCGTAGTATATTATACACAATTTCATACTAGTTTTAGTCAAAAAATTATATTAAATTAATGATTGTTCGAAATGCTACTAAAATTTTCAGATCCTTTCTATATGGTACGAGGGAATGTTGTGATGGAAGTCCAACCAAAAAATTATTTCAAAATTAGATTCGATGAAACTTTTTGAACTTCTAGTTTAGGTCAACAAATCGTTTTATATTATACACAAATTTATACTATTTTCAGTCAAATAATCCAATTAAATCGAGGATTGTTCGAAATGATACGAAACTTTCAGGTCCTTTCTATATGTTACGAGGGAATGTTATGATGGAAGTCCATGCAAAAAATTATCTCAAAATTAGATTCTATGAATCTTTTTGAAATACTAGTTTCGGTCAAAAATTGTAGTATATTATACACAATTTTATACTAGTTTTGGTCAAAAGTCAAATTAAATTGAGGATTGTTCGATATGCTACGAAACTTTTCAAATCCTTTCTGTATGGTACGAGGGAAGGTTATGATGGAAGTCCAAGCAAAAAAATATCTCAAAATTAGATTCTAGGAAACTTTTTGAAATGCTAGTTTATGTCAAAAAATCGTAGTATATTATACACAATTTTATTATATTTTCGGTCAAAAAATCAAATTAAATCGAGGATTGTTCGAAATGATACGAAGCTATTCAGATCCTATTTATATGTTACTAGGCAATGTTATGATGGAAGTCCATGCAAAACATTGTCTTAAAATAAGATGCTATGAATCGTTTTGAAATACTAGTTTCGCTCAAAAATCGTAGTATATTATACACAATTTTTTACTAGTTTCGGTCAAAAATTAAAAATAAATCGAGGATTGTCTGAAATGCTACGAAATATTTTTGATCCTTTCTATATGGTACGAGGGAAGGTTATGATGGAAGTCCAAGCAAAAAAACTTATCTCAAAATTAGATTATATGCATCTTTTTGAAATGCTAGTTTAGCTCAAAAAATCGTAGTATATTATACACAATTTCATACTAGTTTTAGTCAAAAAATTATATTAAATTAATGATTGTTCGAAATGCTACTAAAATTTTCAGATCCTTTCTATATGGTACGAGGGAATGTTGTGATGGAAGTCCAACCAAAAAATTATTTCAAAATTAGATTCGATGAAACTTTTTGAACTTCTAGTTTAGGTCAACAAATCGTTGTATATTATACACAAATTTATACTATTTTCAGTCAAATAATCCAATTAAATCGAGGATTGTTCGAAATGATACGAAACTTTCAGGTCCTTTCTATATGTTACGAGGGAATGTTATGATGGAAGTCCATGCAAAAAATTATCTCAAAATTAGATTCTATGAATCTTTTTGAAATACTAGTTTCGGTCAAAAATTGTAGTATATTATACACAATTTTATACTAGTTTTGGTCAAAAGTCAAATTAAATTGAGGATTGTTCGATATGCTACGAAACTTTTCAAATCCTTTCTGTATGGTACGAGGGAAGGTTATGATGGAAGTCCAAGCAAAAAAATATCTCAAAATTAGATTCTAGGAAACTTTTTGAAATGCTAGTTTATGTCAAAAAATCGTAGTATATTATACACAATTTTATTATAGTTTCGGTCAAAAAATCACATTAAATCGAGGATTGTTCGAAATGCTACGAAGCTTTTCAGATCCTATTTATATGTTACTAGGCAATGTTATGATGGAAGTCCATGCAAAACATTGTCTTAAAATAAGATGCTATGAATCGTTTTGAAATACTAGTTTCGCTCAAAAATCGTAGTATATTATACACAATTATATACTAGTTTCGGTCAAAAATTAAAAATAAATCGAGGATTGTTTGAAATGCTATGAAATATTTTTGATCCGTTCTATATGGTACGAGGGAAGGTTATGATGGAAGTCCAAGCAAAAAAACATATCTCAAAATTAGATTATATGCATCTTTTTGAAATGCTAGTTTAGCTCAAAAAATCGTAGTATATTATACACAATTTCATACTAGTTTTAGTCAAAAAATTATATTAAATTAATGATTGTTCGAAATGCTACTAAAATTTTCAGATCCTTTCTATATGGTACGAGGGAATGTTGTGATGGAAGTCCAACCAAAAAATTATTTCAAAATTATATTCTATGAAACTTTTTGAACTTCTAGTTTATGTCAATAAATCGTAGTATATTATACACTAATTTATACTATTTTCGGTCAAATAATCAAATTAAATCGAGGATTGTTCGAAATGATACGAAACTTTCAGGTCCTTTCTATATGTTACGAGGGAATGTTATGATGGAAGTCCATGCAAAAAATTATCTCAAAATTAGATTCTATGAATCATTTTGAAATACTAGTTTCGGTTAAAAATTTTAGTATATTGTACACAATTTTATACTAGTTTTGGTCAAAAGTCAAATTAAATTGAGGATTGTTCGATATGCTACGAAACTTTTCAAATCCTTTCTGTATGGTACGAGGGAAGGTTATGATGGAAGTCCAAGCAAAAAAATATCTCAAAATTAGATTCTAGGAAACTTTTTGAAATGCTAGTTTATGTCAAAAAATCGTAGTATATTATACACAATTTTATTATATTTTCGGTCAAAAAATCAAATTAAATCGAGGATTGTTCGAAATGATACGAAGCTATTCAGATCCTATTTATATGTTACAAGGCAATGTTATGATGGAAGTCCATGCAAAACATTGTCTTAAAATAAGATGCTATGAATCGTTTTGAAATACTAGTTTCGCTCAAAAATCGTAGTATATTATACACAATTTTATACTAGTTTCGGTCAAAAATTAAAAATAAATCGAGGATTGTTTGAAATGCTACGAAATATTTTTGATCCTTTCTATATGGTACGAGGGAAGGTTATGATGGAAGTCCAAGCAAAAAAACTTATCTCAAAATTAGATTATATGCATCTTTTTGAAATGCTAGTTTAGCTCAAAAAATCGTAGTATATTATACACAATTTCATACTAGTTTTAGTCAAAAAATTATATTAAATTAATGATTGTTCGAAATGCTACTAAAATTTTCAGATCCTTTCTATATGGTACGAGGGAATGTTGTGATGGAAGTCCAACCAAAAAATTATTTCAAAATTAGATTCTATGAAACTTTTTGAACTTCTAGTTTAGGTCAATAAATCGTTGTATATTATAAACAAATAAATACTATATTCGGTCAAATAATCCAATTAAATCGAGGATTGTTCGAAATGATACGAAACTTTCAGGTCCTTTCTATATGTTACGAGGGAATGTTATGATGGAAGTCCATGCAAAAAATTATCTCAAAATTAGATTCTATGAATCTTTTTGAAATACTAGTTTCGGTCAAAAATTGTAGTATATTATAAACAATTTTATACTAGTTTTGGTCAAAAGTCAAATTAAATTGAGGATTGTTCGATATGCTACGAAACTTTTCAAATCCTTTCTGTATGGTACGAGGGAAGGTTATGATGGAAGTCCAAGCAAAAAAATATCTCAAAATTAGATTCTAGGAAACTTTTTGAAATGCTAGTTTATGTCAAAAAATCGTAGTATATTATACACAATTTTATTATAGTTTTGGTCAAAAAATCACATTAAATCGAGGATTGTTCGAAATGCTATGAAGCTTTTCAGATCTTATTTATATGTTACTAGGCAATGTTATGATGGAAGTCCATGCAAAACATTGTCTTAAAATAAGATGCTATGAATCGTTTTGAAATACTAGTTTCGCTCAAAAATCGTAGTATATTATACACAATTTTATACTAGTTTCGGTCAAAAATTAAAAATAAATCGAGGATTGTGTGAAATGCTACGAAATATTTTTGATCCTTTCTATATGGTACGAGGGAAGGTTATGATGGAAGTCCAAGCAAAAAAACTTATCTCAAAATTAGATTATATGCATCTTTTTGAAATGCTAGTTTAGCTCAAAAAATCGTAGTATATTATACACAATTTCATACTAGTTTTAGTCAAAAAATTATATTAAATTAATGATTGTTCGAAATGCTACTAAAATTTTCAGATCCTTTCTATATGGTACGAGGGAATGTTGTGATGGAAGTCCAACCAAAAAATTATTTCAAAATTAGATTCTATGAAACTTTTTGAACTTCTAGTTTATGTCAATAAATCGTAGTATATTATACACAAATTTATACTATTTTCGGTCAAATAATCAAATTAAATCGAGGATTGTTCGAAATGATACGAAACTTTCAGGTCCTTTCTATATGTTACGAGGGAATGTTATGATGGAAGTCCATGCAAAAAATTATCTCAAAATTAGATTCTATGAATCATTTTGAAATACTAGTTTCGGTTAAAAATTTTAGTATATTGTACACAATTTTATACTAGTTTTGGTCAAAAGTCAAATTAAATTGAGGATTGTTCGATATGCTACGAAACATTTCAAATCCTTTCTGTATGGTACGAGGGAAGGTTATGATGGAAGTCCAAGCAAAAAAATATCTCAAAATTAGATTCTAGGAAACTTTTTGAAATGCTAGTATATGTCAAAAAATCGTAGTATATTATACACAATTTTATTATATTTTCGGTCAAAAAATCAAATTAAATCGAGGATTGTTCGAAATGATACGAAGCTATTCAGATCCTATTTATATGTTACAAGGCAATGTTATGATGGAAGTCCATGCAAAACATTGTCTTAAAATAAGATGCTATGAATCGTTTTGAAATACTAGTTTCGCTCAAAAATCGTAGTATATTATACACAATTTTATACTAGTTTCGGTCAAAAATTAAAAATAAATCGAGGATTGTTTGAAATGCTACGAAATATTTTTGATCCTTTCTATATGGTACGAGGGAAGGTTATGATGGAAGTCCAAGCAAAAAAACTTATCTCAAAATTAGATTATATGCATCTTTTTGAAATGCTAGTTTAGCTCAAAAAATCGTAGTATATTATACAAAATTTCATACTAGTTTTAGTCAAAAAATTATATTAAATTAATGATTGTTCGAAATGCTACTAAAATTTTCAGATCCTTTCTATATGGTACGAGGGAATGTTGTGATGGAAGTCCAACCAAAAAATTATTTCAAAATTAGATTCTATGAAACTTTTTGAACTTCTAGTTTAGGTCAATAAATCGTTGTATATTATAAACAAATAAATACTATATTCGGTCAAATAATCCAATTAAATCGAGGATTGTTCGAAATGATACGAAACTTTCAGGTCCTTTCTATATGTTACGAGGGAATGTTATGATGGAAGTCCATGCAAAAAATTATCTCAAAATTAGATTCTATGAATCTTTTTGAAATACTAGTTTCGGTCAAAAATTGTAGTATATTATAAACAATTTTATACTAGTTTTGGTCAAAAGTCAAATTAAATTGAGGATTGTTCGATATGCTACGAAACTTTTCAAATCCTTTCTGTATGGTACGAGGGAAGGTTATGATGGAAGTCCAAGCAAAAAAATATCTCAAAATTAGATTCTAGGAAACTTTTTGAAATGCTAGTTTATGTCAAAAAATCGTAGTATATTATACACAATTTTATTATAGTTTCGGTCAAAAAATCACATTAAATCGAGGATTGTTCGAAATGCTATGAAGCTTTTCAGATCCTATTTATATGTTACTAGGCAATGTTATGATGGAAGTCCATGCAAAACATTGTCTTAAAATAAGATGCTATGAATCGTTTTGAAATACTAGTTTCGCTCAAAAATCGTAGTATATTATACACAATTTTATACTAGTTTCGGTCAAAAATTAAAAATAAATCGAGGATTGTGTGAAATGCTACGAAATATTTTTGATCCTTTCTATATGGTACGAGGGAAGGTTATGATGGAAGTCCAAGCAAAAAAACTTATCTCAAAATTAGATTATATGCATCTTTTTGAAATGCTAGTTTAGCTCAAAAAATCGTAGTATATTATACACAATTTCATACTAGTTTTAGTCAAAAAATTATATTAAATTAATGATTGTTCGAAATGCTACTAAAATTTTCAGATCCTTTCTATATGGTACGAGGGAATGTTGTGATGGAAGTCCAACCAAAAAATTATTTCAAAATTAGATTCTATGAAACTTTTTGAACTTCTAGTTTATGTCAATAAATCGTAGTATATTATACACAAATTTATACTATTTTCGGTCAAATAATCAAATTAAATCGAGGATTGTTCGAAATGATACGAAACTTTCAGGTCCTTTCTATATGTTACGAGGGAATGTTATGATGGAAGTCCATGCAAAAAATTATCTCAAAATTAGATTCTATGAATCATTTTGAAATACTAGTTTCGGTTAAAAATTTTAGTATATTGTACACAATTTTATACTAGTTTTGGTCAAAAGTCAAATTAAATTGAGGATTGTTCGATATGCTACGAAACATTTCAAATCCTTTCTGTATGGTACGAGGGAAGGTTATGATGGAAGTCCAAGCAAAAAAATATCTCAAAATTAGATTCTAGGAAACTTTTTGAAATGCTAGTATATGTCAAAAAATCGTAGTATATTATACACAATTTTATTATATTTTCGGTCAAAAAATCAAATTAAATCGAGGATTGTTCGAAATGATACGAAGCTATTCAGATCCTATTTATATGTTACAAGGCAATGTTATGATGGAAGTCCATGCAAAACATTGTCTTAAAATAAGATGCTATGAATCGTTTTGAAATACTAGTTTCGCTCAAAAATCGTAGTATATTATACACAATTTTATACTAGTTTCGGTCAAAAATTAAAAATAAATCGAGGATTGTTTGAAATGCTACGAAATATTTTTGATCCTTTCTATATGGTACGAGGGAAGGTTATGATGGAAGTCCAAGCAAAAAAACTTATCTCAAAATTAGATTATATGCATCTTTTTTAAATGCTAGTTTAGCTCAAAAAATCGTAGTATATTATACACAATTTCATACTAGTTTTAGTCAAAAAATTATATTAAATTAATGATTGTTCGAAATGCTACTAAAATTTTCAGATCCTTTCTATATGGTACGAGGGAATGTTGTGATGGAAGTCCAACCAAAAAATTATTTCAAAATTAGATTCTATGAAACTTTTTGAACTTCTAGTTTAGGTCAATAAATCGTTGTATATTATAAACAAATAAATACTATATTCGGTCAAATAATCCAATTAAATCGAGGATTGTTCGAAATGATACGAAACTTTCAGGTCCTTTCTATATGTTACGAGGGAATGTTATGATGGAAGTCCATGCAAAAAATTATCTCAAAATTAGATTCTATGAATCTTTTTGAAATACTAGTTTCGGTCAAAAATTGTAGTATATTATAAACAATTTTATACTAGTTTTGGTCAAAAGTCAAATTAAATTGAGGATTGTTCGATATGCTACGAAACTTTTCAAATCCTTTCTGTATGGTACGAGGGAAGGTTATGATGGAAGTCCAAGCAAAAAAATATCTCAAAATTAGATTCTAGGAAACTTTTTGAAATGCTAGTTTATGTCAAAAAATCGTAGTATATTATACACAATTTTATTATAGTTTCGGTCAAAAAATCACATTAAATCGAGGATTGTTCGAAATGCTATGAAGCTTTTCAGATCCTATTTATATGTTACTAGGCAATGTTATGATGGAAGTCCATGCAAAACATTGTCTTAAAATAAGATGCTATGAATCGTTTTTAAATACTAGTTTCGCTCAAAAATCGTAGTATATTATACACAATTTTATACTAGTTTCGGTCAAAAATTAAAAATAAATCGAGGATTGTGTGAAATGCTACGAAATATTTTTGATCCTTTCTATATGGTACGAGGGAAGGTTATGATGGAAGTCCAAGCAAAAAAACTTATCTCAAAATTAGATTATATGCATCTTTTTGAAATGCTAGTTTAGCTCAAAAAATCGTAGTATATTATACACAATTTCATACTAGTTTTAGTCAAAAAATTATATTAAATTAATGATTGTTCGAAATGCTACTAAAATTTTCAGATCCTTTCTATATGGTACGAGGGAATGTTGTGATGGAAGTCCAACCAAAAAATTATTTCAAAATTAGATTCTATGAAACTTTTTGAACTTCTAGTTTAGGTCAATAAATCGTTGTATATTATAAACAAATAAATACTATTTTCGGTCAAATAATCCAATTAAATCGAGGATTGTTCGAAATGATACGAAACTTTCAGGTCCTTTCTATATGTTACGAGGGAATGTTATGATGGAAGTCCATGCAAAAAATTATCTCAAAATTAGATTCTATGAATCTTTTTGAAATACTAGTTTCGGTCAAAAATTGTAGTATATTATAAACAATTTTATACTAGTTTTGGTCAAAAGTCAAATTAAATTGAGGATTGTTCGATATGCTACGAAACATTTCAAATCCTTTCTGTATGGTACGAGGGAAGGTTATGATGGAAGTCCAAGCAAAAAAATATCTCAAAATTAGATTCTAGGAAACTTTTTGAAATGCTAGTTTATGTCAAAAAATCGTAGTATATTATACACAATTTTATTATAGTTTCGGTCAAAAAATCACATTAAATCGAGGATTGTTCGAAATGCTACGAAGCTATTCAGATCCTATTTATATGTTACTAGGCAATGTTATGATGGAAGTCCATGCAAAACATTGTCTTAAAATAAGATGCTATGAATCGTTTTGAAATACTAGTTTCGCTCAAAAATCGTAGTATATTATACACAATTTTATACTAGTTTCGGTCAAAAATTAAAAATAAATCGAGGATTGTTTGAAATGCTACGAAATATTTTTGATCCTTTCTATATGGTACGAGGGAAGGTTATGATGGAAGTCCAAGCAAAAAAACTTATCTCAAAATTAGATTATATGCATCTTTTTGAAATGCTAGTTTAGCTCAAAAAATCGTAGTATATTATACACAATTTCATACTAGTTTTAGTCAAAAAATTATATTAAATTAATGATTGTTCGAAATGCTACTAAAATTTTCAGATCCTTTCTATATGGTACGAGGGAATGTTGTGATGGAAGTCCAACCAAAAAATTATTTCAAAATTAGATTCTATGAAACTTTTTGAACTTCTAGTTTAGGTCAATAAATCGTTGTATATTATAAACAAATATATACTATTTTCAGTCAAATAATCCAATTAAATCGAGGATTGTTCAAAATGATACGAAACTTTCAGGTCCTTTCTATATGTTACGAGGGAATGTTATGATGGAAGTCCATGCAAAAAATTATCTCAAAATTAGATTCTATGAATCTTTTTGAAATACTAGTTTCGGTCAAAAATTGTAGTATATTATACACAATTTTATACTAGTTTTGGTCAAAAGTCAAATTAAATTGAGGATTGTTCGATATGCTACGAAACTTTTCAAATCCTTTCTGTATGGTACGAGGGAAGGTTATGATGGAAGTCCAAGCAAAAAAATATCTCAAAATTAGATTCTAGGAAACTTTTTGAAATGCTAGTTTATGTAAAAAAATCGTAGTATATTATACACAATTTTATTATAGTTTCGGTCAAAAAATCACATTAAATCGAGGATTGTTCGAAATGCTACGAAGCTTTTCAGATCCTATTTATATGTTACTAGGCAATGTTATGATGGAAGTCCATGCAAAACATTGTCTTAAAATAAGATGCTATGAATCGTTTTGAAATACTAGTTTCGCTCAAAAATCGTAGTATATTATACACAATTTTATACTAGTTTCGGTCAAAAATTAAAAATAAATCGAGGATTATTTGAAATGCTACGAAATATTTTTGATCCTTTCTATATGGTACGAGGGAAAGTTATGATGGAAGTCCAAGCAAAAAAACTTATCTCAAAATTAGATTATATGCATCTTTTTTAAATGCTAGTTTAGCTCAAAAAATCGTAGTATATTATACACAATTTCATACTAGTTTTAGTCAAAAAATTATATTAAATTAATGATTGTTCGAAATGCTACTAAAATTTTCAGATCCTTTCTATATGGTACGAGGGAATGTTGTGATGGAAGTCCAACCAAAAAATTATTTCAAAATTAGATTCTATGAAACTTTTTGAACTTCTAGTTTAGGTCAATAAATCGTAGTATATTATACACAAATTTATACTATTTTTGGTCAAATAATCCAATTAAATCGAGGATTGTTCGAAATGATACGAAACTTTCAGGTCCTTTCTATATGTTACGAGGGAATGTTATGATGGAAGTCCATGCAAAAAATTATCTCAAAATTAGATTCTATGAATCTTTTTGAAATATTAGTTTCGGTCAAAAATTGTAGTATATTATACACAATTTTATACTAGTTTTGGTCAAAAGTCAAATTAAATTGAGGATTGTTCGATATGCTACGAAACTTTTCAAATCCTTTCTGTATGGTACGAGGGAAGGTTATGATGGAAGTCCAAGCAAAAAAATATCTCAAAATTAGATTCTAGGAAACTTTTTGAAATGCTAGTTTATGTAAAAAAATCGTAGTATATTATACACAATTTTATTATAGTTTCGGTCAAAAAATCACATTAAATCGAGGATTGTTCGAAATGCTACGAAGCTTTTCAGATCCTATTTATATGTTACTAGGCAATGTTATGATGGAAGTCCATGCAAAACATTGTCTTAAAATAAGATGCTATGAATCGTTTTGAAATACTAGTTTCGCTCAAAAATCGTAGTATATTATACACAATTTTATACTAGTTTCGGTCAAAAATTAAAAATAAATCGAGGATTATTTGAAATGCTACGAAATATTTTTGATCCTTTCTATATGGTACGAGGGAAAGTTATGATGGAAGTCCAAGCAAAAAAACTTATCTCAAAATTAGATTATATGCATCTTTTTTAAATGCTAGTTTAGATCAAAAAATCGTAGTATATTATACACAATTTCATACTAGTTTTAGTCAAAAAATTATATTAAATTAATGATTGTTCGAAATGCTACTAAAATTTTCAGATCCTTTCTATATGGTACGAGGGAATGTTGTGATGGAAGTCCAACCAAAAAATTATTTCAAAATTAGATTCTATGAAACTTTTTGAACTTCTAGTTTAGGTCAATAAATCGTAGTATATTATACACAAATTTATACTATTTTCGGTCAAATAATCAAATTAAATCGAGGATTGTTCGAAATGATACGAAACTTTCAGGTCCTTTCTATATGTTACGAGGGAATGTTATGATGGAAGTCCATGCAAAAAATTATCTCAAAATTAGATTCTATGAATCTTTTTGAAATACTAGTTTCGGTCAATAATTGTAGTATATTATACACAATTTTATACTAGTTTTGGTCAAAATTCAAATTAAATTGAGGATTGTTCGATATGCTACGAAACTTTTCAAATCCTTTCTGTATGGTACGAGGGAAGGTTATGATGGAAGTCCAAGCAAAAAAATATCTCAAAATTAGATTCTAGGAAACTTTTTGAAATGCTAGTTTATGTCAAAAAATCGTAGTATATTATACACAATTTTATTATAGTTTCGGTCAAAAAATCACATTAAATCGAGGATTGTTCGAAATGCTACGAAGCTTTTCAGATCCTATTTATATGTTACTAGGCAATGTTATGATGGAAGTCCATGCAAAACATTGTCTTAAAATAAGATGCTATGAATCGTTTTGAAATACTAGTTTCGCTCAAAAATCGTAGTATATTATACACAATTTTATACTAGTTTCGGTCAAAAATTAAAAATAAATCGAGGATTGTTTGAAATGCTACGAAATATTTTTGATCCTTTCTATATGGTACGAGGGAAGGTTATGATGGAAGTCCAAGCAAAAAAACTTATCTCAAAATTAGATTATATGCATCTTTTTGAAATGCTAGTTTAGCTCAAAAAATCGTAGTATATTATACACAATTTCATACTAGTTTTAGTCAAAAAATTATATTAAATTAATGATTGTTCGAAATGCTACTAAAATTTTCAGATCCTTTCTATATGGTACGAGGGAATGTTGTGATGGAAGTCCAACCAAAAAATTATTTCAAAATTAGATTCTATGAAACTTTTTGAACTTCTAGTTTAGGTCAATAAATCGTAGTATATTATACACAAATTTATACTATTTTCGGTCAAATAATCAAATTAAATCGAGGATTGTTCGAAATGATACGAAACTTTCAGGTCCTTTCTATATGTTACGAGGGAATGTTATGATGGAAGTCCATGCAAAAAATTATCTCAAAATTAGATTCTATGAATCATTTTGAAATACTAGTTTCGGTTAAAAAATTTAGTATATTGTACACAATTTTATACTAGTTTCGGTCAAAAGTCAAATTAAATTGAGGATTGTTCCATATGCTACGAAACTTTTCAAATCCTTTCTGTATGGTACGAGGGAAGGTTATGATGGAAGTCCAAGCAAAAAAATATCTCAAAATTAGATTCTAGGAAACTTTTTGAAATGCTAGTTTATGTCAAAAAATCGTAGTATATTATACACAATTTTATTATATTTTCGGTCAAAAAATCAAATTAAATCGAGGATTGTACGAAATGATACGAAGCTATTCAGATCCTATTTATATGTTACTAGGCAATGTTATGATGGAAGTCCATGCAAAACATTGTCTTAAAATAAGATGCTATGAATCGTTTTGAAATACTAGTTTCGCTCAAAAATCGTAGTATATTATACACAAATTTATACTAGTTTCGGTCAAAAATTAAAAATAAATCGAGGATTGTTTGAAATGCTACGAAATATTTTTGATCCTTTCTATATGGTACGAGGAAAGGTTATGATGGAAGTCCAAGCAAAAAAACTTATCTCAAAATTAGATTATATGCATCTTTTTGAAATGCTAGTTTAGCTCAAAAAATCGTAGTATATTATACACAATTTCATACTAGTTTTAGTCAAAAAATTATATTAAATTAATGATTGTTCGAAATGCTACTAAAATTTTCAGATCCTTTCTATAAGGTACGAGGGAATGTTGTGATGGAAGTCAAACCAAAAAATTATTTCAAAATTAGATTCGATGAAACTTTTTGAACTTCTAGTTTAGGTCAATAAATCGTTGTATATTATACACAAATTTATACTATTTTCAGTCAAATAATCCAATTAAATCGAGGATTGTTCGAAATGATACGAAACTTTCAGGTCCTTTCTATATGTTACGAGGGAATGTTATGATGAAAGTCCATGCAAAAAATTATCTCAAAATTAGATTCTATGAATCTTACTGAAATACTAGTTTCGGTCAAAAATTGTAGTATATTATACATAATTTTATACTAGTTTTGGTCAAAAGTCAAATTAAATTGAGGATTGTTCGATATGCTACGAAACTTTTCAAATCCTTTCTGTATGGTACGAGGGAAGGTTATGATGGAAGTCCAAGCAAAAAAATATCTCAAAATTAGATTCTAGGAAACTTTTTGAAATGCTAGTTTATGTCAAAAAATCGTAGTATATTATACACAATTTTATTATAGTTTCGGTCAAAAAATCACATTAAATCGAGGATTGTTCGAAATGCTATGAAGCTTTTCAGATCCTATTTATATGTTACTAGGCAATGTTATGATGGAAGTCCATGCAAAACATTGTCTTAAAATAAGATGCTATGAATCGTTTTGAAATACTAGTTTCGCTCAAAAATCGTAGTATATTATACACAATTTTATACTAGTTTCGGTCAAAAATTAAAAATAAATCGAGGATTGTGTGAAATGCTACGAAATATTTTTGATCCTTTCTATATGGTACGAGGGAAGGTTATGATGGAAGTCCAAGCAAAAAAACTTATCTCAAAATTAGATTATATGCATCTTTTTGAAATGCTAGTTTAGCTCAAAAAATCGTAGTATATTATACACAATTTCATACTAGTTTTAGTCAAAAAATTATATTAAATTAATGATTGTTCGAAATGCTACTAAAATTTTCAGATCCTTTCTATATGGTACGAGGGAATGTTGTGATGGAAGTCCAACCAAAAAATTATTTCAAAATTAGATTCTATGAAACTTTTTGAACTTCTAGTTTAGGTCAATAAATCGTAGTATATTATACACAAATTTATACTATTTTCGGTCAAATAATCAAATTAAATCGAGGATTGTTCGAAATGATACGAAACTTTCAGGTCCTTTCTATATGTTACGAGGGAATGTTATGATGGAAGTCCATGCAAAAAATTATCTCAAAATTAGATTCTATGAATCATTTTGAAATACTAGTTTCGGTTAAAAAATTTAGTATATTGTACACAATTTTATACTAGTTTCGGTCAAAAGTCAAATTAAATTGAGGATTGTTCCATATGCTACGAAACTTTTCAAATCCTTTCTGTATGGTACGAGGGAAGGTTATGATGGAAGTCCAAGCAAAAAAATATCTCAAAATTAGATTCTAGGAAACTTTTTGAAATGCTAGTTTATGTCAAAAAATCGTAGTATATTATACACAATTTTATTATATTTTCGGTCAAAAAATCAAATTAAATCGAGGATTGTACGAAATGATACGAAGCTATTCAGATCCTATTTATATGTTACTAGGCAATGTTATGATGGAAGTCCATGCAAAACATTGTCTTAAAATAAGATGCTATGAATCGTTTTGAAATACTAGTTTCGCTCAAAAATCGTAGTATATTATACACAATTTTATACTAGTTTCGGTCAAAAATTAAAAATAAATCGAGGATTGTTTGAAATGCTACGAAATATTTTTGATCCTTTCTATATGGTACGAGGAAAGGTTATGATGGAAGTCCAAGCAAAAAAACTTATCTCAAAATTAGATTATATGCATCTTTTTGAAATGCTAGTTTAGCTCAAAAAATCGTAGTATATTATACACAATTTCATACTAGTTTTAGTCAAAAAATTATATTAAATTAATGATTGTTCGAAATGCTACTAAAATTTTCAGATCCTTTCTATAAGGTACGAGGGAATGTTGTGATGGAAGTCAAACCAAAAAATTATTTCAAAATTAGATTCGATGAAACTTTTTGAACTTCTAGTTTAGGTCAATAAATCGTTGTATATTATACACAAATTTATACTATTTTCAGTCAAATAATCCAATTAAATCGAGGATTGTTCGAAATGATACGAAACTTTCAGGTCCTTTCTATATGTTACGAGGGAATGTTATGATGAAAGTCCATGCAAAAAATTATCTCAAAATTAGATTCTATGAATCTTACTGAAATACTAGTTTCGGTCAAAAATTGTAGTATATTATACATAATTTTATACTAGTTTTGGTCAAAAGTCAAATTAAATTGAGGATTGTTCGATATGCTACGAAACTTTTCAAATCCTTTCTGTATGGTACGAGGGAAGGTTATGATGGAAGTCCAAGCAAAAAAATATCTCAAAATTAGATTCTAGGAAACTTTTTGAAATGCTAGTTTATGTCAAAAAATCGTAGTATATTATACACAATTTTATTATAGTTTCGGTCAAAAAATCACATTAAATCGAGGATTGTTCGAAATGCTATGAAGCTTTTCAGATCCTATTTATATGTTACTAGGCAATGTTATGATGGAAGTCCATGCAAAACATTGTCTTAAAATAAGATGCTATGAATCGTTTTGAAATACTAGTTTCGCTCAAAAATCGTAGTATATTATACACAATTTTATACTAGTTTCGGTCAAAAATTAAAAATAAATCGAGGATTGTGTGAAATGCTACGAAATATTTTTGATCCTTTCTATATGGTACGAGGGAAGGTTATGATGGAAGTCCAAGCAAAAAAACTTATCTCAAAATTAGATTATATGCATCTTTTTGAAATGCTAGTTTAGCTCAAAAAATCGTAGTATATTATACACAATTTCATACTAGTTTTAGTCAAAAAATTATATTAAATTAATGATTGTTCGAAATGCTACTAAAATTTTCAGATCCTTTCTATATGGTACGAGGGAATGTTGTGATGGAAGTCAAACCAAAAAATTATTTCAAAATTAGATTCGATGAAACTTTTTGAACTTCTAGTTTAGGTCAATAAATCGTTGTATATTATACACAAATTTATACTATTTTCAGTCAAATAATCCAATTAAATCGAGGATTGTTCGAAATGATACGAAACTTTCAGGTCCTTTCTATATGTTACGAGGGAATGTTATGATGGAAATCCATGCAAAAAATTATCTCAAAATTAGATTCTATGAATCTTACTGAAATACTAGTTTCGGTCAAAAATTGTAGTATATTATACATAATTTTATACTAGTTTTGGTCAAAAGTCAAATTAAATTGAGGATTGTTCGATATGCTACGAAACTTTTCAAATCCTTTCTGTATGGTACGAGGGAAGGTTATGATGGAAGTCCAAGCAAAAAAATATCTCAAAATTAGATTCTAGGAAACTTTTTGAAATGCTAGTTTATGTCAAAAAATCGTAGTATATTATACACAATTTTATTATAGTTTCGGTCAAAAAATCACATTAAATCGAGGATTGTTTGAAATGCTACGAAGCTTTTCAGATCCTATTTATATGTTACTAGGCAATGTTATGATGGAAGTCCATGCAAAACATTGTCTTAAAATAAGATGCTATGAATCGTTTTGAAATACTAGTTTCGCTCAAAAATCGTAGTATATTATACACAATTTTATACTAGTTTCGGTCAAAAATTAAAAATAAATCGAGGATTGTTTGAAATGCTACGAAATATTTTTGATCCTTTCTATCTGGTACGAGGGAAGGTTATGATGGAAGTCCAAGCAAAAAAATTTATCTCAAAATTAGATTATATGCATCTTTTTGAAATGCTAGTTTAGCTCAAAAAATCGTAGTATATTATACACAATTTCATACTAGTTTTAGTCAAAAAATTATATTAAATTAATGATTGTTCGAAATGCTACTAAAATTTCCAGATCCTTTCTATATGGTACGAGGGAATGTTGTGATGGAAGTCCAACCAAAATATTATTTCAAAATTAGATTCTATGAAACTTTTTGAACTTCTAGTTTAGTTCAATAAATCGTAGTATATTATACACAAATTTATACTATTTTCGTTCAAATAATCAAATTAAATCGAGGATTGTTCGAAATGATTCGAAACTTTCAGGTCCTTTCTATATGTTACGAGGGAATGTTATGATTGAAGTCCATGCAAAAAATTATCTCAAAATTAGATTCTATGAATCATTTTGAAATACTAGTTTCGGTTAAAAATTTTAGTATATTGTACACAATTTTATACTAGTTTCGGTCAAAAGTCAAATTAAATTGAGGATTGTTCGATATGCTACGAAACTTTTCAAATCTTTTCTGTATGGTACGAGGGAAGGTTATGATGGAAGTCCAAGCAAAAAAATATCTCAAAATTAGATTCTAGGAAACTTTTTGAAATGCTAGTTTATGTCAAAAAATCGTAGTATATTATACACAATTTTATTATAGTTTCGGTCAAAAAATCACATTAAATCGAGGATTGTTCGAAATGCTACGAAGCTTTTCATATCCTATTTATATGTTACTAGGCAATGTTATGATGGAAGTCCATGCAAAACATTGTCTTAAAATAAGATGCTATGAATCGTTTTGAAATACTAGTTTCGCTCAAAAATCGTAGTATATTATACACAATTTTATACTAGTTTCGGTCAAAAATTAAAAATAAATCGAGGATTGTTTGAAATGCTACGAAATATTTTTGATCCTTTCTATCTGGTACGAGGGAAGGTTATGATGGAAGTCCAAGCAAAAAAATTTATCTCAAAATTAGATTATATGCATCTTTTTGAAATGCTAGTTTAGCTCAAAAAATCGTAGTATATTATACACAATTTCATACTAGTTTTAGTCAAAAAATTATATTAAATTAATGATTGTTCGAAATGCTACTAAAATTTCCAGATCCTTTCTATATGGTACGAGGGAATGTTGTGATGGAAGTCCAACCAAAAAATTATTTCAAAATTAGATTCTATGAAACTTTTTGAACTTCTAGTTTAGTTCAATAAATCGTAGTATATTATACACAAATTTATACTATTTTCGTTCAAATAATCAAATTAAATCGAGGATTGTTCGAAATGATTCGAAACTTTCAGGTCCTTTCTATATTTTACGAGGGAATGTTATGATGGAAGTCCATGCAAAAAATTATCTCAAAATTAGATTCTATGAATCATTTTGAAATACTAGTTTCGGTTAAAAATTTTAGTATATTGTACACAATTTTATACTAGTTTCGGTCAAAAGTCAAATTAAATTGAGGATTGTTCGATATGCTACAAAACTTTTCAAATCCTTTCTGTATGGTACGAGGGAAGGTTATGATGGAAGTCCAAGCAAAAAAATATCTCAAAATTAGATTCTAGGAAACTTTTTGAAATGCTAGTTTATGTCAAAAAATCGTAGTATATTATACACAATTTTATTATAGTTTCGGTCAAAAAATCACATTAAATCGAGGATTGTTCGAAATGCTACGAAGCTATTCAGATCCTATTTATATGTTACTAGGCAATGTTATGATGGAAGTCCATGCAAAACATTGTCTTAAAATAAGATGCTATGAATCGTTTTGAAATACTAGTTTCGCTCAAAAATCGTAGTATATTATACTAAATTTAATACTAGTTTCGGTCAAAAATTAAAAATAAATCGAGGATTGTTTGAAATGCTACGAAATTTTTTTGATCCTTTCTATATGGTACGAGGGAAGGTTATGATGGAAGTCCAAGCAAAAAAACTTATCTCAAAATTAGATTATATGCATCTTTTTGAAATGCTAGTTTAGCTCAAAAAATCGTAGTATATTATACACAATTTCATACTAGTTTTAGTCAAAAAAATATATTAAATTAATGATTGTTCGAAATGCTACTAAAATTTTCAGATCCTTTCTATATGGTACGAGGGAATGTTGTGATGGAAGTCAAACCAAAAAATTATTTCAAAATTAGATTCGATGAAACTTTTTGAACTTCTAGTTTAGGTCAATAAATCGTTGTATATTATACACAAATTTATACTATTTTCAGTCAAATAATCCAATTAAATCGAGGATTGTTCGAAATGATACGAAACTTTCAGGTCCTTTCTATATGTTACGAGGGAATGTTATGATGGAAGTCCATGCAAAAAATTATCTCAAAATTAGATTCTATGAATCTTACTGAAATACTAGTTTCGGTCAAAAATTGTAGTATATTATACATAATTTTATACTAGTTTTGGTCAAAAGTCAAATTAAGTTGAGGATTGTTCGATATGCTACGAAACTTTTCAAATCCTTTCTGTATGGTACGAGGGAAGGTTATGATGGAAGTCCAAGCAAAAAAATATCTCAAAATTAGATTCTAGGAAACTTTTTGAAATGCTAGTTTATGTCAAAAAATCGTAGTATATTATACACAATTTTATTATAGTTTCGGTCAAAAAATCACATTAAATCGAGGATTGTTCGAAATGCTACGAAGCTTTTCAGATCCTATTTATATGTTACTAGGCAATGTTATGATGGAAGTCCATGCAAAACATTGTCTTAAAATAAGATGCTATGAATCGTTTTGAAATACTAGTTTCGCTCAAAAATCGTAGTATATTATACACAATTTTATACTAGTTTCGGTCAAAAATTAAAAATAAATCGAGGATTGTTTGAAATGCTACGAAATATTTTTGATCCTTTCTATCTGGTACGAGGGAAGGTTATGATGGAAGTCCAAGCAAAAAAATTTATCTCAAAATTAGATTATATGCATCTTTTTGAAATGCTAGTTTAGCTCAAAAAATCGTAGTATATTATACACAATTTCATACTAGTTTTAGTCAAAAAATTATATTAAATTAATGATTGTTCGAAATGCTACTAAAATTTCCAGATCCTTTCTATATGGTACGAGGGAATGTTGTGATGGAAGTCCAACCAAAAAATTATTTCAAAATTAGATTCTATGAAACTTTTTGAACTTCTAGTTTAGTTCAATAAATCGTAGTATATTATACACAAATTTATACTATTTTCGTTCAAATAATCAAATTAAATCGAGGATTGTTCGAAATGATTCGAAACTTTCAGGTCCTTTCTATATGTTACGAGGGAATGTTATGATGGAAGTCCATGCAAAAAATTATCTCAAAATTAGATTCTATGAATCATTTTGAAATACTAGTTTCGGTTAAAAATTTTAGTATATTGTACACAATTTTATACTAGTTTCGGTCAAAAGTCAAATTAAATTGAGGATTGTTCGATATGCTACGAAACTTTTCAAATCCTTTCTGTATGGTACGAGGGAAGGTTATGATGGAAGTCCAAGCAAAAAAATATCTCAAAATTAGATTCTAGGAAACTTTTTGAAATGCTAGTTTATGTCAAAAAATCATAGTATATTATACACAATTTTATTATAGTTTCGGTCAAAAAATCACATTAAATCGAGGATTGTTCGAAATGCTACGAAGCTTTTCAGATCCTATTTATATGTTACTAGGCAATGTTATGATGGAAGTCCATGCAAAACATTGTCTTAAAATAAGATGCTATGAATCGTTTTGAAATACTAGTTTCGCTCAAAAATCGTAGTATATTATACACAATTTTATACTAGTTTCGGTCAAAAATTAAAAATAAATCGAGGATTGTTTGAAATGCTACGAAATATTTTTGATCCTTTCTATCTGGTACGAGGGAAGGTTATGATGGAAGTCCAAGCAAAAAAATTTATCTCAAAATTAGATTATATGCATCTTTTTGAAATGCTAGTTTAGCTCAAAAAATCGTAGTATATTATACACAATTTCATACTAGTTTTAGTCAAAAAATTATATTAAATTAATGATTGTTCGAAATGCTACTAAAATTTCCAGATCCTTTCTATATGGTACGAGGGAATGTTGTGATGGAAGTCCAACCAAAAAATTATTTCAAAATTAGATTCTATGAAACTTTTTGAACTTCTAGTTTAGTTCAATAAATCGTAGTATATTATACACAAATTTATATTATTTTCGTTCAAATAATCAAATTAAATCGAGGATTGTTCGAAATGATTCGAAACTTTCAGGTCCTTTCTATATGTTACGAGGGAATGTTATGATGGAAGTCCATGCAAAAAATTATCTCAAAATTAGATTCTATGAATCATTTTGAAATACTAGTTTCGGTTAAAAATTTTAGTATATTGTACACAATTTTATACTAGTTTCGGTCAAAAGTCAAATTAAATTGAGGATTGTTCGATATGCTACGAAACTTTTCAAATCCTTTCTGTATGGTACGAGGGAATGTTATGATCGAAGTCCAAGCAAAAAAATATCTCAAAATTAGATTCTAGGAAACTTTTTGAAATGCTAGTTTATGTCAAAAAATCGTAGTATATTATACACAATTTTATTATAGTTTCGGTCAAAAAATCACATTAAATCGAGGATTGTTCGAAATGCTACGAAGCTATTCAGATCCTATTTATATGTTACTAGGCAATGTTATGATGGAAGTCCATGCAAAACATTGTCTTAAAATAAGATGCTATGAATCGTTTTGAAATACTAGTTTCGCTCAAAAATCGTAGTATATTATACTAAATTTAATACTAGTTTCGGTCAAAAATTAAAAATAAATCGAGGATTGTTTGAAATGCTACGAAATTTTTTTGATCCTTTCTATATGGTACGAGGGAAGGTTATGATGGAAGTCCAAGCAAAAAAACTTATCTCAAAATTAGATTATATGCATCTTTTTGAAATGCTAGTTTAGCTCAAAAAATCGTAGTATATTATACACAATTTCATACTAGTTTTGGTCAAAAAATTATATTAAATTAATGATTGTTCGAAATGCTACTAAAATTTTCAGATCCTTTCTATATGGTACGAGGGAATGTTGTGATGGAAGTCCAACCAAAAAATTATTTCAAAATTAGATTCTATGAAACTTTTTGAACTTCTAGTTTAGGTCAATAAATCGTAGTATATTATACACTAATTTATACTATTTTCGGTCAAATAATCAAATTAAATCGAGGATTGTTCGAAATGATACGAAACTTTCAGGTCCTTTCTATATGTTACGAGGGAATGTTATGATGGAAGTCCATGCAACAAATTATCTCAAAATTAGATTCTATGAATCATTTTGAAATACTAGTTTCGGTTAAAAATTTTAGTATATTGTACACAATTTTATACTAGTTTTGGTAAAAAGTCAAATTAAATTGAGGATTGTTCGATATGCTACGAAACTTTTCAAATCCTTTCTGTATGGTACGAGGGAAGGTTATGATGGAAGTCCAAGCAAAAAAATATCTCAAAATTAGATTCTAGGAAACTTTTTGAAATGCTAGTTTATGTCAAAAAATCGTAGTATATTATACACAATTTTATTATAGTTTCGGTCAAAAAATCACATTAAATCGAGGATTGTTCGAAATGCTACGAAGCTATTCAGATCCTATTTATATGTTACTAGGCAATGTTATGATGGAAGTCCATGCAAAACATTGTCTTAAAATAAGATGCTATGAATCGTTTTGAAATACTAGTTTCGCTCAAAAATCGTAGTATATTATACTAAATTTAATACTAGTTTCGGTCAAAAATTAAAAATAAATCGAGGATTGTTTGAAATGCTACGAAATTTTTTTGATCCTTTCTATATGGTACGAGGGAAGGTTATGATGGAAGTCCAAGCAAAAAAACTTATCTCAAAATTAGATTATATGCATCTTTTTGAAATGCTAGTTTAGCTCAAAAAATCGTAGTATATTATACACAATTTCATACTAGTTTTGGTCAAAAAATTATATTAAATTAATGATTGTTCGAAATGCTACTAAAATTTTCAGATCCTTTCTATATGGTACGAGGGAATGTTGTGATGGAAGTCCAACCAAAAAATTATTTCAAAATTAGATTCTATGAAACTTTTTGAACTTCTAGTTTAGGTCAATAAATCGTAGTATATTATACACAAATTTATACTATTTTCGGTCAAATAATCAAATTAAATCGAGGATTGTTCGAAATGATACGAAACTTTCAGGTCCTTTCTATATGTTACGAGGGAATGTTATGATGGAAGTCCATGCAACAAATTATCTCAAAATTAGATTCTATGAATCATTTTGAAATACTAGTTTCGGTTAAAAATTTTAGTATATTGTACACAATTTTATACTAGTTTTGGTCAAAAGTCAAATTAAATTGAGGATTGTTCGATATGCTACGAAACTTTTCAAATCCTTTCTGTATGGTACGAGGGAAGGTTATGATGGAAGTCCAAGCATAAAAATATCTCAAAATTAGATTCTAGGAAACTTTTTGAAATGCTAGTTTATGTCAAAAAATCGTAGTATATTATACACAATTTTATTATAGTTTCGGTCAAAAAATCACATTAAATCGAGGATTGTTCGAAATGCTACGAAGCTATTCAGATCCTATTTATATGTTACTAGGCAATGTTATGATGGAAGTCCATGCAAAACATTGTCTTAAAATAAGATGCTATGAATCGTTTTGAAATACTAGTTTCGCTCAAAAATCGTAGTATATTATACACAATTTTATACTAGTTTCGGTCAAAAATTAAAAATAAATCGAGGATTGTTTGAAATGCTACAAAATATTTTTGATCCTTTCTATATGGTACGAGGGAAGGTTATGATGGAAGTCCAAGCAAAAAAACTTATCTCAAAATTAGATTATATGCATCTTTTTGAAATGCTAGTTTAGCTCAAAAAATCGTAGTATATTATACACAATTTCATACTAGTTTTAGTCAAAAAATTATATTAAATTAATGATTGTTCGAAATGCTACTAAAATTTTCAGATCCTTTCTATATGGTACGAGGGAATGTTGTGATGGAAGTCCAACCAAAAAATTATTTCAAAATTAGATTCTATGAAACTTTTTGAACTTCTAGTTTAGGTCAATAAATCGTAGTATATTATACACAAATTTATACTATTTTCGGTCAAATAATCAAATTAAATCGAGGATTGTTCGAAATGATACGAAACTTTCAGGTCCTTTCTATATGTTACGAGGGAATGTTATGATGGAAGTCCATGCAAAAAATTATCTCAAAATTAGATTCTATGAATCTTTTTGAAATACTAGTTTCGGTCAATAATTGTAGTATATTATACACAATTTTATACTAGTTTTGGTCAAAATTCAAATTAAATTGAGGATTGTTCGATATGCTACGAAACTTTTCAAATCCTTTCTGTATGGTACGAGGGAAGGTTATGATGGAAGTCCAAGCAAAAAAATATCTCAAAATTAGATTCTAGGAAACTTTTTGAAATGCTAGTTTATGTCAAAAAATCGTAGTATATTATACACAATTTTATTATAGTTTCGGTCAAAAAATCACATTAAATCGAGGATTGTTCGAAATGCTACGAAGCTTTTCAGATCCTATTTATATGTTACTAGGCAATGTTATGATGGAAGTCCATGCAAAACATTGTCTTAAAATAAGATGCTATGAATCGTTTTGAAATACTAGTTTCGCTCAAAAATCGTAGTATATTATACACAATTTTATACTAGTTTCGGTCAAAAATTAAAAATAAATCGAGGATTGTTTGAAATGCTACGAAATATTTTTGATCCTTTCTATATGGTACGAGGGAAGGTTATGATGGAAGTCCAAGCAAAAAAACTTATCTCAAAATTAGATTATATGCATCTTTTTGAAATGCTAGTTTAGCTCAAAAAATCGTAGTATATTATACACAATTTCATACTAGTTTTAGTCAAAAAATTATATTAAATTAATGATTGTTCGAAATGCTACTAAAATTTTCAGATCCTTTCTATATGGTACGAGGGAATGTTGTGATGGAAGTCCAACCAAAAAATTATTTCAAAATTAGATTCTATGAAACTTTTTGAACTTCTAGTTTAGGTCAATAAATCGTAGTATATTATACACAAATTTATACTATTTTCGGTCAAATAATCAAATTAAATCGAGGATTGTTCGAAATGATACGAAACTTTCAGGTCCTTTCTATATGTTACGAGGGAATGTTATGATGGAAGTCCATGCACAAAATTATCTCAAAATTAGATTCTATGAATCATTTTGAAATACTAGTTTCGGTTAAAAAATTTAGTATATTGTACACAATTTTATACTAGTTTCGGTCAAAAGTCAAATTAAATTGAGGATTGTTCCATATGCTACGAAACTTTTCAAATCCTTTCTGTATGGTACGAGGGAAGGTTATGATGGAAGTCCAAGCAAAAAAATATCTCAAAATTAGATTCTAGGAAACTTTTTGAAATGCTAGTTTATGTCAAAAAATCGTAGTATATTATACACAATTTTATTATATTTTCGGTCAAAAAATCAAATTAAATCGAGGATTGTACGAAATGATACGAAGCTATTCAGATCCTATTTATATGTTACTAGGCAATGTTATGATGGAAGTCCATGCAAAACATTGTCTTAAAATAAGATGCTATGAATCGTTTTGAAATACTAGTTTCGCTCAAAAATCGTAGTATATTATACACAATTTTATACTAGTTTCGGTCAAAAATTAAAAATAAATCGAGGATTGTTTGAAATGCTACGAAATATTTTTGATCCTTTCTATATGGTACGAGGAAAGGTTATGATGGAAGTCCAAGCAAAAAAACTTATCTCAAAATTAGATTATATGCATCTTTTTGAAATGCTAGTTTAGCTCAAAAAATCGTAGTATATTATACACAATTTCATACTAGTTTTAGTCAAAAAATTATATTAAATTAATGATTGTTCGAAATGCTACTAAAATTTTCAGATCCTTTCTATAAGGTACGAGGGAATGTTGTGATGGAAGTCAAACCAAAAAATTATTTCAAAATTAGATTCGATGAAACTTTTTGAACTTCTAGTTTAGGTCAATAAATCGTTGTATATTATACACAAATTTATACTATTTTCAGTCAAATAATCCAATTAAATCGAGGATTGTTCGAAATGATACGAAACTTTCAGGTCCTTTCTATATGTTACGAGGGAATGTTATGATGAAAGTCCATGCAAAAAATTATCTCAAAATTAGATTCTATGAATCTTACTGAAATACTAGTTTCGGTCAAAAATTGTAGTATATTATACATAATTTTATACTAGTTTTGGTCAAAAGTCAAATTAAATTGAGGATTGTTCGATATGCTACGAAACTTTTCAAATCCTTTCTGTATGGTACGAGGGAAGGTTATGATGGAAGTCCAAGCAAAAAAATATCTCAAAATTAGATTCTAGGAAACTTTTTGAAATGCTAGTTTATGTCAAAAAATCGTAGTATATTATACACAATTTTATTATAGTTTCGGTCAAAAAATCACATTAAATCGAGGATTGTTCGAAATGCTATGAAGCTTTTCAGATCCTATTTATATGTTACTAGGCAATGTTATGATGGAAGTCCATGCAAAACATTGTCTTAAAATAAGATGCTATGAATCGTTTTGAAATACTAGTTTCGCTCAAAAATCGTAGTATATTATACACAATTTTATACTAGTTTCGGTCAAAAATTAAAAATAAATCGAGGATTGTGTGAAATGCTACGAAATATTTTTGATCCTTTCTATATGGTACGAGGGAAGGTTATGATGGAAGTCCAAGCAAAAAAACTTATCTCAAAATTAGATTATATGCATCTTTTTGAAATGCTAGTTTAGCTCAAAAAATCGTAGTATATTATACACAATTTCATACTAGTTTTAGTCAAAAAATTATATTAAATTAATGATTGTTCGAAATGCTACTAAAATTTTCAGATCCTTTCTATATGGTACGAGGGAATGTTGTGATGGAAGTCAAACCAAAAAATTATTTCAAAATTAGATTCGATGAAACTTTTTGAACTTCTAGTTTAGGTCAATAAATCGTTGTATATTATACACAAATTTATACTATTTTCAGTCAAATAATCCAATTAAATCGAGGATTGTTCGAAATGATACGAAACTTTCAGGTCCTTTCTATATGTTACGAGGGAATGTTATGATGGAAGTCCATGCAAAAAATTATCTCAAAATTAGATTCTATGAATCTTACTGAAATACTAGTTTCGGTCAAAAATTGTAGTATATTATACATAATTTTATACTAGTTTTGGTCAAAAGTCAAATTAAATTGAGGATTGTTCGATATGCTACGAAACTTTTCAAATCCTTTCTGTATGGTACGAGGGAAGGTTATGATGGAAGTCCAAGCAAAAAAATATCTCAAAATTAGATTCTAGGAAACTTTTTGAAATGCTAGTTTATGTCAAAAAATCGTAGTATATTATACACAATTTTATTATAGTTTCGGTCAAAAAATCACATTAAATCGAGGATTGTTTGAAATGCTACGAAGCTTTTCAGATCCTATTTATATGTTACTAGGCAATGTTATGATGGAAGTCCATGCAAAATGTAACGCTCTGTTTATTAATTAATTATTTAATTAATTATATTCGCGTTATTGGCGTTGATTTATGTTGAATTATCAGAGTGGTTTGTGATAAATTGCTAAGTTCGTTTGAATTAAGTTGAATGAGTCGATTTAAGTTGTGGGAATTGATGTGGAATATTCTCCCGTTTATGGTTGGATAAGTTGTTTAGATGCTTGGACCATTTGGTCAAATGTTGGAGGATAATCTAATTAAGTCGGGAGAAAATAATTAGTCGTGAATTATTAATTGATTTTCAACGTTATGGTAAATTAAGTTGTTAAATCGGAAAATCGAAGAAATAATATTATCATTGGTAGTATTGATTATTGGAGCATGTTGGTTATTGGGCTTGGATTTCGTCGGAATTAGCAATTAAAGGGGTGCAGTGTTTAGGCCCATTAATTGTTTTATTGGATTATTATTATTTTAATAAAAAGGAATAATAGAATGAGTCAAAAGGGAATAGTGGAAATTAGGGAAAACGAGGAAAAAGTCTTAGAGAAAAATAAGGGTTTTAGAGGAGAGAAAACAACTTGGGAGAAAAGAAGGAGAAAGAAGGATTCATGTTCATATCTTAATTTTCGCACATACGGTACAGCCTCTACTAAACAGGTGATAACTTTTTACTCGTAATTCTGATTAAAACGATTCTTGGATTTTTGGAAAGCTTACGAAATTCCCTTCGAATTGATATATAATTTCGTGTCAATAAGTTTAGTATTGAATGAGAAAAATGCATTTGAAGTTTGGAAGTTCATGCTGGAAATTGGTCAAATAGTGGTTACGGGATTGATGGTGATGAAGGCTAAATTTTGGTCAAGATATGAACTCAGTGGCAGCATGTTCGTATTTCTAATCTCTATGGATGAAAGAGGAGAGGAAAAAGGGCCACATAGGCAAAGGATTGGAAATTCGATCGGAGATTCGAAGCGGCCATCGATTAAGGTAAGGGGGAGAAAAGGGTTTATAATTGGTGATAGGACATAGAAGGGTAATTGGGAGTTCCTTCCTCCCTTAGGTATATTAAGAGATTATGATAATAATGATTGAATTATATGAATATGTAGATTGTTATGATTGTGAATAACATGAGATATGTGTATGCTTTGTGTGTGAATAAGATGCACTGATGGTTGGTTGATGAGATCATGATGATCGTAAAGCATGATGTGTTCATGTGTATTGTGATATGGTATGCGTTGTTGTGTCTGCATGCGCATACATTTGATGGAATAATCATGTCGTGGATGTGATTATTCGGGATTCGTTGAGAATCGTGGTTGCAGGGATGATCGTGTCTTGTTGGAGACGTTAACGATGCATTCGGGGTTCTATTGATGAACCGTTATTATGAGTCGGTACCGCATTTGCATTGTGCATTGGAGTCGCATTGCATTATGATTGATTGAATATTATGATTGATTGAATAATATGATTGATTGAATAATATGATTGATAATTTGGTGTGATTAGGGGTGAATTACTTCTTCATATATGTCGTATGTGCCGTTATATTATGAATCTATTTCTCACCCCTATTGTTTATTTTGTTGTGTCTGTGCTTCTTCGGAAGTACAGATAATTCAGGTGCGTGAGGAACGCTTTTGGTGTTGGTGTCCGTGTCCTAGGAGCTCTGATATGTAACGGGAACGGGGATTTTTATTATAATATTTCATTTGATTTTTATAAACTTTTATATAACTAAGTATTGAGTTAAGGAACAGTGTTATGAATGAATTGTATTGCTTTTGAGCAATTTGATATTAAAGCTTTATTTCCGCTGCTTACTTTTGAATAAAAGAATGATGGTTGATTGATGATGTAGCGACTCACTTTAGTTGATTAACTCTGATTTAATGAAAAATTTATATAATTTTGAAAATGGGAAAAGTGGGTGTTACAATTGGTATCAGAGCCTGGTTGGTCCGTCCGGCCAAAGTTGTCTAGCGTTGTTAATTCCTTAGTATGCGACATGTGTGTGAAACACTGTCGGTACTTGTTGTTAGTTTCTAGTCGTTGCCTGCAGGTGTTTGTTGGAATTAAGTGGGGGAGAAGCTTGACTCTCAGACTGTTGTTGGAATGTCGAAGTTGGTTCAAAGTTGATGTTTATTGCAAGAGTGCAAGGTTGTTGAAGAGATGTTGTTGCAGACCGGCAAGAGCATGGACTCATGAGTTCATATCGGTCGAATTTGAGAAGTGCGTATATTTTATATGAGAATTGTTTGAGGAGGAAGATTTATTTTGATGGAAATGATAAGTTGAAGGACCAAGTCGGTATATTGTTTCGCTTTGAGTGTAGTTGGATTAAGTCGGGTAATTTTCTAAGTTGGAAGAAGAGTAAGATTCTTGGTAGAGCTTGGAAGTAAGAGCAAGAGAGATAGAACTTATGTTCGCCAATCTCAAAAATCTGGTTTTTGCAATGTTGGAGCAGCTGTCACGAGAAGTGGCATAAATTTTTAACCGTGAATCGGATTGAAGCGGTTCTGGATTTTTTTGAAAGCTTACAAAATTCCCTACAATTTGCATATAAGATTTTCATTCAGGAGGTTTATAATTAGGGAGATAAATGTATTTTAATAATTGGGTCTGCTGTTGATTTGTTTTTAAATTCTGCATACGGGAATTCTAAATCAGTCTCATTGTAAGGAGGATAACTTCTTACTCGTAAGTTGGATCCAAGCGATTTTTGAAGTTCTGGAATCTTCACGAAATTCTCTTCATGTTAGAATATAATTTTGTGAGTTAGAGGTTTTTATTGGAAGATATAATTGTGTTTGAAGTTGAATGTCTATTGCTGAAAATTTGGAAAGATGAAAATGTTATTAAAGAATAAAATGTTGGTATCGGAGAATGCATAAAGATACAATTTATATCAAATGAGGAAAATTAAAGTGTCTATTCTAGATGATGGTGATGTTGAGAGGAAGACCGAAGTTGAGTAGTGTTGTTAAATATTTTAACTTGGATGAGAGTTGTAATTGGAGCGAACCGAATTAGATTATGTTGATGTTGTGGCGGCTCTGGTGTTTGAAGGATATTTAAAGTTGTGTTGCGCTTGGAGCATGTATAAGAGATTGCGTATCGAAATTTGGATGCGTTGGTATAATTGATGAAGTCGAAAATTTTAGAGACTAAGGAGAAGTGGATAAGCCGTAGAAAGTTGGCAGAGCATTATACTTACGGACTTTGGGCACAAGTTGAAGTATGCTATTATGTTGAGTAATGATTATTTATGCCACCGTTATGGTTGACGGATGTCTATTGACAAATTGAGGAACTGATCACCCTTAATCTATTGTTGATAGAATACGAAATTATAATGGATGGATAGATGTGTCATACCGACTAGTATGGTATATGAGTTAAATCAGTTGAAGTCGAGTTGGGCAATTGAGTATTGTTTGAATTGTTCATGAAGAATCATGTATAAGAATGTTAGTCAGATTTAAGAATGATGGTATGAAGTTGCGTTGGGATTAAATAGTATTATGGAAATTCGTAGTTGAATGCTAGATAATGAGAATGTTGTTTGTGATGATTTAAATGGTACGAGGCCTGAAGTTTTCTTGGGGATAATTCAAAAGTAAAGTATATGGTAAAGTAAAACCAAGATTGTCAAGAATGTAGGATAAAGTTGAATTGCAAGAGCCAGACGAAGTGTAATTATGAGTGGGTTTATTAAAGCGTGATTTTGATTAGAACATGGATAGTTGTTTTGGTTGCGTTGGTTCGGATAAGAATTTATGAAAGGTTGTGTTAGTATGAGTAAGAATCGAGGATTCGATACGTTGGATTAGTTAGAAGTAGAGAAATATGAGTTATCTTATGGAAACTGTTATATCGATGCACCTTATATTGTCCTAATGATGTAATGTGTTAAGATGATTTTCGAAGAATGTGTTATTTTAAGATGATAAAGTTGTAGTTGTGTTAAGAATAATTGAGAAATCATGAAGCATATAGTTATTGTCCAAAATTTGGAAGTTGTCGTAGTTGTATCTATGTTGAACGTTCAGAGGTGTTGCCTTATGAATCTAAGTTGTAAGTATTAGAAGAAATGAAATTATAAGTTGGTGTATTAGAGTGGGGTTTTGGTTGTAACAAGAAGAGCCATTTTGAGGTGTTGACTTGGAAAAGAATCTATGAAGCATAGTGTCCATATAAGTAGGAATCGATGATTTGGTTGTTAGATTCGTTAGGAGCGAAGAAAATGATTGATCTGGTTGGAGTTAAGTGAACTCAGATGTTATATGTTGTTGTAATGATGTTAAGTATTTTAGAGGGCATGTTAATGAAAGATAGTAAAGTTGTAGTCTATGTTGATGATAATTGGGAATTCATAGAAGTATATGAATATTTTATCCAAGATTTGGAAGTAGTCGCAGTTATTATTGGTTGAATGTTTAGAGGCGTTATCTTAAGGATCTAATTTGTAACTATTCGGTAACTACAAGAGTTAGAATACCTGTTGGAACAGAATTCCAAAGGATTAAGTCGGAGGCTTTGTTTATATGTCGATTTTGGTGAGTGTAAGTTGGAGTTAAACTCAGTAAATTTGGTAGTGTGCAATTAATCAGAGTGCGCAGCGAAGGCGCGATGTCATGTAATTGTTATTATCTGAATTACAACGATGTTGGTAGCTTTGTTGTATTATATGTTGTGTTTAAGTTATGTATTATTGTTTGTGGTATATGTGGGTTGCCTTTGGAATGAGAGTTGATTACTTTGATGGAATAAGTAGTTGGAGTAGTTTAATCGGATAAATTTTCGAGGACGAAAATATCCTAAGTGGGGGAGAGTTGTAACGCTCTGTTTATTAATTAATTATTTAATTAATTATATTCGCGTTATTGGCGTTGATTTATGTTGAATTATCAGAGTGGTTTGTGATAAATTGCTAAGTTCGTTTGAATTAAGTTGAATGAGTCGATTTAAGTTGTGGGAATTGATGTGGAATATTCTCCCGTTTATGGTTGGATAAGTTGTTTAGATGCTTGGACCATTTGGTCAAATGTTGGAGGATAATCTAATTAAGTCGGGAGAAAATAATTAGTCGTGAATTATTAATTGATTTTCAACGTTATGGTAAATTAAGTTGTTAAATCGGAAAATCGAAGAAATAATATTATCATTGGTAGTATTGATTATTGGAGCATGTTGGTTATTGGGCTTGGATTTCGTCGGAATTAGCAATTAAAGGGGTGCAGTGTTTAGGCCCATTAATTGTTTTATTGGATTATTATTATTTTAATAAAAAGGAATAATAGAATGAGTCAAAAGGGAATAGTGGAAATTAGGGAAAACGAGGAAAAAGTCTTAGAGAAAAATAAGGGTTTTAGAGGAGAGAAAACAACTTGGGAGAAAAGAAGGAGAAAGAAGGATTCATGTTCATATCTTAATTTTCGCACATACGGTACAGCCTCTACTAAACAGGTGATAACTTTTTACTCGTAATTCTGATTAAAACGATTCTTGGATTTTTGGAAAGCTTACGAAATTCCCTTCGAATTGATATATAATTTCGTGTCAATAAGTTTAGTATTGAATGAGAAAAATGCATTTGAAGTTTGGAAGTTCATGCTGGAAATTGGTCAAATAGTGGTTACGGGATTGATGGTGATGAAGGCTAAATTTTGGTCAAGATATGAACTCAGTGGCAGCATGTTCGTATTTCTAATCTCTATGGATGAAAGAGGAGAGGAAAAAGGGCCACATAGGCAAAGGATTGGAAATTCGATCGGAGATTCGAAGCGGCCATCGATTAAGGTAAGGGGGAGAAAAGGGTTTATAATTGGTGATAGGACATAGAAGGGTAATTGGGAGTTCCTTCCTCCCTTAGGTATATTAAGAGATTATGATAATAATGATTGAATTATATGAATATGTAGATTGTTATGATTGTGAATAACATGAGATATGTGTATGCTTTGTGTGTGAATAAGATGCACTGATGGTTGGTTGATGAGATCATGATGATCGTAAAGCATGATGTGTTCATGTGTATTGTGATATGGTATGCGTTGTTGTGTCTGCATGCGCATACATTTGATGGAATAATCATGTCGTGGATGTGATTATTCGGGATTCGTTGAGAATCGTGGTTGCAGGGATGATCGTGTCTTGTTGGAGACGTTAACGATGCATTCGGGGTTCTATTGATGAACCGTTATTATGAGTCGGTACCGCATTTGCATTGTGCATTGGAGTCGCATTGCATTATGATTGATTGAATATTATGATTGATTGAATAATATGATTGATTGAATAATATGATTGATAATTTGGTGTGATTAGGGGTGAATTACTTCTTCATATATGTCGTATGTGCCGTTATATTATGAATCTATTTCTCACCCCTATTGTTTATTTTGTTGTGTCTGTGCTTCTTCGGAAGTACAGATAATTCAGGTGCGTGAGGAACGCTTTTGGTGTTGGTGTCCGTGTCCTAGGAGCTCTGATATGTAACGGGAACGGGGATTTTTATTATAATATTTCATTTGATTTTTATAAACTTTTATATAACTAAGTATTGAGTTAAGGAACAGTGTTATGAATGAATTGTATTGCTTTTGAGCAATTTGATATTAAAGCTTTATTTCCGCTGCTTACTTTTGAATAAAAGAATGATGGTTGATTGATGATGTAGCGACTCACTTTAGTTGATTAACTCTGATTTAATGAAAAATTTATATAATTTTGAAAATGGGAAAAGTGGGTGTTACAATTGGTATCAGAGCCTGGTTGGTCCGTCCGGCCAAAGTTGTCTAGCGTTGTTAATTCCTTAGTATGCGACATGTGTGTGAAACACTGTCGGTACTTGTTGTTAGTTTCTAGTCGTTGCCTGCAGGTGTTTGTTGGAATTAAGTGGGGGAGAAGCTTGACTCTCAGACTGTTGTTGGAATGTCGAAGTTGGTTCAAAGTTGATGTTTATTGCAAGAGTGCAAGGTTGTTGAAGAGATGTTGTTGCAGACCGGCAAGAGCATGGACTCATGAGTTCATATCGGTCGAATTTGAGAAGTGCGTATATTTTATATGAGAATTGTTTGAGGAGGAAGATTTATTTTGATGGAAATGATAAGTTGAAGGACCAAGTCGGTATATTGTTTCGCTTTGAGTGTAGTTGGATTAAGTCGGGTAATTTTCTAAGTTGGAAGAAGAGTAAGATTCTTGGTAGAGCTTGGAAGTAAGAGCAAGAGAGATAGAACTTATGTTCGCCAATCTCAAAAATCTGGTTTTTGCAATGTTGGAGCAGCTGTCACGAGAAGTGGCATAAATTTTTAACCGTGAATCGGATTGAAGCGGTTCTGGATTTTTTTGAAAGCTTACAAAATTCCCTACAATTTGCATATAAGATTTTCATTCAGGAGGTTTATAATTAGGGAGATAAATGTATTTTAATAATTGGGTCTGCTGTTGATTTGTTTTTAAATTCTGCATACGGGAATTCTAAATCAGTCTCATTGTAAGGAGGATAACTTCTTACTCGTAAGTTGGATCCAAGCGATTTTTGAAGTTCTGGAATCTTCACGAAATTCTCTTCATGTTAGAATATAATTTTGTGAGTTAGAGGTTTTTATTGGAAGATATAATTGTGTTTGAAGTTGAATGTCTATTGCTGAAAATTTGGAAAGATGAAAATGTTATTAAAGAATAAAATGTTGGTATCGGAGAATGCATAAAGATACAATTTATATCAAATGAGGAAAATTAAAGTGTCTATTCTAGATGATGGTGATGTTGAGAGGAAGACCGAAGTTGAGTAGTGTTGTTAAATATTTTAACTTGGATGAGAGTTGTAATTGGAGCGAACCGAATTAGATTATGTTGATGTTGTGGCGGCTCTGGTGTTTGAAGGATATTTAAAGTTGTGTTGCGCTTGGAGCATGTATAAGAGATTGCGTATCGAAATTTGGATGCGTTGGTATAATTGATGAAGTCGAAAATTTTAGAGACTAAGGAGAAGTGGATAAGCCGTAGAAAGTTGGCAGAGCATTATACTTACGGACTTTGGGCACAAGTTGAAGTATGCTATTATGTTGAGTAATGATTATTTATGCCACCGTTATGGTTGACGGATGTCTATTGACAAATTGAGGAACTGATCACCCTTAATCTATTGTTGATAGAATACGAAATTATAATGGATGGATAGATGTGTCATACCGACTAGTATGGTATATGAGTTAAATCAGTTGAAGTCGAGTTGGGCAATTGAGTATTGTTTGAATTGTTCATGAAGAATCATGTATAAGAATGTTAGTCAGATTTAAGAATGATGGTATGAAGTTGCGTTGGGATTAAATAGTATTATGGAAATTCGTAGTTGAATGCTAGATAATGAGAATGTTGTTTGTGATGATTTAAATGGTACGAGGCCTGAAGTTTTCTTGGGGATAATTCAAAAGTAAAGTATATGGTAAAGTAAAACCAAGATTGTCAAGAATGTAGGATAAAGTTGAATTGCAAGAGCCAGACGAAGTGTAATTATGAGTGGGTTTATTAAAGCGTGATTTTGATTAGAACATGGATAGTTGTTTTGGTTGCGTTGGTTCGGATAAGAATTTATGAAAGGTTGTGTTAGTATGAGTAAGAATCGAGGATTCGATACGTTGGATTAGTTAGAAGTAGAGAAATATGAGTTATCTTATGGAAACTGTTATATCGATGCACCTTATATTGTCCTAATGATGTAATGTGTTAAGATGATTTTCGAAGAATGTGTTATTTTAAGATGATAAAGTTGTAGTTGTGTTAAGAATAATTGAGAAATCATGAAGCATATAGTTATTGTCCAAAATTTGGAAGTTGTCGTAGTTGTATCTATGTTGAACGTTCAGAGGTGTTGCCTTATGAATCTAAGTTGTAAGTATTAGAAGAAATGAAATTATAAGTTGGTGTATTAGAGTGGGGTTTTGGTTGTAACAAGAAGAGCCATTTTGAGGTGTTGACTTGGAAAAGAATCTATGAAGCATAGTGTCCATATAAGTAGGAATCGATGATTTGGTTGTTAGATTCGTTAGGAGCGAAGAAAATGATTGATCTGGTTGGAGTTAAGTGAACTCAGATGTTATATGTTGTTGTAATGATGTTAAGTATTTTAGAGGGCATGTTAATGAAAGATAGTAAAGTTGTAGTCTATGTTGATGATAATTGGGAATTCATAGAAGTATATGAATATTTTATCCAAGATTTGGAAGTAGTCGCAGTTATTATTGGTTGAATGTTTAGAGGCGTTATCTTAAGGATCTAATTTGTAACTATTCGGTAACTACAAGAGTTAGAATACCTGTTGGAACAGAATTCCAAAGGATTAAGTCGGAGGCTTTGTTTATATGTCGATTTTGGTGAGTGTAAGTTGGAGTTAAACTCAGTAAATTTGGTAGTGTGCAATTAATCAGAGTGCGCAGCGAAGGCGCGATGTCATGTAATTGTTATTATCTGAATTACAACGATGTTGGTAGCTTTGTTGTATTATATGTTGTGTTTAAGTTATGTATTATTGTTTGTGGTATATGTGGGTTGCCTTTGGAATGAGAGTTGATTACTTTGATGGAATAAGTAGTTGGAGTAGTTTAATCGGATAAATTTTCGAGGACGAAAATATCCTAAGTGGGGGAGAGTTGTAACGCTCTGTTTATTAATTAATTATTTAATTAATTATATTCGCGTTATTGGCGTTGATTTATGTTGAATTATCAGAGTGGTTTGTGATAAATTGCTAAGTTCGTTTGAATTAAGTTGAATGAGTCGATTTAAGTTGTGGGAATTGATGTGGAATATTCTCCCGTTTATGGTTGGATAAGTTGTTTAGATGCTTGGACCATTTGGTCAAATGTTGGAGGATAATCTAATTAAGTCGGGAGAAAATAATTAGTCGTGAATTATTAATTGATTTTCAACGTTATGGTAAATTAAGTTGTTAAATCGGAAAATCGAAGAAATAATATTATCATTGGTAGTATTGATTATTGGAGCATGTTGGTTATTGGGCTTGGATTTCGTCGGAATTAGCAATTAAAGGGGTGCAGTGTTTAGGCCCATTAATTGTTTTATTGGATTATTATTATTTTAATAAAAAGGAATAATAGAATGAGTCAAAAGGGAATAGTGGAAATTAGGGAAAACGAGGAAAAAGTCTTAGAGAAAAATAAGGGTTTTAGAGGAGAGAAAACAACTTGGGAGAAAAGAAGGAGAAAGAAGGATTCATGTTCATATCTTAATTTTCGCACATACGGTACAGCCTCTACTAAACAGGTGATAACTTTTTACTCGTAATTCTGATTAAAACGATTCTTGGATTTTTGGAAAGCTTACGAAATTCCCTTCGAATTGATATATAATTTCGTGTCAATAAGTTTAGTATTGAATGAGAAAAATGCATTTGAAGTTTGGAAGTTCATGCTGGAAATTGGTCAAATAGTGGTTACGGGATTGATGGTGATGAAGGCTAAATTTTGGTCAAGATATGAACTCAGTGGCAGCATGTTCGTATTTCTAATCTCTATGGATGAAAGAGGAGAGGAAAAAGGGCCACATAGGCAAAGGATTGGAAATTCGATCGGAGATTCGAAGCGGCCATCGATTAAGGTAAGGGGGAGAAAAGGGTTTATAATTGGTGATAGGACATAGAAGGGTAATTGGGAGTTCCTTCCTCCCTTAGGTATATTAAGAGATTATGATAATAATGATTGAATTATATGAATATGTAGATTGTTATGATTGTGAATAACATGAGATATGTGTATGCTTTGTGTGTGAATAAGATGCACTGATGGTTGGTTGATGAGATCATGATGATCGTAAAGCATGATGTGTTCATGTGTATTGTGATATGGTATGCGTTGTTGTGTCTGCATGCGCATACATTTGATGGAATAATCATGTCGTGGATGTGATTATTCGGGATTCGTTGAGAATCGTGGTTGCAGGGATGATCGTGTCTTGTTGGAGACGTTAACGATGCATTCGGGGTTCTATTGATGAACCGTTATTATGAGTCGGTACCGCATTTGCATTGTGCATTGGAGTCGCATTGCATTATGATTGATTGAATATTATGATTGATTGAATAATATGATTGATTGAATAATATGATTGATAATTTGGTGTGATTAGGGGTGAATTACTTCTTCATATATGTCGTATGTGCCGTTATATTATGAATCTATTTCTCACCCCTATTGTTTATTTTGTTGTGTCTGTGCTTCTTCGGAAGTACAGATAATTCAGGTGCGTGAGGAACGCTTTTGGTGTTGGTGTCCGTGTCCTAGGAGCTCTGATATGTAACGGGAACGGGGATTTTTATTATAATATTTCATTTGATTTTTATAAACTTTTATATAACTAAGTATTGAGTTAAGGAACAGTGTTATGAATGAATTGTATTGCTTTTGAGCAATTTGATATTAAAGCTTTATTTCCGCTGCTTACTTTTGAATAAAAGAATGATGGTTGATTGATGATGTAGCGACTCACTTTAGTTGATTAACTCTGATTTAATGAAAAATTTATATAATTTTGAAAATGGGAAAAGTGGGTGTTACAATTGGTATCAGAGCCTGGTTGGTCCGTCCGGCCAAAGTTGTCTAGCGTTGTTAATTCCTTAGTATGCGACATGTGTGTGAAACACTGTCGGTACTTGTTGTTAGTTTCTAGTCGTTGCCTGCAGGTGTTTGTTGGAATTAAGTGGGGGAGAAGCTTGACTCTCAGACTGTTGTTGGAATGTCGAAGTTGGTTCAAAGTTGATGTTTATTGCAAGAGTGCAAGGTTGTTGAAGAGATGTTGTTGCAGACCGGCAAGAGCATGGACTCATGAGTTCATATCGGTCGAATTTGAGAAGTGCGTATATTTTATATGAGAATTGTTTGAGGAGGAAGATTTATTTTGATGGAAATGATAAGTTGAAGGACCAAGTCGGTATATTGTTTCGCTTTGAGTGTAGTTGGATTAAGTCGGGTAATTTTCTAAGTTGGAAGAAGAGTAAGATTCTTGGTAGAGCTTGGAAGTAAGAGCAAGAGAGATAGAACTTATGTTCGCCAATCTCAAAAATCTGGTTTTTGCAATGTTGGAGCAGCTGTCACGAGAAGTGGCATAAATTTTTAACCGTGAATCGGATTGAAGCGGTTCTGGATTTTTTTGAAAGCTTACAAAATTCCCTACAATTTGCATATAAGATTTTCATTCAGGAGGTTTATAATTAGGGAGATAAATGTATTTTAATAATTGGGTCTGCTGTTGATTTGTTTTTAAATTCTGCATACGGGAATTCTAAATCAGTCTCATTGTAAGGAGGATAACTTCTTACTCGTAAGTTGGATCCAAGCGATTTTTGAAGTTCTGGAATCTTCACGAAATTCTCTTCATGTTAGAATATAATTTTGTGAGTTAGAGGTTTTTATTGGAAGATATAATTGTGTTTGAAGTTGAATGTCTATTGCTGAAAATTTGGAAAGATGAAAATGTTATTAAAGAATAAAATGTTGGTATCGGAGAATGCATAAAGATACAATTTATATCAAATGAGGAAAATTAAAGTGTCTATTCTAGATGATGGTGATGTTGAGAGGAAGACCGAAGTTGAGTAGTGTTGTTAAATATTTTAACTTGGATGAGAGTTGTAATTGGAGCGAACCGAATTAGATTATGTTGATGTTGTGGCGGCTCTGGTGTTTGAAGGATATTTAAAGTTGTGTTGCGCTTGGAGCATGTATAAGAGATTGCGTATCGAAATTTGGATGCGTTGGTATAATTGATGAAGTCGAAAATTTTAGAGACTAAGGAGAAGTGGATAAGCCGTAGAAAGTTGGCAGAGCATTATACTTACGGACTTTGGGCACAAGTTGAAGTATGCTATTATGTTGAGTAATGATTATTTATGCCACCGTTATGGTTGACGGATGTCTATTGACAAATTGAGGAACTGATCACCCTTAATCTATTGTTGATAGAATACGAAATTATAATGGATGGATAGATGTGTCATACCGACTAGTATGGTATATGAGTTAAATCAGTTGAAGTCGAGTTGGGCAATTGAGTATTGTTTGAATTGTTCATGAAGAATCATGTATAAGAATGTTAGTCAGATTTAAGAATGATGGTATGAAGTTGCGTTGGGATTAAATAGTATTATGGAAATTCGTAGTTGAATGCTAGATAATGAGAATGTTGTTTGTGATGATTTAAATGGTACGAGGCCTGAAGTTTTCTTGGGGATAATTCAAAAGTAAAGTATATGGTAAAGTAAAACCAAGATTGTCAAGAATGTAGGATAAAGTTGAATTGCAAGAGCCAGACGAAGTGTAATTATGAGTGGGTTTATTAAAGCGTGATTTTGATTAGAACATGGATAGTTGTTTTGGTTGCGTTGGTTCGGATAAGAATTTATGAAAGGTTGTGTTAGTATGAGTAAGAATCGAGGATTCGATACGTTGGATTAGTTAGAAGTAGAGAAATATGAGTTATCTTATGGAAACTGTTATATCGATGCACCTTATATTGTCCTAATGATGTAATGTGTTAAGATGATTTTCGAAGAATGTGTTATTTTAAGATGATAAAGTTGTAGTTGTGTTAAGAATAATTGAGAAATCATGAAGCATATAGTTATTGTCCAAAATTTGGAAGTTGTCGTAGTTGTATCTATGTTGAACGTTCAGAGGTGTTGCCTTATGAATCTAAGTTGTAAGTATTAGAAGAAATGAAATTATAAGTTGGTGTATTAGAGTGGGGTTTTGGTTGTAACAAGAAGAGCCATTTTGAGGTGTTGACTTGGAAAAGAATCTATGAAGCATAGTGTCCATATAAGTAGGAATCGATGATTTGGTTGTTAGATTCGTTAGGAGCGAAGAAAATGATTGATCTGGTTGGAGTTAAGTGAACTCAGATGTTATATGTTGTTGTAATGATGTTAAGTATTTTAGAGGGCATGTTAATGAAAGATAGTAAAGTTGTAGTCTATGTTGATGATAATTGGGAATTCATAGAAGTATATGAATATTTTATCCAAGATTTGGAAGTAGTCGCAGTTATTATTGGTTGAATGTTTAGAGGCGTTATCTTAAGGATCTAATTTGTAACTATTCGGTAACTACAAGAGTTAGAATACCTGTTGGAACAGAATTCCAAAGGATTAAGTCGGAGGCTTTGTTTATATGTCGATTTTGGTGAGTGTAAGTTGGAGTTAAACTCAGTAAATTTGGTAGTGTGCAATTAATCAGAGTGCGCAGCGAAGGCGCGATGTCATGTAATTGTTATTATCTGAATTACAACGATGTTGGTAGCTTTGTTGTATTATATGTTGTGTTTAAGTTATGTATTATTGTTTGTGGTATATGTGGGTTGCCTTTGGAATGAGAGTTGATTACTTTGATGGAATAAGTAGTTGGAGTAGTTTAATCGGATAAATTTTCGAGGACGAAAATATCCTAAGTGGGGGAGAGTTGTAACGCTCTGTTTATTAATTAATTATTTAATTAATTATATTCGCGTTATTGGCGTTGATTTATGTTGAATTATCAGAGTGGTTTGTGATAAATTGCTAAGTTCGTTTGAATTAAGTTGAATGAGTCGATTTAAGTTGTGGGAATTGATGTGGAATATTCTCCCGTTTATGGTTGGATAAGTTGTTTAGATGCTTGGACCATTTGGTCAAATGTTGGAGGATAATCTAATTAAGTCGGGAGAAAATAATTAGTCGTGAATTATTAATTGATTTTCAACGTTATGGTAAATTAAGTTGTTAAATCGGAAAATCGAAGAAATAATATTATCATTGGTAGTATTGATTATTGGAGCATGTTGGTTATTGGGCTTGGATTTCGTCGGAATTAGCAATTAAAGGGGTGCAGTGTTTAGGCCCATTAATTGTTTTATTGGATTATTATTATTTTAATAAAAAGGAATAATAGAATGAGTCAAAAGGGAATAGTGGAAATTAGGGAAAACGAGGAAAAAGTCTTAGAGAAAAATAAGGGTTTTAGAGGAGAGAAAACAACTTGGGAGAAAAGAAGGAGAAAGAAGGATTCATGTTCATATCTTAATTTTCGCACATACGGTACAGCCTCTACTAAACAGGTGATAACTTTTTACTCGTAATTCTGATTAAAACGATTCTTGGATTTTTGGAAAGCTTACGAAATTCCCTTCGAATTGATATATAATTTCGTGTCAATAAGTTTAGTATTGAATGAGAAAAATGCATTTGAAGTTTGGAAGTTCATGCTGGAAATTGGTCAAATAGTGGTTACGGGATTGATGGTGATGAAGGCTAAATTTTGGTCAAGATATGAACTCAGTGGCAGCATGTTCGTATTTCTAATCTCTATGGATGAAAGAGGAGAGGAAAAAGGGCCACATAGGCAAAGGATTGGAAATTCGATCGGAGATTCGAAGCGGCCATCGATTAAGGTAAGGGGGAGAAAAGGGTTTATAATTGGTGATAGGACATAGAAGGGTAATTGGGAGTTCCTTCCTCCCTTAGGTATATTAAGAGATTATGATAATAATGATTGAATTATATGAATATGTAGATTGTTATGATTGTGAATAACATGAGATATGTGTATGCTTTGTGTGTGAATAAGATGCACTGATGGTTGGTTGATGAGATCATGATGATCGTAAAGCATGATGTGTTCATGTGTATTGTGATATGGTATGCGTTGTTGTGTCTGCATGCGCATACATTTGATGGAATAATCATGTCGTGGATGTGATTATTCGGGATTCGTTGAGAATCGTGGTTGCAGGGATGATCGTGTCTTGTTGGAGACGTTAACGATGCATTCGGGGTTCTATTGATGAACCGTTATTATGAGTCGGTACCGCATTTGCATTGTGCATTGGAGTCGCATTGCATTATGATTGATTGAATATTATGATTGATTGAATAATATGATTGATTGAATAATATGATTGATAATTTGGTGTGATTAGGGGTGAATTACTTCTTCATATATGTCGTATGTGCCGTTATATTATGAATCTATTTCTCACCCCTATTGTTTATTTTGTTGTGTCTGTGCTTCTTCGGAAGTACAGATAATTCAGGTGCGTGAGGAACGCTTTTGGTGTTGGTGTCCGTGTCCTAGGAGCTCTGATATGTAACGGGAACGGGGATTTTTATTATAATATTTCATTTGATTTTTATAAACTTTTATATAACTAAGTATTGAGTTAAGGAACAGTGTTATGAATGAATTGTATTGCTTTTGAGCAATTTGATATTAAAGCTTTATTTCCGCTGCTTACTTTTGAATAAAAGAATGATGGTTGATTGATGATGTAGCGACTCACTTTAGTTGATTAACTCTGATTTAATGAAAAATTTATATAATTTTGAAAATGGGAAAAGTGGGTGTTACACAAAACATTGTCTTAAAATAAGATGCTATGAATCGTTTTGAAATACTAGTTTCGCTCAAAAATCGTAGTATATTATACACAATTTTATACTAGTTTCGGTCAAAAATTAAAAATAAATCGAGGATTGTTTGAAATGCTACGAAATATTTTTGATCCTTTCTATCTGGTACGAGGGAAGGTTATGATGGAAGTCCAAGCAAAAAAATTTATCTCAAAATTAGATTATATGCATCTTTTTGAAATGCTAGTTTAGCTCAAAAAATCGTAGTATATTATACACAATTTCATACTAGTTTTAGTCAAAAAATTATATTAAATTAATGATTGTTCGAAATGCTACTAAAATTTCCAGATCCTTTCTATATGGTACGAGGGAATGTTGTGATGGAAGTCCAACCAAAAAATTATTTCAAAATTAGATTCTATGAAACTTTTTGAACTTCTAGTTTAGTTCAATAAATCGTAGTATATTATACACAAATTTATACTATTTTCGTTCAAATAATCAAATTAAATCGAGGATTGTTCGAAATGATTCGAAACTTTCAGGTCCTTTCTATATGTTACGAGGGAATGTTATGATGGAAGTCCATGCAAAAAATTATCTCAAAATTAGATTCTATGAATCATTTTGAAATACTAGTTTCGGTTAAAAATTTTAGTATATTGTACACAATTTTATACTAGTTTCGGTCAAAAGTCAAATTAAATTGAGGATTGTTCGATATGCTACGAAACTTTTCAAATCCTTTCTGTATGGTACGAGGGAATGTTATGATCGAAGTCCAAGCAAAAAAATATCTCAAAATTAGATTCTAGGAAACTTTTTGAAATGCTAGTTTATGTCAAAAAATCGTAGTATATTATACACAATTTTATTATAGTTTCGGTCAAAAAATCACATTAAATCGAGGATTGTTCGAAATGCTACGAAGCTATTCAGATCCTATTTATATGTTACTAGGCAATGTTATGATGGAAGTCCATGCAAAACATTGTCTTAAAATAAGATGCTATGAATCGTTTTGAAATACTAGTTTCGCTCAAAAATCGTAGTATATTATACTAAATTTAATACTAGTTTCGGTCAAAAATTAAAAATAAATCGAGGATTGTTTGAAATGCTACGAAATATTTTTGATCCTTTCTATCTGGTACGAGGGAAGGTTATGATGGAAGTCCAAGCAAAAAAATTTATCTCAAAATTAGATTATATGCATCTTTTTGAAATGCTAGTTTAGCTCAAAAAATCGTAGTATATTATACACAATTTCATACTAGTTTTAGTCAAAAAATTATATTAAATTAATGATTGTTCGAAATGCTACTAAAATTTCCAGATCCTTTCTATATGGTACGAGGGAATGTTGTGATGGAAGTCCAACCAAAAAATTATTTCAAAATTAGATTCTATGAAACTTTTTGAACTTCTAGTTTAGTTCAATAAATCGTAGTATATTATACACAAATTTATACTATTTTCGTTCAAATAATCAAATTAAATCGAGGATTGTTCGAAATGATTCGAAACTTTCAGGTCCTTTCTATATGTTACGAGGGAATGTTATGATGGAAGTCCATGCAAAAAATTATCTCAAAATTAGATTCTATGAATCATTTTGAAATACTAGTTTCGGTTAAAAATTTTAGTATATTGTACACAATTTTATACTAGTTTCGGTCAAAAGTCAAATTAAATTGAGGATTGTTCGATATGCTACGAAACTTTTCAAATCCTTTCTGTATGGTACGAGGGAATGTTATGATCGAAGTCCAAGCAAAAAAATATCTCAAAATTAGATTCTAGGAAACTTTTTGAAATGCTAGTTTATGTCAAAAAATCGTAGTATATTATACACAATTTTATTATAGTTTCGGTCAAAAAATCACATTAAATCGAGGATTGTTCGAAATGCTACGAAGCTATTCAGATCCTATTTATATGTTACTAGGCAATGTTATGATGGAAGTCCATGCAAAACATTGTCTTAAAATAAGATGCTATGAATCGTTTTGAAATACTAGTTTCGCTCAAAAATCGTAGTATATTATACTAAATTTAATACTAGTTTCGGTCAAAAATTAAAAATAAATCGAGGATTGTTTGAAATGCTACGAAATTTTTTTGATCCTTTCTATATGGTACGAGGGAAGGTTATGATGGAAGTCCAAGCAAAAAAACTTATCTCAAAATTAGATTATATGCATCTTTTTGAAATGCTAGTTTAGCTCAAAAAATCGTAGTATATTATACACAATTTCATACTAGTTTTGGTCAAAAAATTATATTAAATTAATGATTGTTCGAAATGCTACTAAAATTTTCAGATCCTTTCTATATGGTACGAGGGAATGTTGTGATGGAAGTCCAACCAAAAAATTATTTCAAAATTAGATTCTATGAAACTTTTTGAACTTCTAGTTTAGGTCAATAAATCGTAGTATATTATACACTAATTTATACTATTTTCGGTCAAATAATCAAATTAAATCGAGGATTGTTCGAAATGATACGAAACTTTCAGGTCCTTTCTATATGTTACGAGGGAATGTTATGATGGAAGTCCATGCAACAAATTATCTCAAAATTAGATTCTATGAATCATTTTGAAATACTAGTTTCGGTTAAAAATTTTAGTATATTGTACACAATTTTATACTAGTTTTGGTAAAAAGTCAAATTAAATTGAGGATTGTTCGATATGCTACGAAACTTTTCAAATCCTTTCTGTATGGTACGAGGGAAGGTTATGATGGAAGTCCAAGCAAAAAAATATCTCAAAATTAGATTCTAGGAAACTTTTTGAAATGCTAGTTTATGTCAAAAAATCGTAGTATATTATACACAATTTTATTATAGTTTCGGTCAAAAAATCACATTAAATCGAGGATTGTTCGAAATGCTACGAAGCTATTCAGATCCTATTTATATGTTACTAGGCAATGTTATGATGGAAGTCCATGCAAAACATTGTCTTAAAATAAGATGCTATGAATCGTTTTGAAATACTAGTTTCGCTCAAAAATCGTAGTATATTATACTAAATTTAATACTAGTTTCGGTCAAAAATTAAAAATAAATCGAGGATTGTTTGAAATGCTACGAAATTTTTTTGATCCTTTCTATATGGTACGAGGGAAGGTTATGATGGAAGTCCAAGCAAAAAAACTTATCTCAAAATTAGATTATATGCATCTTTTTGAAATGCTAGTTTAGCTCAAAAAATCGTAGTATATTATACACAATTTCATACTAGTTTTGGTCAAAAAATTATATTAAATTAATGATTGTTCGAAATGCTACTAAAATTTTCAGATCCTTTCTATATGGTACGAGGGAATGTTGTGATGGAAGTCCAACCAAAAAATTATTTCAAAATTAGATTCTATGAAACTTTTTGAACTTCTAGTTTAGGTCAATAAATCGTAGTATATTATACACAAATTTATACTATTTTCGGTCAAATAATCAAATTAAATCGAGGATTGTTCGAAATGATACGAAACTTTCAGGTCCTTTCTATATGTTACGAGGGAATGTTATGATGGAAGTCCATGCAACAAATTATCTCAAAATTAGATTCTATGAATCATTTTGAAATACTAGTTTCGGTTAAAAATTTTAGTATATTGTACACAATTTTATACTAGTTTTGGTCAAAAGTCAAATTAAATTGAGGATTGTTCGATATGCTACGAAACTTTTCAAATCCTTTCTGTATGGTACGAGGGAAGGTTATGATGGAAGTCCAAGCATAAAAATATCTCAAAATTAGATTCTAGGAAACTTTTTGAAATGCTAGTTTATGTCAAAAAATCGTAGTATATTATACACAATTTTATTATAGTTTCGGTCAAAAAATCACATTAAATCGAGGATTGTTCGAAATGCTACGAAGCTATTCAGATCCTATTTATATGTTACTAGGCAATGTTATGATGGAAGTCCATGCAAAACATTGTCTTAAAATAAGATGCTATGAATCGTTTTGAAATACTAGTTTCGCTCAAAAATCGTAGTATATTATACTAAATTTAATACTAGTTTCGGTCAAAAATTAAAAATAAATCGAGGATTGTTTGAAATGCTACGAAATTTTTTTGATCCTTTCTATATGGTACGAGGGAAGGTTATGATGGAAGTCCAAGCAAAAAAACTTATCTCAAAATTAGATTATATGCATCTTTTTGAAATGCTTGTTTAGCTCAAAAAATCGTAGTATATTATACACAATTTCATACTAGTTTTAGTCAAAAAATTATATTAAATTAATGATTGTTCGAAATGCTACTAAAATTTTCAGATCCTTTCTATATGGTACGAGGGAATGTTGTGATGGAAGTCAAACCAAAAAATTATTTCAAAATTAGATTCGATGAAACTTTTTGAACTTCTAGTTTAGGTCAATAAATCGTTGTATATTATACACAAATTTATACTATTTTCAGTCAAATAATCCGATTAAATCGAGGATTGTTCGAAATGATACGAAACTTTCAGGTCCTTTCTATATGTTACGAGGGAATGTTATGATGGAAGTCCATGCAAAAAATTATCTCAAAATTAGATTCTATGAATCTTACTGAAATACTAGTTTCGGTCAAAAATTGTAGTATATTATACACAATTTTATACTAGTTTTGGTCAAAAGTCAAATTAAATTGAGGATTGTTCGATATGCTACGAAACTTTTCAAATCCTTTCTGTATGGTACGAGGGAAGGTTATGATGGAAGTCCAAGCAAAAAAATATCTCAAAATTAGATTCTAGGAAACTTTTTGAAATGCTAGTTTATGTCAAAAAATCGTAGTATATTATACACAATTTTATTATAGTTTCGGTCAAAAAATCACATTAAATCGAGGATTGTTCGAAATGCTACGAAGCTATTCAGATCCTATTTATATGTTACTAGGCAATGTTATGATGGAAGTCCATGCAAAACATTGTCTTAAAATAAGATGCTATGAATCGTTTTGAAATACTAGTTTCGCTCAAAAATCGTAGTATATTATACTAAATTTAATACTAGTTTCGGTCAAAAATTAAAAATAAATCGAGGATTGTTTGAAATGCTACGAAATATTTTTGATCCTTTCTATATGGTACGAGGGAAGGTTATGATGGAAGTCCAAGCAAAAAAACTTATCTCAAAATTAGATTATATGCATCTTTTTGAAATGCTTGTTTAGCTCAAAAAATCGTAGTATATTATACACAATTTCATACTAGTTTTGGTCAAAAAATTATATTAAATTAATGATTGTTCGAAATGCTACTAAAATTTTCAGATCCTTTCTATATGGTACGAGGGAATGTTGTGATGGAAGTCAAACCAAAAAATTATTTCAAAATTAGATTCGATGAAACTTTTTGAACTTCTAGTTTAGGTCAATAAATCGTTGTATATTATACACAAATTTATACTATTTTCGGTCAAATAATCCGATTAAATCGAGGATTGTTCGAAATGATACGAAACTTTCAGGTCCTTTCTATATGTTACGAGGGAATGTTATGATGGAAGTCCATGCAAAAAATTATCTCAAAATTAGATTCTATGAATCTTACTGAAATACTAGTTTCGGTCAAAAATTGTAGTATATTATACACAATTTTATACTAGTTTTGGTCAAAAGTCAAATTAAATTGAGGATTGTTCGATATGCTACGAAACTTTTCAAATCCTTTCTGTATGGTACGAGGGAAGGTTATGATGGAAGTCCAAGCAAAAAAATATCTCAAAATTAGATTCTAGGAAACTTTTTGAAATGCTAGTTTATGTCAAAAAATCGTAGTATATTATACACAATTTTATTATAGTTTCGGTCAAAAAATCACATTAAATCGAGGATTGTTCGAAATGCTACGAAGCTATTCAGATCCTATTTATATGTTACTAGGCAATGTTATGATGGAAGTCCATGCAAAACATTGTCTTAAAATAAGATGCTATGAATCGTTTTGAAATACTAGTTTCGCTCAAAAATCGTAGTATATTATACTAAATTTAATACTAGTTTCGGTCAAAAATTAAAAATAAATCGAGGATTGTTTGAAATGCTACGAAATATTTTTGATCCTTTCTATATGGTACGAGGGAAGGTTATGATGGAAGTCCAAGCAAAAAAACTTATCTCAAAATTAGATTATATGCATCTTTTTGAAATGCTAGTTTAGCTCAAAAAATCGTAGTATATTATACACAATTTCATACTAGTTTTGGTCAAAAAATTATATTAAATTAATGATTGTTCGAAATGCTACTAAAATTTTCAGATCCTTTCTATATGGTACGAGGGAATGTTGTGATGGAAGTCCAACCAAAAAATTATTTCAAAATTAGATTCTATGAAACTTTTTGAACTTCTAGTTTAGGTCAATAAATCGTAGTATATTATACACTAATTTATACTATTTTCGGTCAAATAATCAAATTAAATCGAGGATTGTTCGAAATGATACGAAACTTTCAGGTCCTTTCTATATGTTACGAGGGAATGTTATGATGGAAGTCCATGCAACAAATTATCTCAAAATTAGATTCTATGAATCATTTTGAAATACTAGTTTCGGTTAAAAATTTTAGTATATTGTACACAATTTTATACTAGTTTTGGTCAAAAGTCAAATTAAATTGAGGATTGTTCGATATGCTACGAAACTTTTCAAATCCTTTCTGTATGGTACGAGGGAAGGTTATGATGGAAGTCCAAGCATAAAAATATCTCAAAATTAGATTCTAGGAATGTTTTTGAAATGCTAGTTTATGTCAAAAAATCGTAGTATATTATACACAATTTTATTATAGTTTCGGTCAAAAAATCACATTAAATCGAGGATTGTTCGAAATGCTACGAAGCTATTCAGATCCTATTTATATGTTACTAGGCAATGTTATGATGGAAGTCCATGCAAAACATTGTCTTAAAATAAGATGCTATGAATCGTTTTGAAATACTAGTTTCACTCAAAAATCGTAGTATATTATACTAAATTTAATACTAGTTTCGGTCAAAAATTAAAAATAAATCGAGGATTGTTTGAAATGCTACGAAATTTTTTTGATCCTTTCTATATGGTACGAGGGAAGGTTATGATGGAAGTCCAAGCAAAAAAACTTATCTCAAAATTAGATTATATGCATCTTTTTGAAATGCTAGTTTAGCTCAAAAAATCGTAGTATATTATACACAATTTCATACTAGTTTTGGTCAAAAAATTATATTAAATTAATGATTGTTCGAAATGCTACTAAAATTTCCAGATCCTTTCTATATGGTACGAGGGAATGTTGTGATGGAAGTCCAACCAAAAAATTATTTCAAAATTAGATTCTATGAAACTTTTTGAACTTCTAGTATAGGTCAATAAATTGTAGTATATTATACACAAATTTATACTATTTTCGGTCAAATAATCAAATTAAATCGAGGATTGTTCGAAATGATACGAAACTTTCAGGTCCTTTCTATATGTTACGAGGGAATGTTATGATGGAAGTCCATGCAAAAAATTATCTCAAAATTAGATTCTATGAATCATTTTGAAATACTAGTTTCGGTTAAAAATTTTAGTATATTGTACACAATTTTATACTAGTTTTGGTCAAAAGTCAAATTAAATTGAGGATTGTTCGATATGCTACGAAAATTTTCAAATCCTTTCTGTATGGTACGAGGGAAGGTTATGATGGAAGTCCAAGCAAAAAAATATCTCAAAATTAGATTCTAGGAAACTTTTTGAAATGCTAGTTTATGTCAAAAAATCGTAGTATATTATACACAATTTTATTATAGTTTCGGTCAAAAAATCACATTAAATCGAGGATTGTTCGAAATGCTACGAAGCTATTCAGATCCTATTTATATGTTACTAGGCAATGTTATGATGGAAGTCCATGCAAAACATTGTCTTAAAATAAGATGCTATGAATCGTTTTGAAATACTAGTTTCGCTCAAAAATCGTAGTATATTATACACAATTTTATACTAGTTTCGGTCAAAAATTAAAAATAAATCGAGGATTGTTTGAAATGCTACGAAATATTTTTGATCCTTTCTATATGGTACGAGGGAAGGTTATGATGGAAGTCCAAGCAAAAAAACTTATCTCAAAATTAGATTATATGCATCTTTTTGAAATGCTAGTTTAGCTCAAAAAATCGTAGTATATTATACACAATTTCATACTAGTTTTGGTCAAAAAATTATATTAAATTAATGATTGTTCGAAATGCTACTAAAATTTTCAGATCCTTTCTATATGGTACGAGGGAATGTTGTGATGGAAGTCCAACCAAAAAATTATTTCAAAATTAGATTCTATGAAACTTTTTGAACTTCTAGTTTAGGTCAATAAATCGTAGTATATTATACACTAATTTATACTATTTTCGGTCAAATAATCAAATTAAATCGAGGATTGTTCGAAATGATACGAAACTTTCAGGTCCTTTCTATATGTTACGAGGGAATGTTATGATGGAAGTCCATGCAACAAATTATCTCAAAATTAGATTCTATGAATCATTTTGAAATACTAGTTTCGGTTAAAAATTTTAGTATATTGTACACAATTTTATACTAGTTTTGGTCAAAAGTCAAATTAAATTGAGGATTGTTCGATATGCTACGAAACTTTTCAAATCCTTTCTGTATGGTACGAGGGAAGGTTATGATGGAAGTCTAAGCATAAAAATATCTCAAAATTAGATTCTAGGAAACTTTTTGAAATGCTAGTTTATGTCAAAAAATCGTAGTATATTATACACAATTTTATTATAGTTTCGGTCAAAAAATCACATTAAATCGAGGATTGTTCGAAATGCTACGAAGCTATTCAGATCCTATTTATATGTTACTAGGCAATGTTATGATGGAAGTCCATGCAAAACATTGTCTTAAAATAAGATGCTATGAATCGTTTTGAAATACTAGTTTCGCTCAAAAATCGTAGTATATTATACTAAATTTAATACTAGTTTCGGTCAAAAATTAAAAATAAATCGAGGATTGTTTGAAATGCTACGAAATTTTTTTGATCCTTTCTATATGGTACGAGGGAAGGTTATGATGGAAGTCCAAGCAAAAAAACTTATCTCAAAATTAGATTATATGCATCTTTTTGAAATGCTAGTTTAGCTCAAAAAATCGTAGTATATTATACACAATTTCATACTAGTTTTGGTCAAAAAATTATATTAAATTAATGATTGTTCGAAATGCTACTAAAATTTTCAGATCCTTTCTATATGGTACGAGGGAATGTTGTGATGGAAGTCCAACCAAAAAATTATTTCAAAATTAGATTCTATGAAACTTTTTGAACTTCTAGTTTAGGTCAATAAATCGTAGTATATTATACACAAATTTATACTATTTTCGGTCAAATAATCAAATTAAATCGAGGATTGTTCGAAATGATACGAAACTTTCAGGTCCTTTCTATATGTTACGAGGGAATGTTATGATGGAAGTCCATGCAACAAATTATCTCAAAATTAGATTCTATGAATCATTTTGAAATACTAGTTTCGGTTAAAAATTTTAGTATATTGTACACAATTTTATACTAGTTTTGGTCAAAAGTCAAATTAAATTGAGGATTGTTCGATATGCTACGAAACTTTTCAAATCCTTTCTGTATGGTACGAGGGAAGGTTATGATGGAAGTCCAAGCATAAAAATATCTCAAAATTAGATTCTAGGAAACTTTTTGAAATGCTAGTTTATGTCAAAAAATCGTAGTATATTATACACAATTTTATTATAGTTTCGGTCAAAAAATCACATTAAATCGAGGATTGTTCGAAATGCTACGAAGCTATTCAGATCCTATTTATATGTTACTAGGCAATGTTATGATGGAAGTCCATGCAAAACATTGTCTTAAAATAAGATGCTATGAATCGTTTTGAAATACTAGTTTCGCTCAAAAATCGTAGTATATTATACTAAATTTAATACTAGTTTCGGTCAAAAATTAAAAATAAATCGAGGATTGTTTGAAATGCTACAAAATTTTTTTGATCCTTTCTATATGGTACGAGGGAAGGTTATGATGGAAGTCCAAGCAAAAAAACTTATCTCAAAATTAGATTATATGCATCTTTTTGAAATGCTTGTTTAGCTCAAAAAATCGTAGTATATTATACACAATTTCATACTAGTTTTGGTCAAAAAATTATATTAAATTAATGATTGTTCGAAATGATACTAAAATTTTCAGATCCTTTCTATATGGTACGAGGGAATGTTGTGATGGAAGTCCAACCAAAAAATTATTTCAAAATTAGATTCTATGAAACTTTTTGAACTTCTAGTTTAGGTCAATAAATCGTAGTATATTATACACTAATTTATACTATTTTCGGTCAAATAATCAAATTAAATCGAGGATTGTTCGAAATGATACGAAACTTTCAGGTCCTTTCTATATGTTACGAGGGAATGTTATGATGGAAGTCCATGCAACAAATTATCTCAAAATTAGATTCTATGAATCATTTTGAAATACTAGTTTCGGTTAAAAATTTTAGTATATTGTACACAATTTTATACTAGTTTTGGTCAAAAGTCAAATTAAATTGAGGATTGTTCGATATGCTACGAAACTTTTCAAATCCTTTCTGTATGGTACGAGGGAAGGTTATGATGGAAGTCCAAGCATAAAAATATCTCAAAATTAGATTCTAGGAAACTTTTTGAAATGCTAGTTTATGTCAAAAAATCGTAGTATATTATACACAATTTTATTATAGTTTCGGTTAAAAAATCACATTAAATCGAGGATTGTTCGAAATGCTACGAAGCTATTCAGATCCTATTTATATGTTACTAGGCAATGTTATGATGGAAGTCCATGCAAAACATTGTCTTAAAATAAGATGCTATGAATCGTTTTGAAATACTAGTTTCGCTCAAAAATCGTAGTATATTATACTAAATTTAATACTAGTTTCGGTCAAATATTAAAAATAAATCGAGGATTGTTTGAAATGCTACGAAATTTTTTTGATCCTTTCTATATGGTACGAGGGAAGGTTATGATGGAAGTCCAAGCAAAAAAACTTATCTCAAAATTAGATTATATGCATCTTTTTGAAATGCTAGTTTAGCTCAAAAAATCGTAGTATATTATACACAATTTCATACTAGTTTTGGTCAAAAAATTATATTAAATTAATGATTGTTCGAAATGCTACTAAAATTTTCAGATCCTTTCTATATGGTACGAGGGAATGTTGTGATGGAAGTCCAACCAAAAAATTATTTCAAAATTAGATTCTATGAAACTTTTTGAACTTCTAGTTTAGGTCAATAAATCGTAGTATATTATACACAAATTTATACTATTTTCGGTCAAATAATCAAATTAAATCGAGGATTGTTCGAAATGATACGAAACTTTCAGGTCCTTTCTATATGTTACGAGGGAATGTTATGATGGAAGTCCATGCAACAAATTATCTCAAAATTAGATTCTATGAATCATTTTGAAATACTAGTTTCGGTTAAAAATTTTAGTATATTGTACACAATTTTATACTAGTTTTGGTCAAAAGTCAAATTAAATTGAGGATTGTTCGATATGCTACGAAACTTTTCAAATCCTTTCTGTATGGTACGAGGGAAGGTTATGATGGAAGTCCAAGCATAAAAATATCTCAAAATTAGATTCTAGGAATGTTTTTGAAATGCTAGTTTATGTCAAAAAATCGTAGTATATTATACACAATTTTATTATAGTTTCGGTCAAAAAATCACATTAAATCGAGGATTGTTCGAAATGCTACGAAGCTATTCAGATCCTATTTATATGTTACTAGGCAATGTTATGATGGAAGTCCATGCAAAACATTGTCTTAAAATAAGATGCTATGAATCGTTTTGAAATACTAGTTTCACTCAAAAATCGTAGTATATTATACTAAATTTAATACTAGTTTCGGTCAAAAATTAAAAATAAATCGAGGATTGTTTGAAATGCTACGAAATTTTTTTGATCCTTTCTATATGGTACGAGGGAAGGTTATGATGGAAGTCCAAGCAAAAAAACTTATCTCAAAATTAGATTATATGCATCTTTTTGAAATGCTAGTTTAGCTCAAAAAATCGTAGTATATTATACACAATTTCATACTAGTTTTGGTCAAAAAATTATATTAAATTAATGATTGTTCGAAATGCTACTAAAATTTCCAGATCCTTTCTATATGGTACGAGGGAATGTTGTGATGGAAGTCCAACCAAAAAATTATTTCAAAATTAGATTCTATGAAACTTTTTGAACTTCTAGTATAGGTCAATAAATTGTAGTATATTATACACAAATTTATACTATTTTCGGTCAAATAATCAAATTAAATCGAGGATTGTTCGAAATGATACGAAACTTTCAGGTCCTTTCTATATGTTACGAGGGAATGTTATGATGGAAGTCCATGCAAAAAATTATCTCAAAATTAGATTCTATGAATCATTTTGAAATACTAGTTTCGGTTAAAAATTTTAGTATATTGTACACAATTTTATACTAGTTTTGGTCAAAAGTCAAATTAAATTGAGGATTGTTCGATATGCTACGAAAATTTTCAAATCCTTTCTGTATGGTACGAGGGAAGGTTATGATGGAAGTCCAAGCAAAAAAATATCTCAAAATTAGATTCTAGGAAACTTTTTGAAATGCTAGTTTATGTCAAAAAATCGTAGTATATTATACACAATTTTATTATAGTTTCGGTCAAAAAATCACATTAAATCGAGGATTGTTCGAAATGCTACGAAGCTATTCAGATCCTATTTATATGTTACTAGGCAATGTTATGATGGAAGTCCATGCAAAACATTGTCTTAAAATAAGATGCTATGAATCGTTTTGAAATACTAGTTTCGCTCAAAAATCGTAGTATATTATACACAATTTTATACTAGTTTCGGTCAAAAATTAAAAATAAATCGAGGATTGTTTGAAATGCTACGAAATATTTTTGATCCTTTCTATATGGTACGAGGGAAGGTTATGATGGAAGTCCAAGCAAAAAAACTTATCTCAAAATTAGATTATATGCATCTTTTTGAAATGCTAGTTTAGCTCAAAAAATCGTAGTATATTATACACAATTTCATACTAGTTTTGGTCAAAAAATTATATTAAATTAATGATTGTTCGAAATGCTACTAAAATTTTCAGATCCTTTCTATATGGTACGAGGGAATGTTGTGATGGAAGTCCAACCAAAAAATTATTTCAAAATTAGATTCTATGAAACTTTTTGAACTTCTAGTTTAGGTCAATAAATCGTAGTATATTATACACTAATTTATACTATTTTCGGTCAAATAATCAAATTAAATCGAGGATTGTTCGAAATGATACGAAACTTTCAGGTCCTTTCTATATGTTACGAGGGAATGTTATGATGGAAGTCCATGCAACAAATTATCTCAAAATTAGATTCTATGAATCATTTTGAAATACTAGTTTCGGTTAAAAATTTTAGTATATTGTACACAATTTTATACTAGTTTTGGTCAAAAGTCAAATTAAATTGAGGATTGTTCGATATGCTACGAAACTTTTCAAATCCTTTCTGTATGGTACGAGGGAAGGTTATGATGGAAGTCTAAGCATAAAAATATCTCAAAATTAGATTCTAGGAAACTTTTTGAAATGCTAGTTTATGTCAAAAAATCGTAGTATATTATACACAATTTTATTATAGTTTCGGTCAAAAAATCACATTAAATCGAGGATTGTTCGAAATGCTACGAAGCTATTCAGATCCTATTTATATGTTACTAGGCAATGTTATGATGGAAGTCCATGCAAAACATTGTCTTAAAATAAGATGCTATGAATCGTTTTGAAATACTAGTTTCGCTCAAAAATCGTAGTATATTATACTAAATTTAATACTAGTTTCGGTCAAAAATTAAAAATAAATCGAGGATTGTTTGAAATGCTACGAAATTTTTTTGATCCTTTCTATATGGTACGAGGGAAGGTTATGATGGAAGTCCAAGCAAAAAAACTTATCTCAAAATTAGATTATATGCATCTTTTTGAAATGCTAGTTTAGCTCAAAAAATCGTAGTATATTATACACAATTTCATACTAGTTTTGGTCAAAAAATTATATTAAATTAATGATTGTTCGAAATGCTACTAAAATTTTCAGATCCTTTCTATATGGTACGAGGGAATGTTGTGATGGAAGTCCAACCAAAAAATTATTTCAAAATTAGATTCTATGAAACTTTTTGAACTTCTAGTTTAGGTCAATAAATCGTAGTATATTATACACAAATTTATACTATTTTCGGTCAAATAATCAAATTAAATCGTGGATTGTTCGAAATGATACGAAACTTTCAGGTCCTTTCTATATGTTACGAGGGAATGTTATGATGGAAGTCCATGCAACAAATTATCTCAAAATTAGATTCTATGAATCATTTTGAAATACTAGTTTCGGTTAAAAATTTTAGTATATTGTACACAATTTTATACTAGTTTTGGTCAAAAGTCAAATTAAATTGAGGATTGTTCGATATGCTACGAAACTTTTCAAATCCTTTCTGTATGGTACGAGGGAAGGTTATGATGGAAGTCCAAGCATAAAAATATCTCAAAATTAGATTCTAGGAAACTTTTTGAAATGCTAGTTTATGTCAAAAAATCGTAGTATATTATACACAATTTTATTATAGTTTCGGTCAAAAAATCACATTAAATCGAGGATTGTTCGAAATGCTACGAAGCTATTCAGATCCTATTTATATGTTACTAGGCAATGTTATGATGGAAGTCCATGCAAAACATTGTCTTAAAATAAGATGCTATGAATCGTTTTGAAATACTAGTTTCGCTCAAAAATCGTAGTATATTATACTAAATTTAATACTAGTTTCGGTCAAAAATTAAAAATAAATCGAGGATTGTTTGAAATGCTACAAAATTTTTTTGATCCTTTCTATATGGTACGAGGGAAGGTTATGATGGAAGTCCAAGCAAAAAAACTTATCTCAAAATTAGATTATATGCATCTTTTTGAAATGCTTGTTTAGCTCAAAAAATCGTAGTATATTATACACAATTTCATACTAGTTTTGGTCAAAAAATTATATTAAATTAATGATTGTTCGAAATGATACTAAAATTTTCAGATCCTTTCTATATGGTACGAGGGAATGTTGTGATGGAAGTCCAACCAAAAAATTATTTCAAAATTAGATTCTATGAAACTTTTTGAACTTCTAGTTTAGGTCAATAAATCGTAGTATATTATACACTAATTTATACTATTTTCGGTCAAATAATCAAATTAAATCGAGGATTGTTCGAAATGATACGAAACTTTCAGGTCCTTTCTATATGTTACGAGGGAATGTTATGATGGAAGTCCATGCAACAAATTATCTCAAAATTAGATTCTATGAATCATTTTGAAATACTAGTTTCGGTTAAAAATTTTAGTATATTGTACACAATTTTATACTAGTTTTGGTCAAAAGTCAAATTAAATTGAGGATTGTTCGATATGCTACGAAACTTTTCAAATCCTTTCTGTATGGTACGAGGGAAGGTTATGATGGAAGTCCAAGCATAAAAATATCTCAAAATTAGATTCTAGGAAACTTTTTGAAATGCTAGTTTATGTCAAAAAATCGTAGTATATTATACACAATTTTATTATAGTTTCGGTTAAAAAATCACATTAAATCGAGGATTGTTCGAAATGCTACGAAGCTATTCAGATCCTATTTATATGTTACTAGGCAATGTTATGATGGAAGTCCATGCAAAACATTGTCTTAAAATAAGATGCTATGAATCGTTTTGAAATACTAGTTTCGCTCAAAAATCGTAGTATATTATACTAAATTTAATACTAGTTTCGGTCAAATATTAAAAATAAATCGAGGATTGTTTGAAATGCTACGAAATTTTTTTGATCCTTTCTATATGGTACGAGGGAAGGTTATGATGGAAGTCCAAGCAAAAAAACTTATCTCAAAATTAGATTATATGCATCTTTTTGAAATGCTAGTTTAGCTCAAAAAATCGTAGTATATTATACACAATTTCATACTAGTTTTGGTCAAAAAATTATATTAAATTAATGATTGTTCGAAATGCTACTAAAATTTTCAGATCCTTTCTATATGGTACGAGGGAATGTTGTGATGGAAGTCCAACCAAAAAATTATTTCAAAATTAGATTCTATGAAACTTTTTGAACTTCTAGTTTAGGTCAATAAATCGTAGTATATTATACACAAATTTATACTATTTTCGGTCAAATAATCAAATTAAATCGAGGATTGTTCGAAATGATACGAAACTTTCAGGTCCTTTCTATATGTTACGAGGGAATGTTATGATGGAAGTCCATGCAACAAATTATCTCAAAATTAGATTCTATGAATCATTTTGAAATACTAGTTTCGGTTAAAAATTTTAGTATATTGTACACAATTTTATACTAGTTTTGGTCAAAAGTCAAATTAAATTGAGGATTGTTCGATATGCTACGAAACTTTTCAAATCCTTTCTGTATGGTACGAGGGAAGGTTATGATGGAAGTCCAAGCATAAAAATATCTCAAAATTAGATTCTAGGAAACTTTTTGAAATGCTAGTTTATGTCAAAAAATCGTAGTATATTATACACAATTTTATTATAGTTTCGGTCAAAAAATCACATTAAATCGAGGATTGTTCGAAATGCTACGAAGCTATTCAGATCCTATTTATATGTTACTAGGCAATGTTATGATGGAAGTCCATGCAAAACATTGTCTTAAAATAAGATGCTATGAATCGTTTTGAAATACTAGTTTCGCTCAAAAATCGTAGTATATTATACTAAATTTAATACTAGTTTCGGTCAAAAATTAAAAATAAATCGAGGATTGTTTGAAATGCTACGAAATTTTTTTGATCCTTTCTATATGGTACGAGGGAAGGTTATGATGGAAGTCCAAGCAAAAAAACTTATCTCAAAATTAGATTATATGCATCTTTTTGAAATGCTTGTTTAGCTCAAAAAATCGTAGTATATTATACACAATTTCATACTAGTTTTAGTCAAAAAATTATATTAAATTAATGATTGTTCGAAATGCTACTAAAATTTTCAGATCCTTTCTATATGGTACGAGGGAATGTTGTGATGGAAGTCAAACCAAAAAATTATTTCAAAATTAGATTCGATGAAACTTTTTGAACTTCTAGTTTAGGTCAATAAATCGTTGTATATTATACACAAATTTATACTATTTTCAGTCAAATAATCCGATTAAATCGAGGATTGTTCGAAATGATACGAAACTTTCAGGTCCTTTCTATATGTTACGAGGGAATGTTATGATGGAAGTCCATGCAAAAAATTATCTCAAAATTAGATTCTATGAATCTTACTGAAATACTAGTTTCGGTCAAAAATTGTAGTATATTATACACAATTTTATACTAGTTTTGGTCAAAAGTCAAATTAAATTGAGGATTGTTCGATATGCTACGAAACTTTTCAAATCCTTTCTGTATGGTACGAGGGAAGGTTATGATGGAAGTCCAAGCAAAAAAATATCTCAAAATTTGATTCTAGGAAACTTTTTGAAATGCTAGTTTATGTCAAAAAATAGTAGTATATTATACACAATTTTATTATAGTTTCGGTCAAAAAATCACATTAAATCGAGGATTGTTCGAAATGCTACGAAGCTATTCAGATCCTATTTATATGTTACTAGGCAATGTTATGATGGAAGTCCATGCAAAACATTGTCTTAAAATAAGATGCTATGAATCGTTTTGAAATACTAGTTTCGCTCAAAAATCGTAGTATATTATACTAAATTTAATACTAGTTTCGGTCAAAAATTAAAAATAAATCGAGGATTGTTTGAAATGCTACGAAATTTTTTTGATCCTTTCTATATGGTACGAGGGAAGGTTATGATGGAAGTCCAAGCAAAAAAACTTATCTCAAAATTAGATTATATGCATCTTTTTGAAATGCTAGTTTAGCTCAAAAAATCGTAGTATATTATACACAATTTCATACTAGTTTTGGTCAAAAAATTATATTAAATTAATGATTGTTCGAAATGCTACTAAAATTTTCAGATCCTTTCTATATGGTACGAGGGAATGTTGTGATAGAAGTCCAACCAAAAAATTATTTCAAAATTAGATTCTATGAAACTTTTTGAACTTCTAGTTTAGGTCAATAAATCGTAGTATATTATACACAAATTTATACTATTTTCGGTCAAATAATCAAATTAAATCGAGGATTGTTCGAAATGATACGAAACTTTCAGGTCCTTTCTATATGTTACGAGGGAATGTTATGATGGAAGTCCATGCAACAAATTATCTCAAAATTAGATTCTATGAATCATTTTGAAATACTAGTTTCGGTTAAAAATTTTAGTATATTGTACACAATTTTATACTAGTTTTGGTCAAAAGTCAAATTAAATTGAGGATTGTTCGATATGCTACGAAACTTTTCAAATCCTTTCTGTATGGTACGAGGGAAGGTTATGATGGAAGTCCAAGCATAAAAATATCTCAAAATTAGATTCTAGGAATGTTTTTGAAATGCTAGTTTATGTCAAAAAATCGTAGTATATTATACACAATTTTATTATAGTTTCGGTCAAAAAATCACATTAAATCGAGGATTGTTCGAAATGCTACGAAGCTATTCAGATCCTATTTATATGTTACTAGGCAATGTTATGATGGAAGTCCATGCAAAACATTGTCTTAAAATAAGATGCTATGAATCGTTTTGAAATACTAGTTTCGCTCAAAAATCGTAGTATATTATACACAATTTTATACTAGTTTCGGTCAAAAATTAAAAATAAATCGAGGATTGTTTGAAATGCTACGAAATATTTTTGATCCTTTCTATATGGTACGAGGGAAGGTTATGATGGAAGTCCAAGCAAAAAAACTTATCTCAAAATTAGATTATATGCATCTTTTTGAAATGCTAGTTTAGCTCAAAAAATCGTAGTATATTATACACAATTTCATACTAGTTTTGGTCAAAAAATTATATTAAATTAATGATTGTTCGAAATGCTACTAAAATTTTCAGATCCTTTCTATATGGTACGAGGGAATGTTGTGATGGAAGTCCCACCAAAAAATTATTTCAAAATTAGATTCTATGAAACTTTTTGAACTTCTAGTTTAGGTCAATAAATCGTAGTATATTATACACAAATTTATACTATTTTCGGTCAAATAATCAAATTAAATCGAGGATTGTTCGAAATGATACGAAACTTTCAGGTCCTTTCTATATGTTACGAGGGAATGTTATGATGGAAGTCCATGCAAAAAATTATCTCAAAATTAGATTCTATGAATCATTTTGAAATACTAGTTTCGGTTAAAAAATTTAGTATATTGTACACAATTTTATACTAGTTTTGGTCAAAAGTCAAATTAAATTGAGGATTGTTCGATATGCTACGAAACTTTTCAAATCCTTTCTGTATGGTACGAGGGAAGGTTATGATGGAAGTCCAAGCAAAAAAATATCTCAAAATTAGATTCTAGGAAACTTTTTGAAATGCTAGTTTATGTCAAAAAATCGTAGTATATTATACACAATTTTATTATAGTTTCGGTCAAAAAATCACATTAAATCGAGGATTGTTCGAAATGCTACGAAGCTTTTCAGATCCTATTTATATGTTACTAGGCAATGTTATGATGGAAGTCCATGCAAAACATTGTCTTAAAATAAGATGCTATGAATCGTTTTGAAATACTAGTTTCGCTCAAAAATCGTAGTATATTATACACAATTTTATACTAGTTTCGGTCAAAAATTAAAAATAAATCGAGGATTGTTTGAAATGCTACGAAATATTTTTGATCCTTTCTATATGGTACGAGGGAAGGTTATGATGGAAGTCCAAGCAAAAAAACTTATCTCAAAATTAGATTATATGCATCTTTTTGAAATGCTAGTTTAGCTCAAAAAATCGTAGTATATTATACACAATTTCATACTAGTTTTGGTCAAAAAATTATATTAAATTAATGATTGTTCGAAATGCTACTAAAATTTTCAGATCCTTTCTATATGGTACGAGGGAATGTTGTGATGGAAGTCCAACCAAAAAATTATTTCAAAATTAGATTCGATGAAACTTTTTGAACTTCTAGTTTAGGTCAACAAATCGTTGTATATTATACAGAAATTTATACTATTTTCAGTCAAATAATCCAATTAAATCGAGGATTGTTCGAAATGATACGAAACTTTCAGGTCCTTTCTATATGTTACGAGAGAATGTTATGATGGAAGTCCATGCAAAAAATTATCTCAAAATTAGATTCTATGAATCATTTTGAAATACTAGTTTCGGTTAAAATTTTTAGTATATTGTACACAATTTTATACTAGTTTTGGTCAAAAGTCAAATTAAATTGAGGATTGTTCGATATGCTACGAAACTTTTCAAATCCTTTCTGTATGGTACGAGGGAAGGTTATGATGGAAGTCCAAGCAAAAAAATATCTCAAAATTAGATTCTAGGAAACTTTTTGAAATGCTAGTTTATGTCAAAAAATCGTAGTATATTATACACAATTTTATTATAGTTTCGGTCAAAAAATCACATTAAATCGAGGATTGTTCGAAATGCTACGAAGCTTTTCAGATCCTATTTATATGTTACTAGGCAATGTTATGATGGAAGTCCATGCAAAACATTGTCTTAAAATAAGATGCTATGAATCGTTTTGAAATACTAGTTTCGCTCAAAAATCGTAGTATATTATACACAATTTTATACTAGTTTCGGTCAAAAATTAAAAATAAATCGAGGATTGTTTGAAATGCTACGAAATATTTTTGATCCTTTCTATATGGTACGAGGGAAGGTTATGATGGAAGTCCAAGCAAAAAAACTTATCTCAAAATTAGATTATATGCATCTTTTTGAAATGCTAGTTTAGCTCAAAAAATCGTAGTATATTATACTCAATTTCATACTAGTTTTGGTCAAAAAATTATATTAAATTAATGATTCTTCGAAATGCTACTAAAATTTTCAGATCCTTTCTATATGGTACGAGGGAATGTTGTGATGGAAGTCCAACCAAAAAATTATTTCAAAATTAGATTCTATGAAACTTTTTGAACTTCTAGTTTAGGTCAATAAATCGTAGTATATTATACACAAATTTATACTATTTTCGGTCAAATAATCAAATTAAATCGAGGATTGTTCGAAATGATACGAAACTTTCAGGTCCTTTCTATATGTTACGAGGGAATGTTATGATGGAAGTCCATGCAAAAAATTATCTCAAAATTAGATTCTATGAATCTTTTTGAAATACTAGTTTCGGTTTAAAATTGTAGTATATTGTACACAATTTTATACTAGTTTTGGTCAAAAGTCAAATTAAATTGAGGATTGTTCGATATGCTACGAAACTTTTCAAATCCTTTCTGTATGGTACGAGGGAAGGTTATGATGGAAGTCCAAGCAAAAAAATATCTCAAAATTAGATTCTAGGAAACTTTTTGAAATGCTAGTTTATGTCAAAAAATCGTAGTATATTATACACAATTTTATTATAGTTTCGGTCAAAAAATCACATTGAATCGAGGATTGTTCGAAATGCTACGAAGCTTTTCAGATCCTATTTATATGTTACTAGGTAATGTTATGATGGAAGTCCATGCAAAACATTGTCTTAAAATAAGATGCTATGAATCGTTTTGAAATACTAGTTTCGCTCAAAAATCGTAGTATATTATACTCAATTTTATACTAGTTTCGGTCAAATATTAAAAATAAATCGAGGATTGTTTGAAATGCTACGAAATATTTTTGATCCTTTCTATATGGTATGAGGGAAGGTTATGATGGAAGTCCAAGCAAAAAAACTTATCTCAAAATTAGATTATATGCATCTTTTTGAAATGCTAGTTTAGCTCAAAAAATCATAGTATATTATACACAATTTCATACTAGTTTTGGTCAAAAAATTATATTAAATTAATGATTGTTCGAAATGCTACTAAAATTTTCAGATCCTTTCTATATGGTACGAGGGAATGTTGTGATGGAAGTCCAACCAAAAAATTATTTCAAAATTAGATTCTATGAAACTTTTTGAACTTCTAGTTTAGGTCAATAAATCGTAGTATATTATACACAAATTTATACTATTTTCGGTCAAATAATCAAATTAAATCGAGGATTGTTCGAAATGATACGAAACTTTCAGGTCCTTTCTATATGTTACGAGGGAATGTTATGATGGAAGTCCATGCAAAAAATTATCTCAAAATTAGATTCTATGAATCTTTTTGAAATACTAGTTTCGGTTAAAAATTGTAGTATATTATACACAATTTTATACTAGTTTTGGTCAAAAGTCAAATTAAATTGAGGATTGTTCGATATGCTACGAAACTTTTCAAATCCTTTCTGTATGGTACGAGGGAAGGTTATGATGGAAGTCCAAGCAAAAAAATATCTCAAAATTAGATTCTAGGAAACTTTTTGAAATGCTAGTTTATGTCAAAAAATCGTAGTATATTATACACAATTTTATTATAGTTTCGGTCAAAAAATCACATTATATCGAGGATTGTTCGAAATGCTACGAAGCTTTTCAGATCCTATTTATATGTTACTAGGTAATATTATGATGGAAGTCCATGCAAAACATTGTCTTAAAATAAGATGCTATGAATCGTTTTGAAATACTAGTTTTGCTCAAAAATCGTAGTATATTATACTCAATTTTATACTAGTTTCGGTCAAAAATTAAAAATAAATCGAGGATTGTTTGAAATGCTACGAAATATTTTTGATCCTTTCTATATGGTACGAGGGAAGGTTATGATGGAAGTCCAAGCAAAAAAACTTATCTCAAAATTAGATTATATGCATCTTTTTGAAATGCTAGTTTAGCTCAAAAAATCGTAGTATATTATACTCAATTTCATACTAGTTTTGGTCAAAAAATTATATTAAATTAATGATTCTTCGAAATGCTACTAAAATTTTCAGATCCTTTCTATATGGTACGAGGGAATGTTGTGATGGAAGTCCAACCAAAAAATTATTTCAAAATTAGATTCTATGAAACTTTTTGAACTTCTAGTTTAGGTCAATAAATCGTAGTATATTATACACAAATTTATACTATTTTCGGTCAAATAATCAAATTAAATCGAGGATTGTTCGAAATGATACGAAACTTTCAGGTCCTTTCTATATGTTACGAGGGAATGTTATGATGGAAGTCCATGCAAAAAATTATCTCAAAATTAGATTCTATGAATCTTTTTGAAATACTAGTTTCGGTTTAAAATTGTAGTATATTGTACACAATTTTATACTAGTTTTGGTCAAAAGTCAAATTAAATTGAGGATTGTTCGATATGCTACGAAACTTTTCAAATCCTTTCTGTATGGTACGAGGGAAGGTTATGATGGAAGTCCAAGCAAAAAAATATCTCAAAATTAGATTCTAGGAAACTTTTTGAAATGCTAGTTTATGTCAAAAAATCGTAGTATATTATACACAATTTTATTATAGTTTCGGTCAAAAAATCACATTGAATCGAGGATTGTTCGAAATGCTACGAAGCTTTTCAGATCCTATTTATATGTTACTAGGTAATGTTATGATGGAAGTCCATGCAAAACATTGTCTTAAAATAAGATGCTATGAATCGTTTTGAAATACTAGTTTCGCTCAAAAATCGTAGTATATTATACTCAATTTTATACTAGTTTCGGTCAAATATTAAAAATAAATCGAGGATTGTTTGAAATGCTACGAAATATTTTTGATCCTTTCTATATGGTATGAGGGAAGGTTATGATGGAAGTCCAAGCAAAAAAACTTATCTCAAAATTAGATTATATGCATCTTTTTGAAATGCTAGTTTAGCTCAAAAAATCATAGTATATTATACACAATTTCATACTAGTTTTGGTCAAAAAATTATATTAAATTAATGATTGTTCGAAATGCTACTAAAATTTTCAGATCCTTTCTATATGGTACGAGGGAATGTTGTGATGGAAGTCCAACCAAAAAATTATTTCAAAATTAGATTCTATGAAACTTTTTGAACTTCTAGTTTAGGTCAATAAATCGTAGTATATTATACACAAATTTATACTATTTTCGGTCAAATAATCAAATTAAATCGAGGATTGTTCGAAATGATACGAAACTTTCAGGTCCTTTCTATATGTTACGAGGGAATGTTATGATGGAAGTCCATGCAAAAAATTATCTCAAAATTAGATTCTATGAATCTTTTTGAAATACTAGTTTCGGTTAAAAATTGTAGTATATTATACACAATTTTATACTAGTTTTGGTCAAAAGTCAAATTAAATTGAGGATTGTTCGATATGCTACGAAACTTTTCAAATCCTTTTTGTATGGTACGAGGGAAGGTTATGATGGAAGTCCAAGCAAAAAAATATCTCAAAATTAGATTCTAGGAAACTTTTTGAAATGCTAGTTTATGTCAAAAAATCGTAGTATATTATACACAATTTTATTATAGTTTCGGTCAAAAAATCACATTATATCGAGGATTGTTCGAAATGCTACGAAGCTTTTCAGATCCTATTTATATGTTACTAGGTAATATTATGATGGAAGTCCATGCAAAACATTGTCTTAAAATAAGATGCTATGAATCGTTTTGAAATACTAGTTTTGCTCAAAAATCGTAGTATATTATACTCAATTTTATACTAGTTTCGGTCAAAAATTAAAAATAAATCGAGGATTGTTTGAAATGCTACGAAATATTTTTGATCCTTTCTATATGGTATGAGGGAAGGTTATGATGGAAGTCCAAGCAAAAAAACTTATCTCAAAATTAGATTATATGCATCTTTTTGAAATGCTAGTTTAGCTCAAAAAATCATAGTATATTATACACAATTTCATACTAGTTTTGGTCAAAAAATTATATTAAATTAATGATTGTTCGAAATGCTACTAAAATTTTCAGATCCTTTCTATATGGTACAAGGGAATGTTGTGATGGAAGTCCAACCAAAAAATTATTTCAAAATTAGATTCTATGAAACTTTTTGAACTTCTAGTTTAGGTCAATAAATCGTAGTATATTATACACAAATTTATACTATTTTCGGTCAAATAATCCAATTAAATCGAGGATTGTTCGAAATGATACGAAACTTTCAGGTCCTTTCTATATGTTACGAGGGAATGTTATGATGGAAGTCCATGCAAAAAATTATCTCAAAATTAGATTCTATGAATCTTTTTGAAATACTAGTTTCGGTTAAAAATTGAAGTATATTATACACAATTTTATACTAGTTTTGGGCAAAAGTCAAATTAAATTGAGGATTGTTCGATATGCTAAGAAACTTTTCAAATCCTTTTTGTATGGTACGAGGGAAGGTTATGATGGAAGTCCAAGCAAAAAAATATCTCAAAATTAGATTCTAGGAAACTTTTTGAAATGCTAGTTTATGTCAAAAAATCGTAGTATATTATACACAATTTTATTATAGTTTCGGTCAAAAAATCACATTAAATCGAGGATTGTTCGAAATGCTACGAAGCTTTTCAGATCCTATTTATATGTTACTAGGTAATGTTATGATGGAAGTCCATGCAAAACATTGTCTTAAAATAAGATGCTATGAATCGTTTTGAAATACTAGTTTTGCTCAAAAATCGTAGTATATTATACACAATTTTATACTAGTTTCGGTCAAAAATTAAAAATAAATCGAGGATTGTTTGAAATGCTACGAAATATTTTTGATCCTTTCTATATGGTACGAGGGAAGGTTATGATGGAAGTCCAAGCAAAAAAACTTATCTCAAAATTAGATTATATGCATCTTTTTGAAATGCTAGTTTAGCTCAAAAAATCGTAGTATATTATACACAATTTCATACTAGTTTTGGTCAAAAAATTATATTAAATTAATGATTGTTCGAAATGCTACTAAAATTTTCAGATCCTTTCTATATGGTACGAGGGAATGTTGTGATGGAAGTCCAACCAAAAAATTATTTCAAAATTAGATTCGATGAAACTTTTTGAACTTCTAGTTTAGGTCAACAAATCGTTGTATATTATACAGAAATTTATACTATTTTCAGTCAAATAATCCAATTAAATCGAGGATTGTTCGAAATGATACGAAACTTTCAGGTCCTTTCTATATGTTACGAGAGAATGTTATGATGGAAGTCCATGCAAAAAATTATCTCAAAATTAGATTCTATGAATCATTTTGAAATACTAGTTTCGGTTAAAATTTTTAGTATATTGTACACAATTTTATACTAGTTTTGGTCAAAAGTCAAATTAAATTGAGGATTGTTCGATATGCTACGAAACTTTTCAAATCCTTTTTGTATGGTACGAGGGAAGGTTATGATGGAAGTCCAAGCAAAAAAATATCTCAAAATTAGATTCTAGGAAACTTTTTGAAATGCTAGTTTATGTCAAAAAATCGTAGTATATTATACACAATTTTATTATAGTTTCGGTCAAAAAATCACATTAAATCGAGGATTGTTCGAAATGCTACGAAGCTTTTCAGATCCTATTTATATGTTACTAGGCAATGTTATGATGGAAGTCCATGCAAAACATTGTCTTAAAATAAGATGCTATGAATCATTTGGAAATACTAGTTTCGCTCAAAAATCGTAGTATATTATACACAATTTTATACTAGTTTCGGTCAAAAATTAAAAATAAATCGAGGATTGTTTGAAATGCTACGAAATATTTTTGATCCTTTCTATATGGTATGAGGGAAGGTTATGATGGAAGTCCAAGCAAAAAAACTTATCTCAAAATTAGATTATATGCATCTTTTTGAAATGCTAGTTTAGCTCAAAAAATCGTAGTATATTATACACAATTTCATACTAGTTTTGGTCAAAAAATTATATTAAATTAATGATTGTTCGAAATGCTACTAAAATTTTCAGATCCTTTCTATATGGTACGAGGGAATGTTGTGATGGAAGTCCAACCAAAAAATTATTTCAAAATTAGATTCGATGAAACTTTTTGAACTTCTAGTTTAGGTCAACAAATCGTTGTATATTATACAGAAATTTATACTATTTTCAGTCAAATAATCCAATTAAATCGAGGATTGTTCGAAATGATACGAAACTTTCAGGTCCTTTCTATATGTTACGAGAGAATGTTATGATGGAAGTCCATGCAAAAAATTATCTCAAAATTAGATTCTATGAATCATTTTGAAATACTAGTTTCGGTTAAAATTTTTAGTATATTGTACACAATTTTATACTAGTTTTGGTCAAAAGTCAAATTAAATTGAGGATTGTTCGATATGCTACGAAACTTTTCAAATCCTTTTTGTATGGTACGAGGGAAGGTTATGATGGAAGTCCAAGCAAAAAAATATCTCAAAATTAGATTCTAGGAAACTTTTTGAAATGCTAGTTTATGTCAAAAAATCGTAGTATATTATACACAATTTTATTATAGTTTCGGTCAAAAAATCACATTAAATCGAGGATTGTTCGAAATGCTACGAAGCTTTTCAGATCCTATTTATATGTTACTAGGCAATGTTATGATGGAAGTCCATGCAAAACATTGTCTTAAAATAAGATGCTATGAATCATTTGGAAATACTAGTTTCGCTCAAAAATCGTAGTATATTATACACAATTTTATACTAGTTTCGGTCAAAAATTAAAAATAAATCGAGGATTGTTTGAAATGCTACGAAATATTTTTGATCCTTTCTATATGGTATGAGGGAAGGTTATGATGGAAGTCCAAGCAAAAAAACTTATCTCAAAATTAGATTATATGCATCTTTTTGAAATGCTAGTTTAGCTCAAAAAATCATAGTATATTATACACAATTTCATACTAGTTTTGGTCAAAAAATTATATTAAATTAATGATTGTTCGAAATGCTACTAAAATTTTCAGATCCTTTCTATATGGTACGAGGGAATGTTGTGATGGAAGTCCAACCAAAAAATTATTTCAAAATTAGATTCTATGAAACTTTTTGAACTTCTAGTTTAGGTCAATAAATCGTAGTATATTATACACAAATTTATACTATTTTCGGTCAAATAATCCAATTAAATCGAGGATTGTTCGAAATGATACGAAACTTTCAGGTCCTTTCTATATGTTACGAGGGAATGTTATGATGGAAGTCCATGCAAAAAATTATCTCAAAATTAGATTCTATGAATCTTTTTGAAATACTAGTTTCGGTTAAAAATTGAAGTATATTATACACAATTTTATACTAGTTTTGGGCAAAAGTCAAATTAAATTGAGGATTGTTCGATATGCTAAGAAACTTTTCAAATCCTTTTTGTATGGTACGAGGGAAGGTTATGATGGAAGTCCAAGCAAAAAAATATCTCAAAATTAGATTCTAGGAAACTTTTTGAAATGCTAGTTTATGTCAAAAAATCGTAGTATATTATACACAATTTTATTATAGTTTCGGTCAAAAAATCACATTAAATCGAGGATTGTTCGAAATGCTACGAAGCTTTTCAGATCCTATTTATATGTTACTAGGTAATGTTATGATGGAAGTCCATGCAAAACATTGTCTTAAAATAAGATGCTATGAATCGTTTTGAAATACTAGTTTTGCTCAAAAATCGTAGTATATTATACACAATTTTATACTAGTTTCGGTCAAAAATTAAAAATAAATCGAGGATTGTTTGAAATGCTACGAAATATTTTTGATCCTTTCTATATGGTACGAGGGAAGGTTATGATGGAAGTCCAAGCAAAAAAACTTATCTCAAAATTAGATTATATGCATCTTTTTGAAATGCTAGTTTAGCTCAAAAAATCGTAGTATATTATACACAATTTCATACTAGTTTTGGTCAAAAAATTATATTAAATTAATGATTGTTCGAAATGCTACTAAAATTTTCAGATCCTTTCTATATGGTACGAGGGAATGTTGTGATGGAAGTCCAACCAAAAAATTATTTCAAAATTAGATTCGATGAAACTTTTTGAACTTCTAGTTTAGGTCAACAAATCGTTGTATATTATACAGAAATTTATACTATTTTCAGTCAAATAATCCAATTAAATCGAGGATTGTTCGAAATGATACGAAACTTTCAGGTCCTTTCTATATGTTACGAGAGAATGTTATGATGGAAGTCCATGCAAAAAATTATCTCAAAATTAGATTCTATGAATCATTTTGAAATACTAGTTTCGGTTAAAATTTTTAGTATATTGTACACAATTTTATACTAGTTTTGGTCAAAAGTCAAATTAAATTGAGGATTGTTCGATATGCTACGAAACTTTTCAAATCCTTTTTGTATGGTACGAGGGAAGGTTATGATGGAAGTCCAAGCAAAAAAATATCTCAAAATTAGATTCTAGGAAACTTTTTGAAATGCTAGTTTATGTCAAAAAATCGTAGTATATTATACACAATTTTATTATAGTTTCGGTCAAAAAATCACATTAAATCGAGGATTGTTCGAAATGCTACGAAGCTTTTCAGATCCTATTTATATGTTACTAGGCAATGTTATGATGGAAGTCCATGCAAAACATTGTCTTAAAATAAGATGCTATGAATCATTTGGAAATACTAGTTTCGCTCAAAAATCGTAGTATATTATACACAATTTTATACTAGTTTCGGTCAAAAATTAAAAATAAATCGAGGATTGTTTGAAATGCTACGAAATATTTTTGATCCTTTCTATATGGTATGAGGGAAGGTTATGATGGAAGTCCAAGCAAAAAAACTTATCTCAAAATTAGATTATATGCATCTTTTTGAAATGCTAGTTTAGCTCAAAAAATCGTAGTATATTATACACAATTTCATACTAGTTTTGGTCAAAAAATTATATTAAATTAATGATTGTTCGAAATGCTACTAAAATTTTCAGATCCTTTCTATATGGTACGAGGGAATGTTGTGATGGAAGTCCAACCAAAAAATTATTTCAAAATTAGATTCGATGAAACTTTTTGAACTTCTAGTTTAGGTCAACAAATCGTTGTATATTATACAGAAATTTATACTATTTTCAGTCAAATAATCCAATTAAATCGAGGATTGTTCGAAATGATACGAAACTTTCAGGTCCTTTCTATATGTTACGAGAGAATGTTATGATGGAAGTCCATGCAAAAAATCATCTCAAAATTAGATTCTATGAATCATTTTGAAATACTAGTTTCGGTTAAAATTTTTAGTATATTGTACACAATTTTATACTAGTTTTGGTCAAAAGTCAAATTAAATTGAGGATTGTTCGATATGCTACGAAACTTTTCAAATCCTTTTTGTATGGTACGAGGGAAGGTTATGATGGAAGTCCAAGCAAAAAAATATCTCAAAATTAGATTCTAGGAAACTTTTTGAAATGCTAGTTTATGTCAAAAAATCGTAGTATATTATACACAATTTTATTATAGTTTCGGTCAAAAAATCACATTAAATCGAGGATTGTTCGAAATGCTACGAAGCTTTTCAGATCCTATTTATATGTTACTAGGCAATGTTATGATGGAAGTCCATGCAAAACATTGTCTTAAAATAAGATGCTATGAATCATTTGGAAATACTAGTTTCGCTCAAAAATCGTAGTATATTATACACAATTTTATACTTGTTTCGGTCAAAAATTAAAAATAAATCGAGGATTGTTTGAAATGCTACGAAATATTTTTGATCCTTTCTATATGGTACGAGGGAAGGTTATGATGGAAGTCCAAGCAAAAAAACTTATCTCAAAATTAGATTATATGCATCTTTTTGAAATGCTAGTTTAGCTTAAAAAATCGTAGTATATTATACACAATTTCATACTAGTTTTGGTCAAAAAATTATATTAAATTAATGATTGTTCGAAATGCTACTAAAATTTTCAGATCCTTTCTATATGGTACGAGGGAATGTTTTGATGGAAGTCCAACCAAAAAATTATTTCAAAATTAGATTCTATGAAACTTTTTGAACTTCTAGTTTAGGTCAATAAATCGTAGTATATTATACACAAATTTATACTATTTTCGGTCAAATAATCAAATTAAATCGAGGATTGTTCGAAATGATACGAAACTTTCAGGTCCTTTCTATATGTTACGAGGGAATGTTATGATGGAAGTCCATGCAAAAAATTATCTCAAAATTAGATTCTATGAATCATTTTGAAATACTAGTTTCGGTTAAAAATTTTAGTATATTGTACACAATTTTATACTAGTTTTGGTCAAAAGTCAAATTAAATTGAGGATTGTTCGATATGCTACGAAACTTTTCAAATCCTTTCTGTATGGTACGAGGGAAGGTTATGATGGAAGTCCAAGCAAAAAAATATCTCAAAATTAGATTCTAGGAAAATTTTTGAAATGCTAGTTTATGTCAAAAAATCGTAGTATATTATACACAATTTTATTATAGTTTCGGTCAAAAAATCACATTAAATCGAGGATTGTTCGAAATGCTACGAAGCTTTTCAGATCCTATTTATATGTTACTAGGTAATGTTATGATGGAAGTCCATGCAAAACATTGTCTTAAAATAAGATGCTATGAATCGTTTTGAAATACTAGTTTCGCTCAAAAATCGTAGTATATTATACTAAATTTAATACTAGTTTCGGTCAAAAATTAAAAATAAATCGAGGATTGTTTGAAATGCTACGAAATTTTTTTGATTCTTTCTATATGGTACGAGGGAAGGTTATGATGGAAGTCCAAGCAAAAAAACTTATCTCAAAATTAGATTATATGCATCTTTTTGAAATGCTAGTTTAGCTCAAAAAATCGTAGTATATTATACACAATTTCATACTAGTTTTGGTCAAAAAATTATATTTAATTAATGATTGTTCGAAATGCTACTAAAATTTTCAGATCCTTTCTATATGGTACGAGGGAATGTTGTGATGGAAGTCCAACCAAAAAATTATTTCAAAATTAGATTCTATGAAACTTTTTGAACTTCTAGTTTAGGACAATAAATCGTAGTATATTATACACAAATTTATACTATTTTCGGTCAAATAATCAAATTAAATCGAGGATTGTTCGAAATGATACGAAACTTTCAGGTCCTTTCTATATGTTACGAGGGAATGTTATGATGGAAGTCCATGCAACAAATTATCTCAAAATTAGATTCTATGAATCATTTTGAAATACTAGTTTCGGTTAAAACTTTTAGTATATTGTACACAATTTTATACTAGTTTTGGTCAAAAGTCAAATTAAATTGAGGATTGTTCGATATGCTACGAAACTTTTCAAATCCTTTCTGTATGGTACGAGGGAAGGTTATGATGGAAGTCCAAGCAAAAAAATATCTCAAAATTAGATTCTAGGAAACTTTTTGAAATGCTAGTTTATGTCAAAAAATCGTAGTATATTATACACAATTTTATTATAGTTTCGGTCAAAAAATCACATTAAATCGAGGATTGTTCGAAATGCTACGAAGCTTTTCAGATCCTATTTATATGTTACTAGGCAATGTTATGATGGAAGTCCATGCAAAACATTGTCTTAAAATAAGATGCTATGAATCGTTTTGAAATACTAGTTTCGCTCAAAAATCGTAGTATATTATACACAATTTTATACTAGTTTCGGTCAAAAATTAAAAATAAATCGAGGATTGTTTGAAATGCTACGAAATATTTTTGATCCTTTCTATATGGTACGAGGGAAGGTTATGATGGAAGTCCAAGCAAAAAAACTTATCTCAAAATTAGATTATATGCATCTTTTTGAAATGCTAGTTTAGCTCAAAAAATCGTAGTATATTATACACAATTTCATACTAGTTTTGGTCAAAAAATTATATTAAATTAATGATTGTTCGAAATGCTACTAAAATTTTCAGATCCTTTCTATATGGTACGAGGGAATGTTGTGATGGAAGTCCCACCAAAAAATTATTTCAAAATTAGATTCTATGAAACTTTTTGAACTTCTAGTTTAGGTCAATAAATCGTAGTATATTATACACAAATTTATACTATTTTCGGTCAAATAATCAAATTAAATCGAGGATTGTTCGAAATGATACGAAACTTTCAGGTCCTTTCTATATGTTACGAGGGAATGTTATGATGGAAGTCCATGCAAAAAATTATCTCAAAATTAGATTCTATGAATCATTTTGAAATACTAGTTTCGGTTAAAAAATTTAGTATATTGTACACAATTTTATACTAGTTTTGGTCAAAAGTCAAATTAAATTGAGGATTGTTCGATATGCTACGAAACTTTTCAAATCCTTTCTGTATGGTACGAGGGAAGGTTATGATGGAAGTCCAAGCAAAAAAATATCTCAAAATTAGATTCTAGGAAACTTTTTGAAATGCTAGTTTATGTCAAAAAATCGTAGTATATTATACACAATTTTATTATAGTTTCGGTCAAAAAATCACATTAAATCGAGGATTGTTCGAAATGCTACGAAGCTTTTCAGATCCTATTTATATGTTACTAGGCAATGTTATGATGGAAGTCCATGCAAAACATTGTCTTAAAATAAGATGCTATGAATCGTTTTGAAATACTAGTTTCGCTCAAAAATCGTAGTATATTATACACAATTTTATACTAGTTTCGGTCAAAAATTAAAAATAAATCGAGGATTGTTTGAAATGCTACGAAATATTTTTGATCCTTTCTATATGGTACGAGGGAAGGTTATGATGGAAGTCCAAGCAAAAAAACTTATCTCAAAATTAGATTATATGCATCTTTTTGAAATGCTAGTTTAGCTCAAAAAATCGTAGTATATTATACACAATTTCATACTAGTTTTGGTCAAAAAATTATATTAAATTAATGATTGTTCGAAATGCTACTAAAATTTCCAGATCCTTTCTATATGGTACGAGGGAATGTTGTGATGGAAGTCCAACCAAAAAATTATTTCAAAATTAGATTCTATGAAACTTTTTGAACTTCTAGTTTAGGACAATAAATCGTAGTATATTATACACAAATTTATATTATTTTCGGTCAAATAATCAAATTAAATCGAGGATTGTTCGAAATGATACGAAACTTTCAGGTCCTTTCTATATGTTACGAGGGAATGTTATGATGGAAGTCCATGCAACAAATTATCTCAAAATTAGATTCTATGAATCATTTTGAAATACTAGTTTCGGTTAAAACTTTTAGTATATTGTACACAATTTTATACTAGTTTTGGTCAAAAGTCAAATTAAATTGAGGATTGTTCGATATGCTACGAAACTTTTCAAATCCTTTCTGTATGGTACGAGGGAAGGTTATGATGGAAGTCCAAGCAAAAAAATATCTCAAAATTAGATTCTAGGAAACTTTTTGAAATGCTAGTTTATGTCAAAAAATCGTAGTATATTATACACAATTTTATTATAGTTTCGGTCAAAAAATCACATTAAATCGAGGATTGTTCGAAATGCTACGAAGCTTTTCAGATCCTATTTATATGTTACTAGGCAATGTTATGATGGAAGTCCATGCAAAACATTGTCTTAAAATAAGATGCTATGAATCGTTTTGAAATACTAGTTTCGCTCAAAAATCGTAGTATATTATACACAATTTTATACTAGTTTCGGTCAAAAATTAAAAATAAATCGAGGATTGTTTGAAATGCTACGAAATATTTTTGATCCTTTCTATATGGTACGAGGGAAGGTTATGATGGAAGTCCAAGCAAAAAAACTTATCTCAAAATTAGATTATATGCATCTTTTTGAAATGCTAGTTTAGCTCAAAAAATCGTAGTATATTATACACAATTTCATACTAGTTTTGGTCAAAAAATTATATTAAATTAATGATTGTTCGAAATGCTACTAAAATTTTCAGATCCTTTCTATATGGTACGAGGGAATGTTGTGATGGAAGTCCCACCAAAAAATTATTTCAAAATTAGATTCTATGAAACTTTTTGAACTTCTAGTTTAGGTCAATAAATCGTAGTATATTATACACAAATTTATACTATTTTCGGTCAAATAATCAAATTAAATCGAGGATTGTTCGAAATGATACGAAACTTTCAGGTCCTTTCTATATGTTACGAGGGAATGTTATGATGGAAGTCCATGCAAAAAATTATCTCAAAATTAGATTCTATGAATCATTTTGAAATACTAGTTTCGGTTAAAAAATTTAGTATATTGTACACAATTTTATACTAGTTTTGGTCAAAAGTCAAATTAAATTGAGGATTGTTCGATATGCTACGAAACTTTTCAAATCCTTTCTGTATGGTACGAGGGAAGGTTATGATGGAAGTCCAAGCAAAAAAATATCTCAAAATTAGATTCTAGGAAACTTTTTGAAATGCTAGTTTATGTCAAAAAATCGTAGTATATTATACACAATTTTATTATAGTTTCGGTCAAAAAATCACATTAAATCGAGGATTGTTCGAAATGCTACGAAGCTTTTCAGATCCTATTTATATGTTACTAGGCAATGTTATGATGGAAGTCCATGCAAAACATTGTCTTAAAATAAGATGCTATGAATCGTTTTGAAATACTAGTTTCGCTCAAAAATCGTAGTATATTATACACAATTTTATACTAGTTTCGGTCAAAAATTAAAAATAAATCGAGGATTGTTTGAAATGCTACGAAATATTTTTGATCCTTTCTATATGGTACGAGGGAAGGTTATGATGGAAGTCCAAGCAAAAAAACTTATCTCAAAATTAGATTATATGCATCTTTTTGAAATGCTAGTTTAGCTCAAAAAATCGTAGTATATTATACACAATTTCATACTAGTTTTGGTCAAAAAATTATATTAAATTAATGATTGTTCGAAATGCTACTAAAATTTTCAGATCCTTTCTATATGGTACGAGGGAATGTTGTGATGGAAGTCCATCCAAAAAATTATTTCAAAATTAGATTCTATGAAACTTTTTGAACTTCTAGTTTAGGTCAATAAATCGTAGTATATTATACACAAATTTATACTATTTTCGGTCAAATAATCAAATTAAATCGAGGATTGTTCGAAATGATACGAAACTTTCAGGTCCTTTCTATATGTTACGAGGGAATGTTATGATGGAAGTCCATGCAAAAAATTATCTCAAAATTAGATTCTATGAATCATTTTGAAATACTAGTTTCGGTTAAAAATTTTAGTATATTGTACACAATTTTATACTAGTTTTGGTCAAAAGTCAAATTAAATTGAGGATTGTTCGATATGCTACGAAACTTTTCAAATCCTTTTTGTATGGTACGAGGGAAGGTTATGATGGAAGTCCAAGCAAAAAAATATCTCAAAATTAGATTCTAGGAAACTTTTTGAAATGCTAGTTTATGTCAAAAAATCGTAGTATATTATACACAATTTTATTATAGTTTCGGTCAAAAAATCACATTAAATCGAGGATTGTTCGAAATGCTACGAAGCTTTTCAGATCCTATTTATATGTTACTAGGTAATGTTATGATGGAAGTCCATGCAAAACATTGTCTTAAAATAAGATGCTATGAATCGTTTTGAAATACTAGTTTTGCTCAAAAATCGTAGTATATTATACACAATTTTATACTAGTTTCGGTCAAAAATTAAAAATAAATCGAAGATTGTTTGAAATGCTACGAAATATTTTTGATCCTTTCTATATGGTATGAGGGAGGTTATGATGGAAGTCCAAGCAAAAAAACTTATCTCAAAATTAGATTATATGCATCTTTTTGAAATGCTAGTTTAGCTCAAAAAATCATAGTATATTATACACAATTTCATACTAGTTTTGGTCAAAAAATTATATTAAATTAATGATTGTTCGAAATGCTACTAAAATTTTCAGATCCTTTCTATATGGTACGAGGGAATGTTGTGATGGAAGTCCAACCAAAAAATTATTTCAATATTAGATTCTATGAAACTTTTTGAACTTCTAGTTTAGGTCAATAAATCGTAGTATATTATACACAAATTTATACTATTTTCGGTCAAATATTCAAATTAAATCGAGGATTGTTCGAAATGATACGAAACTTTCAGGTCCTTTCTATATGTTACGAGGGAATGTTATGATGGAAGTCCATGCAAAAAATTATCTCAAAATTAGATTCTATGAATCATTTTGAAATACTAGTTTCGGTTAAAAAATTTAGTATATTGTACACAATTTTATACTAGTTTTGGTCAAAAGTCAAATTAAATTGAGGATTGTTCGATATGCTACGAAACTTTTCAAATCCTTTCTGTATGGTACGAGGGAAGGTTATGATGGAAGTCCAAGCAAAAAAATATCTCAAAATTAGATTCTAGGAAACTTTTTGAAATGCTAGTTTATGTCAAAAAATCGTAGTATATTATACACAATTTTATTATAGTTTCGGTCAAAAAATCACATTAAATCGAGGATTGTTCGAAATGCTACGAAGCTTTTCAGATCCTATTTATATGTTACTAGGCAATGTTATGATGGAAGTCCATGCAAAACATTGTCTTAAAATAAGATGCTATGAATCGTTTTGAAATACTAGTTTCGCTCAAAAATCGTAGTATATTATACACAATTTTATACTAGTTTCGGTCAAAAATTAAAAATAAATCGAGGATTGTTTGAAATGCTACGAAATATTTTTGATCCTTTCTATATGGTACGAGGGAAGGTTATGATGGAAGTCCAAGCAAAAAAACTTATCTCAAAATTAGATTATATGCATCTTTTTGAAATGCTAGTTTAGCTCAAAAAATCGTAGTATATTATACTCAATTTCATACTAGTTTTGGTCAAAAAATTATATTAAATTAATGATTCTTCGAAATGCTACTAAAATTTTCAGATCCTTTCTATATGGTACGAGGGAATGTTGTGATGGAAGTCCAACCAAAAAATTATTTCAAAATTAGATTCTATGAAACTTTTTGAACTTCTAGTTTAGGTCAATAAATCGTAGTATATTATACACAAATTTATACTATTTTCGGTCAAATAATCAAATTAAATCGAGGATTGTTCGAAATGATACGAAACTTTCAGGTCCTTTCTATATGTTACGAGGGAATGTTATGATGGAAGTCCATGCAAAAAATTATCTCAAAATTAGATTCTATGAATCTTTTTGAAATACTAATTTCGGTTAAAAATTGTAGTATATTGTACACAATTTTATACTAGTTTTGGTCAAAAGTCAAATTAAATTGAGGATTGTTCGATATGCTACGAAACTTTTCAAATCCTTTCTGTATGGTACGAGGGAAGGTTATGATGGAAGTCCAAGCAAAAAAATATCTCAAAATTAGATTCTAGGAAACTTTTTGAAATGCTAGTTTATGTCAAAAAATCGTAGTATATTATACACAATTTTATTATAGTTTCGGTCAAAAAATCACATTGAATCGAGGATTGTTCGAAATGCTACGAAGCTTTTCAGATCCTATTTATATGTTACTAGGTAATGTTATGATGGAAGTCCATGCAAAACATTGTCTTAAAATAAGATGCTATGAATCGTTTTGAAATACTAGTTTTGCTCAAAAATCGTAGTATATTATACTCAATTTTATACTAGTTTCGGTCAAATATTAAAAATAAATCGAGGATTGTTTGAAATGCTACGAAATATTTTTGATCCTTTCTATATGGTATGAGGGAAGGTTATGATGGAAGTCCAAGCAAAAAAACTTATCTCAAAATTAGATTATATGCATCTTTTTGAAATGCTAGTTTAGCTCAAAAAATCATAGTATATTATACACAATTTCATACTAGTTTTGGTCAAAAAATTATATTAAATTAATGATTGTTCGAAATGCTACTAAAATTTTCAGATCCTTTCTATATGGTACGAGGGAATGTTGTGATGGAAGTCCAACCAAAAAATTATTTCAAAATTAGATTCTATGAAACTTTTTGAACTTCTAGTTTAGGTCAATAAATCGTAGTATATTATACACAAATTTATACTATTTTCGGTCAAATAATCAAATTAAATCGAGGATTGTTCGAAATGATACGAAACTTTCAGGTCCTTTCTATATGTTACGAGGGAATGTTATGATGGAAGTCCATGCAAAAAATTATCTCAAAATTAGATTCTATGAATCTTTTTGAAATACTAGTTTCGGTTAAAAATTGTAGTATATTATACACAATTTTATACTAGTTTTGGTCAAAAGTCAAATTAAATTGAGGATTGTTCGATATGCTACGAAACTTTTCAAATCCTTTTTGTATGGTACGAGGGAAGGTTATGATGGAAGTCCAAGCAAAAAAATATCTCAAAATTAGATTCTAGGAAACTTTTTGAAATGCTAGTTTATGTCAAAAAATCGTAGTATATTATACACAATTTTATTATAGTTTCGGTCAAAAAATCACATTAAATCGAGGATTGTTCGAAATGCTACGAAGCTTTTCAGATCCTATTTATATGTTACTAGGTAATGTTATGATGGAAGTCCATGCAAAACATTGTCTTAAAATAAGATGCTATGAATCGTTTTGAAATACTAGTTTTGCTCAAAAATCGTAGTATATTATACACAATTTTATACTAGTTTCGGTCAAAAATTAAAAATAAATCGAGGATTGTTTGAAATGCTACGAAATATTTTTGATCCTTTCTATATGGTACGAGGGAAGGTTATGATGGAAGTCCAAGCAAAAAAACTTATCTCAAAATTAGATTATATGCATCTTTTTGAAATGCTAGTTTAGCTCAAAAAATCGTAGTATATTATACACAATTTCATACTAGTTTTGGTCAAAAAATTATATTAAATTAATGATTGTTCGAAATGCTACTAAAATTTTCAGATCCTTTCTATATGGTACGAGGGAATGTTGTGATGGAAGTCCAACCAAAAAATTATTTCAAAATTAGATTCGATGAAACTTTTTGAACTTCTAGTTTAGGTCAACAAATCGTTGTATATTATACAGAAATTTATACTATTTTCAGTCAAATAATCCAATTAAATCGAGGATTGTTCGAAATGATACGAAACTTTCAGGTCCTTTCTATATGTTACGAGAGAATGTTATGATGGAAGTCCATGCAAAAAATTATCTCAAAATTAGATTCTATGAATCATTTTGAAATACTAGTTTCGGTTAAAATTTTTAGTATATTGTACACAATTTTATACTAGTTTTGGTCAAAAGTCAAATTAAATTGAGGATTGTTCGATATGCTACGAAACTTTTCAAATCCTTTTTGTATGGTACGAGGGAAGGTTATGATGGAAGTCCAAGCAAAAAAATATCTCAAAATTAGATTCTAGGAAACTTTTTGAAATGCTAGTTTATGTCAAAAAATCGTAGTATATTATACACAATTTTATTATAGTTTCGGTCAAAAAATCACATTAAATCGAGGATTGTTCGAAATGCTACGAAGCTTTTCAGATCCTATTTATATGTTACTAGGCAATGTTATGATGGAAGTCCATGCAAAACATTGTCTTTAAATAAGATGCTATGAATCATTTGGAAATACTAGTTTCGCTCAAAAATCGTAGTATATTATATACAATTTTATACTAGTTTCGGTCAAAAATTAAAAATAAATCGAGGATTGTTTGAAATGCTACGAAATATTTTTGATCCTTTCTATATGGTATGAGGGAAGGTTATGATGGAAGTCCAAGCAAAAAAACTTATCTCAAAATTAGATTATATGCATCTTTTTGAAATGCTAGTTTAGCTCAAAAAATCGTAGTATATTATACACAATTTCATACTAGTTTTGGTCAAAAAATTATATTAAATTAATGATTGTTCGAAATGCTACTAAAATTTTCAGATCCTTTCTATATGGTACGAGGGAATGTTGTGATGGAAGTCCAACCAAAAAATTATTTCAAAATTAGATTCGATGAAACTTTTTGAACTTCTAGTTTAGGTCAACAAATCGTTGTATATTATACAGAAATTTATACTATTTTCAGTCAAATAATCCAATTAAATCGAGGATTGTTCGAAATGATACGAAACTTTCAGGTCCTTTCTATATGTTACGAGAGAATGTTATGATGGAAGTCCATGCAAAAAATTATCTCAAAATTAGATTCTATGAATCATTTTGAAATACTAGTTTCGGTTAAAATTTTTAGTATATTGTACACATATTAATACTAGTTTTGGTCAAAAGTCAAATTAAATTGAGGATTGTTCGATATGCTACGAAACTTTTCAAATCCTTTTTGTATGGTACGAGGGAAGGTTATGATGGAAGTCCAAGCAAAAAAATATCTCAAAATTAGATTCTAGGAAACTTTTTGAAATGCTAGTTTATGTCAAAAAATCGTAGTATATTATACACAATTTTATTATAGTTTCGGTCAAAAAATCACATTAAATCGAGGATTGTTCGAAATGCTACGAAGCTTTTCAGATCCTATTTATATGTTACTAGGCAATGTTATGATGGAAGTCCATGCAAAACATTGTCTTAAAATAAGATGCTATGAATCATTTGGAAATACTAGTTTCGCTCAAAAATCGTAGTATATTATACACAATTTTATACTTGTTTCGGTCAAAAATTAAAAATAAATCGAGGATTGTTTGAAATGCTACGAAATATTTTTGATCCTTTCTATATGGTACGAGGGAAGGTTATGATGGAAGTCCAAGCAAAAAAACTTATCTCAAAATTAGATTATATGCATCTTTTTGAAATGCTAGTTTAGCTTAAAAAATCGTAGTATATTATACACAATTTCATACTAGTTTTGGTCAAAAAATTATATTAAATTAATGATTGTTCGAAATGCTACTAAAATTTTCAGATCCTTTCTATATGGTACGAGGGAATGTTTTGATGGAAGTCCAACCAAAAAATTATTTCAAAATTAGATTCTATGAAACTTTTTGAACTTCTAGTTTAGGTCAATAAATCGTAGTATATTATACACAAATTTATACTATTTTCGGTCAAATAATCAAATTAAATCGAGGATTGTTCGAAATGATACGAAACTTTCAGGTCCTTTCTATATGTTACGAGGGAATGTTATGATGGAAGTCCATGCAAAAAATTATCTCAAAATTAGATTCTATGAATCATTTTGAAATACTAGTTTCGGTTAAAAATTTTAGTATATTGTACACAATTTTATACTAGTTTTGGTCAAAAGTCAAATTAAATTGAGGATTGTTCGATATGCTACGAAACTTTTCAAATCCTTTCTGTATGGTACGAGGGAAGGTTATGATGGAAGTCCAAGCAAAAAAATATCTCAAAATTAGATTCTAGGAAAATTTTTGAAATGCTAGTTTATGTCAAAAAATCGTAGTATATTATACACAATTTTATTATAGTTTCGGTCAAAAAATCACATTAAATCGAGGATTGTTCGAAATGCTACGAAGCTTTTCAGATCCTATTTATATGTTACTAGGTAATGTTATGATGGAAGTCCATGCAAAACATTGTCTTAAAATAAGATGCTATGAATCGTTTTGAAATACTAGTTTCGCTCAAAAATCGTAGTATATTATACTAAATTTAATACTAGTTTCGGTCAAAAATTAAAAATAAATCGAGGATTGTTTGAAATGCTACGAAATTTTTTTGATCCTTTCTATATGGTACGAGGGAAGGTTATGATGGAAGTCCAAGCAAAAAAACTTATCTCAAAATTAGATTATATGCATCTTTTTGAAATGCTAGTTTAGCTCAAAAAATCGTAGTATATTATACACAATTTCATACTAGTTTTGGTCAAAAAATTATATTAAATTAATGATTGTTCGAAATGCTACTAAAATTTTCAGATCCTTTCTATATGGTACGAGGGAATGTTGTGATGGAAGTCCAACCAAAAAATTATTTCAAAATTAGATTCTATGAAACTTTTTGAACTTCTAGTTTAGGTCAATAAATCGTAGTATATTATACACAAATTTATACTATTTTCGGTCAAATAATCAAATTAAATCGAGGATTGTTCGAAATGATACGAAACTTTCAGGTCCTTTCTATATGTTACGAGGGAATGTTATGATGGAAGTCCATGCAAAAAATTATCTCAAAATTAGTTTCTATGAATCTTTTTGAAATACTAGTTTCGGTCAAAAATTTTAGTATATTATACACAATTTTATACTAGTTTTGGTCAAAAGTCAAATTAAATTGAGGATTGTTCGATATGCTACGAAACTTTTCAAATCCTTTCTGTATGGTACGAGGGAAGGTTATGATGGAAGTCCAAGCAAAAAATATCTTAAAATTAGATTCTAGGAAACTTTTTGAAATGCTAGTTTATGTCAAAAAATCGTAGTATATTATACACAATTTTATTATAGTTTCGGTCAAAAAATCACATTAAATCGAGGATTGTTCGAAATGCTACGAAGCTTTTCAGATCCTATTTATATGTTACTAGGCAATGTTATGATGGAAGTCCATGCAAAACATTGTCTTAAAATAAGATGCTATGAATCATTTGGAAATACTAGTTTCGCTCAAAAATCGTAGTATATTATACACAATTTTATACTTGTTTCGGTCAAAAATTAAAAATAAATCGAGGATTGTTTGAAATGCTACGAAATATTTTTGATCCTTTTTATATGGTACGAGGGAAGGTTATGATGGAAGTCCAAGCAAAAAAACTTATCTCAAAATTAGATTATATGCATCTTTTTGAAATGCTAGTTTAGCTTAAAAAATCGTAGTATATTATACACAATTTCATACTAGTTTTGGTCAAAAAATTATATTAAATTAATGATTGTTCGAAATGCTACTAAAATTTTCAGATCCTTTCTATATGGTACGAGGGAATGTTTTGATGGAAGTCCAACCAAAAAATTATTTCAAAATTAGATTCTATGAAACTTTTTGAACTTCTAGTTTAGGTCAATAAATCGTAGTATATTATACACAAATTTATACTATTTTCGGTCAAATAATCAAATTAAATCGAGGATTGTTCGAAATGATACGAAACTTTCAGGTCCTTTCTATATGTTACGAGGGAATGTTATGATGGAAGTCCATGCAAAAAATTATCTCAAAATTAGATTCTATGAATCTTTTTGAAATACTAGTTTCGGTTAAAAATTGTAGTATATTATACACAATTTTATACTAGTTTTGGTCAAAAGTCAAATTAAATTGAGGATTGTTCGATATGCTACGAAACTTTTCAAATCCTTTCTGTATGGTACGAGGGAAGGTTATGATGGAAGTCCAAGCAAAAAATATCTTAAAATTAGATTCTAGGAAACTTTTTGAAATGCTAGTTTATGTCAAAAAATCGTAGTATATTATACACAATTTTATTATAGTTTCGGTCAAAAAATCACATTAAATCGAGGATTGTTCGAAATGCTACGAAGCTTTTCAGATCCTATTTATATGTTACTAGGAAATGTTATGATGGAAGTCCATGCAAGACATTGTCTTAAAATAAGATGCTATGAATCATTTGGAAATACTAGTTTCGCTCAAAAATCGTAGTATATTATACACAATTTTATACTTGTTTCGGTCAAAAATTAAAAATAAATCGAGGATTGTTTGAAATGCTACGAAATATTTTTGATCCTTTTTATATGGTACGAGGGAAGGTTATGATGGAAGTCCAAGCAAAAAAACTTATCTCAAAATTAGATTATATGCATCTTTTTGAAATGCTAGTTTAGCTTAAAAAATCGTAGTATATTATACACAATTTCATACTAGTTTTGGTCAAAAAATTATATTAAATTAATGATTGTTCGAAATGCTACTAAAATTTTCAGATCCTTTCTATATGGTACGAGGGAATGTTTTGATGGAAGTCCAACCAAAAAATTATTTCAAAATTAGATTCTATGAAACTTTTTGAACTTCTAGTTTAGGTCAATAAATCGTAGTATATTATACACAAATTTATACTATTTTCGGTCAAATAATCAAATTAAATCGAGGATTGTTCGAAATGATACGAAACTTTCAGGTCCTTTCTATATGTTACGAGGGAATGTTATGATGGAAGTCCATGCAAAAAATTATCTCAAAATTAGATTCTATGAATCTTTTTGAAATACTAGTTTCGGTTAAAAATTGTAGTATATTATACACAATTTTATACTAGTTTTGGTCAAAAGTCAAATTAAATTGAGGATTGTTCGATATGCTACGAAACTTTTCAAATCCTTTCTGTATGGTACGAGGGAAGGTTAAGATGGAAGTCCAAGCAAAAAAATATCTCAAAATTAGATTCTAGGAAACTTTTTGAAATGCTAGTTTATGTCAAAAAATCGTAGTATATTATACACAATTTTATTATAGTTTCGGTCAAAAAATCACATTAAATCGAGGATTGTTCGAAATGCTATGAAGCTATTCAGATCCTATTTATATGTTACTAGGCAATGTTATGATGGAAGTCCATGCAAAACATTGTCTTAAAATAAGATGCTATGAATCGTTTTGAAATACTAGTTTCGCTCAAAAATCGTAGTATATTATACACAATTTTATACTAGTTTCGGTCAAAAATTAAAAATAAATCGAGGATTGTTTGAAATGCTACGAAATATTTTTGATCCTTTCTATATGGTACGAGGGAAGGTTATGATGGAAGTCCAAGCAAAAAAACGTATCTCAAAATTAGATTATATGCATCTTTTTGAAATGCTAGTTTAGCTTAAAAAATCGTAGTATATTATACACAATTTTATACTAGTTTCGGTTAAAAAAATATATTAAATTAATGATTGTTCAAAATGCTACTAAAATTTTCAGATCCTTTCTATATGGTACTAGGGAATGTTGTGATGGAAGTCCAACCAAAAAATTATTTCAAAATTAGATTCTATGAAACTTTTTGAACTTCTAGTTTAGGTCAATAAATCGTAGTATATTATACACAAATTTATACTATTTTCGGTCAAATAATCAAATTAAATTGAGGATTGTTCGAAATGATACGAAACTTTCAGGTCCTTTCTATATGTTACGAGGGAATGTTATGATGGAAGTCCATGCAAAAAATTATCTCAAAATTAGATTCTATGAATCTTTTTGAAATACTAGTTTCGGTTAAAAATTGTAGTATATTATACACAATTTTATACTAGTTTTGGTCAAAAGTCAAATTAAATTGAGGATTGTTCGATATGCTACGAAACTTTTCAAATCCTTTCTGTATGGTACGAGGGAAGGTTAAGATGGAAGTCCAAGCAAAAAAATATCTCAAAATTAGATTCTAGGAAACTTTTTGAAATGCTAGTTTATGTCAAAAAATCGTAGTATATTATACACAATTTTATTATAGTTTCGGTCAAAAAATCACATTAAATCGAGGATTGTTCGAAATGCTACGAAGCTATTCAGATCCTATTTATATGTTACTAGGCAATGTTATGATGGAAGTCCATGCAAAACATTGTCTTAAAATAAGATGCTATGAATCGTTTTGAAATACTAGTTTCGCTCAAAAATCGTAGTATATTATACACAATTTTATACTAGTTTCGGTCAAAAATTAAAAATAAATCGAGGATTGTTTGAAATGCTACGAAATATTTTTGATCCTTTCTATATGGTACGAGGGAAGGTTATGATGGAAGTCCAAGCAAAAAAACTTATCTCAAAATTAGATTATATGCATCTTTTTGAAATGCTAGTTTAGCTTAAAAAATCGTAGTATATTATACACAATTTTATACTAGTTTCGGTTAAAAAATTATATTAAATTAATGATTGTTCGAAATGCTACTAAAATTTTCAGATCCTTTCTATATGGTACGAGGGAATGTTGTGATGGAAGTCCAACCAAAAAATTATTTCAAAATTAGATTCTATGAAACTTTTTGAACTTCTAGTTTAGGTCAATAAATCGTAGTATATTATACACAAATTTATACTATTTTCGGTCAAATAATCAAATTAAATTGAGGATTGTTCGAAATGATACGAAACTTTCAGGTCCTTTCTATATGTTACGAGGGAATGTTATGATGGAAGTCCATGCAAAAAATTATCTCAAAATTAGATTCTATGAATCTTTTTGAAATACTAGTTTCGGTTAAAAATTGTAGTATATTATACACAATTTTATACTAGTTTTGGTCAAAAGTCAAATTAAATTGAGGATTGTTCGATATGCTACGAAACTTTTCAAATCCTTTCTGTATGGTACGAGGGAAGGTTAAGATGGAAGTCCAAGCAAAAAAATATCTCAAAATTAGATTCTAGGAAAATTTTTGAAATGCTAGTTTATGTCAAAAAATCGTAGTATATTATACACAATTTTATTATAGTTTCGGTCAAAAAATCACATTAAATCGAGGATTGTTCGAAATGCTACGAAGCTATTCAGATCCTATTTATATGTTACTAGGCAATGTTATGATGGAAGTCCATGCAAAACATTGTCTTAAAATAAGATGCTATGAATCGTTTTGAAATACTAGTTTCGCTCAAAAATCGTAGTATATTATACACAATTTTATACTAGTTTCGGTCAAAAATTAAAAATAAATCGAGGATTGTTTAAAATGCTACGAAATTTTTTTGATACTCTCTATATGGTACGAGGGAAGGTTATGATGGAAGTCCAAGCAAAAAAACTTATCTCAAAATTAGATTATATGCATCTTTTTGAAATGCTAGTTTAGCTCAAAAAATCGTAGTATATTATACACAATTTCATACTAGTTTTAGTCAAAAAATTATATTAAATTAATGATTGTTCGAAATGCTACTAAAATTTTCAGATCCTTTCTATATGGTACGAGGGAATGTTGTGATGGAAGTCCAACCAAAAAATTATTTCAAAATTAGATTCTATGAAACTTTTTGAACTTCTAGTTTAGGTCAATAAATCGTAGTATATTATACACAAATTTATACTATTTTCGGTCAAATAATCAAATTAAATTGAGGATTGTTCGAAATGATACGAAACTTTCAGGTCCTTTCTATATGTTACGAGGGAATGTTATGATGGAAGTCCATGCAAAAAATTATCTCAAAATTAGATTCTATGAATCTTTTTGAAATACTAGTTTCGGTTAAAAATTGTAGTATATTATACACAATTTTATACTAGTTTTGGTCAAAAGTCAAATTAAATTGAGGATTGTTCGATATGCTACGAAACTTTTCAAATCCTTTCTGTATGGTACGAGGGAAGGTTAAGATGGAAGTCCAAGTAAAAAAATATCTCAAAATTAGATTCTAGGAAACTTTTTGAAATGCTAGTTTATGTCAAAAAATCGTAGTATATTATACACAATTTTATTATAGTTTCGGTCAAAAAATCACATTAAATCGAGGATTGTTCGAAATGCTACGAAGCTATTCAGATCCTATTTATATGTTACTAGGCAATGTTATGATGGAAGTCCATGCAAAACATTGTCTTAAAATAAGATGCTATGAATCGTTTTGAAATACTAGTTTCGCTCAAAAATCGTAGTATATTATACACAATTTTATACTAGTTTCGGTCAAAAATTAAAAATAAATCGAGGATTGTTTGAAATGCTACGAAATATTTTTGATACTCTCTATATGGTACGAGGGAAGGTTATGATGGAAGTCCAAGCAAAAAAACTTATCTCAAAATTAGATTATATGCATCTTTTTGAAATGCTAGTTTAGCTTAAAAAATCGTAGTATATTATACACAATTTTATACTAGTTTCGGTTAAAAAAATATATTAAATTAATGATTGTTCAAAATGCTACTAAAATTTTCAGATCCTTTCTATATGGTACGAGGGAATGTTGTGATGGAAGTCCAACCAAAAAATTATTTCAAAATTAGATTCTATGAAACTTTTTGAACTTCTAGTTTAGGTCAATAAATCGTAGTATATTATACACAAATTTATACTATTTTCGGTCAAATAATCAAATTAAATCGAGGATTGTTCGAAATGATACGAAACATTCAGGTCCTTTCTATATGTTACGAGGGAATGTTATGATGGAAGTCCATGCAAAAAATTATCTCAAAATTAGTTTCTATGAATCTTTTTGAAATACTAGTTTCGGTCAAAAATTTTAGTATATTATACACAATTTTATACTAGTTTTGGTCAAAAGTCAAATTAAATTGAGGATTGTTCGATATGCTACGAAACTTTTCAAATCCTTTCTGTATGGTACGAGGGAAGGTTATGATGGAAGTCCAAGCAAAAAAATATCTCAAAATTAGATTTTAGGAAAATTTTTGAAATGCTAGTTTATGTCAAAAAATCGTAGTATATTATACACAATTTTATTATAGTTTCGGTCAAAAAATCACATTAAATCGAGGATTGTTCGAAATGCTACGAAGCTTTTCGGATCCTATTTATATGTTACTAGGCAATGTTATGATGGAAGTCCATGCAAAACATTGTCTTAAAATAAGATGCTATGAATCGTTTTGAAATACTAGTTTCGCTCAAAAATCGTAGTATATTATACACAATTTTATACTAGTTTCGGTCAAAAATTAAAAATAAATCGAGGATTGTTTGAAATGCTACGAAATTTTTTTGATACTCTCTATATGGTACGAGGGAAGGTTATGATGGAAGTCCAAGCAAAAAAACTTATCTCAAAATTAGATTATATGCATCTTTTTGAAATGCTAGTTTAGCTCAAAAAATCGTAGTATATTATACACAATTTCATACTAGTTTTAGTCAAAAAATTATATTAAATTAATGATTGTTCGAAATGCTACTAAAATTTTCAGATCCTTTCTATATGGTACGAGGGAATGTTGTGATGGAAGTCCAACCAAAAAATTATTTCAAAATTAGATTCTATGAAACTTTTTGAACTTCTAGTTTAGGTCAATAAATCGTAGTATATTATACACAAATTTATACTATTTTCGGTCAAATAATCAAATTAAATCGAGGATTGTTCGAAATGATACGAAACTTTCAGGTCCGTTCTATATGTTACGAGGGAATGTTATGATGGAAGTCCATGCAAAAAATTATCTCAAAATTAGATTCTATGAATCTTTTTGAAATACTAGTTTTGGTAAAAAATTGTAGTATATTATACACAATTTTATACTAGTTTTGGTCAAAAGTCAAATTAAATTGAGGATTGTTCGATATGCTACGAAACTTTTCAAATCCTTTCTGTATGGTACGAGGGAAGGTTATGATGGAAGTCCAAGCAAAAAAATATCTCAAAATTAGATTCTAGGAAACTTTTTGAAATGCTAGTTTATGTCAAAAAATCGTAGTATATTATACACAATTTTATTATAGTTTCGGTCAAAAAATCACATTAAATCGAGGATTGTTCGAAATGCTACGAAGCTATTCATATCCTATTTATATGTTACTAGGCAATGTTATGATGGAAGTCCATGCAAAACATTGTCTTAAAATAAGATGCTATGAATCGTTTTGAAATACTAGTTTCGCTCAAAAATCGTAGTATATTATACACAATTTTATACTAGTTTCGGTCAAAAATTAAAAATAAATCGAGGATTGTTTGAAATGCTACGAAATATTTTTGATCCTTTCTATATGGTACGAGGGAAGGTTATGATGGAAGTCCAAGCAAAAAAACGTATCTCAAAATTAGATTATATGCATCTTTTTGAAATGCTAGTTTAGCTTAAAAAATCGTTGTATATTATACACAATTTCATACTAGTTTCGGTTAAAAAATTATATTAAATTAATGATTGTTCGAAATGCTACTAAAATTTTCAGATCCTTTCTATATGGTACGAGGGAATGTTGTGATGGAAGTCAGACCAAAAAATTATTTCAAAATTAGATTCTATGAAACTTTTTGAACTTCTAGTTTAGGTCAATAAATCGTAGTATATTATACACAAATTTATACTATTTTCGGTCAAATAATCAAATTAAATCGAGGATTGTTCGAAATGATACGAAACTTTCAGGTCCTTTCTATATGTTACGAGGGAATGTTATGATGGAAGTCCATGCAAAAAATTATCTCAAAATTAGTTTCTATGAATCTTTTTGAAATACTAGTTTCGGTCAAAAATTTTAGTATATTATACACAATTTTATACTAGTTTTGGTCAAAAGTCAAATTAAATTGAGGATTGTTCGATATGCTACGAAACTTTTCAAATCCTTTCTGTATGGTACGAGGGAAGGTTATGATGGAAGTCCAAGCAAAAAATATCTCAAAATTAGATTCTAGGAAAATTTTTGAAATGCTAGTTTATGTCAAAAAATCGTAGTATATTATACACAATTTTATTATAGTTTCGGTCAAAAAATCACATTAAATCGAGGATTGTTCGAAATGCTACGAAGCTTTTCGGATCCTATTTATATGTTACTAGGCAATGTTATGATGGAAGTCCATGCAAAACATTGTCTTAAAATAAGATGCTATGAATCGTTTTGAAATACTAGTTTCGCTCAAAAATCGTAGTATATTATACACAATTTTATACTAGTTTCGGTCAAAAATTAAAAATAAATCGAGGATTGTTTGAAATGCTACGAAATTTTTTTGATCCTTTCTATATGGTACGAGGGAAGGTTATGATGGAAGTCCAAGCAAAAAAACTTATCTCAAAATTAGATTATATGCATCTTTTTGAAATGCTAGTTTAGCTCAAAAAATCGTAGTATATTATACACAATTTCATACTAGTTTTAGTCAAAAAATTAAATTAAATTAATGATTGTTCGAAATGCTACTAAAATTTTCAGATCCTTTCTATATGGTACGAGGGAATGTTGTGATGGAAGTCCAACCAAAAAATTATTTCAAAATTAGATTCTATGAAACTTTTTGAACTTCTAGTTTAGGTCAATAAATCGTAGTATATTATACACAAATTTATACTATTTTCGGTAAAATAATCAAATTAAATTGAGGATTGTTCGAAATGATACGAAACTTTCAGGTCCTTTCTATATGTTACGAGGGAATGTTATGATGGAAGTCCATGCAAAAAATTATCTCAAAATTAGATTCTATGAATCTTTTTGAAATACTAGTTTCGGTTAAAAATTGTAGTATATTATACACAATTTTATACTAGTTTTGGTCAAAAGTCAAATTAAATTGAGGATTGTTCGATATGCTACGAAACTTTTCAAATCCTTTCTGTATGGTACGAGGGAAGGTTATGATGGAAGTCCGAGCAAAAAAATATCTCAAAATTAGATTCTAGGGAACTTTTTGAAATGCTAGTTTATGTCAAAAAATCGTAGTATATTATACACAATTTTATTATAGTTTCGGTCAAAAAATCACATTAAATCGGGGATTGTTCGAAATGCTACGAAGCTATTCAGATCCTATTTATATGTTACTAGGCAATGTTATGATGGAAGTCCATGCAAAACATTGTCTTAAAATAAGATGCTATGAATCGTTTTGAAATACTAGTTTCGCTCAAAAATCGTAGTATATTATACACAATTTTATACTAGTTTCGGTCAAAAATTAAAAATAAATCGAGGATTGTTTGAAATGCTACGAAATTTTTTTGATACTCTCTATATGGTACGAGGGAAGGTTATGATGGAAGTCCAAGAAATAAAACTTATCTCAAAATTAGATTATATGCATCTTTTTGAAATGCTAGTTTAGCTTAAAAAATCGTAGTATATTATACACAATTTTATACTAGTTTCGGTTAAAAAAAATATATTAAATTAATGATTGTTCGAAATGCTACTAAAATTTTCAGATCCTTTCTATATGGTACGAGGGAATGTTGTGATGGAAGTCCAACCAAAAAATTATTTCAAAATTAGATTCTATGAAACTTTTTGAACTTCTAGTTTAGGTCAATAAATCGTAGTATATTATACACAAATTTATACTATTTTCGGTCAAATAATCAAATTAAATCGAGGATTGTTCGAAATGATACGAAACTTTCAGGTCCTTTCTATATGTTACGAGGGAATGTTATGATGGAAGTCCATGCAAAAAATTATCTCAAAATTAGTTTCTATGAATCTTTTTGAAATACTAGTTTCGGTCAAAAATTTTAGTATATTATACACAATTTTATACTAGTTTTGGTCAAAAGTCAAATTAAATTGAGGATTGTTCGATATGCTACGAAACTTTTCAAATCCTTTCTGTATGGTACGAGGGAAGGTTATGATGGAAGTCTAAGCAAAAAATATCTCAAAATTAGATTTTAGGAAACTTTTTGAAATGCTAGTTTATGTCAAAAAATCGTAGTATATTATACACAATTTTATTATAGTTTCGGTCAAAAAATCACATTAAATCGAGGATTGTTCGAAATGCTACGTAGCTTTTCGGATCCTATTTATATGTTACTAGGCAATGTTATGATGGAAGTCCATGCAAAACATTGTCTTAAAATAAGATGCTATGAATCGTTTTGAAATACTAGTTTCGCTCAAAAATCGTAGTATATTATACACAATTTTATACTAGTTTCGGTCAAAAATTAAAAATAAATCGAGGATTGTTTGAAATGCTACGAAATATTTTTGATCCTTTCTATATGGTACGAGGGAAGGTTATGATGGAAGTCCAAGCAAAAAAACTTATCTCAAAATTAGATTATATGCATCTTTTTGAAATGCTAGTTTAGCTCAAAAAATCGTAGTATATTATACACAATTTCATACTAGTTTTAGTCAAAAAATTATATTAAATTAATGATTGTTCGAAATGCTACTAAAATTTTCAGATCCTTTCTATATGGTACGAGGGAATGTTGTGATGGAAGTCCAACCAAAAAATTATTTCAAAATTAGATTCTATGAAACTTTTTGAACTTCTAGTTTAGGTCAATAAATCGTAGTATATTATACACAAATTTATACTATTTTCGGTCAAATAATCAAATTAAATCGAGGATTGTTCGAAATGATACGAAACTTTCAGGTCCTTTCTATATGTTACGAGGGAATGTTATGATGGAAGTCCATGCAAAAAATTATCTCAAAATTAGATTCTATGAATCTTTTTGAAATACTAGTTTCGGTTAAAAATTGTAGTATATTATACACAATTTTATACTAGTTTTGGTCAAAAGTCAAATTAAATTGAGGATTGTTCGATATGCTACGAAACTTTTCAAATCCTTTCTGTATGGTACGAGGGAAGGTTATGATGGAAGTCCAAGCAAAAAAATATCTCAAAATTAGATTCTAGGAAACTCTTTGAAATGCTAGTTTTTGTCAAAAAATCGTAGTATATTATACACAATTTTATTATAGTTTCGGTCAAAAAATCACATTAAATCGAGGATTGTTCGAAATGCTACGAAGCTTTTCAGATCCTATTTATATGTTACTAGGCAATGTTATGATGGAAGTCCATGCAAAACATTGTGTTAAAATAAGATGCTATGAATCGTTTTGAAATACTAGTTTCGCTCAAAAATCGTAGTATATTATACACAATTTTATACTAGTTTCGGTCAAAAATTAAAAATAAATCGAGGATTGTTTGAAATTCTACGAAATTTTATTGATCCTTTCTATATGGTACGAGGGAAGGTTATGATGGAAGTCCAAGCAAAAAAACGTAACTCAAAATTAGATTATATGCATCTTTTTGAAATGCTAGTTTAGCTCAAAAAATCGTAGTATATTATACACAATTTCATACTAGTTTTGGTCAAAAAATTATATTAAATTAATGATTGTTCGAAATGCTACTAAAATTTTCAGATCCTTTCTATATGGTACGAGGGAATGTTGTGATGGAAGTCCAACCAAAAAATTATTTCAAAACTAGATTCTATGAAACTTTTTGAACTTCTAGTTTAGGTCAATAAATCGTAGTATATTATACACAAATTTATACTATTTTCGGTCAAATAATCAAATTAAATCGAGGATTGTTCGAAATGATACGAAACTTTCAGGTCCTTTCTATATGTTACGAGGGAATGTTATGATGGAAGTCCATGCAAAAAATTATCTCAAAATTAGATTCTATGAATCTTTTTGAAATACTAGTTTCGGTTAAAAATTGTAGTATATTATACACAATTTTATACTAGTTTTGGTCAAAAGTCAAATTAAATTGAGGATTGTTCGATATGCTACGAAACTTTTCAAATCCTTTCTGTATGGTACGAGGGAAGGTTATGATGGAAGTCCAAGCAAAAAAATATCTCAAAATTAGATTCTAGGAAACTTTTTGAAATGCTAGTTTTTGTCAAAAAATCGTAGTATATTATACACAATTTAATTATAGTTTCGGTCAAAAAATCACATTAAATCGAGGATTGTTCGAAATGCTACGAAGCTATTCAGATCCTATTTATATGTTACTAGGCAATGTTATGATGGAAGTCCATGCAAAACATTGTCTTAAAATAAGATGCTATGAATGGTTTTGAAATACTAGTTTCGCTCAAAAATCGTAGTATATTATACACAATTTTATACTAGTTTCGGTCAAAAATTAAAAAATAAATCGAGGAATATTTGAAATGCTACGAAATATTTTTGATCCTTTCTATATGGTACGAGGGAAGGTTATGATGGAAGTCCAAGCAAAAAAACGTATCTCAAAATTAGATTATATGCAACTTTTTGAAATGCTAGTTTAGCTCAAAAAATCGTAGTATATTATACACAATTTCATACTAGTTTTGGTCAAAAAATTATATTAAATTAATGATTGTTTGAAATGCTACTAAAATTTTCAGATCCTTTCTATATGGTACGAGGGAATGTTGTGATGGAAGTCCAACCAAAAAATTATTTCAAAATTAGATTCTATGAAACTTTTTGAACTTCTAGTTTAGGTCAATAAATCGTAGTATATTATACACAAATTTATACTATTTTCGGTCAAATAATCAAATTAAATCGAGGATTGTTCGAAATGATACGAAACTTTCAGGTCCTTTCTATATGTTATGAGGGAATGTTATGATGGAAGTCCATGCAAAAAATTATCTCAAAATTAGATTCTATGAATCTTTTTGAAATACTAGTTTCGGTCAAAAATTGTAGTATATTATACACAATTTTATACTAGTTTGGGTCAAAAGTCAAATTAAATTGAGGATTGTTCGATATGCTACGAAACTTTTCAAATCCTTTCTGTATGGTACGAGGGAAGGTTATGATGGAAGTCCAAGCAAAAAATTATCTCAAAATTAGATTCTATGAATCTTCTTGAAATACTAGTTTCGGTCAAAAATTGTAGTATATTATACACAATTTTATACTAGTTTTGGTCAAAAGTCAAATTAGATTGAGGATTGTTCGATATGCTACGAAACTTTTCAAATCCTTTATGTATGGTACGAGGGAAGGTTATGATGGAAGTCCAAGCAAAAAAATATCTCAAAATTAGATTCTAGGAAACTTTTTGAAATGCTAGTTTATGTCAAAAAATCGTAGTATATTATACACAATTTTATTATAGTTTCGGTCAAAAAATCAAATTAAATCGAGGATTGTTCGAAATGCTACGAAGCTATTCAGATCCTATTTATATGTTACTAGGCAATGTTATGATGGAAGTCCATACAAAACATTGTCTTAAAATAAGATCCTATGAATCGTTTTGAAATACTAGTTTCGCTCAAAAATCGTAGTATATTATACATAATTTTATACTAGTTTCGGTCAAAAATTAAAAATAAATCGAGGATTGTTTGAAATGCTACGAAATTTTTATGATCCTTTCTATATGGTACGAGGGAAGGTTATGATGGAAGTCCAAGCAAAAAAATTATCTCAAAATTAGATTATATGCATCTTTTAGAAATGCTAGTTTAGCTCAAAAAATCGTAGTATATTATACACAATTTCATACTAGTTTTGGTCAAAAAATTATATTAAATTAATGATTGTTCGAAATGCTACTAAACTTTTCAGATCCTTTCTATATGGTACGAGGGAATGTTGTGATGGAAGTCCAACCAAAAAATTATTTCAAAATTAGATTCTATGAAACTTTTTGAACTTCTAGTTTAGGTCAATAAATCGTAGTATATTATACACAAATTTATACTATTTTCGGTCAAATAATCAAATTAAATCGAGGATTGTTCGAAATGATACGAAACTTTCAGGTCCTTTCTATATGTTACGAGGGAATGTTATGATGGAAGTCCATGCAAAAAATTATCTCAAAATTAGATTCTATGAATCTTTTTGAAATTCTAGTTTCGGTCAAAAATTGTAGTATATTATACACAATTTTATACTAGTTTTGGTCAAAAGTCAAATTAAATTGAGGATTGTTCGATATGCTACGAAACTTTTCAAATCCTTTATGCATGGTACGAGGGAAGGTTATGATGGAAGTCAGAGCAAAAAAATATCTCAAAATTAGATTCTAGGAAACTTTTTGAAATGCTAGTTTATGTCAAAAAATCGTAGTATATTATACACAATTTTATTATAGTTTTGGTCAAAAAATCAAATTAAATCAAGGATTGTTCAAAATGCTACGAAGCTATTCAGATCCTATTTATATGTTACTAGGCAATGTTATGATGGAAGTCCATGCAAAACATTGTCTTAAAATAAGATGCTATGAAACGTTTTGAAATACTAGTTTCGCTCAAAAATCGTAGTATATTATACACAATTTTATACTAGTTTCGGTCAAAAATTAAAAATAAATCGAGGATTGTTTGAAATGCTACGAAATTTTTTTGATCCTTTCTATATGGTACGAAGGAAGGTTATGATGGAAGTCCAAGCAATAAAATTATCTCAAAATTAGATTATATGCATCTTTTTGAAATGCTAGTTTAGCTTAAAAAATCGTAGTATATTATACACAATTTTATACTAGTTTCGGTTAAAAAAATATATTAAATTAATGATTGTTCGAAATGCTACTAAACTTTTCAGATCCTTGCTATATGGTACGAGGGAATGTTGTGATGGAAGTCCAACCAAAAAATCATTTCAAAATTAGATTCTATGAAACTTTTTGAACTTCTAGTTTAGGTCAATAAATCGTAGTATATTATACACAAATTTATACTATTTTCGGTCAAATAATCAAATTAAATCGAGGATTGTTTGAAATGATACGAAACTTCCAGGTCCTTTCTATATGTTACGAGGGAATGTTATGATGGAAGTCCATGCAAAAAATTATCTCAAAATTAGTTTCTATGAATCTTTTTGAAATACTAGTTCTGGTCAAAAATTTTAGTATATTGTACACAATTTTATACTAGTTTTGGTCAAAAGTCAAATTAAATTGAGGATTGTTCGATATGCTACGATACTTTTCAAATCCTTTCTGTATGGTACGAGGGAAGGTTATGATGGAAGTCCAAGCAAAAAAATATCTCAAAATTAGATTCTAGGAAACTTTTTGAAATGCTAGTTTTTGTCAAAAAATCGTAGTATATTATACACAATTTTATTATAGTTTCGGTCAAAAAATCACATTAAATCGAGGATTGTTCGAAATGCTACGAAGCTATTCAGATCCTATTTATATGTTACTAGGCAATGTTATGATGGAAGTCCATGCAAAACATTGTGTTAAAATAAGATGCTATGAATCGTTTTGAAATACTAGTTTCGCTCAAAAATCGTAGTATATTATACACAATTTTATACTAGTTTCGATCAATAATTAAAAAATAAATCGAGGAATATTTGAAATGCTACGAAATATTTTTGATCCTTTCTATATGGTACGAGGGAAGGTTATGATGGAAGTCCAAGCAAAAAAACGTATCTCAAAATTAGATCATATGCATCTTTTTGAAATGCTAGTTTAGCTCAAAAAATCGTAGTATATTATACACAATTTCATACTAGTTTTGGTCAAAAAATTATATTAAATTAATGATTGTTTGAAATGCTACTAAAATTTTCAGATCCTTTCTATATGGTACGAGGGAATGTTGTGATGGAAGTCCAACCAAAAAATTATTTCAAAATTAGATTCTATGAAACTTTTTGAACTTCTAGTTTAGGTCAATAAATCGTAGTATATTATACACAAATTTATACTATTTTCGGTCAAATAATCAAATTAAATCGAGGATTTTTTGAAATGATACGAAACTTTCAGGTCCTTGCTATATGTTACGAGGGAATGTTATGATGGAAGTCCATGCAAGAAATTATCTCAAAATTAGATTCTACGAATCTTTTTGAAATACTAGTTTCGGTCAAAAATTGTAGTATATTATACACAATTTTATATTAGTTTTGGTCAAAAGTCAAATTAAATTGAGGATTGTTCGATATGCTACGAAACTTTTCAAATCCTTTCTGTATGGTACGAGGGAAGGTTATGATGGAAGTCCGAGCAAAAAATTATCTCAAAATTAGATTCTATGAATCTTTTTGAAATACTAGTTTCGGTCAAAAATTGTAGTATATTATACACAATTTTATACTAGTTTGGGTCAAAAGTCAAATTAAATTGAGGATTGTTCGATATGCTACGAAACTTTTCAAATCCTTTCTGTATGGTACGAGGGAAGGTTATGATGGAAGTCCAAGCAAAAAATTATCTCAAAATTAGATTCTATGAATCTTCTTGAAATACTAGTTTCGGTCAAAAATTGTAGTATATTATACACAATTTTATACTAGTTTTGGTCAAAAGTCAAATTAGATTGAGGATTGTTCGATATGCTACGAAACTTTTCAAATCCTTTATGTATGGTACGAGGGAAGGTTATGATGGAAGTCCAAGCAAAAAAATATCTCAAAATTAGATTCTAGGAAACTTTTTGAAATGCTAGTTTATGTCAAAAAATCGTAGTATATTATACACAATTTTATTATAGTTTCGGTCAAAAAATCAAATTAAATCGAGGATTGTTCGAAATGCTACGAAGCTATTCAGATCCTATTTATATGTTACTAGGCAATGTTATGATGGAAGTCCATACAAAACATTGTCTTAAAATAAGATCCTATGAATCGTTTTGAAATACTAGTTTCGCTCAAAAATCGTAGTATATTATACATAATTTTATACTAGTTTCGGTCAAAAATTAAAAATAAATCGAGGATTGTTTGAAATGCTACGAAATTTTTATGATCCTTTCTATATGGTACGAGGGAAGGTTATGATGGAAGTCCAAGCAAAAAAATTATCTCAAAATTAGATTATATGCATCTTTTAGAAATGCTAGTTTAGCTCAAAAAATCGTAGTATATTATACACAATTTCATACTAGTTTTGGTCAAAAAATTATATTAAATTAATGATTGTTCGAAATGCTACTAAACTTTTCAGATCCTTTCTATATGGTACGAGGGAATGTTGTGATGGAAGTCCAACCAAAAAATTATTTCAAAATTAGATTCTATGAAACTTTTTGAACTTCTAGTTTAGGTCAATAAATCGTAGTATATTATACACAAATTTATACTATTTTCGGTCAAATAATCAAATTAAATCGAGGATTGTTCGAAATGATACGAAACTTTCAGGTCCTTTCTATATGTTACGAGGGAATGTTATGATGGAAGTCCATGCAAAAAATTATCTCAAAATTAGATTCTATGAATCTTTTTGAAATTCTAGTTTCGGTCAAAAATTGTAGTATATTATACACAATTTTATACTAGTTTTGGTCAAAAGTCAAATTAAATTGAGGATTGTTCGATATGCTACGAAACTTTTCAAATCCTTTATGCATGGTACGAGGGAAGGTTATGATGGAAGTCAGAGCAAAAAAATATCTCAAAATTAGATTCTAGGAAACTTTTTGAAATGCTAGTTTATGTCAAAAAATCGTAGTATATTATACACAATTTTATTATAGTTTTGGTCAAAAAATCAAATTAAATCAAGGATTGTTCAAAATGCTACGAAGCTATTCAGATCCTATTTATATGTTACTAGGCAATGTTATGATGGAAGTCCATGCAAAACATTGTCTTAAAATAAGATGCTATGAAACGTTTTGAAATACTAGTTTCGCTCAAAAATCGTAGTATATTATACACAATTTTATACTAGTTTCGGTCAAAAATTAAAAATAAATCGAGGATTGTTTGAAATGCTACGAAATTTTTTTGATCCTTTCTATATGGTACGAAGGAAGGTTATGATGGAAGTCCAAGCAATAAAATTATCTCAAAATTAGATTATATGCATCTTTTTGAAATGCTAGTTTAGCTTAAAAAATCGTAGTATATTATACACAATTTTATACTAGTTTCGGTTAAAAAAATATATTAAATTAATGATTGTTCGAAATGCTACTAAACTTTTCAGATCCTTGCTATATGGTACGAGGGAATGTTGTGATGGAAGTCCAACCAAAAAATCATTTCAAAATTAGATTCTATGAAACTTTTTGAACTTCTAGTTTAGGTCAATAAATCGTAGTATATTATACACAAATTTATACTATTTTCGGTCAAATAATCAAATTAAATCGAGGATTGTTTGAAATGATACGAAACTTCCAGGTCCTTTCTATATGTTACGAGGGAATGTTATGATGGAAGTCCATGCAAAAAATTATCTCAAAATTAGTTTCTATGAATCTTTTTGAAATACTAGTTCTGGTCAAAAATTTTAGTATATTGTACACAATTTTATACTAGTTTTGGTCAAAAGTCAAATTAAATTGAGGATTGTTCGATATGCTACGATACTTTTCAAATCCTTTCTGTATGGTACGAGGGAAGGTTATGATGGAAGTCCAAGCAAAAAAATATCTCAAAATTAGATTCTAGGAAACTTTTTGAAATGCTAGTTTTTGTCAAAAAATCGTAGTATATTATACACAATTTTATTATAGTTTCGGTCAAAAAATCACATTAAATCGAGGATTGTTCGAAATGCTACGAAGCTATTCAGATCCTATTTATATGTTACTAGGCAATGTTATGATGGAAGTCCATGCAAAACATTGTGTTAAAATAAGATGCTATGAATCGTTTTGAAATACTAGTTTCGCTCAAAAATCGTAGTATATTATACACAATTTTATACTAGTTTCGATCAATAATTAAAAAATAAATCGAGGAATATTTGAAATGCTACGAAATATTTTTGATCCTTTCTATATGGTACGAGGGAAGGTTATGATGGAAGTCCAAGCAAAAAAACGTATCTCAAAATTAGATCATATGCATCTTTTTGAAATGCTAGTTTAGCTCAAAAAATCGTAGTATATTATACACAATTTCATACTAGTTTTGGTCAAAAAATTATATTAAATTAATGATTGTTTGAAATGCTACTAAAATTTTCAGATCCTTTCTATATGGTACGAGGGAATGTTGTGATGGAAGTCCAACCAAAAAATTATTTCAAAATTAGATTCTATGAAACTTTTTGAACTTCTAGTTTAGGTCAATAAATCGTAGTATATTATACACAAATTTATACTATTTTCGGTCAAATAATCAAATTAAATCGAGGATTTTTTGAAATGATACGAAACTTTCAGGTCCTTGCTATATGTTACGAGGGAATGTTATGATGGAAGTCCATGCAAGAAATTATCTCAAAATTAGATTCTACGAATCTTTTTGAAATACTAGTTTCGGTCAAAAATTGTAGTATATTATACACAATTTTATATTAGTTTTGGTCAAAAGTCAAATTAAATTGAGGATTGTTCGATATGCTACGAAACTTTTCAAATCCTTTCTGTATGGTACGAGGGAAGGTTATGATGGAAGTCCGAGCAAAAAATTATCTCAAAATTAGATTCTATGAATCTTTTTGAAATACTAGTTTTGGTCAAAAATTTTAGTATATTGTACACAATTTTATACTAGTTTTGGTCAAAAGTCAAATTAGATTGAGGATTGTTCGATATGCTACGAAACTTTTCAAATCCTCTATGTATGGTACGAGGGAAGGTTATGATGGAAGTCCAAGCAAAAAAATATCTCAAAATTAGATTCTAGAAAACTTTTTGATATGCTAGTTTATGTCAAAAAATCGTAGTATATTATACACAATTTTATTATAGTTTCGGTCAAAAAATCAAATTAAATCGAGGATTGTTCGAAATGCTACGAAGCTATTCAGATCCTATTTATATGTTACTAGGCAATGTTATGATGGAAGTCCATGCAAAACATTGTCTTAAAATAAGATGCTATGAATCGTTTTGAAATACTAGTTTCGCTCAAAAATCGTAGTATATTATACATAATTTTATACTAGTTTCAGTCAAAAATTAAAAATAAATCGAGGATTGTTTAAAATGCTACGAAATTTTTATGATCCTTTCTATATGGTACGAGGGAAGGTTATGATGGAAGTCCAAGCAAAAAAACGTATCTCAAAATTAGATTATATGCAACTTTTTGAAATGCTAGTTTAGCTCAAAAAATCGTAGTATATTATACACAATTTCATACTAGTTTTGGTCAAAAAATTATATTAAATTAATGATTGTTTGAAATGCTACTAAAATTTTCAGATCCTTTCTATATGGTACGAGGGAATGTTGTGATGGAAGTCCAACCAAAAAATTATTTCAAAATTAGATTCTATGAAACTTTTTGAACTTCTAGTTTAGGTCAATAAATCGTAGTATATTATACACAAATTTATACTATTTTCGGTCAAATAATCAAATTAAATCGAGGATTGTTCGAAATGATACGAAACTTTCAGGTCCTTTCTATATGTTATGAGGGAATGTTATGATGGAAGTCCATGCAAAAAATTATCTCAAAATTAGATTCTATGAATCTTTTTGAAATACTAGTTTCGGTCAAAAATTGTAGTATATTATACACAATTTTATACTAGTTTGGGTCAAAAGTCAAATTAAATTGAGGATTGTTCGATATGCTACGAAACTTTTCAAATCCTTTCTGTATGGTACGAGGGAAGGTTATGATGGAAGTCCAAGCAAAAAATTATCTCAAAATTAGATTCTATGAATCTTCTTGAAATACTAGTTTCGGTCAAAAATTGTAGTATATTATACACAATTTTATACTAGTTTTGGTCAAAAGTCAAATTAGATTGAGGATTGTTCGATATGCTACGAAACTTTTCAAATCCTTTATGTATGGTACGAGGGAAGGTTATGATGGAAGTCCAAGCAAAAAAATATCTCAAAATTAGATTCTAGGAAACTTTTTGAAATGCTAGTTTATGTCAAAAAATCGTAGTATATTATACACAATTTTATTATAGTTTCGGTCAAAAAATCAAATTAAATCGAGGATTGTTCGAAATGCTACGAAGCTATTCAGATCCTATTTATATGTTACTAGGCAATGTTATGATGGAAGTCCATACAAAACATTGTCTTAAAATAAGATCCTATGAATCGTTTTGAAATACTAGTTTCGCTCAAAAATCGTAGTATATTATACATAATTTTATACTAGTTTCGGTCAAAAATTAAAAATAAATCGAGGATTGTTTGAAATGCTACGAAATTTTTATGATCCTTTCTATATGGTACGAGGGAAGGTTATGATGGAAGTCCAAGCAAAAAAATTATCTCAAAATTAGATTATATGCATCTTTTAGAAATGCTAGTTTAGCTCAAAAAATCGTAGTATATTATACACAATTTCATACTAGTTTTGGTCAAAAAATTATATTAAATTAATGATTGTTCGAAATGCTACTAAACTTTTCAGATCCTTTCTATATGGTACGAGGGAATGTTGTGATGGAAGTCCAACCAAAAAATTATTTCAAAATTAGATTCTATGAAACTTTTTGAACTTCTAGTTTAGGTCAATAAATCGTAGTATATTATACACAAATTTATACTATTTTCGGTCAAATAATCAAATTAAATCGAGGATTGTTCGAAATGATACGAAACTTTCAGGTCCTTTCTATATGTTACGAGGGAATGTTATGATGGAAGTCCATGCAAAAAATTATCTCAAAATTAGATTCTATGAATCTTTTTGAAATTCTAGTTTCGGTCAAAAATTGTAGTATATTATACACAATTTTATACTAGTTTTGGTCAAAAGTCAAATTAAATTGAGGATTGTTCGATATGCTACGAAACTTTTCAAATCCTTTCTGCATGGTACGAGGGAAGGTTATGATGGAAGTCAGAGCAAAAAAATATCTCAAAATTAGATTCTAGGAAACTTTTTGAAATGCTAGTTTATGTCAAAAAATCGTAGTATATTATACACAATTTTATTATAGTTTCGGTCAAAAAATCAAATTAAATCAAGGATTGTTCAAAATGCTACGAAGCTATTCAGATCCTATTTATATGTTACTAGGCAATGTTATGATGGAAGTCCATGCAAAACATTGTCTTAAAATAAGATGCTATGAAACGTTTTGAAATACTAGTTTCGCTCAAAAATCGTAGTATATTATACACAATTTTATACTAGTTTCGGTCAAAAATTAAAAATAAATCGAGGATTGTTTGAAATGCTACGAAATTTTTTTGATCCTTTCTATATGGTACGAAGGAAGGTTATGATGGAAGTCCAAGCAATAAAATTATCTCAAAATTAGATTATATGCATCTTTTTGAAATGCTAGTTTAGCTTAAAAAATCGTAGTATATTATACACAATTTTATACTAGTTTCGGTTAAAAAAATATATTAAATTAATGATTGTTCGAAATGCTACTAAACTTTTCAGATCCTTGCTATATGGTACGAGGGAATGTTGTGATGGAAGTCCAACCTAAAAATCATTTCAAAATTAGATTCTATGAAACTTTTTGAACTTCTAGTTTAGGTCAATAAATCGTAGTATATTATACACAAATTTATACTATTTTCGGTCAAATAATCAAATTAAATCGAGGATTGTTCGAAATGATACGAAACTTCCAGGTCCTTTCTATATGTTACGAGGGAATGTTATGATGGAAGTCCATGCAAAAAATTATCTCAAAATTAGTTTCTATGAATCTTTTTGAAATACTAGTTCTGGTCAAAAATTTTAGTATATTGTACACAATTTTATACTAGTTTTGGTCAAAAGTCAAATTAAATTGAGGATTGTTCGATATGCTACGATACTTTTCAAATCCTTTCTGTATGGTACGAGGGAAGGTTATGATGGAAGTCCAAGCAAAAAAATATCTCAAAATTAGATTCTAGGAAACTTTTTGAAATGCTAGTTTTTGTCAAAAAATCGTAGTATATTATACACAATTTTATTATAGTTTCGGTCAAAAAATCACATTAAATCGTGGATTGTTCGAAATGCTACGAAGCTATTCAGATCCTATTTATATGTTACTAGGCAATGTTATGATGGAAGTCCATGCAAAACATTGTGTTAAAATAAGATGCTATGAATCGTTTTGAAATACTAGTTTCGCTCAAAAATCGTAGTATATTATACACAATTTTATACTAGTTTCGGTCAAAAATTAAAAAATAAATCGAGGAATATTTGAAATGCTACGAAATATTTTTGATCCTTTCTATATGGTACGAGGGAAGGTTATGATGGAAGTCCAAGCAAAAAAACGTATCTCAAAATTAGATCATATGCATCTTTTTGAATTGCTAGTTTAGCTCAAAAAATCGTAGTATATTATACACAATTTCATACTAGTTTTGGTCAAAAAATTATATTAAATTAATGATTGTTTGAAATGCTACTAAAATTTTCAGATCCTTTCTATATGGTACGAGGGAATGTTGTGATGGAAGTCCAACCAAAAAATTATTTCAAAATTAGATTCTATGAAACTTTTTGAACTTCTAGTTTAGGTCAATAAATCGTAGTATATTATACACAAATTTATACTATTTTCGGTCAAATAATCAAATTAAATCGAGGATTTTTTGAAATGATACGAAACTTTCAGGTCCTTGCTATATGTTACGAGGGAATGTTTCTATGGAAGTCCATGCAAAAAATTATCTCAAAATTAGATTCTACGAATCTTTTTGAAATACTAGTTTCGGTCAAAAATTGTAGTATATTATACACAATTTTATATTAGTTTTGGTCAAAAGTCAAATTAAATTGAGGATTGTTCGATATGCTACGAAACTTTTCAAATCCTTTCTGTATGGTACGAGGGAAGGTTATGATGGAAGTCCGAGCAAAAAATTATCTCAAAATTAGATTCTATGAATCTTTTTGAAATACTAGTTTTGGTCAAAAATTTTAGTATATTGTACACAATTTTATACTAGTTTTGGTCAAAAGTCAAATTAGATTGAGGATTGTTCGATATGCTACGAAACTTTTCAAATCCTCTATGTATGGTACGAGGGAAGGTTATGATGGAAGTCCAAGCAAAAAAATATCTCAAAATTAGATTCTAGAAAACTTTTTGATATGCTAGTTGATGTCAAAAAATCGTAGTATATTATACACAATTTTATTATAGTTTCGGTCAAAAAATCAAATTAAATCGAGGATTGTTCGAAATGCTACGAAGCTATTCAGATCCTATTTATATGTTACTAGGCAATGTTATGATGGAAGTCCATGCAAAACATTGTCTTAAAATAAGATGCTATGAATCGTTTTGAAATACTAGTTTCGCTCAAAAATCGTAGTATATTATACATAATTTTATACTAGTTTCGGTCAAAAATTAAAAATAAATCGAGGATTGTTCAAAATGCTACGAAATTTTTATGATCCTTTCTATATGGTACGAGGGAAGGTTATGATGGAAGTCCAAGCAAAAAAATTATCTAAAAATTAGATTATATGCATCTTTTAGAAATGCTAGTTTAGCTCAAAAAATCGTAGTATATTATACACAATTTCATACTAGTTTTGGTCCAAAAATTATATTAAATTAATGATTGTTCGAAATGCTACTAAACTTTTCAGATCCTTTCTATATGGTACGAGGGAATGTTGTGATGGAAGTCCAACCAAAAAATTATTTCAAAATTAGATTCTATGAAACTTTTTGAACTTCTAGTTTAGGTCAATAAATCGTAGTATATTATACACAAATTTATACTATTTTCGGTCAAATAATCAAATTAAATCGAGGATTGTTCGAAATGATACGAAACTTCCAGGTCCTTTCTATATGTTACAAGGGAATGTTATGATGGAAGTCCATGCAAAAAATTATCTCAAAATTAGATTCTATGAATCTTTTTGAAATACTAGTTTCGGTCAAAAATTGTAGTATATTATACACAATTTTATACTAGTTTTGGTCAAAAGTCAAATTAAATTGAGGATTGTTCGATATGCTACGATACTTTTCAAATCCTTTCTGCATGGTACGAGGGAAGGTTATGATGGAAGTCAGAGCAAAAAAATATCTCAAAATTAGATTCTAGGAAACTTTTTGAAATGCTAGTTTATGTCAAAAAATCGTAGTATATTATACACAATTTTATTATAGTTTCGGTCAAAAAATCAAATTAAATCAAGGATTGTTCAAAATGCTACGAAGCTATTCAGATCCTATTTATATGTTACTAGGCAATGTTATGATGGAAGTCCATGCAAAACATTGTCTTAAAATAAGATGCTATGAATCGTTTTGAAATACTAGTTTCGCTCAAAAATCGTAGTATATTATACATAATTTTATACTAGTTTCGGTCAAAAATTAAAAATAAATCGAGGATTGTTTGAAATGCTACGGAATTTTTATGATCCTTTCTATATGGTACGAGGGAAGGTTATGATGGAAGTCCAAGCAAAAAAATTATCTCAAAATTAGATTATATGCATCTTTTAGAAATGCTAGTTTAGCTCAAAAAATCATAGTATATTATACACAATTTTATACTAGTTTCGGTCAAAAAATTATATTAAATTAATGATTGTTCGAAATGCTACTAAACTTTTCAGATCCTTTCTATATGGTACGAGGGAATGTTGTGATGGAAGTCCAACCAAAAAATTATTTCAAAATTAGATTCTATGAAACTTTTTGAACTTCTAGTTTAGGTCAATAAATCGTAGTATATTATACACAAATTTATACTATTTTCGGTCAAATAATTAAATTAAATCGAGGATTGTTCGAAATGATGCGAAACTTTCAGGTCCTTTCTATATGTTACGAGGGAATGTTATGATGGAAGTCCATGCAAAAAATTATCTCAAAATTAGTTTCTATGAATCTTTTTGAAATACTAGTTTCTGTCAAAAATTTTAGTATATTATACACAATTTTATACTAGTTTTGGTCAAAAGTCAAATTAAATTGAGGATTGTTCGATATGCTACGATACTTTTCAAATCCTTTCTGTATGGTACGAGGGAATGTTATGATGGAAGTCCAAGCAAAAAAATATCTCAAAATTAGATTCTAGGAAACTTTTTGAAATGCTAGTTTATGTCAAAAAATCGTAGTATATTATACACAATTTTATTATAGTTTCGGTCAAAAAATCAAATTAAATCGAGGATTGTTCGAAATGCTACGAAGCTATTCAGATCCTATTTATATGTTACTAGGCAATGTTATGATGGAAGTCCATGCAAAACAGTGTCTTAAAATAAGATGCTATGAATCGTTTTGAAATACTAGTTTCGCTCAAAAATCGTAGTATATTATACACAATTTTATACTAGTTTCGGTCAAAAATTAAAAATAAATCGAGGATTGTTTGAAATGCTACGAAATTATTTTGATCCTTTCTATATGGTACGAGGGAAGGTTATTATGGAAGTCCAACCAAAACAATTATCTCAAAATTAGATTATATGCATCTTTTTGAAATGCTAGTTTAGCTCAAAAAATCGTAGTATGTTATACACAATTTCATACTAGTTTTGGTCAAAAAATTATATTAAATTAATGATTATTCGAAATGCTACTAAACTTTTCAGATCCTTTCTATATGGTACGAGGGAATGTTGTGATGGAAGTCCAACCCAAAAATTATTTCAAAAATAGATTCTATGAAACTTTTTGAACTTCTAGTTTAGGTCAATAAATCGTAGTATATTATACACAAATTTATACTATTTTCGGTCAAATAATTAAATTAAATCGAGGATTGTTCGAAATGATACGAAACTTTCAGGTCCTTTCTATATGTTACGAGGGAATGTTATGATGGAAGTCCATGCAAAAAATTATCTCAAAATTAGTTTCTATGAATCTTTTTGAAATACTAGTTTCGGTCAAAAATTTTAGTATATTATACACAATTTTATACTAGTTTTGGTCAAAAGTCAAATTAAATTGAGGATTGTTCGATATGCTACGATACTTTTCAAATCCTTTCTGTATGGTACGAGGGAAGGTTATGATGGAAGTCCAAGCGAAAAAATATCTCAAAATTAGTTTCTAGGAAACTTTTTGAAATGATAGTTTTTGTCAAAAAATCGTAGTATATTATACACAATTTTATTATAGTTTCGGTCAAAAAATCACATTAAATCGAGGATTGTTCGAAATGCTACGAAGCTATTCAGATCCTATTTATATGTTACTAGGCAATGTTATGATGGAAGTCCATGCAAAACATTGTGTTAAAATAAGATGCTATGAATCGTTTTGAAATACTAGTTTCGCTCAAAAATCGTAGTATATTATACACAATTTTATACTAGTTTCGGTCAAAAATTAAAAAATAAATCGAGGAATATTTGAAATGCAACGAAATATTTTTGATCCTTTCTATATGGTACGAGGGAAGGTTATGATGGAAGTCCAAGCAAAAAAACGTATCTCAAAATTAGATCATATGCATCTTTTTGAAATGCTAGTTTAGCTCAAAAAATCGTAGTATATTATACACAATTTCATACTAGTTTTGGTCAAAAAATTATATTAAATTAATGATTGTTTGAAATGCTACTAAAATTTTCAGATCCTTTCTATATGGTACGAGGGAATGTTGTGATGGAAGTCCAACCAAAAAATTATTTCAAAATTAGATTCTATGAAACTTTTTGAACTTCTAGTTTAGGTCAATAAATCGTAGTATATTATACACAAATTTATACTATTTTCGGTCAAATAATCAAATTAAATCGAGGATTTTTTGAAATGATACGAAACTTTCAGGTCCTTGCTATATGTTACGAGGGAATGTTTCTATGGAAGTCCATGCAAAAAATTATCTCAAAATTAGATTCTACGAATCTTTTTGAAATACTAGTTTCGGTCAAAAATTGTAGTATATTATACACAATTTTATATTATTTTTGGTCAAAAGTCAAATTAAATTGAGGATTGTTCGATATGCTACGAAACTTTTCAAATCCTTTCTGTATGGTACGAGGGAAGGTTATGATGGAAGTCCGAGCAAAAAATTATCTCAAAATTAGATTCTAGGAAACTTTTTGAAATGCTAGTTTATGTCAAAAAATTGTAGTATATTATACACAATTTTATTATAGTTTCGGTCAAAAAATCAAATTAAATCGAGGATTGTTCGAAATGCTACGAAGCTATTCAGATCCTATTTATATGTTACTAGACAATGTTATGATGGAAGTCCATGCAAAACATTGTCTTAAAATAAGATGCTATGAATCGTTTTGAAATACTAGTTTCGCTCTAAAATCGTAGTATATTATACACAATTTATACTAGTTTCGGTCAAAAAATTAAAAATAAATCGAGGATTGTTTGAAATGCTACGAAAGTTTTTTGATCCTTTCTATATGGTACGAGGGAAGGTTATGATGGAAGTCCAAGCAAAAAAATTATCTCAAAATTAGATTATATGCATCTGTTTGAAATGCTAGTTTAGCTCAAAAAATCGTAGTATATTATACACAATTTCATACTAGTTTCGGTCAAAAAATTATATTAAATTAATGATTGTTCGAAATGCTACTAAACTTTTCAGATCCTTTCTATATGGTACGAGGGAATGTTGTGATGGAAGTCCAACCAAAAAATTATTTCAAAATTAGATTCTATGAAACTTTTTGAACTTCTAGTTTAGGTCAATAAATCGTAGTATATTATACACAAATTTATACTATTTTCGGTCAAATAATCAAATTAAATCGATGATTGTTCGAAATGATACGAAACTTTCAGGTCCTTTCTATATGTTACGAGGGAATGTTATGATGGAAGTCCATGAAAAAAATTATCTCAAAATTAGATTCTATGAATCTTTTTGAAATACTAGTTTCGGTCAAAAATTGTAGTATATTATACACAATTTTATACTAGTTTTGGTCAAAAGTCAAATTAAATTGAGGATTGTTCGATATACTACGAAAATTTTCAAATCCTTTCTGTATGGTACGAGGGAAGGTTATGATGGAAGTCCAAGCAAAAAAATATCTCAAAATTAGATTCTAGGAAACTTTTTGAAATGCTAGTTTATGTCAAAAAATTGTAGTATATTATACACAATTTTATTATAGTTTCGGTCAAAAAATCAAATTAAATCGAGGATTGTTCGAAATGCTACGAAGCTATTCAGATCCTATTTATATGTTACTAGGCAATGTTATGATGGAAGTCCATGCAAAACATTGTCTTAAAATAAGATGCTATGAATCGTTTTGAAATACTAGTTTCGCTCAAAAATCGTAGTATATTATACACAATTTATACTAGTTTCGGTCAAAAAATTAAAAATAAATCGAGGATTGTTTGAAATGCTACGAAAGTTTTTTGATCCTTTCTTTATGGTACGAGGGAAGGTTATGATGGAAGTCCAAGCAAAAAAATTATCTCAAAATTAGATTATATGCATATGTTTGAAATGCTAGTTTAGCTCAAAAAATCGTAGTATATTATACACAATTTCATACTAGTTTCGGTCAAAAAATTATATTAAATTAATGATTGTTCGAAATGCTACTAAACTTTTCAGATCCTTTCTATATGGTACGAGGGAATGTTGTGATGGAAGTCCAACCAAAAAATTATTTCAAAATTAGATTCTATGAAACTTTTTGAACTTCTAGTTTAGGTCAATAAATCGTAGTATATTATACACAAATTTATACTATTTTCGGTAAAATAATCAAATTAAATCGATGATTGTTCGAAATGATACGAAACTTTCAGGTCCTTTCTATATGTTACGAGGGAATCTTATGATGGAAGTCCATGATAAAAATTATCTCAAAATTAGATTCGATGAATCTTTTTGAAATACTAGTTTCGGTCAAAAATTGTAGTATATTATACACAATTTTATACTAGTTTTGGTCAAAAGTCAAATTAAATTGAGGATTGTTCGATATACTACGAAAATTTTCAAATCCTTTCTGTATGGTACGAGGGAAGGTTATGATGGAAGTCCAAGCAAAAAAATATCTCAAAATTAGATTCTAGGAAACTTTTTGAAATGCTAGTTTATGTCAAAAAATTGTAGTATATTATACACAATTTTATTATAGTTTCGGTCAAAAAATCAAATTAAATCGAGGATTGTTCGAAATGCTACGAAGCTATTCAGATCCTATTTATATGTTACTAGGCAATGTTATGATGGAAGTCCATGCAAAACATTGTCTTAAAATAAGATGCTATGAATCGTTTTGAAATACTAGTTTCGCTCAAAAATCGTAGTATATTATACACAATTTTATACTAGTTTCGGTCAAAAAATTAAAAATAAATCGAGGATTGTTTGAAATGCTACGAAAGTTTTTTGATCCTTTCTATATGGTACGTGGGAAGGTTATGATGGAAGTCCAAGCAAAAAAATTATCTCAAAATTAGATTATATGCATCTTTTTGAAATGCTAGTTTAGCTCAAAAAATCGTAGTATATTATACACAATTTCATACTAGTTTCGGTCAAAAAATTATATTAAATTAATGATTGTTCGAAATGCTACTAAACTTTTCAGATCCTTTCTATATGGTACGAGGGAATGTTGTGATGGAAGTCCAACCAAAAAATTATTTCAAAATTAGATTCTATGAAACTTTTTGAACTTCTAGTTTAGGTCAATAAATCGTAGTATATTATACACAAATTTATACTATTTTCGGTCAAATAATCAAATTAAATCGAGGATTGTTCGAAATGATACGAAACTTTCAAGTCCTTTCTATATGTTACGAGGGAATGTTATGATGGAAGTCCATGAAAAAAATTATCTCAAAATTAGATTCGATGAATCTTTTTGAAATACTAGTTTCGGTCAAAAATTGTAGTATATTATACACAATTTTATACTAGTTTTGGTCAACAGTCAAATTAAATTGAGGATTGTTCGATATGCTACGAAACGTTTCAAATCCTTTCTGTATGGTACGAGGGAAGGTTATGATGGAAGTCCAAGCAAAAAATATCTCAAAATTAGATTCTAGGAAACTTTTTGAAATGCTAGTTTATGTCAAAAAATTGTAGTATATTATACACAATTTTATTATAGTTTCGGTCAAAAAATCAAATTAAATCGAGGATTGTTCGAAATGCTACGAAGCTATTCAGATCCTATTTATATGTTACTAGGCAATGTTATGATGGAAGTCCATGCAAAACATTGTCTTAAAATAAGATGCTATGAATCGTTTTGAAATACTAGTTTCGCTCAAAAATCGTAGTATATTATACACAATTTTATACTAGTTTCGGTCAAAAAATTAAAAATAAATCGAGGATTGTTTGAAATGCTACGAAAGTTTTTTGATCCTTTCTATATGGTACGTGGGAAGGTTATGATGGAAGTCCAAGCAAAAAAATTATCTCAAAATTAGATTATATGCATCTTTTTGAAATGCTAGTTTAGCTCAAAAAATCGTAGTATATTATACACAATTTCATACTAGTTTCGGTCAAAAAATTATATTAAATTAATGATTGTTCGAAATGCTACTAAACTTTTCAGATCCTTTCTATATGGTACGAGGGAATGTTGTGATGGAAGTCCAACCAAAAAATTATTTCAAAATTAGATTCTATGAAACTTTTTGAACTTCTAGTTTAGGTCAATAAATCGTAGTATATTATACACAAATTTATACTATTTTCGGTCAAATAATCAAATTAAATCGAGGATTGTTCGAAATGATACGAAACTTTCAAGTCCTTTCTATAGGTTACGAGGGAATGTTATGATGGAAGTCCATGAAAAAAATTATCTCAAAATTAGATTCGATGAATCTTTTTGAAATACTAGTTTCGGTCAAAAATTGTAGTATATTATACACAATTTTATACTAGTTTTGGTCAACAGTCAAATTAAATTGAGGATTGTTCGATATGCTACGAAACGTTTCAAATCCTTTCTGTATGGTACGAGGGAAGGTTATGATGGAAGTCCAAGCAAAAAATATCTCAAAATTAGATTCTAGGAAACTTTTTGAAATGCTAGTTTATGTCAAAAAATCGTAGTATATTATACACAATTTTATTATAGTTTCGGTCAAAAAATCAAATTAAATCGAGGATTGTTCGAAATGCTACGAAGCTATTCAGATCCTATTTATATGTTACTAGGCAATGTTATGATGGAAGTCCATGCAAAACATTGTCTTAAAATAAGATGCTATGAATCGTTTTGAAATACTAGTTTCGCTCAAAAATCGTAGTATATTATACACAATTTTATACTAGTTTCGGTCAAAAAATTAAAAATAAATCGAGGATTGTTTGAAATGCTACGAAAGTTTTTTGATCCTTTCTATATGGTACGTGGGAAGGTTATGATGGAAGTCCAAGCAAAAAATTTATCTCAAAATTAGATTATATGCATCTTTTTGAAATGCTAGTTTAGCTCAAAAAATCGTAGTATATTATACACAATTTCATACTAGTTTCGGTCAAAAAATTATATTAAATTAATGATTGTTCGAAATGCTACTAAACTTTTCAGATCCTTTCTATATGGTACGAGGGAATGTTGTGATGGAAGTCCAACCAAAAAATTATTTCAAAATTAGATTCTATGAAACTTTTTGAACTTCTAGTTTAGGTCAATAAATCGTAGTATATTATACACAAATTTATACTATTTTCGGTCAAATAATCAAATTAAATCGAGGATTGTTCGAAATGATACGAAACTTTCAAGTCCTTTCTATATGTTACGAGGGAATGTTATGATGGAAGTCCATGAAAAAAATTATCTCAAAATTAGATTCGATGAATCTTTTTGAAATACTAGTTTCGGTCAAAAAAAGTAGTATATTATACACAATTTTATACTAGTTTTGGTCAACAGTCAAATTCAATTGAGGATTGTTCGATATGCTACGAAACGTTTCAAATCCTTTCTGTATGGTACGAGGGAAGGTTATGATGGAAGTCCAAGCAAAAAATATCTCAAAATTAGATTCTAGGAAACTTTTTGAAATGCTAGTTTATGTCAAAAAATCGTAGTATATTATACACAATTTTATTATTGTTTCGGTCAAAAAATCAAATTAAATCGAGTATTGTTCGAAATGCTACGAAGCTATTCAGATCCTATTTATATGTTACTAGGCAATGTTATGATGGAAGTCCATGCAAAACATTGTCTTAAAATAAGATGCTATGAATCGTTTTGAAATACTAGTTTCGCTCAAAAATCGTAGTATATTATACACAATTTTATACTAGTTTCGGTCAAAAATTAAAAATAAATCGAGGATTGTTTGAAATGCTACGAAAGTTTTTTGATCCTTTCTATATGGTACGAGGGAAGGTTATGATGGAAGTCCAAGCAAAAAAATTATCTCAAAATTAGATTATATGCATCTTTTTGAAATGCTAGTTTAGCTCAAAAAATCGTAGTATATTATACACAATTTCATACTAGTTTCGGTCAAAAAATTATATTAAATTAATGATTGTTCGAAATGCTACTAAACTTTTCAGATCCTTTCTATATGGTACGAGGGAATGTTGTGATGGAAGTCCAACCAAAAAATTATTTCAAAATTAGATTCTATGAAACTTTTTGAACTTCTAGTTTAGGTCAATAAATCGTAGTATATTATACACAAATTTATACTATTTTCGGTAAAATAATCAAATTAAATCGATGATTGTTCGAAATGATACGAAACTTTCAGGTCCTTTCTATATGTTACGAGGGAATCTTATGATGGAAGTCCATGATAAAAATTATCTCAAAATTAGATTCGATGAATCTTTTTGAAATACTAGTTTCGGTCAAAAATTGTAGTATATTATACACAATTTTATACTAGTTTTGGTCAAAAGTCAAATTAAATTGAGGATTGTTCGATATACTACGAAAATTTTCAAATCCTTTCTGTATGGTACGAGGGAAGGTTATGATGGAAGTCCAAGCAAAAAAATATCTCAAAATTAGATTCTAGGAAACTTTTTGAAATGCTAGTTTATGTCAAAAAATTGTAGTATATTATACACAATTTTATTATAGTTTCGGTCAAAAAATCAAATTAAATCGAGGATTGTTCGAAATGCTACGAAGCTATTCAGATCCTATTTATATGTTACTAGGCAATGTTATGATGGAAGTCCATGCAAAACATTGTCTTAAAATAAGATGCTATGAATCGTTTTGAAATACTAGTTTCGCTCAAAAATCGTAGTATATTATACACAATTTTATACTAGTTTCGGTCAAAAAATTAAAAATAAATCGAGGATTGTTTGAAATGCTACGAAAGTTTTTTGATCCTTTCTATATGGTACGTGGGAAGGTTATGATGGAAGTCCAAGCAAAAAAATTATCTCAAAATTAGATTATATGCATCTTTTTGAAATGCTAGTTTAGCTCAAAAAATCGTAGTATATTATACACAATTTCATACTAGTTTCGGTCAAAAAATTATATTAAATTAATGATTGTTCGAAATGCTACTAAACTTTTCAGATCCTTTCTATATGGTACGAGGGAATGTTGTGATGGAAGTCCAACCAAAAAATTATTTCAAAATTAGATTCTATGAAACTTTTTGAACTTCTAGTTTAGGTCAATAAATCGTAGTATATTATACACAAATTTATACTATTTTCGGTCAAATAATCAAATTAAATCGAGGATTGTTCGAAATGATACGAAACTTTCAAGTCCTTTCTATATGTTACGAGGGAATGTTATGATGGAAGTCCATGAAAAAAATTATCTCAAAATTAGATTCGATGAATCTTTTTGAAATACTAGTTTCGGTCAAAAATTGTAGTATATTATACACAATTTTATACTAGTTTTGGTCAACAGTCAAATTAAATTGAGGATTGTTCGATATGCTACGAAACGTTTCAAATCCTTTCTGTATGGTACGAGGGAAGGTTATGATGGAAGTCCAAGCAAAAAATATCTCAAAATTAGATTCTAGGAAACTTTTTGAAATGCTAGTTTATGTCAAAAAATCGTAGTATATTATACACAATTTTATTATAGTTTCGGTCAAAAAATCAAATTAAATCGAGGATTGTTCGAAATGCTACGAAGCTATTTAGATCCTATTTATATGTTACTAGGCAATGTTATGATGGAAGTCCATGCAAAACATTGTCTTAAAATAAGATGCTATGAATCGTTTTGAAATACTAGTTTCGCTCAAAAATCGTAGTATATTATACACAATTTTATACTAGTTTCGGTCAAAAAATTAAAAATAAATCGAGGATTGTTTGAAATGCTACGAAAGTTTTTTGATCCTTTCTATATGGTACGTGGGAAGGTTATGATGGAAGTCCAAGCAAAAAAATTATCTCAAAATTAGATTATATGCATCTTTTTGAAATGCTAGTTTAGCTCAAAAAATCGTAGTATATTATACACAATTTCATACTAGTTTCGGTCAAAAAATTATATTAAATTAATGATTGTTCGAAATGCTACTAAACTTTTCAGATCCTTTCTATATGGTACGAGGGAATGTTGTGATGGAAGTCCAACCAAAAAATTATTTCAAAATTAGATTCTATGAAACTTTTTGAACTTCTAGTTTAGGTCAATAAATCGTAGTATATTATACACAAATTTATACTATTTTCGGTCAAATAATCAAATTAAATCGAGGATTGTTCGAAATGATACGAAACTTTCAAGTCCTTTCTATATGTTACGAGGGAATGTTATGATGGAAGTCCATGAAAAAAATTATCTCAAAATTAGATTCGATGAATCTTTTTGAAATACTAGTTTCGGTCAAAAATTGTAGTATATTATACACAATTTTATACTAGTTTTGGTCAACAGTCAAATTAAATTGAGGATTGTTCGATATGCTACGAAACGTTTCAAATCCTTTCTATATGGTACGAGGGAAGGTTATGATGGAAGTCCAAGCAAAAAATATCTCAAAATTAGATTCTAGGAAACTTTTTGAAATGCTAGTTTATGTCAAAAAATCGTAGTATATTATACACAATTTTATTATAGTTTCGGTCAAAAAATCAAATTAAATCGAGTATTGTTCGAAATGCTACGAAGCTATTCAGATCCTATTTATATGTTACTAGGCAATGTTATGATGGAAGTCCATGCAAAACATTGTCTTAAAATAAGATGCTATGAATCGTTTTGAAATACTAGTTTCGCTCAAAAATCGTAGTATATTATACACAATTTTATACTAGTTTCGGTCAAAAATTAAAAATAAATCGAGGATTGTTTGAAATGCTACGAAAGTTTTTTGATCCTTTCTATATGGTACGAGGGAAGGTTATGATGGAAGTCCAAGCAAAAAAATTATCTCAAAATTAGATTATATGCATCTTTTTGAAATGCTAGTTTAGCTCAAAAAATCGTAGTATATTATACACAATTTCATACTAGTTTCGGTCAAAAAATTATATTAAATTAATGATTGTTCGAAATGCTACTAAACTTTTCAGATCCTTTCTATATGGTACGAGGGAATGTTGTGCTGGATGTCCAATCAAAAATTATTTCAAAATTAGATTCTATGAAACTTTTTGAACTTCTAGTTTAGGTCAATATATCGTAGTATATTATACACAAATTTATACTATTTTCGGTCAAATAATCAAATTAAATCGATGATTGTTCGAAATGATACGAAACTTTCAGGTCCTTTCTATATGTTACGAGGGAATGTTATGATTGAAGTCCATGCAAAAAATTATCTCAAAATTAGATTCTATGAATCTTTTTGAAATACTAGTTTCGGTCAAAAATTGTAGTATATTATACACAATTTTATACTAGTTTTGGTCAAAAGTCAAATTAAATTGAGGATTGTTCAATATGCTACGAAACTTTTCAAATCCTTTCTGTATGGTACGAGGGAAGGTTATGATGGAAGTCCAAGCAAAAAAATATCTCAAAATTAGATTCTAGGAAACTTTTTGAAATGCTAGTTTATGTCAAAAAATTGTAGTATATTATACACAATTTTATTATAGTTTCGGTCAAAAAATCAAATCAAATCGAGGATTGTTCGAAATGCTACGAAGCTATTCAGATCCTATTTATATGTTACTAGGCAATGTTATGATGGAAGTCCATGCAAAACATTGTCTTAAAATAAGATGCTATGAATCGCTTTGAAATACTAGTTTCGCTCAAAAATTGTAGTATATTATACACAATTTTATACTAGTTTCGGTCAAAAAATTAAAAATAAATCGAGGATTGTTTGAAATGCTACGAAAGTTTTTTGATCCTTTCTATATGGTACGAGGGAAGGTTATGATGGAAGTCCAAGCAAAAAAATTATCTCAAAATTAGATTATATGCATCTTTTTGAAATGCTAGTTTAGCTCAAAAAATCGTAGTATATTATACACAATTTGATACTAGTTTCGGTCAAAAGTCAAATTAAATCGAGGATTGTTCGAAATGCTACGAAGCTATTCAGATCCTATTTATATGTTACTAGGCAATGTTATGATGGAAGTCCATGCAAAACATTGTCTTAAAATAAGATGCTATGAATCGTTTTGAAATACTAGTTTCGCTCAAAAATCGTAGTATATTATACACAATTTTATACTAGTTTCGGTCAAAAATTAAAAATAAATCGAGGATTGTTTGAAATGCTACGAAATTTTTTTGATCCTTTCTATATGGTACGACGGAAGGTTATGATTGAAGTCCAAGAAAAAAAATTATCTCAAAATTAGATTATATGCATCTTTTTGAAATGCTAGTTTAGCTCAAAAAATCGTAGTATATTATACACAATTTCATACTAGTTTCGGTCAAAAAATTATATTAAATTAATGATTGTTCGAAATGCTACTAAACTTTTCAGATCCTTTCTATATGGTACGAGGGAATGTTGTGCTGAATGTCCAACCAAAAATTATTTCAAAATTAGATTCTATGAAACTTTTTGAACTTCTAGTTTAGGTCAATATATCGTAGTATATTATACACAAATTTATACTATTTTCGGTCAAATAATCAAATTAAATCGATGATTGTTCGAAATGATACGAAACTTTCAGGTCCTTTCTATATGTTACGACGGAATGTTATGATTGAAGTCCATGCAAAAAATTATCTCAAAATTAGATTCTATGAATCTTTTTGAAATACTAGTTTCGGTCAAAAATTGTAGTATATTATACACAATTTTATACTAGTTTTGGTCAAAAGTCAAATTAAATTGAGGATTGTTCAATATGCTACGAAACTTTTCAAATCCTTTCTGTATGGTACGAGGGAAGGTTATGATGGAAGTCCAAGCAAAAAAATATCTCAAAATTAGATTCTAGGAAACTTTTTGAAATGCTAGTTTATGTCAAAAAATTGTAGTATATTATACACAATTTTATTATAGTTTCGGTCAAAAAATCAAATCAAATCGAGGATTGTTCGAAATGCTACGAAGCTATTCAGATCCTATTTATATGTTACTAGGCAATGTTATGATGGAAGTCCATGCAAAACATTGTCTTAAAATAAGATGCTATGAATCGCTTTGAAATACTAGTTTCGCTCAAAAATTGTAGTATATTATACACAATTTTATACTAGTTTCGGTCAAAAAATTAAAAATAAATCGAGGATTGTTTGAAATGCTACGAAAGTTTTTTGATCCTTTCTATATGGTATGAGGGAAGGTTATGATGGAAGTCCAAGCAAAAAAATTATCTCAAAATTAGATTATATGCATCTTTTTGAAATGCTAGTTTAGCTCAAAAAATCGTAGTATATTATACACAATTTCATACTAGTTTCGGTCAAAAAATTATATTAAATTAATGATTGTTCGAAATGCTACTAAACTTTTCAGATCCTTTCTATATGGTACGAGGGAATGTTGTGATGGAAGTCCAACCAAAAAATTATTTCAAAATTAGATTCTATGAAACTTTTTGAACTTCTAGTTTAGGTCAATAAATCGTAGTATATTATACACAAATTTATACTATTTTCGGTCAAATAATCAAATTAAATCGAGGATTGTTCGAAATGATACGAAACTTTCAGGTCCTTTCTATATGTTACGAGGGAATGTTATGATGGAAGTCCATGAAAAAAATTATCTCAAAATTAGATTCGATGAATCTTTTTTAAATACTAGTTTCGGTCAAAAATTGTAGTATATTATACACAATTTTATACTAGTTTTGGTCAAAAGTCAAATTAAATTGAGGATTGTTCCATATGCTACGAAACTTTTCAAATCCTTTCTGTATGGTACGAGGGAAGGTTATGATGGAAGTCCAAGCAAAAAATATCTCAAAATTAGATTCTAGGAAACTTTTTGAAATGCTAGTTTATGTCAAAAAATCGTAGTATATTATACACAATTTTATTATAGTTTCGGTCAAAAAATCAAATTAAATCGAGGATTGTTCGAAATGCTACGAAGCTATTCAGATCCTATTTATATGTTACTAGGCAATGTTATGATGGAAGTCCATGCAAAACATTGTCTTAAAATAAGATGCTATGAATCGTTTTGAAATACTAGTTTCGCTCAAAAATCGTAGTATATTATACACAATTTTATACTAGTTTCGGTCAAAATATTAAAAATAAATCGAGGATTGTTTGAAATGCTACGAAAGTTTTTTGATCCTTTCTATATGGTACGAGGGAAGGTTGTGATGGAAGTCCAAGCAAAAAAATTATCTCAAAATTAGATTATATGCATCTTTTTGAAATGCTAGTTTAGCTCAAAAAATCGTAGTATATTATACACAATTTCATACTTGTTTCGGTCAAAAAATTATATTAAATTAATGATTGTTCGAAATGCTACTAAACTTTTCAGATCCTTTCTATATGGTACGAGGGAATGTTGTGATGGAAGTCCAACCAAAAAATTATTTCAAAATTAGATTCTATGAAACTTTTTGAACTTCTAGTTTAGGTCAATAAATCGTAGTATATTATACACAAATTTATACTATTTTCGGTCAAATAATCAAATTAAATCGAGGATTGTTCGAAATGATAAGAAACTTTCAGGTCCTTTCTATATGTTACGAGGGAATGTTATGATGGAAGTCCATGAAAAAAATTATCTCAAAATTAGATTCGATGAATCTTTTTGAAATACTAGTTTCGGTCAAAAATTGTAGTATATTATACACAATTTTATACTAGTTTTGGTCAAAAGTCAAATTAAATTGAGGATTGTTCGATATGCTACGAAACTTTACAAATCCTTTCTGTATGGTACGAGGGAAGGTTATGATGGAAGTCCAAGCAAAAAAATATCTCAAAATTAGATTCTAGGAAACTTTTTGAAATGCTAGTTTATGTCAAAAAATCGTAGTATATTATACACAATTTTATTATAGTTTTGGTCAAAAAATCAAATTAAATCGAGGATTGTTCGAAATGCTACAAAGCTATTCAGATCCTATTTATATGTTACTAGGCAATGTTATGATGGAAGTCCATGCAAAACATTGTCTTAAAATAAGATGCTATGAATCGTTTTGAAATAGTAGTTCGCTCAAAAATCGTAGTATATTATACACAATTTTATTCTAGTTTCGGTTAAAAAATTAAAAATAATTCGAGGATTGTTTGAAATGCTACGAAAGTTTTTTGATCCTTTCTATATGGTACGAGGGAAGGTTATGATGGAAGTCCAAGCAAAAAAATTATCTCAAAATTAGATTATATGCATCTTTTTGAAATGCTAGTTTAGCTCAAAAAATCGTAGTATATTACACACAATTTCATACTAGTTTTGGTCAAAAAATTATATTAAATTAATGATTGTTCGAAATGCTACTAAACTTTTCAGATCCTTTCTATATGGTACGAGGGAATGTTGTGATGGAAGTCCAACCAAAAAATTATTTCAAAATTAGAGTCTATGAAACTTTTTGAACTTCTAGTTTAGGTCAATAAATTGTAGTATATTATACACAAATTTATACTATTTTCGGTCAAATAATCAAATTAAATCGAGGATTGTTCGAAATGATACGAAACTTTCAGGTCCTTTCTATATGTTACGAGGGAATGTTATGATGGAAGTCCATGAAAAAAATTATCTCAAAATTAGATTCTATGAATCTTTTTGAAATACTAGTTTCGGTCAAAAAATTTAGTATATTATACACAATTTTATACTAGTTTTGGTCAAAAGTCAAATTAAATTGAGGATTGTTCGATATGCTACGAAACTTTTCAAATCCTTTCTGCATGGTACGAGGGAAGGTTATGATGGAAGTCCAAGCAAAAAAATATCTCAAAATTAGATTCTAGGAAACTTTTTTAAATGCTAGTTTATGTCAAAAAATCGTAGTATATTATACACAATTTTATTATAGTTTCGGTCAAAAAATCAAATTAAATCGAGGATTGTTCGAAATGCTACGAAGCTATTCAGATCCTATTTATATGTTACTTGGCAATGTTATGATGGAAGTCCATGCAAAACATTGTCTTAAAATAAGATGCTATGAATCGTTTTGAAATACTAGTTTCGCTCAAAAATCGTAGTATATTATACACAATTTTATACTAGTTTCGGTCAAAAATTAAAAATAAATCGAGGATTGTTTGAAATGCTACGAAATTATTTTGATCCTTTCTATATGGTACGAGGGAAGGTTATGATGGAAGTCCAAGCAAAAAAATTATCTCAAAATTAGATTATATGCATCTTTTTGAAATGCTAGTTTAGCTCAAAAAATCGTAGTATATTATACACAATTTCATACTAGTTTTGGTCAAAAAATTATATTAAATTAATGATTGTTCGAAATGCTACTAAACTTTTCATATCCTTTCTATATGGTACGAGGGAATGTTGTGATGGAAGTCCAACCAAAAAATTATTTCAAAATTAGATTCTATGAAACTTTTTGAACTTCTAGTTTAGGTCAATAAATCGTAGTATATTATACACAAATTTATACTATTTTCGGTCAAATAATCAAATTAAATCGAGGATTGTTCGAAATGATACGAAACTTTCAGGTCCTTTCTATATGTTACGAGGGAATGTTATGATGGAAGTCCATGCAAAAAATTATTTCAAAATTAGTTTCTATGAATCTTTTGAAATACTAGTTTCGGTCAAAAATTTTAGTATATTATACACAATTTTATACTAATTTTGGTCAAAAGTCAAATTAAATTGAGGATTGTTCGATATGCTACGAAACGTTTCAAATCCTTTCTGCATGGTACGAGGGAAGGTTATGATGGAAGTCCAAGCAAAAAAATATCTCAAAATTAGATTCTAGGAATCTTTTTGATATGCTAGTTTATGTCAAAAAATCGTAGTATATTATAAACAATTTTATTATAGTTTCGATCAAAAAATCAAATTAAATCGAGGATTGTTCGAAATGCTACAAAGCTATTCAGATCCTATTTATATGTTACTAGGAAATGTTATGATGGAAGTCCAAGCAAAACATTGTCTTAAAATAAGATGCTATGAATCGTTTTGAAATACTAGTTTCGCTCAAAAATCGTAGTATATTATACACAATTTTATACTAGTTTTGGTCAAAAATTAAAAATAAATCGAGGATTGTTTGAAATGCTACGAAATATTTTTGATCCTTTCTATATGGTACGAGGGAAGGTTATGATGGAAGTCCAAGCAAAAAAAATATCTTAAAATTAGATTATATGCATCTTTTTGAAATGCTAGTTTAGCTCAAAAAATCGTAGTATATTATACACAATTTCATACTAGTTTCGGTCAAAAAATTATATTAAATTAATGATTGTTAGAAATGCTACTAAACTTTTCAGATCCTTTCTATATGGTACGAGGGAATGTTGTGCTGGATGTCCAACCAAAAATTATTTCAAAATTAGATTCTATGATACTTTTTGAACTTCTAGTTTAGGTCAATAAATCGTAGTATATTATACACGAATTTATACTATTTTCGGTCAAATAATCAAATTAAATCGAGGATTGTTCAAAATGATACGAAACTTTCAGGTCCTTTCTACATGTTACGAGGGAATGTTATGATGGAAGTCCATGCAAAAATTATCTCAAAATTATATTCTATGAATCTTTTTGAAATACTAGTTTCGGTCAAAAATTTTAGTATATTATACACAATTTTATACTAGTTTTGGTCAAAAGTCAAATTAAATTGAGGACTGTTCGATATGCTACGAAACATTTCAAATCCTTTCTGTATGGTACGAGGGAAGGTTATGATGGAAGTCCAAGCAAAAAATATCTCTAAATTAGATTCTAGGAAACTTTTTGAAATGCTAGTTTATGTCAAAAAATCGTAGTATATTATACACAATTTTATTATAGTTTCGGTCAAAAAATCAAATTAAGTCGAGGATTGTTCGAAATGCTACGAAGCTATTCATATCCTATTTATTTGTTACTAGGCAATGTTATGATGGAAGTCCATGCAAAACATTGTCTTAAAATAAGATGCTATGAATCGTTTTGAAATACTAGTTTCGCTAAAAAATCGTAGTATATTATACACAATTTTATACTAGTTTCGGTCAAAAAATTAAAAATAAATCGAGGATTGTTTGAAATGCTACGAAAGTTTTTTGATCCTTACTATATGGTACGAGGGAAGGTTATGAAGGAAGTCCAAGCAAAAAAATTATCTCAAAATTAGATTATATGCATCTTTTTGAAATGCTAGTTTAGCTCAAAAAATCGTAGTATATTATACACAATTTCATACTAGTTTCGGGCAAAAAATTATATTAAATTAATGATTGTTCGAAATGCTACTAAACTTTTCAGATCCTTTCTATATGGTACGAGGGAATGTTGTGATGGAAGTCCAACCAAAAAATTATTTCAAAATTAGATTCTATGAAACATTTTGAACTTCTAGGTTAGGTCAATAAATCGTAGTATATTATACACAAATTTATACTATTTTCGGTCAAATAATCAAATTAAATCGAGGATTGTTCGAAATGATACGAAACATTCAGGTCCTTTCTATATGTTACGAGGGAATGTTATGATGGAAGTCCATGCAAAAAATTATTTCAAAATTATAGTCTATGAATCTTTTTGAAATACTAGTTTCGGTCAAAAATTGTAGTATATTATACACAATTTTATACTAGTTTTGGTCAAAAGTCAAATTAAATTGAGGATTGTTCGATATGCTACGAAACTTTTCAAATCCTTTCTGTATGGTACGAGGGAAGGTTATGATGGAAGTCCAAGCAAAAAAATATCTCAAAATTAGATTCTAGGAAACTTTTTGAAATGCTAGTTTATGTCAAAAAATCGTAGTATATTATACACAATTTTATTATAGTTTCGGTCAAAAAATCAAATTAAGTCGAGGATTGTTCGAAATGCTACGAAGCTATTCAGATCCTATTTATATGTTACTAGGCAATGTTATGATGGAAGTCCATGCAAAACATTGTCTTAAAATAAGATGCTATGAATCGTTTTGAAATACTAGTTTCGCTCAAAAATCGTAGTATATTATACACAATTTTATACTAGTTTCGGTCAAAAATTTAAAATAAATCGAGGATTGTTTGAAATGCTACGAATTTTTTTTGATCCTTTCTATATGGTACGAGGGAAGGTTATGAAGGAAGTCCAAGCAAAAAAATTATCTCAAAATTAGATTATATGCATCTTTTTGAAATGCTAGTTTAGCTCAAAAAATCGTAGTATATTATACACAATTTCATACTAGTTTCGGTTAAAAAATTATATTAAATTAATGATTGTTCGAAATGCTACTAAACTTTTCAGATCCTTTTGATATGGTACGAGGGAATGTTGTGATGGAAGTCCAACCAAAAAATTATTTCAAAATTAGATTCTATGAAACTTTTTGAACTTCTAGTTTAGGTCAATATATCGTAGTATATTATACACAAATTTATACTATTTTCGGTCAAATAATCAAATTAAATCGATGATTGTTCGAAATGATACGAAACTTTCAGGTCCTTTCTATATGTTACGAGGGAATGTTATGATTGAAGTCCATGCAAAAAATTATCTCAAAATTAGATTTTATGAATCTTTTTGAAATACTAGTTTCGGTCAAAAATTGTAGTATATTATACACAATTTTATACTAGTTTTGGTCAAAAGTCAAATTAAATTGAGGATTGTTCGATATGCTACGAAACTTTTCAAATCCTTTCTGTATGGTACGAGGGAAGGTTATGATGGAAGTCCAAGCAAAAAAATATCTCAAAATTAGATTCTAGGAAACTTTTTGAAATGCTAGTTTATGTCAAAAAATCGTAGTATATTATACACAATTTTATTATAGTTTCGGTCAAAAAATCAAATTAAATCGAGGATTGTTCGAAATGCTACGAAGCTATTCAGATCCTATTTATATGTTACTAGGCAATGTTATGATGGAAGTCCATGCAAAACATTGTCTTAAAATAAGATGCTATGAATCGTTTTGAAATACTAGTTTCGCTCAAAAATCGTAGTATATTATACACAATTTTATACTAGTTTCGGTCAAAAATTAAAAATAAATTGAGGATTGTTTGAAATGCTACGAATTTTTTTTGATCCTTTCTATATGGTACGAGGGAAGGTTATGAAGGAAGTCCAAGCAAAAAAATTATCTCAAAATTAGATTATATGCATCTTTTTGAAATGCTAGTTTAGCTCAAAAAATCGTAGTATATTATACACAATTTCATACTAGTTTCGGTTAAAAAATTATATTAAATTAATGATTGTTCGAAATGCTACTAAACTTTTAAGATCCTTTTGATATGGTACGAGGGAATGTTGTGATGGAAGTCCAACCAAAAAATTATTTCAAAATTAGATTCTATGAAACTTTTTGAACTTCTAGTTTAGGTCAATAAATCGTAGTATATTATACACAAATTTATACTATTTTCGGTCAAATAATCAAATTAAATCGAGGATTGTTCGATATGATACAAAACTTTCAGGTCCTTTCTATATGTTACGAGGGAATGTTATGATGGAAGTCCATGCAAAAAATTATCTCAAAATTATATTCTATGAATCTTTTTGAAATACTAGTTTCGGTAAAAAATTGTAGTATATTATACACAATTTTATACTAGTTTTGGTCAAAAGTCAAATTAAATTGAGGATTGTTCGATATGTTAACGAAACTTTTCAAATCCTTTCTGTATGGTACGAGGGAAGGTTATGATGGAAGTCCAAGCAAAAAAATATCTCAAAATTAGATTCTAGGAAACTTTTTGAAATGCTAGTTTATGTCAAAAAATCGTAGTATATTATACACAATTTTATTATAGTTTCGGTCAAAAAATCAAATTAAATCGAGGATTGTTCGAAATGCTACGAAGCTATTCAGATCCTATTTATATGTTACTAGGCAATGTTATGATGGAAGTCCATGCAAAACATTGTCTTAAAATAAGATGCTATGAATCGTTTTGAAATACTAGTTTCGCTCAAAAATCGTAGTATATTATACACAATTTTATTCTAGTTTCGGTTAAAAAATTAAAAATAATTCGAGGATTGTTTGAAATGCTACGAATTTTTTTTGATCCTTTTTATATGGTACGAGGGAAGGTTATGAAGGAAGTCCAAGCAAAAAAATTATCTCAAAATTAGATTATATGCATCTTTTTGAAATGCTAGTTTAGCTCAAAAAATCGTAGTATATTATACACAATTTCATACTAGTTTCGGTTAAAAAATTATATTAAATTAATGATTGTTCGAAATGCTACTAAACTTTTCAGATCCTTTTGATATGGTACGAGGGAATGTTGTGATGGAAGTCCAACCAAAAAATTATTTCAAAATTAGATTCTATGAAACTTTTTGAACTTCTAGTTTAGGTCAATAAATCGTAGTATATTATACACAAATTTATACTATTTTCGGTCAAATAATCAAATTAAATCGAGGATTGTTCGATATGATACGAAACTTTCAGGTCCTTTCTATATGTTACGAGGGAATGTTATGATGGAAGTCCATGCAAAAAATTATCTCAAAATTATATTCTATGAATCTTCTTGAAATACTAGTTTCGGTAAAAAATTGTAGTATATTATACACAATTTTATACTAGTTTTGGTCAAAAGTCAAATTAAATTGAGGATTGTTCGATATGCTACGAAACTTTTCAAATCCTTTCTGTATGGTACGAGGGAAGGTTATGATGGAAGTCCAAGCAAAAAAATATCTCAAAATTAGATTCTAGGAAACTTTTTGAAATGCTAGTTTATGTCAAAAAATCGTAGTATATTATACACAATTTTATTATAGTTTCGGTCAAAAAATCAAATTAAATCGAGGATTGTTCGAAATGTTACGAAGCTATTCAGATCCTATTTATATGTTACTAGGCAATGTTATGATGGAAGTCCATGCAAAACATTGTCTTAAAATAAGATGCTATGAATCGTTTTGAAATACTAGTTTCGCTCAAAAATCGTAGTATATTATACACAATTTTATTCTAGTTTCGGTTAAAAAATTAAAAATAATTCGAGGATTGTTTGAAATGCTACGAATTTTTTTTGATCCTTTTTATATGGTACGAGGGAAGGTTATGAAGGAAGTCCAAGCAAAAAAATTATCTCAAAATTAGATTATATGCATCTTTTTGAAATGCTAGTTTAGCTCAAAAAATCGTAGTATATTATACACAATTTCATACTAGTTTCGGTTAAAAAATTATATTAAATTAATGATTGTTCGAAATGCTACTAAACTTTTCAGATCCTTTTGATATGGTACGAGGGAATGTTGTGATGGAAGTCCAACCAAAAAATTTTTTCAAAATTAGATTCTATGAAACTTTTTGAACTTCTAGTTTAGGTCAATAAATCGTAGTATATTATACACAAATTTATACTATTTTCGGTCAAATAATCAAATTAAATCGAGGATTGTTCGAAATGATACGAAACTTTCAGGTCCTTTCTATATGTTACGAGGGAATGTTATGATGGAAGTCCATGCAAAAAATTATCTCAAAATTATATTCTATGAATCTTTTTGAAATACTAGTTTCGGTCAAAAATTGTAGTATATTATACACAATTTTATACTAGTTTTGGTCAAAAGTCAAATTAAATTGAGGATTGTTCGATATGCTACGAAACTTTTCAAATCCTTTCTGTATGGTACGAGGGAAGGTTATGATGGAAGTCCAAGCAAAAAAATATCTCAAAATTAGATTCTAGGAAACTTTTTGAAATGCTAGTTTATGTCAAAAAATCGTAGTATATTATACACAATTTTATTATAGTTTCGGTCAAAAAATCAAATTAAATCGAGGATTGTTCGAAATGCTACGAAGCTATTCAGATCCTATTTATATGTTACTAGGCAATGTTATGATGTAAGTCCATGCAAAACATTGTCTTAAAATAAGATGCTATGAATCGTTTTGAAATACTAGTTTCGCTCAAAAATCGTAGTATATTATACACAATTTTATACTAGTTTCGGTCAAAAATTAAAAATAAATTGAGGATTGTTTGAAATGCTACGAATTTTTTTTTATCCTTTCTATATGGTACGAGGGAAGGTTATGAAGGAAGTCCAAGCAAAAAAATTATCTCAAAATTAGATTATATGCATCTTTTTGAAATGCTAGTTTAGCTCAAAAAATCGTAGTATATTATACACAATTTCATACTAGTTTCGGTTAAAAAATTATATTAAATTAATGATTGTTCGAAATGCTACTAAACTTTTAAGATCCTTTTGATATGGTACGAGGGAATGTTGTGATGGAAGTCCAACCAAAAAATTATTTCAAAATTAGATTCTATGAAACTTTTTGAACTTCTAGTTTAGGTCAATAAATCGTAGTATATTATACACAAATTTATACTATTTTCGGTCAAATAATCAAATTAAATCGAGGATTGTTCGATATGATACGAAACTTTCAGGTCCTTTCTATATGTTACGAGGGAATGTTATGATGGAAGTCCATGCAAAAAATTATCTCAAAATTATATTCTATGAATCTTTTTGAAATACTAGTTTCGGTAAAAAATTGTAGTATATTATACACAATTTTATACTAGTTTTGGTCAAAAGTCAAATTAAATTGAGGATTGTTCGATATGCTACGAAACTTTTCAAATCCTTTCTGTATGGTACGAGGGAAGGTTATGATGGAAGTCCAAGCAAAAAAATATCTCAAAATTAGATTCTAGGAAACTTTTTGAAATGCTAGTTTATGTCAAAAAATCGTAGTATATTATACACAATTTTATTATAGTTTCGGTCAAAAAATCAAATTAAATCGAGGATTGTTCGAAATGCTACGAAGCTATTCAGATCCTATTTATATGTTACTAGGCAATGTTATGATGGAAGTCCATGCAAAACATTGTCTTAAAATAAGATGCTATGAATCGTTTTGAAATACTAGTTTCGCTCAAAAATCGTAGTATATTATACACAATTTTATACTAGTTTCGGTCAAAAATTAAAAATAATTCGAGGATTGTTTGAAATGCTACGAATTTTTTTTGATCCTTTCTATATGGTACGAGGGAAGGTTATGAAGGAAGTCCAAGCAAAAAAATTATCTCAAAATTAGATTATATGGATCTTTTTGAAATGCTAGTTTAGCTCAAAAAATCGTAGTATATTATACACAATTTCATACTAGTTTCGGTTAAAAAATTATATTAAAAAAATGATTGTTCGAAATGCTACTAAACTTTTAAGATCCTTTTGATATGGTACGAGGGAATGTTGTGATGGAAGTCCAACCAAAAAATTATTTCAAAATTAGATTCTATGAAACTTTTTGAACTTCTAGTTTAGGTCAATAAATCGTAGTATATTATACACAAATTTATACTATTTTCGGTCAAATAATCAAATTAAATCGAGGATTGTTCGATATGATACGAAACTTTCAGGTCCTTTCTATATGTTACGAGGGAATGTTATGATGGAAGTCCATGCAAAAAATTATCTCAAAATTATATTCTATGAATCTTTTTGAAATACTAGTTTCGTTAAAAAATTGTAGTATATTATACACAATTTTATACTAGTTTTGGTCAAAAGTCAAATTAAATTGAGGATTGTTCGATATGCTACGAAACTTTTCAAATCCTTTCTGTATGGTACGAGGGAAGGTTATGATGGAAGTCCAAGCAAAAAAATATCTCAAAATTAGATTCTAGGAAACTTTTTGAAATGCTAGTTTATGTCAAAAAATCGTAGTATATTATACACAATTTTATTATAGTTACGGTCAAAAAATCAAATTAAATCGAGGATTGTTCGAAATGCTACGAAGCTATTCAGATCCTATTTATATGTTACTAGGCAATGTTATGATGGAAGTCCATGCAAAACATTGTCTTAAAATAAGATGCTATGAATCGTTTTGAAATACTAGTTTCGCTCAAAAATCGTAGTATATTATACACAATTTTATACTAGTTTCGGTCAAAAATTAAAAATAATTCGAGGATTGTTTGAAATGCTACGAATTTTTTTTGATCCTTTCTATATGGTACGAGGGAAGGTTATGAAGGAAGTCCAAGCAAAAAAATTATCTCAAAATTAGATTATATGCATCTTTTTGAAATGCTAGTTTAGCTCAAAAAATCGTAGTATATTATACACAATTTCATACTAGTTTCGGTTAAAAAATTATATTAAATTAATGATTGTTCGAAATGCTACTAAACTTTTAAGATCCTTTTGATATGGTACGAGGGAATGTTGTGATGGAAGTCCAACCAAAAAATTATTTCAAAATTAGATTCTATGAAACTTTTTGAACTTCTAGTTTAGGTCAATAAATCGTAGTATATTATACACAAATTTATACTATTTTCGGTCAAATAATCAAATTAAATCGAGGATTGTTCGATATGATACGAAACTTTCAGGTCCTTTCTATATGTTACGAGGGAATGTTATGATGGAAGTCCATGCAAAAAATTATCTCAAAATTATATTCTATGAATCTTTTTGAAATACTAGTTTCGGTAAAAAATTGTAGTATATTATACACAATTTTATACTAGTTTTGGTCAAAAGTCAAATTAAATTGAGGATTGTTCGATATGCTACGAAACTTTTCAAATCCTTTCTGTATGGTACGAGGGAAGGTTATGATGGAAGTCCAAGCAAAAAAATATCTCAAAATTAGATTCTAGGAAACTTTTTGAAATGCTAGTTTATGTCAAAAAATCGTAGTATATTATACACAATTTTATTATAGTTTCGGTCAAAAAATCAAATTAAATCGAGGATTGTTCGAAATGCTACGAAGCTATTCAGATCCTATTTATATGTTACTAGGCAATGTTATGATGGAAGTCCATGCAAAACATTGTCTTAAAATAAGATGCTATGAATCGTTTTGAAATACTAGTTTCGCTCAAAAATCGTAGTATATTATACACAATTTTATTCTAGTTTCGGTTAAAAAATTAAAAATAATTCGAGGATTGTTTGAAATGCTACGAATTTTTTTTGATCCTTTCTATATGGTACGAGGGAAGGTTATGAAGGAAGTCCAAGCAAAAAAATTATCTCAAAATTAGATTATATGCATCTTTTTGAAATGCTAGTTTAGCTCAAAAAATCGTAGTATATTATACACAATTTCATACTAGTTTCGGTTAAAAAATTATATTAAATTAATGATTGTTCGAAATGCTACTAAACTTTTCAGATCCTTTTGATATGGTACGAGGGAATGTTGTGATGGAAGTCCAACCAAAAAATTATTTCAAAATTAGATTCTATGAAACTTTTTGAACTTCTAGTTTAGGTCAATAAATCGTAGTATATTATACACAAATTTATACTATTTTCGGTCAAATAATCAAATTAAATCGAGGATTGTTCGATATGATACGAAACTTTCAGGTCCTTTCTATATGTTACGAGGGAATGTTATGATGGAAGTCCATGCAAAAAATTATCTCAAAATTATATTCTATGAATCTTCTTGAAATACTAGTTTCGGTAAAAAATTGTAGTATATTATACACAATTTTATACTAGTTTTGGTCAAAAGTCAAATTAAATTGAGGATTGTTCGATATGCTACGAAACTTTTCAAATCCTTTCTGTATGGTACGAGGGAAGGTTATGATGGAAGTCCAAGCAAAAAAATATCTCAAAATTAGATTCTAGGAAACTTTTTGAAATGCTAGTTTATGTCAAAAAATCGTAGTATATTATACACAATTTTATTATAGTTTCGGTCAAAAAATCAAATTAAATCGAGGATTGTTCGAAATGCTACGAAGCTATTCAGATCCTATTTATATGTTACTAGGCAATGTTATGATGGAAGTCCATGCAAAACATTGTCTTAAAATAAGATGCTATGAATCGTTTTGAAATACTAGTTTCGCTCAAAAATCGTAGTATATTATACACAATTTTATTCTAGTTTCGGTTAAAAAATTAAAAATAATTCGAGGATTGTTTGAAATGCTACGAATTTTTTTTGATCCTTTTTATATGGTACGAGGGAAGGTTATGAAGGAAGTCCAAGCAAAAAAATTATCTCAAAATTAGATTATATGCATCTTTTTGAAATGCTAGTTTAGCTCAAAAAATCGTAGTATATTATACACAATTTCATACTAGTTTCGGTTAAAAAATTATATTAAATTAATGATTGTTCGAAATGCTACTAAACTTTTCAGATCCTTTTGATATGGTACGAGGGAATGTTGTGATGGAAGTCCAACCAAAAAATTATTTCAAAATTAGATTCTATGAAACTTTTTGAACTTCTAGTTTAGGTCAATAAATCGTAGTATATTATACACAAATTTATACTATTTTCGGTCAAATAATCAAATTAAATCGAGGATTGTTCGAAATGATACGAAACTTTCAGGTCCTTTCTATATGTTACGAGGGAATGTTATGATGGAAGTCCATGCAAAAAATTATCTCAAAATTATATTCTATGAATCTTTTTGAAATACTAGTTTCGGTCAAAAATTGTAGTATATTATACACAATTTTATACTAGTTTTGGTCAAAAGTCAAATTAAATTGAGTATTGTTCGATATGCTACGAAACTTTTCAAATCCTTTCTGTATGGTACGAGGGAAGGTTATGATGGAAGTCCAAGCAAAAAAATATCTCAAAATTAGATTCTAGGAAACTTTTTGAAATGCTAGTTTATGTCAAAAAATCGTAGTATATTATACACAATTTTATTATAGTTTCGGTCAAAAAATCAAATTAAATCGAGGATTGTTTGAAATGCTACGAAGCTATTCAGATCCTATTTATATGTTACTAGGCAATGTTATGATGGAAGTCCATGCAAAACATTGTCTTAAAATAAGATGCTATGAATCGTTTTGAAATACTAGTTTCGCTCAAAAATCGTAGTATATTATACACAATTTTATACTAGTTTCGGTCAAAAATTAAAAATAATTCGAGGATTGTTTGAAATGCTACGAATTTTTTTTGATCCTTTCTATATGGTACGAGGGAAGGTTATGAAGGAAGTCCAAGCAAAAAAATTATCTCAAAATTAGATTATATGGATCTTTTTGAAATGCTAGTTTAGCTCAAAAAATCGTAGTATATTATACACAATTTCATACTAGTTTCGGTTAAAAAATTATATTAAATTAATGATTGTTCGAAATGCTACTAAACTTTTAAGATCCTTTTGATATGGTACGAGGGAATGTTGTGATGGAAGTCCAACCAAAAAATTATTTCAAAATTAGATTCTATGAAACTTTTTGAACTTCTAGTTTAGGTCAATAAATCGTAGTATATTATACACAAATTTATACTATTTTCGGTCAAATAATCAAATTAAATCGAGGATTGTTCGATATGATACGAAACTTTCAGGTCCTTTCTATATGTTACGAGGGAATGTTATGATGGAAGTCCATGCAAAAAATTATCTCAAAATTATATTCTATGAATCTTTTTGAAATACTAGTTTCGGTCAAAAATTGTAGTATATTATACACAATTTTATACTAGTTTTGGTCAAAAGTCAAATTAAATTGAGTATTGTTCGATATGCTACGAAACTTTTCAAATCCTTTCTGTATGGTACGAGGGAAGGTTATGATGGAAGTCCAAGCAAAAAAATATCTCAAAATTAGATTCTAGGAAACTTTTTGAAATGCTAGTTTATGTCAAAAAATCGTAGTATATTATACACAATTTTATTATAGTTTCGGTCAAAAAATCAAATTAAATCGAGGATTGTTCGAAATGCTACGAAGCTATTCAGATCCTATTTATATGTTACTAGGCAATGTTATGATGGAAGTCCATGCAAAACATTGTCTTAAAATAAGATGCTATGAATCGTTTTGAAATACTAGTTTCGCTCAAAAATCGAGGTATATTATACACAATTTTATACTAGTTTCGGTCAAAAATTAAAAATAATTCGAGGATTGTTTGAAATGCTACGAATTTTTTTTGATCCTTTCTATATGGTACGAGGGAAGGTTATGAAGGAAGTCCAAGCAAAAAAATTATCTCAAAATTAGATTATATGCATCTTTTTGAAATGCTAGTTTAGCTCAAAAAATCGTAGTATATTATACACAATTTCATACTAGTTTCGGTTAAAAAATTATATTATATTAATGATTGTTCGAAATGCTACTAAACTTTTAAGATCCTTTTGATATGGTACGAGGGAATGTTGTGATGGAAGTCCAACCAAAAAATTATTTCAAAATTAGATTCTATGAAACTTTTTGAACTTCTAGTTTAGGTCAATAAATCGTAGTATATTATACACAAATTTATACTATTTTCGGTCAAATAATCAAATTAAATCGAGGTTTGTTCGATATGATACGAAACTTTCAGGTCCTTTCTATATGTTACGAGGGAATGTTATGATGGAAGTCCATGCAAAAAATTATCTCAAAATTATATTCTATGAATCTTTTTGAAATACTAGTTTCGGTAAAAAATTGTAGTATATTATACACAATTTTATACTAGTTTTGGTCAAAAGTCAAATTAAATTGAGGATTGTTCGATATGTTAACGAAACTTTTCAAATCCTTTCTGTATGGTACGAGGGAAGGTTATGATGGAAGTCCAAGCAAAAAAATATCTCAAAATTAGATTCTAGGAAACTTTTTGAAATGCTAGTTTATGTCAAAAAATCGTAGTATATTATACACAATTTTATTATAGTTTCGGTCAAAAAATCAAATTAAATCGAGGATTGTTCGAAATGCTACGAAGCTATTCAGATCCTATTTATATGTTACTAGGCAATGTTATGATGGAAGTCCATGCAAAACATTGTCTTAAAATAAGATGCTATGAATCGTTTTGAAATACTAGTTTCGCTCAAAAATCGTAGTATATTATACACAATTTTATTCTAGTTTCGGTTAAAAAATTAAAAATAATTCGAGGATTGTTTGAAATGCTACGAATTTTTTTTGATCTTTTTTATATGGTACGAGGGAAGGTTATGAAGGAAGTCCAAGCAAAAAAATTATCTCAAAATTAGATTATATGCATCTTTTTGAAATGCTAGTTTAGCTCAAAAAATCGTAGTATATTATACACAATTTCATACTAGTTTCGGTTAAAAAATTATATTATATTAATGATTGTTCGAAATGCTACTAAACTTTTAAGATCCTTTTGATATGGTACGAGGGAATGTTGTGATGGAAGTCCAACCAAAAAATTATTTCAAAATTAGATTCTATGAAACTTTTTGAACTTCTAGTTTAGGTCAATAAATCGTAGTATATTATACACAAATTTATACTATTTTCGGTCAAATAATCAAATTAAATCGAGGATTGTTCGATATGATACGAAACTTTCAGGTCCTTTCTATATGTTACGAGGGAATGTTATGATGGAAGTCCATGCAAAAAATTATCTCAAAATTATATTCTATGAATCTTTTTGAAATACTAGTTTCGGTAAAAAATTGTAGTATATTATACACAATTTTATACTAGTTTTGGTCAAAAGTCAAATTAAATTGAGGATTGTTCGATATGTTAACGAAACTTTTCAAATCCTTTCTGTATGGTACGAGGGAAGGTTATGATGGAAGTCCAAGCAAAAAAATATCTCAAAATTAGATTCTAGGAAACTTTTTGAAATGCTAGTTTATGTCAAAAAATCGTAGTATATTATACACAATTTTATTATAGTTTCGGTCAAAAAATCAAATTAAATCGAGGATTGTTCGAAATGCTACGAAGCTATTCAGATCCTATTTATATGTTACTAGGCAATGTTATGATGGAAGTCCATGCAAAACATTGTCTTAAAATAAGATGCTATGAATCGTTTTGAAATACTAGTTTCGCTCAAAAATCGTAGTATATTATACACAATTTTATTCTAGTTTCGGTTAAAAAATTAAAAATAATTCGAGGATTGTTTGAAATGCTACGAATTTTTTTTGATCTTTTTTATATGGTACGAGGGAAGGTTATGAAGGAAGTCCAAGCAAAAAAATTATCTCAAAATTAGATTATATGCATCTTTTTGAAATGCTAGTTTAGCTCAAAAAATCGTAGTATATTATACACAATTTCATACTAGTTTCGGTTAAAAAATTATATTAAATTAATGATTGTTCGAAATGCTACTAAACTTTTCAGATCCTTTTGATATGGTACGAGGGAATGTTGTGATGGAAGTCCAACCAAAAAATTATTTCAAAATTAGATTCTATGAAACTTTTTGAACTTCTAGTTTAGGTCAATAAATCGTAGTATATTATACACAAATTTATACTATTTTCGGTCAAATAATCAAATTAAATCGAGGATTGTTCGATATGATACGAAACTTTCAGGTCCTTTCTATATGTTACGAGGGAATGTTATGATGGAAGTCCATGCAAAAAATTATCTCAAAATTATATTCTATGAATCTTCTTGAAATACTAGTTTCGGTAAAAAATTGTAGTATATTATACACAATTTTATACTAGTTTTGGTCAAAAGTCAAATTAAATTGAGGATTGTTCGATATGCTACGAAACTTTTCAAATCCTTTCTGTATGGTACGAGGGAAGGTTATGATGGAAGTCCAAGCAAAAAAATATCTCAAAATTAGATTCTAGGAAACTTTTTGAAATGCTAGTTTATGTCAAAAAATCGTAGTATATTATACACAATTTTATTATAGTTTCGGTCAAAAAATCAAATTAAATCGAGGATTGTTCGAAATGTTACGAAGCTATTCAGATCCTATTTATATGTTACTAGGCAATGTTATGATGGAAGTCCATGCAAAACATTGTCTTAAAATAAGATGCTATGAATCGTTTTGAAATACTAGTTTCGCTCAAAAATCGTAGTATATTATACACAATTTTATTCTAGTTTCGGTTAAAAAATTAAAAATAATTCGAGGATTGTTTGAAATGCTACGAATTTTTTTTGATCCTTTTTATATGGTACGAGGGTAGGTTATGAAGGAAGTCCAAGCAAAAAAATTATCTCAAAATTAGATTATATGCATCTTTTTGAAATGCTAGTTTAGCTCAAAAAATCGTAGTATATTATACACAATTTCATACTAGTTTCGGTTAAAAAATTATATTAAATTAATGATTGTTCGAAATGCTACTAAACTTTTCAGATCCTTTTGATATGGTACGAGGGAATGTTGTGATGGAAGTCCAACCAAAAAATTTTTTCAAAATTAGATTCTATGAAACTTTTTGAACTTCTAGTTTAGGTCAATAAATCGTAGTATATTATACACAAATTTATACTATTTTCGGTCAAATAATCAAATTAAATCGAGGATTGTTCGAAATGATACGAAACTTTCAGGTCCTTTCTATATGTTACGAGGGAATGTTATGATGGAAGTCCATGCAAAAAATTATCTCAAAATTATATTCTATGAATCTTTTTGAAATACTAGTTTCGGTCAAAAATTGTAGTATATTATACACAATTTTATACTAGTTTTGGTCAAAAGTCAAATTAAATTGAGGATTGTTCGATATGCTACGAAACTTTTCAAATCCTTTCTGTATGGTACGAGGGAAGGTTATGATGGAAGTCCAAGCAAAAAAATATCTCAAAATTAGATTCTAGGAAACTTTTTGAAATGCTAGTTTATGTCAAAAAATCGTAGTATATTATACACAATTTTATTATAGTTTCGGTCAAAAAATCAAATTAAATCGAGGATTGTTCGAAATGCTACGAAGCTATTCAGATCCTATTTATATGTTACTAGGCAATGTTATGATGGAAGTCCATGCAAAACATTGTCTTAAAATAAGATGCTATGAATCGTTTTGAAATACTAGTTTCGCTCAAAAATCGTAGTATATTATACACAATTTTATACTAGTTTCGGTCAAAAATTAAAAATAAATTGAGGATTGTTTGAAATGCTACGAATTTTTTTTGATCCTTTCTATATGGTACGAGGGAAGGTTATGAAGGAAGTCCAAGCAAAAAAATTATCTCAAAATTAGATTATATGCATCTTTTTGAAATGCTAGTTTAGCTCAAAAAATCGTAGTATATTATACACAATTTCATACTAGTTTCGGTTAAAAAATTATATTAAATTAATGATTGTTCGAAATGCTACTAAACTTTTAAGATCCTTTTGATATGGTACGAGGGAATGTTGTGATGGAAGTCCAACCAAAAAATTATTTCAAAATTAGATTCTATGAAACTTTTTGAACTTCTAGTTTAGGTCAATAAATCGTAGTATATTATACACAAATTTATACTATTTTCGGTCAAATAATCAAATTAAATCGAGGATTGTTCGATATGATACGAAACTTTCAGGTCCTTTCTATATGTTACGAGGGAATGTTATGATGGAAGTCCATGCAAAAAATTATCTCAAAATTATATTCTATGAATCTTTTTGAAATACTAGTTTCGGTAAAAAATTGTAGTATATTATACACAATTTTATACTAGTTTTGGTCAAAAGTCAAATTAAATTGAGGATTGTTCGATATGCTACGAAACTTTTCAAATCCTTTCTGTATGGTACGAGGGAAGGTTATGATGGAAGTCCAAGCAAAAAAATATCTCAAAATTAGATTCTAGGAAACTTTTTGAAATGCTAGTTTATGTCAAAAAATCGTAGTATATTATACACAATTTTATTATAGTTTCGGTCAAAAAATCAAATTAAATCGAGGATTGTTCGAAATGCTACGAAGCTATTCAGATCCTATTTATATGTTACTAGGCAATGTTATGATGGAAGTCCATGCAAAACATTGTCTTAAAATAAGATGCTATGAATCGTTTTGAAATACTAGTTTCGCTCAAAAATCGTAGTATATTATACACAATTTTATACTAGTTTCGGTCAAAAATTAAAAATAATTCGAGGATTGTTTGAAATGCTACGAATTTTTTTTGATCCTTTCTATATGGTACGAGGGAAGGTTATGAAGGAAGTCCAAGCAAAAAAATTATCTCAAAATTAGATTATATGGATCTTTTTGAAATGCTAGTTTAGCTCAAAAAATCGTAGTATATTATACACAATTTCATACTAGTTTCGGTTAAAAAATTATATTAAATTAATGATTGTTCGAAATGCTACTAAACTTTTAAGATCCTTTTGATATGGTACGAGGGAATGTTGTGATGGAAGTCCAACCAAAAAATTATTTCAAAATTAGATTCTATGAAACTTTTTGAACTTCTAGTTTAGGTCAATAAATCGTAGTATATTATACACAAATTTATACTATTTTCGGTCAAATAATCAAATTAAATCGAGGATTGTTCGATATGATACGAAACTTTCAGGTCCTTTCTATATGTTACAAGGGAATGTTATGATGGAAGTCCATGCAAAAAATTATCTCAAAATTATATTCTATGAATCTTTTTGAAATACTAGTTTCGTTAAAAAATTGTAGTATATTATACACAATTTTATACTAGTTTTGGTCAAAAGTCAAATTAAATTGAGGATTGTTCGATATGCTACGAAACTTTTCAAATCCTTTCTGTATGGTACGAGGGAAGGTTATGATGGAAGTCCAAGCAAAAAAATATCTCAAAATTAGATTCTAGGAAACTTTTTGAAATGCTAGTTTATGTCAAAAAATCGTAGTATATTATACACAATTTTATTATAGTTTCGGTCAAAAAATCAAATTAAATCGAGGATTGTTCGAAATGCTACGAAGCTATTCAGATCCTATTTATATGTTACTAGGCAATGTTATGATGGAAGTCCATGCAAAACATTGTCTTAAAATAAGATACTATGAATCGTTTTGAAATACTAGTTTCGCTCAAATATCGTAGTATATTATACACAATTTTATACTAGTTTCGGTCAAAAATTAAAAATAATTCGAGGATTGTTTGAAATGCTACGAATTTTTTTTGATCCTTTCTATATGGTACGAGGGAAGGTTATGAAGGAAGTCCAAGCAAAAAAATTATCTCAAAATTAGATTATATGCATCTTTTTGAAATGCTAGTTTAGCTCAAAAAATCGTAGTATATTATACACAATTTCATACTAGTTTCGGTTAAAAAATTATATTAAATTAATGATTGTTCGAAATGCTACTAAACTTTTAAGATCCTTTTGATATGGTACGAGGGAATGTTGTGATGGAAGTCCAACCAAAAAATTATTTCAAAATTAGATTCTATGAAACTTTTTGAACTTCTAGTTTAGGTCAATAAATCGTAGTATATTATACACAAATTTATACTATTTTCGGTCAAATAATCAAATTAAATCGAGGATTGTTCGATATGATACGAAACTTTCAGGTCCTTTCTATATGTTACGAGGGAATGTTATGATGGAAGTCCATGCAAAAAATTATCTCAAAATTATATTCTATGAATCTTTTTGAAATACTAGTTTCGGTAAAAAATTGTAGTATATTATACACAATTTTATACTAGTTTTGGTCAAAAGTCAAATTAAATTGAGGATTGTTCGATATGCTACGAAACTTTTCAAATCCTTTCTGTATGGTACGAGGGAAGGTTATGATGGAAGTCCAAGCAAAAAAATATCTCAAAATTAGATTCTAGGAAACTTTTTGAAATGCTAGTTTATGTCAAAAAATCGTAGTATATTATACACAATTTTATTATAGTTTCGGTCAAAAAATCAAATTAAATCGAGGATTGTTCGAAATGCTACGAAGCTATTCAGATCCTATTTATATGTTACTAGGCAATGTTATGATGGAAGTCCATGCAAAACATTGTCTTAAAATAAGATGCTATGAATCGTTTTGAAATACTAGTTTCGCTCAAAAATCGTAGTATATTATACACAATTTTATTCTAGTTTCGGTTAAAAAATTAAAAATAATTCGAGGATTGTTTGAAATGCTACGAATTTTTTTTGATCCTTTCTATATGGTACGAGGGAAGGTTATGAAGGAAGTCCAAGCAAAAAAATTATCTCAAAATTAGATTATATGCATCTTTTTGAAATGCTAGTTTAGCTCAAAAAATCGTAATATATTATACACAATTTCATACTAGTTTCGGTTAAAAAATTATATTAAATTAATGATTGTTCGAAATGCTACTAAACTTTTCAGATCCTTTTGATATGGTACGAGGGAATGTTGTGATGGAAGTCCAACCAAAAAATTATTTCAAAATTAGATTCTATGAAACTTTTTGAACTTCTAGTTTAGGTCAATAAATCGTAGTATATTATACACAAATTTATACTATTTTCGGTCAAATAATCAAATTAAATCGAGGATTGTTCGATATGATACGAAACTTTCAGGTCCTTTCTATATGTTACGAGGGAATGTTATGATGGAAGTCCATGCAAAAAATTATCTCAAAATTATATTCTATGAATCTTCTTGAAATACTAGTTTCGGTAAAAAATTGTAGTATATTATACACAATTTTATACTAGTTTTGGTCAAAAGTCAAATTAAATTGAGGATTGTTCGATATGCTACGAAACTTTTCAAATCCTTTCTGTATGGTACGAGGGAAGGTTATGATGGAAGTCCAAGCAAAAAAATATCTCAAAATTAGATTCTAGGAAACTTTTTGAAATGCTAGTTTATGTCAAAAAATCGTAGTATATTATACACAATTTTATTATAGTTTCGGTCAAAAAATCAAATTAAATCGAGGATTGTTCGAAATGCTACGAAGCTATTCAGATCCTATTTATATGTTACTAGGCAATGTTATGATGGAAGTCCATGCAAAACATTGTCTTAAAATAAGATGCTATGAATCGTTTTGAAATACTAGTTTCGCTCAAAAATCGTAGTATATTATACACAATTTTATTCTAGTTTCGGTTAAAAAATTAAAAATAATTCGAGGATTGTTTGAAATGCTACGAATTTTTTTTGATCCTTTCTATATGGTACGAGGGAAGGTTATGAAGGAAGTCCAAGCAAAAAAATTATCTCAAAATTAGATTATATGCATCTTTTTGAAATGCTAGTTTAGCTCAAAAAATCGTAGTATATTATACACAATTTCATACTAGTTTCGGTTAAAAAATTATATTAAATTAATGATTGTTCGAAATGCTACTAAACTTTTCAGATCCTTTTGATATGGTACGAGGGAATGTTGTGATGGAAGTCCAACCAAAAAATTATTTCAAAATTAGATTCTATGAAACTTTTTGAACTTCTAGTTTAGGTCAATAAATCGTAGTATATTATACACAAATTTATACTATTTTCGGTCAAATAATCAAATTAAATCGAGGATTGTTCGATATGATACGAAACTTTCAGGTCCTTTCTATATGTTACGAGGGAATGTTATGATGGAAGTCCATGCAAAAAATTATCTCAAAATTATATTCTATGAATCTTCTTGAAATACTAGTTTCGGTAAAAAATTGTAGTATATTATACACAATTTTATACTAGTTTTGGTCAAAAGTCAAATTAAATTGAGGATTGTTCGATATGCTACGAAACTTTTCAAATCCTTTCTGTATGGTACGAGGGAAGGTTATGATGGAAGTCCAAGATAAAAAATATCTCAAAATTAGATTCTAGGAAACTTTTTGAAATGCTAGTTTATGTCAAAAAATCGTAGTATATTATACACAATTTTATTATAGTTTCGGTCAAAAAATCAAATTAAATCGAGGATTGTTCGAAATGCTACGAAGCTATTCAGATCCTATTTATATGTTACTAGGCAATGTTATGATGGAAGTCCATGCAAAACATTGTCTTAAAATAAGATGCTATGAATCCATTTGAAATACTAGTTTCGCTCAAAAATCGTAGTATATTATACACAATTTTATTCTAGTTTCGGTTAAAAAATTAAAAATAATTCGAGGATTGTTTGAAATGCTACGAATTTTTTTTGATCCTTTTTATATGGTACGAGGGAAGGTTATGAAGGAAGTCCAAGCAAAAAAATTATCTCAAAATTAGATTATATGCATCTTTTTGAAATGCTAGTTTAGCTCAAAAAATCGTAGTATATTATACACAATTTCATACTAGTTTCGGTTAAAAAATTATATTAAATTAATGATTGTTCGAAATGCTACTAAACTTTTCAGATCCTTTTGATATGGTACGAGGGAATGTTGTGATGGAAGTCCAACCAAAAAATTATTTCAAAATTAGATTCTATGAAACTTTTTGAACTTCTAGTTTAGGTCAATAAATCGTAGTATATTATACACAAATTTATACTATTTTCGGTCAAATAATCAAATTAAATCGAGGATTGTTCGAAATGATACGAAACTTTCAGGTCCTTTCTATATGTTACGAGGGAATGTTATGATGGAAGTCCATGCAAAAAATTATCTCAAAATTATATTCTATGAATCTTTTTGAAATACTAGTTTCGGTCAAAAATTGTAGTATATTATACACAATTTTATACTAGTTTTGGTCAAAAGTCAAATTAAATTGAGTATTGTTCGATATGCTACGAAACTTTTCAAATCCTTTCTGTATGGTACGAGGGAAGGTTATGATGGAAGTCCAAGCAAAAAAATATCTCAAAATTAGATTCTAGGAAACTTTTTGAAATGCTAGTTTATGTCAAAAAATCGTAGTATATTATACACAATTTTATTATAGTTTCGGTCAAAAAATCAAATTAAATCGAGGATTGTTCGAAATGCTACGAAGCTATTCAGATCCTATTTATATGTTACTAGGCAATGTTATGATGGAAGTCCATGCAAAACATTGTCTTAAAATAAGATGCTATGAATCGTTTTGAAATACTAGTTTCGCTCAAAAATCGTAGTATATTATACACAATTTTATACTAGTTTCGGTCAAAAATTAAAAATAATTCGAGGATTGTTTGAAATGCTACGAATTTTTTTTGATCCTTTCTATATGGTACGAGGGAAGGTTATGAAGGAAGTCCAAGCAAAAAAATTATCTCAAAATTAGATTATATGCATCTTTTTGAAATGCTAGTTTAGCTCAAAAAATCGTAGTATATTATACACAATTTCATACTAGTTTCGGTCAAAAAATTATATTAAATTAATGATTGTTCGAAATGCTACTAAACTTTTCAGATCCTTTCTATATGGTACGAGGGAATGTTGTGATGGAAGTCCAACCAAAAAATTATTTCAAAATTAGATTCTATGAAACTTTTTGAACTTCTAGTTTAGGTCAATAAATCGTAGTATATTATACACAAATTTATACTATTTTCGGTCAAATAATCAAATTAAATCGAGGATTGTTCGATATGATACGAAACTTTCAGGTCCTTTCTATATGTTACGAGGGAATGTTATGATGGAAGTCCATGCAAAAAATTATCTCAAAATTATATTCTATGAATCTTTTTGAAATACTAGTTTCGGTAAAAAATTGTAGTATATTATACACAATTTTATACTAGTTTTGGTCAAAAGTCAAATTAAATTGAGGATTGTTCGATATGCTACGAAACTTTTCAAATCCTTTCTGTATGGTACGAGGGAAGGTTATGATGGAAGTCCAAGCAAAAAAATATCTCAAAATTAGATTCTAGGAAACTTTTTGAAATGCTAGTTTATGTCAAAAAATCGTAGTATATTATACACAATTTTATTATAGTTTCGGTCAAAAAATCAAATTAAATCGAGGATTGTTCGAAATGCTACGAAGCTATTCAGATCCTATTTATATGTTACTAGGCAATGTTATGATGGAAGTCCATGCAAAACATTGTCTTAAAATAAGATGCTATGAATCCTTTTGAAATACTAGTTTCGCTCAAAAATCGTAGTATATTATACACAATTTTATTCTAGTTTCGGTTAAAAAATTAAAAATAATTCGAGGATTGTTTGAAATGCTACGAATTTTTTTTGATCCTTTTTATATGGTACGAGGGAAGGTTATGAAGGAAGTCCAAGCAAAAAAATTATCTCAAAATTAGATTATATGCATCTTTTTGAAATGCTAGTTTAGCTCAAAAAATCGTAGTATATTATACACAATTTCATACTAGTTTCGGTTAAAAAATTATATTAAATTAATGATTGTTCGAAATGCTACTAAACTTTTCAGATCCTTTTGATATGGTACGAGGGAATGTTGTGATGGAAGTCCAACCAAAAAATTATTTCAAAATTAGATTCTATGAAACTTTTTGAACTTCTAGTTTAGGTCAATAAATCGTAGTATATTATACACAAATTTATACTATTTTCGGTCAAATAATCAAATTAAATCGAGGATTGTTCGAAATGATACGAAACTTTCAGGTCCTTTCTATATGTTACGAGGGAATGTTATGATGGAAGTCCATGCAAAAAATTATCTCAAAATTATATTCTATGAATCTTTTTGAAATACTAGTTTCGGTCAAAAATTGTAGTATATTATACACAATTTTATACTAGTTTTGGTCAAAAGTCAAATTAAATTGAGTATTGTTCGATATGCTACGAAACTTTTCAAATCCTTTCTGTATGGTACGAGGGAAGGTTATGATGGAAGTCCAAGCAAAAAAATATCTCAAAATTAGATTCTAGGAAACTTTTTGAAATGCTAGTTTATGTCAAAAAATCGTAGTATATTATACACAATTTTATTATAGTTTCGGTCAAAAAATCAAATTAAATCGAGGATTGTTCGAAATGCTACGAAGCTATTCAGATCCTATTTATATGTTACTAGGCAATGTTATGATGGAAGTCCATGCAAAACATTGTCTTAAAATAAGATGCTATGAATCCATTTGAAATACTAGTTTCGCTAAAAAATCGTAGTATATTATACACAATTTTATTCTAGTTTCGGTTAAAAAATTAAAAATAATTCGAGGATTGTTTGAAATGCTACGAATTTTTTTTGATCCTTTTTATATGGTACGAGGGAAGGTTATGAAGGAAGTCCAAGCAAAAAAATTATCTCAAAATTAGATTATATGCATCTTTTTGAAATGCTAGTTTAGCTCAAAAAATCGTAGTATATTATACACAATTTCATACTAGTTTCGGTTAAAAAATTATATTAAATTAATGATTGTTCGAAATGCTACTAAACTTTTCAGATCCTTTTGATATGGTACGAGGGAATGTTGTGATGGAAGTCCAACCAAAAAATTATTTCAAAATTAGATTCTATGAAACTTTTTGAACTTCTAGTTTAGGTCAATAAATCGTAGTATATTATACACAAATTTATACTATTTTCGGTCAAATAATCAAATTAAATCGAGGATTGTTCGAAATGATACGAAACTTTCAGGTCCTTTCTATATGTTACGAGGGAATGTTATGATGGAAGTCCATGCAAAAAATTATCTCAAAATTATATTCTATGAATCTTTTTGAAATACTAGTTTCGGTCAAAAATTGTAGTATATTATACACAATTTTATACTAGTTTTGGTCAAAAGTCAAATTAAATTGAGTATTGTTCGATATGCTACGAAACTTTTCAAATCCTTTCTGTATGGTACGAGGGAAGGTTATGATGGAAGTCCAAGCAAAAAAATATCTCAAAATTAGATTCTAGGAAACTTTTTGAAATGCTAGTTTATGTCAAAAAATCGTAGTATATTATACACAATTTTATTATAGTTTCGGTCAAAAAATCAAATTAAATCGAGGATTGTTCGAAATGCTACGAAGCTATTCAGATCCTATTTATATGTTACTAGGCAATGTTATGATGGAAGTCCATGCAAAACATTGTCTTAAAATAAGATGCTATGAATCGTTTTGAAATACTAGTTTCGCTCAAAAATCGTAGTATATTATACACAATTTTATACTAGTTTCGGTCAAAAATTAAAAATAATTCGAGGATTGTTTGAAATGCTACGAATTTTTTTTGATCCTTTCTATATGGTACGAGGGAAGGTTATGAAGGAAGTCCAAGCAAAAAAATTATCTCAAAATTAGATTATATGCATCTTTTTGAAATGCTAGTTTAGCTCAAAAAATCGTAGTATATTATACACAATTTCATACTAGTTTCGGTCAAAAAATTATATTAAATTAATGATTGTTCGAAATGCTACTAAACTTTTCAGATCCTTTCTATATGGTACGAGGGAATGTTGTGATGGAAGTCCAACCAAAAAATTATTTCAAAATTAGATTCTATGAAACTTTTTGAACTTCTAGTTTAGGTCAATAAATCGTAGTATATTATACACAAATTTATACTATTTTCGGTCAAATAATCAAATTAAATCGAGGATTGTTCGATATGATACGAAACTTTCAGGTCCTTTCTATATGTTACGAGGGAATGTTATGATGGAAGTCCATGCAAAAAATTATCTCAAAATTATATTCTATGAATCTTTTTGAAATACTAGTTTCGGTAAAAAATTGTAGTATATTATACACAATTTTATACTAGTTTTGGTCAAAAGTCAAATTAAATTGAGGATTGTTCGATATGCTACGAAACTTTTCAAATCCTTTCTGTATGGTACGAGGGAAGGTTATGATGGAAGTCCAAGCAAAAAAATATCTCAAAATTAGATTCTAGGAAACTTTTTGAAATGCTAGTTTATGTCAAAAAATCGTAGTATATTATACACAATTTTATTATAGTTTCGGTCAAAAAATCAAATTAAATCGAGGATTGTTCGAAATGCTACGAAGCTATTCAGATCCTATTTATATGTTACTAGGCAATGTTATGATGGAAGTCCATGCAAAACATTGTCTTAAAATAAGATGCTATGAATCCTTTTGAAATACTAGTTTCGCTCAAAAATCGTAGTATATTATACACAATTTTATTCTAGTTTCGGTTAAAAAATTAAAAATAATTCGAGGATTGTTTGAAATGCTACGAATTTTTTTTGATCCTTTTTATATGGTACGAGGGAAGGTTATGAAGGAAGTCCAAGCAAAAAAATTATCTCAAAATTAGATTATATGCATCTTTTTGAAATGCTAGTTTAGCTCAAAAAATCGTAGTATATTATACACAATTTCATACTAGTTTCGGTTAAAAAATTATATTAAATTAATGATTGTTCGAAATGCTACTAAACTTTTCAGATCCTTTTGATATGGTACGAGGGAATGTTGTGATGGAAGTCCAACCAAAAAATTATTTCAAAATTAGATTCTATGAAACTTTTTGAACTTCTAGTTTAGGTCAATAAATCGTAGTATATTATACACAAATTTATACTATTTTCGGTCAAATAATCAAATTAAATCGAGGATTGTTCGAAATGATACGAAACTTTCAGGTCCTTTCTATATGTTACGAGGGAATGTTATGATGGAAGTCCATGCAAAAAATTATCTCAAAATTATATTCTATGAATCTTTTTGAAATACTAGTTTCGGTCAAAAATTGTAGTATATTATACACAATTTTATACTAGTTTTGGTCAAAAGTCAAATTAAATTGAGTATTGTTCGATATGCTACGAAACTTTTCAAATCCTTTCTGTATGGTACGAGGGAAGGTTATGATGGAAGTCCAAGCAAAAAAATATCTCAAAATTAGATTCTAGGAAACTTTTTGAAATGCTAGTTTATGTCAAAAAATCGTAGTATATTATACACAATTTTATTATAGTTTCGGTCAAAAAATCAAATTAAATCGAGGATTGTTCGAAATGCTACGAAGCTATTCAGATCCTATTTATATGTTACTAGGCAATGTTATGATGGAAGTCCATGCAAAACATTGTCTTAAAATAAGATGCTATGAATCGTTTTGAAATACTAGTTTCGCTCAAAAATCGTAGTATATTATACACAATTTTATACTAGTTTCGGTCAAAAATTAAAAATAATTCGAGGATTGTTTGAAATGCTACGAATTTTTTTTGATCCTTTCTATATGGTACGAGGGAAGGTTATGAAGGAAGTCCAAGCAAAAAAATTATCTCAAAATTAGATTATATGCATCTTTTTGAAATGCTAGTTTAGCTCAAAAAATCGTAGTATATTATACACAATTTCATACTAGTTTCGGTCAAAAAATTATATTAAATTAATGATTGTTCGAAATGCTACTAAACTTTTCAGATCCTTTCTATATGGTACGAGGGAATGTTGTGATGGAAGTCCAACCAAAAAATTATTTCAAAATTAGATTCTATGAAACTTTTTGAACTTCTAGTTTAGGTCAATAAATCGTAGTATATTATACACAAATTTATACTATTTTCGGTCAAATAATCAAATTAAATCGAGGATTGTTCGATATGATACGAAACTTTCAGGTCCTTTCTATATGTTACGAGGGAATGTTATGATGGAAGTCCATGCAAAAAATTATCTCAAAATTATATTCTATGAATCTTTTTGAAATACTAGTTTCGGTAAAAAATTGTAGTATATTATACACAATTTTATACTAGTTTTGGTCAAAAGTCAAATTAAATTGAGGATTGTTCGATATGCTACGAAACTTTTCAAATCCTTTCTGTATGGTACGAGGGAAGGTTATGATGGAAGTCCAAGCAAAAAAATATCTCAAAATTAGATTCTAGGAAACTTTTTGAAATGCTAGTTTATGTCAAAAAATCGTAGTATATTATACACAATTTTATTATAGTTTCGGTCAAAAAATCAAATTAAATCGAGGATTGTTCGAAATGCTACGAAGCTATTCAGATCCTATTTATATGTTACTAGGCAATGTTATGATGGAAGTCCATGCAAAACATTGTCTTAAAATAAGATGCTATGAATCCTTTTGAAATACTAGTTTCGCTCAAAAATCGTAGTATATTATACACAATTTTATTCTAGTTTCGGTTAAAAAATTAAAAATAATTCGAGGATTGTTTGAAATGCTACGAATTTTTTTTGATCCTTTTTATATGGTACGAGGGAAGGTTATGAAGGAAGTCCAAGCAAAAAAATTATCTCAAAATTAGATTATATGCATCTTTTTGAAATGCTAGTTTAGCTCAAAAAATCGTAGTATATTATACACAATTTCATACTAGTTTCGGTTAAAAAATTATATTAAATTAATGATTGTTCGAAATGCTACTAAACTTTTCAGATCCTTTTGATATGGTACGAGGGAATGTTGTGATGGAAGTCCAACCAAAAAATTATTTCAAAATTAGATTCTATGAAACTTTTTGAACTTCTAGTTTAGGTCAATAAATCGTAGTATATTATACACAAATTTATACTATTTTCGGTCAAATAATCAAATTAAATCGAGGATTGTTCGAAATGATACGAAACTTTCAGGTCCTTTCTATATGTTACGAGGGAATGTTATGATGGAAGTCCATGCAAAAAATTATCTCAAAATTATATTCTATGAATCTTTTTGAAATACTAGTTTCGGTCAAAAATTGTAGTATATTATACACAATTTTATACTAGTTTTGGTCAAAAGTCAAATTAAATTGAGTATTGTTCGATATGCTACGAAACTTTTCAAATCCTTTCTGTATGGTACGAGGGAAGGTTATGATGGAAGTCCAAGCAAAAAAATATCTCAAAATTAGATTCTAGGAAACTTTTTGAAATGCTAGTTTATGTCAAAAAATCGTAGTATATTATACACAATTTTATTATAGTTTCGGTCAAAAAATCAAATTAAATCGAGGATTGTTCGAAATGCTACGAAGCTATTCAGATCCTATTTATATGTTACTAGGCAATGTTATGATGGAAGTCCATGCAAAACATTGTCTTAAAATAAGATGTTATGAATCCTTTTGAAATACTAGTTTCGCTCAAAAATCGTAGTATATTATACACAATTTTATTCTAGTTTCGGTTAAAAAATTAAAAATAATTCGAGGATTGTTTGAAATGCTACGAATTTTTTTTGATCCTTTTTATATGGTACGAGGGAAGGTTATGAAGGAAGTCCAAGCAAAAAAATTATCTCAAAATTAGATTATATGCATCTTTTTGAAATGCTAGTTTAGCTCAAAAAATCGTAGTATATTATACACAATTTCATACTAGTTTCGGTTAAAAAATTATATTAAATTAATGATTGTTCGAAATGCTACTAAACTTTTCAGATCCTTTTGATATGGTACGAGGTAATGTTGTGATGGAAGTCCAACCAAAAAATTATTTCAAAATTAGATTCTATGAAACTTTTTGAACTTCTAGTTTAGGTCAATAAATCGTAGTATATTATACACAAATTTATACTATTTTCGGTCAAATAATCAAATTAAATCGAGGATTGTTCGAAATGATACGAAACTTTCAGGTCCTTTCTATATGTTACGAGGGAATGTTATGATGGAAGTCCATGCAAAAAATTATCTCAAAATTATATTCTATGAATCTTTTTGAAATACTAGTTTCGGTCAAAAATTGTAGTATATTATACACAATTTTATACTAGTTTTGGTCAAAAGTCAAATTAAATTGAGTATTGTTCGATATGCTACGAAACTTTTCAAATCCTTTCTGTATGGTACGAGGGAAGGTTATGATGGAAGTCCAAGCAAAAAAATATCTCAAAATTAGATTCTAGGAAACTTTTTGAAATGCTAGTTTATGTCAAAAAATCGTAGTATATTATACACAATTTTATTATAGTTTCGGTCAAAAAATCAAATTAAATCGAGGATTGTTCGAAATGCTACGAAGCTATTCAGATCCTATTTATATGTTACTAGGCAATGTTATGATGGAAGTCCATGCAAAACATTGTCTTAAAATAAGATGCTATGAATCGTTTTGAAATACTAGTTTCGCTCAAAAATCGTAGTATATTATACACAATTTTATACTAGTTTCGGTCAAAAATTAAAAATAATTCGAGGATTGTTTGAAATGCTACGAATTTTTTTTGATCCTTTCTATATGGTACGAGGGAAGGTTATGAAGGAAGTCCAAGCAAAAAAATTATCTCAAAATTAGATTATATGCATCTTTTTGAAATGCTAGTTTAGCTCAAAAAATCGTAGTATATTATACACAATTTCATACTAGTTTCGGTCAAAAAATTATATTAAATTAATGATTGTTCGAAATGCTACTAAACTTTTCAGATCCTTTCTATATGGTACGAGGGAATGTTGTGATGGAAGTCCAACCAAAAAATTATTTCAAAATTAGATTCTATGAAACTTTTTGAACTTCTAGTTTAGGTCAATAAATCGTAGTATATTATACACAAATTTATACTATTTTCGGTCAAATAATCAAATTAAATCGAGGATTGTTCGATATGATACGAAACTTTCAGGTCCTTTCTATATGTTACGAGGGAATGTTATGATGGAAGTCCATGCAAAAAATTATCTCAAAATTATATTCTATGAATCTTTTTGAAATACTAGTTTCGGTAAAAAATTGTAGTATATTATACACAATTTTATACTAGTTTTGGTCAAAAGTCAAATTAAATTGAGGATTGTTCGATATGCTACGAAACTTTTCAAATCCTTTCTGTATGGTACGAGGGAAGGTTATGATGGAAGTCCAAGCAAAAAAATATCTCAAAATTAGATTCTAGGAAACTTTTTGAAATGCTAGTTTATGTCAAAAAATCGTAGTATATTATACACAATTTTATTATAGTTTCGGTCAAAAAATCAAATTAAATCGAGGATTGTTCGAAATGCTACGAAGCTATTCAGATCCTATTTATATGTTACTAGGCAATGTTATGATGGAAGTCCATGCAAAACATTGTCTTAAAATAAGATGCTATGAATCGTTTTGAAATACTAGTTTCGCTCAAAAATCGTAGTATATTATACACAATTTTATACTAGTTTCGGTCAAAAATTAAAAATAATTCGAGGATTGTTTGAAATGCTACGAATTTTTTTTGATCCTTTCTATATGGTACGAGGGAAGGTTATGAAGGAAGTCCAAGCAAAAAAATTATCTCAAAATTAGATTATATGCATCTTTTTGAAATGCTAGTTTAGCTCAAAAAATCGTAGTATATTATACACAATTTCATACTAGTTTCGGTTAAAAAATTATATTAAATTAATGATTGTTCGAAATGCTACTAAACTTTTAAGATCCTTTTGATATGGTACGAGGGAATGTTGTGATGGAAGTCCAACCAAAAAATTATTTCAAAATTAGATTCTATGAAACTTTTTGAACTTCTAGTTTAGGTCAATAAATCGTAGTATATTATACACAAATTTATACTATTTTCGGTCAAATAATCAAATTAAATCGAGGATTGTTCGATATGATACGAAACTTTCAGGTCCTTTCTATATGTTACGAGGGAATGTTATGATGGAAGTCCATGCAAAAAATTATCTCAAAATTATATTCTATGAATCTTTTTGAAATACTAGTTTCGGTAAAAAATTGTAGTATATTATACACAATTTTATACTAGTTTTGGTCAAAAGTCAAATTAAATTGAGGATTGTTCGATATGCTACGAAACTTTTCAAATCCTTTCTGTATGGTACGAGGGAAGGTTATGATGGAAGTCCAAGCAAAAAAATATCTCAAAATTAGATTCTAGGAAACTTTTTGAAATGCTAGTTTATGTCAAAAAATCGTAGTATATTATACACAATTTTATTATAGTTTCGGTCAAAAAATCAAATTAAATCGAGGATTGTTCGAAATGCTACGAAGCTATTCAGATCCTATTTATATGTTACTAGGCAATGTTATGATGGAAGTCCATGCAAAACATTGTCTTAAAATAAGATGCTATGAATCGTTTTGAAATACTAGTTTCGCTCAAAAATCGTAGTATATTATACACAATTTTATTCTAGTTTCGGTTAAAAAATTAAAAATAATTCGAGGATTGTTTGAAATGCTACGAATTTTTTTTGATCCTTTTTATATGGTACGAGGGAAGGTTATGAAGGAAGTCCAAGCAAAAAAATTATCTCAAAATTAGATTATATGCATCTTTTTGAAATGCTAGTTTAGCTCAAAAAATCGTAGTATATTATACACAATTTCATACTAGTTTCGGTTAAAAAATTATATTAAATTAATGATTGTTCGAAATGCTACTAAACTTTTCAGATCCTTTTGATATGGTACGAGGGAATGTTGTGATGGAAGTCCAACCAAAAAATTATTTCAAAATTAGATTCTATGAAACTTTTTGAACTTCTAGTTTAGGTCAATAAATCGTAGTATATTATACACAAATTTATACTATTTTCGGTCAAATAATCAAATTAAATCGAGGATTGTTCGAAATGATACGAAACTTTCAGGTCCTTTCTATATGTTACGAGGGAATGTTATGATGGAAGTCCATGCAAAAAATTATCTCAAAATTATATTCTATGAATCTTTTTGAAATACTAGTTTCGGTCAAAAATTGTAGTATATTATACACAATTTTATACTAGTTTTGGTCAAAAGTCAAATTAAATTGAGGATTGTTCGATATGCTACGAAACTTTTCAAATCCTTTCTGTATGGTACGAGGGAAGGTTATGATGGAAGTCCAAGCAAAAAAATATCTCAAAATTAGATTCTAGGAAACTTTTTGAAATGCTAGTTTATGTCAAAAAATCGTAGTATATTATACACAATTTTATTATAGTTTCGGTCAAAAAATCAAATTAAATCGAGGATTGTTCGAAATGCTACGAAGCTATTCAGATCCTATTTATATGTTACTAGGCAATGTTATGATGGAAGTCCATGCAAAACATTGTCTTAAAATAAGATGCTATGAATCGTTTTGAAATACTAGTTTCGCTCAAAAATCGTAGTATATTATACACAATTTTATACTAGTTTCGGTCAAAAATTAAAAATAATTCGAGGATTGTTTGAAATGCTACGAATTTTTTTTGATCCTTTCTATATGGTACGAGGGAAGGTTATGAAGGAATTCCAAGCAAAAAAATTATCTCAAAATTAGATTATATGCATCTTTTTGAAATGCTAGTTTAGCTCAAAAAATCGTAGTATATTATACACAATTTCATACTAGTTTCGGTTAAAAAATTATATTAAATTAATGATTGTTCGAAATGCTACTAAACTTTTAAGATCCTTTTGATATGGTACGAGGGAATGTTGTGATGGAAGTCCAACCAAAAAATTATTTCAAAATTAGATTCTATGAAACTTTTTGAACTTCTAGTTTAGGTCAATAAATCGTAGTATATTATACACAAATTTATACTATTTTCGGTCAAATAATCAAATTAAATCGAGGATTGTTCGATATGATACGAAACTTTCAGGTCCTTTCTATATGTTACGAGGGAATGTTATGATGGAAGTCCATGCAAAAAATTATCTCAAAATTATATTCTATGAATCTTTTTGAAATACTAGTTTCGGTAAAAAATTGTAGTATATTATACACAATTTTATACTAGTTTTGGTCAAAAGTCAAATTAAATTGAGGATTGTTCGATATGCTACGAAACTTTTCAAATCCTTTCTGTATGGTACGAGGGAAGGTTATGATGGAAGTCCAAGCAAAAAAATATCTCAAAATTAGATTCTAGGAAACTTTTTGAAATGCTAGTTTATGTCAAAAAATCGTAGTATATTATACACAATTTTATTATAGTTTCGGTCAAAAAATCAAATTAAATCGAGGATTGTTCGAAATGCTACGAAGCTATTCAGATCCTATTTATATGTTACTAGGCAATGTTATGATGGAAGTCCATGCAAAACATTGTCTTAAAATAAGATGCTATGAATCGTTTTGAAATACTAGTTTCGCTCAAAAATCGTAGTATATTATACACAATTTTATACTAGTTTCGGTCAAAAATTAAAAATAATTCGAGGATTGTTTGAAATGCTACGAATTTTTTTTGATCCTTTTTATATGGTACGAGGGAAGGTTATGAAGGAAGTCCAAGCAAAAAAATTATCTCAAAATTAGATTATATGCATCTTTTTGAAATGCTAGTTTAGCTCAAAAAATCGTAGTATATTATACACAATTTCATACTAGTTTCGGTTAAAAAATTATATTAAATTAATGATTGTTCGAAATGCTACTAAACTTTTAAGATCCTTTTGATATGGTACGAGGGAATGTTGTGATGGAAGTCCAACCAAAAAATTATTTCAAAATTAGATTCTATGAAACTTTTTGAACTTCTAGTTTAGGTCAATAAATCGTAGTATATTATACACAAATTTATACTATTTTCGGTCAAATAATCAAATTAAATCGAGGATTGTTCGATATGATACGAAAATTTCAGGTCCATTCTATATGTTACGAGGGAATGTTATGATGGAAGTCCATGCAAAAAATTATCTCAAAATTATATTCTATGAATCTTTTTGAAATACTAGTTTCGGTAAAAAATTGTAGTATATTATACACAATTTTATACTAGTTTTGGTCAAAAGTCAAATTAAATTGAGGATTGTTCGATATGCTACGAAACTTTTCAAATCCTTTCTGTATGGTACGAGGGAAGGTTATGATGGAAGTCCAAGCAAAAAAATATCTCAAAATTAGATTCTAGGAAACTTTTTGAAATGCTAGTTTATGTCAAAAAATCGTAGTATATTATACACAATTTTATTATAGTTTCGGTCAAAAAATCAAATTAAATCGAGGATTGTTCGAAATGCTACGAAGCTATTCAGATCCTATTTATATGTTACTAGGCAATGTTATGATGGAAGTCCATGCAAAACATTGTCTTAAAATAAGATGCTATGAATCGTTTTGAAATACTAGTTTCGCTCAAAAATCGTAGTATATTATACACAATTTTATTCTAGTTTCGGTTAAAAAATTAAAAATAATTCGAGGATTGTTTGAAATGCTACGAATTTTTTTTGATCCTTTTTATATGGTACGAGGGAAGGTTATGAAGGAAGTCCAAGCAAAAAAATTATCTCAAAATTAGATTATATGCATCTTTTTGAAATGCTAGTTTAGCTCAAAAAATCGTAGTATATTATACACAATTTCATACTAGTTTCGGTTAAAAAATTATATTAAATTAATGATTGTTCGAAATGCTACTAAACTTTTCAGATCCTTTTGATATGGTACGAGGGAATGTTGTGATGGAAGTCCAACCAAAAAATTATTTCAAAATTAGATTCTATGAAACTTTTTGAACTTCTAGTTTAGGTCAATAAATCGTAGTATATTATACACAAATTTATACTATTTTCGGTCAAATAATCAAATTAAATCGAGGATTGTTCGATATGATACGAAACTTTCAGGTCCTTTCTATATGTTACGAGGGAATGTTATGATGGAAGTCCATGCAAAAAATTATCTCAAAATTATATTCTATGAATCTTCTTGAAATACTAGTTTCGGTAAAAAATTGTAGTATATTATACACAATTTTATACTAGTTTTGGTCAAAAGTCAAATTAAATTGAGGATTGTTCGATATGCTACGAAACTTTTCAAATCCTTTCTGTATGGTACGAGGGAAGGTTATGATGGAAGTCCAAGCAAAAAAATATCTCAAAATTAGATTCTAGGAAACTTTTTGAAATGCTAGTTTATGTCAAAAAATCGTAGTATATTATACACAATTTTATTATAGTTTCGGTCAAAAAATCAAATTAAATCGAGGATTGTTCGAAATGCTACGAAGCTATTCAGATCCTATTTATATGTTACTAGGCAATGTTATGATGGAAGTCCATGCAAAACATTGTCTTAAAATAAGATGCTATGAATCGTTTTGAAATACTAGTTTCGCTCAAAAATCGTAGTATATTATACACAATTTTATTCTAGTTTCGGTTAAAAAATTAAAAATAATTCGAGGATTGTTTGAAATGCTACGAATTTTTTTTGATCCTTTTTATATGGTACGAGGGAAGGTTATGAAGGAAGTCCAAGCAAAAAAATTATCTCAAAATTAGATTATATGCATCTTTTTGAAATGCTAGTTTAGCTCAAAAAATCGTAGTATATTATACACAATTTCATACTAGTTTCGGTTAAAAAATTATATTAAATTAATGATTGTTCGAAATGCTACTAAACTTTTCAGATCCTTTTGATATGGTACGAGGGAATGTTGTGATGGAAGTCCAACCAAAAAATTATTTCAAAATTAGATTCTATGAAACTTTTTGAACTTCTAGTTTAGGTCAATAAATCGTAGTATATTATACACAAATTTATACTATTTTCGGTCAAATAATCAAATTAAATCGAGGATTGTTCGAAATGATACGAAACTTTCAGGTCCTTTCTATATGTTACGAGGGAATGTTATGATGGAAGTCCATGCAAAAAATTATCTCAAAATTATATTCTATGAATCTTTTTGAAATACTAGTTTCGGTCAAAAATTGTAGTATATTATACACAATTTTATACTAGTTTTGGTCAAAAGTCAAATTAAATTGAGGATTGTTCGATATGCTACGAAACTTTTCAAATCCTTTCTGTATGGTACGAGGGAAGGTTATGATGGAAGTCCAAGCAAAAAAATATCTCAAAATTAGATTCTAGGAAACTTTTTGAAATGCTAGTTTATGTCAAAAAATCGTAGTATATTATACACAATTTTATTATAGTTTCGGTCAAAAAATCAAATTAAATCGAGGATTGTTCGAAATGCTACGAAGCTATTCAGATCCTATTTATATGTTACTAGGCAATGTTATGATGGAAGTCCATGCAAAACATTGTCTTAAAATAAGATGCTATGAATCGTTTTGAAATACTAGTTTCGCTCAAAAATCGTAGTATATTATACACAATTTTATACTAGTTTCGGTCAAAAATTAAAAATAATTCGAGGATTGTTTGAAATGCTACGAATTTTTTTTGATCCTTTCTATATGGTACGAGGGAAGGTTATGAAGGAAGTCCAAGCAAAAAAATTATCTCAAAATTAGATTATATGCATCTTTTTGAAATGCTAGTTTAGCTCAAAAAATCGTAGTATATTATACACAATTTCATACTAGTTTCGGTTAAAAAATTATATTAAATTAATGATTGTTCGAAATGCTACTAAACTTTTCAGATCCTTTTGATATGGTACGAGGGAATGTTGTGATGGAAGTCCAACCAAAAAATTATTTCAAAATTAGATTCTATGAAACTTTTTGAACTTCTAGTTTAGGTCAATAAATCGTAGTATATTATACACAAATTTATACTATTTTCGGTCAAATAATCAAATTAAATCGAGGATTGTTCGATATGATACGAAACTTTCAGGTCCTTTCTATATGTTACGAGGGAATGTTATGATGGAAGTCCATGCAAAAAATTATCTCAAAATTATATTCTATGAATCTTTTTGAAATACTAGTTTCGGTAAAAAATTGTAGTATATTATACACAATTTTATACTAGTTTTGGTCAAAAGTCAAATTAAATTGAGGATTGTTCGATATGCTACGAAACTTTTCAAATCCTTTCTGTATGGTACGAGGGAAGGTTATGATGGAAGTCCAAGCAAAAAAATATCTCAAAATTAGATTCTAGGAAACTTTTTGAAATGCTAGTTTATGTCAAAAAATCGTAGTATATTATACACAATTTTATTATAGTTTCGGTCAAAAAATCAAATTAAATCGAGGATTGTTCGAAATGCTACGAAGCTATTCAGATCCTATTTATATGTTACTAGGCAATGTTATGATGGAAGTCCATGCAAAACATTGTCTTAAAATAAGATGCTATGAATCGTTTTGAAATACTAGTTTCGCTCAAAAATCGTAGTATATTATACACAATTTTATTCTAGTTTCGGTTAAAAAATTAAAAATAATTCGAGGATTGTTTGAAATGCTACGAATTTTTTTTGATCCTTTTTATATGGTACGAGGGAAGGTTATGAAGGAAGTCCAAGCAAAAAAATTATCTCAAAATTAGATTATATGCATCTTTTTGAAATGCTAGTTTAGCTCAAAAAATCGTAGTATATTATACACAATTTCATACTAGTTTCGGTTAAAAAATTATATTAAATTAATGATTGTTCGAAATGCTACTAAACTTTTCAGATCCTTTTGATATGGTACGAGGGAATGTTGTGATGGAAGTCCAACCAAAAAATTATTTCAAAATTAGATTCTATGAATCTTTTTGAACTTCTAGTTTAGGTCAATAAATCGTAGTATATTATACACAAATTTATACTATTTTCGGTCAAATAATCAAATTAAATCGAGGATTGTTCGAAATGATACGAAACTTTCAGGTCCTTTCTATATGTTACGAGGGAATGTTATGATGGAAGTCCATGCAAAAAATTATCTCAAAATTATATTCTATGAATCTTTTTGAAATACTAGTTTCGGTCAAAAATTGTAGTATATTATACACAATTTTATACTAGTTTTGGTCAAAAGTCAAATTAAATTGAGGATTGTTCGATATGCTACGAAACTTTTCAAATCCTTTCTGTATGGTACGAGGGAAGGTTATGATGGAAGTCCAAGCAAAAAAATATCTCAAAATTAGATTCTAGGAAACTTTTTGAAATGCTAGTTTATGTCAAAAAATCGTAGTATATTATACACAATTTTATTATAGTTTCGGTCAAAAAATCAAATTAAATCGAGGATTGTTCGAAATGCTACGAAGCTATTCAGATCCTATTTATATGTTACTAGGCAATGTTATGATGGAAGTCCATGCAAAACATTGTCTTAAAATAAGATGCTATGAATCGTTTTGAAATACTAGTTTCGCTCAAAAATCGTAGTATATTATACACAATTTTATTCTAGTTTCGGTTAAAAAATTAAAAATAATTCGAGGATTGTTTGAAATGCTACGAATTTTTTTTGATCCTTTTTATATGGTACGAGGGAAGGTTATGAAGGAAGTCCAAGCAAAAAAATTATCTCAAAATTAGATTATATGCATCTTTTTGAAATGCTAGTTTAGCTCAAAAAATCGTAGTATATTATACACAATTTCATACTAGTTTCGGTTAAAAAATTATATTAAATTAATGATTGTTCGAAATGCTACTAAACTTTTCAGATCCTTTTGATATGGTACGAGGGAATGTTGTGATGGAAGTCCAACCAAAAAATTATTTCAAAATTAGATTCTATGAAACTTTTTGAACTTCTAGTTTAGGTCAATAAATCGTAGTATATTATACACAAATTTATACTATTTTCGGTCAAATAATCAAATTAAATCGAGGATTGTTCGAAATGATACGAAACTTTCAGGTCCTTTCTATATGTTACGAGGGAATGTTATGATGGAAGTCCATGCAAAAAATTATCTCAAAATTATATTCTATGAATCTTTTTGAAATACTAGTTTCGGTCAAAAATTGTAGTATATTATACACAATTTTATACTAGTTTTGGTCAAAAGTCAAATTAAATTGAGGATTGTTCGATATGCTACGAAACTTTTCAAATCCTTTCTGTATGGTACGAGGGAAGGTTATGATGGAAGTCCAAGCAAAAAAATATCTCAAAATTAGATTCTAGGAAATTTTTTGAAATGCTAGTTTATGTCAAAAAATCGTAGTATATTATACACAATTTTACTATAGTTTCGGTCAAAAAATCAAATTAAATCGAGGATTGTTCGAAATGCTACGAAGCTATTCAGATCCTATTTATATGTTACTAGGCAATGTAATGATGGAAGTCCATGCAAAACATTGTCTTAAAATAAGATGCTATGAATCGTTTTGAAATACTAGTTTCGCTCAAAAATCGTAGTATATTATACACAATTTTATACTAGTTTCGGTCAAAAATTAAAAATAAATTGAGGATTGTTTGAAATGCTACGAATTTTTTTTGATCCTTTCTATATGGTACGAGGGAAGGTTATGAAGGAAGTCCAAGCAAAAAAATTATCTCAAAATTAGATTATATGCATCTTTTTGAAATGCTAGTTTAGCTCAAAAAATCGTAGTATATTATACACAATTTCATACTAGTTTCGGTTAAAAAATTATATTAAATTAATGATTGTTCGAAATATAACTAAACTTTTAAGATCCTTTTGATATGGTACGAGGGAATGTTGTGATGGAAGTCCAACCAAAAAATTATTTCAAAATTAGATTCTATGAAACTTTTTGAACTTCTAGTTTAGGTCAATAAATCGTAGTATATTATACACAAATTTATACTATTTTCGGTCAAATAATCAAATTAAATCGAGGATTGTTCGATATGATACGAAACTTTCAGGTCCTTTCTATATGTTACGAGGGAATGTTATGATGGAAGTCCATGCAAAAAATTATCTCAAAATTATATTCTATGAATCTTTTTGAAATACTAGTTTCGGTAAAAAATTGTAGTATATTATACACAATTTTATACTAGTTTTGGTCAAAAGTCAAATTAAATTGAGTATTGTTCGATATGCTACGAAACTTTTCAAATCCTTTCTGTATGGTACGAGGGAAGGTTATGATGGAAGTCCAAGCAAAAAAATATCTCAAAATTAGATTCTAGGAAACTTTTTGAAATGCTAGTTTATGTCAAAAAATCGTAGTATATTATACACAATTTTATTATAGTTTCGGTCAAAAAATCAAATTAAATCGAGGATTGTTCGAAATGCTACGAAGCTATTCAGATCCTATTTATATGTTACTAGGCAATGTAATGATGGAAGTCCATGCAAAACATTGTCTTAAAATAAGATGCTATGAATCGTTTTGAAATACTAGTTTCGCTCAAAAATCGTAGTATATTATACACAATTTTATACTAGTTTCGGTCAAAAATTAAAAATAAATTGAGGATTGTTTGAAATGCTACGAATTTTTTTTGATCCTTTCTATATGGTACGAGGGAAGGTTATGAAGGAAGTCCAAGCAAAAAAATTATCTCCAAATTAGATTATATGCATCTTTTTGAAATGCTAGTTTAGCTCAAAAAATCGTAGTATATTATACACAATTTCATACTAGTTTCGGTTAAAAAATTATATTAAATTAATGATTGTTCGAAATGCAACTAAACTTTTAAGATCCTTTTGATATGGTACGAGGGAATGTTGTGATGGAAGTCCAACCAAAAAATTATTTCAAAATTAGATTCTATGAAACTTTTTGAACTTCTAGTTTAGGTCAATAAATCGTAGTATATTATACACAAATTTATACTATTTTCGGTCAAATAATCAAATTAAATCGAGGATTGTTCGATATGATACGAAACTTTCAGGTCCTTTCTATATGTTACGAGGGAATGTTATGATGGAAGTCCATGCAAAAAATTATCTCAAAATTATATTCTATGAATCTTTTTGAAATACTAGTTTCGGTAAAAAATTGTAGTATATTATACACAATTTTATACTAGTTTTGGTCAAAAGTCAAATTAAATTGAGGATTGTTCGATATGCTACGAAACTTTTCAAATCCTTTCTGTATGGTACGAGGGAAGGTTATGATGGAAGTCCAAGCAAAAAAATATCTCAAAATTAGATTCTAGGAAACTTTTTGAAATGCTAGTTTATGTCAAAAAATCGTAGTATATTATACACAATTTTATTATAGTTTCGGTCAAAAAATCAAATTAAATCGAGGATTGTTCGAAATGCTACGAAGCTATTCAGATCCTATTTATATGTTACTAGGCAATGTTATGATGGAAGTCCATGCAAAACATTGTCTTAAAATAAGATGCTATGAATCGTTTTGAAATACTAGTTTCGCTCAAAAATCGTAGTATATTATACACAATTTTAATCTAGTTTCGGTTAAAAAATTAAAAATAATTCGAGGATTGTTTGAAATGCTACGAATTTTTTTGATCCTTTTTATATGGTACGAGGGAAGGTTATGAAGGAAGTCCAAGCAAAAAAATTATCTCAAAATTAGATTATATGCATCTTTTTGAAATGCTAGTTTAGCTCAAAAAATCGTAGTATATTATACACAATTTCATACTAGTTTCGGTTAAAAAATTATATTAAATTAATGATTGTTCGAAATGCTACTAAACTTTTCAGATCCTTTTGATATGGTACGAGGGAATGTTGTGATGGAAGTCCAACCAAAAAATTATTTCAAAATTAGATTCTATGAAACTTTTTGAACTTCTAGTTTAGGTCAATAAATCGTAGTATATTATACACAAATTTATACTATTTTCGGTCAAATAATCAAATTAAATCGAGGATTGTTCGATATGATACGAAACTTTCAGGTCCTTTCTATATGTTACGAGGGAATGTTATGATGGAAGTCCATGCAAAAAATTATCTCAAAATTATATTCTATGAATCTTCTTGAAATACTAGTTTCGGTAAAAAATTGTAGTATATTATACACAATTTTATACTAGTTTTGGTCAAAAGTCAAATTAAATTGAGGATTGTTCGATATGCTACGAAACTTTTCAAATCCTTTCTGTATGGTACGAGGGAAGGTTATGATGGAAGTCCAAGCAAAAAAATATCTCAAAATTAGATTCTAGGATACTTTTTGAAATGCTAGTTTATGTAAAAAAATCGTAGTATATTATACACAATTTTATTATAGTTTCGGTCAAAAAATCAAATTAAATCGAGGATTGTTCGAAATGCTACGAAGCTATTCAGATCCTATTTATATGTTACTAGGCAATGTTATGATGGAAGTCCATGCAAAACATTGTCTTAAAATAAGATGCTATGAATCGTTTTGAAATACTAGTTTCGCTCAAAAATCGTAGTATATTATACACAATTTTATTCTAGTTTCGGTTAAAAAATTAAAAATAATTCGAGGATTGTTTGAAATGCTACGAATGTTTTTTGATCCTTTTTATATGGTACGAGGGAAGGTTATGAAGGAAGTCCAAGCAAAAAAATTATCTCAAAATTAGATTATATGCATCTTTTTGAAATGCTAGTTTAGCTCAAAAAATCGTAGTATATTATACACAATTTCATACTAGTTTCGGTTAAAAAATTATATTAAAATAATGATTGTTCGAAATGCTACTAAACTTTTCAGATCCTTTTGATATGGTACGAGGGAATGTTGTGATGGAAGTCCAACCAAAAAATTATTTCAAAATTAGATTCTATGAAACTTTTTGAACTTCTAGTTTAGGTCAATAAATCGTAGTATATTATACACAAATTTATACTATTTTCGGTCAAATAATCAAATTAAATCGAGGATTGTTCGATATGATACGAAACTTTCAGGTCCTTTCTATATGTTACGAGGGAATGTTATGATGGAAGTCCATGCAAAAAATTATCTCAAAATTATATTCTATGAATCTTCTTGAAATACTAGTTTCGGTAAAAAATTGTAGTATATTATACACAATTTTATACTAGTTTTGGTCAAAAGTCAAATTAAATTGAGGATTGTTCGATATGCTACGAAACTTTTCAAATCCTTTCTGTATGGTACGAGGGAAGGTTATGATGGAAGTCCAAGCAAAAAAATATCTCAAAATTAGATTCTAGGAAACTATTTGAAATGCTAGTTTATGTCAAAAAATCGTAGTATATTATACACAATTTTATTATAGTTTCGGTCAAAAAATCAAATTAAATCGAGGATTGTTCGAAATGCTACGAAGCTATTCAGATCCTATTTATATGTTACTAGGCAATGTTATGATGGAAGTCCATGCAAAACATTGTCTTAAAATAAGATGCTATGAATCGTTTTGAAATACTAGTTTCGCTCAAAAATCGTAGTATATTATACACAATTTTATTCTAGTTTCGGTTAAAAAATTAAAAATAATTCGAGGATTGTTTGAAATGCTACGAATTTTTTTTGATCCTTTCTATATGGTACGAGGGAAGGTTATGAAGGAAGTCCAAGCAAAAAAATTATCTCAAAATTAGATTATATGCATCTTTTTGAAATGCTAGTTTAGCTCAAAAAATCGTAGTATATTATACACAATTTCATACTAGTTTCGGTTAAAAAATTATATTAAATTAATGATTGTTCGAAATGCAACTAAACTTTTCACATCCTTTTGATATGGTACGAGGGAATGTTGTGATGGAAGTCCAACCAAAAAATTATTTCAAAATTAGATTCTATGAAACTTTTTGAACTTCTAGTTTAGGTCAATAAATCGTAGTATATTATACACAAATTTATACTATTTTCGGTCAAATAATCAAATTAAATCGAGGATTGTTCGAAATGATACGAAACTTTCAGGTCCTTTCTATATGTTACGAGGGAATGTTATGATGGAAGTCCATGCAAAAAATTATCTCAAAATTATAGTCTATGAATCTTTTTGAAATACTAGTTTCGGTCAAAAATTGTAGTATATTATACACAATTTTATACTAGTTTTGGTCAAAAGTCAAATTAAATTGAGGATTGTTCGATATGCTACGAAACTTTTCAAATCCTTTCTGTATGGTACGAGGGAAGGTTATGATGGAAGTCAAAGCAAAAAAATATCTCAAAATTAGATTCTAGGAAACTTTTTGAAATGCTAGTTTATGTCAAAAAATCGTAGTATATTATACACAATTTTACTATAGTTTCGGTCAAAAAATCAAATTAAATCGAGGATTGTTCGAAATGCTACGAAGCTATTCAGATCCTATTTATATGTTACTAGGCAATGTTATGATGGAAGTCCATGCAAAACATTGTCTTAAAATAAGATGCTATGAATCGTTTTGAAATACTAGTTTCGCTCAAAAATCGTAGTATATTATACACAATTTTATACTAGTTTCGGTCAAAAATTTAAAATAAATCGAGGATTGTTTGAAATGCTACGAATTTTTTTTGATCCTTTCTATATGGTACGAGGGAAGGTTATGAAGGAAGTCCAAGCAAAAAAATTATCTCAAAATTAGATTATATGCATCTTTTTGAAATGCTAGTTTAGCTCAAAAAATCGTAGTATATTATACACAATTTCATACTAGTTTCGGTTAAAAAATTATATTAAATTAATGATTGTTCGAAATGCTACTAAACTTTTCAGATCCTTTTGATATGGTACGAGGGAATGTTGTGATGGAAGTCCAACCAAAAAATTATTTCAAAATTAGATTCTATGAAACTTTTTGAACTTCTAGTTTAGGTCAATAAATTGTAGTATATTATACACAAATTTATACTATTTTCGGTCAAATAATCAAATTAAATCGAGGATTGTTCGAAATGATACGAAACTTGCAGGTCCTTTCTATATGTTACGAGGGAATGTTATGATGGAAGTCCATGCAAAAAATTATCTCAAAATTATATTCTATGAATCTTCTTGAAATACTAGTTTCAGTAAAAAATTGTAGTATATTATACACAATTTTATACTAGTTTTGGTCAAAAGTCAAATTAAATTGAGGATTGTTCGATATGCTACGAAACTTTTCAAATCCTTTCTGTATGGTACGAGGGAAGGTTATGATGGAAGTCAAAGCAAAAAAATATCTCAAAATTAGATTCTAGGAGACTTTTTGAAATGCTAGTTTATGTCAAAAAATCGTAGTATATTATACACAATTTTATTATAGTTTCGGTCAAAAAATCAAATTAAATCGAGGATTGTTCGAAATGCTACGAAGCTATTCAGATCCTATTTATATGTTACTAGGCAATGTTATGATGGAAGTCCATGCAAAACATTGTCTTAAAATAAGATGCTATGAATCGTTTTGAAATACTAGTTTCGCTCAAAAATCGTAGTATATTATACACAATTTTATACTAGTTTCGGTCAAAAATTAAAAATAAATTGAGGATTGTTTGAAATGCTACGAATTTTTTTTGATCCTTTCTATATGGTACGAGGGAAGGTTATGAAGGAAGTCCAAGCAAAAAAATTATCTCAAAATTAGATTATATGCATCTTTTTGAAATGCTAGTTTAGCTCAAAAAATCGTAGTATATTATACACAATTTCATACTAGTTTCGGTTAAAAAATTATATTAAATTAATGATTGTTCGAAATGCTACTAAACTTTTCAGATCCTTTTGATATGGTACGAGGGAATGTTGTGATGGAAGTCCAACCAAAAAATTATTTCAAAATTAGATTCTATGAAACTTTTTGAACTTCTAGTTTAGTTCAATAAATCGTAGTATATTATACACAAATTTATACTATTTTCGGTCAAATAATCAAATTAAATCGAGGATTGTTCGATATGATACGAAACTTTCAGGTCCTTTCTATATGTTACGAGGGAATGTTATGATGGAAGTCCATGCAAAAAATTATCTCAAAATTATATTCTATGAATCTTCTTGAAATACTAGTTTCAGTAAAAAATTGTAGTATATTATACACAATTTTATACTAGTTTTGGTCTAAAGTCAAATTAAATTGAGGATTGTTCGATATGCTACGAAACTTTTCAAATCCTTTCTGTATGGTACGAAGGAAGGTTATGATGGAAGTCCAAGCAAAAAAATATCTCAAAATTAGATTCTAGGAAACTTTTTGAAATGCTAGTTTATGTCAAAAAATCGTAGTATATTATACACAATTTTATTATAGTTTCGGTCAAAAAATCAAATTAAATCGAGGATTGTTCGAAATGCTACGAAGCTATTCAGATCCTATTTATATGTTACTAGGCAATGTTATGATGGAAGTCCATGCAAAACATTGTCTTAAAATAAGATGCTATGAATCGTTTTGAAATACTAGTTTCGCTCAAAAATCGTAGTATATTATACACAATTTTATACTAGTTTCGGTCAAAAATTAAAAATAAATTGAGGATTGTTTGAAATGCTACGAATTTTTTTTGATCCTTTCTATATGGTACGAGGGAAGGTTATGAAGGAAGTCCAAGCAAAAAAATTATCTCAAAATTAGATTATATGCATCTTTTTGAAATGCTAGTTTAGCTCAAAAAATCGTAGTATATTATACACAATTTCATACTAGTTTCGGTTAAAAAATTATATTAAATTAATGATTGTTCGAAATGCTACTAAACTTTTCAGATCCTTTTGATATGGTACGAGGGAATGTTGTGCTGGATGTCCAACCAAAAAATTATTTCAAAATTAGATTCTATGAAACTTTTTGAACTTCTAGTTTTGGTCAATAAATCGTAGTATATTATACACGAAGTTATACTATTTTCGGTCAAATAATCAAATTAAATCGAGGATTGTTCGATATGATACGAAACTTTCAGGTCCTTTCTATATGTTACGAGGGAATGTTATGATGGAAGTCCATGCAAAAAATTATCTCAAAATTATATTCTATGAATCTTCTTGAAATACTAGTTTCGGTAAAAAATTGTAGTATATTATACACAATTTTATACTAGTTTTGGTCAAAAGTCAAATTAAATTGAGGATTGTTCGATATGCTACGAAACTTTTCAAATCCTTTCTGTATGGTACGAGGGAAGGTTATGATGGAAGTCCAAGCAAAAAAATATCTCAAAATTAGATTCTAGGAAACTTTTTGAAATGCTAGTTTATGTCAAAAAATCGTAGTATATTATACACAATTTTATTATAGTTTCGGTCAAAAAATCAAATTAAATCGAGGATTGTTCGAAATGCTACGAAGCTATTCAGATCCTATTTATATGTTACTAGGCAATGTTATGATGGAAGTCCATGCAAAACATTGTCTTAAAATAAGATGCTATGAATCGTTTTGAAATACTAGTTTCGCTCAAAAATCGTAGTATATTATACACAATTTTATACTAGTTTCGGTCAAAAATTAAAAATAAATTGAGGATTGTTTGAAATGCTACGAATTTTTTTTGATCGTTTCTATATGGTACGAGGGAAGGTCATGAAGGAAGTCCAAGCAAAAAAATTATCTCAAAATTAGATTATATGCATCTTTTTGAAATGCTAGTTTAGCTTAAAAAATTGTAGTATATTATACACAATTTCATACTAGTTTCGGTCAAAAAATTATATTAAATTAATGATTGTTCAAAATGCTACTAAACTTTTCAGATCCTTTCTATATGGTACGAGGGAATGTTGTGCTGGATGTCCAACCAAAAATTATTTCAAAATTAGATTCTATGATACTTTTTGAACTTCTAGTTTAGGTCAATAAATCGTAGTATATTATACATGAAGTTATACTATTTTCGGTCAAATAATCAAATTAAATCGAGGATTGTTCGAAATGATACGAAACTTTCAGGTCCTTTCTACATGTTACGAGGGAATGTTATGATGGAAGTCCATGCAAAAAATTATCTCAAAATTATATTCTATGAATCTTTTTGAAATACTAGTTTCGGTCAAAAATTTTAGTATATTATACCCAATTTTATACTAGTTTTGGTCAAAAGTAAAATTAAATTGAGGGTTGTTCGATATGCTACGAAACTTTTCAAATCCTTTCTGTATGGTACGAGGGAAGGTTATGATGGAAGTCCAAGCAAAAAATATCTCTAAATTAGATTCTAGGAAACTTTTTGAAATGCTAGTTTATGTCAAAAAATCATAGTATATTATACACAATTTTATTATAGTTTCGGTCAAAAAATAAAATTAAATCGAGGATTGTTCGAAATGCTACGAAGCTATTCAGATCCTATTTATATGTTACTAGGCAATGTTATGATGGAAGTCCATGCAAAACATTGTCTTAAAATAAGATGCTATGAATCGTTTTGAAATACTAGTTTCGCTCAAAAATCGTAGTATATTATACACAATTTTATACTAGTTTCGGTCAAAAATTAAAAATAACTTGAGGATTGTTTGAAATGCTACGAATTTTTTTTGATCCTTTCTATATGGTACGAGGGAAGGTTATGAAGGAAGTCCAAGCAAAAAAATTATCTCAAAATTAGATTATATGCATCTTTTTGAAATGCTAGTTTAGCTTAAAAAATTGTAGTATATTATACACAATTTCATACTAGTTTCGGTCAAAAAATTATATTAAATTAATGATTGTTCGAAATGCTACTAAACTTTTCAGATCCTTTCTATATGGTACGAGGGAATGTTGTGCTGGATGTCCAACCAAAAATTATTTCAAAATTAGATTCTATGATACTTTTTGAACTTCTAGTTTAGGTCAATAAATCGTAGTATATTATACACGAAGTTATACTATTTTCGGTCAAATAATCAAATTAAATCGAGGATTGTTCGAAATGATACGAAACTTTCAGGTCCTTTCTACATGTTACGAGGGAATGTTATGATGGAAGTCCATGCAAAAAATTATCTCAAAATTATATTCTATGAATCTTTTTGAAATACTAGTTACGGTCAAAAATTTTAGTATATTATACAAAATTTTATACTAGTTTTGGTCAAAAGTCAAATTAAATTGAGGACTGTTCGATATGCTACGAAACTTTTCAAATCCTTTCTGTATGGTAAGAGGGAAGGTTATGATGGAAGTCCAAGCAAAAAATATCTCGAAATTAGATTCTAGGAAACTTTTTGAAATGCTAGTTTATGTCAAAAAATCGTAGTATATTATACACAATTTTATTATAGTTTCGGTCAAAAAATCAAATTAAGTCGAGGATTGTTCGAAATGCTAAGAAGCTATTCAGATCCTATTTATTTGTTACTAGGCAATGTTATGATGGAAGTCCATGCAAAACATTGTCTTAAAATAAGATGCTATGAATCGTTTTGAAATACTAGTTTCGCTCAAAAATCGTAGTATATTATACACAATTTTATACTAGTTTCGGTCAAAAAATTAAAAATAAATCGAGGATTGTTTGATATGCTACGAAAGTTTTTTGATCCTTACTATATGGTACGAGGGAAGGTTATGAAGGAAGTCCAAGCAAAAAAAATTATCTCAAAATTAGATTATATGCATCTTTTTGAAATGCTAGTTTAGCTCAAAAAATCGTAGTATATTATACACAATTTCATACTAGTTTCTGTCAAAAAATTATATTAAATTAATGATTGTTCGAAATGCTACTAAACTTTTCAGATCCTTTCTATATGGTACGAGGGAATGTTGTGATGGAAGTCCAACCAAAAAATTATTTCAAAATTAGATTCTATGAAACATTTTGAACTTCTAGGTTAGGTCAATAAATCGTAGTATATTATACACAAATTTATACTATTTTCGGTCAAATAATCAAATTAAATCGAGGATTGTTCGAAATGATACGAAACTTTCAGGTCCTTTCTATATGTTACGAGGGAATGTTATGATGGAAGTCCATGCAAAAAATTATCTCAAAATTATAGTCTATGAATCTTTTTGAAATACTAGTTTCGGTCAAAAATTGTAGTATATTATACACAATTTTATACTAGTTTTGGTCAAATGTCAAATTAAATTGAGGACTGTTCGATATGCTACAAAACTTTTCAAATCCTTTCTGTATGGTAAGAGGGAAGGTTATGATGGAAGTCCAAGCAAAAAATATCTCTAAATTAGATTCTAGGAAACTTTTTGAAATGCTAGTTTATGTCAAAAAATAGTAGTATATTATACACAATTTTATTATAGTTTCGGTCAAAAAATCAAATTAAGTCAAGGATTGTTCGAAATGCTACGAAGCTATTCAGATCCTATTTATTTGTTACTAGGCAATGTTATGATGGAAGTCCATGCAAAACATTGTCTTAAAATAAGATGCTATGAGTCGTTTTGAAATACTAGTTTCGCTCAAAAATCGTAGTATATTATACACAATTTTATACTAGTTTCGGTCAAAAAATTAAAAATAAATCGAGGATTGTTTGATATGCTACGAAAGTTTTTTGATCCTTACTATATGGTACGAGGGAAGGTTATGAAGGAAGTCCAAGCAAAAAAAATTATCTCAAAATTAGATTATATGCATCTTTTTGAAATGCTAGTTTAGCTCAAAAAATCGTAGTATATTATACACAATTTCATACTAGTTTCTGTCAAAAAATTATATTAAATTAATGATTGTTCGAAATGCTACTAAACTTTTCAGATCCTTTCTCTATGGTACGAGGGAATGTTGTGATGGAAGTCCAACCAAAAAATTATTTCAAAATTAGATTCTATGAAACATTTTGAACTTCTAGGTTAGGTCAATAAATCGTAGTATATTATACACAAATTTATACTATTTTCGGTCAAATAATCAAATTAAATCGAGGATTGTTCGAAATGATACGAAACTTTCAGGTCCTTTCTATATGTTACGAGGGAATGTTATGATGGAAGTCCATGCAAAAAATTATCTCAAAATTATAGTCTATGAATCTTTTTGAAATACTAGTTTCGGTCAAAAATTGTAGTATATTATACACAATTTTATACTAGTTTTGGTCAAAAGTCAAATTAAATTGAGGATTGTTCGATATGCTACGAAACTTTAAAATCCTTTCTGTATGGTACGAGGGAAGGTTATGATGAAAGTCCAAGCAAAAAAATATCTCAAAATTAGATTCTAGGAAACTTTTTGAAATGCTAGTTTATGTCAAAAATTCGTAGTATATTATACACAATTTTATTATAGTTTCGGTCAAAAAATCAAATTAAGTCGAGGATTGTTCGAAATGCTACGAAGCTATTCAGATCCTATTTATTTGTTACTAGGCAATGTTATGATGGAAGTCCATGCAAAACATTGTCTTAAAATAAGATGCTATGAATCGTTTTGAAATACTAGTTTCGCTCAAAAATCGTAGTATATTATACACAATTTTATACTAGTTTCGGTCAAAAAATTAAAAATAAATCGAGGATTGTTTGATATGCTACGAAAGTTTTTTGATCCTTACTATATGGTACGAGGGAAGGTTATGAAGGAAGTCCAAGCAAAAAAAATTATCTCAAAATTAGATTATATGCATCTTTTTGAAATGCTAGTTTAGCTCAAAAAATCGTAGTATATTATACACAATTTCATACTAGTTTCTGTCAAAAAATTATATTAAATTAATGATTGTTCGAAATGCTACTAAACTTTTCAGATCCTTTCTATATGGTACGAGGGAATGTTGTGATGGAAGTCCAACCAAAAAATTATTTCAAAATTAGATTCTATGAAACATTTTGAACTTCTAGGTTAGGTCAATAAATCGTAGTATATTATACACAAATTTATACTATTTTCGGTCAAATAATCAAATTAAATCGAGGATTGTTCGAAATGATACGAAACTTTCAGGTCCTTTCTATATGTTACGAGGGAATGTTATGATGGAAGTCCATGCAAAAAATTATCTCAAAATTATAGTCTATGAATCTTTTTGAAATACTAGTTTCGGTCAAAAATTGTAGTATATTATACACAATTTTATACTAGTTTTGGTCAAAAGTCAAATTAAATTGAGGACTGTTCGATATGCTACGAAACTTTTCAAATCCTTTCTGTATGGTAAGAGGGAAGGTTATGATGGAAGTCCAAGCAAAAAATATCTCTAAATTAGATTCTAGGAAACTTTTTGAAATGCTAATTTATGTCAAAAAATAGTAGTATATTATACACAATTTTATTATAGTTTCGGTCAAAAAATCAAATTAAGTCGAGGATTGTTCGAAATGCTACGAAGCTATTCAGATCCTATTTATTTGTTACTAGGCAATGTTATGATGGAAGTCCATGCAAAACATTGTCTTAAAATAAGATGCTATGAATCGTTTTGAAATACTAGTTTCGCTCAAAAATCGTAGTATATTATACACAATTTTATACTAGTTTCGGTCAAAAAATTAAAAATAAATCGAGGATTGTTTGATATGTTACGAAAGTTTTTTGATCCTTACTATATGGTACGAGGGAAGGTTATGAAGGAAGTCCAAGCAAAAAAAATTATCTCAAAATTAGATTATATGCATCTTTTTGAAATGCTAGTTTAGCTCAAAAATTCGTAGTATATTATACACAATTTCATACTAGTTTCTGTCAAAAAATTATATTAAATTAATGATTGTTCGAAATGCTACTAAACTTTTCAGATCCTTTCTATATGGTACGAGGGAATGTTGTGATGGAAGTCCAACCAAAAAATTATTTCAAAATTAGATTCTATGAAACATTTTAAACTTCTAGGTTAGGTCAATAAATCGTAGTATATTATACACAAATTTATACTATTTTCGGTCAAATAATCAAATTAAATCGAGGATTATTTGAAATGATACGAAACTTTGAGGTCCTTTCTATATGTTACGAGGGAATGTTATGATGGAAGTCCATGCAAAAAATTATCTCAAAATTATAGTCTATGAATCTTTTTGAAATACTAGTTTCGGTCAAAAATTGTAGTATATTATACACAATTTTATACTAGTTTTGGTCAAAAGTCAAATTAAATTGGGGATTGTTCGATATGCTACGAAACTTTTAAAATCCTTTCTGTATGGTACGAGGGAAGGTTATGATGAAAGTCCAAGCAAAAAAATATCTCAAAATTAGATTCTAGGAAACTTTTTGAAATGCTAGTTTATGTCAAAAAATCGTAGTATATTATACACAATTTTATTATAGTTTCGGTCAAAAATCAAATTAAGTCGAGGATTGTTCGAAATGCTACGAAGCTATTCAGATCCTATTTATTTGTTACTAGGCAATGTTATGATGGAAGTCCATGCAAAACATTGTCTTAAAATAAGATGCTATGAATCGTTTTGAAATACTAGTTTCGCTCAAAAATCGTAGTATATTATACACAATTTTATACTAGTTTCGGTCAAAAAATTAAAAATAAATCGAGGATTGTTTGATATGCTACGAAAGTTTTTTGATCCTTACTATATGGTACGAGGGAAGGTTATGAAGGAAGTCCAAGCAAAAAAAATTATCTCAAAATTAGATTATATGCATCTTTTTGAAATGCTAGTTTAGCTCAAAAAATCGTAGTATATTATACACAATTTCATACTAGTTTCTGTCAAAAAATTATATTAAATTAATGATTGTTCGAAATGCTTCTAAACTTTTCAGATCCTTTCTATATGGTACGAGGGAATGTTGTGATGGAAGTCCAACCAAAAAATTATTTCAAATTTAGATTCTATGAAACATTTTGAACTTCTAGGTTAGGTCAATAAATCGTAGTATATTATACACAAATTTATACTATTTTCGGTCAAATAATCAAATTAAATCGAGGATTGTTCGAAATGATACGAAACTTTCAGGTCCTTTCTATATGTTACGAGGGAATGTTATGATGGAAGTCCATGCAAAAAATTATCTCAAAATTATAGTCTATGAATCTTTTTGAAATACTAGTTTCGGTCAAAAATTGTAGTATATTATACACAATTTTATACTAGTTTTGGTCAAAAGTCAAATTAAATTGAGGACTGTTCGATATGCTACGAAACTTTTCAAATCCTTTCTGTATGGTAAGAGGGAAGGTTATGATGGAAGTCCAAGCAAAAAATATCTCTAAATTAGATTCTAGGAAACTTTTTGAAATGCTAGTTTATGTCAAAAAATAGTAGTATATTATACACAATTTTATTATAGTTTCGGTCAAAAAATCAAATTAAGTCGAGGATTGTTCGAAATGCTACGAAGCTATTCAGATCCTATTTATTTGTTACTAGGCAATGTTATGATGGAAGTCCATGCAAAACATTGTCTTAAAATAAGATGCTATGAATCGTTTTGAAATACTAGTTTCGTTCAAAAATCGTAGTATATATACACAATTTTATACTAGTTTCGGTCAAAAAATTAAAAATAAATCGAGGATTGTTTGATATGCTACGAAAGTTTTTTGATCCTTACTATATGGTACGAGGGAAGGTTATGAAGGAAGTCCAAGCAAAAAAAATTATCTCAAAATTAGATTATATGCATCTTTTTGAAATGCTAGTTTAGCTCAAAAAATCGTAGTATATTATACACAATTTCATACTAGTTTCTATCAAAAAATTATATTAAATTAATGATTGTTCGAAATGCTACTAAACTTTTCAGATCCTTTCTATATGGTACGAGGGAATGTTGTGATGGAAGTCCAACCAAAAAATTATTTCAAATTTAGATTCTATGAAACATTTTGAACTTCTAGGTTAGGTCAATAAATCGTAGTATATTATACACAAATTTATACTATTTTCGGTCAAATAATCAAATTAAATCGAGGATTGTTCGAAATGATACGAAACTTTCAGGTCCTTTCTATATGTTACGAGGGAATGTTATGATGGAAGTCCATGCAAAAAATTATCTCAAAATTATAGTCTATGAATCTTTTTGAAATACTAGTTTCGGTCAAAAATTGTAGTATATTATACACAATTTTATACTAGTTTTGGTCAAAAGTCAAATTAAATTGAGGACTGTTCGATATGCTACGAAACTTTTCAAATCCTTTCTGTATGGTAAGAGGGAAGGTTATGATGGAAGTCCAAGCAAAAAATATCTCTAAATTAGATTCTAGGAAACTTTTTGAAATGCTAGTTTATGTCAAAAAATAGTAGTATATTATACACAATTTTATTATAGTTTCGGTCAAAAAATCAAATTAAGTCGAGGATTGTTCGAAATGCTACGAAGCTATTCAGATCCTATTTATTTGTTACTAGGCAATGTTATGATGGAAGTCCATGCAAAACATTGTCTTAAAATAAGATGCTATGAATCGTTTTGAAATACTAGTTTCGCTCAAAAATCGTAGTATATTATACACAATTTTATACTAGTTTCGGTCAAAAAATTAAAAATAAATCGAGGATTGTTTGATATGCTACGAAAGTTTTTTGATCCTTACTATATGGTACGAGGGAAGGTTATGAAGGAAGTCCAAGCAAAAAAAATTATCTCAAAATTAGATTATATGCATCTTTTTGAAATGCTAGTTTAGCTCAAAAAATCGTAGTATATTATACACAATTTCATACTAGTTTCTGTCAAAAAATTATATTAAATTAATGATTGTTCGAAATGCTACTATACTTTTCAGATCCTTTCTATATGGTACGAGGGAATGTTGTGATGGAAGTCCAACCAAAAAATTATTTCAAAATTAGATTCTATGAAACATTTTGAACTTCTAGGTTAGGTCAATAAATCGTAGTATATTATACACAAATTTATACTATTTTCGGTCAAATAATCAAATTAAATCGAGGATTGTTCGAAATGATACGAAACTTTCAGGTCCTTTCTATATGTTACGAGGGAATGTTATGATGGAAGTCCATGCAAAAAATTATCTCAAAATTATAGTCTATGAATCTTTTTGAAATACTAGTTTCGGTCAAAAATTGTAGTATATTATACACAATTTTATACTAGTTTTGGTCAAAAGTCAAATTAAATTGAGGATTGTTCGATATGCTACGAAACTTTTAAAATCCTTTCTGTATGGTACGAGGGAAGGTTATGATGAAAGTCCAAGCAAAAAAATATCTCAAAATTAGATTCTAGGAAACTTTTTGAAATGCTAGTTTATGTCAAAAAATCGTAGTATATTATACACAATTTTATTATAGTTTCGGTCAAAAAATCAAATTAAGTCGAGGATTGTTCGAAATGCTACGAAGCTATTCAGATCCTATTTATTTGTTACTAGGCAATGTTATGATGGAAGTCCATGCAAAACATTGTCTTAAAATAAGATGCTATGAATCGTTTTGAAATACTAGTTTCGCTCAAAAATCGTAGTATATTATACACAATTTTATACTAGTTTCGGTCAAAAAATTAAAAATAAATCGAGGATTGTTTGATATGCTACGAATGTTTTTTGATCCTTACTATATGGTACGAGGGAAGGTTATGAAGGAAGTCCAAGCAAAAAAAATTATCTCAAAATTAGATTATATGCATCTTTTTGAAATGCTAGTTTAGCTCAAAAAATCGTAGTATATTATACACAATTTCATACTAGTTTCTGTCAAAAAATTATATTAAATTAATGATTGTTCGAAATGCTACTAAACTTTTCAGATCCTTTCTATATGGTACGAGGGAATGTTGTGATGGAAGTCCAACCAAAAAATTATTTCAAAATTAGATTCTATGAAACATTTTGAACTTCTAGGTTAGGTCAATAAATCGTAGTATATTATACACAAATTTATACTATTTTCGGTCAAATAATCAAATTAAATCGAGGATTGTTCGAAATGATACGAAACTTTCAGGTCCTTTCTATATGTTACGAGGGAATGTTATGATGGAAGTCCATGCAAAAAATTATCTCAAAATTATAGTCTATGAATCTTTTTGAAATACTAGTTTCGGTCAAAAATTGTAGTATATTATACACAATTTTATACTAGTTTTGGTCAAAAGTCAAATTAAATTGAGGACTGTTCGATATGCTACGAAACTTTTCAAATCCTTTCTGTATGGTAAGAGGGAAGGTTATGATGGAAGTCCAAGCAAAAAATATCTCAAAATTAGATTCTAGGAAACTTTTTGAAATGCTAGTTTATGTCAAAAAATAGTAGTATATTATACACAATTTTATTATAGTTTCGGTCAAAAAATCAAATTAAGTCGAGGATTGTTCGAAATGCTACGAGGCTATTCAGATCCTATTTATTTGTTACTAGGCAATGTTATGATGGAAGTCCATGCAAAACATTGTCTTAAAATAAGATGCTATGAATCGTTTTGAAATACAAGTTTCGCTCAAAAATCGTAGTATATTATACACAATTTTATACTAGTTTCGGTCAAAAAATTAAAAATAAATCGAGGATTGTTTGATATGCTACGAAAGTTTTTTGATCCTTACTATATGGTACGAGGGAAGGTTATGAAGGAAGTCCAAGCAAAAAAAATTATCTCAAAATTAGATTATATGCATCTTTTTGAAATGCTAGTTTAGCTCAAAAAATCGTAGTATATTATACACAATTTCATACTAGTTTCTGTCAAAAAATTATATTAAATTAATGATTGTTCGAAATGCTACTAAACTTTTCAGATCCTTTCTATATGGTACGAGGGAATGTTGTGATGGAAGTCCAACCAAAAAATTATTTCAAAATTAGATTCTATGAAACATTTTGAACTTCTAGGTTAGGTCAATAAATCGTAGTATATTATACACAAATTTATACTATTTTCGGTCAAATAATCAAATTAAATCGAGGATTGTTCGAAATGATACGAAACTTTCAGGTCCTTTCTATATGTTACGAGGGAATGTTATGATGGAAGTCCATGCAAAAAATTATCTCAAAATTATAGTCTATGAATCTTTTTGAAATACTAGTTTCGGTCAAAAATTGTAGTATATTATACACAATTTTATACTAGTTTTGGTCAAAAGTCAAATTAAATTGAGGACTGTTCGATATGCTACGAAACTTTTCAAATCCTTTCTGTATGGTAAGAGGGAAGGTTATGATGGAAGTCCAAGCAAAAAATATCTCTAAATTAGATTCTAGGAAACTTTTTGAAATGCTAGTTTATGTCAAACAATAGTAGTATATTATACACAATTTTATTATAGTTTCGGTCAAAAAATCAAATTAAGTCGAGGATTGTTCGAAATGCTACGAAGCTATTCAGATCCTATTTATTTGTTACTAGGCAATGTTATGATGGAAGTCCATGCAAAACATTGTCTTAAAATAAGATGCTATGAATCGTTTTGAAATACTAGTTTCGCTCAAAAATCGTAGTATATTATACACAATTTTATACTAGTTTCGGTCAAAAAATTAAAAATAAATCGAGGATTGTTTGATATGCTACGAAAGTTTTTTGATCCTTACTATATGGTACGAGGGAAGGTTATGAAGGAAGTCCAAGCAAAAAAAATTATCTCAAAATTAGATTATATGCATCTTTTTGAAATGCTAGTTTAGCTCAAAAAATCGTAGTATATTATACACAATTTCATACTAGTTTCTGTCAAAAAATTATATTAAATTAATGATTGTTCGAAATGCTACTATACTTTTCAGATCCTTTCTATATGGTACGAGGGAATGTTGTGATGGAAGTCCAACCAAAAAATTATTTCAAAATTAGATTCTATGAAACATTTTGAACTTCTAGGTTAGGTCAATAAATCGTAGTATATTATACACAAATTTATACTATTTTCGGTCAAATAATCAAATTAAATCGAGGATTGTTCGAAATGATACGAAACTTTCAGGTCCTTTCTATATGTTACGAGGGAATGTTATGATGGAAGTCCATGCAAAAAATTATCTCAAAATTATAGTCTATGAATCTTTTTGAAATACTAGTTTCGGTCAAAAATTGTAGTATATTATACACAATTTTATACTAGTTTTGGTCAAAAGTCAAATTAAATTGAGGATTGTTCGATATGCTACGAAACTTTTAAAATCCTTTCTGTATGGTACGAGGGAAGGTTATGATGAAAGTCCAAGCAAAAAAATATCTCAAAATTAGATTCTAGGAAACTTTTTGAAATGCTAGTTTATGTCAAAAAATCGTAGTATATTATACACAATTTTATTATAGTTTCGGTCAAAAAATCAAATTAAGTCGAGGATTGTTCGAAATGCTACGAAGCTATTCAGATCCTATTTATTTGTTACTAGGCAATGTTATGATGGAAGTCCATGCAAAACATTGTCTTAAAATAAGATGCTATGAATCGTTTTGAAATACTAGTTTCGCTCAAAAATCGTAGTATATTATACACAATTTTATACTAGTTTCGGTCAAAAAATTAAAAATAAATCGAGGATTGTTTGATATGCTACGAAAGTTTTTTGATCCTTACTATATGGTACGAGGGAAGGTTATGAAGGAAGTCCAAGCAAAAAAAATTATCTCAAAATTAGATTATATGCATCTTTTTGAAATGCTAGTTTAGCTCAAAAAATCGTAGTATATTATACACAATTTCATACTAGTTTCTGTCAAAAAATTATATTAAATTAATGATTGTTCGAAATGCTACTAAACTTTTCAGATCCTTTCTATATGGTACGAGGGAATGTTGTGATGGAAGTCCAACCAAAAAATTATTTCAAAATTAGATTCTATGAAACATTTTGAACTTCTAGGTTAGGTCAATAAATCGTAGTATATTATACACAAATTTATACTATTTTCGGTCAAATAATCAAATTAAATCGAGGATTGTTCGAAAATATACGAAACTTTCAGGTCCTTTCTATATGTTACGAGGGAATGTTATGATGGAAGTCCATGCAAAAAATTATCTCAAAATTATAGTCTATGAATCTTTTTGAAATACTAGTTTCGGTCAAAAATTGTAGTATATTATACACAATTTTATACTAGTTTTGGTCAAAAGTCAAATTAAATTGAGGACTGTTCGATATGCTACGAAACTTTTCAAATCCTATCTGTATGGTAAGAGGGAAGGTTATGATGGAAGTCCAAGCAAAAAATATCTCTAAATTAGATTCTAGGAAACTTTTTGAAATGCTAGTTTATGTCAAAAAATAGTAGTATATTATACACAATTTTATTATAGTTTCGGTCAAAAAATCAAATTAAGTCGAGGATTGTTCGAAATGCTACGAAGCTATTCAGATCCTATTTATTTGTTACTAGGCAATGTTATGATGGAAGTCCATGCAAAACATTGTCTTAAAATAAGATGCTATGAATCGTTTTGAAATACTAGATTCGCTCAAAAATCGTAGTATATTATACACAATATTATACTAGTTTCGGTCAAAAAATTAAAAATAAATCGAGGATTGTTTGATATGCTATGAATGTTTTTTGATCCTTACTATATGGTACGAGGGAAGGTTATGAAGGAAGTCCAAGCAAAAAAAATTATCTCAAAATTAGATTATATGCATCTTTTTGAAATGCTTGTTTAGCTCAAAAAATCGTAGTATATTATACACAATTTCATACTAGTTTCTGTCAAAAAATTATATTAAATTAATGATTGTTCGAAATGCTACTAAACTTTTCAGATCCTTTCTATATGGTACGAGGGAATGTTGTGATGGAAGTCCAACCAAAAAATTATTTCAAAATTAGATTCTATGAAACATTTTGAACTTCTAGGTTAGGTCAATAAATCGTAGTATATTATACACAAATTTATACTATTTTCGGTCAAATAATCAAATTAAATCGAGGATTGTTCGAAATGATACGAAACTTTTAGGTCCTTTCTATATGTTACGAGGGAATGTTATGATGGAAGTCCATGCAAAAAATTATCTCAAAATTATAGTCTATGAATCTTTTTGAAATACTAGTTTCGGTCAAAAATTGTAGTATATTATACACAATTTTATACTAGTTTTGGTCAAAAGTCAAATTAAATTGAGGACTGTTCGATATGCTACGAAACTTTTCAAATCCTTTCTGTATGGTAAGAGGGAAGGTTATGATGGAAGTCCAAGCAAAAAATATCTCTAAATTAGATTCTAGGAAACTTTTTGAAATGCTAGTTTATGTCAAAAAATAGTAGTATATTATACACAATTTTATTATAGTTTCGGTCAAAAAATCAAATTAAGTCGAGGATTGTTCGAAATGCTACGAAGCTATTCAGATCCTATTTATTTGTTACTAGGCAATGTTATGATGGAAGTCCATGCAAAACATTGTCTTAAAATAAGATGCTATGAATCGTTTTGAAATACTAGTTTCGCTCAAAAATCGTAGTATATTATACACAATTTTATACTAGTTTCGGTCAAAAAATTAAAAATAAATCGAGGATTGTTTGATATGCTACGAAAGTTTTTTGATCCTTACTATATGGTACGAGGGAAGGTTATGAAGGAAGTCCAAGCAAAAAAAATTATCTCAAAATTAGATTATATGCATCTTTTTGAAATGCTAGTTTAGCTCAAAAAATCGTAGTATATTATACACAATTTCATACTAGTTTCTGTCAAAAAATTATATTAAATTAATGATTGTTCGAAATGCTACTAAACTTTTCAGATCCTTTCTATATGGTACGAGGGAATGTTGTGATGGAAGTCCAACCAAAAAATTATTTCAAAATTAGATTCTATGAAACATTTTGAACTTCTAGGTTAGGTCAATAAATCGTAGTATATTATACACAAATTTAAACTATTTTCGGTCAAATAATCAAATTAAATCGAGGATTGTTCGAAATGATACGAAACTTTCAGGTCCTTTCTATATGTTACGAGGGAATGTTATGATGGAAGTCCATGCAAAAAATTATCTCAAAATTATAGTCTATGAATCTTTTTGAAATACTAGTTTCGGTCAAAAATTGTAGTATATTATACACAATTTTATACTAGTTTTGGTCAAAAGTCAAATTAAATTGAGGACTGTTCGATATGCTACGAAACTTTTCAAATCCTATCTGTATGGTAAGAGGGAAGGTTATGATGGAAGTCCAAGCAAAAAATATCTCTAAATTAGATTCTAGGAAACTTTTTGAAATGCTAGTTTATGTCAAAAAATAGTAGTATATTATACACAATTTTATTATAGTTTCGGTCAAAAAATCAAATTAAGTCGAGGATTGTTCGAAATGCTACGAAGCTATTCAGATCCTATTTATTTGTTACTAGGCAATGTTATGATGGAAGTCCATGCAAAACATTGTCTTAAAATAAGATGCTATGAATCGTTTTGAAATACTAGTTTCGCTCAAAAATCGTAGTATATTATACACAATATTATACTAGTTTCGGTCAAAAAATTAAAAATAAATCGAGGATTGTTTGATATGCTACGAAAGTTTTTTGATCCTTACTATATGGTACGAGGGAAGGTTATGAAGGAAGTCCAAGCAAAAAAAATTATCTCAAAATTAGATTATATGCATCTTTTTGAAATGCTAGTTTAGCTCAAAAAATCGTAGTATATTATACACAATTTCATACTAGTTTCTGTCAAAAAATTATATTAAATTAATGATTGTTCGAAATGCTACTAAACTTTTCAGATCCTTTCTATATGGTACGAGGGAATGTTGTGATGGAAGTCCAACCAAAAAATTATTTCAAAATTAGATTCTATGAAACATTTTGAACTTCTAGGTTAGGTCAATAAATCGTAGTATATTATACACAAATTTATACTATTTTCGGTCAAATAATCAAATTAAATCGAGGATTGTTCGAAATGATACGAAACTTTTAGGTCCTTTCTATATGTTACGAGGGAATGTTATGATGGAAGTCCATGCAAAAAATTATCTCAAAATTATAGTCTATGAATCTTTTTGAAATACTAGTTTCGGTCAAAAATTGTAGTATATTATACACAATTTTATACTAGTTTTGGTCAAAAGTCAAATTAAATTGAGGACTGTTCGATATGCTACGAAACTTTTCAAATCCTTTCTGTATGGTAAGAGGGAAGGTTATGATGGAAGTCCAAGCAAAAAATATCTCTAAATTAGATTCTAGGAAACTTTTTGAAATGCTAGTTTATGTCAAAAAATAGTAGTATATTATACACAATTTTATTATAGTTTCGGTCAAAAAATCAAATTAAGTCGAGGATTGTTCGAAATGCTACGAAGCTATTCAGATCCTATTTATTTGTTACTAGGCAATGTTATGATGGAAGTCCATGCAAAACATTGTCTTAAAATAAGATGCTATGAATCGTTTTGAAATACTAGTTTCGCTCAAAAATCGTAGTATATTATACACAATTTTATACTAGTTTCGGTCAAAAAATTAAAAATAAATCGAGGATTGTTTGATATGCTACGAAAGTTTTTTGATCCTTACTATATGGTACGAGGGAAGGTTATGAAGGAAGTCCAAGCAAAAAAAATTATCTCAAAATTAGATTATATGCATCTTTTTGAAATGCTAGTTTAGCTCAAAAAATCGTAGTATATTATACACAATTTCATACTAGTTTCTGTCAAAAAATTATATTAAATTAATGATTGTTCGAAATGCTACTAAACTTTTCAGATCCTTTCTATATGGTACGAGGGAATGTTGTGATGGAAGTCCAACCAAAAAATTATTTCAAAATTAGATTCTATGAAACATTTTGAACTTCTAGGTTAGGTCAATAAATCGTAGTATATTATACACAAATTTATACTATTTTCGGTCAAATAATCAAATTAAATCGAGGATTGTTCGAAATGATACGAAACTTTCAGGTCCTTTCTATATGTTACGAGGGAATGTTATGATGGAAGTCCATGCAAAAAATTTTCTCAAAATTATAGTCTATGAATCTTTTTGAAATACTAGTTTCGGTCAAAAATTGTAGTATATTATACACAATTTTATACTAGTTTTGGTCAAAAGTCAAATTAAATTGAGGATTGTTCGATATGCTACGAAACTTTTCAAATCCTATCTGTATGGTAAGAGGGAAGGTTATGATGGAAGTCCAAGCAAAAAATATCTCTAAATTAGATTCTAGGAAACTTTTTGAAATGCTAGTTTATGTCAAAAAATAGTAGTATATTATACACAATTTTATTGTAGTTTCGGTCAAAAAATCAAATTAAGTCGAGGATTGTTCGAAATGCTACGAAGCTATTCAGATCCTATTTATTTGTTACTAGGCAATGTTATGATGGAAGTCCATGCAAAACATTGTCTTAAAATAAGATGCTATGAATCGTTTTGAAATACTAGTTTCGCTCAAAAATCGTAGTATATTATACACAATATTATACTAGTTTCGGTCAAAAAATTAAAAATAAATCGAGGATTGTTTGATATGCTACGAAAGTTTTTTGATCCTTACTATATGGTACGAGGGAAGGTTATGAAGGAAGTCCAAGCAAAAAAAATTATCTCAAAATTAGATTATATGCATCTTTTTGAAATGCTAGTTTAGCTCAAAAAATCGTAGTATATTATACACAATTTCATACTAGTTTCTGTCAAAAAATTATATTAAATTAATGATTGTTCGAAATGCTACTAAACTTTTCAGATCCTTTCTATATGGTACGAGGGAATGTTGTGATGGAAGTCCAACCAAAAAATTATTTCAAAATTAGATTCTATGAAACATTTTGAACTTCTAGGTTAGGTCAATAAATCGTAGTATATTATACACAAATTTATACTATTTTCGGTCAAATAATCAAATTAAATCGAGGATTGTTCGAAATGATACGAAACTTTTAGGTCCTTTCTATATGTTACGAGGGAATGTTATGATGGAAGTCCATGCAAAAAATTATCTCAAAATTATAGTCTATGAATCTTTTTGAAATACTAGTTTCGGTCAAAAATTGTAGTATATTATACACAATTTTATACTAGTTTTGGTCAAAAGTCAAATTAAATTGAGGACTGTTCGATATGCTACGAAACTTTTCAAATCCTATCTGTATGGTAAGAGGGAAGGTTATGATGGAAGTCCAAGCAAAAAATATCTCTAAATTAGATTCTAGGAAACTTTTTGAAATGATAGTTTATGTCAAAAAATAGTAGTATATTATACACAATTTTATTATAGTTTCGGTCAAAAAATCAAATTAAGTCGAGGATTGTTCGAAATGCTACGAAGCTATTCAGATCCTATTTATTTGTTACTAGGCAATGTTATGATGGAAGTCCATGCAAAACATTGTCTTAAAATAAGATGCTATGAATCGTTTTGAAATACTAGTTTCGCTCAAAAATCGTAGTATATTATACACAATATTATACTAGTTTCGGTCAAAAAATTAAAAATAAATCGAGGATTGTTTGATATGCTACGAAAGTTTTTTGATCCTTACTATATGGTACGAGGGAAGGTTATGAAGGAAGTCCAAGGAAAAAAAATTATCTCAAAATTAGATTATATGCATCTTTTTGAAATGCTAGTTTAGCTCAAAAAATCGTAGTATATTATACACAATTTCATACTAGTTTCTGTCAAAAAATTATATTAAATTAATGATTGTTCGAAATGCTACTAAACTTTTCAGATCCTTTCTATATGGTACGAGGGAATGTTGTGATGGAAGTCCAACCAAAAAATTATTTCAAAATTAGATTCTATGAAACATTTTGAACTTCTAGGTTAGGTCAATAAATCGTAGTATATTATACACAAATTTATACTATTTTCGGTCAAATAATCAAATTAAATCGAGGATTGTTCGAAATGATACGAAACTTTCAGGTCCTTTCTATATGTTACGAGGGAATGTTATGATGGAAGTCCATGCAAAAAATTATCTCAAAATTATATTCTATGAATCTTTTTGAAATACTAGTTTCGGTCAAAAATTGTAGTATATTATACACAATTTTATACTAGTTTTGGTCAAAAGTCAAATTAAATTGAGGACTGTTCGATATGCTACGAAACTTTTCAAATCCTTTCTGTATGGTACGAGGGAAGGTTATGATGAAAGTCCAATCAAAAAAATATCTAAAAATTAGATTCTAGGAAACTTTTTGAAATGCTAGTTTATGTCAAAAAATCGTAGTATATTATACACAATTTTATTATAGTTTCGGTCAAAAAATCAAATTAAGTCGAGGATTGTTCGAAATGCTACGAAGCTATTCAGATCCTATTTATATGTTACTAGGCAATGTTATGATGGAAGTCCATGCAAAACATTGTCTTAAAATAAGATGCTATGAATCGTTTTGAAATACTAGTTTCGCTCAAAAATCGTAGTATATTATACACAATTTTATACTAGTTTCGGTCAAAAATTAAAAATAAATCGAGGATTGTTTGAAATGCTACGAATTTTTTTTGATCCTTTCTATATGGTACGAGGGAAGGTTATGAAGGAAGTCCAAGCAAAAAAATTATCTCAAAATTAGATTATATGCATCTTTTTGATATGCTAGTTTAGCTCAAAAAATCGTAGTATATTATACACAATTTCATACTAGTTTCGGTTAAAAAATTATATTAAATTAATGATTGTTCGAAATGCTACTAAACTTTTCAGATCCTTTCTATATGGTACGAGGGAATGTTGTGATGGAAGTCCAACCAAAAAATTATTTCAAAATTAGATTCTATGAAACTTTTTGAACTTCTAGTTTAGGTCAATAAATCGTAGTATATTATACACAAATTTATACTATTTTCGGTCAAATAATCAAATTAAATCGAGGATTGTTCGAAATGATACGAAACTTTCAGGTCCTTTCTATATGTTACGAGGGAATGTTATGATGGAAGTCCATGCAAAAAATTATCTCAAAATTATAGTCTATGAATCTTTTTGAAATACTAGTTTCGGTCAAAAATTGTAGTATATTATACACAATTTTATACTAGTTTTGCTCAAAAGTCAAATTAAATTGAGGATTGTTCGATATGCTACGAAAATTTTAAAATCCTTTCTGTATGGTACGAGGGAAGGTTATGATGAAAGTCCAAGCAAAAAAATATCTCAAAATTAGATTCTAGGAAACTTTTTGAAATGCTAGTTTATGTCAAAAAATCGTAGTATATTATACACAATTTTATTATAGTTTCGGTCAAAAAATCAAATTAAGTCGAGGATTGTTCGAAATGCTACGAAGCTATTCAGATCCTATTTATATGTTACTAGGCAATGTTATGATGGAAGTCCATGCAAAACATTGTCTTAAAATAAGATGCTATGAATCGTTTTGAAATACTAGTTTCGCTCAAAAATCGTAGTATATTATACACAATTTTATACTAGTTTCGGTCAAAAATTAAAAATAAATCGAGGATTGTTTGAAATGCTACGAATTTTTTTTTATCCTTTCTATATGGTACGAGGGAAGGTTATGAAGGAAGTCCAAGCAAAAAAATTATCTCAAAATTAGATTATATGCATCTTTTTGAAATGCTAGTTTAGCTCAAAAAATCGTAGTATATTATACACAATTTCATACTAGTTTCGGTTAAAAAATTATATTAAATTAATGATTGTTCGAAATGCTACTAAACTTTTCAGATCCTTTTGATATGGTACGAGGAATGTTGTGATGGAAGTCCAACCAAAAAATTATTTCAAAATTAGATTCTATGAAACTTTTTGAACTTCTAGTTTAGGTCAATAAATCGTAGTATATTATACACAAATTTATACTATTTTCGGTCAAATAATCAAATTAAATTGAGGATTGTTCGAAATGATACGAAACTTTCAGGTCCTTTCTATATGTTACGAGGGAATGTTATGATGGAAGTCCATGCAAAAAATTATCTCAAAATTATATTCTATGAATCTTTTTGAAATACTAGTTTCGGTCAAAAATTGTAGTATATTATACACAATTTTATACTAGTTTTGCTCAAAAGTCAAATTAAATTGAGGATTGTTCGATATGCTACGAAACTTTTCAAATCCTTTTTATATGGTACGAGGGAAGGTTATGATGGAAGTCCAAGCAAAAAAATATCTCAAAATTAGATTCTAGGAAACTTTTTGAAATGCTAGTTTATGTCAAAAAATCGTAGTATATTATACACAATTTTATTATAGTTTCGGTCAAAAAATCAAATTAAATCGAGGATTGTTCGAAATTCTACGAAGCTATTCAGATCCTATTTATATGTTACTAGGCAATGTTATGATGGAAGTCCATGCAAAACATTGTCTTAAAATAAGATGCTATGAATAGTTTTGAAATACTAGTTTCGCTCAAAAATCGTAGTATATTATACACAATTTTATATTAGTTTCGGTCAAAAATTAAAAATAAATTGAGGATTGTTTGAAATGCTACGAATTTTTTTTGATCCTTTCTATATGGTACGAGGGAAGGTTATGAAGGAAGTCCAAGCAAAAAAATTATCTCAAAATTAGATTATATGCATCTTTTTGAAATGCTAGTTTAGCTCAAAAAATCGTAGTATATTATACACAATTTCATACTAGTTTCGGTCAAAAAATTATATTAAATTAATGATTGTTCGAAATGCTACTAAACTTTTCAGATCCTTTCTATATGGTACGAGGGAATGTTGTGATGGAAGTCCAACCAAAAAATTATTTCAAAATTAGATTCTATGAAACTTTTTGAACTTCTAGTTTAGGTCAATAAATCGTAGTATATTATACACAAATTTATACTATTTTCGGTCAAATAATCAAATTAAATCGAGGATTGTTCGAAATGATACGAAACTTTCAGGTCCTTTCTATATGTTACGAGGGAATGTTATGATGGAAGTCCATGCAAAAAATTATCTCAAAATTATATTCTATGAATCTTTTTGAAATACTAGTTTCGGTCAAAAATTGTAGTATATTATACACAATTTTATACTAGTTTTGGTCAAAAGTCAAATTAAATTGAGGATTGTTCGATATGCTACGAAACTTTTCAAATCCTTTCTGTATGGTACGAGGGAAGGTTATGATGGAAGTCCAAGCAAAAAAATATCTCAAAATTAGATTCTAGGAAACTTTTTGAAATGCTAGTTTATGTCAAAAAATCGTAGTATATTATACACAATTTTATTATAGTTTCGGTCAAAAAATCAAATTAAATCGAGGATTGTTCGAAATGCTACGAAGCTATTCAGATCCTATTTATATGTTACTAGGCAATGTTATGATGGAAGTCCATGCAAAACATTGTCTTAAAATAAGATGCTATGAATAGTTTTGAAATACTAGTTTCGCTCAAAAATCGTAGTATATTATACACAATTTTATACAAGTTTCGGTCAAAAATTAAAAATAAATCGAGGATTGTTTAAAATGCTACGAATTTTTTTTGATCCTTTCTATATGGTACGAGGGAAGGTTATGAAGGAAGTCCAAGCAAAAAAATTATCTCAAAATTAGATTATATGCATCTTTTTGAAATGCTAGTTTAGCTCAAAAAATCGTAATATATTATACACAATTTCATACTAGTTTCGGTCAAAAAATTATATTAAATTAATGATTGTTCGAAATGCTACTAAACTTTTCAGATCCTTTTGATATGGTACGAGGGAATGTTAGAATGGAAGTCCAACCAAAAAATTATTTCAAAATTAGATTCTACAAAACTTTTTGAACTTCTAGTTTAGGTCAATAAATCGTAGTATATTATACACAAATTTATACTATTTTCGGTCAAATAATCAAATAAAATCGAGGATTGTTCGAAATGATACGAAACTTTCAGGTCCTTTCTATATGTTACGAGGGAATGTTATGATGGAAGTCCATGCAAAAAATTATCTCAAAATTATATTCTAAGAATCTTCTTGAAATACTAGTTTCGGTAAAAAATTGTAGTATATTATACACAATTTTATACTAGTTTTGTTCTAAAGTCAAATTAAATTGAGGATTGTTCGATATGCTACGAAACTTTTCAAATCCTTTCTGTATGGTACGAGGGAAGGTTATGATGGAAGTCCAAGCAAAAAAATATCTCAAAATTAGATTCTAGGAAACTTTTTGAAATGCTAGTTTATGTCAAAAAATCGTAGTATATTATACACAATTTTATTATAGTTTCGGTCAAAAAATCAAATTAAATCGAGGATTGTTCGAAATGCTACGAAGCTATTCAGATCCTATTTATATGTTACTAGGCAATGTTATGATGGAAGTCCATGCAAAACATTGTCTTAAAATAAGATGCTATGAATCGTTTTGAAATACTAGTTTCGCTCAAAAATCGTAGTATATTATACACAATTTTATACTAGTTTCGGTCAAAAATTAAAAATAAATCGAGGATTGTTTGAAATGCTACGAATTTTTTTTGATCCTTTCTATATGGTACGAGGGAAGGTTATGAAGGAACTCCAAGCAAAAAAATTATCTCAAAATTAGATTATATGCATCTTTTTGAAATGCTAGTTTAGCTCAAAAAATCGTAGTATATTATACACAATTTCATACTAGTTTCGGTCAAAAAATTATATTAAATTAATGATTGTTCGAAATGCTACTAAACTTTTCAGATCCTTTCTATATGGTACGAGGGAATGTTGTGATGGAAGTCCAACCAAAAAATTATTTCAAAATTAGATTCTATGAAACTTTTTGAACTTCTAGTTTAGGTCAATAAATCGTAGTATATTATACACAAATTTATACTATTTTCGGTCAAATAATCAAATTAAATCGAGGATTGTTCGAAATGATACGAAACTTTCAGGTCCTTTCTATATGTTACGAGGGAATGTTATGATGGAAGTCCATGCAAAAAATTATCTCAAAATTATATTCTATGAATCTTTTTGAAATACTAGTTTCGGTCAAAAATTGTAGTATATTATACACAATTTTATACTAGTTTTGGTCAAAAGTCAAATTAAATTGAGGATTGTTCGATATGCTACGAAACTTTTCAAATCCTTTCTGTATGGTACGAGGGAAGGTTATGATGGAAGTCCAAGCAAAAAAATATCTCAAAATTAGATTCTAGGAAACTTTTTGAAATGCTAGTTTATGTCAAAAAATCGTAGTATATTATACACAATTTTATTATAGTTTCGGTCAAAAAATCAAATTAAATCGAGGATTGTTCGAAATGCTACGAAGCTATTCAGATCCTATTTATATGTTACTAGGCAATGTTATGATGGAAGTCCATGCAAAACATTGTCTTAAAATAAGATGCTATGAATAGTTTTGAAATACTAGTTTCGCTCAAAAATCGTAGTATATTATACACAATTTTATACAAGTTTCGGTCAAAAATTAAAAATAAATCGAGGATTGTTTAAAATGCTACGAATTTTTTTTGATCCTTTCTATATGGTACGAGGGAAGGTTATGAAGGAAGTCCAAGCAAAAAAATTATCTCAAAATTAGATTATATGCATCTTTTTGAAATGCTAGTTTAGCTCAAAAAATCGTAATATATTATACACAATTTCATACTAGTTTCGGTCAAAAAATTATATTAAATTAATGATTGTTCGAAATGCTACTAAACTTTTCAGATCCTTTTGATATGGTACGAGGGAATGTTAGAATGGAAGTCCAACCAAAAAATTATTTCAAAATTAGATTCTACAAAACTTTTTGAACTTCTAGTTTAGGTCAATAAATCGTAGTATATTATACACAAATTTATACTATTTTCGGTCAAATAATCAAATAAAATCGAGGATTGTTCGAAATGATACGAAACTTTCAGGTCCTTTCTATATGTTACGAGGGAATGTTATGATGGAAGTCCATGCAAAAAATTATCTCAAAATTATATTCTAAGAATCTTCTTGAAATACTAGTTTCGGTAAAAAATTGTAGTATATTATACACAATTTTATACTAGTTTTGTTCTAAAGTCAAATTAAATTGAGGATTGTTCGATATGCTACGAAACTTTTCAAATCCTTTCTGTATGGTACGAGGGAAGGTTATGATGGAAGTCCAAGCAAAAAAATATCTCAAAATTAGATTCTAGGAAACTTTTTGAAATGCTAGTTTATGTCAAAAAATCGTAGTATATTATACACAATTTTATTATAGTTTCGGTCAAAAAATCAAATTAAATCGAGGATTGTTCGAAATGCTACGAAGCTATTCAGATCCTATTTATATGTTACTAGGCAATGTTATGATGGAAGTCCATGCAAAACATTGTCTTAAAATAAGATGCTATGAATCGTTTTGAAATACTAGTTTCGCTCAAAAATCGTAGTATATTATACACAATTTTATACTAGTTTCGGTCAAAAATTAAAAATAAATCGAGGATTGTTTGAAATGCTACGAATTTTTTTTGATCCTTTCTATATGGTACGAGGGAAGGTTATGAAGGAACTCCAAGCAAAAAAATTATCTCAAAATTAGATTATATGCATCTTTTTGAAATGCTAGTTTACCTCAAAAAATCGTAGTATATTATACACAATTTCATACTAGTTTCGGTCAAAAAATTATATTAAATTAATGATTGTTCGAAATGCTACTAAACTTTTCAGATCCTTTCTATATGGTACGAGGGAATGTTGTGATGGAAGTCCAACCAAAAAATTATTTCAAAATTAGATTCTATGAAACTTTTTGAACTTCTAGTTTAGGTCAATAAATCGTAGTATATTATACACAAATTTATACTATTTTCGGTCAAATAATCAAATTAAATCGAGGATTGTTCGAAATGATACGAAACTTTCAGGTCCTTTCTACATGCTACGAGGGAATGTTATGATGGAAGTCCATGCAAAAAATTATCTCAAAATTATATTCTATGAATCTTTTTGAAATACTAGTTTCGGTCAAAAATTGTAGTATATTATACACAATTTTATACTAGTTTTGGTCAAAAGTCAAATTAAATTGAGGATTGTTCGATATGCTACGAAACTTTTCAAATCCTTTCTGTATGGTACGAGGGAAGGTTATGATGGAAGTCCATGCAAAAAAATATCTCAAAATTAGATTCTAGGAAACTTTTTGAAATGCTAGTTTATGTCAAAAAATCGTAGTATATTATACACAATTTTATTATATTTTCGGTCAAAAAATCAAATTAAATCGAGGATTGTTCGAAATGCTACGAAGCTATTCAGATCCTATTTATATGTTACTAGGCAATGTTATGATGGAAGTCCATGCAAAACATTGTCTTAAAATAAGATGCTATGAATCGTTTTGAAATACTAGTTTCGCTCAAAAATCGTAGTATATTATACACAATTTTATACTAGTTTCGGTCAAAAATTAAAAATAAATCGAGGATTGTTTGAAATGCTACGAATTTTTTTTGATCCTTTCTATATGGTACGAGGGAAGGTTATGAAGGATGTCCAAGCAAAAAAATTATCTCAAAATTAGATTATATGCATCTTTTTGAAATGCTAGTTTACCTCAAAAAATCGTAGTATATTATACACAATTTCATACTAGTTTCGGTCAAAAAATTATATTAAATTAATGATTGTTCGAAATGCTACTAAACTTTTCAGATCCTTTCTATATGGTACGAGGGAATGTTGTGATGGAAGTCCAACCAAAAAATTATTTCAAAATTAGATTCTATGAAACTTTTTGAACTTCTAGTTTAGGTCAATAAATCGTAGTATATTATACACAAATTTATACTATTTTCGGTCAAATAATCAAATTAAATCGAGAATTGTTCGAAATGATACGAAACTTTCAGGTCCTTTCTACATGCTACGAGGGGATGTTATGATGGAAGTCCATGCAAAAAATTATCTCAAAATTATATTCTATGAATCTTTTTGAAATACTAGTTTCGGTCAAAAATTGTAGTATATTATACACAATTTTATACTAGTTTTGGTCAAAAGTCAAATTAAATTGAGGATTGTTCGATATGCTACGAAACTTTTCAAATCCTTTCTGTATGGTACGAGGGAAGGTTATGATGGAAGTCCAAGCAAAAAAATATCTCAAAATTAGATTCTAGGAAACTTTTTGAAATGCTAGTTTATGTCAAAAAATCGTAGTATATTATACACAATTTTATTATATTTTCGGTCAAAAAATCAAATTAAATCGAGGATTGTTCGAAATGCTACGAAGCTATTCAGATCCTATTTATATGTTACTAGGCAATGTTATGATGGAAGTCCATGCAAAACATTGTCTTAAAATAAGATGCTATGAATCGTTTTGAAATACTAGTTTCGCTCAAAAATCGTAGTATATTATACACAATTTAATACTAGTTTCGGTCAAAAATTAAAAATAAATTGAGGATTGTTTGAAATGCTACGAATTTTTTTTGATCCTTTCTATATGGTACGAGGGAAGGTTATGAAGGATGTCCAAGCAAAAAAATTATCTCAAAATTAGATTATATGCATCTTTTTGAAATGCTAGTTTACCTCAAAAAATCGTAGTATATTATACACAATTTCATACTAGTTTCGGTCAAAAAATTATATTAAATTAATGATTGTTCGAAATGCTACTAAACTTTTCAGATCCTTTCTATATGGTACGAGGGAATGTTGTGATGGAAGTCCAACCAAAAAATTATTTCAAAATTAGATTCTATGAAACTTTTTGAACTTCTAGTTTAGGTCAATAAATCGTAGTATATTATACACAAATTTATACTATTTTCGGTCAAATAATCAAATTAAATCGAGGATTGTTCGAAATGATACGAAACTTTTAGGTCCTTTCTATATGTTATGAGGGAATGTTATGATGGAAGTCCATGCAAAAAATTATCTCAAAATTATATTCTATGAATCTTTTTGAAATACTAGTTTCGGTCAAAAATTGTAGTATATTATACACAATTTTATACTAGTTTTGGTCAAAAGTTAAATTAAATTGAGGATTGTTCGATATGCTACGAAACTTTTCAAATCCTTTCTGTATGGTACGAGGGAAGGTTATGATGGAAGTCCAAGCAAAAAAATATCTCAAAATTAGATTCTAGGAAACTTTTTGAAATGCTAGTTTATGTCAAAAAATCGTAGTATATTATACACAATTTTATTATAGTTTCGGTCAAAAAATCAAATTAAATCGAGGATTGTTCGAAATGCTACGAAGCTATTCAGATCCTATTTATATGTTACTAGGCAATGTTATGATGGAAGTCCATGCAAAACATTGTCTTAAAATAAGATGCTATGAATAGTTTTGAAATACTAGTTTCGCTCAAAAATCGTAGTATATTATACACAATTTTATACAAGTTTCGGTCAAAAATTAAAAATAAATCGAGGATTGTTTAAAATGCTACGAATTTTTTTTGATCCTTTCTATATGGTACGAGGGAAGGTTATGAAGGAAGTCCAAGCAAAAAAATTATCTCAAAATTAGATTATATGCATCTTTTTGAAATGCTAGTTTAGCTCAAAAAATCGTAATATATTATACACAATTTCATACTAGTTTCGGTCAAAAAATTATATTAAATTAATGATTGTTCGAAATGCTACTAAACTTTTCAGATCCTTTTGATATGGTACGAGGGAATGTTAGAATGGAAGTCCAACCAAAAAATTATTTCAAAATTAGATTCTACAAAACTTTTTGAACTTCTAGTTTAGGTCAATAAATCGTAGTATATTATACACAAATTTATACTATTTTCGGTCAAATAATCAAATAAAATCGAGGATTGTTCGAAATGATACGAAACTTTCAGGTCCTTTCTATATGTTACGAGGGAATGTTATGATGGAAGTCCATGCAAAAAATTATCTCAAAATTATATTCTAAGAATCTTCTTGAAATACTAGTTTCGGTAAAAAATTGTAGTATATTATACACAATTTTATACTAGTTTTGTTCTAAAGTCAAATTAAATTGAGGATTGTTCGATATGCTACGAAACTTTTCAAATCCTTTCTGTATGGTACGAGGGAAGGTTATGATGGAAGTCCAAGCAAAAAAATATCTCAAAATTAGATTCTAGGAAACTTTTTGAAATGCTAGTTTATGTCAAAAAATCGTAGTATATTATACACAATTTTATTATAGTTTCGGTCAAAAAATCAAATTAAATCGAGGATTGTTCGAAATGCTACGAAGCTATTCAGATCCTATTTATATGTTACTAGGCAATGTTATGATGGAAGTCCATGCAAAACATTGTCTTAAAATAAGATGCTATGAATCGTTTTGAAATACTAGTTTCGCTCAAAAATCGTAGTATATTATACACAATTTTATACTAGTTTCGGTCAAAAATTAAAAATAAATCGAGGATTGTTTGAAATGCTACGAATTTTTTTTGATCCTTTCTATATGGTACGAGGGAAGGTTATGAAGGAACTCCAAGCAAAAAAATTATCTCAAAATTAGATTATATGCATCTTTTTGAAATGCTAGTTTACCTCAAAAAATCGTAGTATATTATACACAATTTCATACTAGTTTCGGTCAAAAAATTATATTAAATTAATGATTGTTCGAAATGCTACTAAACTTTTCAGATCCTTTCTATATGGTACGAGGGAATGTTGTGATGGAAGTCCAACCAAAAAATTATTTCAAAATTAGATTCTATGAAACTTTTTGAACTTCTAGTTTAGGTCAATAAATCGTAGTATATTATACACAAATTTATACTATTTTCGGTCAAATAATCAAATTAAATCGAGGATTGTTCGAAATGATACGAAACTTTCAGGTCCTTTCTACATGCTACGAGGGAATGTTATGATGGAAGTCCATGCAAAAAATTATCTCAAAATTATATTCTATGAATCTTTTTGAAATACTAGTTTCGGTCAAAAATTGTAGTATATTATACACAATTTTATACTAGTTTTGGTCAAAAGTCAAATTAAATTGAGGATTGTTCGATATGCTACGAAACTTTTCAAATCCTTTCTGTATGGTACGAGGGAAGGTTATGATGGAAGTCCATGCAAAAAAATATCTCAAAATTAGATTCTAGGAAACTTTTTGAAATGCTAGTTTATGTCAAAAAATCGTAGTATATTATACACAATTTTATTATATTTTCGGTCAAAAAATCAAATTAAATCGAGGATTGTTCGAAATGCTACGAAGCTATTCAGATCCTATTTATATGTTACTAGGCAATGTTATGATGGAAGTCCATGCAAAACATTGTCTTAAAATAAGATGCTATGAATCGTTTTGAAATACTAGTTTCGCTCAAAAATCGTAGTATATTATACACAATTTTATACTAGTTTCGGTCAAAAATTAAAAATAAATCGAGGATTGTTTGAAATGCTACGAATTTTTTTTGATCCTTTCTATATGGTACGAGGGAAGGTTATGAAGGATGTCCAAGCAAAAAAATTATCTCAAAATTAGATTATATGCATCTTTTTGAAATGCTAGTTTACCTCAAAAAATCGTAGTATATTATACACAATTTCATACTAGTTTCGGTCAAAAAATTATATTAAATTAATGATTGTTCGAAATGCTACTAAACTTTTCAGATCCTTTCTATATGGTACGAGGGAATGTTGTGATGGAAGTCCAACCAAAAAATTATTTCAAAATTAGATTCTATGAAACTTTTTGAACTTCTAGTTTAGGTCAATAAATCGTAGTATATTATACACAAATTTATACTATTTTCGGTCAAATAATCAAATTAAATCGAGGATTGTTCGAAATGATACGAAACTTTCAGGTCCTTTCTACATGCTACGAGGGGATGTTATGATGGAAGTCCATGCAAAAAATTATCTCAAAATTATATTCTATGAATCTTTTTGAAATACTAGTTTCGGTCAAAAATTGTAGTATATTATACACAATTTTATACTAGTTTTGGTCAAAAGTCAAATTAAATTGAGGATTGTTCGATATGCTACGAAACTTTTCAAATCCTTTCTGTATGGTACGAGGGAAGGTTATGATGGAAGTCCAAGCAAAAAAATATCTCAAAATTAGATTCTAGGAAACTTTTTGAAATGCTAGTTTATGTCAAAAAATCGTAGTATATTATACACAATTTTATTATATTTTCGGTCAAAAAATCAAATTAAATCGAGGATTGTTCGAAATGCTACGAAGCTATTCAGATCCTATTTATATGTTACTAGGCAATGTTATGATGGAAGTCCATGCAAAACATTGTCTTAAAATAAGATGCTATGAATCGTTTTGAAATACTAGTTTCGCTCAAAAATCGTAGTATATTATACACAATTTAATACTAGTTTCGGTCAAAAATTAAAAATAAATTGAGGATTGTTTGAAATGCTACGAATTTTTTTTGATCCTTTCTATATGGTACGAGGGAAGGTTATGAAGGATGTCCAAGCAAAAAAATTATCTCAAAATTAGATTATATGCATCTTTTTGAAATGCTAGTTTACCTCAAAAAATCGTAGTATATTATACACAATTTCATACTAGTTTCGGTCAAAAAATTATATTAAATTAATGATTGTTCGAAATGCTACTAAACTTTTCAGATCCTTTCTATATGGTACGAGGGAATGTTGTGATGGAAGTCCAACCAAAAAATTATTTCAAAATTAGATTCTATGAAACTTTTTGAACTTCTAGTTTAGGTCAATAAATCGTAGTATATTATACACAAATTTATACTATTTTCGGTCAAATAATCAAATTAAATCGAGGATTGTTCGAAATGATACGAAACTTTTAGGTCCTTTCTATATGTTATGAGGGAATGTTATGATGGAAGTCCATGCAAAAAATTATCTCAAAATTATATTCTATGAATCTTTTTGAAATACTAGTTTCGGTCAAAAATTGTAGTATATTATACACAATTTTATACTAGTTTTGGTCAAAAGTTAAATTAAATTGAGGATTGTTCGATATGCTACGAAACTTTTCAAATCCTTTCTGTATGGTACGAGGGAAGGTTATGATGGAAGTCCAAGCAAAAAAATATCTCAAAATTAGATTCTAGGAAACTTTTTGAAATGCTAGTTTATGTCAAAAAATCGTAGTATATTATACACAATTTTATTATAGTTTCGGTCAAAAAATCAAATTAAATCGAGGATTGTTCGAAATGCTACGAAGCTATTCAGATCCTATTTATATGTTACTAGGCAATGTTATGATGGAAGTCCATGCAAAACATTGTCTTAAAATAAGATGCTATGAATCGTTTTGAAATACTAGTTTCGCTCAAAATCGTAGTATATTATAAACAATTTTATACTAGTTTCGGTCAAAAATTAAAAATAAATCGAGGATTGTTTGAAATGCTACGAATTTTTTTTGATCCTTTCTATATGGTACGAGGGAAGGTTATGAAGGAAGCCCAAGCAAAAAAATTATCTCAAAATTAGATTATATGCATCTTTTTGAAATGCTAGTTTAGCTCAAAAAATCGTAGTATATTATACACAATTTCATACTAGTTTCGGTCAAAAAATTATATTAAATTAATGATTGTTCGAAATGCTTCTAAACTTTTCAGATCCTTTTGATATGGTACGAGGGAATGTTGTGATGGAAGTCCAACCAAAAAATTATTTCAAAATTAGATTCTACAAAACTTTTTGAACTTCTAGTTTAGGTCAATAAATCGTAGTATATTATACACAAATTTATACTATTTTCGGTCAAATAATCAAATAAAATCGAGGATTGTTCGAAATGATACGAAACTTCCAGGTCCTTTCTATATGTTACGAGGGAATGTTATGATGGAAGTCCATGCAAAAAATTATCTCAAAATTATATTCTATTAATCTTTTTGAAATAATAGTTTCGGTCAAAAATTGTAGTATATTATACACAATTTTATACTAAGTTTTGGTCAAATGTCAAATTAAATTGAGGATTGTTCGATATGCTACGAAACTTTTCAAATCCTTTCTGTATGGTACGAGGGAAGGTTATGATGGAAGTCCAAGCAAAAAAATATCTCAAAATTAGATTCTTGGAAACCTTTTGAAATGCTAGTTTATGTCAAAAAATCGTAGTATATTATACACAATTTTATTATAGTTTCGGTCAAAAAATCAAATTAAATCGAGGATTGTTCGAAATGCTACGAAGCTATTCAGATCCTATTTATATGTTACTAGGCAATGTTATGATGGAAGTCCATGCAAAACATTGTCTTAAAATAAGATGCTATGAATCGTTTTGAAATACTAGTTTCGCTCAAAAATCGTAGTATATTATACACAATTTTATACTAGTTTCGGTCAAAAATTAAAAATAAATTGAGGATTGTTTGAAATGCTACGAATTTTTTTTGATCCTTTCTATATGGTACGAGGGAAGGTTATGAAGGAAGTCCAAGCAAAAAAATTATCTCAAAATTAGATTATATGCATCTTTTTGAAATGCTAGTTTAGCTTAAAAAATTGTAGTATATTATACACAATTTCATACTAGTTTCGGTCAAAAAATTATATTAAATTAATGATTGTTCGAAATGCTACTAAACTTTTCAGATCCTTTCTATATGGTACGAGGGAATGTTGTGATGGAAGTCCAACCAAAAAATTATTTCAAAATTAGATTCTCTGAAACTTTTTGAACTTCTAGTTTAGGTCAATAAATCGTAGTATATTATACACAAATTTATACTATTTTCGGTCAAATAATCAAATTAAATCGAGGATTGTTCGAAATGATACGAAACTTTCAGGTCCTTTCTACATGCTACGAGGGAATGTTATGATGGAAGTCCATGCAAAAAATTATCTCAAAATTATATTCTATGAATCTTTTTGAAATACTAGTTTCGGTCAAATATTGTAGTATATTATACACAATTTTATACTAGTTTTGGTCAAAAGTCAAATTAAATTGAGGATTGTTCGATATGCTACGAAACTTTTCAAATCCTTTCTGTATGGTACGAGGGAAGGTTATGATGGAAGTCCAAGCAAAAAAATATCTCAAAATTAGATTCTAGGAAACTTTTTGAAATGCTAGTTTATGTCAAAAAATCGTAGTATATTATACACAATTTTATTATATTTTCGGTCAAAAAATCAAATTAAATCGAGGATTGTTCGAAATGCTACGAAGCTATTCAGATCCTATTTATATGTTACTAGGCAATGTTATGATGGAAGTCCATGCAAAACATTGTCTTAAAATAAGATGCTATGAATCGTTTTGAAATACTAGTTTCGCTCAAAAATCGTAGTATATTATACACAATTTTATACTAGTTTCGGTCAAAAATTAAAAATAAATCGAGGATTGTTTGAAATGCTACGAATTTTTTTTGATCCTTTCTATATGGTACGAGGGAAGGTTATGAAGGATGTCCAAGCAAAAAAATTATCTCAAAATTAGATTATATGCATCTTTATGAAATGCTAGTTTACCTCAAAAAATCGTAGTATATTATACACAATTTCATACTAGTTTCGGTCAAAAAATTATATTAAATTAATGATTGTTCGAAATGCTACTAAACTTTTCAGATCCTTTCTATATGGTACGAGGGAATGTTGTGATGGAAGTCCAACCAAAAAATTATTTCAAAATTAGATTCTACAAAACTTTTTGAACTTCTAGTTTAGGTCAATAAATCGTAGTATATTATACACAAATTTATACTATTTTCGGTCAAATAATCAAATAAAATCGAGGATTGTTCGAAATGATACGAAACTTCCAGGTCCTTTCTATATGTTACGAGGGAATGTTATGATGGAAGTCCATGCAAAAAATTATCTCAAAATTATATTCTATTAATCTTTTTGAAATAATAGTTTCGGTCAAAAATTGTAGTATATTATACACAATTTTATACTAGTTTTGGTCAAATGTCAAATTAAATTGAGGATTGTTCGATATGCTACGAAACTTTTCAAATCCTTTCTGTATGGTACGAGGGAAGGTTATGATGGAAGTCCAAGCAAAAAAATATCTCAAAATTAGATTCTTGGAAACCTTTTGAAATGCTTGTTTATGTCAAAAAATCGTAGTATATTATACACAATTTTATTATAGTTTCGGTCAAAAAATCAAATTAAATCGAGGATTGTTCGAAATGCTACGAAGCTATTCAGATCCTATTTATATGTTACTAGGCAATGTTATGATGGAAGTCCATGCAAAACATTGTCTTAAAATAAGATGCTATGAATCGTTTTGAAATACTAGTTTCGCTCAAAAATCGTAGTATATTATACACAATTTTATACTAGTTTCGGTCAAAAATTAAAAATAAATTGAGGATTGTTTGAAATGCTACGAATTTTTTTTGATCCTTTCTATATGGTACGAGGGAAGGTTATGAAGGAAGTCCAAGCAAAAAAATTATCTCAAAATTAGATTATATGCATCTTTTTGAAATGCTAGTTTAGCTTAAAAAATTGTAGTATATTATACACAATTTCATACTAGTTTCGGTCAAAAAATTATATTAAATTAATGATTGTTCGAAATGCTACTAAACTTTTCAGATCCTTTCTTTATGGTACGAGGGAATGTTGTGATGGAAGTCCAACTAAAAAATTATTTCAAAATTAGATTCTATGAAACTTTTTGAACTTCTAGTTTAGGTCAATAAATCGTAGTATATTATACACAAATTTATACTATTTTCGGTCAAATAATCAAATAAAATCGAGGATTGTTCGAAATGATACGAAACTTTCAGGTCCTTTCTATATGTTACGAGGGAATGTTATGATGGAAGTCCATGCAAAAAAATTATCTCAAAATTATATTCTATTAATCTTTTTGAAATAATAGTTTCGGTCAAAAATTGTAGTATATTATACACAATTTTATACTAGTTTTGGTCAAAAGTCAAATTAAATTGAGGATTGTTCGATATGCTACGAAACTTTTCAAATCCTTTCTGTATGGTACGAGGGAAGGTTATGATGGAAGTCCAAGCAAAAAAATATCTCAAAATTAGATTCTTGGAAACCTTTTGAAATGCTAGTTTATGTCAAAAAATCGTAGTATATTATACACAATTTTATTATAGTTTCGGTCAAAAAATCAAATTAAATCGAGGATTGTTCGAAATGCTACGAAGCTATTCAGATCCTATTTATATGTTACTAGGCAATGTTATGATGGAAGTCCATGCAAAACATTGTCTTAAAATAAGATGCTATGAATCGTTTTGAAATACTAGTTTCGCTCAAAAATCGTACTATATTATACACAATTTTATACTAGTTTCGGTCAAAAATTAAAAATAAATTGAGGATTGTTTGAAATGCTACGAATTTTTTTTGATCCTTTCTATATGGTACGAGGGAAGGTTATGAAGGAAGTCCAAGCAAAAAAATTATCTCAAAATTAGATTATATGCATCTTTTTGAAATGCTAGTTTAGCTTAAAAAATTGTAGTATATTATACACAATTTCATACTAGTTTCGGTCAAAAAATTATATTAAATTAATGATTGTTCGAAATGCTACTAAACTTTTCAGATCCTTTCTATATGGTACGAGGGAATGTTGTGATGGAAGTCCAACCAAAAAATTATTTCAAAATTAGATTCTCTGAAACTTTTTGAACTTCTAGTTTAGGTCAATAAATCGTAGTATATTATACACAAATTTATACTATTTTCGGTCAAATAATCAAATTAAATCGAGGATTGTTCGAAATGATACGAAACTTTCAGGTCCTTTCTACATGCTACGAGGGAATGTTATGATGGAAGTCCATGCAAAAAATTATCTCAAAATTATATTCTATGAATCTTTTTGAAATACTAGTTTCGGTCAAATATTGTAGTATATTATACACAATTTTATACTAGTTTTGGTCAAAAGTCAAATTAAATTGAGGATTGTTCGATATGCTACGAAACTTTTCAAATCCTTTCTGTATGGTACGAGGGAAGGTTATGATGGAAGTCCAAGCAAAAAAATATCTCAAAATTAGATTCTAGGAAACTTTTTGAAATGCTAGTTTATGTCAAAAAATCGTAGTATATTATACACAATTTTATTATATTTTCGGTCAAAAAATCAAATTAAATCGAGGATTGTTCGAAATGCTACGAAGCTATTCAGATCCTATTTATATGTTACTAGGCAATGTTATGATGGAAGTCCATGCAAAACATTGTCTTAAAATAAGATGCTATGAATCGTTTTGAAATACTAGTTTCGCTCAAAAATCGTAGTATATTATACACAATTTTATACTAGTTTCGGTCAAAAATTAAAAATAAATCGAGGATTGTTTGAAATGCTACGAATTTTTTTTGATCCTTTCTATATGGTACGAGGGAAGGTTATGAAGGATGTCCAAGCAAAAAAATTATCTCAAAATTAGATTATATGCATCTTTATGAAATGCTAGTTTACCTCAAAAAATCGTAGTATATTATACACAATTTCATACTAGTTTCGGTCAAAAAATTATATTAAATTAATGATTGTTCGAAATGCTACTAAACTTTTCAGATCCTTTCTATATGGTACGAGGGAATGTTGTGATGGAAGTCCAACCAAAAAATTATTTCAAAATTAGATTCTACAAAACTTTTTGAACTTCTAGTTTAGGTCAATAAATCGTAGTATATTATACACAAATTTATACTATTTTCGGTCAAATAATCAAATAAAATCGAGGATTGTTCGAAATGATACGAAACTTCCAGGTCCTTTCTATATGTTACGAGGGAATGTTATGATGGAAGTCCATGCAAAAAATTATCTCAAAATTATATTCTATTAATCTTTTTGAAATAATAGTTTCGGTCAAAAATTGTAGTATATTATACACAATTTTATACTAGTTTTGGTCAAATGTCAAATTAAATTGAGGATTGTTCGATATGCTACGAAACTTTTCAAATCCTTTCTGTATGGTACGAGGGAAGGTTATGATGGAAGTCCAAGCAAAAAAATATCTCAAAATTAGATTCTTGGAAACCTTTTGAAATGCTTGTTTATGTCAAAAAATCGTAGTATATTATACACAATTTTATTATAGTTTCGGTCAAAAAATCAAATTAAATCGAGGATTGTTCGAAATGCTACGAAGCTATTCAGATCCTATTTATATGTTACTAGGCAATGTTATGATGGAAGTCCATGCAAAACATTGTCTTAAAATAAGATGCTATGAATCGTTTTGAAATACTAGTTTCGCTCAAAAATCGTAGTATATTATACACAATTTTATACTAGTTTCGGTCAAAAATTAAAAATAAATTGAGGATTGTTTGAAATGCTACGAATTCTTTTTGATCCTTTCTATATGGTACGAGGGAAGGTTATGAAGGAAGTCCAAGCAAAAAAATTATCTCAAAATTAGATTATATGCATCTTTTTGAAATGCTAGTTTAGCTTAAAAAATTGTAGTATATTATACACAATTTCATACTAGTTTCGGTCAAAAAATTATATTAAATTAATGATTGTTCGAAATGCTACTAAACTTTTCAGATCCTTTCTATATGGTACGAGGGAATGTTGTGATGGAAGTCCAACTAAAAAATTATTTCAAAATTAGATTCTATGAAACTTTTTGAACTTCTAGTTTAGGTCAATAAATCGTAGTATATTATACACAAATTTATACTATTTTCGGTCAAATAATCAAATAAAATCGAGGATTGTTCGAAATGATACGAAACTTTCAGGTCCTTTCTATATGTTACGAGGGAATGTTATGATGGAAGTCCATGCAAAAAATTATCTCAAAATTATATTCTATTAATCTTTTTGAAATAATAGTTTCGGTCAAAAATTGTAGTATATTATACACAATTTTATACTAGTTTTGGTCAAAAGTCAAATTAAATTGAGGATTGTTCGATATGCTACGAAACTTTTCAAATCCTTTCTGTATGGTACGAGGGAAGGTTATGATGGAAGTCCAAGCAAAAAAATATCTCAAAATTAGATTCTTGGAAACCTTTTGAAATGCTAGTTTATGTCAAAAAATCGTAGTATATTATACACAATTTTATTATAGTTTCGGTCAAAAAATCAAATTAAATCGAGGATTGTTCGAAATGCTACGAAGCTATTCAGATCCTATTTATATGTTACTAGGCAATGTTATGATGGAAGTCCATGCAAAACATTGTCTTAAAATAAGATGCTATGAATCGTTTTGAAATACTAGTTTCGCTCAAAAATCGTAGTATATTATACACAATTTTATACTAGTTTCGGTCAAAAATTAAAAATAAATTGAGGATTGTTTGAAATGCTACGAATTTTTTTTGATCCTTTCTATATGGTACGAGGGAAGGTTATGAAGGAAGTCCAAGCAAAAAAATTATCTCAAAATTAGATTATATGCATCTTTTTGAAATGCTAGTTTAGCTTAAAAAATTGTAGTATATTATACACAATTTCATACTAGTTTCGGTCAAAAAATTATATTAAATTAATGATTGTTCGAAATGCTACTAAACTTTTCAGATCCTTTCTATATGGTACGAGGGAATGTTGTGATGGAAGTCCAACCAAAAAATTATTTCAAAATTAGATTCTATGAAACTTTTTGAACTTCTAGTTTAGGTCAATAAATCGTAGTATATTATACACAAATTTATACTATTTTCGGTCAAATAATCAAATTAAATCGAGGATTGTTCGAAATGATACGAAACTTTCAGGTCCTTTCTACATGCTACGAGGGAATGTTATGATGGAAGTCCATGCAAAAAATTATCTCAAAATTATATTCTATGAATCTTTTTGAAATACTTGTTTCGGTCAAAAATTTTAGTATATTATACACAATTTTATACTAGTTTTGGTCAAAAGTCAAATTAAATTGAGGATTGTTCGATATGCTACGAAACTTTTCAAATCCTTTCTGTATGGTACGAGGGAAGGTTATGATGGAAGTCCAAGCAAAAAAATATCTCAAAATTAGATTCTAGGAAACTTTTTGAAATGCTAGTTTATGTCAAAAAATCGTAGTATATTATACATAATTTTATTATAGTTTCGGTCAAAAAATCAAATTAAATCGAGGATTGTTCGAAATGCTACGAAGCTATTCAGATCCTATTTATATGTTACTAGGCAATGTTATGATGGAAGTCCATGCAAAACATTGTCTTAAAATAAGATGCTATGAATCGTTTTGAAATACTAGTTTCGCTCAAAAATCGTAGTATATTATACACAATTTTATACTAGTTTCGGTCAAAAATTAAAAATAAATTGAGGATTGTTTGAAATGCTACGAATTTTTTTTGATCCTTTCTATATGGTACGAGGGAAGGTTATGAAGGAAGTCCAAGCAAAAAAATTATCTCAAAATTAGATTATATGCATCTTTTTGAAATGCTAGTTTACCTCAAAAAATCGTAGTATATTATACACAATTTCATACTAGTTTCGGTCAAAAAATTATATTAAATTAATGATTGTTCGAAATGCTACTAAACTTTTCAGATCCTTTCTATATGGTACGAGGGAATGTTGTGATGGAAGTCCAACCAAAAAATTATTTCAAAATTAGATTCTCTGAAACTTTTTGAACTTCTAGTTTAGGTCAATAAATCGTAGTATATTATACACAAATTTATACTATTTTCGGTCAAATAATCAAATTAAATCGAGGATTGTTCGAAATGATACGAAACTTTCAGGTCCTTTCTACATGCTACGAGGGAATGTTATGATGGAAGTCCATGCAAAAAATTATCTCAAAATTATATTCTATGAATCTTTTTGAAATACTAGTTTCGGTCAAATATTGTAGTATATTATACACAATTTTATACTAGTTTTGGTCAAAAGTCAAATTAAATTGAGGATTGTTCGATATGCTACGAAACTTTTCAAATCCTTTCTGTATGGTACGAGGGAAGGTTATGATGGAAGTCCAAGCAAAAAAATATCTCAAAATTAGATTCTAGGAAACTTTTTGAAATGCTAGTTTATGTCAAAAAATCGTAGTATATTATACACAATTTTATTATATTTTCGGTCAAAAAATCAAATTAAATCGAGGATTGTTCGAAATGCTACGAAGCTATTCAGATCCTATTTATATGTTACTAGGCAATGTTATGATGGAAGTCCATGCAAAACATTGTCTTAAAATAAGATGCTATGAATCGTTTTGAAATACTAGTTTCGCTCAAAAATCGTAGTATATTATACACAATTTTATACTAGTTTCGGTCAAAAATTAAAAATAAATCGAGGATTGTTTGAAATGCTACGAATTTTTTTTGATCCTTTCTATATGGTACGAGGGAAGGTTATGAAGGATGTCCAAGCAAAAAAATTATCTCAAAATTAGATTATATGCATCTTTATGAAATGCTAGTTTACCTCAAAAAATCGTAGTATATTATACACAATTTCATACTAGTTTCGGTCAAAAAATTATATTAAATTAATGATTGTTCGAAATGCTACTAAACTTTTCAGATCCTTTCTATATGGTACGAGGGAATGTTGTGATGGAAGTCCAACCAAAAAATTATTTCAAAATTAGATTCTACAAAACTTTTTGAACTTCTAGTTTAGGTCAATAAATCGTAGTATATTATACACAAATTTATACTATTTTCGGTCAAATAATCAAATAAAATCGAGGATTGTTCGAAATGATACGAAACTTCCAGGTCCTTTCTATATGTTACGAGGGAATGTTATGATGGAAGTCCATGCAAAAAATTATCTCAAAATTATATTCTATTAATCTTTTTGAAATAATAGTTTCGGTCAAAAATTGTAGTATATTATACACAATTTTATACTAGTTTTGGTCAAATGTCAAATTAAATTGAGGATTGTTCGATATGCTACGAAACTTTTCAAATCCTTTCTGTATGGTACGAGGGAAGGTTATGATGGAAGTCCAAGCAAAAAAATATCTCAAAATTAGATTCTTGGAAACCTTTTGAAATGCTTGTTTATGTCAAAAAATCGTAGTATATTATACACAATTTTATTATAGTTTCGGTCAAAAAATCAAATTAAATCGAGGATTGTTCGAAATGCTACGAAGCTATTCAGATCCTATTTATATGTTACTAGGCAATGTTATGATGGAAGTCCATGCAAAACATTGTCTTAAAATAAGATGCTATGAATCGTTTTGAAATACTAGTTTCGCTCAAAAATCGTAGTATATTATACACAATTTTATACTAGTTTCGGTCAAAAATTAAAAATAAATTGAGGATTGTTTGAAATGCTACGAATTCTTTTTGATCCTTTCTATATGGTACGAGGGAAGGTTATGAAGGAAGTCCAAGCAAAAAAATTATCTCAAAATTAGATTATATGCATCTTTTTGAAATGCTAGTTTAGCTTAAAAAATTGTAGTATATTATACACAATTTCATACTAGTTTCGGTCAAAAAATTATATTAAATTAATGATTGTTCGAAATGCTACTAAACTTTTCAGATCCTTTCTATATGGTACGAGGGAATGTTGTGATGGAAGTCCAACTAAAAAATTATTTCAAAATTAGATTCTATGAAACTTTTTGAACTTCTAGTTTAGGTCAATAAATCGTAGTATATTATACACAAATTTATACTATTTTCGGTCAAATAATCAAATAAAATCGAGGATTGTTCGAAATGATACGAAACTTTCAGGTCCTTTCTATATGTTACGAGGGAATGTTATGATGGAAGTCCATGCAAAAAATTATCTCAAAATTATATTCTATTAATCTTTTTGAAATAATAGTTTCGGTCAAAAATTGTAGTATATTATACACAATTTTATACTAGTTTTGGTCAAAAGTCAAATTAAATTGAGGATTGTTCGATATGCTACGAAACTTTTCAAATCCTTTCTGTATGGTACGAGGGAAGGTTATGATGGAAGTCCAAGCAAAAAAATATCTCAAAATTAGATTCTTGGAAACCTTTTGAAATGCTAGTTTATGTCAAAAAATCGTAGTATATTATACACAATTTTATTATAGTTTCGGTCAAAAAATCAAATTAAATCGAGGATTGTTCGAAATGCTACGAAGCTATTCAGATCCTATTTATATGTTACTAGGCAATGTTATGATGGAAGTCCATGCAAAACATTGTCTTAAAATAAGATGCTATGAATCGTTTTGAAATACTAGTTTCGCTCAAAAATCGTAGTATATTATACACAATTTTATACTAGTTTCGGTCAAAAATTAAAAATAAATTGAGGATTGTTTGAAATGCTACGAATTTTTTTTGATCCTTTCTATATGGTACGAGGGAAGGTTATGAAGGAAGTCCAAGCAAAAAAATTATCTCAAAATTAGATTATATGCATCTTTTTGAAATGCTAGTTTAGCTTAAAAAATTGTAGTATATTATACACAATTTCATACTAGTTTCGGTCAAAAAATTATATTAAATTAATGATTGTTCGAAATGCTACTAAACTTTTCAGATCCTTTCTATATGGTACGAGGGAATGTTGTGATGGAAGTCCAACCAAAAAATTATTTCAAAATTAGATTCTATGAAACTTTTTGAACTTCTAGTTTAGGTCAATAAATCGTAGTATATTATACACAAATTTATACTATTTTCGGTCAAATAATCAAATTAAATCGAGGATTGTTCGAAATGATACGAAACTTTCAGGTCCTTTCTACATGCTACGAGGGAATGTTATGATGGAAGTCCATGCAAAAAATTATCTCAAAATTATATTCTATGAATCTTTTTGAAATACTTGTTTCGGTCAAAAATTTTAGTATATTATACACAATTTTATACTAGTTTTGGTCAAAAGTCAAATTAAATTGAGGATTGTTCGATATGCTACGAAACTTTTCAAATCCTTTCTGTATGGTACGAGGGAAGGTTATGATGGAAGTCCAAGCAAAAAAATATCTCAAAATTAGATTCTAGGAAACTTTTTGAAATGCTAGTTTATGTCAAAAAATCGTAGTATATTATACATAATTTTATTATAGTTTCGGTCAAAAAATCAAATTAAATCGAGGATTGTTCGAAATGCTACGAAGCTATTCAGATCCTATTTATATGTTACTAGGCAATGTTATGATGGAAGTCCATGCAAAACATTGTCTTAAAATAAGATGCTATGAATCGTTTTGAAATACTAGTTTCGCTCAAAAATCGTAGTATATTATAGACAATATTATACTAGTTTCGGTCAAAAATTAAAAATAAATCGAGGATTGTTTGAAATGCTACGAATTTTTTTTGATCCTTTCTATATGGTACGAGGGAAGGTTATGAAGGAAGTCCAAGCAAAAAAATTATCTCAAAATTAGATTATATGCATCTTTTTGAAATGCTAGTTTACCTCAAAAAATCGTAGTATATTATACACAATTTCATACTAGTTTCGGTCAAAAAATTATATTAAATTAATGATTGTTCGAAATGCTACTAAACTTTTCAGATCCTTTCTATATGGTACGAGGGAATGTTGTGATGGAAGTCCAACCAAAAAATTATTTCAAAATTAGATTCTATGAAACTTTTTGAACTTCTAGTTTAGGTCAATAAATCGTAGTATATTATACACAAATTTATACTATTTTCGGTCAAATAATCAAATTAAATCGAGGATTGTTCGAAATGATACGAAACTTTCAGGTCCTTTCTATATGTTACGAGGGAATGTTATGATGGAAGTCCATGCAAAAAATTATCTCAAAATTATATTCTATTAATCTTTTTGAAATAATAGTTTCGGTCAAAAATTGTAGTATATTATACACAATTTTATACTAGTTTTGGTCAAAAGTCAAATTAAATTGAGGATTGTTCGATATGCTACGAAACTTTTCAAATCCTTTCTGTATGGTACGAGGGAAGGTTATGATGGAAGTCCAAGCAAAAAAATATCTCAAAATTAGATTCTTGGAAACCTTTTGAAATGCTAGTTTATGTCAAAAAATCGTAGTATATTATACACAATTTTATTATAGTTTCGGTCAAAAAATCAAATTAAATCGAGGATTGTTCGAAATGCTACGAAGCTATTCAGATCCTATTTATATGTTACTAGGCAATGTTATGATGGAAGTCCATGCAAAACATTGTCTTAAAATAAGATGCTATGAATCGTTTTGAAATACTAGTTTCGCTCAAAAATCGTAGTATATTATACACAATTTTATACTAGTTTCGGTCAAAAATTAAAAATAAATTGAGGATTGTTTGAAATGCTACGAATTTTTTTTGATCCTTTCTATATGGTACGAGGGAAGGTTATGAAGGAAGTCCAAGCAAAAAAATTATCTCAAAATTAGATTATATGCATCTTTTTGAAATGCTAGTTTAGCTTAAAAAATTGTAGTATATTATACACAATTTCATACTAGTTTCGGTCAAAAAATTATATTAAATTAATGATTGTTCGAAATGCTACTAAACTTTTCAGATCCTTTCTATATGGTACGAGGGAATGTTGTGATGGAAGTCCAACCAAAAAATTATTTCAAAATTAGATTCTATGAAACTTTTTGAACTTCTAGTTTAGGTCAATAAATCGTAGTATATTATACACAAATTTATACTATTTTCGGTCAAATAATCAAATTAAATCGAGGATTGTTCGAAATGATACGAAACTTTCAGGTCCTTTCTACATGCTACGAGGGAATGTTATGATGGAAGTCCATGCAAAAAATTATCTCAAAATTATATTCTATGAATCTTTTTGAAATACTTGTTTCGGTCAAAAATTTTAGTATATTATACACAATTTTATACTAGTTTTGGTCAAAAGTCAAATTAAATTGAGGATTGTTCGATATGCTACGAAACTTTTCAAATCCTTTCTGTATGGTACGAGGGAAGGTTATGATGGAAGTCCAAGCAAAAAAATATCTCAAAATTAGATTCTAGGAAACTTTTTGAAATGCTAGTTTATGTCAAAAAATCGTAGTATATTATACATAATTTTATTATAGTTTCGGTCAAAAAATCAAATTAAATCGAGGATTGTTCGAAATGCTACGAAGCTATTCAGATCCTATTTATATGTTACTAGGCAATGTTATGATGGAAGTCCATGCAAAACATTGTCTTAAAATAAGATGCTATGAATCGTTTTGAAATACTAGTTTCGCTCAAAAATCGTAGTATATTATACACAATATTATACTAGTTTCGGTCAAAAATTAAAAATAAATCGAGGATTGTTTGAAATGCTACGAATTTTTTTTGATCCTTTCTATATGGTACGAGGGAAGGTTATGAAGGAAGTCCAAGCAAAAAAATTATCTCAAAATTAGATTATATGCATCTTTTTGAAATGCTAGTTTACCTCAAAAAATCGTAGTATATTATACACAATTTCATACTAGTTTCGGTCAAAAAATTATATTAAATTAATGATTGTTCGAAATGCTACTAAACTTTTCAGATCCTTTCTATATGGTACGAGGGAATGTTGTGATGGAAGTCCAACCAAAAAATTATTTCAAAATTAGATTCTATGAAACTTTTTGAACTTCTAGTTTAGGTCAATAAATCGTAGTATATTATACACAAATTTATACTATTTTCGGTCAAATAATCAAATTAAATCGAGGATTGTTCGAAATGATACGAAACTTTCAGGTCCTTTCTATATGTTACGAGGGAATGTTATGATGGAAGTCCATGCAAAAAATTGTCTCAAAATTATATTCTATGAATCTTTTTGAAATACTAGTTTCGGTCAAAAATTGTAGTATATTATACACAATTTTATACTAGTTTTGGTCAAAAGTCAAATTAAATTGAGGATTGTTCGATATGCTACGAAACTTTTCAAATCCTTTCTGTATGGTACGAGGGAAGGTTATGATGGAAGTCCAAGCAAAAAAATATCTCAAAATTAGATTCTAGGAAACTTTTTGAAATGCTAGTTTATGTCAAAAAATCGTAGTATATTATACACAATTTTATTATAGTTTCGGTCAAAAAATCAAATTAAATCGAGGATTGTTCGAAATGCTACGAAGCTATTCAGATCCTATTTATATGTTACTAGGCAATGTTATGATGGAAGTCCATGCAAAACATTGTCTTAAAATAAGATGCTATGAATCGTTTTGAAATACTAGTTTCGCTCAAAAATCGTAGTATATTATACACAATTTTATACTAGTTTCGGTCAAAAATTAAAAATAAATCGAGGATTGTTTGAAATGCTACGAATTTTTTTTGATCCTTTCTATATGGTACGAGGGAAGGTTATGAAGGAAGTCCAAGCAAAAAAATTATCTCAAAATTAGATTATATGCATCTTTTTGAAATGCTAGTTTCGGTCAAAAAATTATATTAAATTAATGATTGTTCGAAATGCTACTAAACTTTTCAGATCCTTTTGATATGGTACGAGGGAATGTTGTGATGGAAGTCCAACCAAAAAATTATTTCAAAATTAGATTCTACAAAACTTTTTGAACTTCTAGTTTAGGTCAATAAATCGTAGTATATTATACACAAATTTATACTATTTTCGGTCAAATAATCAAATAAAATCGAGGATTGTTCGAAATGATACGAAACTTTCAGGTCCTTTCTATATGTTACGAGGGAATGTTATGATGGAAGTCCATGCAAAAAATTATCTCAAAATTATATTCTATTAATCTTTTTGAAATACTAGTTTCGGTCAAAAATTGTAGTATATTATACACAATTTTATACTAGTTTTGGTCAAATGTCAAATTAAATTGAGGATTGTTCGATATGCTACGAAACTTTTCAAATCCTTTCTGTATGGTACGAGGGAAGGTTATGATGGAAGTCCAAGCAAAAAAATATCTCAAAATTAGATTCTAGGAAACTTTTTGAAATGCTAGTTTATGTCAAAAAATCGTAGTATATTATACACAATTTTATTATAGTTTCGGTCAAAAAATCAAATTAAATCGAGGATTGTTCGAAATGCTACGAAGCTATTCAGATCCTATTTATATGTTACTAGGCAATGTTATGATGGAAGTCCATGCAAAACATTGTCTTAAAATAAGATGCTATGAATCGTTTTGAAATACTAGTTTCGCTCAAAAATCGTAGTATATTATACACAATTTTATACTAGTTTCGGTCAAAAATTAAAAATAAATCGAGGATTGTTTGAAATGCTACGAATTTTTTTTTATCCTTTCTATATGGTACGAGGGAAGGTTATGAAGGATGTCCAAGCAAAAAAATTATCTCAAAATTAGATTATATGCATCTTTTTGAAATGCTAGTTTCGGTCAAAAAATTATATTAAATTAATGATTGTTCGAAATGCTACTAAACTTTTCAGATCCTTTTGATATGGTACGAGGGAATGTTGTGATGGAAGTCCAACCAAAAAATTATTTCAAAATTAGATTCTACAAAACTTTTTGAACTTCTAGTTTAGGTCAATAAATCGTAGTATATTATACACAAATTTATACTATTTTCGGTCAAATAATCAAATAAAATCGAGGATTGTTCGAAATGATACGAAACTTTCAGGTCCTTTCTATATGTTACGAGGGAATGTTATTATGGAAGTCCATGCAAAAAATTATCTCAAAATTATATTCTATTAATCTTTTTGAAATACTAGTTTCGGTCAAAAATTGTAGTATATTATACACAATTTTATACTAGTTTTGGTCAAATGTCAAATTAAATTGAGGATTGTTCGATATGCTACGAAACTTTTCAAATCCTTTCTGTATGGTACGAGGGAAGGTTATGATGGAAGTCCAAGCAAAAAAATATCTCAAAATTAGATTCTTGGAAACTTTTTGAAATGCTAGTTTATGTCAAAAAATCGTAGTATATTATACACAATTTTATTATAGTTTCGGTCAAAAAATCAAATTAAATCAAGGATTGTTCGAAATGCTACGAAGCTATTCAGATCCTATTTATATGTTACTAGGCAATGTTATGATGGAAGTCCATGCAAAACATTGTCTTAAAATAAGATGCTATGAATCGTTTTGAAATACTAGTTTCGCTCAAAAATCGTAGTATATTATACACAATTTTATACTAGTTTCGGTCAAAAATTAAAAATAAATTGAGGATTGTTTGAAATGCTACGAATTTTTTTTGATCCTTTCTATATGGTACGAGGGAAGGTTATGAAGGAAGTCCAAGCAAAAAAATTATCTCAAAATTAGATTATATGCATCTTTTTGAAATGCTAGTTTAGCTTAAAAAATTGTAGTATATTATACACAATTTCATACTAGTTTCGGTCAAAAAATTATATTAAATTAATGATTGTTCGAAATGCTACTAAACTTTTCAGATCCTTTCTATATGGTACGAGGGAATGTTGTGATGGAAGTCCAACCAAAAAATTATTTCAAAATTAGATTCTATGAAACTTTTTGAACTTCTAGTTTAGGTCAATAAATCGTAGTATATTATACACAAATTTATACTATTTTCGGTCAAATAATCAAATAAAATCGAGGATTGTTCGAAATGATACGAAACTTTCAGGTCCTTTCTATATGTTACGAGGGAATGTTATGATGGAAGTCCATGCAAAAAATTATCTCAAAATTATATTCTATTAATCTTTTTGAAATACTAGTTTCGGTCAAAAATTGTAGTATATTATACACAATTTTATACTAGTTTTGGTCAAATGTCAAATTAAATTGAGGATTGTTCGATATGCTACGAAACTTTTCAAATCCTTTCTGTATGGTACGAGGGAAGGTTATGATGGAAGTCCAAGCAAAAAAATATCTCAAAATTAGATTCTAGGAAACTTTTTGAAATGCTAGTTTATGTCAAAAAATCGTAGTATATTATACACAATTTTATTATAGTTTCGGTCAAAAAATCAAATTAAATCGAGGATTGTTCGAAATGCTACGAAGCTATTCAGATCCTATTTATATGTTACTAGGCAATGTTATGATGGAAGTCCATGCAAAACATTGTCTTAAAATAAGATGCTATGAATCGTTTTGAAATACTAGTTTCGCTCAAAAATCGTAGTATATTATACACAATTTTATACTAGTTTCGGTCAAAAATTAAAAATAAATCGAGGATTGTTTGAAATGCTACGAATTTTTTTTGATCCTTTCTATATGGTACGAGGGAAGGTTATGAAGGATGTCCAAGCAAAAAAATTATCTCAAAATTAGATTATATGCATCTTTTTGAAATGCTAGTTTCGGTCAAAAAATTATATTAAATTAATGATTGTTCGAAATGCTACTAAACTTTTCAGATCCTTTTGATATGGTACGAGGGAATGTTGTGATGGAAGTCCAACCAAAAAATTATTTCAAAATTAGATTCTACAAAACTTTTTGAACTTCTAGTTTAGGTCAATAAATCGTAGTATATTATACACAAATTTATACTATTTTCGGTCAAATAATCAAATAAAATCGAGGATTGTTCGAAATGATACGAAACTTTCAGGTCCTTTCTATATGTTACGAGGGAATGTTATTATGGAAGTCCATGCAAAAAATTATCTCAAAATTATATTCTATTAATCTTTTTGAAATACTAGTTTCGGTCAAAAATTGTAGTATATTATACACAATTTTATACTAGTTTTGGTCAAATGTCAAATTAAATTGAGGATTGTTCGATATGCTACGAAACTTTTCAAATCCTTTCTGTATGGTACGAGGGAAGGTTATGATGGAAGTCCAAGCAAAAAAATATCTCAAAATTAGATTCTTGGAAACTTTTTGAAATGCTAGTTTATGTCAAAAAATCGTAGTATATTATACACAATTTTATTTTAGTTTCGGTCAAAAAATCAAATTAAATCAAGGATTGTTCGAAATGCTACGAAGCTATTCAGATCCTATTTATATGTTACTAGGCAATGTTATGATGGAAGTCCATGCAAAACATTGTCTTAAAATAAGATGCTATGAATCGTTTTGAAATACTAGTTTCGCTCAAAAATCGTAGTATATTATACACAATTTTATACTAGTTTCGGTCAAAAATTAAAAATAAATTGAGGATTGTTTGAAATGCTACGAATTTTTTTTGATCCTTTCTATATGGTACGAGGGAAGGTTATGAAGGAAGTCCAAGCAAAAAAATTATCTCAAAATTAGATTATATGCATCTTTTTGAAATGCTAGTTTAGCTTAAAAAATTGTAGTATATTATACACAATTTCATACTAGTTTCGGTCAAAAAATTATATTAAATTAATGATTGTTCGAAATGCTACTAAACTTTTCAGATCCTTTCTATATGGTACGAGGGAATGTTGTGATGGAAGTCCAACCAAAAAATTATTTCAAAATTAGATTCTATGAAACTTTTTGAACTTCTAGTTTAGGTCAATAAATCGTAGTATATTATACACAAATTTATACTATTTTCGGTCAAATAATCAAATTAAATCGAGGATTGTTCGAAATGATACGAAACTTTCAGGTCCTTTCTACATGCTACGAGGGAATGTTATGATGGAAGTCCATGCAAAAAATTATCTCAAAATTATATTCTATGAATCTTTTTCAAATACTTGTTTCGGTCAAAAAATTTAGTATATTATACACAATTTTATACTAGTTTTGGTCAAAAGTCAAATTAAATTGAGGATTGTTCGATATGCTACGAAACTTTTCAAATCCTTTCTGTATGGTACGAGGGAAGGTTATGATGGAAGTCCAAGCAAAAAAATATCTAAAAATTAGATTCTAGGAAACTTTTTGAAATGCTATTTTATGTCAAAAAATCGTAGTATATTATACATAATTTTATTATAGTTTCGGTCAAAAAATCAAATTAAATCGAGGATTGTTCGAAATGCTACGAAGCTATTCAGATCCTATTTATATGTTACTAGGCAATGTTATGATGGAAGTCCATGCAAAACATTGTCTTAAAATAAGATGCTATGAATCGTTTTGAAATACTAGTTTCGCTCAAAAATCGTAGTATATTATACACAATATTATACTAGTTTCGGTCAAAAATTAAAAATAAATCGAGGATTGTTTGAAATGCTACGAATTTTTTTTGATCCTTTCTATATGGTACGAGGGAAGGTTATGAAGGAAGTCCAAGCAAAAAAATTATCTCAAAATTAGATTATATGCATCTTTTTGAAATGCTAGTTTACCTCAAAAAATCGTAGTATATTATACACTATTTCATACTAGTTTCGGTCAAAAAATTATATTAAATTAATGATTGTTCGAAATGCTACTAAACTTTTCAGATCCTTTCGATATGGTACGAGGGAATGTTGTGATGGAAGTCCAACCAAAAAATTATTTCAAAATTAGATTCTATGAAACTTTTTGAACTTCTAGTTTAGGTCAATAAATCGTAGTATATTATACACAAATTTATACTATTTTCGGTCAAATAATCAAATTAAATCGAGGATTGTTCGAAATGATACGAAACTTTCAGGTCCTTTCTATATTTTACGTGGGAATGTTATGATGGAAGTCCATGCAAAAAATTATCTCAAAATTATATTCTATGAATCTTTTTGAAATACTAGTTTCGGTCAAAAATTGTAGTATATTATACACAATTTTATACTAGTTTTGCTCAAAAGTCAAATTAAATTGAGGACTGTTCGATATGCTACGAAACTTTTCAAATCCTTTCTGTATGGTACGAGGGAAGGTTATGATGGAAGTCCAAGCAAAAAAATATCTCAAAATTAGATTCTTGGAAACTTTTTGAAATGCTAGTTTATGTCAAAAAATCGTAGTATATTATACACAATTTTATTATAGTTTCGGTCAAAAAATCAAATTAAATCGAGGATTGTTCGAAATGCTACGAAGCTATTCAGATCCTATTTATATGTTACTAGGCAATGTTATGATGGAAGTCCATGCAAAACATTGTCTTAAAATAAGATGCTATGAATCGTTTTGAAATACTAGTTTCGCTCAAAAATCGTAGTATATTATACACAATATTATACTAGTTTCGGTCAAAAATTAAAAATAAATCGAGGATTGTTTGAAATGCTACGAATTTTTTTTGATCCTTTCTATATGGTACGAGGGAAGGTTATGAAGGAAGTCCAAGCAAAAAAATTATCTCAAAATTAGATTATATGCATCTTTTTGAAATGCTAGTTTACCTCAAAAAATCGTAGTATATTATACACTATTTCATACTAGTTTCGGTCAAAAAATTATATTAAATTAATGATTGTTCGAAATGCTACTAAACTTTTCAGATCCTTTCGATATGGTACGAGGGAATGTTGTGATGGAAGTCCAACCAAAAAATTATTTCAAAATTAGATTCTATGAAACTTTTTGAACTTCTAGTTTAGGTCAATAAATCGTAGTATATTATACACAAATTTATACTATTTTCGGTCAAATAATCAAATTAAATCGAGGATTGTTCGAAATGATACGAAACTTTCAGGTCCTTTCTATATTTTACGTGGGAATGTTATGACTGAAGTCCATGCAAAAAATTATCTCAAAATTATATTCTATGAATCTTTTTGAAATACTAGTTTCGGTCAAAAATTGTAGTATATTATACACAATTTTATACTAGTTTTGCTCAAAAGTCAAATTAAATTGAGGATTGTTCGATATGCTACGAAACTTTTCAAATCCTTTCTGTATGGTACGAGGGAAGGTTATGATGGAAGTCCAAGCAAAAAAATATCTCAAAATTAGATTCTAGGAAACTTTTTGAAATGCTAGTTTATGTCAAAAAATTGTAGTATATTATACACAATTTTATTATAGTTTCGGTCAAAAAATCAAATTAAATCGAGGATTGTTCGAAATGCTACGAAGCTATTCAGATCCTATTTATATGTTACTAGGCAATGTTATGATGGAAGTCCATGCAAAACATTGTCTTAAAATAAGATGCTATGAATCGTTTTGAAATACTAGTTTCGCTCAAAAATCGTAGTATATTATACACAATTTTATACTAGTTTCGGTCAAAAATTAAAAATAAATCGAGGATTGTTTGAAATGCTACGAATTTTTTTTGATCCTTTCTATATGGTACGAGGGAAGGTTATGAAGGAAGTCCAAGCAAAAAAATTATCTCAAAATTAGATTATATGCATCTTTTTGAAATGCTAGTTTAGCTCAAAAAATCGTAGTATATTATACACAGTTTCATACTAGTTTCGGTCAAAAAATTATATTAAATTAATGATTGTTCGAAATGCTACTAAACTTTTCAGATCCTTTTGATATGGTACGAGGGAATGTTGTGATGGAAGTCCAACCAAAAAATTATTTCAAAATTAGATTCTACAAAACTTTTTGAACTTCTAGTTTAGGTCAATAAATCGTAGTATATTATACACAAATTTATACTATTTTCGGTCAAATAATCAAATAAAATCGAGGATTGTTCGAAATGATACGAAACTTTCAGGTCCTTTCTATATGTTACGAGGGAATGTTATGATGGAAGTCCATGCAAAAAATTATCTCAAAATTATATTCTATTAATCTTTTTGAAATACTAGTTTCGGTCAAAAATTGTAGTATATTATACACAATTTTATACTAGTTTTGGTCAAATGTCAAATTAAATTGAGGATTGTTCGATATGCTACGAAACTTTTCAAATCCTTTCTGTATGGTACGAGGGAAGGTTATGATGGAAGTCCAAGCAAAAAAATATCTCAAAATTAGATTCTTGGAAACTTTTTGAAATGCTAGTTTATGTCAAAAAATCGTAGTATATTATACACAATTTTATTATAGTTTCGGTCAAAAAATCAAATTAAATCGAGGATTGTTCGAAATGCTACGAAGCTATTCAGATCCTATTTATATGTTACTAGGCAATGTTATGATGGAAGTCCATGCAAAACATTGTCTTAAAATAAGATGCTATGAATCATTTTGAAATACTAGTTTCGCTCAAAAATCGTAGTATATTATACACAATTTTATACTAGTTTCGGTCAAAAATTAAAAATAAATCGAGGATTGTTTGAAATGCTACGAATTTTTTTTGATCCTTTCTATATGGTACGAGGGAAGGTTATGAAGGAAGTCCAAGCAAAAAAATTATCTCAAAATTAGATTATATGCATCTTTTTGAAATGCTAGTTTACCTCAAAAAATCGTAGTATATTATACACTATTTCATACTAGTTTCGGTCAAAAAATTATATTAAATTAATGATTGTTCAAAATGCTACTAAACTTTTCAGATCCTTTCGATATGGTACGAGGGAATGTTGTGATGGAAGTCCAACCAAAAAATTATTTCAAAATTAGATTCTATGAAACTTTTTGAACTTCTAGTTTAGGTCAATAAATCGTAGTATATTATACACAAATTTATACTATTTTCGGTCAAATAATCAAATTAAATCGAGGATTGTTCGAAATGATACGAAACTTTCAGGTCCTTTCTATATTTTACGTGGGAATGTTATGATGGAAGTCCATGCAAAAAATTATCTCAAAATTATATTCTATGAATCTTTTTGAAATACTAGTTTCGGTCAAAAATTGTAGTATATTATACACAATTTTATACTAGTTTTGGTCAAAAGTCAAATTAAATTGAGGACTGTTCGATATGCTACGAAACTTTTCAAATCCTTTCTGTATGGTACGAGGGAAGGTTATGATGGAAGTCCAAGCAAAAAAATATCTCAAAATTAGATTCTAGGAATCTTTTTGAAATGCTAGTTTATGTCAAAAAATTGTAGTATATTATACACAATTTTATTATAGTTTCGGTCAAAAAATCAAATTAAATCGAGGATTGTTCGAAATGCTACGAAGCTATTCAGATCCTATTTATATGTTACTAGGCAATGTTATGATGGAAGTCCATGCAAAACATTGTCTTAAAATAAGATGTTATGAATCGTTTTGAAATACTAGTTTCGCTCAAAAATCGTAGTATATTATACACAATTTTATACTAGTTTCGGTCAAAAATTAAAAATAAATCGAGGATTGTTTGAAATGCTACGAATTTTTTTTGATCCTTTCTATATGGTACGAGGGAAGGTTATGAAGGAAGTCCAAGCAAAAAAATTATCTCAAAATTAGATTATATGCATCTTTTTGAAATGCTAGTTTAGCTCAAAAAATCGTAGTATATTATACACAATTTCATACTAGTTTCGGTCAAAAAATTATATTAAATTAATGATTGTTCGAAATGCTACTAAACTTTTCAGATCCCTTTGATATGGTACGAGGGAATGTTGTGATGGAAGTCCAACCAAAAAATTATTTCAAAATTAGATTCTATGAAACATTTTGAACTTCTAGTTTAGGTCAATAAATCGTAGTATATTATAAACAAATTTATACTATTTTCGGTCAAATAATCAAATTAAATCGAGGATTGTTCGAAATGATACGAAACTTTCAGGTCCTTTCTATATGTTACGAGGGAATGTTATGATGGAAGTCCATGCAAAAAATTATCTCAAAATTATATTCTATGAATCTTTTTGAAATACTAGTTTCGGTCAAAAATTGTAGTATATTATACACAATTTTATACTAGTTTTGGTCAAAAGTCAAATTAAATTGAGGATTATTCGATATGCTACGAAACTTTTCAAATCCTTTCTGTATGGTACGAGGGAAGGTTATGATGGAAGTCCAAGCAAAAAAATATCTCAAAATTAGATTCTAGGAAACTTTTTGAAATGCTAGTTTATGTCAAAAAATCGTAGTATGTTATACACAATTTTATTAAGGTTTCGGTCAAAAAATCAAATTAAATCGAGGATTGTTCGAAATGCTACGAAGCTATTCAGATCCTATTTATATGTTACTAGGCAATGTTATGATGGAAGTCCATGCAAAACATTGTCTTAAAATAAGATGCTATGAATCGTTTTGAAATACTAGTTTCGCTCAAAAATCGTAGTATATTATACACAATTTTATACTAGTTTCGGTCAAAAATTAAAAATAAATCGAGGATTGTTTGAAATGCTACGAATTTTTTTTGATCCTTTCTATATGGTACGAGGGAAGGTTATGAAGGAAGTCCAAGCAAAAAAATTATCTCAAAATTAGATTATATGCATCTTTTTGAAATGCTAGTTTAGCTCAAAAAATCGTAGTATATTATACACAATTTCATACTAGTTTCGGTCAAAAAATTATATTAAATTAATGATTGTTCGAAATGCTACTAAACTTTTCAGATCCTTTTGATATGGTACGAGGGAATGTTGTGATGGAAGTCCAACCAAAAAATTATTTCAAAATTAGATTCTATGAAACTTTTTGAACTTCTAGTTTAGGTCAATAAATCGTAGTATATTATACACAAATTTATACTATTTTCGGTCAAATAATCAAATTAAATCGAGGATTGTTCGAAATGATACGAAACTTTCAGGTCCTTTCTATATGTTACGAGGGAATGTTATGATGGAAGTCCATGCAAAAAATTATCTCAAAATTATATTCTATGAATCTTTTTGAAATACTAGTTTCGGTCAAAAATTGTAGTATATTATACACAATTTTATACTAGTTTTGGTCAAAAGTCAAATTAAATTGAGGATTATTCGATATGCTACGAATCTTTTCAAATCCTTTCTGTATGGTACGAGGGAAGGTTATGATGGAAGTCCAAGCAAAAAAATATCTCAAAATTAGATTCTAGGAAACTTTTTGAAATGCTAGTTTATGTCAAAAAATCGTAGTATGTTATACACAATTTTATTAAGGTTTCGGTCAAAAAATCAAATTAAATCGAGGATTGTTCGAAATGCTACGAAGCTATTCAGATCCTATTTATATGTTACTAGGCAATGTTATGATGGAAGTCCATGCAAAACATTGTCTTAAAATAAGATGCTATGAATCGTTTTGAAATACTAGTTTCGCTCAAAAATCGTAGTATATTATACACAATTTTATACTAGTTTCGGTCAAAAATTAAAAATAAATCGAGGATTGTTTGAAATGCTACGAATTTTTTTTTATCCTTTCTATATGGTACGAGGGAAGGTTATGAAGGAAGTCCAAGCAAAAAACTTATCTCAAAATTAGATTATATGCATCTTTTTGAAATGCTAGTTTAGCTCAAAAAATCGTAGTATATTATACACAATTTCATACTAGTTTCGGTCAAAAAATTATATTAAATTAATGATTGTTCGAAATGCTACTAAACTTTTCAGATCCCTTTGATATGGTACGAGGGAATGTTGTGATGGAAGTCCAACCAAAAAATTATTTCAAAATTAGATTCTATGAACTTTTTGAACTTCTAGTTTAGGTCAATAAATCGTAGTATATTATACACAAATTTATACTATTTTCGGTCAAATAATCAAATTAAATCGAGGATTGTTCGAAATGATACGAAACTTTCAGGTCCTTTCTATATGTTACGAGGGAATGTTATGATGGAAGTCCATGCAAGAAATTATCTCAAAATTATATTCTATGAATCTTTTTGAAATACTAGTTTTGGTCAAAAATTGTAGTATATTATACACAATTTTATACTAGTTTTGGTCAAAAGTCAAATTAAATTGAGGATTATTCGATATGCTACGAAACTTTTCAAATCCTTTCTGTATAGTACGAGGGAAGGTTATGATGGAAGTACAAGCAAAAAAATATCTCAAAATTAGATTCTAGGAAACTTTTTGAAATGCTAGTTTATGTCAAAAAATCGTAGTATATTATACACAATTTTATTATAGTTTCGGTCAAAAAATCAAATTAAATCGAGGATTGTTCGAAATGCTACGAAGCTATTCAGATCCTATTTATATGTTACTAGGCAATGTTATGATGGAAGTCCATGCAAAACATTGTCTTAAAATAAGATGCTATGAATCGTTTTGAAATACTAGTTTCGCTCAAAAATCGTAGTATATTATACACAATTTTATACTAGTTTCGGTCAAAAATTAAAAATAAATCGAGGATTGTTTGAAATGCTACGAATTTTTTTTGATCCTTTCTATATGGTACGAGGGAAGGTTATGAAGGAAGTCCAAGCAAAAAAATTATCTCAAAATTAGATTATATGCATCTTTTTGAAATGCTAGTTTAGCTCAAAAAATCGTAGTATATTATACACAATTTCATACTAGTTTCGGTCAAAAAATTATATTAAATTAATGATTGTTCGAAATGCTACTAAACTTTTCAGATCCTTTCTATATGGTACGAGGGAATGTTGTGATGGAAGTCCAACCAAAAAATTATTTCAAAATTAGATTCTATGAAACTTTTTGAACTTCTAGTTTAGGTCAGTAAATCGTAGTATATTATACACAAATTTATACTATTTTCGGTCAAATAATCAAATTAAATCGAGGATTGTTCGAAATGATACGAAACTTTCAGGTCCTTTCTATATGTTACGAGGGAATGTTATGATGGAAATCCATGCAAAAAATTATCTCAAAATTATATTCTATGAATCTTTTTGAAATACTAGTTTTGGTCAAAAATTTTAGTATATTATACACAATTTTATACTAGTTTTGGTCAAAAGTCAAATTAAATTGAGGATTATTCGATATGCTACGAAACTTTTCAAATCCTTTCTGTATGGTACGAGGGAAGGTTATGATGGAAGTCCAAGCAAAAAAATATCTCAAAATTAGATTCTAGGAAACTTTTTGAAATGCTAGTTTATGTCAAAAAATCGTAGTATATTATACACAATTTTATTATAGTTTCGGTCAAAAAAACAAATTAAATCGAGGATTGTTCGAAATGCTACGAAGCTATTCAGATCCTATTTATATGTTACTAGGCAATGTTATGATGGAAGTCCATGCAAAACATTGTCTTAAAATAAGATGCTATGAATCGATTTGAAATACTAGTTTCGCTCAAAAATCGTAGTATATAATACACAATTTTATACTAGTTTCGGTCAAAAATTAAAAATAAATCGAGGATTGTTTGAAATGCTACGATTTTTTTTGATCCTTTCTATATGGTACGAGGGAAGGTTATGAAGGAAGTCCAAGCAAAAAAATTATCTCAAAATTAGATTATATGCATCTTTTTGAAATGCTAGTTTAGCTCAAAAAACCGTAGTATATTATACACAATTTCATACTAGTTTCGGTCAAAAAATTATATTAAATTAATGATTGTTCGAAATGCTACTAAACTTTTCAGATCCTTTCTATATGGTACGAGGGAATGTTGTGATGGAAGTCCAACCAAAAAATTATTTCAAAATTAGATTCTATGAAACTTTTTGAACTTCTAGTTTAGGTCAGTAAATCGTAGTATATTATACACAAATTTATACTATTTTCGGTCAAATAATCAAATTAAATCGAGGATTGTTCGAAATGATACGAAACTTTCAGGTCCTTTCTATATGTTACGAGGGAATGTTATGATGGAAGTCCATGCAAAAAATTATCTCAAAATTATATTCTTTGAATCTTTTTAAAATACTAGTTTCGGTCAAAAATTGTAGTATATTATACACAATTTTATACTAGTTTTGGTCAAAAGTCAATTTAAATTGAGGACTATTCGATATGCTACGAAACTTTTCAAATCCTTTCTGTATGGTACGAGGGAAGGTTATGATGGAAGTCCAAGCAAAAAAATATCTCAAAATTAGATTCTAGGAAACTTTTTGAAATGCTAGTTTATGTCAAAAAATCGTAGTATATTATACACAATTTTATTATAGTTTCGGTCAAAAAATCAAATTAAATCGAGGATTGTTCGAAATGCTACGAAGCTATTCAGATCCTATTTATATGTTACTAGGCAATGTTATGATGGAAGTCCATGCAAAACATTGTCTTAAAATAAGATGCTATGAATCGTTTTGAAATACTAGTTTCGCTCAAAAATCGTAGTATATTATACACAATTTTATACTAGTTTCGGTCAAAAATTAAAAATAAATCGAGGATTGTTTGAAATGCTACGAATATTTTTTGATCCTTTTTATATGGTACGAGGGAAGGTTATGAAGGAAGTCCAAGCAAAAAAATTATCTCAAAATTAGATTATATGCATCTTTTTGAAATGCTAGTTTAGCTCAAAAAATCGTAGTATATTATACACAATTTCATACTAGTTTCGGTCAAAAAATTATATTAAATTAATGATTGTTCGAAATGCTACTAAACTTTTCAGATCCTTTCTATATGGTACGAGGGAATGTTGTGATGGAAGTCCAACCAAAAAATTATTTCAAAATTAGATTCTATGAAACTTTTTGAACTTCTAGTTTAGGTCAGTAAATCGTAGTATATTATACCCAAATTTATACTATTTTTGGTCAAATAATAAAATTAAATCGAGGATTGTTCGAAATGATACGAAACTTTCAGGTCCTTTCTATATGTTACGAGGGAATGTTATGATGGAAGTCCATGCAAAAAATTATCTCAAAATTATATTCTATGAATCTTTTTAAAATACTAGTTTCGGTCAAAAATTGTAGTATATTATACACAATTTTATACTAGTTTTGGTCAAAAGTCAATTTAAATTGAGGACTATTCGATATGCTACGAAACTTTTCAAATCCTTTCTGTATGGTACGAGGGAAGGTTATGATGGAAGTCCAAGCAAAAAAATATCTCAAAATTAGATTCTAGGAAACTTTTTGAAATGCTAGTTTATGTCAAAAAATCGTAGTATATTATACACAATTTTATTATAGTTTCGGTCAAAAAATCAAATTAAATCGAGGATTGTTCGAAATGCTACGAAGCTATTCAGATCCTATTTATATGTTACTAGGCAATGTTATGATGGAAGTCCATGCAAAACATTGTCTTAAAATAAGATGCTATGAATCGTTTTGAAATACTAGTTTCGCTCAAAAATCGTAGTATATTATACACAATTTTATACTAGTTTCGGTCAAAAATTAAAAATAAATCGAGGATTGTTTGAAATGCTACGAATATTTTTTGATCCTTTTTATATGGTACGAGGGAAGGTTATGAAGGAAGTCCAAGCAAAAAAATTATCTCAAAATTAGATTATATGCATCTTTTTGAAATGCTAGTTTAGCTCAAAAAATCGTAGTATATTATACACAATTTCATACTAGTTTCGGTCAAAAAATTATATTAAATTAATGATTGTTCGAAATGCTACTAAACTTTTCAGATCCTTTCTATATGGTACGAGGGAATGTTGTGATGGAAGTCCAACCAAAAAATTATTTCAAAATTAGATTCTATGAAACTTTTTGAACTTCTAGTTTAGGTCAGTAAATCGTAGTATATTATACCCAAATTTATACTATTTTTGGTCAAATAATAAAATTAAATCGAGGATTGTTCGAAATGATACGAAACTTTCAGGTCCTTTCTATATGTTACGAGGGAATGTTATGATGGAAGTCCATGCAAAAAATTATCTCAAAATTATATTCTATGAATCTTTTTAAAATACTAGTTTCGGTCAAAAATTGTAGTATATTATACACAATTTTATACTAGTTTTGGTCAAAAGTCAATTTAAATTGAGGACTATTCGATATGCTACGAAACTTTTCAAATCCTTTCTGTATGGTACGAGGGAAGGTTATGATGGAAGTCCAAGCAAAAAAATATCTCAAAATTAGATTCTAGGAAACTTTTTGAAATGCTAGTTTATGTCAAAAAATCGTAGTATATTATACACAATTTTATTATAGTTTCGGTCAAAAAATCAAATTAAATCGAGGATTGTTCGAAATGCTACGAAGCTATTCAGATCCTATTTATATGTTACTAGGCAATGTTATGATGGAAGTCCATGCAAAACATTGTCTTAAAATAAGATGCTATGAATCGTTTTGAAATACTAGTTTCGCTCAAAAATCGTAGTATATTATACACAATTTTATACTAGTTTCGGTCAAAAATTAAAAATAAATCGAGGATTGTTTGAAATGCTACGAATATTTTTTGATCCTTTTTATATGGTACGAGGGAAGGTTATGAAGGAAGTCCAAGCAAAAAAATTATCTCAAAATTAGATTATATGCATCTTTTTGAAATGCTAGTTTAGCTCAAAAAATCGTAGTATATTATACACAATTTCATACTAGTTTCGGTCAAAAAATTATATTAAATTAATGATTGTTCGAAATGCTACTAAACTTTTCAGATCCTTTCTATATGGTACGAGGGAATGTTGTGATGGAAGTCCAACCAAAAAATTATTTCAAAATTAGATTCTATGAAACTTTTTGAACTTCTAGTTTAGGTCAGTAAATCGTAGTATATTATACACAAATTTATACTATTTTTGGTCAAATAATAAAATTAAATCGAGGATTGTTCGAAATGATACGAAACTTTCAGGTCCTTTCTATATGTTACGAGGGAATGTTATGATGGAAGTCCATGCAAAAAATTATCTCAAAATTATATTCTATGAATCTTTTTAAAATACTAGTTTCGGTCAAAAATTGTAGTATATTATACACAATTTTATACTAGTTTTGGTCAAAAGTCAAATTAAATTGAGGACTATTCGATATGCTACGAAACTTTTCAAATCCTTTCTGTATGGTACGAGGGAAGGTTATGATGGAAGTCCAAGCAAAAAAATATCTCAAAATTAGATTCTAGGAAACTTTTTGAAATGCTAGTTTATGTCAAAAAATCGTAGTATATTATACACAATTTTATTATAATTTCGGTCAAAAAATCAAATTAAATCGAGGATTGTTCGAAATGCTACGAAGCTATTCAGATCCTATTTATATGTTACTAGGCAATGTTATGATGGAAGTCCATGCAAAACATTGTCTTAAAATAAGATGCTATGAATCGTTTTGAAATACTAGTTTCGCTCAAAAATCGTAGTATATTATACACAATTTTATACTAGTTTCGGTCAAAAATTAAAAATAAATCGAGGATTGTTTGAAATGCTACGAATTTTTTTTGATCCTTTCTATATGGTACGAGGGAAGGTTATGAAGGAAGTCCAAGCAAAAAAATTATCTCAAAATTAGATTATATGCATCTTTTTGAAATGCTAGTTTAGCTCAAAAAATCGTAGTATATTATACACAATTTCATACTAGTTTCGGTCAAAAAATTATATTAAATTAATGATTGTTCGAAATGCTACTAAACTTTTCAGATCCTTTCTATATGGTACGAGGGAATGTTGTGATGGAAGTCCAACCAAAAAATTATTTCAAAATTAGATTCTATGAAACTTTTTGAACTTCTAGTTTAGGTCAGTAAATCGTAGTATATTATACACAAATTTATACTATTTTCGGTCAAATAATCAAATTAAATCGAGGATTGTTCGAAATGATACGAAACTTTCAGGTCCTTTCTATATGTTACGAGGGAATGTTATGATGGAAATCCATGCAAAAAATTATCTCAAAATTATATTCTATGAATCTTTTTGAAATACTAGTTTTGGTCAAAAATTTTAGTATATTATACACAATTTTATACTAGTTTTGGTCAAAAGTCAAATTAAATTGAGGATTATTCGATATGCTACGAAACTTTTCAAATCCTTTCTGTATGGTACGAGGGAAGGTTATGATGGAAGTCCAAGCAAAAAAATATCTCAAAATTAGATTCTAGGAAACTTTTTGAAATGCTAGTTTATGTCAAAAAATCGTAGTATATTATACACAATTTTATTATAGTTTCGGTCAAAAAATCAAATTAAATCGAGGATTGTTCGAAATGCTACGAAGCTATTCAGATCCTATTTATATGTTACTAGGCAATGTTATGATGGAAGTCCATGCAAAACATTGTCTTAAAATAAGATGCTATGAATCGTTTTGAAATACTAGTTTCGCTCAAAAATCGTAGTATATTATACACAATTTTATACTAGTTTCGGTCAAAAATTAAAAATAAATCGAGGATTGTTTGAAATGCTACGAATATTTTTTGATCCTTTTTATATGGTACGAGGGAAGGTTATGAAGGAAGTCCAAGCAAAAAAATTATCTCAAAATTAGATTATATGCATCTTTTTGAAATGCTAGTTTAGCTCAAAAAATCGTAGTATATTATACACAATTTCATACTAGTTTCGGTCAAAAAATTATATTAAATTAATGATTGTTCGAAATGCTACTAAACTTTTCAGATCCTTTCTATATGGTACGAGGGAATGTTGTGATGGAAGTCCAACCAAAAAATTATTTCAAAATTAGATTCTATGAAACTTTTTGAACTTCTAGTTTAGGTCAGTAAATCGTAGTATATTATACACAAATTTATACTATTTTTGGTCAAATAATAAAATTAAATCGAGGATTGTTCGAAATGATACGAAACTTTCAGGTCCTTTCTATATGTTACGAGGGAATGTTATGATGGAAGTCCATGCAAAAAATTATCTCAAAATTATATTCTATGAATCTTTTTAAAATACTAGTTTCGGTCAAAAATTGTAGTATATTATACACAATTTTATACTAGTTTTGGTCAAAAGTCAAATTAAATTGAGGACTATTCGATATGCTACGAAACTTTTCAAATCCTTTCTGTATGGTACGAGGGAAGGTTATGATGGAAGTCCAAGCAAAAAAATATCTCAAAATTAGATTCTAGGAAACTTTTTGAAATGCTAGTTTATGTCAAAAAATCGTAGTATATTATACACAATTTTATTATAATTTCGGTCAAAAAATCAAATTAAATCGAGGATTGTTCGAAATGCTACGAAGCTATTCAGATCCTATTTATATGTTACTAGGCAATGTTATGATGGAAGTCCATGCAAAACATTGTCTTAAAATAAGATGCTATGAATCGTTTTGAAATACTAGTTTCGCTCAAAAATCGTAGTATATTATACACAATTTTATACTAGTTTCGGTCAAAAATTAAAAATAAATCGAGGATTGTTTGAAATGCTACGAATTTTTTTTGATCCTTTCTATATGGTACGAGGGAAGGTTATGAAGGAAGTCCAAGCAAAAAAATTATCTCAAAATTAGATTATATGCATCTTTTTGAAATGCTAGTTTAGCTCAAAAAATCGTAGTATATTATACACAATTTCATACTAGTTTCGGTCAAAAAATTATATTAAATTAATGATTGTTCGAAATGCTACTAAACTTTTCAGATCCTTTCTATATGGTACGAGGGAATGTTGTGATGGAAGTCCAACCAAAAAATTATTTCAAAATTAGATTCTATGAAACTTTTTGAACTTCTAGTTTAGGTCAGTAAATCGTAGTATATTATACACAAATTTATACTATTTTCGGTCAAATAATCAAATTAAATCGAGGATTGTTCGAAATGATACGAAACTTTCAGGTCCTTTCTATATGTTACGAGGGAATGTTATGATGGAAATCCATGCAAAAAATTATCTCAAAATTATATTCTATGAATCTTTTTGAAATACTAGTTTTGGTCAAAAATTTTAGTATATTATACACAATTTTATACTAGTTTTTGTCAAAAGTCAAATTAAATTGAGGATTATTCGATATGCTACGAAACTTTTCAAATCCTTTCTGTATGGTACGAGGGAAGGTTATGATGGAAGTCCAAGCAAAAAAATATCTCAAAATTAGATTCTAGGAAACTTTTTGAAATGCTAGTTTATGTCAAAAAATCGTAGTATATTATACACAATTTTATTATAGTTTCGGTCAAAAAATCAAATTAAATCGAGGATTGTTCGAAATGCTACGAAGCTATTCAGATCCTATTTATATGTTACTAGGCAATGTTATGATGGAAGTCCATGCAAAACATTGTCTTAAAATAAGATGCTATGAATCGTTTTGAAATACTAGTTTCGCTCAAAAATCGTAGTATATTATACACAATTTTATACTAGTTTCGGTCAAAAATTAAAAATAAATCGAGGATTGTTTGAAATGCTACGATTTTTTTTGATCCTTTCTATATGGTACGAGGGAAGGTTATGAAGGAAGTCCAAGCAAAAAAATTATCTCAAAATTAGATTATATGCATCTTTTTGAAATGCTAGTTTAGCTCAAAAAATCGTAGTATATTATACACAATTTCATACTAGTTTCGGTCAAAAAATTATATTAAATTAATGATTGTTCGAAATGCTACTAAACTTTTCAGATCCTTTCTATATGGTACGAGGGAATGTTGTGATGGAAGTCCAACCAAAAAATTATTTCAAAATTAGATTCTATGAAACTTTTTGAACTTCTAGTTTAGGTCAGTAAATCGTAGTATATTATACACAAATTTATACTATTTTCGGTCAAATAATCAAATTAAATCGAGGATTGTTCGAAATGATACGAAACTTTCAGGTCCTTTCTATATGTTACGAGGGAATGTTATGATGGAAGTCCATGCAAAAAATTATCTCAAAATTATATTCTATGAATCTTTTTAAAATACTAGTTTCGGTCAAAAATTGTAGTATATTATACACAATTTTATACTAGTTTTGGTCAAAAGTCAATTTAAATTGAGGACTATTCGATATGCTACGAAACTTTTCAAATCCTTTCTGTATGGTACGAGGGAAGGTTATGATGGAAGTCCAAGCAAAAAAATATCTCAAAATTAGATTCTAGGAAACTTTTTGAAATGCTAGTTTATGTCAAAAAATCGTAGTATATTATACACAATTTTATTATAGTTTCGGTCAAAAAATCAAATTAAATCGAGGATTGTTCGAAATGCTACGAAGCTATTCAGATCCTATTTATATGTTACTAGGCAATGTTATGATGGAAGTCCATGCAAAACATTGTCTTAAAATAAGATGCTATGAATCGTTTTGAAATACTAGTTTCGCTCAAAAATCGTAGTATATTATACACAATTTTATACTAGTTTCGGTCAAAAATTAAAAATAAATCGAGGATTGTTTGAAATGCTACGATTTTTTTTGATCCTTTCTATATGGTACGAGGGAAGGTTATGAAGGAAGTCCAAGCAAAAAAATTATCTCAAAATTAGATTATATGCATCTTTTTGAAATGCTAGTTTAGCTCAAAAAATCGTAGTATATTATACACAATTTCATACTAGTTTCGGTCAAAAAATTATATTAAATTAATGATTGTTCGAAATGCTACTAAACTTTTCAGATCCTTTCTATATGGTACGAGGGAATGTTGTGATGGAAGTCCAACCAAAAAATTATTTAAAAATTAGATTCTATGAAACTTTTTGAACTTCTAGTTTAGGTCAGTAAATCGTAGTATATTATACACAAATTTATACTATTTTCGGTCAAATAATCAAATTAAATCGAGGATTGTTCGAAATGATACGAAACTTTCAGGTCCTTTCTATATGTTACGAGGGAATGTTATGATGGAAGTCCATGCAAAAAATTATCTCAAAATTATATTCTATGAATCTTTTTAAAATACTAGTTTCGGTCAAAAATTGTAGTATATTATACACAATTTTATACTAGTTTTGGTCAAAAGTCAATTTAAATTGAGGACTATTCGATATGCTACGAAACTTTTCAAATCCTTTCTGTATGGTACGAGGGAAGGTTATGATGGAAGTCCAAGCAAAAAAATATCTCAAAATTAGATTCTAGGAAACTTTTTGAAATGCTAGTTTATGTCAAAAAATCGTAGTATATTATACACAATTTTATTATAGTTTCGGTCAAAAAATCAAATTAAATCGAGGATTGTTCGAAATGCTACGAAGCTATTCAGATCCTATTTATATGTTACTAGGCAATGTTATGATGGAAGTCCATGCAAAACATTGTCTTAAAATAAGATGCTATGAATCGTTTTGAAATACTAGTTTCGCTCAAAAATCGTAGTATATTATACACAATTTTATACTAGTTTCGGTCAAAAATTAAAAATAAATCGAGGATTGTTTGAAATGCTACGAATATTTTTTGATCCTTTTTATATGGTACGAGGGAAGGTTATGAAGGAAGTCCAAGCAAAAAAATTATCTCAAAATTAGATTATATGCATCTTTTTGAAATGCTAGTTTAGCTCAAAAAATCGTAGTATATTATACACAATTTCATACTAGTTTCGGTCAAAAAATTATATTAAATTAATGATTGTTCGAAATGCTACTAAACTTTTCAGATCCTTTCTATATGGTACGAGGGAATGTTGTGATGGAAGTCCAACCAAAAAATTATTTAAAAATTAGATTCTATGAAACTTTTTGAACTTCTAGTTTAGGTCAGTAAATCGTAGTATATTATACACAAATTTATACTATTTTCGGTCAAATAATCAAATTAAATCGAGGATTGTTCGAAATGATACGAAACTTTCAGGTCCTTTCTATATGTTACGAGGGAATGTTATGATGGAAGTCCATGCAAAAAATTATCTCAAAATTATATTCTATGAATCTTTTTAAAATACTAGTTTCGGTCAAAAATTGTAGTATATTATACACAATTTTATACTAGTTTTGGTCAAAAGTCAATTTAAATTGAGGACTATTCGATATGCTACGAAACTTTTCAAATCCTTTCTGTATGGTACGAGGGAAGGTTATGATGGAAGTCCAAGCAAAAAACTATCTCAAAATTAGATTCTAGGAAACTTTTTGAAATGCTAGTTTATGTCAAAAAATCGTAGTATATTATACACAATTTTATTATAATTTCGGTCAAAAAATCAAATTAAATCGAGGATTGTTCGAAATGCTACGAAGCTATTCAGATCCTATTTATATGTTACTAGGCAATGTTATGATGGAAGTCCATGCAAAACATTGTCTTAAAATAAGATGCTATGAATCGTTTTGAAATACTAGTTTCGCTTAAAAATCGTAGTATATTATACACAATTTTATACTAGTTTCGGTCAAAAATTTAAAATAAATCGAGGATTGTTTGAAATGCTACGAATATTTTTTGATCCTTTTTATATGGTACGAGGGAAGGTTATGAAGGAAGTCCAAGCAAAAAAATTATCTCAAAATTAGATTATATGCATCTTTTTGAAATGCTAGTTTAGCTCAAAAAATCGTAGTATATTATACACAATTTCATACTAGTTTCGGTCAAAAAATTATATTAAATTAATGATTGTTCGAAATGCTACTAAACTTTTCAGATCCTTTCTATATGGTACGAGGGAATGTTGTGATGGAAGTCCAACCAAAAAATTATTTCAAAATTAGATTCTATGAAACTTTTTGAACTTCTAGTTTAGGTCAGTAAATCGTAGTATATTATACACAAATTTATACTATTTTCGGTCAAAAAATCAAATTAAATCGAGGATTGTTCGAAATGATACGAAACTTTCAGGTCCTTTCTACATACTACGAGAGAATGTTATGATGGAAGTCCATGCAAAAAATTATCTCAAAATTATATTCTATGAATCTTTTTGAAATACTTGTTTCGGTCAAAAATTTTAGTATATTATACACAATTTTATACTAGTTTTGGTCAAAAGTCAAATTAAATTGAGGATTGTTCGATATGCTACGAAACTTTTCAAATCCTTTCTGTATGGTACGAGGGAAGGTTATGATGGAAGTCCAAGCAAAAAAATATCTCTAAATTAGATTCTAGGAAACTTTTTGAAATGCTAGTTTATGTCAAAAAATCGTAGTATATTATACACAATTTTATTATAGTTTCGGTCAAAAAATCAAATTAAATCGAGGATTGTTCGAAATGCTACGAAGCTATTCAGATCCTATTTATATGTTACTAGGCAATGTTATGATGGAAGTCCATGCAAAACATTGTCTTAAAATAAGATGCTATGAATCGTTTTGAAATACTAGTTTCGCTCAAAAATCGTAGTATATTATACACAATTTTATACTAGTTTCGGTCAAAAATTAAAAATAAATCGAGGATTGTTTGAAATGCTACGATTTTTTTTTATCCTTTCTATATGGTACGAGGGAAGGTTATGAAGGAAGTCCAAGCAAAAAAATTATCTCAAAATTAGATTATATGCATCTTTTTGAAATGCTAGTTTAGCTCAAAAAATCGTAGTATATTATACACAATTTCATACTAGTTTCGGTCAAAAAATTATATTAAATTAATGATTGTTCGAAATGCTACTAAACTTTTCAGATCCTTTCTATATGGTACGAGGGAATGTTGTGATGGAAGTCCAACCAAAAAATTATTTCAAAATTAGATTCTATGAAACTTTTTGAACTTCTAGTTTAGGTCAGTAAATCGTAGTATATTATACACAAATTTATACTATTTTCGGTCAAATAATCAAATTAAATCGAGGATTGTTCGAAATGATACGAAACTTTCAGGTCCTTTCTATATGTTACGAGGGAATGTTATGATGGAAGTCCATGCAAAAAATTATCTCAAAATTATATTCTATGAATCTTTTTAAAATACTAGTTTCGGTCAAAAATTGTAGTATATTATACACAATTTTATACTAGTTTTGGTCAAAAGTCAATTTAAATTGAGGACTATTCGATATGCTACGAAACTTTTCAAATCCTTTCTGTATGGTACGAGGGAAGGTTATGATGGAAGTCCAAGCAAAAAAATATCTCAAAATTAGATTCTAGGAAACTTTTTGAAATGCTAGTTTATGTCAAAAAATCGTAGTATATTATACACAATTTTATTATAGTTTCGGTCAAAAAATCAAATTAAATCGAGGATTGTTCGAAATGCTACGAAGCTATTCAGATCCTATTTATATGTTACTAGGCAATGTTATGATGGAAGTCCATGCAAAACATTGTCTTAAAATAAGATGCTATGAATCGTTTTGAAATACTAGTTTCGCTCAAAAATCGTAGTATATTATACACAATTTTATACTAGTTTCGGTCAAAAATTAAAAATAAATCGAGGATTGTTTGAAATGCTACGATTTTTTTTGATCCTTTCTATATGGTACGAGGGAAGGTTATGAAGGAAGTCCAAGCAAAAAAATTATCTCAAAATTAGATTATATGCATCTTTTTGAAATGCTAGTTTAGCTCAAAAAATCGTAGTATATTATACACAATTTCATACTAGTTTCGGTCAAAAAATTATATTAAATTAATGATTGTTCGAAATGCTACTAAACTTTTCAGATCCTTTCTATATGGTACGAGGGAATGTTGTGATGGAAGTCCAACCAAAAAATTATTTCAAAATTAGATTCTATGAAACTTTTTGAACTTCTAGTTTAGGTCAGTAAATCGTAGTATATTATACACAAATTTATACTATTTTCGGTCAAATAATCAAATTAAATCGAGGATTGTTCGAAATGATACGAAACTTTCAGGTCCTTTCTATATGTTACGAGGGAATGTTATGATGGAAGTCCATGCAAAAAATTATCTCAAAATTATATTCTATGAATCTTTTTAAAATACTAGTTTCGGTCAAAAATTGTAGTATATTATACACAATTTTATACTAGTTTTGGTCAAAAGTCAATTTAAATTGAGGACTATTCGATATGCTACGAAACTTTTCAAATCCTTTCTGTATGGTACGAGGGAAGGTTATGATGGAAGTCCAAGCAAAAAAATATCTCAAAATTAGATTCTAGGAAACTTTTTGAAATGCTAGTTTATGTCAAAAAATCGTAGTATATTATACACAATTTTATTATAGTTTCGGTCAAAAAATCAAATTAAATCGAGGATTGTTCGAAATGCTACGAAGCTATTCAGATCCTATTTATATGTTACTAGGCAATGTTATGATGGAAGTCCATGCAAAACATTGTCTTAAAATAAGATGCTATGAATCGTTTTGAAATACTAGTTTCGCTCAAAAATCGTAGTATATTATACACAATTTTATACTAGTTTCGGTCAAAAATTAAAAATAAATCGAGGATTGTTTGAAATGCTACGATTTTTTTTGATCCTTTCTATATGGTACGAGGGAAGGTTATGAAGGAAGTCCAAGCAAAAAAATTATCTCAAAATTAGATTATATGCATCTTTTTGAAATGCTAGTTTAGCTCAAAAAATCGTAGTATATTATACACAATTTCATACTAGTTTCGGTCAAAAAATTATATTAAATTAATGATTGTTCGAAATGCTACTAAACTTTTCAGATCCTTTCTATATGGTACGAGGGAATGTTGTGATGGAAGTCCAACCAAAAAATTATTTCAAAATTAGATTCTATGAAACTTTTTGAACTTCTAGTTTAGGTCAGTAAATCGTAGTATATTATACACAAATTTATACTATTTTCGGTCAAATAATCAAATTAAATCGAGGATTGTTCGAAATGATACGAAACTTTCAGGTCCTTTCTATATGTTACGAGGGAATGTTATGATGGAAGTCCATGCAAAAAATTATCTCAAAATTATATTCTATGAATCTTTTTAAAATACTAGTTTCGGTCAAAAATTGTAGTATATTATACACAATTTTATACTAGTTTTGGTCAAAAGTCAATTTAAATTGAGGACTATTCGATATGCTACGAAACTTTTCAAATCCTTTCTGTATGGTACGAGGGAAGGTTATGATGGAAGTCCAAGCAAAAAAATATCTCAAAATTAGATTCTAGGAAACTTTTTGAAATGCTAGTTTATGTCAAAAAATCGTAGTATATTATACACAATTTTATTATAGTTTCGGTCAAAAAATCAAATTAAATCGAGGATTGTTCGAAATGCTACGAAGCTATTCAGATCCTATTTATATGTTACTAGGCAATGTTATGATGGAAGTCCATGCAAAACATTGTCTTAAAATAAGATGCTATGAATCGTTTTGAAATACTAGTTTCGCTCAAAAATCGTAGTATATTATACACAATTTTATACTAGTTTCGGTCAAAAATTAAAAATAAATCGAGGATTGTTTGAAATGCTACGATTTTTTTTGATCCTTTCTATATGGTACGAGGGAAGGTTATGAAGGAAGTCCAAGCAAAAAAATTATCTCAAAATTAGATTATATGCATCTTTTTGAAATGCTAGTTTAGCTCAAAAAATCGTAGTATATTATACACAATTTCATACTAGTTTCGGTCAAAAAATTATATTAAATTAATGATTGTTCGAAATGCTACTAAACTTTTCAGATCCTTTCTATATGGTACGAGGGAATGTTGTGATGGAAGTCCAACCAAAAAATTATTTCAAAATTAGATTCTATGAAACTTTTTGAACTTCTAGTTTAGGTCAGTAAATCGTAGTATATTATACACAAATTTATACTATTTTCGGTCAAATAATCAAATTAAATCGAGGATTGTTCGAAATGATACGAAACTTTCAGGTCCTTTCTATATGTTACGAGGGAATGTTATGATGGAAGTCCATGCAAAAAATTATCTCAAAATTATATTCTATGAATCTTTTTAAAATACTAGTTTCGGTCAAAAATTGTAGTATATTATACACAATTTTATACTAGTTTTGGTCAAAAGTCAATTTAAATTGAGGACTATTCGATATGCTACGAAACTTTTCAAATCCTTTCTGTATGGTACGTGGGAAGGTTATGATGGAAGTCCAAGCAAAAAAATATCTCAAAATTAGATTCTAGGAAACTTTTTGAAATGCTAGTTTATGTCAAAAAATCGTAGTATATTATACACAATTTTATTATAGTTTCGGTCAAAAAATCAAATTAAATCGAGGATTGTTCGAAATGCTACGAAGCTATTCAGATCCTATTTATATGTTACTAGGCAATGTTATGATGGAAGTCCATGCAAAACATTGTCTTAAAATAAGATGCTATGAATCGTTTTGAAATACTAGTTTCGCTCAAAAATCGTAGTATATTATACACAATTTTATACTAGTTTCGGTCAAAAATTAAAAATAAATCGAGGATTGTTTGAAATGCTACGATTTTTTTTGATCCTTTCTATATGGTACGAGGGAAGGTTATGAAGGAAGTCCAAGCAAAAAAATTATCTCAAAATTAGATTCTATGCATCTTTTTGAAATGCTAGTTTAGCTCAAAAAATCGTAGTATATTATACACAATTTCATACTAGTTTCGGTCAAAAAATTATATTAAATTAATGATTGTTCGAAATGCTACTAAACTTTTCAGATCCTTTCTATATGGTACGAGGGAATGTTGTGATGGAAGTCCAACCAAAAAATTATTTCAAAATTAGATTCTATGAAACTTTTTGAACTTCTAGTTTAGGTCAATAAATCGTAGTATATTATACACAAATTTATACTATTTTCGGTCAAAAAATCAAATTAAATCGAGGATTGTTCGAAATGATACGAAACTTTCAGGTCCTTTCTACATACTACGAGGGAATGTTATGATGGAAGTCCATGCAAAAAATTATCTCAAAATTATATTCTATGAATCTTTTTGAAATACTTGTTTCGGTCAAAAATTGTAGTATATTATACACAATTTTATACTAGTTTTGGTCAAAAGTCAAATTAAATTGAGGATTGTTCGATATGCTACGAAACTTTTCAAATCCTTTCTGTATGGTACGAGGGAAGGTTATGATGGAAGTCCAAGCAAAAAAATATCTCTAAATTAGATTCTAGGAAACTTTTTGAAATGCTAGTTTATGTCAAAAAATCGTAGTATATTATACACAATTTTATTATAGTTTCGGTCAAAAAATCAAATTAAATCGAGGATTGTTCGAAATGCTACGAAGCTATTCAGATCCTATTTATATGTTACTAGGCAATGTTATGATGGAAGTCCATGCAAAACATTGTCTTAAAATAAGATGCTATGAATCGTTTTGAAATACTAGTTTCGCTCAAAAATCGTAGTATATTATACACAATTTTATACTAGTTTCGGTCAAAAATTAAAAATAAATCGAGGATTGTTTGAAATGCTACGAATTGTTTTTGATCCTTTCTATATGGTACGAGGGAAGGTTATGAAGGAAGTCCAAGCAAAAAAATTATCTCAAAATTAGATTATATGCATCTTTTTGAAATGCTAGTTTAGCTCAAAAAATCGTAGTATATTATACACAATTTCATGCTAGTTTCGGTCAAAAAATTATATTAAATTAATGATTGTTCGAAATGCTACTAAACTTTTCAGATCCTTTCTATATGGTACGAGGAAATGTTGTGATGGAAGTCCAACCAAAAAATTATTTCAAAATTAGATTCTATGAAACTTTTTGAACTTCTAGTTTAGGTCAATAAATCGTAGTATATTATACACAAATTTATACTATTTTCGGTCAAATAATCAAATTAAATCGAGGATTGTTCGAAATGATACGAAACTTTCAGGTCCTTTCTATATCTTACGTGGGAATGTTATGATGGCAGTCCATGCAAAAAATTATATCAAAATTATATTCTATGAATCTTTTTGAAATACTAGTTTCGGTCAAAAATTGTAGTATATTATACACAATTTTATACTAGTTTTGGTCAAAAGTCAAATTAAATTGAGGACTGTTCGATATGCTACGAAACTTTTCAAATCCTTTCTGTATGGTACGAGGGATGGTTATGATGGAAGTCCAAGCAAAAAAATATCTCAAAATTAGATTCTAGGAAACTTTTTGAAATGCTAGTTTATGTCAAAAAATCGTAGTATATTATACACAATTTTATTATAGTTTCGGTCAAAAAATCAAATTAAATCGAGGATTGTTCGAAATGCTACCAAGCTATTCAGATCCTATTTATATGTTACTAGGCAATGTTATGATGGAAGTCCATGTAAAACATTGTCTTAAAATAAGATGCTATGAATCGTTTTGAAATACTAGTTTCGCTCAAAAATCGTAGTATATTATACACAATGTTATACTAGTTTCGGTCAAAAATTAAAAATAAATTGAGGATTGTTTGAAATGCTACGAATTTTTTTTGATCCTTTCTATATGGTACGAGGGAAGCTTATGAAGGAAGTCCAAGCAAAAAAATTATCTCAAAATTAGATTATATGCATCTTTTTGAAATGCTAGTTTAGCTTAAAAACTCGTAGTATATTATACACAATTTCATACTTGTTTCGGTCAAAAAATTATATTAAATTAATGATTGTTCGAAATGCTACTAAACTTTTCAGATCCTTTCTATATGGTACGAGGGAATGTTGTGATGGAAGTCCAACCAAAAAATTATTTCAAAATTAGATTCTATGAAACTTTTTGAACTTCTAGTTTAGGTCAATAAATCGTAGTATATTATACACAAATTTAAACTATTTTCGGTCAAATAATCAAATTAAATCGAGGATTGTTCGAAATGATACGATACTTTCAGGTCCTTTCTACATGTTACGAGGGAATGTTATGATGGAAGTCCATGCAAAAATTATCTCTAAATTATATTCTATGAATCTTTTTGAAATACTAGTTTCGGTCAAAAATTTTAGTATATTATACAAAATTTTATACTAGTTTTGGTCAAAAGTCAAATTAAATTGAGGATTGTTCGATATGCTAAGAAACTTTTCAAATCCTTTCTGTATGGTACGAGGGAAGGTTATGATGGAAGTCCAAGCAAAAAAATATCTCTAAATTAGATTCTAGGAAACTTTTTGAAATGCTAGTTTATGTCAAAAAATCGTAGTATATTATACACAATTTTATTATTGTTTCGGTCAAAAAATCAAATTAAGTCGAGGATTGTTCGAAATGCTACGAAGCTATTCAGATCCTATTTATATGTTACTAGGCAATGTTATGATGGAAGTCCATGCAAAACATTGTCTTAAAATAAGATGCTATGAATCGTTTTGAAATACTTGTTTCGCTCAAAAATCGTAGTATATTATACACAATTTTATACTAGTTTCGGTCAAAAATTAAAAATAAATCGAGGATTGTTTGAAATGCTACGAATTTTTTTTGATCCTTTCTATATGGTACGAGGGAAGGTTATGAAGGAAGTCCAAGCAAAAAATTATCTCAAAATTAGATTATATGCATCTTTTTGAAATGCTAGTTTAGCTCAAAAAATCGTAGTATATTATACACAATTTCATGCTAGTTTCGGTAAAAAAATTTTATTAAATTAATGATTGTTCGAAATGCTACTAAACTTTTCAGATCCTTTCTATATGGTACGAGGGAATGTTGTGATGGAAGTCCAACCAAAAAATTATTTCAAAATTAGATTCTATGAAACTTTTTGAACTTCTAGTTTAGGTCAATAAATCGTAGTATATTATACACAAATTTATACTATTTTCGGTCAAATAATAAAATTAAATCGAGGATTGTTCGAAATGATACGATACTTTCAGGTCCTTTCTATATGTTACGAGGGAATGTTATGATGGAAGTCCATGCAAAAAATTATCTCTAAATTATATTCTATGAATCTTTTTGAAATACTAGTTTCGGTCAAAAATTTTAGTATATTATACACAATTTTATACTAGTTTTGGTTAAAAGTCAAATTAAATTGAGGATTGTTCGATATGCTACGAAACTTTTCAAATCCTTTTTGTATGGTACGAGGGAAGGTTATGATGGAAGTCCAAGCAAAAAAATATCTCTAAATTAGATTCTAGGAATCTTTTTGAAATGCTAGTTTATGTCAAAAAATCGTAGTATATTATACACAATTTTATTATAGTTTCGGTCAAAAAATCAAATTAAGTCGAGGATTGTTCGAAATGCTACGAAGCTATTCAGATCCTATTTATTTGTTACTAGGCAATGTTATGATGGAAGTCCATGCAAAACATTGTCTTAAAATAAGATGCTATGAATCGTTTTGAAATACTTGTTTCGCTCAAAAATCGTAGTATATTATACACAATTTTATACTAGTTTCGGTCAAAAATTAAAAATAAATCGAGGATTGTTTGAAATGCTACGAATTTTTTTTTGATCCTTTCTATATGGTACGAGGGAAGGTTATGAAGGAAGTCCAACCAAAAAAATTATCTCAAAATTAGATTATATGCATCTTTTTGAAATGCTAGTTTAGCTCAAAAAATCGTAGTATATTATACACAATTTCATACTAGTTTCGGTCAAAAAATTATATTAAATTAATGATTGTTCGAAATGCTACTAAACTTTTCAGATCCTTTCTATATGGTACGAGGGAATGTTGTGATGGAATTCCAACCAAAAAATTATTTCAAAATTAGATTCTATGAAACTTTTTGAACTTCTAGTTTAGGTCAATAAATCGTAGTATATTATACACAAATTTATACTATTTTCGGTCAAATAATCAAATTAAATCGAGGATTGTTCGAAATGATACGAAACTTTCAGGTCCTTTCTATATGTTACGAGGGAATGTTATGATGGAAGTCCATGCAAAAAATTATCTCAAAATTAGATTAAATGAATCTTTTTGAAATACTAGTTTCGGTCAAAAATTGTAGTATATTATACACAATTTTATACTAGTTTTGGTCAAAAGTCAAATTAAATTGAGGATTGTTCGATATGCTACGAAACTTTTCAAATCCTTTCTGTATGGTACGAGGGAAGGTTATGATGGAAGTCCAAGCAAAAAAATATCTCAAAATTAGATTCTAGGAAACTTTTTGAAATGCTAGTTTATGTCAAAAAATCGTAGTATATTATACACAATTTTATTATAGTTTCGGTCAAAAAATCAAATTAAATCGAGGATTGTTCGAAATGCTACGAAGCTATTCAGATCCTATTTATATGTTACTAGGCAATGTTATGATGGAAGTCCATGCAAAACATTGTCTTAAAATAAGATGCTATGAATCGTTTTGAAATACTAGTTTCGCTCAAAAATCGTAGTATATTATACACAATTTTATACTAGTTTCGGTCAAAAATTAAAAATAAATCGAGGATTGTTTGAAATGCTACGAATTTTTTTTGATCCTTTCTATATGGTACGAGGGAAGGTTATGAAGGAAGTCCAAGCAAAAAATTATCTCAAAATTAGATTATATGCATCTTTTTGAAATGCTAGTTTAGCTCAAAAAATCGTAGTATATTATACACAATTTCATACTAGTTTTGGTCAAAAAAATTTATTAAATTAATGATTGTTCGAAATGCTACTAAACTTTTCAGATCCTTTCTATATGGTACGAGGGAATGTTGTGATGGAAGTCCAACCAAAAAATTATTTCAAAATTAGATTCTATGAAACTTTTTGAACTTCTAGTTTAGGTCAATAAATCGTAGTATATTATACACAAATTTATACTATTTTCGGTCAAATAATAAAATTAAATCGAGGATTGTTCGAAATGATACGATACTTTCAGGTCCTTTCTATATGTTACGAGGGAATGTTATGATGGAAGTCCATGCAAAAAATTATCTCTAAATTATATTCTATGAATCTTTTTGAAATACTAGTTTCGGTCAAAAATTTTAGTATATTATACACAATTTTATACTAGTTTTGGTTAAAAGTCAAATTAAATTGAGGATTGTTCGATATGCTACGAAACTTTTCAAATCCTTTTTGTATGGTACGAGGGAAGGTTATGATGGAAGTCCAAGCAAAAAAATATCTCTAAATTAGATTCTAGGAATCTTTTTGAAATGCTAGTTTATGTCAAAAAATCGTAGTATATTATACACAATTTTATTATAGTTTCGGTCAAAAAATCAAATTAAGTCGAGGATTGTTCGAAATGCTACGAAGCTATTCAGATCCTATTTATTTGTTACTAGGCAATGTTATGATGGAAGTCCATGCAAAACATTGTCTTAAAATAAGATGCTATGAATCGTTTTGAAATACTTGTTTCGCTCAAAAATCGTAGTATATTATACACAATTTTATACTAGTTTCGGTCAAAAATTAAAAATAAATCGAGGATTGTTTGAAATGCTACGAATTTTTTTTTGATCCTTTCTATATGGTACGAGGGAAGGTTATGAAGGAAGTCCAACCAAAAAAATTATCTCAAAATTAGATTATATGCATCTTTTTGAAATGCTAGTTTAGCTCAAAAAATCGTAGTATATTATACACAATTTCATACTAGTTTCGGTCAAAAAATTATATTAAATTAATGATTGTTCGAAATGCTACTAAACTTTTCAGATCCTTTCTATATGGTACGAGGGAATGTTGTGATGGAATTCCAACCAAAAAATTATTTCAAAATTAGATTCTATGAAACTTTTTGAACTTCTAGTTTAGGTCAATAAATCGTAGTATATTATACACAAATTTATACTATTTTCGGTCAAATAATCAAATTAAATCGAGGATTGTTCGAAATGATACGAAACTTTCAGGTCCTTTCTATATGTTACGAGGGAATGTTATGATGGAAGTCCATGCAAAAAATTATCTCAAAATTAGATTAAATGAATCTTTTTGAAATACTAGTTTCGGTCAAAAATTGTAGTATATTATACACAATTTTATACTAGTTTTGGTCAAAAGTCAAATTAAATTGAGGATTGTTCGATATGCTACGAAACTTTTCAAATCCTTTCTGTATGGTACGAGGGAAGGTTATGATGGAAGTCCAAGCAAAAAAATATCTCAAAATTAGATTCTAGGAAACTTTTTGAAATGCTAGTTTATGTCAAAAAATCGTAGTATATTATACACAATTTTATTATAGTTTCGGTCAAAAAATCAAATTAAATCGAGGATTGTTCGAAATGCTACGAAGCTATTCAGATCCTATTTATATGTTACTAGGCAATGTTATGATGGAAGTCCATGCAAAACATTGTCTTAAAATAAGATGCTATGAATCGTTTTGAAATACTAGTTTCGCTCAAAAATCGTAGTATATTATACACAATTTTATACTAGTTTCGGTCAAAAATTAAAAATAAATCGAGGATTGTTTGAAATGCTACGAATTTTTTTTGATCCTTTCTATATGGTACGAGGGAAGGTTATGAAGGAAGTCCAAGCAAAAAATTATCTCAAAATTAGATTATATGCATCTTTTTGAAATGCTAGTTTAGCTCAAAAAATCGTAGTATATTATACACAATTTCATACTAGTTTTGGTCAAAAAAATTTATTAAATTAATGATTGTTCGAAATGCTACTAAACTTTTCAGATCCTTTCTATATGGTACGAGGGAATGTTGTGATGGAAGTCCAACCAAAAAATTATTTCAAAATTAGATTCTATGAAACTTTTTGAACTTCTAGTTTAGGTCAATAAATCGTAGTATATTATACACAAATTTATACTATTTTCGGTCAAATAATAAAATTAAATCGAGGATTGTTCGAAATGATACTATACTTTCAGGTCCTTTCTATATGTTACGAGGGAATGTTATGATGGAAGTCCATGCAAAAAATTATCTGTAAATTATATTCTATGAATCTTTTTGAAATACTAGTTTCGGTCAAAAATTTTAGTATATTATACACAATTTTATAATAGTTTTGGTTAAAAGTCAAATTAAATTGAGGATTGTTCGATATGCTACGAAACTTTTCAAATCCTTTTTGTATGGTACGAGGGAAGGTTATGATGGAAGTCCAAGCAAAAAAATATCTCTTAATTAGATTCTAGGAATCTTTTTGAAATGCTAGTTTATGTCAAAAAATCGTAGTATATTATACACAATTTTATTATAGTTTCGGTCAAAAAATCAAATTAAGTCGAGGATTGTTCGAAATGCTACGAAGCTATTCAGATCCTATTTATTTGTTACTAGGCAATGTTATGATGGAAGTTCATGCAAAACATTGTCTTAAAATAAGATGCTATGAATCGTTTTGAAATACTTGTTTCGCTCAAAAATCGTAGTATATTATACACAATTTTATACTAGTTTCGGTCAAAAATTAAAAATAAATCGAGGATTGTTTGAAATGCTACGAATTTTTTTTTGATCCTTTCTATATGGTACGAGGGAAGGTTATGAAGGAAGTCCAACCAAAAAAATTATCTCAAAATTAGATTAAATGCATCTTTTTGAAATGCTAGTTTAGCTCAAAAAATCGTAGTATATTATACACAATTTCATACTAGTTTCGGTCAAAAAATTATATTAAATTAATGATTGTTCGAAATGCTACTAAACTTTTCAGATCCTTTCTATATGGTACAAGGGAATGTTGTGATGGAATTCCAACCAAAAAATTATTTCAAAATTAGATTCTATGAAACTTTTTGAACTTCTAGTTTAGGTCAATAAATCGTAGTATATTATACACAAATTTATACTATTTTCGGTCAAATAATCAAATTAAATCGAGGATTGTTCGAAATGATACGAAACTTTCAGGTCCTTTCTATATGTTACGAGGGAATGTTATGATGGAAGTCCATGCAAAAAATTATCTCAAAATTAGATTAAATGAATCTTTTTGAAATACTAGTTTCGGTCAAAAATTGTAGTATATTATACACAATTTTATACTAGTTTTGGTCAAAAGTCAAATTAAATTGAGGATTGTTCGATATGCTACGAAACTTTTCAAATCCTTTCTGTATGGTACGAGGGAAGGTTATGATGGAAGTCCAAGCAAAAAAATATCTCAAAATTAGATTCTAGGAAACTTTTTGAAATGCTAGTTTATGTCAAAAAATCGTAGTATATTATACACAATTTTATTATAGTTTCGGTCAAAAAATCAAATTAAATCGAGGATTGTTCGAAATGCTACGAAGCTATTCAGATCCTATTTATATGTTACTAGGCAATGTTATGATGGAAGTCCATGCAAAACATTGTCTTAAAATAAGATGCTATGAATCGTTTTGAAATACTAGTTTCGCTCAAAAATCGTAGTATATTATACACAATTTTATACTAGTTTCGGTCAAAAATTAAAAATAAATCGAGGATTGTTTGAAATGCTACGAATTTTTTTTGATCCTTTCTATATGGAACGAGGGAAGGTTATGAAGGAAGTCCAAGCAAAAAATTATCTCAAAATTAGATTATATGCATCTTTTTGAAATGCTAGTTTAGCTCAAAAAATCGTAGTATATTATACACAATTTCATACTAGTTTCGGTCAAAAAATTATATTAAATTAATGATTGTTCGAAATGCTACTAAACTTTTCAGATCCTTTCTATATGGTACGAGGGAATGTTGTGATGGAAGTCCAACCAAGAAATTATTTCAAAATTAGATTCTATGAAACTTTTTGAACTTCTAGGTTAGGTCAATAAATCGTAGTATATTATACACAAATTTATACTATTTTCGGTCAAATAATCAAATTAAATCGAGGATTGTTCGAAATGATACGAAACATTCAGGTCCTTTCTACATGTTACGAGGGAATGTTATGATGGAAGTCCATGCAAAAAATTATCTCAAAATTATATTCTATGAATCTTTTTGAAATACTAGTTTCGGTCAAAAAATTTAGTATATTATACACAATTTTATACTAGTTTTGGTCAAAGGTCAAATTAAATTGAGGATTGTTCGATATGCTACGAAACTTTTCAAATCCTTTCTGTATGGTACGAGGGAAGGTTATGATGGAAGTCCAAGCAAAAAATTATCTCAAAATTAGATTCTAGGAAACTTTTTGAAATGCTAGTTTATGTCAAAAAATCGTAGTATATTATACACAATTTTATTATAGTTTCGGTCAAAAAATCAAATTAAATCGAGGATTGTTCGAAATGCTACGAAGCTATTCAGATCCTATTTATATGTTACTAGGCAATGTTATGATGGAAGTCCATGCAAAACATTGTCTTAAAATAAGATGCTATGAATCGTTTTGAAATACTAGTTTCACTCAAAAATCGTAATATATTATACACAATTTTATACTAGTTTCGGTCAACAATTAAAAATAAATCGAGGATTGTTTGAAATGCTACGAATTTTTTTTGATCCTTTCTATATGGAACGAGGGAAGGTTATGAAGGAAGTCCAAGCAAAAAATTATCTCAAAATTAGATTATATGCATCTTTTTGAAATGCTAGTTTAGCTCAAAAAATCGTAGTATATTATACACAATTTCATACTAGTTTCGGTCAAAAAATTATATTAAATTAATGATTGTTCGAAATGCTACTAAACTTTTCAGATCCTTTCTATATGGTACGAGGGAATGTTGTGATGGAAGTCCAACCAAGAAATTATTTCAAAATTAGATTCTATGAAACTTTTTGAACTTCTAGGTTAGGTCAATAAATCGTAGTATATTATACACAAATTTATACTATTTTCGGTCAAATAATAAAATTAAATCGAGGATTGTTCGAAATGATACGATACTTTCAGGTCCTTTCTATATGTTACGAGGGAATGTTATGATGGAAGTCCATGCAAAAAATTATCTCTAAATTATATTCTATGAATCTTTTTGAAATACTAGTTTCGGTCAAAAATTTTAGTATATTATACACAATTTTATACTAGTTTTGGTTAAAAGTCAAATTAAATTGAGGATTGTTCGATATGCTACGAAACTTTTCAAATCCTTTTTGTATGGTACGAGGGAAGGTTATGATGGAAGTCCAAGCAAAAAAATATCTCTAAATTAGATTCTAGGAAACTTTTTGAAATGCTAGTTTATGTCAAAAAATCGTAGTATATTATACACAATTTTATTATAGTTTCGGTCAAAAAATCAAATTAAGTCGAGGATTGTTCGAAATGCTACGAAGCTATTCAGATCCTATTTATTTGTTACTAGGCAATGTTATGATGGAAGTCCATGCAAAACATTGTCTTAAAATAAGATGCTATGAATCGTTTTGAAATACTTGTTTCGCTCAAAAATCGTAGTATATTATACACAATTTTATACTAGTTTCGGTCAAAAATTAAAAATAAATCGAGGATTGTTTGAAATGCTACGAATTTTTTTTTGATCCTTTCTATATGGTACGAGGGAAGGTTATGAAGGAAGTCCAAGCAAAAAAATATCTCAAAATTAGATTATATGCATCTTTTTGAAATGCTAGTTTAGCTCAAAAAATCGTAGTATATTATACACAATTTCATGCTAGTTTCGGTAAAAAAATTATATTAAATTAATGATTGTTCGAAATGCTACTAAACTTTTCAGATCCTTTCTATATGGTACGAGGAAATGTTGTGATGGAAGTCCAACCAAAAAATTATTTCAAAATTAGATTCTACGAAACTTTTTGAACTTCTAGTTTAGGTCAATAAATCGTAGTATATTATACACAAATTTATACTATTTTCGGTCAAATAATCAAATTAAATCGAGGATTGTTCGAAATGATACGAAACTTTCAGGTCCTTTCTACATGTTACGAGGGAATGTTATGATGGAAGTCCATGCAAAAAATTATCTCAAAATTATATTCTATGAATCTTTTTGAAATACTAGTTTCGGTCAAAAAATTTAGTATAGTATACACAATTTTATACTAGTTTTGGTCAAAAGTCAAATTAAATTGAGGATTGTTCGATATGCTACGAAACTTTTCAAATCCTTTCTGTATGGTACGAGGGAAGGTTATGATGGAAGTCCAAGCAAAAAAATATCTCAAAATTAGATTCTAGGAAACTTTTTGAAATGCTAGTTTATGTCAAAAAATCGTAGTATATTATACACAATTTTATTATAGTTTCGGTCAAAAAATCAAATTAAATCGAGGATTGTTCGAAATGCTACGAAGCTATTCAGATCCTATTTATATGTTACTAGGCAATGTTATGATGGAAGTCCATGCAAAACATTGTCTTAAAATAAGATGCTATGAATCGTTTTGAAATACTAGTTTCGCTCAAAAATCGTAGTATATTATACACAATTTTATACTAGTTTCGGTCAAAAATCGTAGTATATTATACACTATTTTATACTAGTTTCGGTCAAAAATTAAAAATAAATCGAGGATTGTTTGAAATGCTACGAATTTTTTTTGATCCTTTCTATATGGAACGAGGGAAGGTTATGAAGGAAGTCCAAGCAAAAAATTATCTCAAAATTAGATTATATGCATCTTTTTGAAATGCTAGTTTAGCTCAAAAAATCGTAGTATATTATACACAATTTCATACTAGTTTCGGTCAAAAAATTATATTAAATTAATGATTGTTCGAAATGCTACTAAACTTTTCAGATCCTTTCTATATGGTACGAGGGAATGTTGTGATGGAAGTCCAACCAAAAAATTATTTCAAAATTAGATTCTATGAAACTTTTTGAACTTCTAGTTTAGGTCAATAAATCGTAGTATATTATACACAAATTTATACTATTTTCGGTCAAATAATAAAATTAAATCGAGGATTGTTCGAAATGATACGATACTTTCAGGTCCTTTCTATATGTTACGAGGGAATGTTATGATGGAAGTCCATGCAAAAAATTATCTCTAAATTATATTCTATGAATCTTTTTGAAATACTAGTTTCGGTCAAAAATTGTAGTATATTATACACAATTTTATACTAGTTTTGGTCAAAAGTCAAATTAAATTGAGGATTGTTCGATATTCTACGAAACTTTTCAAATCCTTTCTGTATGGTACGAGGGAAGGTTATGATGGAAGTCCAAGCAAAAAAATATCTCAAAATTAGATTCTAGGAAACTTTTTGAAATGCTAGTTTAGGTCAAAAAATCGTAGTATATTATACACAATTTTATTATAGTTTCGGTCAAAAAATCAAATTAAATCGAGGATTGTTCGAAATGCTACGAAGCTATTCAGATCCTATTTATATGTTACTAGGCAATGTTATGTTGGAAGTCCATGCAAAACATTGTCTTAAAATAAGATGCTATGAATCGTTTTGAAATACTAGTTTCGCTCAAAAATCGTAGTATATTATACACAATTTTATACTAGTTTCGGTCAAAAATTAAAAATAAATCGAGGATTGTTTGAAATGCTACGAATTTTTTTTGATCCTTTCTATATGGAACGAGGGAAGGTTATGAAGGAAGTCCAAGCAAAAAATTATCTCAAAATTAGATTATATGCATCTTTTTGAAATGCTAGTTTAGCTCAAAAAATCGTAGTATATTATACACAATTTCATACTAGTTTCGGTCAAAAAATTATATTAAATTAATGATTGTTCGAAATGCTACTAAACTTTTCAGATCCTTTCTATATGGTACGAGGGAATGTTGTGATGGAAGTCCAACCAAAAAATTATTTCAAAATTAGATTCTATGAAACTTTTTGAACTTCTAGTTTAGGTCAATAAATCGTAGTATATTATACACAAATTTATACTATTTTCGGTCAAATAATAAAATTAAATCGAGGATTGTTCGAAATGATACGATACTTTCAGGTCCTTTCTATATGTTACGAGGGAATGTTATGATGGAAGTCCATGCAAAAAATTATCTCTAAATTATATTCTATGAATCTTTTTGAAATACTAGTTTCGGTCAAAAATTGTAGTATATTATACACAATTTTATACTAGTTTTGGTCAAAAGTCAAATTAAATTGAGGATTGTTCGATATTCTACGAAACTTTTCAAATCCTTTCTGTATGGTACGAGGGAAGGTTATGATGGAAGTCCAAGCAAAAAAATATCTCAAAATTAGATTCTAGGAAACTTTTTGAAATGCTAGTTTAGGTCAAAAAATCGTAGTATATTATACACAATTTTATTATAGTTTCGGTCAAAAAATCAAATTAAATCGAGGATTGTTCGAAATGCTACGAAGCTATTCAGATCCTATTTATATGTTACTAGGCAATGTTATGATGGAAGTCCATGCAAAACATTGTCTTAAAATAAGATGCTATGAATCGTTTTGAAATACTAGTTTCGCTCAAAAATCGTAGTATATTATACACAATTTTATACTAGTTTCGGTCAAAAATTAAAAATAAATCAAGGATTGTTTGAAATGCTACGAAATTTTTTTGATCCTTTCTATATGGTACGATGGAAGGTTATGAAGGAAGTCCAAGCAAAAAAATAATCTCAAAATTAGATTATATGCATCTTTATGAAATGCTAGTTTAGCTCAAAAAATCGTAGTATATTATACACAATTTCATACTAGTTTCGGTCAAAAAATTATATTAGATTAATGATTGTTCGAAATGCTACTAAACTTTTCAGATCCTTTCTAAATGGTACGAGGGAATGTTGTGATGGAAGTCCAACCAAAAAATTATTTCAAAATTAGATTCTATGAAACTTTTTGAACTTCTAGTTTAGGTCAATAAATCGTAGTATATTATACACAAATTTATACTATTTTCGGTCAAATAATCAAATTAAATCGAGGATTGTTCGAAATGATACGATACTTTCAGGTCCTTTCTATATGTTACGAGGGAATGTTATGATGGAAGTCCATGCAAAAAATTATCTCTAAATTATATTCTATGAATCTTTTTGAAATACTAGTTTCGGTCAAAAATTGTAGTATATTATACACAATTTTATACTAGTTTTGGTCAAAAGTCAAATTAAATTGAGGATTGTTCGATATTCTACGAAACTTTTCAAATCCTTTCTATATGGTACGAGGGAAGGTTATGATGGAAGTCCAAGCAAAAAAATATCTCAAAATTAGATTCTAGGAAACTTTTTGAAATGCTAGTTTATGTCAAAAAATCGTAGTATATTATACACAATTTTATTATAGTTTCGGTCAAAAAATCAAATTAAATCGAGGATTGTTCGAAATGCTACGAAGCTATTCAGATCCTATTTATATGTTACTAGGCAATGTTATGATGGAAGTCCATGTAAAACATTGTCTTAAAATAAGATGCTATGAAACGTTTTGAAATACTAGTTTCACTCAAAAATCGTAGTATATTATACACAATTTTATACTAGTTTCAGTCAAAAATTAAAAATAAACCGAGGATTGTTTGAAATGCTACGAAATTTTTTTGATCCTTTCTATATGGTACGAAGGAAGGTTATGATGGAAGTCCAAGCAAAAAAATTATCTCAAAATTAGATTATATGCATCTTTTTGAAATGCTAGTTTAGCTCAAAAAATTGTAGTATATTATACACAATTTCATACTAGTTTCGGTCAAAAAATTATATTAAATTAATGATTGTTCGAAATGCTACTAAACTTTTCAAATCCTTTCTATATGGTACGAGGGAATGTTGTGATGGAATCCCAACCAAAAAATTATTTCAAAATTAGATTCTATGAAACTTTTTGAACTTCTAGTTTAGGTCAATAAATCATAGTATATTATACACAAATTTATACTATTTTCGGTCAAAAAATCAAATTAAATCGAGGATTGTTCGAAATGCTACGAAGCTATTCAGATCCTATTTATATGTTACTAGGCAATGTTATGATGGAAGTCCATGTAAAACATTGTCTTAAAATAAGATGCTATGAAACGTTTTGAAATACTAGTTTCGCTCAAAAATCGTAGTATATTATACACAATTTTATACTAGTTTCGGTCAAAAATTAAAAATAAACCGAGGATTGTTTGAAATGCTACGAAATTTTTTTGATCCTTTCTATATGGTACGAGGGAAGGATATGATGGAAGTCCAAGCAAAAAAATTATCTCAAAATTAGATTATATGCATCTTTTTGAAATGCTAGTTTAGCTCAAAAAATTGTAGTATATTATACACAATTTCATACTAGTTTCGGTCAAAAAATTATATTAAATTAATGATTGTTCGAAATGCTACTAAACTTTTCAAATCCTTTCTATATGGTACGAGGGAATGTTGTGATGGAAGTCCAACCAAAAAATTATTTCAAAATTAGATTCTATGAAACTTTTTGAACTTCTAGTTTAGGTCAATAAATCGTAGTATATTATACACAAATTTATACTATTTTAGGTCAAATAATCAAATTAAATCGAGGATTGTTCGAAATGATACGAAACATTCAGGTCCTTTCTATATGTTACGAGGGAATGTTATGATGGAAGTCCATGCAAAAAATTATCTCAAAATTATATTCTATGAATCTTTTTGAAATACTAGTTTCGGTCAAAAATTGTAGTATATTATACACAATTTTATACTAGTTTTGGTCAAAAGTCAAATTAAATTGAGGATTGTTCGATATGCTACGAAACTTTTCAAATCCTTTCTGTATGGTACGAGGGAAGGTTATGATGGAAGTCCAAGCAAAAAAATATCTCAAAATTAGATTATAGGAAACTTTTTGAAATGCTAGTTTATGTCAAAAAATCGTAGTATATTATACACAATTTTGTTATAGTTTCGGTCAAAAAATTAAATTAAATCGAGGATTGTTCGAAATGCTACGAAGCTATTCAGATCCTATTTATATGTTACTAGGCAATGTTATGATGGAAGTCCATGCAAAACATTGTCTTAAAATAAGATGCTATGAATCGTTTTGAAATACTAGTTTCGCTCAAAAATCGTAGTATATTATACACAATTTTATACTAGTTTCGGTCAAAAATTAAAAATAAACCGAGGATTGTTTGAAATGCTACGAAATTTTTTTGATCCTTTCTATATGGTACGAGGGAAGGTTATGATGGAAGTCCAAGCAAAAAAATTATCTCAAAATTAGATTATATGCATCTTTTTGAAATGGTAGTTTAGCTCAAAAAATTTTAGTATATTATACACAATTTCGTACTAGTTTCGGTCAAAAAATTATATTAAATTAATGATTGTTCGAAAAGCTACTAAACTTTTCAGATCCTTTCTATATGGTACGAGGGAATGTTGTGATGGAAGTCCAACCAAAAAATTATTTCAAAATTAGATTCTATGAAACTTCTTGAACTTCTAGTTTAGATCAATAAATCGTAGTATATTATACACAAATTTATACTATTTTCGGTCAAATAATCAAATTAAATCGAGGATTGTTCGAAATGATACGAAACTTTCAGGTCCTTTCTATATGTTACGAGGGAATGTTATGATGGAAGTCCATGCAAAAAATTATCTCAAAATTATATTCTATGAATCTTTTTGAAATACTAGTTTCGGTAAAAAAATTGTAGTATATTATACACAATTTTATACTAGTTTTGGTCAAAAGACAAATTAAATTGTGGATTGTTCGATATGCTACGAAACTTTTCAAATCCTTTTTGTATGGTACGAGGGAAGGTTATGATGGAAGTCCAAGCAAAAAAATATCTCAAAATTAGATTCTAGGAAACTTTTTGAAATGCTAGTTTATGTCAAAAAATCGTAGTATATTATACACAATTTTATTATAGTTTCGGTCAAAAAATTAAATTAAATCGAGGATTGTTCGAAATGCTACGAAGCTATTCAGATCCTATTTATATGTTACTAGGCAATGTTATGATGGAAGTCCATGCAAAACATTGTCTTAAAATAAGATGCTATGAATCGTTTTGAAATACTAGTTTCGCTCAAAAATCGTAGTATATTATACACAATTTTATACTAGTTTCGGTCAAAAATTAAAAATAAATCGAGGATTGTTTGAAATGCTACGAATTTTTTTTGATCCTTTCTATATGGTACGAGGGAAGGTTATGAAGGAAGTCCAACCAAAAAAATTATCTCAAAATTAGATTATATGCATCTTTTTGAAATGCTAGTTTAGCTCAAAAAATCGTAGTATATTATACACAATTTCATACTAGTTTCGGTCAAAAAATTATATTAAATTAATGATTGTTCGAAATGCTACTAAACTTTTCAGATCCTTTCTATATGGTACGAGGGAATGTTGTGATGGAAGTCCAACCAAAAAATTATTTCAAAATTAGATTCTATGAAACTTTTTGAACTTCTAGTTTAGGTCAATAAATCGTAGTATATTATACACAAATTTATACTATTTTCGGTCAAATAATCAAATTAAATCGAGGATTGTTCGAAATGATACGAAACTTTCAGGTCCTTTCTATATGTTACGAGGGAATGTTATGATGGAAGTCTATGCAAAAAATTATCTCAAAATTATAATCTATGAATCTTTTTGAAATACTAGTTTCGGTCAAAAATTGTAGTATATTATACACAATTTTATACTAGTTTTGGTCAAAAGTCAAATTAAATTGAGGATTGTTCGATATGCTACGAAACTTTTCAAATCCTTTCTGTATGGTACGAGGGATGGTTATGATGGAAGTCCAAGCAAACAAATATCTCAAAATTAGATTCTAGGAAACTTTTTGAAATGCTAGTTTATGTCAAAAAATCGTAGTATATTATATACAATTTTATTATAGTTTCGGTCAAAAAATCCAATTAAATCGAGGATTGTTTGAAATGCTACGAAGCTATTCAGATCCTATTTATATGTTACTAGGCAATGTTATGATGGAAGTCCATGCAAAACATTGTCTTAAAATAAGATGCTATGAATCGTTTTGAAATACTAGTTTCGCTCAAAAATCGTAGTATATTATACACAATTTTATACTAGTTTCGGTCAAAAATTAAAAATAAATCGAGGATTGTTTGAAATGCTACGAAATTTTTTTGATCCTTTCTATATGGTACGAGTTAAGGTTATGATGGAAGTCCAATCAAAAAAATTATCTCAAAATTAGAATATATGCATCTTTTTGAAATGCTAGTTTAGCTCAAAAAATAGTAGTATATTATACACAATTTCATACTAGTTTCGGTCAAAAAATTATATTAAATTAATGATTGTTCGAAATGCTACTAAACTTTTCAGATCCTTTCTATATGGTACGAGGGAATGTTGTGATGGAAGTCCAACCAAAAAATTATTTCAAAATTAGATTCTATGAAACTTTTTGAACTTCTAGTTTAGGTCAATAAATCGTAGTATATTATACACAAATTTATACTATTTTCGGTCAAATAATCAAATTAAATCGAGGATTGTTCGAAATGATACGAAACTTTCAGGTCCTTTCTATATGTTACGAGGGAATGTTATGATGGAAGTCTATGCAAAAAATTATCTCAAAATTATAATCTATGAATCTTTTTGAAATACTAGTTTCGGTCAAAAATTGTAGTATATTATACACAATTTTATACTAGTTTTGGTCAAAAGTCAAATTAAATTGAGGATTGTTCGATATGCTACGAAACTTTTCAAATCCTTTCTGTATGGTACGAGGGATGGTTATGATGGAAGTCCAAGCAAACAAATATCTCAAAATTAGATTCTAGGAAACTTTTTGAAATGCTAGTTTATGTCAAAAAATCGTAGTATATTATATACAATTTTATTATAGTTTCGGTCAAAAAATCCAATTAAATCGAGGATTGTTTGAAATGCTACGAAGCTATTCAGATCCTATTTATATGTTACTAGGCAATGTTATGATGGAAGTCCATGCAAAACATTGTCTTAAAATAAGATGCTATGAATCGTTTTGAAATACTAGTTTCGCTCAAAAATCGTAGTATATTATACACAATTTTATACTAGTTTCGGTCAAAAATTAAAAATAAATCGAGGATTGTTTGAAATGCTACGAAATTTTTTTGATCCTTTCTATATGGTACGAGGGAAGGTTATGATGGAAGTCCAATCAAAAAAATTATCTCAAAATTAGAATATATGCATCTTTTTGAAATGCTAGTTTAGCTCAAAAAATAGTAGTATATTATACACAATTTCATACTAGTTTCGGTCAAAAAATTATATTAAATTAATGATTGTTCGAAATGCTACTAAACTTTTCAGATCCTTTCTATATGGTACGAGGGAATGTTGTGATGGAAGTCCAACCAAAAAATTATTTCAAAATTAGATTCTATGAAACTTTTTGAACTTCTAGTTTAGGTCAATAAATCGTAGTATATTATACACAAATTTATACTATTTTCGGTCAAATAATCAAATTAAATCGAGGATTGTTCGAAATGATACGAAACTTTCAGGTCCTTTCTATATGTTACGGGGGAATGTTATGATGGAAGTCCATGCAAAAAATTATCTCAAAATTAGATTATATGAATCTTTTTGAAATACTAGTTTCGGTCAAAAATTGTAGTATATTATACACAATTTTATACTAGTTTTGGTCAAAAGTCAATTAAATTGAGGATTGTTCGATATGCTACGAAACATTTCAAATCCTTTCTGTATGGTACGAGGGAAGGTTATGATGGAAGTCCAAGCAAACAAATATCTCAAAATTAGATTCTAGGAAACTTTTTGAAATGCTAGTTTATGTCAAAAAATCGTAGTATATTATACACAATTTTATTATAGTTTCGGTCAAAAAATCCGATTAAATCGAGGATTGTTCGAAATGCTACGAAGCTATTCAGATCCTATTTATATGTTACTAGGCAATGTTATGATTGAAGTCCATGCAAAACATTGTCTTAAAGTAAGATGCTATGAATCGTTTTAAAATACTAGTTTCGCTAAAAAATTGTAGTATATTATACACAATTTTATACTAGTTTCGGTCAAAAATTAAAAATAAATCGAGGATTGTTTGAAATGCTACAAAAAATTTTTGATCTTTTCTATATGGTACGAGGGAAGGTTATGATGGAAGTCCAAGCAAAAAAATTATCTCAAAATTAGATTATATGCATCTTTTTGAAATGCTAGTTTAGCTCAAAAAATTGTATTATATTATACACAATTTCATACTAGTTTCGGTCAAAAAATTATATTAAATTAATGATTGTTCAAAATGCTACTAAACTTTTCAGATCCTTTCTATATGGTACGAGGGAAGGTTATGACTGAAGTCCATGCAAATAATTATCTCAAAATTAGATTCTATGAATCTTTTTGAAATACTAGTTTCGGTCAAAAATTGTAGTATATTATACACAATTTTATACTAGTTTTGTTCAAAAGTCAAATTAAATTGAGGATTGTTCGATATGCTACGAAACTTTTCAAATCCTTTCTGTATGGTACGAGGGAAGGTTATGATGGAAGTCCAAGCAAAAAAATATCTCAAAATTAGATTCTAGGAAACTTTTTGAAATGCTAGTTTATGTCAAAAAATCGTAGTATATTATACACAATTTTATTATAGTTTCGGTCAAAAAATCAAATTAAATCTAGGATTGTTCGAAATGCTACGAAGCTATTCAGATCCGATTTATATGTTACTAGGAAATGTTATGATGGAAGTCCATGCAAAACATTGTCTAAAAATAAGATGCTATGAATCATTTTGAAATACTAGTTTCGCTCAAAAATCGTAGTATATTATACACAATTTTATACTAGTTTCGGTCAATAATTAAAAATAAATCGAGGATTGTTTGAAATGCTTCGAAATTTTTTTGATCCTTTCTATATGGTACGAGGGAAGGTTATGATGGAAGTCCAATCAAAAAAATTATCTCAAAATTAGAATATATGCATCTTTTTGAAATGCTAGTTTAGCTCAAAAAATAGTAGTATATTATACACAATTTCATACTAGTTTCGGTCAAAAAATTATATTAAATTAATGATTGTTCGAAATGCTACTAAACTTTTCAGATCCTTTCTATATGGTACGAGGGAATGTTGTGATGGAAGTCCAACCAAAAAATTATTTCCAAATTAGATTCTATGAAACTTTTTGAACTTCTAGTTTAGGTCAATAAATCGTAGTATATTATACACAAATTTATACTATTTTCGGTCAAATAATCAAATTAAATCGAGGATTGTTCGAAATGATACGAAACTTTCAGGTCTTTTCTATATGTTACGGGGGAATGTTATGATGGAAGTCCATGCAAAAAATTATCTCAAAATTAAATTATATGAATCTTTTTGAAATACTAGTTTCGGTCAAAAATTGTAGTATATTATACACAATTTTATACTAATTTTGGTCAAAAGTCAATTAAATTGAGGATTGTTCGATATGCTACGAAACTTTTCAAATCCTTTCTGTATGGTACGAGGGAAGGTTATGATGGAAGTCCAAGCAAACAAATATCTCAAAATTAGATTCTAGGAAACTTTTTGAAATGCTAGTTTATGTCAAAAAATCGTAGTATATTATACACAATTTTATTATAGTTTCGGTCAAAAAATCCGATTAAATCGAGGATTGTTCGAAATGCTACGAAGCTATTCAGATCCTATTTATATGTTACTAGGCAATGTTATGATTGAAGTCCATGCAAAACATTGTCTTAAAGTAAGATGTTATGAATCGTTTTGAAATACTAGTTTCGCTAAAAAATTGTAGTATATTATACACAATTTTATACTAGTTTCGGTCAAAAATTAAAAATAAAACGAGGATTGTTTGAAATGCTATGAAATTTTTTTGATCCTTTCTATATGGTACGAGGGAAGGTTATGATGGAAGTCCAAGCAAAAAAATTATCTCAAAATTAGATTATATGCATCTTTTTGAAATGCTAGTTTAGCTCAAAAAATTGTATTATATTATACACAATTTCATACTAGTTTCGGTCAAAAAATTATATTAAATTAATGATTGTTCAAAATGCTACTAAACTTTTCAGATCCTTTCTATATGGTACGAGGGAAGGTTATGACTGAAGTCCATGCAAATAATTATCTCAAAATTAGATTCTATGAATCTTTTTGAAATACTAGTTTCGGTCAAAAATTGTAGTATATTATACACAATTTTATACTAGTTTTGTTCAAAAGTCAAATTAAATTGAGGATTGTTCGATATGCTACGAAACTTTTCAAATCCTTTCTGTATGGTACGAGGGAAGGTTATGATGGAAGTCCAAGCAAAAAAATATCTCAAAATTAGATTCTAGGAAACTTTTTGAAATGCTAGTTTATGTCAAAAAATCGTAGTATATTATACACAATTTTATTATAGTTTCGGTCAAAAAATCAAATTAAATCGAGGATTGTTCGAAATGCTACGAAGCTATTCAGATCCGATTTATATGTTACTAGGAAATGTTATGATGGAAGTCCATGCAAAACATTGTCTTAAAATAAGATGCTATGAATCGTTTTGAAATACTAGTTTCGCTCAAAAATCGTAGTATATTATACACAATTTTATACTAGTTTCGGTCAAAAATTAAAAATAAATCGAGGATTGTTTGAAATGCTACGAATTTTTTTTGATCCTTTCTATATGGTACGAGGGAAGGTTATGAAGGAAGTCCAACCAAAAAAATTATCTCAAAATTAGATTATATGCATCTTTTTGAAATGCTAGTTTAGCTCAAAAAATCGTAGTATATTATACACAATTTCATACTAGTTTCGGTCAAAAAATTATATTAAATTAATGATTGTTCGAAATGCTACTAAACTTTTCAGATCCTTTCTATATGGTACAAGGGAATGTTGTGATGGAATTCCAACCAAAAAATTATTTCAAAATTAGATTCTATGAAACTTTTTGAACTTCTAGTTTAGGTCAATAAATCGTAGTATATTATACACAAATTTATACTATTTTCGGTCAAATAATCAAATTAAATCGAGGATTGTTCGAAATGATACGAAACTTTCAGGTCCTTTCTATATGTTACGAGGGAATGTTATGATGGAAGTCCATGCAAAAAATTATCTCAAAATTAGATTAAATGAATCTTTTTGAAATACTAGTTTCGGTCAAAAATTGTAGTATATTATACACAATTTTATACTAGTTTTGGTCAAAAGTCAAATTAAATTGAGGATTGTTCGATATGCTACGAAACTTTTCAAATCCTTTCTGTATGGTACGAGGGATGGTTATGATGGAAGTCCAAGCAAACAAATATCTCAAAATTAGATTCTAGGAAACTTTTTGAAATGCTAGTTTATGTCAAAAAATCGTAGTATATTATATACAATTTTATTATAGTTTCGGTCAAAAAATCCAATTAAATCGAGGATTGTTCGAAATGCTACGAAGCTATTCAGATCCTATTTATATGTTACTAGGCAATGTTATGATGGAAGTCCATGCAAAACATTGTCTTAAAATAAGATGCTATGAATCGTTTTGAAATACTAGTTTCGCTCAAAAATCGTAGTATATTATACACAATTTTATACTAGTTTCGGTCAAAAATTAAAAATAAATCGAGGATTGTTTGAAATGCTACGAAATTTTTTTGATCCTTTCTAATGGTACGAGGGAAGGTTATGATGGAAGTCCAATCAAAAAAATTATCTCAAAATTAGAATATATGCATCTTTTTGAAATGCTAGTTTAGCTCAAAAAATAGTAGTATATTATACACAATTTCATACTAGTTTCGGTCAAAAAATTATATTAAATTAATGATTGTTCGAAATGCTACTAAACTTTTCAGATCCTTTCTATATGGTACGAGGGAATGTTGTGATGGAAGTCCAACCAAAAAATTATTTCAAAATTAGATTCTATGAAACTTTTTGAACTTCTAGTTTAGGTCAATAAATCGTAGTATATTATACACAAATTTATACTATTTTCTGTCAAATAATCAAATTAAATCGAGGATTGTTCGAAATGATACGAAACTTTCAGGTCCTTTCTATATGTTACGGGGGAATGTTATGATGGAAGTCCATGCAAAAAATTATCTCAAAATTAGATTATATGAATCTTTTTGAAATACTAGTTTCGGTCAAAAATTGTAGTATATTATACACAATTTTATACTAGTTTTGGTCAAAAGTCAATTAAATTGAGGATTGTTCGATATGCTACGAAACTTTTCAAATCCTTTCTGTATGGTACGAGGGAAGGTTATGATGGAAGTCCAAGCAAAAAAATATCTCAAAATTAGATTCTAGGAAACTTTTTGAAATGCTAGTTTATGTCAAAAAATCGTAGTATATTATACACAATTTTATTATAGTTTCGGTCAAAAAATCCGATTAAATCGAGGATTGTTCGAAATGCTACGAAGCTATTCAGATCCTATTTATATGTTACTAGGCAATGTTATGATGGAAGTCCATGAAAAACATTGTCTTAAAGTAAGATGTTATGAATCGTTTTGAAATACTAGTTTCGCTAAAAAATTGTAGTATATTATACACAATTTTATACTAGTTTCGGTCAAAAATTAAAAATAAATCGAGGATTGTTTGAAATGCTACGAAATTTTTTTGATCCTTTTTATATGGTACGAGGGAAGGTTATGATGGAAGTCCAAGCAAAAAAATTATCTCAAAATTAGATTATATGCATCTTTTTGAAATGCTAGTTTAGCTCAAAAAATCGTAGTATATAATACACAATTTCATACTAGTTTCGGTCAAAAAATTATATTAAATTAATGATTGTTCGAAATGCTACTAAATTTTTCAGATCCTTTCTATATGGTACGAGGGAATCTTGTGATGGAAGTCCAACCAAAAAATTATTTCAAAATTAGTTTCTATGAAACTTTTTGAACTTCTAGTTTAGGTCAATAAATCGTAGTATATTATACACAAATTTATACTATTTTCGGTCAAATAATCAAATTAAATCGAGGATTGTTCGAAATGATACGAAACTTTTAGGTCCTTTCTATATGTTATGGGGGAATGTTATGATGGAAGTCCATGCAAAAAATTATCTAAAAATTAGATTATATGAATCTTTTTGAAATACTAGTTTCGGTCAAAAATTGTAGTATATTTATACACAATTTTATACTAGTTTTGGTCAAAAGTCGAATTAAATTGAGGATTGTTCGATATGTTATGAAACTTTTGAAATCCTTTCTGTATGGTACGAGGGAAGGTTATGATGGAAGTCCAAGCAAACAAATGTCTCAAAATTAGATTCTAGGAAACTTTTTGAAATGCTAGTTTATGTCAAAAAATCGTAGTATATTATACACAATTTTATTATAGTTTCGGTCAAAAAATCAAATTAAATCGAGGATTGTTCGAAATGCTACGAAGCTATTCAGATCCTATTTATATGTTACTAGGCAATGTTATGATGGAAGTCCATGCAAAACATTGTCTTAAAATAAGATGCTATGAATCGTTTTGAAATACTAGTTTCGCTCAAAAAACGTAGTATATTATACACAATTTTATACTAGTTTCGGTCAAAAATTAAAAATAAATCGAGGATTGTTTGAAATGCTACGAAGTTTTTTTGATCCTTTCTATATGGTACGAGGGAAGGTTATGATGGAAGTCCAAGCAAAAAAATTATCTCAAAATTAGATTATATGCATCTTTTTGAAATGCTAGTTTAGCTCAAAAAATTGTATTATATTATACACAATTTCATACTAGTTTCGGTCAAAAAATTATATTAAATTAATGATTGTTCAAAATGCTACTAAACTTTTCAGATCCTTTCTATATGGTACGAGGGAAGGTTATGACTGAAGTCCATGCAAATAATTATCTCAAAATTAGATTCTATGAATCTTTTTGAAATACTAGTTTCGGTCAAAAATTGTAGTATATTATACACAATTTTATACTAGTTTTGTTCAAAAGTCAAATTAAATTGAGGATTGTTCGATATGCTACGAAACTTTTCAAATCCTTTCTGTATGGTACGAGGGAAGGTTATGATGGAAGTCCAAGCAAAAAAATATCTCAAAATTAGATTCTAGGAAACTTTTTGAAATGCTAGTTTATGTCAAAAAATCGTAGTATATTATACACAATTTTATTATAGTTTCGGTCAAAAAATCAAATTAAATCGAGGATTGTTCGAAATGCTACGAAGCTATTCAGATCCGATTTATATGTTACTAGGAAATGTTATGATGGAAGTCCATGCAAAACATTGTCTTAAAATAAGATGATATGAATCGTTTTGAAATACTAGTTTCGCTAAAAAATCGTAGTATATTATACACAATTTTATACTAGTTTCGGTCAAAAATTAAAAATAAATCGAGGATTGTTTGAAATGCTACGAATTTTTTTTGATCCTTTCTATATGGTACGAGGGAAGGTTATGAAGGAAGTCCAACCAAAAAAATTATCTCAAAATTAGATTATATGCATCTTTTTGAAATGCTAGTTTAGCTCAAAAAATCGTAGTATATTATACACAATTTCATACTAGTTTCGGTCAAAAAATTATATTAAATTAATGATTGTTCGAAATGCTACTAAACTTTTCAGATCCTTTCTATATGGTACAAGGGAATGTTGTGATGGAAGTCCAACCAAAAAATTATTTCAAAATTAGATTCTATGAAACTTTTTGAACTTCTAGTTTAGGTCAATAAATCGTAGTATATTATACACAAATTTATACTATTTTCGGTCAAATAATCAAATTAAATCGAGGATTGTTCGAAATGATACGAAACTTTCAGGTCCTTTCTATATGTTACGAGGGAATGTTATGATGGAAGTCCATGCAAAAAATTATCTCAAAATTAGATTAAATGAATCTTTTTGAAATACTAGTTTCGGTCAAAAATTGTAGTATATTATACACAATTTTATACTAGTTTTGGTCAAAAGTCAAATTAAATTGAGGATTGTTCGATATGCTATGAAACTTTTGAAATCCTTTCTGTATGGTATGAGGGAAGGTTATGATGGAAGTCCAAGCAAACAAATGTCTCAAAATTAGATTCTAGGAAACTTTTTGAAATGCTAGTTTATGTCAAAAAATCGTAGTATATTATACACAATTTTATTATAGTTTCGGTCAAAAAATCAAATTAAATCGAGGATTGTTCGAAATGCTACGAAGCTATTCAGATCCTATTTATATGTTACTAGGCAATGTTATGATGGAAGTCCATGCAAAACATTGTCTTAAAATAAGATGCTATGAATCGTTTTGAAATACTAGTTTCGCTCAAAAAACGTAGTATATTATACACAATTTTATACTAGTTTCGGTCAAAAATTAAAAATAAATCGAGGATTGTTTGAAATGCTACGAAGTTTTTTTGATCCTTTCTATATGGTACGAGGGAAGGTTATGATGGAAGTCCAAGCAAAAAAATTATCTCAAAATTAGATTATATGCATCTTTTTGAAATGCTAGTTTAGCTCAAAAAATTGTATTATATTATACACAATTTCATACTAGTTTCTGTCAAAAAATTATATTAAATTAATGATTGTTCAAAATGCTACTAAACTTTTCAGATCCTTTCTATATGGTACGAGGGAAGGTTATGACTGAAGTCCATGCAAATAATTATCTCAAAATTAGATTCTATGAATCTTTTTGAAATACTAGTTTCGGTCAAAAATTGTAGTATATTATACACAATTTTATACTAGTTTTGTTCAAAAGTCAAATTAAATTGAGGATTGTTCGATATGCTACGAAACTTTTCAAATCCTTTCTGTATGGTACGAGGGAAGGTTATGATGGAAGTCCAAGCAAAAAAATATCTCAAAATTAGATTCTAGGAAACTTTTTGAAATGCTAGTTTATGTCAAAAAATCGTAGTATATTATACACAATTTTATTATAGTTTCGGTCAAAAAATCAAATTAAATCGAGGATTGTTCGAAATGCTACGAAGCTATTCAGATCCGATTTATATGTTACTAGGAAATGTTATGATGGAAGTGCATGCAAAACATTGTCTTAAAATAAGATGCTATGAATCGTTTTGAAATACTAGTTTCGCTCAAAAATCGTAGTATATTATACACAATTTTATACTAGTTTAGGTCAAAAATTAAAAATAAATCGAGGATTGTTTGAAATGCTACGAATTTTTTTTTGATCCTTTCTATATGATACGAGGGAAGGTTATGAAGGAAGTCCAACCAAAAAAATTATCTCAAAATTAGATTATATGCATCTTTTTGAAATGCTAGTTTAGCTCAAAAAATCGTAGTATATTATACACAATTTAATATTAGTTTCGGTCAAAAAATTATATTAAATTAATGATTGTTCGAAATGCTACTAAACTTTTCAGATCCTTTCTATATGGTACAAGGGAATGTTGTGATGGAAGTCCAACCAAAAAATTATTTCAAAATTAGATTCTATGAAACTTTTTGAACTTCTAGTTTAGGTCAATAAATCGTAGTATATTATACACAAATTTATACTATTTTCGGTCAAATAATCAAATTAAATCGAGGATTGTTCGAAATGATACGAAACTTTCAGGTCCTTTCTATATGTTACGAGGGAATGTTATGATGGAAGTCCATGCAAAAAATTATCTCAAAATTAGATTAAATGAATCTTTTTGAAATACTAGTTTCGGTCAAAAATTGTAGTATATTATACACAATTTTATACTAGTTTTGGTCAAAAGTCAAATTAAATTGAGGATTGTTCGATATGCTACGAAACTTTTCAAATCCTTTCTGTATGGTACGAGGGATGGTTATGATGGAAGTCCAAGCAAACAAATATCTCAAAATTAGATTCTAGGAAACTTTTTGAAATGCTAGTTTATGTCAAAAAATCGTAGTATATTATATACAATTTTATTATAGTTTCGGTCAAAAAATCCAATTAAATCGAGGATTGTTCGAAATGCTACGAAGCTATTCAGATCCTATTTATATGTTACTAGGCAATGTTATGATGGAAGTCCATGCAAAACATTGTCTTAAAGTAAGATGCTATGAATCGTTTTGAAATACTAGTTTCGCTAAAAAATTGTAGTATATTATACACAATTTTATACTAGTTTCGGTCAAAAATTAAAAATAAATCGAGGATTGTTTGAAATGCTATGAAATTTTTTTGATCCTTTTTATATGGTACGAGGGAAGGTTATGATGGAAGTCCAAGCAAAAAAATTATCTCAAAATTAGATTATATGCATCTTTTTGAAATGCTAGTTTAGCTCAAAAAATCGTAGTATATAATACACAATTTCATACTAGTTTCGGTCAAAAAATTATATTAAATTAATGATTGTTCGAAATGCTACTAAATTTTTCAGATCCTTTCTATATGGTACGAGGGAATCTTGTGATGGAAGTCCAACCAAAAAATTATTTCAAAATTAGTTTCTATGAAACTTTTTTAACTTCTAGTTTAGGTCAATAAATCGTAGTATATTATACACAAATTTATACTATTTTCGGTCAAATAATCAAATTAAATCGAGGATTGTTCGAAATGATACGAAACTTTCAGGTCCTTTCTATATGTTACGGGGGAATGTTATGATGGAAGTCCATGCAAAAAATTATCTAAAAATTAGATTATATGAATCTTTTTGAAATACTAGTTTCGGTCAAAAAATGTAGTATATTATACACAATTTTATACTAGTTTTGGTCAAAAGTCAAATTAAATTGAGGATTGTTCGATATGCTATGAAACTTTTGAAATCCTTTCTGTATGGTACGAGGGAAGGTTATGATGGAAGTCCAAGCAAACAAATGTCTCAAAATTAGATTCTAGGAAACTTTTTGAAATGCTAGTTTATGTCAAAAAATCGTAGTATATTATACACAATTTTATTATAGTTTCGGTCAAAAAATCAAATTAAATCGAGGATTGTTCGAAATGCTACGAAGCTATTCAGATCCTATTTATATGTTACTAGGCAATGTTATGATGGAAGTCCATGCAAAACATTGTCTTAAAATAAGATGCTATGAATCGTTTTGAAATACTAGTTTCGCTCAAAAAACGTAGTATATTATACACAATTTTATACTAGTTTCGGTCAAAAATTAAAAATAAATCGAGGATTGTTTGAAATGCTACGAAGTTTTTTTGATCCTTTCTATATGGTACGAGGGAAGGTTATGATGGAAGTCCAAGCAAAAAAATTATCTCAAAATTATATTATATGCATCTTTTTGAAATGCTAGTTTAGCTCAAAAAATTGTATTATATTATACACAATTTCATACTAGTTTCGGTCAAAAAATTATATTAAATTAATGATTGTTCAAAATGCTACTAAACTTTTCAGATCCTTTCTATATGGTACGAGGGAAGGTTATGACTGAAGTCCAAGCAAAAAATTATCTCAAAATTAGATTCTATGAATCTTTTTGAAATACTAGTTTCGGTCAAAAATAGTAGTATATTATACAAAATTTTATACTAGTTTTGGTCAAAAGTCAAATTAAATTGAGGATTGTTCGATATGCTACGAAACTTTTCAAATCCTTTCTGTATGGTACGAGGGAAGGTTATGATGGAAGTCCAAGCAAAAAAATATCTCAAAATTAGATTCTAGGAAACTTTTTGAAATGCTAGTTTTTTTTAAAAAATCGTAGTATATTATACATAATTTTATACTAGTTTCGGTCAAAAATTAAAAATAAATCGAGGATTTTTTGAAATGCTACGAAATTTTTTTGATCCTTTTTATATGGTACGAGGGAAGGTTATGATGGGAGTCCAAGCAAAAATTTTATCTCAAAATTAGATTATATGCATCTTTTTGAAATGCTAGTTTAGCTCAAAAAATCGTAGTATATTATACACAATTTCATACTAGTTTCGGTCAAAAAATTATATTAAATTAATGATTGTTCGAAATGCTACTAAACTTTTCAAATCCTTTCTATATGGTACGACGGAATCTTGTGATGGAAGTCCAACCAAAAAATTATTTCAAAATTAGTTTCTATGAAACTTTTTGAACTTCTAGTTTAGGTCAATAAATCGTAGTATATTATACACAAATTTATACTATTTTCGGTCAAATAATCAAATTAAATCGAGGATTGTTCGAAATGATACGAAACTTTCAGGTCCTTTCTATATGTTACGGGGGAATGTTATGATGGAAGTCCATGCAAAAAATTATCTAAAAATTAGATTATATGAATCTTTTTGAAATACTAGTTTTGGTCAAAAATTGTAGTATATTATATACAATTTTATACTAGTTTTGGTCAAAAGTCAAATTAAATTGAGGATTGTTCGATATGCTATGAAACTTTTGAAATCCTTTCTGTATGGTACGAGGGAAGGTTATGATGGAAGTCCAAGCAAACAAATGTCTCAAAATTAAATTCTAGGAAACTTTTTGAAATGCTAGTTTATGTCAAAAAATCGTAGTATATTATACACAATTTTATTATAGTTTCGGTCAAAAAATTAAATTAAATCGAGGATTGTTCAAAATGCTACGAAGCTATTCAGATCCTATTTATATGTTACTAGGCAGTGTTATGATGGAAGTCCATGCAAAACATTGTCTTAAAATAAGATGTTATGAATCGTTTTGAAATACTAGTTTCGCTCAAAAAACGTAGTATATTATACACAATTTTATACTAGTTTCGGTCAAAAATTAAAAATAAATCGAGGATTGTTTGAAATGCTACGAAATTTTTTTGATCCTTTCTATATGGTACGAGGGAAGGTTATGATGGAAGTCCAAGCAAAAAAATTATCTCAAAATTAGATTATATGCATCTTTTTGAAATGCTAGTTTAGCTCAAAAAATTGTATTATATTATACACAATTTCATACTAGTTTCGGTCAAAAAATTATATTAAATTAATGATTGTTCAAAATGCTACTAAACTTTTCAGATCCTTTCTATATGGTACGAGGGAAGGTTATGATGGAAGTCCATGCAAAAAATTATCTCAAAATTAGATTCTATGAATCTTTTTGAAATACTAGTTTCGGTCAAAAATTGTAGTATATTATACACAATTTTATACTAGTTTTGTTCAAAAGTCAAATTAAATTGAGGATTGTTCGATATGCTACGAAACTTTTCAAATCCTTTTTGTATGGTACGAGGGAAGGTTATGATGGAAGTCCAAGCAAAAAAATATCTCAAAATTAGGTTCTAGGAAACTTTTTGAAATGCTAGTTTATGTCAAAAAATCGTAGTATATTATACACAATTTAATTATAGTTTCGGTCAAAAAATCAAATTAAATCGAGGATTGTTCGAAATGCTACGAAACTTTCAGGTCCTTTCTATATGTTACGAGGGAATGTTATGATGGAAGTCCATGCAAAAAATTATCTCAAAATTAGATTCTATGAATCTTTTTGAAATACTAGTTTCGGTCAAAAATTGTAGTATATTATACAAACTTTTATACTAGTTTTGGTCAAAAGTCAAATTAAATTGAGGATTGTTCGATATGCTACGAAACTTTTCAAATCCTTTCTGTATGGTACGAGGGAAGGTTATGATGGAAGTCCAAGCAAAAAAATATCTCAAAATTAGATTCTAGGAAACTTTTTGAAATGCTAGTTTATGTCAAAAAATCGTAGTATATTATACACAATTTTATTATAGTTTCAGTCAAAAAATCAAATTAAATCGAGGATTGTTCGAAATGCTACGAAACTTTCAGGTCCTTTCTATATGTTACGAGGGAATGTTATGATGGAAGTCCATGCAAAAAATTATCTCAAAATTCGATTCTATGAATCTTTTTGAAATACTAGTTTCGGTCAAAATTTGTAGTATATTATACACAATTTTATACTAGTTTTGGTCAAAAGTCAAATTAAATTGAGGATTGTTCGATATGCTACGAAACTTTTCAAATCCTTTCTGTATGGTACGAGGGAAGGTTATGATGGAAGTCCAAGCAAAAAAATATCTCAAAATTAGATTCTAGGAAACTTTTTGAAATGCTAGTTTATGTCAAAAAATCGTAGTATATTATACACAATTTTATTATAGTTTCAGTCAAAAAATCAAATTAAATCGAGGATTGTTCGAAATGCTACGAAACTTTCAGGTCCTTTCTATATGTTACGAGGGAATGTTATGATGGAAGTCCATGCAAAAAATTATCTCAAAATTCGATTCTATGAATCTTTTTGAAATACTAGTTTCGGTCAAAAATTGTAGTATATTATACACAATTTTATACTAGTTTTGGTCAAAAGTCAAATTAAATTGAGGATTGTTCGATATGCTACGAAACTTTTCAAATCCTTTCTGTATGGTACGAGGGAAGGTTATGATGGAAGTCCAAGCAAAAAAATATCTCAAAATTAGATTCTAGGAAACTTTTTGAAATGCTAGTTTATGTCAAAAAATCGTAGTATATTATACACAATTTTATTATAGTTTCGGTCAAAAAATCAAATTCAATTGAGGATTATTCGAAATGCTACGAAACTTTCAGGTCCTTTCTATTTGTTACGAGGGAATGTTATGATGGAAGTCCATGCAAAAAATTATCTCAAAATTAGATTCTATGAATCTTTTTGAAATACTAGTTTCGGTCAAAAATTGTAGTATATTATACAAAATTTTATACTAGTTTTGGTCAAAAGTCAAATTAAATTGAGGATTGTTCGATATGCTACGAAACTTTTCAAATCCTTTCTGTATGGTACGAGGGAAGGTTATGATGGAAGTCCAAGCAAAAAAATATCTCAAAATTAGATTCTAGGAAACTTTTTGAAATGCTAGTTTATGTCAAAAAATCGTAGTATATTATACACAATTTTATTATAGTTTCAGTCAAAAAATCAAATTAAATCGAGGATTGTTCGAAATGCTACGAAACTTTCAGGTCCTTTCTATATGTTACGAGGGAATGTTATGATGGAAGTCCATGCAAAAAATTATCTCAAAATTCGATTCTATGAATCTTTTTGAAATACTAGTTTCGGTCAAAAATTGTAGTATATTATACACAATTTTATACTAGTTTTGGTCAAAAGTCAAATTAAATTGAGGATTGTTCGATATGCTACGAAACTTTTCAAATCCTTTCTGTATGGTACGAGGGAAGGTTATGATGGAAGTCCAAGCAAAAAAATATCTCAAAATTAGATTCTAGGAAACTTTTTGAAATGCTAGTTTATGTCAAAAAATCGTAGTATATTATACACAATTTTATTATAGTTTCAGTCAAAAAATCAAATTAAATCGAGGATTGTTCGAAATGCTACGAAACTTTCAGGTCCTTTCTATATGTTACGAGGGAATGTTATGATGGAAGTCCATGCAAAAAATTATCTCAAAATTCGATTCTATGAATCTTTTTGAAATACTAGTTTCGGTCAAAAATTGTAGTATATTATACACAATTTTATACTAGTTTTGGTCAAAAGTCAAATTAAATTGAGGATTGTTCGATATGCTACGAAACTTTTCAAATCCTTTCAGTATGGTACGAGGGAAGGTTATGATGGAAGTCCAAGGAAAAAAATATCTCAAAATTAGATTCTAGGAAACTTTTTGAAATGCTAGTTTATGTCAAAAAATCGTAGTATATTATACACAATTTTATTATAGTTTCAGTCAAAAAATCAAATTAAATCGAGGATTGTTCGAAATGCTACGAAACTTTCAGGTCCATTCTATATGTTACGAGGGAATGTTATGATGGAAGTCCATGCAAAAAATTATCTCAAAATTCGATTCTATGAATCTTTTTGAAATACTAGTTTCGGTCAAAATTTGTAGTATATTATACACAATTTTATACTAGTTTTGGTCAAAAGTCAAATTAAATTGAGGATTGTTCGATATGCTACGAAACTTTTCAAATCCTTTCTGTATGGTACGAGGGAAGGTTATGATGGAAGTCCAAGCAAAAAAATATCTCAAAATTAGATTCTAGGAAACTTTTTGAAATGCTAGTTTATGTCAAAAAATCGTAGTATATTATACACAATTTTATTATAGTTTCAGTCAAAAAATCAAATTAAATCGAGGATTGTTCGAAATGCTACGAAACTTTCAGGTCCTTTCTATATGTTACGAGGGAATGTTATGATGGAAGTCCATGCAAAAAATTATCTCAAAATTCGATTCTATGAATCTTTTTGAAATACTAGTTTCGGTCAAAAATTGTAGTATATTATACACAATTTTATACTAGTTTTGGTCAAAAGTCAAATTAAATTGAGGATTGTTCGATATGCTACGAAACTTTTCAAATCCTTTCTGTATGGTACGAGGGAAGGTTATGATGGAAGTCCAAGCAAAAAAATATCTCAAAATTAGATTCTAGGAAACTTTTTGAAATGCTAGTTTATGTCAAAAAATCGTAGTATATTATACACAATTTTATTATAGTTTCGGTCAAAAAATCAAATTCAATTGAGGATTATTCGAAATGCTACGAAACTTTCAGGTCCTTTCTATTTGTTACGAGGGAATGTTATGATGGAAGTCCATGCAAAAAATTATCTCAAAATTAGATTCTATGAATCTTTTTGAAATACTAGTTTCGGTCAAAAATTGTAGTATATTATACAAAATTTTATACTAGTTTTGGTCAAAAGTCAAATTAAATTGAGGATTGTTCGATATGCTACGAAACTTTTCAAATCCTTTCTGTATGGTACGAGGGAAGGTTATGATGGAAGTCCAAGCAAAAAAATATCTCAAAATTAGATTCTAGGAAACTTTTTGAAATGCTAGTTTATGTCAAAAAATCGTAGTATATTATACACAATTTTATTATAGTTTCAGTCAAAAAATCAAATTAAATCGAGGATTGTTCGAAATGCTACGAAACTTTCAGGTCCTTTCTATATGTTACGAGGGAATGTTATGATGGAAGTCCATGCAAAAAATTATCTCAAAATTCGATTCTATGAATCTTTTTGAAATACTAGTTTCGGTCAAAAATTGTAGTATATTATACACAATTTTATACTAGTTTTGGTCAAAAGTCAAATTAAATTGAGGATTGTTCGATATGCTACGAAACTTTTCAAATCCTTTCTGTATGGTACGAGGGAAGGTTATGATGGAAGTCCAAGCAAAAAAATATCTCAAAATTAGATTCTAGGAAACTTTTTGAAATGCTAGTTTATGTCAAAAAATCGTAGTATATTATACACAATTTTATTATAGTTTCAGTCAAAAAATCAAATTAAATCGAGGATTGTTCGAAATGCTACGAAACTTTCAGGTCCTTTCTATATGTTACGAGGGAATGTTATGATGGAAGTCCATGCAAAAAATTATCTCAAAATTCGATTCTATGAATCTTTTTGAAATACTAGTTTCGGTCAAAAATTGTAGTATATTATACACAATTTTATACTAGTTTTGGTCAAAAGTCAAATTAAATTGAGGATTGTTCGATATGCTACGAAACTTTTCAAATCCTTTCAGTATGGTACGAGGGAAGGTTATGATGGAAGTCCAAGGAAAAAAATATCTCAAAATTAGATTCTAGGAAACTTTTTGAAATGCTAGTTTATGTCAAAAAATCGTAGTATATTATACACAATTTTATTATAGTTTCGGTCAAAAAATCAAATTCAATTGAGGATTATTCGAAATGCTACGAAACTTTCAGGTCCTTTCTATTTGTTACGAGGGAATGTTATGATGGAAGTCCATGCAAAAAATTATCTCAAAATTAGATTCTATGAATCTTTTTGAAATACTAGTTTCAGTCAAAAATTGTAGTATATTATACACAATTTTATACTAGTTTTGGTCAAAAGTCAAATTAAATTGAGTATTGTTCGATATGCTACGAAACTTTTCAAATCCTTTCTGTATGGTACGAGGGAAGGTTATGATGGAAGTCCAAGCAAAAAAATATCTCAAAATTAGATTCTAGGAAACTTTTTGAAATGCTAGTTTATTTTAAAAAATCGTAGTATATTATACATAATTTTATTATAGTTTCGGTCAAAAAATCAAATTAAATCGAGGATTGTTCGAAATGCAACGAAGCTATTCATATCCTATTTATATGTTACTACGCAATTTTATGATGGATGTCCATGCAAAACTATGTCTTAAAATAAGATGCTATGAAACATTTTGAAATACTAGTTTCGCTCAAAAATTGTAGTATATTATACACAATTTATACTAGTTTCGGTCAAAAATTAAAAATAAATCGAGGATTGTTTGAAATGCTACGAAATGTTTTTGATCCTTTCTATATGGTACGAGGGAAGGTTATGATGGAAGTCCAAGCAAAAAAATTATCTCAAAATTAGATTATATGCATCTTTTTGAAATGCTAGTTTAGCTCAAAAAATTGTAGTATATTATACACAATTTCATACTAGTTTCGGTCAAAAAATTATATTAAATTAATGATTGTTCGAAATGCTACTAAACTTTTCAGATCCTTTCTATATGGTACGAGGGAATGTTGTGATGGAAGTCCAACCAAAAAATTATTTCAAAATTAGATTCTATGAAACTTTTTGAACTTCTAGTTTAGGACAATAAATCGTAGTATATTATACACAAATTTATACTATTTTCGGTCAAATAATCAAATTAAATCGAGGATTGTTCGAAATGATACGAAACTTTCAGGTCCTTTCTATATGTTACGAGGGAATGTTATGATGGAAGTCCATGCAAAAAATTATCTCAAAATTAGATTCTATGAATCTTTTTGAAATACTAGTTTCGGTCAAAAATTGTAGTATATTATACACAATTTTATACTAGTTTTTTTCAAAAGTCAAATTAAATTGAGGATTGTTCGATATGCTACGAAACATTTCAAATCCTTTCTGTATGGTACGAGGGAAGGTTATGATGGAAGTCCAAGCAAAAAAATATCTCAAAATTAGATTCTAGGAAACTTTTTGAAATGCTAGTTTATGTCAAAAAATCAAAGTATATTATACACAATTTTATTATAGTTTCGGTCAAAAAATCAAATTAAATCGAGGATTGTTCGAAATGCTACGAAACTTTCAGGTCCTTTCTATATGTTACGAGGGAATGTTATGATGGAAGTCCATGCAAAAAATTATCTCAAAATTAGATTCTATGAATCTTTTTGAAATACTAGTTTCGGTCAAAAATTGTAGTATATTATACACAATTTTATACTAGTTTTGGTCAAAAGTCAAATTAAATTGAGGATTGTTCGATATGCTACGAAACTTTTCAAATCCTTTTTGTATGGTACGAGGGAAGGTTATGATGGAAGTCCAAGCGAAAAAATATCTCAAAATTAGATTCTAGGAAACTTTTTGAAATGCTAGTTTATTTTAAAAAATCGTAGTATATTATACATAATTTTATTATAGTTTCGGTCAAAAAATCAAATTAAATCGAGGATTGTTCGAAATGCTACGAAGCTATTCATATCCTATTTATATGTTACTAGGCAATTTTATGATGGAAGTCCATGCAAAACATTGTCTTAAAATAAGATGCTATGAAACGTTTTGAAATACTAGTTTCGCTCAAAAATTGTAGTATATTATACACAATTTATACTAGTTTCGGTCAAAAATTAAAAATAAATCGAGGATTGTTTGAAATGCTATGAAATTTTTTTGATCCTTTCTATATGGTACGAGGGAAGGTTATGATGGAAGTCCAAGCAAAAAAATTATCTCAAAATTAGGTTATATGCATCTTTTTGAAATGCTAGTTTAACTCAAAAAATCGTAGTATATTATACACAATTTCATACTAGTTTCGGTCAAAAAATTATATTAAATTAATGATTGTTCGAAATGCTACTAAACTTTTCAGATCCTTTCTATATGGTACGAGGGAATCTTGTGATGGAAGTCCAACCAAAAAATTATTTCAAAATTAGTTTCTATGAAACTTTTTGAACTTCTAGTTTAGGTCAATAAATCGTAGTATATTATACACAAATTTATACTATTTTCGGTCAAATAATCAAATTAAATCGAGGATTGTTCGAAATGATACGAAACTTTCAGGTCCTTTCTATATGTTACGGGGGAATGTTATGATGGAAGTCCATGCAAAAAATTATCTAAAAATTATATTATATGAATCTTTTTGAAATACTAGTTTCGGTCAAAAATTGTAGTATATTATACACAATTTTATACTAGTTTTCGTCAAAAGTCAAATTAAATTGAGGATTGTTCGATATGCTACGAAACTTTTGAAATCCTTTCTGTATGGTACGAGGGAAGGTTATGATGGAAGTCCAAGCAAACAAATGTCTCAAAATTAGATTCTAGGAAACTTTTTGAAATGCTAGTTTATGTCAAAAAATCGTAGTATATTATACACAATTTTATTATAGTTTCGGTCAAAAAGTCAAATTAAATCGAGGATTGTTCGAAATGCTACGAAGCTATTCAGATCCTATTTATATGTTACTAGGCAATGTTATGATGGAAGTCCATGCAAAACATTGTCTTAAAATAAGATGCTATGAATCGTTTTGAAATACTAGTTTCGCTCAAAAAACGTAGTATATTATACACAATTTTATACTAGTTTCGGTCAAGAATTAAAAATAAATCGAGGATTGTTTGAAATGCTACGAAATGTTTTTGATCCTTTCTATATGGTACGAGGGAAGGTTATGATGGAAGTCCAAGCAAAAAAATTATCTCAAAATTAGATTATATGCATCTTTTTGAAATGATAGTTTAGCTCAAAAAATTGTAGTATATTATACACAATTTCATACTAGTTTCGGTCAAAAAATTATATTAAATTAATGATTGTTCGAAATGCTACTAAACTTTTCAGATCCTTTCTATATGGTACGAGGGAATGTTGTGATGGAAGTCCAACCAAAAAATTATTTCAAAATTAGATTCTATGAAACTTTTTGAACTTCTAGTTTAGGACAATAAATCGTAGTATATTATACACAAATTTATACTATTTTCGGTCAAATAATCAAATTAAATCGAGGATTGTTCGAAATGATACGAAACTTTCAGGTCCTTTCTATATGTTACGAGGGAATGTTATGATGGAAGTCCATGCAAAAAATTATCTCAAAATTAGATTCTATGAATCTTTTTGAAATACTAGTTTCGGTCAAAAATTGTAGTATATTATACACAATTTTATACTAGTTTTTGTCAAAAGTCAAATTAAATTTAGGATTGTTCGATATGCTACGAAACTTTTCAAATCCTTTCTGTATGGTACGAGGGAAGGTTATGATGAAAGTCCAAGCAAAAAAATATCTCAAAATTAGATTCTAGGAAACTTTTTGAAATGCTAGTTTATGTCAAAAAATCGTAGTATATTATACACAATTTTATTATAGTTTCGGTCAAAAAATCAAATTAAATTGAGGATTATTCGAAATGCTACGAAACTTTCAGGTCCTTTCTATATGTTACGAGGGAATGTTATGATGGAAGTCCATGCAAAAAATTATCTCAAAATTAGATTCTATGAATCTTTTTGAAATACTAGTTTCGGTCAAAAATTGTAGTATATTATACACAATTTTATACTAGTTTTGGTCAAAAGTCAAATTAAATTGAGGATTGTTCGATATGCTACGAAACTTTTCAAATCCTTTTTGTATGGTACGAGGGAAGGTTATGATGGAAGTCCAAGCAAAAAAATATCTCAAAATTAGATTCTATGAAACTTTTTGAAATGCAAGTTTATGTCAAAAAATCGTAGTATATTATACACAATTTTATTATAGTTTCGGTCAAAAAATCAAATTAAATCGAGGATTGTTCGAAATGCTACGAAACTTTCAGGTCCTTTCTATATGTTACGAGGGAATGTTATGATGGAAGTCCATGCAAAAAATTATCTCAAAATTAAATTCTATGAATCTTTTTGAAATACTAGTTTCGGTCAAAAATTGTAGTATATTATACACAATTTTATACTTGTTTTGGTCAAAAGTCAAATTAAATTGAGGATTGTTCGATATGCTACGAAACTTTTCAAATCCTTTCTGTATGGTACGAGGGAAGGTTATGATGGAAGTCCAAGCAAAAAAAATCTCAAAATTAGATTCTAGGAAACTTTTTGAAATGCTAGTTTATTTTAAAAAATCGTAGTATATTATACATAATTTTATCATAGTTTCGGTCAAAAAATCAAATTAAATCGAGGATTGTTCGAAATGCTACGAAGCTATTCATATCCTATTTATATGTTACTAGGCAATTTTATGATGGAAGTCCATGCAAAACATTGTCTTAAAATAAGATGCTACGAAACGTTTTGAAATACTAGTTTCGCTCAAAAATTGTAGTATATTATACACAATTTATACTAGTTTCGGTCAAAAATTAAAAATAAATCGAGGATTGTTTGAAATGCTATGAAATTTTTTTGATCCTTTCTATATGGTACGAGGGAAGGTTATGATGGTAGTCCAAGCAAAAAAATTATCTCAAAATTAGGTTCTATGCATCTTTTTGAAATGCTAGTTTAGCTCAAAAAATCGTAGTATATTATACACAATTTCATACTAGTTTCGGTCAAAAAATTATATTAAATTAATGATTGTTCGAAATGCTACTAAACTTTTCAGATCCTTTCTATATGGTACGAGGGAAACTTGTGATGGAAGTCCAACCAAAAAATTATTTCAAAATTAGTTTCTATGAAACTTTTTGAACTTCTAGTTTAGGTCAATAAATCGTAGTATATTATACACAAATTTATACTATTTTCGGTCAAATAATCAAATTAAATCGAGGATTGTTCGAATTGATACGAAACTTTCAGGTCCTTTCTATATGTTACGGGGGAATGTTATGATGGAAGTCCATGCAAAAAATTATCTAAAAATTAGATTATACGAATCTTTTTGAAATACTAGTTTCGGTCAAAAATTGTCGTATATTATACACAATTTTATACTAGTTTTGGTCAAAATGTCAAATTAAATTGAGGATTGTTCGATATGCTACGAAACATTTGAATTCCTTTCTGTATGGTACGAGGGAAGGTTATGATGGAAGTCCAAGCAAACAAATGTCTCAAAATTAGATTCTAGGAAACTTTTTGAAATGCTAGTTTATGTCAAAAAATCGTAGTATATTATACACAATTTTACTATAGTTTCGGTCAAAAAATCAAATTAAATCGAGGATTGTTCGAAATGCAACGAAGCTATTCAGATCCTATTTATATGTTACTAGGCAATGTTATGATGGAAGTCCATGCAAAACATTGTCTTAAAATAAGATGCTATGAATCGTTTTGAAATACTAGTTTCGCTCAAAAAACGTAGTATATTATACACAATTTTATTCTAGTTTCGGTCAAAAATTAAAAATAAATCGAGGATTGTTCGAAATGATACGAAACTTTCAGGTCCTTTCTATATGTTACGAGGGAATGTTATGATGGAAGTCCATGCAAAAAATTAACTCAAAATTAGATTCTATAAATCATTTTGAAATACTAGTTTCGGTCAAAAATTGTAGTATATTATACACAATTTTATACTAGTTTTGTTCAAAAGTCAAATTAAATTGAGGATTGTTCGATATGCTACAAAACTTTTCAAATCCTTTATGTATGGTACGAGGGAAGGTTATGATGGAAGTCCAAGCAAAAAAATATCTCAAAATTAGATTCTAGGAAACTTTTTGAAATGCTAGTTTATTTTAAAAAATCGTAGTATATTATACACAATTTTATTATAGTTTCGGTCAAAAAATCAAATTAAATCGAGGATTGTTCGAAATGCTACGAAGCTATTCATATCCTATTTATATGTTACTAGGCAGTTTGATGATGGAAGTCCATGCAAAACATTGTCTTAAAATAAGATGCTATGAAACGTTTTGAAATACTAGTTTCGCTCAAAAATTGTAGTATATTATACACAATTTATACTAGTTTCGGTCAAAAATTAAAAATAAATCTAGGATTGTTTGAAATGCTATGAAATTTTTTTGATCCTTTCTATATGGTACGAGGGAAGGTTATGATGGAAGTCCAAGCAAAAAAATTATCTCAAAATTAGGTTATATGCATCTTTTTGAAATGCTAGTTTAGCTCAAAAAATCGTAGTATATTATACACAATTTTATACTAGTTTCGGTCAAAAAATTATATTAAATTAATGATGGTTCGAAATGTTACTAAATTTTCAGATCCTTGTAATATGGTACGAGGGAATGTTGTGATGGAAGTCCAACCAAAAAATTATTTCAAAATTAGATTCTATGAAACTTTTTGAACTTCTAGTTTAGGTCAATAAATCGTAGTATATTATACACAAATTTATACTATTTTCGGTCAAATAATCAAATTAAATCGAGGATTGTTCGAAATGATACGAAACTTTCAGGTCCTTTCTATATGTTACGAGGGAATGTTATGATGGAAGTCCGTGCAAAAAATTATCTCAAAATTAGATTCTATGAATCTTTTTGAAATACTAGTTTCGGTCAAAAATTGTAGTATATTATACACAATTTTATACTAGTTTGGTCAAAAGTCAAATTAAATTGAGGATTGTTCGATATGCTACGAAACATTTCAAATCCTTTCTGTATGGTACGAGGGAAGGTTATGATGGAAGTCCAAGCAAAAAAATATCTCAAAATTAGATTCTAGGAAACTTTTTGAAATGCTAGTTTATGTCAAAAAATCGTAGTATATTATACACAATTTTACTATAGTTTAGGTCAAAAAATCAAATTAAATCGAGGATTGTTCGAAATGCTACGAAACTTTCAGGTCCTTCCTATATGTTACGAGGGAATGTTATGATGGAAGTCCATGCAAAAAATTATCTCAAAATTAGATTCTATGAATCTTTTTGAAATACTTGTTTCGGTCAAAAATTGTAGTATATTATACACAATTTTATACTAGTTTTGGTCAAAAGTCAAATTAAATTGAGGATTGTTCGATATGCTACGAAACTTTTCAAATCCTTTCTGTATGGTACGAGGGAAGGTTATGATGGAAGTCCAAGCATAAAAATATCTCAAAATTAGATTCTAGGAAACTTTTTGTAATGCTAGTTTATGTCAAAAAATCGTAGCATATTATACACAATTTTATTAATGTTTCGGTCAAAAAAGCAAATTAAATCGAGGATTGTTCGAAATGCTACGAAGCTATTCATATCCTATTTATATGTTACTAGGAAATGTTATGAAGGAAGTCCATGCAAAACATTGTCTTAAAATAAGATGCTATGAAACGTTTTGAAATACTAGTTTCGATCAAATATCGTAGTATATTATACACAATTTTATACTAGTTTCGGTCAAAAATTAAAAATAAATCGAGGATTGTTTGAAATGCTACGAATTTTTTTGGATCCTTTCTATATGGTACGAGGGAAGGTTATGATGGAAGTCCAAGTAAAAAAATTATCTCAAAATTAGATTATATGCATCTTTTTGAAATGCTAGTTTAGCTCAAACAATCGTAGTATATTATACACAATTTTATACTAGTTTCGATCAAAACATTATATTAAATTAATGATTGTTCGAAATGCTACTAAATTTTCAGATCCTTTCTATATGGTACGAGGGAATGTTGTGATGGAAGTCCAACCAAAAAATTATTTCAAAATTAGATTCGATGAAACTTTTTGAACTTCTAGTTTAGGTCAATAAATCGTAGTATATTGTACACAAATTTATACTATTTACGGTCAAATAATCAAATTAAATCGAGGATTGTTCGAAATGATACGAAACTTTCAGGTCCTTTCTATATGTTACGAGGGAATGTTATGATGGAAGTCCATGCAAAAAATTATCTCAAAATTAGATTCTATGAATCTTTTTGAAATACTAGTTTCGGTCAAAAATTGTAGTATATTATACACAATTTTATACTAGTTTTGGTCAAAAGTCAAATTAAATTGAGGATTGTTCGATATGCTACGAAACTTTTCAAATCCTTTCTGTATGGTACGAGGGAAGGTTATGATGGAAGTCCAAGCAAAAAAATATCTCAAAATTAGATTCTAGGAAACTTTTTGAAATGCAAGTTTATGTCAAAAAACTCGTAGTATATTATACACAATTTTATTATAGTTTCGGTCAAAAAATCAAATTAAATCGAGGATTGTTCGAAATGCTACGAAACTTCCAGGTCCTTTCTATATGTTACGAGGGAATGTTATGATGGAAGTCCATGCAAAAAATTATCTCAAAATTAGATTCTATGAATCTTTTTGAAATACTAGTTTCGGTCAAAAATTGTAGTATATTATACACAATTTTATACTTGTTTTGGTCAAAAGTCAAATTAAATTGAGGATTGTTCGATATGCTACGAAACTTTTCAAATCCTTTCTGTATGGTACGAGGGAAGGTTATGATGGAAGTCCAAGCAAAAAAAATCTCAAAATTAGATTCTAGGAAACTTTTTGAAATGCTAGTTTATTTTAAAAAATCGTAGTATATTATACATAATTTTATCATAGTTTCGGTCAAAAAATCAAATTAAATCGAGGATTGTTCGAAATGCTACGAAGCTATTCATATCCTATTTATATGTTACTAGGCAATTTTATGATGGAAGTCCATGCAAAACATTGTCTTAAAATAAGATGCTATGAAACGTTTTGAAATACTAGTTTCGCTCAAAAATTGTAGTATATTATACACAATTTATACTAGTTTCGGTCAAAAATTAAAAATAAATCGAGGATTGTTTGAAATGCTATGAAATTTTTTTGATCCTTTCTATATGGTACGAGGGAAGGTTATGATGGAAGTCCAAGCAAAAAAATTATCTCAAAATTAGGTTATATGCATCTTTTTGAAATGCTAGTTTAGCTCAAAAAATCGTAGTATATTATACACAATTTCATACTAGTTTCGGTCAAAAAATTATATTAAATTAATGATTGTTCGAAATGCTACTAAACTTTTCAGATCCTTTCTATATGGTACGAGGGAAACTTGTGATGGAAGTCCAACCAAAAAATTATTTCAAAATTAGTTTCTATGAAACTTTTTGAACTTTTAGTTTAGGTCAATAAATCGTAGTATATTATACACAAATTTATACTATTTTCGGTCAAATAATCAAATTAAATCGAGGATTGTTCGAAATGATACGAAACTTTCAGGTCCTTTCTATATGTTACGGGGGAATGTTATGATGGAAGTCCATGCAAAAAATTATCTAAAAATTAGATTATATGAATCTTTTTGAAATACTAGTTTCGGTCAAAAATTGTAGTATATTATACACAATTTTATACTAGTTTTGGTCAAAATGTCAAATTAAATTGAGGATTGTTCGATATGCTACGAAACTTTTGAAATCCTTTCTGTATGGTACGAGGGAAGGTTATGATGGAAGTCCAAGCAAACAAATGTCTCAAAATTAGATTCTAGGAAACTTTTTGAAATACTAGTTTATGTCAAAAAATCGTAGTATATTATACACAATTTTACTATAGTTTCGGTCAAAAAATCAAATTAAATCGAGGATTGTTCGAAATGCTACGAAGCTATTCAGATCCTATTTATATGTTACTAGGCAATGTTATGATGGAAGTCCATGCAAAACATTGTCTTAAAATAAGATGCTATGAATCGTTTTGAAATACTAGTTTCGCTCAAAAAACGTAGTATATTATACACAATTTTATTCTAGTTTCGGTCAAAAATTAAAAATAAATCGAGGATTGTTCGAAATGATACGAAACTTTCAGGTCCTTTCTATATGTTACGAGGGAATGTTATGATGGAAGTCCATGCAAAAAATTAACTCAAAATTAGATTCTATAAATCTTTTTGAAATACTAGTTTCGGTCAAAAATTGTAGTATATTATACACAATTTTATACTAGTTTTGTTCTAAAGTCAAATTAAATTGAGGATTGTTCGATATGCTACAAAACTTTTCAAATCCTTTATGTATGGTACGAGGGAAGGTTATGATGGAAGTCCAAGCAAAAAAATATCTCAAAATTAGATTCTAGGAAACTTTTTGAAATGCTAGTTTATTTTAAAAAATCGTAGTATATTATACACAATTTTACTATAGTTTCGGTCAAAAAATCAAATTAAATCGAGGATTGTTCGAAATGCTACGAAGCTATTCATATCCTATTTATATGATACTAGGCAGTTTTATGATGGAAGTCCATGCAAAACATTGTCTTAAAATAAGATGCTATGAAACGTTTTGAAATACTAGTTTCGCTCAAAAATTGTAGTATATTATACACAATTTATACTAGTTTCGGTTGAAAATTAAAAATAAATCTAGGATTGTTTGAAATGCTATGAAATTTTTTTGATCCTTTCTATATGGTACGAGGGAAGGTTATGATGGAAGTCCAAGCAAAAAAATTATCTCAAAATTAGGTTATATGCATCTTTTTGAAATGCTAGTTTAGCTCAAAAAATCGTAGTATATTATACACAATTTTATACTAGTTTCGGTCAAAAAATTATATTAAATTAATGATGGTTCGAAATGCTACTAAACTTTTCAGATCCTTGTAATATGGTACGAGGGAATGTTGTGATGGAAGTCAAACCAAAAAATTATTTCAAAATTAGATTCTATGAAACTTTTTGAACTTCTAGTTTAGGTCAATAAATCGTAGTATATTATACACAAATTTATACTATTTTCGGTCAAATAATCAAATTAAATCGAGGATTGTTCGAAATGATACGAAACTTTCAGGTCCTTTCTATATGTTACGAGGGAATGTTATGATGGAAGTCCATGCAAAAAATTATCTCAAAATTAGATTCTATGAATCTTTTTGAAATACTAGTTTCGGTCAAAAATTGTAGTATATTATACACAATTTTATACTAGGTTTGGTCAAAAGTCAAATTAAATTGAGGATTGTTCGATATGCTACGAAACATTTTAAATCCTTTCTGTATGGTACGAGGGAAGGTTATGATGGAAGTCCAAGCAAAAAAATATCTCAAAATTAAATTCTAGGAAACTTTTTGAAATGCTAGTTTATGTCAAAAAATCGTAGTATATTATACACAATTTTACTATAGTTTAGGTCAAAAAATCAAATTAAATCGAGGATTGTTCGAAATGCTACGAAACTTTCAGGTCCTTCCTATATGTTACGAGGGAATGTTATGATGGAAGTCCATGCAAAAAATTATCTCAAAATTAGATTCTATGAATCTTTTTGAAATACTTGTTTCGGTCAAAAATTGTAGTATATTATACACAATTTTATACTAGTTTTGGTCAAAAGTCAAATTAAATTGAGGATTGTTCGATATGCTACGAAACGTTTCAAATCCTTTATGTATGGTACGAGGGAAGGTTATGATGGAAGTCCAAGCATAAAAATATCTCAAAATTAGATTCTAGGAAACTTTTTGAAATGCTAGTTTATGTCAAAAAATCGTAGTATATTATACACAATATTATTATAGTTTCGGACAAAAAATCAAATTATATCGAGGATTGTTTGAAATGCTACGAAGCTCTTCAGATCCTATTTATATGTTACTAGGCAATGTTATGATGAAAGTCCATGCAAAACATTGTCTTAAAATAAGATGCTATGAAACGTTTTGAAATACTAGTTTCGATCAAAAATCGTAGTATATTATACACAATTTTATACTAGTTTCGGTCAAAAATTAAAAATAAATCGAGGATTGTTTGAAATGCTACGAATTTTTTTGGATCCTTTCTATATGGTACGAGGGAAGGTTATGATGGAAGTCCAAGCAAAAACATTATCTCAAAATTAGATTATATGCATCTTTTTGAAATGCTAGTTTAGCTCAAACAATCGTAGTATATTATACACAATTTTATACTAGTTTCGATCAAAACATTATATTAAATTAATGATTGTTCGAAATGCTACTAAACTTTTCAGATCCTTTCTATATGGTACGAGGGAATGTTGTGATGGAAGTCCAACCAAAAAATTATTTCAAAATTAGATTCTATTAAACTTTTTGAACTTCTAGTTTAGGTCAATAAATCGTAGTATATTGTACACAAATTTATACTATTTACGGTCAAATAATCAAATTAAATCGAGGATTGTTCGAAATGATACGAAACTTTCAGGTCCTTTCTAAATGTTACGAGGGAATGTTATGATGGAAGTCCATGAAAAAAATTATCTCAAAATTAGATTCTATGAATCTTTTTGAAATACTAGTTTCGGTCAAAAATTGTAGTATATTATACACAATTTTATACTAGTTTTGGTCAAAAGTCAAATTAAATTGAGGATTGTTCGATATGCTACTAAACTTTTCAAATCCTTTCTGTATGGTACGAGGGAAGGTTATGATGGAAGTCCAAGCAAAAAAATATCTCAAAATTAGATTCTAGGAAACTTTTTGAAATGCTAGTTTATGTCAAAAAATCGTAGTATATTATACACAATTTTATTATAGTTTCGGTCAAAAAATCAAATTAAATCGAGGATTGTTCGAAATGCTACAAAGCTATTCAGATCCTATTTATATGTTACTAGGCAATGTTATAATGGAAGTCCATGCAAAACATTGTCTAAAAATAAGATGCTATGAAACGTTTTGAAATACTAGTTTCGCTCAAAAATCGTAGTATATTATACACAATTTTATACTAGTTTCGGTCAAAAATTAAAAATAAATCGAGGATTTTTTGAAATGCTACGAAATTTTTTTGATCCTTTCTATATGGTACGAGGGAAGGTTATGATGGATGTCCAAGAAAAAAATTATCTCAAAATTAGATTATATGCATCTTTTTAAAATGCTAGTTTAGCTCAAAAAATCGTAGTATATTATACACAATTTCATACTAGTTTCGGTCAAAAAATTATATTAAATTAATGATTGTTCGTAATGCTACTAAACTTTTCAGATCCTTTCTATATGGTACGAGGGAATCTTGTGATGGAAGTCCAACCAAAAAATTATTTCAAAATTAGATTCTATGAAACTTTTTGAACTTCTAGTTTAGGTCAATAAATCGTAGTATATTATACATAAATTTATACTATTTTCGGTCAAATAATCAAATTAAATCGAGGATTGTTCGAAATGATACGAAACTTGCAGGTCCTTTCTATATGTTACAAGGGAATGTTATGATGGAAGTCCATGCAAAAAATTATCTCAAAATTAGATTCTATGAATCTTTTTGAAATACTAGTTTCGGTAAAAAATTGTAGTATATTATACACAATTTTATACTAGTTTTGGTCAAAAGTCAAATTAAATTGAGGATTGTTCGATATGCTACTAAACTTTTCAAATCCTTTCTGTATGGTACGAGGGAAGGTTATGATGGAAGTCGAAGCAAAAAAATATCTCAAAATTAGATTCTAGGAAACTTTTTGAAATGCTAGTTTATGTCAAAAAATCGTAGTATATTATACACAATTTTACTATAGTTTCGGTCAAAAAATCAAATTAAATCGAGGATTGTTCAAAATGCTACGAAGCTATTCAGATCCTATTTATATGTTACTAGGCAATGTTATGATGGAAGTCCATGCAAAACATTGTCTTAAAATAAAATGCTATGAAACGTTTTGAAATACTAGTTTCGCTCAAAAATCGTAGTATATTATACACAATTTTATACTAGTTTCGGTCAAAAATTAAAAATAAATCGATGATTGTTTGAAATGCTTCGAATTTTTTTTTATCCTTTCTATATGGTATGAGGGAAGGTTATGATGGAAGTCCAAGCAAAAAAATTATCTCAAAATTATATTATATTCATATTTTTGAAATGCTAGTTTAGCTCAAGCAATCGTATTATATTATACACAATTTTATACTAGTTTCGGTCAAAACATTATATTAAATTAATGATTGTTCGAAATGCTACTAAACTTTTCAGATCCTTTCTATATGGTACGAGGGAATCTTGTGATGGAAGTCCAACCAAAAAATTATTTCAAAATTAGATTCTATGAAACTTTTTGAACTTCTAGTTTAGGTCAATAAATCGTAGTATATTATACACAAATTTATACTATTTTCGGTCAAATAATCAAATTAAATCGAGGATTGTTCGAAATGATACGAAACTTTCAGGTCCTTTCTATATGTTACGAGGGAATGTTATGATGGAAGTCCATGAAAAAAATTATCTCAAAATTAGATTCTATGAATCTTTTTGAAATACTAGTTTCGGTCAAAAATTGTAGTATATTATACACAATTTTATACTAGTTTTGGTCAAAAGTCAAATTAAATTGAGGATGTTCGATATGCTACGAAACTTTTCAAATCCTTTCTGTATGGTACGAGGGAAGGTTATGATGGAAGTCCAAGCAAAAAAATATCTCAAAATTAGATTCTAGGAAACTTTTTCAAATGCTAGTTTATGTCAAAAAATCATAGGATATTATACACAATTTTATTATAGTTTCGGTCAAAAAATCAAATTAAATCGAGGATTGTTCAAAATGCTACGAAGCTATTCAGATCCTATTTATATGTTACTAGGCAATGTTATGATGGAAGTCCATGCAAAACATTGTCTTAAAATAAAATGCTATGAAACGTTTTGAAATACTTGTTTCGCTCAAAAATCGTAGTATATTATACACAATTTTATACTAGTTTCGGTCAAAAATTAAAAATAAATCGAGGATTGTTTGAAATGCTACGAATTTTTTTGGATCCTTTCTATATGGTACGAGGGAAGGTTATGATGGAAGTCCAAGCAAAAAAATTATCTCAAAATTAGATTATATGCATCTTTTTGAAATGCTAGTTTAGCTCAAACAATCGTAGTATATTATACACAATTTTATACTAGTTTCGGTCAAAACATTATATTAAATTAATAAATGTTCGAAATGCTACTAAACTTTTATGATCCTTTCTATATGGTACGAGGGAATGTTGTGATGGAAGTCCAACCAAAAAATTATTTCAAAATTAGATTCTATGAAACCTTTTGAACTTCTAGTTTAGGTCAATAAATTGTAGTATATTATACACAAATTTATACTATTTTCGGTCAAATAATCAAATTAAATCGAGGATTGTCCGAAATGATACGAAACTTTCAGGTCCTTTCTATATGTTATGAGGGAATGTTATGATGGAAGTCCATGCAAAAAATTATCTCAAAATTAGATTCTATGAATCTTTTTTAAATACTAGTTTCGGTCAAAAATTGTAGTATATTATACACAATTTTATACTAGTTTTGGTCAAAAGTTAAATTAAATTGAGGATTGTTCGATATGCTACGAAAGTTTTACAATCCTTTATGTATGGTAAGAGGGAAGGTTATGATGGAAGTCCAAGCAAAAAAATATCTCAAAATTAGATTCTAGGAAACTTTTTGAAATGCTAGTTTATGTTAAAAAATCGTAGTATATTATACACAATTTTATACTAGTTTCGGTCAAAAATTAAAAATAAATCGAGGATTATTTGAAATGCTACGAATTTTATTGGATCCTTTCTATATGGTACGAGGGAAGTTTATGATGGAAGTCCAAGCAAAAAAATTATCTCAAAATTAGATTATATGCATCTTTTTGAAATGCTAGTTTAGCTCAAACAATCGTAGTATATTATACACAATTTTATACTAGTTTCGATCAAAACATTATATTAAATTAATAATTGTTCGAAATGCTACTAAACTTTTCAGATCCTTTCTATATGGTACGAGGGAATGTTGTGATGGAAGTCTAACCAAAAAATTATTTCAAAATTAGATTCTATGAAACTTTTTGAACTTCTAGTTTAGGTCAATAAATCGTAGTATATTGTACACAAATTTATACTATTTACGGTCAAATAATCAAATTAAATCGAGGATTGTTCGAAATGATACGAAACTTTCAGGTCCTTTCTATATGTTACGAGGGAATGTTATGATGGAAGTCCATGCAAAAAATTATCTCAAAATTTGATTCTATGAATCATTTTGAAATACTAGTTTTGGTCAAAAATTGTAGTATATTATACACAATTTTATACTAGTTTTGGTCAAAAGTCAAATTAAATTGAGGATTGTTCGATATGCTACTAAACTTTTCAAATCCTTTCTGTATGGTACGAGGGAAGGTTATGATGGAAGTCGAAGCAAAAAAATATCTCAAAATTAGATTCTAGGAAACTTTTTGAAATGCTAGTTTATGTCAAAAAATCGTAGTATATTATACACAATTTTACTATAGTTTCGGTCAAAAAATCAAATTAAATCGAGGATTGTTCGAAATTCTACGAAGCTATTCATATCCTATTTATATGTTACTAGACAATGTTATGATGGAAGTCCATGCAAACCATTGTCTTAAAATAAGATGCTATGAAACGTTTTGAAATACTAGTTTCGCTCAAAAATCGTAGTATATTATACACAATTTTATACTAGTTTCGGTCAAAAATTAAAAATAAATCGATGATTGTTTTAAATGCTTCGAATTTTTTTTGATCCTTTCTATATGGTATGAGGGAAGGTTATGATGGAAGTCCAAGCAAAAAAATTATCTCAAAATTATATTATATTCATATTTTTGAAATGCTAGTTTAGCTCAAGCAATCGTAGTATATTATACACAATTTTATACTAGTTTCGGTCAAAACATTATATTAAATTAATGATTGTTCGAAATGCTACTAAACTTTTCAGATCCTTTCTATATGGTACGAGGGAATCTTGTGATGGAAGTCCAACCAAAAAATTATTTCAAAATTAGATTCTATGAAACTTTTTGAACTTCTAGTTTAGGTCAATAAATCGTAGTATATTATACACAAATTTATACTATTTTCGGTCAAATAATCAAATTAAATCGAGGATTGTTCGAAATGATACGAAACTTTCAGGTCCTTTCTATATGTTACGAGGGAATGTTATGATGGAAGTCCATGAAATAAATTATCTCAAAATTAGATTCTATGAATCTTTTTGAAATACTAGTTTCGGTCAAAAATTGTAGTATATTATACACAATTTTATACTAGTTTTGGTCAAAAGTCAAATTAAATTCAGGATGTTCGATATGCTACGAAACTTTTCAAATCCTTTCTGTATGGTACGAGGGAAGGTTATGATGGAAGTCCAAGCAAAAAAATATCTCAAAATTAGATTCTAGGAAACTTTTTGAAATGCTAGTTTATGTCAAAAAATCATAGGATATTATACACAATTTTATTATAGTTTCGGTCAAAAAATCAAATTAAATCGAGGATTGTTCAAAATGCTACGAAGCTATTCAGATCCTATTTATATGTTACTAGGCAATGTTATGATGGAAGTCCATGCAAAACATTGTCTTAAAATAAAATGCTATGAAACGTTTTGAAATACTTGTTTCGCTCAAAAATCGTAGTATATTATACACAATTTTATACTAGTTTCGGTCAAAAATTAAATATAAATCGAGGATTGTTTGAAATGCTACGAATTTTTTTGGATCCTTTCTATATGGTACGAGGGAAGGTTATGATGGAAGTCCAAGCAAAAAAAATATCTCAAAATTAGATTATATGCATCTTTTTGAAATGCTAGTTTAGCTCAAACAATCGTAGTATATTATACACAATTTTATACTAGTTTCGGTCAAAACATTATATTAAATTAATAATTGTTCGAAATGCTACTAAACTTTTCAGATCCTTTCTATATGGTACGAGGGAATGTTGTGATGGAAGTCTAACCAAAAAATTATTTCAAAATTAGATTCTATGAAACTTTTTGAACTTCTAGTTTAGGTCAATAAATCGTAGTATATTGTACACAAATTTATACTATTTACGGTCAAATAATCAAATTAAATCGAGGATTGTTCGAAATGATACGAAACTTTCAGGTCCTTTCTATATGTTACGAGGGAATGTTATGATGGAAGTCCATGCAAAAAATTATCTCAAAATTTGATTCTATGAATCATTTTGAAATACTAGTTTTGGTCAAAAATTGTAGTATATTATACACAATTTTATACTAGTTTTGGTCAAAAGTCAAATTAAATTGAGGATTGTTCGATATGCTACTAAACTTTTCAAATCCTTTCTGTATGGTACGAGGGAAGGTTATGATGGAAGTCGAAGCAAAAAAATATCTCAAAATTAGATTCTAGGAAACTTTTTGAAATGCTAGTTTATGTCAAAAAATCGTAGTATATTATACACAATTTTACTATAGTTTCGGTCAAAAAATCAAATTAAATCGAGGATTGTTCGAAATTCTACGAAGCTATTCATATCCTATTTATATGTTACTAGACAATGTTATGATGGAAGTCCATGCAAACCATTGTCTTAAAATAAGATGCTATGAAACGTTTTGAAATACTAGTTTCGCTCAAAAATCGTAGTATATTATACACAATTTTATACTAGTTTCGGTCAAAAATTAAAAATAAATCGATGATTGTTTTAAATGCTTCGAATTTTTTTTGATCCTTTCTATATGGTATGAGGGAAGGTTATGATGGAAGTCCAAGCAAAAAAATTATCTCAAAATTATATTATATTCATATTTTTGAAATGCTAGTTTAGCTCAAGCAATCGTAGTATATTATACACAATTTTATACTAGTTTCGGTCAAAACATTATATTAAATTAATGATTGTTCGAAATGCTACTAAACTTTTCAGATCCTTTCTATATGGTACGAGGGAATCTTGTGATGGAAGTCCAACCAAAAAATTATTTCAAAATTAGATTCTATGAAACTTTTTGAACTTCTAGTTTAGGTCAATAAATCGTAGTATATTATACACAAATTTATACTATTTTCGGTCAAATAATCAAATTAAATCGAGGATTGTTCGAAATGATACGAAACTTTCAGGTCCTTTCTATATGTTACGAGGGAATGTTATGATGGAAGTCCATGAAATAAATTATCTCAAAATTAGATTCTATGAATCTTTTTGAAATACTAGTTTCGGTCAAAAATTGTAGTATATTATACACAATTTTATACTAGTTTTGGTCAAAAGTCAAATTAAATTCAGGATGTTCGATATGCTACGAAACTTTTCAAATCCTTTCTGTATGGTACGAGGGAAGGTTATGATGGAAGTCCAAGCAAAAAAATATCTCAAAATTAGATTCTAGGAAACTTTTTGAAATGCTAGTTTATGTCAAAAAATCATAGGATATTATACACAATTTTATTATAGTTTCGGTCAAAAAATCAAATTAAATCGAGGATTGTTCAAAATGCTACGAAGCTATTCAGATCCTATTTATATGTTACTAGGCAATGTTATGATGGAAGTCCATGCAAAACATTGTCTTAAAATAAAATGCTATGAAACGTTTTGAAATACTTGTTTCGCTCAAAAATCGTAGTATATTATACACAATTTTATACTAGTTTCGGTCAAAAATTAAATATAAATCGAGGATTGTTTGAAATGCTACGAATTTTTTTGGATCCTTTCTATATGGTACGAGGGAAGGTTATGATGGAAGTCCAAGCAAAAAAAATATCTCAAAATTAGATTATATGCATCTTTTTGAAATGCTAGTTTAGCTCAAACAATCGTAGTATATTATACACAATTTTATACTAGTTTCGGTCAAAACATTATATTAAATTAATAATTGTTCGAAATGCTACTAAACTTTTCAGATCCTTTCTATATGGTACGAGGGAATGTTGTGATGGAAGTCCAGCGAAAAAATTATTTCAAAATTAGATTCTACGAAACCTTTTGAACTTCTAGTTTAGGTCAATAAATCGTAGTATATTATACACAAATTTATACTATTTTCGGTCAAATAATCAAATTAAATCGAGGATTGTCCGAAATGATACGAAACTTTCAGGTCCTTTCTATATGTTATGAGGGAATGTTATGATGGAAGTCCATGCAAAAAATTATCTCAAAATTAGATTCTATGAATCTTTTTGAAATACTAGTTTCGGTCAAAAATTGTAGTATATTATACACAATTTTATACTAGTTTTGGTCAAAAGTTAAATTAAATTGAGGATTGTTCGATATGCTACGAAAGTTTTCAAATCCTTTATGTATGGTAAGAAGGAAGGTTATGATGGAAGTCCAAGCAAAAAAATATCTCAAAATTAGATTCTAGGAAACTTTTTGAAATGCTAGTTTATGTTAAAAAATCGTAGTATATTATACACAATTTTATACTAGTTTCGGTCAAAAATTAAAAATAAATCGAGGATTATTTGAAATGCTACGAATTTTATTGGATCCTTTCTATATGGTACGAGGGAAGGTTATGATGGAAGTCCAAGCAAAAAAATTATCTCAAAATTAGATTATATGCATCTTTTTGAAATGCTAGTTTAGCTCAAACAATCGTAGTATATTATACACAATTTTATACTAGTTTCGGTCAAAACATTATATTAAATTAATAATTGTTCGAAATGCTACTAAACTTTTCAGATCCTTTCTATATGGTACGAGGGAATGTTGTGATGGAAGTCCAACCAAAAAATTATTTCAAAATTAGATTCTATGAAACTTTTTGAACTTCTAGTTTAGGTCAATAAATCGTAGTATATTGTACACAAATTTATACTATTTACGGTCAAATAATCAAATTAAATCGAGGATTGTTCGAAATGATACGAAACTTTCAGGTCCTTTCTATATGTTACGAGGGAATGTTATGATGGAAGTCCATGCAAAAAATTATCTCAAAATTAGATTCTATGAATCATTTTGAAATACTAGTTTTGGTCAAAAATTGTATTATATTATACACAATTTTATACTAGTTTTGGTCAAAAGTCAAATTAAATTGAGGATTGTTCGATATGCTACTAAACTTTTCAAATCCTTTCTGTATGGTACGAGGGAAGGTTATGATGGAAGTCGAAGCAAAAAAATATCTCAAAACTAGATTCTAGGAAACTTTTTGAAATGCTAGTTTATGTGAAAAAATCGTAGTATATTATACACAATTTTACTATAGTTTCGGTCAAAAAATCAAATTAAATCGAGGATTGTTCGAAATTCTACGAAGCTATTCATATCCTATTTATATGTTACTAGGCAATGTTATGATGGAAGTCCATGCAAACCATTGTCTTAAAATAAGATGCTATGAAACGTTTTGAAATACTAGTTTCGCTCAAAAATCGTAGTATATTATACACAATTTTATGCTAGTTTTGGTCAAAAATTAAAAATAAATCGATGATTGTTTGAAATGCTTCGAATTTTTTTTGATCCTTTCTATATGGTATGAGGGAAGGTTATGATGGAAGTCCAAGCAAAAAAATTATCTCAAAATTATATTATATTCATATTTTTGAAATGCTAGTTTAGCTCAAGCAATCGTAGTATATTATACACAATTTTATACTAGTTTCGGTCAAAACATTATATTAAATTAATGGTTGTTCGAAATGCTACTAAACTTTTCAGATCCTTTCTATATGGTACGAGGGAATCTTGTGATGGAAGTCCAACCAAAAAATTATTTCAAAATTAGATTCTATGAAACTGTTTGAACTTCTAGTTTAGGTCAATAAATCGTAGTATATTATACACAAATTTATACTATTTTCGGTCAAATAATCAAATTAAATCGAGGATTGTTCGAAATGATACGAAACTTTCAGGTCCTTTCTATATGTTACGAGGGAATGTTATGATGGAAGTCCATGAAAAAAATTATCTCAAAATTAGATTCTATGAATCATTTTGAAATACTAGTTTTGGTCAAAAATTGTAGTATATTATACACAATTTTATACTAGTTTTGGTCAAAAGTCAAATTAAATTGAGGATTGTTCGATATGCTACTAAACTTTTCAAATCCTTTCTGTATGGTACGAGGGAAGGTTATGATGGAAGTCGATGAAAAAAAATATCTCAAAATTAGATTCTAGGAAACTTTTTGAAATGCTAGTTTATGTCAAAAAATCGTAGTATATTATACACAATTTTACTATAGTTTCGGTCAAAAAATCAAATTAAATCGAGGATTGTTCGAAATTCTACGAAGCTATTCATATCCTATTTATATGTTACTAGGCAATGTTATGATGGAAGTCCATGCAAACCATTGTCTTAAAATAAGATGCTATGAAACGTTTTGAAATACCCATTTCGCTCAAAAATCGTAGTATATTATACACAATTTTATACTAGTTTTGGTCAAAAATTAATAATAAATCGATGATTGTTTGAAATGCTTCGAATTTTTTTTGATCCTTTCTATATGGTATGAGGGAAGGTTATGATGGAAGTCCAAGCAAAAAAATTATCTCAAAATTATATTATATTCATATTTTTGAAATGCTAGTTTAGCTCAAGCAATCGTAGTATATTATACACAATTTTATACTAGTTTCGGTCAAAACATTATATTAAATTAATGATTGTTCGAAATGCTACTAAACTTTTCAGATCCTTTCTATATGGTACGAGGGAATCTTGTGATGGAAGTCCAACCAAAAAATTATTTCAAAATTAGATTCTATGAAACTTTTTGAACTTCTAGTTTAGGTCAATAAATCGTAGTATATTATACACAAATTTATACTATTTTCGGTCAAATAATCAAATTAAATCGAGGATTGTTCGAAATGATACGAAACTTTCAGGTCCTTTCTATATGTTACGAGGGAATGTTATGATGGAAGTCCATGAAAAAAATTATCTCAAAATTAGATTCTACGAATCTTTTTGAAATACTAGTTTCGGTCAAAAATTGTAGTATATTATACACAATTTTATACTAGTTTTGGTCAAAAGTCAAATTAAATTGAGGATGTTAGATATGCTACGAAAGTTTTCAAATCCTTTCTGTATGGTACGAGGGAAGGTTATGATGGAAGTCCAAGCAAAAAAATATCTCAAAATTAGATTCTAGGAAACTTTTTGAAATGCTAGTTTATGTCAAAAAATCATAGGATATTACACACAATTTTATTATAGTTTCGGTCAAAAAATCAAATTAAATCGAGGATTGTTCAAAATGCTACGAAGCTATTCAGATCCTATTTATATGTTACTAGGCAATGTTATGATGGAAGTCCATGCAAAACATTGTCTTAAAATAAAATGCTATGAAACGTTTTGAAATACTTGTTTCGCTCAAAAATCGTAGTATATTATACACAATTTTATACTAATTTCGGTCAAAAATTAAAAATAAATCGAGGATTGTTTGAAATGCTACGAATTTTTTTGGATCCTTTCTATATGGTACGAGGGAAGGTTATGATGGAAGTCCAAGCAAAAAAATTATCTCAAAATTAGATTATATGCATCTTTTTGAAATGCTAGTTTAGCTCAAACAATCGTAGTATATTATACACCATTTTATACTAGTTTCGGTCAAAACATTATATTAAATTAATAATTGTTCTAAATGCTACTAAACTTTTCAGATCCTTTCTATATGGTACGAGGGAATGTTGTGATGGAAGTCCAACCAAAAAATTATTTCAAAATTAGATTCTATGAAACCTTTTGAACTTCTAGTTTAGGTCAATAAATCGTAGTATATTATACACAAATTTATACTATTTTCGGTCAAATAATCAAATTAAATCGAGGATTGTCCGAAATGATACGAAACTTTCAGGTCCTTTCTATATGTTATGAGGGAATGTTATGATGGAAGTCCATGCAAAAAATTATCTCAAAATTAGATTCTATGAATCTTTTTGAAATACTAGTTTCGGTCAAAAATTGTAGTATATTATACACAATTTTATACTAGTTTTGGTCAAAAGTTAAATTAAATTGAGGATTGTTCGATATGCTACGAAAGTTTTCAAATCCTTTATGTATGGTAAGAGGGAAGGTTATGATGGAAGTCCAAGCAAAAAAATATCTCAAAATTAGATTCTAGGAAACTTTTTGAAATGCTAGTTTATGTTAAAAAATCGTAGTATATTATACACAATTTTATACTAGTTTCGGTCAAAAATTAAAAATAAATCGAGGATTATTTGAAATGCTACGAATTTTATTGGATCCTTTCTATATGGTACGAGGGAAGGTTATGATGGAAGTCCAAGCAAAAAAATTATCTCAAAATTAGATTATATGCATCTTTTTGAAATGCTAGTTTAGCTCAAACAATCGTAGTATATTATACACAATTTTATACTAGTTTCGGTCAAAAAATTATATTAAATTAATGATTGTTCGAAATGCTACTAAACTTTTCAGATCCTTTCTATATGTTACGAGGGAATGTTGTGATGGAAGTCCAACCAAAAAATTATTTCAAAATTAGATTCTATGAAAATTTTTGAACTTCTAGTTTAGGTAAATAAATCGTAGTATATTATACATAAATTTATACTATTTTCGGTCAAATAATCAAATTAAATCGAGGACTGTCCGAAATGATACGAAAATTTCAGGTCCTTTCTATATGTTACGAGAGAATGTTATGATGGAAGTCCATGCAAAAAATTATCTCAAAATTAGATTCTATGAATCTTTTTGAAATATTAGTTTCGGTCAAAAATTGTATTATATTATACACAATTTTATACTAGTTTTGGTCAAAAGTCAAATTAAATTGAGGATTGTTCGATATGCTACGAAACTTTTCAAATCCTTTCTGTATGGTACGAGGGAAGGTTATGATGGAAGTCCAAGCAAAAAAACATCTCAAAATTAGATTCTAGGAAACTTTTTGAAATGCTAGTTTATGTCAAAAAATCGTAGTATATTATACACAATTTTATTATAGTTTCGGTCAAAAAATCAAATTAAATTGAGGATTATTCGAAATGCGATGAAACTTTCAGGTCCTTTCTATATGTTACGAGGGAATGTTATGATGGAAGTCCATGCAAAAAATTATCTCAAAATTAGATTCTATGAATAATTTTGAAATACTAGTTTCGGTCAAAAATTGTAGTATATTATACACAATTTTATACTAGTTTTGGTCAAAAGTCAAATTAAATTGAGGATTGTTCGATATGCTACGAAGCTTTTCATATCCTTTCTGTATGGTACGAGGGAAGGTTATGATGGAAGTCCAAGCAAAAAAATATCTCAAAATTAGATTCTAGGAAACTTTTTGAAATGCTAGTTTATGTCAAAAAATCGTAGTATATTATACACAATTTTATTATAGTTTCGGTCAAAAAATAAAATTAAATCGAGGATTGTTCGAAATGCTACGAAGCTATTCAGATCCTATTTATATGTTACTAGGCAATGTTATGATGGAAGTCCATGCAAAACATTGTCTTAAAATAAGATGCTATGAAACGTTTTGAAATACTAGTTTCGCTAAAAAATCGTAGTATATTATACACAATTTTATACTAGTTTCGGTAAAAAATTAAAAATAAATCGAGGATTGTTTGAAATGCTACGAATATTTTTTGATCCTTTCTATATGGTACGATGGAAGGTTATGATGGAAGTCCAAGCAAAAAAATTATCTCAAAATTAGATTATAAGCATCTTTTTGAAATGCTAGTTTAGCTCAAAAAATCGTAGTATATTATACACAATTTTATACTAGTTTCGGTCAAAAAATTATATTACATTAATGATTGTTCGAAATGCTACTAAACTTTTCAGATCCTTGCTATATGTTACGAGGGAATGTTGTGATGGAAGTCCAACCAAAAAATTATTTCAAAATTAGATTCTATGAAACTTTTTGAACTTCTAGTTTAGGTCAATAAATCGTAGTATATTATACACAAATTTATACTATTTTCGGTCAAATAATCAAATTAAATCGAGGACTGTTCGAAATGATACGAAACTTTCAGGTCCTTCCTATATGTTACGAGGGAATGTTATGATGGAAGTCCGTGCAAAAAATTATCTCAAAATTAGATTCTATGAATCTTTTTGAAATACTAGTTTCGGTCAAAAATTGTAGTATATTATACACAATTTTATACTAGTTTGGTCAAAAGTCAAATTAAATTGAGGATTGTTCGATATGCTACGAAACTTTTCAAATCCTTTATGTATGGTAAGAGGGAAGGTTATGATGGAAGTCCAAGCAAAAAAATATCTCAAAATTAGATTCTAGGAAACTTTTTGAAATGCTAGTTTATGTCAAAAAATCGTAGTATATTATACACAATTTTACTATAGTTTCGGTCAAAAAATCAAATAATATCGAGGATTGTTCGAAATGCTACGAAGCTATTCAGATCCTATTTATATGTTACTAGGAAATGTTATGATGGAAGTCCATGCAAAACATTGTCTTAAAATAAGATGCTATGAAACGTTTTGAAATACTTGTTTCGCTCAAAAATCGTAGTATATTATACACAATTTTATACTAATTTTGGTCAAAAATTAAAAATAAATCGAGGATTGTTTGAAATGCTACGAATTTTATTGGATCCTTTCTATATGGTACGAGGGAAGGTTATGATGGAAGTCCAAGCAAAAAAATTATCTCAAAATTAGATTATATGCATCTTTTTGAAATGCTAGTTTAGCTCAAAAAATCGTAGTATATTATACACAATTTTATACTAGTTTCGGTCAAAAAATTATATTACATTAATGATTGTTCGAAATGCTACTAAACTTTTCAGATCCTTGCTATATGTTACGAGGGAATGTTGTGATGGAAGTCCAACCAAAAAATTATTTCAAAATTAGATTCTATGAAAATTTTTGAACTTCTAGTTTAGGTCAATAAATCGTAGTATATTATACACAAATTTATACTATTTTCGGTCAAATAATCAAATTAAATCGAGGACTGTTCGAAATGATACGAAACTTTCAGGTCCTTCCTATATGTTACGAGGGAATGTTATGATGGAAGTCCGTGCAAAAAATTATCTCAAAATTAGATTCTATGAATCTTTTTGAAATACTAGTTTCGGTCAAAAATTGTAGTATATTATACACAATTTTATACTAGTTTGGTCAAAAGTCAAATTAAATTGAGGATTGTTCGATATGCTACGAAACTTTTCAAATCCTTTATGTATGGTAAGAGGGAAGGTTATGATGGAAGTCCAAGCAAAAAAATATCTCAAAATTAGATTCTAGGAAACTTTTTGAAATGCTAGTTTATGTCAAAAAATCGTAGTATATTATACACAATTTTACTATAGTTTCGGTCAAAAAATCAAATAATATCGAGGATTGTTCGAAATGCTACGAAGCTATTCAGATCCTATTTATATGTTACTAGGAAATGTTATGATGGAAGTCCATGCAAAACATTGTCTTAAAATAAGATGCTATGAAACGTTTTGAAATACTTGTTTCGCTCAAAAATCGTAGTATATTATACACAATTTTATACTAATTTTGGTCAAAAATTAAAAATAATTCGAGGATTGTTTGAAATGCTACGAATTTTATTGGATCCTTTCTATATGGTACGAGGGAAGGTTATGATGGAAGTCCAAGCAAAAAAATTATCTCAAAATTAGATTATATGCATCTTTTTGAAATGCTAGTTTAGCTCAAAAAATCGTAGTATATTATACACAATTTTATACTAGTTTCGGTCAAAAAATTATATTACATTAATGATTGTTCGAAATGCTACTAAACTTTTCAGATCCTTGCTATATGTTACGAGGGAATGTTGTGATGGAAGTCCAACCAAAAAATTATTTCAAAATTAGATTCTATGAAAATTTTTGAACTTCTAGTTTAGGTCAATAAATCGTAGTATATTATACACAAATTTATACTATTTTCGGTCAAATAATCAAATTAAATCGAGGACTGTTCGAAATGATACGAAACTTTCAGGTCCTTCCTATATGTTACGAGGGAATGTTATGATGGAAGTCCGTGCAAAAAATTATCTCAAAATTAGATTCTATGAATCTTTTTGAAATACTAGTTTCGGTCAAAAATTGTAGTATATTATACACAATTTTATACTAGTTTGGTCAAAAGTCAAATTAAATTGAGGATTGTTCGATATGCTACGAAACTTTTCAAATCCTTTATGTATGGTAAGAGGGAAGGTTATGATGGAAGTCCAAGCAAAAAAATATCTCAAAATTAGATTCTAGGAAACTTTTTGAAATGTTAGTTTATGTCAAAAAATCGTAGTATATTATACACAATTTTACTATAGTTTCGGTCGAAAAATCAAATAATATCGAGGATTGTTCGAAATGCTACGAAGCTATTCAGATCCTATTTATATGTTACTAGGAAATGTTATGATGGAAGTCCATGCAAAACATTGTCTTAAAATAAGATGCTATGAAACGTTTTGAAATACTTGTTTCGCTCAAAAATCGTAGTATATTATACACAATTTTATACTAATTTTGGTCAAAAATTAAAAATAAATCGAGGATTGTTTGAAATGCTACGAATTTTATTGGATCCTTTCTATATGGTACGAGGGAAGGTTATGATGGAAGTCCAAGCAAAAAAATTATCTCAAAATTAGATTATATGCATCTTTTTGAAATGCTAGTTTAGCTCAAAAAATCGTAGTATATTATACACAATTTTATACTAGTTTCGGTCAAAAAATTATATTACATTAATGATTGTTCGAAATGCTACTAAACTTTTCAGATCCTTGCTATATGTTACGAGGGAATGTTGTGATGGAAGTCCAACCAAAAAATTATTTCAAAATTAGATTCTATGAAAATTTTTGAACTTTTAGTTTAGGTCAATAAATCGTAGTATATTATACACAAATTTATACTATTTTCGGTCAAATAATCAAATTAAATCGAGGACTGTTCGAAATGATACGAAACTTTCAGGTCCTTCCTATATGTTACGAGGGAATGTTATGATGGAAGTCCGTGCAAAAAATTATCTCAAAATTAGATTCTATGAATCTTTTTGAAATACTAGTTTCGGTCAAAAATTGTAGTATATTATACACAATTTTATACTAGTTTGGTCAAAAGTCAAATTAAATTGAGGATTGTTCGATATGCTACGAAACTTTTCAAATCCTTTCTGTATGGTACGAGGGAAGGTTATGATGGAAGTCCAAGCAAAAAAATATCTCAAAATTAGATTCTAGGAAACTTTTTGAAATGCTAATTTATGTCAAAAAATCGTAGTATATTATACACAATTTTACTATAGTTTCGGTCAAAAAATCAAATAATATCGAGGATTGTTCGAAATGCTACGAAGCTATTCAGATCCTATTTATATGTTACTAGGCAATGTTATGATGGAAGTCCATGCAAAACATTGTCTTAAAATAAGATGCTATGAAACGTTTTGAAATACTAGTTTCGCTCAAAAATCGTAGTATATTATACACAATTTTATACTAGTTTCGGTCAAAAATTAAAAATAAATCGAGGATTGTTTGAAATGCTACGAATATTTTTTGATCCTTTCTATATAGTACGATGGAAGGTTATGATGGAAGTCCAAGCAAAAAAATTATCTCAAAATTAGATTATATGCATCTTTTTGAAATGCTAGTTTAGCTCAAACAATCGTAGTATAATATACACAATTTTATACTAGTTTCGGTCAAAACATTATATTAAATTAATGATTGTTCGAAATGCTACTAAACTTTTCAGATCCTTACTATATGGTACGAGGGAATGATGTGATGGAAGTCCAACCAAAAACTTATTTCAAAATTAGATTCTATGAAACCTTTTGAACTTTTAGTTTAGGTCAATAAATCGTAGTATATTATACACAAATTTATACTATTTTCGGTCAAATAATCAAATTAAATCGAGGATTGTTCGAAATGATACGAAACTTTCAGGTCCTTTCTATATGTTACGAGGGAATGTTATGATGGAAGTCCGTGCAAAAAATTATCTCAAAATTAGATTCTATGAATCTTTTTGAAATACTAGTTTCGGTCAAAAATTGTAGTATATTATACAAAATTTTATACTAGTTTGGTCAAAAGTCAAATTAAATTGAGGATTGTTCGATATGCTACGAAACTTTTCAAATCCTTTCTGTATGGTACGAGGGAAGGTTATGATGGAAGTCCAAGCAAAAAAATATCTCAAAATTAGATTCTAGGAAACTTTTTGAAATGCTAGTTTATGTCAAAAAATCGTAGTATATTATACACAATTTTACTATAGTTTCGGTCAAAAAATCAAATTAAATCGAGGATTGTTCGAAATGCTACGAAGCTATTCAGATCCTATTTATATGTTACTAGGAAATGTTATGATGGAAGTCCATGCAAAACATTGTCTTAAAATAAGATGCTATGAAACGTTTTGAAATACTTGTTTCGCTCAAAAATCGTAGTATATTATACACAATTTTATACTAGTTTCGGTCAAAAATTAAAAATAAATCGAGGATTGTTTGAAATGCTACGAATTTTATTGGATCCTTTCTATATGGTACGAGGGAAGGTTATGATGGAAGTCCAAGCAAAAAAATTATCTCAAAATTAGATTATATGCATCTTTTTGAAATGCTAGTTTAGCTCAAACAATCGTAGTATATTATACACAATTTTATACTAGTTGCGGTCAAAACATAATATTACATTAATGATTGTTCGAAATGCTACTAAACTTTTCAGATCCTTTCTATATGGTCTGATGGAATGTTGTGATGGAAGTCCAACCAAAAAATTATTTCTAAATTAGATTCTATGAAACTTTTTGAACTTCTAGTTTAGGTCAATAAATCGTAGTATATTATACACAAATTTATACTATTTTCGGTCAAATAATCAAATTAAATCGAGGACTGTTCGAAATGATACGAAACTTTCAGGTCCTTCCTATATGTTACGAGGGAATGTTATGATGGAAGTCCGTGCAAAAAATTATCTCAAAATTAGATTCTATGAATCTTTTTGAAATACTAGTTTCGGTCAAAAATTGTAGTATATTATACACAATTTTATACTAGTTTGGTCAAAAGTCAAATTAAATTGAGGATTGTTCGATATGCTACGAAACTTTTCAAATCCTTTCTGTATGGTACGAGGGAAGGTTATGATGGAAGTCCAAGCAAAAAAATATCTCAAAATTAGATTCTAGGAAACTTTTTGAAATGCTAATTTATGTCAAAAAATCGTAGTATATTATACACAATTTTACTATAGTTTCGGTCAAAAAATCAAATAATATCGAGGATTGTTCGAAATGCTACGAAGCTATTCAGATCCTATTTATATGTTACTAGGCAATGTTATGATGGAAGTCCATGCAAAACATTGTCTTAAAATAAGATGCTATGAAACGTTTTGAAATACTAGTTTCGCTCAAAAATCGTAGTATATTATACACAATTTTATACTAGTTTCGGTCAAAAATTAAAAATAAATCGAGGATTGTTTGAAATGCTATGAATATTTTTTGATCCTTTCTATATAGTACGATGGAAGGTTATGATGGAAGTCCAAGCAAAAAAATTATCTCAAAATTAGATTATATGCATCTTTTTGAAATGCTAGTTTAGCTCAAACAATCGTAGTATATTATACACAATTTTATACTAGTTTCGGTCAAAACATTATATTAAATTAATGATTGTTCGAAATGCTACTAAACTTTTCAGATCCTTACTATATGGTACGAGGGAATGATGTGATGGAAGTCCAACCAAAAAATTATTTCAAAATTAGATTCTATGAAACCTTTTGAACTTTTAGTTTAGGTCAATAAATCGTAGTATATTATACACAAATTTATACTATTTTCGGTCAAATAATCAAATTAAATCGAGGATTGTTCGAAATGATACGAAACTTTCAGGTCCTTGCTATATGTTACGAGGGAATGTTATGATGGAAGTCCGTGCAAAAAATTATCTTAAAATTAGATTCTATGAATCTTTTTGAAATACTAGTTTCGGTCAAAAATTGTAGTATATTATACAAAATTTTATACCAGTTTGGTCAAAAGTCAAATTAAATTGAGGATTGTTCGATATGCTACGAAACTTTTCAAATCCTTTCTGTATGGTACGAGGGAAGGTTATGATGGAAGTCCAAGTAAAAAAATATCTCAAAATTAGATTCTAGGAAACTTTTTGAAATGCTAGTTTATGTCAAAAAATCGTAGTATATTATACATAATTTTATTATAGTTTCGGTCAAAAAATCAAATTAAATCGAGGATTGTTCGAAATGCAACGAAGCTATTCAGATCCTATTTATATGTTACTAGGAAATGATATGATGGAAGTCCATGCAAAACATTGTCTTAAAATAAGATGCTATGAAACGTTTTGAAATACTTGTTTCGCTCAAAAATCGTAGTATATTATACACAATTTTATACTAGTTTCGGTCAAAAATTAAAAATAAATCGAGGATTGTTTGAAATGCTACGAATTTTATTGGATCCTTTCTATATGGTACGAGGGAAGGTTATGATGGAAGTCCAAGCAAAAAAATTATCTCAAAATTAGATTATATGCATCTTTTTGAAATGCTAGTTTAGCTCAAACAATCGTAGTATATTATACACAATTTTATACTAGTTGCGGTCAAAACATTATATTACATTAATGATTGTTCGAAATGCTACTAAACTTTTCAGATCCTTTCTATATGGTCTGATGGAATGTTGTGATGGAAGTCCAACCAAAAAATTATTTCAAAATTAGATTCTATGAAACTTTTTGAACTTCTAGTTTAGGTCAATAAATCGTAGTATATTATACACAAATTTATACTATTTTCGGTCAAATAATCAAATTAAATCGAGGACTGTTCGAAATGATACGAAACTTTCAGGTCCTTCCTATTTGTTACGAGGGAATGTTATGATGGAAGTCCGTGCAAAAAATTATCTCAAAATTAGATTCTATGAATCTTTTTGAAATACTAGTTTCGGTCAAAAATTGTAGTATATTATACACAATTTTATACTAGTTTGGTCAAAAGTCAAATTAAATTGAGGATTGTTCGATATGCTACGAAACTATTCAAATCCTTTCTGTATGGTACGAGGGAAGGTTATGATGGAAGTCCAAGCAAAAAAATATCTCAAAATTAGATTCTAGGAAACTTTTTGAAATGCTAATTTATGTCAAAAAATCGTAGTATATTATACACAATTTTATTATAGTTTCGGTCAAAAAATCCGATTAAATCGAGGATTGTTCGAAATGCTACGAAGCTATTCAGATCCTATTTATATGTTACTAGGTAATGTTATGATGGAAGTCCATGCAAAACATTGTCTTAAAATAAAATGCTATGAAACGTTTTGAAATACTTGTTTCGCTCAAAAATCGTAGTATATTATACACAATTTTATACTAATTTCGGTCAAAAATTAAAAATAAATCGAGGATTGTTTGAAATGCTACGAATTTTTTTGGATCCTTTCTATATGGTACGAGGGAAGGTTATGATGGAATTCCAAGCAAAAAAATTATCTCAAAATTAGATTATATGCATCTTTTTGAAATGCTAGTTTAGCTCAAACAATCGTAGTATATTATACACAATTTTATTCTAGTTTCGGTCAAAACATTATATTAAATTAATGATTGTTCGAAATGCTACTAAACTTTTCAGATCCTTACTATATGGTACGAGGGAATGATGTGATGGAAGTCCAACCAAAAAATTATTTCAAAATTAGATTCTATGAAACCTTTTGAACTTCTAGTTTAGGTCAATAAATCGTAGTATATTATACACAAATTTATACTATTTTCGGTCAAATAATCAAATTAAATCGAGGACTGTTCGAAATGATACGAAACTTTCAGGTCCTTTCTATATGTTACGAGAGAATGTTATGATGGAAGTCCTTGCAAAAAATTATCTTAAAATTAGATTCTATGAATCTTTTTGAAATACTAGTTTCGGTCAAAAATTGTAGTATATTATACACAATTTTATACTAGTTTTGGTCAAAAGTCAAATTAAATTGAGGATTGTTCGATATGCTACGAAACTTTTCAAATCCTTTATGTATGGTAAGAGGGAAGATTATGATGGAAGTCCAAGCAAAAAAATATCTCAAAATTAGATTCTAGGAAACTTTTTGAAATGCTAGTTTATGTCAAAAAATCGTAGTATATTATACACAATTTTACTATAGTTTCGGTCAAAAAATCAAATAATACCGAGGATTGTTCGAAATGCTACGAAGCTATTCAGATCCTATTTATATGTTACTAGGCAATGTTATGATCGAAGTCCATGCAAAACATTGTCTTAAAATAAGATGCTATGAAACGTTTTGAAATACTAGTTTCGCTCAAAAATCGTAGTATATTATACACAATTTTATACTAGTTTCGGTCAAAAATTAAAAATAAATCGAGGATTGTTTGAAATGCTACGAATATTTTTTGATCCTTTCTATATGGTACGATGGAAGGTTATGATGGAAGTCCAAGCAAAAAAATTATCTCAAAATTAGATTATAAGCATCTTTTTGAAATGCTAGTTTAGCTCAAAAAATCGTAGTATATTATACACAATTTTATACTAGTTTCGGTCAAAAAATTATATTACATTAATGATTGTTCGAAATGCTACTAAACTTTTCAGATCCTTGCTATATGTTACGAGGGAATATTGTGATGGAAGTCCAACCAAAAAATTATTTCAAAATTAGATTCTATGAAAATTTTTGAAATTCTAGTTTAGGTCAATAAATCGTAGTATATTATGCACAAATTTATACTATTTTCGGTCAAATAATCAAATTAAATCGAGGACTGTTCGAAATGATACGAAACTTTCAGGTCCTTTGTATATGTTACGAGAGAATGTTATGATGGAAGTCCATGCAAAAAATTATCTCAAAATTAGATTCTATGAATCTTTTTGAAATACTAGTTTCGGTCAAAAATTGTAGTATATTATACACAATTTTATACTAGTTTTGGTCAATAGTCAAATTAAATTGAGGATTGTTCGATATCCTACGAAACTTTTCAAATCCTTGCTGTATGGTAAGAGGGAAGGTTATGATGGAAGTCCAAGCAAAAAAATATCTCAAAATTAGATTCTAGGAAACTTTTTGAAATGCTAGTTTATGTCAAAAAATCGTAGTATATTATACACAATTTTATTATAGTTTCGGTCAAAAAATCAAATTAAATCGAGGATTGTTCGAAATGCTACGAAGCTATTCAGATCCTATTTATATGTTACTAGGAAATGATATGATGGAAGTCCATGCAAAACATTATCTTAAAATAAGATGCTATGAAACGTTTTGAAATACTTGTTTCGCTCAAAAATCGTAGTATATTATACACAATTTTATACTAGTTTCGGTCAAAAATTAAAAATAAATCGAGGATTGTTTGAAATGCTACGAATTTTATTGGATCCTTTCTATATGGTACGAGGGAAGGTTATGATGGAAGTCCAAGCAAAAAAATTATCTCAAAATTAGATTATATGCATCTTTTTGAAATGCTAGTTTAGCTCAAACAATCGTAGTATATTATACACAATTTTATACTAGTTGCGGTCAAAACATTATATTACATTAATGATTGTTCGAAATGCTACTAAACTTTTCAGATCCTTTCTATATGGTCTGATGGAATGTTGTGATGGAAGTCCAACCAAAAAATTATTTCAAAATTAGATTCTATGAAACTTTTTGAACTTCTAGTTTAGGTCAATAAATCGTAGTATATTATACACAAATTTATACTATTTTCGGTCAAATAATCAAATTAAATCGAGGACTGTTCGAAATGATACGAAACTTTCAGGTCCTTCCTATATGTTACGAGGGAATGTTATGATGGAAGTCCGTGCAAAAAATTATCTCAAAATTAGATTCTATGAATCTTTTTGAAATACTAGTTTCGGTCAAAAATTGTAGTATATTATACACAATTTTATACTAGTTTGGTCAAAAGTCAAATTAAATTGAGGATTGTTCGATATGCTACGAAACTTTTCAAATCCTTTCTGTATGGTACGAGGGAAGGTTATGATGGAAGTCCAAGCAAAAAAATATCTCAAAATAAGATTCTAGGAAACTTTTTGAAATGCTAATTTATGTCAAAAAATCGTAGTATATTATACACAATTTTACTATAGTTTCGGTCAAAAAATCAAATAATATCGAGGATTGTTCGAAATGCTACGAAGCTATTCGGATCCTATTTATATGTTACTAGGCAATGTTATGATCGAAGTCCATGCAAAACATTGTCTTAAAATAAGATGCTATGAAACGTTTTGAAATACTAGTTTCGCTCAAAAATCGTAGTATATTATACACAATTTTATACTAGTTTCGGTCAAAAATTAAAAATAAATCGAGGATTGTTTGAAATGCTACGAATATTTTTTGATCCTTTCTATATGGTACGATGGAAGGTTATGATGGAAGTCCAAGCAAAACAATTATCTCAAAATTAGATTATAAGCATCTTTTTGAAATGCTAGTTTAGCTCAAAAAATCGTAGTATATTATACACAATTTTATACTAGTTTCGGTCAAAAAATTATATTACATTAATGATTGTTCGAAATGCTACTAAACTTTTCAGATCCATGCTATATGTTACGAGGGAATGTTGTGATGGAAGTCCAACCAAAAAATTATTTCAAAATTAGATTCTATGAAAATTTTTGAACTTCTAGTTTAGGTCAATAAATCGTAGTATATTATACACAAATTTATACTATTTTCGGTCAAATAATCAAATTAAATCGAGGACTGTTCGAAATGATACAAAACTTTCAGGTCCTTTGTATATGTTACGAGAGAATGTTATGATGGAAGTCCATGCAAAAAATTATCTCAAAATTAGATTCTATGAATCTTTTTGAAATACTAGTTTCGGTCAAAAATTGTAGTATATTATACACAATTTTATACTAGTTTTGGTCAATAGTCAAATTAAATTGAGGATTGTTCGATATCCTACGAAACTTTTCAAATCCTTGCTGTATGGTAAGAGGGAAGGTTATGATGGAAGTCCAAGCAAAAAAATATCTCAAAATTAGATTCTAGGAAACTTTTTGAAATGCTAGTTTATGTCAAAAAATCGTAGTATATTATACACAATTTTATTATAGTTTCGGTCAAAAAATCAAATTAAATCGAGGATTGTTCGAAATGCTACGAAGCTATTCAGATCCTATTTATATGTTACTAGGAAATGTTATGATGGAAGTCCATGCAAAACATTGTCTTATAATAAGATGCTATGAAACGTTTTGAAATACTTGTTTCGCTCAAAAATCGTAGTATATTATACACAATTTTATACTAGTTTCGGTCAAAAATTAAAAATAAATCGAGGATTGTTTGAAATGCTACGAATTTTGTTGGATCCTTTCTATATGGTACGAGGGAAGGTTATGATGGAAGTCCAAGCAAAAAAATTATCTCAAAATTAGATTATATGCATCTTTTTGAAATGCTAGTTTAGCTCAAACAATCGTAGTATTTTATACACAATTTTATACTAGTTTCGGTCAAAACATTATATTACATTAATGATTGTTCGAAATGCTACTAAACTTTTCAGATCCTTTCTATATGGTCTGATGGAATGTTGTGATGGAAGTCCAACCAAAAAATTATTTCAAAATTAGATTCTATGAAACTTTTTGAACTTCTAGTTTAGGTCAATAAATCGTAGTATATTATACACAAATTTATACTATTTTCGGTCAAATAATCAAATTAAATCGAGGACTGTTCGAAATGATACGAAACTTTCAGGTCCTTTCTATATGTTACGAGGGAATGTTATGATGGAAGTCCGTGCAAAAAATTATCTCAAAATTAGATTCTATGAATCTTTTTGAAATACTAGTTTCGGTCAAAAATTGTAGTATATTATACACAATTTTATACTAGTTTGGTCAAAAGTCAAATTAAATTGAGGATTGTTCGATATGCTACGAAACTTTTCAAATCCTTTCTGTATGGTACGAGGGAAGGTTATGATGGAAGTCCAAGCAAAAAAATATCTCAAAATTAGATTCTAGGAAACTTTTTGAAATGCTAATTTATGTCAAAAAATCGTAGTATATTATACACAATTTTACTATAGTTTCGGTCAAAAAATCAAATAATATCGAGGATTGTTCGAAATGCTACGAAGCTATTCAGATCCTATTTATATGTTACTAGGCAATGTTATGATGGAAGTCCATGCAAAACATTGTCTTAAAATAAGATGCTATGAAACGTTTTGAAATACTTGTTTCGCTCAAAAATCGTAGTATATTATACACAATTTTATACTAGTTTCGGTCAAAAATTAAAAATAAATCGAGGATTGTTTGAAATGCTACGAATTTTATTGGATCCTTTCTATATGGTACGAGGGAAGGTTATGATGGAAGTCCAAGCAAAAAAATTATCTCAAAATTAGATTATATGCATCTTTTTGAAATGCTAGTTTAGCTCAAACAATCGTAGTATATTATACACAATTTTATACTAGTTTCGGTCAAAACATTATATTAAATTAATGATTGTTCGAAATGCTACTAAACTTTTCAGATCCTTACTATATGGTACGAGGGAATGATGTGATGGAAGTCCAACCAAAAAATTATTTCAAAATTAGATTCTATGAAACCTTTTGAACTTTTAGTTTAGGTCAATAAATCGTAGTATATTATACACAAATTTATACTATTTTCGGTCAAATAATCAAATTAAATCGAGGATTGTTCGAAATGATACAAAACTTTCAGGTCCTTTCTATATGTTACGAGGGAATGTTATGATGGAAGTCCGTGCAAAAAATTATCTCAAAATTAGATTCTATGAATCTTTTTGAAATACTAGTTTCGGTCAAAAATTGTAGTATATTATACAAAATTTTATACTAGTTTGGTCAAAAGTCAAATTAAATTGAGGATTATTCGATATGCTACGAAACTTTTCAAATCTTTTCTGTATGGTACGAGGGAAGGTTATGATGGAAGTCCAAGCAAAAAAATATCTCAAAATTAGATTCTAGGAAACTTTTTGAAATGCTAGTTTATGTCAAAAAATCGTAGTATATTATACACAATTTTATTATAGTTTCGGTCAAAAAATCAAATTAAATCGAGGATTGTTCGAAATGCTACGAAGCTATTCAGATCCTATTTATATGTTACTAGGAAATGTTATGATGGAAGTCCATGCAAAACATTGTCTTAAAATAAGATGCTATGAAACGTTTTGAAATACTTGTTTCGCTCAAAAATCGTAGTATATTATACACAATTTTATACTAGTTTCGGTCAAAAATTAAAAATAAATCGAGGATTGTTTGAAATGCTACGAATTTTATTGGATCCTTTCTATATGGTACGAGGGAAGGTTATGATGGAAGTCCAAGCAAAAAAATTATCTCAAAATTAGATTATATGCATCTTTTTGAAATGCTAGTTTAGCTCAAACAATCGTAGTAAATTATACACAATTTTATACTAGTTTCGGTCAAAACATTATATTAAATTAATGATTGTTCGAAATGCTACTAAACTTTTCAGATCCTTTCTATATGGTACGAGGGAATGATGTGATGGAAGTCCAACCAAAAAATTATTTCAAAATTAGATTCTATGAAACCTTTTGAACTTCTAGTTTAGGTCAATAAATCGTAGTATATTATACACAAATTTATACTATTTTCGGTCAAATAATCAAATTAAATCGAGGATTGTTCGAAATGATACTAAACTTTCAGGTCCTTTCTATATGTTACGAGGGAATGTTATGATGGAAGTCCATGCAAAAAATTATCTTAAAATTAGATTCTATGAATCTTTTTGAAATACTAGTTTTGGTCAAAAGTCAAATTAAATTGAGGATTGTTCGATATGCTACGAAACTTTTCAAATCCTTTATGTATGGTAAGAGGGAAGATTATGATGGAAGTCCAAGCAAAAAAATATCTCAAAATTAGATTCTAGGAAACTTTTTGAAATGCTAGTTTATGTCGAAAAATCGTAGTATATTATACACAATTTTACTATAGTTTCGGTCAAAAAATCAAATAATATCGAGGATTGTTCGAAATGCTACGAAGCTATTCAGATCCTATTTATATGTTACTAGGCAATGTTATGATCGAAGTCCATGCAAAACATTGTCTTAAAATAAGATGCTAAGAAACGTTTTGAAATACTAGTTTCGCTCAAAAATCGTAGTATATTATACACAATTTTATACTAGTTTCGGTCAAAAATTAAAAATAAATCGAGGATTGTTTGAAATGCTACGAATATTTTTTGATCCTTTCTATATGGTACGATGGAAGGTTATGATGGAAGTCCAAGCAAAAAAATTATCTCAAAATTAGATTATAAGCATCTTTTTGAAATGCTAGTTTAGCTCAAAAAATCGTAGTATATTATACACAATTTTATACTAGTTTCGGTCAAAAAATTATATTACATTAATGATTGTTCGAAATGCTACTAAACTTTTCAGATCCTTGCTATATGTTACGAGGAAATGTTGTGATGGAAGTCCAACCAAAAAATTATTTCAAAATTAGATTCTATGAAAATTTTTGAACTTCTAGTTTAGGTCAATAAATCGTAGTATATTATACACAAATTTATACTATTTTCGGTCAAATAATCAAATTAAATCGAGGACTGTTCGAAATGATACGAAACTTTCAGGTCCTTTGTATATGTTACGAGAGAATGTTATGATGGAAGTCCATGCAAAAAATTATCTCAAAATTAGATTCTATGAATCTTTTTGAAATACTAGTTTCGGTCAAAAATTGTAGTATATTATACACAATTTTATACTAGTTTGGTCAAAAGTCAAATTAAATTGAGGATTGTTCGATATGCTACGAAACTTTTCAAATCCTTTCTGTATGGTACGAGGGAAGGTTATGATGGAAGTCCAAGCAAAAAAATATCTCAAAATTAGATTCTAGGAAACTTTTTGAAATGCTAATTTATGTCAAAAAATCGTAGTATATTATACACAATTTTACTATAGTTTCGGTCAAAAAATCAAATAATATCGAGGATTGTTCGAAATGCTACGAAGCTATTCAGATCCTATTTATATGTTACTAGGCAATGTTATGATGGAAGTCCATGCAAAACATTGTCTTAAAATAAGATGCTATGAAACGTTTTGAAATACTTGTTTCGCTCAAAAATCGTAGTATATTATACACAATTTTATACTAGTTTCGGTCAAAAATTAAAAATAAATCGAGGATTGTTTGAAATGCTACGAATTTTATTGGATCCTTTCTATATGGTACGAGGGAAGGTTATGATGGAAGTCCAAGCAAAAAAATTATCTCAAAATTAGATTATATGCATCTTTTTGAAATGCTAGTTTAGCTCAAACAATCGTAGTAAATTATACACAATTTTATACTAGTTTCGGTCAAAACATTATATTAAATTAATGATTGTTCGAAATGCTACTAAACTTTTCAGATCCTTTCTATATGGTACGAGGGAATGATGTGATGGAAGTCCAACCAAAAAATTATTTCAAAATTAGATTCTATGAAACCTTTTGAACTTCTAGTTTAGGTCAATAAATCGTAGTATATTATACACAAATTTATACTATTTTCGGTCAAATAATCAAATTAAATCGAGGATTGTTCGAAATGATACTAAACTTTCAGGTCCTTTCTATATGTTACGAGGGAATGTTATGATGGAAGTCCATGCAAAAAATTATCTTAAAATTAGATTCTATGAATCTTTTTGAAATACTAGTTTTGGTCAAAAGTCAAATTAAATTGAGGATTGTTCGATATGCTACGAAACTTTTCAAATCCTTTATGTATGGTAAGAGGGAAGATTATGATGGAAGTCCAAGCAAAAAAATATCTCAAAATTAGATTCTAGGAAACTTTTTGAAATGCTAGTTTATGTCGAAAAATCGTAGTATATTATACACAATTTTACTATAGTTTCGGTCAAAAAATCAAATAATATCGAGGATTGTTCGAAATGCTACGAAGCTATTCAGATCCTATTTATATGTTACTAGGCAATGTTATGATCGAAGTCCATGCAAAACATTGTCTTAAAATAAGATGCTAAGAAACGTTTTGAAATACTAGTTTCGCTCAAAAATCGTAGTATATTATACACAATTTTATACTAGTTTCGGTCAAAAATTAAAAATAAATCGAGGATTGTTTGAAATGCTACGAATATTTTTTGATCCTTTCTATATGGTACGATGGAAGGTTATGATGGAAGTCCAAGCAAAAAAATTATCTCAAAATTAGATTATAAGCATCTTTTTGAAATGCTAGTTTAGCTCAAAAAATCGTAGTATATTATACACAATTTTATACTAGTTTCGGTCAAAAAATTATATTACATTAATGATTGTTCGAAATGCTACTAAACTTTTCAGATCCTTGCTATATGTTACGAGGAAATGTTGTGATGGAAGTCCAACCAAAAAATTATTTCAAAATTAGATTCTATGAAAATTTTTGAACTTCTAGTTTAGGTCAATAAATCGTAGTATATTATACACAAATTTATACTATTTTCGGTCAAATAATCAAATTAAATCGAGGACTGTTCGAAATGATACGAAACTTTCAGGTCCTTTGTATATGTTACGAGAGAATGTTATGATGGAAGTCCATGCAAAAAATTATCTCAAAATTAGATTCTATGAATCTTTTTGAAATACTAGTTTCGGTCAAAAATTGTAGTATATTATACACAATTTTATACTAGTTTGGTCAAAAGTCAAATTAAATTGAGGATTGTTCGATATGCTACGAAACTTTTCAAATCCTTTCTGTATGGTACGAGGGAAGGTTATGATGGAAGTCCAAGCAAAAAAATATCTCAAAATTAGATTCTAGGAAACTTTTTGAAATGCTAATTTATGTCAAAAAATCGTAGTATATTATACACAATTTTACTATAGTTTCGGTCAAAAAATCAAATAATATCGAGGATTGTTCGAAATGCTACGAAGCTATTCAGATCCTATTTATATGTTACTAGGCAATGTTATGATGGAAGTCCATGCAAAACATTGTCTTAAAATAAGATGCTATGAAACGTTTTGAAATACTTGTTTCGCTCAAAAATCGTAGTATATTATACACAATTTTATACTAGTTTCGGTCAAAAATTAAAAATAAATCGAGGATTGTTTGAAATGCTACGAATTTTATTGGATCCTTTCTATATGGTACGAGGGAAGGTTATGATGGAAGTCCAAGCAAAAAAATTATCTCAAAATTAGATTATATGCATCTTTTTGAAATGCTAGTTTAGCTCAAACAATCGTAGTAAATTATACACAATTTTATACTAGTTTCGGTCAAAACATTATATTAAATTAATGATTGTTCGAAATGCTACTAAACTTTTCAGATCCTTTCTATATGGTACGAGGGAATGATGTGATGGAAGTCCAACCAAAAAATTATTTCAAAATTAGATTCTATGAAACCTTTTGAACTTCTAGTTTAGGTCAATAAATCGTAGTATATTATACACAAATTTATACTATTTTCGGTCAAATAATCAAATTAAATCGAGGATTGTTCGAAATGATACTAAACTTTCAGGTCCTTTCTATATGTTACGAGGGAATGTTATGATGGAAGTCCATGCAAAAAATTATCTTAAAATTAGATTCTATGAATCTTTTTGAAATACTAGTTTTGGTCAAAAGTCAAATTAAATTGAGGATTGTTCGATATGCTACGAAACTTTTCAAATCCTTTATGTATGGTAAGAGGGAAGATTATGATGGAAGTCCAAGCAAAAAAATATCTCAAAATTAGATTCTAGGAAACTTTTTGAAATGCTAGTTTATGTCGAAAAATCGTAGTATATTATACACAATTTTACTATAGTTTCGGTCAAAAAATCAAATAATATCGAGGATTGTTCGAAATGCTACGAAGCTATTCAGATCCTATTTATATGTTACTAGGCACTGTTATGATCGAAGTCCATGCAAAACATTGTCTTAAAATAAGATGCTAAGAAACGTTTTGAAATACTAGTTTCGCTCAAAAATCGTAGTATATTATACACAATTTTATACTAGTTTCGGTCAAAAATTAAAAATAAATCGAGGATTGTTTGAAATGCTACGAATATTTTTTGATCCTTTCTATATGGTACGATGGAAGGTTATGATGGAAGTCCAAGCAAAAAAATTATCTCAAAATTAGATTATAAGCATCTTTTTGAAATGCTAGTTTAGCTCAAAAAATCGTAGTATATTATACACAATTTTATACTAGTTTCGGTCAAAAAATTATATTACATTAATGATTGTTCGAAATGCTACTAAACTTTTCAGATCCTTGCTATATGTTACGAGGAAATGTTGTGATGGAAGTCCAACCAAAAAATTATTTCAAAATTAGATTCTATGAAAATTTTTGAACTTCTAGTTTAGGTCAATAAATCGTAGTATATTATACACAAATTTATACTATTTTCGGTCAAATAATCAAATTAAATCGAGGACTGTTCGAAATGATACGAAACTTTCAGGTCCTTTGTATATGTTACGAGAGAATGTTATGATGGAAGTCCATGCAAAAAATTATCTCAAAATTAGATTCTATGAATCTTTTTGAAATACTAGTTTCGGTCAAAAATTGTAGTATATTATACACAATTTTATACTAGTTTGGTCAAAAGTCAAATTAAATTGAGGATTGTTCGATATGCTACGAAACTTTTCAAATCCTTTCTGTATGGTACGAGGGAAGGTTATGATGGAAGTCCAAGCAAAAAAATATCTCAAAATTAGATTCTAGGAAACTTTTTGAAATGCTAATTTATGTCAAAAAATCGTAGTATATTATACACAATTTTACTATAGTTTCGGTCAAAAAATCAAATAATATCGAGGATTGTTCGAAATGCTACGAAGCTATTCAGATCCTATTTATATGTTACTAGGCAATGTTATGATGGAAGTCCATGCAAAACATTGTCTTAAAATAAGATGCTATGAAACGTTTTGAAATACTTGTTTCGCTCAAAAATCGTAGTATATTATACACAATTTTATACTAGTTTCGGTCAAAAATTAAAAATAAATCGAGGATTGTTTGAAATGCTACGAATTTTATTGGATCCTTTCTATATGGTACGAGGGAAGGTTATGATGGAAGTCCAAGCAAAAAAATTATCTCAAAATTAGATTATATGCATCTTTTTGAAATGCTAGTTTAGCTCAAACAATCGTAGTAAATTATACACAATTTTATACTAGTTTCGGTCAAAACATTATATTAAATTAATGATTGTTCGAAATGCTACTAAACTTTTCAGATCCTTTCTATATGGTACGAGGGAATGATGTGATGGAAGTCCAACCAAAAAATTATTTCAAAATTAGATTCTATGAAACCTTTTGAACTTCTAGTTTAGGTCAATAAATCGTAGTATATTATACACAAATTTATACTATTTTCGGTCAAATAATCAAATTAAATCGAGGATTGTTCGAAATGATACTAAACTTTCAGGTCCTTTCTATATGTTACGAGGGAATGTTATGATGGAAGTCCATGCAAAAAATTATCTTAAAATTAGATTCTATGAATCTTTTTGAAATACTAGTTTTGGTCAAAAGTCAAATTAAATTGAGGATTGTTCGATATGCTACGAAACTTTTCAAATCCTTTATGTATGGTAAGAAGGAAGATTATGATGGAAGTCCAAGCAAAAAAATATCTCAAAATTAGATTCTAGGAAACTTTTTGAAATGCTAGTTTATGTCGAAAAATCGTAGTATATTATACACAATTTTACTATAGTTTCGGTCAAAAAATCAAATAATATCGAGGATTGTTCGAAATGCTACGAAGCTATTCAGATCCTATTTATATGTTACTAGGCAATGTTATGATCGAAGTCCATGCAAAACATTGTCTTAAAATAAGATGCTAAGAAACGTTTTGAAATACTAGTTTCGCTCAAAAATCGTAGTATATTATACACAATTTTATACTAGTTTCGGTCAAAAATTAAAAATAAATCGAGGATTGTTTGAAATGCTACGAATATTTTTTGATCCTTTCTATATGGTACGATGGAAGGTTATGATGGAAGTCCAAGCAAAAAAATTATCTCAAAATTAGATTATAAGCATCTTTTTGAAATGCTAGTTTAGCTCAAAAAATCGTAGTATATTATACACAATTTTATACTAGTTTCGGTCAAAAAATTATATTACATTAATGATTGTTCGAAATGCTACTAAACTTTTCAGATCCTTGCTATATGTTACGAGGAAATGTTGTGATGGAAGTCCAACCAAAAAATTATTTCAAAATTAGATTCTATGAAAATTTTTGAACTTCTAGTTTAGGTCAATAAATCGTAGTATATTATACACAAATTTATACTATTTTCGGTCAAATAATCAAATTAAATCGAGGACTGTTCGAAATGATACGAAACTTTCAGGTCCTTTGTATATGTTACGAGAGAATGTTATGATGGAAGTCCATGCAAAAAATTATCTCAAAATTAGATTCTATGAATCTTTTTGAAATACTAGTTTCGGTCAAAAATTGTAGTATATTATACACAATTTTATACTAGTTTGGTCAAAAGTCAAATTAAATTGAGGATTGTTCGATATGCTACGAAACTTTTCAAATCCTTTCTGTATGGTACGAGGGAAGGTTATGATGGAAGTCCAAGCAAAAAAATATCTCAAAATTAGATTCTAGGAAACTTTTTGAAATGCTAATTTATGTCAAAAAATCGTAGTATATTATACACAATTTTACTATAGTTTCGGTCAAAAAATCAAATAATATCGAGGATTGTTCGAAATGCTACGAAGCTATTCAGATCCTATTTATATGTTACTAGGCAATGTTATGATGGAAGTCCATGCAAAACATTGTCTTAAAATAAGATGCTATGAAACGTTTTGAAATACTTGTTTCACTCAAAAATCGTAGTATATTATACACAATTTTATACTAGTTTCGGTCAAAAATTAAAAATAAATCGAGGATTGTTTGAAATGCTACGAATTTTATTGGATCCTTTCTATATGGTACGAGGGAAGGTTATGATGGAAGTCCAAGCAAAAAAATTATCTCAAAATTAGATTATATGCATCTTTTTGAAATGCTAGTTTAGCTCAAACAATCGTAGTATATTATACACAATTTTATACTAGTTTCGGTCAAAACATTATATTAAATTAATGATTGTTCGAAATGCTACTAAACTTTTCAGATCCTTACTATATGGTACGAGGGAATGATGTGATGGAAGTCCAACCAAAAAATTATTTCAAAATTAGATTCTATGAAACCTTTTGAACTTTTAGTTTAGGTCAATAAATCGTAGTATATTATACACAAATTTATAATATTTTCGGTCAAATAATCAAATTAAATCGAGGATTGTTCGAAATGATACAAAACTTTCAAGTCCTTTCTATATGTTACGAGGGAATGTTATGATGGAAGTCCGTGCAAAAAATTATCTCAAAATTAGATTCTATGAATCTTTTTGAAATACTAGTTTCGGTCAAAAATTGTAGTATATTATACAAAATTTTATACTAGTTTGGTCAAAAGTCAAATTAAATTGAGGATTATTCGATATGCTACGAAACTTTTCAAATCCTTTCTGTATGGTACGAGGGAAGGTTATGATGGAAGTCCAAGCAAAAAAATATCTCAAAATTAGATTCTAGGAAACTTTTTGAAATGCTAGTTTATGTCAAAAAATCGTAGTATATTATACACAATTTTACTATAGTTTCGGTCAAAAAATCAAATAATATCGAGGATTGTTCGAAATGCTACGAAGCTATTCAGATCCTATTTATATGTTACTAGGCAATGTTATGATGGAAGTCCATGCAAAACATTGTCTTAAAATAAGATGCTATGAAACGTTTTGAAATACTTGTTTCGCTCAAAAATCGTAGTATATTATACACAATTTTATACTAGTTTCGGTCAAAAATTAAAAATAAATCGAGGATTGTTTGAAATGCTACGAATTTTATTGGATCCTTTCTATATGGTAGGAGGGAAGGTTATGATGGAAGTCCAAGCAAAAAAATTATCTCAAAATTAGATTATATGCATCTTTTTGAAATGCTAGTTTAGCTCAAACAATCGTAGTATATTATACACAATTTTATACTAGTTTCGGTCAAAACATTATATTAAATTAATGATTGTTCGAAATGCTACTAAACTTTTCAGATCCTTACTATATGGTACGAGGGAATGATGTGATGGAAGTCCAACCAAAAAATTATTTCAAAATTAGATTCTATGAAACCTTTTGAACTTTTAGTTTAGGTCAATAAATCGTAGTATATTATACACAAATTTATAATATTTTCGGTCAAATAATCAAATTAAATCGAGGATTGTTCGAAATGATACAAAACTTTCAAGTCCTTTCTATATGTTACGAGGGAATGTTATGATGGAAGTCCGTGCAAAAAATTATCTCAAAATTAGATTCTATGAATCTTTTTGAAATACTAGTTTCGGTCAAAAATTGTAGTATATTATACAAAATTTTATACTAGTTTGGTCAAAAGTCAAATTAAATTGAGGATTATTCGATATGCTACGAAACTTTTCAAATCCTTTCTGTATGGTACGAGGGAAGGTTATGATGGAAGTCCAAGCAAAAAAATATCTCAAAATTAGATTCTAGGAAACTTTTTGAAATGCTAGTTTATGTCAAAAAATCGTAGTATATTATACACAATTTTACTATAGTTTCGGTCAAAAAATCAAATAATATCGAGGATTGTTCGAAATGCTACGAAGCTATTCAGATCCTATTTATATGTTACTAGGCAATGTTATGATGGAAGTCCATGCAAAACATTGTCTTAAAATAAGATGCTATGAAACGTTTTGAAATACTTGTTTCGCTCAAAAATCGTAGTATATTATACACAATTTTATACTAGTTTCGGTCAAAAATTAAAAATAAATCGAGGATTGTTTGAAATGCTACGAATTTTATTGGATCCTTTCTATATGGTAGGAGGGAAGGTTATGATGGAAGTCCAAGCAAAAAAATTATCTCAAAATTAGATTATATGCATCTTTTTGAAATGCTAGTTTAGCTCAAACAATCGTAGTATATTATACACAATTTTATACTAGTTTCGGTCAAAACATTATATTAAATTAATGATTGTTCGAAATGCTACTAAACTTTTCAGATCCTTACTATATGGTACGAGGGAATGATGTGATGGAAGTCCAACCAAAAAATTATTTCAAAATTAGATTCTATGAAACCTTTTGAACTTTTAGTTTAGGTCAATAAATCGTAGTATATTATACACAAATTTATAATATTTTCGGTCAAATAATCAAATTAAATCGAGGATTGTTCGAAATGATACAAAACTTTCAAGTCCTTTCTATATGTTACGAGGGAATGTTATGATGGAAGTCCGTGCAAAAAATTATCTCAAAATTAGATTCTATGAATCTTTTTGAAATACTAGTTTCGGTCAAAAATTGTAGTATATTATACAAAATTTTATACTAGTTTGGTCAAAAGTCAAATTAAATTGAGGATTATTCGATATGCTACGAAACTTTTCAAATCCTTTCTGTATGGTACGAGGGAAGGTTATGATGGAAGTCCAAGCAAAAAAATATCTCAAAATTAGATTCTAGGAAACTTTTTGAAATGCTAGTTTATGTCAAAAAATCGTAGTATATTATACACAATTTTATTATAGTTTCGGTCAAAAAATCAAATTAAATCGAGGATTGTTCGAAATGCTACGAAGCTATTCAGATCCTATTTATATGTTACTAGGAAATGTTATGATGGAAGTCCATGCAAAACATTGTCTTAAAATAAGATGCTATGAAACGTTTTGAAATACTTGTTTCGCTCAAAAATCGTAGTATATTATTCACAATTTTATACTAGTTTCGGTCAAAAATTAAAAATAAATCGAGGATTGTTTGAAATGCTACGAATTTTATTGGATCCTTTCTATATGGTAGGAGGGAAGGTTATGATGGAAGTCCAAGCAAAAAAATTATCTCAAAATTAGATTATATGCATCTTTTTGAAATGCTAGTTTAGCTCAAACAATCGTAGTATATTATACACAATTTTATACTAGTTTCGGTCAAAACATTATATTAAATTAATGATTGTTCGAAATGCTACTAAACTTTTCAGATCCTTACTATATGGTACGAGGGAATGATGTGATGGAAGTCCAACCAAAAAATTATTTCAAAATTAGATTCTATGAAACCTTTTGAACTTTTAGTTTAGGTCAATAAATCGTAGTATATTATACACAAATTTATAATATTTTCGGTCAAATAATCAAATTAAATCGAGGATTGTTCGAAATGATACAAAACTTTCAAGTCCTTTCTATATGTTACGAGGGAATGTTATGATGGAAGTCCGTGCAAAAAATTATCTCAAAATTAGATTCTATGAATCTTTTTGAAATACTAGTTTCGGTCAAAAATTGTAGTATATTATACAAAATTTTATACTAGTTTGGTCAAAAGTCAAATTAAATTGAGGATTATTCGATATGCTACGAAACTTTTCAAATCCTTTCTGTATGGTACGAGGGAAGGTTATGATGGAAGTCCAAGCAAAAAAATATCTCAAAATTAGATTCTAGGAAACTTTTTGAAATGCTAGTTTATGTCAAAAAATCGTAGTATATTATACACAATTTTATTATAGTTTCGGTCAAAAAATCAAATTAAATCGAGGATTGTTCGAAATGCTACGAAGCTATTCAGATCCTATTTATATGTTACTAGGAAATGTTATGATGGAAGTCCATGCAAAACATTGTCTTAAAATAAGATGCTATGAAACGTTTTGAAATACTTGTTTCGCTCAAAAATCGTAGTATATTATTCACAATTTTATACTAGTTTCGGTCAAAAATTAAAAATAAATCGAGGATTGTTTGAAATGCTACGAATTTTATTGGATCCTTTCTATATGGTACGAGGGAAGGTTATGATGGAAGTCCAAGCAAAAAAATTATCTCAAAATTAGATTATATGCATCTTTTTGAAATGCTAGTTTAGCTCAAACAATCGTAGTAAATTATACACAATTTTATACTAGTTTCGGTCAAAACATTATATTAAATTAATGATTGTTCGAAATGCTACTAAACTTTTCAGATCCTTTCTATATGGTACGAGGGAATGATGTGATGGAAGTCCAACCAAAAAATTATTTCAAAATTAGATTCTATGAAACCTTTTGAACTTCTAGTTTAGGTCAATAAATCGTAGTATATTATACACAAATTTATACTATTTTCGGTCAAATAATCAAATTAAATCGAGGATTGTTCGAAATGATACTAAACTTTCAGGTCCTTTCTATATGTTACGAGGGAATGTTATGATGGAAGTCCATGCAAAAAATTATCTTAAAATTAGATTCTATGAATCTTTTTGAAATACTAGTTTTGGTCAACAGTCAAATTAAATTGAGGATTGTTCGATATGCTACGAAACTTTTCAAATCCTTTATGTATGGTAAGAGGGAAGATTATGATGGAAGTCCAAGCAAAAAAATATCTCAAAATTAGATTCTAGGAAACTTTTTGAAATGCTAGTTTATGTCAAAAAATCGTAGTATATTATACACAATTTTACTATAGTTTCGGTCAAAAAATCAAATAATATCGAGGATTGTTCGAAATGCTACGAAGCTATTCAGATCCTATTTATATGTTACTAGGCAATGTTATGATCGAAGTCCATGCAAAACATTGTCTTAAAATAAGATGCTAAGAAACGTTTTGAAATACTAGTTTCGCTCAAAAATCGTAGTATATTATACACAATTTTATACTAGTTTCGGTCAAAAATTAAAAATAAATCGAGGATTGTTTGAAATGCTACGAATATTTTTTGATCCTTTCTATATGGTACGATGGAAGGTTATGATGGAAGTCCAAGCAAAAAAATTATCTCAAAATTAGATTATAAGCATCTTTTTGAAATGCTAGTTTAGCTCAAAAAATCGTAGTATATTATACACAATTTTATACTAGTTTCGGTCAAAAAATTATATTACATTAATGATTGTTCGAAATGCTACTAAACTTTTCAGATCCTTGCTATATGTTACGAGGGAATGTTGTGATGGAAGTCCAACCAAAAAATTATTTCAAAATTAGATTCTATGAAAAATTTTGAACTTCTAGTTTAGGTCAATAAATCGTAGTATATTATACACAAATTTATACTATTTTCGGTCAAATAATCAAATTAAATCGAGGATTGTTCGAAATGATACTAAACTTTCAGGTCCTTTCTATATGTTACGAGGGAATGTTATGATGGAAGTCCATGCAAAAAATTATCTTAAAATTAGATTCTATGAATCTTTTTGAAATACTAGTTTTGGTCAACAGTCAAATTAAATTGAGGATTGTTCGATATGCTACGAAACTTTTCAAATCCTTTATGTATGGTAAGAGGGAAGATTATGATGGAAGTCCAAGCAAAAAAATATCTCAAAATTAGATTCTAGGAAACTTTTTGAAATGCTAGTTTATGTCAAAAAATCGTAGTATATTATACACAATTTTACTATAGTTTCGGTCAAAAAATCAAATAATATCGAGGATTGTTCGAAATGCTACGAAGCTATTCAGATCCTATTTATATGTTACTAGGCAATGTTATGATCGAAGTCCATGCAAAACATTGTCTTAAAATAAGATGCTAAGAAACGTTTTGAAATACTAGTTTCGCTCAAAAATCGTAGTATATTATACACAATTTTATACTAGTTTCGGTCAAAAATTAAAAATAAATCGAGGATTGTTTGAAATGCTACGAATATTTTTTGATCCTTTCTATATGGTACGATGGAAGGTTATGATGGAAGTCCAAGCAAAAAAATTATCTCAAAATTAGATTATAAGCATCTTTTTGAAATGCTAGTTTAGCTCAAAAAATCGTAGTATATTATACACAATTTTATACTAGTTTCGGTCAAAAAATTATATTACATTAATGATTGTTCGAAATGCTACTAAACTTTTCAGATCCTTGCTATATGTTACGAGGGAATGTTGTGATGGAAGTCCAACCAAAAAATTATTTCAAAATTAGATTCTATGAAAAATTTTGAACTTCTAGTTTAGGTCAATAAATCGTAGTATATTATACACAAATTTATACTATTTTCGGTCAAATAATCAAATTAAATCGAGGACTGTTCGAAATGATACGAAACTTTCAGGTCCTTTGTATATGTTACGAGAGAATGTTATGATGGAAGTCCATGCAAAAAATTATCTCAAAATTAGATTCTATGAATCTTTTTGAAATACTAGTTTCGGTCAAAAATTGTAGTATATTATACACAATTTTATACTAGTTTTGGTCAATAGTCAAATTAAATTGAGGATTGTTCGATATCCTACGAAACTTTTCAAATCCTTTCTGTATGGTAAGAGGGAAGGTTATGATGGAAGTCCAAGCAAAAAAATATCTCAAAATTAGATTCTAGGAAACTTTTTGAAATGCTAGTTTATGTCAAAAAATCGTAGTATATTATACACAATTTTATTATAGTTTCGGTCAAAAAATCAAATTAAATCGAGGATTGTTCGAAATGCTACGAAGCTATTCAGATCCTATTTATATGTTACTAGGAAATGTTATGATGGAAGTCCATGCAAAACATTGTCTTAAAATAAGATGCTATGAAACGTTTTGAAATACTTGTTTCGCTCAAAAATCGTAGTATATTATACACAATTTTATACTAGTTTCGGTCAAAAATTAAAAATAAATCGAGGATTGTTTGAAATGCTACGAATTTTATTGGATCCTTTCTATATGGTACGAGGGAAGGTTATGATGGAAGTCCAAGCAAAAAAATTATCTCAAAATTAGATTATATGCATCTTTTTGAAATGCTAGTTTAGCTCAAACAATCGTAGTATATTATACACAATTTTATACTAGTTTCGGTCAAAACATTATATTACATTAATGATTGTTCGAAATGCTACTAAACTTTTCAGATCCTTTCTATATGGTCTGATGGAATGTTGTGATGGAAGTCCAACCAAAAAATTATTTCAAAATTAGATTCTATGAAACCTTTTGAACTTTTAGTTTAGGTCAATAAATCGTAGTATATTATACACAAATTTATACTATTTTCGGTCAATTAATCAAATTAAATCGAGGATTGTTCGAAATGATACGAAACTTTCAGGTCCTTTCTATATGTTACGAGGGAATGTTATGATGGAAGTCCGTGCAAAAAATTATCTCAAAATTAGATTCTATGAATCTTTTTGAAATACTAGTTTCGGTCAAAAATTGTAGTATATTATACAAAATTTTATACTAGTTTGGTCAAAAGTCAAATTAAATTGAGGATTGTTCGATATGCTACGAAACTTTTCAAATCCTTTCTGTATGGTACGAGGGAAGGTTATGATGGAAGTCCAAGCAAAAAAATATCTCAAAATTAGATTCTAGGAAACTTTTTGAAATGCTAGTTTATGTCAAAAAATCGTAGTATATTATACACAATTTTATTATAGTTTCGGTCAAAAAATCAAATTAAATCGAGGATTGTTCGAAATGCTACGAAGCTATTCAGATCCTATTTATATGTTACTAGGAAATGTTATGATGGAAGTCCATGCAAAACATTGTCTTAAAATAAGATGCTATGAAACGTTTTGAAATACTTGTTTCGCTCAAAAATCGTAGTATATTATTCACAATTTTATACTAGTTTCGGTCAAAAATTAAAAATAAATCGAGGATTGTTTGAAATGCTACGAATTTTATTGGATCCTTTCTATATGGTACGAGGGAAGGTTATGATGGAAGTCCAAGCAAAAAAATTATCTCAAAATTAGATTATATGCATCTTTTTGAAATGCTAGTTTAGCTCAAACAATCGTAGTATATTATACACAATTTTATACTAGTTTCGGTCAAAACATTATATTAAATTAATGATTGTTCGAAATGCTACTAAACTTTTCAGATCCTTACTATATGGTACGAGGGAATGATGTGATGGAAGTCCAACCAAAAAATTATTTCAAAATTAGATTCTATGAAACCTTTTGAACTTTTAGTTTAGGTCAATAAATCGTAGTATATTATACACAAATTTATACTATTTTCGGTCAAATAATCAAATTAAATCGAGGTTTGTTCGAAATGATACGATACTTTCAGGTCCTTTCTATATGTTACGAGGGAATGTTATGATGGAAGTCCGTGCAAAAAATTATCTCAAAATTAGATTCTATGAATCTTTTTGAAATACTAGTTTCGGTCAAAAATTGTAGTATATTATACAAAATTTTATACTAGTTTGGTCAAAAGTCAAATTAAATTGAGGATTGTTCGATATGCTACGAAACTTTTCAAATCCTTTCTGTATGGTACGAGGGAAGGTTATGATGGAAGTCCAAGCAAAAAATTATCTCAAAATTAGATTCTAGGAAACTTTTTGAAATGCTAGTTTATGTCAAAAAATCGTAGTATATTATACACAATTTTATTATAGTTTCGGTCAAAAAATCAAATTAAATCGAGGATTGTTCGAAATGCTACGAAGCTATTCAGATCCTATTTATATGTTACTAGGAAATGTTATGATGGAAGTCCATGCAAAACATTGTCTTAAAATAAGATGCTATGAAACGTTTTGAAATACTTGTTTCGCTTAAAAATAGTAGTATATTATTCACAATTTTATACTAGTTTCGGTCAAAAATTAAAAATAAATCGAGGATTGTTTGAAATGCTACGAATTTTATTGGATCCTTTCTATATGGTACGAGGGAAGGTTATGATGGAAGTCCAAGCAAAAAAATTATCTCAAAATTAGATTATATGCATCTTTTTGAAATGCTAGTTTAGCTCAAACAATCGTAGTATATTATACACAATTTTATACTAGTTTCGGTCAAAACATTATATTAAATTAATGATTGTTCGAAATGCTACTAAACTTTTCAGATCCTTTCTATATGGTACGAGGGAATAATGTGATGGAAGTCCAACCAAAAAATTATTTCAAAATTAGATTCTATGAAACCTTTTGAACTTCTAGTTTATGTCAATAAATCGTAGTATATTATACACAAATTTATACTATTTTCGGTCAAATAATCAAATTAAATCGAGGATTGTTCGAAATGATACGAAACTTTCAGGTCCTTTATATATGTTACGAGGGAATGTTATGATGGAAGTCCATGCAAAAAATTATCTCAAAATTAGATTCTATGAATCTTTTTGAAATACTTGTTTCGGTCAAAAATTGTAGTATATTATACACAATTTTATACTAGTTTTGGTCAAAAGTCAAATTAAATTGAGGATTGTTCGATATGCTACGAAACTTTTCAAATCCTTTCTGTATGGTACGAGGGAAGGTTTTGATGGAAGTCCAAGCAAAAAAATATCTCAAAATTAGATTCTAGGAAACTTTTTGAAATGCTAGTTTATGTCAAAAAATCGTAGTATATTATACACAATTTTATTATAGTTTCGGTCAAAAAATCAAATTAAATCGAGGATTGTTCGAAATGCTACGAAACTATTCAGATCCTATTTATATGTTACTAGGCAATGTTATTATGGAAGTCCATGCAAAACATTGTCTTAAAATAAGATGCTATGAAACTTTTTGAAATACTAGTTTCGCTCAAAAATCATAGTATATTATACAATATTTTATACTAGTTTCGGTCAAAAATTAAAAATGAATCGAGGATTGTTTGAAATGCTACGAATTTTTTTGGATCCTTTCTATATGGTACGAGGGAAGGTTATGATGGAAGTCCAAGCAAAAAAATTATCTCAAAATTAGATTATATGCATCTTTTTGAAATGCTAGTTTAGCTCAAACAATCGTAGTATATTATACACAATTTTATACTAGTTTCGGTCAAAACATTATATTAAATTAATGATTGTTCGAAATGCTACTAAACTTTTCAGATCCTTTCTATATGGTACGAGGGAATGATGTGATGGAAGTCCCACCAAAAAATTATTTCAAAATTAGATTCTATGAAACCTTTTGAACTTCTAGTTTAGGTCAATAAATCGTAGTATATTATACACAAATTTATACTATTTTCGGTCAAATAATCAAATTAAATCGAGGATTGTTCGAAATGATACGAAACTTTCAGGTCCTTTCTATATGTTACGAGGGAATGTTATGATGGAAGTCCATCAAAAAATTATCTCAAAATTAGATTCTATGAATCTTTTTGAAATACTAGTTTCGGTCAAAAATTGTAGTATATTATACACAATTTTATACTAGTTTTGGTCAAAAGTCAAATTAAATTGAGGATTGTTCGATATGCTACGAAACTTTTCAAATCCTTTCTGTATGGTACGAGGGAAGGTTATGATGGAAGTCCAAGAAAAAAAATATCTCAAAATTAGATTCTAGGAAACTTTTTGAAATGCTAGTTTATGTCAAAAAATCGTAGTATATTATACACAATTTTATTATAGTTTCGGTCAAAAAATCAAATTAAATCGAGGATTGTTCGAAATGCTACGAAACTATTCAGATCCTATTTATGTGTTACTAGGCAATGTTATTATGGAAGTCCATGCAAAACATTGTCTTAAAATAAGATGCTTTGGAACTTTTTGAAATACTAGTTTCGCTCAAAAATCATAGTATATTATACAATATTTTATACTAGTTTCGGTCAAAAATTAAAAATAAATCGAGGATTGTTTGAAATGCTACGAATTTTTTTGGATCCTTTCTATATGGTACGAGGGAAGGTTATGATGGAAGTCCAAGCAAAAAAATTATCTCAAAATTAGATTATATGCATCTTTTTGAAATGCTAGTTTAGCTCAAACAATCGTAGTATATTATACACAATTTTATACTAGTTTCGGTCAAAACATTATATTAAATTAATGATTGTTCGAAATGCTACTAAACTTTTCAGATCCTTTCTATATGGTACGAGGGAATGATGTGATGGAAGTCCAACCAAAAAATTATTTCAAAATTAGATTCTATGAAACCTTTTGAACTTCTAGTTTAGCTCAATAAATCGTAGTATATTATACACAAATTTATACTATTTTCGGTCAAATAATCAAATTAAATCGAGGATTGTTCGAAATGATACGAAACTTTCAGGTCCTTTCTATATGTTACGAGGGAATGTTATCATGGATGTCCGTGCAAAAAATTATCTCAAAATTAGATTCTATGAATCTTTTTGAAATACTAGTTTCGGTAAAAAATTGTAGTATATTATACACAATTTTATACTAGTTTTGGTCAAAAGTCAAATTAAATTGAGGATTGTTCGATATGCTACGAAACTTTTCAAATCCTTTCTGTATGGTACGAGGGAAGGTTATGATGGAAGTCCAAGCAAAAAAATATCTCAAAATTAGATTCTAGGAAACTTTTTGAAATGCTAGTTTATTACAAAAAATCGTAGTATATTATACACAATTTGATTATAGTTTCGGTCAAAAAATCAAATTAAATCGAGGATTGTTCGAAATGCTACGAAACAATTCAGATCCTATTTATATGTTACTAGGCAATGTTATGATGGAAGTCCATGCAAAACATTGTCTTAAAATAAGATGCTATGAAACTTTTTGAAATACTAGTTTCGCTCAAAAATCATAGTATATTATACAATATTTTCTACTAGTTTCGGTCAAAAATTAAAAATAAATCGAGGATTGTTTGAAATTCTACGAATTTTATTGGATCCTTTCTATATGGTATGAGGGAAGGTTATGATGGAAGTCCAAGCAAAAAAATTATCTCAAAATTAGATTATATGCATCTTTTTGAAATGCTAGTTTAGCTCAAACAATCGTAGTATATTATACACAATTTTATACTAGTTTCGGTCAAAACATTATATTACATTAATGATTGTTCGAAATGCTACTAAACTTTTCAGATCCTTTCTATATGGTCTGATGGAATGTTGTGATGGAAGTCCAACCAAAAAATTATTTCAAAATTAGATTCTATGAAACTTTTTGAACTTCTAGTTTAGGTCAATAAATCGTAGTATATTATACACAAATTTATACTATTTTCGGTCAAATAATCAAATTAAATCGAGGACTGTTCGAAATGATACGAAACTTTCAGGTCCTTTCTATATGTTACGAGGGAATGTTATGATGGAAGTCCGTGCAAAAAATTATCTCAAAATTAGATTCTATGAATCTTTTTGAAATACTAGTTTCGGTCAAAAATTGTAGTATATTATACACAATTTTATACTAGTTTGGTCAAAAGTCAAATTAAATTGAGGATTGTTCGATATGCTACGAAACTTTTCAAATCCTTTTTGTATGGTACGAGGGAAGGTTATGATGGAAGTCCAAGCAAAAAAATATCTCAAAATTAGATTCTAGGAAACTTTTTGAAATGCTAATTTATGTCAAAAAATCGTAGTATATTATACACAATTTTACTATAGTTTCGGTCAAAAAATCAAATAATATCGAGGATTGTTCGAAATGCTACGAAGCTATTCAGATCCTATTTATATGTTACGAGGGAATGTTATCATGGAAGTCCATGCAAAAAATTATCTCAAAATAAGATTCTATGAATCTTTTTGAAATACTAGTTTCGGTCAAAAATTGTAGTATATTATACACAATTTTATACTAGTTTTGGTCAAAAGTCAAATTAAATTGAGGATTGTTCGATATGCTACGAAAGTTTTCAAATCCTTTCTGTATGGTACGAGGGAAGGTTATGATGGAAGTCCAAGCAAAAAAATATCTCAAAATTAGATTCTAGGAAACTTTTTGAAATGCTAGTTTATGTCAAAAAATCGTAGTATATTATACACAATTTGATTATAGTTTCGGTCAAAAAATCAAATTAAATCGAGGATTGTTCGAAATGCTACGAAACTATTCAGATCCTATTTATATGTTACTAGGCAATGTTATGATGGAAGTCCATGCAAAACATTGTCTTAAAATAAGATGCTATGAAACTTTTTGAAATACTAGTTTCGCTCAAAAATCATAGTATATTATACAATATTTTCTACTAGTTTCGGTCAAAAATTAAAAATAAATCGAGGATTGTTTGAAATTCTACGAATTTTATTGGATCCTTTCTATATGGTACGAGGGAAGGTTATGATGGAAGTCCAAGCAAAAAAATTATCTCAAAATTAGATTATATGCATCTTTTTGAAATGCTAGTTTAGCTCAAACAATCGTAGTATATTATACACAATTTTATACTAGTTTCGGTCAAAACATTATATTACATTAATGATTGTTCGAAATGCTACTAAACTTTTCAGATCCTTTCTATATGGTCTGATGGAATGTTGTGATGGAAGTCCAACCAAAAAATTATTTCAAAATTAGATTCTATGAAACTTTTTGAACTTCTAGTTTAGGTCAATAAATCGTAGTATATTATACACAAATTTATACTATTTTCGGTCAAATAATCAAATTAAATCGAGGACTGTTCGAAATGATACGAAACTTTCAGGTCCTTTCAATATGTTACGAGGGAATGTTATGATGGAAGTCCGTGCAAAAAATTATCTCAAAATTAGATTCTATGAATCTTTTTGAAATACTAGTTTCGGTCAAAAATTGTAGTATATTATACACAATTTTATACTAGTTTGGTCAAAAGTCAAATTAAATTGAGGATTGTTCGATATGCTACGAAACTTTTCAAATCCTTTCTGTATGGTACGAGGGAAGGTTATGATGGAAGTCCAAGCAAAAAAATATCTCAAAATTAGATTCTAGGAAACTTTTTGAAATGCTAATTTATGTCAAAAAATCGTAGTATATTATACACAATTTTACTATAGTTTCGGTCAAAAAATCAAATAATATCGAGGATTGTTCGAAATGCTACGAAGCTATTCAGATCCTATTTATATGTTACTAGGCAATGTAATGATGGAAGTCCATGCAAAACATTGTCTTAAAATAAGATGCTATGAAACGTTTTGAAATACTAGTTTCGCTCAAAAATCGTAGTATATTATACACAATTTTATACTAGTTTCGGTCAAAAATTAAAAATAAATCGAGGATTGTTTGAAATGCTATGAATATTTTTTGATCCTTTCTATATGGTACGATGGAAGGTTATGATGGAAGTCCAAGCAAAAAAATTATCTCAAAATTAGATTATATGCATCTTTTTGAAATGCTAGTTTAGCTCAAACAATCGTAGTATATTATACACAATTTTATACTAGTTTCGGTCAAAACATTATATTAAATTAATGATTGTTCGAAATGCTACTAATCTTTTCAGATCCTTACTATATGGTACGAGGGAATGATGTGATGGAAGTCCAACCAAAAAATTATTTCAAAATTAGATTCTATGAAACCTTTTGAACTTTTAGTTTAGGTCAATAAATCGTAGTATATTATACACAAATTTATACTATTTTCGGTCAAATAATCAAATTAAATCGAGGATTGTTCGAAATGATACGAAACTTTCAGGTCCTTTCTATATGTTACGAGGGAATGTTATGATGGAAGTCCGTGCAAAAAATTATCTCAAAATTAGATTCTATGAATCTTTTTGAAATACTAGTTTCGGTCAAAAATTGTAGTATATTATACACAATTTTATACTAGTTTTGGTCAAAAGTCAAATTAAATTGAGGATTGTTCGATATGCTACGAAACTTTTCAAATCCTTTCTGTATGGTACGAGGGAAGGTTATGATGGAAATCCAAGCAAAAAAATATCTCAAAATTAGATTCTAGGAAACTTTTTGAAATGCTAATTTATGTCAAAAAATCGTAGTATATTATACACAATTTTACTATAGTTTCGGTCAAAAAATCAAATAATATCGAGGATTGTTCGAAATGCTACGAAGCTATTCAGATCCTATTTATATGTTACTAGGCAATGTTATGATGGAAGTCCATGCAAAACATTGTCTTAAAATAAGATGCTATGAAACGTTTTGAAATACTAGTTTCGCTCAAAAATCGTAGTATATTATACACAATTTTATACTAGTTTCGGTCAAAAATTAAAAATAAATCGAGGATTGTTTGAAATGCTATGAATATTTTTTGATCCTTTCTATATGGTACGATGGAAGGTTATGATGGAAGTCCATGCAAAAAAATTATCTCAAAATTAGATTATATGCATCTTTTTGAAATGCTAGTTTAGCTCAAACAATCGTAGTATATTATACACAACTTTATACTAGTTTCGGTCAAAACATTATATTAAATTAATGATTGTTCGAAATGCTACTAAACTTTTCAGATCCTTACTATATGGTACGAGGGAATGATGTGATGGAAGTCCAACCAAAAAATTATTTCAAAATTAGATTCTATGAAACCTTTTGAACTTTTAGTTTAGGTCAATAAATCGTAGTATATTATACACAAATTTATACTATTTTCGGTCAAATAATCAAATTAAATCGAGGATTGTTCGAAATGATACGAAACATTCAGGTCCTTTCTATATGTTACGAGGGAATGTTATGATGGAAGTCCGTGCAAAAAATTATCTCAAAATTAGATTCTATGAATCTTTTTGAAATACTAGTTTCGGTCAAAAATTGTAGTATATTATACACAATTTTATACTAGTTTTGGTCAAAAGTCAAATTAAATTGAGGATTGTTCGATATGCTACGAAACTTTTCAAATCCTTTCTGTATGGTACGAGGGAAGGTTATGATGGAAGTCCAAGCAAAAAAATATCTCAAAATTAGATTCTAGGAAACTTTTTGAAATGCTAATTTATGTCAAAAAATCGTAGTATATTATACACAATTTTACTATAGTTTCGGTCAAAAAATCAAATAATATCGAGGATTGTTCGAAATGCTACGAAGCTATTCAGATCCTATTTATATGTTACTAGGCAATGTTATGATGGAAGTCCATGCAAAACATTGTCTTAAAATAAGATGCTATGAAACGTTTTGAAATACTAGTTTCGCTCAAAAATCGTAGTATATTATACACAATTTTATACTAGTTTCGGTCAAAAATTAAAAATAAATCGAGGATTGTTTGAAATGCTATGAATATTTTTTGATCCTTTCTATATGGTACGATGGAAGGTTATGATGGAAGTCCAAGCAAAAAAATTATCTCAAAATTAGATTATATGCATCTTTTTGAAATGCTAGTTTAGCTCAAACAATCGTAGTATATTATACACAATTTTATACTAGTTTCAGTCAAAACATTATATTAAATTAATGATTGTTCGAAATGCTACTAAACTTTTCAGATCCTTACTATATGGTACGAGGGAATGATGTGATGGAAGTCCAACCAAAAAATTATTTCAAAATTAGATTCTATGAAACCTTTTGAACTTTTAGTTTAGGTCAATAAATCGTAGTATATTATACACAAATTTATACTATTTTCGGTCAAATAATCAAATTAAATCGAGGATTGTTCGAAATGATACGAAACTTTCAGGTCCTTTCTATATGTTACGAGGGAATGTTATGATGGAAGTCCGTGCAAAAAATTATCTCAAAATTAGATTCTATGAATCTTTTTGAAATACTAGTTTCGGTCAAAAATTGTAGTATATTATACAAAATTTTATACTAGTTTGGTCAAAAGTCAAATTAAATTGAGGATTGTTCGATATGCTACGAAACTTTTCAAATCCTTTCTGTATGGTACGAGGGAAGGTTATGATGGAAGTCCAAGCAAAAAAATATCTCAAAATTAGATTCTAGGAAACTTTTTGAAATGCTAGTTTATGCCAAAAAATCGTAGTATATTATACACAATTTTATTATAGTTTCGGTCAAAAAATCAAATTAAATCGAGGATTGTTCGAAATGCTACGAAGCTATTCAGATCCTATTTATATGTTACTAGGAAATGTTATGATGGAAGTCCATGCAAAACATTGTCTTAAAATAAGATGCTATGAAACGTTTTGAAATACTTGTTTCGCTCAAAAATCGTAGTATATTATTCACAATTTTATACTAGTTTCGGTCAAAAATTAAAAATAAATCGAGGATTGTTTGAAATGCTACTAATTTTATTGGATCCTTTCTATATGGTACGAGGGAAGGTTATGATGGAAGTCCAAGCAAAAAAATTATCTCAAAATTAGATTATATGCATCTTTTTGAAATGCTAGTTTAGCTCAAACAATCGTAGTATATTATACACAATTTTATACTAGTTTCGGTCAAAACATTATATTAAATTAATGATTGTTCGAAATGCTACTAAACTTTTCAGATCCTTTCTATATGGTACGAGGGAATGATGTGATGGAAGTCCAACCAAAAAATTATTTCAAAATTAGATTCTATGAAACCTTTTGAACTTCTAGTTTAGGTCAATAAATCGTAGTATATTATACACAAATTTATACTATTTTCGGTCAAATAATCAAATTAAATCGAGGATTGTTCGAAATGATACGAAACGTTCAGGTCCTTTCTATATGTTACGAGGGAATGTTATGATGGAAGTCCATGCAAAAAATTATCTCAAAATTAGATTCTATGAATCTTTTTGAAATACTAGTTTCGGTCAAAAATTGTAGTATATTATACACAATTTTATACTAGTTTTGGTCAAAAGTCAAATTAAATTGAGGATTGTTCGATATGCTACGAAACTTTTCAAATCCTTTCTGTATGGTACGAGGAAAGGTTATGATGGAAGTCCAAGCAAAAAAATATCTCAAAATTAGATTCTAGGAAACTTTTTGAAATGCTAGTTTATGTCAAAAAATCGTAGTATATTATACACAATTTTATTATAGTTTCGGTCAAAAAATCAAATTAAATCGAGGATTGTTCGAAATGCTACGAAACTATTCAGATCCTATTTATATGTTACTAGGCAATGTTATGATGGAAGTCCATGCAAAACATTGTCTTAAAATAAGATGCTATGAAACGTTTTGAAATACTTGTTTCGCTCAAAAATCGTAGTATATTATTCACAATTTTATACTAGTTTCGGTCAAAAATTAAAAATAAATCGAGGATTGTTTGAAATGCTACTAATTTTATTGGATCCTTTCTATATGGTACGAGGGAAGGTTATGATGGAAGTCCAAGCAAAAAAATTATCTCAAAATTAGATTATATGCATCTTTTTGAAATGCTAGTTTAGCTCAAACAATCGTAGTATATTATACACAATTTTATACTAGTTTCGGTCAAAACATTATATTAAATTAATGATTGTTCGAAATGCTACTAAACTTTTCAGATCCTTTCTATATGGTACGAGGGAATGATGTGATGGAAGTCCAACCAAAAAATTATTTCAAAATTAGATTCTATGAAACCTTTTGAACTTCTAGTTTAGGTCAATAAATCCTAGTATATTATACACAAATTTATACTATTTTCGGTCAAATAATCAAATTAAATCGAGGATTGTTCGAAATGATACGAAACTTTCAGGTCCTTTCTATATGTTACGAGGGAATGTTATGATGGAAGTCCATGGAAAAAATTATCTCAAAATTAGATTCTATGAATCTTTTTGAAATAATAGTTTCGGTCAAAAATTGTAGTATATTATACACAATTTTATACTAGTTTTGGTCAAAAGTCAAATTAAATTGAGGATTGTTCGATATGCTACGAAACTTTTCAAATCCTTTCTGTATGGTACGAGGGAAGGTTATGATGGAAGTCCAAGCAAACAAATATCTCAAAATTAGATTCTAGGAAACTTTTTGAAATGCTAGTTTATGTCAAAAAATCGTAGTATATTATACAGAATTTTATTATAGTTTCGGTCAAAAAATCAAATTAAATCGAGGATTGTTCGAAATGCTACGAAACTATTCAGATCCTATTTATATGTTACTAGGCAATGTTATTATGGAAGTCCATGCAAAACATTGTCTTAAAATAAGATGCTATGAAACTTTTTGAAATACTAGTTTCGCTCAAAAATCATAGTATATTATACAATATTTTATACTAGTTTCGGTCAAAAATTAAAAATAAATCGAGGATTGTTTGAAATGCTACGAATTTTTTTGGATCCTTTCTATATGGTACGAGGGAAGGTTATGATGGAAGTCCAAGCAAAAAAATTATTTCAAAATTAGATTATATGCATCTTTTTGAAATGCTAGTTTAGCTCAAACAATCGTAGTATATTATACACAATTTTATACTAGTTTCGGTCAAAACATTATATTAAATTAATGATTGTTCGAAATGCTACTAAACTTTTCATATCCTTTCTATATGGTACGAGGGAATGATGTGACTGAAGTCCAACCAAAAAATTATTTCAAAATTAGATTCTATGAAACCTTTTGAACTTCTAGTTTAGGTCAATAAATCGTAGTATATTATACACAAATTTATACTATTTTCGGTCAAATAATCAAATTAAATCGAGGATTGTTCGAAATGATACGAAACATTCAGGTCCTTTCTATATGTTACGAGGGAATGTTATGATGGAAGTCCATGCAAAAAAATTATCTCAAAATTAGATTCTATGAATCTTTTTTAAATACTAGTTTCGGTCAAAAATTGTAGTATATTATACACAATTTTATACTAGTTTTGGTCAAAAGTCAAATTAAATTGGGGATTGTTCGATATGCTACGAAACTTTTCAAATCCTTTCTGTATGGTACGAGGGAAGGTTATGATGGAAGTCCAAGCAAAAAAATATCTCAAAATTAGATTCTAGGAAACTTTTTGAAATGCTAGTTTATGTCAAAAATCGTAGTATATTATACACAATTTTATTATAGTTTCGGTCAAAAAATCAAATTAAATCGAGGATTGTTCGAAATGCTACGAAACTATTCAGATCCTATTTATATGTTACTAGGCAATGTTATGATGGAAGTCCATGCAAAACATTGTCTTAAAATAAGATGCTATGAAACTTTTTGAAATACTAGTTTCGCACAAAAATCATAGTATATTATACAATATTTTATACTAGTTTCGGTCAAAAATTAAAAATAAATCGAGGATTGTTTGAAATGCTACGAATTTTTTTGGATCCTTTCTATATGGTACGAGGGAAGGTTATGATGGAAGTCCAAGCAAAAAAATTATCTCAAAATTAGATTATATGCATCTTTTTTAAATGCTAGTTTAGCTCAAACAATCGTAGTATATTATACACAATTTTATACTAGTTTCTGTCAAAACATTATATTAAATTAATGATTGTTCGAAATGCTACTAAACTTTTCAGATCCTTTCTATATGGTACGAGGGAATGATGTGATGGAAGTCCATCCAAAAAATTATTTCAAAATTAGATTCTATGAAATCTTTTGAACTTCTAGTTTAGGTCAATAAATCGTAGTATATGATACACAAATTTATACTATTTTCGGTCAAATAATCAAATTAAATCGAGGATTGTTCGAAATGATACGAAACTTTCAGGTCCTTTCTATATGTTACGAGGGAATGTTATGATGGAAGTCCGTGCAAAAAATTGTCTCAAAATTAGATTCTATGAATCTTTTTGAAATACTAGTTTCGGTCAAAAATTGTAGTATATTATACACAATTTTATACTAGTTTTGGTCAAAAGTCAAATTAAATTGAGGATTGTTCGATATGCTACGAAACTTTTCAAATCCTTTCTGTATGGTACGAGGGAAGGTTATGATGGAAGTCCAAGCAAAAAAATATCTCAAAATTAGATTCTAGGAAACTTTTTGAAATGCTAGTTTATGTCAAAAAATCGTAGTATATTATACACAATTTTATTATAGTTTCGGTCAAAAAATCAAATTAAATCAAGGATTGTTCGAAATGCTACGAAACTATTCAAATCCTATTTATATGTTACTAGGCAATGTTATGATGGAAGTCCATGCAAAACATTGTCTTAAAATAAGATGCTATGAAACGTTTTGAAATACTAGTTTCGCTCAAAAATCATAGTATATTATACAATATTTTATACTAGTTTCGGTCAAAAATTAAAAATAAATCGAGGATTGTTTGAAATGCTACGAATTTTTTTGGATCCTTTCTATATGGTACGAGGGAAGGTTATGATGGAAGTCCAAGCAAAAAAATTATCTCAAAATTAGATTATATGCATCTTTTTGAAATGCTAGTTTAGCTCAAACAATCGTAGTATATTATACACAATTTTATACTAATTTCTGTCAAAACATTATTATAAATTAATGATTGTTCGAAATGCTACTAAACTTTTCAGATCCTTTCTATATGGTACGAGGGAATGATGTGATGGAAGTCCAACCAAAAAATTATTTCAAAATTAGATTCTATGAAACCTTTTGAACTTCTAGTTTCGGTCAATAAATCATAGTATATTATACACAAATTTATATTTTCGGTCAAATAATCAAATTAAATCGAGGATTGTTCGAAATGATACTAAACTTTCAGGTCCTTTCTATATGTTACGAGGGAATGTTATGATGGAAGTCCGTGCAAAAAATTATCTCAAAATTAGATTCTATGAATCTTTTTGAAATACTAGTTTCGGTCAAAAATTGTAGTATATTATACACAATTTTATACTAGTTTGGTCAAAAGTCAAATTAAATTGAGGATTGTTCGATATGCTACGAAAATTTTCAAATCCTTTCTGTATGGTACGAGGGAAGGTTGTGATGGAAGTCCAAGCAAAAAAATATCTCAAAATTAGATTCTAGGAAACTTTTTGAAATGCTAGTTTATGTCAAAAAATCGTAGTATATTATACACAATTTTATTATAGTTTTGGTCAAAAAATCAAATTAAATCGAGGATTGTTCGAAATGCTACGAAACTATTCAAATCCTATTTATATGTTACTAGGCAATGTTATGATGGAAGTCCATGCAAAACATTGTCTTAAAATAAGATGCTTTGAAACTTTTTGAAATACTAGTTTCGCTCAAAAATCATAGTATATTAAACAATATTTTATACTAGTTTCGGTCAAAAATTAAAAATAAATCGAGGATTGTTTGAAATGCTACGAATTTTTTTGGATCCTTTCTATATGGTACGAGGGAAGGTTATGATGGAAGTCCAAGCAAAAAAATTATCTCAAAATTAGATTATATGCATCTTTTTGAAATGCTAGTTTAGCTCAAACAATCGTAGTATATTATACACAATTTTATACTAGTTTCGGTCAAAACATTATATTAAATTAATGATTGTTCGAAATGCTACTAAACTTTTCAGATCCTTTCTATATGGTACGAGGGAATGATGTGATGGAAGTCCAACCAAAAAATTATTTCAAAATTAGATTCTATGAAACCTTTTGAACTTCTAGTTTAGGTCAATAAATCGTAGTATATTATACACAAATTTATACTATTTTCGGTCAAATAATCAAATTAAATCGATGATTGTTCGAAATGATACTAAACTTTCAGGTCCTTTCTATATGTTACGAGGGAATGTTATGATGGAAGTCCGTGCAAAAAATTATCTCAAAATTAGATTCTATGAATCTTTTTGAAATACTAGTTTCGGTCAAAAATTGTAGTATATTATACACAATTTTATGCTAGTTTGGTCAAAAGTCAAATTAAATTGAGGATTGTTCGATATGCTACGAAAATTTTCAAATCCTTTCTGTATGGTACGAGGGAAGGTTGTGATGGAAGTCCAAGCAAAAAAATATCTCAAAATTAGATTCTAGGAAACTTTTTGAAATGCTAGTTTATGTCAAAAAATCGTAGTATATTATACACAATTTTATTATAGTTTTGGTCAAAAAATCAAATTAAATCGAGGATTGTTCGAAATGCTACAAAACTATTCAAATCCTATTTATATGTTACTAGGAAATGTTATGATGGAAGTCCATGCAAAACATTGTCTTAAAATAAGATGCTATGAAACTTTTTGAAATACTAGTTTCGCTCAAAAATCATAGTATATTAAACAATATTTTATACTAGTTTCGGTCAAAAATTAAAAATAAATCGAGGATTGTTTGTAATGCTACGAATTTTTTTGGATCCTTTCTATATGGTATGAGGGAAGGTTATGATGGAAGTCCAAGCAAAAAAATTATCTCAAAATTAGATTATATGCATCTTTTTGAAATGCTAGTTTAGCTCAAACAATCGTAGTATATTATACACAATTTTATACTAGTTTCGGTCAAAACATTATATTAAATTAATGATTGTTCGAAATGCTACTAAACTTTTCAGATCCTTTCTATATGGTACGAGGGAATGATGTGATGGAAGTCCAACCAAAAAATTATTTCAAAATTAGATTCTATGAAACCTTTTGAACTTCTAGTTTAGGTCAATAAATCGTAGTATATTATACACAAATTTATACTATTTTCGGTCAAAAAATCAAATTAAATCGAGGATTGTTCGAAATGATACGAAACTTTCAGGTCCTTTCTATATGTTACGAGGGAATGTTATGATGGAAGTCCGTGCAAAAAATTATCTCAAAATTAGATTCTATGAATCTTTTTGAAATACTAGTTTCGGTCAAAAATTGTAGTATATTATACACAATTTTATACTAGTTTTGGTCAAAAGTCAAATTAAATTGAGGATTGTTCGATATGCTACGAAACTTTTCAAATCCTTTCTGTATGGTACGAAGGAAGGTTATGATGGAAGTCTAAGCAAAAAAATATCTCAAAATTAGATTCTAGGAAACTTTTTGAAATGCTAGTTTATGTCAAAAAATCGTAGTATATTATACACAATTTTATTATAGTTTCGGTCAAAAAATCAAATTAAATCGAGGATTGTTCGAAATGCTACGAAACTATTCAGATCCTATTTATATGTTACTAGGCAATGTTATGATGGAAGTCCATGCAAAACATTGTCTTAAAATAAGATGCTATGAAACGTTTTGAAATACTAGTTTCGCTCAAAAATCATAGTATATTATACAATATTTTATACTAGTTTCGGTCAAAAATTAAAAATAAATCGAGGATTGTTTGAAATGCTACGAATTTTTTTGGATCCTTTCTATATGGTACGAGGGAAGGTTATGATGGAAGTCCAAGCAAAAAAATTATCTCAAAATAAGATTATATGCATCTTTTTGAAATGCTAGTTTAGCTCAAACAATCGTAGTATATTATACACAATTTTATAATAGTTTCTGTCAAAACATTATATTAAATTAATGATTGTTCGAAATGCTACTAAACTTTTCAGATCCTTTCTATATGGTACGAGGGAATGATGTGATGGAAGTCCAACCAAAAAATTATTTCAAAATTAGATTCTATGAAACCTTTTGAACTTCTAGTTTAGGTCAATAAATCATAGTATATTATACACAAATTTATACTATTTTCGGTCAAATAATCAAATTAAATCGAGGATTGTTCGAAATGATACGAAACTTTCAGGTCCTTTCTATATGTTACGAGGGAATGTTATGATGGAAGTCCTTGCAAAAAATTATCTCAAAATTAGATTCTATGAATCTTTTTGAAATACTAGTTTCGGTCAAAAATTGTAGTATATTATACACAATTTTATACTAGTTTTGGTCAAAAGTCAAATTAAATTGAGGATTGTTCGATATGCTACGAAACTTTTCAAATCCTTTCTGTATGGTACGAGGGAAGGTTATGATGGAAGTCCAAGCAAAAAAATATCTCAAAATTAGATTCTAGGAAACTTTTTGAAATGCTAGTTTATGTCAAAAAATCGTAGTATATTATACACAATTTTATTATAGTTTCGGTCAAAAAATCAAATTAAATCGAGGATTGTTCGAAATGCTGCGAAACTATTCAGATCCTATTTATATGTTACTAGGCAATGTTATGATGGAAGTCCATGCAAAACATTGTCTTAAAATAAGATGCTATGAAACGTTTTGAAATACTAGTTTCGCTCAAAAATCATAGTATATTATACAATATTTTATACTAGTTTCGGTCAAAAATTAAAAATAAATCGAGGATTGTTTGAAATGCTACGAATTTTTTTGGATCCTTTCTATATGGTACGAGGGAAGGTTATGATGGAAGTCCAAGCAAAAAAATTATCTCAAAATTAGATTATATGCATCTTTTTGAAATGCTAGTTTAGCTCAAACAATCGTAGTATATTATACACAATTTTATAATAGTTTTTGTCAAAACATTATATTAAATTAATGATTGTTCGAAATGCTACTAAAATTTTCAGATCCTTTCTATATGGTACGAGGGAATGATGTGATGGAAGTCCAACCAAAAAATTATTTCAAAATTAGATTCTATGAAACCTTTTGAACTTCTAGTTTAGGTCAATAAATCATAGTATATTATACACAAATTTATAATATTTTCGGTCAAATAATCAAATTAAATCGAGGATTGTTCGAAATGATACGAAACTTTCAGGTCCTTTCTATATGTTACGAGGGAATGTTATGATGGAAGTCCTTGCAAAAAATTATCTCAAAATTAGATTCTATGAATCTTTTTGAAATACTAGTTTCGGTCAAAAATTGTAGTATATTATACACAATTTTATACTAGTTTTGGTCAAAAGTCAAATTAAATTGAGGATTATTCGATATGCTACGAAACTTTTCAAATCCTTTCTGTATGGTACGAGGGAAGGTTATGATGGAAGTCCAAGCAAAAAAATATCTCAAAATTAGATTCTAGGAAACTTTTTGAAATGCTAGTTTATGTCAAAAAATCGTAGTATATTATACACAATTTTATTATAGTTTCGGTCAAAAAATCAAATTAAATCGAAGATTATTCGAAATGCTACGAAACTATTCAGATCCTATTTATATGTTACTAGGCAATGTTATGATGGAAGTCCATGCAAAACATTGTCTTAAAATAAGATGCTATGAAACATTTTGAAATACTAGTTTCGCTCAAAAATCATAGTATATTATACAATATTTTATACTAGTTTCGGTCAAAAATTAAAAATAAATCGAGGATTGTTTGAAATGCTACGAATTTTTTTGGATCCTTTCTATATGGTACGAGGGAAGGTTATGATGGAAGTCCAAGCAAAAAAAATATCTCAAAATTAGATTATATGCATCTTTTTGAAATGCTAGTTTAGCTCAAACAATCGTAGTATATTATACACAATTTTATACTAGTTTCTGTCAAAACATTATATTAAATTAATGATTGTTCGAAATGCTACTAAACTTTTCAGATCCTTTCTATATGGTACGAGGGAATGATGTGATGGAAGTCCAACCAAAAAATTATTTCAAAATTAGATTCTATGAAACCTTTTGAACTTCTAGTTTAGGTCAATAAATCGTAGTATATTATACACAAATTTATACTATTTTCGGTCAAATAATCAAATTAAATCGAGGATTGTTCGAAATGATACGAAACTTTCAGGTCCTTTCTATATGTTACGAGGGAATGTTATGATGGAAGTCCGTGCAAAAAATTACCTCAAAATTAGATTCTATGAATCTTTTTGAAATACTAGTTTCGGTCAAAAATTGTAGTATATTATACACAATTTTATACTAGTTTTGGTCAAAAGTCAAATTAAATTGAGGATTGTTCGATATGCTACGAAACATTTCAAATCCCTTCTGTATGGTACGAGGGAAGGTTATGATGGAAGTCCAAGCAAAAAAATATCTCAAAATTAGATTCTAGGAAACTTTTTGAAATGCTAGTTTATGTCAAAAAATCGTAGTATATTATACACAATTTTATTATAGTTTCGGTCAAAAAATCAAATTAAATCGAGGATTGTTCGAAATGCTACGAAACTATTCAGATCCTATTTATATGTTACTAGGCAATGTTATGATGGAAGTCCATGCAAAACATTGTCTTAAAATAAGATGCTATGAAACGTTTTGAAATACTAGTTTCGCTCAAAAATCATAGTATATTATACAATATTTTATACTAGTTTCGGTCAAAAATTAAAAATAAATCGAGGATTGTTTGAAATGCTACGAATTTTTTTGGATCCTTTCTATATGGTACGAGGGAAGGTTATGATGGAAGTCCAAGCAAAAAAATTATCTCAAAATTAGATTATATGCATCTTTTTGAAATGCTAGTTTAGGTCAAACAATCATAGTATATTATACACAATTTTATACTAGTTTCTGTCAAAACATTATATTAAATTAATGATTGTTCGAAATGCTACTAAACTTTTCAGATCCTTTCTATATGGTACGAGGGAATGATGTGATGGAAGTCCAACCAAAAAATTATTTCAAAATTAGATTCTATGAAACCTTTTGAACTTCTAGTTTAGGTCAATAAATCATAGTATATTATACACAAATTTATACTATTTTCGGTCAAATAATCAAATTAAATCGAGGATTGTTCGAAATGATACGAAACTTTCAGGTCCTTTCTATATGTTACGAGGGAATGTTATGATGGAAGTCCGTGCAAAAATTATCTCAAAATTAGATTCTATGAATCTTTTTGAAATACTAGTTTCGGTCAAAAATTGTAGTATATTATACACAATTTTATACTAGTTTGGTCAAAAGTCAAATTAAATTGAGGATTGTTCGATATGCTACGAAACTTTTCAAATCCATTTTGTATGGTACGAGGGAAGGTTATGATGGAAGTCCAAGCAAAAAAATATCTCAAAATTAGATTCTAGGAAACTTTTTGAAATGCTAGTTTATGTCAAAAAATCGTAGTATATTATACACAATTTTATTATAGTTTCGGTCAAGAAATCAAATTAAATCGAGGATTGTTCGAAATGCTACGAAGCTATTCAGATCCTATTTATATGTTACTAGGCAATGTTATGATGGAAGTCCATGCAAAACATTGTCTTAAAATAAGATGCTATGAAACGTTTTGAAATACTAGTTTCGCTCAAAAATCATAGTATATTATACAATATTTTATACTAGTTTCGGTCAAAAATTAAAAATAAATCGAGGATTGTTTGATATGCTACGAAACTTTTCAAATCCTTTCTGTATGGTACAAGGGAATGTTATGATGGAAGTCCAAGCAAAAAAACATCTCAAAATTAGATTCTAGGAAACTTTTTGAAATGCTAGTTTATGTCAAAAAATCGTAGTATATTATACACAATTTTATTATAGTTTCGGTCAAAAAATCAAATTAAATCGAGGATTGTTCGAAATGCTACGAAGCTATTCAGATCCTATTTATATGTTACTAGGCAATGTTATGATGGAAGTCCATGCAAAACATTGTCTTAAAATAAGATGCTATGAAACGTTTTGAAATACTAGTTTCGCTCAAAAATCATAGTATATTATACAATATTTTATACTAGTTTCGGTCAAAAATTAAAAATAAATCGAGGATTGTTTGAAATGCTACGAATGTTTTTGGATCCTTTCTATATGGTACGAGGTAAGGTTATGATGGAAGTCCAAGCAAAAAAATTATCTCAAAATTAGATTATATGCATCTTTTTGAAATGCTAGTTTAGCTCAAACAATCGTAGTATATTATACACAATTTTATACTAATTTCTGTCAAAACATTATTATAAATTAATGATTGTTCGAAATGCTACTAAACTTTTCAGATCATTTCTATATGGTACGAGGGAATGATGTGATGGAAGTCCAACCAAAAAATTATTTCAAAATTAGATTCTATGAAACCTTTTGAACTTCTAGTTTAGGTCAATAAATCGTAGTATATTATACACAAATTTATACTATTTTCGGTCAAATAATCAAATTAAATCGAGGATTGTTCGAAATGATATGAAACTTTCAGGTCCTTTCTATATGTTACGAGGGAATGTTATGATGGAAGTCCGTGCAAAAAATTATCTCAAAATTAGATTCTATGAATCTTTTTGAAATACTAGTTTCGGTCAAAAATGGTAGTATATTATACACAATTTTATACTAGTTTTGGTCAAAAGCCAAATTAAATTGAGGATTGTTCGATATGCTACGAAACTTTTCAAATCCTTTCTGTATGGTACGAGGGAAGGTTATGATGGAAGTCCAAGAAAAAAATATCTCAAAATTAGATTCTAGGAAACTTTTTGAAATGCTAGTTTATGTCAAAAAATCGTAGTATATTATACACAATTTTATTATAGTTTCGGTCAAAAAATCAAATTAAATCGAGGATTGTTCGAAATGCTACGAAACTATTCAGATCCTATTTATATGTTACTAGGCAATGTTATGATGGAAGTCCATGCAAAACATTGTCTTAAAATAAGATGCTATGAAACGTTTTGAAATACTAGTTTCGCTCAAAAATCATAGTATATTATACAATATTTTATACTAGTTTCGGTCAAAAATTAAAAATAAATCGAGGATTGTTTGAAATGCTACGAATTTTTTTGGATCCTTTCTATATGGTACGAGGGAAGGTTATGATGGAAGTCCAAGCAAAAAAATTATCTCAAAATTAGATTATATGCATCTTTTTGAACTGCTAGTTTAGCTCAAACAATCGTAGTATATTATACACAATTTTATACTAGTTTCTGTCAAAACATTATATTAAATTAATGATTGTTCGAAATGCTACTAAACTTTTCAGATCCTTTCTATATGGTACGAGGGAATGATGTGATGGAAGTCCAACCAAAAAATTATTTCAAAATTAGATTCTATGAAACCTTTTGAACTTCTAGTTTAGGTCAATAAATCGTAGTATATTATACACAAATTTATACTATTTTCGGTCAAATAATCAAATTAAATCGAGGATTGTTCGAAATGATACGAAACTTTCAGGTCCTTTCTATATGTTACGAGGGAATGTTATGATGGAAGTCCATGCAAAAAATTACCTCAAAATTAGATTCTATGAATCTTTTTGAAATACTAGTTTCGGTCAAAAATTGTAGTATATTATACACAATTTTATACTAGTTTTGGTCAAAAGTCAAATTAAATTGAGGATTGTTCGATATGCTACGAAACTTTTCAAATCCTTTCTGTATGGTACGAGGGAAGGTTATGATGGAAGTCCAAGCAAAAAAACATCTCAAAATTAGATTCTAGGAAACTTTTTGAAATGCTAGTTTATGTCAAAAAATCGTAGTATATTATACACAATTTTATTATAGTTTCGGTCAAAAAATCAAATTAAATCGAGGATTATTCGAAATACTACGAAGCTATTCAGATCCTATTTATATGTTACTAGGCAATGTTATGATGGAAGTCCATGCAAAACATTGTCTTAAAATAAGATGCTATGAAACGTTTTGAAATACTAGTTTCGCTCAAAAATCATAGTATATTATACAATATTTTATACTAGTTTCGGTCAAAAATTAAAAATAAATCGAGGATTGTTTGAAATGCTTCGAATTTTTTTGGATCCTTTCTATATGGTACGAGGTAAGGTTATGATGGAAGTCCAAGCAAAAAAATTATCTCAAAATTAGATTATATGCATCTTTTTGAAATGCTAGTTTAGCTCAAACAATCGTAGTATATTATACACAATTTTATACTAGTTTCTGTCAAAACATTATATTAAATTAATGATTGTTCGAAATGCTACTAAACTTTTCAGATCCTTTATATATGGTACGAGGGAATGATGTGATGGAAGTCCAACCAAAAAATTATTTCAAAATTAGATTCTATGAAACCTTTTGAACTTCTAGTTTAGGTCAATAAATCGTAGTATATTATACACAAATTTATACTATTTTCGGTCAAATAATCAAATTAAATCGAGGATTGTTCGAAATGATATGAAACTTTCAGGTCCTTTTTATATGTTACGAGGGAATGTTATGATGGAAGTCCGTGCAAAAAATTATCTCAAAATTAGATTCTATGAATCTTTTTGAAATACTAGTTTCGATCAAAAATGGTAGTATATTATACACAATTTTATACTAGTTTTGGTCAAAAGTCAAATTAAATTGAGGATTGTTCGATATGCTACGAAACTTTTCAAATCCTTTCTGTATGGTACGAGGGAAGGTTATGATGGAAGTCCAAGAAAAAAATATCTCAAAATTAGATTCTAGGAAACTTTTTGAAATGCTAGTTTATGTCAAAAAATCGTAGTATATTATACACAATTTTATTATAGTTTCGGTCAAAAAATCAAATTAAATCGAGGATTGTTCGAAATGCTACGAAACTATTCAGATCCTATTTATATGTTACTAGGCAATGTTATGATGGAAGTCCATGCAAAACATTGTCTTAAAATAAGATGCTATGAAACGTTTTGAAATACTAGTTTCGCTCAAAAATCATAGTATATTATACAATAGTTTATACTAGTTTCGGTCAAAAATTAAAAATAAATCGAGGATTGTTTGAAATGCTACGAATTTTTTTGGATCCTTTCTATATGGTACGAGGGAAGGTTATGATGGAAGTCCAATCAAAAAAATTATCTCAAAATTAGATTATATGCATCTTTTTGAAATGCTAGTTTAGCTCAAACAATCGTAGTATATTATACACAATTTTATACTAGTTTCTATCAAAACATTATATTAAATTAATGATTGTTCGAAATGCTAATAAACTTTTCAGATTCTTTCTATATGGTACGAGGGAATGATGTGATGGAAGTCCAACCAAAAAATTATTTCAAAATTAGATTCTATGAAACCTTTTGAACTTCTAGTTTAGGTCAATAAATCATAGTATATTATACACAAATTTATACTATTTTCGGTCAAATAATCAAATTAAATCGAGGATTGTTCGAAATGATATGAAACTTTCAGGTCCTTTCTATATGTTACGAGGGAATGTTATGATGGAAGTCCGTGCAAAAAATTATCTCAAAATTAGATTCTATGAATCTTTTTGAAATACTAGTTTCGGTCAAAAATTGTAGTATATTATACACAATTTTATACTAGTTTTGGTCAAAAGTCAAATTAAATTGAGGATTGTTCGATATGCTACGAAACTTTTCAAATCCTTTCTGTATGGTACGAGGGAAGGTTATGATGGAAGTCCAAGAAAAAAATATCTCAAAATTAGATTCTAGGAAACTTTTTGAAATGCTAGTTTATGTCAAAAAATCGTAGTATATTATACACAATTTTATTATAGTTTCGGTCAAAAAATCAAATTAAATCGAGGATTGTTCGAAATGCTATGAAACTATTCAGATCCTATTTATATGTTACTAGGCAATGTTATGATGGGAGTCCATGCAAAACATTGTCTTAAAATAAGATGCTATGAAACGTTTTGAAATACTAGTTTCGCTCAAAAATCATAGTATATTATACACAATTTTATACTAGTTTCGTTCAAAAATTAAAAATAAATCGAGGATTGTTTGAAATGCTACGAATTTTTTTGGATCCTTTCTATATGGTACGAGGGAAGGTTATGATGGAAGTCCAAGCAAAAAAATTATCTCAAAATTAGATTATATGCATCTTTTTGAAATGCTAGTTTAGCTCAAACAATCGTAGTATATTATACACAATTTTATACTAGTTTCGGTCAAAACATTATATTAAATTAATGATTGTTCGAAATGCTACTAAACTTTTCAGATCCTTTCTATATGGTACGAGGGAATGATGTGATGGAAGTCCAACCAAAAAATTATTTCAAAATTAGATTCTATGAAACCTTTTGAACTTCTAGTTTAGGTCAATAAATCATAGTATATTATACACAAATTTATACTATTTTCGGTCAAATAATCAAATTAAATCGAGGATTGTTCGAAATGATAAGAAACTTTCAGGTCCTTTCTATATGTTACGAGGGAATGTTATGATGGAAGTCCGTGCAAAAATTATCTCAAAATTAGATTCTATGAATCTTTTTGAAATACTAGTTTCGGTCAAAAATTGTAGTATATTATACACAATTTTATACTAGTTTGGTCAAAAGTCAAATTAAATTGAGGATTGTTCGATATGCTACGAAACTTTTCAAATCCATTTTGTATGGTACGAGGGAAGGTTATGATGGAAGTCCAAGCAAAAAAATATCTCAAAATTAGATTCTAGGAAACTTTTTGAAATGCTAGTTTATGTCAAAAAATCGTAGTATATTATACACAATTTTATTATAGTTTCGGTCAAGAAATCAAATTAAATCGAGGATTGTTCGAAATGCTACGAAGCTATTCAGATCCTATTTATATGTTACTAGGCAATGTTATGATGGAAGTCCATGCAAAACATTGTCTTAAAATAAGATGCTATGAAACGTTTTGAAATACTAGTTTCGCTCAAAAATCATAGTATATTATACAATATTTTATACTAGTTTCGGTCAAAAATTAAAAATAAATCGAGGATTGTTCGATATGCTACGAAACTTTTCAAATCCTTTCTGTATGGTACAAGGGAATGTTATGATGGAAGTCCAAGCAAAAAAACATCTCAAAATTAGATTCTAGGAAACTTTTTGAAATGCTAGTTTATGTCAAAAAATCGTAGTATATTATACACAATTTTATTATAGTTTCGGTCAAAAAATCAAATTAAATCGAGGATTGTTCGAAATGCTACGAAGCTATTCAGATCCTATTTATATGTTACTAGGCAATGTTATGATGGAAGTCCATGCAAAACATTGTCTTAAAATAAGATGCTATGAAACGTTTTGAAATACTAGTTTCGCTCAAAAATCATAGTATATTATACAATATTTTATACTAGTTTCGGTCAAAAATTAAAAATAAATCGAGGATTGTTTGAAATGCTACGAATGTTTTTGGATCCTTTCTATATGGTACGAGGTAAGGTTATGATGGAAGTCCAAGCAAAAAAATTATCTCAAAATTAGATTATATGCATCTTTTTGAAATGCTAGTTTAGCTCAAACAATCGTAGTATATTATACACAATTTTATACTAATTTCTGTCAAAACATTATATTAAATTAATGATTGTTCGAAATGCTACTAAACTTTTCAGATCCTTTCTATATGGTACGAGGGAATGATGTGATGGAAGTCCAACCAAAAAATTATTTCAAAATTAGATTCTATGAAACCTTTTGAACTTCTAGTTTAGGTCAATAAATCGTAGTATATTATACACAAATTTATACTATTTTCGGTCAAATAATCAAATTAAATCGAGGATTGTTCGAAATGATATGAAACTTTCAGGTCCTTTCTATATGTTACGAGGGAATGTTATGATGGAAGTCCGTGCAAAAAATTATCTCAAAATTAGATTCTATGAATCTTTTTGAAATACTAGTTTCGGTCAAAAATTGTAGTATATTATACACAATTTTATACTAGTTTTGGTCAAAAGTCAAATTAAATTGAGGATTGTTCGATATGCTACGAAACTTTTCAAATCCTTTCTGTATGGTACGAGGGAAGGTTATGATGGAAGTCCAAGAAAAAAATATCTCAAAATTAGATTCTAGGAAACTTTTTGAAATGCTAGTTTATGTCAAAAAATCGTAGTATATTATACACAATTTTATTATAGTTTCGGTCAAAAAATCAAATTAAATCGAGGATTGTTCGAAATGCTATGAAACTATTCAGATCCTATTTATATGTTACTAGGCAATGTTATGATGGGAGTCCATGCAAAACATTGTCTTAAAATAAGATGCTATGAAACGTTTTGAAATACTAGTTTCGCTCAAAAATCATAGTATATTATACACAATTTTATACTAGTTTCGGTCAAAAATTAAAAATAAATCGAGGATTGTTTGAAATGCTACGAATTTTTTTGGATCCTTTCTATATGGTACGAGGGAAGGTTATGATGGAAGTCCAAGCAAAAAAATTATCTCAAAATTAGATTATATGCATCTTTTTGAAATGCTAGTTTAGCTCAAACAATCGTAGTATATTATACACAATTTTATACTAGTTTCGGTCAAAACATTATATTAAATTAATGATTGTTCGAAATGCTACTAAACTTTTCAGATCCTTTCTATATGGTACGAGGGAATGATGTGATGGAAGTCCAACCAAAAAATTATTTCAAAATTAGATTCTATGAAACCTTTTGAACTTCTAGTTTAGGTCAATAAATCATAGTATATTATACACAAATTTATACTATTTTCGGTCAAATAATCAAATTAAATCGAGGATTGTTCGAAATGATAAGAAACTTTCAGGTCCTTTCTATATGTTACGAGGGAATGTTATGATGGAAGTCCGTGCAAAAATTATCTCAAAATTAGATTCTATGAATCTTTTTGAAATACTAGTTTCGGTCAAAAATTGTAGTATATTATACACAATTTTATACTAGTTTGGTCAAAAGTCAAATTAAATTGAGGATTGTTCGATATGCTACGAAACTTTTCAAATCCATTTTGTATGGTACGAGGGAAGGTTATGATGGAAGTCCAAGCAAAAAAATATCTCAAAATTAGATTCTAGGAAACTTTTTGAAATGCTAGTTTATGTCAAAAAATCGTAGTATATTATACACAATTTTATTATAGTTTCGGTCAAGAAATCAAATTAAATCGAGGATTGTTCGAAATGCTACGAAGCTATTCAGATCCTATTTATATGTTACTAGGCAATGTTATGATGGAAGTCCATGCAAAACATTGTCTTAAAATAAGATGCTATGAAACGTTTTGAAATACTAGTTTCGCTCAAAAATCATAGTATATTATACAATATTTTATACTAGTTTCGGTCAAAAATTAAAAATAAATCGAGGATTGTTCGATATGCTACGAAACTTTTCAAATCCTTTCTGTATGGTACAAGGGAATGTTATGATGGAAGTCCAAGCAAAAAAACATCTCAAAATTAGATTCTAGGAAACTTTTTGAAATGCTAGTTTATGTCAAAAAATCGTAGTATATTATACACAATTTTATTATAGTTTCGGTCAAAAAATCAAATTAAATCGAGGATTGTTCGAAATGCTACGAAGCTATTCAGATCCTATTTATATGTTACTAGGCAATGTTATGATGGAAGTCCATGCAAAACATTGTCTTAAAATAAGATGCTATGAAACGTTTTGAAATACTAGTTTCGCTCAAAAATCATAGTATATTATACAATATTTTATACTAGTTTCGGTCAAAAATTAAAAATAAATCGAGGATTGTTTGAAATGCTACGAATGTTTTTGGATCCTTTCTATATGGTACGAGGTAAGGTTATGATGGAAGTCCAAGCAAAAAAATTATCTCAAAATTAGATTATATGCATCTTTTTGAAATGCTAGTTTAGCTCAAACAATCGTAGTATATTATACACAATTTTATACTAATTTCTGTCAAAACATTATTATAAATTAATGATTGTTCGAAATGCTACTAAACTTTTCAGATCCTTTCTATATGGTACGAGGGAATGATGTGATGGAAGTCCAACCAAAAAATTATTTCAAAATTAGATTCTATGAAACCTTTTGAACTTCTAGTTTAGGTCAATAAATCGTAGTATATTATACACAAATTTATACTATTTTCGGTCAAATAATCAAATTAAATCGAGGATTGTTCGAAATGATATGAAACTTTCAGGTCCTTTCTATATGTTACGAGGGAATGTTATGATGGAAGTCCGTGCAAAAAATTATCTCAAAATTAGATTCTATGAATCTTTTTGAAATACTAGTTTCGGTCAAAAATGGTAGTATATTATACACAATTTTATACTAGTTTTGGTCAAAAGCCAAATTAAATTGAGGATTGTTCGATATGCTACGAAACTTTTCAAATCCTTTCTGTATGGTACGAGGGAAGGTTATGATGGAAGTCCAAGAAAAAAATATCTCAAAATTAGATTCTAGGAAACTTTTTGAAATGCTAGTTTATGTCAAAAAATCGTAGTATATTATACACAATTTTATTATAGTTTCGGTCAAAAAATCAAATTAAATCGAGGATTGTTCGAAATGCTACGAAACTATTCAGATCCTATTTATATGTTACTAGGCAATGTTATGATGGAAGTCCATGCAAAACATTGTCTTAAAATAAGATGCTATGAAACGTTTTGAAATACTAGTTTCGCTCAAAAATCATAGTATATTATACAATATTTTATACTAGTTTCGGTCAAAAATTAAAAATAAATCGAGGATTGTTTGAAATGCTACGAATTTTTTTGGATCCTTTCTATATGGTACGAGGGAAGGTTATGATGGAAGTCCAAGCAAAAAAATTATCTCAAAATTAGATTATATGCATCTTTTTGAAATGCTAGTTTAGCTCAAACAATCGTAGTATATTATACACAATTTTATACTAGTTTCTGTCAAAACATTATATTAAATTAATGATTGTTCGAAATGCTACTAAACTTTTCAGATCCTTTCTATATGGTACGAGGGAATGATGTGATGGAAGTCCAACCAAAAAATTATTTCAAAATTAGATTCTATGAAACCTTTTGAACTTCTAGTTTAGGTCAATAAATCGTAGTATATTATACACAAATTTATACTATTTTCGGTCAAATAATCAAATTAAATCGAGGATTGTTCGAAATGATACGAAACTTTCAGGTCCTTTCTATATGTTACGAGGGAATGTTATGATGGAAGTCCATGCAAAAAATTACCTCAAAATTAGATTCTATGAATCTTTTTGAAATACTAGTTTCGGTCAAAAATTGTAGTATATTATACACAATTTTATACTAGTTTTGGTCAAAAGTCAAATTAAATTGAGGATTGTTCGATATGCTACGAAACTTTTCAAATCCTTTCTGTATGGTACGAGGGAAGGTTATGATGGAAGTCCAAGCAAAAAAACATCTCAAAATTAGATTCTAGGAAACTTTTTGAAATGCTAGTTTATGTCAAAAAATCGTAGTATATTATACACAATTTTATTATAGTTTCGGTCAAAAAATCAAATTAAATCGAGGATTATTCGAAATACTACGAAGCTATTCAGATCCTATTTATATGTTACTAGGCAATGTTATGATGGAAGTCCATGCAAAACATTGTCTTAAAATAAGATGCTATGAAACGTTTTGAAATACTAGTTTCGCTCAAAAATCATAGTATATTATACAATATTTTATACTAGTTTCGGTCAAAAATTAAAAATAAATCGAGGATTGTTTGAAATGCTTCGAATTTTTTTGGATCCTTTCTATATGGTACGAGGTAAGGTTATGATGGAAGTCCAAGCAAAAAAATTATCTCAAAATTAGATTATATGCATCTTTTTGAAATGCTAGTTTAGCTCAAACAATCGTAGTATATTATACACAATTTTATACTAGTTTCTGTCAAAACATTATATTAAATTAATGATTGTTCGAAATGCTACTAAACTTTTCAGATCCTTTATATATGGTACGAGGGAATGATGTGATGGAAGTCCAACCAAAAAATTATTTCAAAATTAGATTCTATGAAACCTTTTGAACTTCTAGTTTAGGTCAATAAATCGTAGTATATTATACACAAATTTATACTATTTTCGGTCAAATAATCAAATTAAATCGAGGATTGTTCGAAATGATATGAAACTTTCAGGTCCTTTCTATATGTTACGAGGGAATGTTATGATGGAAGTCCGTGCAAAAAATTATCTCAAAATTAGATTCTATGAATCTTTTTGAAATACTAGTTTCGATCAAAAATGGTAGTATATTATACACAATTTTATACTAGTTTTGGTCAAAAGTCAAATTAAATTGAGGATTGTTCGATATGCTACGAAACTTTTCAAATCCTTTCTGTATGGTACGAGGGAAGGTTATGATGGAAGTCCAAGAAAAAAATATCTCAAAATTAGATTCTAGGAAACTTTTTGAAATGCTAGTTTATGTCAAAAAATCGTAGTATATTATACACAATTTTATTATAGTTTCGGTCAAAAAATCAAATTAAATCGAGGATTGTTCGAAATGCTACGAAACTATTCAGATCCTATTTATATGTTACTAGGCAATGTTATGATGGAAGTCCATGCAAAACATTGTCTTAAAATAAGATGCTATGAAACGTTTTGAAATACTAGTTTCGCTCAAAAATCATAGTATATTATACAATAGTTTATACTAGTTTCGGTCAAAAATTAAAAATAAATCGAGGATTGTTTGAAATGCTACGAATTTTTTTGGATCCTTTCTATATGGTACGAGGGAAGGTTATGATGGAAGTCCAAGCAAAAAAATTATCTCAAAATTAGATTATATGCATCTTTTTGAAATGCTAGTTTAGCTCAAACAATCGTAGTATATTATACACAATTTTATACTAGTTTCTATCAAAACATTATATTAAATTAATGATTGTTCGAAATGCTAATAAACTTTTCAGATTCTTTCTATATGGTACGAGGGAATGATGTGATGGAAGTCCAACCAAAAAATTATTTCAAAATTAGATTCTATGAAACCTTTTGAACTTCTAGTTTAGGTCAATAAATCATAGTATATTATACACAAATTTATACTATTTTCGGTCAAATAATCAAATTAAATCGAGGATTGTTCGAAATGATATGAAACTTTCAGGTCCTTTCTATATGTTACGAGGGAATGTTATGATGGAAGTCCGTGCAAAAAATTATCTCAAAATTAGATTCTATGAATCTTTTTGAAATACTAGTTTCGGTCAAAAATTGTAGTATATTATACACAATTTTATACTAGTTTTGGTCAAAAGTCAAATTAAATTGAGGATTGTTCGATATGCTACGAAACTTTTCAAATCCTTTCTGTATGGTACGAGGGAAGGTTATGATGGAAGTCCAAGAAAAAAATATCTCAAAATTAGATTCTAGGAAACTTTTTGAAATGCTAGTTTATGTCAAAAAATCGTAGTATATTATACACAATTTTATTATAGTTTCGGTCAAAAAATCAAATTAAATCGAGGATTGTTCGAAATGCTATGAAACTATTCAGATCCTATTTATATGTTACTAGGCAATGTTATGATGGGAGTCCATGCAAAACATTGTCTTAAAATAAGATGCTATGAAACGTTTTGAAATACTAGTTTCGCTCAAAAATCATAGTATATTATACACAATTTTATACTAGTTTCGGTCAAAAATTAAAAATAAATCGAGGATTGTTTGAAATGCTACGAATTTTTTTGGATCCTTTCTATATGGTACGAGGGAAGGTTATGATGGAAGTCCAAGCAAAAAAATTATCTCAAAATTAGATTATATGCATCTTTTTGAAATGCTAGTTTAGCTCAAACAATCGTAGTATATTATACACAATTTTATACTAGTTTCGGTCAAAACATTATATTAAATTAATGATTGTTCGAAATGCTACTAAACTTTTTAGATCCTTTCTATATGGTACGAGGGAATGATGTGATGGAAGTCCAACAAAAAAATTATTTCAAAATTAGATTCTATGAAACCTTTTGAACTTCTAGTTTAGGTCAATAAATCGTAGTATATTATACACAAATTTATACTATTTTCGGTCAAATAATCAAATTAAATCGAGGATTGTTCGAAATGATACGAAACATTCAGGTCCTTTCTATATGTTACGAGGGAATGTTATGATGGAAGTCCAAGCAAAAAATTATCTCAAAATTAGATTCTATGAATCTTTTTGAAATACTAGTTTCGGTCAAAAATTGTAGTATATTATACACAATTTTATACTAGTTTTGGTCAAAAGTCAAATTAAATTGAGGATTGTTCGATATGCTACGAAACTTTTCAAATCCTTTCTGTATGGTACGAGGGAATGTTATGATGGAAGTCCAAGCAAAAAAACATCTCAAAATTAGATTCTAGGAAACTTTTTGAAATGCTAGTTTATGTCAAAAAATCGTAGTATATTATACACAATTTTATTATAGTTTCGGTCAAAAAATCAAATTAAATCGAGGATTGTTCGAAATGCTACGAAACTATTCAGATCCTATTTATATGTTACTAGGCAATGTTATGATGGAAGTCCATGCAAAACATTGTCTTAAAATAAGATGCTATGAAACGTTTTGAAATACTAGTTTCGCTCAAAAATCATAGTATATTATACAATATTTTATACTAATTTCGGTCAAAAATTAAAAATAAATCGAGGATTGATTGAAATGCTACGAATTTTTTTGGATCCTTTCTATATGGTACGAGGGAAGGTTATGATGGAAGTCCAAGCAAAAAAATTATCTCAAAATTAGATTATATGCATCTTTTTGAAATGCTAGTTTAGGTCAAACAATCGTAGTATATTATACACAATTTTATACTAGTTTCTGTCAAAACATTATATTAAATTAATGATTGTTCGAAATGCTACTAAACTTTTTAGATCCTTTCTATATGGTACGAGGGAATGATGTGATGGAAGTCCAACAAAAAAATTATTTCAAAATTAGATTCTATGAAACCTTTTGAACTTCTAGTTTAGGTCAATAAATCGTAGTATATTATACACAAATTTATACTATTTTCGGTCAAATAATCAAATTAAATCGAGGATTGTTCGAAATGATACGAAACATTCAGGTCCTTTCTATATGTTACGAGGGAATGTTATGATGGAAGTCCATGCAAAAAATTATCTCAAAATTAGATTCTATGAATCTTTTTGAAATACTAGTTTCGGTCAAAAATTGTAGTATATTATACACAATTTTATACTAGTTTTGGTCAAAAGTCAAATTAAATTGAGGATTGTTCGATATGCTACGAAACTTTTCAAATCCTTTCTGTATGGTACGAGGGAATGTTATGATGGAAGTCCAAGCAAAAAAACATCTCAAAATTAGATTCTAGGAAACTTTTTGAAATGCTAGTTTATGTCAAAAAATCGTAGTATATTATACACAATTTTATTATAGTTTCGGTCAAAAAATCAAATTAAATCGAGGATTGTTCGAAATGCTACGAAGCTATTCAGATCCTATTTATATGTTACTAGGCAATGTTATGATGGAAGTCCATGCAAAACATTGTCTTAAAATAAGATGCTATGAAACGTTTTGAAATACTAGTTTCGCTCAAAAATCATAGTATATTATACAATATTTTATACTAGTTTCGGTCAAAAATTAAAAATAAATCGAGGATTGTTTGAAATGCTACGAATTTTTTTGGATCCTTTCTATATGGTACGAGGGAAGGTTATGATGGAAGTCCAAGCAAAAAAATTATCTCAAATTTAGATTATATGCATCTTTTTGAAATGCTAGTTTAGCTCAAACAATCGTAGTATATTATACACAATTTTATACTAGTTTCGGTCAAAACATTATATTAAATTAATGATTGTTCGAAATGCTACTAGACTTTTCAGATCCTTTCTATATGGTACGAGGGAATGATGTGATGGAAGTCCAACCAAAAAATTATTTCAAAATTAGATTCTATGAAACCTTTTGAACTTCTAGTTTAGGTCAATAAATCGTAGTATATTATACACATTTTTATACTATTTTCGGTCAAATAAACAAATTAAATCGAGGATTGTTCGAAATGATACGAAACTTTCAGGTCCTTACTATATGTTACGAGGGAATGTTATGATGGAAGTCCGTGCAAAAAATTATCTCAAAATTAGATTCTATGAATCTTTTTGAAATACTAGTTTCGGTCAAAAATTGTAGTATATTATACACAATTTTATACTAGTTTGGTCAAAAGTCAAATTAAATTGAAGATTGTTCGATATGCTACGAAACTTTTCAAATCCTTTCTGTATGGTACGAGGGAAGGTTATGATGGAAGTCCAAGAAAAAAAATATCTCAAAATTAGATTCTAGGAAACTTTTTGAAATGCTAGTTTATGTCAAAAAATCGTAGTATATTATACACAATTTTACTATAGTTTCGGTCAAAAAATCAAATAATATCGAGGATTGTTTGAAATGCTACGAAGCTATTTAGATCCTATTTATATGTTACTAGGAAATGTTATGATGGAAGTCCATGCAAAACATTGTCTTAAAATAAGATGCTATGAAACGTTTTGAAATACTAGTTTCGCTCAAAAATCGTAGTATATTATACACAATTTTATACTAGTTTCGGTCAAAAATTAAAAATAAATCGAGGATTGTTTGAAATGCTACGAATTTTTTTGGATCCTTTCTATATGGTACGAGGGAAAGTTATGATGGAAGTCCAAGCAAAAAAATTATCTCAAAATTAGATTATATGCATTTTTTTGAAATGCTAGTTTAGCTCAAACAATCGTAGTATATTATACACAATTTTATACTAGTTTCTGTCAAAACATTATATTAAATTAATGATTGTTCGAAATGCTACTAAACTTTTCAGATCCTTTCTATATGGTACGAGGGAATGATGTGATGGAAGTCCAACCAAAAAATTATTTCAAAATTAGATTCTATGAAACCTTTTGAACTTCTAGTTTAGGTCAATAAATTCTAGTATATTATACACAAATTTATACTATTTTCGGTCAAATAATCAAATTAAATCGAGGATTGTTCGAAATGATACGAAACTTTCAGGTCCTTTCTATATGTTACGAGGGAATGTTATGATGGAAGTCCGTGCAAAAAATTATCTCAAAATTAGATTCTATGAATCTTTTTGAAATACTAGTTTCGGTCAAAAATTGTAGTATATTATACACAATTTTATACTAGTTTGCTCAAAAGTCAAATTAAATTGAGGATTGTTCGATATGCTACGAAACTTTTCAAATCCTTTCTGTATGGTACGAGGGAAGGTTATGATGGAAGTCCAAGCAAAAAAATATCTCAAAATTAGATTCTAGGAAACTTTTTGAAATGCTAATTTATGTCAAAAAATCGTAGTATATTATACACAGTTTTACTATAGTTTCGGTCAAAAAATCAAATAATATCGAGGATTGTTCGAAATTCTACGAAGCTATTCAGATCCTATTTATATGTTACTAGGAAATGTTATGATGGAAGTCCATGCAAAACATTATCTTAAAATAAGATGCTATGAAACGTTTTGAAATACTAGTTTCGCTCAAAAATCGTAGTATATTATACACAATTTTATACTAGTTTCGGTCAAAAATTAAAAATAAATCGAGGATTGTTTGAAATGCTACGAATTTTTTTTGATCCTTTCTATATGGTACGATGGAAGGTTATGATGGAAGTCCAAGCAAAAAAATTATCTCAAAATTAGATTATATGCATCTTTTTGAAATGCTAGTTTAGCTCAAAAAATAGTAGTATATTATACACAATTTTATACTAGTTTCGGTCAAAAAATTATATTAAATTATTGATTGTTCGAAATACTACTAAACTTTTCAGATCCTTGCTATATGTTACGAGGGAATGTTGTGATGGAAGTCCAAACAAAAAATTATTTCAAAATTAGATTCTATGAAAAATTTTGAACTTCTAGTTTAGGTAAATAAATCGTAGTATATTATACACAAATTTATACTATTTTCGGTCAAATAATCAAATTAAATCGAGGACTGGTCGAAATGATACGAAACTTTAAGGTCCTTTCTATATGTTACGAGAGAATGTTATGATGGAAGTCCATGCAAAAAATTATCTCAAAATTAGATTCTATGAATCTTTTTGAAATAATAGTTTCGGTAAAAAATTGTAGTATATTATACACAATTTTATACTAGTTTTGGTCAAAAGTCAAATTAAATTGAGGATTGTTCGATATATTACGAAACTTTTCAATTCCTTTCTGTATGGTACGAGGGAAGGTTATGATGGAAGTCCAAGCAAAAAAACATCTCAAAATTAGATTCTAGGAAACTTTTTGAAATGCTAGTTTATGTCAAAAAATTGTAGTATATTATACACAATTTTATTATAGTTTCGGTCAAAAAATCAAATTAAATCGAGGATTGTTCGAAATGCTACGAAGCTATTCAGATCCTATTTATATGTTACTAGGAAATGTTATGATGGAAGTCCATGCAAAACATTGTCATGAAATAAGATGCTATGAAACGTTTTGAAATACTAGTTTCGCTCAAAAATCGTAGTATATTATACATAATTTTATACTAGTTTCGGTCAAAAATTAAAAATAAATCGAGGATTGTTTGAAATGCTACGAATATTTTTGGATCCTTTCTATATGGTACGAGGGAAGGTTATGATGGAAGTCCAAGAAAAAAAATAATCTCAAAATTAGATTATATGCATCTTTTTGAAATGCTAGTTTAGCTCAAACAATCGTAGTATATTATACACAATTTTATACTAGTTTCGGTCAAAAAATTATATTAAATTAATGATTGTTCGAAATGCTACTAAACTTTTCAGATCCTTGCTATATGTTACGAGGGAATGTTGTGATGGAAGTCCAACCAAAAAATTATTTCAAAATTAGATTCTATGAAAAAATTTTAACTTCTAGTTTAGGTAAATAAATCGTAGTATATTATACACAAATTTATACTATTTTCGGTCAAATAATCAAATTAAATCGAGGACTGGTCGAAATGATACGAAACTTTAAGGTCTTTTCTATATGTTACGAGAGAATGTTATGATGGAAGTCCATGCAAAAAATTATCTCAAAATTAGATTCTATGAATCTTTTTGAAATACTAGTTTCGGTCAAAAATTGTAGTATATTATACACAATTTTATACTAGTTTTGGTCAAAAGTTAAATTAAATTGAGGATTGTTCGATATGCTACGAAACTTGTCAAATCCTTTCTGTATGGTACGAGGGAAGGTTATGATGGAAGTCCAAGCAAAAAAACATCTCAAAATTAGATTCTAGGAAACTTTTTGAAATACTATTTTATGTCAAAAAATCGTAGTATATTATACACAATTTTACTATAGTTTCGGTCAAAAAATCAAATAATATCGAGGATTGTTCGAAATGCTACGAAGCTATTCAGATCCTATTTATATGTTACTAGGCAATGTTATGATGGAAGTCCATGCAAAACATTGTCTTTAAATAAGATGCTATGAAACGTTTTGAAATACTAGTTTCGCTCAAAAATCGTAGTATATTATACACAATTTTATACTAGTTTCGGTCAAAAATAAAAAATAAATCGAGGATTGTTTGAAATGCTACAAAATTGTTTTTATCCTTTCTATATGGTACGAGGGAAGGTTATGATGGAAGTCCAAGCAAAAAAATTATCTCAAAATTAGATTCTATGCATCTTTTTGAAATGCTAGTTTAGCTCAAAAAATCGTAGTATATTATACGAAATTTTATACTAGTTTCAGTCAAAAAATTATATTAAATTAATGATTGTTCGAAATGCTACAAAACTTTTCAGATCCTTGCTATATGTTACGAGGGAATGTTGTGATGGAAGTCCAACCAAAAAATTATTTCAAAATTAGATTCTATGAAACTTTTTGAACTTCTAGTTTAGGTAAATAAATCGTAGTATATTATACACAAATTTATACTATTTTCGGTCAAATAATAAAATTAAATCGAGGACTGTTCGAAATGATACGAAACTCTCAGGTCCTTTCTATATGTTACGAGGGAATGTTATGATGGAAGTCCATGCAAAAAATTATCTCAAAATTAGATTCTATGAATATTTTTGAAATACTAGTTTCGGTCAAAATTGTAGTATATTATAGACAATTTTATACTAGTTTTGGTCAAAAGTCAAATTAAATTGAGGATTGTTCAATATGCAACGAAACTTTTCAAATCCTTTCTGTATGCTACAAGGGAAGGTTATGATGGAAGTCCAAGCAAAAAAAATCTCAAAATTAGATTCTAGGAAACTTTTTGAAATGCTAGTTTATGTCAAAAAATCGTAGTATATTATACACAATTTTATTATAGTTTCGGTCAAAAAATCAAATAATATCGAGGATTGTTCGAAATTCTACGAAGCTATTCAGATCCTATTTATATGTTACTAGGCAATGTTATGATGGAAGTCCATGCAAAACATTGTCTTAAAATAAGATTCTATGAAACGTTTTGAAATACTAGTTTCGCTCAAAAATCGTAGTATATACACAATTTTATACTAGTTTCGGTCAAAAATTAAAAATAAATCGAGGATTGTTTGAAATGCTACAAATTTTTTTGGATCCTTTCTATATGGTACGAGGGAAGGTTATGATGGAAGTCCAAGCAAAAAAGTTATCTCAAAATTATATTATATGCATCTTTTTTAAATGCTAGTTTAGCTCAAACAATCGTAGTATATTATACACAATTTTATACTAGTTTTGGTCAAAACATTATATTAAATTAATGATTGTTCGAAATGCTACTAAACTTTTCAGATCCTTGCTATATGGTACGGGGGAATTTTGTGATGGAAGTCCAACCAAAAAATTATTTCAAAATTAGATTCTATATAACTTTTTGAACTTCTAGTTTAGGTCAATAAATCGTAGTATATTATACACAAATTTATACTATTTTCGGTCAAAAAATCAAATTAAATCGAGGATTGTTCGAAATGATACGAAACTTTCAGGTCCTTTCTATATGTTACGAGGGAATGTTATGATGGAAGTCCATGCAAAAAATTATCTCAAAATTAGATTCTTTGAATCTTTTTGAAATACTAGTTTCGGTAAAAAATTGTAGTATATTATACACAATTTTATACTAGTTTTGGTAAAAAGTCAAATTAAATTGAGGATTGTTCGATATGCTACGAAACGTTTCAAATCCTTTCTGTATGGTACGAGGGAAGGTTATGATGGAAGTCCAAGCAAAAAAATATCTCAAAATTAGATTCTAGGAAACTTTTTGAAATGCTAGTTTATGTCAAAAAATCGTAGTATATTATACACAATTTTATTATAGTTTCGGTCAAAAAATCAAATTAAATCGAGGATTGTTCGAAATGTTACGAAGCTATTCAGATCCTATTTATATGTTACTAGGCAATGTTATGATGGAAGTCCATGCAAAACATTATCTTAAAATAAGATGCTATGAAACGTTTTGAAATACTAGTTTCGCTCTAAAATCGTAGTATATTATACACAATTTTATACTAGTTTCGGTCAAAAATTAAAAATAAATCGAGGATTGTTTGAAATGCTACGAATTTTTTTTGATCCTTTCTATATGGTACGAGGGAAGGTTATGATGGAAGTCCAAGCAAAAAAATTATCTCAAAATTAGATTATATGCATCTTTTTGAAATGCTAGTTTAGCACAAACAATCGTAGTATATTATACACAATTTTATACTAGTTTCGGTCAAAACATTATATTAAATTAATGATTGTTCGAAATGCTACTAAACTTTTCAGATCCTTTCTATATGGTACGAGGGAATGTTGTGATGGAAGTCCAACCAAAAAATTATTTCAAAATTAGATTCTATGAAACTTTTTGAATTTCTAGTTTAGGTCAATAAATCGTAGTATATTATACACAAATTTATACTATTTTCGGTCAAATAATCAAATTAAATCGAGGATTGTTCGAAATGATACGAAACTTTCAGGTCCTTTCTATATGTTACGAGGGAATGTTATGATGGAAGTCCATGCAAAAAATTATCTCAAAATTAGATTCTATGAATCTTTTTGAAATACTAGTTTCGATCAAAAATTGTAGTATATTATACACAATTTTATACTAGTTTTGGTCAAAAGTCAAATTAAATTGAGGATTGTTCGATATGCTACGAAACGTTTCAAATCCTTTCTGTATGGTACGAGGGAAGGTTATGATGGAAGTCCAAGCAAAAAAATATCTCAAAATTAGATTCTAGGAAACTTTTTGAAATGCTAGTTTATGTCAAAAAATCGTAGTATATTATACACAATTTTACTATAGTTTCGGTCAAAAAATCAAATAATATCGAGGATTGTTCGAAATTCTACGAAGCTATTCAGATCCTATTTATATGTTACTAGACAATGTTATGATCGAAGTCCAAGCAAAAAAATTATCTCAAAAAATCAAATTAAATCGAGGATTGTTCGAAATGGTACGAAACTTTCAGGTCCTTTCTATATGTTACGAGGGAATGTTATGATGGAAGTCCGTGCAAAAAATTATCTCAAAATTAGATTCTATGAATCTTTTTGAAATACTAGTTTCGGTCAAAAATTGTAGTATATTATACACAATTTTATACTAGTTTTGGTCAAAAGTCAAATTAAATTGAGGATTGTTCGATATGCTACGAAACTTTTCAAATCCTTTCTGTATGGTACGAGGGAAGGTTATGATGGAAGTCCAAGCAAAAAAATATCTCAAAATTAGATTCTAGGAAACTTTTTGAAATGCTAGTTTATGTCAAAAAATCGTAGTATATTATACACAATTTTATTATAGTTTCGGTCAAAAAATCAAATAATATCGAGGATTGTTCGAAATTCTACGAAGCTATTCAGATCCTATTTATATGTTACTAGGCAATGTTATGATGGAAGTCCATGCAAAACATTGTCTTAAAATAAGATGCTATGAAACGTTTTGAAATACTAGTTTCGCTCAAAAATCGTAGTATATTATACACAATTTTATACTAGTTTCGGTCAAAAATTAAAAATAAATCGAGGATTGTTTGAAATGCTACAAATTTTTTTGGATCCTTTCTATATGGTACGAGGGAAGGTTATAATGGAAGTCCAAGCAAAAAAATTATCTCAAAATTATATTATATGCATCTTTTTTAAATGCTAGTTTAGCTCAAACAATCGTAGTATATTATACACAATTTTATACTAGTTTCGGTCAAAACATTATATTAAATTAATGATTGTTCGAAATGCTACTAAACTTTTCAGATCCTTTCTATATGGTACGAGGGAATGTTGTGATGGAAGTCCAACCAAAAAATTATTTCAAAATTAGATTCTATGAAACTTTTTGAATTTCTAGTTTAGGTCAATAAATCGTAGTATATTATACACAAATTTATACTATTTTCGGTCAAATAATCAAATTAAATCGAGGATTGTTCGAAATGATACGAAACTTTCAGGTCCTTTCTATATGTTACGAGGGAATGTTATGATGGAAGTCCATGCAAAAAATTATCTCAAAATTAGATTCTATGAATCTTTTTGAAATACTAGTTTCGGTCAAAAATTGTAGTATATTATACACAATTTTATACTAGTTTTGGTCAAAAGTCAAATTAAATTGAGGATTGTTCGATATGCTACGAAACGTTTCAAATCCTTTCTGTATGGTACGAGGGAAGGTTATGATGGAAGTCCAAGCAAAAAAATATCTCAAAATTAGATTCTAGGAAACTTTTTGAAATGCTAGTTTATGTTAAAAAATCGTAGTATATTATACACAATTTTACTATAGTTTCGGTCAAAAAATCAAATAATATCGAGGATTGTTCGAAATTCTACGAAGCTATTCAGATCCTATTTATATGTTACTAGACAATGTTATGATCGAAGTCCATGCAAAACATTGTCTTAAAATAAGATGCTATGAAACGTTTTGAAATACTAGTTTCGCTCAAAAATCGTAGTATATTATACACAATTTTATACTAGTTTCGGTCAAAAATTAAAAATAAATCGAGGATTGTTTAAAATGCTATGAATTTTTTTGGATCCTTTCTATATGGTACGAGGGAAGGTTATGATGGAAGTCCAAGCAAAAAAATTATCTCAAAATTATATTATATGCATCTTTTTGAAATGCTAGTTTAGCTCAAACAATCGTAGTATATTATACACAATTTTATACTAGTTTTGGTCAAAACATTATATTAAATTAATGATTGTTCGAAATGCTACTAAACTTTTCAGATCCTTGCTATATGGTACAAGGGAATGATGTGATGGAAGTCCAACCAAAAAATTATTTCAAAATTAGATTCTATGAAACCATTTGAACTTCTAGTTTAGGTCAATAAATCGTAGTATATTATACACAAATTTATACTATTTTCGGTCAAAAAATCAAATTAAATCGAGCATTGTTCGAAATGATACGAAACTTTCAGGTCCTTTCTATATGTTACGAGGGAATGTTATGATGGAAGTCCGTGCAAAAAATTATCTCAAAATTAGATTCTATGAATCTTTTTGAAATACTAGTTTCGGTCAAAAATTGTAGTATATTATACACAATTTTATACTAGTTTGGTCAAAAGTCAAATTAAATTGATGATTGTTCGATATGCTACGAAACGTTTCAAATCCTTTCTGTATGGTACGAGGGAAGGTTATGATGGAAGTCCAAGCAAAAAAATATCTCAAAATTAGATTCTAGGAAACTTTTTGAAATGCTAGTTTATGTCAAAAAATCGTAGTATATTATACACAATTTTATTATAGTTTCGGTCAAAAAATCAAATTAAATCGAGGATTGTTCGAAATGCTACGAAGCTATTCAGATCCTATTTATATTTTACTAGGCAATGTTATGATGGAAGTCCATGCAAAACATTATCTTAAAATAAGATTCTATGAAACGTTTTGAAATACTAGTTTCGCTCTAAAATCGTAGTATATTATACACAATTTTATACTAGTTTCGGTCAAAAATTAAAAATAAATCGAGGATTGTTTGAAATGCTACAAAATTGTTTTTATCCTTTCTATATGGTACGAGGGAAGGTTATGATGGAAGTCCAAGCAAAAAAATTATCTCAAAATTAGATTCTATTCATCTTTTTGAAATGCTAGTTTAGCTCAAAAAATCGTAGTATATTATACGAAATTTTATACTAGTTTCAGTCAAAAAATTATATTAAATTAATGATTGTTCGAAATGCTACAAAACTTTTCAGATCCTTGCTATATGTTACGAGGGAATGTTGTGATGGAAGTCCAACCAAAAAATTATTTCAAAATTAGATTCTATGAAACTTTTTGAACTTCTAGTTTAGGTCAATAAATCGTAGTATATTATACACAAATTTATACTATTTTCGGTCAAATAATAAAATTAAATCGAGGACTGTTCGAAATGATACGAAACTCTCAGGTCCTTTCTATATGTTACGAGGGAATGTTATGATGGAAGTCCATGCAAAAAATTATCTCAAAATTAGATTCTATGAATATTTTTGAAATACTAGTTTCGGTCAAAATTGTAGTATATTATAGACAATTTTATACTAGTTTTGGTCAAAAGTCAAATTAAATTGAGGATTGTTCGATATGCTACGAAACTTTTCAAATCCTTTCTGTATGCTACGAGGGAAGGTTATGATGGAAGTCCAAGCAAAAAAAATCTCAAAATTAGATTCTAGGAAACTTTTTAAATGCTAGTTTATGTCAAAAAATCGTAGTATATTATACACAATTTTACTATAGTTTCGGTCAAAAAATCAAATAATATCGAGGATTGTTCGAAATTCTACGAAGCTATTCAGATCCTATTTATATGTTACTAGACAATGTTATGATCGAAGTCCATGCAAAACATTGTCTTAAAATAAGATGCTATGAAACGTTTTGAAATACTAGTTTCGCTAAAAATCGTAGTATATTATACACAATTTTATACTAGTTTCGGTCAAAAATTAAAAATAAATCGAGGATTGTTTAAAATGCTATGAATTTTTTTGGATCCTTTCTATATGGTACAAGGGAAGGTTATGATGGAAGTCCAAGCAAAAAAATTATCTCAAAATTATATTATATGCATCTTTTTGAAATGCTAGTTTAGCTCAAACAATCGTAGTATATTAAACACAATTTTATACTAGTTTTGGTCAAAACATTATATTAAATTAATGATTGTTCGAAATGCTACTAAACTTTTCAGATCCTTGCTATATGGTACGGGGGAATTTTGTGATTGAAGTCCAACCAAAAAATTATTTCAAAATTAGATTCTATATAACTTTTTGAACTTCTAGTTTAGGTCAATAAATCGTAGTATATTATACACAAATTTATACTATTTTCGGTCAAAAAATCAAATTAAATTGAGGATTGTTCGAAATGGTACGAAACTTTCAGGTCCTTTCTATATGTTACGAGGGAATGTTATGATGGAAGTCCATGCAAAAAATTATCTCAAAATTAGATTCTTTGAATCTTTTTGAAATACTAGTTTCAGTAAAAAATTGTAGTATATTATACACAATTTTATACTAGTTTTGGTAAAAAGTCAAATTAAATTGAGGATTGTTCGATATGCTACGAAACGTTTCAAATCCTTTCTGTATGGTACGAGGGAAGCTTATGATGGAAGTCCAAGCAAAAAAATATCTCAAAATTAGATTCTAGGAAACTTTTTGAAATGCTAGTTTATGTCAAAAAATCGTAGTATATTATACACAATTTTACTATAGTTTCGGTCAAAAAATCAAATAATATCGAGGATTGTTCGAAATTCTAAGAAGCTATTCAGATCCTATTTATATGTTACTAGGCAATGTTATGATGGAAGTCCATGCAAAACATCGTCTTAAAATAAGATGCTATGACACGTTTTGAAATACTAGTTTCGCTCAAAAATCGTAGTATATTATACACAATTTTATACTAGTTTCGGTCAAAAATTAAAAATAAATCGAGGATTGTTTGAAATGCTACAAATTTTTTTGGATCCTTTCTATATGGTACGAGGGAAGGTTATGATGGAAGTCCAAGCAAAAAAATTATCTCAAAATTATATTATATGCATCTTTTTGAAATGCTAGTTTAGCTCAAACAATCGTAGTATATTATACACAATTTTATACTAGTTTTGGTCAAAACATTATATTAAATTAATGATTGTTCGAAATGCTACTAAACTTTTCAGATCCTTGCTATATGGTACGGGGGAATTTTGTGATGGAAGTCCAACCAAAAAATTATTTCAAAATTAGATTCTATATAACTTTTTGAACTTCTAGTTTAGGTCAATAAATCGTAGTATATTATACACAAATTTATACTATTTCCGGTCAAAAAATCAAATTAAATCGAGGATTGTTCGAAATGATACGAAACTTTCAGGTCCTTTCTATATGTTACGAGGGAATGTTATGATGGAAGTCCATGCAAAAAATTATCTCAAAATTAGATTCTTTGAATCTTTTTGAAATACTAGTTTCGGTAAAAAATTGTAGTATATTATACACAATTTTATACTAGTTTTGGTAAAAAGTCAAATTAAATTGAGGATTGTTCGATATGCTACGAAACGTTTCAAATCCTTTCTGTATGGTACGAGGGAAGCTTATGATGGAAGTCCAAGCAAAAAAATATCTCAAAATTAGATTCTAGGAAACTTTTTGAAATGCTAGTTTATGTCAAAAAATCGTAGTATATTATACACAATTTTACTATAGTTTCGGTCAAAAAATCAAATAATATCGAGGATTGTTCGAAATTCTAAGAAGCTATTCAGATCCTATTTATATGTTACTAGGCAATGTTATGATGGAAGTCCATGCAAAACATCGTCTTAAAATAAGATGCTATGAAACGTTTTGAAATACTAGTTTCGCTCAAAAATCGTAGTATATTATACACAATTTTATACTAGTTTCGGTCAAAAATTAAAAATAAATCGAGGATTGTTTGAAATGCTACAAATTTTTTTGGATCCTTTCTATATGGTACGAGGGAAGGTTATGATGGAAGTCCAAGCAAAAAAATTATCTCAAAATTATATTATATGCATCTTTTTGAAATGCTAGTTTAGCTCAAACAATCGTAGTATATTATACACAATTTTATACTAGTTTTGGTCAAAACATTATATTAAATTAATGATTGTTCGAAATGCTACTAAACTTTTCAGATCCTTGCTATATGGTACGGGGGAATTTTGTGATGGAAGTCCAACCAAAAAATTATTTCAAAATTAGATTCTATATAACTTTTTGAACTTCTAGTTTAGGTCAATAAATCGTAGTATATTATACACAAATTTATACTATTTCCGGTCAAAAAATCAAATTAAATCGAGGATTGTTCGAAATGATACGAAACTTTCAGGTCCTTTCTATATGTTACGAGGGAATGTTATGATGGAAGTCCATGCAAAAAATTATCTCAAAATTAGATTCTTTGAATCTTTTTGAAATACTAGTTTCGGTAAAAAATTGTAGTATATTATACACAATTTTATACTAGTTTTGGTAAAAAGTCAAATTAAATTGAGGATTGTTCGATATGCTACGAAACGTTTCAAATCCTTTCTGTATGGTACGAGGGAAGGTTATGATGGAAGTCCAAGCAAAAAAATATCTCAAAATTAGATTCTAGGAAACTTTTTGAAATGCTAGTTTATGTCAAAAAATCGTAGTATATTATACACAATTTTATCATAGTTTCGGTCAAAAAATCAAATTAAATCGAGGATTGTTCGAAATGTTACGAAGCTATTCAGATCCTATTTATATGTTACTAGGCAATGTTATGATGGAAGTCCATGCAAAACATTATCTTAAAATAAGATGCTATGAAACGTTTTGAAATACTAGTTTCGCTCTAAAATCGTAGTATATTATACACAATTTTATACTAGTTTCGGTCAAAAAATAAAAATAAATCGAGGATTGTTTGAAATGCTACGAATTTTTTTTGATCCTTTCTATATGGTACGAGGGAAGGTTATGATGGAAGTCCAAGCCAAAAAATTATCTCAAAATTAGATTATATGCATCTTTTTGAAATGCTAGTTTAGCACAAACAATCGTAGTATATTATACACAATTTTATACTAGTTTCGGTCAAAACATTATATTAAATTAATGATTGTTCGAAATGCTACTAAACATTTCAGATCCTTTCTATATGGTACGAGGGAATGTTGTGATGGAAGTCCAACCAAAAAATTATTTCAAAATTAGATTCTATGAAACTTTTTGAATGTCTAGTTTAGGTCAATAAATCGTAGTATATTATACACAAATTTATACTATTTTCGGTCAAATAATCAAATTAAATCGAGGATTGTTCGAAATGATATGAAACTTTCAGGTCCTTTCTATATGTTACGAGGGAATGTTATGATGGAAGTCCATGCAAAAAATTATCTCAAAATTAGATTCTATGAATCTTTTTGAAATACTAGTTTCGGTCAAAAATTGTAGTATATTATACACAATTTTATACTAGTTTTGGTCAAAAGTCAAATTAAATTGAGGATTGTTCGATATGCTACGAAACGTTTCATATCCTTTCTGTATGGTACGAGGGAAGGTTATGATGGAAGTCCAAGCAAAAAAATATCTCAAAATTAGATTCTAGGAAACTTTTTGAAATGCTAGTTTATGTCAAAAAATCGTAGTATATTATACACAATTTTATTCTAGTTTCGGTCAAAAAATCAAATTAAATCGAGGATTGTTCGAAATGTTACGAAGCTATTCAGATCCTATTTATATGTTACTAGGCAATGTTATGATGGAAGTCCATGCAAAACATTGTCTTAAAATAAGATGCTATGAAACGTTTTGAAATACTAGTTTCGCTCTAAAATCGTAGTATATTATACACAATTTTATATTAGTTTCGGTCAAAAATAAAAAATAAATCGAGGATTGTTTGAAATGCTACGAATTTTTTTTGATCCTTTCTATATGGTACGAGGGAAGATTATGATGGAAGTCCAAGCAAAAAAATTATCTCAAAATTAGATTATATGCATCTTTTTGAAATGCTAGTTTAGCACAAACAATCGTAGTATATTATACACAATTTTATACTAGTTTCGGTCAAAACATTATATTAAATTAATGATTGTTCGAAATGCTACTAAACTTTTCAGATCCTTTCTATATGGTACGAGGGAATGTTGTGATGGAAGTCCAACCAAAAAATTATTTCAAAATTAGATTCTATGAAACTTTTTTAATTTCTAGTTTAGGTCAATAAATCATAGTATATTATACACAAATTTATAATATTTTCGGTCAAATAATCAAATTAAATCGAGGATTGTTCGAAATGATACGAAATTTTCAGGTCCTTTCTATATGTTACGAGGGAATGTTATGATGGAAGTCCATGCAAAAAATTATCTCAAAATTAGATTCTTTGAATCTTTTTGAAATACTAGTTTCGGTAAAAAATTGTAGTATATTATACACAATTTTATACTAGTTTTGGTCAAAAGTCAAATTAAATTGAGGATTGTTCGATATGCTACGAAACGTTTCAAATCCTTTCTGTATGGTACGAGGGAAGGTTATGATGGAAGTCCAACCAAAAAAATATCTCAAAATTAGATTCTAGGAAACTTTTTGAAATGCTAGTTTATGTCAAAAAATCGTAGTATATTATACACAATTTTATTCTAGTTTCGGTCAAAAAATCAAATTAAATCGAGGATTGTTCGAAATGTTACGAAGCTATTCAGATCCTATTTATATGTTACTAGGAAATGTTATGATGGAAGTCCATGCAAAACATTGTCTTAAAATAAGATTCTATGAAACGTTTTGAAATACTAGTTTCGCTCTAAAATCGTAGTATATTATACACAATTTTTTATTAGTTTCGGTCAAAAATTAAAAATAAATCGAGGATTGTTTGAAATGCTACGAATTTTTTTTGATCCTTTCTATATGGTACGAGGGAAGATTATGATGGAAGTCCAAGCAAAAAAATTATCTCAAAATTAGATTATATGCATCTTTTTGAAATGCTAGTTTAGCACAAACAATCGTAGTATATTATACACAATTTTATACTAGTTTCGGTCAAAACATTATATTAAATTAATGATTGTTCGAAATGCTACTAAACTTTTCAGATCCTTTCTATATGGTACGAGGGAATGTTGTGATGGAAGTCCAACCAAAAAATTATTTCAAAATTAGATTCTATGAAACTTTTTGAATTTCTAGTTTAGGTCAATAAATCGTAGTATATTATACACAAATTTATACTATTTTCGGTCAAATAATCAAATTAAATCGAGGATTGTTCGAAATGATACGAAACTTTCAGGTCCTTTCTATATGTTACGAGGGAATGTTATGATGGAAGTCCATGCAAAAAATTATCTCAAAATTAGATTCTTTGAATCTTTTTGAAATACTAGTTTCGGTAAAAAATTGTAGTATATTATACACAATTTTATACTAGTTTTGGTCAAAAGTCAAATTAAATTGAGGATTGTTCGATATGCTACGAAACGTTTCAAATCCTTTCTGTATGGTACGAGGGAAGGTTATGATGGAAGTCCAAGCAAAAAAATATCTCAAAATTAGATTCTAGGAAACTTTTTGAAATGCTAGTTTATGTCAAAAAATCGTAGTATATTATACACAATTTTATTCTAGTTTCGGTCAAAAAATCAAATTAAATCGAGGATTGTTCGAAATGTTACGAAGCTATTCAGATCCTATTTATATGTTACTAGGCAATGTTATGATGGAAGTCCATGCAAAACATTGTCTTAAAATAAGATGCTATGAAACGTTTTGAAATACTAGTTTCGCTCTAAAATCGTAGTATATTATACACAATTTTATATTAGTTTCGGTCAAAAATTAAAAATAAATCGAGGATTGTTTGAAATGCTACGAATTTTTTTTGATCCTTTCTATATGGTACGAGGGAAGATTATGATGGAAGTCCAAGCAAAAAAATTATCTCAAAATTAGATTATATGCATCTTTTTGAAATGCTAGTTTAGCACAAACAATCGTAGTATATTATACACAATTTTATACTAGTTTCGGTCAAAACATTATATTAAATTAATGATTGTTCGAAATGCTACTAAACTTTTCAGATCCTTTCTATATGGTACGAGGGAATGTTGTGATGGAAGTCCAACCAAAAAATTATTTCAAAATTAGATTCTATGAAACTTTTTTAATTTCTAGTTTAGGTCAATAAATCATAGTATATTATACACAAATTTATACTATTTTCGGTCAAATAATCAAATTAAATCGAGGATTGTTCGAAATGATACGAAATTTTCAGGTCCTTTCTATATGTTACGAGGGAATGTTATGATGGAAGTCCATGCAAAAAATTATCTCAAAATTAGATTCTTTGAATCTTTTTGAAATACTAGTTTCGGTAAAAAATTGTAGTATATTATACACAATTTTATACTAGTTTTGGTCAAAAGTCAAATTAAATTGAGGATTGTTCGATATGCTACGAAACGTTTCAAATCCTTTCTGTATGGTACGAGGGAAGGTTATGATGGAAGTCCAAGCAAAAAAATATCTCAAAATTAGATTCTAGGAAACTTTTTGAAATGCTAGTTTATGTCAAAAAATCGTAGTATATTATACACAATTTTATTCTAGTTTCGGTCAAAAAATCAAATTAAATCGAGGATTGTTCGAAATGTTACGAAGCTATTCAGATCCTATTTATATGTTACTAGGCAATGTTATGATGGAAGTCCATGCAAAACATTGTCTTAAAATAAGATGCTATGAAACGTTTTGAAATACTAGTTTCGCTCTAAAATCGTAGTATATTATACACAATTTTATCTTAGTTTCGGTCAAAAATTAAAAATAAATCGAGGATTGTTTGAAATGCTACGAATTTTTTTTGATCCTTTCTATATGGTACGAGGGAAGATTATGATGGAAGTCCAAGCAAAAAAATTATCTCAAAATTAGATTATATGCATCTTTTTGAAATGCTAGTTTAGCACAAACAATCGTAGTATATTATACACAATTTTATACTAGTTTCGGTCAAAACATTATATTAAATTAATGATTGTTCGAAATGCTACTAAACTTTTCAGATCCTTTCTATATGGTACGAGGGAATGTTGTGATGGAAGTCCAACCAAAAAATTATTTCAAAATTAGATTCTATGAAACTTTTTGAATTTCTAGTTTAGGTCAATAAATCGTAGTATATTATACACAAATTTATACTATTTTCGGTCAAATAATCAAATTAAATCGAGGATTGTTCGAAATGATACGAAACTTTCAGGTCCTTTCTATATGTTACAAGGGAATGTTATGATGGAAGTCCATGCAAAAAATTATCTCAAAATTAGATTCTTTGAATCTTTTTGAAATACTAGTTTCGGTAAAAAAATTGTAGTGTATTATACACAATTTTATACTAGTTTTGGTAAAAAGTCAAATTAAATTGAGGATTGTTCGATATGCTACGAAAGGTTTCAAATCCTTGCTGTATGGTACGAGGGAAGGTTATGATGGAAGTCCAAGCAAAAAAATATCTCAAAATTAGATTCTAGGAAACTTTTTGAAATGCTAGTTTATGTCAAAAAATCGTAGTATATTATACACAATTTTATTATAGTTTCGGTAAAAAAATTAAATTAAATCGAGGATTGTTCGAAATGTTACGAAGCTATTCAGATCCTATTTATATGTTACTAGGCAATGTTATGATGGAAGTCCATGCAAAACATTGTCTTAAAATAAGATGCTATGAAACGTTTTGAAATACTAGTTTCGCTCTAAAATCGTAGTATATTATACACAATTTTATACTAGTTTCGGTCAAAAATTAAAAATAAATCGAGGATTGTTTGAAATGCTACGAATTTTTTTTGATCCTTTCTATATGGTACGAGGGAAGGCTATGATGGAAGTCCAAGCAAAAAAAAAATCTCAAAATTAGATTATATGCATCTTTTTGAAATGCTAGTTTAGCACAAACAATCGTAGTATATTATACACAATTTTATACTAGTTTCGGTCAAAACATTATATTAAATTAATGATTGTTCGAAATGCTACTAAACTTTTCAGATCCTTTCTATATGGTACGAGGGAATGTTGTGATGGAAGTCCAACCAAAAAATTATTTCAAAATTAGATTCTATGAAACTTTTTGAATTTCTAGTTTAGGTCAATAAATCGTAGTATATTATACACAAATTTATACTATTTTCGGTCAAATAATCAAATTAAATCGAGGATTGTTCGAAATGATACGAAACTTTCAGGTCCTTTCTATATGTTACGAGGGAATGTTATGATGGAAGTCCATGCAAAAAATTATCTCAAAATTAGATTCTTTGAATCTTTTTGAAATACTAGTTTCGGTAAAAAATTATAGTATATTATACACAATTTTATACTAGTTTTGGTAAAAAGTCAAATTAAATTGAGGATTGTTCGATATGCTACGAAACGTTTCAAATCCTTGCTGTATGGTACGAGGGAAGGTTATGATGGAAGTCCAAGCAAAAAAATATCTCAAAATTAGATTCTAGGAAACTTTTTGAAATGCTAGTTTATGTCAAAAAATCGTAGTATATTATACACAATTTTATTATAGTTTCGGTAAAAAAATTAAATTAAATCGAGGATTGTTCGAAATGTTACGAAGCTATTCAGATCCTATTTATATGTTACTAGGCAATGTTATGATGGAAGTCCATGCAAAAACATTGTCTTAAAATAAGATGCTATGAAACATTTTGAAATACTAGTTTCGCTTAAAAATCGTAGTATATTATACACAATTTTATACTAGTTTTGGTCAAAAATTATAAATAAATCGAGGATTGTTTGAAATGCTACGAATGTTTTTTGATCCTTTCTATATGGTACGAGGAAAGGTTATGATGGAAGTCCAAGCAAAAATATTATCTCAAAATTAGATTATATGCATCTTTTTGAAATGCTAGTTTAGCTCAAAAAATCGTAGTATATTATACACAATTTTATACTAGTTTCGGTCAAAAAATTATATTAAATTAATGATTGTTCGAAATGCTAGTAAACTTTTCAGATTCCTACTATATGTTACGAGGGAATGTTGTGATGGAAGTCCAACCAAAAAATTATTTCAAAATTAGATTCTATGAAACTTTTTGAACTTCTAGTTTAGGTCAATAAATCGTAGTATATTATACACAAACTTTTACTAGTTTCAGTCAAATAATCAAATTAAATCGAGGATTGTTCGAAATGATACGAAACTTTCAGATCCTTTCTATATGTTACGAGGGAATGTTATGATGGAAGTCCATGCAAAAAATTATCTCAAAATTAGATTCTATGAATCTTTTTGAAATACTAGTTTCGGTCAAAATTTGTAGTATATTATACCAAATTTTATACTAGTTTTGGTCAAAAGTCAAATTAAATTGAGGATTGTTCGATATGCTACGAAACTTTTCAAATCCTTTCTATATGGTACAAGGGAAGGTTATGATGGAAGTCCAAGCAAAAAAATATCTCAAAATTAGATTCTAGGAAATATTCTGAAATGTTAGTTTAGGTCAAAAAATCGTAGTATATTATACACAATTTTATAATAGTTTCGGTCAAAAAATCAAATTAATTAGAGGATTGTTCGAAATACTTTGAAGCTATTCAGATCCTATTTATATGTTACTTTTAAATGTTTTGATGGAAGTCCATGCAAAACATTGTCTTTGAATTAGATTCTATGAAACGTTTTGAAATACTAGTTTCGCTCAAAAATCCTAGTATATTATACACAATTTTGTACTGGTTTCGGTCAAAAAATAAAATTAAATCGAGGATTGTTTGAAATGCTATGAAACGTTTCAGATCCTATCTATATGGTGCAAGGGAAGGTTATGATGGAAGTCCAAGCAAAGAAATTATCTCAAAATTAGATTTTATGCATCTTTTTGAAATGCTGGTTTAGCTCAAAAAATCGTAGTATATTATACACAATTTTATGCTAGTTTCAGTCAAAAATTTATATTAAATTAATGATTGTTCGAAATGCTACGAAACTTTTCAGATCCTTTCTATATGGTACGAGGGAATGTTGTGATGGAAGTCCAACCAAAAAATTATTTCAAAATTGAATTCTATGAAACCTTTTGAACTTCTAGTTTAGGTCAATAAATCGTAGTATAATATACACAAATTTATACTAGTTTCGGTCAAATAATCAAATTAAATCGAGGATTGTTCGAAATGATACGAAACTTTCAGATCCTTTCTATATGTTACGAGGGAATGTTAAGATGGAAGTCCATGCAAAAAATTATCTCAAAATTAGATTCTATGAATCTTTTTGAAATACTAGTTTCGGTCAAAAATTGTAGTATATTATACCAAATTTTATACTAGTTTTGGTCAAAAGTCAAATTAAATTGAGGATTGTTCTATATGCTACGAAACTTTTCAAATCCTTTCTATATGGTAAGAGGGAAGGTTATGATGGAAGTCCAAGAAAAAAATATCTCAAAATTAGATTCTAGGAAATTTTTTGAAATGTTAGTTTAGGTCAAAAAATCTTAGTATATTATACACAATTTTATAATAGTTTCGGTCAAAAAATCAAATTAATTCGAGGATTGTTCGAAATGCTATGAAGCTATTCAAATCCTATTTATATGTTACTTTTAAATGTTTTGATGGAAGTCCATGCAAAACATTGTCTTAAAATTAGATTCTATGAAACGTTTTGAAATACTATTTTCGCTCAAAATTCGTAGTATATTATACACAATTTTGTACTAGTTTCGGTCAAAAATTAAAATTAAATCGAGGATTGTTTGAAATGCTATGAAACTTTTCAGATCCTTTCTATATGGTACGAGGGAAGGTTATGATGGAAGTCCAAGCAAAAAAATTATCTCAAAATTAGATTCTATGCATCTTTTTTAAATGCTGGTTTAGCTCAAAAAATCGTAGTATATTATACACAATTTTATGCTGGTTTCGGTCAAAAAATTATATTAAATTAATGATTGTTCGAAATGCTACGAAACTTTTCAGATCCTTTCTATATGGTACGAGGGAATGTTGTGATGGAAGTCCAACCAAAAAATTATTTCAAAATTAGATTCAATGAAACTTTTTGAACTTCTAGTTTAGGTCAATAAATCGTAGTATAATATACACAAATTTATACTAGTTTCGGTCAAATAATCAAATTAAATCGAGGATTGTTCGAAATGATACGAAGCTTTCAGGTCCTTTCTATATGTTACAAGGGAATGTTATGATGGAAGTTCATGCAAAAAATTATCTCAAAATTAGATTCTTTGAATCTTTTTGAAATACTAGTTTCGGTAAAAAAAATTGTAGTATATTATACACAATTTTATACTAGTTTTGGTAAAAAGTCAAATTAAATTGAGGTTTGTTCGATATGCTACGAAACGTTTCAAATCCTTGATGTATGGTACGAGGGAAGGTTATGATGGAAGTCCAAGCAAAAAAATATCTCAAAATTAGATTCTAGGAAACTTTTTGAAATGCTAGTTTATGTCAAAAAATCATAGTATATAATACACAATTTTATAATAGTTTCGGTAAAAAAATTAAATTAAATCGAGGATTGTTCGAAATGTTACGAAGCTATTCAGATCCTATTTATATGTTACTAGGCAATGTTATGATGGAAGTCCATGCAAAACATTGTCTTAAAATAAGATGCTATGAAACGTTTTGAAATACTAGTTTCGCTCTAAAATCGTAGTATATTATACACAATTTTATACTAGTTTCGGTCAAAAATTAAAAATAAATCGAGGATTTTTTGAAATGCTACGAATTTTTTTTGATCCTTTCTATATGGTACGAGGGAAGGTTATGATGGAAGTCCAAGCAAAAAAAAAATCTCAAAATTAGATTATATGCATCTTTTTGAAATGCTAGTTTAGCACAAACAATCGTAGTATATTATACACAATTTTATACTAGTTTCGGTCAAAACATTATATTAAATTAATGATTGTTCGAAATGCTACTAAACTTTTCAGATCCTTTCTATATGGTACGAGGGAATGTTGTGATGGAAGTCAAACCAAAAAATTATTTCAAAATTAGATTCTATGAAACTTTTTGAACTTCTAGTTTAGGTCAATCAATCGTAGTATAATATACACAAATTTATACTAGTTTCTGTCAAATAATCAAATTAAATCGAGGATTGTTCGAAATGATACGAAACTTTCAGATCCTTTCTATATGTTACGAGGGAATGTTAAGATGGAAGTCCATGCAAAAAATTATCTCAAAATTAGGTTCTATGAATCTTTTTGAAATACTAGTTTCGGTCAAAAATTGTAGTATATTATACCAAATTTTATACTAGTTTTGGTCAAAAGTCAAATTAAATTGAGGATTGTTCGATATGCTACGAAACTTTTCAAATCCTTTCTATATGGTACGAGGGAAGGTTATGATGGAAGTCCAAGCAAAAAAATATCTCAAAATTAGATTCTAGGAAATATTCTGAAATGTTTGTTTAGGTCAAAAAATCGTAGTATATTATACACAATTTTATAATAGTTTCGGTCAAAAAATCAAATTAATTAGAGGATTGTTCGAAATGCTTTGAAGCTATTCAGATCCTATTTATATGTTACTTTTAAATGTTTTGATAGAAGTCCATGCAAAACATTGTCTTTGAATTAGATTCTATGAAACGTTTTGAAATACTAGTTTCGCTCAAAAATCGTAGTATATTATACACAATTTTGTACTGGTTTCGGTCAAAAAATAAAATTAAATCGAGGATTGTTTGAAATGCTATGAAACGTTTCAGATCCTATCTATATGGTGCAAGGGAAGTTTATGATGGAAGTCCAAGCAAAGAAATTATCTCAAAATTAGATTCTATGCATCTTTTTGAAATGCTGGTTTAGCTCAAAAAATCGTAGTATATTATACACAATTTTATGCTAGTTTCAGTCAAAAATTTATATTAAATTAATGATTGTTCGAAATGCTACGAAACTTTTCAGATCCTTTCTATATGGTACGAGGGAATGTTGTGATGGAAGTCCAACCAAAAAATTATTTCAAAATTAGATTCAATGAAACTTTTTGAACTTCTAGTTTAGGTCAATAAATCGTAGTATAATATACACAAATTTATACTAGTTTCGGTCAAATAATCAAATTAAATCGAGGATTGTTCGAAATGATACGAAACTTTCAGGTCCTTTCTATATGTTACAAGGGAATGTTATGATGGAAGTCCATGCAAAAAATTATCTCAAAATTAGATTCTTTGAATCTTTTTGAAATACTAGTTTCGGTAAAAAAATTGTAGTATATTATACACAATTTTATACTAGTTTTGGTAAAAAGTCAAATTAAATTGAGGATTGTTCGATATGCTACGAAACGTTTCAAATCCTTGCTGTATGGTACGAGGGAAGGTTATGATGGAAGTCCAAGCAAAAACATATCTCAAAATTAGATTCTAGGAAACTTTTTGAAATGCTAGTTTATGTCAAAAAATCGTAGTATATTATACACAATTTTATTATAGTTTCGGTAAAAAAATTAAATTAAATCGAGGATTGTTCGAAATGTTACGAAGCTATTCAGATCCTATTTATATGTTACTAGGCAATGTTATGATGGAAGTCCATGAAAAACATTGTCTTAAAATAAGATGCTATGAAACGTTTTGAAATACTAGTTTCGCAATAAAATCGTAGTATATTATACTCAATTTTATACTAGTTTCTGTCAAAAATTAAAAATAAATCGAGGATTGTTTGAAATGCTACGAATTTTTTTTGATCCTTTCTATATGGTACGAGGGAAGGTTATGATGGAAGTCCAAGCAAAAAAAAATCTCAAAATTAGATTATATGCATCTTTTTGAAATGCTAGTTTAGCTCAAAAAATCGTAATATATTATACACAATTTTATACTAGTTTCGGTCAAAAAATTATATTAAATTAATGATTGTTCGAAATGCTAGTAAACTTTTCAGATTCCTACTATATGTTACGAGGGAATGTTGTGATGGAAGTCCAACCAAAAAATTATTTCAAAATTAGATTCTATGAAACTTTTTGAACTTCTAGTTTAGGTCAATAAATCGTAGTATATTATACACAAATTTTTACTAGTTTCGGTCAAATAATCAAATTAAATCGAGGATTGTTCGAAATGATACGAAACTTTCAGATCCTTTCTATATGTTACGAGGGAATGTTATGATGGAAGTCCATGCAAAAAATTATCTCAAAATTAGATTCTATGAATCTTTTTGAAATACTAGTTTCGGTCAAAATTTGTAGTATATTATACCAAATTTTATACTAGTTTTGGTCAAAAGTCAAATTAAATTGAGGATTGTTCGATATGCTACGAAACTTTTCAAATCCTTTCTATATGGTACGAGGGATGGTTATGATGGAAATCCAAGCAAAAAAATATCTCAAAATTAGATTCTAGGAAATATTTTGAAATGTTAGTTTAGGTCAAAAAATCGTAGTATATTATACACAATTTTATAATAGTTTCGGTCAAAAAATCAAATTAATTAGAGGATTGTTCGAAATGCTTTGAAGCTATTCAGATCCTATTTATATGTTACTTTTAAATGTTTTGATGGAAGTCCATGCAAAACATTGTCTTTGAATTAGATTCTATGAAACGTTTTGAAATACTAGTTTCGCTCAAAAATCGTAGTATATTATACACAATTTTGTACTGGTTTCGGTCAAAAAATAAAATTAAATCGAGGATTGTTTGAAATGCTATGAAACGTTTCAGGTCCTTTCTATATGGTGCAAGGGAAGGTTATGATGGAAGTCCAAGCAAAGAAATTATCTCAAAATTAGATTCTATGCATCTTTTTGAAATGCTGGTTTAGCTCAAAAAATCGTAGTATATTATACACAAATTTATGCTAGTTTCAGTCAAAAAATTATATTAAATTAATGATTGTTCGAAATGCTACGAAACTTTTCAGATCCTTTCTATATGGTACGAGGGAATGTTGTGATGGAAGTCCAACCAAAAAATTATTTCAAAATTAGATTCACTGAAATTTTTTGAACTTCTAGTTTAGGTCAATAAATCGTAGTATAATATACACAAATTTATACTAGTTTCGGTCAAATAATCAAATTAAATCGAGGATTGTTCGAAATGATACAAAACTTTCAGATCCTTTCTATATGTTACAAGGGAATGTTATGATGGAAGTCCATGCAAAAAATTATTTCAAAATTAGATTCTATGAATCTTTTTGAAATACTAGTTTCGGTCAAAAATTGTAGTATATTATACCAAATTTTATACTAGTTTTGGTCAAAAGTCAAATTAAATTGAGGATTGTTCGATATGCTAAGAAACTTTTCAAATCCTTTCTATATGGTACGACGGAAGGTTATGATAGAAGTCCAAGCAAAAAAATATCTCAAAATTAGATTCTAGGAAATTTTTTGAAATGTTAGTTTAGGTCAAAAAATCGTAGTATATTATACACAATTTTATAATAGTTTCGGTCAAAAAATCAAATTAATTTGAGGATTGTTTGAAATGCTATGAGGCTATTCAGATCCTATTTATATGTTACTTTTAAATGTTTTGATGGAAGTCCATGCAAAACATTGTCTTAAAATTAGATTCTATGAAACGTTTTGAAATACTATTTTCGCTCAAAAATCGTAGTATATTATACACAATTTTGTACTGGTTTCGGTCAAAAAATAAAATTAAATCGAGGATTGTTTGAAATGCTATGAAACTTTTCAGATCCTTTCTATATGGTACGAGGGAAGGTTATGATGGAAGTCCAAGCAAAAAAATTATCTCAAAATTAGATTCTATGCATCTTTTTGAAATGCTGGTTTAGCTCAAAAAATCGTAGTATATTATACACAATTTTATGCTAGTTTCGGTCAAAAAATTATATTAAATTAATGATTGTTCGAAATGCTACGAAACATTTCAGATCCTTTCTATATGGTACGAGGGAATGTTGTGATGGAAGTCCAACCAAAAAATTATTTCAAAATTAGATTCAATGAAACTTTTTGAACTTCTAGTTTAGGTCAATAAATCGTAGTATAATATACACAAATTTATACTAGTTTCGGTCAAATAATAAAATTAAATCGAGGATTGTTCGAAATGATACGAAACTTTCAGATCCTTTCTATATGTTACGAGGGAATGTTATGATGGAAGTCCATGCAAAAAATTATCTCAAAATTAGATTCTATGAATCTTTTTGAAATACTAGTTTCGGTCAAAATTTGTAGTATATTATACCAAATTTATACTAGTTTTGGTCAAAAGTCAAATTAAATTGAGGATTGTTCGATATGCTACGAAACTTTTCAAATCCTTTCTATATGGTACGAGGGAAGGTTATGATGGAAGTCCAAGCAAAAAAATATCTCAAAATTAGATTCTAGGAAATATTTTTAAATGTTAGTTTAGGTCAAAAAATCGTAGTATATTATACACAATTTTATAATAGTTTCGGTCCAAAAAATCAAATTAATTAGAGGATTGTTCGAAATGCTTTGAAGCTATTCATATCCTATTTATATGTTACTTTTAAATGTTTTGATGGAAGTCCATGCAAAAAATTGTCTTTGAATTAGATTCTATGAAACGTTTTGAAATACTAGTTTCGCTCAAAAATCGTAGTATATTATACACAATTTTGTACTGGTTTCGGTCAAAAAATAAAATTAAATCGAGGATTGTTTGAAATGCTATGAAACGTTTCAGGTCCTTTCTATATGGTGCAAGGGAAGGTTATGATGGAAGTCCAAGCAAAGAAATTATCTCAAAATTAGATTCTATGCATCTTTTTGAAATGCTGGTTTAGCTCAAAAAATCGTAGTATATTATACACAAATTTATGCTAGTTTCAGTCAAAAAATTATATTAAATTAATGATTGTTCGAAATGCTACGAAACTTTTCAGATCCTTTCTATATGGTACGAGGGAATGTTGTGATGGAAGTCCAACCAAAAAATTATTTCAAAATTAGATTCACTGAAATTTTTTGAACTTCTAGTTTAGGTCAATAAATCGTAGTATAATATACACAAATTTATACTAGTTTCGGTCAAATAATCAAATTAAATCGAGGATTGTTCGAAATGATACAAAACTTTCAGATCCTTTCTATATGTTACAAGGGAATGTTATGATGGAAGTCCATGCAAAAAATTATTTCAAAATTAGATTCTATGAATCTTTTTGAAATACTAGTTTCGGTCAAAAATTGTAGTATATTATACCAAATTTTATACTAGTTTTGGTCAAAAGTCAAATTAAATTGAGGATTGTTCGATATGCTAAGAAACTTTTCAAATCCTTTCTATATGGTACGACGGAAGGTTATGATAGAAGTCCAAGCAAAAAAATATCTCAAAATTAGATTCTAGGAAATTTTTTGAAATGTTAGTTTAGGTCAAAAAATCGTAGTATATTATACACAATTTTATAATAGTTTCGGTCAAAAAATCAAATTAATTTGAGGATTGTTTGAAATGCTATGAGGCTATTCAGATCCTATTTATATGTTACTTTTAAATGTTTTGATGGAAGTCCATGCAAAACATTGTCTTAAAATTAGATTCTATGAAACGTTTTGAAATACTATTTTCGCTCAAAAATCGTAGTATATTATACACAATTTTGTACTGGTTTCGGTCAAAAAATAAAATTAAATCGAGGATTGTTTGAAATGCTATGAAACTTTTCAGATCCTTTCTATATGGTACGAGGGAAGGTTATGATGGAAGTCCAAGCAAAAAAATTATCTCAAAATTAGATTCTATGCATCTTTTTGAAATGCTGGTTTAGCTCAAAAAATCGTAGTATATTATACACAATTTTATGCTAGTTTCGGTCAAAAAATTATATTAAATTAATGATTGTTCGAAATGCTACGAAACATTTCAGATCCTTTCTATATGGTACGAGGGAATGTTGTGATGGAAGTCCAACCAAAAAATTATTTCAAAATTAGATTCAATGAAACTTTTTGAACTTCTAGTTTAGGTCAATAAATCGTAGTATAATATACACAAATTTATACTAGTTTCGGTCAAATAATAAAATTAAATCGAGGATTGTTCGAAATGATACGAAACTTTCAGATCCTTTCTATATGTTACGAGGGAATGTTATGATGGAAGTCCATGCAAAAAATTATCTCAAAATTAGATTCTATGAATCTTTTTGAAATACTAGTTTCGGTCAAAATTTGTAGTATATTATACCAAATTTATACTAGTTTTGGTCAAAAGTCAAATTAAATTGAGGATTGTTCGATATGCTACGAAACTTTTCAAATCCTTTCTATATGGTACGAGGGAAGGTTATGATGGAAGTCCAAGCAAAAAAATATCTCAAAATTAGATTCTAGGAAATATTTTTAAATGTTAGTTTAGGTCAAAAAATCGTAGTATATTATACACAATTTTATAATAGTTTCGGTCCAAAAATCAAATTAATTAGAGGATTGTTCGAAATGCTTTGAAGCTATTCATATCCTATTTATATGTTACTTTTAAATGTTTTGATGGAAGTCCATGCAAAAAATTGTCTTTGAATTAGATTTTATGAAACGTTTTGAAATACTAGTTTCGCTCAAAATTCGTAGTATATTATACACAATTTTGTACTGGTTTCGGTCAAAAAATAAAATTAAATCGAGGATTGTTTGAAATGCTATGAAATGTTTCAGATCCTTTCTATATGGTGCGAGGGAAGGTTATGATGGAAGTCCAAGCAAAGAAATTATCTCAAAATTAGATTCTATGCATCTTTTTGAAATGCTGGTTTAGCTCAAAAAATCGTAGTATATTATACACAATTTTATGCTAGTTTCAGTCAAAAAATTATATTAAATTAATGATTGTTCGAAATGCTACGAAACTTTTCAGATCCTTTCTATATGGTACGAGGGAATGTTGTGATGGAAGTCCAACCAAAAAATTATTTCAAAATTAGATTCAATGAAACATTTTTGAACTTCTAGTTTAGGTCAATAAATCGTAGTATAATATACACAAATTTATACTAGTTTCGGTCAAATAATCAAATTAAATCGAGGATTGTTCGAAATGATACGAAACTTTCAGATCCTTTCTATATGTTACGAAGGAATGTTATGATGGAAGTCCATGCAAAAAATTATTTCAAAATTAGATTCTATGAATCTTTTTGAAATACTAGTTTCGGTCAAAATTTGTAGTATATTATACCAAATTTATACTAGTTTTGGTCAAAAGTCAAATTAAATTGAGGATTGTTCGATATGCTACGAAACTTTTCAAATCCTTTCTATATGGTACGAGGGAAGGTTATGATGGAAGTCCAAGCAAAAAAATATCTCAAAATTAGATTCTAGGAAATATTTTTAAATGTTAGTTTAGGTCAAAAAATCGTAGTATATTATACACAATTTTATAATAGTTTCGGTCCAAAAATCAAATTAATTAGAGGATTGTTCGAAATGCTTTGAAGCTATTCATATCCTATTTATATGTTACTTTTAAATGTTTTGATGGAAGTCCATGCAAAAAATTGTCTTTGAATTAGATTTTATGAAACGTTTTGAAATACTAGTTTCGCTCAAAATTCGTAGTATATTATACACAATTTTGTACTGGTTTCGGTCAAAAAATAAAATTAAATCGAGGATTGTTTGAAATGCTATGAAATGTTTCAGATCCTTTCTATATGGTGCGAGGGAAGGTTATGATGGAAGTCCAAGCAAAGAAATTATCTCAAAATTAGATTCTATGCATCTTTTTGAAATGCTGGTTTAGCTCAAAAAATCGTAGTATATTATACACAATTTAATGCTAGTTTCAGTCAAAAAATTATATTAAATTAATGATTGTTCGAAATGCTACGAAACTTTTCAGATCCTTTCTATATGGTACGAGGGAATGTTGTGATGGAAGTCCAACCAAAAAATTATTTCAAAATTAGATTCAATGAAACATTTTTGAACTTCTAGTTTAGGTCAATAAATCGTAGTATAATATACACAAATTTATACTAGTTTCGGTCAAATAATCAAATTAAATCGAGGATTGTTCGAAATGATACGAAACTTTCAGATCCTTTCTATATGTTACGAAGGAATGTTATGATGGAAGTCCATGCAAAAAATTATTTCAAAATTAGATTCTATGAATCTTTTTGAAATACTAGTTTCGGTCAAAAATTGTAGTATATTATACCAAATTTTATACTAGTTTTGGTCAAAAGTCAAATTAAATTGAGGATTGTTCGATATGCTAAGAAACTTTTCAAATCCTTTCTATATGGTACGAGGGAAGGTTATGATAGAAGTCCAAGTAAAAAAATATCTCAAAATTAGATTATAGGAAATTTTTTGAAATGTTAGTTTAGGTCAAAAAATCGTAGTATATTATACACAATTTAATAATAGTTTCGGTCAAAAAATCAAATTAATTCGAAGATTGTTCGAAATGCTATGAAGCTATTCAGATCCTATTTATATGTTACTTTTAAATGTTTTGATGGAAGTCGATGCAAAACATTGTCTTAAAATTAGATTCTATGAAACGTTTTGAAATACTATTTTTGCTCAAAAATCGTAGTATATTATACACAATTTTGTACTGGTTTCGGTCAAAAATTAAAATTAAATCGAGGATTGTTTGAAATGCTATGAAACTTTTCAGATCCTTTCTATATGGTACGAGGGAAGGTTATGATGGAAGTCCAAGCAAAAAAATTATCTCAAAATTAGATTCTATGCATCTTTTTGAAATGCTGGTTTAGCTCAAAAAATCGTAGTATATTATACACAATTTTATGCTGCTTTCGGTCAAAAAATTATATTAAATTAATGATTGTTCGAAATGCTACGAAACTTTTCAGATCCTTTCTATATGGTACGAGGGAATGTTGTGATGGAAGTCCAACCAAGAAATTATTTCAAAATTAGATTCAATGAAACTTTTTGAACTTCTAGTTTAGGTCAATAAATCGTAGTATAATATACACAAATTTATACTAGTTTCGGCCAAATAATTAAATTAAATCGAGGATTGTTCGAAATGATACGAAACTTTCAGATCCTTTCTATATGTTACAAGGGAATGTTATGATGGAAGTCCATGCAAAAAATTATTTCAAAATTAGATTCTATGAATCTTTTTGAAATACTAGTTTCGGTCAAAAATTGTAGTATATTATACCAAATTTTATACTAGTTTTGGTCAAAAGTCAAATTAAATTGAGGATTGTTCGATATGCTAAGAAACTTTTCAAATCCTTTCTATATGGTACGACGGAAGGTTATGATAGAAGTCCAAGCAAAAAAATATCTCAAAATTAGATTCTAGGAAATTTTTTGAAATGTTAGTTTAGGTCAAAAAATCGTAGTATATTATACACAATTTTATAATAGTTTCGGTCAAAAAATCAAATTAATTTGAGGATTGTTTGAAATGCTATGAAGCTATTCAGATCCTATTTATATGTTACTTTTAAATGTTTTGATGGAAGTCCATGCAAAACATTGTCTTAAAATTAGATTCTATGAAACGTTTTGAAATACTATTTTCGCTCAAAAATCGTAGTATATTATACACAATTTTGTACTGGTTTCGGTCAAAAAATAAAATTAAATCGAGGATTGTTTGAAATGCTATGAAACTTTTCAGATCCTTTCTATATGGTACGAGGGAAGGTTATGATGGAAGTCCAAGCAAAAAAATTATCTCAAAATTAGATTCTATGCATCTTTTTGAAATGCTGGTTTAGCTCAAAATATCGTAGTATATTATACACAATTTTATGCTAGTTTCGGTCAAAAAATTATATTAAATTAATGATTATTCAAAATGCTACGAAACTTTTCAGATCCTTTCTATATGGTACGAGGGAATGTTGTGATGGAAGTCCAACCAAAAAATTATTTCAAAATTAGATTCAATGAAACTTTTTGAACTTCTAGTTTAGGTCAATAAATCGTAGTATAATATACACAAATTTATACTAGTTTCGGTCAAATAATCAAATTAAATCGTGGATTGTTCGAAATGATACGAAACTTTCAGATCCTTTCTATATGTTACGAGGGAATGTTATGATGGAAGTCCATGCAAAAAATTATCTCAAAATTAGATTCTATGAATCTTTTTGAAATACTAGTTTCGGTCAAAATTTGTAGTATATTATACCAAATTTTATACTAGTTTTGGTCAAAAGTCAAACTAAATTGAGGATTGTTCGATATGCTACGAAACTTTTCAAATCCTTTCTATATGGTACGAGGGAAGGTTATGATGGAAGTCCAAGCAAAAAAATATCTCAAAATTAGATTCTAGGAAATATTTTTAAATGTTAGTTTAGGTCAAAAAATCGTAGTATATTATACACAATTTTATAATAGTTTCGGTCCAAAAATCAAATTAATTAGAGGATTGTTCGAAATGCTTTGAAGCTATTCATATCCTATTTATATGTTACTTTTAAATGTTTTGATGGAAGTCCATGCAAAAAATTGTCTTTGAATTAGATTTTATGAAACGTTTTGAAATACTAGTTTCGCTCAAAATTCGTAGTATATTATACACAATTTTGTACTGGTTTCGGTCAAAAAATAAAATTAAATCGAGGATTGTTTGAAATGCTATGAAATGTTTCAGATCCTTTCTATATGGTGCGAGGGAAGGTTATGATGGAAGTCCAAGCAAAGAAATTATCTCAAAATTAGATTCTATGCATCTTTTTGAAATGCTGGTTTAGCTCAAAAAATCGTAGTATATTATACACAATTTTATGCTGGTTTCGGTCAAAAAATTATATTAAATTAATGATTGTTCGAAATGCTACGAAACTTTTCAGATCCTTTCTATATGGTACGAGGTAATGTTGTGATGGAAGTCCAACCAAAAAATTATTTCAAAATTAGATTCAATGAAACTTTTTGAACTTTTAGTTTAGGTCAATAAATCGTAGTATAATATACACAAATTTATACTAGTTTCGGTCAAATAATCAAATTAAATCGAGGATTGTTCGAAACGATACGAAACTTTCAGATCCTTTCTATATGTTACGAGGGAATGTTAAGATGGAAGTCCATGCAAAAAATTATCTCAAAATTAGATTCTATGAATCTTTTTGAAATACTAGTTTCGGTCAAAAATTGTAGTATATTATACCAAATTTTATACTAGTTTTGGTCAAAAGTCAAATTAAATTGAGGATTGTTCGATATGCTACGAAACTTTTCAAATCCTTTCTATATGGTACGAGGGAAGGTTATGATGGAAGTCCAAGCAAAAAAATATCTCAAAATTAGATTCTAGGAAATTTTTTGAAATGTTAGTTTAGGTCAAAAAATCGTAGTATATTATACACAATTTTATAATAGTTTCGGTCAAAAAATCAAATTAATTCGAGGATTGTTCGAAATGCTATGAAGCTATTCATATCCTATTTATATGTTACTTTTAAATGTTTTGATGGAAGTACATGCAAAACATTGTCTTAAAATTAGATTCTATGAAACGTTTTGAAATACTATTTTCGCTCAAAAATCGTAGTATATTATACACAATTTTGTACTGGTTTCGGTCAAAAATTAAAATTAAATCGAGAATTGTTTGAAATGCTATGAAACTTTTCAGATCCTTTCTATATGGTACGAGGGAAGCTTATGATGGAAGTCCAAGCAAAAAAATTATCTCAAAATAAGATTCTATGCATCTTTTTGAAATGCTGGTTTAGCTCAAAAAATCGTAGTATATTATACACAATTTTATGCTGGTTTCGGTCAAAAAATTATATTAAATTAATGGTTGTTCGAAATGCTACGAAACTTTTCAGATCCTTTCTATATGGTACGAGGGAATGTTGTGATGGAAGTCCAACCAAAAAATTATTTCAAAATTAGATTCAATGAAACTTTTTGAACTTCTAGTTTAGGTCAATAAATCGTAGTATAATATACACAAATTTATACTAGTTTCGGTCAAATAATCAAATTAAATCGAGGATTGTTCGAAACGATACGAAACTTTCAGATCCTTTCTATATGTTACGAGGGAATGTTAAGATGGAAGTCCATGCAAAAAATTATCTCAAAATTAGATTCTATGAATCTTTTTGAAATACTAGTTTCGGTCAAAAATTGTAGTATATTATACCAAATTTTATACTAGTTTTGGTCAAAAGTCAAATTAAATTGAGGATTGTTCGATATGCTACGAAACTTTTCAAATCCTTTCTATATGGTACGAGGGAAGGTTATGATGGAAGTCCAAGCAAAAAAATATCTCAAAATTAGATTCTAGGAAATTTTTTGAAATGTTAGTTTAGGTCAAAAAGTCGTAGTATATTATACACAATTTTATAATAGTTTCGGTCAAAAAATCAAATTAATTCGAGGATTGTTCGAAATGCTATGAAGCTATTCATATCCTATTTATATGTTACTTTTAAATGTTTTGATGGAAGTACATGCAAAACATTGTCTTAAAATTAGATTCTATGAAACGTTTTGAAATACTATTTTCGCTCAAAAATCGTAGTATATTATACACAATTTTGTACTGGTTTCGGTCAAAAATTAAAATTAAATCGAGGATTGTTTGAAATGCTATGAAACTTTTCAGATACTTTCTATATGGTACGAGGGATGCTTATGATGGAAGTCCAAGCAAAAAAATTATCTCAAAATTAGATTCTATGCATCTTTTTGAAATGCTGGTTTAGCTCAAAAAATCGTAGTATATTATACACAATTTTATGCTGGTTTCGGTCAAAAAATTATATTAAATTAATGGTTGTTCGAAATGCTACGAAACTTTTCAGATCCTTTCTATATGGTACGAGGGAATGTTGTGATGGAAGTCCAACCAAAAAATTATTTCAAAATTAGATTCAATGAAACTTTTTGAACTTCTAGTTTAGGTCAATAAATCGTAGTATAATATACACAAATATATATTAGTTTCGGTCAAATAATCAAATTAAATCGAGGATTGTTCGAAATGATACGAAACTTTCAAATCCTTTCTATAAATTACGAGGGAATGTTATGATGGAAGTCCATGCAAAAAATTATTTCAAAATTAGATTCTATGAATCTTTTTGAAATACTAGTTTCGGTCAAAAATTGTAGTATATTATACCAAATTTTATACTAGTTTTGGTCAAAAGTCAAATTAAATTGAGGATTGTTCGATATGCTAAGAAACTTTTCAAATCCTTTCTATATGGTACGACGGAAGGTTATGATAGAAGTCCAAGCAAAAAAATATCTCAAAATTAGATTCTAGGAAATTTTTTGAAATGTTAGTTTAGGTCAAAAAATCGTAGTATATTATACACAATTTTATAATAGTTTCGGTCAAAAAATCAAATTAATTCGAGGATTGTTCGAAATGCTATGAAGCTATTCAGATCCTATTTATATGTTACTTTTATATGTTTTGATGGAAGTCCATGCAAAACATTGTCTTAAAATTAGATTCTATGAAACGTTTTGAAATACTATTTTCGCTCAAAAATCGTAGTATATTATACACAATTTTGTACTGGTTTCGGTCAAAAAATAAAATTATATCGAGGATTGTTTGAAATGCTATGAAACGTTTCAGATCCTTTCTATATGGTGCGAGAGAAGGTTATGATGGACGTCCAAGCAAAGAAATTATCTCAAAATTAGATTCTATGCATCTTTTTGAAATGCTGGTTTAGCTCAAAAAATCGTAGTATATTATACACAATTTTATGCTAGTTTCAGTCAAAAAATTATATTAAATTAATGATTGTTCGAAATGCTACGAAACTTTTCAGATCCTTTCTATATGGTACGAGGGAATGTTGTGATGGAAGTCCAACCAAAAAATTATTTCAAAATTAGATTCAATGAAACTTTTTGAACTTCTAGTTTAGGTCAATAAATCGTAGTATAATATACACAAATTTATACTAGTTTCGGTTAAATAATCAAATTAAATCGAGGATTGTTCGAAATGATACGTAACTTTCAGATCCTTTCTATATGTTACGAGGGAATGTTATGATGGAAGTCCATGCAAAAAATTATCTCAAAATTAGATTCTATGAATCTTTTGGAAATACTAGTTTCGGTAAAAAAATTTAGTATATTATACCAAATTTTATACTAGTTTTGGTCAAAAGTCAAATTAAATTGAGGATTGTTCGATATGCTACGAAACTTTTCAAATCCTTTCTATATGGTACGAGGGAAGGTTATGATGGAAGTCCAAGCACAAAAATATCTCAAAATTAGATTCTAGGAAATTTTTTGAATGTTAGTTTAGGTCAAAAAATCGTAGTATATTATACACAATTTTATAATTGTTTCGGTCAAAAAATCAAATTAATTTGAGGATTGTTCGAAATGCTATGAAGCTATTCAGATCCTATTTATATGTTACTTTTAAATGTTTTAATGGAAGTCCATGCAAAACATTGTCTTAAAATTAGATTCTATGAAACGTTTTGAAATACTATTTTCGCTCAAAAATCGTAGTATATTATACACAATTTTGTACTGGTTTCGGTCAAAAATTAAAATTAAATCGAGGATTGTTTGAAATGCTATGAAACTTTTCAGATCCTTTCTATATGGTACGAGGGAAGGTTATGATGGAAGTCCAAGCAAAAAAATTATCTCAAAATTAGATTCTATGCATCTTTTTGAAATGCTGGTTTAGCTCAAAAAATCGTAGTATATTATACACAATTTTATGCTGGTTTCGGTCAAAAAATTATATTAAATTAATGATTGTTCGAAATGCTACGAAACTTTTCAGATCCTTTCTATATGGTACGAGGGAATGTTGTGATGGAAGTCCAACCAAAAAATTATTTCAAAATTAGATTCAATGAAACATTTTTGAACTTCTAGTTTAGGTCAATAAATCGTAGTATAATATACACAAATTTATACTAGTTTCGGTCAAATAATCAAATTAAATCGAGGATTGTTCGAAATGATACGAAACTTTCAGATCCTTTCTATATGTTACGAGGGAATGTTATGATGGAAGTCCATGCAAAAAATTATCTCAAAATTAGATTCTATGAATCTTTTTGAAATACTAGTTTCGGTCAAAAATTGTAGTATATTATACCAAATTTTATACTAGTTTTGGTCAAAAGTCAAATTAAAATGAGGATTGTTCGATATGCTACGAAACTTTTCAAATCCTTTCTATATGGTACGAGGGAAGGTTATGATGGAAGTCCAAGCAAAAAAATATCTCAAAATTAGATTCTAGGAAATATTTTGAAATGTTAGTTTAGGTCAAAAAATCGTAGTATATTATACACAATTTTATAATAGTTTCGGTCAAAAAATCAAATTAATTAGAGGATTGTTCGAAATGCTTTGAAGCTATTCAAATCCTATTTATATGTTACTTTTAAATGTTTTGATGGAAGTCCATGCAAAACATTGTCTTTGAATTAGATTCTATGAAACGTTTTGAAATACTAGTTTCGCTCAAAAATCGTAGTATATTATACACAATTTTGTACTGGTTTCGGTCAAAAAATAAATTTAAATCGAGGACTGTTTGAAATGCTATGAAACGTTTCAGATCCTTTCTATATGGTGCGAGGTAAGGTTATGATGGGAGTCCAAGCAAAGAAATTATCTCAAAATTAGATTCTATGCATCTTTTTGAAATGCTGGTTTAGCTCAAAAAATCGTAGTATATTATACACAATTTTATGCTAGTTTCAGTCAAAAAATTATATTAAATTAATGATTGTTCGAAATGCTACGAAACTTTTCTGATCCTTTCTATATGGTACGAGGGAATGTTGTGATGGAAGTCCAACAAAAAAATTATTTCAAAATTAGATTCAATGAAACATTTTTGAACTTCTAGTTTAGGTCAATAAATTGTAGTATAATATACACAAATTTATACTAGTTTCGGTCAAATAATCAAATTAAATCGAGGATTGTTCGAAATGATACGAAACTTTCAGATCCTTTCTATATGTTATGAGGGAATGTTAAGATGGAAGTCCATGCAAACAAATATCTCAAAATTAGATTCTATGAATCTTTTTGAAATACTAGTTTCGGTCAAAAATTGTAGTATATTATACCGAATTTTATACTAGTTTTGGTCAAAAGTCAAATTAAATTGAGGATTGTTCGATATGCTAAGAAACTTTTCAAATCCTTTCTATATGGTACGAGGGAAGGTTATGATAGAAGTCCAAGCAAAAAAATATCTCAAAATTAGATTCTAGAAAATTTTTTGAAATGTTAGTTTAGGTCAAAAAATCGTAGTATATTATACACAATTTTATAATAGTTTCGGTCAAAAAATCAAATTAATTCGAGGATTGTTCGAAATGCTATGAAGCTATTCAGATCCTATTTATATGTTACTTTTAAATGTTTTAATGGAAGTCCATGCAAAACATTGTCTTAAAATTAGATTCTATGAAACGTTTTGAAATACTATTTTCGCTCAAAAATCGAAGTATATTATACACAATTTTGTACTGGTTTCGGTCAAAAAAAATTAAATCGAGGATTGTTTGAAATGCTATGAAACTTTTCAGATCCTTTCTATATGGTACGAGGGAAGCTTATGATGAAAGTCCAAGCAAAAAAATTATCTCAAAATTAGATTCTATGCATCTTTTTGAAATGCTGGTTTAGCTCAAAAAATCGTAGTATATTATACACAATTTTATGCTGGTTTCGGTCAAAAAATTATATTAAATTAATGATTGTTCGAAATGCTTCGAAACTTTTCAGATCCTTTCTATATGGTACGAGGGAATGTTGTGATGGAAATCCAACAAAATTTGTTTTCAAAATTAGATTCAATGAAACTTTTTGGACTTCTAGTTTAGGTCAATAAATCGTAGTATAATATACACAAATTTATACTAGTTTCGGTCAAATAATCAAATTAAATCGAGGATTGTTCGAAATGATACGAAACTTTCAGATCCTTTCTATATGTTACGAGGGAATGTTATGATGGAAGTCCATGCAAAAAATTATTTCAAAATTAGATTCTATGAATCTTTTTGAAATACTAGTTTCGGTCAAAAATTGTAGTATATTATACCAAATTTTATACTAGTTTTGGTCAAAAGTCAAATTAAATTGAGGATTGTTCGATATGCTAAGAAACTTTTCAAATCCTTTCTATATGGTACGAGGGAAGGTTATGATAGAAGTCCAAGCAAAAAAATATCTCAAAATTAGATTCTAGGAAATTTTTTGAAATGTTAGTTTAGGTCAAAAAATCGTAGTATATTATACACAATTTTATAATATTTTTGGTCAAAAGTCAAAGTAAATTGAGGATTGTTCGATATGCTACGAATCTATTTAACTCCTATTTATATGTTACTAGGCAAAGTTGTGATGGAAGTCCATGCAAAACATTGTCTTAAAATTAGATTCTATGAAACGTTTTGAAATACTAGTTTCGCTCAAAAATCGTAGTATATTATACACAATTTTGTACTGATTTCGGTCAAAAAATAAAATTAAATCGAGGATTATTTGAAATGCTATGAAACTTTTCAGATCCTTTCTATATGGTACGAGGGAAGGTTATGATGGAAGTCCAAGCAAAAAAATTATCTCAAAACTAGATTCTATGCATCTTTTTGAAATGCTAGTTTAGCTCAAAAAATCGTAGTATATTATACACAATTTTATACTAGTTTCTGTCAAAAAATTATATTAAATTAATGATTGTTCGAAATGCTACGAAACTTTTCAGATCCTTTCTATATGGTACGAGGGAATGTTGTGATGGAAGTCCAACCAAAAAATTATTTCAAAATTAGATTCTTTGAAACTTTTTGAACTTCTAGTTTAGGTCAATAAATCGTAGTATATTATACACAAATTTATACTAGTTTCGGTCAAATAATCAAATTAAATCGAGGATTGTTCAAAATAATACGAAACATTCAGATCCTTTCTTTATGTTACGACGGAATGTTGTGATGGAAGTCCATGCAAACAATTATCTCAAAATTAGATTCTATGAATCTTTTTGAAATACTAGTTTCGGTCACAAATTGTAGTATATTATACACAAATTTATACTAGTTTTGATTAAAAGTCAAATTAAATTAAGGATTGTTCGATATGCTACGAAACATTTCAAATCCTTTCAATATGGTACGAGGGAAGGTTATGATGGAAGTCCAAGCAAAAAAAAATCTCAAAATTAGATTCTAGGAAATTTTTTGAAATGTTAGTTTAGGTCAAAAAATCGTAGTATATTATACACAATTTTATAATAGTTTCGGTCAACAAATCAAATTAAATCGAGGATTGTTCGAAATGCTAAGAAGCTATTCATATCCTATTTATATGTTATAGGTAATGTTATGATGGAAGTCCATGCAAAACATTGTCTTAAAATTAGATTCTATGAAACGTTTTGAAATACCAATTTCGTTCAAAAATCGTAGTATATTATATACAATTCTGTACTGGTTTCGGTCAAAAAGTAAAATTAAATCGAGGATTGTTTGAAATGCTATGAAACTTTTCAGATCCTTTCTATATGGTACGAGGGAAGGTTATGATGGAAGTCCAAGCAAAAAAATTATCTCAAAATTAGATTCTATGCATCTTTTTGAAATGCTAGTTTAGCTCAAAAAATCGTAGTATATTATACACAATTTTATACTAGTTTCTGTCAAAAAAATTTATTAAATTAATGATTGTTCGAAATGCTACGAAACTTTTCAGATCCTTTCTATATGGTACGAGGGAATGTTGTGATGGAAGTCCAACCAAAAACTTATTTCAAAATTAGATTCTTTGAAACTTTTTGAACTTCTAGTTTAAGTCAATAAATCGTAGTATATTATACACAAATTTATACTAGTTTCGGTCAAAAAATCAAATTAAATCGAGGATTGTTCGAAATAATACGAAACTTTCAGATCCTTTCTATATGTTACGAGGGAATGTTATGATGAAAGTCCATGCAAAAAGTTATCTCAAAATTAGATTCTATGAATCTTTTTGAAATACTAGTTTCTGTCAAAACTTGTAGTATATTATACACAATTTTATACTAGTTTTGGTCAAAAGTCAAATTAAATCGAGGATTGTTCGATATGCTACGAAAAGTTTCAAATCCTTTCTATATGGTACGAGGGAAGGTTATGATGGAAGTCCAAGCAAAAAAATATCTCAAAATTAGATTCTAGGAAACTTTTTGAAATGTTAGTTTAGGTCAAAAAATCGTAGTATATTATACACAATTTTATAATAGTTTCGGTCAAAAATGAAATTAATTCGAGGATTGTTCGAAATGCTATGAAGCTATTCAGATCCTATTTATATGTTACTTTTAAATGTTTTGATGGAAGTCCATGCAAAACATTGTCTTAAAATTAGATTCTATGAAAAGTTTTGAAATACTAGTTTCGCTCAAAAATCGTAGTATATTATACACAATTTTGTACTGGTTTCGGTCAAAAAATAAAATTAAATCGAGGATTGTTTGAAATGCTATGAAACTTTTCAGATCCTTTCTATATGGTACGAGGGAAGGTTATGATGGAAGTCCAAGCAAAAAAATTATCTCAAAATTAGATTCTATGCATCTTTTTGAAATGCTGGTTTAGCTCAAAAAATCGTAGTATATTATACACAATTTTATGCTAGTTTCGGTCAAAAAATTATATTAAATTAATGATTGTTCGAAATGCTACGAAAGTTTTCAGATCCTTTCTATATGGTACGAGGGAAGGTTATGATGGAAGTCCAAGCAAAAAAATATCTCAAAATTAGATTCTAGGAAATTTTTTGAAATGTTAGTTTAGGTCAAAAAATCGTGGTATATTATACACAATTTTATAATAGTTTTGGTCAAAAGTCAAATTAAATTGAGGATTGTTCGATATGCTACGAATCTATTCAGCTCCTATTTATATGTTACTAGGCAAAGTTGTGATGGAAGTCCATGCAAAACATTGTCTTAAAATTAGATTCTATGAAACGTTTTGAAATACTAGTTTTGCTCAAAAATCGTAGTATATTATACACAATTTTGTACTAGTTTCGGTCAAAAAATAAAATTAAATCGAGGATTGTTTGAAATGCTATGAAACTTTTCAGATCCTTTCTATATGGTACGAGGGAAGGTTATGATGGAAGTCCAAGCAAAAACATTATCTCAAAATTAGATTTTATGCATCTTTTTGAAATTCTAGTTTAGCTCAAAAAATCGTAGTATATTATACACAATTTTATGCTAGGTTCGGTCAAAAAATTATATTAAATTAATGATTGTTCGAAATGCTACGAAACTTTTCAGATCCTTTTTATATGGTACGAGGGAATTTTGTGATGGAATTCCAACCAAAAAATTATTTCAAAATTAGATTTTATGAAACTTTTTGAACTTCTAGTTTAGGTCAATAAATCGTAGTATATTATACACAAATTTATATTAGTTTCGGTCAAATAATCAAATTAAATCGAGGATTGTTCGAAATAATACGAAACTTTCAGATCCTTTCTTTATGTTACGACGGAATGTTATGATGGAAGTCCATGCAAAAAATTATCTCAAAATTAGATTCTATGAATCTTTTTGAAATACTAGTTTCGGTCACAAATTGTAGTATATTATACACAAATTTATACTAGTTTTGATTAAAAGTCAAATTAAATTTAGGATTGTTCGATATGCTACGAAACTTTTCAAATCCTTTCAATATGGTACGAGGGAAGGTTATGATGGAAGTTCAAGCAAAAAAAAAAATCTCAAAATTAGATTCTAGGAAATTTTTTGAAATGTTAGTTTAGGTCAAAAAATCGTAGTATATTATACACAATTTTATAATAGTTTCGGTCAAAAAATCAAATTAAATCGAGGATTGTTCAAAATGCTAAGAAGCTATTCATATCCTATTTATATGTTATAGGCAATGTTATGATGGAAGTCCATGCAAAACATTGTCTTAAAATTAGATTCTATGAAACGTTTTGAAATACCAGTTTCGTTCAAAAATCGTAGTATATTATACACAATTTTGTACTGGTTTCGGTCAAAAAATAAAATTAAATCGAGGATTGTTTGAAATGCTATGAAACTTTTCAGATCCTTTCTATATGGTACGAGGGAAGGTTATGATGGAAGTCCAAGCAAAAAAATTATCTCAAAATTAGATTCTATGCATCTTTTTGAAATTCTAGTTTAGCTCAAAAAATCGTAGTATATTATACACAATTTTATACTAGTTTCTGTCAAAAAAATTTATTAAATTAATGATTGTTCGAAATGCTACGAAACTTTTCAGATCCTTTCTATATGGTACGAGGGAATGTTGTGATGGAAGTCCAACCAAAAAATTATTTCAAAATTAGATTCTTTGAAACTTTTTGAACTTCTAGTTTAAGTCAATAAATCGTAGTATATTATACACAAACTTATACTAGTTTCGGTCAAATAATCAAATTAAATCGAGGATTGTTCGAAATAATACGAAACTTTCAGATCCTTTCTATATGTTACGAGGGAATGTTATGATGAAAGTCCATGCAAAAAGTTATCTCAAAATTATATTCTAGGAATCTTTTTGAAATACTAGTTTCGGTCAAAAATTGTAGTATATTATACACAATTTTTTACTAGTTTTGGTCAAAAGTAAAATTAAATCGAGGATTGTTCGATATGCTACGAAAAGTTTCAAATCCTTTCTATATGGTACGAGGGAAGGTTATGATGGAAGTCCAAGCAAAAAAAAAATCTCAAAATTAGATTCTAGGAAATTTTTTGAAATGTTAGTTTAGGTCAAAAAATCGTAGTATATTATACACAATTTTATAATAGTTTCGGTCGAAAAAATCAAATTAAATCGAGGATTGTTCGAAATGCTAAGAAGCTATTCAGATCCTATTTATATGTTACTAGGCAATGTTATGATGGAAGTCCATGCAAAACATTGTCTTAAAATTAGATTCTATGAAACGTTTTGAAATACCAGTTTCGCTCAAAAATCGTAGTATATTATACACAATTTTGTACTGGTTTCGGTCAAAAAATAAAATTAAATCGAGGATTGTTTGAAATGCTATGAAACTTTTCAGATCCTTTCTATATGGTACGAGGGAAGGTTATGATGGAAGTCCAAGCAAAAAAATTATCTCAAAATTAGATTCTATGCATCTTTTTGAAATGCTGGTTTAGCTCAAAAAATCGTAGTATATTATACACAATTTTATGCTGGTTTCTGTCAAAAAAATATATTAAATTAATGATTGTTCGAAATGCTACGAAACTTTTCAGATCCTTTCTATATGGTACGAGGGAATGTTGTGATGGAAGTCCAACCAAAAAATTATTTCAAAATTAGATTCTATGAAACTTTTTGAACTTCTAGTTTAGGTCAATAAATCGTAGTATATTATACACAAATTTATACTAGTTTCGGTCAAATAATCAAATTAAATCGAGGATTGTTCGAAATGATACGAAACTTTCAGATCCTTTCTATATGTTACGAGGGAATGTTATGATGGAAGCCCATGCAAAAAATTATCTCAAAATTAGATTCTATGAATCTTTTTGAAATACTAGTTTCGGGTACAAATTGTAGTATATTATACACAATTTTATACTAGTTTTGATCAAAAGTCAAATTAAATTTAGGATTGTTCGATATGCTACGAAACTTTTCAAATCCTTTCAATATGGTACGAGGGAAGGTTATGATGGAAGTTCAAGCAAAAAAAAAGATCTCAAAATTAGATTCTAGGAAATTTTTTGAAATGTTAGTTTAGGTCAAAAAATCGTAGTATATTATACACAATTTAATAATAGTTTCGGTCAAAAAATCAAATTAAATCGAGGATTGTTCGAAATGCTAAGAAGCTATTCAGATCCTATTTATATGTTATAGGCAATGTTATGATGGAAGTCCATGCAAAACATTGTCTTAAAATTAGATTCTATGAAACATTTTGAAATACCAGTTTCGTTCAAAAATCGTAGTATATTATACACAATTTTGTACTGGTTTCGGTCAAAAAATAAAATTTAATCGAGGATTGTTTGAAATGCTATGAAACTTTTCAGATCCTTTCTATATGGTACGAGGGAAGGTTATGATGGAAGTCCAAGCAAAAAAATTATCTCAAAATTAGATTCTATGCATCTTTTTGAAATGCTAGTTTAGCTCAAAAAATCGTAGTATATTATACACAATTTTATACTAGTTTCTGTCAAAAAATATATTAAATTAATGATTGTTCGAAATGCTACGAAACTTTTCAGATCCTTTCTATATGGTACGAGGGAATGTTGTGATGGAAGTCCAACCAAAAAATTATTTCAAAATTAGATTCTATGAAACTTTTTGAAAATCTAGTTTAGGTCAATAAATCGTAGTATATTATACACAAATTTATACTAGTTTCGGTCAAATAATCAAATTAATCGAGGATTGTTCGAAATGATACGAAACTTTCAGATCCTTTCTATATGTTACGAGGGAATGTTATGATGGAAGCCCATGCAAAAAATTATCTCAAAATTAGATTCTATGAATCTTTTTGAAATACTAGTTTCGGTCACAAATTGTAGTATATTATACACAATTTTATACTAGTTTTGATCAAAAGTCAAATTAAATTTAGGATTGTTCGATATGCTACGAAACTTTTCAAATCCTTTCTATATGGTACGAGGGAAGGTTATGATGGAAGTCCAAGCAAAAAAAAATATCTCAAAATTAGATTCTAGGAAATTTTTTGAAATGTTAGTTTAGGTCAAAAAATCGTAGTGTATTATACACAATTTAATAATAGTTTCGGTCAAAAAATCAAATTAAATCGAGAATTGTTCGAAATGTTAAGAAGCTATTCAGATCCTATTTATATGTTACTAGGCAATGTTATGATGGAAGTCCATGCAAAACATTGTCTTAAAATTAGATTCTATGAAACGTTTTGAAATACCAGTTTCGTTCAAAAATCGTAGTATATTATACACAATTTTGTACTGGTTTCGGTCAAAAAATAAAATTAAATCGAGGATTGTTTGAAATGCTATGAAACTTTTCAGATCCTTTCTATATGGTACGAGGGAAGGTTATGATGGAATTCCAAGCAAAAAAATTATCTCAAAATTGGATTCTATGCATCTTTTTGAAATGCTAGTTTATATCAAAAAAAACATAGTATATTATACACAATTTTATACTAGTTTCGGTCAAAAAATTAAATTAAATTGAGGATAGTTATTCGAAATGCTACGAAACTTTTCAGATCCTTTCTATATCGTACGAGGGAAAGTTCTGATGGATGTCCAACCACAAAATATTTCAAAATTAAATTCTATGAAACTTTTTTAACTGCTAGTTTAGGACAAAAAATCGTAGTATATTATACAAAAATTTATACTAGTTTCGGTCAAATAATCAAATTAAATCGAGGATAGTTCGAAATGATACGAAACTTTCAGATCCTTTCTATATGTTACGAGGGAATGTTATGATAGAAGTCCATGCAAAAAATTATCTCAAAATTAGATTCTATGAAACTTTTTGAAATACTAGTTTCGGTCAAAAATTGTAGTATATTATACACAATTTTATACTAGTTTTGGTCAAAAAAATCAAATTAAATTGAGGATTGTTCAAAATGCTACGAAACTTTTCAAATCCTTTCTATATGGTACGAGGGAAGGTTATGATGGAAAACCAAGAAAAAAATTATCTAAAAATTAGATTCTTGGAAACTTTTTGAAATGCTAGTTTAGGTTAAAAAATTGTAGTATATGATACATAATTTTATACAAGTTTTGGTCAAAAAAATCAAATTAAATCGAGGTATTTTCGAAATGCTACCAAACTATTCAAGTGTTATTTATATGTTACTATGCAATGTTATGATGGAAGTCCATACAAAAGATTATCTTAAAATTAGATTCTACGAATCTTTTTGAAATAATAGTTCCACTCAAAAATCGTAGTATATTATACACAATTTTATACTAGTTTCTTTCAACAATTAAAAATAAATCGAGGATTGTTTGAAATGTTATGAAAATTTTCAGATCCTTTCTTTATGGTACAAGGGAAGGTTATGATAAAAGTCCAACCAAAAAATATTTCAAAATTAAATTCTATGCATCTTTTTTAAATTCTAGTTTAGATCAAAAAATCGTAATTTATTATACATAAATTTATACTAGTTCCAGTCAAATAATCAAATTAAATCGAGGATAGTTCGAAATGATACAAAACTTTCAGATTCTTTCAATATATTGAGAGGGAATGTTATGATAGAAGTCCATGCAAAATATTATCTCAAAATTAGATTCTATGAAACTTTTTGAAATACTAGTTTCGGTCAAAAATTGTAGTATATTATACATAATTTTATACTAGTTTTGGTCAAAAAAATCAAATTAAATTGAGGATTGTTCGAAATGCTACGAAACTTTTCAAGTCCTTTCTATATGGTACGAGGGAAGGTTATGATGGAAGTCCAAGCAAAAAATTATCTCAAAATTAGATTCTTGGAAACTTTTTGAAATGCTAGTTTAGGTTAAAAAATCGTAGTATATTATACATAATTTTATACAAGTTTTGGTCAAAAAAATCAAATTAAATCGTGGATTGTTCGAAATGCTATGAAACTATTCAAGTGCTATTTATATGTTACTATGCAATGTTATGATGGAAGTACATGCAAAAGATTATCTTAAAATTAGATTCTACGAATCTTTTTGAAATAATAGTTTCACTCAAAAATCGTAGTATATTATACACAATTTTAAACTAGTTTCGGTAAAAAATTAAAAATAAATCGAGGATTGTTTGAAATGTTATGAAAATTTTCAGATCCTTTCTATATGGTACGAGGGAAGGTTATGATGGAAGTCCAAGCAAAAAAATTATCTCAAAATTAAATTCTATGCATCTTTTTGAAATTCTAGTTTAGGTCAAAAAATCGTAGTTTATTATACATAATTTTATACTATTTCGGTCAAAAAAATCATATAAATTAATGATTGTTCGAATTGCTACGATACTTTTCAGATTCTTTCTATATGGTACGAGGGAAGGTTATGATGGAAGTCCAAGCAAAAAAATATGTCAAAATTAGATTATAGGAAACTTTTTGAAATGCTAGTTTAGGTCAAAAAATCATAGTATATTATACACATTTTTATAATAGTTTTGGTCAAAAAATCAAATTAAATCGAGGATGGTTCGAAATGCTACGAAACTATTAAGATCTTATTTATCTGTTACTAGGAAATGTTATGATGGAATTCCGTGCAAAACATTGTCTTAAAATTAGATCTATGAAACCTTTTGAAATACTAGTTTCGCTCAAAAATCGTAATATATTATACACAATTTTATACTAGTTTCGGTCAAAAAATAAAATTAAATCGAGGATTTTTTGAAATGCAATGAAAATTTTCGGATCCTTTCTATATGGTACGAGGGAAGGTTATAATGAAAGTCCAAGCAAAAAAAATATCTCAAAATTAGATTCTATGCATCTTTTTGAAATGCTAGTTTAGGTCAAAAAAATGTAGTATATTATACACAATTTTATACTAGTTTTGGTCAAAAAATCTAATTAAATTGAGGATTGTTCGAAATGCTACGAAACTTTTCAGATCCTTTCTATATTGTACGAGGGAAGGTTGTGATGGAAGTCCAACCAAAAAATATTTCAAAATTAAATTCTATGAAACTTTTTGAACTGCTAGTTTAGGTCAAAAAATCGTAGTATATTATACACAAATTTATACTAGTTTCGGTCAAATAATCAAATTAAATCGAGGATTGTTCGAAATGATACGAAACTTTCAGATCCTTTCAATATGTTGCGAGGAATGTTATTATAAAAGTCCGTGCAAAAAATTATCTCAAAATTAGATTCTATGAAACTTTTTGAAATACTAGTTTCGGTTAAAAAATCGTAGTATATTATACACAATTTTATAATAGTTTTGGTCAAAAAAATCAAATTAAATCGAGGATTGTTCGAAATTCTACGAAACTATTCAGATCCAATTTATATGTTACTATGCAATGTTATGATGGAAGTCCATGCAAAACATTATCTTAAAATTAGATTCTATGAATCTTTTTGAAATACTAGTTTCGCTAAAAAATCGTAGTATGTTATACACAATTTTATACTAGTTTCGGTCAAAAATTAAAAATAAATAGAGGATTGTTTGAAATGCTACAAAACTTTAAAGATCCTTTCTATATGGTACAAGGGAAGGTTGTGATGGAAGTCCAACCAAAAAATATTTCAAAATTAAATTCTATGAAACTTTTTGAACTGCTAGTTTAGGTCAAAAAATCGTAGTATATTATACACAAGTTTATACTAGTTTCGGTCAAATAATCAAATTAAATCGAGAATTGTTCGAAAAGATACGAAACATTCATATCCTTTCTATATGTTGCGAGTGAATGTTATGATAGAAGTCCATGCAAAAAATTATCTCAAAATTAGATTCTATGAAAAAATTTGAAATACTAGTATATTATACATAATTTTATACTAGTTTCGGTCAAAAATATCATAAATTAATGAGGATTGTTTGAAATGCTATGAAAACTAGATTCTATGCATCTTTTTGAAATTCTAGTTTAGGTCAAAAAATCGTAGTATATTATACATAATTTTATACTAGTTTCGGTCAAAAAAATCATAAATTAATGATTGTTCGAAATGCTACGAAACTTTTCAGATCCTTTCTAGATGGTACGAGTGAATGTTGTGATGGAAGTCCAACCAAAAAATTATTTCAAAATTAGATTCTATGAAACTTTTTGAATTTCTAGTTTAGGTCAATAAATCGTTGTATATTATACACAAATTTATACTAATTTCGGTCAAATAATCAAATTAAATCGAGGATTGTTCGAAATGATACGAAACTTTCAGATCATTTCTATATGTTACGAGGGAATGTTATGATGGAAGTCCAAGCAAAAAAATATCTCAAAATAAGATTCTATGAATCTTTTTGAAATACTAATTTCACTCAAAAATTGTAGTATAATATACACAATTTTATACTAGTTTTGGTCAAAAGTCAAATTAAATTGAGGATTGTTCGATATGCAATGAAACTTTTCAAATCCTTTCTATATGGTACGAGGGAAGGTTATGATGGAAGTCCAAGCCAAAAAATATCTCAAAATTAGATTATAGGAAACTATTTGAAATGCTAGTTTAGGTCAAAAAATCGTAGTATATTATACACATTTTTATAATAGTTTCGGTCAAAAAATCAAATTAAATCGAGGATTGTTCGAAATTCTATGAAGCTATTTAGATCTTATTTATATGTTACTTGGAAATGTTATGATGGAAGTCCATGCAAAACATTGTCTTAAAATTAGATTCTATGAAACGTTTTGAAATACTAGTTTCGCTAAAAAATCGTAATATATTATACACAATTTTATACTAGTTTCGGTCAAAAAATAAAATTAAATCGAGGACTTTTAAATGCTATGAAACTTTTCGGATCCTTTATATATGGTACGAGGGAAGGTTATGATGGAAGTCCAAGCAAAAAAAAAATCTAAAAATTAGATTCTATGCATCTTTTTGAAATGCTAGTTTAGGTTAAAAAAACGTAGTATAGTATACACAATTTTATACTAGTTTCGGTCAAAAAATCAAATTATATTGAGGATTGTTCCAAATGCTACGAAACTTTTCAGATCCTTTCTATATGGTACGAGGGAAGGTTGTGATGGAAGTCCAACCAAAAATTATTTCAAAATTAAATTCTATGAAACTTTTTGAACTGATAGTTTAGGTCAAAAAATTGTAGTATATTATACACAAATTTATACTAGTTTCGGTCAAATAATCAAATTAAATCGAGGATTGTTCGAAATGATACGAAACTTTTAGATCCTTTCTATATGTTACGAGGGAATGTTATTATGGAAGTCCCTGCAAAAAATTATCTCAAAATTAGATTCTATGAATCTTTTTGAAATACTAGTTTCGGTCAAAAATTGTAGTATATTATACACAACTTTATACTATTTTTGGTCAAAAGTCAAATTAAATTGAGGATTGTTCGATATGCTACGAAACGTTTCAACTCCTTTCTATATGGTACGAGGGAAGGTTATTGAACATCTGTGATCAGGTACGTGATGTCGAATGAGATGTTTAAACACTTGAAGCCTTGAACAAAACATAAAGTGCAAGAAAATTAAACAACACAGGAAATTGTTAACCCAGTTCAGTGTATAACCACACTTACATCTGGGGGCTACCAAGCCAGGAAGGAAATCCAATATAAGTAATATTAATTCTAGACTCAAACCACTCAGTTTAATCTATCACTTAATATCTACCCAAGGAAATTTCTACCTAAGACACAACTTATATATGAGTACCAACTCACTCCCCCTCAATCACACAGTGATATGTTTACAAGTTTAATATAGTTGAAGTCATACTTCAAACAAAACAGCTTGATCTTACTTCACAGTTTCAATCAAGACACAAATACACTTTTGCTTAAAAGCTCATAAAGTGATACACATATACAACCTGCTATTAAAACACAAACACCCTATTTAGTCTTCTTAATTTCGTACTCTATTCTGAGAGTTTCTGTTGCTTAAATAGGTGTTTGGATTTTGGGCTTTATGTAGGTTATCCAATCCTGATACGCATGTTGCCATCACCTTGAATTAGGGTTTGTTACTTCCTTGATTCTAGGTGAGTCAGTTCTTCTGATTATACTGAATTCATATAATCAATCTCCCTACAGACGCGCCTTCTTCTGTTTCATCCATCCATAATTAATTCCAGATAACTTCCCTTAATTTACTCAGTTCTGTTAATCATTAATTAATTCTGGTAGCAGGTTTGAGATGTCACAACATCTGGTGTGACATCCTGAAAACTGAACTTACTTCATTTACTGATACAATGTCACAACATCTGGTGTGACATCCTGTAACCTGAACTTACTTCATTAACTGATACAATGTCACAATATCTGGTGTGACATCCTGAATTAAGTTCATTTACTTATACTCTATTTGATAATGTCACAACATCTGATGTGACATCCTAAACTAAATTCAACACTTCTTGTTGGTCCAAAATTCTGCCAATTCTAAACATCTACAAACTCCCCCTTTGGCTAAGTTTTGTCTAACATACTTTTCTGGTTTATCAGAGTGCAGTAGAATTTCTTTTATCAAAGTACAGCAGTTATTTTCTGTTGAGTCATGTGTGAGTTTACTCCCCCTCAAACCTACATGTGTTCAGACTTGTTGCAACATAAATTTTTCATTAAAAACACAACATTAGTTCAGAAGCAAACATAAGTTTTTCATTAATCAGTAAGCTGCATCATACATTGTTGTTGTTGTTCAGTTCTCTACTCCCCCTTGTTAGACATAAATTGGGGCTAAATTTTTCATTGATAGAGAGAATTACAAAATTACTAATTCAAAATACAATGCTGCAGCAGACATTACAAATTCCTCACATACATTTTTCACTCAGAATCTTCATATTCAGTGTCTTCCTCTTCTTCAGTTTCCTCATCAGACTCAGCAACCTTCTGAGCACTCTCTTCAATTTCCAGCCTTTGCATAATCTCCTCAAGCTTCTGCTTCCTGGCATCCAGCTCTTTGCAGGTGTTTTTCAGCTCAGCAATCAAAGCAGCTTTGGATATTGGAGACTTTGCCTTTGAAGTTCCAGCAGATGTCCCAGAGGGAGCTTCAACATCAGCTGCATGATGACTTAAGAACAGCTTGTAGTGGAATGCCAGAGGACTTTCTCTTTTGCAGATTGAGTCCTTCTCAGTGAGGATACCTGGATACTGGCTAAGTATTATTCCACACAGTAAAGAAGGGAAGGCAATATGCAACTTTGTTGCAGATGTTCCAGCATGCTTCAATGTCTGATCAAAAATATAAGCCCCAAAGTCCAGCTTTGTTTGGGTGCCCACAACATATATGAACCTGCCCAATCCAGTTGCTATTGAGGAGGTATGGTTGGTAGGGACCCAGTTTGCAGTGCCAATCCTATGCAGTATTGCATACTTCCTTGTCAGCAAGCTAACAGAAAGTTTGCCCTTGACTGGCCAAGCTTTGACTTGATTAGCAGTGATGACCTTGCACACCTGGTTATCTGTCTTTCCCAGCTCATTAGGTCCATCAGATTCTCTTCCTAGATAGTGGTTGATAACCCTAGGAGAGAATTCCACACATCTCCCTCTTACATACACCTTTCTAAAGTCAACTGACTTACCATCAGCACAATCCTCTTGAAGGTTGACAATAAATTCCTTGACTAGCAGCTCATGGCAAGGAGAGAAGTTTGACACTGTTTTGAATAAGCCAACAGAAGAGATGAGATCAATTACCTCAGTGCACTCAAGTGCATTACTGCTCAGCTCTCTTTCAAGTGCTACCCTTCTTTGGTAGACAAATTTCCATCTGCTCACACTTGACACATGATGGAATGAAATGTTGTCCAGAGGAGCTTCTGGAACAGCAGAGGAGGACCTTGAAGGTGCTGGTTTCTTCTTTGGTGGGGATGTTGGGACATCCTCTTCAACATCTGAATCTGGAGGAGTGACAGCTTTCCTCTTTTGTGTATTCACCTTGCTCCATTGTTTGGTAGGACCAAAAGCAACTTTAGCTTTGTCCTTCTTTGGTGTAGGCTGCTTCTTCTCAGGAGTTGCATGTCCTGCAGTCTTCTTTTCCTTCCTAGTTCTGAGCCTTTTGGCTATGCTAGGGTTCACAGAGGCAATGATTTCTGTGTCAGAATCATGCTCTATGTCAATAACAGGAGGAGGTTGAGTAGTCTCCTCTTCAGCAGGTGGATCAACAGAGGCTTGATCATCAGTGGAGGCCTTATGTTGGTCCTCAGATGTTTCATCATCAACATCAGTGGCTGCTTTGTGCTGTTCCTCAGATGTTTCAACATCTATTGGAACATCCTGTTGGACAGGAGTGTCTTCTTCAGCCTGTTTTGGTTGTTCTTCTTGTGGAGCTGGCATGGTGTTCAGGGGAATAGATATACCACTCACAACCCTTTGCTCAGACAAAATCCTGTTCACAAGTTCCTTAATAGAATCATCCACATATTCAGAGGCTTTGGGAGTGGTGTTTGAGGATGAAGGTATTCATTTGGCTTTGCTGAATACAGGTTCCTTTGCTCTTCTCACTGTTGGAGTTCTAGGCTTTTGAGCAAGAGGAACACTTCCTCTGATTTCGTCCATGGGAGTTGAATCCATAGGTACCACAGAAATGGGGGTTGCATGCACCACATCCTCTTGGTTGAGGATTTCATCAGAGAGGTTAGGGTTTTGATGTTGAGACATTTTCGAAAGTGGTGGATGAAGAGTTTAGGTTTGAATGATTTTGATGAGATCTGAAAATCAGTTAGAGTTTGCAATTCGTTTTGAGAGGATGATGAGAAGGTGAATAGCTGAGAGTAAGCTGGTATTTTTATAAGAGCCGTTACTTGGAGAATTTTAAGGAGTGGAATACACAGAGTTCTTGACCAGACTAGTGTTGCCATCTGGTGATCATGCCACACGATGTCATATGACATGTTGGCACTTCTGCATAACTGCTATATTTCACATAAGCAGATCCCCAATTTACCCCTTAGGTTTTAAAATTGGGTAGCATCCAAAGCTTTAGTGAATATATCAGCCAATTGCAGATTTGTAGCTACATGTTCCAATGAGATCACTTTCTCTTCCACAAGATCTCTGATGAAATGATGCCTGATATCAATATGCTTGGTCCTGCTATGTTGAATAGGATTCTTTGATATGTTAATAGCACTTAAGTTGTCACAGTAAAATGTCATGACATCTTGTGGGACATTGTACTCTGTGAGCATTTGCTTCATCCAAACCAACTGTGAACAACTGCTTCCAGCTGCAATATATTCAGCTTCAGCAGTAGATAAGGATACATAATTTTGTTTCTTACTGAACCAAGAAATCAAATTGTTTCCTAGAAAGAAGCATCCTCCTGATGTGCTCTTTCTATCATCAGCACTTCCAGCCCAATCAGCATCACAGAAGCCAGTGAGAATTGGTTTGCATCCATGAAAGTACATTATGCCATAGTCACAAGTACCATTGACATATTTCAGAATTCTCTTGACTTGGTTTAGATGGCTAACTTTTGGATCAGCTTGATATCTTGCACATACACCTACTGCAAGGCTATGTCTGGTCTGCTAGCAGTCAGATATAATAGGCTTCCAATCATACTTCTGTATAGGCTTTGTTCTACATTCTCACCCTTGTCATCTTTTGTCAGCTTTAAGTGTGTGGGGGCAGGAGTTCTTTTATGAGTAGCATTGTCCATCCTAAATTTCTTGACAATGTTCTTAGCATACTTGCTTTGGGAAATGAACATGGAGTCCTCCATTTGCTTTATTTGCAGTCCAAGAAAGTAGGTTAATTCTCCTACTAGGCTCATCTCAAATTCAGATTCCATTTGAGTGACAAAATGTTTAACCATCCTGTCTGACATCCCACCAAAAACAATGTCATCTACATATATTTGAGCAATCATGACATTTCCTTCTTCATCTTTAACAAACAAGGTTTTGTCTATTCCACCTTTCCTGTACCCTTGCTTGATAAGAAAAGTAGTCAGCCTTTCATACCATGCTCTTGGGGCTTGCTTCAGTCCATAAAGAGCCTTCCTTAGTTTGTACACATGGTTTGGACAACTTGGATCAATAAATCCCTTAGGTTGTTCTACATATACCTCTTCATTAAGATATCCATTTAGAAAGGCATTTTTCACATCCATTTGAAATAGCTTGAACTTCAGGATACAAGCAATTCCTAAAAGTAGTCTGATTGATTCAAGCCTTGCTACTGGTGCAAAGGTTTCATCAAAGTCTACTCCCTCAATTTGTGTGTATCCTTGAGCTACAAGTCTAGCTTTGTTCTTTGTAACAACTCCCTGCTCATTAGACTTATACTTATACACCCATTTAGTGCCAATCACATTTATGTCATCAGGTCTAGGAACAAGATCCCACACTTCATTCCTTGTGAATTGACCTAATTCTTCTTGCATAGCACAAATCCAGTACTCATCAGTAAGAGCTTCCTTGATGTTTTTAGGTTCTATTTTTGAGACAAAACAAGAACCTGAAATCACCTCTCTTGATCTAGTGCTTACACCTCTGTTGGGATCCCCAATTATCAAATCTCTGGGATGATCCTTCTGGATTCTTATGGAGGGAGGTTTGCTGGATTGTTCTGTCCTTGCATCAGTTTGAGTGAAGTCAGAATGATCACTCTTTTCTTCAGCTTCAGTTTGACTGTCAGCAGATGTTCCAACATCTTCTGTAACATCTGCAGGAGCATCATCAATTATCACATTTATGGACTCCATGATAACCTTGGTTCTAGAGTTAAATACTCTATAGGCTCTGCTGTTTATAGAGTATCCAAGGAAAATCCCTTCATCAATTTTAGGATCCATTTTTCTTCTTTGCTCCCTATCAGCCAGAATATAACAATTACTTCCAAACACATGGAAGTACTTAACTGTGGGTTTTCTGCCCTTCCAGACTTCATAGATTGTGGACAAGGTTCCTTTCCTTAGAGTGACTCTATTATGAATGTAACAAGCTGTGTTCATAGCTTCAACCCAGAAGTATAATGGTAACTTTTTAGCATGGATCATAGCTCTTGCTGATTCTTGGATAGTTTTGTTCTTCCTCTCAACAATCCCATTCTGTTGAGGAGTGATAGGTGAAGAGTATTCATGATTGATTCCTTCTGAAGAATAGAAATCTGAGAATTTTTTATTCTCAAACTCCTTTCCATGGTCACTTCTTATTTTGACCACACAGCTTGCTTTTTCTCTTTGTATTCTTTGGCACAAATCTTTGAATACATCAAATACATCAGACTTTTCTTTGATAAAATTTATCCATGTATACCTTGAAAAGTCATCAACCACCACATAGGCATATCTCTTACCACCAAGGCTCTCAACCTGCATAGGTCCCATAAGATCCATATGCAATAATTCCAAAACTTTGGAAGTTGTCAGATGTTGGAGCTTTGGATGGGACATCTTGGTTTGCTTGCCTATTTGACATTCACCACATATTTTGCCATCATCAATATTCAGTTTAGGAATACCTCTCACAGCTTCCATAGATATGATTTTCTTTATGCCTCTGAAATGAAGATGACCCAGTCTTTGGTGCCATAGTTTCACTTCTTCTTCTTTGGCTAAAGAGCAAGTTGAAGTGAGACTGAAATCTTGAGGTTCCCACATATAACAGTTGTCTTTAGATCTGGCTCCTCTCATGACAACCTTCTGTTCTTTATTAGACACTATGCATTCAGTTTTGGTAAAGTTAGCAGTCAATCCTTTTACCAGCAGCACATCATCTAGTCTTGGTATATCTGGACAGTCCAAGGCCCCAACTCCCTTGATTTCTCCTTTAGCTCCATCTCCAAAAGTTAGATATCTGGATGAATATGACTTTAAGTCTACTAGCAGATTCTTCAATCCAGTCATGTGCCTTGAACATCCACTGTCAAAGTACCAGTCTTCTTTAGCTGATACTCTTAGAGATGTATGAGTTATATATGCAACACCCTTCTTTGACCATTTGTATTGAGGTTTCCTTTGATGCCTCTGCCCTGTGTAGTGTCCATTTGTAGAGCTCCAAGGTTGTTTGTTAAACTTGTTCTTGGGCATGTAGCTTTGATCAGCATGAAGACTAGCTTTAGGTACCCATACTTTCTTGATGACCTCTGTCTTTTGCTTAGGGGGTTGCTGATATCTTTGATGTTGATGTCTATTCAGCACTTTCTTGGTAACCTCTATCTTCTGCTTAGGGGTTTGCTGATACATCTGATTTGGATATCCATGCAACTTGTAGCAATGAGGTTTGATGTGTCCAAACCTTCCACAATGATGACATCTCCATCTTTGATGCTTCTTCTTCATTATGTTCTTTTCATGATGTTGAGACATCTGTTGGAACATTATGTTTGACTTTGTGTTCTTTTCATGATGTTGAAGCATCTGTTGGGACATCTTGTTTGACTTTATGGAATTTGAAGTAGTTTTGCTGGTGCTAGCCTCAACCTTATGAACTTTGTTAAATCCCAGTCAGTTCTATCCCCTGAATGCTTATTGTTGTTGAGAATAACATCCAGTGTGTTTGAGCTACTGTTCAGCATTCTAACAGATTTGGACATATGCTCCAACTTGGAGTTTAGAAGGCTTACTTCACTTTTCAAAGTGTCAATGATCTCTAGATCACTTTTTTTTTTCATCCTTTAGTGCCTCAATTTGCTTCTTCTGCTTTATACTCTCCATGCATATTTCAGTGCTCCTTTTAACCAGTTCTCTATATGATTGTTAAAGCTCTTCAAAAGTAAGCTCCTCATTACTGGATCCACTTTCAGATTCACATAATCCAGCTAGAGCAGTGATATGCTTTGCTGATTCTTCTTCTGAATCACATCCTGAGTCTTCATCAGACCAGGTTACAGAGAAACCTTTCTTCTGCCTTTTTAAATAGGTAGGGCATTCATTTCTGATGTGTCCATATCCTTCACATCCATGACATTTAATCCCTTTTTCTTGATTGGTCTTTTCATCATAATTTGACCTTCTATTAGCATCATAAGGTCTTTTATTCTCAGAAGAGTTTGAGTATCTTCCACTTGGTCTGGACTTGTCATCCATCTTTCTGAGAATCTTTTTGAATTGTCTTCCAAGCATAGCAATGGTTTCTGATAAATTTTCTTCAGGTTCTGCTTCATCATTTTCTTCTTCTTTATCAGTATTTGACACCAAGGCTATGCTTTTGTTCTTCTTTTCAATTGTGTCATTCATTCCCATCTCAAATGTTTGAAGGGAACCAATGAGCTCTTCAACCTTCATTGTGCATATGTCTTGATCTTCTTCTATTGCTGTGACCTTCATGTCAAATCTTTTCTCCCAAAGCACCAGAAGTATTGGCTATTTCTAAGATGTTCATGTAGAACTCATGAATTGTCTCATCTTCCTTCATTCTCAAGTTTTCAAACTTGGTGGTGAGAATTTGAAGTCTTGACATCTTCACCTTTGATGTTCCTTCATGAGTTGTTTTGAGAGTGTCCCAAACATCTTTGGCCAGTTCACAGTGATGCACAAGTCTGAAGATGTTCCTATCAATGCCATTGAATAAAGCATTTAAGGCCTTGGAATTGCCAAGTGCTGAATCTTCTTCCTCCTTACTCCATTCTTCTTCAGGTTTCAACACTTTTGTCCATCTTTGTTGTCTTGGACAGGGTGCTCCCATCCTTTGTTGACTGCTTTCCAGTCCCTATTGTCAAGTGATCTTAAGAATGCTATCATTCTTGGCTTCCAGTAGTCATAATTAGATCCATCCAATATAGGTGGTCTATTTACAGATCCTACATCTCTGTCCATGTTTCCAGAATTTGCAGTCCCTAGATCTCACCCAGTTAAATAGGCAGGGTGCCTGCTCTGATGCCAATTGAAATTCTGTGATCAGGTACGTGATGTCGAATGAGATGTTTAAACACTTGAAGCCTTGAACAAAACTTAAAGTGCAAGAAAATTAAACAACACAGGAAATTGTTAACCCAGTTCAGTGTATAACCACACTTACATCTAGGGGCTACCAAGCCAGGAAGGAAATCCAATATAAGTAATATTAATTCTAGACTCAAACCACTCAGTTTAATCTATCACTTAATATCTACCCAAGGCAATTTCTACCTAAGACACAACTTAGATATGAGTACCAACTCATTCCCCCTCAATCACACAGTGATATGTTTACAAGTTTAATAAAGTTGAAGTCATACTTCAAACAAAACAGCTTGATCTTACTTCACAGTTTCAATCAAGACACAAATACACTTTTGCTTAAAAGCTCATAAAGTGATACACATATACAACCTGCTATTAAAACACAAACACCCTATTTAGTCTTCTTAATTTCGTACTCTATTCTGAGAGTTTCTGTTGCTTAAATAGGTGTTTGGATTTTGGGCTTTATGTAGGTTATCCAATCCTGATACGCATGCTGCCATCACCTTGAATTAGGGTTTGTTACTTCCTTGATTCTAGGTGAGTCAGTTCTTCTGATTATACTGAATTCATATAATCAATCTCCTTACAGATGCGCCTTCTTCTGTTTCATCCATCCATAATTAATTCCAGATAACTTCCCTTAATTTACTCAGTTCAGTTAATCATTAATTAATTCTGGTAGCAGGTTTGAGATGTCACAACATCTGGTGTGACATCCTGAAAACTGAACTTACTTCATTTACTGATACAATGTCACAACATCTTGTGTGACATCCTGTAACCTGAACTTACTTCATTAACTGATACAATGTCACAACATCTGGTGTCACATCCTGAATTAAGTTCATTTACTTATACTCTGTTTGATAATGTCACAACATTTGATGTGACATCCTGAACTAAATTCAACACTTCTTGTTGGTCAAAAATTCTGCCAATTCTAAACATCTATAGTTATGATGGAAGTCCAAGCAAAAATATATCTCAAAATTAGATTCTAAGAAACTTTTTGAAATTCTGGTTTAGGTCAAAAAATCGTAGCATATTATACACAATTTTATAAATTTTTCGGTCAAAAAAACAAATTAAATCCAAGATTGTTCGAAATTCTACGAAATTATTCAGATCCTATTTATATGTTACTAGGTAATGTTATGATAGAAGTCCATGCAAAACATTATCTTAAAATTAGATTCTATGAAACTTTTTGAAATACTAGTTTCGCTCAAAAATCGTAATATATTATACACAATTTTATACTAGTTTCGGTCAAAAAATTAAATTAAATCGGGGATTGTTTGAAATGCTACGAAACTTTTCAGATCCTTTCTATATGATACGAGGGAAAGTTATGATGGAAGTCCAAGCAAAAAAATTATCTCAAAATTAGATTCTATGCATCTTTTTGAAATGCTAGTTTAGGTCAAAAAATCGTAGAATATTATACACAATTAAATACTAGTTTCGGTCAAAAAATCAAATTATATTGAGGATTGTTCGAAATGCAACGAAACTTTTCAAATCCTTTCTATATGGTACGAGGGAAGGTTATGATGGAAGTTCAAGCAAAAAATTAAATCGAGGATTGTTTGAAATTCTACGAAACTTTCAGATCCTTTCTATATGTTACGAGGGATTGTTATGATGCAAGTCCATGCAAAAAATTATCTCAAAATTAGATTTTATGAAACTTTTTGAAATACTAGTTTCGGTCAAAAATTGTTGTATATTATACACAATTTTATACTAGTTTTGGTCAAAAATCAAATTAAATTGATGATTGTTCGAAATGCTACGAAACTTTTCAAATCCTTTCTATATGGTACGAGGGAAGGTTATGATGGAAGTCCAAGCAAAAAATTATCTCAAAATTAAATTCTACGAAACTTTTTGAAATGCTAGTTTAGGTCAAAAAATCGTAGTATATTATACACAATTTTATAATAGTTTCAGTCAAAAAATCAAATTAAATCAAGGATTATTCGATATATTACGAAACTATTCAGATCCTATTTATATGTTACTAGGCAATGTTATGATGGAAGTCCATACAAAAAATTATTTTAAAATTAGATTCTATAAAACTTTTTGAAATACTAGTTTCGCTCAAAAATCGTAGTATATTATACACAATTGTATACTAGTTTATGTCAATAAATCAAATTAAATCGAGGATTGTTTGAAATGCTACGAAACGTTTCAGATCCTTTCTATATGGTACGAGGGAAGGTTATGATGGAAGTCCAAGCAAAAACGTTATCTCAAATTTGGATTCTATGCATCTTTTTGAAATGCTAGTTTAGTTCAAAAAATCGTAGTATATTTGACACAATTTTATACTAGTTTCGGTCAAAAAATCAAATTAAATCGAGGATTGTTCGAAATGCTACGAAACGTTTCAGATCATTTCTATATGGTAAGGGGAAGGGTTTGATGGAAGTCCAAGCAAAAAAAATCTCAAAATTACATTCTATGAAACTTTTTTAAATGCTAGTTTTGGTCAAAAAATCGTAGTATATTATACACAATTTTATACTAGTTTTGGTCAAAAAATCAAATTAAATTGAGGATTGTTCAAAATGCAACGAAACTTTTCAAATCCTTTCTATATGGTACGAGAGAAGGTTATGATGGAAGTCCAAGTAAAAAATTATCTCAAAATTAGATTTTTGGAAACGTTTTGAAATGCTAGTTTAGGTCAAAAAAATCATAGTATATTATACACAATTTTAAAAACGTTTCGGTCAAAAAAACAAATTAAATCGAGGATTATTCGAAATGCTTCGAAACTATTCAGATCCTATTTATATGTTACTAGGAAATGTTATGATGGAAGTCCATGCAAAAATTTATCTCAAAATTAGATTCTAGGAAAAAATTTGAAATGCGAGTTTAGTTCAAAAAATCGTAGTATATTATACACAATTTTATACTAATTTCGGTCAAAAAATCAAATTAAACTGAGGATTGTTCGAAATGCTACGAAACTTTACAGAACCTTTCTATATGGTACGAGGGAAGGTAGTGATGGAAGTCCAACCAAAAATATTTCAAAATTAAATTCTATGAAACTTTTTGAACTGCTAGTTTAGGTCAAAAAATTGTAGTATAGTATGCACAAATTTATACTAGTTTCAGTCAAATAATCAAATTATATCGAGGATTGTTCGAAATGATACGAAACTTTCAGGTCCTTTCTATATATTAGGAATGAATGTTATGATAGAAGTCCATGCAAAAAATTATCTCAAAATTATATTTTATGAAATTTTTTGAAATAATAGTTTCGGTCAAAAATTGTAGTATTATTATACACAATTTCTTATGGTACGAGGGAAGGTTATGATGGAAGTCCAAGCAAAAAAAATATCTCAAAATTAGATTCTATGCATCTTTTTGAAAGGCTAGTTTAGGTTAAAAAAACGTAGTATATTATATACAATTTTATACTAGTTTCGGTCAAAAAATCAAATTATATTGAGGATTGTTTGAAATGCTATGAATGTTTTTAGATCCTTTCACTATGGTAAGGGGGAAGGTTGTGACGGAAGTCCAACCAAAAAATTCTTTCAAAATAAGATTCTATGAAACTTTTTGAACTGCTAGTTTAGGTTAAAAAATCGTAGTATATTATACACAAATTTATACTAGTTTCAGTCAAATAATCAAATTATATCGAGGATTGTTCGAAATGATACGAAACTTTTAGATCATATCTATATGTTACGAGGGAATGTTACGATGGAAGTCCATGCAAAAAATTATATCAAAATTAGAATCTATGAATCTGTTTGAAATACTAGTTTCGGTCAAAAAATGTAGTATATTATCGACAATTTTATAAAAGTTTCGGTCAAAAAAAAATTAAAATCGAGGATTGTTCGAAATACTACTAAACTATTCAGATCCTATTTATATGTTACTAGGCAATGTTATGATGGAATTCCATGCAAAACATTATCTTAAAATTAGATTCTATGAAACTTTTTGACATACTAGTTTCGCTCAAAAATCGTAGTATATTATACACAATTTTATACTAGTTTCGGTCAAAAAATCAAAATAAATCGAGGATTGTTTGAAATGGTACGAAACTTTTCAGAGCCTTTCTATATGGTACGAGGGAAGGTTATGATGGAAGTACAAGCGAAAAATTATCTCAAAATAAGATTCTATGAATCTTTTTGAAATGCTAGTTTAGGTTAAAAATAGTAGTATGTTATACCCAATTTTATACCCGTTTCGGTCAAATAATCAAATTAAATCGAGGATTTTTCGAAATGCTACAAAACTTTTCAGATCCTTTCTATATGTTATGAGGGAATGTGATGATGGAATTCCATGCAAAAATAATTCTCAAAGTTAGATTATATGTAACATTTTTAAATACTAGTTTCGGTCATATATTTACCGAAACTAGTATTTCACAATTTTATACAAGTTTTGGTCAAAAAATAAAATTTAATTGAGGATTGTTCGAAATGATATGAAACTTTACAAGTCCTTTCTATATGGTACGAGGAAATGTTATGATGGAAGTCCATGCAAAAAATTATCTCGAAATTAGATTCTAGGAAACTTTTTGAAATGCTAGTTTCGGACAAAAAAAATGTAGTATATTATCGACAATTTTATAATAGTTTCGGATAAAAAAATCAAATTATATCAAGGATTGTTCGAAATACTACAAAACTATTCAGATCCTATTTATATGTTACTAGGCAATGTTATGATGGAATTCCATGCAAAACATTATCTTAAAATTAGATTCTATGAAACTTTTTGACATACTAGTTTCGCTCAAAAATCGTAGTATATTATACACAATTTTATACTCGTTTCGGTCAAAAAATCAAAATAAATCGAGGATTGTTTGAAATGGTACGAAACTTTTCAGAGCCTTTCTATATGGTACGAGGGAAGGTTATGATGGAAGTACAAGCGAAAAATTATCTCAAAATTAGATTCTATGAATCTTTTTGAAATGCTAGTTTAGGTTAAAAATAGTAGTATGTTATACCCAATTTTATACTAGTTTCGGTCAAATAATCAAATTAAATCGAGGATTGTTCGAAATGCTACAAAACTTTTCAGATCCTTTCTATATGTTACGAGGGAATGTGATGATGGAATTCCATGCAAAAATAATTCTCAAAGTTAGATTATATTTAACATTTTTAAATACTAGTTTCGGTCAAATATTGACCGAAACTAGTATTTCACAATTTTATACAAGTTTTGGTCAAAAAATAAAATTTAATTGAGGATTGTTCGAATTGATATGAAACTTTACAAGTCCTTTCTATATGGTACGAGGGAAGGTTATGATGGAAGTCCATGCAAAAATTTATCTCAAAATTAGATTCTAGGAAACTTTTTGAAATGCTAGTTTAGGTCAAAAAATCGTAGTATATTATACACAATTTTATAATAGTTTCGGATAAAAAATCAAATTATATCGAGGATTGTTCGAAATACTATAAAACTATTCAGATCCTATTTATATGTTACTAGGCAATGTTATGATGGAATTCCATGCCAAACATTATCTTAAAATTAGATTCTATGAAACTTTTTGACATACTAGTTTCGCTCAAAGATCGTAGTATATTATACACAATTTTATACTAGTTTCGGTCAAAAAATCAAAACAAATCGAGGATTGTTTGAAATGGTACGAAACTTTTCAGAGCCTTTCTATATGGTACGAGGGAAGGTTATGATGGAAGTACAAGCGAAAAATTATCTCAAAATTAGATTCTATGAATCTTTTTGAAATGCTAGTTTAGGTTAAAAATCGTAGTATGTTATACCCAATTTTATACTAGTTTCGGTCAAATAATCAAATTAAATCGAGGATTGTTCGAAATGCTACAAAACTTTTCAGATCCTTTCTATATGTTACGAGGGAATGTGATGATGGAATTCCATGCAAAAATAATTCTCAAAGTTAGATTATATGTAACATTTTTAAATACTAGTTTCGGTCAAATATTGACCGAAACTAGTATTTCACAATTTTATACATGTTTTGGTCAAAAAATAAAATTTAATTGAGGATTGTTCGAAATGATATGAAACTTTACAAGTTATTTCTATATGGTACGAGGGAAGGTTATGATGGAAGTCCATGCAAAAAATTATCTCAAAATTAGATTCTAGGAAACTTTTTGAAATGCTAGTTTAGGTCAAAAAATCGTAGTATATTATACAAAATTTTATAATAGTTTCGGTCAAAAAATAAAATTAAATAAAGGATTGTTCGAAATGTTACGAAACTATTTAGATCCTATTTATATGTTACTAGGCAATGTAATGATGGAAGTCCATGCCAAACATTGTCTTAAAATTAGATTCTATGAAACTTTTTGAAATACTAGTTTCGCTCAAAAATTGTAGTATATTATACACAATTTTATACTAGTTTCAGTCAAAAAATCAAATTAAATTGAGGATTGTTTTAAATGCTATGAAACTTTTCAGATCCTTTCTATATGGTATGGGGGAAGGTTATCATAGAAGACCAAGCAAAAAATTATCTCAAAATTAGATTCTATGCATCTTTTTGAAATGCTAATTTATGTTAAAAAATCGTAGAATACTATACACAATTTTATACTAGTTTCGGTCAAAAAATCAAATTAAATCGAGGATTTTTGAAAATGCTACGAAACTTTTCAGATCCTTTCTATATGGTATAAGGAAAGGTTGTGATGGAAGTCCAACCAAAAAATTATTTCCAAATTAGATTCTATGAAACTTTTTGAACTGCTAGTTTAGGTCAAAAAATTGTAGTATATTATACACAAATTTATACTAGTTTCGGTCAAATATTCAAATTATATCGAGGATTGTTCGAAATGCTTAGAAAATTTTAGATCCTTTCTATATATTACGAGGGAATTTTATGATGGAAGTCCATGCAAAAAAACATCTCGAAATTAGATTCTATGAAACTTTTTGAAATACTAGTTTCGGTCAAAAATTGTAGTATTATACCCAATTTTATACTAGTTTCGGTCAAAAAATCAAATTCAATTGTGGATTGTTCTAAATGCTACGAAACTTTTCAGATCCTTTCTATATGGTACGAGGGAAGGTTATGATAGAAGTCCAAGAAAAAAATTATCTCAAAATTAGATTCTAGGAAACTTTTTGAAATGCTAGTTTAGGTCAAAAAATCGTAGTATAATATACACAATTTTATAAATGTTTCAGTCAAAAAATCAAATTAAATCGAGGATTGTTCGAAATGCTACGAAACATTACAAATCCTTTCTATATGATACGAGGGAAAGTTTCGATGGAAGTCCATGCGAAAAATTATCTCAATATTAGATTCTAGGTAACTTTTTGAAATGCTTGTTTAGGTCAAAAAATCGTAGTATATTATACATAATTTTATAATAGTTTCGGTCAAAAAATCAAATTAAATCGAGGATTGTTCGAAATATTACGAAACTATTCAGGTCTTATTTATATATTACTAGGCAATGTTACGATGGAAGTCCATGCAAAAAATTATCTTAAAATTAGATTCTATGAAAATTTTTGAAATACTAGTTACGCTCAAAAATCGTAGTACATTCAAATTAAATCGAGTATTGTTCGAAATGCTACAAAACTTTCAGATCCTTTCTATATCTTACGAGGTAATGTTATGAGGGAAGGTTATCTCAAAATTAGATTCTATGAAACATTTTGAAATACTAGTTTCGGTCAAAAATTGTAGTATATTATATACAATATTATACTAGTTTCGGTCAAAAAATCAAATTTAATTGAGGATTGTTCGAAATACTACGAAACTTTACAAATCTTTTCTATATGGTACGCGGGAAGGTTATGATCGAAGTCCATGCAAAAAAAAATCTCAATATTAGATTCTATGAATCATTTTGAAATGCTAGTTTAGGTAAAAAAAATCATAGTATATTATACACAATTTTATACTAGTTTCAGTCAAATAATCAAATTAAATCGAGGATTGTTTGATATGCTATGAAACTATTCAGATCCTATCAATATGTTACAAGGCAATGTTATGTTGGAAGTCCATGCAAAACATTATCTTAAAATTAGATTCTATGAAACTTTTAGAAATACTAGTTTCGCTCAAAAATCGTAGTATATTATACAAAATTATTTACTAGTTTCGGTAAAACAATCAAATTAAATCGAGGATTGTTCGAAAAGCTACGAAACTTGTCAGATCCTTTCTATAGGGTACGAGGGAAGGATATGACGAATGTCCAAGCGAAAAATTATCTCAAAATTAGATTCTATAAATCTTTTTTAAATGCTAGTTTAGGTCAAAAAATCGTAGTATATTTTACACAATTTTATACAAGTTTCGGTCAAAAAATCAAATTAAATCGAGGATTGTTCGAAAAGCTACGAAACTTTTCAGATCCTTTCTATTTGTTACGAGGGAATGTTATGATGGAAATCCATGCAAAAAATTATCTAAAAATTAGATTCTATGAAACTTTTTGAAATGATAGTTTAGGTCAAAAATTGTAGTATATTATACACAATATTATACTAGGTTCACTCAAAAAATCAAATTAAATCGAGGATTGTTCGAAATTCTACGAAACTTTTCAGATCCTTTCTATTTGTTACGAGGGAATGTTATGATGGAAATCCATGCAAAAAATTATCTAAAAATTAGATTCTATGAAACTTTTTCAAATGATAGTTTAGGTCAAAAATCGAAGTTTATTATAAACAATTTTATACTAGGTTCGCTCAAATAATCAAATTAAATGAAGGATTGTTCGAAATGCTACGAAAATTTTCAGATCCTTTCTATATGTTACGATGTAAGGTTATGATGGATGTCCATGTAAAATAAATTATCTCATAATTAGTTTCTATGAAACTTTTTGAAATACTAGTTTCGGTCAAAAAATCGTTGTATATTCTACACAGTTTTATACTAGTTTCGGTATAAATATCAAATTAAATTGAGGATTGTTCGAAATGCTACGAAACTATTCATATATATATATATATATATATATATATATATATATATATATATATATATATGTTATGAGGGAAGGTTATGATGGAAGTCCATTCAAAAACATTATCTTAAAATTAGATTCTATGAAACTTTATGAAATACATGTTTTGCTCAAAAATCGTAACACAATTTCATATTAGTTTTAGACAAAAAATCAAATTAAATCGAGGATTGTTCGAAATGCTACGAAACTTTTCAGATCCAATCTATATGTTACGAGGGAAGGTTATGATGCAAGTCCAAGAAAAAAATTATCTCAAAATTAGATTCTATGAAACCTTTTGAAATGCTAGTTTAGGTCAAAATATCGTAGTATATTATACATAATTTTATACTTGTTTCGGTCAAAAAATCAAACTAAATTGAGGATTGTTCGAAATGAAACGAATCTTTTCAGATCCTTTCTAAACAATACGAAGGATGGTTATGATGAAAGTCCAAGCAAAAAAATTATCTCAAAATTAGATTCTATGAATCTTTTTGAAATGCTAGTTTAGGTCAAAAAATCGAAGTTTATTATACACAATTTTATACAAGTTTTGGTCAAAAAATCAAATTAAATCGAGGATTGTTTTAAATGCTACGAAACTATTTAGATCCTATCTAAATGTTACTAGGCAATGTTATGATGGAAGTCTATGCAAAAAAATTATCTTAAAATTAGATTTTATGAAACTTTTTGAAATACTAGTTTCGCTCAAAAATCGTAGTATTTTATACATAATTTTATACTAGTTTCAGTCAAAAAATCAAATTAAATCGAGGATTTTTCAAAAATCTAAGAAGCTTTTCAGATCCTTTCTATAAGTTACGAGGGTAAGATATGATGGAAGTCCATGCAAAAAATATATCTCAAAATTAGATTCTGTGAAAATTTTTGAAATACTATTTCGGTCAAAAAATTGTAGTAAATTATACACAATTTTATACTAGTTTCGGTCAAAAAAATCAAATTAAAATGAGGTTTGTTCGAAATGCTACGAAACTTTCAGATCCTTTCTATATGTTACGAGGGAATATAATGATGGAAATCCATGCAAAATATTATCAAAAAATTAGATTTTATGAAACTTTTTGAAATGATAGTTTAGGTCAAAAATCGTAGTATATTATACATAATTTTATACTAGGTTCGCTCAAATAATCATATTAAATCGAGGATTGTTCGAAATGCTACAAAAATTTTCAGATCCTTTCTATATGTTACGAGGGAAGGTTATGATGGAAGTCCGTGCAAAAAAATTATCTCATAATTAGATTCTATGAAACTTTTTGAAATACTAGTTTCGGTCAAAAAATCGTAGTATATTATACACAATTTTATACTAGTTTCCGTCAAAAAATCAAATTAAATAGAGGATTGTTCGAAACGCTACGAAACTATTCAGATCATATATATATGTTATGAAGGAAGGTTATGATTGAAGTCCATGAAAAAACATTATCTTGAAATTAGATTCTATGAAACTTTATGAAATACATGTTTTGCTCAAAAATCGTAACACAATTTCATATTAGTTTCAGACAAAAAATCAAATTAAATCGAGGATTGTTCGAAATGCTACGAAACTTTTTAGATCCAATCTATATGTTACGAGGGAAGGTTATGATGAAAGTCCAAGAAAAAAATTATCTCAAAATTAGATTCTATGAAACTTTTTGAAATGCTAGTTTAGGTCAAAAAATCGTAGTTTATTATACACAATTTTATACTAGTTTTGGTCAAAAAATCAAATTAAATCGAGGATTGTTCGAAATGCTACGAAACTATTTAGATCCTATCTATATGTTACTAGGCAAACTTATGCTGGAAGTCCATGCAAAACATTATCTTAAAATTAGATTTTATGAAACTTTTTGAAATACTAGTTTCTCTCAAAAATCGTAGTATATTATACATAATTTTATACTAGTTTCGTTCAAAAAATCAAATTAAATCGAGGATTGTTCAAAATGCTACAAACCTTTTTAGATCCTTTCTATAAGTTACAAGGGTAGGATATGATGGAAGTCTATGCAAAAAATATATCTCAAAATTAGATTGTGTGAAAAAATTTGAAATACTATTCGGTCAAAAAATTGTAGTAAAATTATACACAATTTTATACTAGTTTCAGTCAAAAAAATCACATTAAAATGAGGTTTGTTCAAAATGCTACGAAACTTTCAGATCCTTTCTATATGTTACGAGGGAATGTTATGATGGAAATCCATGCAAAAAATTATTAAAAAATTAGATTTTATGAAACTTTTTGAAATGATAGCTTAGGTCAAAAATCGTAGTATATTATACATAATTTTATACTAGGTTCGCTCAAATAATCAAATTAAATCGAGGATTGTTCGAAATGCTACCAAAATTTTCAGATCCTTTCTATATGTTACGAGGGAAGGTTATGATGGAAGTCTGTGCAAAAAAACTTATCTTATAATTAGATTCTATGAAACTTTTTGAAATACTAGTTTCGGTCAAAAAATCGTAGTATATTATACACAATTTTATACTAGTTTCGGTCAAAAAATCAAATTAAATCGAGGATTGTTCGAAATGCTACGAAACTATTCATATCTTATATATATATATATATATATATTGAAGGAAGGTTATGATGGAAGTCCATGAAAAAACATTATCTTAAAATTAGATTCTATGAAACTTTATGAAATATATGTTTTGCTCATATATCGTAACACAATTTCATATTAGTTTTAGACAAAAAATCAAATTAAATCGAGGATTGTTCGAAATGCTACGAAACTTTTTAGATCCAATCTATATGTTACGAGGGAAGGTTATGAAATAAGTCTAAGAAAAAAATTATCTCAAAATTAGATTCTATGAAACTTTTTGAAATGCTAGTTTAGGTTAAAATATCGTAGTATATTATAGACAATTTTACACTAGTTTCGGTCAAAGAATCAAACTAAATTGAGGATTGTACGAAATGCTACGAAACTATTCAGATCTTATATATAAATTATGAAGGAAGGTTATGATGGAAGTCCATGAAAAAACATTATCTTAAAATTAGATTCTATGAAACTTTATGAAATACATGTTTTGCTCATATATCGTAACACAATTTCATATTAGTTTTAGACAAAAAATCAAATTAAATCGAGGATTGTTCGGAATGCAACAAAACTTTTTAGATCCAATCTATATGTTACGAGGGAAGGTTATGAAATAAGTCTAAGAGAAAAATTATCTCAAAATTAGATTCTATGAAACTTTTTGAAATTTTAGTTTAGGTTAAAATATCGTAGTATATTATACACAATTTTATACTAGTTTCGGTCAAAAAATCAAACTAAATTAAGGATTGTACGAAATGCTACGAAACTAATCAGATCTTATATATATATATATATATATATATATATATATATATATATATATATATATATATATTATGAAGGAAGGTTATGATGGAAGTCCATGAAAAAACATTATCTTAAAATTAGATTCTATGAAACTTTATGAAATACATGGTTTGCTCAAATATCATAACACAATTTCATATTAGTTTTAGACAAAAAATCAAATTAAATCGAGGATTGTTCGAAATGCTATGAAACTTTTTAGATCCAATCTATATGTTACGAGGGAAGGTTATGAAGTAAGTCTAAGAAAAAAATTATCTCAAAATTAGATTCTATGAAACTTTTTGAAATGCTAGTTTAGGTCAAAATATTGTAGTATATTATACACAATTTTATACTAGTTTCGGTCAAAAAATTAAACTAAATTGAGGATTGTACGAAGTGCTACGAAACTTTTCAGATCCTTTCTGTATAGTACGAATGAAGGTTATGATGGATGTCCAAGCAAAAAATTATCTCAAAATTAGATTCTATGAATCTTTTTGAAATGCTAGTTTAGGTCAAAAAATCGTAGTTTATTATACACAATTTTATACTAGTTTCGGTCAAAAAATCAAATTAAATCGAGGATTGTTCGAAATGCTACGAAACTATTTAGATCCTATCTATATGTTACTAGGCAAACTTATGATGGAAGTCCATGCAAAACATTATCTTAAAATTAGATTTTATGAAACTTTTTGAAATATTAGTTTCTCTCAAAAATCGTAGTATATTATACATAATTTTATACTAGTTTCGTCCAAAAAATACAATTAAATGGAGGATTGTTCAAAATGCTACAAACCTTTTCAGATCCTTTCTATAAGTTACAAGGGTAGGATATGATGGAAGTCCATGCAAAAAATATATCTCAAAATTAGATTCTGTGAAAAAATTTGAAATACTATTTCGGTCAAAAAATTGTAGTAAAATTATACACAATTTTATACTAGTTTCGGTCAAAAAAAATCACATTAAAATGAGGTTTGTTCGAAATTCTACGAAACTTTCAGATCCTTTCTATATGTTACGAGGGAATGTTATGATGGAAATCCATGCAAAAAATTATTAAAAAATTAGATTTTATGAAACTTTTTGAAATGATAGCTTAGGTCAAAAATCGTAGTATATTATACACAATTTTATACTAGGTTCGCTCAAATAATCAAATTAAATCGAGGATTGTTCGAAATGCTACCAAAATTTTCAGATCCTTTCTATATGTTACGAGGGAAGGTTATGATGGAAGTCTGTGCAAAAAAACTTATCTTATAATTAGATTCTATGAAACTTTTTGAAATACTAGTTTCGGTCAAAAAATCGTAGTATATTATACACAATGTTATACTAGTTTCGGTCAAAAAATCAAATTAAATCGAGGATTGTTCGAAATGCTACGAAACTATTCATATCTTATATATATATTTTGAAGGAAGGTTATGATGGAAGTCCATGAAAAAACATTATCTTAAAATTAGATTCTATGAAACTTTATGAAATACATGTTTTGCTCATATATCGTAACACAATTTCATATTAGTTTTAGACAAAAAATCAAATTAAATCGAGGATTGTTCGAAATGCTACGAAACTTTTTAGAACCAATCTATATGTTACGAGGGAAGGTTATGAAATAAGTCTAAGAAAAAAATTATCTCAAAATTAGATTCTATGAAACTTTTTGAAATGCTAGTTTAGGTTAAAATATCGTAGTATATTATAGACAATTTTACACTAGTTTCGGTCAAAGAATCAAACTAAATTGAGGATTGTACGAAATGCTACGAAACTATTCAGATCTTATATATATATTATGAAGGAAGGTTATGATGGAAGTCCATGAAAAAACATTATCTTAAAATTAGATTCTATGAAACTTTATGAAATACATGTTTTGCTCATATATCGTAACACAATTTCATATTAGTTTTAGACAAAAAATCAAATTAAATCGAGGATTGTTCGAAATGCTACGAAACTTTTTAGATCCAATCTATATGTTACGAGGGAAGGTTATGAAATAAGTCTAAGAAAAAAATTATCTCAAAATTAGATTCTATGAAACTTTTTGAAATTTTAGTTTAGGTTAAAATATCGTAGTATATTATACACAATTTTATACTAGTTTCGGTCAAAAAATCAAACTAAATTGAGGATTGTACGAAATGCTACGAAACTAATCAGATCTTATATATATATATATATATATATATATATATAAATATATATATATATATATATATATATATATATATTATGAAGGAAGGTTATGATGAAAGTCCATGAAAAAACATTATCTTAAAATTAGATTCTATGAAACTTTATGAAATACATGTTTTGCTCAAATATCATAACACAATTTCATATTAGTTTTAGACAAAAAATCAAATTAAATCGAGGATTGTTCGAAATGCTATGAAACTTTTTAGATCCAATCTATATGTTACGAGGGAAGGTTATGAAGTAAGTCTAAGAAAAAAATTATCTCAAAATTAGATTCTATGAAACTTTTTGAAATGCTAGTTTAGGTCAAAATATTGTAGTATATTATACACAATTTTATACTAGTTTCCGTCAAAAAATCAAACTAAATTGAGGATTGTACGAAGTGCTACGAAACTTTTCAGATCCTTTCTATACAGTACGAAGGAAGGTTATGATGGAAGTCCAAGCAAAAAATTATCTCAAAATTAGATTCTATGAATCTTTTTGAAATGCTAGTTTAGGTCAAAAAATCGTAGTTTATTATACACAATTTTATACTAGTTTCGATCAAAAAATCAAATTAAATCGAGGATTGTTCAAAATGCTACGAAACTATTTAGATCCTATCTATATGTTACTAGGCAATGTTGTGATGGAAGTCCATGCAAAACATTATCTTAAAATTAGATTTTATGAAACTTTTTGAAATACTAGTTTCGCTCAAAAATCGTAGTATATTATACATAATTTTATACTAGTTTCGGTCAAAAAATCAAATTAAATCGAGGATTTTTTAATATGCTACGAACCATTTCAGATCCTTTCTATATGTTACGAGGGAAGGTTATGATGGAAGTCCATGCAAAAAATATATCTCAAAATTAGATTCTATGCAAAATTTTGAAATACTATTTCGGTCAAAAAATTGTAGTAAATTATACACAATTTTATACTAGTTTCGGTCAAAAAAATCAAATTAAAATGAGGTTTGTTCGAAATGCTACGAAACTTTCAGATCCTTTCTATATGTTACGAGGGAATGTTATGATGGAAATCCATGCAAAAAATTATCAAAAAATTAGAATTTATGAAACTTTTTGAAATGATAGTTTAGGTCAAAAATCGTAGTATATTATACACAATTTTATATTAGGTTCACTCAAATAATAAAATTAAATCGATGATTGTTCGAAATGCTACCAAAATTTTCAGATCCTTTCTATATGTTACGAGGGAAGGTTATGATGGAAGTCCGTGCAAAAAAAATTATCTCATAATTAGATTCTATGAAACTTTTTGAAATACTAGTTTCGGACAAAAAATTGTAGTATATTATACACAATTTTATACTAGTTTCGGTCAAAAAATAAAATTAAATCGAGGATTGTTCGAAATGCTACGAAACTATTCAGATCTTATATATTTGTTATGAAGGAAGGTTATGATGGAAGTCCATGAAAAAACTTCATCTTTAAATAAGATTCTATAAAACTTTATGAAATACATGTTTTGCTCAAATATCGTAACACAATTTCATATTAGTTTTTAACAAAAAATCAAATTAAATCGAGGATTGTTCGAAATGCTACGAAACGTTTTAGATACAATCTATATGTTACGAGGGAAGGTTATGAATTAAGTCCAAGAAAAAAATTATCTCAAAATTAGATTCTATGAAACTTTTTTAAATGCTAGTTTAGGTCAAAATATCGTAGTATATTATACACAATTATATACTAGTTTCGGTCAAAAAATCAAACTAAATTGAGGATTGTATGAAATGCTACGAAACATTTCAGATCTTTTCTATACAGTACGAAGGAAGGTTATGATGGAAGTTCAAGCAAAAAAAATATCTCAAAATTAGATTCTATGAATCTTTTTGAAATGCTAGTTTAGGTCAAAAAATCGTAGTTTATTTTACAAAATTTTATACTAGTTTCGGTTAAAAAATCAAATTAAATCGAGGATTGTTCGAAATGCTACGAACCTATTTAGATCCTATCTATATGTTACTAGGCAATGTTATGATGGAAGTCCATGCAAAACATTATCTTAAAATTAGATTTTATGAAACTTTTTGAAATACTAGTTTCTCTCAAAAATCGTAGTATATTATACATAATTTTATACTAGTTTCGGTCAAAAAAATCAAATTAAATCGAGGATTGTTCAAAATGCTACGAACCTTTTCAGATCCTTACTATATGTTACGAGGGAAGGTTATGATGTAAGTCCATGCAAAAAATATATCTCAAAATTAAATTCTATGAAAAATTTTGAAATACTATTTCGGTCAAAAAAATTATAGTATATTATACACAATTTTATACTAGTTTCTGTCAAAAAAATCAAATTAAAATGAGGATTGTTCGAAATGCTACGAAACTTTCAGATCCTTTCTATATGTTACGAGGGAATGTTATGATGGAAAACCATGCAAAAAATTATCTAAAAATTATATTCTATGAAACTTTTTGAAATGATAGCTTAGTTCAAAAATCGTAGTATATTATACACAATTTTATACTAGGTTCGCTCAAATAATCAAATTAAATCGAGGATTGTTCGAAATGCTACCAAAATTTTCAGATCCTTTCTATATGTTACGAGGGAAGGTTATGATGGAAGTCTGTGCAAAAAAACTTATCTTATAATTAGATTCTATGAAACTTTTTGAAATACTAGTTTCGGTCAAAAAATCGTAGTATATTATACACAATGTTATACTAGTTTCGGTCAAAAAATCAAATTAAATCGAGGATTGTTCGAAATGCTACGAAACTATTCATATCTTATATATATATTTTAAAGGAAGGTTATGATGGAAGTCCATGAAAAAACATTATCTTAAAATTAGATTCTATGAAACTTTATGAAATACATGTTTTGCTCATATATCGTAACACAATTTCATATTAGTTTTAGACAAAAAATCAAATTAAATCGAGGATTGTTCGAAATGCTACGAAACTTTTTAGAACCAATCTATATGTTACGAGGGAAGGTTATGAAATAAGTCTAAGAAAAAAATTATCTCAAAATTAGATTCTATGAAACTTTTTGAAATGCTAGTTTAGGTTAAAATATCGTAGTATATTATAGACAATTTTACACTAGTTTCGGTCAAAGAATCAAACTAAATTGAGGATTGTACGAAATGTTACGAAACTATTCAGATCTTATATATATATTATGAAGGAAGGTTATGATGGAAGTCCATGAAAAAACATTATCTTAAAATTAGATTCTATGAAACTTTATGAAATACATGTTTTGCTCATATATCGTAACACAATTTCATATTAGTTTTAGACAAAAAATCAAATTAAATCGAGGATTGTTCGAAATGCTACGAAACTTTTTAGATCCAATCTATATGTTATGAGGGAAGGTTATGAAATAAGTCTAAGAAAAAAATTATCTCAAAATTAGATTCTATGAAACTTTTTGAAATTTTAGTTTAGGTTAAAATATCGTAGTATATTATACACAATTTTATACTAGTTTCGGTCAAAAAATCAAACTAAATTGAGGATTGTACGAAATGCTACGAAACTAATCAGATCTTATATATATATATATATATATATATATATATAATATATATATATATATATATATATATATATATATATATATATATATATATTATGAAGGAAGGTTATGATGGAAGTCCATGAAAAAACATTATCTTTAAATTAGATTCTATGAAACTTTATGAAATACATGTTTTGCTCAAATATCATAACATAATTTAATATTAGTTTTAGACAAAAAATCAAATTAAATCGAGGATTGTTCGAAATGCTATGAAACTTTTTAGATCCAATCTATATGTTACGAGGGAAGGTTATGAAGTAAGTCTAAGAAAAAAATTATCTCAAAATTAGATTCTATGAAACTTTTTGAAATGCTAGTTTAGGTCAAAATATTGTAGTATATTATACACAATTTTATACTAGTTTCCGTCAAAAAATCAAACTAAATTGAGGATTGTACGAAGTGCTACGAAACTTTTCAGATCCTTTCTATACAGTACGAAGGAAGGTTATGATGGAAGTCCAAGCAAAAAATTATCTCAAAATTAGATTCTATGAATCTTTTTGAAATGCTAGTTTAGGTCAAAAAATCGTAGTTTATTATACACAATTTTATACTAGTTTCGATCAAAAAATCAAATTAAATCGAGGATTGTTCAAAATGCTACGAAACTATTTAGATCCTATCTATATGTTACTAGGCAATGTTGTGATGGAAGTCCATGCAAAACATTATCTTAAAATTAGATTTTATGAAACTTTTTGAAATACTAGTTTCGCTCAAAAATCGTAGTATATTATACATAATTTTATACTAGTTTCGGTCAAAAAATCAAATTAAATCGAGGATTTTTTAATATGCTACGAACCATTTCAGATCCTTTCTATATGTTACGAGGGAAGGTTATGATGGAAGTCCATGCAAAAAATATATCTCAAAATTAGATTCTATGCAAAATTTTGAAATACTATTTCGGTCAAAAAATTGTAGTAAATTATACACAATTTTATACTAGTTTCGGTCAAAAAAATCAAATTAAAATGAGGTTTGTTCGAAATGCTACGAAACTTTCAGATCCTTTCTATATGTTACGAGGGAATGTTATGATGGAAATCCATTCAAAAAATTATCAAAAAATTAGAATTTATGAAACTTTTTGAAATGATAGTTTAGGTCAAAAATCGTAGTATATTATACACAATTTTATATTAGGTTCACTCAAATAATAAAATTAAATCGATGATTGTTCGAAATGCTACCAAAATTTTCAGATCCTTTCTATATGTTACGAGGGAAGGTTATGATGGAAGTCCGTGCAAAAAAAATTATCTCATAATTAGATTCTATGAAACTTTTTGAAATACTAGTTTCGGACAAAAAATTGTAGTATATTATACACAATTTTATACTAGTTTCGGTCAAAAAATAAAATTAAATCGAGGATTGTTCGAAATGCTACGAAACTATTCAGATCTTATATATTTGTTATGAAGGAAGGTTATGATGGAAGTCCATGAAAAAACTTTATCTTTAAATAAGATTCTATAAAACTTTATGAAATAAATGTTTTGCTCAAATATCGTAACACAATTTCATATTAGTTTTAAACAAAAAATCAAATTAAATCGAGGATTGTTCGAAATGCTACGAAACGTTTTAGATACAATCTATATGTTACGAGGGAAGGTTATGAATTAAGTCCAAGAAAAAAATTATCTCAAAATTAGATTCTATGAAACTTTTTTAAATGCTAGTTTAGGTCAAAATATCGTAGTATATTATACACAATTATATACTAGTTTCGGTCAAAAAATCAAACTAAATTGAGGATTGTATGAAATGCTACGAAACATTTCAGATCTTTTCTATACAGTACGAAGGAAGGTTATGATGGAAGTTCAAGCAAAAAAAATATCTCAAAATTAGATTCTATGAATCTTTTTGAAATGCTAGTTTAGGTCAAAAAATCGTAGTTTATTTTACAAAATTTTATACTAGTTTCGGTTAAAAAATCAAATTAAATCGAGGATTGTTCGAAATGCTACGAACCTATTTAGATCCTATCTATATGTTACTAGGCAATGTTATGATGGAAGTCCATGCAAAACATTATCTTAAAATTAGATTTTATGAAACTTTTTGAAATACTAGTTTCTCTCAAAAATCGTAGTATATTATACATAATTTTATACTAGTTTCGGTCAAAAAAATCAAATTAAATCGAGGATTGTTTAAAATGCTACGAACCTTTTCAGATCCTTACTATATGTTACGAGGGAAGGTTATGATGTAAGTCCATGCAAAAAATATATCTCAAAATTAAATTCTATGAAAAATTTTGAAATACTATTTCGGTCAAAAAAATTATAGTATATTATACACAATTTTATACTAGTTTCTGTCAAAAAAATCAAATTAAAATGAGGATTGTTCGAAATGCTACGAAACTTTCAGATCCTTTCTATATGTTACGAGGGAATGTTATGATGGAAATCCATGCAAAAAATTATCTAAAAATTAGATTCTATGAAACTTTTTGAAATGATAGTTTAGGTCAAAAATCGTAGTATATTATACACATTTTATAGTAGGTTCGCTCAAATAATCAAATTAAATCGAGGATTGTTCGAAATGCTACCAAACTTTTCAGATCCTTTCTATATGTTACGAGGGAAGGTTATGATGGAAGTCCGTGCAAAAAAAATATCTTATAATTAGATTCTATGAAACTTTTTGAAATACTAGTTTCAGTCAAAAAATCGTAGTATATTATACACAATTTTATACTAGTTTCGGTCAAAAAATCAAATTAAATCGAGGATTGTTCAAAATTCTACGAAACTATTCAGATCTTATATATATATATATTACGAAGGAAGGTTATAATGGAAGTCCATGCAAAAACATTATCTTGAAATTAGATTCTATGAATCTTTATGAAATACATGTTTTGCTTAAATATCATAACACAATTTCATATTAGTTTCAGACAAAAAATTAAATTAAATCGAGGATTGTTCGAAATGCGACGAAACTTTTTAGATCCAATCTATATGTTACGAGGGAAGGTTGTGAAGTAAGTCCAAGAAAAAAATTATCTCAAAATTAGATTCTATGAATCTTTTTGAAATGCTAGTTTAGGTCAAAAAATCGTAGTTTATTTTACACAATTTTATACTAGTTTCGGTCAAAAAATCAAATTAAATCGAGGATTGTTCGAAATGCTACGAACCTATTTAGATCCTATCTATATGTTACTAGGCAATGTTATGATGGAAGTCCATGCAAAAAATTATCTTAAAATTAGATTTTATTAAACTTTTTGAAATACTAGTTTCGTTCAAAAATCGTAGTATATTATACATAATTTTATACTAGTTTCGGTCAAAAAATTAAATTAAATCGAGGATTGTTCAAAATGCTACGAACCTTTTCATATCCTTTCTATAAGTTACGAGGGAAGGATATGATGGAAGTCCATGCAAAAAATATATCTCAAAATTAGATTCTATGAAAAATTTTGAAATACTATTTCGGTCAAAAAATTTTAGTAAATTATACACAATTTTATACTAGTTTCGGTCAAAAAAATCAAATTAAAATGAGGTTTGTTCGAAATGCTACGAAACTTTCAGATCCTTTATTTATGTTACGAGGGAATGTTATGATGGAAATCCATGCAAAAAATTATCAAAAAATTAGATTTTATGAAACTTTTTGAAATGATAGTTTTGGTCAAAAATTGTAGTATATTATACACAATTTTATACTAGGTTCGCTCAAATTAAATCGAGGATTGTTCGAAATGCTACCAAAATTTTCAGATCCTTTCTATATGTTACGATGGAAGGTTATGATGGAAGTCCGTGCAAAAAAAATTATCTCATAATTAGATTCTATGAAACTTTTTGAAATACTAGTTTCGGTCAAAAAATCGTAGTATATTATACACAATTTTATACTAGTTTCGGTCAAAAAATCAAATTAAATCGAGGATTGTTCGAAATGCTACGAAACTATTCAGATCCTATATATATGTTATCAAGGAAGGTTATGATCGATGTCTATGAAAAAACATTATCTTAAAATTAGATTCTATGAAACTTTATGAAATACATGTTTTGCTCAAATATCGTAACACAATTTCATATTAGTTTTAGACAAAAAATCAAATTAAATCGAGGATTGTTCGAAATGCTACGAAACGTTTCAGATTCAATCTATATGTTACGAGGGAAGGTTATGATGCAAGTCCAAGAAAAAAAATATCTCTAAATTAGATTATATGAAACTTTTTGAAATGCTAGTTTAGGTCAAAATATCGTAGTATATTATACACAATTTTATACTAGTTTCGGTCAAAAAATCAAACTAAATTGAGGATTGTTCGAAATGCTTCGAATCTTTTCAGATCCTTTCTAAACAATACGAAGGAAGGTTATGATTAAAGTACAAGCAAAAAAATTATCTTAAAATTAGATTCTATGAATCATTTTGAAATTCTAGTTTAGGTCAAAAAATCGTAGTTTATTATTACACACAATTTTATACATGTTTCGGTCAAAAAATCAAATTAAATCGAGGATTGTTCGAAATGCTACGAAACTATTTAGATCCTATCTATATGTTACTAGGCAATGTTATGATGGAAGTCCATGCAAAAAATTATCTAAAAATTAGATTTTATGAAACTTTTTGAAATACTAGTTTCGCTCAAAAATCGTAGTATATTATACATAATTTTATACTAGTTTCGTTCAAAAAATCAAATTAAATCGAGGATTGTTCAAAATGCTACGAATCTTTTCAGATCCTTTCTATAATTTACGAGGGAAGGATATGATGGAAGTCCATGCAAAAAATATATCTCAAAATTAGATTCTATGAAAATATTTGAAATACTATTTCGGTCAAAAAATTATCGTATATTATACACAATTTTATACTAGTTTCGGTCAAAAAAATCAAATTAAAATGAGGATTGTTCGAAATGCTACGAAACTTTCAAATCCTTTCTATATGTTACGAGGGAATGTTATGATGGAAATCCATGCAAAAAATTATCAAAAAATTAGATTTTATGAAACTTTTTGAAATGATAGTTTAGGTCAAAAATTGTAGTATATTATACACAATTTTATACTAGGTTCGCTCAAATAATCAAATTAAATCGAGGATTGTTCAAAATGCTACCAAAATTTTCAGATCCTCTCTATATGTTACGAGGGAAGGTTATGATGGAAGTTCGTGCAAAAAAAATATCTTATAATTAGATTCTATGAAACTTTTTGAAATACTAGTTTCGGTCAAAAAATCGTAGTATATTATACACAATTTTATACTAGTTTCGGTCAAAAAATCAAATTATATCGAGGATTGTTCGAAATGCTATGAAACTATTCAGATCTTATATATATGTTATGAAGGAAAGTTATGATGGAAGTCCATGCCAAAACATTATCTTGAAATTAGATTCTATGAAACTTTATGAAATACATGTTTTGCTCAAAAATCGTAACACAATTTCATATTAGTTTCAGACAAAAAATTAAATTAAATTGAGGATTGTTCGAAATGCTACAAAACTTTTCAGATTCAATCTATATGTTACGAGGGAAGGCTATGATGCGAGTCCAAGAAAAACATTATCACAAAATTAGATTATATGAAACTTTTTGAAATGCTAGTTTAATTCAAAAAATCGTAGTTTATTACACACAATTTTATACAGGTTTTGGTCAAAAAATCAAATTAAATCGAGGATTGTTCGAAATGCTACGAAACTATTTAGATCCTATCTATATGTTACTAGGCAATGTTATGATGGAAGTCCATGCAAAAAATTATCTAAAAATTAGATTTTACGAAACTTTTTGAAATACTAGTTTCGCTCAAAAATCGTAGTATATTTAACATAATTTTATACTAGTTTCGGTCAAAAATTCAAATTAAATCGAGGATTGTTCAAAATGCTACGAACCTTTTCAGATCCTTTCTATAAGTTACGAGGGAAGGATATGATGGATGTCCATGCAAAAAATATATCTCAAAATTAGATTCTATGAAAATATTTGAAATACTATTTATGTCAAAAAATTATCGTAAATTATACACAATTTTATACTAGTTTCGGTCAAAAAATCAAATTAAAATGAGGATTGTTCGAAATGCTACGAAACATTCAAATCCTTTCTATATGTTACGAGGGAATGTTATGATGGAAATCCATGAAAAAAATTATCAAAAAATTAGATTTTATGAAACTTTTTGAAATGATAGTTTAGGTCAAAAATTGTAGTATATTATACACAATTTTATACTAGGTTCGCTCAAATAATCAAATTAAATCGAGGATTGTTCGAAATGCTACCAAAATTTTCAGATCCTCTCTATATGTTACGAGGGAAGGTTATGATGGAAGTCTGTGCAAAAAAAATATCTTAAAATTAGATTCTATGAAACTTTTTGAAATACTAGTTTCGGTCAAAAAATCGTAGTATATTATACACAATTTTATACTAGTTTCGGTCAAAAAATAAAATTATATCAAGGATTGTTCGAAATGCTACGAAACTATTCAGATCTTATATATATGTTGTGAAGGAAAGTTATGATGGAAGTCCATGCAAAAACATTATCTTGAATTTAGATTCTATGAAACTTTATGAAATACATGTTTTGCTCAAAAATCGTAACACAATTTCATATTAGTTTCAGACAAAAAATTAAATTAAATCGAGGATTGTTCGAAATGCTACAAAACTTTTCAGATTCAATCTATATGTTACGAGGGAAGGCTATGATGCGAGTCCAAGAAAAAAATTATCTCAAAATTAGATTATATGAAACTTTTTGAAATGCTAGTTTAAGTCAAAAAATCGTAGTTTATTACACACAATTTTATACAGGTTTCGGTCAAAAAATCAAATTAAATCGAGGATTGTTCGAAATGCTACGAAACTATTTAGATCCTATCTATATGTTACTAGGCAATGTTATGATGGAAGTCCATGCAAAAAATTATCTAAAAATTAGATTTCATGAAACTTTTTGAAATACTAGTTTCATTCAAAAATCGTAGTATATTATACATAATTTTATACTAGTTTCGGTCAAAAATTCAAATTAAATCGAGGATTGTTCAAAATGCTACGAACCTTTTCAGATCCTTTCTATAAGTTACGAGGGAAGGATATGATGGATGTCCATGCAAAAAATATATCTCAAAATTAGATTCTATGAAAAATATTGAAATACTATTTCTTTCAAAAAAATTGTAGTAAATTATACACAATTTTATACTAGTTTCGGTCAAAAAAATCAAATTAAAATGAGGTTTGTTCGAAATGCTACGAAACTTTCAGATCCTTTCTATATGTTACGAGGGAATGTTATGATGGAAATCCATGCAAAAAATTATCAAAAAATTAGATTCTATGAAACTTTTTGAAATGATAGTTTAGGTCAAAAATTGTAGTATATTATACACAATTTTATACTAGGTTCGCTCAAATAATCAAATTAAATCGAGAATTGTTCGAAATGCAACCAAAATTTTCAGATCCTTTCTATATGTTACGAGTGAAGGTTATGATGGAAGTCCGTGCAAAAAAAATATCTTATAATTAGATTCTATGAAACTTTTTGAAATACTAGTTTCGGTCAAAAAATCGTAGTATATTATACACAATTTTATACTAGTTTCGGTCAAAAAATCAAATTAAATCGAGGATTGTTCGAAATGCTACGAAACTATTCAGATCTTATATATATGTTATGAAGGAAAGTTATGATGGAAGTCCATGCAAAAACATTATCTTGAAATTAAATTCTATGAAACTTTATGAAATACATGTTTTGCTCAAAAATCGTAACACAATTTCATATTAGTTTCAGACAAAAAATTAAATTAAATTGAGGATTGTTCGAAATGCTACAAAACTTTTCAGATTCAATCTATATGTTACGAGGGAAGGCTATGATGCGAGTCCAAGAAAAACATTATCTCAAAATTAGATTATATGAAACTTTTTGAAATGCTAGTTTAATTCAAAAAATCGTAGTTTATTACACACAATTTTATACAGGTTTTGGTCAAAAAATCAAATTAAATCGAGGATTGTTCGAAATGCTACGAAACTATTTAGATCCTATCTATATGTTACTAGGCAATGTTATGATGGAAGTCCATGCAAAAAATTATCTAAAAATTAGATTTTATGAAACTTTTTGAAATACTAGTTTCGCTCAAAAATCGTAGTATATTATACATAATTTTATACTAGTTTCGGTCAAAAATTCAAATTAAATTGAGGATTGTTCAAAATGCGACGAACCTTTTCAGATCCTTTCTATAAGTTACGAGGGAAGGATATGATGGATGTCCATGCAAAAAATATATCTCAAAATTAGATTCTATGAAAATATTTGAAATACTATTTATGTCAAAAAATTATCGTAAATTATACACAATTTTATACTAGTTTCGGTCAAAAAATCAAATTAAAATGAGGATTGTTCGAAATGCTACGAAACATTCAAATCCATTCTATATGTTACGAGGGAATGTTATGATGGAAATCCATGAAAAAAATTATCAAAAAATTAGATTTTATGAAACTTTTTGAAATGATAGTTTAGGTCAAAAATTGTAGTATATTATACACAATTTTATACTAGGTTCGCTCAAATAATCAAATTAAATCGAGGATTGTTCGAAATGCTACCAAAATTTTCAGATCGTCTCTATATGTTACGAGGGAAGGTTATGATGGAAGTCTGTGCAAAAAAAATATCTTAAAATTAGATTCTATGAAACTTTTTGAAATACTAGTTTCGGTCAAAAAATGGTAGTATATTATACACAATTTTATACTAGTTTCGGTCAAAAAATAAAATTATATCAAGGATTGTTCGAAATGCTACGAAACTATTCAGATCTTATATATATGTTGTGAAGGAAAGTTATGATGGAAGTCCATGCAAAAACATTATCTTGAATTTAGATTCTATGAAACTTTATGAAATACATGTTTTGCTCAAAAATCGTAACACAATTTCATATTAGTTTCAGACAAAAAATAAAATTAAATCGAGGATTGTTCGAAATGCTACAAAACTTTTCAGATTCAATCTATATGTTACGAGGGAAGGCTATGATGCGAGTCCAAGAAAAAAATTATCTCAAAATTAGATTATATGAAACTTTTTGAAATGCTAGTTTAAGTCAAAAAATCGTAGTTTATTACACACAATTTTATACAGGTTTCGGTCAAAAAATCAAATTAAATCGAGGATTGTTCGAAATGCTACGAAACTATTTAGATCCTATCTATATGTTACTAGGCAATGTTATGATGGAAGTCCATGCAAAAAATTATCTAAAAATTAGATTTCATGAAACTTTTTGAAATACTAGTTTCATTCAAAAATCGTAGTATATTATACATAATTTTATACTAGTTACGGTCAAAAATTCAAATTAAATCGAGGATTGTTCAAAATGCTACGAACCTTTTCAGATCCTTTCTATAAGTTACGAGGGAAGGATATGATGGATGTCCATGCAAAAAATATATCTCAAAATTAGATTCTATGAAAAATATTGAAATACTATTTCTTTCAAAAAAATTGTAGTAAATTATACACAATTTTATACTAGTTTCGGTCAAAAAAATCAAATTAAAATGAGGTTTGTTCGAAATGCTACGAAACTTTCAGATCCTTTCTATATGTTACGAGGGAATGTTATAATGGAAATCCATGCAAAAAATTATCAAAAAATTAGATTCTATGAAACTTTTTGAAATGATAGTTTAGGTCAAAAATCGTAGTATATTTATTATACACAATTTTATACTAGGTTCGCTCAAATAATTAAATTAAATCGAGGATTGTTCGAAATGCAACCAAAATTTTCAGATCCTTTCTATATGTTACGAGTGAAGGTTATGATGGAAGTCCGTGCAAAAAAAATATCTTATAATTAGATTCTATGAAACTTTTTGAAATACTAGTTTCGGTCAAAAAATAATAGTCTATTATACACAATTTTATACTAGTTTCGGTCAAAAATTCAAATTAAATCGAGGATTGTTCGAAATGCTACGAAACTATTCAGATCTTATATATATGTTATGAAGGAAAGTTATGATGGAAGTCCATGCAAAAACATTATCTTGAAATTAGATTCTATGAAACTTTATGAAATACATGTTTTGCTCAAAAATCGTAACACAATTTCATATTAGTTTCAGACAAAAAATTAAATTAAATTGAGGATTGTTCGAAATGCTACAAAACTTTTCAGATTCAATCTATATGTTACGAGGGAAGGCTATGATGCGAGTCCAAGAAAAACATTATCTCAAAATTAGATTATATGAAACTTTTTGAAATGCTAGTTTAATTCAAAAAATCGTAGTTTATTACACACAATTTTATACAGGTTTTAGTCAAAAAATCAAATTAAATCGAGGATTGTTCGAAATGCTACGAAACTATTTAGATCCTATCTATATGTTACTAGGCAATGTTATGATGGAAGTCCATGCAAAAAATTATCTAAAAATTAGATTTTATGAAACTTTTTGAAATACTAGTTTCGCTCAAAAATCGTAGTATATTATACATAATTTTATACTAGTTTCGGTCAAAAATTCAAATTAAATTGAGGATTGTTCAAAATGCGACGAACCTTTTCAGATCCTTTCTATAAGTTACGAGGGAAGGATATGATGGATGTCCATGCAAAAAATATATCTCAAAATTAGATTCTATGATAATATTTGAAATACTATTTATGTCAAAAAATTATCGAAAATTATACACAATTTTATACTAGTTTCGGTCAAAAAATCAAATTAAAATGAGGATTGTTCGAAATGCTACGAAACTTTCAAATCCTTTCTATATGTTACGAGGGAATGTTATGATGGAAATCCATGAAAAAAATTATCAAAAAATTAGATTTTATGAAACTTTTTGAAATGATAGTTTAGGTCAAAAATTGTAGTATATTATACACAATTTTATACTAGGTTCGCTCAAATAATCAAATTAATTCGAGGATTGTTCGAAATGCTACCAAAATTTTCAGATCCTCTCTATATGTTACGAGGGAAGGTTATGATGGAAGTCTGTGCAAAAAAAATATCTTAAAATTAGATTCTATGAAACTTTTTGAAATACTAGTTTCGGTCAAAAAATCGTAGTATATTATACACAATTTTATACTAGTTTCGGTCAAAAAATAAAATTATATCGAGGATTGTTCGAAATGCTACGAAACTATTCAGATCTTATATATATGTTGTGAAGGAAAGTTATGATGGAAGTCCATGCAAAAACATTATCTTGAATTTAGATTGTATGAAACTTTATGAAATACATGTTTTGCTCAAAAATCGTAACACAATTTCATATTAGTTTCAGACAAAAAATAAAATTAAATCGAGGATTGTTCGAAATGCTACAAAACTTTTCAGATTCAATCTATATGTTACGAGGGAAGGCTATGATGCGAGTCCAAGAAAAAAATTATCTCAAAATTAGATTATATGAAACTTTTTGAAATGCTAGTTTAAGTCAAAAAATCGTAGTTTATTACACACAATTTTATACAGGTTTCGGTCAAAAAATCAAATTAAATCGAGGATTGTTCGAAATGCTACGAAACTATTTAGATCCTATCTATATGTTACTAGGCAATGTTATGATGGAAGTCCATGCAAAAAATTTTCTAAAAATTAGATTTCATGAAACTTTTTGAAATACTAGTTTCATTCAAAAATCGTAGTATATTATACATAATTTTATACTAGTTTCGGTCAAAAATTCAAATTAAATCGAGGATTGTTCAAAATGCTACGAACCTTTTCAGATCCTTTCTATAAGTTACGAGGGAAGGATATGATGGATGTCCATGCAAAAAATATATCTCAAAATTAGATTCTATGAAAAATATTGAAATACTATTTCTTTCAAAAAAATTGTAGTAAATTATACACAATTTTATACTAGTTTCGGTCAAAAAAATCAAATTAAAATGAGGTTTGTTCGAAATGCTACGAAACTTTCAGATCCTTTCTATATGTTACGAGGGAATGTTATGATGGAAATCCATGCAAAAAATTATCAAAAAATTAGATTCTATGAAACTTTTTGAAATGATAGTTTAGGTCAAAAATCGTAGTATATTATACACAATTTTATACTAGGTTCGCTCAAATAATCAAATTAAATCGAGGATTGTTCGAAATGCAACCAAAATTTTCAGATCCTTTCTATATGTTACGAGTGAAGGTTATGATGGAAGTCCGTGCAAAAAAAATATCTTATAATTAGATTCTATGAAACTTTTTGAAATACTAGTTTCGGTCAAAAAATCGTAGTATATTATACACAATTTTATACTAGTTTCGGTCAAAAAATCAAATTAAATCGAGGATTGTTCGAAATGCTACGAAACTATTCACATCTTATATATATGTTATGAAGGAAAGTTATGATGGAAGTCCATGCAAAAACATTATCTTGAAATTAGATTCTATGAAACTTTATGAAATACATGTTTTGCTCAAAAATCGTAACACAATTTCATATTAGTTTCAGACAAAAAATCAAATTAAATCGAGGATTGTTCGAAATGCTACGAAACTTTTCAGCTTCGATCTATATGTTACGAGGGAAGGCTATGATGCGAGTCCAAGAAAAAAATTATTTCAAAATTAGATTATATGAAACTTTTTGAAATGCTAGTTTAGGTCAAAATATCGTAGTATATTATACACAATTTTATACTAGTTTCAGTCAAAAAATCAAACTAAATTGAGGATTGTTCGAAATGCTATGAATCTTTTCAGATCCTTTCTAAACAATACGAAGGAAGGTTATGATTAAAGTACAAGAAAAAAAATTATCTTAAAATTAGATTCTATGAATCATTTTGAAATGCTAGTTTAGGTCAAAAAATTGTAGTTTATTGTTACACACAATTTTATACATGTTTCGGTCAAAAAATCAAATTAAATCGAGGATTGTTTGAAATGCTACTAAACTATTAAGATCCTATCTATATGTTACTAGGCAATGTTATGATGGAAGTCCATGCAAAAAATTATCTAAAAATTAGATTTTATGAAACTTTTTGAAATACTAGTTTCGCTCAAAAATCGTAGTATATTATACATAATTTTATACTAGTTTCGGTCAAAAATTCAAATTAAATTGAGGATTGTTCAAAATGCGACGAACCTTTTCAGATCCTTTCTATAAGTTACGAGGGAAGGATATGATGGATGTCCATGCAAAAAATATATCTCAAAATTAGATTCTATGAAAATATTTGAAATACTATTTATGTCAAAAAATTATCGTAAATTATACACAATTTTATACTAGTTTCGGTCAAATAAATCAAATTAAAATGAGGATTGTTCAAAATGCTACGAAACTTTCAAATCATTTCTATATGTTACGAGGGAATGTTATGATGGAAATCCATGAAAAAAATTATCAAAAAATTAGATTTTATGAAACTTTTTGAAATGATAGTTTAGGTCAAAAATTGTAGTATATTATACACAATTTTATACTAGGTTCGCTCAAATAATCAAATTAAATCGAGGATTGTTCGAAATGCTACCAAAATTTTCAGATCCTCTCTATATGTTACGAGGGAAGGTTATGATGGAAGTCTGTGCAAAAAAAATATCTTATAATTAGATTCTATGAAACTTTTTGAAATACTAGTTTCGGTCAAAAAATCGTAGTATATTATACACAATTTTATACTAGTTTCGGTCAAAAAATCAAATTATATCGAGGATTGTTCGAAATGCTACGAAACTATTCAGATCTTATATATATGTTATGAAGGCAAGTTATGATGGAAGTCCATGCAAAAACATTATCTTGAAATTAGTTTCTATGAAACTTTATGAAATACATGTTTTGCTCAAAAATCGTAACACAATTTCATATTAGTTTCAGACAAAAAATCAAATTAAATCGAGGATTGTTCGAAATGCTACGAAACTTTTCAGCTTCGATCATGTTACGAGGGAAGGCTATGATGCGAGTCCAAGAAAAAAATTATCTCAAAATTAGATTATATGAAACTTTTTGAAATGCTAGTTTAGGTCAAAATATCGTAGTATATTATACACAATTTTATACTAGTTTCGGTCAAAAAATCAAACTAAATTGAGGATTGTTCGAAATGCTACGAATCTTTTCAGATCCTTTCTAAACAATACGAAGGAAGGTTATGATTAAAGTACAAGAAAAAAAATTATCTTAAAATTAGATTCTATGAATCATTTTGAAATGCTAGTTTAGGTCAAAAAATCGTAGTTTATTGTTACACACAATTTTATACATGTTTCGGTCAAAAAATCAAATTAAATCGAGGATTGTTTGAAATGCTACGAAACTATTTAGATCCTATCTATATGTTACTAGGCAATATTATGATGGAATTCCATGCAAAAAATTATCTAAAAATTATATTTTATGAAACTTTTTGAAATACTAGTTTCGCTCAAAAATCGTAGTATATTATACATAATTTTATACTAGTTTCGGTCAAAAATTCAAATTAAATTGAGGATTGTTCAAAATGCGACGAACCTTTTCAGATCCTTTCTATAAGTTACGAGGGAAGGATATGATGGATGTCCATGCAAAAAATATATCTCAAAATTAGATTCTATGAAAATATTTGAAATACTATTTATGTCAAAAAATTATCGTAAATTATACACAATTTTATACTAGTTTCGGTCAAAAAAATCAAATTAAAATGAGGATTGTTCGAAATGCTACGAAACTTTCAAATCCTTTCTATATGTTACGAGGGAATGTTATGATGGAAATCCATGAAAAAAATTATCAAAAAATTAGATTTTATGAAACTTTTTGAAATGATAGTTTAGGTTAAAAATCGTAGTATATTATACACAATTTTATACTAGGTTCGCTCAAATAATCAAATTAAATCGAGGATTGTTCGAAATGCTACCAAAATTTTCAGATCCTCTCTATATGTTACGAGGGAAGGTTATGATGGAAGTCCGTGCAAAAAAAAAATCTTATAATTAGATTCTATGAAACTTTTTGAAATACTAGTTTCGGTCAAAAAATCGTAGTATATTATACACAATTTTATACTAGTTTCGGTCAAAAAATCAAATTATATCGAGGATTGTTCGAAATGCTACAAAACTATTCAGATCTTATATATATGTTGTGAAGGAAAGTTATGATGGAAGTCCATGCAAAAACATTATCTTGAAATTAGATTCTATGAAACTTTATGAAATACATGTTTTGCTCAAAAATCGTAACACAATTTCATATTAGTTTCAGACAAAAAATAAAATTATATCGAGGATTGTTCGAAATGCTACAAAACTTTTCAGATTTAATCTATATGTTACGAGGGAAGGCTATGATGCGAGTCAAAGAAAAAAATTATCTCAAAATTAGATTGTATGAAACTTTTTGAAATGCTAGTTTAATTCAAAAAATCGTAGTTTATTACACACAATTTTATACAGGTTTCGGTCAAAAAATCAAATTAAATCGAGGATTGTTCGAAATGCTACGAAACTATTTAGATCCTATCTATATGTTACTAGGCAATGTTATGATGGAAGTCCATGCAAAAAATTATCTAAAAATTAGATTTTATGAAACTTTTTGAAATACTAGTTTCGCTCAAAAATCGTAGTATATTATACATAATTTTATACTAGTTTCGGTCAAAAATTCAAATTAAATCGAGGATTGTTCAAAATGCTACGAACCTTTTCAGATCGTTTCTATAAGTTACGAGGGAAGGATATGATGGATGTCCATGCAAAAAATATATCTCAAAATTAGATTATATGAAAATTTTGAAATACTATTTCTGTAAAAAAAATTGTAGTAAATTATACACAATTTTATACTAGTTTCGGTCAAAAAAATCAAATTAAAATGAGGTTTGTTCGAAATGCTACGAAACTTTCAGATCCTTTCTATATGTTACGAGGGAATGTTATGATGGAAATCCATGCAAAAAATTATCAAAAAATTAGATTCTATGAAACATTTTGAAATGATAGTTTAGGTCAAAAATCGTAGTATATTATACACAATTTTATACTAGGTTCGCTCAAATAATCAAATTAAATCGAGGATTGTTCGAAATGCAACCAAAATTTTCAGATCCTTTCTATATGTTACGAGGGAAGGTTATGATGGAAGTCCGTGCAAAAAAAATATCTTATAATTAGATTCTATGAAACTTTTTGAAATACTAGTTTCGGTCAAAAAATCGTAGTATATTATACACAATTTTATACTAGTTTCGGTCAAAAAATCAAATTAAATCGAGGATTGTTCGAAATGCTACGAAACTATTCAGATCTTATATATATGTTATGAAGGAAAGTTATGATGGAAGTCCATGCAAAAACATTATCTTGAAATTAGATATTATGAAACTTTATGAAATACATGTTTTGCTCAAAAATCGTAACACAATTTCATATTAGTTTCAGAAAAAAAATCAAATTAAATCGAGGATTGTTCGAAATGCTACAAAACTTTTCAGCTTCGATCTATATGTTACGAGGGAAGGCTATGATGCGAGTCCAAGAAAAAAATTATCTCAAATTTGATTATATGAAACTTTTTGAAATGCTAGTTTAGGTCAAAATATCGTAGTATATTATACACAATTTTATACTAGTTTCGGTCAAAAAATCAAACTAAATTGAGGATTGTTCGAAATGCTACGAATCTTTTCAGATCCTTTCTAAACAATACGAAGGAAGGTTATGATTAAAGTACAAGAAAAAAAATTATCTTAAAATTAGATTCTATGAATCATTTTCAAATGCTAGTTTAGGTCAAAAAATCGTAGTTTATTGTTACACACAATTGTATACATGTTTCGGTCAAAAAATCAAATTAAATCGAGGATTGTTCGAAATGCTACGAAACAATTTAGATCCTATCTATATGTTACTAGGCAATGTTATGATGGATGTCCATGCAAAAAATTATCTAAAAATTAGATTTTATGAAACTTTTTGAAATACTAGTTTCGCTCAAAAATCGTAGTATATTATACATAATTTTATACTAGTTTCGGTCAAAAAATCAAATTAAATCGAGGATTGTTCAAAATGCTACGAACCTTTTCAGATCCTTTCTATAAGTTACGAGGGAAGGATATGATGGAAGTCCATGCAAAAAATATATCTCAAAATTAGATTCTATGAAAAATTTTGAAATACTATTTCGGTCAAAAAAATTGTAGTAAATTATACACAATTTTATACTAGTTTCGGTAAAAAAAATCAAATTAAAATGAGGTTTGTTCGAAATGCTACGAAACTCTCAGATCCTTTCTATATGTTACGAGGGAATGTTATGATGGAAATCCATGCAAAAAATTATCAAAAAACTAGATTTTATGAAACTTTTTGAAATGATAGTTTAGGTCAAAAATTGTAGTATATTATACACAAATTTATACTAGGTTCGCTCAAATAATCAAATTAAATCGAGGATTGCTCAAAATGCTACCAAAATTTTCAGATCCTTTCTATATGTTACGAGGGAAGGTTATGATGGAAGTCCGTGCAAAAAAAATTATCTCATAATTAGATTCTGTGAAACTTTTTTAAATACTAGTTTCGGTCAAAAAATCGTAGTAAAATCAAATTAAATCGAGGATTGTTCGAAATGCTACGAAACTATTCAGATCCTATATATATGTTATGAAGGAAGGTTATGATGGAAGTATATGAAAAAACATTATCTTAAAATTAGATTCTATGAAACTTTATGAAATACATGTTTTGCTCAAATATCGTAACACAATTTCATATTAGTTTCAGATAAAAAATCAAATTAAATCGAGGATTGTTCGAAATGCTACGACACTTTTTAGATCCAATCTATATGTTACGAGGGAAGGTTATGAAGTAAGTCCAAGAAAAAAATTATCTCAAAATTAGATTCTATGAAACTTTTTTAAATGCTAGTTTAGGTCAAAATATCGTAGTATATTATACACAATTTTATACTAGTTTCGGTCAAAAAATCAAAATAAATTGAGGATTGTACGAAATGCTACGAAACATTTCAGATCCGTTCTATACAGTACGAAGGAAGGTTATGATGGAAGTCCAAGCAAAGAAATTGTCTCAAAATTAGATTCTATGAATCTTTTTGAAATGCTAGTTTAGGTCAAAAAATTGTAGTTTATTATACCCAATTTCATACTAGTTTCGGTCAAAAAATCAAATTAAATCGAGGATTGTTCGAAATGCTACGATACTATTTAGATCCTATCTATATGTTACTAGGCAATGTTATGATGGAAGTCCATGCAAAACATTATCTTAAAATTAGATTTTATGAAACTTTTTGAAATACTAGTTTCTCTCAAAAATCATAGTATATTATACATAATTTTATACTAGTTTCGGTCAAAAAATCAAATTAAATCGAGGATTGTTTAAAATGCTACGAACCTTTTCAGATCCTTTCTATATGTTACGAGGGAAGGTTATGATGGAAGTCCATGCAAAAAATATATCTCAAAATTAGATTCTATGACAATTTTTGAAATACTATTTCGGTCAAAAAATTATAGTATATTATACACAATTTTATACTAGTTTCGGTCAAAAAAATCAAATTAAAATGAGGTTTGTTCGAAATGCTACGAAACTTTCAGATCCTTTCTATATGTTACGAGGGAATGTTATGATGGAAATCCATGCAAAAAATTATCAAAAAATTAGATTCTATGAAAATTTTTGAAATGATAGTTTAGGTCAAAAATCGTAGTATATTATACACAATTTTATAATAGGTTCGCTCAAATAATCAAATTAAATCGAGGATTGTTCGAAATGCAACCAAAATTTTCAGATCCTTTCTATATGTTACGAGGGAAGGTTATGATGGAAGTCCGTGCAAAAAAAATATCTTATAATTAGATTCTATGAAACTTTTTGAAATACTAGTTTCGGTCGAAAAATCGTAGTATATTATACACAATTTTATACTAGTTTCGGTCAAAAAATCAAATTAAATCGAGGATTGTTCGAAATGCTACGAAACTATTCAGATCTTATATATATGTTATGAAGGAAAGTTATGATGGAAGTCCATGCAAAAACATTATCTTGAAATTAGATTCTATGAAACTTTATGAAATACATGTTTTGCTCAAAAATCGTAACACAATTTCATATTAATTTCAGACAAAAAATAAAATTAAATCGAGGATTGTTCGAAATGCTACAAAAGTTTTCAGATTCAATCTATATGTTACGAGGGAAGGCTATGATGCGACTCAAAGAAAAAAATTATCTCAAAATTAGATTATATGAAACTTTTTGAAATGCTAGTTTAGGTCAAAAAATAGTAGTTTATTACAAAAATTTTATACAGGTTTCGGTCAAAAAATCAAATTAAATCGAGGATTGTACGAAATGCTACGAAACTATTTAGATCCTATCTATATGTTACTAGGAAATGTTATGATGGATGTCCATGCAAAAAATTATCTTAAAATTAGATTTTATGAAACTTTTTGAAATACTAGTTTCGCTCAAAAATCGTAGTATATTATACATAATTTTATACTAGTTTCGGTCAAAAAATCAAATTAAATCGAGGATTGTTCAAAATGCTACGAACCTTTTAAGATCCTTTCTATAAGTTACGAGGGAAGGATATGATGGAAGTCCATGCAAAAAATATATCTCAAATTAGATTCTATGAAAATTTTTGAAATACTATTTCGGTCAAAAAATTGTAGTTTATTATACACAATTTCATAATAGTTTCTGTCAAAAAAATCAAATTAAAATGAGGATTGTTTCAAATGCTACCAAACTCTCAGATCCTTTCTATATGTTACGAGGGAATGTTATGATGGAAATCCATGCAAAAAATTATCTAAAAATTAGATTTTATGAAACTTTTTGAAATGATAGTTTAGGTCAAAAATCGCAGTATATTATACATAATTTTATAGTAGGTTCGCTCAAATAATCAAATTAAATCGAGGATTGTTCGAAATGCTACCAAAATTTTCAGATCCTTTCTATATGTTACGAGGGAAGGTTATGATGGAAGTCCGTGCAAAAAAAATATCTTATAATTAGATTCTATGAAACTTTTTGAAATACTAGTTTCGGTCAAAAAATCGTAGTATATTATACACAATTATATACTAGTTTCGGTCAAAAAATCAAATTAAATCGAGGATTGTTCGAAATGCTACGAAACTATTCAGATCTTATATATATGTTATGAAGGAAAGTTATGATGGAAGTCCATGCAAAAACATTATCTTGAAATTAGATTCTATGAAACTTTATGAAATATATGTTTTGCTCAAAAATCGTAACACAATTTCATATTAGTTTCAGAAAAAAAATCAAATTAAATCGAGGATTGTTCGAAATGCTACGAAACTTTTCAGCTTCGATCTATATGTTACGAGGGAAGGCTATGATGCGAGTCCAAGAAAAAAATTATCTCAAATTTGATTATATGAAACTTTTTGAAATGCTAGTTTATGTCAAAATATCGTAGTATATTATAAACAATTTTATACTAGTTTCGGTCAAAAAATCAAACTAAATTGAGGATTGTTCGAAATGCTACGAATCTTTTCAGATCCTTTCTAAACAATACGAAGGAAGGTTATGATTAAAGTACAAGAAAAAAAATTATCTTAAAATTAGATTCTATGAATCATTTTCAAATGCTAGTTTAGGTCAAAAAATCGTAGTTTATTGTTACACACAATTGTATACATGTTTCGGTCAAAAAATCAAATTAAATCGAGGATTGTTCGAAATGCTACGAAACAATTTAGATCCTATCTATATGTTACTAGGCAATGTTATGATGGATGTCCATGCAAAAAATTATCTAAAAATTAGATTTTATGAAACTTTTTGAAATACTAGTTTCGCTCAAAAATCGTAGTATATTATACATAATTTTATACTAGTTTCGGTCAAAAAATCAAATTAAATCGAGGATTGTTCAAAATGCTACGAACCTTTTCTGATCCTTTCTATAAGTTACGAGGGAAGGATATGATGGAAGTCCATGCAAAAAATATATCTCAAAATTAGATTCTATGAAAAATTTTGAAATACTATTTCGGTCAAAAAAATTGTAGTAAATTATACACAATTTTATACTAGTTTCGGTAAAAAAAATCAAATTAAAATGAGGTTTGTTTGAAATGCTACGAAACTCTCAGATCCTTTCTATATGTTACGAGGGAATGTTATGATGGAAATCCATGCAAAAAATTATCAAAAAACTAGATTTTATGAAACTTTTTGAAATGATAGTTTAGGTCAAAAATTGTAGTATATTATACACAATTTTATACTAGGTTCACTCAAATAATCAAATTAAATCGAGGATTGTTCAAAATGCTACCAAAATTTTCAGATCCTTTCTATATGTTACGAGGGAAGGTTATGATGGAAGTCCGTGCAAAAAAAATTATCTCATAATTAGATTCTGTGAACCTTTTTTAAATACTAGTTTCGGTCAAAAAATCGTAGTAAAATCAAATTAAATCGAGGATTGTTCGAAATGCTACGAAACTATTCAGATCCTATATATATGTTATGAAGGAAGGTTATGATGGAAGTATATGAAAAAACATTATCTTAAAATTAGATTCTATGAAACTTTATGAAATACATGTTTTGCTCAAATATCGTAACACAATTTCATATTAGTTTCAGATAAAAAATCAAATTAAATCGAGGATTGTTCGAAAAGCTACGACACTTTTTAGATCCAATCTATATGTTACGAGGGAAGGTTATGAAGTAATTCCAAGAAAAAAATTATCTCAAAATTAGATTCTATGAAACTTTTTTAAATGCTAGTTTAGGTCAAAATATCGTAGTATATTATACACAATTTTATACTAGTTTCGGTCAAAAAATCAAAATAAATTGAGGATTGTACGAAATGCTACGAAACATTTCAGATCCGTTCTATACAGTACGAAGGAAGGTTATGATGGAAGTCCAAGCAAAGAAATTGTCTCAAAATTAGATTCTATGAATCTTTTTGAAATGCTAGTTTAGGTCAAAAAATTGTAGTTTATTATACCCAATTTCATACTAGTTTCGGTCAAAAAATCAAATTAAATCGAGGATTGTTCGAAATGCTACGATACTATTTAGATCCTATCTATATGTTACTAGGCAATGTTATGATGGAAGTCCATGCAAAACATTATCTTAAAATTAGATTTTATGAAACTTTTTGAAATACTAGTTTCTCTCAAAAATCATAGTATATTATACATAATTTTATACTAGTTTCGGTCAAAAAATCAAATTAAATCGAGGATTGTTTAAAATGCTACGAACCTTTTCAGATCCTTTCTATAAGTTACGAGGGAAGGATATGATGGAAGTCCATGCAAAAAATATATCTCAAAATTAGATTCTATGAAAAATTTTGAAATACTATTTCGGTCAAAAAAATTGTAGTAAATTATACACAATTTTATACTAGTTTCGGTCAAAAAAATCAAATTAAAATGAGGTTTGTTCGAAATGCTACGAAACTTTCAGATCCTTTTTATATGTTACGAGGGAATGTTATGATGGAAATCCATGCAAAAAATTATCAAAAAACTAGATTTTATGAAACTTTTTGAAATGATAGTTTAGGTCAAAAATTGTAGTATATTATACACAATTTTATACTAGGTTCGCTCAAATAATCAAATTAAATCGAGGATTGTTCAAAATGCTACCGAAATTTTCAGATCCTTTCTATATGTTACGAGGGAAGGTTATGATGGAAGTCCGTGCAAAAAAAATTATCTCATAATTAGATTCTATGAAACTTTTTGAAATACTAGTTTCGGTCAAAAAATCGTAGTAAAATCAAATTAAATCGAGGATTGTTCGAAATGCTACGAAACTATTCAAATCCTATATATATGTTATGAAGGAAGGTTATGATGGAAGTATATGAAAAAACATTATCTTAAAATTAGATTCTATGAAACTTTATGAAATACATGTTTTGCTCAAATATCGTAACACAATTTCATATTAGTTTCAGACAAAAAATCAAATTAAATCGAGGATTGTTCGAAATGCTACGAAACTTTTTAGATCCAATCTATATGTTACGAGGGAAGGTTATGAAGTAAGTCCAAGAAAAAAATTATCTCAAAATTAGATTCTATGAAACTTTTTTAAATGCTAGTTTAGGTCAAAATATCGTAGTATATTATACACAATTTTATACTAGTTTCGATCAAAAAATCAAAATAAATTGAGGATTCTACGAAATGCTACGAAACATTTCAGATCCTTTCTATACAGTATGAAGGAAGGTTATGATGGAAGTCCAAGCAAAAAAATTATCTCAAAATTAGATTCTATGAATCTTTTTGAAATGCTAGTTTAGGTCAAAACATTGTAGTTTATTATACACAATTTTATACTAGTTTCGGTCAAAAAATCAAATTAAATCAAGGATTGTTCGAAATGCTACGATACTATTTACATCCTATCTATATGTTACTAGGCAATGTTATGATGGAAGTCCATGCAAAACATTATCTTAAAATTAGATTTTATGAAACTTTTTGAAATACTAGTTTCTCTCAAAAATCGTAGTATATTATACATAATTTTATACTAGTTTCGGTCAAAAAATCAAATTAAATCGAGGATTGTTTTAAATGCTACGAACCTTTTCAAATCCTTTATATATGTTACGAGGGAAGGTTATGATGGAAGTCCATGCAAAAAATATATCTCAAAATTAGATTCTATGACAATTTTTGAAATACTATTTCGGTCAAAAAATTATAGTATATTATACACAATTTTATACTAGTTTCGGTCAAAAAAATCAAATTAAAATGAAGTTTGTTCGAAATGCTACGAAACTTTCAGATTCTTTCTATATGTTACGAGGGAATGTTATGATGGAAATCCATGCAAAAAATTATCTAAAAATTATATTCTATGAAACTTTTTGAATTGATTGTTTAGGTCAAAAATCGTAGTATATTATACACAATTTTATAGTAGGTTCGCTCAAATAATCAAGTTAAATCGAGGATTGCTCGAAATGCTACCAAAATCTTCAGATCCTTTCTATATGTTACGAGGGAAGGTTATGATGGAAGTCCATGCAAAAAAAATTTCTTATAATTAGATTCTATTGAACTTTTTGAAATACTAGTTTCGGTCAAAAAATCGTAGTATATTATACACAATTTTATACTAGTTTCGGTCAAAAAATCAAATTAAATCGAGGATTGTTCGATATGCTACGAAACTATTCAGATCTTATATATATGTTATGAAGGAAAGTTGTGATGGAAGTCCATGCAAAAACATTATCTTGAAATTAGATTCTATGAAACTTTATGAAATACATGTTTTGCTCAAAAATCGTAACACAATTTCATATTAGTTTCAGACAAAAAATAAAATTAAATCGAGGATTGTTCGAATTGCTACAAAAGTTTTCAGATTCAATCTATATGTTACGAGGGAAGGCTATGATGCGAGTCCAAGAAAAAAATTATCTCAAAATTAGATTATATGAAACTTTTTGAAATGCTAGTTTAGGTAAAAAAATAGTAGTTTATTACAAACAATTTTATACAGGTTTCGGTCAAAAAATCAAATTAAATCGAGGATTGTTCGAAATGCTACGAAACTATTTAGATCATATCTATATGTTACTAGGTAATGTTATGATGGATGTCCATGCAAAAAATTATCTTAAAATTAGATTTTATGAAACTTTTTGAAATACTAGTTTCGCTCAAAAATCGTAGTATATTATACATAATTTTATACTAGTTTCGGTCAAAAAATCAAATTAAATCGAGGATTGTTCAAAATGCTACGAACCTTTTCAGATCCTTTCTATAAGTTACGAGGGAAGGATATGATGGAAGTCCATGCAAAAAATATATCTCAAAATTAGATTCTATGAAAATTTTTGAAATACTATTTCGTTCAAAAAATTATAGTATATTATACACAATTTCATACTAGTTTCTGTCAAAAAAATCAAATTAAAATGAGGATTGTTCGAAATGCTACAAAACTCTCAGATCCTTTCTATATGTTACGAGGGAATGTTATGATGGAAATCCATGCAAAAAATTATCTAAAAATTAGATTCTATGAAACTTTTTGAAATGATAGTTTAGGTCAAAAATCGCAGTATATTATACATAATTTTATAGTAGGTTCGCTCAAATAATCAAATTAAATCGAGGATTGTTCGAAATGCTACCAAAATTTTCAGATCATTTCTATATGTTACGAGGGAAGGTTATGATGGAAGTCCGTGTAAAAAAAATATCTTATAATTAGATTCTATGAAACTTTTTGAAATACTAGTTTCGGTCAAAAAATCGTAGTATATTATACACTATTTTATACTAGTTTCTGTCAAAAAATCAAATTAAATCGAGGATTGTTCGAAATGCTACGAAACTATTCAGATCTTATATATATGTTATGAAGGAAAGTTATGATGGAAGTCCATGCAAAAACATTATCTTGAAATTAGATTCTATGAAACTTTATGAAATACATGTTTTGCTCAAAAATCGTAACACAATTTCATATTAATTTCAGACAAAAAATCAAATTAAATCAAGGATTGTTCGAAATGCTACGAAACTTTTCAGCTTCGATCTATATGTTACGAGGGAAGGTTATGATGCAAGTCCAAGAAAATAAAATATCTCAAAATTAGATTATATGAAACTTTTTGAAATTCTAGTTTAGGTCAAAAAAATAGTAGTTTATTACAAACAATTTTATACAGGTTTCGGTCAAAAAATCAAATTAAATCGAGGATTGTTCGAAATGCTACGAAACTATTTATATCCTATCTATATGTTACTAGGCAATATTATGATGGATGTCCATGCAAAAAATTATCTTAAAATTAGATTTTATGAAACTTTTTGAAATACTAGTTTCGCTCAAAAATCGTAGTATATTATACATAATTTTATACTAGTTTCGGTCAAAAAATCAAATTAAATCGAGGATTGTTCAAAATGCTACGAACCTTTTCAGATCCTTTCTGTAAGTTACGAGGGAAGGATATGATGGAAGTCCATGCAAAAAATATATCTCAAAATTAGATTCTATGAAAATTTTTGAAACACTATTTCGGTCAAAAAATTATAGTATATTATAAACAATTTCATACTAGTTTCTGTCAAAAAAATCAAATTAAAATGAGGATTGTTCGAAATGCTACAAAACTCTCAGATCCTTTCTATATGTTACGAGGGAATGTTATGATGGAAATCCATGCAAAAAATTATCTAAAAATTAGATTATATGAAACTTTTTGAAATGATAGTTTAGGTCAAAAATCGCAGTATATTATACATAATTTTATAGTAGGTTCGCTCAAATAATCAAATTAAATCGAGGATTGTTCGAAATGCTACCAAAATTTTCAGATCCTTTCTATATGTTACGAGGGAAGGTTATGATGGAAGTCCGTGCAAAAAAAATATCTTATAATTAGATTCTATGAAACTTTTCAAAATACTAGTTTCGGTCAAAAAATCGTAGTATATTATACACAATTTTATACTAGTTTCGGTCAAAAAATCAAATTAAATCGAGGATTGTTCGAAATGCTATGAAACTATTCAGATCTTATATATATGTTATGAAGGAAAGTTATGATGGAAGTCCATGCAAAAACATTATCTTAAAATTAGATTCTATGAAACTTTATGAAATACATGTTTTGCTCAAAAATCGTAACACAATTTCATATTAGTTTCAGACAAAAAATCAAATTAAATCAAGGATTGTTCGAAATGCTACGAAACTTTTCAGCTTCGATCTATATGTTACGAGGGAAGGTTATGATGCAAGTCCAAGAAAATAAAATATCTCAAAATTAGATTATATGAAACTTTTTGAAATTCTAGTTTAGGTCAAAAAAATAGTAGTTTATTACAAACAATTTTATACAGGTTTCGGTCAAAAAATCAAATTAAATCGAGGATTGTTCGAAATGCTACGAAACTATTTATATCCTATCTATATGTTACTAGGCAATATTATGATGGATGTCCATGCAAAAAATTATCTTAAAATTAGATTTTATGAAACTTTTTGAAATACTAGTTTCGCTCAAAAATCGTAGTATATTATACATAATTTTATACTAGTTTCGGTCAAAAAATCAAATTAAATCGAGGATTGTTCAAAATACTACGAACCTTTTCAGATCCTTTCTGTAAGTTACGAGGGAAGGATATGATGGAAGTCCATGCAAAAAATATATCTCAAAATTAGATTCTATGAAAATTTTTGAAACACTATTTCGGTCAAAAAATTATAGTATATTATAAACAATGTCATACTAGTTTCTGTCAAAAAAATCAAATTAAAATGAGGATTGTTCGAAATGCTACAAAACTCTCAGATCCTTTCTATATGTTACGAGGGAATGTTATGATGGTAATCCATGCAAAAAATTATCTAAAAATTAGATTATATGAAACTTTTTGAAATGATAGTTTAGGTCAAAAATCGCAGTATATTATACATAATTTTATAGTAGGTTCGCTCAAATAATCAAATTAAATCGAGGATTGTTCGAAATGCTACCAAAATTTTCAGATCCTTTCTATATGTTACGAGGGAAGGTTATGATGGAAGTCCGTGCAAAAAAAATATCTTATAATTAGATTCTATGAAACTTTTTGAAATACTAGTTTCGGTCAAAAAATCGTAGTATATTATACACAATTTTATACTAGTTTCGGTCAAAAAATCAAATTAAATCGAGGATTGTTCGAAATGCTATGAAACTATTCAGATCTTATATATATGTTATGAAGGAAAGTTATGATGGAAGTCCATGCAAAAACATTATCTTGAAATTAGATTCTATGAAACTTTATGAAATACATGTTTTGCTCAAAAATCGTAACACAATTTCATATTAGTTTCAGACAAAAAATCAAATTAAATCAAGGATTGTTCGAAATGCTACGAAACTTTTCAGCTTCGATCTATATGTTACGAGGGAAGGGTATGATGCAAGTCCAAGAAAAAAAAATATCTCAAAATTAGATTATATGAAACTTTTTGAAATTCTAGTTTAGGTCAAAAAAATAGTAGTTTATTACAAACAATTTTATACAGGTTTCGGTCAAAAAATCAAATTAAATCGAGGATTGTTCGAAATGCTACGAAACTATTTATATCCTATCTATATGTTACTAGGCAATATTATGATGGATGTCCATGCAAAAAATTATCTTAAAATTAGATTTTATGAAACTTTTTGAAATACTAGTTTCGCTCAAAAATCGTAGTATATTATACATAATTTTATACTAGTTTCGGTCAAAAAATCAAATTAAATCGAGGATTGTTCAAAATACTACGAACCTTTTCAGATCCTTTCTGTAAGTTACGAGGGAAGGATATGATGGAAGTCCATGCAAAAAATATATCTCAAAATTAGATTCTATGAAAATTTTTGAAACACTATTTCGGTCAAAAAATTATAGTATATTATAAACAATGTCATACTAGTTTCTGTCAAAAAAATCAAATTAAAATGAGGATTGTTCGAAATGCTACAAAACTCTCAGATCCTTTCTATATGTTACGAGGGAATGTTATGATGGTAATCCATGCAAAAAATTATCTAAAAATTAGATTATATGAAACTTTTTGAAATGATAGTTTAGGTCAAAAATCGCAGTATATTATACATAATTTTATAGTAGGTTCGCTCAAATAATCAAATTAAATCGAGGATTGTTCGAAATGCTACCAAAATTTTCAGATCCTTTCTATATGTTACGAGGGAAGGTTATGATGGAAGTCCGTGCAAAAAAAATATCTTATAATTAGATTCTATGAAACTTTTTAAAATACTAGTTTCGGTCAAAAAATCGTAGTATATTATACACAATTTTATACTAGTTTCGGTCAAAAAATCAAATTAAATCGAGGATTGTTCGAAATGCTATGAAACTATTCAGATCTTATATATATGTTATGAAGGAAAGTTATGATGGAAGTCCATGCAAAAACATTATCTTGAAATTAGATTCTATGAAACTTTATGAAATACATGTTTTGCTCAAAAATCGTAACACAATTTCATATTAGTTTCAGACAAAAAATCAAATTAAATCAAGGATTGTTCGAAATGCTACGAAACTTTTCAGCTTCGATCTATATGTTACGAGGGAAGGGTATGATGCAAGTCCAAGAAAAAAAAATATCTCAAAATTAGATTATATGAAACTTTTTGAAATTCTAGTTTAGGTCAAAAAAATAGTAGTTTATTACAAACAATTTTATACAGGTTTCGGTCAAAAAATCAAATTAAATCGAGGATTGTTCGAAATGCTACGAAACTATTTATATCCTATCTATATGTTACTAGGCAATATTATGATGGATGTCCATGCAAAAAATTATCTTAAAATTAGATTTTATGAAACTTTTTGAAATACTAGTTTCGCTCAAAAATCGTAGTATATTATACATAATTTTATACTAGTTTCGGTCAAAAAATCAAATTAAATCGAGGATTGTTCAAAATACTACGAACCTTTTCAGATCCTTTCTGTAAGTTACGAGGGAAGGATATGATGGAAGTCCATGCAAAAAATATATCTCAAAATTAGATTCTATGAAAATTTTTGAAACACTATTTCGGTCAAAAAATTATAGTATATTATAAACAATGTCATACTAGTTTCTGTCAAAAAAATCAAATTAAAATGAGGATTGTTCGAAATGCTACAAAACTCTCAGATCCTTTCTATATGTTACGAGGGAATGTTATGATGGTAATCCATGCAAAAAATTATCTAAAAATTAGATTATATGAAACTTTTTGAAATGATAGTTTAGGTCAAAAATCGCAGTATATTATACATAATTTTATAGTAGGTTCGCTCAAATAATCAAATTAAATCGAGGATTGTTCGAAATGCTACCAAAATTTTCAGATCCTTTCTATATGTTACGAGGGAAGGTTATGATGGAAGTCCGTGCAAAAAAAATATCTTATAATTAGATTCTATGAAACTTTTTGAAATACTAGTTTCGGTCAAAAAATCGTAGTATATTATACACAATTTTATACTAGTTTCGGTCAAAAAATCAAATTAAATCGAGGATTGTTCGAAATGCTATGAAACTATTCAGATCTTATATATATGTTATGAAGGAAAGTTATGATGGAAGTCCATGCAAAAACATTATCTTGAAATTAGATTCTATGAAACTTTATGAAATACATGTTTTGCTCAAAAATCGTAACACAATTTCATATTAGTTTCAGACAAAAAATCAAATTAAATCAAGGATTGTTCGAAATGCTACGAAACTTTTCAGCTTCGATCTATATGTTACGAGGGAAGGGTATGATGCAAGTCCAAGAAAAAAAAATATCTCAAAATTAGATTATATGAAACTTTTTGAAATTCTAGTTTAGGTCAAAAAAATAGTAGTTTATTACAAACAATTTTATACAGGTTTCGGTCAAAAAATCAAATTAAATCGAGGATTGTTCGAAATGCTACGAAACTATTTAGATCCTATCTATATGTTACTAGGCAATGTTATGATGGATGTCCATGCAAAAAATTATCTTAAAATTAGATTTTATGAAACTTTTTGAAATACTAGTTTCGCTCAAAAATCGTAGTATATTATACATAATTTTATACTAGTTTCAGTCAAAAAATCAAATTAAATCGAGAATTGTTCAAAATGCTACGAACCTTTTCAGATCCTTTCTGTAAGTTACGAGGGAAGGATATGATGGAAGTCCATGCAAAAAATATATCTCAAAATTAGATTCTATGAAAATTTTTGAAATACTAATTCGATCAAAAAATTATAGTATATTATACACAATTTCATACTAGTTTCTGTCAAAAAAATCAAATTAAAATGAGGATTGTTCGAAATGCTACAAAACTCTCAGATCCTTTCTATATGTTACGAGGGAATGTTATGATGGAAATCCATGCAAAAAATTATCTAAAAATTAGATTCTATGAAACTTTTTGAAATGATAGTTTAGGTCAAAAATCGCAGTATATTATACATAATTTTATAGTAGGTTCACTCAAATAATCAAATTAAATCGAGGATTGTTCGAAATGCTACCAAAATTTCCAGATCCTTTCTATATTTTACGAGGGAAGGTTATGATGGAAGTCCGTGCAAAAAAAATATCTTATAATTAGATTCTATGAAACTTTTTGAAATACTAGTTTCGGTCAAAAAATCGTAGTATATTATACACAATTTTATACTAGTTTCGGTCAAAAAATCAAATTAAATCGAGGATTGTTCGAAATGCTACGAAACTATTCAGATCTTATATATATGTTATGAAGGAAAGTTATGATAGAAGTCCATGCAAAAACATTATCTTGAAATTAGATTCTATGAAACTTTATGAAATACATGTTTTGCTCAAAAATTGTAACACAATTTCATATTAGTTTCAGACAAAAAATCAAATTAAATCAAGGATTCTTCGAAATGCTACGAAACTTTTCAGATTCGATCTATATGTTACGAGGGAAGGTTATGATGCAAGTCCAAGAAAAAAAATATCTCAAAATTAGATTATATGAAACTTTTTGAAATGCTAGTTTAGGTCAAAATATCGTAGTATATTATACACAATTTTATACTAGTTTCGGTCAAAAAATCAAACTAAATTGAGGATTGTTCGAAATGCTACGAATCTTTTCAGATCCTTTCTAAACAATACGAAGGAAGGTTATGATTAAAGTACAAGAAAAAAAATTATCTTAAAATTAGATTCTATGAATCATTTTGAAATGCTAGTTTAGGTCAAAAAATCGTAGTTTATTGTTACACACAATTTTATACATGTTTCGGTAAAAAAATCAAATTAAATCGAGGATTGTTTGAAATGCTACGAAACTATTTAGATCCTATCTATATGTTACTAGGCAATGTTATGATGGAAGTCCATGCAAAAAATTATCTAAAAATTAGATTTTATGAAACTTTTTGAAATACTAGTTTCGCTCAAAAATCGTAGTATATTATACATAATTTTATACTAGTTTCGGTCAAAAAATCAAATTAAATCGAGGATTGTTCAAAATGCTACGAACCTTTTCAGATCCTTTCTATAAGTTACGAGGGAAGGATATGATGGAAGTCCATGCAAAAAATATATCTCAAAATTAGATTCTATGAAAAATTTTGAAATACTATTTCGGTCAAAAAAATTGTAGTAAATTATACAGAATTTTATACTAGTTTCGGTCAAAAAAATCAAATTAAAATGAGGTTTGTTCGAAATGCTACGAAACTTTCAGATCCTTTCTATATGTTACGAGGGAATGTTATGATGGAAATCCATGCAAAAAATTATCAAAAAACTAGATTTTATGAAACTTTTTGAAATGATAGTTTAGGTCAAAAATTGTAGTATATTATACACAAATTTATACTAGGTTCGCTCAAATAATCAAATTAAATCGAGGATTGCTCAAAATGCTACCAAAATTTTCAGATCCTTTCTATATGTTACGAGGGAAGGTTATGATGGAAGTCCGTGCAAAAAAAATTATCTCATAATTAGATTCTATGAAACTTTTTGAAATACTAGTTTCGGTCAAAAAATCGTAGTAAAATCAAATTAAATTGAGGATTGGTCGAAATGCTACGAAACTATTCAAATCCTATATATATGTTATGAAAGAAGGTTATGATGGAAGTATATGAAAAAACATTATCTTAAAATTAGATTCTATGAAACTTTATGAAATACATGTTTTGCTCAAATATCGTAACACAATTTCATATTAGTTTCAGACAAAAAATCAAATTAAATCGAGGATTGTTCGAAATGCTACGAAACTTTTTAGATCCAATCTATATGTTACGATGGAAGGTTATGAAGTAAGTCGAAGAAAAAAATTATCTCAAAATTAGATTCTATGAAACTTTTTTAAATGCTAGTTTAGGTCAAAATATCGTAGTATATTATACACAATTTTATACTAGTTTCGGTCAAAAAATCAAACTAAATTGAGGATTGTTCGAAATGCTACGAATCTTTTTCAGATCCTTTCTAAACAATACGAAGGAAGGTTATGATTAAAGTACAAGAAAAAAAATTATCTTAAAATTAGATTCTATGAATCATTTTGAAATGCTAGTTTAGGTCAAAAAATCGTAGTTTATTGTTACACACAATTTTATACATGTTTCGGTCAAAAAATCAAATTAAATCGAGGATTGTTCGAAATGCTACGAAACTATTTAGATCCTATCTATATGTTACTAGGCAATGTTATGATGGATGTCCATGCAAAAAATTATCTAAAAATTAGATTTTATGAAACTTTTTGAAATACTAGTTTCGCAAAAAAATCGTAGTATATTATACATAATTTTATACTAGTTTCGGTCAAAAAATCAAATTAAATCGAGGATTGTTCAAAATGCTACGAACCTTTTCTGATCCTTTCTATAAGTTACGAGGGAAGGATATGATGGAAGTCCATGCAAAAAATATATCTCAAAATTAGATTCTATGAAAAATTTTGAAATACTATTTCGGTCAAAAAAATTGTAGTAAATTATACATAATTTTATACTAGTTTCGGTCAAAAAAATCAAATTAAAATGAGGTTTGTTCGAAATGCTACGAAACTCTCAGATCCTTTCTATATGTTACGAGGGAATGTTATGATGGAAATCCATGCAAAAAATTATCAAAAAACTAGATTTTATGAAACTTTTTGAATTGATTGTTTAGGTCAAAAATCGTAGTATATTATACACAATTTTATAGTAGGTTCGCTCAAATAATCAAGTTAAATCGAGGATTGTTCGAAATGCTACCAAAATTTTCAGATCCTTTCTATATGTTACGAGGGAAGGTTATGATGGAAGTCCGTGCAAAAAAAATTATCTCATAATTAGATTCTATGAAACATTTTTAAATACTAGTTTCGGTCAAAAAATCGTAGTATATTATACACAATTTTATACTAGTTTCGGTCAAAAAATCAAATTAAATCGAGGATTGTTCGAAATGCTACGAAACTATTCAGATCTTATATATATGTTATGAAGGAAAGTTATGATGGAAGTCCATGCAAAAACATTATCTTGAAATTAGATTCTATGAAACTTTATGAAATACATGTTTTGCTCAAAAATCGTAACACAATTTCATATTAGTTTCAGACAAAAAATAAAATTAAATCGAGGATTGTTCGAAATCCTACAAAAGTTTTCAGATTCAATCTATATGTTACGAGGGAAGGCTATGATGCGAGATCAAGAAAAAAATTATCTCAAAATTAGATTATATGAAACTTTTTGAAATGCTAGTTTAGGTCAAAAAATAGTAGTTTATTACAAACAATTTTATACAGGTTTCGGTCAAAAAATCAAATTAAATCGAGGATTGTTCGAAATGCTACGAAACTATTTAGATCCTATCTATATGTTACTAGGCAATGTTATGATGGATGTCCATGCAAAAAATTATCTTAAAATTAGATTTTATGAAACTTTTTGAAATACTAGTTTCGCTCGAAAATCGTAGTATATTATACATAATTTTATACTAGTTTCGGTCAAAAAATCAAATTAAATCGAGGATTGTTCAAAATCATACGAACCTTTTCAGATCCTTTCTATAAGTTACGAGGAAAGGATATGATGGAAGTCCATGCAAAAAATATATCTCAAAATTAGATTCTATGAAAATTTTTGAAATACTATTTCGGTCAAAAAATTATAGTATATTATACACAATTTCATACTAGTTTCTGTCAAAAAAATCAAATTAAAATGAGGATTGTTCGAAATTCTACAAAACTCTCAGATCCTTTCTATATGTTACGAGGGAATGTTATGATGGAAATCCATGCAAAAAATTATCTAAAAATTAGATTCTATGAAACTTTTTGAAATGATAGTTTAGGTCAAAAATCGCAGTATATTATACATAATTTTATAGTAGGTTCGCTCAAATAATCAAATTAAATCGAGGATTGTTCGAAATGCTACCAAAATTTTCAGATCATTTCTATATGTTACGAGGGAAGGTTATGATGGAAGTCCGTGAAAAAAAATATCTTATAATTAGATTCTATGAAACTTTTTGAAATACTAGTTTCGGTCAAAAAATCGTAGTATATTATACACAATTTTATACTAGTTTCGGTCAAAAAATCAAATTAAATCGAGGATTGTTTGAAATGCTACCAAACTATTCAGATCTTATATATATGTTATGAAGGAATGTTATGATGGATGTCCATGCAAAAACATTATCTTGAAATTAGATTCTATGAAACTTTATGAAATACATGTTTTGCTCAAAAATCGTAACACAATTTCATATTAGTTTCAGACAAAAAATCAAATTAAATCAAGGATTGTTCGAAATGCTACGAAACTTTTCAGCTTCGATCTATATGTTACGAGGGAAGGTTATGATGCAAGTCCAAGAAAAAAAATATCTCAAAATTAGATTATATGAAACTTTTTGAAATGCTAGTTTAGGTCAAAATATCGTAGTATATTATACACAATTTTATACTAGTTTCGGTCAAAAAATCAAATTAAATCGAGGATTGTTCGAAATGCTACGAAACTATTTAGATCCTATCTATATGTTACTAGGCAATGTTATGATGGATGTCCATGCAAAAAATTATCTAAAAATTAGATTTTATGAAACTTTTTGAAATACTAGTTTCCCTCAAAAATCGTAGTATATTATACATAATTTTATACTAGTTTCGGTCAAAAAATCAAATTAAATCGAGGATTGTTCAAAATGCTACAAACCTTTTCTGATCCTTTCTATAAGTTACGAGGGAAGGATATAATGGAATTCCATGCAAAAAATATATCTCAAAATTAGATTCTATGAAAAATTTTGAAATACTATTTCGGTCAAAAAAATTGTAGTAAATTATACACAATTTTATACTAGTTTCGGTAAAAAAAATCAAATTAAAATGAGGTTTGTTCGAAATGCTACGAAACTCTCAGATCCTTTCTATATGTTACGAGGGAATGTTATGATGGAAATCCATGCAAAAAATTATCAAAAAACTAGATTTTATGAAACTTTTTAAAATGATAGTTTAGGTCAAAAATTGTAGTATATTATACACAATTTTATACGAGGTTCACTCAAATAATCAAATTAAATCGAGGATTGTTCGAAATGCTACCAAAATTTTCAGATCCTTTCTATATGTTACGAGGGAAGGTTATGATGGAAGTCCGTGCAAAAAAAATTATCTCATAATTAGATTCTATGAAACTTTTTTAAATACTAGTTTCGGTCAAAAAATCGTAGTAAAATCAAATTAAATCGAGGATTGTTCGAAATGCTACGAAACTATTCAAATCCTATATATATGTTATGAAGGAAGGTTATGATGGAAGTATATGAAAAAACATTATCTTAAAATTAGATTCTATGAAACTTTATGAAATACATGTTTTGCTCAAATATCGTAACACAATTTCATATTAGTTTCAGACAAAAAATCAAATTAAATCGAGGATTGTTCGAAATGCTACGAAACTTTTTAGATCCAATCTATATGTTACGAGGGAAGGTTATGAAGTAAGTCCAAGAAAAAAATTATCTCAAAATTAGATTCTATGAAACTTTTTTAAAAGCTAGTTTAGGTCAAAATATCGTAGTATATTATACACAATTTTATACTAGTTTCGTTCAAAAAATCAAAATAAATTAAGGATTGTACGAAATGCTACGAAACATTTCAGATCCGTTCTATACAGTACGAAGGAAGGTTATGATGGAAGTCCAAGCAAAAAAATTATCTCAAAATTAGATTCTATGAATCTTTTTGAAATGCTAGTTTAGGTCAAAAAATTATAGTTTATTATACCCAATTTTATACTAGTTTCGGTCAAAAAATCAAATTAAATCGAGGATTGTTCGAAATGCTACGATACTATTTAGATCCTATCTATATGTTACTAGGCAATGTTATGATGGAAGTCCATGCAAAACATTATCTTAAAATTAGATTTTATGAAACTTTTTGAAATACTAGTTTCTCTCAAAAATCGTAGTATATTATACATAATTTTATACTAGTTTCGGTCAAAAAATCAAATTAAATCGAGGATTGTTCAAAATGCTACGAACCTTTTCTGATCCTTTCTATAAGTTACGAGGGAAGGATATGATGGAAGTCCATGCAAAAAATATATCTCAAAATTAGATTCTATGAAAAATTTTGAAATACTATTTCGGTCAAAAAAATTGTAGTAAATTATACACAATTTTATACTAGTTTCGGTCAAAAAAATCAAATTAAAATGAGGTTTGTTCGAAATGCTACGAAACTCTCAGATCCTTTCTATATGTTACGAGGGAATGTGATGATGGAAATCCATGCAAAAAATTATCAAAAAACTAGATTTTATGAAACTTTTTGAAATGATAGTTTAGGTCAAAAATTGTAGTATATTATACACAATTTTATACGAGGTTCACTCAAATAATCAAATTAAATCGAGGATTGTTCGAAATGCTAGCAAAATTTTCAGATCCTTTCTATATGTTACGAGGGAAGGTTATGATGGAAGTCCGTGCATTAAAAATTATCTCATAATTAGATTTTATGAAACTTTTTTAAATACTAGTTTCGGTCAAAAAATCGTAGTAAAATCAAATTAAATCGAGGATTGTTCGAAATGCTACGAAACTATTCAGATCCTATATATATGTTATGAAGGAAGGTTATGATGGAAGTATATGAAAAAACATTATCTTAAAATTAGATTCTATGAAACTTTATGAAATACATGTTTTGCTCAAATATCGTAACACAATTTCATATTAGTTTCAGACAAAAAATCAAATTAAATCGAGGATTGTTCGAAATGCTACGAAACTTTTTAGATCCAATCTATATGTTACGAGGGAAGGTTATGAAGTAAGTCCAAGAAAAAATTATCTCAAAATTAGATTCTATGAAACTTTTTTAAAAGCTAGTTTAGGTCAAAATATCGTAGTATATTATACACAATTTTATACTAGTTTCGTTCAAAAAATCAAAATAAATTGAGGATTGTACGAAATGCTACGAAACATTTCTGATCCGTTCTATACAGTACGAAGGAAGGTTATGATGGAAGTCCAAGCAAAAAAATTATCTTAAAATTAGATTCTATGAATCTTTTTGAAATGCTAGTTTAGGTCAAAAAATTATAGTTTATTATACCCAATTTCATACTAGTTTCGGTCAAAAAATCAAATTAAATCGAGGATTGTTCGAAATGCTACGATACTATTTAGATCCTATCTATATGTTACTAGGCAATGTTATGATGGAAGTCCATGCAAAACATTATCTTAAAATTAGATTTTATGAAACTTTTTGAAATACTAGTTTCTCTCAAAAATCGTAGTATATTATACATAATTTTATAGTAGTTTCGGTCAAAAAATCAAATTAAATCGAGGATTGTTTAAAATGCTACGAACCTTTTCAGATCCTTTCTATATGTTACGAGGGAAGGTTATGATGGAAGTCCATGCAAAAAATATATCTCAAAATTAGATTCTATGACAATTTTTGAAATACTATTTCGGTCAAAAAATTATAGTATATTATACACAATTTTATACTAGTTTCGGTCAAACAAATCAAATTAAAATGAGGTTTGTTCGAAATGCTACGAAACTTTCAGATTCTTTCTATATGTTACGAGGGAATGTTATGATGGAAATCCATGCAAAAAATTATCTAAAAATTATATTCTATAAAACTTTTTGAAATGATTGTTTAGGTCGAAAATCGTAGTATATTATACACAATTTTATAGTAGGTTCGCTCAAATAATTAAGTTAAATTGAGGATTGTTCGAAATGCTACCAAAATCTTCAGATCCTTTCTATATGTTGCGAGGGAAGGTTATGATGGAAGTCCATGCAAAAAAAAAATATTATAATTAGATTCTATGAAACTTTTTGAAATACTAGTTTCGGTCAAAAAATCGTAGTATATTATACACAATTTTATACTAGTTTCGGTCAAAAAATCAAATTAAATCGAGGATTGTTCGAAATGCTACGAAACTATTCAGATCTTATATATATGTTATGAAGGAAAGTTATGATGGAAGTCCATGCAAAAACATTATCTTCAAATTAGATTCTATGAAACTTTATGAAATACATGTTTTGCTCAAAAATCGTAACACAATTTCATATTAGTTTCAGACAAAAAATAAAATTAAATCGAGGATTGTTCGAAATGCTACAAAAGTTTTCAGATTCAATCTATATGTTACGAGGGAAGGCTATGATGCGAGTCCAAGAAAAAAATTATCTCAAAATTAGATTATATGAAACTTTTTGAAATGCTAGTTTAAGTTAAAAAATCGTAGTTTATTACACACAATTTTATACAGGTTTCGGTCAAAAAATCAAATTAAATCGAGGATTGTAAGAAATGCTACGAAACTATTTAGATCCTATCTATATGTTACTAGGCAATGTTATGATGGATGTCCATGCAAAAAATTATCTTAAAATTAGATTTTATGAAACTTTTTTAAATACTAGTTTCGCTCAAAAATCGTAGTATATTATACATAATTTTATACTAGTTTCGGTCAAAAAATCAAATTAAATCGAGGATTGTTCAAAATGCTACGAACCTTTTCAGATCCTTTCTATAAGTTACGAGGGAAGGATATGATGGAAGTCCATGCAAAAAATATATCTCAAAATTAGATTCTATGAAAATTTTTGAAATACTATTTCGGTCAAAAAATTATAGTATATTATACACAATTTCATACTAGTTTCTGTCAAAAAAATCAAATTAAAATGAGGATTGTTCGAAATGCTACAAAACTCTCAAATCCTTTCTATATGTTACGAGGGAATGTTATGATGGAAATCCATGCAAAAAATTATCTAAAAATTAGATTCTATGAAACTTTTTGAAATGATAGTTTAGGTCAAAAATCGCAGTATATTATACATAATTTTATAGTAGGTTCGCTCAAATAATCAAATTAAATCGAGGATTGTTCGAAATGCTACCAAAATTTTCAGATCATTTCTATATGTTACGAGGGAAGGTTATGATGGAAGTCCGTGAAAAAAAAAATCTTATAATTAGATTCTATGAAACTTTTTGAAATACTAGTTTCGGTCAAAAAATCGTAGTATATTATACACAATTTTATACTAGTTTCGTTCAAAAAATCAAAATAAATTGAGGATTGTACGAAATGCTACGAAACATTTCTGATTCGTTCTATACAGTACGAAGGAAGGTTATGATGGAAGTCCAAGCAAAAAAATTATCTTAAAATTAGATTCTATGAATCTTTTTGAAATGCTAGTTTAGGTCAAAAAATTATAGTTTATTATACCCAATTTCATACTAGTTTCGGTCAAAAAATCAAATTAAATCGAGGATTGTTCGAAATGCTACGATACTATTTAGATCCTATCTATATGTTACTAGGCAATGTTATGATGGAAGTCCATGCAAAACATTATCTTAAAATTAGATTTTATGAAACTTTTTGAAATACTAGTTTCTCTCAAAAATCGTAGTATATTATACATAATTTTATAGTAGTTTCGGTCAAAAAATCAAATTAAATCGAGGATTGTTTAAAATGCTACGAACCTTTTCAGATCCTTTCTATATGTTACGAGGGAAGGTTATGATGGAAGTCCATGCAAAAAATATATCTCAAAATTAGATTCTATGACAATTTTTGAAATACTATTTCGGTCAAAAAATTATAGTATATTATACACAATTTTATACTAGTTTCGGTCAAACAAATCAAATTAAAATGAGGTTTGTTCGAAATGCTACGAAACTTTCAGATTCTTTCTATATGTTACGAGGGAATGTTATGATGGAAATCCATGCAAAAAATTATCTAAAAATTATATTCTATAAAACTTTTTGAAATGATTGTTTAGGTCGAAAATCGTAGTATATTATACACAATTTTATAGTAGGTTCGCTCAAATAATTAAGTTAAATTGAGGATTGTTCGAAATGCTACCAAAATCTTCAGATCCTTTCTATATGTTGCGAGGGAAGGTTATGATGGAAGTCCATGCAAAAAAAAAATATTATAATTAGATTCTATGAAACTTTTTGAAATACTAGTTTCGGTCAAAAAATCGTAGTATATTATACACAATTTTATACTAGTTTCGGTCAAAAAATCAAATTAAATCGAGGATTGTTCGAAATGCTACGAAACTATTCAGATCTTATATATATGTTATGAAGGAAAGTTATGATGGAAGTCCATGCAAAAACATTATCTTCAAATTAGATTCTATGAAACTTTATGAAATACATGTTTTGCTCAAAAATCGTAACACAATTTCATATTAGTTTCAGACAAAAAATAAAATTAAATCGAGGATTGTTCGAAATGCTACAAAAGTTTTCAGATTCAATCTATATGTTACGAGGGAAGGCTATGATGCGAGTCCAAGAAAAAAATTATCTCAAAATTAGATTATATGAAACTTTTTGAAATGCTAGTTTAAGTTAAAAAATCGTAGTTTATTACACACAATTTTATACAGGTTTCGGTCAAAAAATCAAATTAAATCGAGGATTGTAAGAAATGCTACGAAACTATTTAGATCCTATCTATATGTTACTAGGCAATGTTATGATGGATGTCCATGCAAAAAATTATCTTAAAATTAGATTTTATGAAACTTTTTTAAATACTAGTTTCGCTCAAAAATCGTAGTATATTATACATAATTTTATACTAGTTTCGGTCAAAAAATCAAATTAAATCGAGGATTGTTCAAAATGCTACGAACCTTTTCAGATCCTTTCTATAAGTTACGAGGGAAGGATATGATGGAAGTCCATGCAAAAAATATATCTCAAAATTAGATTCTATGAAAATTTTTGAAATACTATTTCGGTCAAAAAATTATAGTATATTATACACAATTTCATACTAGTTTCTGTCAAAAAAATCAAATTAAAATGAGGATTGTTCGAAATGCTACAAAACTCTCAGATCCTTTCTATATGTTACGAGGGAATGTTATGATGGAAATCCATGCAAAAAATTATCTAAAAATTAGATTCTATGAAACTTTTTGAAATGATAGTTTAGGTCAAAAATCGCAGTATATTATACATAATTTTATAGTAGGTTCGCTCAAATAATCAAATTAAATCGAGGATTGTTCGAAATGCTACCAAAATTTTCAGATCATTTCTATATGTTACGAGGGAAGGTTATGATGGAAGTCCGTGAAAAAAAAAATCTTATAATTAGATTCTATGAAACTTTTTGAAATACTAGTTTCGGTCAAAAAATCGTAGTATATTATACACAATTTTATACTAGTTTCGGTCAAAAAATCAAATTAAATTGAGGATTGTTCGAAATGCTATGAAACTATTCAGATCTTATATATATGTTATGAAGGAAAGTTATGATGGAAGTCCATGAAAAAACATTATCTTGAAATTAGATTCTATGAAACTTTATGAAATACATGTTTTGCTCAAAAATCGTAACACAATTTCATATTAGTTTCAGACAAAAAATCAAATTAAATCAAGGATTGTTCGAAATGCTACGAAACTTTTCAGCTTCGATCTATATGTTACGAGGGAAGGGTATGATGCAAGTCCAAGAAAAAAAAATGTCTCAAAATTAGATTATATGAATCTTTTTGAAATTCTAGTTTAGGTCAAAAAAATAGTAGTTTATTACAAACAATTTTATATAGGTTTCGGTCAAAAAATCAAATTAAATCGAGGATTGTTCGAAATGCTACAAAACTATTTAGATCCTATCTATATGTTACTAGGCAATGTTATGATGGATGTCCATGCAAAAAATTATCTTAAAATTAGATTTTATGAAACTTTTTGAAATACTAGTTTCGCTCAAAAATCGTAGTATATTATACATAATTTTATACTAGTTTCGGTCAAAAAATCAAATTAAATCGAGGATTGTTCAAAATGCTACGAACCTTTTCTGATCCTTTCTATAAGTTACGAGGGAAGGATATGATGGAAGTCCATGCAAAAAATATATCTCAAAATTAGATTCTATGAAAAATTTTGAAATACTATTTCGGTCAAAAAAATTGTAGTAAATTATACACAATTTTATACTAGTTTCAGTAAAAAAAATCAAATTAAAATGAGGTTTGTTCGAAATGCTACGAAACTCTCAGATCCTTTCTATATGTTACGAGGGAATGTTATGATGGAAATCCATGCAAAAAATTATCAAAAAACTAGATTTTATGAAACTTTTTGAAATTATAGTTTAGGTCAAAAATTGTAGTATATTATACACAATTGTATACTAGGTTCACTCAAATAATCAAATTAAATCGAGGATTGTTCAAAATGCTACCAAAATTTTCAGATCCTTTCTATATGTTACGAGGGAAGGTTATGATGGAAGTCCGTGCAAAAAAAATTATCTCATAATTAGATTCTATGAAACTTTTTTAAATACTAGTTTCGGTCAAAAAATCGTAGTAAAATCAAATTAAATCGAGGATTGTTCGAAATGCTACGAAACTATTCAGATCCTATATATATGTTATGAAGGAAGGTTATGATGGAAGTATATGAAAAAACATTATCTTAAAATTAGATTCTATGAAACTTTATGAAATACATGTTTTGCTCAAATATCGTAACACAATTTCATATTAGTTTCAGACAAAAATCAAATTAAATCGAGGATTGTTCGAAATGCTACGACACTTTTTAGATCCAATCTATATGTTACGAGGGAAGGTTATGAAGTAAGTCCAAGAAAAAAATTATCTCAAAATTAGATTCTATGAAACTTTTTTAAATGCTAGTTTAGGTCAAAATATCGTAGTATATTATACACAATTTTATACTAGTTTCGGTCAAAAAATCAAAATAAATTGAGGATTGTACGAAATGCTACGAAACATTTCAGATCCGTTCTATACAGTACGAAGGAAGGTTATGATGGAAGTCCAAGCAAAGAAATTATCTCAAAATTAGATTCTATGAATCTTTTTGAAATGCTAGTTTAGGTCAAAAAATTGTAGTTTATTATACCCAATTTCATACTAGTTTCGGCCAAAAAATCAAATTAAATCGAGGATTGTTCGAAATGCTACAAAACTATTTAGATCCTATCTATATGTTACTAGGCAATGTTATGATGGATGTCCATGCAAAAAATTATCTTAAAATTAGATTTTATGAAACTTTTTGAAATACTAGTTTCGCTCAAAAATCGTAGTATATTATACATAATTTTATACTAGTTTCGGTCAAAAAATCAAATTAAATCGAGGATTGTTCAAAATGCTACGAACCTTTTCTGATCCTTTCTATAAGTTACGAGGGAAGGATATGATGGAAGTCCATGCAAAAAATATATCTCAAAATTAGATTCTATGAAAAATTTTGAAATACTATTTCGGTCAAAAAAATTGTAGTAAATTATACACAATTTTATACTAGTTTCGGTAAAAAAAATCAAATTAAAATGAGGTTTGTTCGAAATGCTACGAAACTCTCAGATCCTTTCTATATGTTACGAGGGAATGTTATGATGGAAATCCATGCAAAAAATTATCAAAAAACTAGATTTTATGAAACTTTTTGAAATTATAGTTTAGGTCAAAAATTGTAGTATATTATACACAATTTTATACTAGGTTCACTCAAATAATCAAATTAAATCGAGGATTGTTCAAAATGCTACCAAAATTTTCAGATCCTTTCTATATGTTACGAGGGAAGGTTATGATGGAAGTCCGTGCAAAAAAAATTATCTCATAATTAGATTCTATGAAACTATTTTAAATACTAGTTTCGGTCAAAAAATCGTAGTAAAATCAAATTAAATCGAGGATTGTTCGAAATGCTACGAAACTATTCAGATCCTATATATATGTTATGAAGGAAGGTTATGATGGAAGTATATGAAAAAACATTATCTTAAAATTAGATTCTATGAAACTTTATGAAATACATGTTTTGCTCAAATATCGTAACACAATTTCATATTAGTTTCAGACAAAAAATCAAATTAAATCGAGGATTGTTCGAAATGCTACGACACTTTTTAGATCCAATCTATATGTTACGAGGGAAGGTTATGAAGTAAGTCCAAGAAAAAAATTATCTCAAAATTAGATTCTATGAAACTTTTTTAAATGCTAGTTTAGGTCAAAATATCGTAGTATATTATACACAATTTTATACTAGTTTCGGTCAAAAAATCAAAATAAATTGAGGATTGTACGAAATGCTACGAAACATTTCAGATCCGTTCTATACAGTACGAAGGAAGGTTATGATGGAAGTCCAAGCAAAGAAATTATCTCAAAATTAGATTCTATGAATCTTTTTGAAATGCTAGTTTAGGTCAAAAAATTGTAGTTTATTATACCCAATTTCATACTAGTTTCGGTCAAAAAATCAAATTAAATCGAGGATTGTTCGAAATGCTACGATACTATTTAGATCCTATCTATATGTTACTAGGCAATGTTATGATGGAAGTCCATGCAAAACATTATCTTAAAATTAGATTTTATGAAACTTTTTGAAATACTAGTTTCTCTCAAAAATCATAGTATATTATACATAATTTTATACTAGTTTCGGTCAAAAAATCAAATTAAATCGAGGATTGTTTAAAATGCTACGAACCTTTTCAGATCCTTTCTATATGTTACGAGGGAAGGTTATGATGGAAGTCCATGCAAAAAATATATCTCAAAATTAGATTCTATGACAATTTTTGAAATACTATTTCGGTCAAAAAATTATAGTATATTATACACAATTTTATACTAGTTTCGGTCAAAAAAATCAAATTAAAATGAGGTTTGTTCGAAATGCTACGAAACTTTCAGATTCTTTCTATATGTTACGAGGGAATGTTATGATGGAAATCCATGCAAAAAATTATCTAAAAATTATATTCTATAAAACTTTTTGAAATGATTGTTTAGGTCAAAAATCGTAGTATATTATACACAATTTTATAGTAGGTTCGCTCAAATAATCAAGTTAAATCGAGAATTGTTCGAAATGCTACTAAAATCTTCAGATCCTTTCTATATGTTGCGAGGGAAGGTTATGATGGAAGTCCATGCAAAAAAAATATATTATAATTAGATTCTATGAAACTTTTTGAAATACTAGTTTCGGTCAAAAAATCGTAGTATATTATACACAATTTTATACTAGTTTCGGTCAAAAAATCAAATTAAATCGAGGATTGTTCGAAATGCTACGAAACTATTCAGATCTTATATATATGTTATGAAGGAAAGTTATGATGGAAGTCCATGCAAAAACATTATCTTCAAATTAGATTCTATGAAACTTTATGAAATACATGTTTTGCTCAAAAATCGTAACAAAATTTCATATTAGTTTCAGACAAAAAATAAAATTAAATCGAGGATTGTTCGAAATGCTACAAAAGTTTTCAGATTCAATCTATATGTTACGAGGGAAGGCTATGATGCGAGTCCAAGAAAAAAATTATCTCAAAATTAGATTATATGAAACTTTTTGAAATGTTAGTTTAAGTAAAAAAATCGTAGTTTATTACACACAATTTTATACAGGTTTCAGTCAAAAAATCAAATTAAATCGGGGATTGTAAGAAATGCTACGAAACTATTTAGATCCTATCTATATGTTACTAGGCAATGTTATGATGGATGTCCATGCAAAAAATTATCTTAAAATTAGATTTTATGAAACTTTTTTAAATACTAGTTTCGCTCAAAAATCGTAGTATATTATACATAATTTTATACTAGTTTCGGTCAAAAAATCAAATTAAATCGAGGATTGTTCAAAATGCTACGAACCTTTTCAGATCCTTTCTATAAGTTACGAGGGAAGGATATGATGGAAGTCCATGCAAAAAATATATCTCAAAATTAGATTCTATGAAAATTTTTGAAATACTATTTCGGTCAAAAAATTATAGTATATTATGCACAATTTCATACTAGTTTCTGTCAAAAAAATCAAATTAAAATGAGGATTGTTCGAAATGCTACAAAACTCTCAGATCCTTTCTATATGTTACGAGGGAATGTTATGATGGAAATCCATGCAAAAAATTATCTAAAAATTAGATTCTATGAAACTTTTTGAAATGATAGTTTAGGTCAAAAATCGCAGTATATTATACATAATTTTATAGTAGGTTCGCTCAAATAATCAAATTAAATCGAGGATTGTTCGAAATGCTACCAAAATTTTCAGATCATTTCTATATGTTACGAGGGAAGGTTATGATGGAAGTCCGTGAAAAAAAAAAATCTTATAATTAGATTCTATGAAACTTTTTGAAATGCTAGTTTCGGTCAAAAAATCGTAGTATATTATACACAATTTTATACTAGTTTCGGTCAAAAAATCAAATTAAATTGAGGATTGTTCGAAATGCTATGAAACTATTCAGATCTTATATATATGTTATGAAGGAAAGTTATGATGGAAGTCCATGAAAAAACATTATCTTGAAATTAGATTCTATGAAACTTTATGAAATACATGTTTTGCTCAAAAATCGTAACACAATTTCATATTAGTTTCAGACAAAAAATCAAATTAAATCAAGGATTGTTCGAAATGCTACGAAACTTTTCAGCTTCGATCTATATGTTACGAGGGAAGGGTATGATGCAAGTCCAAGAAAAAAAAATGTCTCAAAATTAGATTATATGAAACTTTTTGAAATTCTAGTTTAGGTCAAAAAAATAGTAGTTTATTACAAACAATTTTATATAGGTTTCGGTCAAAAAATCAAATTAAATCGAGGATTGTTCGAAATGCTACAAAACTATTTAGATCCTATCTATATGTTACTAGGCAATGTTATGATGGATGTCCATGCAAAAAATTATCTTAAAATTAGATTTTATGAAACTTTTTGAAATACTAGTTTCGCTCAAAAATCGTAGTATATTATACATAATTTTATACTAGTTTCGGTCAAAAAATCAAATTAAATCGAGGATTGTTCAAAATGCTACGAACCTTTTCTGATCCTTTCTATAAGTTACGAGGGAAGGATATGATGGAAGTCCATGCAAAAAATATATCTCAAAATTAGATTCTATGAAAAATTTTGAAATACTATTTCGGTCAAAAAAATTGTAGTAAATTATACACAATTTTATACTAGTTTCGGTAAAAAAAATCAAATTAAAATGAGGTTTGTTCGAAATGCTACGAAACTCTCAGATCCTTTCTATATGTTACGAGGGAATGTTATGATGGAAATCCATGCAAAAAATTATCAAAAAACTAGATTTTATGAAACTTTTTGAAATGATAGTTTAGGTCAAAAATTGTAGTATATTATACACAATTTTATACTAGGTTCACTCAAATAATCAAATTAAATCGAGGATTGTTCAAAATGCTACCAAAATTTTCAGATCCTTTCTATATGTTACGAGGGAAGGTTATGATGGAAGTCCGTGCAAAAAAAATTATCTCATAATTAGATTCTATGAAACTTTTTTAAATACTAGTTTCGGTCAAAAAATCGTAGTATATTATACACAATTATATACTAGTTTCGGTCAAAAAATCAAATTAAATCGAGGATTGTTCGAAATGCTACGAAACTATTCAGATCTTATATATATGTTATGAAGGAATGTTATGATGGAAGTCCATGCAAAAACATTATCTTGAAATTAGATTCTATGAAACTTTATGAAATACATGTTTTGCTCAAAAATCGTAACACAATTTCATATTAGTTTCAGACAAAAAATCAAATTAAATCGAGGATTGTTCGAAATGCTACGAAACTTTTCAGCTTCGATCTATATGTTACGAGGGAAGGCTATGATGCGAGTCCAAGAAAAAAATTATCTCAAATTTGATTATATGAAACTTTTTGAAATGCTAGTTTATGTCAAAATATCGTAGTATATTATAAACAATTTTATACTAGTTTCGGTCAAAAAATCAAACTAAATTGAGGATTGTTCGAAATGCTACGAATCTTTTCAGATCCTTTCTAAACAATACGAAGGAAGGTTATGATTAAAGTACAAGAAAAAAAATTATCTTAAAATTAGATTCTATGAATCATTTTCAAATGCTAGTTTAGGTCAAAAAATCGTAGTTTATTGTTACACACAATTGTATACATGTTTCGGTCAAAAAATCAAATTAAATCGAGGATTGTTTGAAATGCTACGAAACAATTTAGATCCTATCTATATGTTACTAGGCAATGTTATGATGGAAGTCCATGCAAAAAATTATCTAAAAATTAGATTTTATGAAACTTTTTGAAATACTAGTTTCGCTCAAAAATCGTAGTATATTATACATAATTTTATACTAGTTTCGGTCAAAAAATCAAATTAAATCGAGGATTGTTCAAAATGCTACGAACCTTTTCAGATCCTTTCTATAAGTTACGAGGGAAGGATATGATGGAAGTCCATGCAAAAAATATATCTCAAAATTAAATTCTATGAAAAATTTTGAAATACTATTTCGGTCAAAAAAATTGTAGTAAATTATACACAATTTTATACTAGTTTCGGTCAAAAAAATCAAATTAAAATGAGGTTTGTTCGAAATGCTACGAAACTTTCAGATCCTTTTTATATGTTACGAGGGAATGTTATGATGGAAATCCATGCAAAAAATTATCAAAAAACTAGATTTTATGAAACTTTTTGAAATGATAGTTTAGGTCAAAAATTGTAGTATATTATACACAATTTTATACTAGGTTCGCTCAAATAATCAAATTAAATCGAGGATTGTTCAAAATGCTACCAAAATTTTCAGATCCTTTCTATATGTTACGAGGGAAGGATATGATGGAAGTCCGTGCAAAAAAAATTATCTCATAATTAGATTCTATGAAACTTTTTGAAATACTAGTTTCGGTCAAAAAATTGTAGTAAAATCAAATTAAATCGAGGATTGTTCGAAATGCTACGAAACTATTCAAATCCTATATATATGTTATGAAGGAAGGTTATGATGGAAGTATATGAAAAAACATTATCTTAAAATTAGATTCGATGAAACTTTATGAAATACATGTTTTGCTCAAATATCGTAACACAATTTCATATTAGTTTCAGACAAAAAATCAAATTAAATCGAGGATTGTTCGAAATGCTACGAAACGTTTTAGATCCAATCTATATGTTACGAGGGAAGGTTATGAAGTAAGTCCAAGAAAAAAATTATCTCAAAATTAGATTCTATGAAACTTTTTTAAATGCTAGTTTAGGTCAAAATATCGTAGTATATTATACACAATTTTATACTAGTTTCGATCAAAAAATCAAAATAAATTGAGGATTCTACGAAATGCTACGAAACATTTCAGATCCTTTCTATACAGTATGAAGGAAGGTTATGATGGAAGTCCAAGCAAAAAAAATATCTCAAAATTAGATTCTATGAATCTTTTTGAAATGCTAGTTTAGGTCAAAACATTGTAGTTTATTATACACAATTTTATACTAGTTTCGGTCAAAAAATCAAATTAAATCGAGGATTGTTCGAAATGCTACGATACTATTTACATCCTATCTATATGTTACTAGGCAATGTTATGATGGAAGTCCATGCAAAACATTATCTTAAAATTAGATTTTATGAAACTTTTTAAAATACTAGTTTCTCTCAAAAATCGTAGTATATTATACATAATTTTATACTAGTTTCGGTCAAAAAATCAAATTAAATCGAGGATTGTTTAAAATGCTACGAACCTTTTCAAATCCTTTATATATGTTACGAGGGAAGGTTATGATGGAAGTCCATGCAAAAAATATATCTCAAAATTAGATTCTATGACAATTTTTGAAATACTATTTCGGTCAAAAAATTATAGTATATTATACACAATTTTATACTAGTTTCGGTCAAAAAAATCAAATTAAAATGAAGTTTGTTCGAAATGCTACGAAACTCTCAGATCCTTTCTATATGTTAAAAGGGAATTTATGATGGAAATCCATGCAAAAAATTATCTAAAAATTAGATTCTATGAAACTTTTTGAAATGATAGTTTAGGTCAAAAATCGCAGTATATTATACATAATTTTATAGTAGGTTCGCTCAAATAATCAAATTAAATCGAGGATTGTTCGAAATGCTACCAAAATTTTCAGATCATTTCTATATGTTACGAGGGAAGGTTATGATGGAAGTCCGTGAAAAAAAAATATCTTATAATTAGATTCTATGAAACTTTTTGAAATACTAGTTTCGGTCAAAAAATCGTAGTATATTATACACTATTTTATACTAGTTTCTGTCAAAAAATCAAATTAAATCGAGGATTGTTCGAAATGCTACGAAACTATTCAGATCTTATATATATGTTATGAAAGAAAGTTATGATGGAAGTCCATGCAAAAACATTATCTTGAAATTAGATTCTATGAAACTTTATGAAATACATGTTTTGCTCAAAAATCGTAACACAATTTCATATTAATTTCAGACAAAAAATCAAATTAAATCAAGGATTGTTCGAAATGCTACGAAACTTTTCAGCTTCGATCTATATGTTACGAGGGAAGGTTATGATGCAAGTCCAAGAAAATAAAATATCTCAAAATTAGATTATATGAAACTTTTTGAAATTCTAGTTTAGGTCAAAAAAATAGTAGTTTATTACAAACAATTTTATACAGGTTTTGGTCAAAAAATCAAATTAAATCGAGGATTGTTCGAAATGCTACGAAACTATTTATATCCTATCTATATGTTACTAGGCAATATTATGATGGATGTCCATGCAAAAAATTATCTTAAAATTAGATTTTATGAAACTTTTTGAAATACTAATTTCGCTCAAAAATCGTAGTATATTATACATAATTTTATACTAGTTTCGGTCAAAAAATCAAATTAAATCGAGGATTGTTCAAAATGCTACGAACCTTTTCAGATCCTTTCTGTAAGTTACGAGGGAAGGATATGATGGAAGTCCATGCAAAAAATATATCTCAAAATTAGATTCTATGAAAATTTTTGAAACACTATTTCGGTCAAAAAATTATAGTATATTATAAACAATTTCATACTAGTTTCTGTCAAAAAAATCAAATTAAAATGAGGATTGTTCGAAATGCTACAAAACTCTCAGATCCTTTCTATATGTTACGAGGGAATGTTATGATGGAAATCCATGCAAAAAATTATCTAAAAATTAGATTATATGAAACTTTTTGAAATGATAGTTTAGGTCAAAAATCGCAGTATATTATACATAATTTTATAGTAGGTTCGCTCAAATAATCAAATTAAATCGAGGATTGTTCGAAATGCTACCAAAATTTTCAGATCCTTTCTATATGTTACGAGGGAAGGTTATGATGGAAGTCCGTGCAAAAAAAATACCTTATAATTAGATTCTATGAAACTTTTTGAAATACTAGTTTCGGTCAAAAAATCGTAGTATATTATACACAATTTTATATTAGTTTCGGTCAAAAAATCAAATTAAATCGAGGATTGTTCGAAATGCTATGAAACTATTCAGATCTTATATATATGTTATGAAGGAAAGTTATGATGGAAGTCCATGCAAAAACATTATCTTGAAATTAGATTCTATGAAACTTTATGAAATACATGTTTTGCTCAAAAATCGTAACACAATTTCATATTAGTTTCAGACAAAAAATCAAATTAAATCAAGGATTGTTCGAAATGCTACGAAACGTTTCAGCTTCGATCTATATGTTACGAGGGAAGGTTATGATGCAAGTCCATGAAAAAAAAATATCTCAAAATTAGATTATATGAAACTTTTTGAAATTCTAGTTTAGGTCAAAAAAATAGTAGTTTATTACAAACAATTTTATACAGGTTTCGGTCAAAAAATCAAATTAAATCGAGGATTGTTCGAAATGCTACGAAACTATTTAGATCCTATCTATATGTTACTAGGCAATGTTATGATGGATGTCCATGCAAAAAATTATCTTAAAATTAGATTTTACGAAACTTTTTGAAATACTAGTTTCGCTCAAAAATCGTAGTATATTATACATAATTTTATACTAGTTTGGGTCAAAAAATCAAATTAAATCGAGGATTGTTCAAAATGCTACGAACCTTTTCAGATCCTTTCTGTAAGTTACGAGGGAAGGATATAATGGAAGTCCATGCAAAAAATATATCTCAAAATTAGATTCTATGAAAATTTTTGAAATACTATTTCGGTCAAAAAATTATAGTATATTATAAACAATTTCATACTAGTTTCTGTCAAAAAAATCAAATTAAAATGAGGATTGTTCGAAATGCTACAAAACTCTCAGATCCTTTCTATATGTTACGAGGGAATGTTATGATGGAAATCCATGCAAAAAATTATCTAAAAATTAGATTATATGAAACTTTTTGAAATGATAGTTTAGGTCAAAAATCGCAGTATATTATACATAATTTTATAGTAGGTTCGCTCAAATAATCAAATTAAATCGAGGATTGTTCGAAATGCTACCAAAATTTTCAGATCCTTTCTATATGTTACGAGGGAAGGTTATGATGGAAGTCCGTGCCAAAAAAATATCTTATAATTAGATTCTATGAAACTTTTTGAAATACTAGTTTCGGTCAAAAAATCGTAGTATATTATACACAATTTTATACTAGTTTCGGTCAAAAAATCAAATTAAATCGAGGATTGTTCGAAATGCAACGAAACTATTCAGATCTTATATATATGTTATGAAGGAAAGTTATGATGGAAGTCCATGCAAAAACATTATCTTGAAATTAGATTCTATGAAACTTTATGAAATACATGTTTTGGTCAAAAATCGTAACACAATTTCATATTAATTTCAGACAAAAAATCAAATTAAATCAAGGATTGTTCGAAATGCTACGAAACTTTTCAGATTCGATCTATATGTTACGAGGGAAGGCTATGATGCGAGTCCAAGAAAAAAATTATCTCAAAATTAGATTATATGAAACTTTTTGAAATGCTAGTTTAGGTCAAAAAATAGTAGTTTATTACAAACAATTTTATACAGGTTTCGGTCAAAAAATCAAATTACATCGAGGATTATTCGAAATGCTACGAAACTATTTAGATCCTATCTATATGTTACTAGGCAATGTTATGATGGAAGTCCATGCAAAAAAATTATCTTTAAATTATATTTTATGAAACTTTTTGAAATACTAGTTTCGCTCAAAAATCGTAGTATATTATACATAATTTTATACTAGTTTCGGTCAAAAAATCAAATTAAATCGAGGATTGTTCAAAATGCTACGAACCTTTTCAGATCTTTTCTGTAAGTTACGAGGGAAGGATATGATGGAAGTCCATGCAAAAAATATATCTCAAAATTAGATTCTATGAAAATTTTTGAAATATTATTTCGGTCAAAAAATTATAGTAATATTATACACAATTTCATACTAATTTCTGTCAAAAAAATCAAATTAAAATGAGGATTGTTCGAAATGCTACAAAACTCTCAGATCCTTTCTATATGTTACGAGGGAATGTTATGATGGAAATCCATGCAAAAAATTATCTAAAAATTAGATTCTATGAAACTTTTTGAAATGATAGTTTAGGTCAAAAATCGCAGTATATTATACATAATTTTATAGTAGGTTCGCTCAAATAATCAAATTAAATCGAGGATTGTTCGAAATGCTACCAAAATTTTCAGATCCTTTCTATATGTTACGAGGGAAGGTTATGATGGAAGTCCGTGCAAAAAAAATATCTTATAATTTGATTCTATGAAACTTTTTGAAATACTAGTTTCAGTCAAAAAATCGTAGTATATTATACACAATTTTATACTAGTTTCGGTCAAAAAATCAAATTAAATCGAGGATTGTTAGAAATGCTATGAAACTATTCAGATCTTATATATATGTTATGAAGGAAAGTTATGATGGAAGTCCATGCAAAAACATTATCTTGAAATTAGATTCTATGAAACTTTATGAAATACATGTTTTGCTCAAAAATCGTAACACAATTTCATATTAGTTTCAGACAAAAAATCAAATTAAATCAAGGATTGTTCGAAATGCTACGAAACTTTTCAGCTTCGATCTATATGTTACGAGGGAAGGTTATGATGCAAGTCCAAGAAAATAAAATATCTCAAAATTAGATTATATGAAACTTTTTGAAATTCTAGTTTAGGTCAAAAAAATAGTAGTTTATTACAAACAATTTTATACAGGTTTCGGTCAAAAAATCAAATTAAATCGAGGATTGTTCGAAATGCTACGAAACTATTTAGATCCTATCTATATGTTACTAGGCAATGTTATGATGGATGTCCATTCAAAAAATTATCTTAAAATTAGATTTTATGAAACTTTTTGAAATACTAGTTTCGCTCAAAAATCGTAGTATATTATACATAATTTTATACTAGTTTCGGTCAAAAAATCAAATTAAATCGAGGATTGTTCAAAATGCTACAAACCTTTTCAGATCCTTTCTGTAAGTTACGAGGGAAGGATATGATGGAAGTCCATGCAAAAAATATATCTCAAAATTAGATTCTATGAATATTTTTGAAATACTATTTCGGTCAAAAAATTATAGTATATTATACACAATTTCATACTAGTTTCTGTCAAAAAAATCAAATTAAAATGAGGATTGTTCGAAATGCTACAAAACTCTCAGATCCTTTCTATATGTTACGAGGGAATGTTATGATGGAAATCCATGCAAAAAATTATCTAAAAATTAGATTCTATGAAACTTTTTGAAATGATAGTTTAGGTCAAAAATCGCAGTATATTATACATAATTTTATAGTAGGTTCGCTCAAATAATCAAATTAAATCGAGGATTGTTCGAAATGCTACAAAAATTTTCAGATCCTTTCTATACTTTACGAGGGAAGGTTATGATGGAAGTCCGTGCAAAAAAAATATCTTATAATTAGATTCTATGTAACTTTTTGAAATACTAGTTTCGGTCAAAAAATCGTAGTATATTATACACAATTTTAAACTAGTTTCGGTCAAAAAATCAAATTAAATCGAGGATTGTTCGAAATGCTACGAAACTATTCAGATCTTATATATATGTTATGAAGGAAAGTTATGATGGAAGTCCATGCAAAAACATTATCTTGAAATTAGATTCTATGAAACTTTATGAAATACATGTTTTGCTCAAAAATTGTAACACAATTTCATATTAGTTTCAGACAAAAAATCAAATTAAATCGAGGATTGTTCGAAATGCTACGAAACTTTTCAGATTCGATCTATATGTTACGAGGGAAGGATATGATGCAAGTCCAAGAAAAAAAATATCTCAAAATTAGATTATATGAAACTTTTTGAAATGCTAGTTTAGGTCAAAATATCGTAGTATATTATACATAATTTTATACTAGTTTCGGTCAAAAAATCAAACTAAATTGAGGATTGTTCGAAATGCTACGAATCTTTTCAGATCATTTCTAAACAATACGAAGGAAGGTTATGATTAAAGTACAAGAAAAAAAATTATCTTAAAATTAGATTCTATGAATCATTTTGAAATGCTAGTTTAGGTCAAAAAATCGTAGTTTATTGTTACACACAATTTTTTACAGGTTTCGTTCAAAAAATCAAATTAAATCGAGGATTGTTTGAAATGCTACGAAACTATTTAGATCCTATCTATATGTTACTAGGCAATGTTATGATGGAAGTCCATGCAAAAAATTATCTAAAAATTAGATTTTATGAAACTTTTTGAAATACTAGTTTCGCTCAAAAATCGTAGTATATTATACATGATTTTATACTAGTTTCGGTCAAAAAATCAAATTAAATCGAGGATTGTTCAAAATGCTACGAACCTTTTCAGATCCTTTCTGTAAGTTACGAGGGAAGGATATGATGGAAGTCCATGCAAAAAATATATCTCAAAATTAGATTCTATGAAAAATTTTGAAATAGTATTTCGGTCAAAAAGATTGTAGTAAATTATACACAATTTCATACTAGTTTCGGTCAAAAAAATCAAATGAAAATGAGGAATGTTCGAAATGCTACGAAACTTTCAGATCCTTTCTATATGTTACGAGGGAATGTTATGATGGAAATCCATGCAAAAAATTATCTAAAAATTAGATTCTATGAAACTTTTTGAAATGATAGTTTAGGTCAAAAAATCGTAGTATACTATACACAATTTTATAGTAGGTTCGCTCAAATAATCAAACTAAATCGAGGATTGTTCGAAATGCTACGAATATTTTCAGACCCTTTCTATATGTTACGAGGGAAGGTTACGATGGAAGTCTGTGCCAAAAAAAATCTTATAATTAGATTCTATGAAACTTTTTGAAATACTAGTTTCGATCAAAAAAGCGTAGTATATTATACACAATTTTATAGTAGTTTCGGTCAAAAAAATCAAATTAAATCGTGGATTGTTCGAAATGCTACGAAACTATTCAGATCTTATATATATGTTATGAAGGATGGTTATGATGGAAGTCCATGCAAAAACATTATCTTGAAATTAGATTCTATGAAACTTTATGAAATACATGTTTTGCTCAAATATCGTAACACAATTTCATATTAGTTTCGGACAAAAAATCAAATTAAATCGAGGATTGTTCGAAATGCTACAAAAGTTTTCAGATTCAATCTATATGTTACGAGGGAAGGCTATGATGCGAGTCCAAGAAAAAAATTATCTCAAAATTAGATTCTATGAAACTTTTTGAAATGCTAGTTTAGGTCAAAAAATAGTAGTTTATTACAAACAATTTTATACAGGTTTCGGTCAAAAAATCAAATTAAATCGAGGATTGTTCGAAATGCTACGAAACTATTTAGATCCTATCTATATGTTACTAGGCAATGTTATGATGGAAGTCCATGTAAAAACATTATCTGAAAATTAGATTTTATGAAACTTTTTAAAATACTAGTTTCACTCAAAAATCGTAGTATATTATACATAATTTTATACTAGTTTCGGTCAAAAAATCAAATTAAATCGAGGATTGTTCAAAATGCTACGAACCTTTTCAGATCCTTTCTATAAGTTACGAGGGAAGGATATGATGGAAGTCCATGCAAAAAATATATCTCAAAATTAGATTCTATGAAAAATTTTGAAAAACTATTTCGGTCCAAAAATTGTAGTAAATTATACACAATTTTATACTAGTTTCGGTCTTAAAAATCAAATTAAAATGAGGTTTGTTCGAAATGCTACGAGACTTTCAGATCCTTTCTATATGTTACGAGGGAATGTTATGATGGAAATCCATGCAAAAAATTATCAAAAAATTAGATTTAATGAAACTTTTTGAAATGATAGTTTAGGTCAAAAATCGTAGTATATTATACCCAATTTTATACTAGGTTCGCTCAAATAATCAAAATAAATCGAGGATCGTTCGAAATGCTACGAAAAATTTCAGATCCTTTCTATATGTTACGAGGGAAGGTTATGATGGAAGTCATTGCAAAAAAATTATCTCATAATTAGATTCTATGAAACTTTTTGAAATACTAGTTTCGGTCAAAAAAATCGTAGTATATTATACACAATTTTATAATAGTTTCGGTCAAAAAATCAAATTAAATCGAGAATAGTTCGAAATGCTACGAAACTATTCAGATCTTATATATATGTTATGAAGGAAAGTTAAGATGCAAGTCCATGCAAAAACATTATCTTGAAATTAGATTCTATGAAGCTTTATGAAATACATGTTTTGCTCAAAAATCGTAACACAATTTCATATTAGTTTCAGACAAAAAATCAAATTAAATCGAGGATTGTTCGAAATGCTACAAAACTTTTCAGATTCAATCTATATGTTACGAGGGAAGGTTATGATGCAAGTCCAAGAAAAGAATTATCTCAAAATAAGATTATATGTAACTTTTTGAAATGCTAGTTTAGGTCAAAATATCGTAGTATATTATACACAATTTTATACTCGTTTCGGTCAAAAAATCAAATTAAATCGAGGATTGTTCGAAATGCTACGAAACTATTTAGATCCTATCTATATGTTACTAGGCAATGTTATGATGGAAGTCGATGCAAAACATTATCTTAAAATTAGATTTTATGAAACATTTTGAAATACTAGTTTCTCTCAAAAATCGTAGTATATTATACATAATTTTATACTAGTTTCGGTCAAAAAATCAAATTAAATCGAGGATTGTTTAAAATGTTACGAACCTTTTCAGATCCTTTCTATATGTTACGAGGGAAGGTTATGATGGAAATCCATGTAAAAAATATATCTCAAAATTAGATTCTATGAAAAATTTAAAAATACTATTTCGGTCAAAAAATTATATTATATTATACACAATTTTATACTAGTTTCAGTCAAAAAAATTCAAATTAAAATGAGGATTGTTCGAAATGCTACGAAACTTTCAGATCCTTTCTATATGTTACGAGTGAATGTTATGATTGAAATCCATGCAAAAAATTATCTAAAAATTAGATTCTATGAATCTTTTTGAAATGATAGTTTAGGTCAAAAATCGTAGTATACTATACACAATTTTATACTAGGTTCGCTCAAATAATCAAACTAAATCGAGGATTGTTCGAAATGCTACGAAAATTTTCAGATCCTTTCTAAATGTTACGAGGGAAGGTTATGATGGAAGTCCGTGCAAAGAAAATATCTTATAATTAGATTCTATGAAACTTTTTGAAATACTAGTTTTGGTCAAAAAATCGTAGTATATTATACACAATTTTATTCTAGTTTCGGTCAAAAAATCAAATTAAATCGAGGATTGTTCGAAATGCTACGAAACTATTCAGATCTTATATATATGTTATGAAGGAAGGTTATGATGGAAGTTCATGAAAAAACATTATCTTAAAATTAGATTCTATGAAACTTTATGAAATACATGTTTTGCTCAAATATCGTAACACAATTTCATATTAGTTTCGGACAAAAAATCAAATTAAATCGAGGATTGTTCGAAATGCTACAAATCTTATTATATCCTTTCTATATGTTACGAGGGAAGGTTATGATGCAAGTCCAAGAAAAAAATTATCTCAAAATTAGATTCTATGAAACTTTTTGAAATGCTAGTTTAGGTCAAAATATCGTAGTATATTATACACAATTTTATACTAGTTTCGGTCAAAAAATCAAACTAAATTGAGGATTGTTCGAAATGCTACGAAACTTTTCAGATCCTTTCTATACAGTATGAAGGAAGGTTATGATGGAAGTCAAGGTAAAAAAAATCATCTCAAAATTAGATTCTATGAATCTTTTTGAAATGCTAGTTTTGGTCAAAAAATCGCAGTTTATTATACACAATTTTATACTAGTTTCGGTCAAAAAATCAAATTAAATCGAGGATTGATTGAAATATTACGAAACTATTTAGATCCTATATATATGTTACTAGGCAATGTTATGATGGAAGTCCATGCAAAACATTATCTTAAAATTAGATTTTATGAAACTTTTTTAAATACTAGTTTCTCTAAAAAATCGTAGTATATTATACATAATTTTATACTAGTTTCGGTCAAAAAATCAAATTAAATCGAGGATTTGTCAAAATGCTACAAACCTTTTCCGATCTTTGCTATATGTTACCAGGGAAGGTTATGATGGAAGTCCATGCAAAAAAAAATAAATCTCAAAATTAGATTCTATGAAAAAATTTGAAATACTATTTCGGTCAAAAAATTGTAGTATATTATACAAAATTTTATTCTAGTTTCGGTCAAAAAAATCAAATTAAAATGAGGATTGTTCGAAATGCTACGAAACATTCAGATCCTTTCTATATGTTACGAGGGAATGTTATGATGGAAATCCAAGCAAAAAATTATCTAAAAATTAGATTCTATGAAACTTTTTGAAATGATAGTTTAGGTCAAGAATCGTAGTATATTATACACAATTTTATACTAGGTTCGCTCAAATAATCAAATTAAATCGAGGATTGTTCGAAATGCTACGAAAATTTTCATATCCTTTCTATATGTTACGAGGGAAGGTTATGATGGAAGTCCATGCAAAAAAATAATCTTATAATTAGATTCTATGAAACTTTTTGAAATACTAGTTTCGGTCAAAAAATCGTAGTATATTATACACAATTTTATACTAGTTTCGGTCAAAAAATCAAATTAAATCGAGGATTGTTCGAAATGCTATGAAACTATTCATATCTTATATATATATATATATATATATATATATATATATATATATATATATATATATATATATATATATATATATATATATATATATGTTATGAAGGAAGGTTATGATGGAAGTCCATGTAAAAACATTATCTGAAAATTAGATTTTATGAAACTTTTTAAAATACTAGTTTCACTCAAAAATCGTAGTATATTATACATAATTTTATACTAGTTTCGGTCAATAAATCAAATTAAATCGAGGATTGTTCAAAATGCTACGAACCTTTTCAGATCCTTTCTATAAGTTACGAGGGAAGGATATGATGGAAGTCCATGCAAAAAATATATCTCAAAATTAGATTCTGTGAAAAATTTTGAAAAACTATTTCGGTCAAAAAATTGTAGTAAATTATACACAATTTTATACTAGTTTCGGTCAAAAAAATGAAATTAAAATGAGGTTTGTTCGAAATGCTACGAGACTTTCAGATCCTTTCTATATGTTAAGAGGGAATGTTATGATGGAAATCCATGCAAAAAATTATCAAAAAATTAGATTTAATGAAACTTTTTGAAATGATAGTTTAGGTCAAAAATCGTAGTATATTATACCCAATTTTATACTAGGTTCGCTCAAATAATCAAATTAAATCGAGGATCGTTCGAAATGCTACGAAAATTTTCAGATCCTTTCTATATGTTACGAGGGAAGTTTATGATGGAAGTCAGTGCAAAAAAATTATCTCATAATTAGATTCTATGAAACTTTTTGAAATACTAGTTTCGGTCAAAAAAATCGTAGTATATTATACATAATTTTATACTAGTTTTGGTCAAAAAAATAAAATTAAATCGAGAATTGTTCGAAATGATACGAAACTATTCAGATCTTATATATATGTTATGAAGGAAAGTTAAGATGGAAGTCCATGCAAAAACATTATCTTGAAATTAGATTCTATGAAACTTTATGAAATACATGTTTTGCTCAAAAAACGTAACACAATTTCATATTAGTTTCAGACAAAAAATCAAATTAAATCGAGGATTTTTCGAAATGCTACAAAACTTTTCAGATTCAATCTATATGTTACGAGGGAAGGTTATGATATAAGTCCAAGAAAAAAATTATCTCAAAATTAGATTATATGAAACCTTTTGAAATGCTAGTTTAGGTCAAAATATCGTAGTATATTATACACAATTTTATACTAGTTTTGGTCAAAAAATCAAATTAAATCGAGGATTGTTCGAAATGCTACGAAACTATTTAGATCCTATCTATATGTTACTAGGCAATGTTATGATGGAAGTCCATGCAAAACATTATCTTAAAATTAGATTTTATGAAACTTTTTGAAATGCTAGTTTAGGTCAAAAAATCGCAGTTTATTATACACAATTTTATACTAGTTTCGGTCAAAAAATTAAATTAAATCGAGGATTGATTGAAATATTACGAAACTATTTAGATCCTATCTATATGTTACTAGGCAATGTTATGAAGGAAGTCCATGCAAAACATTACCTTAAAATTAGATTTTATGAAACTTTTTTAAATACTAGTTTCTCTCAAAAATCGTAGTATATTATACATAATTTTATACTTGTTTCGGTCAAAAAATCAATTTAAATCGAGGATTTGTCAAAATGCTACGAGCCTTTTCCGATCCTTGCTATATGGTACCAGGGAAGGTTATGATGGAAGTCCATGCAAAAAAAATAAATCTCAAAATTAGATTCTTTGAAAAATTTTGAAATACTATTTCGGTCAAAAAGTTGTAGTATATTATACAAAATTTTATTCTAGTTTTGGTCAAAAAAATCAAATTAAAATGAGGATTGTTCGAAATGCTACGAAACTTTCAGATCCTTTCTATATGTTACGAGAGAATGTTATGATGGAAATCCAAGCAAAAAATTATCTAAAAATTAGATTCTATGAAACTTTTTGAAATGATAGTTTAGGTCAAAAATCGTAGTATATTATACACAATTTTATACTAGGTTCGCTCAAATAATCAAATTAAATCGAGGATTGTTCGAAATGCTACGAAAATTTTCATATCCTTTCTATATGTTACGAGGAAAGTTTATGATGGAAGTCAGTGCAAAAAAATTATCTCATAATTAGATTCTATGAAACTTTTTGAAATACTAGTTTCGGTCAAAAAAATCGTAGTATATTATACATAATTTTATACTAGTTTCGGTCAAAAAAATCAAATTAAATCGAGAATTGTTCGAAATGCTACGAAACTATTCAGATCTTATATATATGTTATGAAGGAAAGTTAAGATGGAAGTCCATGCAAAAACATTATCTTGAAATTAGATTCTATGAAACTTTATGAAATACATGTTTTGCTCAAAAAACGTAACACAATTTCATATTAGTTTCAGACAAAAAATCAAATTAAATCGAGGATTGTTCGAAATGCTACAAAACTTTTCAGATTCAATCTATATGTTACGAGGGAAGGTTATGATATAAGTCCAAGAAAAAAATTATCTCAAAATTAGATTATATGAAACCTTTTGAAATGCTAGTTTAGGTCAAAATATCGTAGTATATTATACACAATTTTATACTAGTTTTGGTCAAAAAATCAAATTAAATCGAGGATTGTTCGAAATGCTACGAACCTATTTAGATCCTATCTATATGTTACTAGGAAATGTTATGATGGAAGTCCATGCAAATTATTATCTTAAAATTAGATTTTATGAAACTTTTTTAAATACTAGTTTCTCTCAAAAATCGTAGTATATTATACATAATTTTATACTAGTTTCGGTCAAAAAATCAAATTAAATCGAGGATTTGTCAAAATGCTACGAAGCTTTTCAGATCCTTGCTATATGTTACCATGGAAGGTTATGATGGAAGTCCATGCAAAAAAAATAAATATCAAAATTAGATTCTATGAAAAATTTTGAAATACTATTTCGGTCAAAAAATTGTAGTATATTATACACAATTTTATACTAGTTTCGGTCAAAAAAATCAAATTAAAATGAGGATTGTTCGAAATGCTAAGAAACTTTCAGATCCTTTCTATATGTTACGAGTGAATGTTATGATGGAAATCCATGCAAAAAATTATCTAAAAATTAGATTCTATGAAACTTTTTGAAATGATAGTTTAGGTCAAAAATCGTAGTATACTATACACAATTTTATACTAGGTTCGCTCAAATAATCAAACTAAATCGAGGATTGTTCGAAATGCTACGAAAATTTTCAGATCCTTTCTAAATGTTACGAGGGAAGGTTATGATGGAAGTCCGTGCAAAAAAAATATCTTATAATTAGATTCTATGAAACTTTTTGAAATACTAGTTTCGGTCAAAAAATCGTAGTATATTATACACAATTTTATACTAGTTTCGGTCAAAAAATCAAATTAAATCGAGGATTGTTCGAAATGCTACGAAACTATTCAGATCTTATATATATGTTATGAAGGAAGGTTATGATGGAAGTTCATGAAAAAACATTATCTTAAAATTAGATTCTATGAAACTTTATGAAATACATGTTTTGCTCAAATATCGTAACACAATTTCATATTAGTTTCGGACAAAAAATCAAATTAAATCGAGGATTGTTCGAAATGCTACGAATCTTTTTATATCCTTTCTATATGTGACGAGGGAAGGTTATGATGCAAGTCCAAGAAAAAAATTATCTCAAAATTAGATTCTATGAAACTTTTTGAAATGCTAGTTTAGGTCAAAATATCGTAGTATATTATACACAATTTTATACTAGTTTCGGTCAAAAAATCAAACTAAATTGAGGATTGTTCGAAATGCTACGAAACTTTTCAGATCCTTTCTATACAGTATGAAAGAAGGTTATGATGGAAGTCAAGGTAAAAAAATTATCTCAAAATTAGATTCTATGAATCTTTTTGAAATGCTAGTTTAGGTCAAAAAATCGCAGTTTATTATACACAATTTTATACTAGTTTCGGTCAAAAAATCAAATTAAATCGAGGATTGATTGAAATATTACGAAACTATTTAGATCCTATCTATATGTTACTAGGCAATGTTATGAAGGAAGTCCATGCAAAACATTACCTTAAAATTAGATTTTATGAAACTTTTTTAAATACTAGTTTCTCTCAAAAATCGTAGTATATTATACATAATTTTATACTAGTTTCGGTCAAAAAATCAAAATAAATCGAGGATTTGTCAAAATGCTACGAACCTTTTCCGATCCTTGCTATATGTTACCAGGGAAGGTTATGATGGAAGTCCATGCAAAAAAAATAAATCTCAAAATTAGATTCTATGAAAAATTTTGAAATACTATTTCGGTCAAAAAATTGTAGTATATTATACAAAATTTTATTCTAGTTTCGGTCAAAAAAATCAAATTAAAATGAGGATTGATCGAAATGCTACGAAACTTTCAGATCCTTTCTATATGTTACGAGGGAATGTTATGATGGAAATCCAAGCAAAAAATTATCTAAAAATTAGATTCTATGAAACTTTTTGAAATGATAGTTTAGGTCAAAAATCGTAGTATATTATACACAATTTTATACTAGGTTCGCTCAAATAATCAAATTAAATCGAGGATTGTTCGAAATGCTACGAAAATTTTCATATCCTTTCTATATGTTACGAGGGAAGTTTATGATGGAAGTCAGTGCAAAAAAATTATCTCATAATTAGATTCTATGAAACTTTTTGAAATAATAGTTTCGGTCAAAAAAATCGTAGTATATTATACATAATTTTATACTAGTTTCGGTCAAAAAAATAAAATTAAATCGAGAATTGTTCGAAATGCTACGAAACTATTCAGATCTTATATATATGTTATGAAGGAAAGTTAAGATGGAAGTCCATGCAAAAACATTATCTTGAAATTAGATTCTATGAAACTTTATGAAATACATGTTTTGCTCAAAAAACGTAACACAATTTCATATTAGTTTCAGACAAAAAATCAAATTAAATCGAGGATTGTTCGAAATGCTACAAAACTTTTCAGATTCAATCTATATGTTACGAGGGAAGGTTATGATATAAGTCCAAGAAAAAAATTATCTCAAAATTAGATTATATGAAACCTTTTGAAATGCTAGTTTAGGTCAAAATATTGTAGTATATTATACACAATTTTATACTAGTTTTGGTCAAAAAATCAAATTAAATCGAGGATTGTTCGAAATGCTACGAACCTATTTAGATCCTATCTATATGTTACTAGGAAATGTTATGATGGAAGTCCATGCAAAACATTATCTTAAAATTAGATTTTATGAAACTTTTTTAAATACTAGTTTCTCTCAAAAATCGTAGTATATTATACATAATTTTATACTAGTTTCGGTAAAAAAATCAAATTAAATCGAGGATTTGTCAAAATGCTACGAAGCTTTTCAGATCCTTGCTATATGTTACCATGGAAGGTTATGATGGAAGTCCATGCAAAAAAAATAAATATCAAAATTAGATTCTATAAAAAATTTTGAAATACTATTTCGGTCAAAAAATTGTAGTATATTATACACAATTTTATACTAGTTTCAGTCAAAAAAATCAAATTAAAATGAGGATTGTTCGAAATGCTAAGAAACATTCAGATCCTTTCTATATGTTACGAGTGAATGTTATGATGGAAATCCATGCAAAAAATTATCTAAAAATTAGATTCTATGAAACTTTTTGAAATGATAGTTTAGGTCAAAAATCGTAGTATACTATACACAATTTTATACTAGGTTCGCTCAAATAATCAAACTAAATCGAGGATTGTTCGAAATGCTACGAAAATTTTCAGATCCTTTCTAAATGTTACGAGGGAAGGTTATGATGGAAGTCCGTGCAAAAAAAATATCTTATAATTAGATTCTATGAAACTTTTTGAAATACTAGTTTCGGTCAAAAAATCGTAGTATATTATACACAATTTTATACTAGTTTCGGTCAAAAAATCGTAGTATATTATACACAATTTTATACTAGTTTCGGTCAAAAAATCAAATTAAATCGAGGATTGTTCGAAATGCTACGAAACTATTCAGATCTTATATATATGTTATGAAGGAAGGTTATGATGGAAGTTCATGAAAAAACATTATCTTAAAATTAGATTCTATGAAACTTTATGAAATATATGTTTTGCTCAAATATCGTAACACAATTTCATATTAGTTTCGGACAAAAAATCAAATTAAATCGAGGATTGTTCGAAATGCAACGAATCTTTTTATATCCTTTCTATATGTGACGAGGGAAGGTTATGATGCAAGTCCAAGAAAAAAATTATCTCAAAATTAGATTCTATGAAACTTTTTGAAATGCTAGTTTAGGTCAAAATATCGTAGTATATTATACACAATTTTATACTAGTTTCGGTCAAAAAATCAAACTAAATTGAGGATTGTTCGAAATGCTACGAAACTTTTCAGATCCTTTCTATACAGTATGAAGGAAGGTTATGATGGAAGTCAAGGTAAAAAAATTATCTCAAAATTAGATTCTATGAATCTTTTTGAAATGCTAGTTTAGGTCAAAAAATCGCAGTTTATTATACACAATTTTATACTAGTTTCGGTCAAAAAATCAAATTAAATCGAGGATTGATTGAAATATTACGAAACTATTTAGATCCTATCTATATGTTACTAGGCAATGTTATGAAGGAAGTCCATGCAAAACATTACCTTAAAATTAGATTTTATGAAACTTTTTTAAATACTAGTTTCTCTCAAAAATCGTAGTATATTATACATAATTTTATACTAGTTTCGGTCAAAAAATCAAATTAAATCGAGGATTTGTCAAAATGCTACGAACCTTTTACGATCCTTGCTATATGTTACCAGGGAAGGTTATGATGGAAGTCCATGCAAAAAAAATAAATCTCAAAATTAGATTCTATGAAAAATTTTGAAATACTATTTCGGTCAAAAAATTGTAGTATATTATAAAAAATTTTATTCTAGTTTCGGTCAAAAAAATCAAATTAAAATGAGGATTGATCGAAATGCTACGAAACTTTCAGATCCTTTCTATATGTTACGAGGGAATGTTATGATGGAAATCCAAGCAAAAAATTATCTAAAAATTAGATTCTATGAAACTTTTTGAAATGATAGTTTAGGTCAAAAATCGTAGTATATTATACACAATTTTATACTAGGTTCGCTCAAATAATCAAATTAAATCGAGGATTGTTCGAAATGCTACGAAAATTTTCATATCCTTTCTATATGTTACGAGGGAAGTTTATGATGGAAGTCAGTGCAAATAAATTATCTCATAATTAGATTCTATGAAACTTTTTGAAATACTAGTTTCGGTCAAAAAAATCGTAGTATATTATACATAATTTTATACTAGTTTCGGTTAAAAAAATCAAATTAAATCGAGAATTGTTCGAAATGCTACGAAACTATTCAGATCTTATATATATGTTATGAAGGAAAGTTAAGATGGAAGTCCATGCAAAAACATTATCTTGAAATTAGATTCTATGAAACTTTATGAAATACATGTTTTGCTCAAAAAACGTAACACAATTTCATATTAGTTTCAGACAAAAAATCAAATTAAATCGAGGATTGTTCGAAATGCTACAAAACTTTTCAGATTCAATCTATATCTTACGAGGGAAGGTTATGATATAAGTCCAAGAAAAAAATTATCTCAAAATTAGATTATATGAAACCTTTTGAAATGCTAGTTTAGGTCAAAATATCGTAGTATATTATACACAATTTTATACTAGTTTTGGTCAAAAAATCAAATTAAATCGAGGATTGTTCGAAATGCTACGAACCTATTTAGATCCTATCTATATGTTACTAGGAAATGTTTTGATGGAAGTCCATGCAAAACATTATCTTAAAATTAGATTTTATGAAACTTTTTTAAATACTAGTTTCTCTCAAAAATCGTAGTATATTATACATAATTTTATACTAGTTTTGGTCAAAAAATCAAATTAAATCGAGGATTTGTCAAAATGCTACGAAGCTTTTCAGATCCTTGCTATATGTTACCATGGAAGGTTATGATGGAAGTCCATGCAAAAAAAATAAATATCAAAATTAGATTCTATGAAAAATTTTGAAATACTATTTCGGTCAAAAAAATTGTAGTATATTATACACAATTTTATACTAGTTTCGGTCAAAAAAATCAAATTAAAATGAGGATTGTTCGAAATGCTAAGAAACTTTCAGATCCTTTCTATATGTTACGAGTGAATGTTATGATGGAAATCCATGCAAAAAATTATCTAAAAATTAGATTCTATGAAACTTTTTGAAATGATAGTTTAGGTCAAAAATCGTAGTATACTATACACAATTTTATACTAGGTTCGCTCAAATAATCAAACTAAATCGAGGATTGTTCGAAATGCTACGAAAATTTTCAGATCCTTTCTAAATGTTACGAGGGAAGGTTATGATGGAAGTCCGTGCAAAAAAAATATCTTATAATTAGATTCTATGAAACTTTTTGAAATACTAGTTTCGGTCAAAAAATCGTAGTATATTATACACAATTTTATACTAGTTTCGGTCAAAAAATCAAATTAAATCGAGGATTGTTCGAAATGCTACGAAACTATTCAGATCTTATATATATGTTATGAAGGAAGGTTATGATGGAAGTTCATGAAAAAACATTATCTTAAAATTAGATTCTATGAAACTTTATGAAATACATGTTTTGCTCAAATATCGTAACACAATTTCATATTAGTTTCGGACAAAAAATCAAATTAAATCGAGGATTGTTCGAAATGCTACGAATCTTTTTATATCCTTTCTATATGTGACGAGGGAAGGTTATGATGCAAGTCCAAGAAAAAAATTATCTCAAAATTAGATTCTATGAAACTTTTTGAAATGCTAGTTTAGGTCAAAATATCGTAGTATATTATACACAATTTTATACTAGTTTCGGTCAAAAAATCAAACTAAATTGAGGATTGTTCGAAATGCTACGAAACTTTTCAGATCCTTTCTATACAGTATGAAGGAAGGTTATGATGGAAGTCAAGGTAAAAAAATTATCTCAAAATTAGATTCTATGAATCTTTTTGAAATGCTAGTTTAGGTCAAAAAATCGCAGTTTATTATACACAATTTTATACTAGTTTCGGTCAAAAAATCAAATTAAATCGAGGATTGATTGAAATATTACGAAACTATTTAGATCCTATCTATATGTTACTAGGCAATGTTATGAAGGAAGTCCATGCAAAACATTACCTTAAAATTAGATTTTATGAAACTTTTTTAAATACTAGTTTCTCTCAAAAATCGTAGTATATTATACATAATTTTATACTAGTTTCGGTCAAAAAATCAAATTAAATCGAGGATTTGTCAAAATGCTACGAACCTTTTACGATCCTTGCTATATGTTACCAGGGAAGGTTATGATGGAAGTCCATGCAAAAAAAATAAATCTCAAAATTAGATTCTATGAAAAATTTTGAAATACTATTTCGGTCAAAAAATTGTAGTATATTATACAAAATTTTATTCTATTTCGGTCAAAAAAATCAAATTAAAATGAGGATTGATCGAAATGCTACGAAACTTTCAGATCCTTTCTATATGTTACGAGGGAATGTTATGATGGAAATCCAAGCAAAAAATTATCTAAAAATTAGATTCTATGAAACTTTTTGAAATGATAGTTTAGGTCAAAAATCGTAGTATATTATACACAATTTTATACTAGGTTCGCTCAAATAATCAAATTAAATCGAGGATTGTTCGAAATGCTACGAAAATTTTCATATCCTTTCTATATGTTACGAGGGAAGTTTATGATGGAAGTCAGTGCAAAAAAATTATCTCATAATTAGATTCTATGAAACTTTTTGAAATACTAGTTTCGGTCAAAAAAATCGTAGTATATTATACATAATTTTATACTAGTTTCGGTCAAAAAAATCAAATTAAATCGAGAATTGTTCGAAATGCTACGAAACTATTCAGATCTTATATATATGTTATGAAGGAAAGTTAAGATGGAAGTCCATGCAAAAACATTATCTTGAAATTAGATTCTATGAAACTTTATGAAATACATGTTTTGCTCAAAAAACGTAACACAATTTCATATTAGTTTCAGACAAAAAATCAAATTAAATCGAGGATTGTTCGAAATGCTACAAAACTTTTCAGATTCAATCTATATCTTACGAGGGAAGGTTATGATATAAGTCCAAGAAACAAATTATCTCAAAATTAGATTATATGAAACCTTTTGAAATGCTAGTTTAGGTCAAAATATCGTAGTATATTATACACAATTTTATACTAGTTTTGGTCAAAAAATCAAATTAAATCGAGGATTGTTCGAAATGCTACGAACCTATTTAGATCCTATCTATATGTTACTAGGAAATGTTTTGATGGAAGTCCATGCAAAACATTATCTTAAAATTAGATTTTATGAAACTTTTTTAAATACTAGTTTCTCTCAAAAATCGTAGTATATTATACATAATTTTATACTAGTTTTGGTCAAAAAATCAAATTAAATCGAGGATTTGTCAAAATGCTACGAAGCTTTTCAGATCCTTGCTATATGTTACCATGGAAGGTTATGATGGAAGTCCATGCAAAAAAAATAAATATCAAAATTAGATTCTATGAAAAATTTTGAAATACTATTTCGGTCAAAAAAATTGTAGTATATTATACACAATTTTATACTAGTTTCGGTCAAAAAAATCAAATTAAAATGAGGATTGTTCGAAATGCTAAGAAACTTTCAGATCCTTTCTATATGTTACGAGTGAATGTTATGATGGAAATCCATGCAAAAAATTATCTAAAAATTAGATTCTATGAAACTTTTTGAAATGATAGTTTAGGTCAAAAATCGTAGTATACTATACACAATTTTATACTAGGTTCGCTCAAATAATCAAACTAAATCGAGGATTGTTCGAAATGCTACGAAAATTTTCAGATCCTTTCTAAATGTTACGAGGGAAGGTTATGATGGAAGCCCGTGCAAAAAAAATATCTTATAATTAGATTCTATGAAACTTTTTGAAATACTAGTTTCGGTCAAAAAATCGTAGTATATTATACACAATTTTATACTAGTTTCGGTCAAAAAATCAAATTAAATCGAGGATTGTTCGAAATGCTACGAAACTATTCAGATCTTATATATATGTTATAAAGGAAGGTTATGATGGAAGTTCATGAAAAAACATTATCTTAAAATTAGATTCTATGAAACTTTATGAAATACATGTTTTGCTCAAATATCGTAACACAATTTCATATTAGTTTCGGACAAAAAATCAAATTAAATCGAGGATTGTTCGAAATGCTACGAATCTTTTTATATCCTTTCTATATGTGACGAGGGAAGGTTATGATGCAAGTCCAAGAAAAAAATTATCTCAAAATTAGATTCTATGAAACTTTTTGAAATGCTAGTTTAGGTCAAAATATCGTAGTATATTATACACAATTTTATACTAGTTTCGGTCAAAAAATCAAACTAAATTGAGGATTGTTCGAAATGCTACGAAACTTTTCAGATCCTTTCTATACAGTATGAAGGAAGGTTATGATGGAAGTCAAGGTAAAAAAATTATCTCAAAATTAGATTCTATGAATCTTTTTGAAATGCTAGTTTAGGTCAAAAAATCGCAGTTTATTATACACAATTTTATACTAGTTTCGGTCAAAAAATCAAATTAAATCGAGGATTGATTGAAATATTACGAAACTATTTAGATCCTATCTATATGTTACTAGGCAATGTTATGAAGGAAGTCCATGCAAAACATTACCTTAAAATTAGATTTTATGAAACTTTTTTAAATACTAGTTTCTCTCAAAAATCGTAGTATATTATACATAATTTTATACTAGTTTCGGTCAAAAAATCAAATTAAATCGAGGATTTGTCAAAATGCTACGAACCTTTTACGATCCTTGCTATATGTTACCAGGGAAGGTTATGATGGAAGTCCATGCAAAAAAAATAAATCTCAAAATTAGATTCTATGAAAAATTTTGAAATACTATTTCGGTCAAAAAATTGTAGTATATTATACAAAATTTTATTCTATTTCGGTCAAAAAAATCAAATTAAAATGAGGATTGATCGAAATGCTACGAAACTTTCAGATCCTTTCTATATGTTACGAGGGAATGTTATGATGGAAATCCAAGCAAAAAATTATCTAAAAATTAGATTCTATGAAACTTTTTGAAATGATAGTTTAGGTCAAAAATCGTAGTATATTATACACAATTTTATACTAGGTTCGCTCAAATAATCAAATTAAATCGAGGATTGTTCGAAATGCTACGAAAATTTTCATATCCTTTCTATATGTTACGAGGGAAGTTTATGATGGAAGTCAGTGCAAAAAAATTATCTCATAATTAGATTCTATGAAACTTTTTGAAATACTAGTTTCGGTCAAAAAAATCGTAGTATATTATACATAATTTTATACTAGTTTCGGTCAAAAAAATAAAATTAAATCGAGAATTGTTCGAAATGCTACGAAACTATTCAGATCTTATATATATGTTATGAAGGAAAGTTAAGATGGAAGTCCATGCAAAAACATTATCTTGAAATTAGATTCTATGAAACTTTATGAAATACATGTTTTGCTCAAAAAACATAACACAATTTCATATTAGTTTCAGACAAAAAATCAAATTAAATCGAGGATTGTTCGAAATGCTACAAAACTTTTCAGATTCAATCTATATGTTACGAGGGAAGGTTATGATATAAGTCCAAGAAAAAAATTATCTCAAAATTAGATTATATGAAACCTTTTGAAATGCTAGTTTAGGTCAAAATATTGTAGTATATTATACACAATTTTATACTAGTTTTGGTCAAAAAATCAAATTAAATCGAGGATTGTTCGAAATGCTACGAACCTATTTAGATCCTATCTATATGTTACTAGGAAATGTTTTGATGGAAGTCCATGCAAAACATTATCTTAAAATTAGATTTTATGAAACTTTTTTAAATACTAGTTTCTCTCAAAAATCGTAGTATATTATACATAATTTTATACTAGTTTTGGTCAAAAAATCAAATTAAATCGAGGATTTGTCAAAATGCTACGAAGCTTTTCAGATCCTTGCTATATGTTACCATGGAAGGTTATGATGGAAGTCCATGCAAAAAAAATAAATATCAAAATTAGATTCTATGAAAAATTTTGAAATACTATTTCGGTCAAAAAATTGTAGTATATTATACACAATTTTATACTAGTTTCGGTCAAAAAAATCAAATTAAAATGAGGATTGTTCGAAATGCTAAGAAACTTTCAGATCCTTTCTATATGTTACGAGTGAATGTTATGATGGAAATCCATGCAAAAAATTATCTAAAAATTAGATTCTATGAAACTTTTTGAAATGATAGTTTAGGTCAAAAATCGTAGTATACTATACACAATTTTATACTAGGTTCGCTCAAATAATCAAACTAAATCGAGGATTGTTCGAAATGCTACGAAAATTTTCAGATCCTTTCTAAATGTTACGAGGGAAGGTTATGATGGAAGCCCGTGCAAAAAAAATATCTTATAATTAGATTCTATGAAACTTTTTGAAATACTAGTTTCGGTCAAAAAATCGTAGTATATTATACACAATTTTATACTAGTTTCGGTCAAAAAATCAAATTAAATCGAGGATTGTTCGAAATGCTACGAAACTATTCAGATCTTATATATATGTTATGAAGGAAGGTTATGATGGAAGTTCATGAAAAAACATTATCTTAAAATTAGATTCTATGAAACTTTATGAAATACATGTTTTGCTCAAATATCGTAACACAATTTCATATTAGTTTCGGACAAAAAATCAAATTAAATCGAGGATTGTTCGAAATGCTACGAATCTTTTTATATCCTTTCTATATGTGACGAGGGAAGGTTATGATGCAAGTCCAAGAAAAAAATTATCTCAAAATTAGATTCTATGAAACTTTTTGAAATGCTAGTTTAGGTCAAAATATCGTAGTATATTATACACAATTTTATACTAGTTTCGGTCAAAAAATCAAACTAAATTGAGGATTGTTCGAAATGCTACGAAACTTTTCAGATCCTTTCTATACAGTATGAAGGAAGGTTATGATGGAAGTCAAGGTAAAAAAATTATCTCAAAATTAGATTCTATGAATCTTTTTGAAATGCTAGTTTAGGTCAAAAAATCGCAGTTTATTATACACAATTTTATACTAGTTTCGGTCAAAAAATCAAATTAAATCGAGGATTGATTGAAATATTACGAAACTATTTAGATCCTATCTATATGTTACTAGGCAATGTTATGAAGGAAGTCCATGCAAAACATTACCTTAAAATTAGATTTTATGAAACTTTTTTAAATACTAGTTTCTCTCAAAAATCGTAGTATATTATACATAATTTTATACTAGTTTCGGTCAAAAAATCAAATTAAATCGAGGATTTGTCAAAATGCTACGAACCTTTTACGATCCTTGCTATATGTTACCAGGGAAGGTTATGATGGAAGTCCATGCAAAAAAAATAAATCTCAAAATTAGATTCTATGAAAAATTTTGAAATACTATTTCGGTCAAAAAATTGTAGTATATTATACAAAATTTTATTCTATTTCGGTCAAAAAAATCAAATTAAAATGAGGATTGATCGAAATGCTACGAAACTTTCAGATCCTTTCTATATGTTACGAGGGAATGTCATGATGGAAATCCAAGCAAAAAATTATCTAAAAATTAGATTCTATGAAACTTTTTGAAATGATAGTTTAGGTCAAAAATCGTAGTATATTATACACAATTTTATACTAGGTTCGCTCAAATAATCAAATTAAATCGAGGATTGTTCGAAATGCTACGAAAATTTTCATATCCTTTCTATATGTTACGAGGGAAGTTTATGATGGAAGTCAGTGCAAAAAAATTATCTCATAATTAGATTCTATGAAACTTTTTGAAATACTAGTTTCGGTCAAAAAAATCGTAGTATATTAAACATAATTTTATACTAGTTTCGGTCAAAAAAATAAAATTAAATCGAGAATTGTTCGAAATGCTACGAAACTATTCAGATCTTATATATATGTTATGAAGGAAAGTTAAGATGGAAGTCCATGCAAAAACATTATCTTGAAATTAGATTCTATGAAACTTTATGAAATACATGTTTTGCTCAAAAAACATAACACAATTTCATATTAGTTTCAGACAAAAAATCAAATTAAATCGAGGATTGTTCGAAATGCTACAAAACTTTTCAGATTCAATCTATATGTTACGAGGGAAGGTTATGATATAAGTCCAAGAAAAAAATTATCTCAAAATTAGATTATATGAAACCTTTTGAAATGCTAGTTTAGGTCAAAATATTGTAGTATATTATACACAATTTTATACTAGTTTTGGTCAAAAAATCAAATTAAATCGAGGATTGTTCGAAATGCTACGAACCTATTTAGATCCTATCTATATGTTACTAGGAAATGTTTTGATGGAAGTCCATGCAAAACATTATCTTAAAATTAGATTTTATGAAACTTTTTTAAATACTAGTTTCTCTCAAAAATCGTAGTATATTATACATAATTTTATACTAGTTTTGGTCAAAAAATCAAATTAAATCGAGGATTTGTCAAAATGCTACGAAGCTTTTCAGATCCTTGCTATATGTTACCATGGAAGGTTATGATGGAAGTCCATGCAAAAAAAATAAATATCAAAATTAGATTCTATGAAAAATTTTGAAATACTATTTCGGTCAAAAAATTGTAGTATATTATACACAATTTTATACTAGTTTCGGTCAAAAAAATCAAATTAAAATGAGGATTGTTCGAAATGCTAAGAAACTTTCAGATCCTTTCTATATGTTACGAGTGAATGTTATGATGGAAATCCATGCAAAAAATTATCTAAAAATTAGATTCTATGAAACTTTTTGAAATGATAGTTTAGGTCAAAAATCGTAGTATACTATACACAATTTTATACTAGGTTCGCTCAAATAATCAAACTAAATCGAGGATTGTTCGAAATGCTACGAAAATTTTCAGATCCTTTCTAAATGTTACGAGGGAAGGTTATGATGGAAGCCCGTGCAAAAAAAATATCTTATAATTAGATTCTATGAAACTTTTTGAAATACTAGTTTCGGTCAAAAAATCGTAGTATATTATACACAATTTTATACTAGTTTCGGTCAAAAAATCAAATTAAATCGAGGATTGTTCGAAATGCTACGAAACTATTCAGATCTTATATATATGTTATGAAGGAAGGTTATGATGGAAGTTCATGAAAAAACATTATCTTAAAATTAGATTCTATGAAACTTTATGAAATACATGTTTTGCTCAAATATCGTAACACAATTTCATATTAGTTTCGGACAAAAAATCAAATTAAATCGAGGATTGTTCGAAATGCTACGAATCTTTTTATATCCTTTCTATATGTGACGAGGGAAGGTTATGATGCAAGTCCAAGAAAAAAATTATCTCAAAATTAGATTCTATGAAACTTTTTGAAATGCTAGTTTAGGTCAAAATATCGTAGTATATTATACACAATTTTATACTAGTTTCGGTCAAAAAATCAAACTAAATTGAGGATTGTTCGAAATGCTACGAAACTTTTCAGATCCTTTCTATACAGTATGAAGGAAGGTTATGATGGAAGTCAAGGTAAAAAAATTATCTCAAAATTAGATTCTATGAATCTTTTTGAAATGCTAGTTTAGGTCAAAAAATCGCAGTTTATTATACACAATTTTATACTAGTTTCAGTCAAAAAATCAAATTAAATCGAGGATTGATTGAAATATTACGAAACTATTTAGATCCTATCTATATGTTACTAGGCAATGTTATGAAGGAAGTCCATGCAAAACATTACCTTAAAATTAGATTTTATGAAACTTTTTTAAATACTAGTTTCTCTCAAAAATCGTAGTATATTATACATAATTTTATACTAGTTTCGGTCAAAAAATCAAATTAAATCGAGGATTTGTCAAAATGCTACGAACCTTTTACGATCCTTGCTATATGTTACCAGGGAAGGTTATGATGGAAGTCCATGCAAAAAAAATAAATCTCAAAATTAGATTCTATGAAAAATTTTGAAATACTATTTCGGTCAAAAAATTGTAGTATATTATACAAAATTTTATTCTATTTCGGTCAAAAAAATCAAATTAAAATGAGGATTGATCGAAATGCTACGAAACTTTCAGATCCTTTCTATATGTTACCAGGGAATGTTATGATGGAAATCCAAGCAAAAAATTATCTAAAAATTAGATTCTATGAAACTTTTTGAAATGATAGTTTAGGTCAAAAATCGTAGTATATTATACACAATTTTATACTAGGTTCGCTCAAATAATCAAATTAAATCGAGGATTGTTCGAAATGCTACGAAAATTTTCATATCCTTTCTATATGTTACGAGGGAAGTTTATGATGGAAGTCAGTGCAAAAAAATTATCTCATAATTAGATTCTATGAAACTTTTTGAAATACTAGTTTCGGTCAAAAAAATCATAGTATATTATACATAATTTTATACTAGTTTCGGTCAAAAAAATAAAATTAAATCGAGAATTGTTCGAAATGCTACGAAACTATTCAGATCTTATATATATGTTATGAAGGAAAGTTAAGATGGAAGTCCATGCAAAAACATTATCTTGAAATTAGATTCTATGAAACTTTATGAAATACATGTTTTGCTCAAAAAACATAACACAATTTCATATTAGTTTCAGACAAAAAATCAAATTAAATCGAGGATTGTTCGAAATGCTACAAAACTTTTCAGATTCAATCTATATGTTACGAGGGAAGGTTATGATATAAGTCCAAGAAAAAAATTATCTCAAAATTAGATTATATGAAACCTTTTGAAATGCTAGTTTAGGTCAAAATATCGTAGTATATTATACACAATTTTATACTAGTTTTGGTCAAAAAATCAAATTAAATCGAGGATTGTTCGAAATGCTACGAACCTATTTAGATCCTATCTATATGTTACTAGGAAATGTTTTGATGGAAGTCCATGCAAAACATTATCTTAAAATTAGATTTTATGAATCTTTTTTAAATACTAGTTTCTCTCAAAAATCGTAGTATATTATACATAATTTTATACTAGTTTTGGTCAAAAAATCAAATTAAATCGAGGATTTGTCAAAATGCTACGATGCTTTTCAGATCCTTGCTATATGTTACCATGGAAGGTTATGATGGAAGTCCATGCAAAAAAAATAAATATCAAAATTAGATTCTATGAAAAATTTTGAAATACTATTTCGGTCAAAAAATTGTAGTATATTATACACAATTTTATACTAGTTTCGGTCAAAAAAATCAAATTAAAATGAGGATTGTTCGAAATGCTAAGAAACTTTCAGATCCTTTCTATATGTTACGAGTGAATGTTATGATGGAAATCCATGCAAAAAATTATCTAAAAATTAGATTCTATGAAACTTTTTGAAATGATAGTTTAGGTCAAAAATCGTAGTATACTATACACAATTTTATACTAGGTTCGCTCAAATAATCAAACTAAATCGAGGATTGTTCGAAATGCTACGAAAATTTTCAGATCCTTTCTAAATGTTACGAGGGAAGGTTATGATGGAAGTCCGTGCAAGAAAAATATCTTATAATTAGATTCTATGAAACTTTTTGAAATACTAGTTTCGGTCAAAAAATCGTAGTATATTATACACAATTTTATACTAGTTTCGGTCAAAAAATCAAATTAAATCGAGGATTGTTCGAAATGCTACGAAACTATTCAGATCTTATATATATGTTATGAAGGAAGGTTATGATGGAAGTTCATGAAAAAACATTATCTTAAAATTAGATTCTATGAAACTTTATGAAATACATGTTTTGCTCAAATATCGTAACACAATTTCATATTAGTTTCGGACAAAAAATCAAATTAAATCGAGGATTGTTCGAAATGCTACGAATCTTTTTATATCCTTTCTATATGTGACGAGGGAAGGTTATGATGCAAGTCCAAGAAAAAAATTATCTCAAAATTAGATTCTATGAAACTTTTTGAAATGCTAGTTTAGGTCAAAATATCGTAGTATATTATACACAATTTTATACTAGTTTCGGTCAAAAAATCAAACTAAATTGAGGATTGTTCGAAATGCTACGAAACTTTTCAGATCCTTTCTATACAGTATGAAGGAAGGTTATGATGGAAGTCAAGGTAAAAAAATTATCTCAAAATTAGATTCTATGAATCTTTTTGAAATGCTAGTTTAGGTCAAAAAATCGCAGTTTATTATACACAATTTTATACTAGTTTCGGTCAAAAAATCAAATTAAATCGAGGATTGATTGAAATATTACGAAACTATTTAGATCCTATCTATATGTTACTAGGCAATGTTATGAAGGAAGTCCATGCAAAACATTACCTTAAAATTAGATTTTATGAAACTTTTTTAAATACTAGTTTCTCTCAAAAATCGTAGTATATTATACATAATTTTATACTAGTTTCGGTCAAAAAATCAAATTAAATCGAGGATTTGTCAAAATGCTACGAACCTTTTACGATCCTTGCTATATGTTACCAGGGAAGGTTATGATGGAAGTCCATGCAAAAAAAATAAATCTCAAAATTAGATTCTATGAAAAATTTTGAAATACTATTTCGGTCAAAAAATTGTAGTATATTATACAAAATTTTATTCTATTTCGGTCAAAAAAATCAAATTAAAATGAGGATTGATCGAAATGCTACGAAACTTTCAGATCCTTTCTATATGTTACGAGGGAATGTTATGATGGAAATCCAAGCAAAAAATTATCTAAAAATTAGATTCTATGAAACTTTTTGAAATGATAGTTTAGGTCAAAAATCGTAGTATATTATACACAATTTTATACTAGGTTCGCTCAAATAATCAAATTAAATCGAGGATTGTTCGAAATGCTACGAAAATTTTCATATCCTTTCTATATGTTACGAGGGAAGTTTATGATGGAAGTCAGTGCAAAAAAATTATCTCATAATTAGATTCTATGAAACTTTTTGAAATACTAGTTTCGGTCAAAAAAATCGTAGTATATTATACATAATTTTATACTAGTTTCGGTCAAAAAAATAAAATTAAATCGAGAATTGTTCGAAATGCTACGAAACTATTCAGATCTTATATATATGTTATGAAGGAAAGTTAAGATGGAAGTCCATGCAAAAACATTATCTTGAAATTAGATTCTATGAAACTTTATGAAATACATGTTTTGCTCAAAAAACATAACACAATTTCATATTAGTTTCAGACAAAAAATCAAATTAAATCGAGGATTGTTCGAAATGCTACAAAACTTTTCAGATTCAATCTATATGTTACGAGGGAAGGTTATGATATAAGTCCAAGAAAAAAATTATCTCAAAATTAGATTATATGAAACCTTTTGAAATGCTAGTTTAGGTCAAAATATTGTAGTATATTATACACAATTTTATACTAGTTTTGGTCAAAAAATCAAATTAAATCGAGGATTGTTCGAAATGCTACGAACCTATTTAGATCCTATCTATATGTTACTAGGAAATGTTATGATGGAAGTCCATGCAAAACATTATCTTAAAATTAGATTTTATGAAACTTTTTTAAATACTAGTTTCTCTCAAAAATCGTAGTATATTATACATAATTTTATACTAGTTTCGGTAAAAAAATCAAATTAAATCGAGGATTTGTCAAAATGCTACGAAGCTTTTCAGATCCTTGTTATATGTTACCATGGAAGGTTATGATGGAAGTCCATGCAAAAAAAATAAATATCAAAATTAGATTCTATGAAAAATTTTGAAATACTATTTCGGTCAAAAAATTGTAGTATATTATACACAATTTTATACTAGTTTCGGTCAAAAAAATCAAATTAAAATGAGGATTGTTCGAAATGCTAAGAAACATTCAGATCCTTTCTATATGTTACGAGTGAATGTTATGATGGAAATCCATGCAATAAATTATCTAAAAATTAGATTCTATGAAACTTTTTGAAATGATAGTTTAGGTCAAAAATCGTAGTATACTATACACAATTTTATACTAGGTTCGCTCAAATAATCAAACTAAATCGAGGATTGTTCGAAATGCTACGAAAATTTTCAGATCCTTTCTAAATGTTACGAGGGAAGGTTATGATGGAAGTCCGTGCAAAAAAAATATCTTATAATTAGATTCTATGAAAATTTTTGAAATACTAGTTTCGGTCAAAAAATCGTAGTATATTATACACAATTTTATACTAGTTTCGGTCAAAAAATCGTAGTATATTATACACAATTTTATACTAGTTTCGGTCAAAAAATCAAATTAAATCGAGGATTGTTCGAAATGCTACGAAACTATTCAGATCTTATATATATGTTATGAAGGAAGGTTATGATGGAAGTTCATGAAAAAACATTATCTTAAAATTAGATTCTATGAAACTTTATGAAATACATGTTTTGCTCAAATATCGTAACACAATTTCATATTAGTTTCGGACAAAAAATCAAATTAAATCGAGGATTGTTCGAAATGCTACGAATCTTTTTATATCCTTTCTATATGTGACGAGGGAAGGTTATGATGCAAGTCCAAGAAAAAAATTATCTCAAAATTAGATTCTATGAAACTTTTTGAAATGCTAGTTTAGGTCAAAATATCGTAGTATATTATACACAATTTTATACTAGTTTCGGTCAAAAAATCAAACTAAATTGAGGATTGTTCGAAATGCTACGAAACTTTTCAGATCCTTTCTATACAGTATGAAGGAAGGTTATGATGGAAGTCAAGGTAAAAAAATTATCTCAAAATTAGATTCTATGAATCTTTTTGAAATGCTAGTTTAGGTCAAAAAACCGCAGTTTATTATACACAATTTTATACTAGTTTCGGTCAAAAAATCAAATTAAATCGAGGATTGATTGAAATATTACGAAACTATTTAGATCCTATCTATATGTTACTAGGCAATGTTATGAAGGAAGTCCATGCAAAACATTACCTTAAAATTAGATTTTATGAAACTTTTTTAAATACTAGTTTCTCTAAAAAATCGTAGTATATTATACATAATTTTATACTAGTTTCGGTCAAAAAAATCAAATTAAATCGAGAATTGTTCGAAATGCTACGAAACTATTCAGATCTTATATATATGTTATGAAGGAAAGTTAAGATGGAAGTCCATGCAAAAACATTATCTTGAAATTAGATTCTATGAAACTTTATGAAATACATGTTTTGCTCAAAAAACATAACACAATTTCATATTAGTTTCAGACAAAAAATCAAATTAAATCGAGGATTGTTCGAAATGCTACAAAACTTTTCAGATTCAATCTATATGTTACGAGGGAAGGTTATGATATAAGTCCAAGAAAAAAATTATCTCAAAATTAGATTATATGAAACCTTTTGAAATGCTAGTTTAGGTCAAAATATCGTAGTATATTATACACAATTTTATACTAGTTTTGGTCAAAAAATCAAATTAAATCGAGGATTGTTCGAAATGCTACGAACCTATTTAGATCCTATCTATATGTTACTAGGAAATGTTTTGATGGAAGTCCATGCAAAACATTATCTTAAAATTAGATTTTATGAATCTTTTTTAAATACTAGTTTCTCTCAAAAATCGTAGTATATTATACATAATTTTATACTAGTTTTGGTCAAAAAATCAAATTAAATCGAGGATTTGTCAAAATGCTACGATGCTTTTCAGATCCTTGCTATATGTTACCATGGAAGGTTATGATGGAAGTCCATGCAAAAAAAATAAATATCAAAATTAGATTCTATGAAAAATTTTGAAATACTATTTCGGTCAAAAAATTGTAGTATATTATACACAATTTTATACTAGTTTCGGTCAAAAAAATCAAATTAAAATGAGGATTGTTCGAAATGCTAAGAAACTTTCAGATCCTTTCTATATGTTACGAGTGAATGTTATGATGGAAATCCATGCAAAAAATTATCTAAAAATTAGATTCTATGAAACTTTTTGAAATGATAGTTTAGGTCAAAAATCGTAGTATACTATACACAATTTTATACTAGGTTCGCTCAAATAATCAAACTAAATCGAGGATTGTTCGAAATGCTACGAAAATTTTCAGATCCTTTCTAAATGTTACGAGGGAAGGTTATGATGGAAGTCCGTGCAAGAAAAATATCTTATAATTAGATTCTATGAAACTTTTTGAAATACTAGTTTCGGTCAAAAAATCGTAGTATATTATACACAATTTTATACTAGTTTCGGTCAAAAAATCAAATTAAATCGAGGATTGTTCGAAATGCTACGAAACTATTCAGATCTTATATATATGTTATGAAGGAAGGTTATGATGGAAGTTCATGAAAAAACATTATCTTAAAATTAGATTCTATGAAACTTTATGAAATACATGTTTTGCTCAAATATCGTAACACAATTTCATATTAGTTTCGGACAAAAAATCAAATTAAATCGAGGATTGTTCGAAATGCTACGAATCTTTTTATATCCTTTCTATATGTGACGAGGGAAGGTTATGATGCAAGTCCAAGAAAAAAATTATCTCAAAATTAGATTCTATGAAACTTTTTGAAATGCTAGTTTAGGTCAAAATATCGTAGTATATTATACACAATTTTATACTAGTTTCGGTCAAAAAATCAAACTAAATTGAGGATTGTTCGAAATGCTACGAAACTTTTCAGATCCTTTCTATACAGTATGAAGGAAGGTTATGATGGAAGTCAAGGTAAAAAAATTATCTCAAAATTAGATTCTATGAATCTTTTTGAAATGCTAGTTTAGGTCAAAAAATCGCAGTTTATTATACACAATTTTATACTAGTTTCGGTCAAAAAATCAAATTAAATCGAGGATTGATTGAAATATTACGAAACTATTTAGATCCTATCTATATGTTACTAGGCAATGTTATGAAGGAAGTCCATGCAAAACATTACCTTAAAATTAGATTTTATGAAACTTTTTTAAATACTAGTTTCTCTCAAAAATCGTAGTATATTATACATAATTTTATACTAGTTTCGGTCAAAAAATCAAATTAAATCGAGGATTTGTCAAAATGCTACGAACCTTTTCCGATCCTTGCTATATGTTACCAGGGAAGGTTATGATGGAAGTCCATGCAAAAAAAATAAATCTCAAAATTAGATTCTATGAAAAATTTTGAAATACTATTTCGGTCAAAAAATTGTAGTATATTATAAAAAATTTTATTCTAGTTTCGGTCAAAAAAATCAAATTAAAATGAGGATTGATCGAAATGCTACGAAACTTTCAGATCCTTTCTATATGTTACGAGGGAATGTTATGATGGAAATCCAAGCAAAAAATTATCTAAAAATTAGATTCTATGAAACTTTTTGAAATGATAGTTTAGGTCAAAAATCGTAGTATATTATACACAATTTTATACTAGGTTCGCTCAAATAATCAAATTAAATCGAGGATTGTTCGAAATGCTACGAAAATTTTCATATCCTTTCTATATGTTACGAGGGAAGTTTATGATGGAAGTCAGTGCAAATAAATTATCTCATAATTAGATTCTATGAAACTTTTTGAAATACTAGTTTCGGTCAAAAAAATCGTAGTATATTATACATAATTTTATACTAGTTTCGGTCAAAAAAATCAAATTAAATCGAGAATTGTTCGAAATGCTACGAAACTATTCAGATCTTATATATATGTTATGAAGGAAAGTTAAGATGGAAGTCCATGCAAAAACATTATCTTGAAATTAGATTCTATGAAACTTTATGAAATACATGTTTTGCTCAAAAAACGTAACACAATTTCATATTAGTTTCAGACAAAAAATCAAATTAAATCGAGGATTGTTCGAAATGCTACAAAACTTTTCAGATTCAATCTATATCTTACGAGGGAAGGTTATGATATAAGTCCAAGAAAAAAATTATCTCAAAATTAGATTATATGAAACCTTTTGAAATGCTAGTTTAGGTCAAAATATCGTAGTATATTATACACAATTTTATACTAGTTTTGGTCAAAAAATCAAATTAAATCGAGGATTGTTCGAAATGCTACGAACCTATTTAGATCCTATCTATATGTTACTAGGAAATGTTTTGATGGAAGTCCATGCAAAACATTATCTTAAAATTAGATTTTATGAATCTTTTTTAAATACTAGTTTCTCTCAAAAATCGTAGTATATTATACATAATTTTATACTAGTTTTGGTCAAAAAATCAAATTAAATCGAGGATTTGTCAAAATGCTACGATGCTTTTCAGATCCTTGCTATATGTTACCATGGAAGGTTATGATGGAAGTCCATGCAAAAAAAATAAATATCAAAATTAGATTCTATGAAAAATTTTGAAATACTATTTCGGTCAAAAAATTGTAGTATATTATACACAATTTTATACTAGTTTCGGTCAAAAAAATCAAATTAAAATGAGGATTGTTCGAAATGCTAAGAAACTTTCAGATCCTTTCTATATGTTACGAGTGAATGTTATGATGGAAATCCATGCAAAAAATTATCTAAAAATTAGATTCTATGAAACTTTTTGAAATGATAGTTTAGGTCAAAAATCGTAGTATACTATACACAATTTTATACTAGGTTCGCTCAAATAATCAAACTAAATCGAGGATTGTTCGAAATGCTACGAAAATTTTCAGATCCTTTCTAAATGTTACGAGGGAAGGTTATGATGGAAGTCCGTGCAAGAAAAATATCTTATAATTAGATTCTATGAAACTTTTTGAAATACTAGTTTCGGTCAAAAAATCGTAGTATATTATACACAATTTTATACTAGTTTCGGTCAAAAAATCAAATTAAATCGAGGATTGTTCGAAATGCTACGAAACTATTCAGATCTTATATATATGTTATGAAGGAAGGTTATGATGGAAGTTCATGAAAAAACATTATCTTAAAATTAGATTCTATGAAACTTTATGAAATACATGTTTTGCTCAAATATCGTAACACAATTTCATATTAGTTTCGGACAAAAAATCAAATTAAATCGAGGATTGTTCGAAATGCTACGAATCTTTTTATATCCTTTCTATATGTGACGAGGGAAGGTTATGATGCAAGTCCAAGAAAAAAATTATCTCAAAATTAGATTCTATGAAACTTTTTGAAATGCTAGTTTAGGTCAAAATATCGTAGTATATTATACACAATTTTATACTAGTTTCGGTCAAAAAATCAAACTAAATTGAGGATTGTTCGAAATGCTACGAAACTTTTCAGATCCTTTCTATACAGTATGAAGGAAGGTTATGATGGAAGTCAAGGTAAAAAAATTATCTCAAAATTAGATTCTATGAATCTTTTTGAAATGCTAGTTTAGGTCAAAAAATCGCAGTTTATTATACACAATTTTATACTAGTTTCGGTCAAAAAATCAAATTAAATCGAGGATTGATTGAAATATTACGAAACTATTTAGATCCTATCTATATGTTACTAGGCAATGTTATGAAGGAAGTCCATGCAAAACATTACCTTAAAATTAGATTTTATGAAACTTTTTTAAATACTAGTTTCTCTCAAAAATCGTAGTATATTATACATAATTTTATACTAGTTTCGGTCAAAAAATCAAATTAAATCGAGGATTTGTCAAAATGCTACGAACCTTTTCCGATCCTTGCTATATGTTACCAGGGAAGGTTATGATGGAAGTCCATGCAAAAAAAATAAATCTCAAAATTAGATTCTATGAAAAATTTTGAAATACTATTTCGGTCAAAAAATTGTAGTATATTATAAAAAATTTTATTCTAGTTTCGGTCAAAAAAATCAAATTAAAATGAGGATTGATCGAAATGCTACGAAACTTTCAGATCCTTTCTATATGTTACGAGGGAATGTTATGATGGAAATCCAAGCAAAAAATTATCTAAAAATTAGATTCTATGAAACTTTTTGAAATGATAGTTTAGGTCAAAAATCGTAGTATATTATACACAATTTTATACTAGGTTCGCTCAAATAATCAAATTAAATCGAGGATTGTTCGAAATGCTACGAAAATTTTCATATCCTTTCTATATGTTACGAGGGAAGTTTATGATGGAAGTCAGTGCAAATAAATTATCTCATAATTAGATTCTATGAAACTTTTTGAAATACTAGTTTCGGTCAAAAAAATCGTAGTATATTATACATAATTTTATACTAGTTTCGGTCAAAAAAATCAAATTAAATCGAGAATTGTTCGAAATGCTACGAAACTATTCAGATCTTATATATATGTTATGAAGGAAAGTTAAGATGGAAGTCCATGCAAAAACATTATCTTGAAATTAGATTCTATGAAACTTTATGAAATACATGTTTTGCTCAAAAAACGTAACACAATTTCATATTAGTTTCAGACAAAAAATCAAATTAAATCGAGGATTGTTCGAAATGCTACAAAACTTTTCAGATTCAATCTATATCTTACGAGGGAAGGTTATGATATAAGTCCAAGAAAAAAATTATCTCAAAATTAGATTATATGAAACCTTTTGAAATGCTAGTTTAGGTCAAAATATCGTAGTATATTATACACAATTTTATACTAGTTTTGGTCAAAAAATCAAATTAAATCGAGGATTGTTCGAAATGCTACGAACCTATTTAGATCCTATCTATATGTTACTAGGAAATGTTTTGATGGAAGTCCATGCAAAACATTATCTTAAAATTAGATTTTATGAATCTTTTTTAAATACTAGTTTCTCTCAAAAATCGTAGTATATTATACATAATTTTATACTAGTTTTGGTCAAAAAATCAAATTAAATCGAGGATTTGTCAAAATGCTACGATGCTTTTCAGATCCTTGCTATATGTTACCATGGAAGGTTATGATGGAAGTCCATGCAAAAAAAATAAATATCAAAATTAGATTCTATGAAAAATTTTGAAATACTATTTCGGTCAAAAAATTGTAGTATATTATACACAATTTTATACTAGTTTCGGTCAAAAAAATCAAATTAAAATGAGGATTGTTCGAAATGCTAAGAAACTTTCAGATCCTTTCTATATGTTACGAGTGAATGTTATGATGGAAATCCATGCAAAAAATTATCTAAAAATTAGATTCTATGAAACTTTTTGAAATGATAGTTTAGGTCAAAAATCGTAGTATACTATACACAATTTTATACTAGGTTCGCTCAAATAATCAAACTAAATCGAGGATTGTTCGAAATGCTACGAAAATTTTCAGATCCTTTCTAAATGTTACGAGGGAAGGTTATGATGGAAGTCCGTGCAAGAAAAATATCTTATAATTAGATTCTATGAAACTTTTTGAAATACTAGTTTCGGTCAAAAAATCGTAGTATATTATACACAATTTTATACTAGTTTCGGTCAAAAAATCAAATTAAATCGAGGATTGTTCGAAATGCTACGAAACTATTCAGATCTTATATATATGTTATGAAGGAAGGTTATGATGGAAGTTCATGAAAAAACATTATCTTAAAATTAGATTCTATGAAACTTTATGAAATACATGTTTTGCTCAAATATCGTAACACAATTTCATATTAGTTTCGGACAAAAAATCAAATTAAATCGAGGATTGTTCGAAATGCTACGAATCTTTTTATATCCTTTCTATATGTGACGAGGGAAGGTTATGATGCAAGTCCAAGAAAAAAATTATCTCAAAATTAGATTCTATGAAACTTTTTGAAATGCTAGTTTAGGTCAAAATATCGTAGTATATTATACACAATTTTATACTAGTTTCGGTCAAAAAATCAAACTAAATTGAGGATTGTTCGAAATGCTACGAAACTTTTCAGATCCTTTCTATACAGTATGAAGGAAGGTTATGATGGAAGTCAAGGTAAAAAAATTATCTCAAAATTAGATTCTATGAATCTTTTTGAAATGCTAGTTTAGGTCAAAAAATCACAGTTTATTATACACAATTTTATACTAGTTTCGGTCAAAAAATCAAATTAAATCGAGGATTGATTGAAATATTACGAAACTATTTAGATCCTATCTATATGTTACTAGGCAATGTTATGAAGGAAGTCCATGCAAAACATTACCTTAAAATTAGATTTTATGAAACTTTTTTAAATACTAGTTTCTCTCAAAAATCGTAGTATATTATACATAATTTTATACTAGTTTCGGTCAAAAAATCAAATTAAATCGAGGATTTGTCAAAATGCTACGAACCTTTTCCGATCCTTGCTATATGTTACCAGGGAAGGTTATGATGGAAGTCCATGCAAAAAAAATAAATCTCAAAATTAGATTCTATGAAAAATTTTGAAATACTATTTCGGTCAAAAAATTGTAGTATATTATACAAAATTTTATTCTAGTTTCGGTCAAAAAAATCAAATTAAAATGAGGATTGATCGAAATGCTACGAAACTTTCAGATCCTTTCTATATGTTACGAGGGAATGTTATGATGGAAATCCAAGCAAAAAATTATCTAAAAATTAGATTCTATGAAACTTTTTGAAATGATAGTTTAGGTCAAAAATCGTAGTATATTATACACAATTTTATACTAGGTTCGCTCAAATAATCAAATTAAATCGAGGATTGTTCGAAATGCTACGAAAATTTTCATATCCTTTCTATATGTTACGAGGGAAGGTTATGATGGAAGTCCATGCAAAAAAAAATCTTATAATTAGATTCTATGAAACTTTTTGAAATACTAGTTTCGGTCAAAAAATCGTAGTATATTATACACAATTTTATACTAGTTTCGGTCAAAAAATCAAATTAAATCGAGGATTGTTCGAAATGCTATGAAACTATTTAGATCTTATATATATATATATATATATATATATATATATATATATATATATATATATGTTATGAAGGAAGGTTATGATGGAAGTCCATGTAAAAAAATTATCTGAAAATTAGATTTTATGAAACTTTTTAAAATACTAGTTTCACTCAAAAATCGTAGTATATTATACATAATTTTATACTAGTTTCGGTCAAAAAATCAAATTAAATCGAGGATTGTTCAAAATGCTACGAACCTTTTCAGATCCTTTCTATATGTTACGAGGGAAGTTTATGATGGAAGTCAGTGCAAAAAAATTATCTCATAATTAGATTCTATGAAACTTTTTGAAATACTAGTTTCGGTCAAAAAAATCGTAGTATATTATACATAATTTTATACTAGTTTCGGTCAAAAAAATAAAATTAAATCGAGAATTGTTCGAAATGCTACGAAACTATTTAGATCTTATATATATGTTATGAAGGAAAGTTAAGATGGAAGTCCATGCAAAAACATTATCTTGAAATTAGATTCTATGAAACTTTATGAAATACATGTTTTGCTCAAAAAACGTAACACAATTTCATATTAGTTTCAGACAAAAAATCAAATTAAATCGAGGATTGTTCGAAATGCTACAAAACTTTTCAGATTCAATCTATATGTTACGAGGGAAGGTTATGATATAAGTCCAAGAAAAAAATTATCTAAAAATTAGATTATATGAAACCTTTTGAAATGCTAGTTTAGGTCAAAATAGCGTAGTATATTATACATAATTTTATACTAGTTTTGGTCAAAAAATCAAATTAAATCGAGGATTGTTCGAAATGCTACGAAACTATTTAGATCCTATCTATATGTTACTAGGAAATGTTATGATGGAAGTCCATGCAAAACATTATCTTAAAATTATATTTTATGAAACTTTTTGAAATGCTAGTTTAGGTCAAAAAATCGCAGTTTATTATACACAATTTTATACTAGTTTCGGTTAAAAAATCAAATTAAATCGAGGATTGATTGAAATATTACGAAACTATTTAGATCCTATCTATATGTTACTAGGCAATGTTATGAAGGAAGTCCATGCAAAACATTACCTTAAAATTAGATTTTATGAAACTTTTTTAAATACTAGTTTCTCTCAAAAATCGTAGTATATTATACATAATTTTATACTAGTTTCGGTCAAAAAATCAATTTAAATCGAGGATTTGTCAAAATGCTACGAACCTTTTCCGATCCTTGCTATATGGTACCAGGGAAGGTTATGATTGAAGTCCATGAAAAAAAAAATCTCAAAATTAGATTCTATGAAAAATTTTGAAATACTATTTCGGTCAAAAAATTGTAGTATATTATACAAAATTTTATTCTAGTTTCGGTCAAAAAAATCAAATTAAAATGAGGATTGTTCGAAATGCTACGAAACTTTCAGATACTTTCTATATGTTACGAGGGAATGTTATGATGGAAATCCAAGCAAAAAATTATCTAAAAATTAGATTCTATGAATCTTTTTGAAATGATAGTTTAGGTCAAAAATCGTAGTATATTATACACAATTTTATACTAGGTTCGCTCAAATAATCAAATTAAATCGAGGATTGTTCGAAATGCTACGAAAATTTTCATATCCTTTCTATATGTTACGAGGGAAGGTTATGATGGAAGTCCATGCAAAAAAAAAATCTTATAATTAGATTTTATGAAACTTTTTGAAATACTAGTTTCGGTCAAAAAATCGTAGTATATTATACACAATTTTATACTAGTTTCAGTCATAAAATCAAATTAAATCGAGGATTGTTCAAAATGCTACGAACCTTTTCAGATCCTTGCTATATGTTACCATGGAAGGTTATGATGGAAGTCCTTGCAAAAAAAATAAATCTCAAAATTAGATTCTATGAAAAATTTTGAAATACTATTTCAGTCAAAAAATTGTAGTATATTATACAAAATTTTATTCTAGTTTCGGTCAAAAAAATCAAATTAAAATGAGGATTGTTCGAAATGCTACGAAACTTTCAGATCCTTTCTATATGTTACGAGGGAATGTTATGATGGAAATCCAAGCAAAAAATTATCTAAAAATTAGATTCTATGAAACTTTTTGAAATGATAGTTTAGGTCAAAAATCGTAGTATATTATACATAATTTTATACTAGGTTCGCTCAAATAATCAAATTAAATCGAGGATTGTTCGAAATGCTACGAAAATTTTCATATCCTTTCTATATGTTACGAGGGAAGGTTATGATGGAAGTCCATGCAAAAAAAAATCTTATAATTAGATTCTATGAAACTTTTTGAAATACTAATTTCGGTCAAAAAATCGTAGTATATTATACACAATTTTATACTAGTTTCGGTCAAAAAATCAAATTAAATCGAGGATTGTTCGAAATGCTATGAAACTATTCAGATCTTATATATATGTTATGAAGGAAGGTTATGATGGAAGTCCATGTAAAAACATTATCTGAAAATTAGATTTTATGAATCTTTTTAAAATACTATTTTCACTCAAAAATCGTAGTATATTATACATAATTTTATACTAGTTTCGGTCGAAAAATCAAATTAAATCGAGGATTATTCAAAATGCTACGAACCTTTTCAGATCCTTTCTATAAGTTACGAGGGAAGGATATGATGGAAGTCCATGCAAAAAATATATCTCAAAATTAGATTCTGTGAAAAATTTTGAAAAACTATTTCGGTCAAAAAATTGTAGTAAATTATACACAATTTTATACTAGTTTCGGTCAAAAAAATCAAATTAAAATGAGGTTTGTTCGAAATGCTACGAGACTTTCAGATCCTTTCTATATGTTACGAGGGAATGTTATGATGGAAATCCATGCAAAAAATTATCAAAAAATTAGATTTAATGAAACTTTTTGAAATGATAGTTTAGGTCAAAAATCGTAGTATATTATACCCAATTTTATACTAGGTTCGCTCAAATAATCAAATTAAATCGAGGATCGTTCGAAATGCTACGAAAATTTTCAGATCCTTTCTATATGATACGAGGGAAGTTTATGATGGAAGTCAGTGCAAAAAAATTATCTCATAATTAGATTCTATGAAACTTTTTGAAATACTAGTTTCGGTCAAAAAAATCGTAGTATATTATACATAATTTTATACTAGTTTCGGTCAAAAAAATCAAATTAAATCGAGAATTGTTCGAAATTCTACGAAACTATTCAGATCTTATATATATGTTATGAAGGAAAGTTAAGATGGAAGTCCATGCAAAAACATTATCTTGAAATTAGATTCTATGAAACTTTATGAAATACATGTTTTGCTCAAAAAACGTAACACAATTTCATATTAGTTTCAGACAAAAAATCAAATTAAACCGAGGATTGTTCGAAATGCTACGAAACCTTTCAGATCCAATCTATATGTTACGAGGGAAGGTTATGATGCAAGTCAAAGAAAAAAATTATCTCAAAATTAGATTCTATGAAACTTTTTGAAATGCTAGTTTATGTCAAAATATTGTAATATATTATACACAATTTTATACTAGTTTCGGTCAAAAAATCAAACTAAATTGAGGATTGGTCAAAATGCTACGAAGCTTTTCAGATCCTTTCTAAACAGTACAAAGGAAGGTTATGATGAAAGTCCAAGCAAAAAAATTATCTCAAAATTAGATTCTATGAATCTTTTTGAAATGCTAGTTTAGGTCAAAAAATTGTAGTTTATTATTATACACAATTTTATACTAGTTTCGGTCAAAAAAACAAATTAAATCCAGGATTATTTGAAATGCTACGAAACTATTTAGATCCTATCTATATGTTACTAGGCAATGTTAAGATGGAAGTCCGTGCAAAACATTATCTTAAAATTAGATTTTATGAAACTTTTTGAATACTAGTTTCGCTCAAAAATCATAGTATATTATACATAATTTTATACTTGTTTCAGTCAAAAAAATCAAATTAAATCGAGGATTGTTCAAAATGCTACGAACCTTTTCAGATCCTTTTTATATGTTACGAGGGAAGGGTATGATGGAAGTCCATGCAAAAAAAATTCTCAAAATTAGATTCTTTGAAAATTTTTGAAATACTATTTCGGTCAAAAAATTGTAGTATATTATACACAATTTTATACTAGTTTCGGTTCAAAAAATCAAATTAAATTGAGGATTGTTTGAAATGCTACGAAACGTTTCATATACTTTATATATGGTACGAGGGAAGGTTATAATGGAAGTTCAAGCAAAAAAATTATCTCAAAATTAGATTCTATGAATCCTCTTGAAATGCTAGTTTAGGTTAAAAAAATCGTAGTAATTTATACACAAATTTATACTAGTTTCGGTCATAAAATCAAATTAAATCAAAAATTGTTCGAAATGCTACAAAACTATTCAGATCTTATCTATATGTTACGAGGGAAGGTTATGATGGAAGTCCATGTGAAACATTATCTTAAAATTAGAATCTATGAAACTTTTTGAAATACTAGTTTCGCTCAAAAATCGTAGTATATTATACACAATTTTTTACTAGTTTCGGTCAAAAAATCAAATAAAATTGAGGATTGTTTGAAATGCTACGAATCTTTTTAGATCCTTTCTATATGGTACGAGGGTAGGGTATGATGGAAGTCAATGCAAAACATTATCTTAAAATTAGATTCTATGCATCTTTTTGAAATGCTAGTTTAGGTCAAAAAATTGTAGTATATTATACACATTTTCATACTAGTTTCGGTCAAAAAATCAAATTAAATCGAGGATTGTTTGAAATGCTACGAAACGTTTCAGATCCTTTCTATATGGTACGAGGGAAGTTTTTGATGGAAGTCCAACCAAAAAATTATTTAAAAATTACATTTTATGAATCATTTTGAAATGCTAGTTTAGGTCAAAAAATCTTAGTATATTATACACAAATTTATACTAGTTTCAGTCAAATATTCAAATTAAATCGAGGATTATTCGAAATGCTACGAAACTTTTCAGATCCTTTCTATATGGTACGAGGGAATTTATGATGGAAGTCCAAGCAAAAAATTATCTTAAAATTAGATTCTATGAATCTTTTTGAAATGCTAATTTAGGTCAAAAAATCGTAGTATATTATACACAATTTTATACTAGTTTCGGTCAAAAAATCAAATTAAATTGAGGATTGTTTTAAATGCTACAAAATGTTTCAGATACTTTCTATATGGTACGAGGAAGGTTATGATGGAAGTCCAAGCAAAACAATTATCTCAAAATTAGATTCTATGAATCTTTTTGAAATGCTAGTTTAGGTTAAAAAATCGCAGTATATTATACACAATTTTATACTAGTTTCGGTCAAAAAATCAAATTAAATCGAGGATTGTTCGAAATGCTACAAAACTATTCAGATCCTATCTATATGTTACTAGGCAATGTTATAGTGGATGTCCATGCGAAACATTATCTTAAAATTAGATTCTATGAAACTTTTTTAAATACTAGTTTCGCTCAAAAATAGTACTCCCTCCGTCCCATATTATTTGTCACATTTGATCATTTCACACAGATTAAGAAACATTAATAAATGAAAGACTGAGAATAGTAACTTTACCAAATTATCCTAATTAACTATTGGAGTATTCAAATTATCATTAATGTTAAGTGAGAAAATAATTAATTAAGAGTATTTATTATAGGATACAATTGGAAGATTAAATATAAAAATGTTTTGGTAATCTAAAGTGAAAAGATTATACACAATTTTTTACTAGTTTCAGTGAAAAAAATCAAATTAAATCGAGGATTGTTTGAAATTCTATACGAGGGAAGGGTATTATGGAAGTCCAAGCAAAAAATTATCTCAAAATTAGATTCTATGCATCTTTTTGAAATGCTAGTTTAGGTCAAAAAAATAGTAGTATATTATACACAATTTTATACTAGTTTCGGTCAAAAAATCAAATTAAATTGAGGATTGTTCGAAATGCTACGAAACTTTTCAGATCCTTTCTATATGGTACGAGGGAAGCTTGTGATGGATCTCCAACCAAAAAATTATTTCAAATTCAGGTTTTATGAAGCTTTTTGAAATGCTAGTTTAATTAAAAAAAAATTGTAGTATATTATACACAATTTTATTCTAGTTTCAGTTAAATAATCAAATTAAATCGAGGATTGTTCGAAATGATACGAAACATTCAAATCATTTCTATATGTTATGAGGGAATGTTATGATGGAAGTCCATCCAGAAAATTATCTCAAAATTAGATTCTATGAAACTTTTTGAAATACTAGTTTTGGTCAAAAATTCTAGTAAATTATACACAATTTTATACTAGTTTCGGTCAAAAAATCAAATTAAATTGAGTATTGTTCAAAATACTACGAAACGTTTCAGATCCTTTCTATATGGTACGAGGGAAGGTTATGATGGAAGTCCAAGCAAAAATTATCTCAAAATTAGATTTTATGAAACATTTTGAAATGTTAGTTTAAGTCAAAAATTCGTAGTATATTATACCCAATTTTTAACTAGTTTAGGTCAAAAATAAAAATAAATCGAGAATTGTTTGAAATGCTACCAAACTATTCAGATCTTATCTATATGTTACTAGGCAATGTTATGATGGAAGTCCATGCAAAAAATTATCTCAAAATTAGATTCTATGCATCTTTTTGAAATGCTAGTTTAGGTCAAAAAATCATAGTATATTATACACAATTTTATACTAGTTTCGGTCCTAAAATCAAATTAAATTGAGTATTGTTCAAAATGCTACGAAACTTTTCAGGTCCTTTCTATATGGTACGAGGGAAGTTTGTGATGGAAGTCCGACCAAAATATTATTACAAAATTAGATTCTATGAATCTTTTTGAAATGCTAGTTTAGGTAAACAATATTAGTATATTATACACAATTTTATACTAGTTTTAGTCAAATAATCAAATTAAATCGAGGATTGTTCGAAATGCTACGAAACTTTCAGATCCTTTCTATATGTTACGCGGGAATGTTATGATGGAAGTACATGCAGAAAATTTTCTCACAAATAGATTCTATGAAACTTTTTGAAATACTAGTTTCGGTCGAAAATTGTATTATATGATACACAATTTTATACTAGTTTCGGTCAAAAATCAAATTGAATTGAGGATTGTTCGAAATGCGACGAAACTTTTCATATCCTTTCTATATGGTACGAGGGAAGGTTATGATGGATGTCCAAGCAAAAAATCATCTTAAAATTGAATTCTATGAATCTTTTTCAAAAGCTAGTTTAGGTCAAAAAATCGTAGTATATTATACATAATTTTATACTAGTTTCGGTTAAAAATCAAATTAAATCGAGGATCGTTCGAAAAGCTTTAAAACTATTCAGATCCTATATGTATGTTAATAGGCAATGTTATGATGGAAGTTCATGCAAAACATTATCTTAAAATTAGATTCTATGAAACTTTTTGAAATACTAGTTTCGCTCAAAATCGTAGTATATTATACACAATTTTATACTAGTTTCGGTCATAAAATCAAATTATATCGAGGATTATTCGAAATGCTACAATAAAATTCAGATCTTTTCTATATGGTACTTGGGAAGGTTATGATGGAAGTCCAAGCAAAAAATTATCTCAAAATTAGATTCTATGAATTGTTTTGAAATGCTAGTTTAGGCAAAAAATCTTAGTATTTATACATAATTTTATACTAGTTTCGGTCAAATAATCAAATTAAATCGAGGATTGTTCGAAATGCAATGAAATTATTCAAATCCTATCTATATGTTACTAGGCAATGTTATGATGGAATTCCATGCAAAATTTATCTTAAAATTAGGTTCTATGAAACCTTTTGAAATACTAGTTTCGCTCAAAAATCGTAGTATACTATACATAATTTTATATTAGTTTCAGTTAAAAAATCAAATTAAATCGAGGATTGTTCAATATGCTATGAAACTTTTCAGATCCTTTCTATATGATACGAGGGAAGGTTATGATGGAAGTCCATGTAAAAACATTATCTCAAAATTAGATTCTCTGAAAAATTTTGAAATACTATTTCGGTCAAAAAATTGTAGTATATTATACACAATTTTATACTAGTATTGGTCAAAAAAACAAATTAAATTGAGGATTGTTCGAAATGCTACGAAACTTTTCAGTTCTTTTCTATATGTTACGAATGAATGTTATGATGGAAGTCCAAGAAAAAATTATCTCAAAATTAGATTCTATGAATCTTTTTGAAATGCTAGTTTAGGTCAAAAAAATCGTAGTATATTATACACAATTTTATACAAGTTTCGTTCAAAAAATCAAATTAAATCGAGGATTGTTCGAAATGCTACGAAACTTTTTAGATCTTTTCTATATGTTACGAGGGAATATTATGATTGAAGTCCATGCAAAAAAATTATCTCAAAATTAGATTCTATGAAATTTTATGAAATGCTAGTTTAGGTCAAAAAATCGTAGTATATTATACACAATTTTATACTAGTTTCGAAAAAAATATCAAATTAAATCGAGGATTGTTCAAAATGCTACGAAACTATTCATATATTTTCTATATGTTACGAGTGAAGGTTATGATCGAAGTCCATGCAAAAACATTATCTTAAAATTTGATTCTATGAAAAATCAAATTAAATCGAGGATTGTTCAAAATGCAACGAAAATTTTCAAATCCATTCTATATTTAAGAGGGAAGGTTATGATGCAAGTCCAAGAAAACATTATCTCAAAATTAGATTCTATGAAACTTTTTGAAATGCTAGTTAGGTCAAAATATCGTAGTATATTATACACAATTTTATACTAGTTTCGGTCAAAAAATGAAATTAAATCGAGGATTGTTCAAAATGCTACGAAACGTTTCATATCCTTTCTATATGTTACGATGGAAGGTTATGATGGAATTCCAAGCAAAACATTATCTCAAAATTAGATTCAATGAAACTTTTGGAAATACTAGTTTCGGTCAAAAATCGTAGTATTTTATACACAATTTTATACTAGTTTCGGTCAAAAAATAAAATTAAATCGAGGATTATTCAAAATGTTACAAAACAATTCAGATCCTTTCAATATGTTACGAGGGAATGTTAAGATGGAAGTCCATGCAAAAAAAATTGTCTCAAAATTAGATTCTATGAAACTTTTTGAAATACTAGTTTCGGTCAAAAATTGTAGTATATTATACACAATTTCATACTAGTTTCAGTCAAAAAATCAAATTAAATCGAGGGAATGTTATGATGGAAGTCCATGGAAAAAATTATCATAAAATTAGATTCTATGAAACTTTTTGAAATGCTAGTTTCGGTCAAAAATCATAGTATATTATACAAAATTTTATACTAGTTTCGGTCCTAAAATCAAATTAAATTGAGGATTGTTTGAAATGCTACGAAACTTTTCAGATCCTTTCTATATGGTACGAGGGAAGTTTGTGATGGAAGTCCAACCAAAAACTTATTTCAAAATTAGATTCTATGAATCTTTTTAAAATGCTAGTTTTGGTCAAAAAATCTTAGTATAATATACACAATTTTATAATAGTTTCAGTCAAATAATCAAATTAAATCGAGGATTGTTTGAAATGTTATGAAACTTTCAAATCCTTTCTATATGTTACGAGGGAATATTATGATGGAAGACCTAGCAGAAAATTATCTCAAAATTAGATTCTATGAAACATTTTGAAATACTAGTTTCAGTCAAAAATTGTATTATATGATAAACAATTTTATACTAGTTTCGGTCAAAAAATCAAATTAAATTGAGGATTTTTCGAAATGCTACGAAACTTTTCAGATCCTTTCTATATGATACGAGGGAAGGTTATGATGGAAGTCCAAGCAAAAAATTATCTTAAAATTATATTCTATGAAATGCTAGTTTAGGTCAAAAAATCGTAGTATATTTTACACAATTTTTTAATAGTTTCGGTCAAAAAATCAAACTAAATAGTGGATTATTCAAAATTCTACGAAAATTTTCAGTTCCATTCTATATGTTACGAGGGAAGGTTATGATGGAAGTTCATGCAAAAAAATTATATCAAAATTAGATTCTCGGAATATTTTTGAAATACTAATTTAGGTCAAACAATCTGAGTATATTATACACAATTTTATACTAGTTTCAGTCAAATAATCAAATTAAATCGAGGATTGTTTGAAATGCTATGAAACTATTCAGATCCTATCTATGTGTTACTAGGCAATGTTATGATGGAAGTCCATGCGAAATATTATCTTAAAATCAAATTCTACGAAACTTTTCGAAATACTAGTTTAGCTCAAAAATTGTATTATAATATACACAATTTTTTCTAGTTTCGGTCAAAAATCAAATTAAATCGAGGATTGTTCGAAATTCTACGAAACTCTTCAGATCCTTTCTATATGGTACGAGGGAAGGTTATGATGGAAGTCCAAGATAAAATTATCTCAAAATTAGATTCTATGAATCTTTTTTAAATGCTAGTTTAGGTCAAAAAATCGTATTATATTATACACAATTTTATACATGTTTCGGTCAAAAAATAAAATTAAATCGAGGATTGTTCGAAATGCTAAGAAACTTTTCAGATCTTTTCTATGTGTTACGAAGGAATCTTATGTTGGAAGTCCATGCAAAAAAATTATCTCAAAATTAGATTCTATAAAACTTTTTGAAATGCTAGTTTAGGTCATAAACTCGTAGTATATTATACACATTTTTATACTAGTTTCGATCAAAATATCAAATTAAATCGAGGATTGTTTGAATGCTACGAAACTATTTATATATTATTCTTATGTTACGAGGGAAGGTTAGGATCAAAGTCCATGCAAAAAGATTATCTCAAAATTAGATTCTATGAAACCTTTTGAAATACTAGTTTCGCTAAAAAATCATAGTATATTATGCACAATTTCATATTAGTTTCGCACAAAAAATCAAATTAAATCAAGGATTGTTCAAAATGCTACGAAACTTTTCAGATCCATTATATATTTAAGAGGGAAGGTTATGATGCAAGTCCAAGAAAAAAATTATCTCAAAATTAGATTCTATGAAACTTTTTGAAATGCTAGTTTAGGTCAAAATATCGTAGTATATTATACACAATTTCATACTAGTTTCGGTCAAAAAATGAAATTAAATCGAGGATTGTTCGAAATGCTACGAAACTTTTAATATCCTTTCTATATGTTTCGAGGGAAGGTTATGATGGAATTCCAAGAAAAACGTTATCTCAAACTTAGATTCTATGAAACTTTTGGAAATACTAGTTTCAGTCAAAGATCGTAGTATTTTATACACAATTTTATTCTAGTTTCGTTCAAAAAATAAAATTAAATCGAGGATTGTTCGAAATGTTACAAAAAAATTCAGATCCTTTCAATATGTTACGAGGGAAGGTTAAGATGGAAGTCCATGAAAAAAAATTGTCTCAAAATTAGATTCTATGAAACTTTTTGAAATACTAGTTTCGGTCAAAAATTGTAGTATATTATACACAATTTCATACTAGTTTCAGTCAAAAAATCAAATTAAATCGAGGATTGTTCGAAATGCTACGAAACTTTTCAGATCCATTATATATTTAAGAGGGAAGGTTATGATGGAAGTCCAAGAAAAAATTATCTCAAAATTAGATTCTATGAATCTTTTTTAAATGCTAGTTTAGGTCAAAAAATCGTATTATATTATACACAATTTTATACAAGTTTCGGTCAAAAAATAAAATTAAATCGAGGATTGTTCGAAATGCTAAGAAACTTTTCAGATCTTTTCTATGTGTTACGAAGGAATCTTATGATGGAAGTCCATGCAAAAAAATTATCTCAAAATTAAATTCTATAAAACTTTTTGAAATGCTAGTTTAGGTCATAAACTCGTAGTATATTATACACATTTTTATACTAGTTTCGATCAAAATATCAAATTAAATCGAGGATTGTTTGAATGCTACGAAACTATTTATATATTATCTATATGTTACGAGGGAAGGTTAGGATCAAAGTCCATGCAAAAACATTATCTCAAAATTAGATTCTATGAAAACTTTTGAAATACTAGTTTCGCTCAAAAATCATAGTATATTATGCACAATTTCATATTAGTTTCGCACAAAAAATCAAATTAAATCAAGGATTGTTCAAAATGCTACGAACCTTTTCAGATCCATTATATATTTAAGAGGGAAGGTTATGATGCAAGTCCAAGAAAAAAATTATCTCAAAATTAGATTCTATGAAACTTTTTGAAATGCTAGTTTAGGTCAAAATATCGTAGTATATTATACACAATTTCATACTAGTTTCGGTCAAAAAATGAAATTAAATCGAGGATTGTTCGAAATGCTACGAAACTTTTAATATCCTTTCTATATGTTTCGAGGGAAGGTTATGATGGAATTCCAAGAAAAACGTTATCTCAAACTTAGATTCTATGAAACTTTTGGAAATACTAGTTTCAGTCAAAGATCGTAGTATTTTATACACAATTTTATTCTAGTTTCGTTCAAAAAATAAAATTAAATCGAGGATTGTTCGAAATGTTACAAAAAAATTCAGATCCTTTCAATATGTTACGAGGGAAGGTTAAGATGGAAGTCCATGAAAAAAAATTGTCTCAAAATTAGATTCTATGAAGCTTTTTGAAATACTAGTTTCGGTCAAAAATTGTAGTATATTATACACAATTTCATACTAGTTTCAGTCAAAAAATCAAATTAAATCGAGGATTGTTCGAAATGCTACGAAACTTTTCAGATCCATTATATATTTAAGAGGGAAGGTTATGATGGAAGTCCAAGAAAAAATTATCTCAAAATTAGATTCTATGAATCTTTTTTAAATGCTAGTTTAGGTCAAAAAATCGTATTATATTATACACAATTTTATACAAGTTTCGGTCAAAAAATAAAATTAAATCGAGGATTGTTCGAAATGCTAAGAAACTTTTCAGATCTTTTCTATGTGTTACGAAGGAATCTTATGATGGAAGTCCATGCAAAAAAATTATCTCAAAATTAAATTCTATAAAACTTTTTGAAATGCTAGTTTAGGTCATAAACTCGTAGTATATTATACACATTTTTATACTAGTTTCGATCAAAATATCAAATTAAATCGAGGATTGTTTGAATGCTACGAAACTATTTATATATTATCTATATGTTACGAGGGAAGGTTAGGATCAAAGTCCATGCAAAAACATTATCTCAAAATTAGATTCTATGAAAACTTTTGAAATACTAGTTTCGCTCAAAAATCATAGTATATTATGCACAATTTCATATTAGTTTCGCACAAAAAATCAAATTAAATCAAGGATTGTTCAAAATGCTACGAACCTTTTCAGATCCATTATATATTTAAGAGGGAAGGTTATGATGCAAGTCCAAGAAAAAAATTATCTCAAAATTAGATTCTATGAAACTTTTTGAAATGCTAGTTTAGGTCAAAATATCGTAGTATATTATACACAATTTCATACTAGTTTCGGTCAAAAAATGAAATTAAATCGAGGATTGTTCGAAATGCTACGAAACTTTTAATATCCTTTCTATATGTTTCGAGGGAAGGTTATGATGGAATTCCAAGAAAAACGTTATCTCAAACTTAGATTCTATGAAACTTTTGGAAATACTAGTTTCAGTCAAAGATCGTAGTATTTTATACACAATTTTATTCTAGTTTCGTTCAAAAAATAAAATTAAATCGAGGATTGTTCGAAATGTTACAAAAAAATTCAGATCCTTTCAATATGTTACGAGGGAAGGTTAAGATGGAAGTCCATGAAAAAAAATTGTCTCAAAATTAGATTCTATGAAACTTTTTGAAATACTAGTTTCGGTCAAAAATTGTAGTATATTATACACAATTTCATACTAGTTTCAGTCAAAAAATCAAATTAAATCGAGGATTGTTCGAAATGCTACGAAACTTTTCAGATCCATTATATATTTAAGAGGGAAGGTTATGATGGAAGTCCAAGAAAAAATTATCTCAAAATTAGATTCTATGAATCTTTTTTAAATGCTAGTTTAGGTCAAAAAATCGTATTATATTATACACAATTTTATACAAGTTTCGGTCAAAAAATAAAATTAAATCGAGGATTGTTCGAAATGCTAAGAAACTTTTCAGATCTTTTCTATGTGTTACGAAGGAATCTTATGATGGAAGTCCATGCAAAAAAATTATCTCAAAATTAAATTCTATAAAACTTTTTGAAATGCTAGTTTAGGTCATAAACTCGTAGTATATTATACACATTTTTATACTAGTTTCGATCAAAATATCAAATTAAATCGAGGATTGTTTGAATGCTACGAAACTATTTATATATTATCTATATGTTACGAGGGAAGGTTAGGATCAAAGTCCATGCAAAAACATTATCTCAAAATTAGATTCTATGAAAACTTTTGAAATACTAGTTTCGCTCAAAAATCATAGTATATTATGCACAATTTCATATTAGTTTCGCACAAAAAATCAAATTAAATCAAGGATTGTTCAAAATGCTACGAACCTTTTCAGATCCATTATATATTTAAGAGGGAAGGTTATGATGCAAGTCCAAGAAAAAAATTATCTCAAAATTAGATTCTATGAAACTTTTTGAAATGCTAGTTTAGGTCAAAATATCGTAGTATATTATACACAATTTCATACTAGTTTCGGTCAAAAAATGAAATTAAATCGAGGATTGTTCGAAATGCTACGAAACTTTTAATATCCTTTCTATATGTTTCGAGGGAAGGTTATGATGGAATTCCAAGAAAAACGTTATCTCAAACTTAGATTCTATGAAACTTTTGGAAATACTAGTTTCAGTCAAAGATCGTAGTATTTTATACACAATTTTATTCTAGTTTCGTTCAAAACATAAAATTAAATCGAGGATTGTTCGAAATGTTACAAAAAAATTCAGATCCTTTCAATATGTTACGAGGGAAGGTTAAGATGGAAGTCCATGAAAAAAAATTGTCTCAAAATTAGATTCTATGAAACTTTTTGAAATACTAGTTTCGGTCAAAAATTGTAGTATATTATACACAATTTCATACTAGTTTCAGTCAAAAAATCAAATTAAATCGAGGATTGTTCGAAATGCTACGAAACTTTTCAGATCCATTATATATTTAAGAGGGAAGGTTATGATGGAAGTCCAAGAAAAAATTATCTCAAAATTAGATTCTATGAATCTTTTTTAAATGCTAGTTTAGGTCAAAAAATCGTATTATATTATACACAATTTTATACAAGTTTCGGTCAAAAAATAAAATTAAATCGAGGATTGTTCGAAATGCTAAGAAACTTTTCAGATCTTTTCTATGTGTTACGAAGGAATCTTATGATGGAAGTCCATGCAAAAAAATTATCTCAAAATTAAATTCTATAAAACTTTTTGAAATGCTAGTTTAGGTCATAAACTCGTAGTATATTATACACATTTTTATACTAGTTTCGATCAAAATATCAAATTAAATCGAGGATTGTTTGAATGCTACGAAACTATTTATATATTATCTATATGTTACGAGGGAAGGTTAGGATCAAAGTCCATGCAAAAACATTATCTCAAAATTAGATTCTATGAAAACTTTTGAAATACTAGTTTCGCTCAAAAATCATAGTATATTATGCACAATTTCATATTAGTTTCGCACAAAAAATCAAATTAAATCAAGGATTGTTCAAAATGCTACGAACCTTTTCAGATCCATTATATATTTAAGAGGGAAGGTTATGATGCAAGTCCAAGAAAAAAATTATCTCAAAATTAGATTCTATGAAACTTTTTGAAATGCTAGTTTAGGTCAAAATATCGTAGTATATTATACACAATTTCATACTAGTTTCGGTCAAAAAATGAAATTAAATCGAGGATTGTTCGAAATGCTACGAAACTTTTAATATCCTTTCTATATGTTTCGAGGGAAGGTTATGATGGAATTCCAAGCAAAACGTTATCTCAAACTTAGATTCTATGAAACATTTGGAAATACTAGTTTCAGTCAAAGATCGTAGTATTTTATACACAATTTTATTCTAGTTTCGGTCAAAAGATAAAATTAAATCGAGGATTGTTCGAAATGTTACAAAAAAATTTAGATCCTTTCAATATGTTACGAGGGAAGGTTAAGATGGAAGTCCATGAAAAAAAATTGTCTCAAAATTAGATTCTATGAAACTTTTTGAAATACTAGTTTCGGTCAAAAATTGTAGTATATTATACACAATTTCATACTAGTTTCAGTCAAAAAATCAAATTAAATCGAGGATTGTTCGAAATGCTACGAAACTTTTCAGATCCATTATATATTTAAGAGGGAAGGTTATGATGGAAGTCCAAGAAAAAATTATCTTAAAATTAGATTCTATGAATCTTTTTTAAATGCTAGTTTAGGTCAAAAAATCGTATTATATTATACACAATTTTATACAAGTTTCGGTCAAAAAATAAAATTAAATCGAGGATTGTTCGAAATGCTAAGAAACTTTTCAGATCTTTTCTATGTGTTACGAAGGAATCTTATGATGGAAGTCCATGCAAAAAAATTATCTCAAAATTAAATTCTATAAAACTTTTTGAAATGCTAGTTTAGGTCATAAACTCGTAGTATATTATACACATTTTTATACTAGTTTCGATCAAAATATCAAATTAAATCGAGGATTGTTTGAATGCTACGAAACTATTTATATATTATCTATATGTTACGAGGGAAGGTTAGGATCAAAGTCCATGCAAAAACATTATCTCAAAATTAGATTCTATGAAAACTTTTGAAATACTAGTTTCGCTCAAAAATCATAGTATATTATGCACAATTTCATATTAGTTTCGCACAAAAAATCAAATTAAATCAAGGATTGTTCAAAATGCTACGAACCTTTTCAGATCCATTATATATTTAAGAGGGAAGGTTATGATGCAAGTCCAAGAAAAAAATTATCTCAAAATTAGATTCTATGAAACTTTTTGAAATGCTAGTTTAGGTCAAAATATCGTAGTATATTATACACAATTTCATACTAGTTTCGGTCAAAAAATGAAATTAAATCGAGGATTGTTCGAAATGCTACGAAACTTTTAATATCCTTTCTATATGTTTCGAGGGAAGGTTATGATGGAATTCCAAGCAAAACGTTATCTCAAACTTAGATTCTATGAAACTTTTGGAAATACTAGTTTCAGTCAAAGATCGTAGTATTTTATACACAATTTTATTCTAGTTTCGGTCAAAAGATAAAATTAAATCGAGGATTGTTCGAAATGTTACAAAAAAATTTAGATCCTTTCAATATGTTACGAGGGAAGGTTAAGATGGAAGTCCATGAAAAAAAATTGTCTCAAAATTAGATTCTATGAAACTTTTTGAAATACTAGTTTCGGTCAAAAATTGTAGTATATTATACACAATTTCATACTAGTTTCAGTCAAAAAATCAAATTAAATCGAGGATTGTTCGAAATGCTACGAAACATTTCAGATCCATTATATATTTAAGAGGGAAGGTTATGATGGAAGTCCAAGAAAAAATTATCTCAAAATTAGATTCTATGAATCTTTTTTAAATGCTAGTTTAGGTCAAAAAATCGTATTATATTATACACAATTTTATACAAGTTTCGGTCAAAAAATAAAATTAAATCGAGGATTGTTCGAAATGCTAAGAAACTTTTCAGATCTTTTCTATGTGTTACGAAGGAATCTTATGATGGAAGTCCATGCAAAAAAATTATCTCAAAATTAAATTCTATAAAACTTTTTGAAATGCTAGTTTAGGTCATAAACTCGTAGTATATTATACACATTTTTATACTAGTTTCGATCAAAATATCAAATTAAATCGAGGATTGTTTGAATGCTACGAAACTATTTATATATTATCTATATGTTACGAGGGAAGGTTAGGATCAAAGTCCATGCAAAAACATTATCTCAAAATTAGATTCTATGAAAACTTTTGAAATACTAGTTTCGCTCAAAAATCATAGTATATTATGCACAATTTCATATTAGTTTCGCACAAAAAATCAAATTAAATCAAGGATTGTTCAAAATGCTACGAACCTTTTCAGATCCATTATATATTTAAGAGGGAAGGTTATGATGCAAGTCCAAGAAAAAAATTATCTCAAAATTAGATTCTATGAAACTTTTTGAAATGCTAGTTTAGGTCAAAATATCGTAGTATATTATACACAATTTCATACTAGTTTCGGTCAAAAAATGAAATTAAATCGAGGATTGTTCGAAATGCTACGAAACTTTTAATATCCTTTCTATATGTTTCGAGGGAAGGTTATGATGGAATTCCAAGCAAAACGTTATCTCAAACTTAGATTCTATGAAACATTTGGAAATACTAGTTTCAGTCAAAGATCGTAGTATTTTATACACAATTTTATTCTAGTTTCGGTCAAAAGATAAAATTAAATCGAGGATTGTTCGAAATGTTACAAAAAAATTTAGATCCTTTCAATATGTTACGAGGGAAGGTTAAGATGGAAGTCCATGAAAAAAAATTGTCTCAAAATTAGATTCTATGAAACTTTTTGAAATACTAGTTTCGGTCAAAAATTGTAGTATATTATACACAATTTCATACTAGTTTCAGTCAAAAAATCAAATTAAATCGAGGATTGTTCGAAATGCTACGAAACATTTCAGATCCATTATATATTTAAGAGGGAAGGTTATGATGGAAGTCCAAGAAAAAATTATCTTAAAATTAGATTCTATGAATCTTTTTTAAATGCTAGTTTAGGTCAAAAAATCGTATTATATTATACACAATTTTATACAAGTTTCGGTCAAAAAATAAAATTAAATCGAGGATTGTTCGAAATGCTAAGAAACTTTTCAGATCTTTTCTATGTGTTACGATGGAATCTTATGATGGAAGTCCATGCAAAAAAATTATCTCTAAATTAAATTCTATAAAACTTTTTGAAATGCTAGTTTAGGTCATAAACTCGTAGTATATTATACACATTTTTATACTAGTTTCGATCAAAATATCAAATTAAATCGAGGATTGTTTGAATGCTACGAAACTATTTATATATTATCTATATGTTACGAGGGAAGGTTAGGATCAAAGTCCATGCAAAAACATTATCTCAAAATTAGATTCTATGAAACCTTTTGAAATACTAGTTTCGCTCAAAAATCATAGTATATTATGCACAATTTCATATTAGTTTCGCACAAAAAATCAAATTAAATCAAGGATTGTTCAAAATGCTACGAAACTTTTCAGATCCATTATATATTTAAGAGGGAAGGTTATGATGCAAGTCCAAGAAAAAAATTATCTCAAAATTAGATTCTATGAAACTTTTTGAAATGCTAGTTTAGGTCAAAATATCGTAGTATATTATACACAATTTCATACTAGTTTCGGTCAAAAAATGAAATTAAATCGAGGATTGTTCGAAATGCTACGAAACTTTTAATATCCTTTCTATATGTTTCGAGGGAAGGTTATGATGGAATTCCAAGAAAAACGTTATCTCAAACTTAGATTCTATGAAACTTTTGGAAATACTAGTTTCAGTCAAAGATCGTAGTATTTTATACACAATTTTATTCTAGTTTCGTTCAAAAAATAAAATTAAATCGAGGATTGTTCTAAATGTTACAAAAAAATTCAGATCCTTTCAATATGTTACGAGGGAAGGTTAAGATGGAAGTCCATGAAAAAAAATTGTCTCAAAATTAGATTCTATGAAACTTTTTGAAATACTAGTTTCGGTCAAAAATTGTAGTATATTATACACAATTTCATACTAGTTTCAGTCAAAAAATCAAATTAAATCGAGGATTGTTCGAAATGCTACGAAACTTTTCAGATCCATTATATATTTAAGAGGGAAGGTTATGATGGAAGTCCAAGAAAAAATTATCTCAAAATTAGATTCTATGAATCTTTTTTAAATGCTAGTTTAGGTCAAAAAATCGTATTATATTATACACAATTTTATACAAGTTTCGGTCAAAAAATAAAATTAAATCGAGGATTGTTCGAAATGCTAAGAAACTTTTCAGATCTTTTCTATGTGTTACGAAGGAATCTTATGATGGAAGTCCATCCAAAAAAATTATCTCAAAATTAAATTCTATAAAACTTTTTGAAATGCTAGTTTAGGTCATAAACTCGTAGTATATTATACACATTTTTATACTAGTTTCGATCAAAATATCAAATTAAATCGAGGATTGTTTGAATGCTACGAAACTATTTATATATTATCTATATGTTACGAGGGAAGGTTAGGATCAAAGTCCATGCAAAAACATTATCTCAAAATTAGATTCTATGAAACCTTTCGAAATACTAGTTTCGCTCAAAAATCATAGTATATTATGCACAATTTCATATTAGTTTCGCACAAAAAATCAAATTAAATCAAGGATTGTTCAAAATGCTACGAACCTTTTCAGATCCATTATATATTTAAGAGGGAAGGTTATGATGCAAGTCCAAGAAAAAAATTATCTCAAAATTAGATTCTATGAAACTTTTTGAAATGCTAGTTTAGGTCAAAATATCGTAGTATATTATACACAATTTCATACTAGTTTCGGTCAAAAAATGAAATTAAATCGAGGATTGTTCGAAATGCTACGAAACTTTTAATATCCTTTCTATATGTTTCGAGGGAAGGTTATGATGGAATTCCAAGCAAAACGTTATCTCAAACTTAGATTCTATGAAACATTTGGAAATACTAGTTTCAGTCAAAGATCGTAGTATTTTATACACAATTTTATTCTAGTTTCGGTCAAAAGATAAAATTAAATCGAGGATTGTTCGAAATGTTACAAAAAAATTCAGATCCTTTCAATATGTTACTAGGGAAGGTTAAGATGGAAGTCCATGAAAAAAAATTGTCTCAAAATTAGATTCTATGAAACTTTTTGAAATACTAGTTTCGGTCAAAAATTGTAGTATATTATACACAATTTCATACTAGTTTCAGTCAAAAAATCAAATTAAATCGAGGATTGTTCAAAATGCTACGAAACTTTTCAGATCCATTATATATTTAAGAGGGAAGGTTATGATGGAAGTCCAAGAAAAAATTATCTCAAAATTAGATTCTATGAATCTTTTTTAAATGCTAGTTTAGGTCAAAAAATCGTATTATATTATACACAATTTTATACAAGTTTCGGTCCTAAAATAAAATTAAATCGAGGATTGTTCGAAATGCTAAGAAACTTTTCAGATCTTTTCTATATGGTACGAGGGAATCTTATGATGGAAGTCCATGCAAAAAAATTATCTCAAAATTAGATTCTATGAAACTTTTTGAAATGCTAGTTTAGGTCAAAATATCGTAGTATATTATACACAATTTCATACTAGTTTCGGTCAAAAAAAGAAATTAAATCGAGGATTGTTCGAAATGCTACGAAACTTTTAATATCCTTTCTATATGTTTCGAGGGAAGGTTATGATGGAATTCCAAGAAAAACTTTATCTCAAACTTAGATTCTATGAAACTTTTGGAAATACTAGTTTCAGTCAAAGATCGTAGTATTTTATACACAATTTTATTCTAGTTTCGTTCAAAAAATAAAATTAAATCGAGGATTGTTCGAAATGTTACAAAAAAATTCAGATCCTTTCAATATGTTACGAGGGAAGGTTAAGATGGAAGTCCATGAAAAAAAATTGTCTCAAAATTAGATTCTATGAAACTTTTTGAAATACTAGTTTCGGTCAAAAATTGTAGTATATTATACACAATTTCATACTAGTTTCAGTCAAAAAATCAAATAAAATCGAGGATTGTTCAAAATGCTACGAAACTTTTCAGATCCATTATATATTTAAGAGGGAAGGTTATGATGGAAGTCCAAGAAAAAATTATCTCAAAATTAGATTCTATGAATCTTTTTTAAATGCTAGTTTAGGTCAAAAAATCGTATTATATTATACACAATTTTATACAAGTTTCGGTCAAAAAATAAAATTAAATCGAGGATTGTTCGAAATGCTAAGAAACTTTTCAGATCTTTTCTATGTGTTACGATGGAATCTTATGATGGAAGTCCATGCAAAAAAATTCTCTCAAAATTAAATTCTATATAACTTTTTGAAATGCTTGTTTAGGTCATAAACTCGTAGTATATTATACACATTTTTATACTAGTTTCGATCAAAATATCAAATTAAATCGAGGATTGTTTGAATGCTACGAAACTATTTATATATTATCTCTATGTTACGAGGGAAGGTTAGGATCAAAGTCAATGCAAAAACATTATCTCAAAATTAGATTCTATGAAACCTTTTGAAATACTAGTTTCGCTCAAAAATCATAGTATATTATGCACAATTTCATATTAGTTTCGCACAAAAAATCAAATTAAATCAAGGATTGTTCAAAATGCTACGAAACTTTTCAGATCCATTATATATTTAAGAGGGAAGGTTATGATGCAAGTCCAAGAAAAAAATTATCTCAAAATTAGATTCTATGAAACTTTTTGAAATGCTAGTTTAGGTCAAAATATTGTAGTATATTATACACAATTTCATACTAGTTTCGGTCAAAAAATGAAATTAAATCGAGGATTGTTCGAAATGCTACGAAACTTTTAATATCCTTTCTATATGTTTCGAGGGAAGGTTATGATGGAATTCCAAGAAAAACGTTATCTCAAACTTAGATTCTATGAAACTTTTGGAAATACTAGTTTCAGTCAAAGATCGTAGTATTTTATACACAATTTTATTCTAGTTTCGTTCAAAAAATAAAATTAAATCGAGGATTGTTCGAAATGTTACAAAAAAATTCAGATCCTTTCAATATGTTACGAGGGAAGGTTAAGATGGAAGTCCATGAAAAAAAATTGTCTCAAAATTAGATTCTATGAAACTTTTTGAAATACTAGTTTCGGTCAAAAATTGTAGTATATGATACATAATTTCATACTAGTTTCAGTCAAAAAATCAAATTAAATCGAGGATTGTTCGAAATGCTACGAAACTTTTCAGATCCATTATATATTTAAGAGGGAAGGTTATGATGGAAGTCCAAGAAAAAATTATCTCAAAATTAGATTCTATGAATCTTTTTTAAATGCTAGTTTAGGTCAAAAAATCGTATTATATTATACACAATTTTATACAAGTTTCGGTCAAAAAATAAAATTAAATCGAGGATTGTTCGAAATGCTAAGAAACTTTTCAGATCTTTTCTATGTGTTACGAAGGAATCTTATGATGGAAGTCCATGCAAAAAAATTATCTCAAAATTAAATTCTATAAAACTTTTTGAAATGCTAGTTTAGGTCATAAACTCGTAGTATATTATACACATTTTTATACTAGTTTCGATCAAAATATCAAATTAAATCGAGGATTGTTTGAATGCTACGAAACTATTTATATATTATCTATATGTTACGAGGGAAGGTTAGGATCAAAGTCCATGCAAAAACATTATCTCAAAATTAGATTCTATGAAACCTTTTGAAATACTAGTTTCGCTCAAAAATCATAGTATATTATGCACAATTTCATATTAGTTTCGCACAAAAAATCAAATTAAATCAAGGATTGTTCAAAATGCTACGAACCTTTTCAGATCCATTATATATTTAAGAGGGAAGGTTATGATGCAAGTCCAAGAAAAAAATTATCTCAAAATTAGATTCTATGAAACTTTTTGAAATGCTAGTTTAGGTCAAAATATCGTAGTATATTATACACAATTTCATACTAGTTTCGGTCAAAAAATGAAATTAAATCGAGGATTGTTCGAAATGCTACGAAACTTTTAATATCCTTTCTATATGTTTCGAGGGAAGGTTATGATGGAATTCCAAGCAAAACGTTATCTCAAACTTAGATTCTATGAAACATTTGGAAATACTAGTTTCAGTCAAAGATCGTAGTATTTTATACACAATTTTATTCTAGTTTCGGTCAAAAGATAAAATTAAATCGAGGATTGTTCGAAATGTTACAAAAAAATTTAGATCCTTTCAATATGTTACGAGGGAAGGTTAAGATGGAAGTCCATGAAAAAAAATTGTCTCAAAATTAGATTCTATGAAACTTTTTGAAATACTAGTTTCGGTCAAAAATTGTAGTATATTATACACAATTTCATACTAGTTTCAGTCAAAAAATCAAATTAAATCGAGGATTGTTCGAAATGCTACGAAACTTTTCAGATCCATTATATATTTAAGAGGGAAGGTTATGATGGAAGTCCAAGAAAAAATTATCTCAAAATTAGATTCTATGAATCTTTTTTAAATGCTAGTTTAGGTCAAAAAATCGTATTATATTATACACAATTTTATACAAGTTTCGGTCCTAAAATAAAATTAAATCGAGGATTGTTCGAAATGCTAAGAAACTTTTCAGATCTTTTCTATATGGTACGAGGGAATCTTATGATGGAAGTCCATGCAAAAAAATTATCTCAAAATTAGATTCTATGAAACTTTTTGAAATGCTAGTTTAGGTAAAAATATCGTAGTATATTATACACAATTTCATACTAGTTTCGGTCAAAAAATGAAATTAAATCGAGGATTGTTCGAAATGCTACGAAACTTTTAATATCCTTTCTATATGTTTCGAGGGAAGGTTATGATGGAATTCCAAGAAAAACATTATCTCAAACTTAGATTCTATGAAACTTTTGGAAATACTAGTTTCAGTCAAAGATCGTAGTATTTTATACACAATTTTATTCAAGTTTCGTTCAAAAAATAAAATTAAATCGAGGATTGTTCGAAATGTTACAAAAAAATTCAGATCCTTTCAATATGTTACGAGGGAAGGTTAAGATGGAAGTCCATGAAAAAAAATTGTCTCAAAATTAGATTCTATGAATCTTTTTGAAATACTAGTTTCGGTCAAAAATTGTAGTATATTATACACAATTTCATACTAGTTTCAGTCAAAAAATCAAATTAAATCGAGGATTGTTCGAAATGCTACGAAACTTTTCAGATCCGTTATATATTTAAGAGGGAAGGTTATGATGGAAGTCCAAGAAAAAATTATCTCAAAATTAGATTCTATGAATCTTTTTTAAATGCTAGTTTAGGTCAAAAAATCGTATTATATTATACACAATTTTATACAAGTTTCGGTCAAAAAATAAAATTAAATCGAGGATTGTTCGAAATGCTAAGAAACTTTTCATATCTTTTCTATGTGTTACGAAGGAATCTTATGATGGAAGTCCATGCAAAAAAATTATCTCAAAATTAAATTCTATAAAACTTTTTGAAATGCTAGTTTAGGTCATAAACTCGTAGTATATTATACACATTTTTATACTAGTTTCGATCAAAATATCAAATTAAATCGAGGATTGTTTGAATGCTACGAAACTATTTATATATTATCTATATGTTACGAGGGAAGGTTAGGATCAAAGTCCATGCAAAAAAATTATCTCAAAATTAGATTCTATGAAACCTTTTGAAATACTAGTTTCGCTCAAAAATCATAGTATATTATGCACAATTTCATATTAGTTTCGCACAAAAAATCAAATTAAATCAAGGATTGTTCAAAATGCTACGAAACTTTTCAGATCCATTATATATTTAAGAGGGAAGGTTATGATGCAAGTCCAAGAAAAAAATTATCTCAAAATTAGATTCTATGAAACATTTTGAATTGCTAGTTTAGGTCAAAATATCTTAGTATATTATACACAATTTCATACTAGTTTCGGTCAAAAAAAGATATTAAATCGAGGATTGTTCGAAATACTATGAAACTTTTAATATCCTTTCTATATGTTTCGAGGGAAGGTTATGATGGAATTCCAAGCAAAACGTTATCTCAAACTTAGATTCTATGAAACTTTTGGAAATACTAGTTTCAGTCAAAGATCGTAGTATTTTATACACAATTTTATTCTAGTTTCGTTCAAAAAATAAAATTAAATCGAGGATTGTTCGAAATGTTACAAAAAAATTCAGATCCTTTCAATATGTTACGAGGGAAGGTTAAGATGGAAGTCCATGAAAAAAAATTGTCTCAAAATTAGATTCTATGAAACTTTTTGAAATACTAGTTTCGGTCAAAAATTGTAGTATATTATACACAATTTCATACTAGTTTCAGTCAAAAAATCAAATTAAATCGAGGATTGTTCAAAATGCTACGAAACTTTTCAGATCCATTATATATTTAAGAGGGAAGGTTATGATGGAAGTCCAAGAAAAAATTATCTCAAAATTAGATTCTATGAATCTTTTTTAAATGCTAGTTTAGGTCAAAAAATCGTATTATATTATACACAATTTTATACAAGTTTCGGTCAAAAAATAAAATTAAATCGAGGATTGTTCGAAATGCTAAGAAACTTTTCAGATCTTTTCTATGTGTTACGATGGAATCTTATGATGGAAGTCCATGCAAAAAAATAATCTCAAAATTAAATTCTATATAACTTTTTGAAATGCTAGTTTAGGTCATAAACTCGTAGTATATTATACACATTTTTATACTAGTTTCGATCAAAATATCAAATTAAATCGAGGATTGTTTGAATGCTACGAAACTATTTATATATTATCTATATGTTACGAGGGAAGGTTAGGATCAAAGTCCATGCAAAAACATTATCTCAAAATTAGATTCTATGAAACCTTTTGAAATACTAGTTTCGCTCAAAAATCATAGTATATTATGCACAATTTCATATTAGTTTCGCACAAAAAATCAAATTAAATCAAGGATTGTTCAAAATGCTACGAAACTTTTCAGATCCATTATATATTTAAGAGGGAAGGTTATGATGCAAGTCCAAGAAAAAAATTATCTCAAAATTAGATTCTATGAAACTTTTTGAAATGCTAGTTTAGGTCAAAATATTGTAGTATATTATACACAATTTCATACTAGTTTCGGTCAAAAAATGAAATTAAATCGAGGATTGTTCGAAATGCTACGAAACTTTTAATATCCTTTCTATATGTTTCGAGGGAAGGTTATGATGGAATTCCAAGAAAAACGTTATCTCAAACTTAGATTCTATGAAACTTTTGGAAATACTAGTTTCAGTCAAAGATCGTAGTATTTTATACACAATTTTATTCTAGTTTCGTTCAAAAAATAAAATTAAATCGAGGATTGTTCGAAATGTTACAAAAAAATTCAGATCCTTTCAATATGTTACGAGGGAAGGTTAAGATGGAAGTCCATGAAAAAAAATTGTCTCAAAATTAGATTCTATGAAACTTTTTGAAATACTAGTTTCGGTCAAAAATTGTAGTATATTATACATAATTTCATACTAGTTTCAGTCAAAAAATCAAATTAAATCGAGGATTGTTCGAAATGCTACGAAACTTTTCAGATCCATTATATATTTAAGAGGGAAGGTTATGATGGAAGTCCAAGAAAAAATTATCTCAAAATTAGATTCTATGAATCTTTTTTAAATGCTAGTTTAGGTCAAAAAATCGTATTATATTATACACAATTTTATACAAGTTTCGGTCAAAAAATAAAATTAAATCGAGGATTGTTCGAAATGCTAAGAAACTTTTCAGATCTTTTCTATGTGTTACGAAGGAATCTTATGATGGAAGTCCATGCAAAAAATTTATCTCAAAATTAAATTCTATAAAACTTTTTGAAATGCTAGTTTAGGTCATAAACTCGTAGTATATTATACACATTTTTATACTAGTTTCGATCAAAATATCAAATTAAATCGAGGATTGTTTGAATGCTACGAAACTATTTATATATTATCTATATGTTACGAGGGAAGGTTAGGATCAAAGTCCATGCAAAAACATTATCTCAAAATTAGATTCTATGAAACCTTTTGAAATACTAGTTTCGCTAAAAAATCATAGTATATTATGCACAATTTCATATTAGTTTCGCACAAAAAATCAAATTAAATCAAGGATTGTTCAAAATGCTACGAACCTTTTCAGATCCATTATATATTTAAGAGGGAAGGTTATGATGCAAGTCCAAGAAAAAAATTATCTCAAAATTAGATTCTATGAAACTTTTTGAAATGCTAGTTTAGGTCAAAATATCGTAGTATATTATACACAATTTCATACTAGTTTCGGTCAAAAAATGAAATTAAATCGAGGATTGTTCGAAATGCTACGAAACTTTTAATATCCTTTCTATATGTTTCGAGGGAAGGTTATGATGGAATTCCAAGCAAAACGTTATCTCAAACTTAGATTCTATGAAACATTTGGAAATACTAGTTTCAGTCAAAGATCGTAGTATTTTATACACAATTTTATTCTAGTTTCGGTCAAAAGTTAAAATTAAATCGAGGATTGTTCGAAATGTTACAAAAAAATTTAGATCCTTTCAATATGTTACGAGGGAAGGTTAAGATGGAAGTCCATGAAAAAAAATTGTCTCAAAATTAGATTCTATGAAACTTTTTGAAATACTAGTTTCGGTCAAAAATTGTAGTATATTATACACAATTTCATACTAGTTTCAGTCAAAAAATAAAATTAAATCGAGGATTGTTCGAAATGCTACGAAACTTTTCAGATCCATTATATATTTAAGAGGGAAGGTTATGATGGAAGTCCAAGAAAAAATTATCTCAAAATTAGATTCTATGAATCTTTTTTAAATGCTAGTTTAGGTCAAAAAATCGTATTATATTATACACAATTTTATACAAGTTTCGGTCAAAAAATAAAATTAAATCGAGGATTGTTCGAAATGCTAAGAAACTTTTCAGATCTTTTCTATGTGTTACGAAGGAATCTTATGATGGAAGTCCATGCAAAAAATTTATCTCAAAATTAAATTCTATAAAACTTTTTGAAATGCTAGTTTAGGTCATAAACTCGTAGTATATTATACACATTTTTATACTAGTTTCGATCAAAATATCAAATTAAATCGAGGATTGTTTGAATGCTACGAAACTATTTATATATTATCTATATGTTACGAGGGAAGGTTAGGATCAAAGTCCATGCAAAAACATTATCTCAAAATTAGATTCTATGAAACCTTTTGAAATACTAGTTTCGCTCAAAAATCATAGTATATTATGCACAATTTCATATTAGTTTCGCACAAAAAATCAAATTAAATCAAGGATTGTTCAAAATGCTACGAACCTTTTCAGATCCATTATATATTTAAGAGGGAAGGTTATGATGCAAGTCCAAGAAAAAAATTATCTCAAAATTAGATTCTATGAAACTTTTTGAAATGCTAGTTTAGGTCAAAATATCGTAGTATATTATACACAATTTCATACTAGTTTCGGTCAAAAAATGAAATTAAATCGAGGATTGTTCGAAATGCTACGAAACTTTTAATATCCTTTCTATATGTTTCGAGGGAAGGTTATGATGGAATTCCAAGCAAAACGTTATCTCAAACTTAGATTCTATGAAACATTTGGAAATACTAGTTTCAGTCAAAGATCGTAGTATTTTATACACAATTTTATTCTAGTTTCGGTCAAAAGTTAAAATTAAATCGAGGATTGTTCGAAATGTTACAAAAAAATTTAGATCCTTTCAATATGTTACGAGGGAAGGTTAAGATGGAAGTCCATGAAAAAAAATTGTCTCAAAATTAGATTCTATGAAACTTTTTGAAATACTAGTTTCGGTCAAAAATTGTAGTATATTATACACAATTTCATACTAGTTTCAGTCAAAAAATCAAATTAAATCGAGGATTGTTCGAAATGCTACGAAACTTTTCAGATCCATTATATATTTAAGAGGGAAGGTTATGATGGAAGTCCAAGAAAAAATTATCTCAAAATTAGATTCTATGAATCTTTTTTAAATGCTAGTTTAGGTCAAAAAATCGTATTATATTATACACAATTTTATACAAGTTTCGGTCAAAAAATAAAATTAAATCGAGGATTGTTCGAAATGCTAAGAAACTTTTCAGATCTTTTCTATGTGTTACGAAGGAATCTTATGATGGAAGTCCATGCAAAAAATTTATCTCAAAATTAAATTCTATAAAACTTTTTGAAATGCTAGTTTAGGTCATAAACTCGTAGTATATTATACACATTTTTATACTAGTTTCGATCAAAATATCAAATTAAATCGAGGATTGTTTGAATGCTACGAAACTATTTATATATTATCTATATGTTACGAGGGAAGGTTAGGATCAAAGTCCATGCAAAAACATTATCTCAAAATTAGATTCTATGAAACCTTTTGAAATACTAGTTTCGCTAAAAAATCATAGTATATTATGCACAATTTCATATTAGTTTCGCACAAAAAATCAAATTAAATCAAGGATTGTTCAAAATGCTACGAACCTTTTCAGATCCATTATATATTTAAGAGGGAAGGTTATGATGCAAGTCCAAGAAAAAAATTATCTCAAAATTAGATTCTATGAAACTTTTTGAAATGCTAGTTTAGGTCAAAATATCGTAGTATATTATACACAATTTCATACTAGTTTCGGTCAAAAAATGAAATTAAATCGAGGATTGTTCGAAATGCTACGAAACTTTTAATATCCTTTCTATATGTTTCGAGGGAAGGTTATGATGGAATTCCAAGCAAAACGTTATCTCAAACTTAGATTCTATGAAACATTTGGAAATACTAGTTTCAGTCAAAGATCGTAGTATTTTATACACGATTTTATTCTAGTTTCGGTCAAAAGTTAAAATTAAATCGAGGATTGTTCGAAATGTTACAAAAAAATTCAGATCCTTTCAATATGTTACGAGGGAAGGTTAAGATGGAAGTCCATGAAAAAAAATTGTCTCAAAATTAGATTCTATGAAACTTTTTGAAATACTAGTTTCGGTCAAAAATTGTAGTATATTATACACAATTTCATACTAGTTTCAGTCAAAAAATCAAATTAAATCGAGGATTGTTCGAAATGCTACGAAACTTTTCAGATCCATTATATATTTAAGAGGGAAGGTTATGATGGAAGTCCAAGAAAAAATTATCTCAAAATTAGATTCTATGAATCTTTTTTAAATGCTAGTTTAGGTCAAAAAATCGTATTATATTATACACAATTTTATACAAGTTTCGGTCAAAAAATAAAATTAAATCGAGGATTGTTCGAAATGCTAAGAAACTTTTCAGATCTTTTCTATGTGTTACGAAGGAATCTTATGATGGAAGTCCATGCAAAAAATTTATCTCAAAATTAAATTCTATAAAACTTTTTGAAATGCTAGTTTAGGTCATAAACTCGTAGTATATTATACACATTTTTATACTAGTTTCGATCAAAATATCAAATTAAATCGAGGATTGTTTGAATGCTACGAAACTATTTATATATTATCTATATGTTACGAGGGAAGGTTAGGATCAAAGTCCATGCAAAAACATTATCTCAAAATTAGATTCTATGAAACCTTTTGAAATACTAGTTTCGCTAAAAAATCATAGTATATTATGCACAATTTCATATTAGTTTCGCACAAAAAATCAAATTAAATCAAGGATTGTTCAAAATGCTACGAACCTTTTCAGATCCATTATATATTTAAGAGGGAAGGTTATGATGCAAGTCCAAGAAAAAAATTATCTCAAAATTAGATTCTATGAAACTTTTTGAAATGCTAGTTTAGGTCAAAATATCGTAGTATATTATACACAATTTCATACTAGTTTCGGTCAAAAAATGAAATTAAATCGAGGATTGTTCGAAATGCTACGAAACTTTTAATATCCTTTCTATATGTTTCGAGGGAAGGTTATGATGGAATTCCAAGCAAAACGTTATCTCAAACTTAGATTCTATGAAACATTTGGAAATACTAGTTTCAGTCAAAGATCGTAGTATTTTATACACAATTTTATTCTAGTTTCGGTCAAAAGTTAAAATTAAATCGAGGATTGTTCGAAATGTTACAAAAAAATTTAGATCCTTTCAATATGTTACGAGGGAAGGTTAAGATGGAAGTCCATGAAAAAAAATTGTCTCAAAATTAGATTCTATGAAACTTTTTGAAATACTAGTTTCGGTCAAAAATTGTAGTATATTATACACAATTTCATACTAGTTTCAGTTAAAAAATAAAATTAAATCGAGGATTGTTCGAAATGCTACGAAACTTTTCAGATCCATTATATATTTAAGAGGGAAGGTTATGATGGAAGTCCAAGAAAAAATTATCTCAAAATTAGATTCTATGAATCTTTTTTAAATGCTAGTTTAGGTCAAAAAATCGTATTATATTATACACAATTTTATACAAGTTTCGGTCAAAAAATAAAATTAAATCGAGGATTGTTCGAAATGCTAAGAAACTTTTCAGATCTTTTCTATGTGTTACGAAGGAATCTTATGATGGAAGTCCATGCAAAAAATTTATCTCAAAATTAAATTCTATAAAACTTTTTGAAATGCTAGTTTAGGTCATAAACTCGTAGTATATTATACACATTTTTATACTAGTTTCGGTCAAAATATCAAATTAAATCGAGGATTGTTTGAATGCTACGAAACTATTTATATATTATCTATATGTTATGAGGGAAGGTTAGGATCAAAGTCCATGCAAAAACATTATCTCAAAATTAGATTCTATGAAACCTTTTGAAATACTAGTTTCGCTAAAAAATCATAGTATATTATGCACAATTTCATATTAGTTTCGCACAAAAAATCAAATTAAATCAAGGATTGTTCAAAATGCTACGAACCTTTTCAGATCCATTATATATTTAAGAGGGAAGGTTATGATGCAAGTCCAAGAAAAAAATTATCTCAAAATTAGATTCTATGAAACTTTTTGAAATGCTAGTTTAGGTCAAAATATCGTAGTATATTATACACAATTTCATACTAGTTTCGGTCAAAAAATGAAATTAAATCGAGGATTGTTCGAAATGCTACGAAACTTTTAATATCCTTTCTATATGTTTCGAGGGAAGGTTATGATGGAATTCCAAGCAAAACGTTATCTCAAACTTAGATTCTATGAAACATTTGGAAATACTAGTTTCAGTCAAAGATCGTAGTATTTTATACACAATTTTATTCTAGTTTCGGTCAAAAGTTAAAATTAAATCGAGGATTGTTCGAAATGTTACAAAAAAATTCAGATCCTTTCAATATGTTACGAGGGAAGGTTAAGATGGAAGTCCATGAAAAAAAATTGTCTCAAAATTAGATTCTATGAAACTTTTTGAAATACTAGTTTCGGTCAAAAATTGTAGTATATTATACACAATTTCATACTAGTTTCAGTCAAAAAATCAAATTAAATCGAGGATTGTTCGAAATGCTACGAAACTTTTCAGATCCATTATATATTTAAGAGGGAAGGTTATGATGGAAGTCCAAGAAAAAATTATCTCAAAATTAGATTCTATGAATCTTTTTTAAATGCTAGTTTAGGTCAAAAAATCGTATTATATTATACACAATTTTATACAAGTTTCGGTCCTAAAATAAAATTAAATCGAGGATTGTTCGAAATGTTAAGAAACTCTTCAGATCTTTTCTATATGGTACGAGGGAATCTTATGATGGAAGTCCATGCAAAAAAATTATCTCAAAATTAGATTCTATGAAACTTTTTGAAATGCTAGTTTAGGTCAAAATATCGTAGTATATTATACACAATTTCATACTAGTTTCGGTCAAAAAATGAAATTAAATCGAGGATTGTTCGAAATGCTACGAAACTTTTAATATCCTTTCTATATGTTTCGAGGGAAGGTTATGATGGAATTCCAAGCAAAACGTTATCTCAAACTTAGATTCTATGAAACATTTGGAAATACTAGTTTCAGTCAAAGATCGTAGTATTTTATACACAATTTTATTCTAGTTTCGGTCAAAAGTTAAAATTAAATCGAGGATTGTTCGAAATGTTACAAAAAAATTTAGATCCTTTCAATATGTTACGAGGGAAGGTTAAGATGGAAGTCCATGAAAAAAAATTGTCTCAAAATTAGATTCTATGAAACTTTTTGAAATACTAGTTTCGGTCAAAAATTGTAGTATATTATACACAATTTCATACTAGTTTCAGTTAAAAAATAAAATTAAATCGAGGATTGTTCGAAATGCTACGAAACTTTTCAGATCCATTATATATTTAAGAGGGAAGGTTATGATGGAAGTCCAAGAAAAAATTATCTCAAAATTAGATTCTATGAATCTTTTTTAAATGCTAGTTTAGGTCAAAAAATCGTATTATATTATACACAATTTTATACAAGTTTCGGTCAAAAAATAAAATTAAATCGAGGATTGTTCGAAATGCTAAGAAACTTTTCAGATCTTTTCTATGTGTTACGAAGGAATCTTATGATGGAAGTCCATGCAAAAAATTTATCTCAAAATTAAATTCTATAAAACTTTTTGAAATGCTAGCTTAGGTCATAAACTCGTAGTATATTATACACATTTTTATACTAGTTTCGATCAAAATATCAAATTAAATCGAGGATTGTTTGAATGCTACGAAACTATTTATATATTATCTATATGTTATGAGGGAAGGTTAGGATCAAAGTCCATGCAAAAACATTATCTCAAAATTAGATTCTATGAAACCTTTTGAAATACTAGTTTCGCTCAAAAATCATAGTATATTATGCACAATTTCATATTAGTTTCGCACAAAAAATCAAATTAAATCAAGGATTGTTAAAAATGCTACGAACCTTTTCAGATCCATTATATATTTAAGAGGGAAGGTTATGATGCAAGTCCAAGAAAAAAATTATCTCAAAATTAGATTCTATGAAACTTTTTGAAATGCTAGTTTAGGTCAAAATATCGTAGTATATTATACACAATTTCATACTAGTTTCGGTCAAAAAATGAAATTAAATCGAGGATTGTTCGAAATGCTACGAAACTTTTAATATCCTTTCTATATGTTTCGAGGGAAGGTTATGATGGAATTCCAAGCAAAACGTTATCTCAAACTTAGATTCTATGAAACATTTGGAAATACTAGTTTCAGTCAAAGATCGTAGTATTTTATACACAATTTTATTCTAGTTTCGGTCAAAAGTTAAAATTAAATCGAGGATTGTTCGAAATGTTACAAAAAAATTCAGATCCTTTCAATATGTTACGAGGGAAGGTTAAGATGGAAGTCCATGAAAAAAAATTGTCTCAAAATTAGATTCTATGAAACTTTTTGAAATACTAGTTTCGGTCAAAAATTGTAGTATATTATACACAATTTCATACTAGTTTCAGTCAAAAAATCAAATTAAATCGAGGATTGTTCGAAATGCTACGAAACTTTTCAGATCCATTATATATTTAAGAGGGAAGGTTATGATGGAAGTCCAAGAAAAAATTATCTCAAAATTAGATTCTATGAATCTTTTTTAAATGCTAGTTTAGGTCAAAAAATCGTATTATATTATACACAATTTTATACAAGTTTCGGTCAAAAAATAAAATTAAATCGAGGATTGTTCGAAATGCTAAGAAACTTTTCAGATCTTTTCTATGTGTTACGAAGGAATCTTATGATGGAAGTCCATGCAAAAAATTTATCTCAAAATTAAATTCTATAAAACTTTTTGAAATGCTAGTTTAGGTCATAAACTCGTAGTATATTATACACATTTTTATACTAGTTTCGGTCAAAATATCAAATTAAATCGAGGATTGTTTGAATGCTACGAAACTATTTATATATTATCTATATGTTACGAGGGAAGGTTAGGATCAAAGTCCATGCAAAAACATTATCTCAAAATTAGATTCTATGAAACCTTTTGAAATACTAGTTTCGCTAAAAAATCATAGTATATTATGCACAATTTCATATTAGTTTCGCACAAAAAATCAAATTAAATCAAGGATTGTTCAAAATGCTACGAACCTTTTCAGATCCATTATATATTTAAGAGGGAAGGTTATGATGCAAGTCCAAGAAAAAAATTATCTCAAAATTAGATTCTATGAAACTTTTTGAAATGCTAGTTTAGGTCAAAATATCGTAGTATATTATACACAATTTCATACTAGTTTCGGTCAAAAAATGAAATTAAATCGAGGATTGTTCGAAATGCTACGAAACTTTTAATATCCTTTCTATATGTTTCGAGGGAAGGTTATGATGGAATTCCAAGCAAAACGTTATCTCAAACTTAGATTCTATGAAACATTTGGAAATACTAGTTTCAGTCAAAGATCGTAGTATTTTATACACAATTTTATTCTAGTTTCGGTCAAAAGTTAAAATTAAATCGAGGATTGTTCGAAATGTTACAAAAAAATTCAGATCCTTTCAATATGTTACGAGGGAAGGTTAAGATGGAAGTCCATGAAAAAAAATTGTCTCAAAATTAGATTCTATGAAACTTTTTGAAATACTAGTTTCGGTCAAAAATTGTAGTATATTATACACAATTTCATACTAGTTTCAGTCAAAAAATCAAATTAAATCGAGGATTGTTCGAAATGCTACGAAACTTTTCAGATCCATTATATATTTAAGAGGGAAGGTTATGATGGAAGTCCAAGAAAAAATTATCTCAAAATTAGATTCTATGAATCTTTTTTAAATGCTAGTTTAGGTCAAAAAATCGTATTATATTATACACAATTTTATACAAGTTTCGGTCCTAAAATAAAATTAAATCGAGGATTGTTCGAAATGTTAAGAAACTCTTCAGATCTTTTCTATATGGTACGAGGGAATCTTATGATGGAAGTCCATGCAAAAAAATTATCTCAAAATTAGATTCTATGAAACTTTTTGAAATGCTAGTTTAGGTCAAAATATCGTAGTATATTATACACAATTTCATACTAGTTTCGGTCAAAAAATGAAATTAAATCGAGGATTGTTCGAAATGCTACGAAACTTTTAATATCCTTTCTATATGTTTCGAGGGAAGGTTATGATGGAATTCCAAGCAAAACGTTATCTCAAACTTAGATTCTATGAAACATTTGGAAATACTAGTTTCAGTCAAAGATCGTAGTATTTTATACACAATTTTATTCTAGTTTCGGTCAAAAGTTAAAATTAAATCGAGGATTGTTCGAAATGTTACAAAAAAATTTAGATCCTTTCAATATGTTACGAGGGAAGGTTAAGATGGAAGTCCATGAAAAAAAATTGTCTCAAAATTAGATTCTATGAAACTTTTTGAAATACTAGTTTCGGTCAAAAATTGTAGTATATTATACACAATTTCATACTAGTTTCAGTTAAAAAATAAAATTAAATCGAGGATTGTTCGAAATGCTACGAAACTTTTCAGATCCATTATATATTTAAGAGGGAAGGTTATGATGGAAGTCCAAGAAAAAATTATCTCAAAATTAGATTCTATGAATCTTTTTTAAATGCTAGTTTAGGTCAAAAAATCGTATTATATTATACACAATTTTATACAAGTTTCGGTCAAAAAATAAAATTAAATCGAGGATTGTTCGAAATGCTAAGAAACTTTTCAGATCTTTTCTATGTGTTACGAAGGAATCTTATGATGGAAGTCCATGCAAAAAATTTATCTCAAAATTAAATTCTATAAAACTTTTTGAAATGCTAGCTTAGGTCATAAACTCGTAGTATATTATACACATTTTTATACTAGTTTCGATCAAAATATCAAATTAAATCGAGGATTGTTTGAATGCTACGAAACTATTTATATATTATCTATATGTTATGAGGGAAGGTTAGGATCAAAGTCCATGCAAAAACATTATCTCAAAATTAGATTCTATGAAACCTTTTGAAATACTAGTTTCGCTCAAAAATCATAGTATATTATGCACAATTTCATATTAGTTTCGCACAAAAAATCAAATTAAATCAAGGATTGTTAAAAATGCTACGAACCTTTTCAGATCCATTATATATTTAAGAGGGAAGGTTATGATGCAAGTCCAAGAAAAAAATTATCTCAAAATTAGATTCTATGAAACTTTTTGAAATGCTAGTTTAGGTCAAAATATCGTAGTATATTATACACAATTTCATACTAGTTTCGGTCAAAAAATGAAATTAAATCGAGGATTGTTCGAAATGCTACGAAACTTTTAATATCCTTTCTATATGTTTCGAGGGAAGGTTATGATGGAATTCCAAGCAAAACGTTATCTCAAACTTAGATTCTATGAAACATTTGGAAATACTAGTTTCAGTCAAAGATCGTAGTATTTTATACACAATTTTATTCTAGTTTCGGTCAAAAGTTAAAATTAAATCGAGGATTGTTCGAAATGTTACAAAAAAATTCAGATCCTTTCAATATGTTACGAGGGAAGGTTAAGATGGAAGTCCATGAAAAAAAATTGTCTCAAAATTAGATTCTATGAAACTTTTTGAAATACTAGTTTCGGTCAAAAATTGTAGTATATTATACACAATTTCATACTAGTTTCAGTCAAAAAATCAAATTAAATCGAGGATTGTTCGAAATGCTACGAAACTTTTCAGATCCATTATATATTTAAGAGGGAAGGTTATGATGGAAGTCCAAGAAAAAATTATCTCAAAATTAGATTCTATGAATCTTTTTTAAATGCTAGTTTAGGTCAAAAAATCGTATTATATTATACACAATTTTATACAAGTTTCGGTCAAAAAATAAAATTAAATCGAGGATTGTTCGAAATGCTAAGAAACTTTTCAGATCTTTTCTATGTGTTACGAAGGAATCTTATGATGGAAGTCCATGCAAAAAATTTATCTCAAAATTAAATTCTATAAAACTTTTTGAAATGCTAGTTTAGGTCATAAACTCGTAGTATATTATACACATTTTTATACTAGTTTCGGTCAAAATATCAAATTAAATCGAGGATTGTTTGAATGCTACGAAACTATTTATATATTATCTATATGTTACGAGGGAAGGTTAGGATCAAAGTCCATGCAAAAACATTATCTCAAAATTAGATTCTATGAAACCTTTTGAAATACTAGTTTCGCTAAAAAATCATAGTATATTATGCACAATTTCATATTAGTTTCGCACAAAAAATCAAATTAAATCAAGGATTGTTCAAAATGCTACGAACCTTTTCAGATCCATTATATATTTAAGAGGGAAGGTTATGATGCAAGTCCAAGAAAAAAATTATCTCAAAATTAGATTCTATGAAACTTTTTGAAATGCTAGTTTAGGTCAAAATATCGTAGTATATTATACACAATTTCATACTAGTTTCGGTCAAAAAATGAAATTAAATCGAGGATTGTTCGAAATGCTACGAAACTTTTAATATCCTTTCTATATGTTTCGAGGGAAGGTTATGATGGAATTCCAAGCAAAACGTTATCTCAAACTTAGATTCTATGAAACATTTGGAAATACTAGTTTCAGTCAAAGATCGTAGTATTTTATACACGATTTTATTCTAGTTTCGGTCAAAAGTTAAAATTAAATCGAGGATTGTTCGAAATGTTACAAAAAAATTCAGATCCTTTCAATATGTTACGAGGGAAGGTTAAGATGGAAGTCCATGAAAAAAAATTGTCTCAAAATTAGATTCTATGAAACTTTTTGAAATACTAGTTTCGGTCAAAAATTGTAGTATATTATACACAATTTCATACTAGTTTCAGTCAAAAAATCAAATTAAATCGAGGATTGTTCGAAATGCTACGAAACTTTTCAGATCCATTATATATTTAAGAGGGAAGGTTATGATGGAAGTCCAAGAAAAAATTATCTCAAAATTAGATTCTATGAATCTTTTTTAAATGCTAGTTTAGGTCAAAAAATCGTATTATATTATACACAATTTTATACAAGTTTCGGTCAAAAAATAAAATTAAATCGAGGATTGTTCGAAATGCTAAGAAACTTTTCAGATCTTTTCTATGTGTTACGAAGGAATCTTATGATGGAAGTCCATGCAAAAAATTTATCTCAAAATTAAATTCTATAAAACTTTTTGAAATGCTAGTTTAGGTCATAAACTCGTAGTATATTATACACATTTTTATACTAGTTTCGATCAAAATATCAAATTAAATCGAGGATTGTTTGAATGCTACGAAACTATTTATATATTATCTATATGTTACGAGGGAAGGTTAGGATCAAAGTCCATGCAAAAACATTATCTCAAAATTAGATTCTATGAAACCTTTTGAAATACTAGTTTCGCTAAAAAATCATAGTATATTATGCACAATTTCATATTAGTTTCGCACAAAAAATCAAATTAAATCAAGGATTGTTCAAAATGCTACGAACCTTTTCAGATCCATTATATATTTAAGAGGGAAGGTTATGATGCAAGTCCAAGAAAAAAATTATCTCAAAATTAGATTCTATGAAACTTTTTGAAATGCTAGTTTAGGTCAAAATATCGTAGTATATTATACACAATTTCATACTAGTTTCGGTCAAAAAATGAAATTAAATCGAGGATTGTTCGAAATGCTACGAAACTTTTAATATCCTTTCTATATGTTTCGAGGGAAGGTTATGATGGAATTCCAAGCAAAACGTTATCTCAAACTTAGATTCTATGAAACATTTGGAAATACTAGTTTCAGTCAAAGATCGTAGTATTTTATACACAATTTTATTCTAGTTTCGGTCAAAAGTTAAAATTAAATCGAGGATTGTTCGAAATGTTACAAAAAAATTTAGATCCTTTCAATATGTTACGAGGGAAGGTTAAGATGGAAGTCCATGAAAAAAAATTGTCTCAAAATTAGATTCTATGAAACTTTTTGAAATACTAGTTTCGGTCAAAAATTGTAGTATATTATACACAATTTCATACTAGTTTCAGTTAAAAAATAAAATTAAATCGAGGATTGTTCGAAATGCTACGAAACTTTTCAGATCCATTATATATTTAAGAGGGAAGGTTATGATGGAAGTCCAAGAAAAAATTATCTCAAAATTAGATTCTATGAATCTTTTTTAAATGCTAGTTTAGGTCAAAAAATCGTATTATATTATACACAATTTTATACAAGTTTCGGTCAAAAAATAAAATTAAATCGAGGATTGTTCGAAATGCTAAGAAACTTTTCAGATCTTTTCTATGTGTTACGAAGGAATCTTATGATGGAAGTCCATGCAAAAAATTTATCTCAAAATTAAATTCTATAAAACTTTTTGAAATGCTAGTTTAGGTCATAAACTCGTAGTATATTATACACATTTTTATACTAGTTTCGGTCAAAATATCAAATTAAATCGAGGATTGTTTGAATGCTACGAAACTATTTATATATTATCTATATGTTATGAGGGAAGGTTAGGATCAAAGTCCATGCAAAAACATTATCTCAAAATTAGATTCTATGAAACCTTTTGAAATACTAGTTTCGCTAAAAAATCATAGTATATTATGCACAATTTCATATTAGTTTCGCACAAAAAATCAAATTAAATCAAGGATTGTTCAAAATGCTACGAACCTTTTCAGATCCATTATATATTTAAGAGGGAAGGTTATGATGCAAGTCCAAGAAAAAAATTATCTCAAAATTAGATTCTATGAAACTTTTTGAAATGCTAGTTTAGGTCAAAATATCGTAGTATATTATACACAATTTCATACTAGTTTCGGTCAAAAAATGAAATTAAATCGAGGATTGTTCGAAATGCTACGAAACTTTTAATATCCTTTCTATATGTTTCGAGGGAAGGTTATGATGGAATTCCAAGCAAAACGTTATCTCAAACTTAGATTCTATGAAACATTTGGAAATACTAGTTTCAGTCAAAGATCGTAGTATTTTATACACAATTTTATTCTAGTTTCGGTCAAAAGTTAAAATTAAATCGAGGATTGTTCGAAATGTTACAAAAAAATTCAGATCCTTTCAATATGTTACGAGGGAAGGTTAAGATGGAAGTCCATGAAAAAAAATTGTCTCAAAATTAGATTCTATGAAACTTTTTGAAATACTAGTTTCGGTCAAAAATTGTAGTATATTATACACAATTTCATACTAGTTTCAGTCAAAAAATCAAATTAAATCGAGGATTGTTCGAAATGCTACGAAACTTTTCAGATCCATTATATATTTAAGAGGGAAGGTTATGATGGAAGTCCAAGAAAAAATTATCTCAAAATTAGATTCTATGAATCTTTTTTAAATGCTAGTTTAGGTCAAAAAATCGTATTATATTATACACAATTTTATACAAGTTTCGGTCCTAAAATAAAATTAAATCGAGGATTGTTCGAAATGTTAAGAAACTCTTCAGATCTTTTCTATATGGTACGAGGGAATCTTATGATGGAAGTCCATGCAAAAAAATTATCTCAAAATTAGATTCTATGAAACTTTTTGAAATGCTAGTTTAGGTCAAAATATCGTAGTATATTATACACAATTTCATACTAGTTTCGGTCAAAAAATGAAATTAAATCGAGGATTGTTCGAAATGCTACGAAACTTTTAATATCCTTTCTATATGTTTCGAGGGAAGGTTATGATGGAATTCCAAGCAAAACGTTATCTCAAACTTAGATTCTATGAAACATTTGGAAATACTAGTTTCAGTCAAAGATCGTAGTATTTTATACACAATTTTATTCTAGTTTCGGTCAAAAGTTAAAATTAAATCGAGGATTGTTCGAAATGTTACAAAAAAATTTAGATCCTTTCAATATGTTACGAGGGAAGGTTAAGATGGAAGTCCATGAAAAAAAATTGTCTCAAAATTAGATTCTATGAAACTTTTTGAAATACTAGTTTCGGTCAAAAATTGTAGTATATTATACACAATTTCATACTAGTTTCAGTTAAAAAATAAAATTAAATCGAGGATTGTTCGAAATGCTACGAAACTTTTCAGATCCATTATATATTTAAGAGGGAAGGTTATGATGGAAGTCCAAGAAAAAATTATCTCAAAATTAGATTCTATGAATCTTTTTTAAATGCTAGTTTAGGTCAAAAAATCGTATTATATTATACACAATTTTATACAAGTTTCGGTCAAAAAATAAAATTAAATCGAGGATTGTTCGAAATGCTAAGAAACTTTTCAGATCTTTTCTATGTGTTACGAAGGAATCTTATGATGGAAGTCCATGCAAAAAATTTATCTCAAAATTAAATTCTATAAAACTTTTTGAAATGCTAGCTTAGGTCATAAACTCGTAGTATATTATACACATTTTTATACTAGTTTCGATCAAAATATCAAATTAAATCGAGGATTGTTTGAATGCTACGAAACTATTTATATATTATCTATATGTTATGAGGGAAGGTTAGGATCAAAGTCCATGCAAAAACATTATCTCAAAATTAGATTCTATGAAACCTTTTGAAATACTAGTTTCGCTCAAAAATCATAGTATATTATGCACAATTTCATATTAGTTTCGCACAAAAAATCAAATTAAATCAAGGATTGTTAAAAATGCTACGAACCTTTTCAGATCCATTATATATTTAAGAGGGAAGGTTATGATGCAAGTCCAAGAAAAAAATTATCTCAAAATTAGATTCTATGAAACTTTTTGAAATGCTAGTTTAGGTCAAAATATCGTAGTATATTATACACAATTTCATACTAGTTTCGGTCAAAAAATGAAATTAAATCGAGGATTGTTCGAAATGCTACGAAACTTTTAATATCCTTTCTATATGTTTCGAGGGAAGGTTATGATGGAATTCCAAGCAAAACGTTATCTCAAACTTAGATTCTATGAAACATTTGGAAATACTAGTTTCAGTCAAAGATCGTAGTATTTTATACACAATTTTATTCTAGTTTCGGTCAAAAGTTAAAATTAAATCGAGGATTGTTCGAAATGTTACAAAAAAATTCAGATCCTTTCAATATGTTACGAGGGAAGGTTAAGATGGAAGTCCATGAAAAAAAATTGTCTCAAAATTAGATTCTATGAAACTTTTTGAAATACTAGTTTCGGTCAAAAATTGTAGTATATTATACACAATTTCATACTAGTTTCAGTCAAAAAATCAAATTAAATCGAGGATTGTTCGAAATGCTACGAAACTTTTCAGATCCATTATATATTTAAGAGGGAAGGTTATGATGGAAGTCCAAGAAAAAATTATCTCAAAATTAGATTCTATGAATCTTTTTTAAATGCTAGTTTAGGTCAAAAAATCGTATTATATTATACACAATTTTATACAAGTTTCGGTCAAAAAATAAAATTAAATCGAGGATTGTTCGAAATGCTAAGAAACTTTTCAGATCTTTTCTATGTGTTACGAAGGAATCTTATGATGGAAGTCCATGCAAAAAATTTATCTCAAAATTAAATTCTATAAAACTTTTTGAAATGCTAGTTTAGGTCATAAACTCGTAGTATATTATACACATTTTTATACTAGTTTCGGTCAAAATATCAAATTAAATCGAGGATTGTTTGAATGCTACGAAACTATTTATATATTATCTATATGTTACGAGGGAAGGTTAGGATCAAAGTCCATGCAAAAACATTATCTCAAAATTAGATTCTATGAAACCTTTTGAAATACTAGTTTCGCTAAAAAATCATAGTATATTATGCACAATTTCATATTAGTTTCGCACAAAAAATCAAATTAAATCAAGGATTGTTCAAAATGCTACGAACCTTTTCAGATCCATTATATATTTAAGAGGGAAGGTTATGATGCAAGTCCAAGAAAAAAATTATCTCAAAATTAGATTCTATGAAACTTTTTGAAATGCTAGTTTAGGTCAAAATATCGTAGTATATTATACACAATTTCATACTAGTTTCGGTCAAAAAATGAAATTAAATCGAGGATTGTTCGAAATGCTACGAAACTTTTAATATCCTTTCTATATGTTTCGAGGGAAGGTTATGATGGAATTCCAAGCAAAACGTTATCTCAAACTTAGATTCTATGAAACATTTGGAAATACTAGTTTCAGTCAAAGATCGTAGTATTTTATACACAATTTTATTCTAGTTTCGGTCAAAAGTTAAAATTAAATCGAGGATTGTTCGAAATGTTACAAAAAAATTCAGATCCTTTCAATATGTTACGAGGGAAGGTTAAGATGGAAGTCCATGAAAAAAAATTGTCTCAAAATTAGATTCTATGAAACTTTTTGAAATACTAGTTTCGGTCAAAAATTGTAGTATATTATACACAATTTCATACTAGTTTCAGTCAAAAAATCAAATTAAATCGAGGATTGTTCGAAATGCTACGAAACTTTTCAGATCCATTATATATTTAAGAGGGAAGGTTATGATGGAAGTCCAAGAAAAAATTATCTCAAAATTAGATTCTATGAATCTTTTTTAAATGCTAGTTTAGGTCAAAAAATCGTATTATATTATACACAATTTTATACAAGTTTCGGTCCTAAAATAAAATTAAATCGAGGATTGTTCGAAATGTTAAGAAACTCTTCAGATCTTTTCTATATGGTACGAGGGAATCTTATGATGGAAGTCCATGCAAAAAAATTATCTCAAAATTAGATTCTATGAAACTTTTTGAAATGCTAGTTTAGGTCAAAATATCGTAGTATATTATACACAATTTCATACTAGTTTCGGTCAAAAAATGAAATTAAATCGAGGATTGTTCGAAATGCTACGAAACTTTTAATATCCTTTCTATATGTTTCGAGGGAAGGTTATGATGGAATTCCAAGCAAAACGTTATCTCAAACTTAGATTCTATGAAACATTTGGAAATACTAGTTTCAGTCAAAGATCGTAGTATTTTATACACAATTTTATTCTAGTTTCGGTCAAAAGTTAAAATTAAATCGAGGATTGTTCGAAATGTTACAAAAAAATTTAGATCCTTTCAATATGTTACGAGGGAAGGTTAAGATGGAAGTCCATGAAAAAAAATTGTCTCAAAATTAGATTCTATGAAACTTTTTGAAATACTAGTTTCGGTCAAAAATTGTAGTATATTATACACAATTTCATACTAGTTTCAGTCAAAAAATCAAATTAAATCGAGGATTGTTCGAAATGCTACGAAACTTTTCAGATCCATTATATATTTAAGAGGGAAGGTTATGATGGAAGTCCAAGAAAAAATTATCTCAAAATTAGATTCTATGAATCTTTTTTAAATGCTAGTTTAGGTCAAAAAATCGTATTATATTATACACAATTTTATACAAGTTTCGGTCCTAAAATAAAATTAAATCGAGGATTGTTCGAAATGTTAAGAAACTCTTCAGATCTTTTCTATATGGTACGAGGGAATCTTATGATGGAAGTCCATGCAAAAAAATTATCTCAAAATTAGATTCTATGAAACTTTTTGAAATGCTAGTTTAGGTCAAAATATCGTAGTATATTATACACAATTTCATACTAGTTTCGGTCAAAAAATGAAATTAAATCGAGGATTGTTCGAAATGCTACGAAACTTTTAATATCCTTTCTATATGTTTCGAGGGAAGGTTATGATGGAATTCCAAGCAAAACGTTATCTCAAACTTAGATTCTATGAAACATTTGGAAATACTAGTTTCAGTCAAAGATCGTAGTATTTTATACACAATTTTATTCTAGTTTCGGTCAAAAATTAAAATTAAATCGAGGATTGTTCGAAATGTTACAAAAAAATTTAGATCCTTTCAATATGTTACGAGGGAAGGTTAAGATGGAAGTCCATGAAAAAAAATTGTCTCAAAATTAGATTCTATGAAACTTTTTGAAATACTAGTTTCGGTCAAAAATTGTAGTATATTATACACAATTTCATACTAGTTTCAGTCAAAAAATAAAATTAAATCGAGGATTGTTCGAAATGCTACGAAACTTTTCAGATCCATTATATATTTAAGAGGGAAGGTTATGATGGAAGTCCAAGAAAAAATTATCTCAAAATTAGATTCTATGAATCTTTTTTAAATGCTAGTTTAGGTCAAAAAATCATATTATATTATACACAATTTTATACAAGTTTCGGTCAAAAAATAAAATTAAATCGAGGATTGTTCGAAATGCTAAGAAACTTTTCAGATCTTTTCTATGTGTTACGAAGGAATCTTATGATGGAAGTCCATGCAAAAAATTTATCTCAAAATTAAATTCTATAAAACTTTTTGAAATGCTAGTTTAGGTCATAAACTCGTAGTATATTATACACATTTTTATACTAGTTTCGATCAAAATATCAAATTAAATCGAGGATTGTTTGAATGCTACGAAACTATTTATATATTATCTATATGTTACGAGGGAAGGTTAGGATCAAAGTCCATGCAAAAACATTATCTCAAAATTAGATTCTATGAAACCATTTGAAATACTAGTTTCGCTCAAAAATCATAGTATATTATGCACAATTTCATATTAGTTTCGCACAAAAAATCAAATTAAATCAAGGATTGTTAAAAATGCTACGAACCTTTTCAGATCCATTATATATTTAAGAGGGAAGGTTATGATGCAAGTCCAAGAAAAAAATTATCTCAAAATTAGATTCTATGAAACTTTTTGAAATGCTAGTTTAGGTCAAAATATCGTAGTATATTATACACAATTTCATACTAGTTTCGGTCAAAAAATGAAATTAAATCGAGGATTGTTCGAAATGCTACGAAACTTTTAATATCCTTTCTATATGTTTCGAGGGAAGGTTATGATGGAATTCCAAGCAAAACGTTATCTCAAACTTAGATTCTATGAAACATTTGGAAATACTAGTTTCAGTCAAAGATCGTAGTATTTTATACACGATTTTATTCTAGTTTCGGTCAAAAGTTAAAATTAAATCGAGGATTGTTCGAAATGTTACAAAAAAATTCAGATCCTTTCAATATGTTACGAGGGAAGGTTAAGATGGAAGTCCATGAAAAAAAATTGTCTCAAAATTAGATTCTATGAAACTTTTTGAAATACTAGTTTCGGTCAAAAATTGTAGTATATTATACACAATTTCATACTAGTTTCAGTCAAAAAATCAAATTAAATCGAGGATTGTTCGAAATGCTACGAAACTTTTCAGATCCATTATATATTTAAGAGGGAAGGTTATGATGGAAGTCCAAGAAAAAATTATCTCAAAATTAGATTCTATGAATCTTTTTTAAATGCTAGTTTAGGTCAAAAAATCGTATTATATTATACACAATTTTATACAAGTTTCGGTCAAAAAATAAAATTAAATCGAGGATTGTTCGAAATGCTAAGAAACTTTTCAGATCTTTTCTATGTGTTACGAAGGAATCTTATGATGGAAGTCCATGCAAAAAATTTATCTCAAAATTAAATTCTATAAAACTTTTTGAAATGCTAGTTTAGGTCATAAACTCGTAGTATATTATACACATTTTTATACTAGTTTCGATCAAAATATCAAATTAAATCGAGGATTGTTTGAATGCTACGAAACTATTTATATATTATCTATATGTTACGAGGGAAGGTTAGGATCAAAGTCCATGCAAAAACATTATCTCAAAATTAGATTCTATGAAACCTTTTGAAATACTAGTTTCGCTAAAAAATCATAGTATATTATGCACAATTTCATATTAGTTTCGCACAAAAATCAAATTAAATCAAGGATTGTTCAAAATGCTACGAACCTTTTCAGATCCATTATATATTTAAGAGGGAAGGTTATGATGCAAGTCCAAGAAAAAAATTATCTCAAAATTAGATTCTATGAAACTTTTTGAAATGCTAGTTTAGGTCAAAATATCGTAGTATATTATACACAATTTCATACTAGTTTCGGTCAAAAAATGAAATTAAATCGAGGATTGTTCGAAATGCTACGAAACTTTTAATATCCTTTCTATATGTTTCGAGGGAAGGTTATGATGGAATTCCAAGCAAAACGTTATCTCAAACTTAGATTCTATGAAACATTTGGAAATACTAGTTTCAGTCAAAGATCGTAGTATTTTATACACAATTTTATTCTAGTTTCGGTCAAAAGTTAAAATTAAATCGAGGATTGTTCGAAATGTTACAAAAAAATTCAGATCCTTTCAATATGTTACGAGGGAAGGTTAAGATGGAAGTCCATGAAAAAAAATTGTCTCAAAATTAGATTCTATGAAACTTTTTGAAATACTAGTTTCGGTCAAAAATTGTAGTATATTATACACAATTTCATACTAGTTTCAGTCAAAAAATCAAATTAAATCGAGGATTGTTCGAAATGCTACGAAACTTTTCAGATCCATTATATATTTAAGAGGGAAGGTTATGATGGAAGTCCAAGAAAAAATTATCTCAAAATTAGATTCTATGAATCTTTTTTAAATGCTAGTTTAGGTCAAAAAATCGTATTATATTATACACAATTTAATACAAGTTTCGGTCCTAAAATAAAATTAAATCGAGGATTGTTCGAAATGTTAAGAAACTTTTCAGATCTTTTCTATATGGTACGAGGGAATCTTATGATGGAAGTCCATGCAAAAAAATTATCTCAAAATTAGATTCTATGAAACTTTTTGAAATGCTAGTTTAGGTCAAAATATCGTAGTATATTATACACAATTTCATACTAGTTTCGGTCAAAAAATGAAATTAAATCGAGGATTGTTCGAAATGCTACGAAAACTTTTAATATCCTTTATATATGTTTCGAGGCAAGGTTATGATGGAATTCCAAGCAAAACGTTATCTCAAACTTAGATTCTATGAAACATTTGGAAATACTAGTTTCAGTCAAAGATCGTAGTATTTTATACACAATTTTATTCTAGTTTCGGTCAAAAGTTAAAATTAAATCGAGGATTGTTCGAAATGTTACAAAAAAATTCAGATCCTTTCAATATGTTACGAGGGAAGGTTAAGATGGAAGTCCATGAAAAAAAATTGTCTCAAAATTAGATTCTATGAAACTTTTTGAAATACTAGTTTCGGTCAAAAATTGTAGTATATTATACACAATTTCATACTAGTTTCAGTCAAAAAATCAAATTAAATCGAGGATTGTTCGAAATGCTACGAAACTTTTCAGATCCATTATATATTTAAGAGGGAAGGTTATGATGGAAGTCCAAGAAAAAATTATCTCAAAATTAGATTCTATGAATCTTTTTTAAATGCTAGTTTAGGTCAAAAAATCGTATTATATTATACACAATTTTATACAAGTTTCGGTCAAAAAATAAAATTAAATCGAGGATTGTTCGAAATGCTAAGAAACTTTTCAGATCTTTTCTATGTGTTACGAAGGAATCTTATGATGGAAGTCCATGCAAAAAATTTATCTCAAAATTAAATTCTATAAAACTTTTTGAAATGCTAGTTTAGGTCATAAACTCGTAGTATATTATACACATTTTTATACTAGTTTCGATCAAAATATCAAATTAAATCGAGGATTGTTTGAATGCTACGAAACTATTTATATATTATCTATATGTTACGAGGGAAGGTTAGGATCAAAGTCCATGCAAAAACATTATCTCAAAATTAGATTCTATGAAACCTTTTGAAATACTAGTTTCGCTCAAAAATCATAGTATATTATGCACAATTTCATATTAGTTTCGCACAAAAAATCAAATTAAATCAAGGATTGTTCAAAATGCTACGAACCTTTTCAGATCCATTATATATTTAAGAGGGAAGGTTATGATGCAAGTCCAAGAAAAAAATTATCTCAAAATTAGATTCTATGAAACTTTATGAAATGCTAGTTTAGGTCAAAATATCGTAGTATATTATACACAATTTCATACTAGTTTCGGTCAAAAAATGAAATTAAATCGAGGATTGTTCGAAATGCTACGAAACTTTTAATATCCTTTCTATATGTTTCGAGGGAAGGTTATGATGGAATTCCAAGCAAAACGTTATCTCAAACTTAGATTCTATGAAACATTTGGAAATACTAGTTTCAGTCAAAGATCGTAGTATTTTATACACAATTTTATTCTAGTTTCGGTCAAAAGTTAAAATTAAATCGAGGATTGTTCGAAAAGTTACAAAAAAATTTAGATCCTTTCAATATGTTACGAGGGAAGGTTAAGATGGAAGTCCATGAAAAAAAATTGTCTCAAAATTAGATTCTATGAAACTTTTTGAAATACTAGTTTCGGTCAAAAATTGTAGTATATTATACACAATTTCATACTAGTTTCAGTCAAAAAATAAAATTAAATCGAGGATTGTTCGAAATGCTACGAAACTTTTCAGATCCATTATATATTTAAGAGGGAAGGTTATGATGGAAGTCCAAGAAAAAATTATCTCAAAATTAGATTCTATGAATCTTTTTTAAATGCTAGTTTAGGTCAAAAAATCGTATTATATTATACACAATTTTATACAAGTTTCGGTCAAAAAATTAAATTAAATCGAGGATTGTTCGAAATGCTAAGAAACTTTTCAGATCTTTTCTATGTGTTACGAAGGAATCTTATGATGGAAGTCCATGCAAAAAATTTATCTCAAAATTAAATTCTATAAAACTTTTTGAAATGCTAGTTTAGGTCATAAACTCGTAGTATATTATACACATTTTTATACTAGTTTCGATCAAAATATCAAATTAAATCGAGGATTGTTTGAATGCTACGAAACTATTTATATATTATCTATATGTTACGAGGGAAGGTTAGGATCAAAGTCCATGCAAAAACATTATCTCAAAATTAGATTCTATGAAACCTTTTGAAATACTAGTTTCGCTCAAAAATCATAGTATATTATGCACAATTTCATATTAGTTTCGCACAAAAAATCAAATTAAATCAAGGATTGTTCAAAATGCTACGAACCTTTTCAGATCCATTATATATTTAAGAGGGAAGGTTATGATGCAAGTCCAAGAAAAAAATTATCTCAAAATTAGATTCTATGAAACTTTTTGAAATGCTAGTTTAGGTCAAAATATCGTAGTATATTATACACAATTTCATACTAGTTTCGGTCAAAAAATGAAATTAAATCGAGGATTGTTCGAAATGCTACGAAACTTTTAATATCCTTTCTATATGTTTCGAGGGAAGGTTATGATGGAATTCCAAGAAAAACTTTATCTCAAACTTAGATTCTATGAAACTTTTGGAAATACTAATTTCAGTCAAAGATCGTAGTATTTTATACACAATTTTATTCTAGTTTCGTTCAAAAAATAAAATTAAATCGAGGATTGTTCGAAATGTTACAAAAAAATTCAGATCCTTTCAATATGTTACGAGGGAAGGTTAAGATGGAAGTGCATGAAAAAAAAATTTCTCAAAATTAGATTCTATGAAACTTTTTGAAATACTAGTTTCGGTCAAAAATTGTAGTATATTATACACAATTTCATACTAGTTTCAGTCAAAAAATCAAATTAAATCGAGGATTGTTCGAAATGCTACGAAACTTTTCAGATCCATTATATATTTAAGAGGGAAGGTTATGATGGAAGTCCAAGAAAAAATTATCTCAAAATTAGATTCTATGAATCTTTTTTAAATGCTAGTTTAGGTCAAAAAATCGTATTATATTATACACAATTTTATACAAGTTTCGGTCCTAAAATAAAATTAAATCGAGGATTGTTCGAAATGTTAAGAAACTTTTCAGATCTTTTCTATATGGTACGAGGGAATCTTATGATGGAAGTCCGTGCAAAAAAATTATCTCAAAATTAGATTCTATGAAACATTTTGAAATGCTAGTTTAGGTCAAAATATCGTAGTATATTATACACAATTTCATACTAGTTTCGGTCAAAAAATGAAATTAAATCGAGGATTGTTCGAAATGCTACGAAACTTTTAATATCCTTTCTATATGTTTCGAGGGAAGGTTATGATGGAATTCCAAGAAAAACTTTATCTCAAACTTAGATTCTATGAAACTTTTGGAAATACTAATTTCAGTCAAAGATCGTAGTATTTTATACACAATTTTATTCTAGTTTCGTTCAAAAAATAAAATTAAATCGAGGATTGTTCGAAATGTTACAAAAAAATTCAGATCCTTTCAATATGTTACGAGGGAAGGTTAAGATGGAAGTCCATGAAAAATTTTTTTCTCAAAATTAGATTCTATGAAACTTTTTGAAATACTAGTTTCGGTCAAAAATTGTAGTATATTATACACAATTTCATACTAGTTTCAGTCAAAAAATCAAATTAAATCGAGGATTGTTCGAAATGCTACGAAACTTTTCAGATCCATTATATATTTAAGAGGGAAGGTTATGATGGAAGTCCAAGAAAAAATTATCTCAAAATTAGATTCTATGAATCTTTTTTAAATGCTAGTTTAGGTCAAAAAATCGTATTATATTATACACAATTTTATACAAGTTTCGGTCCTAAAATAAAATTAAATCGAGGATTGTTCGAAATGTTAAGAAACTTTTCAGATCTTTTCTATATGGTACGAGGGAATCTTATGATGGAAGTCCATGCAAAAAAATTATCTCAAAATTAGATTCTATAAAACTTTTTGAAATGCTAGTTTAGGTCATAAACTCGTAGTATATTATACACATTTTTATACTAGTTTCGATCAAAATATCAAATTAAATCGAGGATTGTTTGAATGCTACGAAACTATTTATATATTATCTATATGTTACGAGGGAAGGTTAGGATCAAAGTCCATGCAAAAACATTATCTCAAAATTAGATTCTATGAAACCTTTTGAAATACTAGTTTCGCTCAAAAATCATAGTATATTATGCACAATTTCATATTAGTTTCGCACAAAAAATCATATTAAATCAAGGATTGTTCAAAATGCTACGAACCTTTTCAGATCCATTATATATTTAAGAGGGAAGGTTATGATGCAAGTCCAAGAAAAAAATTATCTCAAAATTAGATTCTATGAAACTTTTTGAAATGCTAGTTTAGGTCAAAATATCGTAGTATATTATACACAATTTCATACTAGTTTCGGTCAAAAAATGAAATTAAATCGAGGATTGTTCGAAATGCTACGAAACTTTTAATATCCTTTCTATATGTTTCGAGGGAAGGTTATGATGGAATTCCAAGCAAAACGTTATCTCAAACTTAGATTCTATGAAACATTTGGAAATACTAGTTTCAGTCAAAGATCGTAGTATTTTATACACAATTTTATTCTAGTTTCGGTCAAAAGATAAAATTAAATCGAGGATTGTTCGAAATGTTACAAAAAAATTCAGATCCTTTCAATATGTTACGAGGGAAGGTTAAGATGGAAGTCCATGAAAAAAAATTGTCTCAAAATTAGATTCTATGAAACTTTTTGAAATACTAGTTTTGGTCAAAAATTGTAGTATATTATACACAATTTCATACTAGTTTCAGTCAATAAATCAAATTAAATCGAGGATTGTTCGAAATGCTACGAAACTTTTCAGATCTTTTCTATATGTTACGAGGGAATGTTATGATGGAAGTCCATGCAAAAAATTATCATAAAATTAGATTCTATGAAACTTTTTGAAATGCTAGTTTCGGTCAAAAATCTTAGTAAATAATACACAATTTTATACTAGTTTCGGTCCTAAAATCAAATTAATTTGAGGATTGTTTGAAATGCTACGAAACTTTTCAGATCCTTTCTATATGGTACGAGGGAAGTTTGTGATGGAAGTCCAACCAAAAACTTATTTCAAAATTAGATTCTATGAATCTTTTTAAAATGCTAGTTTTGGTCAAAAAATCTTAGTATAATATACACAATTTTATAATAGTTTCAGTCAAATAATCAAATTAAATCGAGGATTGTTTGAAATGCTATGAAACTTTCAAATCCTTTCTATATGTTACGAGGGAATATTATGATGGAAGTCCTAGCAGATAATTATCTCAAAATTAGATTCTATGAAACATTTTGAAATACTAGTTTCAGTCAAATATTGTATTATATGATACACAATTTTATACTAGTTTCGGTCAAAAAATCAAATTAAATTCAGGATTTTTCGAAATGTTACGAAACTTTTCAGATCCTTTCTATATGATACGAGGGAAGGTTATGATGGAAGTCCAAGCAAAAAATTATCTTAAAATTATATTCTATGAATCTTATTGAAATGCTAGTTTAGGTTAAAAAATCGTAGTATATTATACACAATTTTTTAATAGTTTCGGTCAAAAAATCAAACTAAATAGTGGATTATTCGAAATTCTACGAAAATTTTCAGTTCCATTCTATATGTTACGAGGGAAGGTTATGATGGAAGTTCATGCAAAAAAATTATATCAAAATTAGATTCTATGAATCTTTTTGAAATGCTAGTTTAGGTCAAACAATCTGAGTATATTATACACAATTTTATACTAGTTTCAGTAAAATATTCAAATTAAATCGAGGATTGTTTGAAATGCTATGAAACTATTCAGATCCTATCTATGTGTTACTAGGCAATGTTATGATAGAAGTCCATGCGAAATATTATCTTAAAATCAAATTCTTCGAAACTTTTCGAAATACTAGTTTCGCTCAAAAACTGTATTATATTATACACAATTTTTTTCTAGTTTCGGTCTAAAAATCAAATTAAATCGAGGATTGTTCGAAATTCTACGAAACTCTTCAGATCCTTTCTATATGGTACGAGGGAAGGTTATGATGGAAGTCCAAGAAAAAATTATCTCAAAATTAGATTCTATGAATCTTTTTTAAATGCTAGTTTAGGTCAAAAAATCGTATTATATTATACACAATTTTATACAAGTTTCGGTCAAAAAATAAAATTAAATCGAGGATTGTTCGAAATGCTAAGAAACTTTTCAGATCTTTTCTATGTGTTACGAAGGAATCTTATGATGGAAGTCCATGCAAAAAAATTATCTCAAAATTAGATTCTATAAAACTTTTTGAAATGCTAGTTTAGGTCATAAACTCGTAGTATATTATACACATTTTTATACTAGTTTCGATCAAAATATCAAATTAAATCGAGGATTGTTTGAATGCTACGAAACTATTTATATATTATCTATATGTTACGAGGGAAGGTTAGGATCAAAGTCCATGCAAAAACATTATCTCAAAATTAGATTCTATGAAACCTTTTGAAATACTAGTTTCGCTCAAAAATCATAGTATATTATGCACAATTTCATATTAGTTTCGCACAAAAAATCATATTAAATCAAGGATTGTTCAAAATGCTACGAACCTTTTCAGATCCATTATATATTTAAGAGGGAAGGTTATGATGCAAGTCCAAGAAAAAAATTATCTCAAAATTAGATTCTATGAAACTTTTTGAAATGCTAGTTTAGGTCAAAATATCGTAGTATATTATACACAATTTCATACTAGTTTCGGTCAAAAAATGAAATTAAATCGAGGATTGTTCGAAATGCTACGAAACTTTTAATATCCTTTCTATATGTTTCGAGGGAAGGTTATGATGGAATTCCAAGCAAAACGTTATCTCAAACTTAGATTCTATGAAACATTTGGAAATACTAGTTTCAGTCAAAGATCGTAGTATTTTATACACAATTTTATTCTAGTTTCGGTCAAAAGATAAAATTAAATCGAGGATTGTTCGAAATGTTACAAAAAAATTCAGATCCTTTCAATATGTTACGAGGGAAGGTTAAGATGGAAGTCCATGAAAAAAAATTGTCTCAAAATTAGATTCTATGAAACTTTTTGAAATACTAGTTTTGGTCAAAAATTGTAGTATATTATACACAATTTCATACTAGTTTCAGTCAATAAATCAAATTAAATCGAGGATTGTTCGAAATGCTACGAAACTTTTCAGATCTTTTCTATATGTTACGAGGGAATGTTATGATGGAAGTCCATGCAAAAAATTATCATAAAATTAGATTCTATGAAACTTTTTGAAATGCTAGTTTCGGTCAAAAATCTTAGTAAATAATACACAATTTTATACTAGTTTCGGTCCTAAAATCAAATTAATTTGAGGATTGTTTGAAATGCTACGAAACTTTTCAGATCCTTTCTATATGGTACGAGGGAAGTTTGTGATGGAAGTCCAACCAAAAACTTATTTCAAAATTAGATTCTATGAATCTTTTTAAAATGCTAGTTTTGGTCAAAAAATCTTAGTATAATATACACAATTTTATAATAGTTTCAGTCAAATAATCAAATTAAATCGAGGATTGTTTGAAATGCTATGAAACTTTCAAATCCTTTCTATATGTTACGAGGGAATATTATGATGGAAGTCCTAGCAGATAATTATCTCAAAATTAGATTCTATGAAACATTTTGAAATACTAGTTTCAGTCAAATATTGTATTATATGATACACAATTTTATACTAGTTTCGGTCAAAAAATCAAATTAAATTCAGGATTTTTCGAAATGTTACGAAACTTTTCAGATCCTTTCTATATGATACGAGGGAAGGTTATGATGGAAGTCCAAGCAAAAAATTATCTTAAAATTATATTCTATGAATCTTATTGAAATGCTAGTTTAGGTTAAAAAATCGTAGTATATTATACACAATTTTTTAATAGTTTCGGTCAAAAAATCAAACTAAATAGTGGATTATTCGAAATTCTACGAAAATTTTCAGTTCCATTCTATATGTTACGAGGGAAGGTTATGATGGAAGTTCATGCAAAAAAATTATATCAAAATTAGATTCTATGAATCTTTTTGAAATGCTAGTTTAGGTCAAACAATCTGAGTATATTATACACAATTTTATACTAGTTTCAGTAAAATATTCAAATTAAATCGAGGATTGTTTGAAATGCTATGAAACTATTCAGATCCTATCTATGTGTTACTAGGCAATGTTATGATAGAAGTCCATGCGAAATATTATCTTAAAATCAAATTCTTCGAAACTTTTCGAAATACTAGTTTCGCTCAAAAACTGTATTATATTATACACAATTTTTTTCTAGTTTCGGTCTAAAAATCAAATTAAATCGAGGATTGTTCGAAATTCTACGAAACTCTTCAGATCCTTTCTATATGGTACGAGGGAAGGTTATGATGGAAGTCCAAGAAAAAATTATCTCAAAATTAGATTCTATGAATCTTTTTTAAATGCTAGTTTAGGTCAAAAAATCGTATTATATTATACACAATTTTATACAAGTTTCGGTCAAAAAATAAAATTAAATCGAGGATTGTTCGAAATGCTAAGAAACTTTTCAGATCTTTTCTATGTGTTACGAAGGAATCTTATGATGGAAGTCCATGCAAAAAAATTATCTCAAAATTAGATTCTATAAAACTTTTTGAAATGCTAGTTTAGGTCATAAACTCGTAGTATATTATACACATTTTTATACTAGTTTCGATCAAAATATCAAATTAAATCGAGGATTGTTTGAATGCTACGAAACTATTTATATATTATCTATATGTTACGAGGGAAGGTTAGGATCAAAGTCCATGCAAAAACATTATCTCAAAATTAGATTCTATGAAACCTTTTGAAATACTAGTTTCGCTCAAAAATCATAGTATATTATGCACAATTTCATATTAGTTTCGCACAAAAAATCATATTAAATCAAGGATTGTTCAAAATGCTACGAACCTTTTCAGATCCATTATATATTTAAGAGGGAAGGTTATGATGCAAGTCCAAGAAAAAAATTATCTCAAAATTAGATTCTATGAAACTTTTTGAAATGCTAGTTTAGGTCAAAATATCGTAGTATATTATACACAATTTCATACTAGTTTCGGTCAAAAAATGAAATTAAATCGAGGATTGTTCGAAATGCTACGAAACTTTTAATATCCTTTCTATATGTTTCGAGGGAAGGTTATGATGGAATTCCAAGCAAAACGTTATCTCAAACTTAGATTCTATGAAACATTTGGAAATACTAGTTTCAGTCAAAGATCGTAGTATTTTATACACAATTTTATTCTAGTTTCGGTCAAAAGATAAAATTAAATCGAGGATTGTTCGAAATGTTACAAAAAAATTCAGATCCTTTCAATATGTTACGAGGGAAGGTTAAGATGGAAGTCCATGAAAAAAAATTGTCTCAAAATTAGATTCTATGAAACTTTTTGAAATACTAGTTTTGGTCAAAAATTGTAGTATATTATACACAATTTCATACTAGTTTCAGTCAATAAATCAAATTAAATCGAGGATTGTTCGAAATGCTACGAAACTTTTCAGATCTTTTCTATATGTTACGAGGGAATGTTATGATGGAAGTCCATGCAAAAAATTATCATAAAATTAGATTCTATGAAACTTTTTGAAATGCTAGTTTCGGTCAAAAATCTTAGTAAATAATACACAATTTTATACTAGTTTCGGTCCTAAAATCAAATTAATTTGAGGATTGTTTGAAATGCTACGAAACTTTTCAGATCCTTTCTATATGGTACGAGGGAAGTTTGTGATGGAAGTCCAACCAAAAACTTATTTCAAAATTAGATTCTATGAATCTTTTTAAAATGCTAGTTTTGGTCAAAAAATCTTAGTATAATATACACAATTTTATAATAGTTTCAGTCAAATAATCAAATTAAATCGAGGATTGTTTGAAATGCTATGAAACATTCAAATCCTTTCTATATGTTACGAGGGAATATTATGATGGAAGTCCTAGCAGATAATTATCTCAAAATTAGATTCTATGAAACATTTTGAAATACTAGTTTGAGTCAAATATTGTATTATATGATACACAATTTTATACTAGTTTCGGTCAAAAAATCAAATTAAATTGAGGATTTTTCGAAATGTTACGAAACTTTTCCGATCCTTTCTATATGATACGAGGGAAGGTTATGATGGAAGTCCAAGCAAAAAATTATCTTAAAATTATATTCTATGAATCTTATTGAAATGCTAGTTTAGGTTAAAAAATCGTAGTATATTATACAAAATTTTTTAATAGTTTCGGTCAAAAAATCAAACTAAATAGTGGATTATTCGAAATTCTACGAAAATTTTCAGTTCCATTCTATATGTTACGAGGGAAGGTTATGATGGAAGTTCATGCAAAAAAATTATATCAAAATTAGATTCTATGAATCTTTTTGAAATGCTAGTTTAGGTCAAACAATCTGAGTATATTATACACAATTTTATACTAGTTTCAGTAAAATATTCAAATTAAATCGAGGATTGTTTGAAATGCTATGAAACTATTCAGATCCTATCTATGTGTTACTAGGAAATGTTATGATAGAAGTCCATGCGAAATATTATCTTAAAATCAAATTCTTCGAAACTTTTCGAAATACTAGTTTCGCTCAAAAACTGTATTATATTATACACAATTTTTTTCTAGTTTCGGTCTAAAAATCAAATTAAATCGAGGATTGTTCGAAATTCTACGAAACTCTTCAGATCATTTCTATATGGTACGAGGGAAGGTTATGATGGAAGTCCAAGAAAAAATTATCTCAAAATTAGATTCTATGAATCTTTTTTAAATGCTAGTTTAGGTCAAAAAATCGTATTATATTATACACAATTTTATACAAGTTTCGGTCAAAAAATAAAATTAAATCGAGGATTGTTCGAAATGCTAAGAAACTTTTCAGATCTTTTCTATGTGTTACGAAGGAATCTTATGATGGAAGTCCATGCAAAAAAATTATCTCAAAATTAGATTCTATAAAACTTTTTGAAATGCTAGTTTAGGTCATAAACTCGTAGTATATTATACACATTTTTATACTAGTTTCGATCAAAATATCAAATTAAATCGAGGATTGTTTGAATGCTACGAAACTATTTATATATTATTCTTATGTTACGAGGGAAGGATAGGATCAAAGTCCATGCAAAAACATTATCTCAAAATTAGATTCTATGAAACCTTTTAAAATACTAGTTTCGCTAAAAAATCATAGTATATTATGCACAATTTCATATTAGTTTCGCACAAAAAATCATATTAAATCAAGGATTGTTCAAAATGCTACGAAACTTTTCAGATCCATTATATATTTAAGAGGGAAGGTTATGATGCAAGTCCAAGAAAAAAATTATCTCAAAATTAGATTCTATGAAACTTTTTGAAATGCTAGTTTAGGTCAAAATATCGTAGTATATTATACACAATTTCATACTAGTTTCGGTCAAAAAATGAAATTAAATCGAGGATTGTTCGAAATGCTACGAAACTTTTAATATCCTTTCTATATGTTTCGAGGGAAGGTTATAATGGAATTCCAAGAAAAACGTTATCTCAAACTTAGATTCTATGAAACTTTTGGAAATACTAGTTTCAGTCAAAGATCGTAGTATTTTATACACAATTTTATTCTAGTTTCGTTCAAAAAATTAAATTAAATCGAGGATTGTTCGAAATGTTACAAAAAAATTCAGATCCTTTCAATATGCTACGAGGGAAGGTTAAGATGGAAGTCCATGAAAAAAAATTGTCTCAAAATTAGATTCTATGAAACTTTTTGAAATACTAGTTTCGGTCAAAAATTGTAGTATATTATACACAATTTCATACTAGTTTCAGTCAAAATATCAAATTAAATCGAGGATTGTTCGAAATGCTACGAAACTTTTCAGATCCATTATATATTTAAGAGGGAAGGTTATGATGGAAGTCCAAGAAAAAATTATCTCAAAATTAGATTCTATGAATCTTTTTTAAATGCTAGTTTAGGTCAAAAAATCGTATTATATTATACACAATTTCATACTAGTTTCGGTCAAAAAATAAAATTAAATCGAGGATTGTTCGAAATGCTACGAAACTTTTAATATCCTTTCTATATGTTTCGAGGGAAGGTTATAATGGAATTCCAAGAAAAACGTTATCTCAAACTTAGATTCTATGAAACTTTTGGAAATACTAGTTTCAGTCAAAGATCGTAGTATTTTATACACAATTTTATTCTAGTTTCGGTCAAAAGATAAAATTAAATCGAGGATTGTTCGAAATGTTACAAAAAAATTCAGATCCTTTCAATATGTTACGAGGGAAGGTTAAGATGGAAGTCCATGAAAAAAAATTGTCTCAAAATTAGATTCTATGAAACTTTTTGAAATACTAGTTTCGGTCAAAAATTGTAGTATATTATACACAATTTCATACTTGTTTCAGTCAAAAAATCAAATTAAATCGAGGATTGTTCGAAATGCTACGAAACTTTTCAGATCCATTATATATTTAAGAGGGAAGGTTATGATGGAAGTCCAAGAAAAAATTATCTCAAAATTAGATTCTATGAATCTTTTTTAAATGCTAGTTTAGGTCAAAAAATCGTATTATATTATACACAATTTTATACAAGTTTCGGTCCTAAAATATAATTAAATCGAGGATTGTTCGAAATGCTAAGAAACTTTTCAGTTCTTTTCTATATGGTACGAGGGAATCTTATGATGGAAGTCCATGCAAAAAAATTATCTCAAAATTAGATTCTATGAAACTTTTTGAAATGCTAGTTTAGTTCAAAATATCTTAGTATATTATACACAATTTCATACTAGTTTCGGTCAAAAAATGAAATTAAATCGAGGATTGTTCGAAATGCTACGAAACTTTTAATATCCTTTCTATATGTTTCGAGGGAAGGTTATGATGGAATTCCAAGAAAAACGTTATCTCAAACTTAGATTCTATGAAACTTTTGGAAATACTAGTTTCAGTCAAAGATCGTAGTATTTTATACACAATTTTATTCTAGTTTCGTTCAAAAAATAAAATTAAATCGAGGATTGTTCGAAATGTTACAAAAAAATTCAGATCCTTTCAATATGTTACGAGGGAAGGTTAAGATGGAAGTCCATGAAAAAAAATTGTCTCAAAATTAGATTCTATGAAACTTTTTGAAATACAAGTTTCGGTCAAAAATTGTAGTATATTATACACAATTTCATACTAGTTTCAGTCAAAAAATCAAATTAAATCGAGGATTGTTCGAAATGCTACGAAACTTTTCAGATCCATTATATATTTAAGAGGGAAGGTTATGATGGAAGTCCAAGAAAAAATTATCTCAAAATTAGATTCTATGAATCTTTTTTAAATGCTAGTTTAGGTCAAAAAATCGTATTATATTATACACAATTTTATACAAGTTTCGGTCAAAAAATAAAATTAAATCGAGGATTGTTCGAAATGCTAAGAAACTTTTCAGATCTTTTCTATGTGTTACGAAGGAATCTTATGATGGAAGTCCATGCAAAAAAATTATCTCAAAATTAAATTCTATAAAACTTTTTGAAATGCTAGTTTAGGTCATAAACTCGTAGTATATTATACACATTTTTATACTAGTTTCGATCAAAATATCAAATTAAATCGAGGATTGTTTGAATGCTACGAAACTATTTATATATTATCTATATGTTACGAGGGAAGGTTAGGATCAAAGTCCATGCAAAAACATTATCTCAAAATTAGATTCTATGAAACCTTTTGAAATACTAGTTTCGCTCAAAAATCATAGTATATTATGCACAATTTCATATTAGTTTCGCACAAAAAATCAAATTAAATCAAGGATTGTTCAAAATGCTACGAACCTTTTCAGATCCATTATATATTTAAGAGGGAAGGTTATGATGCAAGTCCAAGAAAAAAATTATCTCAAAATTAGATTCTATGAAACTTTTTGAAATGCTAGTTTAGGTCAAAATATCGTAGTATATTATACACAATTTCATACTAGTTTCGGTCAAAAAATGAAATTAAATCGAGGATTGTTCGAAATGCTACGAAACTTTTAATATCCTTTCTATATGTTTCGAGGGAAGGTTATGATGGAATTCCAAGCAAAACGTTATCTCAAACTTAGATTCTATGAAACATTTGGAAATACTAGTTTCAGTCAAAGATCGTAGTATTTTATACACAATTTTATTCTAGTTTCGGTCAAAAGATAAAATTAAATCGAGGATTGTTCGAAATGTTACAAAAAAATTCAGATCCTTTCAATATGTTACGAGGGAAGGTTAAGATGGAAGTCCATGAAAAAAAATTGTCTCAAAATTAGATTCTATGAAACTTTTTGAAATACTAGTTTCGGTCAAAAATTGTAGTATATTATACACAATTTCATACTAGTTTCAGTCAAAAAATCAAATTAAATCGAGGATTGTTCGAAATGCTACGAAACTTTTCAGATCCATTATATATTTAAGAGGGAAGGTTATGATGGAAGTCCAAGAAAAAATTATCTCAAAATTAGATTCTATGAATCTTTTTTAAATGCTAGTTTAGGTCAAAAAATCGTATTATATTATACACAATTTTATACAAGTTTCGGTCCTAAAATAAAATTAAATCGAGGATTGTTCGAAATGTTAAGAAACTTTTCAGATCTTTTCTATATGGTACGAGGGAATCTTATGATGGAAGTCCATGCAAAAAAATTATCTCAAAATTAGATTCTATGAAACTTTTTGAAATGCTAGTTTAGGTCAAAATATCGTAGTATATTATACACAATTTCATACTAGTTTCGGTCAAAAAATGAAATTAAATCGAGGATATTTCGAAATGCTACGAAACTTTTAATATCCTTTCTATATGTTTCGAGGGAAGGTTATGATGGAATTCCAAGAAAAACTTTATCTCAAACTTAGATTCTATGAAACTTTTGGAAATACTAGTTTCAGTCAAAGATCGTAGTATTTTATACACAATTTTATTCTAGTTTCGTTCAAAAAATAAAATTAAATCGAGGATTGTTCGAAATGTTACAAAAAAATTCAGATCCTTTCAATATGTTACGAGGGAAGGTTAAGATGGAAGTCCATGAAAAAAAATTTTCTCAAAATTAGATTCTATGAAACTTTTTGAAATACTAGTTTCGGTCAAAAATTGTAGTATATTATACACAATTTCATACTAGTTTCAGTCAAAAAATCAAATTAAATCGAGGATTGTTCGAAATGCTACGAAACTTTTCAGATCCATTATATATTTAAGAGGGAAGGTTATGATGGAAGTCCAAGAAAAAATTATCTCAAAATTAGATTCTATGAATCTTTTTTAAATGCTAGTTTAGGTCAAAATATCGTATTATATTATACACAATTTTATACAAGTTTCGGTCCTAAAATAAAATTAAATCGAGGATTGTTCGAAATGTTAAGAAACTTTTCAGATCTTTTCTATATGGTACGAGGGAATCTTATGATGGAAGTCCATGCAAAAAAATTATCTCAAAATTAGATTCTATGAAACTTTTTGAAATGCTAGTTTAGGTCAAAATATCGTAGTATATTATACACAATTTCATACTAGTTTCGGTCAAAAAATGAAATTAAATCGAGGATTGTTCGAAATGCTACGAAACTTTTAATATCCTTTCTATATGTTTCGAGGGAAGGTTATGATGGAATTCCAAGAAAAACTTTATCTCAAACTTAGATTCTATGAAACTTTTGGAAATACTAGTTTCAGTCAAAGATCGTAGTATTTTATACACAATTTTATTCTAGTTTCGTTCAAAAAATAAAATTAAATCGAGGATTGTTCGAAATGTTACAAAAAAATTCAGATCCTTTCAATATGTTACGAGGGAAGGTTAAGATGGAAGTCCATGAAAAAAAATTGTCTCAAAATTAGATTCTATGAAACTTTTTGAAATACTAGTTTCGGTCAAAAATTGTAGTATATTATACACAATTTCATACTAGTTTCAGTCAAAAAATCAAATTAAATCGAGGATTGTTCGAAATGCTACGAAACTTTTCAGATCCATTATATATTTAAGAGGGAAGGTTATGATGGAAGTCCAAGAAAAAATTATCTCAAAATTAGATTCTATGAATCTTTTTTAAATGCTAGTTTAGGTCAAAAAATCGTATTATATTATACACAATTTTATACAAGTTTCGGTCAAAAAATAAAATTAAATCGAGGATTGTTCGAAATGCTAAGAAACTTTTCAGATCTTTTCTATGTGTTACGAAGGAATCTTATGATGGAAGTCCATGCAAAAAAATTATCTCAAAATTATATTTTATAAAACTTTTTGAAATGCTAGTTTAGGTCATAAACTCGTAGTATATTATACACATTTTTATACTAGTTTCGATCAAAATATCAAATTAAATCGAGGATTGTTTGAATGCTACAAAACTATTTATATATTATCTATATGTTACGAGGGAAGGTTAGGATCAAAGTCCATGCAAAAACATTATCTCAAAATTAGATTCTATGAAACCTTTTGAAATACTAGTTTCGCTCAAAAATCATAGTATATTATGCACAATTTCATATTAGTTTCGCACAAAAAATCATATTAAATCAAGGATTGTTCAAAATGCTACGAACCTTTTCAGATCCATTATATATTTAAGAGGGAAGGTTATGATGCAAGTCCAAGAAAAAAATTATCTCAAAATTAGATTCTATGAAACTTTTTGAAATGCTAGTTTAGGTCAAAATATCGTAGTATATTATACACAATTTCATACTAGTTTCGGTCAAAAAATGAAATTAAATCGAGGATTGTTCGAAATGCTACGAAACTTTTAATATCCTTTCTATATGTTTCGAGGGAAGGTTATGATGGAATTCCAAGCAAAACGTTATCTCAAACTTAGATTCTATGAAACATTTGGAAATACTAGTTTCAGTCAAAGATCGTAGTATTTTATACACAATTTTATTCTAGTTTCGGTCAAAAGATAAAATTAAATCGAGGATTGTTCGAAATGTTACAAAAAAATTCAGATCCTTTCAATATGTTACGAGGGAAGGTTAAGATGGAAGTCCATGAAAAAAAATTGTCTCAAAATTAGATTCTATGAAACTTTTTGAAATACTAGTTTCGGTCAAAAATTGTAGTATATTATACACAATTTCATACTAGTTTCAGTCAATAAATCAAATTAAATCGAGGATTGTTCGAAATGCTACGAAACTTTTCAGATCTTTTCTATATGTTACGAGGGAATGTTATGATGGAAGTCCATGCAAAAAATTATCATAAAATTAGATTCTATGAAACTTTTTGAAATGCTAGTTTCGGTCAAAAATCTTAGTAAATAATACACAATTTTATACTAGTTTCGGTCCTAAAATCAAATTAATTTGAGGATTGTTTGAAATGCTACGAAACTTTTCAGATCCTTTCTATATGGTACGAGGGAAGTTTGTGATGGAAGTCCAACCAAAAACTTATTTCAAAATTAGATTCTATGAATCTTTTTAAAATGCTAGTTTTGGTCAAAAAATCTTAGTATAATATACACAATTTTATAATAGTTTCAGTCAAATAATCAAATTAAATCGAGGATTGTTTGAAATGCTATGAAACTTTCAAATCCTTTCTATATGTTACGAGGGAATATTATGATGGAAGTCCTAGCAGATAATTATCTCAAAATTAGATTCTATGAAACATTTTGAAATACTAGTTTCAGTCAAAAATTGTATTATATGATACACAATTTTATACTAGTTTCGGTCAAAAAATCAAATTAAATTGAGGATTTTTAGAAATGTTACGAAACTTTTCAGATCCTTTCTATATGATACGAGGGAAGGTTATGATGGAAGTCCAAGCAAAAAATTATCTTAAAATTATATTCTATGAATCTTATTGAAATGCTAGTTTAGGTTAAAAAATCGTAGTATATTATACACAATTTTTTAATAGTTTCGGTCAAAAAATCAAACTAAATAGTGGATTATTCGAAATTCTACGAAAATTTTCAGTTCCATTCTATATGTTACGAGGGAAGGTTATGATGGAAGTTCATGCAAAAAAATTATATCAAAATTAGATTCTATGAATCTTTTTGAAATGCTAGTTTAGGTCAAACAATCTGAGTATATTATACACAATTTTATACTAGTTTCAGTAAAATATTCAAATTAAATCGAGGATTGTTTGAAATGCTATGAAACTATTCAGATCCTATCTATGTGTTACTAGGCAATGTTATGATGGAAGTCCATGCGAAATATTATCTTAAAATCAAATTCTACGAAACTTTTCGAAATACTAGTTTCGCTCAAAAACTGTATTATATTATACACAATTTTTTTCTAGTTTCGGTCTAAAAATCAAATTAAATCGAGGATTGTTCGAAATTCTACGAAATTCTTCAGATCCTTTCTATATGGTACGAGGGAAGGTTATGATGGAAGTCCAAGAAAAAATTATCTCAAAATTAGATTCTATGAATCTTTTTTAAATGCTAGTTTAGGTCAAAAAATCGTATTATATTATACACAATTTTATACAAGTTTCGGTCAAAAAATTAAATTAAATCGAGGATTGTTCGAAATGCTAAGAAACTTTTCAGATCTTTTCTATGTGTTACGAAGGAATCTTATGATGGAAGTCCATGCAAAAAAATTATCTCAAAATTAGATTCTATAAAACTTTTTGAAATGCTAGTTTAGGTCATAAACTCGTAGTATATTATACACATTTTTATACTAGTTTCGATCAAAATATCAAATTAAATCGAGGATTGTTTGAATGCTACGAAACTATTTATATATTATTCTTATGTTACGAGGGAAGGTTAGGATCAAAGTCCATGCAAAAACATTATCTCAAAATTAGATTCTATGAAACCTTTTAAAATACTAGTTTCGCTAAAAAATCATAGTATATTATGCACAATTTCATATTAGTTTCTCACAAAAAATCAAATTAAATCAAGGATTGTTCAAAATGCTACGAAACTTTTCAGATCCATTATATATTTAAGAGGGAAGGTTATGATGCAAGTCCAAGAAAAAAATTATCTCAAAATTAGATTCTATGAAACTTTTTGAAATGCTAGTTTAGGTCAAAATATCGTAGTATATTATACACAATTTCATACTAGTTTACGTCAAAAAATGAAATTAAATCGAGGATTGTTCGAAATGCTACAAAACTTTTAGTATCCTTTCTATATGGTTCGAGGGAAGGTTATGATGGAATTCCAAGCAAAACATTATCTCAAAATTAGATTCTATGAAACTTTTGGAAATACTAGTTTCAGTCAAAGATCGTAGTATTTTATACACAATTTTATTCTAGTTTCGGTCAAAAAATAAAATTAAATAGAGGATTGTTCGAAATGTTACAAAAAAATTCAGATCCTTTCAATATGTTACGAGGGAAGGTTAAGATGGAAGTCCATGAAAAAAAATTGTCTCAAAATTAGATTCTATGAAACTTTTTGAAATACTAGTTTCGGTCAAAAATTGTAGTATATTATACACAATTTCATACTAGTTTCAGTCAAAAAATCAAATTAAATCGAGGATTGTTCGAAATGCTACGAAACTTTTCAGATCCGTTATATATTTAAGAGGGAAGGTTATGATGGAAGTCCAAGAAAAAATTATCTCAAAATTAGATTCTATGAATCTTTTTTAAATGCTAGTTTAGGTCAAAAAATCGTATTATATTATACACAATTTTATACAAGTTTCGGTCAAAAAATAAAATTAAATTGAGGATTGTTCGAAATGCTAAGAAACTTTTCAGATCTTTTCTATGTGTTACGAAGGAATCTTATGATGGAAGTCCATGCAAAAAAATTTTCTCAAAATTAAATTCTATAAAACTTTTTGAAATGCTAGTTTAGGTCATAAACTCGTAGTATATTATACACATTTTTATACTAGTTTCGATCAAAATATCAAATTAAATCGAGGATTGTTTGAATGCTACGAAACTATATATATATTATCTATATGTTACGAGGGAAGGTTAGGATCAAAGTCCATGCAAAAACATTATCTCAAAATTAGATTCTATGAAACCTTTTGAAATACTAGTTTCGCTCAAAAATCATAGTATATTATGCACAATTTCATATTAGTTTCGCACAAAAAATCATATTAAATCAAGGATTGTTCAAAATGCTACGAACCTTTTCAGATCCATTATATATTTAAGAGGGAAGGTTATGATGCAAGTCCAAGAAAAAAATTGTCTCAAAATTAGATTCTATGAAACATTTTGAAATGCTAGTTTAGGTCAAAATATCGTAGTATATTATACACAATTTCATACTAGTTTCGGTTAAAAAAAGATATTAAATCGAGGATTGTTCGAAATGCTACGAAACTTTTAATATCCTTTCTATATGTTTCGAGGGAAGGTTATGATGGAATTCCAAGCAAAACGTTATCTCAAACTTAGATTCTATGAAACTTTTGGAAATACTAGTTTCAGTCAAAGATCGTTGTATTTTATACACAATTTTATTCTAGTTTCGGTCAAAAGATAAAATTAAATCGAGGATTGTTCGAAATGTTACAAAAAAATTCAGATCCTTTCAATATGTTACGAGGGAAGGTTAAGATGGAAGTCCATGAAAAAAAATTGTCTCAAAATTAGATTCTATGAAACTTTTTGAAATACTAGTTTCGGTCAAAAATTGTAGTATATTATACACAATTTCATACTAGTTTCAGTCAAAAAATCAAATTAAATCGAGGATTGTTCGAAATGCTACGAAACTTTTCAGATCCATTATATATTTAAGAGGGAAGGTTATGATGGAAGTCCAAGAAAAAATTATCTCAAAATTAGATTCTATGAATCTTTTTTAAATGCTAGTTTAGGTCAAAAAATCGTATTATATTATACACAATTTTATACAAGTTTCGGTCAAAAAAAAAAATTAAATTGAGGATTGTTCGAAATGCTAAGAAACTTTTCAGATCTTTTCTATGTGTTACGAAGGAATCTTATGATGGAAGTCCATGCAAAAAAATTTTCTCAAAATTAAATTCTATAAAACTTTTTGAAATGCTAGTTTAGGTCATAAACTCGTAGTATATTATACACATTTTTATACTAGTTTCGATCAAAATATCAAATTAAATCGAGGATTGTTTGAATGCTACGAAACTATTTATATATTATCTATATGTTACGAGGGAAGGTTAGGATCAAAGTCCATGCAAAAACATTATCTCAAAATTAGATTCTATGAAACCTTTTGAAATACTAGTTTCGCTCAAAAATCATAGTATATTATGCACAATTTCATATTAGTTTCGCACAAAAAATCATATTAAATCAAGGATTGTTCAAAATGCTACGAACCTTTTCAGATCCATTATATATTTAAGAGGGAAGGTTATGATGCAAGTCCAAGAAAAAAATTGTCTCAAAATTAGATTCTATGAAACATTTTGAAATGCTAGTTTAGGTCAAAATATCGTAGTATATTATACACAATTTCATACTAGTTTCGGTTAAAAAAAGATATTAAATCGAGGATTGTTCGAAATGCTACAAAACTTTTAATATCCTTTCTATATGTTTCGAGGGAAGGTTATGATGGAATTCCAAGCAAAACGTTATCTCAAACTTAGATTCTATGAAACTTTTGGAAATACTAGTTTCAGTCAAAGATCGTAGTATTTTATACACAATTTTATTCTAGTTTCGGTCAAAAGATAAAATTAAATCGAGGATTGTTCGAAATGTTACAAAAAAATTCAGATCCTTTCAATATGTTACGAGGGAAGGTTAAGATGGAAGTCCATGAAAAAAAATTGTCTCAAAATTAGATTCTATGAAACTTTTTGAAATACTAGTTTCGGTCAAAAATTGTAGTATATTATACACAATTTCATACTAGTTTCAGTCAAAAAATCAAATTAAATCGAGGATTGTTCGAAATGCTACGAAACTTTTCAGATCCATTATATATTTAAGAGGGAAGGTTATGATGGAAGTCCAAGAAAAAATTATCTCAAAATTAGATTCTATGAATCTTTTTTAAATGCTAGTTTAGGTCAAAAAATCGTATTATATTATACACAATTTTATACAAGTTTCGGTCCTAAAATAAAATTAAATCGAGGATTGTTCGAAATGCTAAGAAACTTTTCAGATCTTTTCTATATGGTACGAGGGAATCTTATGATGGAAGTCCATGCAAAAAAATTATCTCAAAATTAGATTCTATGAAACTTTTTGAAATGCTAGTTTAGGTCAAAATATCGTAGTATATTATACACCATTTCATACTAGTTTCGGTCAAAAAATGAAATTAAATCGAGGATTGTTCGAAATGCTACGAAATTTTTAATATCCTTTCTATATGTTTCGAGGGAAGGTTATGATGGAATTCAAAGAAAAACGTTATCTCAAACTTAGATTCTATGAAACTTTTGGAAATACTAGTTTCAGTCAAAGATCGTAGTATTTTATACACAATTTTATTCTAGTTTCGTTCAAAAAATAAAATTAAATCGAGGATTGTTCGAAATGTTACAAAAAAATTCAGATCCTTTCAATATGTTACGAGGGAAGGTTAAGATGGAAGTCCATGAAAAAAAATTGTCTCAAAATTAGATTCTATGAAACTTTTTGAAATACTAGTTTCGGTCAAAAATTGTAGTATATTATACACAATTTCATACTAGTTTCAGTCAAAAAATCAAATTAAATCGAGGATTGTTCGAAATGCTACGAAACTTTTCAGATCCATTATATATTTAAGAGGGAAGGTTATGATGGAAGTCCAAGAAAAAATTATCTCAAAATTAGATTCTATGAATCTTTTTTAAATGCTAGTTTAGGTCAAAAAATCGTATTATATTATACACAATTTTATACAAGTTTCGGTCAAAAAATAAAATTAAATCGAGGATTGTTCGAAATGCTAAGAAACTTTTCAGATCTTTTCTATGTGTTACGAAGGAATCTTATGATGGAAGTCCATGCAAAGAAATTATCTCAAAATTAAATTCTATAAAACTTTTTGAAATGCTAGTTTAGGTCATAAACTCGTAGTATATTATACACATTTTTATACTAGTTTCGATCAAAATATCAAATTAAATCGAGGATTGTTTGAATGCTACGAAACTATTTATATATTATCTATATGTTACGAGGGAAGGTTAGGATCAAAGTCCATGCAAAAACATTATCTCAAAATTAGATTCTATGAAACCTTTTGAAATACTAGTTTCGCTCAAAAAATATAGTATATTATGCACAATTTCATATTAGTTTCGCACAAAAAATCAAATTAAATCAAGGATTGTTCAAAATGCTACGAACCTTTTCAGATCCATTATATATTTAAGAGGGAAGGTTATGATGCAAGTCCAAGAAAAAAATTATCTCAAAATTAGATTCTATGAAACTTTTTGAAATGCTAGTTTAGGTCAAAATATCGTAGTATATTATACACAATTTCATACTAGTTTCGGTCAAAAAATGAAATTAAATCGAGGATTGTTCGAAATGCTACGAAACTTTTAATATCCTTTCTATATGTTTCGAGGGAAGGTTATGATGGAATTCCAAGAAAAACGTTATCTCAAACTTAGATTCTATGAAACATTTGGAAATACTAGTTTCAGTCAAAGATCGTAGTATTTTATACACAATTTTATTCTAGTTTCGGTCAAAAGATAAAATTAAATCGAGGATTGTTCGAAATGTTACAAAAAAATTCAGATCCTTTCAATATGTTACGAGGGAAGGTTAAGATGGAAGTCCATGAAAAAAAATTGTCTCAAAATTAGATTCTATGAAACTTTTTGAAATACTAGTTTCGGTCAAAAATTGTAGTATATTATACACAATTTCATACTAGTTTCAGTCAAAAAATCAAATTAAATCGAGGATTGTTCGAAATGCTACGAAACTTTTCAGATCCATTATATATTTAAGAGGGAAGGTTATGATGGAAGTCCAAGAAAAAATTATCTCAAAATTAGATTCTATGAATCTTTTTTAAATGCTAGTTTAGGTCAAAAAATCGTATTATATTATACACAATTTTATACAAGTTTCGGTCAAAAAATAAAATTAAATCGAGGATTGTTCGAAATGCTAAGAAACTTTTCAGATCTTTTCTATGTGTTACGAAGGAATCTTATGATGGAAGTCCATGCAAAGAAATTATCTCAAAATTAAATTCTATAAAACTTTTTGAAATGCTAGTTTAGGTCATAAACTCGTAGTATATTATACACATTTTTATACTAGTTTCGATCAAAATATCAAATTAAATCGAGGATTGTTTGAATGCTACGAAACTATTTATATATTATCTATATGTTACGAGGGAAGGTTAGGATCAAAGTCCATGCAAAAACATTATCTCAAAATTAGATTCTATGAAACCTTTTGAAATACTAGTTTCGCTCAAAAATCATAGTATATTATGCACAATTTCATATTAGTTTCGCACAAAAAATCAAATTAAATCAAGGATTGTTCAAAATGCTATGAACCTTTTCAGATCCATTATATATTTAAGAGGGAAGGTTATGATGCAAGTCCAAGAAAAAAATTATCTCAAAATTAGATTCTATGAAACTTTTTGAAATGCTAGTTTAGGTCAAAATATCGTAGTATATTATACACAATTTCATACTAGTTTCGGTCAAAAAATGAAATTAAATCGAGGATTGTTCGAAATGCTACGAAACTTTTAATATCCTTTCTATATGTTTCGAGGGAAGGTTATGATGGAATTCCAAGCAAAACGTTATCTCAAACTTAGATTCTATGAAACATTTGGAAATACTAGTTTCAGTCAAAGATCGTAGTATTTTATACACAATTTTATTCTAGTTTCGGTCAAAAGATAAAATTAAATCGAGGATTGTTCGAAATGTTACAAAAAAATTCAGATCCTTTCAATATGTTACGAGGGAAGGTTAAGATGGAAGTCCATGAAAAAAAATTGTCTCAAAATTAGATTCTATGAAACTTTTTGAAATACTAGTTTCGGTCAAAAATTGTAGTATATTATACACAATTTCATACTAGTTTCAGTCAAAAAATCAAATTAAATCGAGGATTGTTCGAAATGCTACGAAACTTTTCAGATCCATTATATATTTAAGAGGGAAGGTTATGATGGAAGTCCAAGAAAAAATTATCTCAAAATTAGATTCTATGAATCTTTTTTAAATGCTAGTTTAGGTCAAAAAATCGTATTATATTATACACAATTTTATACAAGTTTCGGTCCTAAAATAAAATTAAATCGAGGATTGTTCGAAATGCTAAGAAACTTTTCAGATCTTTTCTATATGGTACGAGGGAATCTTATGATGGAAGTCCATGCAAAAATATTATCTCAAAATTAGATTCTATGAAACTTTTTGAAATGCTAGTTTAGGTCAAAATATCGTAGTATATTATACACAATTTCATACTAGTTTCGGTCAAAAAATGAAATTAAATCGAGGATTGTTCGAAATGCTACGAAACTTTTAATATCCTTTCTATATGTTTCGAGGGAAGGTTATGATGGAATTCCAAGAAAAACGTTATCTCAAACTTAGATTCTATGAAACTTTTGGAAATACTAGTTTCAGTCAAAGATCGTAGTATTTTATACACAATTTTATTCTAGTTTCGTTCAAAAAATAAAATTAAATCGAGGATTGTTCGAAATGTTACAAAAAAATTCAGATCCTTTCAATATGTTACGAGGGAAGGTTAAGATGGAAGTCCATGAAAAAAAATTGTCTCAAAATTAGATTCTATGAAACTTTTTGAAATACTAGTTTCGGTCAAAAATTGTATTATATTATACACAATTTCATACTAGTTTCAGTCAAAAAATCAAATTAAATCGAGGATTGTTCGAAATGCTACGAAACTTTTCAGATCCATTATATATTTAAGAGGGAAGGTTATGATGGAAGTCCAAGAAAAAATTATCTCAAAATTAGATTCTATGAATCTTTTTTAAATGCTAGTTTAGGTCAAAAAATCGTATTATATTATACACAATTTTATACAAGTTTCGGTCAAAAAATAAAATTAAATCGAGGATTGTTCGAAATGCTAAGAAACTTTTCAGATCTTTTCTATGTGTTACGAAGGAATCTTATGATGGAAGTCCATGCAAAGAAATTATCTCAAAATTAAATTCTATAAAACTTTTTGAAATGCTAGTTTAGGTCATAAACTCGTAGTATATTATACACATTTTTATACTAGTTTCGATCAAAATATCAAATTAAATCGAGGATTGTTTGAATGCTACGAAACTATTTATATATTATCTATATGTTACGAGGGAAGGTTAGGATCAAAGTCCATGCAAAAACATTATCTCAAAATTAGATTCTATGAAACCTTTTGAAATACTAGTTTCGCTCAAAAATCATAGTATATTATGCACAATTTCATATTAGTTTCGCACAAAAAATCAAATTAAATCAAGGATTGTTCAAAATGCTACGAACCTTTTCAGATCCATTATATATTTAAGAGGGAAGGTTATGATGCAAGTCCAAGAAAAAAATTATCTCAAAATTAGATTCTATGAAACTTTTTGAAATGCTAGTTTAGGTCAAAATATCGTAGTATATTATACACAATTTCATACTAGTTTCGGTCAAAAAATGAAATTAAATCGAGGATTGTTCGAAATGCTACGAAACTTTTAATATCCTTTCTATATGTTTCGAGGGAAGGTTATGATGGAATTCCAAGCAAAACGTTATCTCAAACTTAGATTCTATGAAACATTTGGAAATACTAGTTTCAGTCAAAGATCGTAGTATTTTATACACAATTTTATTCTAGTTTCGGTCAAAAGATAAAATTAAATCGAGGATTGTTCGAAATGTTACAAAAAAATTCAGATCCTTTCAATATGTTACGAGGGAAGGTTAAGATGGAAGTCCATGAAAAAAAATTGTCTCAAAATTAGATTCTATGAAACTTTTTGAAATACTAGTTTCGGTCAAAAATTGTAGTATATTATACACAATTTCATACTAGTTTCAGTCAAAAAATCAAATTAAATCGAGGATTGTTCGAAATGCTACGAAACTTTTCAGATCCATTATATATTTAAGAGGGAAGGTTATGATGGAAGTCCAAGAAAAAATTATCTCAAAATTAGATTCTATGAATCTTTTTTAAATGCTAGTTTAGGTCAAAAAATCGTATTATATTATACACAATTTTATACAAGTTTCGGTCCTAAAATAAAATTAAATCGAGGATTGTTCGAAATGCTAAGAAACTTTTCAGATCTTTTCTATATGGTACGAGGGAATCTTATGATGGAAGTCCATGCAAAAATATTATCTCAAAATTAGATTCTATGAAACTTTTTGAAATGCTAGTTTAGGTCAAAATATCGTAGTATATTATACACAATTTCATACTAGTTTCGGTCAAAAAATGAAATTAAATCGAGGATTGTTCGAAATGCTACGAAACTTTTAATATCCTTTCTATATGTTTCGAGGGAAGGTTATGATGGAATTCCAAGAAAAACGTTATCTCAAACTTAGATTCTATGAAACTTTTGGAAATACTAGTTTCAGTCAAAGATCGTAGTATTTTATACACAATTTTATTCTAGTTTCGTTCAAAAAATAAAATTAAATCGAGGATTGTTCGAAATGTTACAAAAAAATTCAGATCCTTTCAATATGTTACGAGGGAAGGTTAAGATGGAAGTCCATGAAAAAAAATTGTCTCAAAATTAGATTCTATGAAACTTTTTGAAATACTAGTTTCGGTCAAAAATTGTATTATATTATACACAATTTCATACTAGTTTCAGTCAAAAAATCAAATTAAATCGAGGATTGTTCGAAATGCTACGAAACTTTTCAGATCCATTATATATTTAAGAGGGAAGGTTATGATGGAAGTCCAAGAAAAAATTATCTCAAAATTAGATTCTATGAATCTTTTTTAAATGCTAGTTTAGGTCAAAAAATCGTATTATATTATACACAATTTTATACAAGTTTCGGTCAAAAAATAAAATTAAATCGAGGATTGTTCGAAATGCTAAGAAACTTTTCAGATCTTTTCTATGTGTTACGAAGGAATCTTATGATGGAAGTCCATGCAAAGAAATTATCTCAAAATTAAATTCTATAAAACTTTTTGAAATGCTAGTTTAGGTCATAAACTCGTAGTATATTATACACATTTTTATACTAGTTTCGATCAAAATATCAAATTAAATCGAGGATTGTTTGAATGCTACGAAACTATTTATATATTATCTATATGTTACGTGGGAAGGTTAGGATCAAAGTCCATGCAAAAACATTATCTCAAAATTAGATTCTATGAAACCTTTTGAAATACTAGTTTCGCTCAAAAATCATAGTATATTATGCACAATTTCATATTAGTTTCGCACAAAAAATCAAATTAAATCAAGGATTGTTCAAAATGCTACGAACCTTTTCAGATCCATTATATATTTAAGAGGGAAGGTTATGATGCAAGTCCAAGAAAAAAATTATCTCAAAATTAGATTCTATGAAACTTTTTGAAATGCTAGTTTAGGTCAAAATATCGTAGTATATTATACACAATTTCATACTAGTTTCGGTCAAAAAATGAAATTAAATCGAGGATTGTTCGAAATGCTACGAAACTTTTAATATCCTTTCTATATGTTTCGAGGGAAGGTTATGATGGAATTCCAAGCAAAAAGTTATCTCAAACTTAGATTCTATGAAACATTTGGAAATACTAGTTTCAGTCAAAGATCGTAGTATTTTATACACAATTTTATTCTAGTTTCGGTCAAAAGATAAAATTAAATCGAGGATTGTTCGAAATGTTACAAAAAAATTCAGATCCTTTCAATATGTTACAAGGGAAGGTTAAGATGGAAGTCCATGAAAAAAAATTGTCTCAAAATTAGATTCTATGAAACTTTTTGAAATACTAGTTTCGGTCAAAAATTGTAGTATATTATACACAATTTCATACTAGTTTCAGTCAAAAAATCAAATTAAATCGAGGATTGTTCGAAATGCTACGAAACTTTTCAGATCCATTATATATTTAAGAGGGAAGGTTATGATGGAAGTCCAAGAAAAAATTATCTCAAAATTAGATTCTATGAATCTTTTTTAAATGCTAGTTTAGGTCAAAAAATCGTATTATATTATACACAATTTTATACAAGTTTCGGTCCTAAAATAAAATTAAATCGAGGATTGTTCGAAATGCTAAGAAACTTTTCAGATCTTTTCTATATGGTACGAGGGAATCTTATGATGGAAGTCCATGCAAAAATATTATCTCAAAATTAGATTCTATGAAACTTTTTGAAATGCTAGTTTAGGTCAAAATATCGTAGTATATTATACACAATTTCATACTAGTTTCGGTCAAAAAATGAAATTAAATCGAGGATTGTTCGAAATGCTACGAAACTTTTAATATCCTTTCTATATGTTTCGAGGGAAGGTTATGATGGAATTCCAAGAAAAACGTTATCTCAAACTTAGATTCTATGAAACTTTTGGAAATACTAGTTTCAGTCAAAGATCGTAGTATTTTATACACAATTTTATTCTAGTTTCGTTCAAAAAATAAAATTAAATCGAGGATTGTTCGAAATGTTACAAAAAAATTCAGATCCTTTCAATATGTTACGAGGGAAGGTTAAGATGGAAGTCCATGAAAAAAAATTGTCTCAAAATTAGATTCTATGAAACTTTTTGAAATACTAGTTTCGGTCAAAAATTGTATTATATTATACACAATTTCATACTAGTTTCAGTCAAAAAATCAAATTAAATCGAGGATTGTTCGAAATGCTACGAAACTTTTCAGATCCATTATATATTTAAGAGGGAAGGTTATGATGGAAGTCCAAGAAAAAATTATCTCAAAATTAGATTCTATGAATCTTTTTTAAATGCTAGTTTAGGTCAAAAAATCGTATTATATTATACACAATTTTATACAAGTTTCGGTCAAAAAATAAAATTAAATCGAGGATTGTTCGAAATGCTAAGAAACTTTTCAGATCTTTTCTATGTGTTACGAAGGAATCTTATGATGGAAGTCCATGCAAAGAAATTATCTCAAAATTAAATTCTATAAAACTTTTTGAAATGCTAGTTTAGGTCATAAACTCGTAGTATATTATACACATTTTTATACTAGTTTCGATCAAAATATCAAATTAAATCGAGGATTGTTTGAATGCTACGAAACTATTTATATATTATCTATATGTTACGTGGGAAGGTTAGGATCAAAGTCCATGCAAAAACATTATCTCAAAATTAGATTCTATGAAACCTTTTGAAATACTAGTTTCGCTCAAAAATCATAGTATATTATGCACAATTTCATATTAGTTTCGCACAAAAAATCAAATTAAATCAAGGATTGTTCAAAATGCTACGAACCTTTTCAGATCCATTATATATTTAAGAGGGAAGGTTATGATGCAAGTCCAAGAAAAAAATTATCTCAAAATTAGATTCTATGAAACTTTTTGAAATGCTAGTTTAGGTCAAAATATCGTAGTATATTATACACAATTTCATACTAGTTTCGGTCAAAAAATGAAATTAAATCGAGGATTGTTCGAAATGCTACGAAACTTTTAATATCCTTTCTATATGTTTCGAGGGAAGGTTATGATGGAATTCCAAGCAAAAAGTTATCTCAAACTTAGATTCTATGAAACATTTGGAAATACTAGTTTCAGTCAAAGATCGTAGTATTTTATACACAATTTTATTCTAGTTTCGGTCAAAAGATAAAATTAAATCGAGGATTGTTCGAAATGTTACAAAAAAATTCAGATCCTTTCAATATGTTACAAGGGAAGGTTAAGATGGAAGTCCATGAAAAAAAATTGTCTCAAAATTAGATTCTATGAAACTTTTTGAAATACTAGTTTCGGTCAAAAATTGTAGTATATTATACACAATTTCATACTAGTTTCAGTCAAAAAATCAAATTAAATCGAGGATTGTTCGAAATGCTACGAAACTTTTCAGATCCATTATATATTTAAGAGGGAAGGTTATGATGGAAGTCCAAGAAAAAATTATCTCAAAATTAGATTCTATGAATCTTTTTTAAATGCTAGTTTAGGTCAAAAAATCGTATTATATTATACACAATTTTATACAAGTTTCGGTCCTAAAATAAAATTAAATCGAGGATTGTTCGAAATGCTAAGAAACTTTTCAGATCTTTTCTATATGGTACGAGGGAATCTTATGATGGAAGTCCATGCAAAAATATTATCTCAAAATTAGATTCTATGAAACTTTTTGAAATGCTAGTTTAGGTCAAAATATCGTAGTATATTATACACAATTTCATACTAGTTTCGGTCAAAAAATGAAATTAAATCGAGGATTGTTCGAAATGCTACGAAACTTTTAATATCCTTTCTATATGTTTCGAGGGAAGGTTATGATGGAATTCCAAGAAAAACGTTATCTCAAACTTAGATTCTATGAAACTTTTGGAAATACTAGTTTCAGTCAAAGATCGTAGTATTTTATACACAATTTTATTCTAGTTTCGTTCAAAAAATAAAATTAAATCGAGGATTGTTCGAAATGTTACAAAAAAATTCAGATCCTTTCAATATGTTACGAGGGAAGGTTAAGATGGAAGTCCATGAAAAAAAATTGTCTCAAAATTAGATTCTATGAAACTTTTTGAAATACTAGTTTCGGTCAAAAATTGTATTATATTATACACAATTTCATACTAGTTTCAGTCAAAAAATAAAATTAAATCGAGGATTGTTCGAAATGCTACGAAACTTTTCAGATCCATTATATATTTAAGAGGGAAGGTTATGATGGAAGTCCAAGAAAAAATTATCTCAAAATTAGATTCTATGAATCTTTTTTAAATGCTAGTTTAGGTGAAAAAATCGTATTATATTATACACAATTTTATACAAGTTTCGGTCCTAAAATAAAATTAAATCGAGGATTGTTCGAAATGTTAAGAAACTTTTCAGATCTTTTCTATATGGTACGAGGGAATCTTATGATGGAAGTCCATGCAAAAAAATTATCTCAAAATTAAATTCTATAAAACTTTTTGAAATGCTAGTTAAGGTCATAAACTCGTAGTATATTATACACATTTTTATACTAGTTTCGATCAAAATATCAAATTAAATCGAGGATTGTTTGAATGCTACGAAACTATTTATATATTATCTATATGTTACGAGGGAAGGTTAGGATCAAAGTCCATGCAAAAACATTATCTCAAAATTAGATTCTATGAAACCTTTTGAAATACTAGTTTCGCTCAAAAATCATAGTATATTATGCACAATTTCATATTAGTTTCGCACAAAAAATCAAATTAAATCAAGGATTGTTCAAAATGCTACGAACCTTTTCAGATCCATTATATATTTAAGAGGGAAGGTTATGATGCAAGTCCAAGAAAAAAATTATCTCAAAATTAGATTCTATGAAACTTTTTGAAATGCTAGTTTAGGTCAAAATATCGTAGTATATTATACACAATTTCATACTAGTTTCGGTCAAAAATTGAAATTAAATCGAGGATTGTTCGAAATGCTACGAAACTTTTAATATCCTTTCTATATGTTTCGAGGGAAGGTTATGATGGAATTCCAAGAAAAACGTTATCTCAAACTTAGCTTCTATGAAACTTTTGGAAATACTAGTTTCAGTTAAAGATCGTAGTATTTTATACACAATTTTATTCTAGTTTCATTCAAAAAATAAAATTAAATCGAGGATTGTTCGAAATGTTACAAAAAAATTCAGATCCTTTCAATATGTTACGAGGGAAGGTTAAGATGGAAGTCCATGAAAAAAAATTGTCTCAAAATTAGATTCTATGAAACTTTTTGAAATACTAGTTTCGGTCAAAAATTGTAGTATATTATACACAATTTCATACTAGTTTCAGTCAAAAAATCAAATTAAATCGAGGATTGTTCGAAATGCTACGAAACTTTTCAGATCCATTATATATTTAAGAGGGAAGGTTATGATGGAAGTCCAAGAAAAAATTATCTCAAAATTAGATTCTATGAATCTTTTTTAAATGCTAGTTTAGGTCAAAAAATCGTATTATATTATACACAATTTTATACAAGTTTCGGTCAAAAAATAAAATTAAATCGAGGATTGTTCGAAATGCTAAGAAACTTTTCAGATCTTTTCTATGTGTTACGAAGGAATCTTATGATGGAAGTCCATGCAAAAAAATTTTCTCAAAATTAAATTCTATAAAACTTTTTGAAATGCTAGTTTAGGTCATAAACTTGTAGTATATTATACACATTTTTATACTAGTTTCGATCAAAATATCAAATTAAATCGAGGATTGTTTGAATGCTACGAAACTATTTATATATTATCTATATGTTACGAGGGAAGGTTAGGATCAAAGTCCATGCAAAAACATTATCTCAAAATTAGATTCTATGAAACCTTTTGAAATACTAGTTTCGCTAAAAAATCATAGTATATTATGCACAATTTCATATTAGTTTTGCACAAAAAATCAAATTAAATCAAGGATTGTTCAAAATGCTACGAACCTTTTCAGATCCATTATATATTTAAGAGGGAAGGTTATGATGCAAGTCCAAGAAAAAAATTATCTCAAAATTAGATTCTATGAAACTTTTTGAAATGCTAGTTTAGGTCAAAATATCGTAGTATATTATACACAATTTCATACTAGTTTCGGTCAAAAAATGAAATTAAATCGAGGATTGTTCGAAATGCTACGAAACTTTTAATATGCTTTCTATATGTTTCGAGGGAAGGTTATGATGGAATTCCAAGCAAAACGTTATCTCAAACTTAGATTCTATGAAACATTTGGAAATACTAGTTTCAGTCAAAGATCGTAGTATTTTATACACAATTTTATTCTAGTTTCGGTCAAAAGATAAAATTAAATCGAGGATTGTTCGAAATGTTACAAAAAAATTCAGATCCTTTCAATATGTTACGAGGGAAGGTTAAGATGGAAGTCCATGAAAAAAAATTGTCTCAAAATTAGATTCTATGAAACTTTTTGAAATACTAGTTTCGGTCAAAAATTGTAGTATATTATACACAATTTCATACTAGTTTCAGTCAAAAAATCAAATTAAATCGAGGATTGTTCGAAATGCTACGAAACTTTTCAGATCCATTATATATTTAAGAGGGAAGGTTATGATGGAAGTCCAAGAAAAAATTATCTACAAATTAGATTCTATGAATCTTTTTTAAATGCTAGTTTAGGTCAAAAAATCGTATTATATTATACACAATTTTATACAAGTTTCGGTCCTAAAATAAAATTAAATCGAGGATTGTTCGAAATGTTAAGAAACTTTTCAGATGTTTTCTATATGGTACGAGGGAATCTTATGATGGAAGTCCATGCAAAAAAATTATCTCAAAATTAAATTCTATAAAACTTTTTGAAATGCTAGTTTAGGTCATAAACTTGTAGTATATTATACACATTTTTATACTAGTTTCGATCAAAATATCAAATTAAATCGAGGATTGTTTGAATGCTACGAAACTATTTATATATTATCTATATGTTACGAGGGAAGGTTAGGATCAAAGTCCATGCAAAAACATTATCTCAAAATTAGATTCTATGAAACCTTTTGAAATACTAGTTTCGCTCAAAAATCATAGTATATTATGCACAATTTCATATTAGTTTCGCACAAAAAATCAAATTAAATCAAGGATTGTTCAAAATGCTACGAACCTTTTCAGATCCATTATATATTTAAGAGGGAAGGTTATGATGCAAGTCCAAGAAAAAAATTATCTCAAAATTAGATTCTATGAAACTTTTTGAAATGCTAGTTTAGGTCAAAATATCGTAGTATATTATACACAATTTCATACTAGTTTCGGTCAAAAATTGAAATTAAATCGAGGATTGTTCGAAATGCTACGAAACTTTTAATATCCTTTCTATATGTTTCGAGGGAAGGTTATGATGGAATTCCAAGAAAAACGTTATCTCAAACTTAGCTTCTATGAAACTTTTGGAAATACTAGTTTCAGTTAAAGATCGTAGTATTTTATACACAATTTTATTCTAGTTTCATTCAAAAAATAAAATTAAATCGAGGATTGTTCGAAATGTTACAAAAAAATTCAGATCCTTTCAATATGTTACGAGGGAAGGTTAAGATGGAAGTCCATGAAAAAAAATTGTCTCAAAATTAGATTCTATGAAACTTTTTGAAATACTAGTTTCGGTCAAAAATTGTAGTATATTATACACAATTTCATACTAGTTTCAGTCAAAAAATCAAATTAAATCGAGGATTGTTCGAAATGCTACGAAACTTTTCAGATCCATTATATATTTAAGAGGGAAGGTTATGATGGAAGTCCAAGAAAAAATTATCTCAAAATTAGATTCTATGAATCTTTTTTAAATGCTAGTTTAGGTCAAAAAATCGTATTATATTATACACAATTTTATACAAGTTTCGGTCAAAAAATAAAATTAAATCGAGGATTGTTCGAAATGCTAAGAAACTTTTCAGATCTTTTCTATGTGTTACGAAGGAATCTTATGATGGAAGTCCATGCAAAAAAATTATCTCAAAATTAAATTCTATAAAACTTTTTGAAATGCTAGTTTAGGTCATAAACTTGTAGTATATTATACACATTTTTATACTAGTTTCGATCAAAATATCAAATTAAATCGAGGATTGTTTGAATGCTACGAAACTATTTATATATTATCTATATGTTACGAGGGAAGGTTAGGATCAAAGTCCATGCAAAAACATTATCTCAAAATTAGATTCTATGAAACCTTTTGAAATACTAGTTTCGCTAAAAAATCATAGTATATTATGCACAATTTCATATTAGTTTTGCACAAAAAATCAAATTAAATCAAGGATTGTTCAAAATGCTACGAACCTTTTCAGATCCATTATATATTTAAGAGGGAAGGTTATGATGCAAGTCCAAGAAAAAAATTATCTCAAAATTAGATTCTATGAAACTTTTTGAAATGCTAGTTTAGGTCAAAATATCGTAGTATATTATACACAATTTCATACTAGTTTCGGTCAAAAAATGAAATTAAATCGAGGATTGTTCGAAATGCTACGAAACTTTTAATATGCTTTCTATATGTTTCGAGGGAAGGTTATGATGGAATTCCAAGCAAAACGTTATCTCAAACTTAGATTCTATGAAACATTTGGAAATACTAGTTTCAGTCAAAGATCGTAGTATTTTATACACAATTTTATTCTAGTTTCGGTCAAAAGATAAAATTAAATCGAGGATTGTTCGAAATGTTACAAAAAAATTCAGATCCTTTCAATATGTTACGAGGGAAGGTTAAGATGGAAGTCCATGAAAAAAAATTGTCTCAAAATTAGATTCTATGAAACTTTTTGAAATACTAGTTTCGGTCAAAAATTGTAGTATATTATACACAATTTCATACTAGTTTCAGTCAAAAAATCAAATTAAATCGAGGATTGTTCGAAATGCTACGAAACTTTTCAGATCCATTATATATTTAAGAGGGAAGGTTATGATGGAAGTCCAAGAAAAAATTATCTACAAATTAGATTCTATGAATCTTTTTTAAATGCTAGTTTAGGTCAAAAAATCGTATTATATTATACACAATTTTATACAAGTTTCGGTCCTAAAATAAAATTAAATCGAGGATTGTTCGAAATGTTAAGAAACTTTTCAGATGTTTTCTATATGGTACGAGGGAATCTTATGATGGAAGTCCATGCAAAAAAATTATCTCAAAATTAAATTCTATAAAACTTTTTGAAATGCTAGTTTAGGTCATAAACTTGTAGTATATTATACACATTTTTATACTAGTTTCGATCAAAATATCAAATTAAATCGAGGATTGTTTGAATGCTACGAAACTATTTATATATTATCTATATGTTACGAGGGAAGGTTAGGATCAAAGTCCATGCAAAAACATTATCTCAAAATTAGATTCTATGAAACCTTTTGAAATACTAGTTTCGCTCAAAAATCATAGTATATTATGCACAATTTCATATTAGTTTCGCACAAAAAATCAAATTAAATCAAGGATTGTTCAAAATGCTACGAACCTTTTCAGATCCATTATATATTTAAGAGGGAAGGTTATGATGCAAGTCCAAGAAAAAAATTATCTCAAAATTAGATTCTATGAAACTTTTTGAAATGCTAGTTTAGGTCAAAATATCGTAGTATATTATACACAATTTCATACTAGTTTCGGTCAAAAAATGAAATTAAATCGAGGATTGTTCGAAATGCTACGAAACTTTTAATATCCTTTCTATATGTTTCGAGGGAAGGTTATGATGGAATTCCAAGAAAAACGTTATCTCAAACTTAGATTCTATGAAACTTTTGGAAATACTAGTTTCAGTCAAAGATCGTAGTATTTTATACACAATTTTATTCTAGTTTCGTTCAAAAAATAAAATTAAATCGAGGATTGTTCGAAATGTTACAAAAAAATTCAGATCCTTTCAATATGTTACGAGGGAAGGTTAAGATGGAAGTCCATGAAAAAAAATTGTCTCAAAATTAGATTCTATGAAACTTTTTGAAATACTAGTTTCGGTCAAAAATTGTAGTATATTATACACAATTTCATACTAGTTTCAGTCAAAAAATCAAATTAAATCGAGGATTGTTCGAAATGCTACGAAACTTTTCAGATCCATTATATATTTAAGAGGGAAGGTTATGATGGAAGTCCAAGAAAAAATTATCTCAAAATTAGATTCTATGAATCTTTTTTAAATGCTAGTTTAGGTCAAAACATCGTATTATATTATACACAATTTTATACAAGTTTCGGTCCTAAAATAAAATTAAATCGAGGATTGTTCGAAATGTTAAGAAACTTTTCAGATCTTTTCTATATGGTACGAGGGAATCTTATGATGGAAGTCCATGCAAAAAAATTATCTCAAAATTAAATTCTATAAAACTTTTTGAAATGCTAGTTTAGGTCATAAACTCGTAGTATATTATACACATTTTTATACTAGTTTCGATCAAAATATCAAATTAAATCGAGGATTGTTTGAATGCTACGAAACTATTTATATATTATCTATATGTTACGAGGGAAGGTTAGGATCAAAGTCCATGCAAAAACATTATCTCAAAATTAGATTCTATGAAACCTTTTGAAATACTAGTTTCGCTCAAAAATCATAGTATATTATGCACAATTTCATATTAGTTTCGCACAAAAAATCAAATTAAATCAAGGATTGTTCAAAATGCTACGAACCTTTTCAGATCCATTATATATTTAAGAGGGAAGGTTATGATGCAAGTCCAAGAAAAAAATTATCTCAAAATTAGATTCTATGAAACTTTTTGAAATGCTAGTTTAGGTCAAAATATCGTAGTATATTATACACAATTTCATACTAGTTTCGGTCAAAAAATGAAATTAAATCGAGGATTGTTCGAAATGCTACGAAACTTTTAATATCCTTTCTATATGTTTCGAGGGAAGGTTATGATGGAATTCCAAGAAAAACGTTATCTCAAACTTAGCTTCTATGAAACTTTTGGAAATACTAGTTTCAGTTAAAGATCGTAGTATTTTATACACAATTTTATTCTTGTTTCGTTCAAAAAATAAAATTAAATCGAGGATTGTTCGAAATGTTACAAAAAAATTCAGATCCTTTCAATATGTTACGAGGGAAGGTTAAGATGGAAGTCCATGAAAAAAAATTGTCTCAAAATTAGATTCTATGAAACTTTATGAAATACTAGTTTCGGTCAAAAATTGTAGTATATTATACACAATTTCATACTAGTTTCAGTCAAAAAATCAAATTAAATCGAGGATTGTTCGAAATGCTACGAAACTTTTCAGATCCATTATATATTTAAGAGGGAAGGTTATGATGGAAGTCCAAGAAAAAATTATCTCAAAATTAGATTCTATGAATCTTTTTTAAATGCTAGTTTAGGTCAAAAAATCGTATTATATTATACACAATTTTATACAAGTTTCGGTCAAAAAATAAAATTAAATCGAGGATTGTTCGAAATGCTAAGAAACTTTTCAGATCTTTTCTATGTGTTACGAAGGAATCTTATGATGGAAGTCCATGCAAAAAAATTATCTCAAAATTAAATTCTATAAAACTTTTTGAAATGCTAGTTTAGGTCATAAACTCGTAGTATATTATACACATTTTTATACTAGTTTCGATCAAAATATCAAATTAAATCGAGGATTGTTTGAATGCTACGAAACTATTTATATATTATCTATATGTTACGAGGGAAGGTTAGGATCAAAGTCCATGCAAAAACATTATCTCAAAATTAGATTCTATGAAACCTTTTGAAATACTAGTTTCGCTCAAAAATCATAGTATATTATGCACAATTTCATATTAGTTTTGCACAAAAAATCAAATTAAATCAAGGATTGTTCAAAATGCTACGAACCTTTTCAGATCCATTATATATTTAAGAGGGAAGGTTATGATGCAAGTCCAAGAAAAAAATTATCTCAAAATTAGATTCTATGAAACTTTTTGAAATGCTAGTTTAGGTCAAAATATCGTAGTATATTATACACAATTTCATACTAGTTTCGGTCAAAAAATGAAATTAAATCGAGGATTGTTCGAAATGCTACGAAACTTTTAATATGCTTTCTATATGTTTCGAGGGAAGGTTATGATGGAATTCCAAGCAAAACGTTATCTCAAACTTAGATTCTATGAAACATTTGGAAATACTAGTTTCAGTCAAAGATCGTAGTATTTTATACACAATTTTATTCTAGTTTCGGTCAAAAGATAAAATTAAATCGAGGATTGTTCGAAATGTTACAAAAAAATTCAGATCCTTTCAATATGTTACGAGGGAAGGTTAAGATGGAAGTCCATGAAAAAAAATTGTCTCAAAATTAGATTCTATGAAACTTTTTGAAATACTAGTTTCGGTCAAAAATTGTAGTATATTATACACAATTTCATACTAGTTTCAGTCAAAAAATCAAATTAAATCGAGGATTGTTCGAAATGCTACGAAACTTTTCAGATCCATTATATATTTAAGAGGGAAGGTTATGATGGAAGTCCAAGAAAAAATTATCTCAAAATTAGATTCTATGAATCTTTTTTAAATGCTAGTTTAGGTCAAAAAATCGTATTATATTATACACAATTTTATACAAGTTTCGGTCCTAAAATAAAATTAAATCGAGGATTGTTCGAAATGTTTAGAAACTTTTCAGATCTTTTCTATATAGTACGAGGGAATCTTATGATGGAAGTCCATGCAAAAAAATTATCTCAAAATTAAATTCTATAAAACTTTTTGAAATGCTAGTTTAGGTCATAAACTCGTAGTATATTATACACATTTTTATACTAGTTTCGATCAAAATATCAAATTAAATCGAGGATTGTTTGAATGCTACGAAACTATTTATATATTATCTATATGTTACGAGGGAAGGTTAGGATCAAAGTCCATGCAAAAACATTATCTCAAAATTAGATTCTATGAAACCTTTTGAAATACTAGTTTCGCTCAAAAATCATAGTATATTATGCACAATTTCATATTAGTTTCGCACAAAAAATCATATTAAATCAAGGATTGTTCAAAATGCTACGAACCTTTTCAGATCCATTATATATTTAAGAGGGAAGGTTATGATGCAAGTCCAAGAAAAAAATTATCTCAAAATTAGATTCTATGAAACTTTTTGAAATGCTAGTTTAGGTCAAAATATCGTAGTATATTATACACAATTTCATACTAGTTTCGGTCAAAAAATGAAATTAAATCGAGGATTGTTCGAAATGCTACGAAACTTTTAATATCCTTTCTATATGTTTCGAGGGAAGGTTATGATGGAATTCCAAGAAAAACGTTATCTCAAACTTAGCTTCTATGAAACTTTTGGAAATACTAGTTTCAGTTAAAGATCGTAGTATTTTATACACAATTTTATTCTAGTTTCGTTCAAAAAATAAAATTAAATCGAGGATTGTTCGAAATGTTACAAAAAAATTCAGATCCTTTCAATATGTTACGAGGGAAGGTTAAGATGGAAGTCCATGAAAAAAAATTGTCTCAAAATTAGATTCTATGAAACTTTATGAAATACTAGTTTCGGTCAAAAATTGTAGTATATTATACACAATTTCATACTAGTTTCAGTCAAAAAATCAAATTAAATCGAGGATTGTTCGAAATGCTACGAAACTTTTCAGATCCATTATATATTTAAGAGGGAAGGTTATGATGGAAGTCCAAGAAAAAATTATCTCAAAATTAGATTCTATGAATCTTTTTTAAATGCTAGTTTAGATCAAAAAATCGTATTATATTATACACAATTTTATACAAGTTTCGGTCAAAAAATAAAATTAAATCGAGGATTGTTCGAAATGCTAAGAAACTTTTCAGATCTTTTCTATGTGTTACGAAGGAATCTTATGATGGAAGTCCATGCAAAAAAATTATCTCAAAATTAAATTCTATAAAACTTTTTGAAATGCTAGTTTAGGTCATAAACTCGTAGTATATTATACACATTTTTATACTAGTTTCGATCAAAATATCAAATTAAATCGAGGATTGTTTGAATGCTACGAAACTATTTATATATTATCTATATGTTACGAGGGAAGGTTAGGATCAAAGTCCATGCAAAAACATTATCTCAAAATTAGATTCTATGAAACCTTTTGAAATACTAGTTTCGCTCAAAAATCATAGTATATTATGCACAATTTCATATTAGTTTTGCACAAAAAATCAAATTAAATCAAGGATTGTTCAAAATGCTACGAACCTTTTCAGATCCATTATATATTTAAGAGGGAAGGTTATGATGCAAGTCCAAGAAAAAAATTATCTCAAAATTAGATTCTATGAAACTTTTTGAAATGCTAGTTTAGGTCAAAATATCGTAGTATATTATACACAATTTCATACTAGTTTCGGTCAAAAAATGAAATTAAATCGAGGATTGTTCGAAATGCTACGAAACTTTTAATATCCTTTCTATATGTTTCGAGGGAAGGTTATGATGGAATTCCAAGAAAAACGTTATCTCAAACTTAGCTTCTATGAAACTTTTGGAAATACTAGTTTCAGTTAAAGATCGTAGTATTTTATACACAATTTTATTCTAGTTTCGTTCAAAAAATTAAATTAAATCGAGGATTGTTCGAAATGTTACAAAAAAATTCAGATCCTTTCAATATGTTACGAGGGAAGGTTAAGATGGAAGTCCATGAAAAAAAATTGTCTCAAAATTAGATTCTATGAAACTTTATGAAATACTAGTTTCGGTCAAAAATTGTAGTATATTATACACAATTTCATACTAGTTTCAGTCAAAAAATCAAATTAAATCGAGGATTGTTCGAAATGCTACGAAACTTTTCAGATCCATTATATATTTAAGAGGGAAGGTTATGATGGAAGTCCAAGAAAAAATTATCTCAAAATTAGATTCTATGAATCTTTTTTAAATGCTAGTTTAGATCAAAAAATCGTATTATATTATACACAATTTTATACAAGTTTCGGTCAAAAAATAAAATTAAATCGAGGATTGTTCGAAATGCTAAGAAACTTTTCAGATCTTTTCTATGTGTTACGAAGGAATCTTATGATGGAAGTCCATGCAAAAAAATTATCTCAAAATTAAATTCTATAAAACTTTTTGAAATGCTAGTTTAGGTCATAAACTCGTAGTATATTATACACATTTTTATACTAGTTTCGATCAAAATATCAAATTAAATCGAGGATTGTTTGAATGCTACGAAACTATTTATATATTATCTATATGTTACGAGGGAAGGTTAGGATCAAAGTCCATGCAAAAACATTATCTCAAAATTAGATTCTATGAAACCTTTTGAAATACTAGTTTCGCTCAAAAATCATAGTATATTATGCACAATTTCATATTAGTTTTGCACAAAAAATCAAATTAAATCAAGGATTGTTCAAAATGCTACGAACCTTTTCAGATCCATTATATATTTAAGAGGGAAGGTTATGATGCAAGTCCAAGAAAAAAATTATCTCAAAATTAGATTCTATGAAACTTTTTGAAATGCTAGTTTAGGTCAAAATATCGTAGTATATTATACACAATTTCATACTAGTTTCGGTCAAAAAATGAAATTAAATCGAGGATTGTTCGAAATGCTACGAAACTTTTAATATGCTTTCTATATGTTTCGAGGGAAGGTTATGATGGAATTCCAAGCAAAACGTTATCTCAAACTTAGATTCTATGAAACATTTGGAAATACTAGTTTCAGTCAAAGATCGTAGTATTTTATACACAATTTTATTCTAGTTTCGGTCAAAAGATAAAATTAAATCGAGGATTGTTCGAAATGTTACAAAAAAATTCAGATCCTTTCAATATGTTACGAGGGAAGGTTAAGATGGAAGTCCATGAAAAAAAATTGTCTCAAAATTAGATTCTATGAAACTTTATGAAATACTAGTTTCGGTCAAAAATTGTAGTATATTATACACAATTTCATACTAGTTTCAGTCAAAAAATCAAATTAAATCGAGGATTGTTCGAAATGCTACGAAACTTTTCAGATCCATTATATATTTAAGAGGGAAGGTTATGATGGAAGTCCAAGAAAAAATTATCTCAAAATTAGATTCTATGAATCTTTTTTAAATGCTAGTTTAGGTCAAAAAATCGTATTATATTATACACAATTTTATACAAGTTTCGGTCAAAAAATAAAATTAAATCGAGGATTGTTCGAAATGCTAAGAAACTTTTCAGATCTTTTCTATGTGTTACGAAGGAATCTTATGATGGAAGTCCATGCAAAAAAATTATCTCAAAATTAAATTCTATAAAACTTTTTGAAATGCTAGTTTAGGTCATAAACTCGTAGTATATTATACACATTTTTATACTAGTTTCGATCAAAATATCAAATTAAATCGAGGATTGTTTGAATGCTACGAAACTATTTATATATTATCTATATGTTACGAGGGAAGGTTAGGATCAAAGTCCATGCAAAAACATTATCTCAAAATTAGATTCTATGAAACCTTTTGAAATACTAGTTTCGCTCAAAAATCATAGTATATTATGCACAATTTCATATTAGTTTTGCACAAAAAATCAAATTAAATCAAGGATTGTTCAAAATGCTACGAACCTTTTCAGATCCATTATATATTTAAGAGGGAAGGTTATGATGCAAGTCCAAGAAAAAAATTATCTCAAAATTAGATTCTATGAAACTTTTTGAAATGCTAGTTTAGGTCAAAATATCGTAGTATATTATACACAATTTCATACTAGTTTCGGTCAAAAAATGAAATTAAATCGAGGATTGTTCGAAATGCTACGAAACTTTTAATATGCTTTCTATATGTTTCGAGGGAAGGTTATGATGGAATTCCAAGCAAAACGTTATCTCAAACTTAGATTCTATGAAACATTTGGAAATACTAGTTTCAGTCAAAGATCGTAGTATTTTATACACAATTTTATTCTAGTTTCGGTCAAAAGATAAAATTAAATCGAGGATTGTTCGAAATGTTACAAAAAAATTTAGATCCTTTCAATATGTTACGAGGGAAGGTTAAGATGGAAGTCCATGAAAAAAAATTGTCTCAAAATTAGATTCTATGAAACTTTATGAAATACTAGTTTCGGTCAAAAATTGTAGTATATTATACACAATTTCATACTAGTTTCAGTCAAAAAATCAAATTAAATCGAGGATTGTTCGAAATGCTACGAAACTTTTCAGATCCATTATATATTTAAGAGGGAAGGTTATGATGGAAGTCCAAGAAAAAATTATCTCAAAATTAGATTCTATGAATCTTTTTTAAATGCTAGTTTAGGTCAAAAAATCGTATTATATTATACACAATTTTATACAAGTTTCGGTCAAAAAATAAAATTAAATCGAGGATTGTTCGAAATGCTAAGAAACTTTTCAGATCTTTTCTATGTGTTACGAAGGAATCTTATGATGGAAGTCCATGCAAAAAAATTATCTCAAAATTAAATTCTATAAAACTTTTTGAAATGCTAGTTTAGGTCATAAACTCGTAGTATATTATACACATTTTTATACTAGTTTCGATCAAAATATCAAATTAAATCGAGGATTGTTTGAATGCTACGAAACTATTTATATATTATCTATATGTTACGAGGGAAGGTTAGGATCAAAGTCCATGCAAAAACATTATCTCAAAATTAGATTCTATGAAACCTTTTGAAATACTAGTTTCGCTCAAAAATCATAGTATATTATGCACAATTTCATATTAGTTTTGCACAAAAAATCAAATTAAATCAAGGATTGTTCAAAATGCTACGAACCTTTTCAGATCCATTATATATTTAAGAGGGAAGGTTATGATGCAAGTCCAAGAAAAAAATTATCTCAAAATTAGATTCTATGAAACTTTTTGAAATGCTAGTTTAGGTCAAAATATCGTAGTATATTATACACAATTTCATACTAGTTTCGGTCAAAAAATGAAATTAAATCGAGGATTGTTCGAAATGCTACGAAACTTTTAATATGCTTTCTATATGTTTCGAGGGAAGGTTATGATGGAATTCCAAGCAAAACGTTATCTCAAACTTAGATTCTATGAAACATTTGGAAATACTAGTTTCAGTCAAAGATCGTAGTATTTTATACACAATTTTATTCTAGTTTCGGTCAAAAGATAAAATTAAATCGAGGATTGTTCGAAATGTTACAAAAAAATTCAGATCCTTTCAATATGTTACGAGGGAAGGTTAAGATGGAAGTCCATGAAAAAAAATTGTCTCAAAATTAGATTCTATGAAACTTTTTGAAATACTAGTTTCGGTCAAAAATTGTAGTATATTATACACAATTTCATACTAGTTTCAGTCAAAAAATCAAATTAAATCGAGGATTGTTCGAAATGCTACGAAACTTTTCAGATCCATTATATATTTAAGAGGGAAGGTTATGATGGAAGTCCAAGAAAAAATTATCTCAAAATTAGATTCTATGAATCTTTTTTAAATGCTAGTTTAGGTCAAAAAATCGTATTATATTATACACAATTTTATACAAGTTTCGGTCCTAAAATAAAATTAAATCGAGGATTGTTCGAAATGTTTAGAAACTTTTCAGATCTTTTCTATATAGTACGAGGGAATCTTATGATGGAAGTCCATGCAAAAAAATTATCTCAAAATTAAATTCTATAAAACTTTTTGAAATGCTAGTTTAGGTCATAAACTCGTAGTATATTATACACATTTTTATACTAGTTTCGATCAAAATATCAAATTAAATCGAGGATTGTTTGAATGCTACGAAACTATTTATATATTATCTATATGTTACGAGGGAAGGTTAGGATCAAAGTCCATGCAAAAACATTATCTCAAAATTAGATTCTATGAAACCTTTTGAAATACTAGTTTCGCTCAAAAATCATAGTATATTATGCACAATTTCATATTAGTTTCGCACAAAAAATCATATTAAATCAAGGATTGTTCAAAATGCTACGAACCTTTTCAGATCCATTATATATTTAAGAGGGAAGGTTATGATGCAAGTCCAAGAAAAAAATTATCTCAAAATTAGATTCTATGAAACTTTTTGAAATGCTAGTTTAGGTCAAAATATCGTAGTATATTATACACAATTTCATACTAGTTTCGGTCAAAAAATGAAATTAAATCGAGGATTGTTCGAAATGCTACGAAACTTTTAATATCCTTTCTATATGTTTCGAGGGAAGGTTATGATGGAATTCCAAGAAAAACGTTATCTCAAACTTAGATTCTATGAAACTTTTGGAAATACTAGTTTTAGTCAAAGATCGTAGTATTTTATACACAATTTTATTCTAGTTTCGTTCAAAAAATAAAATTAAATCGAGGATTGTTCGAAATGTTACAAAAAAATTCAGATCCTTTCAATATGTTACGAGGGAAGGTTAAGATGGAAGTCCATGAAAAAAAATTGTCTCAAAATTAGATTCTATGAAACTTTTTGAAATACTAGTTTCGGTCAAAAATTGTAGTATATTATACACAATTTCATACTAGTTTCAGTCAAAAAATCAAATTAAATCGAGGATTGTTCGAAATGCTACGAAACTTTTCAGATCCATTATATATTTAAGAGGGAAGGTTATGATGGAAGTCCAAGAAAAAATTATCTCAAAATTAGATTCTATGAATCTTTTTTAAATGCTAGTTTAGGTCAAAAAATCGTATTATATTATACACAATTTTATACAAGTTTCGGTCAAAAAATAAAATTAAATCGAGGATTGTTCGAAATGCTAAGAAACTTTTCAGATCTTTTCTATGTGTTACGATGGAATCTTATGATGGAAGTCCATGCAAAAAATTTATCTCAAAATTAAATTCTATAAAACTTTTTGAAATGCTAGTTTAGGTCATAAACTCGTAGTATATTATACACATTTTTATACTAGTTTCGATCAAAATATCAAATTAAATCGAGGATTGTTTGAATGCTACGAAACTATTTATATATTATCTATATGTTACGAGGGAAGGTTAGGATCAAAGTCCATGCAAAAACATTATCTCAAAATTAGATTCTATGAAACCTTTTGAAATACTAGTTTCGCTCAAAAATCATAGTATATTATGCACAATTTCATATTAGTTTCGCACAAAAAATCAAATTAAATCAAGGATTGTTCAAATGCTACGAACCTTTTCAGATCCATTATATATTTAAGAGGGAAGGTTATGATGCAAGTCCAAGAAAAAAATTATCTCAAAATTAGATTCTATGAAACTTTTTGAAATGCTAGTTTAGGTCAAAATATCGTAGTATATTATACACAATTTCATACTAGTTTCGGTCAAAAAATGAAATTAAATCGAGGATTGTTCGAAATGCTACGAAACTTTTAATATCCTTTCTATATGTTTCGAGGAAGGTTATGATGGAATTCCAAGCAAAACGTTATCTCAAACTTAGATTCTATGAAACATTTGGAAATACTAGTTTCAGTCAAAGATCGTAGTATTTTATACACAATTTTATTCTAGTTTCGGTCAAAAGATAAAATTAAATCGAGGATTGTTCGAAATGTTACAAAAAAATTCAGATCCTTTCAATATGTTACGAGGGAAGGTTAAGATGGAAGTCCATGAAAAAAAATTGTCTCAAAATTAGATTCTATGAAACTTTTTGAAATACTAGTTTCGGTCAAAAATTGTAGTATATTATACACAATTTCATACTAGTTTCAGTCAAAAAATCAAATTAAATCGAGGATTGTTCGAAATGCTACGAAACTTTTCAGATCCATTATATATTTAAGAGGGAAGGTTATGATGGAAGTCCAAGAAAAAATTATCTCAAAATTAGATTCTATGAATCTTTTTTAAATGCTAGTTTAGGTCAAAAAATCGTATTATATTATACACAATTTTATACAAGTTTCGGTCCTAAAATAAAATTAAATCGAGGATTGTTCGAAATGTTTAGAAACTTTTCAGATCTTTTCTATATAGTACGAGGGAATCTTATGATGGAAGTCCATGCAAAAAAATTATCTCAAAATTAAATTCTATAAAACTTTTTGAAATGCTAGTTTAGGTCATAAACTCGTAGTATATTATACACATTTTTATACTAGTTTCGATCAAAATATCAAATTAAATCGAGGATTGTTTGAATGCTACGAAACTATTTATATATTATCTATATGTTACGAGGGAAGGTTAGGATCAAAGTCCATGCAAAAACATTATCTCAAAATTAGATTCTATGAAACCTTTTGAAATACTAGTTTCGCTCAAAAATCATAGTATATTATGCACAATTTCATATTAGTTTCGCACAAAAAATCATATTAAATCAAGGATTGTTCAAAATGCTACGAACCTTTTCAGATCCATTATATATTTAAGAGGGAAGGTTATGATGCAAGTCCAAGAAAAAAATTATCTCAAAATTAGATTCTATGAAACTTTTTGAAATGCTAGTTTAGGTCAAAATATCGTAGTATATTATACACAATTTCATACTAGTTTCGGTCAAAAAATGAAATTAAATCGAGGATTGTTCGAAATGCTACGAAACTTTTAATATCCTTTCTATATGTTTCGAGGGAAGGTTATGATGGAATTCCAAGAAAAACGTTATCTCAAACTTAGATTCTATGAAACTTTTGGAAATACTAGTTTTAGTCAAAGATCGTAGTATTTTATACACAATTTTATTCTAGTTTCGTTCAAAAAATAAAATTAAATCGAGGATTGTTCGAAATGTTACAAAAAAATTCAGATCCTTTCAATATGTTACGAGGGAAGGTTAAGATGGAAGTCCATGAAAAAAAATTGTCTCAAAATTAGATTCTATGAAACTTTTTGAAATACTAGTTTCGGTCAAAAATTGTAGTATATTATACACAATTTCATACTAGTTTCAGTCAAAAAATCAAATTAAATCGAGGATTGTTCGAAATGCTACGAAACTTTTCAGATCCATTATATATTTAAGAGGGAAGGTTATGATGGAAGTCCAAGAAAAAATTATCTCAAAATTAGATTCTATGAATCTTTTTTAAATGCTAGTTTAGGTCAAAAAATCGTATTATATTATACACAATTTTATACAAGTTTCGGTCAAAAAATAAAATTAAATCGAGGATTGTTCGAAATGCTAAGAAACTTTTCAGATCTTTTCTATGTGTTACGATGGAATCTTATGATGGAAGTCCATGCAAAAAATTTATCTCAAAATTAAATTCTATAAAACTTTTTGAAATGCTAGTTTAGGTCATAAACTCGTAGTATATTATACACATTTTTATACTAGTTTCGATCAAAATATCAAATTAAATCGAGGATTGTTTGAATGCTACGAAACTATTTATATATTATCTATATGTTACGAGGGAAGGTTAGGATCAAAGTCCATGCAAAAACATTATCTCAAAATTAGATTCTATGAAACCTTTTGAAATACTAGTTTCGCTCAAAAATCATAGTATATTATGCACAATTTCATATTAGTTTCGCACAAAAAATCAAATTAAATCAAGGATTGTTCAAATGCTACGAACCTTTTCAGATCCATTATATATTTAAGAGGGAAGGTTATGATGCAAGTCCAAGAAAAAAATTATCTCAAAATTAGATTCTATGAAACTTTTTGAAATGCTAGTTTAGGTCAAAATATCGTAGTATATTATACACAATTTCATACTAGTTTCGGTCAAAAAATGAAATTAAATCGAGGATTGTTCGAAATGCTACGAAACTTTTAATATCCTTTCTATATGTTTCGAGGAAGGTTATGATGGAATTCCAAGCAAAACGTTATCTCAAACTTAGATTCTATGAAACATTTGGAAATACTAGTTTCAGTCAAAGATCGTAGTATTTTATACACAATTTTATTCTAGTTTCGGTCAAAAGATAAAATTAAATCGAGGATTGTTCGAAATGTTACAAAAAAATTCAGATCCTTTCAATATGTTACGAGGGAAGGTTAAGATGGAAGTCCATGAAAAAAAATTGTCTCAAAATTAGATTCTATGAAACTTTTTGAAATACTAGTTTCGGTCAAAAATTGTAGTATATTATACACAATTTCATACTAGTTTCAGTCAAAAAATCAAATTAAATCGAGGATTGTTCGAAATGCTACGAAACTTTTCAGATCCATTATATATTTAAGAGGGAAGGTTATGATGGAAGTCCAAGAAAAAATTATCTAAAAATTAGATTCTATGAATCTTTTTTAAATGCTAGTTTAGGTCAAAAAATCGTATTATATTATACACAATTTTATACAAGTTTCGGTCCTAAAATAAAATTAAATCGAGGATTGTTCGAAATGCTAAGAAACTTTTCAGATCTTTTCTATATGGTACGAGGGAATCTTATGATGGAAGTCCATGCAAAAAAATTATCTCAAAATTAGATTCTATGAAACTTTTTAAAATGCTAGTTTAGGTCAAAATATCGTAGTATATTATACACAATTTCATACTAGTTTCGGTCAAAAAATGAAATTAAATCGAGGATTGTTCGAAATGCTACGAAACTTTTAATATCCTTTCTATATGTTTCGAGGGAAGGTTATGATGGAATTCCAAGAAAAACGTTATCTCAAACTTAGATTCTATGAAACTTTTGGAAATACTAGTTTCAGTCAAAGATCGTAGTATTTTATACACAATTTTATTCTAGTTTCGGTCAAAAAATAAAATTAAATCGAGGATTGTTCGAAATGCTAAGAAACTTTTCAGATCTTTTCTATGTGTTACGATGGAATCTTATGATGGAAGTCCATGCAAAAAATTTATCTCAAAATTAAATTCTATAAAACTTTTTGAAATGCTAGTTTAGGTCATAAACTCGTAGTATATTATACACATTTTTATACTAGTTTCGATCAAAATATCAAATTAAATCGAGGATTGTTTGAATGCTACGAAACTATTTATATATTATCTATATGTTACGAGGGAAGGTTAGGATCAAAGTCCATGCAAAAACATTATCTCAAAATTAGATTCTATGAAACCTTTTGAAATACTAGTTTCGCTCAAAAATCATAGTATATTATGCACAATTTCATATTAGTTTCGCACAAAAAATCAAATTAAATCAAGGATTGTTCAAATGCTACGAACCTTTTCAGATCCATTATATATTTAAGAGGGAAGGTTATGATGCAAGTCCAAGAAAAAAATTATCTCAAAATTAGATTCTATGAAACTTTTTGAAATGCTAGTTTAGGTCAAAATATCGTAGTATATTATACACAATTTCATACTAGTTTCGGTCAAAAAATGAAATTAAATCGAGGATTGTTCGAAATGCTACGAAACTTTTAATATCCTTTCTATATGTTTCGAGGAAGGTTATGATGGAATTCCAAGCAAAACGTTATCTCAAACTTAGATTCTATGAAACATTTGGAAATACTAGTTTCAGTCAAAGATCGTAGTATTTTATACACAATTTTATTCTAGTTTCGGTCAAAAGATAAAATTAAATCGAGGATTGTTCGAAATGTTACAAAAAAATTCAGATCCTTTCAATATGTTACGAGGGAAGGTTAAGATGGAAGTCCATGAAAAAAAATTGTCTCAAAATTAGATTCTATGAAACTTTTTGAAATACTAGTTTCGGTCAAAAATTGTAGTATATTATACACAATTTCATACTAGTTTCAGTCAAAAAATCAAATTAAATCGAGGATTGTTCGAAATGCTACGAAACTTTTCAGATCCATTATATATTTAAGAGGGAAGGTTATGATGGAAGTCCAAGAAAAAATTATCTCAAAATTAGATTCTATGAATCTTTTTTAAATGCTAGTTTAGGTCAAAAAATCGTATTATATTATACACAATTTTATACAAGTTTCGGTCAAAAAATAAAATTAAATCGAGGATTGTTCGAAATGCTAAGAAACTTTTCAGATCTTTTCTATGTGTTACGATGGAATCTTATGATGGAAGTCCATGCAAAAAATTTATCTCAAAATTAAATTCTATGAAACTTTTTGAAATGCTAGTTTAGGTCATAAACTCGTAGTATATTATACACAATTTCATACTAGTTTCGGTCAAAAAATCAAATTAAATCGAGGATTGTTCGAAATGCTACGAAACTTTTAATATCCTTTCTATATGTTTCGAGGGAAGGTTATGATGGAATTCCAAGAAAAACGTTATCTCAAACTTAGATTCTATGAAACTTTTGGAAATACTAGTTTCAGTCAAAGATCGTAGTATTTTATACACAATTTTATTCTAGTTTCGTTCAAAAAATAAAATTCAATCGAGGATTGTTCGAAATGTTACAAAAAAATTCAGATCCTTTCAATATGTTACGAGGGAAGGTTAAGATGGAAGTCCATGAAAAAAAATTGTCTCAAAATTAGATTCTATGAAACTTTTTGAAATACTAGTTTCGGTCAAAAATTGTAGTATATTATACACAATTTCATACTAGTTTCAGTCAAAAAATCAAATTAAATCGAGGATTGTTCGAATGCTACGAAACTTTTCAGATCCATTATATATTTAAGAGGGAAGGTTATGATGGAAGTCCAAGAAAAAATTATCTCAAAATTAGATTCTATGAATCTTTTTTAAATGCTAGTTTAGGTCAAAAAATCGTATTATATTATACACAATTTTATACAAGTTTCGGTCCTAAAATAAAATTAAATCGAGGATTGTTCGAAATGCTAAGAAACTTTTCAGATCTTTTCTATATGGTACGAGGGAATCTTATGATGGAAGTCCATGCAAAAAAATTATCTCAAAATTAGATTCTATGAAACTTTTTGACATGCTAGTTTAGGTCAAAATATCGTAGTATATTATACACAATTTCATACTAGTTTCGGTCAAAAAATGAAATTAAATCGAGGATTGTTCGAAATGCTACGAAACTTTTAATATCCTTTCTATATGTTTCGAGGGAAGGTTATGATGGAATTCAAAGAAAAACGTTATCTCAAACTTAGATTCTATGAAACTTTTGGAAAAACTAGTTTCAGTCAAAGATCGTAGTATTTTATACACAATTTTATTCTAGTTTCGTTCAAAAAATAAAATTCAATCGAGGATTGTTCGAAATGTTACAAAAAAATTCAGATCCTTTCAATATGTTACGAGGGAAGGTTAAGATGGAAGTCCATGAAAAAAAATTGTCTCAAAATTAGATTCTATGAAACTTTTTGAAATACTAGTTTCGGTCAAAAATTGTAGTATATTATACACAATTTCATACTAGTTTCAGTCAAAAAATCAAATTAAATCGAGGATTGTTCGAATGCTACGAAACTTTTCAGATCCATTATATATTTAAGAGGGAAGGTTATGATTGAAGTCCAAGAAAAAATTATCTCAAAATTAGATTCTATGAATCTTTTTTAAATGCTAGTTTAGGTCAAAAAATCGTATTATATTATACACAATTTTATACAAGTTTCGGTCAAAAAATAAAATTAAATCGAGGATTGTTCGAAATGCTAAGAAACTTTTCAGATCTTTTCTATGTGTTACGAAGGAATCTTATGATGGAAGTCCATGCAAAAAAATTATCTCAAATTTAGATTCTATAAAACTTTTTGAAATGCTAGTTTAGGTCATAAACTCGTAGTATATTATACACATTTTTATACTAGTTTCGATCAAAATATTAAATTAAATCGAGGATTGTTTGAATGCTACGAAACTATTTATATATTATTCTTATGTTACAAGGGAAGGTTAGGATCAAAGTCCATGCAAAAACATTATCTCAAAATTAGATTCTATGAAACCTTTTAAAATACTAGTTTCGCTCAAAAATCATCGTATATTATGCACAATTTCATATTAGTTTCGCACAAAAAATCAAATTAAATCAAGGATTGTTCAAAATGCTACGAAACTTTTCAGATCCATTATATATTTAAGAGAGAAGGTTATGATGCAAGTCCAAGAAAAAAATTATCTCAAAATTAGATTCTATGAAACTTTTTGAAATGCTAGTTTAGGTCAAAATATCGTAGTATATTATACACAATTTCATACTAGTTTCGGTCAAAAAATGAAATTAAATCGAGGATTGTTCGAAATGCTACGAAACTTTTAATATCCTTTCTATATGTTTCGAGGGAAGGTTATGATGGAATTCCAAGAAAAACATTATCTCAAAATTAGATTCTATGAAACTTTTGGAAATACTAGTTTCAGTCAAAGATCATAGTATTTTATACACAATTTTATTCTAGTTTCGGTCAAAAAATAAAATTAAATAGAGGATTGTTCGAAATGTTACAAAAAAATTCAGATCCTTTCAATATGTTACGAGGGAAGGTTAAGATGGAAGTCCATGAAAAAAAATTGTCTCAAAATTAGATTCTATGAAACTTTTTTAAATACTAGTTTCGGTCAAAAATTGTAGTATATTATACACAATTTCATACTAGTTTCAGTCAAAAAATCAAATTAAATCGAGGATTGTTCGAAATGCTACGAAACTTTTCAGATCGATTATATATTTAAGAGGGAAGGTTATGATGGAAGTCCAAGAAAAAATTATCTCAAAATTAGATTCTATGAATCTTTTTTAAATGCTAGTTTAGGTCAAAAAATCGTATTATATTATACACAATTTTATACAAGTTTCGGTCAAAAAATAAAATTAAATCGAGGATTGTTCGAAATGCTAAGAAACTTTTCAGATCTTTTCTATGTGTTACGAAGGAATCTTATGATGGAAGTCCATGCAAAAAAATTGTCTCAAAATTAGATTCTATAAATCTTTTTGAAATGCTAGTTTAGGTCATAAACTCGTAGTATATTATACACATTTTTATACTAGTTTCGATCAAAATATCAAATTAAATCGAGGATTGTTTGAATGCTACGAAACTATTTATATATTATCAATATGTTACGAGGGAAGGTTAGGATCAAAGTCCATGCAAAAACATTATCTCAAAATTAGATTCTATGAAACCTTTTGAAATACTAGTTTCGCTCAAAAATCATAGTATATTATGCACAATTTCATATTAGTTTCGCACAAAAAATCAAATTAAATCAAGGATTGTTCAAAATGCTACGAAACTTTTCAGATCCATTATATATTTAAGAGGGAAGGTTATGATGCAAGTCCAAGAAAAAAATTATCTCAAAATTAGATTCTATGAAACTTTTTGAAATGCTAGTTTAGGTCAAAATATCGTAGTATATTATACACAATTTCATACTAGTTTCGGTCAAAAAATGAAATTAAATCGAGGATTGTTCGAAATGCTATGAAACTTTTAATATCCTTTCTATATTTTTCGAGGGAAGGTTATGATGGAATTCCAAGCAAAACATTATCTCAAACTTAGATTCTATGAAACTTTTGGAAATACTAATTTCAGTCAAAGATCGTAGTATTTTATACACAATTTTATTCTAGTTTCGGTCAAAAAATAAAATTAAATCGAGGATTGTTCGAAATGTTACAAAAAAATTCAGATCCTTTCAATATGTTACGAGGGAAGGTTAAGATGGAAGTCCATGAAAAAAATTGTCTCAAAATTAGATTCTATGAAACTTTTTGAAATACTAGTTTCGGTCAAAAATTGTAGTATATTATACACAATTTAATACTAGTTTCAGTCAAAAAATCAAATTAAATCGAGGATTGTTCGAAATGCTACGAAACTTTTCAGATCTTTTCTATATGTTACGAGGGAATGTTATGATGGAAGTCCATGCAAAAAATTATCATAAAATTAGATTCTATGAAACTTTTTGAAATGCTAGTTTCGGTCAAAAATCTTAGTAAATTATACACAATTTTATACTAGTTTCGGTCCTAAAATCAAATTAAATTGAGAATTGTTTGAAATGCTACGTAACTTTTCAGATCCTTTCTATATGGTAAGAGGGAAGTTTGTGATGGAAGTCCAACCAAAAAATTATTTCAAAATTAGATTCTATGAATCTTTTTAAAATGCTAGTTTTGGTCAAAAAATCTTAGTATAATATACACAATTTTATAATAGTTTCAGTCAAATAATCAAATTAAATCGAGGATTGTTTGAAATGCTATGAAACTTTCAAATCCTTTCTATATGTTACGAGGGAATATTATGATGGAAGTCCTAGCAGAAAATTATCTCAAAATTAGATTCTATGAAACATTTTGAAATACTAGTTTCAGTCAAAAATTGTATTATATGATACACAATTTTATACTAGTTTCGGTCAAAAAATCAAATTAAATTGAGGATTTTTCGAAATGCTACGAAACTTTTCAGATCCTTTCTATATGATACGAGGTAAGGTTATGATGGAAGTCCAAGCAAAAAATTATCTTAAAATTATATTCTATGAATCTTATTGAAATGCTAGTTTAGGTCAAAAATCGTAGTATATTATACACAATTTTTTAATAGTTTCGGTCAAAAAAATCAAACTAAATAGTGGATTATTCGAAATTCTACGAAAATTTTCAGTTCCATTCTATATGTTACGAGGGAAGGTTATAATGGAAGTTCATGCAAAAAAATTATATCAAAATTAGATTCTATGAATCTTTTTGAAATGCTAGTTTAGGTCAAACAATCTGAGTATATTATACACAATTTTATACTAGTTTCAGTCAAATAATCAAATTAAATCAAGGATTGTTTGAAATGCTATGAAACTATTCAGATCCTATCTATGTGTTACTAGGCAATGTTATGATGGAAGTCCATGCGAAATATTATCTTAAAATCAAATTCTACGAAACTTTTCGAAATACTAGTTTCGCTCAAAAATTGTATTATATTATACACAATTTTTTTCTAGTTTCGGTCAAAAAATCAAATTAAATCGAGGATTGTTCGAAATTCTACGAAACTCTTCAGATCCTTTCTATATGGTACGAGGGAAGGTTATGATGGAAGTCCAAGAAAAAATTATCTCAAAATTAGATTCTATGAATCTTTTTTAAATGCTAGTTTAGGTCAAAAAATCGTATTATATTATACACAATTTTATACAAGTTTCGGTCAAAAAATAAAATTAAATCGAGGATTGTTCGAAATGCTAAGAAACTTTTCAGATCTTTTCTATGTGTTACGAAGGAATCTTATGATGGAAGTCCATGCAAAAAAATTATCTCAAATTTAGATTCTATAAAACTTTTTGAAATGATTGTTTAGGTCATAAACTCGTAGTATATTATACACATTTTTATACTAGTTTCGATAAAAATATCAAATTAAATCGAGGATTGTTTGAATGCTACGAAACTATTTATATATTATTCTTATGTTACAAGGGAAGGTTAGGATCAAAGTCCATGCAAAAACATTATCTCAAAATTAGATTCTATGAAACCTTTTAAAATACTAGTTTCGCTCAAAAATCATCGTATATTATGCACAATTTCATATTAGTTTCGCACAAAAAATCAAATTAAATCAAGGATTGTTCAAAATGCTACGAAACTTTTCAGATCCATTATATATTTAAGAGAGAAGGTTATGATGCAAGTCCAAGAAAAAAATTATCTCAAAATTAGATTCTATGAAACTTTTTGAAATGCTAGTTTAGGTCAAAATATCGTAGTATATTATACACAATTTCATACTAGTTTCGGTCAAAAAATGAAATTAAATCGAGGATTGTTCGAAATGCTACGAAACTTTTAATATCCTTTCTATATGTTTCGAGGGAAGGTTATGATGGAATTCCAAGCAAAACATTATCTCAAAATTAGATTCTATGAAACTTTTGGAAATACTAGTTTCAGTCAAAGATCATAGTATTTTATACACAATTTTATTCTAGTTTCGGTCAAAAAATAAAATTAAATATAGGATTGTTCGAAATGTTACAAAAAAATTCAGATCCTTTCAATATGTTACGAGGGAAGGTTAAGATGGAAGTCCATGAAAAAAAATTGTCTCAAAATTAGATTCTATGAAACTTTTTTAAATACTAGTTTCGGTCAAAAATTGTAGTATATTATACACAATTTCATACTAGTTTCAGTCAAAAAATCAAATTAAATCGAGGATTGTTCGAAATGCTACGAAACTTTTCAGATCCATTATATATTTAAGAGGGAAGGTTATGATGGAAGTCCAAGCAAAAATTATCTCAAAATTAGATTCTATGAATCTTTTTTAAATGCTAGTTTAGGTCAAAAAATCGTATTATATTATACACAATTTTATACAAGTTTCGGTCAAAAAATAAAATTAAATCGAGGATTGTTCGAAATGCTAAGAAACTTTTCAGATCTTTTCTATGTGTTACGAAGGAATCTTATGATGGAAGTCCATGCAAAAAAATTGTCTCAAAATTAGATTCTATAAATCTTTTTGAAATGCTAGTTTAGGTCATAAACTCGTAGTATATTATACACATTTTTATACTAGTTTCGATCAAAATATCAAATTAAATCGAGGATTGTTTGAATGCTACGAAACTATTTATATATTATCAATATGTTACGAGGGAAGGTTAGGATCAAAGTCCATGCAAAAACATTATCTCAAAATTAGATTCTATGAAACCTTTTGAAATACTAGTTTCGCTCAAAAATCATAGTATATTATGCACAATTTCATATTAGTTTCGCACAAAAAATCAAATTAAATCAAGGATTGTTCAAAATGCTACGAAACTTTTCAGATCCATTATATATTTAAGAGGGAAGGTTATGATGCAAGTCCAAGAAAAAAATTATCTCAAAATTTGATTCTATGAAACTTTTTGAAATGCTAGTTTAGGTCAAAATATCGTAGTATATTATACACAATTTCATACTAGTTTCGGTAAAAAAATGAAATTAAATCGAGGATTGTTCGAAATGCTATGAAACTTTTAATATCCTTTCTATATTTTTCGAGGGAAGGTTATGATGGAATTCCAAGCAAAACATTATCTCAAACTTAGATTCTATGAAACTTTTGGAAATACTAGTTTCAGTCAAAGATCGTAGTATTTTATACACAATTTTATTCTAGTTTCGGTCAAAAAATAAAATTAAATCGAGGATTGTTCGAAATGTTACAAAAAAATTCAGATCCTATCAATATGTTACGAGGGAAGGTTAAGATGGAAGTCCATGAAAAAAAATTGTCTCAAAATTAGATTCTATTAAACTTTTTGAAATACTAGTTTCGGTCAAAAATTGTAGTATATTATACACAATTTCATACTAGTTTCAGTCAAAAAATTAAATTAAATCGAGGATTGTTCGAAATGCTACGAAACTTTTCAGATCTTTTCTATATGTTACGAGGGAATGTTATGATGGAAGTCCATGCAAAAAATTATCATAAAATTAGATTCTATGAAACTTTTTGAAATGCTAGTTTCGGTCAAAAATCTAAGTAAATTATACACAATTTTATACTAGTTTCGGTCTTAACATCAAATTAAATTGAGGATTGTTTGAAATGCTACGAAACTTTTCAGATCCTTTCTATATGGTACGAGGGAAGTTTGTGATGGAAGTCCAACCAAAAACTTATTTCAAAATTAGATTCTATGAATCTTTTTAAAATGCTAGTTTTGGTCAAAAAATCTTAGTATAATATACACAATTTTATAATAGTTTCAGTCAAATAATCAAATTAAATCGAGGATTGTTCGAAATGTTATGAAACTTTCAAATCCTTTATATATGTTACGAGGGAATATTATGATGGAAGTCCTAGCAGAAAATTATCTCAAAATTAGATTCTATGAAACATTTTGAAATACTAGTTTCAGTCAAAAATTGTATTATATGATACACAATTTTATACTAGTTTCGGTCAAAATATCAAATTAAATTGAGGATTTTTCGAAATGCTACAAAACTTTTCAGATCCTTTCTATATGATACGAGGGAAGGTTATGATGGAAGTCCAAGCAAAAAATTATCTTAAAATTATATTGTATGAATCTTATTGAAATGCTAGTTTAGGTCAAAAAATCGTAGTATATTATACACAATTTTTTAATACTTTCGGTCAAAAAATCAAACTAAATAGTAGATTATTCGAAATTCTACGAAAATTTTCAGTTCCATTCTATAGGTTACGAGGGAAGGTTATGATGGAAGTTCATGCAAAAAAATTATATCAAAATTAGATTCTATGAATCTTTTTGAAATGCTAGTTTAGGTCAAACAATCTGAGTATATTATACACAATTTTATACTAGTTTCAGTCAAATAATCAAATTAAATCGAGGATTGTTTGAAATTCTATGAAACTATTCAGATCCTATCTATGTGTTACTAGACAATGTCATGATGGAAGTCCATACGAAATATTATCTTAAAATCAAATTCTACGAAACTTTTCGAAATACTAGTATCGCTCAAAAATTGTATTATATAATACACAAATTTTTTCTAATTTCGGTCAAATAATCAAATTAAATCGAGGATTGTTCGAAATTCTATGAAACTCTTCAGATCCTTTCTATATGGTACGAGGGAAGGTTATGATGGAAGTCCAAGAAAAAATTATCTCAAAATTAGATTCTATGAATCTTTTTTAAATGCTAGTTTAGGTCAAAAAATCATATTATATTATACACAATTTTATACAAGTTTCGGTCAAAAAATAAAATTAAATCGAGGATTGTTCGAAATGCTAAGAACCTTTTCAGATCTTTTCTATGTGTTACGAAGGAATCTTATGATGGAAGTCCATGCAAAAAAATTATCTCAAAATTAGATTCTATAAAACTTTTTGAAATGCTAGTTTAGGTCATAAACTCGTAGTATATTATACACATTTTTATACTAGTTTCGATCAAAATATCAAATTAAATCGAGGATTGTTTGAATGCTACGAAACTATTTATATATTATCTATATGTTACGAGAGAAGGTTAGGATCAAAGTCCATGCAAAAACATTATCTCAAAATTAGATTCTATGAAACCTTTTGAAATACTAGTTTCGCTCAAAAATCATCGTATATTATGCACAATTTCATAATAGTTTCGCACAAAAAATCAAATTAAATCAAGGATTGTTCAAAATGCTACGAAACTTTTCAGATCCATTATATATTTAAGAGGGAAGGTTATGATGCAAGTCCAAGAAAAAAATTATCTCAAAATTAGATTCTATGAAACTTTTTGAAATGCTAGTTTAGGTCAAAATATCGTAGTATATTATACACAATTTCATACTAGTTTCGGTGAAAAAATGAAATTAAATCGAGGATTGTTCGAAATGCTACGAAACTTTTAATATCCTTTCTATATGTTTCGAGGGAAGGTTATGATGGAATTCCAAGCAAAACATTATCTCAAAATTAGATTCTATGAAACTTTTGGAAATACTAGTTTCAGTCAAAGATCATAGTATTTTATACACAATTTTATTCTAGTTTCGGTCAAAAAATAAAATTAAATATAGGATTGTTCGAAATGTTACAAAAAAATTCAGATCCTTTCAATATGTTACGAGGGAAGGTTAAGATGGAAGTCCATGAAAAAAAATTGTCTCAAAATTAGATTCTATGAAACTTTTTTAAATACTAGTTTCGGTCAAAAATTGTAGTATATTATACACAATTTCATACTAGTTTCAGTCAAAAAATCAAATTAAATCGAGGATTGTTCGAAATGCTACGAAACTTTTCAGATCCATTATATATTTAAGAGGGAAGGTTATGATGGAAGTCCAAGAAAAAATTATCTCAAAATTAGATTCTATGAATCTTTTTTAAATGCTAGTTTAGGTCAAAAAATCGTATTATATTATACACAATTTTATACATGTTTCGGTCAAAAAATAAAATTAAATCGAGGATTGTTCGAAATGCTAAGAAACTTTTCAGATCTTTTCTATGTGTTACGAAGGAATCTTATGATGGAAGTCCATGCAAAAAAATTGTCTCAAAATTAGATTCTATAAATCTTTTTGAAATGCTAGTTTAGGTCATAAACTCGTAGTATATTATACACATTTTTATACTAGTTTCGATCAAAATATCAAATTAAATCGAGGATTGTTTGAATGCTACGAAACTATTTATATATTATCAATATTTTACGAGGGAAGGTTAGGATCAAAGTACATGCAAAAACATTTTCTCAAAATTAGATTCTATGAAACCTTTTGAAATACTAGTTTCGCTCAAAAATCATAGTATATTATGCACAATTTCATATTAGTTTCGCACAAAAAATCAAATTAAATCAAGGATTGTTCAAAATGCTACGAAACTTTTCAGATCCATTATATATTTAAGAGGGAAGGTTATGATGCAAGTCCAAGAAAAAAATTATCTCAAAATTTGATTCTATGAAACTTTTTGAAATGCTAGTTTAGGTCAAAATATCGTAGTATATTATACACAATTTCATACTAGTTTCGGTCAAAAAATGAAATTAAATCGAGGATTGTTCGAAATGCTATGAAACTTTTAATATCCTTTCTATATTTTTCGAGGGAAGGTTATGATGGAATTCCAAGCAAAACATTATCTCAAACTTAGATTCTATGAAACTTTTGGAAATACTAGTTTCAGTCAAAGATCGTAGTATTTTATACACAATTTTATTCTAGTTTCGGTCAAAAAATAAAATTAAATCGAGGATTGTTCGAAATGTTACAAAAAAATTCAGATCCTTTCAATATGTTACGAGGGAAGGTTAAGATGGAAGTCCATGAAAAAAAATTGTCTCAAAATTAGATTCTATGAAACTTTTTGAAATACTAGTTTCGGTCAAAAATTGTAGTATATTATACACAATTTCATACTAGTTTCAGTCAAAAAATCAAATTAAATCGAGGATTGTTCGAAATGCTACGAAACTTTTCAGATCTTTTCTATATGTTACGAGGGAATGTTATGATGGAAGTCCATGCAAAAAATTATCATAAAATTAGATTCTATGAAACTTTTTGAAATGCTAGTTTCGGTCAAAAATCTTAGTAAATTATACATAATTTTATACTAGTTTCGGTCTTAACATCAAATTAAATTGAGGATTGTTTGAAATGCTACGAAACTTTTCAGATCCTTTCTATATGGTACGAGGGAAGTTTGTGATGGAAGTCCAACCAAAAACTTATTTCAAAATTAGATTCTATGAATCTTTTTAAAATGCTAGTTTTGGTCAAAAAATCTTAGTATAATATACACAATTTTATAATAGTTTCAGTCAAATAATCAAATTAAATCGAGGATTGTTCGAAATGCTATGAAACTTTCAAATCCTTTCTATATGTTACGAGGGAATATTATGATGGAAGTCCTAGCAGAAAATTATCTCAAAATTAGATTCTATGAAACATTTTGAAATACTAGTTTCAGTCAAAAATTGTATTATATGATACACAATTTTATACTAGTTTCGGTCAAAATATCAAATTAAATTGAGGATTTTTCGAAATGCTACGAAACTTTTCAGATCCTTTCTATATGATACGAGGGAAGGTTATGATGGAAGTCCAAGCAAAAAATTATCTTAAAATTATATTGTATGAATCTTATTGAAATGCTAGTTTAGGTCAAAAAATCGTAGTATATTATACACAATTTTTTAATAGTTTCGGTCAAAAAATCAAACTAAATAGTGGATTATTCGAAATTCTACGAAAATTTTCAGTTCCATTCTATAGGTTACGAGGGAAGGTTATGATGGAAGTTCATGCAAAAAAATTATATCAAAATTAGATTCTATGAATCTTTATGAAATGCTAGTTTAGGTCAAACAATCTGAGTATATTATACACAATTTTATACTAGTTTCAGTCAAATAATCAAATTAAATCGAGGATTGTTTGAAATTCCATGAAACTATTCAGATCCTATCTATGTGTTACTAGACAATGTCATGATGGAAGTCCATACGAAATATTATCTTAAAATCAAATTCTACGAAACTTTTCGAAATACTAGTATCGCTCAAAAATTGTATTATATAATACACAAATTTTTTCTAATTTCTGTCAAATAATCAAATTAAATCGAGGATTGTTCGAAATTCTATGAAACTCTTCAGATCCTTTCTATATGGTACGAGGGAAGGTTATGATGGAAGTCCAAGAAAAAATTATCTCAAAATTAGATTCTATGAATCTTTTTTAAATGCTAGTTTAGGTCAAAAAATCATATTATATTATACACAATTTTATACAAGTTTCGGTCAAAAAATAAAATTAAATCGAGGATTGTTCGAAATGCTAAGAACCTTTTCAGATCTTTTCTATGTGTTACGAAGGAATCTTATGATGGAAGTCCATGCAAAAAAAATTATCTCAAAATTAGATTCTATAAAACTTTTTGAAATGCTAGTTTAGGTCATAAACTCGTAGTATATTATACACATTTTTATACTAGTTTCGATCAAAATATCAAATTAAATCGAGGATTGTTTGAATGCTACGAAACTATTTATATATTATCTATATGTTACGAGAGAAGGTTAGGATCAAAGTCCATGCAAAAACATTATCTCAAAATTAGATTCTATGAAACCTTTTGAAATACTAGTTTCGCTCAAAAATCATCGTATATTATGCACAATTTCATAATAGTTTCGCACAAAAAATCAAATTAAATCAAGGATTGTTCAAAATGCTACGAAACTTTTCAGATCCATTATATATTTAAGAGGGAAGGTTATGATGCAAGTCCAAGAAAAAAATTATCTCAAAATTAGATTCTATGAAACTTTTTGAAATGCTAGTTTAGGTCAAAATATCGTAGTATATTATACACAATTTCATACTAGTTTCGGTGAAAAAATGAAATTAAATCGAGGATTGTTCGAAATGCTACGAAACTTTTAATATCCTTTCTATATGTTTCGAGGGAAGGTTATGATGGAATTCCAAGCAAAACATTATCTCAAAATTAGATTCTATGAAACTTTTGGAAATACTAGTTTCAGTCAAAGATCATAGTATTTTATACACAATTTTATTCTAGTTTCGGTCAAAAAATAAAATTAAATAGAGGATTGTTCGAAATGTTACAAAAAAATTCAGATCCTTTCAATATGTTACGAGGGAAGGTTAAGATGGAAGTCCATGAAAAAAAATTGTCTCAAAATTAGATTCTATGAAACTTTTTTAAATACTAGTTTCGGTCAAAAATTGTAGTATATTATACACAATTTCATACTAGTTTCAGTCAAAAAATCAAATTAAATCAAGGATTGTTCGAAATGCTACGAAACTTTTCAGATCCATTATATATTTAAGAGGGAAGGTTATGATGGAAGTCCAAGAAAATATTATCTCAAAATTAGATTCTATGAATCTTTTTTAAATGCTAGTTTAGGTCAAAAAATAAAATTAAATAGAGGATTGTTCGAAATGTTACAAAAAAATTCAGATCCTTTCAATATGTTACGAGGGAAGGTTAAGATGGAAGTCCATGAAAAAAAATTGTCTCAAAATTAGATTCTATGAAACTTTTTTAAATACTAGTTTCGGTCAAAAATTGTAGTATATTATACACAATTTCATACTAGTTTCAGTCAAAAAATCAAATTAAATCAAGGATTGTTCGAAATGCTACGAAACTTTTCAGATCCATTATATATTTAAGAGGGAAGGTTATGATGGAAGTCCAAGAAAAAATTATCTCAAAATTAGATTCTATGAATCTTTTTAAATGCTAGTTTAGGTCAAAAAATCGTATTATATTATACACAATTTTATACAAGTTTCGGTCAAAAAATTAAATGAAATCGAGGATTGTTCGAAATGCTAAGAAACTTTTCAGATCTTTTCTATGTGTTACGAAGGAATCTTATGATGGAAGTCCATGCAAACTAATTGTCTCAAAATTAGATTCTATAAATCTTTTTGAAATGCTAGTTTAGGTCATAAACTCGTAGTATATTATACACATTTTTATACTAGTTTCGATCAAAATATCAAATTAAATCGAGGATTGTTTTTGAATGCTACGAAACTATTTATATATTATCTATATGCTAGTCTATGAAACTTTTTGAAATACTAGTTTCGGTCAAAAATTGTAGTATATTATACACAATTTCATACTAGTTTCAGTCAAAAAATCAAATTAAATCGAGGATTGTTCGAAATGCTACGAAACTTTTCAGATCTTTTCTATATGTTACGAGGGAATGTTATGATGGAAGTCCATGCAAAAAATTATCATAAAATTAGATTCTATGAAACTTTTTGAAATGCTAGTTTCGGTCAAAAATCTTAGTAAATTATACACAATTTTATACTAGTTTCGGTCTTAACATCAAATTAAATTGAGGATTGTTTGAAATGCTACGAAACTTTTCAGATCCTTTCTATATGGTACGAGGGAAGTTTGTGATGGAAGTCCAACCAAAAACTTATTTCAAAATTAGATTCTATGAATCTTTTTTAAATGCTAGTTTTGGTCAAAAAATCTTAGTATAATATACACAATTTTATAATAGTTTCAGTCAAAATATCAAATTAAATCGAGGATTGTTCGAAATGCTATGAAACTTTCAAATCCTTTCTATATGTTACGAGGGAATATTATGATGGAAGTCCTAGCAGAAAATTATCTCAAAATTAGATTCTATGAAACATTTTGAAATACTAGTTTCAGTCAAAAATTGTATTATATGATACACAATTTTATACTAGTTTCGGTCAAAATATCAAATTAAATTGAGGATTTTTCGAAATGCTACGAAACTTTTCAGATCCTTTCTATATGATACGAGGGAAGGTTATGATGGAAGTCCAAGCGAAAAATTATCTTAAAATTATATTGTATGAATCTTATTGAAATGCTAGTTTAGGTCAAAAAATCGTAGTATATTATACACAATGTTTTAATAGTTTCGGTCAAAAAATCAAACTAAATAGTGGATTATTCGAAATTCTACGAAAATTTTCAGTTCCATTCTATAGGTTACGAGGGAAGGTTATGATGGAAGTTCATGCAAAAAAATTATATCAAAATTAGATTCTATGAATCTTTTTGAAATGCTAGTTTAGGTCAAACAATCTGAGTATATTATACACAATTTTATACTAGTTTCAGTCAAATAATCAAATTAAATCGAGGATTGTTTGAAATTCTATGAAACTATTCAGATCCTATCTATGTGTTACTAGACAATGTTATGATGGAAGTCCATACGAAATATTATCTTAAAATCAAATTCTACGAAACTTTTCGAAATACTAGTTTCGCTCAAAAATTGTATTATATTATACACAATTTTTTTCTAGTTTCGGTCAAATAATCAAATTAAATCGAGGATTGTTCGAAATTCTATGAAACTCTTCAGATCCTTTCTATATGGTACGAGGGAAGGTTATGATGGAAGTCCAAGAAAAAATTATCTCAAAATTAGATTCTATTAATCTTTTTTAAATGCTAGTTTAGGTCAAAAAATCATATTATATTATACACAATTTTATACAAGTTTCGGTCAAAAAATAAAATTAAATCGAGGATTGTTCGAAATGCTAAGAACCTTTTCAGATCTTTTCTATGTGTTACGAAGGAATCTTATAATGGAAGTCCATGCAAAAAAAATTATCTCAAAATTAGATTCTATAAAACTTTTTGAAATGCTAGTTTAGGTCATAAACTCGTAGTATATTATACACATTTTTATACTAGTTTCGATCAAAATATCAAATTAAATCGAGGATTGTTTGAATGCTACGAAACTATTTATATATTATCTATATGTTACGAGAGAAGGTTAGGATCAAAGTCCATGCAAAAACATTATCTCAAAATTAGATTCTATGAAACCTTTTGAAATACTAGTTTCGCTCAAAAATCATAGTATATTATGCACAATTTCATATTAGTTTCGCACAAAAAATCAAATTAAATCAAGGATTGTTCAAAATGCTACGAAACTTTTCAGATCCATTATATATTTAAAAGGGAAGGTTATGATGGAAGTCCAAGAAAAAATAATCTCAAAATTAGATTCTATGAATCTTTTTTAAATGCTAGTTTAGGTCAAAATATCGTAGTATATTTCATACTAGTTTCGGTGAAAAAATGAAATTAAATCGAGGATTGTTCGAAATGCTACGAAACTTTTAATATCCTTTCTATATGTTTCGAGGGAAGATTATGATGGAATTCCAAGCAAAACATTATCTCAAAATTAGATTCTATGAAACTTTTGGAAATACTATTTTAAGTTAAAGATCGTAGTATTTTATACACAATTTTATTCTAGTTTCGGTCAAAAAATAAAATTAAATCGAGGATTGTTCGAAATGTTACAAAAAAATTCAGATCCTTTCAATATGTTACAAGGGAAGGTTAAGATGGAAGTCCATGAAAAAAAATTGTCTCAAAATTAGATTCTATGAAACTTTTTGAAATACTAGTTTTGGTCAAAAATTGTAGTATATTATACACAATTTTATACTAGTTTCGGTAAAAAAAATCAAATTAAATCGAGGATTGTTCGAAATGCTACGAGACTTTACAGATCTTTTCTATATGTTACGAGGGAATGTTATGATGGGAGTCCATGCAAAAAATTATCATAAAATTAGATTCTATGAAACTTTTTGAAATGCTAGTTTCAGTCAAAAATCATAGTATATTATACACAATTTTATACTAGTTTCGGTCCTAAAATCAAATTAAATTGAGGATTGTTTGAAATTCTACGAATCTTTTCAGATCCTTTCTATATGGTACGAGGGAAGTTTGTGATGGAAGTGCAACCAAAAACTTATTTCAAAATTATATTCTCTGAATCTTTTTAAAATGCTAGTTTTGGTCAAAATATCTTAGTATAATATACACAATTTTATACTAGTTTCAGTCAAATAATCAAATTAAATCGAGGATTGTTCGAAATGCTACGAAACTTTCAAATCCTTTTTATATGTTACGTGGGAATATTATGATAGAAGTCCTAGCAGAAAATTATCTCAAAATTAGATTCTATGAAACATTTTGAAATACTATTTTCAGTCAAAAATTGTATTATATGATACACAATTTTATACTAGTTTCGGTCAAAAAATCAAATTAAATTGAGGATTGTTCGAAATGCTACGAAACTTTTCAGATCCTTTCTATATGATACGAGGGAAGGTTATGGTGGAAGTCCAAGCGAAAAATTATCTTAAAATTATATTCTATGAATCTTATTGAAATGCTAGTTTAGGTCAAAAAATCGTAGTATATTATACACAATTTTTTAATAGTTCGGTCAAAAAATCAAACTAAATAGTGGATTATTCGAAATTCTACGAAAATTTTCAGATCCATTCTATATGTTACGAGGGAAGGTTATGATGGAAGTCCATGCAAAAAAATTATATCAAAATTAGATTCTATGAATCTTTTTGAAATGCTAGTTTAAGTCAAAAAATCTGAGTATATTATACACAATTTTATACTAGTTTCAGTCAAATAATTAAATTAAATCGAGGATTGTTCGAAATGCTATGAAACTATTCAGATCCTATTTATGTGTTACTAGGCAATGTTATGATGGAAGTCCATACGAAATATTATCTTAAAATCAAATTCTACGAAACTTTTCGAAATACTAGTTTCGCTCAAAAATTGTATTATATTATACACAATTTTTTTCTAGTTTCGGTCAAATAATCAAATTAAATCGAGGATTGTTCGAAATTCTATGAAACTCTTCAGATCCTTTCTATATGGTACGAGGGAAGGTTATGATGGAAGTCCAAGCAAAAATTATCTCAAAATTAGATTCTATGAATCTTTTTTAAATGCTAGTTTAGGTCAAAAAATCGTAGTATATTATACACAATTTTATACAAGTTTCGGTCAAAAAATAAAATCAAATCGAGGATTGTTCGAAATGCTAAGAAACGTTTCAGATCTTTGCTATGTGTTATGAAGGAATCTTATGATGGAAGTCCATGCAAAAAAATTATCTCAAAATTAGATTCTATAAAACTTTTTGAAATGCTATTTTAGGTCATAAACTCGTAGTATACACATTTTTATACTAGTTTCGATCAAAATATCAAATTAAATCGAGGATTGTTTGAATGCTACGAAACGATTTATATATTATCTATATGTTACGAGGGAAGGTTAGGATCAAAGTCCATGCAAAAGCATTATCTCAAAATTAGATTCTCTGAAACCTTTTGAAATACTAGTTTCGGTCAAAAATCATAGTATATTATACACAATTTCATATTAGTTTCGTACAAAAAATCAAATTAAATCAAGGATTGTTCAAAATGCTACGAAACTTTTCAGATCCATTATATATTTAAGAGGGAAGGTTATGATGCAAGTCCAAGAAAAAAATTATCTCAAAATTAGATTCTATGAAACTTTTTGAAATGCTAGTTTAGGTCAAAATATCGTAGTATATTATACACAATTTCATACTAGTCTCGGTCAAAAAATGAAATTAAATAGAGGATTGTTCGAAATGCTACGAAACTTTTAATATCCTTTCTATATGTTTCGAGGGAAGGTTATGATGGAATTCCAAGCAAAACATTATCTCAAAATTAGATTCTATGAAACTTTTGGAAATACTATTTTAAGTCAAAGATCGTAGTATTTTATACACAATTTTATTCTAGTTTCGGACAAAAAATAAAATTAAATCGAGGATTGTTCGAAATGTTACAAAAAAATTCAGATCCTTTCAATATGTTACGAGGGAAGGTTAAGATGGAAGTCCATGAAAAAAAATTGTCTCAAAATTAGATTCTATGAAACTTTTTGAAATACTAGTTTTGGTCAAAAATTGTAGTATATTATACACAATTTTATACTAGTTTCGGTAAAAAAATCAAATTAAATCGAGGATTGTTCGAAATGCTACGAGACTTTACAGATCTTTTCTATATGTTACGAGGGAATGTTATGATGGAAGTCCATGCAAAAAATTACCATAAAATTAGATTCTATGAAACTTTTTGAAATGCTAGTTTCAGTCAAAAATCATAGTATATTATACACAATTTTACACTAGTTTCGGTCCTAAAATCAAATTAAATTGAGGATTGTTTGAAATTCTACGAATGTTTTCAGATCCTTTCTATATGGTACGAGGGAAGTTTGTGATGGAAGTCCAACCAAAAACTTATTTCAAAATTATATTCTATGAATCTTTTTAAAATGCTAGTTTTGGTCAAAATATCTTAGTATAATATACACAATTTTATACTAGTTTCAGTCAAATAATCAAATTAAATCGAGGATTGTTCGAAATGCTACGAAACTTTCAAATCCTTTTTATATGTTACGTGGGAATATTATGATAGAAGTCCTAGCAGAAAATTATCTCAAAATTAGATTCTATGAAACATTTTGAAATACTATTTTCAGTCAAAAATTGTATTATATGATACACAATTTTATACTAGTTTCGGTCAAAAAATCAAATTAAATTGAGGATTGTTCGAAATGCTACGAAACTTTTCAGATCCTTTCTATATGATACGAGGGAAGGTTATGGTGGAAGTCCAAGCTAAAAATTATCTTAAAATTATATTCTATGAATCTTATTGAAATGCTAGTTTAGGTCAAAAAATCGTAGTATATTATACACAATTTTTTAATAGTTCGGTCAAAAAATCAAACTAAATAGTGGATTATTCGAAATTCTACGAAAATTTTCAGATCCATTCTATATGTTACGAGGGAAGGTTATGATGGAAGTCCATGCAAAAAAATTATATCAAAATTAGATTCTATGAATCTTTTTGAAATGCTAGTTTAAGTCAAAAAATCTGAGTATATTATACACAATTTTATACTAGTTTCAGTCAAATAATTAAATTAAATCGAGGATTGTTCGAAATGCTATGAAACTATTCAGATCCTATCTATGTGTTACTAGGCAATGTTATGATGGAAGTCCATGCGAAATATTATCTTAAAATCAAATTCTACGAAACTTTTCGAAATACTAGTTTCGCTCAAAAATTGTATTATATTATATACAATTTTTTTCTAGTTTCGGTCAAAAAAACAAATTAAATCAAGGATTGTTCAAAATTCTACGAAACTCTTCAGATCCTTTCTATATGGTACGAGGGAAGGTTATGATGGAAGTCCAAGCAAAAATTATCTCAAAATTAGATTCTATGAATCTTTTTTAAATGCTAGTTTAGGTCAAAAAATCGTAGTATATTATACACAATTTTATACAAGTTTCGGTCAAAAAATAAAATCAAATCGAGGATTGTTCAAAATGCTAAGAAACGTTTCAGATCTTTTCTATGTGTTATGAAGGAATCTTATGATGGAAGTCCATGCAAAAAAATTATCTCAAAATTAGATTCTATAAAACTTTTTGAAATGCTATTTTAGGTCATAAACTCGTAGTATACACATTTTTATACTAGTTTCGATCAAAATATCAAATTAAATCGAGGATTGTTTGAATGCTACGAAACGATTTATATATTATCTATATGTTACGAGGGAAGGTTAGGATCAAAGTCCATGCAAAAGCATTATCTCAAAATTAGATTCTATGAAACCTTTTGAAATACTAGTTTCGGTCAAAAATCATAGTATATTATACACAATTTCATATTAGTTTCGTACAAAAAATCAAATTAAATCAAGGATTGTTCAAAATGCTACGAAACTTTTCAGATCCATTATATATTTAAGAGGGAAGGTTATGATGCAAGTCCAAGAAAAAAATTATCTCAAAATTAGATTCTATGAAACTTTTTGAAATGCTAGTTTAGGTCAAAATATCGTAGTATATTATACACAATTTCATACTAGTCTCGGTCAAAAAATGAAATTAAATAGAGGATTGTTCGAAATGCTACGAAACTTTTAATATCCTTTCTATATGTTTCGAGGGAAGGTTATGATGGAATTCCAAGCAAAACATTATCTCAAAATTAGATTCTATGAAACTTTTGGAAATACTATTTTAAGTCAAAGATCGTAGTATTTTATACACAATTTTATTCTAGTTTCGGACAAAAAATAAAATTAAATCGAGGATTGTTCGAAATGTTACAAAAAAATTCAGATCCTTTCAATATGATACGAGGGAAGGTTAAGATGGAAGTCCATGAAAAAAAATTGTCTCAAAATTAGATTCTATGAAACTTTTTGAAATACTAGTTTTGGTCAAAAATTGTAGTATATTATACACAATTTTATACTAGTTTCGGTAAAAAAATCAAATTAAATCGAGGATTGTTCGAAATGCTACGAGACTTTACAGATCTTTTCTATATGTTACGAGGGAATGTTATGATGGAAGTCCATGCAAAAAATTACCATAAAATTAGATTCTATGAAACTTTTTGAAATGCTAGTTTCAGTCAAAAATCATAGTATATTATACACAATTTTATACTAGTTTCGGTCCTAAAATCAAATTAAATTGAGGATTGTTTGAAATTCTACGAATGTTTTCAGATCCTTTCTATATGGTACGAGGGAAGTTTGTGATGGAAGTCCAACCAAAAACTTATTTCAAAATTATATTCTATGAATCTTTCTAAAATGCTAGTTTTGGTCAAAATATCTTAGTATAATATACACAATTTTATACTAGTTTCAGTCAAATAATCAAATTAAATCGAGGATTGTTCGAAATGCTACGAAACTTTCAAATCCTTTTTATATGTTACGTGGGAATATTATGATAGAAGTCCTAGCAGAAAATTATCTCAAAATTAGATTCTATGAAACATTTTGAAATACTATTTTCAGTCAAAAATTGTATTATATGATACACAATTTTATACTAGTTTCGGTCAAAAAATCAAATTAAATTGAGGATTGTTCGAAATGCTACGAAACTTTTCAGATCCTTTCTATATGATACGAGGGAAGGTTATGGTGGAAGTCCAAGCGAAAAATTATCTTAAAATTATATTCTATGAATCTTATTGAAATGCTAGTTTAGGTTAAAAAATCGTAGTATATTATACACAATTTTTTAATAGTTCGGTCAAAAAATCAAACTAAATAGTGGATTATTCGAAATTCTACGAAAATTTTCAGATCCATTCTATATGTTACGAGGGAAGGTTATGATGGAAGTCCATGCAAAAAAATTATATCAAAATTAGATTCTATGAATCTTTTTGAAATGCTAGTTTAAGTCAAAAAATCTGAGTATATTATACACAATTTTATACTAGTTTCAGTCAAATAATTAAATTAAATCGAGGATTGTTCGAAATGCTATGAAACTATTCAGATCCTATCTATGTGTTACTAGGCAATGTTATGATGGAAGTCCATGCGAAATATTATCTTAAAATCAAATTCTACGAAACTTTTCGAAATACTAGTTTCGCTCAAAAATTGTATTATATTATATACAATTTTTTTCTAGTTTCGGTCAAAAAATCAAATTAAATCGAGGATTGTTCAAAATTCTACGAAACTCTTCAGATCCTTTCTATATGGTACGAGGGAAGGTTATGATGGAAGTCCAAGCAAAAATTATCTCAAAATTAGATTCTATGAATCTTTTTTAAATGCTAGTTTAGGTCAAAAAATCGTAGTATATTATACACAATTTTATACAAGTTTCGGTCAAAAAATAAAATCAAATCGAGGATTGTTCGAAATGCTAAGAAACGTTTCAGATCTTTGCTATGTGTTATGAAGGAATCTTATGATGGAAGTCCATGCAAAAAAATTATCTCAAAATTAGATTCTATAAAACTTTTTGAAATGCTATTTTAGGTCATAAACTCGTAGTATACACATTTTTATACTAGTTTCGATCAAAATATCAAATTAAATCGAGGATTGTTTGAATGCTACGAAACTATTTATATATTATCTATATGTTACGAGGGAAGGTTAGGATCAAAGTCCATGCAAAAGCATTATCTCAAAATTAGATTCTATGAAACCTTTTGAAATACTAGTTTCGCTCAAAAATCATAGTATATTATACACAATTTCATATTAGTTTCGCACAAAAAATCAAATTAAATCAAGGATTGTTCAAAATGTTACGAAACTTTTCAGATCCATTATATATTTAAGAGGGAAGGTTATGATGCAAGTCCAAGAAAAAAATTATCTCAAAATTAGATTCTATGAAACTTTTTGAAATGCTAGTTTATGTCAAAATATCGTAGTATATTTCATACTAGTTTCGGTCAAAAAATGAAATTAAATCGAGGATTGTTCGAAATGCTACGAAACTTTTAATATCCTTTCTATATGTTTCGAGGGAAGGTTACGATGGAATTCCAAGCAAAACATTATCTCAGAATTAGATTTTATGAAACTTTTGGAAATACTATTTTAAGTCAAAGATCGTAGTATTTTATACACAATTTTATTCTAGTTTCGGTCAAAAAATAAAATTAAATCGAGGATTGTTCGAAATGTTACAAAAAAATTCAGATCCTTTCAATATGTTACAAGGGAAGGTTAAGATGGAAGTCCATGAAAAAAAATTGTCTCAAAATTAGATTCTATGAAACTTTTTGAAATACTAGTTTTGGTCAAAAATTGTAGTATATTATACACAATTTTATACTAGTTTCGGTAAAAAAATCAAATTAAATCGAGGATTGTTCGAAATGCTACGAGACTTTACAGATCTTTTCTATATGTTACGAGGGAATGTTATGATGGAAGTCCATGCAAAAAATTACCATAAAATTAGATTCTATGAAACTTTTTGAAATGCTAGTTTCAGTCAAAAATCATATTATATTATACACAATTTTATACTAGTTTCGGTCCTAAAATCAAATTAAATTGAGGATTGTTTGAAATTCTACGAATCTTTTCAGATCCTTTCTATATGGTACGAGGGAAGTTTGTGATGGAAGTCCAACCAAAAACTTATTTCAAAATTATATTCTATGAATCTTTTTAAAATGCTAGTTTTGGTCAAAATATCTTAGTATAATATACACAATTTTATACTAGTTTCAGTCAAATAATCAAATTAAATCGAGGATTGTTCGAAATGCTACGAAACTTTCAAATCCTTTTTATATGTTACGTGGGAATATTATGATAGAAGTCCTAGCAGAAAATTATCTCAAAATTAGATTCTATGAAACATTTTGAAATACTATTTTCAGTCAAAAATTGTATTATATGATACACAATTTTATACTAGTTTCGGTCAAAAAATCAAATTAAATTGAGGATTGTTCGAAATGCTACGAAACTTTTCAGATCCTTTCTATATGATACGAGGGAAGGTTATGGTGGAAGTCCAAGCGAAAAATTATCTTAAAATTATATTCTATGAATCTTATTGAAATGCTAGTTTAGGTCAAAAAATCGTAGTATATTATACACAATTTTTTAATAGTTCGGTCAAAAAATCAAACTAAATAGTGGATTATTCGAAATTCTACGAAAATTTTCAGATCCATTCTATATGTTACGAGGGAAGGTTATGATGGAAGTCCATGCAAAAAAAATTATATCAAAATTAGATTCTATGAATCTTTTTGAAATGCTAGTTTAAGTCAAAAAATCTGAGTATATTATACACAATTTTATACTAGTTTCAGTCAAATAATTAAATTAAATCGAGGATTGTTCGAAATGCTATGAAACTATTCAGATCCTATCTATGTGTTACTAGGCAATGTTATGATGGAAGTCCATGCGAAATATTATCTTAAAATCAAATTCTACGAAACTTTTCGAAATACTAGTTTCGCTCAAAAATTGTATTATATTATATACAATTTTTTTCTAGTTTCGGTCAAAAAATCAAATTAAATCGAGGATTGTTCAAAATTCTACGAAACTCTTCAGATCCTTTCTATATGGTACGAGGGAAGGTTATGATGGAAGTCCAAGCAAAAATTATCTCAAAATTAGATTCTATGAATCTTTTTTAAATGCTAGTTTAGGTCAAAAAATCGTAGTATATTATACACAATTTTATACAAGTTTCGGTCAAAAAATAAAATCAAATCGAGGATTGTTCGAAATGCTAAGAAACGTTTCAGATCTTTGTTATGTGTTATGAAGGAATCTTATGATGGAAGTCCATGCAAAAAAATTATCTCAAAATTAGATTCTATAAAACTTTTTGAAATGCTATTTTAGGTCATAAACTCGTAGTATACACATTTTTATACTAGTTTCGATCAAAATATCAAATTAAATCGAGGATTGTTTGAATGCTACGAAACTATTTATATATTATCTATATGTTACGAGGGAAGGTTAGGATCAAAGTCCATGCAAAAGCATTATCTCAAAATTAGATTCTATGAAACCTTTTGAAATACTAGTTTCGCTCAAAAATCATAGTATATTATACACAATTTCATATTAGTTTCGCACAAAAAATCAAATTAAATCAAGGATTGTTCAAAATGTTACGAAACTTTTCAGATCCATTATATATTTAAGAGGGAAGGTTATGATGCAAGTCCAAGAAAAAAATTATCTCAAAATTAGATTCTATGAAACTTTTTGAAATGCTAGTTTATGTCAAAATATCGTAGTATATTTCATACTAGTTTCGGTCAAAAAATGAAATTAAATCGAGGATTGTTCGAAATGCTACGAAACTTTTAATATCCTTTCTATATGTTTCGAGGGAAGGTTACGATGGAATTCCAAGCAAAACATTATCTCAGAATTAGATTTTATGAAACTTTTGGAAATACTATTTTAAGTCAAAGATCGTAGTATTTTATACACAATTTTATTCTAGTTTCGGTCAAAAAATAAAATTAAATCGAGGATTGTTCGAAATGTTACAAAAAAATTCAGATCCTTTCAATATGTTACAAGGGAAGGTTAAGATGGAAGTCCATGAAAAAAAATTGTCTCAAAATTAGATTCTATGAAACTTTTTGAAATACTAGTTTTGGTCAAAAATTGTAGTATATTATACACAATTTTATACTAGTTTCGGTAAAAAAATCAAATTAAATCGAGGATTGTTCGAAATGCTACGAGACTTTACAGATCTTTTCTATATGTTACGAGGGAATGTTATGATGGAAGTCCATGCAAAAAATTACCATAAAATTAGATTCTATGAAACTTTTTGAAATGCTAGTTTCAGTCAAAAATCATATTATATTATACACAATTTTATACTAGTTTCGGTCCTAAAATCAAATTAAATTGAGGATTGTTTGAAATTCTACGAATCTTTTCAGAACCTTTCTATATGGTACGAGGGAAGTTTGTGATGGAAGTCCAACCAAAAACTTATTTCAAAATTATATTCTATGAATCTTTTTAAAATGCTAGTTTTGGTCAAAATATCTTAGTATAATATACACAATTTTATACTAGTTTCAGTCAAATAATCAAATTAAATCGAGGATTGTTCGAAATGCTACGAAACTTTCAAATCCTTTTTATATGTTACGTGGGAATATTATGATAGAAGTCCTAGCAGAAAATTATCTCAAAATTAGATTCTATGAAACATTTTGAAATACTATTTTCAGTCAAAAATTGTATTATATGATACACAATTTTATACTAGTTTCGGTCAAAAAATCAAATTAAATTGAGGATTGTTCGAAATGCTACGAAACTTTTCAGATCCTTTCTATATGATACGAGGGAAGGTTATGGTGGAAGTCCAAGCGAAAAATTATCTTAAAATTATATTCTATGAATCTTATTGAAATGCTAGTTTAGGTCAAAAAATCGTAGTATATTATACACAATTTTTTAATAGTTCGGTCAAAAAATCAAACTAAATAGTGGATTATTCGAAATTCTACGAAAATTTTCAGATCCATTCTATATGTTACGAGGGAAGGTTATGATGGAAGTCCATGCAAAAAAAATTATATCAAAATTAGATTCTATGAATCTTTTTGAAATGCTAGTTTAAGTCAAAAAATCTGAGTATATTATACACAATTTTATACTAGTTTCAGTCAAATAATTAAATTAAATCGAGGATTGTTCGAAATGCTATGAAACTATTCAGATCCTATCTATGTGTTACTAGGCAATGTTATGATGGAAGTCCATGCGAAATATTATCTTAAAATCAAATTCTACGAAACTTTTCGAAATACTAGTTTCGCTCAAAAATTGTATTATATTATATACAATTTTTTTCTAGTTTCGGTCAAAAAATCAAATTAAATCGAGGATTGTTCAAAATTCTACGAAACTCTTCAGATCCTTTCTATATGGTACGAGGGAAGGTTATGATGGAAGTCCAAGCAAAAATTATCTCAAAATTAGATTCTATGAATCTTTTTTAAATGCTAGTTTAGGTCAAAAAATCGTAGTATATTATACACAATTTTATACAAGTTTCGGTCAAAAAATAAAATCAAATCGAGGATTGTTCGAAATGCTAAGAAACGTTTCAGATCTTTGTTATGTGTTATGAAGGAATCTTATGATGGAAGTCCATGCAAAAAAATTATCTCAAAATTAGATTCTATAAAACTTTTTGAAATGCTATTTTAGGTCATAAACTCGTAGTATACACATTTTTATACTAGTTTCGATCAAAATATCAAATTAAATCGAGGATTGTTTGAATGCTACGAAACTATTTATATATTATCTATATGTTACGAGGGAAGGTTAGGATCAAAGTCCATGCAAAAGCATTATCTCAAAATTAGATTCTATGAAACCTTTTGAAATACTAGTTTCGCTCAAAAATCATAGTATATTATACACAATTTCATATTAGTTTCGCACAAAAAATCAAATTAAATCAAGGATTGTTCAAAATGTTACGAAACTTTTCAGATCCATTATATATTTAAGAGGGAAGGTTATGATGCAAGTCCAAGAAAAAAATTATCTCAAAATTAGATTCTATGAAACTTTTTGAAATGCTAGTTTATGTCAAAATATCGTAGTATATTTCATACTAGTTTCGGTCAAAAAATGAAATTAAATCGAGGATTGTTCGAAATGCTACGAAACTTTTAATATCCTTTCTATATGTTTCGAGGGAAGGTTACGATGGAATTCCAAGCAAAACATTATCTCAGAATTAGATTTTATGAAACTTTTGGAAATACTATTTTAAGTCAAAGATCGTAGTATTTTATACACAATTTTATTCTAGTTTCGGTCAAAAAATAAAATTAAATCGAGGATTGTTCGAAATGTTACAAAAAAATTCAGATCCTTTCAATATGTTACAAGGGAAGGTTAAGATGGAAGTCCATGAAAAAAAATTGTCTCAAAATTAGATTCTATGAAACTTTTTGAAATACTAGTTTTGGTCAAAAATTGTAGTATATTATACACAATTTTATACTAGTTTCGGTAAAAAAATCAAATTAAATCGAGGATTGTTCGAAATGCTACGAGACTTTACAGATCTTTTCTATATGTTACGAGGGAATGTTATGATGGAAGTCCATGCAAAAAATTACCATAAAATTAGATTCTATGAAACTTTTTGAAATGCTAGTTTCAGTCAAAAATCATATTATATTATACACAATTTTATACTAGTTTCGGTCCTAAAATCAAATTAAATTGAGGATTGTTTGAAATTCTACGAATCTTTTCAGATCCTTTCTATATGGTACGAGGGAAGTTTGTGATGGAAGTCCAACCAAAAACTTATTTCAAAATTATATTCTATGAATCTTTTTAAAATGCTAGTTTTGGTCAAAATATCTTAGTATAATATACACAATTTTATACTAGTTTCAGTCAAATAATCAAATTAAATCGAGGATTGTTCGAAATGCTACGAAACTTTCAAATCCTTTTTATATGTTACGTGGGAATATTATGATAGAAGTCCTAGCAGAAAATTATCTCAAAATTAGATTCTATGAAACATTTTGAAATACTATTTTCAGTCAAAAATTGTATTATATGATACACAATTTTATACTAGTTTCGGTCAAAAAATCAAATTAAATTGAGGATTGTTCGAAATGCTACGAAACTTTTCAGATCCTTTCTATATGATACGAGGGAAGGTTATGGTGGAAGTCCAAGCGAAAAATTATCTTAAAATTATATTCTATGAATCTTATTGAAATGCTAGTTTAGGTCAAAAAATCGTAGTATATTATACACAATTTTTTAATAGTTCGGTCAAAAAATCAAACTAAATAGTGGATTATTCGAAATTCTACGAAAATTTTCAGATCCATTCTATATGTTACGAGGGAAGGTTATGATGGAAGTCCATGCAAAAAAAATTATATCAAAATTAGATTCTATGAATCTTTTTGAAATGCTAGTTTAAGTCAAAAAATCTGAGTATATTATACACAATTTTATACTAGTTTCAGTCAAATAATTAAATTAAATCGAGGATTGTTCGAAATGCTATGAAACTATTCAGATCCTATCTATGTGTTACTAGGCAATGTTATGATGGAAGTCCATGCGAAATATTATCTTAAAATCAAATTCTACGAAACTTTTCGAAATACTAGTTTCGCTCAAAAATTGTATTATATTATATACAATTTTTTTCTAGTTTCGGTCAAAAAATCAAATTAAATCGAGGATTGTTCAAAATTCTACGAAACTCTTCAGATCCTTTCTATATGGTACGAGGGAAGGTTATGATGGAAGTCCAAGCAAAAATTATCTCAAAATTAGATTCTATGAATCTTTTTTAAATGCTAGTTTAGGTCAAAAAATCGTAGTATATTATACACAATTTTATACAAGTTTCGGTCAAAAAATAAAATCAAATCGAGGATTGTTCGAAATGCTAAGAAACGTTTCAGATCTTTGTTATGTGTTATGAAGGAATCTTATGATGGAAGTCCATGCAAAAAAATTATCTCAAAATTAGATTCTATAAAACTTTTTGAAATGCTATTTTAGGTCATAAACTCGTAGTATACACATTTTTATACTAGTTTCGATCAAAATATCAAATTAAATCGAGGATTGTTTGAATGCTACGAAACTATTTATATATTATCTATATGTTACGAGGGAAGGTTAGGATCAAAGTCCATGCAAAAGCATTATCTCAAAATTAGATTCTATGAAACCTTTTGAAATACTAGTTTCGCTAAAAAATCATAGTATATTATACACAATTTCATATTAGTTTCGCACAAAAAATCAAATTAAATCAAGGATTGTTCAAAATGTTACGAAACTTTTCAGATCCATTATATATTTAAGAGGGAAGGTTATGATGCAAGTCCAAGAAAAAAATTATCTCAAAATTAGATTCTATGAAACTTTTTGAAATGCTAGTTTATGTCAAAATATCGTAGTATATTTCATACTAGTTTCGGTCAAAAAATGAAATTAAATCGAGGATTGTTCGAAATGCTACGAAACTTTTAATATCCTTTCTATATGTTTCGAGGGAAGGTTACGATGGAATTCCAAGCAAAACATTATCTCAGAATTAGATTTTATGAAACTTTTGGAAATACTATTTTAAGTCAAAGATCGTAGTATTTTATACACAATTTTATTCTAGTTTCGGTCAAAAAATAAAATTAAATCGAGGATTGTTCGAAATGTTACAAAAAAATTCAGATCCTTTCAATATGTTACAAGGGAAGGTTAAGATGGAAGTCCATGAAAAAAAATTGTCTCAAAATTAGATTCTATGAAACTTTTTGAAATACTAGTTTTGGTCAAAAATTGTAGTATATTATACACAATTTTATACTAGTTTCGGTAAAAAAATCAAATTAAATCGAGGATTGTTCGAAATGCTACGAGACTTTACAGATCTTTTCTATATGTTACGAGGGAATGTTATGATGGAAGTCCATGCAAAAAATTACCATAAAATTAGATTCTATGAAACTTTTTGAAATGCTAGTTTCAGTCAAAAATCATAGTATATTATACACAATTTTATACTAGTTTCGGTCCTAAAATCAAATTAAATTGAGGATTGTTTGAAATTCTACGAATCTTTTCAGATCCTTTCTATATGGTACGAGGGAAGTTTGTGATGGAAGTCCAACCAAAAACTTATTTCAAAATTATATTCTATGAATCTTTTTAAAATGCTAGTTTTGGTCAAAATATCTTAGTATAATATACACAATTTTATACTAGTTTCAGTCAAATAATCAAATTAAATCGAGGATTGTTCGAAATGCTACGAAACTTTCAAATCCTTTTTATATGTTACGTGGGAATATTATGATAGAAGTCCTAGCAGAAAATTATCTCAAAATTAGATTCTATGAAACATTTTGAAATACTATTTTCAGTCAAAAATTGTATTATATGATACACAATTTTATACTAGTTTCGGTCAAAAAATCAAATTAAATTGAGGATTGTTCGAAATGCTACGAAACTTTTCAGATCCTTTCTATATGATACGAGGGAAGGTTATGGTGGAAGTCCAAGCGAAAAATTATCTTAAAATTATATTCTATGAATCTTATTGAAATGCTAGTTTAGGTCAAAAAATCGTAGTATATTATACACAATTTTTTAATAGTTCGGTCAAAAAATCAAACTAAATAGTGGATTATTCGAGATTCTACGAAAATTTTCAGATCCATTCTATATGTTACGAGGGAAGGTTATGATGGAAGTCCATGCAAAAAAATTATATCAAAATTAGATTCTATGAATCTTTTTGAAATGCTAGTTTAAGTCAAAAAATCTGAGTATATTATACACAATTTTATACTAGTTTCAGTCAAATAATTAAATTAAATCGAGGATTGTTCGAAATGCTATGAAACTATTCAGATCCTATCTATGTGTTACTAGGCAATGTTATGATGGAAGTCCATGCGAAATATTATCTTAAAATCAAATTCTACGAAACTTTTCGAAATACTAGTTTCGCTCAAAAATTGTATTATATTATATACAATTTTTTTCTAGTTTCGGTCAAAAAATCAAATTAAATCGAGGATTGTTCAAAATTCTACGAAACTCTTCAGATCCTTTCTATATGGTACGAGGGAAGGTTATGATGGAAGTCCAAGCAAAAATTATCTCAAAATTAGATTCTATGAATCTTTTTTAAATGCTAGTTTAGGTCAAAAAATCGTAGTATATTATACACAATTTTATACAAGTTTCGGTCAAAAAATAAAATCAAATCGAGGATTGTTCGAAATGCTAAGAAACGTTTCAGATCTTTGCTATGTGTTATGAAGGAATCTTATGATGGAAGTCCATGCAAAAAAATTATCTCAAAATTAGATTCTATAAAACTTTTTGAAATGCTATTTTAGGTCATAAACTCGTAGTATACACATTTTTATACTAGTTTCGATCAAAATATCAAATTAAATCGAGGATTGTTTGAATGCTACGAAACTATTTATATATTATCTATATGTTACGAGGGAAGGTTAGGATCAAAGTCCATGCAAAAGCATTATCTCAAAATTAGATTCTATGAAACCTTTTGAAATACTAGTTTCGCTCAAAAATCATAGTATATTATACACAATTTCATATTAGTTTCGCACAAAAAATCAAATTAAATCAAGGATTGTTCAAAATGTTACGAAACTTTTCAGATCCATTATATATTTAAGAGGGAAGGTTATGATGCAAGTCCAAGAAAAAAATTATCTCAAAATTAGATTCTATGAAACTTTTTGAAATGCTAGTTTATGTCAAAATATCGTAGTATATTTCATACTAGTTTCGGTCAAAAAATGAAATTAAATCGAGGATTGTTCGAAATGCTACGAAACTTTTAATATCCTTTCTATATGTTTCGAGGGAAGGTTACGATGGAATTCCAAGCAAAACATTATCTCAGAATTAGATTTTATGAAACTTTTGGAAATACTATTTTAAGTCAAAGATCGTAGTATTTTATACACAATTTTATTCTAGTTTCGGTCAAAAAATAAAATTAAATCGAGGATTGTTCGAAATGTTACAAAAAAATTCAGATCCTTTCAATATGTTACAAGGGAAGGTTAAGATGGAAGTCCATGAAAAAAAATTGTCTCAAAATTAGATTCTATGAAACTTTTTGAAATACTAGTTTTGGTCAAAAATTGTAGTATATTATACACAATTTTATACTAGTTTCGGTAAAAAAATCAAATTAAATCGAGGATTGTTCGAAATGCTACGAGACTTTACAGATCTTTTCTATATGTTACGAGGGAATGTTATGATGGAAGTCCATGCAAAAAATTACCATAAAATTAGATTCTATGAAACTTTTTGAAATGCTAGTTTCAGTCAAAAATCATAGTATATTATACACAATTTTATACTAGTTTCGGTCCTAAAATCAAATTAAATTGAGGATTGTTTGAAATTCTACGAATCTTTTCAGATCCTTTCTATATGGTACGAGGGAAGTTTGTGATGGAAGTCCAACCAAAAACTTATTTCAAAATTATATTCTATGAATCTTTTTAAAATGCTAGTTTTGGTCAAAATATCTTAGTATAATATACACAATTTTATACTAGTTTCAGTCAAATAATCAAATTAAATCGAGGATTGTTCGAAATGCTACGAAACTTTCAAATCCTTTTTATATGTTACGTGGGAATATTATGATAGAAGTCCTAGCAGAAAATTATCTCAAAATTAGATTCTATGAAACATTTTGAAATACTATTTTCAGTCAAAAATTGTATTATATGATACACAATTTTATACTAGTTTCGGTCAAAAAATCAAATTAAATTGAGGATTGTTCGAAATGCTACGAAACTTTTCAGATCCTTTCTATATGATACGAGGGAAGGTTATGGTGGAAGTCCAAGCGAAAAATTATCTTAAAATTATATTCTATGAATCTTATTGAAATGCTAGTTTAGGTCAAAAAATCGTAGTATATTATACACAATTTTTTAATAGTTCGGTCAAAAAATCAAACTAAATAGTGGATTATTCGAGATTCTACGAAAATTTTCAGATCCATTCTATATGTTACGAGGGAAGGTTATGATGGAAGTCCATGCAAAAAAATTATATCAAAATTAGATTCTATGAATCTTTTTGAAATGCTAGTTTAAGTCAAAAAATCTGAGTATATTATACACAATTTTATACTAGTTTCAGTCAAATAATTAAATTAAATCGAGGATTGTTCGAAATGCTATGAAACTATTCAGATCCTATCTATGTGTTACTAGGCAATGTTATGATGGAAGTCCATGCGAAATATTATCTTAAAATCAAATTCTACGAAACTTTTCGAAATACTAGTTTCGCTCAAAAATTGTATTATATTATATACAATTTTTTTCTAGTTTCGGTCAAAAAATCAAATTAAATCGAGGATTGTTCAAAATTCTACGAAACTCTTCAGATCCTTTCTATATGGTACGAGGGAAGGTTATGATGGAAGTCCAAGCAAAAATTATCTCAAAATTAGATTCTATGAATCTTTTTTAAATGCTAGTTTAGGTCAAAAAATCGTAGTATATTATACACAATTTTATACAAGTTTCGGTCAAAAAATAAAATCAAATCGAGGATTGTTCGAAATGCTAAGAAACGTTTCAGATCTTTGCTATGTGTTATGAAGGAATCTTATGATGGAAGTCCATGCAAAAAAATTATCTCAAAATTAGATTCTATAAAACTTTTTGAAATGCTATTTTAGGTCATAAACTCGTAGTATACACATTTTTATACTAGTTTCGATCAAAATATCAAATTAAATCGAGGATTGTTTGAATGCTACGAAACTATTTATATATTATCTATATGTTACGAGGGAAGGTTAGGATCAAAGTCCATGCAAAAGCATTATCTCAAAATTAGATTCTATGAAACCTTTTGAAATACTAGTTTCGCTCAAAAATCATAGTATATTATACACAATTTCATATTAGTTTCGCACAAAAAATCAAATTAAATCAAGGATTGTTCAAAATGTTACGAAACTTTTCAGATCCATTATATATTTAAGAGGGAAGGTTATGATGCAAGTCCAAGAAAAAAATTATCTCAAAATTAGATTCTATGAAACTTTTTGAAATGCTAGTTTATGTCAAAATATCGTAGTATATTTCATACTAGTTTCGGTCAAAAAATGAAATTAAATCGAGGATTGTTCGAAATGCTACGAAACTTTTAATATCCTTTCTATATGTTTCGAGGGAAGGTTACGATGGAATTCCAAGCAAAACATTATCTCAGAATTAGATTTTATGAAACTTTTGGAAATACTATTTTAAGTCAAAGATCGTAGTATTTTATACACAATTTTATTCTAGTTTCGGTCAAAAAATAAAATTAAATCGAGGATTGTTCGAAATGTTACAAAAAAATTCAGATCCTTTCAATATGTTACAAGGGAAGGTTAAGATGGAAGTCCATGAAAAAAAATTGTCTCAAAATTAGATTCTATGAAACTTTTTGAAATACTAGTTTTGGTCAAAAATTGTAGTATATTATACACAATTTTATACTAGTTTCGGTAAAAAAATCAAATTAAATCGAGGATTGTTCGAAATGCTACGAGACTTTACAGATCTTTTCTATATGTTATGAGGGAATGTTATGATGGAAGTCCATGCAAAAAATTACCATAAAATTAGATTCTATGAAACTTTTTGAAATGCTAGTTTCAGTCAAAAATCATAGTATATTATACACAATTTTATACTAGTTTCGGTCCTAAAATCAAATTAAATTGAGGATTGTTTGAAATTCTACGAATCTTTTCAGATCCTTTCTATATGGTACGAGGGAAGTTTGTGATGGAAGTCCAACCAAAAACTTATTTCAAAATTATATTCTATGAATCTTTTTAAAATGCTAGTTTTGGTCAAAATATCTTAGTATAATATACACAATTTTATACTAGTTTCAGTCAAATAATCAAATTAAATCGAGGATTGTTCGAAATGCTACGAAACTTTCAAATCCTTTTTATATGTTACTTGGGAATATTATGATAGAAGTCCTAGCAGAAAATTATCTCAAAATTAGATTCTATGAAACATTTTGAAATACTATTTTCAGTCAAAAATTGTATTATATGATACACAATTTTATACTAGTTTCGGTCAAAAAATCAAATTAAATTGAGGATTGTTCGAAATGCTACGAAACTTTTCAGATCCTTTCTATATGATACGAGGGAAGGTTATGGTGGAAGTCCAAGCGAAAAATTATCTTAAAATTATATTCTATGAATCTTATTGAAATGCTAGTTTAGGTCAAAAAATCGTAGTATATTATACACAATTTTTTAATAGTTCGGTCAAAAAATCAAACTAAATAGTGGATTATTCGAAATTCTACGAAAATTTTCAGATCCATTCTATATGTTACGAGGGAAGGTTATGATGGAAGTCCATGCAAAAAAATTATATCAAAATTAGATTCTATGAATCTTTTTGAAATGCTAGTTTAAGTCAAAAAATCTGAGTATATTATACACAATTTTATACTAGTTTCAGTCAAATAATTAAATTAAATCGAGGATTGTTCGAAATGCTATGAAACTATTCAGATCCTATCTATGTGTTACTAGGCAATGTTATGATGGAAGTCCATGCGAAATATTATCTTAAAATCAAATTCTACGAAACTTTTCGAAATACTAGTTTCGCTCAAAAATTGTATTATATTATATACAATTTTTTTCTAGTTTCGGTCAAAAAATCAAATTAAATCGAGGATTGTTCAAAATTCTACGAAACTCTTCAGATCCTTTCTATATGGTACGAGGGAAGGTTATGATGGAAGTCCAAGCAAAAATTATCTCAAAATTAGATTCTATGAATCTTTTTTAAATGCTAGTTTAGGTCAAAAAATCGTAGTATATTATACACAATTTTATACAAGTTTCGGTCAAAAAATAAAATCAAATCGAGGATTGTTCGAAATGCTAAGAAACGTTTCAGATCTTTGCTATGTGTTATGAAGGAATCTTATGATGGAAGTCCATGCAAAAAAATTATCTCAAAATTAGATTCTATAAAACTTTTTGAAATGCTATTTTAGGTCATAAACTCGTAGTATACACATTTTTATACTAGTTTCGATCAAAATATCAAATTAAATCGAGGATTGTTTGAATGCTACGAAACTATTTATATATTATCTATATGTTACGAGGGAAGGTTAGGATCAAAGTCCATGCAAAAGCATTATCTCAAAATTAGATTCTATGAAACCTTTTGAAATACTAGTTTCGCTCAAAAATCATAGTATATTATACACAATTTCATATTAGTTTCGCACAAAAAATCAAATTAAATCAAGGATTGTTCAAAATGTTACGAAACTTTTCAGATCCATTATATATTTAAGAGGGAAGGTTATGATGCAAGTCCAAGAAAAAAATTATCTCAAAATTAGATTCTATGAAACTTTTTGAAATGCTAGTTTATGTCAAAATATCGTAGTATATTTCATACTAGTTTCGGTCAAAAAATGAAATTAAATCGAGGATTGTTCGAAATGCTACGAAACTTTTAATATCCTTTCTATATGTTTCGAGGGAAGGTTACGATGGAATTCCAAGCAAAACATTATCTCAGAATTAGATTTTATGAAACTTTTGGAAATACTATTTTAAGTCAAAGATCGTAGTATTTTATACACAATTTTATTCTAGTTTCGGTCAAAAAATAAAATTAAATCGAGGATTGTTCGAAATGTTACAAAAAAATTCAGATCCTTTCAATATGTTACAAGGGAAGGTTAAGATGGAAGTCCATGAAAAAAAATTGTCTCAAAATTAGATTCTATGAAACTTTTTGAAATACTAGTTTTGGTCAAAAATTGTAGTATATTATACACAATTTTATACTAGTTTCGGTAAAAAAATCAAATTAAATCGAGGATTGTTCGAAATGCTACGAGACTTTACAGATCTTTTCTATATGTTACGAGGGAATGTTATGATGGAAGTCCATGCAAAAAATTACCATAAAATTAGATTCTATGAAACTTTTTGAAATGCTAGTTTCAGTCAAAAATCATAGTATATTATACACAATTTTATACTAGTTTCGGTCCTAAAATCAAATTAAATTGAGGATTGTTTGAAATTCTACGAATCTTTTCAGATCCTTTCTATATGGTACGAGGGAAGTTTGTGATGGAAGTCCAACAAAAAACTTATTTCAAAATTATATTCTATGAATCTTTTTAAAATGCTAGTTTTGGTCAAAATATCTTAGTATAATATACACAATTTTATACTAGTTTCAGTCAAATAAACAAATTAAATCGAGGATTGTTCGAAATGCTACGAAACTTTCAAATCCTTTTTATATGTTACGTGGGAATATTATGATAGAAGTCCTAGCAGAAAATTATCTCAAAATTAGATTCTATGAAACATTTTGAAATACTATTTTCAGTCAAAAATTGTATTATATGATACACAATTTTATACTAGTTTCGGTCAAAAAATCAAATTAAATTGAGGATTGTTCGAAATGCTACGAAACTTTTCAGATCCTTTCTATATGATACGAGGGAAGGTTATGGTGGAAGTCCAAGCGAAAAATTATCTTAAAATTATATTCTATGAATCTTATTGAAATGCTAGTTTAGGTCAAAAAATCGTAGTATATTATACACAATTTTTTAATAGTTCGGTCAAAAAATCAAACTAAATAGTGGATTATTCGAAATTCTACGAAAATTTTCAGATCCATTCTATATGTTACGAGGGAAGGTTATGATGGAAGTCCATGCAAAAAAATTATATCAAAATTAGATTCTATGAATCTTTTTGAAATGCTAGTTTAAGTCAAAAAATCTGAGTATATTATACACAATTTTATACTAGTTTCAGTCAAATAATTAAATTAAATCGAGGATTGTTCGAAATGCTATGAAACTATTCAGATCCTATCTATGTGTTACTAGGCAATGTTATGATGGAAGTCCATGCGAAATATTATCTTAAAATCAAATTCTACGAAACTTTTCGAAATACTAGTTTCGCTCAAAAATTGTATTATATTATATACAATTTTTTTCTAGTTTCGGTCAAAAAATCAAATTAAATCGAGGATTGTTCAAAATTCTACGAAACTCTTCAGATCCTTTCTATATGGTACGAGGGAAGGTTATGATGGAAGTCCAAGCAAAAATTATCTCAAAATTAGATTCTATGAATCTTTTTTAAATGCTAGTTTAGGTCAAAAAATCGTAGTATATTATACACAATTTTATACAAGTTTCGGTCAAAAAATAAAATCAAATCGAGGATTGTTCGAAATGCTAAGAAACGTTTCAGATCTTTGCTATGTGTTATGAAGGAATCTTATGATGGAAGTCCATGCAAAAAAATTATCTCAAAATTAGATTCTATAAAACTTTTTGAAATGCTATTTTAGGTCATAAACTCGTAGTATACACATTTTTATACTAGTTTCGATCAAAATATCAAATTAAATCGAGGATTGTTTGAATGCTACGAAACTATTTATATATTATCTATATGTTACGAGGGAAGGTTAGGATCAAAGTCCATGCAAAAGCATTATCTCAAAATTAGATTCTATGAAACCTTTTGAAATACTAGTTTCGCTCAAAAATCATAGTATATTATACACAATTTCATATTAGTTTCGCACAAAAAATCAAATTAAATCAAGGATTGTTCAAAATGTTACGAAACTTTTCAGATCCATTATATATTTAAGAGGGAAGGTTATGATGCAAGTCCAAGAAAAAAATTATCTCAAAATTAGATTCTATGAAACTTTTTGAAATGCTAGTTTATGTCAAAATATCGTAGTATATTTCATACTAGTTTCGGTCAAAAAATGAAATTAAATCGAGGATTGTTCGAAATGCTACGAAACTTTTAATATCCTTTCTATATGTTTCGAGGGAAGGTTACGATGGAATTCCAAGCAAAACATTATCTCAGAATTAGATTTTATGAAACTTTTGGAAATACTATTTTAAGTCAAAGATCGTAGTATTTTATACACAATTTTATTCTAGTTTCGGTCAAAAAATAAAATTAAATCGAGGATTGTTCGAAATGTTACAAAAAAATTCAGATCCTTTCAATATGTTACAAGGGAAGGTTAAGATGGAAGTCCATGAAAAAAAATTGTCTCAAAATTAGATTCTATGAAACTTTTTGAAATACTAGTTTTGGTCAAAAATTGTAGTATATTATACACAATTTTATACTAGTTTCGGTAAAAAAATCAAATTAAATCGAGGATTGTTCGAAATGCTACGAGACTTTACAGATCTTTTCTATATGTTACGAGGGAATGTTATGATGGAAGTCCATGCAAAAAATTACCATAAAATTAGATTCTATGAAACTTTTTGAAATGCTAGTTTCAGTCAAAAATCATAGTATATTATACACAATTTTATACTAGTTTCGGTCCTAAAATCAAATTAAATTGAGGATTGTTTGAAATTCTACGAATCTTTTCAGATCCTTTCTATATGGTACGAGGGAAGTTTGTGATGGAAGTCCAACCAAAAACTTATTTCAAAATTATATTCTATGAATCTTTTTAAAATGCTAGTTTTGGTCAAAATATCTTAGTATAATATACACAATTTTATACTAGTTTCAGTCAAATAATCAAATTAAATCGAGGATTGTTCGAAATGCTACGAAACTTTCAAATCCTTTTTATATGTTACGTGGGAATATTATGATAGAAGTCCTAGCAGAAAATTATCTCAAAATTAGATTCTATGAAACATTTTGAAATACTATTTTCAGTCAAAAATTGTATTATATGATACACAATTTTATACTAGTTTCGGTCAAAAAATCAAATTAAATTGAGGATTGTTCGAAATGCTACGAAACTTTTCAGATCCTTTCTATATGATACGAGGGAAGGTTATGGTGGAAGTCCAAGCGAAAAATTATCTTAAAATTATATTCTATGAATCTTATTGAAATGCTAGTTTAGGTCAAAAAATCGTAGTATATTATACACAATTTTTTAATAGTTCGGTCAAAAAATCAAACTAAATAGTGGATTATTCGAAATTCTACGAAAATTTTCAGATCCATTCTATATGTTACGAGGGAAGGTTATGATGGAAGTCCATGCAAAAAAATTATATCAAAATTAGATTCTATGAATCTTTTTGAAATGCTAGTTTAAGTCAAAAAATCTGAGTATATTATACACAATTTTATACTAGTTTCAGTCAAATAATTAAATTAAATCGAGGATTGTTCGAAATGCTATGAAACTATTCAGATCCTATCTATGTGTTACTAGGCAATGTTATGATGGAAGTCCATGCGAAATATTATCTTAAAATCAAATTCTACGAAACTTTTCGAAATACTAGTTTCGCTCAAAAATTGTATTATATTATATACAATTTTTTTCTAGTTTCGGTCAAAAAATCAAATTAAATCGAGGATTGTTCAAAATTCTACGAAACTCTTCAGATCCTTTCTATATGGTACGAGGGAAGGTTATGATGGAAGTCCAAGCAAAAATTATCTCAAAATTAGATTCTATGAATCTTTTTTAAATGCTAGTTTAGGTCAAAAAATCGTAGTATATTATACACAATTTTATACAAGTTTCGGTCAAAAAATAAAATCAAATCGAGGATTGTTCGAAATGCTAAGAAACGTTTCAGATCTTTGCTATGTGTTATGAAGGAATCTTATGATGGAAGTCCATGCAAAAAAATTATCTCAAAATTAGATTCTATAAAACTTTTTGAAATGCTATTTTAGGTCATAAACTCGTAGTATACACATTTTTATACTAGTTTCGATCAAAATATCAAATTAAATCGAGGATTGTTTGAATGCTACGAAACTATTTATATATTATCTATATGTTACGAGGGAAGGTTAGGATCAAAGTCCATGCAAAAGCATTATCTCAAAATTAGATTCTATGAAACCTTTTGAAATACTAGTTTCGCTCAAAAATCATAGTATATTATACACAATTTCATATTAGTTTCGCACAAAAAATCAAATTAAATCAAGGATTGTTCAAAATGTTACGAAACTTTTCAGATCCATTATATATTTAAGAGGGAAGGTTATGATGCAAGTCCAAGAAAAAAATTATCTCAAAATTAGATTCTATGAAACTTTTTGAAATGCTAGTTTATGTCAAAATATCGTAGTATATTTCATACTAGTTTCGGTCAAAAAATGAAATTAAATCGAGGATTGTTCGAAATGCTACGAAACTTTTAATATCCTTTCTATATGTTTCGAGGGAAGGTTACGATGGAATTCCAAGCAAAACATTATCTCAGAATTAGATTTTATGAAACTTTTGGAAATACTATTTTAAGTCAAAGATCGTAGTATTTTATACACAATTTTATTCTAGTTTCGGTCAAAAAATAAAATTAAATCGAGGATTGTTCGAAATGTTACAAAAAAATTCAGATCCTTTCAATATGTTACAAGGGAAGGTTAAGATGGAAGTCCATGAAAAAAAATTGTCTCAAAATTAGATTCTATGAAACTTTTTGAAATACTAGTTTTGGTCAAAAATTGTAGTATATTATACACAATTTTATACTAGTTTCGGTAAAAAAATCAAATTAAATCGAGGATTGTTCGAAATGCTACGAGACTTTACAGATCTTTTCTATATGTTACGAGGGAATGTTATGATGGAAGTCCATGCAAAAAATTACCATAAAATTAGATTCTATGAAACTTTTTGAAATGCTAGTTTCAGTCAAAAATCATAGTATATTATACACAATTTTATACTAGTTTCGGTCCTAAAATCAAATTAAATTGAGGATTGTTTGAAATTCTACGAATCTTTTCAGATCCTTTCTATATGGTACGAGGGAAGTTTGTGATGGAAGTCCAACCAAAAACTTATTTCAAAATTATATTCTATGAATCTTTTTAAAATGCTAGTTTTGGTCAAAATATCTTAGTATAATATACACAATTTTATACTAGTTTCAGTCAAATAAACAAATTAAATCGAGGATTGTTCGAAATGCTACGAAACTTTCAAATCCTTTTTATATGTTACGTGGGAATATTATGATAGAAGTCCTAGCAGAAAATTATCTCAAAATTAGATTCTATGAAACATTTTGAAATACTATTTTCAGTCAAAAATTGTATTATATGATACACAATTTTATACTAGTTTCGGTCAAAAAATCAAATTAAATTGAGGATTGTTCGAAATGCTACGAAACTTTTCAGATCCTTTCTATATGATACGAGGGAAGGTTATGGTGGAAGTCCAAGCGAAAAATTATCTTAAAATTATATTCTATGAATCTTATTGAAATGCTAGTTTAGGTCAAAAAATCGTAGTATATTATACACAATTTTTTAATAGTTCGGTCAAAAAATCAAACTAAATAGTGGATTATTCGAAATTCTACGAAAATTTTCAGATCCATTCTATATGTTACGAGGGAAGGTTATGATGGAAGTCCATGCAAAAAAATTATATCAAAATTAGATTCTATGAATCTTTTTGAAATGCTAGTTTAAGTCAAAAAATCTGAGTATATTATACACAATTTTATACTAGTTTCAGTCAAATAATTAAATTAAATCGAGGATTGTTCGAAATGCTATGAAACTATTCAGATCCTATCTATGTGTTACTAGGCAATGTTATGATGGAAGTCCATGCGAAATATTATCTTAAAATCAAATTCTACGAAACTTTTCGAAATACTAGTTTCGCTCAAAAATTGTATTATATTATATACAATTTTTTTCTAGTTTCGGTCAAAAAATCAAATTAAATCGAGGATTGTTCAAAATTCTACGAAACTCTTCAGATCCTTTCTATATGGTACGAGGGAAGGTTATGATGGAAGTCCAAGCAAAAATTATCTCAAAATTAGATTCTATGAATCTTTTTTAAATGCTAGTTTAGGTCAAAAAATCGTAGTATATTATACACAATTTTATACAAGTTTCGGTCAAAAAATAAAATCAAATCGAGGATTGTTCGAAATGCTAAGAAACGTTTCAGATCTTTGCTATGTGTTATGAAGGAATCTTATGATGGAAGTCCATGCAAAAAAATTATCTCAAAATTAGATTCTATAAAACTTTTTGAAATGCTATTTTAGGTCATAAACTCGTAGTATACACATTTTTATACTAGTTTCGATCAAAATATCAAATTAAATCGAGGATTGTTTGAATGCTACGAAACTATTTATATATTATCTATATGTTACGAGGGAAGGTTAGGATCAAAGTCCATGCAAAAGCATTATCTCAAAATTAGATTCTATGAAACCTTTTGAAATACTAGTTTCGCTCAAAAATCATAGTATATTATACACAATTTCATATTAGTTTCGCACAAAAAATCAAATTAAATCAAGGATTGTTCAAAATGTTACGAAACTTTTCAGATCCATTATATATTTAAGAGGGAAGGTTATGATGCAAGTCCAAGAAAAAAATTATCTCAAAATTAGATTCTATGAAACTTTTTGAAATGCTAGTTTATGTCAAAATATCGTAGTATATTTCATACTAGTTTCGGTCAAAAAATGAAATTAAATCGAGGATTGTTCGAAATGCTACGAAACTTTTAATATCCTTTCTATATGTTTCGAGGGAAGGTTACGATGGAATTCCAAGCAAAACATTATCTCAGAATTAGATTTTATGAAACTTTTGGAAATACTATTTTAAGTCAAAGATCGTAGTATTTTATACACAATTTTATTCTAGTTTCGGTCAAAAAATAAAATTAAATCGAGGATTGTTCGAAATGTTACAAAAAAATTCAGATCCTTTCAATATGTTACAAGGGAAGGTTAAGATGGAAGTCCATGAAAAAAAATTGTCTCAAAATTAGATTCTATGAAACTTTTTGAAATACTAGTTTTGGTCAAAAATTGTAGTATATTATACACAATTTTATACTAGTTTCGGTAAAAAAATCAAATTAAATCGAGGATTGTTCGAAATGCTACGAGACTTTACAGATCTTTTCTATATGTTACGAGGGAATGTTATGATGGAAGTCCATGCAAAAAATTACCATAAAATTAGATTCTATGAAACTTTTTGAAATGCTAGTTTCAGTCAAAAATCATAGTATATTATACACAATTTTATACTAGTTTCGGTCCTAAAATCAAATTAAATTGAGGATTGTTTGAAATTCTACGAATCTTTTCAGATCCTTTCTATATGGTACGAGGGAAGTTTGTGATGGAAGTCCAACCAAAAACTTATTTCAAAATTATATTCTATGAATCTTTTTAAAATGCTAGTTTTGGTCAAAATATCTTAGTATAATATACACAATTTTATACTAGTTTCAGTCAAATAAACAAATTAAATCGAGGATTGTTCGAAATGCTACGAAACTTTCAAATCCTTTTTATATGTTACGTGGGAATATTATGATAGAAGTCCTAGCAGAAAATTATCTCAAAATTAGATTCTATGAAACATTTTGAAATACTATTTTCAGTCAAAAATTGTATTATATGATACACAATTTTATACTAGTTTCGGTCAAAAAATCAAATTAAATTGAGGATTGTTCGAAATGCTACGAAACTTTTCAGATCCTTTCTATATGATACGAGGGAAGGTTATGGTGGAAGTCCAAGCGAAAAATTATCTTAAAATTATATTCTATGAATCTTATTGAAATGCTAGTTTAGGTCAAAAAATCGTAGTATATTATACACAATTTTTTAATAGTTCGGTCAAAAAATCAAACTAAATAGTGGATTATTCGAAATTCTACGAAAATTTTCAGATCCATTCTATATGTTACGAGGGAAGGTTATGATGGAAGTCCATGCAAAAAAATTATATCAAAATTAGATTCTATGAATCTTTTTGAAATGCTAGTTTAAGTCAAAAAATCTGAGTATATTATACACAATTTTATACTAGTTTCAGTCAAATAATTAAATTAAATCGAGGATTGTTCGAAATGCTATGAAACTATTCAGATCCTATCTATGTGTTACTAGGCAATGTTATGATGGAAGTCCATGCGAAATATTATCTTAAAATCAAATTCTACGAAACTTTTCGAAATACTAGTTTCGCTCAAAAATTGTATTATATTATATACAATTTTTTTCTAGTTTCGGTCAAAAAATCAAATTAAATCGAGGATTGTTCAAAATTCTACGAAACTCTTCAGATCCTTTCTATATGGTACGAGGGAAGGTTATGATGGAAGTCCAAGCAAAAATTATCTCAAAATTAGATTCTATGAATCTTTTTTAAATGCTAGTTTAGGTCAAAAAATCGTAGTATATTATACACAATTTTATACAAGTTTCGGTCAAAAAATAAAATCAAATCGAGGATTGTTCGAAATGCTAAGAAACGTTTCAGATCTTTGCTATGTGTTATGAAGGAATCTTATGATGGAAGTCCATGCAAAAAAATTATCTCAAAATTAGATTCTATAAAACTTTTTGAAATGCTATTTTAGGTCATAAACTCGTAGTATACACATTTTTATACTAGTTTCGATCAAAATATCAAATTAAATCGAGGATTGTTTGAATGCTACGAAACTATTTATATATTATCTATATGTTACGAGGGAAGGTTAGGATCAAAGTCCATGCAAAAGCATTATCTCAAAATTAGATTCTATGAAACCTTTTGAAATACTAGTTTCGCTCAAAAATCATAGTATATTATACACAATTTCATATTAGTTTCGCACAAAAAATCAAATTAAATCAAGGATTGTTCAAAATGTTACGAAACTTTTCAGATCCATTATATATTTAAGAGGGAAGGTTATGATGCAAGTCCAAGAAAAAAATTATCTCAAAATTAGATTCTATGAAACTTTTTGAAATGCTAGTTTATGTCAAAATATCGTAGTATATTTCATACTAGTTTCGGTCAAAAAATGAAATTAAATCGAGGATTGTTCGAAATGCTACGAAACTTTTAATATCCTTTCTATATGTTTCGAGGGAAGGTTACGATGGAATTCCAAGCAAAACATTATCTCAGAATTAGATTTTATGAAACTTTTGGAAATACTATTTTAAGTCAAAGATCGTAGTATTTTATACACAATTTTATTCTAGTTTCGGTCAAAAAATAAAATTAAATCGAGGATTGTTCGAAATGTTACAAAAAAATTCAGATCCTTTCAATATGTTACAAGGGAAGGTTAAGATGGAAGTCCATGAAAAAAAATTGTCTCAAAATTAGATTCTATGAAACTTTTTGAAATACTAGTTTTGGTCAAAAATTGTAGTATATTATACACAATTTTATACTAGTTTCGGTAAAAAAATCAAATTAAATCGAGGATTGTTCGAAATGCTACGAGACTTTACAGATCTTTTCTATATGTTACGAGGGAATGTTATGATGGAAGTCCATGCAAAAAATTACCATAAAATTAGATTCTATGAAACTTTTTGAAATGCTAGTTTCAGTCAAAAATCATAGTATATTATACACAATTTTATACTAGTTTCGGTCCTAAAATCAAATTAAATTGAGGATTGTTTGAAATTCTACGAATCTTTTCAGATCCTTTCTATATGGTACGAGGGAAGTTTGTGATGGAAGTCCAACCAAAAACTTATTTCAAAATTATATTCTATGAATCTTTTTAAAATGCTAGTTTTGGTCAAAATATCTTAGTATAATATACACAATTTTATACTAGTTTCAGTCAAATAAACAAATTAAATCGAGGATTGTTCGAAATGCTACGAAACTTTCAAATCCTTTTTATATGTTACGTGGGAATATTATGATAGAAGTCCTAGCAGAAAATTATCTCAAAATTAGATTCTATGAAACATTTTGAAATACTATTTTCAGTCAAAAATTGTATTATATGATACACAATTTTATACTAGTTTCGGTCAAAAAATCAAATTAAATTGAGGATTGTTCGAAATGCTACGAAACTTTTCAGATCCTTTCTATATGATACGAGGGAAGGTTATGGTGGAAGTCCAAGCGAAAAATTATCTTAAAATTATATTCTATGAATCTTATTGAAATGCTAGTTTAGGTCAAAAAATCGTAGTATATTATACACAATTTTTTAATAGTTCGGTCAAAAAATCAAACTAAATAGTGGATTATTCGAAATTCTACGAAAATTTTCAGATCCATTCTATATGTTACGAGGGAAGGTTATGATGGAAGTCCATGCAAAAAAATTATATCAAAATTAGATTCTATGAATCTTTTTGAAATGCTAGTTTAAGTCAAAAAATCTGAGTATATTATACACAATTTTATACTAGTTTCAGTCAAATAATTAAATTAAATCGAGGATTGTTCGAAATGCTATGAAACTATTCAGATCCTATCTATGTGTTACTAGGCAATGTTATGATGGAAGTCCATGCGAAATATTATCTTAAAATCAAATTCTACGAAACTTTTCGAAATACTAGTTTCGCTCAAAAATTGTATTATATTATATACAATTTTTTTCTAGTTTCGGTCAAAAAATCAAATTAAATCGAGGATTGTTCAAAATTCTACGAAACTCTTCAGATCCTTTCTATATGGTACGAGGGAAGGTTATGATGGAAGTCCAAGCAAAAATTATCTCAAAATTAGATTCTATGAATCTTTTTTAAATGCTAGTTTAGGTCAAAAAATCGTAGTATATTATACACAATTTTATACAAGTTTCGGTCAAAAAATAAAATCAAATCGAGGATTGTTCGAAATGCTAAGAAACGTTTCAGATCTTTGCTATGTGTTATGAAGGAATCTTATGATGGAAGTCCATGCAAAAAAATTATCTCAAAATTAGATTCTATAAAACTTTTTGAAATGCTATTTTAGGTCATAAACTCGTAGTATACACATTTTTATACTAGTTTCGATCAAAATATCAAATTAAATCGAGGATTGTTTGAATGCTACGAAACTATTTATATATTATCTATATGTTACGAGGGAAGGTTAGGATCAAAGTCCATGCAAAAGCATTATCTCAAAATTAGATTCTATGAAACCTTTTGAAATACTAGTTTCGCTCAAAAATCATAGTATATTATACACAATTTCATATTAGTTTCGCACAAAAAATCAAATTAAATCAAGGATTGTTCAAAATGTTACGAAACTTTTCAGATCCATTATATATTTAAGAGGGAAGGTTATGATGCAAGTCCAAGAAAAAAATTATCTCAAAATTAGATTCTATGAAACTTTTTGAAATGCTAGTTTATGTCAAAATATCGTAGTATATTTCATACTAGTTTCGGTCAAAAAATGAAATTAAATCGAGGATTGTTCGAAATGCTACGAAACTTTTAATATCCTTTCTATATGTTTCGAGGGAAGGTTACGATGGAATTCCAAGCAAAACATTATCTCAGAATTAGATTTTATGAAACTTTTGGAAATACTATTTTAAGTCAAAGATCGTAGTATTTTATACACAATTTTATTCTAGTTTCGGTCAAAAAATAAAATTAAATCGAGGATTGTTCGAAATGTTACAAAAAAATTCAGATCCTTTCAATATGTTACAAGGGAAGGTTAAGATGGAAGTCCATGAAAAAAAATTGTCTCAAAATTAGATTCTATGAAACTTTTTGAAATACTAGTTTTGGTCAAAAATTGTAGTATATTATACACAATTTTATACTAGTTTCGGTAAAAAAATCAAATTAAATCGAGGATTGTTCGAAATGCTACGAGACTTTACAGATCTTTTCTATATGTTACGAGGGAATGTTATGATGGAAGTCCATGCAAAAAATTACCATAAAATTAGATTCTATGAAACTTTTTGAAATGCTAGTTTCAGTCAAAAATCATAGTATATTATACACAATTTTATACTAGTTTCGGTCCTAAAATCAAATTAAATTGAGGATTGTTTGAAATTCTACGAATCTTTTCAGATCCTTTCTATATGGTACGAGGGAAGTTTGTGATGGAAGTCCAACCAAAAACTTATTTCAAAATTATATTCTATGAATCTTTTTAAAATGCTAGTTTTGGTCAAAATATCTTAGTATAATATACACAATTTTATACTAGTTTCAGTCAAATAATCAAATTAAATCGAGGATTGTTCGAAATGCTACGAAACTTTCAAATCCTTTTTATATGTTACGTGGGAATATTATGATAGAAGTCCTAGCAGAAAATTATCTCAAAATTAGATTCTATGAAACATTTTGAAATACTATTTTCAGTCAAAAATTGTATTATATGATACACAATTTTATACTAGTTTCGGTCAAAAAATCAAATTAAATTGAGGATTGTTCGAAATGCTACGAAACTTTTCAGATCCTTTCTATATGATACGAGGGAAGGTTATGGTGGAAGTCCAAGCGAAAAATTATCTTAAAATTATATTCTATGAATCTTATTGAAATGCTAGTTTAGGTCAAAAAATCGTAGTATATTATACACAATTTTTTAATAGTTCGGTCAAAAAATCAAACTAAATAGTGGATTATTCGAAATTCTACGAAAATTTTCAGATCCATTCTATATGTTACGAGGGAAGGTTATGATGGAAGTCCATGCAAAAAAATTATATCAAAATTAGATTCTATGAATCTTTTTGAAATGCTAGTTTAAGTCAAAAAATCTGAGTATATTATACACAATTTTATACTAGTTTCAGTCAAATAATTAAATTAAATCGAGGATTGTTCGAAATGCTATGAAACTATTCAGATCCTATCTATGTGTTACTAGGCAATGTTATGATGGAAGTCCATGCGAAATATTATCTTAAAATCAAATTCTACGAAACTTTTCGAAATACTAGTTTCGCTCAAAAATTGTATTATATTATATACAATTTTTTTCTAGTTTCGGTCAAAAAATCAAATTAAATCGAGGATTGTTCAAAATTCTACGAAACTCTTCAGATCCTTTCTATATGGTACGAGGGAAGGTTATGATGGAAGTCCAAGCAAAAATTATCTCAAAATTAGATTCTATGAATCTTTTTTAAATGCTAGTTTAGGTCAAAAAATCGTAGTATATTATACACAATTTTATACAAGTTTCGGTCAAAAAATAAAATCAAATCGAGGATTGTTCGAAATGCTAAGAAACGTTTCAGATCTTTGCTATGTGTTATGAAGGAATCTTATGATGGAAGTCCATGCAAAAAAATTATCTCAAAATTAGATTCTATAAAACTTTTTGAAATGCTATTTTAGGTCATAAACTCGTAGTATACACATTTTTATACTAGTTTCGATCAAAATATCAAATTAAATCGAGGATTGTTTGAATGCTACGAAACTATTTATATATTATCTATATGTTACGAGGGAAGGTTAGGATCAAAGTCCATGCAAAAGCATTATCTCAAAATTAGATTCTATGAAACCTTTTGAAATACTAGTTTCGCTCAAAAATCATAGTATATTATACACAATTTCATATTAGTTTCGCACAAAAAATCAAATTAAATCAAGGATTGTTCAAAATGTTACGAAACTTTTCAGATCCATTATATATTTAAGAGGGAAGGTTATGATGCAAGTCCAAGAAAAAAATTATCTCAAAATTAGATTCTATGAAACTTTTTGAAATGCTAGTTTATGTCAAAATATCGTAGTATATTTCATACTAGTTTCGGTCAAAAAATGAAATTAAATCGAGGATTGTTCGAAATGCTACGAAACTTTTAATATCCTTTCTATATGTTTCGAGGGAAGGTTACGATGGAATTCCAAGCAAAACATTATCTCAGAATTAGATTTTATGAAACTTTTGGAAATACTATTTTAAGTCAAAGATCGTAGTATTTTATACACAATTTTATTCTAGTTTCGGTCAAAAAATAAAATTAAATCGAGGATTGTTCGAAATGTTACAAAAAAATTCAGATCCTTTCAATATGTTACAAGGGAAGGTTAAGATGGAAGTCCATGAAAAAAAATTGTCTCAAAATTAGATTCTATGAAACTTTTTGAAATACTAGTTTTGGTCAAAAATTGTAGTATATTATACACAATTTTATACTAGTTTCGGTAAAAAAATCAAATTAAATCGAGGATTGTTCGAAATGCTACGAGACTTTACAGATCTTTTCTATATGTTACGAGGGAATGTTATGATGGAAGTCCATGCAAAAAATTACCATAAAATTAGATTCTATGAAACTTTTTGAAATGCTAGTTTCAGTCAAAAATCATAGTATATTATACACAATTTTATACTAGTTTCGGTCCTAAAATCAAATTAAATTGAGGATTGTTTGAAATTCTACGAATCTTTTCAGATCCTTTCTATATGGTACGAGGGAAGTTTGTGATGGAAGTCCAACCAAAAACTTATTTCAAAATTATATTCTATGAATCTTTTTAAAATGCTAGTTTTGGTCAAAATATCTTAGTATAATATACACAATTTTATACTAGTTTCAGTCAAATAAACAAATTAAATCGAGGATTGTTCGAAATGCTACGAAACTTTCAAATCCTTTTTATATGTTACGTGGGAATATTATGATAGAAGTCCTAGCAGAAAATTATCTCAAAATTAGATTCTATGAAACATTTTGAAATACTATTTTCAGTCAAAAATTGTATTATATGATACACAATTTTATACTAGTTTCGGTCAAAAAATCAAATTAAATTGAGGATTGTTCGAAATGCTACGAAACTTTTCAGATCCTTTCTATATGATACGAGGGAAGGTTATGGTGGAAGTCCAAGCGAAAAATTATCTTAAAATTATATTCTATGAATCTTATTGAAATGCTAGTTTAGGTCAAAAAATCGTAGTATATTATACACAATTTTTTAATAGTTCGGTCAAAAAATCAAACTAAATAGTGGATTATTCGAAATTCTACGAAAATTTTCAGATCCATTCTATATGTTACGAGGGAAGGTTATGATGGAAGTCCATGCAAAAAAATTATATCAAAATTAGATTCTATGAATCTTTTTGAAATGCTAGTTTAAGTCAAAAAATCTGAGTATATTATACACAATTTTATACTAGTTTCAGTCAAATAATTAAATTAAATCGAGGATTGTTCGAAATGCTATGAAACTATTCAGATCCTATCTATGTGTTACTAGGCAATGTTATGATGGAAGTCCATGCGAAATATTATCTTAAAATCAAATTCTACGAAACTTTTCGAAATACTAGTTTCGCTCAAAAATTGTATTATATTATATACAATTTTTTTCTAGTTTCGGTCAAAAAATCAAATTAAATCGAGGATTGTTCAAAATTCTACGAAACTCTTCAGATCCTTTCTATATGGTACGAGGGAAGGTTATGATGGAAGTCCAAGCAAAAATTATCTCAAAATTAGATTCTATGAATCTTTTTTAAATGCTAGTTTAGGTCAAAAAATCGTAGTATATTATACACAATTTTATACAAGTTTCGGTCAAAAAATAAAATCAAATCGAGGATTGTTCGAAATGCTAAGAAACGTTTCAGATCTTTGCTATGTGTTATGAAGGAATCTTATGATGGAAGTCCATGCAAAAAAATTATCTCAAAATTAGATTCTATAAAACTTTTTGAAATGCTATTTTAGGTCATAAACTCGTAGTATACACATTTTTATACTAGTTTCGATCAAAATATCAAATTAAATCGAGGATTGTTTGAATGCTACGAAACTATTTATATATTATCTATATGTTACGAGGGAAGGTTAGGATCAAAGTCCATGCAAAAGCATTATCTCAAAATTAGATTCTATGAAACCTTTTGAAATACTAGTTTCGCTCAAAAATCATAGTATATTATACACAATTTCATATTAGTTTCGCACAAAAAATCAAATTAAATCAAGGATTGTTCAAAATGTTACGAAACTTTTCAGATCCATTATATATTTAAGAGGGAAGGTTATGATGCAAGTCCAAGAAAAAAATTATCTCAAAATTAGATTCTATGAAACTTTTTGAAATGCTAGTTTATGTCAAAATATCGTAGTATATTTCATACTAGTTTCGGTCAAAAAATGAAATTAAATCGAGGATTGTTCGAAATGCTACGAAACTTTTAATATCCTTTCTATATGTTTCGAGGGAAGGTTACGATGGAATTCCAAGCAAAACATTATCTCAGAATTAGATTTTATGAAACTTTTGGAAATACTATTTTAAGTCAAAGATCGTAGTATTTTATACACAATTTTATTCTAGTTTCGGTCAAAAAATAAAATTAAATCGAGGATTGTTCGAAATGTTACAAAAAAATTCAGATCCTTTCAATATGTTACAAGGGAAGGTTAAGATGGAAGTCCATGAAAAAAAATTGTCTCAAAATTAGATTCTATGAAACTTTTTGAAATACTAGTTTTGGTCAAAAATTGTAGTATATTATACACAATTTTATACTAGTTTCGGTAAAAAAATCAAATTAAATCGAGGATTGTTCGAAATGCTACGAGACTTTACAGATCTTTTCTATATGTTACGAGGGAATGTTATGATGGAAGTCCATGCAAAAAATTACCATAAAATTAGATTCTATGAAACTTTTTGAAATGCTAGTTTCAGTCAAAAATCATAGTATATTATACACAATTTTATACTAGTTTCGGTCCTAAAATCAAATTAAATTGAGGATTGTTTGAAATTCTACGAATCTTTTCAGATCCTTTCTATATGGTACGAGGGAAGTTTGTGATGGAAGTCCAACCAAAAACTTATTTCAAAATTATATTCTATGAATCTTTTTAAAATGCTAGTTTTGGTCAAAATATCTTAGTATAATATACACAATTTTATACTAGTTTCAGTCAAATAATCAAATTAAATCGAGGATTGTTCGAAATGCTACGAAACTTTCAAATCCTTTTTATATGTTACGTGGGAATATTATGATAGAAGTCCTAGCAGAAAATTATCTCAAAATTAGATTCTATGAAACATTTTGAAATACTATTTTCAGTCAAAAATTGTATTATATGATACACAATTTTATACTAGTTTCGGTCAAAAAATCAAATTAAATTGAGGATTGTTCGAAATGCTACGAAACTTTTCAGATCCTTTCTATATGATACGAGGGAAGGTTATGGTGGAAGTCCAAGCGAAAAATTATCTTAAAATTATATTCTATGAATCTTATTGAAATGCTAGTTTAGGTCAAAAAATCGTAGTATATTATACACAATTTTTTAATAGTTCGGTCAAAAAATCAAACTAAATAGTGGATTATTCGAAATTCTACGAAAATTTTCAGATCCATTCTATATGTTACGAGGGAAGGTTATGATGGAAGTCCATGCAAAAAAATTATATCAAAATTAGATTCTATGAATCTTTTTGAAATGCTAGTTTAAGTCAAAAAATCTGAGTATATTATACACAATTTTATACTAGTTTCAGTCAAATAATTAAATTAAATCGAGGATTGTTCGAAATGCTATGAAACTATTCAGATCCTATCTATGTGTTACTAGGCAATGTTATGATGGAAGTCCATGCGAAATATTATCTTAAAATCAAATTCTACGAAACTTTTCGAAATACTAGTTTCGCTCAAAAATTGTATTATATTATATACAATTTTTTTCTAGTTTCGGTCAAAAAATCAAATTAAATCGAGGATTGTTCAAAATTCTACGAAACTCTTCAGATCCTTTCTATATGGTACGAGGGAAGGTTATGATGGAAGTCCAAGCAAAAATTATCTCAAAATTAGATTCTATGAATCTTTTTTAAATGCTAGTTTAGGTCAAAAAATCGTAGTATATTATACACAATTTTATACAAGTTTCGGTCAAAAAATAAAATCAAATCGAGGATTGTTCGAAATGCTAAGAAACGTTTCAGATCTTTGCTATGTGTTATGAAGGAATCTTATGATGGAAGTCCATGCAAAAAAATTATCTCAAAATTAGATTCTATAAAACTTTTTGAAATGCTATTTTAGGTCATAAACTCGTAGTATACACATTTTTATACTAGTTTCGATCAAAATATCAAATTAAATCGAGGATTGTTTGAATGCTACGAAACTATTTATATATTATCTATATGTTACGAGGGAAGGTTAGGATCAAAGTCCATGCAAAAGCATTATCTCAAAATTAGATTCTATGAAACCTTTTGAAATACTAGTTTCGCTCAAAAATCATAGTATATTATACACAATTTCATATTAGTTTCGCACAAAAAATCAAATTAAATCAAGGATTGTTCAAAATGTTACGAAACTTTTCAGATCCATTATATATTTAAGAGGGAAGGTTATGATGCAAGTCCAAGAAAAAAATTATCTCAAAATTAGATTCTATGAAACTTTTTGAAATGCTAGTTTATGTCAAAATATCGTAGTATATTTCATACTAGTTTCGGTCAAAAAATGAAATTAAATCGAGGATTGTTCGAAATGCTACGAAACTTTTAATATCCTTTCTATATGTTTCGAGGGAAGGTTACGATGGAATTCCAAGCAAAACATTATCTCAGAATTAGATTTTATGAAACTTTTGGAAATACTATTTTAAGTCAAAGATCGTAGTATTTTATACACAATTTTATTCTAGTTTCGGTCAAAAAATAAAATTAAATCGAGGATTGTTCGAAATGTTACAAAAAAATTCAGATCCTTTCAATATGTTACAAGGGAAGGTTAAGATGGAAGTCCATGAAAAAAAATTGTCTCAAAATTAGATTCTATGAAACTTTTTGAAATACTAGTTTTGGTCAAAAATTGTAGTATATTATACACAATTTTATACTAGTTTCGGTAAAAAAATCAAATTAAATCGAGGATTGTTCGAAATGCTACGAGACTTTACAGATCTTTTCTATATGTTACGAGGGAATGTTATGATGGAAGTCCATGCAAAAAATTACCATAAAATTAGATTCTATGAAACTTTTTGAAATGCTAGTTTCAGTCAAAAATCATAGTATATTATACACAATTTTATACTAGTTTCGGTCCTAAAATCAAATTAAATTGAGGATTGTTTGAAATTCTACGAATCTTTTCAGATCCTTTCTATATGGTACGAGGGAAGTTTGTGATGGAAGTCCAACCAAAAACTTATTTCAAAATTATATTCTATGAATCTTTTTAAAATGCTAGTTTTGGTCAAAATATCTTAGTATAATATACACAATTTTATACTAGTTTCAGTCAAATAATCAAATTAAATCGAGGATTGTTCGAAATGCTACGAAACTTTCAAATCCTTTTTATATGTTACGTGGGAATATTATGATAGAAGTCCTAGCAGAAAATTATCTCAAAATTAGATTCTATGAAACATTTTGAAATACTATTTTCAGTCAAAAATTGTATTATATGATACACAATTTTATACTAGTTTCGGTCAAAAAATCAAATTAAATTGAGGATTGTTCGAAATGCTACGAAACTTTTCAGATCCTTTCTATATGATACGAGGGAAGGTTATGGTGGAAGTCCAAGCGAAAAATTATCTTAAAATTATATTCTATGAATCTTATTGAAATGCTAGTTTAGGTCAAAAAATCGTAGTATATTATACACAATTTTTTAATAGTTCGGTCAAAAAATCAAACTAAATAGTGGATTATTCGAAATTCTACGAAAATTTTCAGATCCATTCTATATGTTACGAGGGAAGGTTATGATGGAAGTCCATGCAAAAAAATTATATCAAAATTAGATTCTATGAATCTTTTTGAAATGCTAGTTTAAGTCAAAAAATCTGAGTATATTATACACAATTTTATACTAGTTTCAGTCAAATAATTAAATTAAATCGAGGATTGTTCGAAATGCTATGAAACTATTCAGATCCTATCTATGTGTTACTAGGCAATGTTATGATGGAAGTCCATGCGAAATATTATCTTAAAATCAAATTCTACGAAACTTTTCGAAATACTAGTTTCGCTCAAAAATTGTATTATATTATATACAATTTTTTTCTAGTTTCGGTCAAAAAATCAAATTAAATCGAGGATTGTTCAAAATTCTACGAAACTCTTCAGATCCTTTCTATATGGTACGAGGGAAGGTTATGATGGAAGTCCAAGCAAAAATTATCTCAAAATTAGATTCTATGAATCTTTTTTAAATGCTAGTTTAGGTCAAAAAATCGTAGTATATTATACACAATTTTATACAAGTTTCGGTCAAAAAATAAAATCAAATCGAGGATTGTTCGAAATGCTAAGAAACGTTTCAGATCTTTGCTATGTGTTATGAAGGAATCTTATGATGGAAGTCCATGCAAAAAAATTATCTCAAAATTAGATTCTATAAAACTTTTTGAAATGCTATTTTAGGTCATAAACTCGTAGTATACACATTTTTATACTAGTTTCGATCAAAATATCAAATTAAATCGAGGATTGTTTGAATGCTACGAAACTATTTATATATTATCTATATGTTACGAGGGAAGGTTAGGATCAAAGTCCATGCAAAAGCATTATCTCAAAATTAGATTCTATGAAACCTTTTGAAATACTAGTTTCGCTCAAAAATCATAGTATATTATACACAATTTCATATTAGTTTCGCACAAAAAATCAAATTAAATCAAGGATTGTTCAAAATGTTACGAAACTTTTCAGATCCATTATATATTTAAGAGGGAAGGTTATGATGCAAGTCCAAGAAAAAAATTATCTCAAAATTAGATTCTATGAAACTTTTTGAAATGCTAGTTTATGTCAAAATATCGTAGTATATTTCATACTAGTTTCGGTCAAAAAATGAAATTAAATCGAGGATTGTTCGAAATGCTACGAAACTTTTAATATCCTTTCTATATGTTTCGAGGGAAGGTTACGATGGAATTCCAAGCAAAACATTATCTCAGAATTAGATTTTATGAAACTTTTGGAAATACTATTTTAAGTCAAAGATCGTAGTATTTTATACACAATTTTATTCTAGTTTCGGTCAAAAAATAAAATTAAATCGAGGATTGTTCGAAATGTTACAAAAAAATTCAGATCCTTTCAATATGTTACAAGGGAAGGTTAAGATGGAAGTCCATGAAAAAAAATTGTCTCAAAATTAGATTCTATGAAACTTTTTGAAATACTAGTTTTGGTCAAAAATTGTAGTATATTATACACAATTTTATACTAGTTTCGGTAAAAAAATCAAATTAAATCGAGGATTGTTCGAAATGCTACGAGACTTTACAGATCTTTTCTATATGTTACGAGGGAATGTTATGATGGAAGTCCATGCAAAAAATTACCATAAAATTAGATTCTATGAAACTTTTTGAAATGCTAGTTTCAGTCAAAAATCATAGTATATTATACACAATTTTATACTAGTTTCGGTCCTAAAATCAAATTAAATTGAGGATTGTTTGAAATTCTACGAATCTTTTCAGATCCTTTCTATATGGTACGAGGGAAGTTTGTGATGGAAGTCCAACCAAAAACTTATTTCAAAATTATATTCTATGAATCTTTTTAAAATGCTAGTTTTGGTCAAAATATCTTAGTATAATATACACAATTTTATACTAGTTTCAGTCAAATAATCAAATTAAATCGAGGATTGTTCGAAATGCTACGAAACATTCAAATCCTTTTTATATGTTACGTGGGAATATTATGATAGAAGTCCTAGCAGAAAATTATCTCAAAATTAGATTCTATGAAACATTTTGAAATACTATTTTCAGTCAAAAATTGTATTATATGATACACAATTTTATACTAGTTTCGGTCAAAAAATCAAATTAAATTGAGGATTGTTCGAAATGCTACGAAACTTTTCAGATCCTTTCTATATGATACGAGGGAAGGTTATGGTGGAAGTCCAAGCGAAAAATTATCTTAAAATTATATTCTATGAATCTTATTGAAATGCTAGTTTAGGTCAAAAAATCGTAGTATATTATACACAATTTTTTAATAGTTCGGTCAAAAAATCAAACTAAATAGTGGATTATTCGAAATTCTACGAAAATTTTCAGATCCATTCTATATGTTACGAGGGAAGGTTATGATGGAAGTCCATGCAAAAAAATTATATCAAAATTAGATTCTATGAATCTTTTTGAAATGCTAGTTTAAGTCAAAAAATCTGAGTATATTATACACAATTTTATACTAGTTTCAGTCAAATAATTAAATTAAATCGAGGATTGTTCGAAATGCTATGAAACTATTCAGATCCTATCTATGTGTTACTAGGCAATGTTATGATGGAAGTCCATGCGAAATATTATCTTAAAATCAAATTCTACGAAACTTTTCGAAATACTAGTTTCGCTCAAAAATTGTATTATATTATATACAATTTTTTTCTAGTTTCGGTCAAAAAATCAAATTAAATCGAGGATTGTTCAAAATTCTACGAAACTCTTCAGATCCTTTCTATATGGTACGAGGGAAGGTTATGATGGAAGTCCAAGCAAAAATTATCTCAAAATTAGATTCTATGAATCTTTTTTAAATGCTAGTTTAGGTCAAAAAATCGTAGTATATTATACACAATTTTATACAAGTTTCGGTCAAAAAATAAAATCAAATCGAGGATTGTTCGAAATGCTAAGAAACGTTTCAGATCTTTGCTATGTGTTATGAAGGAATCTTATGATGGAAGTCCATGCAAAAAAATTATCTCAAAATTAGATTCTATAAAACTTTTTGAAATGCTATTTTAGGTCATAAACTCGTAGTATACACATTTTTATACTAGTTTCGATCAAAATATCAAATTAAATCGAGGATTGTTTGAATGCTACGAAACTATTTATATATTATCTATATGTTACGAGGGAAGGTTAGGATCAAAGTCCATGCAAAAGCATTATCTCAAAATTAGATTCTATGAAACCTTTTGAAATACTAGTTTCGCTCAAAAATCATAGTATATTATACACAATTTCATATTAGTTTCGCACAAAAAATCAAATTAAATCAAGGATTGTTCAAAATGTTACGAAACTTTTCAGATCCATTATATATTTAAGAGGGAAGGTTATGATGCAAGTCCAAGAAAAAAATTATCTCAAAATTAGATTCTATGAAACTTTTTGAAATGCTAGTTTATGTCAAAATATCGTAGTATATTTCATACTAGTTTCGGTCAAAAAATGAAATTAAATCGAGGATTGTTCGAAATGCTACGAAACTTTTAATATCCTTTCTATATGTTTCGAGGGAAGGTTACGATGGAATTCCAAGCAAAACATTATCTCAGAATTAGATTTTATGAAACTTTTGGAAATACTATTTTAAGTCAAAGATCGTAGTATTTTATACACAATTTTATTCTAGTTTCGGTCAAAAAATAAAATTAAATCGAGGATTGTTCGAAATGTTACAAAAAAATTCAGATCCTTTCAATATGTTACAAGGGAAGGTTAAGATGGAAGTCCATGAAAAAAAATTGTCTCAAAATTAGATTCTATGAAACTTTTTGAAATACTAGTTTTGGTCAAAAATTGTAGTATATTATACACAATTTTATACTAGTTTCGGTAAAAAAATCAAATTAAATCGAGGATTGTTCGAAATGCTACGAGACTTTACAGATCTTTTCTATATGTTACGAGGGAATGTTATGATGGAAGTCCATGCAAAAAATTACCATAAAATTAGATTCTATGAAACTTTTTGAAATGCTAGTTTCAGTCAAAAATCATAGTATATTATACACAATTTTATACTAGTTTCGGTCCTAAAATCAAATTAAATTGAGGATTGTTTGAAATTCTACGAATCTTTTCAGATCCTTTCTATATGGTACGAGGGAAGTTTGTGATGGAAGTCCAACCAAAAACTTATTTCAAAATTATATTCTATGAATCTTTTTAAAATGCTAGTTTTGGTCAAAATATCTTAGTATAATATACACAATTTTATACTAGTTTCAGTCAAATAATCAAATTAAATCGAGGATTGTTCGAAATGCTACGAAACTTTCAAATCCTTTTTATATGTTACGTGGGAATATTATGATAGAAGTCCTAGCAGAAAATTATCTCAAAATTAGATTCTATGAAACATTTTGAAATACTATTTTCAGTCAAAAATTGTATTATATGATACACAATTTTATACTAGTTTCGGTCAAAAAATCAAATTAAATTGAGGATTGTTCGAAATGCTACGAAACTTTTCAGATCCTTTCTATATGATACGAGGGAAGGTTATGGTGGAAGTCCAAGCGAAAAATTATCTTAAAATTATATTCTATGAATCTTATTGAAATGCTAGTTTAGGTCAAAAAATCGTAGTATATTATACACAATTTTTTAATAGTTCGGTCAAAAAATCAAACTAAATAGTGGATTATTCGAAATTCTACGAAAATTTTCAGATCCATTCTATATGTTACGAGGGAAGGTTATGATGGAAGTCCATGCAAAAAAATTATATCAAAATTAGATTCTATGAATCTTTTTGAAATGCTAGTTTAAGTCAAAAAATCTGAGTATATTATACACAATTTTATACTAGTTTCAGTCAAATAATTAAATTAAATCGAGGATTGTTCGAAATGCTATGAAACTATTCAGATCCTATCTATGTGTTACTAGGCAATGTTATGATGGAAGTCCATGCGAAATATTATCTTAAAATCAAATTCTACGAAACTTTTCGAAATACTAGTTTCGCTCAAAAATTGTATTATATTATATACAATTTTTTTCTAGTTTCGGTCAAAAAATCAAATTAAATCGAGGATTGTTCAAAATTCTACGAAACTCTTCAGATCCTTTCTATATGGTACGAGGGAAGGTTATGATGGAAGTCCAAGCAAAAATTATCTCAAAATTAGATTCTATGAATCTTTTTTAAATGCTAGTTTAGGTCAAAAAATCGTAGTATATTATACACAATTTTATACAAGTTTCGGTCAAAAAATAAAATCAAATCGAGGATTGTTCGAAATGCTAAGAAACGTTTCAGATCTTTGTTATGTGTTATGAAGGAATCTTATGATGGAAGTCCATGCAAAAAAATTATCTCAAAATTAGATTCTATAAAACTTTTTGAAATGCTATTTTAGGTCATAAACTCGTAGTATACACATTTTTATACTAGTTTCGATCAAAATATCAAATTAAATCGAGGATTGTTTGAATGCTACGAAACTATTTATATATTATCTATATGTTACGAGGGAAGGTTAGGATCAAAGTCCATGCAAAAGCATTATCTCAAAATTAGATTCTATGAAACCTTTTGAAATACTAGTTTCGCTCAAAAATCATAGTATATTATACACAATTTCATATTAGTTTCGCACAAAAAATCAAATTAAATCAAGGATTGTTCAAAATGTTACGAAACTTTTCAGATCCATTATATATTTAAGAGGGAAGGTTATGATGCAAGTCCAAGAAAAAAATTATCTCAAAATTAGATTCTATGAAACTTTTTGAAATGCTAGTTTATGTCAAAATATCGTAGTATATTTCATACTAGTTTCGGTCAAAAAATGAAATTAAATCGAGGATTGTTCGAAATGCTACGAAACTTTTAATATCCTTTCTATATGTTTCGAGGGAAGGTTACGATGGAATTCCAAGCAAAACATTATCTCAGAATTAGATTTTATGAAACTTTTGGAAATACTATTTTAAGTCAAAGATCGTAGTATTTTATACACAATTTTATTCTAGTTTCGGTCAAAAAATAAAATTAAATCGAGGATTGTTCGAAATGTTACAAAAAAATTCAGATCCTTTCAATATGTTACAAGGGAAGGTTAAGATGGAAGTCCATGAAAAAAAATTGTCTCAAAATTAGATTCTATGAAACTTTTTGAAATACTAGTTTTGGTCAAAAATTGTAGTATATTATACACAATTTTATACTAGTTTCGGTAAAAAAATCAAATTAAATCGAGGATTGTTCGAAATGCTACGAGACTTTACAGATCTTTTCTATATGTTACGAGGGAATGTTATGATGGAAGTCCATGCAAAAAATTACCATAAAATTAGATTCTATGAAACTTTTTGAAATGCTAGTTTCAGTCAAAAATCATAGTATATTATACACAATTTTATACTAGTTTCGGTCCTAAAATCAAATTAAATTGAGGATTGTTTGAAATTCTACGAATCTTTTCAGATCCTTTCTATATGGTACGAGGGAAGTTTGTGATGGAAGTCCAACCAAAAACTTATTTCAAAATTATATTCTATGAATCTTTTTAAAATGCTAGTTTTGGTCAAAATATCTTAGTATAATATACACAATTTTATACTAGTTTCAGTCAAATAATCAAATTAAATCGAGGATTGTTCGAAATGCTACGAAACTTTCAAATCCTTTTTATATGTTACGTGGGAATATTATGATAGAAGTCCTAGCAGAAAATTATCTCAAAATTAGATTCTATGAAACATTTTGAAATACTATTTTCAGTCAAAAATTGTATTATATGATACACAATTTTATACTAGTTTCGGTCAAAAAATCAAATTAAATTGAGGATTGTTCGAAATGCTACGAAACTTTTCAGATCCTTTCTATATGATACGAGGGAAGGTTATGGTGGAAGTCCAAGCGAAAAATTATCTTAAAATTATATTCTATGAATCTTATTGAAATGCTAGTTTAGGTCAAAAAATCGTAGTATATTATACACAATTTTTTAATAGTTCGGTCAAAAAATCAAACTAAATAGTGGATTATTCGAAATTCTACGAAAATTTTCAGATCCATTCTATATGTTACGAGGGAAGGTTATGATGGAAGTCCATGCAAAAAAATTATATCAAAATTAGATTCTATGAATCTTTTTGAAATGCTAGTTTAAGTCAAAAAATCTGAGTATATTATACACAATTTTATACTAGTTTCAGTCAAATAATTAAATTAAATCGAGGATTGTTCGAAATGCTATGAAACTATTCAGATCCTATCTATGTGTTACTAGGCAATGTTATGATGGAAGTCCATGCGAAATATTATCTTAAAATCAAATTCTACGAAACTTTTCGAAATACTAGTTTCGCTCAAAAATTGTATTATATTATATACAATTTTTTTCTAGTTTCGGTCAAAAAATCAAATTAAATCGAGGATTGTTCAAAATTCTACGAAACTCTTCAGATCCTTTCTATATGGTACGAGGGAAGGTTATGATGGAAGTCCAAGCAAAAATTATCTCAAAATTAGATTCTATGAATCTTTTTTAAATGCTAGTTTAGGTCAAAAAATCGTAGTATATTATACACAATTTTATACAAGTTTCGGTCAAAAAATAAAATCAAATCGAGGATTGTTCGAAATGCTAAGAAACGTTTCAGATCTTTGTTATGTGTTATGAAGGAATCTTATGATGGAAGTCCATGCAAAAAAATTATCTCAAAATTAGATTCTATAAAACTTTTTGAAATGCTATTTTAGGTCATAAACTCGTAGTATACACATTTTTATACTAGTTTCGATCAAAATATCAAATTAAATAGAGGATTGTTTGAATGCTACGAAACTATTTATATATTATCTATATGTTACGAGGGAAGGTTAGGATCAAAGTCCATGCAAAAGAATTATCTCAAAATTAGATTCTATGAAACCTTTTGAAATACTAGTTTCGCTCAAAAATCATAGTATATTATACACAATTTCATATTAGTTTCGCACAAAAAATCAAATTAAATCAAGGATTGTTCAAAATGTTACGAAACTTTTCAGATCCATTATATATTTAAGAGGGAAGGTTATGATGCAAGTCCAAGAAAAAAATTATCTCAAAATTAGATTCTATGAAACTTTTTGAAATGCTAGTTTATGTCAAAATATCGTAGTATATTTCATACTAGTTTCGGTCAAAAAATGAAATTAAATCGAGGATTGTTCGAAATGCTACGAAACTTTTAATATCCTTTCTATATGTTTCGAGGGAAGGTTACGATGGAATTCCAAGCAAAACATTATCTCAGAATTAGATTTTATGAAACTTTTGGAAATACTATTTTAAGTCAAAGATCGTAGTATTTTATACACAATTTTATTCTAGTTTCGGACAAAAAATAAAATTAAATCGAGGATTGTTCGAAATGTTACAAAAAAATTCAGATCCTTTCAATATGTTACAAGGGAAGGTTAAGATGGAAGTCCATGAAAAAAAATTGTCTCAAAATTAGATTCTATGAAACTTTTTGAAATACTAGTTTTGGTCAAAAATTGTAGTATATTATACACAATTTTATACTAGTTTCGGTAAAAAAATCAAATTAAATCGAGGATTGTTCGAAATGCTACGAGACTTTACAGATCTTTTCTATATGTTACGAGGGAATGTTATGATGGAAGTCCATGCAAAAAATTACCATAAAATTAGATTCTATGAAACTTTTTGAAATGCTAGTTTCAGTCAAAAATCATAGTATATTATACACAATTTTATACTAGTTTCGGTCCTAAAATCAAATTAAATTGAGGATTGTTTGAAATTCTACGAATCTTTTCAGATCCTTTCTATATGGTACGAGGGAAGTTTGTGATGGAAGTCCAACCAAAAACTTATTTCAAAATTAGATTCTATGAATCTTTTTAAAATGCTAGTTTTGGTCAAAATATCTTAGTATAATATACACAATTTTATACTAGTTTCAGTCAAATAATCAAATTAAATCGAGGATTGTTCGAAATGCTACGAAACTTTCAAATCCTTTTTATATGTTACGTGGGAATATTATGATAGAAGTCCTAGCAGAAAATTATCTCAAAATTAGATTCTATGAAACATTTTGAAATACTATTTTCAGTCAAAAATTGTATTATATGATACACAAATTTATACTAGTTTCGGTCAAAAAATCAAATTAAATTGAGGATTGTTCGAAATGCTACGAAACTTTTCAGATCCTTTCTATATGATACGAGGGAAGGTTATGGTGGAAGTCCAAGCGAAAAATTATCTTAAAATTATATTCTATGAATCTTATTGAAATGCTAGTTTAGGTCAAAAAATCGTAGTATATTATACACAATTTTTTAATAGTTCGGTCAAAAAATCAAACTAAATAGTGGATTATTCGAAATTCTACGAAAATTTTCAGATCCATTCTATATGTTACGAGGAAAGGTTATGATGGAAGTCCATGTAAAAAAATTATATCAAAATTAGATTCTATGAATCTTTTTGAAATGCTAGTTTAAGTCAAAAAATCTGAGTATATTATACACAATTTTATACTAGTTTCAGTCAAATAATTAAATTAAATCGAGGATTGTTCGAAATGCTATGAAACTATTCAGATCCTATCTATGTGTTACTAGGCAATGTTATGATGGAAGTCCATGCGAAATATTATCTTAAAATCAAATTCTACGAAACTTTTCGAAATACTAGTTTCGCTCAAAAATTGTATTATATTATATACAATTTTTTTCTAGTTTTGGTCAAAAAATCAAATTAAATCGAGGATTGTTCAAAATTCTACGAAACTCTTCAGATCCTTTCTATATGGTACGAGGGAAGGTTATGATGGAAGTCCAAGCAAAAATTATCTCAAAATTAGATTCTATGAATCTTTTTTAAATGCTAGTTTAGATCAAAAAATCGTAGTATATTATACATAATTTTATACAAGTTTCGGTCAAAAAATAAAATCAAATCGAGGATTGTTCGAAATGCTAAGAAACGTTTCAAATCTTTTCTATGTGTTATGAAGGAATCTTATGATGGAAGTCCATGCAAAAAAATTATCTCAAAATTAGATTCTATAAAACTTTTTGAAATGCTATTTTAGGTCATAAACTCGTAGTATACACATTTTTATACTAGTTTCGATCAAAATATCAAATTAAATCGAGGATTGTTTGAATGCTACGAAACTATTTATATATTATCTATATGTTACGAGGGAAGGTTAGGATCAAAGTCCATGCAAAAGCATTATCTCAAAATTAGATTCTATGAAACCTTTTGAAATACTAGTTTCGCTCAAAAATCATAGTATATTATGCACAATTTCATATTAGTTTCGCACAAAAAATCAAATTAAATCAAGGATTGTTCAAAATGCTATGAAACTTTTCAGATCCATTATATATTTAAGAGGGAAGGTTATGATGCAAGTCCAAGAAAAAAATTATCTCAAAATTAGATTCTATGAACCTTTTTGAAATGCTAGTTTAGGTCAAAATATCGTAGTATATTATACACAATTTCATACTAGTTTCGGTCAAAAAATGAAATTAAATCGAGGATTTTCGAAATGCTACGAAACTTTTAATATCCTTTCTATATGTTTCGAGGGAAGGTTATGATGGAATTCCAAGCAAAACATTATCTCAAAATTAGATTCTATGAAACTTTTGGAAATACTAGTTTCAGTCAAAGATCGTAGTATTTTATACACAATTTTATTCTAGTTTCGGACAAAAAATAAAATTAAATCGAGGATTGTTCGAAATGTTACAAAAAAATTCAGATCCTTTCAATATGTTACGAGGGAAGGTTAAGATGGAAGTCCATGAAAAAAAAATGTCTCAAAATTAGATTCTATGAAACTTTTTGAAATACTAGTTTTGGTCAAATATTGTAGTATATTATACACAATTTCATACTAGTTTCGGTAAAAAAATCAAATTAAATCGAGGATTGTTCGAAATGCTACGAGACTTTACAGATCTTTTATATATGTTATGAGGGAATGTTATGATGGAAGTCCATGCAAAAAAATATCATAAAATTAGATTCTATGAAACTTTTTGAAATGCTAGTTTCGGTCAAAAATCATAGTATATTATACAAAATTTTATACTAGTTTCGGTCCTAAAATCAAATTAAATTGAGGATTGTTTGAAATGCTACGAATCATTTCAGATCCTTTCTATATGGTACGAGGGAAGTTTGTGATGGAAGTCCAACCAAAATCCTATTTCAAATTTAGATTCTATGAATCTTTATAAAATGCTAGTTTTGGTCAAAATATCTTAGTATAATATACACAATTTTATACTAGTTTCAGTCAAATAATCAAATTAAATCGAGGATTGTTCGAAATGCTACGAAACTTTCAAATCCTTTCTATATGTTTTTTGGGAATATTATGATGGAAGTCCTAGCATAAAATTATCTCAAAATTATATTCTATGAAACATTTTGAAATACTAGTTTCAGTCAAAAATTGTATTATATGATACACAATTTTATACTAGTTTCGTTCAAAAAATCAAATTAAATTGAGGATTGTTCGAAATGCTACGAAAATTTTCAGATCCTTTCTATATGATACGAGGGAAGGTTATGATGGAAGTCCAAGCAAAAAATTATCTTAAAATTATACTCTATGAATCTTATTGAAATTCTAGTTTAGGTCAAAAAATCATAGTATATTATACACAATTTTTTAATAGTTTCGGTCAAAAAATCAAACTAAATAGTGGATTATTCGAAATTCTACGAAAATTTTCAGATCCATTATATATGTGACGAGGGAAGGTTATGATGGAAGTCCATGCAAAAAAAATATATCAAAATTAGATTCTATGAATCTTTTTGAAATGCTAGTTTAGGTCAAAAAATCTGAGTATATTATACACAATTTTATACTAGTTTCAGTCAAATAATCAAATTAAATCGAGGATTGTTCGAAATGCTATGAAACTATTCAGATCCTATCTATGTGTTACTAGGCAATGTTATGATGGAAGTCCATGCGAAATATTATCTTAAAATCAAATTCTACGAAACTTTTCGAAATACTAGTTTTGCTCAAAAATTGTAATATATTATACACAATTTTTTTCTAGTTTCGGTCAAAAAATCAAATTAAATCGAGGATTGTTCGAAATTCTACGAAACTTTTCAGATCCTTTCTATATGGTACGAGGGAAGGTTATGATGGAAGTCCAAGCAAAAACTATCTCAAAATTAGATTCTATGAATCTTTTTTAAATGCTAGTTTAGGTCAAAAAATCGTAGTATATAATACACAATTTTATACAAGTTTCGGTCAAAAAATAAAATAAAATCGAGGATTGTTCGAAATGCTAAGAAACGTTTCAGATCTTTTTTATGTGTTACGAAGGAATCTTATGATGGAAGTCCATGCAAAAAAATTATCTCAAAATTAGATTCTATAAAACTTTTTGAAATGCTAGTTTAGGTCATAAACTCGTAGTATATTATACACATTTTTATACTAGTTTCGATCAAAATATCAAATTAAATAGAGGATTGTTTGAATGCTACGAAACTATTTATATATTATCTATATGTTACGAGGGAAGGTTAGGATCAAAGTCCATGCAAAAACATTATCTCAAAATTAGATTCTATGATACCTTTTGAAATACTAGTTTCGCTCAAAAATCATAGTATATTATACACAATTTCATATTAGTTTCGCACAAAAAATCAAATTAAATCAAGGATTGTTCAAAATGCTACGAAACTTTTCAGATCCATTATATATTTAAAAGGGAAGGTTATGATGCAAGTCTAAGAAAAAAATTATCTCAAAATTAGATTCTATGAAACTTTTTGAAATGCTAGTTTAGGTCAAAATATCATAGTATATTATACACAATTTCATACTAGTTTCGGTCAAAAAATGAAATTAAATCGAGGATAGTTCGAAATGCTACGACACTTTTAATATCCTTTCTATATGTTTCGAGGGAAGGTTATGATGGAATTCCAAGCAAAACATTATCTCAAAATTAGATTCTATGAAACCTTTGGAAATACTAGTTTCAGTCAAAGATCGTAGTATTTTATACACAATTTTATTCTAGTTTCGGTCAAAAAATAAAATTAAATCGAGAATTGTTCGAAATGATACAAAAAAATTCAGTTCCTTTCAATATGTTACGATGGAAGGGTAAGATGGAAGTCCATGAAAAAAAATGTCTCAAAATTAGATTCTATGAAACTTTTTGAAATACTAGTTTTGGTCAAAAATTGTAGTATATTATACACAATTTTATACTAGTTTCGGTAAAAAAATCAAATTAAATCGAGGATTGTTCGAAATGATACGAGACTTTACAGATCTTTTCTATATGTTACGAGGGAATGTTATGATGGAAGTCCATGCAAAAAAATATCATAAAATTAGATTCTATGAAACTTTTTGAAATGCTAGTTTCGGTCAAAAATCATAGTATATTATACAAAATTTTATACTAGTTTCGGTCCTAAAATCAAATTAAATTGAGGATTGTTTGAAATGCTACGAAACTTTTCAGATCCTTTCTATATGGTATGAGGGAAGTTTGTGATGGAAGTCCAACCAAAAACCTATTTCAAAATTAGATTCTATGAATCTTTTTAAAATGCTAGTTTTGGTCAAAATATCTTAGTATAATATACACAATTTTATACTAGTTTCAGTCAAATAATCAAATTAAATCGAGTATTGTTCGAAATGCTACGAAACTTTCAAATCCTTTCTATATGTTACGAGGGAATATTATGATGGAAGTCCTAGCATAAAATTATCTCAAAATTATATTCTATGAAACATTTTGAAATACTAGTTTCAGTCAAAAATTGTATTATATGATACACAATTTTATACTAGTTTCAGTCAAAAAATCAAATTAAATTTAGGATTGTTCGAAATGCTACGAAACTTTTCAGATCCTTTCTATATGATACGAGGGAAGGTTATGATGGAAGTCCAAGCAAAAAATTATCTTAAAATTATATTCTATGAATCTTATTGAAATGCTAGTTTAGGTCAAAAAATCATAGTATATTATACACAATTTTTTAATAGTTTCGGTCAAAAAATCAAACTAAATTGTGGATTATTCGAAATTCTACGAAAATTTTCAGATCCATTCTATATGTTACGAGGGAAGGTTATGATGGAAGTCCATGCAAAAAAATTATATCAAAATTAGATTCTATGAATCTTTTTGAAATGCTAGTTTATGTCAAAATATCTGAGTATATTATACACAATTTTATACTAGTTTCAGTCAAATAATCAAATTAAATCGAGGATTGTTCGAAATGCTATGAAACAATTCAGATCCTATCTATGTGTTACTAGGCAATGTTATGATGGAAGTCCATGCGAAATATTATCTTAAAATCAAATTCTACGAAACTTTTCGAAATACTAGTTTCGCTCAAAAATTGTATTATATTATACACAATTTTTTTCTAGTTTCGGTCAAAAAATCAAATTAAATCGAGGATTGTTCGAAATTCTACGAAACTCTTCAGATCCTTTCTATATGGTACGAGGGAAGGTTATGATGGAAGTCCAAGAAAAAAATTATCTCAAAATTAGATTCTATGAAACTTTTTGAAATGCTAGTTTAGGTCAAAATATCGTAGTATATTATACACAATTTCATACTAGTCTCGGTCAAAAAATGAAATTAAATAGAGGATTGTTCGAAATGCTACGAAACTTTTAATATCCTTTCTATATGTTTCGAGGGAAGGTTATGATGGAATTCCAAGCAAAACATTATCTCAAAATTAGATTCTATGAAACTTTTTGAAATACTAGTTTCGGTCAATAATCGTAGTATTTTATACACAATTTTATTCTAGTTTCGGTCAAAAAATTAAATTAAATCGAGGATTGTTCGAAATGTTACAAAAAAATTCAGATCCTTTCAATATGTTACGAGGGAAAGTTAAGATGGAATTCCATGAAAAAAAATTGTCTCAAAATTAGATTCTATGAAACTTTTTGAAATACTAGTTTTGGTCAAAAATTGTAGTATATTATACACAATTTCATACTAGTTTCAGTCAAAAAAATCAAATTAAATCGAGGATTGTTCGATATGCTACGAGACTTTACAGATCTTTTCTATATGTTACGAGGGAATGTTATGATGGAAGTCCATGCAAAAAATTATCATAAAATTAGATTCTATGAATCTTTTTGAAATGCTAGTTTCGGTCAAAAATCATATATATTATACACAATTTTATACTAGTTTCGGTCTTATTATCAAATTAAATTGAGGATTGTTTGAAATTCTACGAATCATTTCAGATCCTTTCTATATGGTACGAGGGAAGTTTGTGATGGAAGTCCAACCAAAAAATTATTTCAAATTTAAATTCTATGAATCTTTTTAAAATTCAAGTTTTGGTCAAAATATCTTAGTATAATATACACAATTTTATACTAGTTTCAGTCAAATAATCACAATAAATCGAGGATTTTTCGAAATGCTACGAAACTTTCAAATCCTTTTTATATGTTACGTGGGAATATTATGATAGAAGTCCTAGCAGAAAATTATCTCAAAATTAGATTCTATGAAACATTTTGAAATACTAGTTTCAGTCAAAAATTGTATTATATGATACATAATTTTATACTAGTTTCGGTCAAAATATCAAATTAAATTGAGGATTGTTCGAAATGCTATGAAACTTTTCAGAACCTTTCTATATGATACGAGGGAAGGTTATGATGGAAGTCCAAGCTAAAAAATTATCTTAAAATTATATTCTATGAATTTTATTGAAATGCTAGTTTAGGTCAAAAAATCGTAGTATATTATTATACACAATTTTTTAATAGCTTCGATCAAAAAATCAAACTAAATAGTGGATTATTCGAAATTCTACGAAAATTTTCAGATCCATTCTATATGTTACGAGGGAAGGTTATGATGGAAGTCCATGCAATAAAATTATATCAAAATTAGATTCTATGAATCTTTTTGAAATGCTAGTTTAGGTCAAAAATATCTGAGTATATTATACACAATTTTATACTAGTTTCAGTCATATAATCAAATTAAATCGAGGATTGTTCGAAATGCTATGAAACTATTCAGATCCTATCTATGTGTTACTAGGCAATGTTATGATGGAAGTCCATGCAAAATATTATCTTAAAATCAAATTCTACGAAACTTTTCGTAATACTAGTTTCGCTCAAAAATTGTATTATATTATACACAATTTTTTTCTAGTTTCGGTCAAAAAATCAAATTAAATCGAGGATTGTTCGAAATTCTACGAAACGTTTCAGATCCTTTCTATATGGTACGAGGGAAGGTTATGATGGAAGTCCAAGAAAAAATTATCTCAAAATTAGATTCTATCAATCTTTTTTAAATGCTAGTTTAGGTCAAAAAATCGTAGTATATTATACACAATTTTATACAAGTTTCGGTCAAAAAATAAAATTAAATCGAGGATTGTTCGAAATGCTAAGAAACGTTTCAGATCTTTTCTATGTGTTACGAAGGAATCTTATGATGGAAGTCCATGCAAAAAAATTATCTCAAAATTAAATTCTATAAAACTTTTTGAAATGCTAGTTTAGGTCATAAACTCGTAGTATATTATACACATTTTTATACTAGTTTCGATCAAACTATCAAATTAAATCGAGGATTGTTTGAATGCTACGAAACTATTTATATATTATCTATATGTTACGAGGGAAGGTTAGGATCAAAGTCCATGCACAAAAATTATCTCAAAATTAGATTCTATGAAACCTTTTGAAATACTAGTTTCGCTATAAAATCATAGTATATTATACACAATTTCATATTAGTTTCGCACAAAAAATCAAATTAAATCAAGGATTGTTCAAAATTGCTACGAAACTTTTCAGATCCATTATATATTTAAGAGGGAAGGTTATGATGCCAGTCCAAGAAAAAAATTATCTCAAAATTAGATTCTATGAAACTTTTTGAAATGTTAGTTTAGGTCAAAATATCGTAGTATATTATACACAATTTCATACTAGTTTCGGTCAAAAAATGAAATTAAATCGAGGATTGTTCGAAATGCTACGAAACTTTTAATGTCCTTTCTATATGTTTCGAGGGAAGGTTATGATGGAATTCCAAGCAAAACATTATCTCAAAATTAGATTCAATGAAACTTTTGGAAATACTAGTTTCGGTCAATAATCGTTGTATTTTATACACAATTTTATTCTAGTTTCGGTCAAAAAATAAAATTATATCGAGGATTGTTCGAAATGTTACAAAAAAATTCAGATCCTTTCAATATGTTACGAGGGAAGGTTAAGATGGAAGTCCATGAAAAAAAATTGTCTCAAAATTAGATTCTGTGAAACTTTTTGAAATACTAGTTTTGGTCAAAAATTGTAGTATATTATACACAATTATATACTAGTTTCGGTAAAAAAATCAAATTAAATCGAGGATTGTTCGATATGCTACGAGACTTTATAGATCTTTTCTATATGTTACGAGGGAATGTTATGATGGAAGTCCATGCAAAAAATTATCATAAAATTAGATTCTATGAATCTTTTCGAAATGCTAGTTTCGGTCAAAAATCATAGTATATTATACACAATTTTATACTAGTTTCGGTCCTAAAATCAAATTAAATTGAGGATTGTTTGAAATGCTACGAAACTTTTCAGATCCTTTCTATATGGTACGAGGGAAGTTTGTGATGGAAGTCCAACCAAAAACCTATTTCAAAATTAGATTCTATGAATCTTTTTAAAATGCTAGTTTTGGTCAAAATATCTTAGTATAATATACACAATTTTATACTAGTTTTAGTCAAATAATCAAATTAAATCGAGGATTGTTCGAAATGCTACGAAACTTTCAAATCCTTTCTATATGTTACGAGGGAATATTATGATGGAAGTCCTAGCATAAAATTATCTCAAAATTATATTCTATGAAACATTTTGAAATACTAGTTTCAGTCAAAAATTGTATTATATGATACACAATTTTATACTAGTTTCGGTCAAAAAATCAAATTAAATTGAGGATTGTTCGAAATGCTACGAAACTTTTCAGATCCTTTCTATATGATACGAGGGAAGGTTATGATGGAATTCCAAGCAAAAAATTATCTTAAAATTATATTCTATGAATCTTATTGAAATGCTAGTTTAGGTCAAAAAATCATAGTATATATACACAATTTTTTAATAGTTTCGGTCAAAAAATCAAACTAAATAGTGGATTATTCGAAATTCTACGAAAATTTTCAGATCCATTCTATATGTTACAAGGGAAGGTTATGATGGAAGTCCATGCAAAAAAATTATATCAAAATTAGATTCTATGAATCTTTTTGAAATGCTAGTTTAGGTCAAAAAAATCTGAGTATATTATACACAATTTTATACTAGTTTCAGTCATATAATAAAATTAAATCGAGGATTGTTCGAAATGCTATGAAACTATTCAGATCCTATCTATGTGTTACTAGGCAATGTTATGATGGAAGTCCATGCGAAATATTATCTTAAAATCAAATTCTACGAAACTTTTCGAAATACTAGTTTCGCTCAAAAATTGTATTATATTATACACAATTTTTTTCTAGTTTCGGTCAAAAAATCAAATTAAATCGAGGATTGTTCGAAATTCTACGAAACGTTTCAGATCCTTTCTATATGGTACGAGGGAAGGTTATGATGGAAGTCCAAGCAAAAATTATCTCAAAATTAGATTCTATCAATCTTTTTTAAATGCTAGTTTAGGTCAAAAAATCGTAGTATATTATACACAATTTTATACAAGTTTCGGTCAAAAAATAAAATTAAATCGAGGATTGTTCGAAATGCTAAGAAACGTTTCAGATCTTTTCTATGTGTTACGAAGGAATCTTATGATGGAAGTCCATGCAAAAAATTATCTCAAAATTAGATTCTATAAAACTTTTTGAAATGCTAGTTTAGGTCATAAACTCGTAGTATATTATACACATTTTTATACTAGTTTCGATCAAAATATCAAATTAAATCGAGGATTGTTTGAATGCTACGAAACTATTTATATATTATCTATATGTTACGAGGGAAGGTTAGGATCAAAGTCCATGCAAAAACATTATCTCAAAATTAGATTCTATGAAACCTTTTGAAATACTAGTTTCGCTCAAAAATCATAGTATATTATACACAATTTCATATTAGTTTCGCACAAAAAATCAAATTAAATCAAGGATTGTTCAAAATTGCTACGAAACTTTTCAGATCCATTATATATTTAAGAGGGAAGGTTATGATGCCAGTCCAAGAAAAAAATTATCTCAAAATTAGATTCTATGAAACTTTTTGAAATGTTAGTTTAGGTCAAAATATCGTAGTATATTATACACAATTTCATACTAGTTTCGGTCAAAAAATGAAATTAAATCGAGGATTGTTCGAAATGCTACGAAACTTTTAATGTCCTTTCTATATGTTTCGAGGGAAGGTTATGATGGAATTCCAAGCAAAACATTATCTCAAAATTAGATTCAATGAAACTTTTGGAAATACTAATTTCGGTCAATAATCGTTGTATTTTATACACAATTTTATTCTAGTTTCGGTCAAAAAATAAAATTATATCGAGGATTGTTCAAAATGTTACAAAAAAATTCAGATCCTTTCAATATGTTACGAGGGAAGGTTAAGATGGAAGTCCATGAAAAAAAATTGTCTCAAAATTAGATTCTGTGAAACTTTTTGAAATACTAGTTTTGGTCAAAAATTGTAGTATATTATACACAATTTTATACTAGTTTCGGTAAAAAAATCAAATTAAATCGAGGATTGTTCGATATGCTACGAGACTTTACAGATCTTTTCTATATGTTACGAGGGAATGTTATGATGGAAGTCCATGCAAAAAATTATCATAAAATTAGATTCTATGAATCTTTTCGAAATGCTAGTTTCGGTCAAAAATCATAGTATATTATACACAATTTTATACTAGTTTCGGTCCTAAAATCAAATTAAATTGAGGATTGTTTGAAATGCTACGAAACTTTTCAGATCCTTTCTATATGGTACGAGGGAAGTTTGTGATGGAAGTCCAACCAAAAACCTATTTCAAAATTAGATTCTATGAATCTTTTTAAAATGCTAGTTTTGGTCAAAATATCTTAGTATAATATACACAATTTTATACTAGTTTCAGTCAAATAATCAAATTAAATCGAGGATTGTTCGAAATGCTACGAAACTTTCAAATCCTTTCTATATGTTACGAGGGAATATTATGATGGAAGTCCTAGCATAAAATTATCTCAAAATTATATTCTATGAAACATTTTGAAATACTAGTTTCAGTCAAAAATTGTATTATATGATACACAATTTTATACTAGTTTCGGTCAAAAAATCAAATTAAATTGAGGATTGTTCGAAATGCTACGAAACTTTTCAGATCCTTTCTATATGATACGAGGGAAGGTTATGATGGAATTCCAAGCAAAAAATTATCTTAAAATTATATTCTATGAATCTTATTGAAATGCTAGTTTAGGTCAAAAAATCATAGTATATTATACACAATTTTTTAATAGTTTCCGTCAAAAAATCAAACTAAATAGTGGATTATTCGAAATTCTACGAAACTTTTCAGATCCATTCTATATGTTACAAGGGAAGGTTATGATGGAAGTCCATGCAAAAAAATTATATCAAAATTAGATTCTATGAATCTTTTTGAAATGCTAGTTTAGGTCAAAAAAATCTGAGTATATTATACACAATTTTATACTAGTTTCAGTCATATAATCAAATTAAATCGAGGATTGTTCGAAATGCTATGAAACTATTCAGATCCTATCTATGTGTTACTAGGCAATGTTATGATGGAAGTCCATGCGAAATATTATCTTAAAATCAAATTCTACGAAACTTTTCGAAATACTAGTTTCGCTCAAAAATTGTATTATATTATACACAATTTTTTTCTAGTTTCGGTCAAAAAATCAAATTAAATCGAGGATTGTTCGAAATTCTACGAAACGTTTCAGATCCTTTCTATATGGTACGAGGGAAGGTTATGATGGAAGTCCAAGCAAAAATTATCTCAAAATTAGATTCTATCAATCTTTTTTAAATGCTAGTTTAGGTCAAAAAAATCGTAGTATATTATACACAATTTTATACAAGTTTCGGTCAAAAAATAAAATTAAATCGAGGATTGTTCGAAATGCTAAGAAACGTTTCAGATCTTTTCTATGTGTTACGAAGGAATCTTATGATGGAAGTCCATGCAAAAAAATTATCTCAAAATTAGATTCTATAAAACTTTTTGAAATGCTAGTTTAGGTCATAAACTCGTAGTATATTATACACATTTTTATACTAGTTTCGATCAAAATATCAAATTAAATCGAGGATTGTTTGAATGCTACGAAACTATTTATATATTATCTATATGTTACGAGGGAAGGTTAGGATCAAAGTCCATGCAAAAACATTATCTCAAAATTTGATTCTATGAAACCTTTTGAAATACTAGTTTCGCTCAAAAATCATAGTATATTATACACAATTTCATATTAGTTTCGCACAAAAAATCAAATTAAATCAAGGATTGTTCAAAATTGCTACGAAACTTTTCAGATCCATTATATATTTAAGAGGGAAGGTTATGATGCCAGTCCAAGAAAAAAATTATCTCAAAATTAGATTCTATGAAACTTTTTGAAATGTTAGTTTAGGTCAAAATATCGTAGTATATTATACACAATTTCATACTAGTTTCGGTCAAAAAATGAAATTAAATCGAGGATTGTTCGAAATGCTACGAAACTTTTAATGTCCTTTCTATATGTTTCGAGGGAAGGTTATGATGGAATTCCAAGCAAAACATTATCTCAAAATTAGATTCAATGAAACTTTTGGAAATACTAGTTTCGGTCAATAATCGTTGTATTTTATACACAATTTTATTCTAGTTTCGGTCAAAAAATAAAATTATATCGAGGATTGTTCAAAATGTTACAAAAAAATTCAGATCCTTTCAATATGTTACGAGGGAAGGTTAAGATGGAAGTCCATGAAAAAAAATTGTCTCAAAATTAGATTCTGTGAAACTTTTTGAAATACTAGTTTTGGTCAAAAATTGTAGTATATTATACACAATTTTATACTAGTTTCGGTAAAAAAATCAAATTAAATCGAGGATTGTTCGATATGCTACGAGACTTTACAGATCTTTTCTATATGTTACGAGGGAATGTTATGATGGAAGTCCATGCAAAAAATTATCATAAAATTAGATTCTATGAATCTTTTCGAAATGCTAGTTTCGGTCAAAAATCATAGTATATTATACACAATTTTATACTAGTTTCGGTCCTAAAATCAAATTAAATTGAGGATTGTTTGAAATGCTACGAAACTTTTCAGATCCTTTCTATATGGTACGAGGGAAGTTTGTGATGGAAGTCCAACCAAAAACCTATTTCAAAATTAGATTCTATGAATCTTTTTAAAATGCTAGTTTTGGTCAAAATATCTTAGTATAATATACACAATTTTATACTAGTTTCAGTCAAATAATCAAATTAAATCGAGGATTGTTCGAAATGCTACGAAACTTTCAAATCCTTTCTATATGTTACGAGGGAATATTATGATGGAAGTCCTAGCATAAAATTATCTCAAAATTATATTCTATGAAACATTTTGAAATACTAGTTTCAGTCAAAAATTGTATTATATGATACACAATTTTATACTAGTTTCGGTCAAAAAATCAAATTAAATTGAGGATTGTTCGAAATGCTACGAAACTTTTCAGATCCTTTCTATATGATACGAGGGAAGGTTATGATGGAATTCCAAGCAAAAAATTATCTTAAAATTATATTCTATGAATCTTATTGAAATGCTAGTTTAGGTCAAAAAATCATAGTATATTATACACAATTTTTTAATAGTTTCGATCAAAAAATCAAACTAAATAGTGGATTATTCGAAATTCTACGAAACTTTTCAGATCCATTCTATATGTTACAAGGGAAGGTTATGATGGAAGTCCATGCAAAAAAATTATATCAAAATTAGATTCTATGAATCTTTTTGAAATGCTAGTTTAGGTCAAAAAAAATCTGAGTATATTATACACAATTTTATACTAGTTTCAGTCATATAATCAAATTAAATCGAGGATTGTTCGAAATGCTATGAAACTATTCAGATCCTATCTATGTGTTACTAGGCAATGTTATGATGGAAGTCCATGCGAAATATTATCTTAAAATCAAATTCTACGAAACTTTTCGAAATACTAGTTTCGCTCAAAAATTGTATTATATTATACACAATTTTTTTCTAGTTTCGGTCAAAAAATCAAATTAAATCGAGGATTGTTCGAAATTCTACGAAACGTTTCAGATCCTTTCTATATGGTACGAGGGAAGGTTATGATGGAAGTCCAAGCAAAAATTATCTCAAAATTAGATTCTATCAATCTTTTTTAAATGCTAGTTTAGGTCAAAAAATCGTAGTATATTATACACAATTTTATACAAGTTTCGGTCAAAAAATAAAATTAAATCGAGGATTGTTCGAAATGCTAAGAAACGTTTCAGATCTTTTCTATGTGTTACGAAGGAATCTTATGATGGAAGTCCATGCAAAAAAATTATCTCAAAATTAGATTCTATAAAACTTTTTGAAATGCTAGTTTAGGTCATAAACTCGTAGTATATTATACACATTTTTATACTAGTTTCGATCAAAATATCAAATTAAATCGAGGATTGTTTGAATGCTACGAAACTATTTATATATTATCTATATGTTACGAGGGAAGGTTAGGATCAAAGTCCATGCAAAAACATTATCTCAAAATTAGATTCTATGAAACCTTTTGAAATACTAGTTTCGCTCAAAAATCATAGTATATTATACACAATTTCATATTAGTTTCGCACAAAAAATCAAATTAAATCAAGGATTGTTCAAAATTGCTACGAAACTTTTCAGATCCATTATATATTTAAGAGGGAAGGTTATGATGCCAGTCCAAGAAAAAAATTATCTCAAAATTAGATTCTATGAAACTTTTTGAAATGTTAGTTTAGGTCAAAATATCGTAGTATATTATACACAATTTCATACTAGTTTCGGTCAAAAAATGAAATTAAATCGAGGATTGTTCGAAATGCTACGAAACTTTTAATGTCCTTTCTATATGTTTCGAGGGAAGGTTATGATGGAATTCCAAGCAAAACATTATCTCAAAATTAGATTCAATGAAACTTTTGGAAATACTAGTTTCGGTCAATAATCGTTGTATTTTATACACAATTTTATTCTAGTTTCGGTCAAAAAATAAAATTATATCGAGGATTGTTCGAAATGTTACAAAAAAATTCAGATCCTTTCAATATGTTACGAGGGAAGGTTAAGATGGAAGTCCATGAAAAAAAATTGTCTCAAAATTAGATTCTGTGAAACTTTTTGAAATACTAGTTTTGGTCAAAAATTGTAGTATATTATACACAATTTTATACTAGTTTCGGTAAAAAAATCAAATTAAATCGAGGATTGTTCGATATGCTACGAGACTTTACAGATCTTTTCTATATGTTACGAGGGAATGTTATGATGGAAGTCCATGCAAAAAACTTATCATAAAATTAGATTCTATGAATCTTTTCGAAATGCTAGTTTCGGTCAAAAATCATAGTATATTATACACAATTTTATACTAGTTTCGGTCCTAAAATCAAATTAAATTGAGGATTGTTTGAAATGCTACGAAACTTTTCAGATCCTTTCTATATGGTACGAGGGAAGTTTGTGATGGAAGTCCAACCAAAAACCTATATCAAAATTAGATTCTATGAATCTTTTTAAAATGCTAGTTTTGGTCAAAATATCTTAGTATAATATACACAATTTTATACTAGTTTCAGTCAAATAATCAAATTAAATCGAGGATTGTTCGAAATGCTACGAAACTTTCAAATCCTTTCTATATGTTACGAGGGAATATTATGATGGAAGTCCTAGCATAAAATTATCTCAAAATTATATTCTATGAAACATTTTGAAATACTAGTTTCAGTCAAAAATTGTATTATATGATACACAATTTTATACTAGTTTCGGTCAAAAAATCAAATTAAATTGAGGATTGTTCGAAATGCTACGAAACTTTTCAGATCCTTTCTATATGATACGAGGGAAGGTTATGATGGAATTCCAAGTAAAAAATTATCTTAAAATTATATTCTATGAATCTTATTGAAATGCTAGTTTAGGTCAAAAAATCATAGTATATTATACACAATTTTTTAATAGTTTCGGTCAAAAAATCAAACTAAATAGTGGATTATTCGAAATTCTACGAAAATTTTCAGATCCATTCTATATGTTACAAGGGAAGGTTATGATGGAAGTCCATGCAAAAAAATTATATCAAAATTAGATTCTATGAATCTTTTTGAAATGCTAGTTTAGGTCAAAAAAATCTGAGTATATTATACACAATTTTATACTAGTTTCAGTCATATAATAAAATTAAATCGAGGATTGTTCGAAATGCTATGAAACTATTCAGATCCTATCTATGTGTTACTAGGCAATGTTATGATGGAAGTCCATGCGAAATATTATCTTAAAATCAAATTCTACGAAACTTTTCGAAATACTAGTTTCGCTCAAAACTTGTATTATATTATACACAATTTTTTTCTAGTTTCGGTCAAAAAATCAAATTAAATCGAGGATTGTTCGAAATTCTACGAAACGTTTCAGATCCTTTCTATATGGTACGAGGGAAGGTTATGATGGAAGTCCAAGCAAAAATTATCTCAAAATTAGATTCTATCAATCTTTTTTAAATGCTAGTTTAGGTCAAAAAATCGTAGTATATTATACACAATTTTATACAAGTTTCGGTCAAAAAATAAAATTAAATCGAGGATTGATCGAAATGCTAAGAAACGTTTCAGATCTTTTCTATGTGTTACGAAGGAATCTTATGATGGAAGTCCATGCAAAAAAATTATCTCAAGATTAGATTCTATAAAACTTTTTGAAATGCTAGTTTAGGTCATAAACTCGTAGTATATTATACACATTTTTATACTAGTTTCGATCAAAATATCAAATTAAATCGAGGATTGTTTGAATGCTACGAAACTATTTATATATTATCTATATGTTACGAGGGAAGGTTAGGATCAAAGTCCATGCAAAAACATTATCTCAAAATTAGATTCTATGAAACCTTTTGAAATACTAGTTTCGCTCAAAAATCATAGTATATTATACACAATTTCATATTAGTTTCGCACAAAAAATCAAATTAAATCAAGGATTGTTCAAAATTGCTACGAAACTTTTCAGATCCATTATATATTTAAGAGGGAAGGTTATGATGCCAGTCCAAGAAAAAAATTATCTCAAAATTAGATTCTATGAAACTTTTTGAAATGTTAGTTTAGGTCAAAATATCGTAGTATATTATACACAATTTCATACTAGTTTCGGTCAAAAAATGAAATTAAATCGAGGATTGTTCGAAATGCTACGAAACTTTTAATGTCCTTTCTATATGTTTCGAGGGAAGGTTATGATGGAATTCCAAGCAAAACATTATCTCAAAATTAGATTCAATGAAACTTTTGGAAATACTAGTTTCGGTCAATAATCGTTGTATTTTATACACAATTTTATTCTAGTTTCGGTCAAAATATAAAATTATATCGAGGATTGTTCAAAATGTTACAAAAAAATTCAGATCCTTTCAATATGTTATGAGGGAAGGTTAAGATGGAAGTCCATGAAAAAAAATTGTCTCAAAATTAGATTCTGTGAAACTTTTTGAAATACTAGTTTTGGTCAAAAATTGTAGTATATTATACACAATTTTATACTAGTTTCGGTAAAAAAATCAAATTAAATCGAGGATTGTTCGATATGCTACGAGACTTTACAGATCTTTTCTATATGTTACGAGGGAATGTTATGATGGAAATCCATGCAAAAAACTTATCATAAAATTAGATTCTATGAATCTTTTCGAAATGCTAGTTTCGGTCAAAAATCATAGTATATTATACACAATTTTATACTAGTTTCGGTCCTAAAATCAAATTAAATTGAGGATTGTTTGAAATGCTACGAAACTTTTCAGATCCTTTCTATATGGTACGAGGGAAGTTTGTGATGGAAGTCCAACCAAAAACCTATTTCAAAATTAGATTCTATGAATCTTTTTAAAATGCTAGTTTTGGTCAAAATATCTTAGTATAATATACACAATTTTATACTAGTTTCAGTCAAATAATCAAATTAAATCGAGGATTGTTCGAAATGCTACGAAACTTTCAAATCCTTTCTATATGTTACGAGGGAATATTATGATGGAAGTCCTAGCATAAAACTATCTCAAAATTATATTCTATGAAACATTTTGAAATACTAGTTTCAGTCAAAAATTGTATTATATGATACACAATTTTATACTAGTTTCGGTCAAAAAATCAAATTAAATTGAGGATTGTTCGAAATGCTACGAAACTTTTCAGATCCTTTCTATATGATACGAGGGAAGGTTATGATGGAATTCCAAGCAAAAAATTATCTTAAAATTATATTCTATGAATCTTATTGAAATGCTAGTTTAGGTCAAAAAATCATAGTATATTATACACAATTTTTTAATAGTTTCGGTCAAAAAATCAAACTAAATAGTGGATTATTCGAAATTCTACGAAAATTTTCAGATCCATTCTATATGTTACAAGGGAAGGTTATGATGGAAGTCCATGCAAAAAAATTATATCAAAATTAGATTCTATGAGTCTTTTTGAAATGCTAGTTTAGGTCTAAAAAATCTGAGTATATTATACACAATTTTATACTAGTTTCAGTCATATAATCAAATTAAATCGAGGATTGTTCGAAATGCTATGAAACTATTCAGATCCTATCTATGTGTTACTAGGCAATGTTATGATGGAAGTCCATGCGAAATATTATCTTAAAATCAAATTCTACGAAACTTTTCGAAATACTAGTTTCGCTCAAAACTTGTATTATATTATACACAATTTTTTTCTAGTTTCGGTCAAAAAATCAAATTAAATCGAGGATTGTTCGGAATTCTACGAAACGTTTCAGATCCTTTCTATATGGTACGAGGGAAGGTTATGATGGAAGTCCAAGCAAAAATTATCTCAAAATTAGATTCTATCAATCTTTTTTAAATGCTAGTTTAGGTCAAAAAATCGTAGTATATTATACACAATTTTATACAAGTTTCGGTCAAAAAATAAAATTAAATCGAGGATTGTTCGAAATGCTAAGAAACGTTTCAGATCTTTTCTATGTGTTACGAAGGAATCTTATGATGGAAGTCCATGCAAAAAAATTATCTCAAAATTAGATTCTATAAAACTTTTTGAAATGCTAGTTTAGGTCATAAACTCGTAGTATATTATACACATTTTTATACTAGTTTCGATCAAAATATCAAATTAAATCGAGGATTGTTTGAATGCTACGAAACTATTTATATATTATCTATATGTTACGAGGGAAGGTTAGGATCAAAGTCCATGCAAAAACATTATCTCAAAATTAGATTCTATGAAACCTTTTGAAATACTAGTTTCGCTCAAAAATCATAGTATATTATACACAATTTCATATTAGTTTCGCTCAAAAAATCAAATTAAATCAAGGATTGTTCAAAATTGCTACGAAACTTTTCAGATCCATTATATATTTAAGAGGGAAGGTTATGATGCCAGTCCAAGAAAAAAATTATCTCAAAATTAGATTCTATGAAACTTTTTGAAATGTTAGTTTAGGTCAAAATATCGTAGTATATTATACACAATTTCATACTAGTTTCGGTCAAAAAATGAAATTAAATCGAGGATTGTTCGAAATGCTACGAAACTTTTAATGTCCTTTCTATATGTTTCGAGGGAAGGTTATGATGGAATTCCAAGCAAAACATTATCTCAAAATTAGATTCAATGAAACTTTTGGAAATACTAGTTTCGGTCAATAATCGTTGTATTTTATACACAATTTTATTCTAGTTTCGGTCAAAAAATAAAATTATATCGAGGATTGTTCGAAATGTTACAAAAAAATTCAGATCCTTTCAATATGTTACGAGGGAAGGTTAAGATGGAAGTCCATGAAAAAAAATTGTCTCAAAATTAGATTTTGTGAAACTTTTTGAAATACTAGTTTTGGTCAAAAATTGTAGTATATTATACACAATTTTATACTAGTTTCGGTAAAAAAATCAAATTAAATCGAGGATTGTTCGATATGCTACGAGACTTTACATATCTTTTCTATATGTTACGAGGGAATGTTATGATGGAAGTCCATGCAAAAAATTATCATAAAATTAGATTCTATGAATCTTTTCGAAATGCTAGTTTCGGTCAAAAATCATAGTATATTATACACAATTTTATACTAGTTTCGGTCCTAAAATCAAATTAAATTGAGGATTGTTTGAAATGCTACGAAACTTTTCAGATCCTTTCTATATGGTACGAGGGAAGTTTGTGATGGAAGTCCAACCAAAAACCTATTTCAAAATTAGATTCTATGAACCTTTTTAAAATGCTAGTTTTGGTCAAAATATCTTAGTATAATATACACAATTTTATACTAGTTTCAGTCAAATAATCAAATTAAATCGAGGATTGTTCGAAATGCTACGAAACTTTCAAATCCTTTCTATATGTTACGAGGGAATATTATGATGGAAGTCCTAGCATAAAATTATCTCAAAATTATATTCTATGAAACATTTTGAAATACTAGTTTCAGTCAAAAATTGTATTATATGATACACAATTTTATACTAGTTTCGGTCAAAAAATCAAATTAAATTGAGGATTGTTCGAAATGCTACGAAACTTTTCAGATCCTTTCTATATGATACGAGGGAAGGTTATGATGGAATTCCAAGCAAAAAATTATCTTAAAATTATATTCTATGAATCTTATTGAAATGCTAGTTTAGGTCAAAAAATCATAGTATATTATACACAATTTTTTAATAGTTTCGGTCAAAAAATCAAACTAAATAGTGGATTATTCGAAATTCTACGAAAATTTTCAGATCCATTCTATATGTTACAAGGGAAGGTTATGATGGAAGTCCATGCAAAAAAATTATATCAAAATTAGATTCTATGAATCTTTTTGAAATGCTAGTTTAGGTCAAAAAAATCTGAGTATATTATACACAATTTTATACTAGTTTCAGTCATATAATCAAATTAAATCGAGGATTGTTCGAAATGCTATGAAACTATTCAGATCCTATCTATGTGTTACTAGGCAATGTTATGATGGAAGTCCATGCGAAATATTATCTTAAAATCAAATTCTACGAAACTTTTCGAAATACTAGTTTCGCTCAAAACTTGTATTATATTATACACAATTTTTTTCTAGTTTCGGTCAAAAAATCAAATTAAATCGAGGATTGTTCGGAATTCTACGAAACGTTTCAGATCCTTTCTATATGGTACGAGGGAAGGTTATGATGGAAGTCCAAGCAAAAATTATCTCAAAATTAGATTCTATCAATCTTTTTTAAATGCTAGTTTAGGTCAAAAAATCGTAGTATATTATACACAATTTTATACAAGTTTCGGTCAAAAAATAAAATTAAATCGAGGATTGTTCGAAATGCTAAGAAACGTTTCAGATCTTTTCTATGTGTTACGAAGGAATCTTATGATGGAAGTCCATGCAAAAAAATTATCTCAAAATTAGATTCTATAAAACTTTTTGAAATGCTAGTTTAGGTCATAAACTCGTAGTATATTATACACATTTTTATACTAGTTTCGATCAAAATATCAAATTAAATCGAGGATTGTTTGAATGCTACGAAACTATTTATATATTATCTATATGTTACGAGGGAAGGTTAGGATCAAAGTCCATGCAAAAACATTATCTCAAAATTAGATTCTATGAAACCTTTTGAAATACTAGTTTCGCTCAAAAATCATAGTATATTATACACAATTTCATATTAGTTTCGCTCAAAAAATCAAATTAAATCAAGGATTGTTCAAAATTGCTACGAAACTTTTCAGATCCATTATATATTTAAGAGGGAAGGTTATGATGCCAGTCCAAGAAAAAAATTATCTCAAAATTAGATTCTATGAAACTTTTTGAAATGTTAGTTTAGGTCAAAATATCGTAGTATATTATACACAATTTCATACTAGTTTCGGTCAAAAAATGAAATTAAATCGAGGATTGTTCGAAATGCTACGAAACTTTTAATGTCCTTTCTATATGTTTCGAGGGAAGGTTATGATGGAATTCCAAGCAAAACATTATCTCAAAATTAGATTCAATGAAACTTTTGGAAATACTAGTTTCGGTCAATAATCGTTGTATTTTATACACAATTTTATTCTAGTTTCGGTCAAAAAATAAAATTATATCGAGGATTGTTCGAAATGTTACAAAAAAATTCAGATCCTTTCAATATGTTACGAGGGAAGGTTAAGATGGAAGTCCATGAAAAAAAATTGTCTCAAAATTAGATTTTGTGAAACTTTTTGAAATACTAGTTTTGGTCAAAAATTGTAGTATATTATACACAATTTTATACTAGTTTCGGTAAAAAAATCAAATTAAATCGAGGATTGTTCGATATGCTACGAGACTTTACATATCTTTTCTATATGTTACGAGGGAATGTTATGATGGAAGTCCATGCAAAAAATTATCATAAAATTAGATTCTATGAATCTTTTCGAAATGCTAGTTTCGGTCAAAAATCATAGTATATTATACACAATTTTATACTAGTTTCGGTCCTAAAATCAAATTAAATTGAGGATTGTTTGAAATGCTACGAAACTTTTTAGATCCTTTCTATATGGTACGAGGGAAGTTTGTGATGGAAGTCCAACCAAAAACCTATTTCAAAATTAGATTCTATGAACCTTTTTAAAATGCTAGTTTTGGTCAAAATATCTTAGTATAATATACACAATTTTATACTAGTTTCAGTCAAATAATCAAATTAAATCGAGGATTGTTCGAAATGCTACGAAACTTTCAAATCCTTTCTATATGTTACGAGGGAATATTATGATGGAAGTCCTAGCATAAAATTATCTCAAAATTATATTCTATGAAACATTTTGAAATACTAGTTTCAGTCAAAAATTGTATTATATGATACACAATTTTATACTAGTTTCGGTCAAAAAATCAAATTAAATTGAGGATTGTTCGAAATGCTACGAAACTTTTCAGATCCTTTCTATATGATACGAGGGAAGGTTATGATGGAATTCCAAGCAAAAAATAATCTTAAAATTATATTCTATGAATCTTATTGAAATGCTAGTTTAGGTCAAAAAATCATAGTATATTATACACAATTTTTTAATAGTTTCGGTCAAAAAATCAAACTAAATAGTGGATTATTCGAAATTCTACGAAAATTTTCAGATCCATTCTATATGTTACAAGGGAAGGTTATGATGGAAGTCCATGCAAAAAAATTATATCAAAATTAGATTCTATGAATCTTTTTGAAATGCTAGTTTAGGTCAAAAAAATCTGAGTATATTATACACAATTTTATACTAGTTTCAGTCATATAATCAAATTAAATCGAGGATTGTTCGAAATGCTATGAAACTATTCAGATCCTATCTATGTGTTACTAGGCAATGTTATGATGGAAGTCCATGCGAAATATTATCTTAAAATCAAATTCTACGAAACTTTTCGAAATACTAGTTTCGCTCAAAACTTGTATTATATTATACACAATTTTTTTCTAGTTTCGGTCAAAAAATCAAATTAAATCGAGGATTGTTCGAAATTCTACGAAACGTTTCAGATCCTTTCTATATGGTACGAGGGAAGGTTATGATGGAAGTCCAAGCAAAAATTATCTCAAAATTAGATTCTATCAATCTTTTTTAAATGCTAGTTTAGGTCAAAAAATCGTAGTATATTATACACAATTTTATACAAGTTTCGGTCAAAAAATAAAATTAAATCGAGGATTGTTCGAAATGCTAAGAAACGTTTCAGATCTTTTCTATGTGTTACGAAGGAATCTTATGATGGAAGTCCATGCAAAAAAATTATCTCAAAATTAGATTCTATAAAACTTTTTGAAATGCTAGTTTAGGTCATAAACTCGTAGTATATTATACACATTTTTATACTAGTTTCGATCAAAATATCAAATTAAATCGAGGATTGTTTGAATGCTACGAAACTATTTATATATTATCTATATGTTACGAGGGAAGGTTAGGATCAAAGTCCATGCAAAAACATTATCTCAAAATTAGATTCTATGAAACCTTTTGAAATACTAGTTTCGCTCAAAAATCATAGTATATTATACACAATTTCATATTAGTTTCGCACAAAAAATCAAATTAAATCAAGGATTGTTCAAAATTGCTACGAAACTTTTCAGATCCATTATATATTTAAGAGGGAAGGTTATGATGCCAGTCCAAGAAAAAAATTATCTCAAAATTAGATTCTATGAAACTTTTTGAAATGTTAGTTTAGGTCAAAATATCGTAGTATATTATACACAATTTCATACTAGTTTCGGTCAAAAAATGAAATTAAATCGAGGATTGTTCGAAATGCTACGAAACTTTTAATGTCCTTTCTATATGTTTCGAGAGAAGGTTATGATGGAATTCCAAGCAAAACATTATCTCAAAATTAGATTCAATGAAACTTTTGGAAATACTAGTTTCGGTCAATAATCGTTGTATTTTATACACAATTTTATTCTAGTTTCGGTCAAAAAATAAAATTATATCGAGGATTGTTCGAAATGTTACAAAAAAATTCAGATCCTTTCAATATGTTACGAGGGAAGGTTAAGATGGAAGTCCATGAAAAAAAATTGTCTCAAAATTAGATTCTGTGAAACTTTTTGAAATACTAGTTTTGGTCAAAAATTGTAGTATATTATACACAATTTTATACTAGTTTCGGTAAAAAAATCAAATTAAATCGAGGATTGCTCGATATGCTACGAGACTTTACAGATCTTTTCTATATGTTACGAGGGAATGTTATGATGGAAGTCCATGCAAAAAACTTATCATAAAATTAGATTCTATGAATCTTTTCGAAATGCTAGTTTCGGTCAAAAATCATAGTATATTATACACAATTTTATACTAGTTTCGGTCCTAAAATCAAATTAAATTGAGGATTGTTTGAAATGCTACGAAACTTTTCAGATCCTTTCTATATGGTACGAGGGAAGTTTGTGATGGAAGTCCAACCAAAAACCTATTTCAAAATTAGATTCTATGAATCTTTTTAAAATGCTAGTTTTGGTCAAAATATCTTAGTATAATATACACAATTTTATACTAGTTTCAGTCAAATAATCAAATTAAATCGAGGATTGTTCGAAATGCTACGAAACTTTCAAATCCTTTCTATATGTTACGAGGGAATATTATGATGGAAGTCCTAGCATAAAATTATCTCAAAATTATATTCTATGAAACATTTTGAAATACTAGTTTCAGTCAAAAATTGTATTATATGATACACAATTTTATACTAGTTTCGGTCAAAAAATCAAATTAAATTGAGGATTGTTCGAAATGCTACGAAACTTTTCAGATCCTTTCTATATGATACGAGGGAAGGTTATGATGGAATTCCAAGCAAAAAATTATCTTAAAATTATATTCTATGAATCTTATTGAAATGCTAGTTTAGGTCAAAAAATCATAGTATATTATACACAATTTTTTAATAGTTTCGGTCAAAAAATCAAACTAAATAGTGGATTATTCGAAATTCTACGAAAATTTTCAGATCCATTCTATATGTTACAAGGGAAGGTTATGATGGAAGTCCATGCAAAAAAATTATATCAAAATTAGATTCTATGAATCTTTTTGAAATGCTAGTTTAGGTCAAAAAAATCTGAGTATATTATACACAATTTTATACTAGTTTCAGTCATATAATCAAATTAAATCGAGGATTGTTCGAAATGCTATGAAACTATTCAGATCCTATCTATGTGTTACTAGGCAATGTTATGATGGAAGTCCATGCGAAATATTATCTTAAAATCAAATTCTACGAAACTTTTCGAAATACTAGTTTCGCTCAAAACTTGTATTATATTATACACAATTTTTTTCTAGTTTCGGTCAAAAAATCAAATTAAATCGAGGATTGTTCGGAATTCTACGAAACGTTTCAGATCCTTTCTATATGGTACGAGGGAAGGTTATGATGGAAGTCCAAGCAAAAATTATCTCAAAATTAGATTCTATCAATCTTTTTTAAATGCTAGTTTAGGTCAAAAAATCGTAGTATATTATACACAATTTTATACAAGTTTCGGTCAAAAAATAAAATTAAATCGAGGATTGTTCGAAATGCTAAGAAACGTTTCAGATCTTTTCTATGTGTTACGAAGGAATCTTATGATGGAAGTCCATGCAAAAAAATTATCTCAAAATTAGATTCTATAAAACTTTTTGAAATGCTAGTTTAGGTCATAAACTCGTAGTATATTATACACATTTTTATACTAGTTTCGATCAAAATATCAAATTAAATCGAGGATTGTTTGAATGCTACGAAACTATTTATATATTATATATATGTTACGAGGGAAGTTTAGGATCAAAGTCCATGCAAAAACATTATCTCAAAATTAGATTCTATGAAACCTTTTGAAATACTAGTTTCCCTCAAAAATCATAGTATATTATACACAATTTCATATTAGTTTCGCACAAAATATCAAATTAAATCAAGGATTGTTCAAAATTGCTACGAAATTTTTCAGATCCATTATATATTTAAGAGGGAAGGTTATGATGCCAGTCCAAGAAAAAAATTATCTCAAAATTAGATTCTATGAAACTTCTTGAAATGTTAGTTTAGGTCAAAATATCGTAGTATATTATACACAATTTCATACTAGTTTCGGTCAAAAAATGAAATTAAATCGAGGATTGTTCGAAATGCTACGAAACTTTTAATGTCCTTTCTATATGTTTCGAGGGAAGGTTATGATGGAATTCCAAGCAAAACATTATCTTAAAATTAGATTCAATGAAACTTTTGGAAATACTAGTTTCGGTCAATAATCGTTGTATTTTATACACAATTTTATTCTAGTTTCGGTCAAAAAATAAAATTATATCGAGGATTGTTCGAAATGTTACAAAAAAATTCAGATCCTTTCAATATGTTACGAGGGAAGGTTAAGATGGAAGTCCATGAAAAAAAATTGTCTCAAAATTAGATTTTGTGAAACTTTTTGAAATACTAGTTTTGGTCAAAAATTGTAGTATATTATACACAATTTTATACTAGTTTCGGTAAAAAAATCAAATTAAATCGAGGATTGTTCGATATGCTACGAGACTTTACATATCTTTTCTATATGTTACGAGGGAATGTTATGATGGAAGTCCATGCAAAAAATTATCATAAAATTAGATTCTATGAATCTTTTCGAAATGCTAGTTTCGGTCAAAAATCATAGTATATTATACACAATTTTATACTAGTTTCGGTCCTAAAATCAAATTAAATTGAGGATTGTTTGAAATGCTACGAAACTTTTCAGATCCTTTCTATATGGTACGAGGGAAGTTTGTGATGGAAGTCCAACCAAAAACCTATTTCAAAATTAGATTCTATGAATCTTTTTAAAATGCTAGTTTTGGTCAAAATATCTTAGTATAATATACACAATTTTATACTAGTTTCAGTCAAATAATCAAATTAAATCGAGGATTGTTCGAAATGCTACGAAACTTTCAAATCCTTTCTATATGTTACGAGGGAATATTATGATGGAAGTCCTAGCATAAAATTATCTCAAAATTATATTCTATGAAACATTTTGAAATACTAGTTTCAGTCAAAAATTGTATTATATGATACACAATTTTATACTAGTTTCGGTCAAAAAATCAAATTAAATGAGGATTGTTCGAAATGCTACGAAACTTTTCAGATCCTTTCTATATGATACGAGGGAAGGTTATGATGGAATTCCAAGCAAAAAATTATCTTAAAATTACATTCTATGAATCTTATTGAAATGCTAGTTTAGGTCAAAAAATCATAGTATATTATACACAATTTTTTAATAGTTTCGGTCAAAAAATCAAACTAAATAGTGGATTATTCGAAATTCTACGAAAATTTTCAGATCCATTCTATATGTTACAAGGGAAGGTTATGATGGAAGTCCATGCAAAAAAATTATATCAAAATTAGATTCTATGAATCTTTTTGAAATGCTAGTTTAGGTCAAAAAAATCTGAGTATATTATACACAATTTTATACTAGTTTCAGTCATATAATAAAATTAAATCGAGGATTGTTCGAAATGCTATGAAACTATTCAGATCCTATCTATGTGTTACTAGGCAATGTTATGATGGAAGTCCATGCGAAATATTATCTTAAAATCAAATTCTACGAAACTTTTCGAAATACTAGTTTCGCTCAAAACTTGTATTATATTATACACAATTTTTTTCTAGTTTCGGTCAAAAAATCAAATTAAATCGAGGATTGTTCGAAATTATACGAAACGTTTCAGATCCTTTCTATATGGTACGAGGGAAGGTTATGATGGAAGTCCAAGCAAAAATTATCTCAAAATTAGATTCTATCAATCTTTTTTAAATGCTAGTTTAGGTCAAAAAATCGTAGTATATTATACACAATTTTATACAAGTTTCGGTCAAAAAATAAAATTAAATCGAGGATTGTTCGAAATGCTAAGAATTGTTTCAGATCTTTTCTATGTGTGACGAAGGAATCTTATGATGGAAGTCCATGCAAAAAAATTATCTCAAAATTAGATTCTATAAAACTTTTTGAAATGCTAGTTTAGGTCATAAACTCGTAGTATATTATACACATTTTTATACTAGTTTCGATCAAAATATCAAATTAAATCGAGGATTGTTTGAATGCTACGAAACTATTTATATATTATCTATATGTTACGAGGGAAGTTTAGGATCAAAGTCCATGCAAAAACATTATCTCAAAATTAGATTCTATGAAACCTTTTGAAATACTAGTTTCGCTCAAAAATCATAGTATATTATACACAATTTCATATTAGTTTCGCACAAAAAATCAAATTAAATCAAGGATTGTTCAAAATTGCTACGAAATTTTTCAGATCCATTATATATTTAAGAGGGAAGGTTATGATGCCAGTCCAAGAAAAAAATTATCTCAAAATTAGATTCTATGAAACTTCTTGAAATGTTAGTTTAGGTCAAAATATCGTAGTATATTATACACAATTTCATACTAGTTTCGGTCAAAAAATGAAATTAAATCGAGGATTGTTCGAAATGCTACGAAACTTTTAATGTCCTTTCTATATGTTTCGAGGGAAGGTTATGATGGAATTCCAAGAAAAACATTATCTTAAAATTAGATTAAATGAAACTTTTGGAAATACTAGTTTCGGTCAATAATCGTTGTATTTTATACACAATTTTATTCTAGTTTCGGTCAAAAAATAAAATTATATCGAGGATTGTTCGAAATGTTACAAAAAAATTCAGATCCTTTCAATATGTTACGAGGGAAGGTTAAGATGGAAGTCCATGAAAAAAAATTGTCTCAAAATTAGATTCTGTGAAACTTTTTGAAATACTAGTTTTGGTCAAAAATTGTAGTATATTATACACAATTTTATACTAGTTTCGGTAAAAAAATCAAATTAAATCGAGGATTGTTCGATATGCTACGAGACTTTACATATCTTTTCTATATGTTACGAGGGAATGTTATGATGGAAGTCCATGCAAAAAATTATCATAAAATTAGATTCTATGAATCTTTTCGAAATGCTAGTTTCGGTCAAAAATCATAGTATATTATACACAATTTTATACTAGTTTCGGTCCTAAAATCAAATTAAATTGAGGATTGTTTGAAATGCTACGAAACTTTTCAGATCCTTTCTATATGGTACGAGGGAAGTTTGTGATGGAAGTCCAACCAAAAACCTATTTCAAAATTAGATTCTATGAATCTTTTTAAAATGCTAGTTTTGGTCAAAATATCTTAGTATAATATACACAATTTTATACTAGTTTCAGTCAAATAATCAAATTAAATCGAGGATTGTTCGAAATGCTACGAAACTTTCAAATCCTTTCTATATGTTACGAGGGAATATTATGATGGAAGTCCTAGCATAAAATTATCTCAAAATTATATTCTATGAAACATTTTGAAATACTAGTTTCAGTCAAAAATTGTATTATATGATACACAATTTTATACTAGTTTCGGTCAAAAAATCAAATTAAATTGAGGATTGTTCGAAATGCTACGAAACTTTTCAGATCCTTTCTATATGATACGAGGGAAGGTTATGATGGAATTCCAAGCAAAAAATTATCTTAAAATTATATTCTATGAATCTTATTGAAATGCTAGTTTAGGTCAAAAAATCATAGTATATTATACACAATTTTTTAATAGTTTCGGTCAAAAAATCAAACTAAATAGTGGATTATTCGAAATTCTACGAAAATTTTCAGATCCATTCTATATGTTACAAGGGAAGGTTATGATGGAAGTCCATGCAAAAAAATTATATCAAAATTAGATTCTATGAATCTTTTTGAAATGCTAGTTTAGGTCAAAAAAATCTGAGTATATTATACACAATTTTATACTAGTTTCAGTCATATAATCAAATTAAATCGAGGATTGTTCGAAATGCTATGAAACTATTCAGATCCTATCTATGTGTTACTAGGCAATGTTATGATGGAAGTCCATGCGAAATATTATCTTAAAATCAAATTCTACGAAACTTTTCGAAATACTAGTTTCGCTCAAAACTTGTATTATATTATACACAATTTTTTTCTAGTTTCGGTCAAAAAATCAAATTAAATCGAGGATTGTTCGAAATTCTACGAAACGTTTCAGATCCTTTCTATATGGTACGAGGGAAGGTTATGATGGAAGTCCAAGCAAAAATTATCTCAAAATTAGATTCTATCAATCTTTTTTAAATGCTAGTTTAGGTCAAAAAAATCGTAGTATATTATACACAATTTTATACAAGTTTCGGTCAAAAAATAAAATTAAATCGAGGATTGTTCGAAATGCTAAGAAACGTTTCAGATCTTTTCTATGTGTTACGAAGGAATCTTATAATGGAAGTCCATGCAAAAAAATTATCTCAAAATTAGATTCTATAAAACTTTTTGAAATGCTAGTTTAGGTCATAAACTCGTAGTATATTATACACATTTTTATACTAGTTTCGATCAAAATATCAAATTAAATCGAGGATTGTTTGAATGCTACGAAACTATTTATATATTATATATATGTTACGAGGGAAGTTTAGGATCAAAGTCCATGCAAAAACATTATCTCAAAATTAGATTCTATGAAACCTTTTGAAATACTAGTTTCCCTCAAAAATCATAGTATATTATACACAATTTCATATTAGTTTCGCACAAAATATCAAATTAAATCAAGGATTGTTCAAAATTGCTACGAAATTTTTCAGATCCATTATATATTTAAGAGGGAAGGTTATGATGCCAGTCCAAGAAAAAAATTATCTCAAAATTAGATTCTATGAAACTTCTTGAAATGTTAGTTTAGGTCAAAATATCGTAGTATATTATACACAATTTCATACTAGTTTCGGTCAAAAAATGAAATTAAATCGAGGATTGTTCGAAATGCTACGAAACTTTTAATGTCCTTTCTATATGTTTCGAGGGAAGGTTATGATGGAATTCCAAGCAAAACATTATCTTAAAATTAGATTCAATGAAACTTTTGGAAATACTAGTTTCGGTCAATAATCGTTGTATTTTATACACAATTTTATTCTAGTTTCGGTCAAAAAATAAAATTATATCGAGGATTGTTCGAAATGTTACAAAAAAATTCAGATCCTTTCAATATGTTACGAGGGAAGGTTAAGATGGAAGTCCATGAAAAAAAATTGTCTCAAAATTAGATTCTGTGAAACTTTTTGAAATACTAGTTTTGGTCAAAAATTGTAGTATATTATACACAATTTTATACTAGTTTCGGTAAAAAAATCAAATTAAATCGAGGATTGTTCGATATGCTACGAGACTTTACATATCTTTTCTATATGTTACGAGGGAATGTTATGATGGAAGTCCATGCAAAAAATTATCATAAAATTAGATTCTATGAATCTTTTCGAAATGCTAGTTTCGGTCAAAAATCATAGTATATTATACACAATTTTATACTAGTTTCGGTCCTAAAATCAAATTAAATTGAGGATTGTTTGAAATGCTACGAAACTTTTCAGATCCTTTCTATATGGTACGAGGGAAGTTTGTGATGGAAGTCCAACCAAAAACCTATTTCAAAATTAGATTCTATGAATCTTTTTAAAATGCTAGTTTTGGTCAAAATATCTTAGTATAATATACACAATTTTATACTAGTTTCAGTCAAATAATCAAATTAAATCGAGGATTGTTCGAAATGCTACGAAACTTTCAAATCCTTTCTATATGTTACGAGGGAATATTATGATGGAAGTCCTAGCATAAAATTATCTCAAAATTATATTCTATGAAACATTTTGAAATACTAGTTTCAGTCAAAAATTGTATTATATGATACACAATTTTATACTAGTTTCGGTCAAAAAATCAAATTAAATTGAGGATTGTTCGAAATGCTACGAAACTTTTCAGATCCTTTCTATATGATACGAGGGAAGGTTATGATGGAATTCCAAGCAAAAAATTATCTTAAAATTATATTCTATGAATCTTATTGAAATGCTAGTTTAGGTCAAAAAATCATAGTATATTATACACAATTTTTTAATAGTTTCGGTCAAAAAATCAAACTAAATAGTGGATTATTCGAAATTCTACGAAAATTTTCAGATCCATTCTATATGTTACAAGGGAAGGTTATGATGGAAGTCCATGCAAAAAAATTATATCAAAATTAGATTCTATGAATCTTTTTGAAATGCTAGTTTAGGTCAAAAAAATCTGAGTATATTATACACAATTTTATACTAGTTTCAGTCATATAATCAAATTAAATCGAGGATTGTTCGAAATGCTATGAAACTATTCAGATCCTATCTATGTGTTACTAGGCAATGTTATGATGGAAGTCCATGCGAAATATTATCTTAAAATCAAATTCTACGAAACTTTTCGAAATACTAGTTTCGCTCAAAACTTGTATTATATTATACACAATTTTTTTCTAGTTTCGGTCAAAAAATCAAATTAAATCGAGGATTGTTCGAAATTCTACGAAACGTTTCAGATCCTTTCTATATGGTACGAGGGAAGGTTATGATGGAAGTCCAAGCAAAAATTATCTCAAAATTAGATTCTATCAATCTTTTTTAAATGCTAGTTTAGGTCAAAAAAATCGTAGTATATTATACACAATTTTATACAAGTTTCGGTCAAAAAATAAAATTAAATCGAGGATTGTTCGAAATGCTAAGAAACGTTTCAGATCTTTTCTATGTGTTACGAAGGAATCTTATGATGGAAGTCCATGCAAAAAAATTATCTCAAAATTAGATTCTATAAAACTTTTTGAAATGCTAGTTTAGGTCATAAACTCGTAGTATATTATACACATTTTTATACTAGTTTCGATCAAAATATCAAATTAAATCGAGGATTGTTTGAATGCTACGAAACTATTTATATATTATATATATGTTACGAGGGAAGTTTAGGATCAAAGTCCATGCAAAAACATTATCTCAAAATTAGATTCTATGAAACCTTTTGAAATACTAGTTTCCCTCAAAAATCATAGTATATTATACACAATTTCATATTAGTTTCGCACAAAATATCAAATTAAATCAAGGATTGTTCAAAATTGCTACGAAATTTTTCAGATCCATTATATATTTAAGAGGGAAGGTTATGATGCCAGTCCAAGAAAAAAATTATCTCAAAATTAGATTCTATGAAACTTCTTGAAATGTTAGTTTAGGTCAAAATATCGTAGTATATTATACACAATTTCATACTAGTTTCGGTCAAAAAATGAAATTAAATCGAGGATTGTTCGAAATGCTACGAAACTTTTAATGTCCTTTCTATATGTTTCGAGGGAAGGTTATGATGGAATTCCAAGCAAAACATTATCTTAAAATTAGATTCAATGAAACTTTTGGAAATACTAGTTTCGGTCAATAATCGTTGTATTTTATACACAATTTTATTCTAGTTTCGGTCAAAAAATAAAATTATATCGAGGATTGTTCGAAATGTTACAAAAAAATTCAGATCCTTTCAATATGTTACGAGGGAAGGTTAAGATGGAAGTCCATGAAAAAAAATTGTCTCAAAATTAGATTTTGTGAAACTTTTTGAAATACTAGTTTTGGTCAAAAATTGTAGTATATTATACACAATTTTATACTAGTTTCGGTAAAAAAATCAAATTAAATCGAGGATTGTTCGATATGCTACGAGACTTTACATATCTTTTCTATATGTTACGAGGGAATGTTATGATGGAAGTCCATGCAAAAAATTATCATAAAATTAGATTCTATGAATCTTTTCGAAATGCTAGTTTCGGTCAAAAATCATAGTATATTATACACAATTTTATACTAGTTTCGGTCCTAAAATCAAATTAAATTGAGGATTGTTTGAAATGCTACGAAACTTTTCAGATCCTTTCTATATGGTACGAGGGAAGTTTGTGATGGAAGTCCAACCAAAAACCTATTTCAAAATTAGATTCTATGAATCTTTTTAAAATGCTAGTTTTGGTCAAAATATCTTAGTATAATATACACAATTTTATACTAGTTTCAGTCAAATAATCAAATTAAATCGAGGATTGTTCGAAATGCTACGAAACTTTCAAATCCTTTCTATATGTTACGAGGGAATATTATGATGGAAGTCCTAGCATAAAATTATCTCAAAATTATATTCTATGAAACATTTTGAAATACTAGTTTCAGTCAAAAATTGTATTATATGATACACAATTTTATACTAGTTTCGGTCAAAAAATCAAATTAAATGAGGATTGTTCGAAATGCTACGAAACTTTTCAGATCCTTTCTATATGATACGAGGGAAGGTTATGATGGAATTCCAAGCAAAAAATTATCTTAAAATTACATTCTATGAATCTTATTGAAATGCTAGTTTAGGTCAAAAAATCATAGTATATTATACACAATTTTTTAATAGTTTCGGTCAAAAAATCAAACTAAATAGTGGATTATTCGAAATTCTACGAAAATTTTCAGATCCATTCTATATGTTACAAGGGAAGGTTATGATGGAAGTCCATGCAAAAAAATTATATCAAAATTAGATTCTATGAATCTTTTTGAAATGCTAGTTTAGGTCAAAAAAATCTGAGTATATTATACACAATTTTATACTAGTTTCAGTCATATAATAAAATTAAATCGAGGATTGTTCGAAATGCTATGAAACTATTCAGATCCTATCTATGTGTTACTAGGCAATGTTATGATGGAAGTCCATGCGAAATATTATCTTAAAATCAAATTCTACGAAACTTTTCGAAATACTAGTTTCGCTCAAAACTTGTATTATATTATACACAATTTTTTTCTAGTTTCGGTCAAAAAATCAAATTAAATTGAGGATTGTTCGAAATTATACGAAACGTTTCAGATCCTTTCTATATGGTACGAGGGAAGGTTATGATGGAAGTCCAAGCAAAAATTATCTCAAAATTAGATTCTATCAATCTTTTTTAAATGCTAGTTTAGGTCAAAAAATCGTAGTATATTATACACAATTTTATACAAGTTTCGGTCAAAAAATAAAATTAAATCGAGGATTGTTCGAAATGCTAAGAATTGTTTCAGATCTTTTCTATGTGTGACGAAGGAATCTTATGATGGAAGTCCATGCAAAAAAATTATCTCAAAATTAGATTCTATAAAACTTTTTGAAATGCTAGTTTAGGTCATAAACTCGTAGTATATTATACACATTTTTATACTAGTTTCGATCAAAATATCAAATTAAATCGAGGATTGTTTGAATGCTACGAAACTATTTATATATTATCTATATGTTACGAGGGAAGTTTAGGATCAAAGTCCATGCAAAAACATTATCTCAAAATTAGATTCTATGAAACCTTTTGAAATACTAGTTTCGCTCAAAAATCATAGTATATTATACACAATTTCATATTAGTTTCGCACAAAAAATCAAATTAAATCAAGGATTGTTCAAAATTGCTACGAAATTTTTCAGATCCATTATATATTTAAGAGGGAAGGTTATGATGCCAGTCCAAGAAAAAAATTATCTCAAAATTAGATTCTATGAAACTTCTTGAAATGTTAGTTTAGGTCAAAATATCGTAGTATATTATACACAATTTCATACTAGTTTCGGTCAAAAAATGAAATTAAATCGAGGATTGTTCGAAATGCTACGAAACTTTTAATGTCCTTTCTATATGTTTCGAGGGAAGGTTATGATGGAATTCCAAGCAAAACATTATCTTAAAATTAGATTCAATGAAACTTTTGGAAATACTAGTTTCGGTCAATAATCGTTGTATTTTATACACAATTTTATTCTAGTTTCGGTCAAAAAATAAAATTATATCGAGGATTGTTCGAAATGTTACAAAAAAATTCAGATCCTTTCAATATGTTACGAGGGAAGGTTAAGATGGAAGTCCATGAAAAAAAATTGTCTCAAAATTAGATTCTGTGAAACTTTTTGAAATACTAGTTTTGGTCAAAAATTGTAGTATATTATACACAATTTTATACTAGTTTCGGTAAAAAAATCAAATTAAATCGAGGATTGTTCGATATGCTACGAGACTTTACATATCTTTTCTATATGTTACGAGGGAATGTTATGATGGAAGTCCATGCAAAAAATTATCATAAAATTAGATTCTATGAATCTTTTCGAAATGCTAGTTTCGGTCAAAAATCATAGTATATTATACACAATTTTATACTAGTTTCGGTCCTAAAATCAAATTAAATTGAGGATTGTTTGAAATGCTACGAAACTTTTCAGATCCTTTCTATATGGTACGAGGGAAGTTTGTGATGGAAGTCCAACCAAAAACCTATTTCAAAATTAGATTCTATGAATCTTTTTAAAATGCTAGTTTTGGTCAAAATATCTTAGTATAATATACACAATTTTATACTAGTTTCAGTCAAATAATCAAATTAAATCGAGGATTGTTCGAAATGCTACGAAACTTTCAAATCCTTTCTATATGTTACGAGGGAATATTATGATGGAAGTCCTAGCATAAAATTATCTCAAAATTATATTCTATGAAACATTTTGAAATACTAGTTTCAGTCAAAAATTGTATTATATGATACACAATTTTATACTAGTTTCGGTCAAAAAATCAAATTAAATTGAGGATTGTTCGAAATGCTACGAAACTTTTCAGATCCTTTCTATATGATACGAGGGAAGGTTATGATGGAATTCCAAGCAAAAAATTATCTTAAAATTATATTCTATGAATCTTATTGAAATGCTAGTTTAGGTCAAAAAATCATAGTATATTATACACAATTTTTTAATAGTTTCGGTCAAAAAATCAAACTAAATAGTGGATTATTCGAAATTCTACGAAAATTTTCAGATCCATTCTATATGTTACAAGGGAAGGTTATGATGGAAGTCCATGCAAAAAAATTATATCAAAATTAGATTCTATGAATCTTTTTGAAATGCTAGTTTAGGTCAAAAAAATCTGAGTATATTATACACAATTTTATACTAGTTTCAGTCATATAATCAAATTAAATCGAGGATTGTTCGAAATGCTATGAAACTATTCAGATCCTATCTATGTGTTACTAGGCAATGTTATGATGGAAGTCCATGCGAAATATTATCTTAAAATCAAATTCTACGAAACTTTTCGAAATACTAGTTTCGCTCAAAACTTGTATTATATTATACACAATTTTTTTCTAGTTTCGGTCAAAAAATCAAATTAAATCGAGGATTGTTCGAAATTCTACGAAACGTTTCAGATCCTTTCTATATGGTACGAGGGAAGGTTATGATGGAAGTCCAAGCAAAAATTATCTCAAAATTAGATTCTATCAATCTTTTTTAAATGCTAGTTTAGGTCAAAAAAATCGTAGTATATTATACACAATTTTATACAAGTTTCGGTCAAAAAATAAAATTAAATCGAGGATTGTTCGAAATGCTAAGAAACGTTTCAGATCTTTTCTATGTGTTACGAAGGAATCTTATGATGGAAGTCCATGCAAAAAAATTATCTCAAAATTAGATTCTATAAAACTTTTTGAAATGCTAGTTTAGGTCATAAACTCGTAGTATATTATACACATTTTTATACTAGTTTCGATCAAAATATCAAATTAAATCGAGGATTGTTTGAATGCTATGAAACTATTTATATATTATATATATGTTACGAGGGAAGTTTAGGATCAAAGTCCATGCAAAAACATTATCTCAAAATTAGATTCTATGAAACCTTTTGAAATACTAGTTTCCCTCAAAAATCATAGTATATTATACACAATTTCATATTAGTTTCGCACAAAATATCAAATTAAATCAAGGATTGTTCAAAATTGCTACGAAATTTTTCAGATCCATTATATATTTAAGAGGGAAGGTTATGATGCCAGTCCAAGAAAAAAATTATCTCAAAATTAGATTCTATGAAACTTCTTGAAATGTTAGTTTAGGTCAAAATATCGTAGTATATTATACACAATTTCATACTAGTTTCGGTCAAAAAATGAAATTAAATCGAGGATTGTTCGAAATGCTACGAAACTTTTAATGTCCTTTCTATATGTTTCGAGGGAAGGTTATGATGGAATTCCAAGCAAAACATTATCTTAAAATTAGATTCAATGAAACTTTTGGAAATACTAGTTTCGGTCAATAATCGTTGTATTTTATACACAATTTTATTCTAGTTTCGGTCAAAAAATAAAATTATATCGAGGATTGTTCGAAATGTTACAAAAAAATTCAGATCCTTTCAATATGTTACGAGGGAAGGTTAAGATGGAAGTCCATGAAAAAAAATTGTCTCAAAATTAGATTCTGTGAAACTTTTTGAAATACTAGTTTTGGTCAAAAATTGTAGTATATTATACACAATTTTATACTAGTTTCGGTAAAAAAATCAAATTAAATCGAGGATTGTTCGATATGCTACGAGACTTTACATATCTTTTCTATATGTTACGAGGGAATGTTATGATGGAAGTCCATGCAAAAAATTATCATAAAATTAGATTCTATGAATCTTTTCGAAATGCTAGTTTCGGTCAAAAATCATAGTATATTATACACAATTTTATACTAGTTTCGGTCCTAAAATCAAATTAAATTGAGGATTGTTTGAAATGCTACGAAACTTTTCAGATCCTTTCTATATGGTACGAGGGAAGTTTGTGATGGAAGTCCAACCAAAAACCTATTTCAAAATTAGATTCTATGAATCTTTTTAAAATGCTAGTTTTGGTCAAAATATCTTAGTATAATATACACAATTTTATACTAGTTTCAGTCAAATAATCAAATTAAATCGAGGATTGTTCGAAATGCTACGAAACTTTCAAATCCTTTCTATATGTTACGAGGGAATATTATGATGGAAGTCCTAGCATAAAATTATCTCAAAATTATATTCTATGAAACATTTTGAAATACTAGTTTCAGTCAAAAATTGTATTATATGATACACAATTTTATACTAGTTTCGGTCAAAAAATCAAATTAAATGAGGATTGTTCGAAATGCTACGAAACTTTTCAGATCCTTTCTATATGATACGAGGGAAGGTTATGATGGAATTCCAAGCAAAAAATTATCTTAAAATTACATTCTATGAATCTTATTGAAATGCTAGTTTAGGTCAAAAAATCATAGTATATTATACACAATTTTTTAATAGTTTCGGTCAAAAAATCAAACTAAATAGTGGATTATTCAAAATTCTACGAAAATTTTCAGATCCATTCTATATGTTACAAGGGAAGGTTATGATGGAAGTCCATGCAAAAAAATTATATCAAAATTAGATTCTATGAATCTTTTTGAAATGCTAGTTTAGGTCAAAAAAATCTGAGTATATTATACACAATTTTATACTAGTTTCAGTCATATAATAAAATTAAATCGAGGATTGTTCGAAATGCTATGAAACTATTCAGATCCTATCTATGTGTTACTAGGCAATGTTATGATGGAAGTCCATGCGAAATATTATCTTAAAATCAAATTCTACGAAACTTTTCGAAATACTAGTTTCGCTCAAAACTTGTATTATATTATACACAATTTTTTTCTAGTTTCGGTCAAAAAATCAAATTAAATCGAGGATTGTTCGAAATTATACGAAACGTTTCAGATCCTTTCTATATGGTACGAGGGAAGGTTATGATGGAAGTCCAAGCAAAAATTATCTCAAAATTAGATTCTATCAATCTTTTTTAAATGCTAGTTTAGGTCAAAAAATCGTAGTATATTATACACAATTTTATACAAGTTTCGGTCAAAAAATAAAATTAAATCGAGGATTGTTCGAAATGCTAAGAATTGTTTCAGATCTTTTCTATGTGTGACGAAGGAATCTTATGATGGAAGTCCATGCAAAAAAATTATCTCAAAATTAGATTCTATAAAACTTTTTGAAATGCTAGTTTAGGTCATAAACTCGTAGTATATTATACACATTTTTATACTAGTTTCGATCAAAATATCAAATTAAATCGAGGATTGTTTGAATGCTACGAAACTATTTATATATTATCTATATGTTACGAGGGAAGTTTAGGATCAAAGTCCATGCAAAAACATTATCTCAAAATTAGATTCTATGAAACCTTTTGAAATACTAGTTTCGCTCAAAAATCATAGTATATTATACACAATTTCATATTAGTTTCGCACAAAAAATCAAATTAAATCAAGGATTGTTCAAAATTGCTACGAAATTTTTCAGATCCATTATATATTTAAGAGGGAAGGTTATGATGCCAGTCCAAGAAAAAAATTATCTCAAAATTAGATTCTATGAAACTTCTTGAAATGTTAGTTTAGGTCAAAATATCGTAGTATATTATAAACAATTTCATACTAGTTTCGGTCAAAAAATGAAATTAAATCGAGGATTGTTCGAAATGCTACGAAACTTTTAATGTCCTTTCTATATGTTTCGAGGGAAGGTTATGATGGAATTCCAAGCAAAACATTATCTTAAAATTAGATTCAATGAAACTTTTGGAAATACTAGTTTCGGTCAATAATCGTTGTATTTTATACACAATTTTATTCTAGTTTCGGTCAAAAAATAAAATTATATCGAGGATTGTTCGAAATGTTACAAAAAAATTCAGATCCTTTCAATATGTTACGAGGGAAGGTTAAGATGGAAGTCCATGAAAAAAAATTGTCTCAAAATTAGATTCTGTGAAACTTTTTGAAATACTAGTTTTGGTCAAAAATTGTAGTATATTATACACAATTTTATACTAGTTTCGGTAAAAAAATAAAATTAAATCGAGGATTGTTCGATATGCTACGAGACTTTACATATCTTTTCTATATGTTACGAGGGAATGTTATGATGGAAGTCCATGCAAAAAATTATCATAAAATTAGATTCTATGAATCTTTTCGAAATGCTAGTTTCGGTCAAAAATCATAGTATATTATACACAATTTTATACTAGTTTCGGTCCTAAAATCAAATTAAATTGAGGATTGTTTGAAATGCTACGAAACTTTTCAGATCCTTTCTATATGGTACGAGGGAAGTTTGTGATGGAAGTCCAACCAAAAACCTATTTCAAAATTAGATTCTATGAATCTTTTTAAAATGCTAGTTTTGGTCAAAATATCTTAGTATAATATACACAATTTTATACTAGTTTCAGTCAAATAATCAAATTAAATCGAGGATTGTTCGAAATGCTACGAAACTTTCAAATCCTTTCTATATGTTACGAGGGAATATTATGATGGAAGTCCTAGCATAAAATTATCTCAAAATTATATTCTATGAAACATTTTGAAATACTAGTTTCAGTCAAAAATTGTATTATATGATACACAATTTTATACTAGTTTCGGTCAAAAAATCAAATTAAATTGAGGATTGTTCGAAATGCTACGAAACTTTTCAGATCCTTTCTATATGATACGAGGGAAGGTTATGATGGAATTCCAAGCAAAAAATTATCTTAAAATTATATTCTATGAATCTTATTGAAATGCTAGTTTAGGTCAAAAAATCATAGTATATTATACACAATTTTTTAATAGTTTCGGTCAAAAAATCAAACTAAATAGTGGATTATTCGAAATTCTACGAAAATTTTCAGATCCATTCTATATGTTACAAGGGAAGGTTATGATGGAAGTCCATGCAAAAAAATTATATCAAAATTAGATTCTATGAATCTTTTTGAAATGCTAGTTTAGGTCAAAAAAATCTGAGTATATTATACACAATTTTATACTAGTTTCAGTCATATAATAAAATTAAATCGAGGATTGTTCGAAATGCTATGAAACTATTCAGATCCTATCTATGTGTTACTAGGCAATGTTATGATGGAAGTCCATGCGAAATATTATCTTAAAATCAAATTCTACGAAACTTTTCGAAATACTAGTTTCGCTCAAAACTTGTATTATATTATACACAATTTTTTTCTAGTTTCGGTCAAAAAATCAAATTAAATCGAGGATTGTTCGAAATTATACGAAACGTTTCAGATCCTTTCTATATGGTACGAGGGAAGGTTATGATGGAAGTCCAAGCAAAAATTATCTCAAAATTAGATTCTATCAATCTTTTTTAAATGCTAGTTTAGGTCAAAAAATCGTAGTATATTATACACAATTTTATACAAGTTTCGGTCAAAAAATAAAATTAAATCGAGGATTGTTCGAAATGCTAAGAATTGTTTCAGATCTTTTCTATGTGTGACGAAGGAATCTTATGATGGAAGTCCATGCAAAAAAATTATCTCAAAATTAGATTCTATAAAACTTTTTGAAATGCTAGTTTAGGTCATAAACTCGTAGTATATTATACACATTTTTATACTAGTTTCGATCAAAATATCAAATTAAATCGAGGATTGTTTGAATGCTACGAAACTATTTATATATTATCTATATGTTACGAGGGAAGTTTGGGATCAAAGTCCATGCAAAAACATTATCTCAAAATTAGATTCTATGAAACCTTTTGAAATACTAGTTTCGCTCAAAAATCATAGTATATTATACACAATTTCATATTAGTTTCGCACAAAAAATCAAATTAAATCAAGGATTGTTCAAAATTGCTACGAAATTTTTCAGATCCATTATATATTTAAGAGGGAAGGTTATGATGCCAGTCCAAGAAAAAAATTATCTCAAAATTAGATTCTATGAAACTTCTTGAAATGTTAGTTTAGGTCAAAATATCGTAGTATATTATACACAATTTCATACTAGTTTCGGTCAAAAAATGAAATTAAATCGAGGATTGTTCGAAATGCTACGAAACTTTTAATGTCCTTTCTATATGTTTCGAGGGAAGGTTATGATGGAATTCCAAGCAAAACATTATCTTAAAATTAGATTCAATGAAACTTTTGGAAATACTAGTTTCGGTCAATAATCGTTGTATTTTATACACAATTTTATTCTAGTTTCGGTCAAAAAATAAAATTATATCGAGGATTGTTCGAAATGTTACAAAAAAATTCAGATCCTTTCAATATGTTACGAGGGAAGGTTAAGATGGAAGTCCATGAAAAAAAATTGTCTCAAAATTAGATTCTGTGAAACTTTTTGAAATACTAGTTTTGGTCAAAAATTGTAGTATATTATACACAATTTTATACTAGTTTCGGTAAAAAAATCAAATTAAATCGAGGATTGTTCGATATGCTACGAGACTTTACATATCTTTTCTATATGTTACGAGGGAATGTTATGATGGAAGTCCATGCAAAAAATTATCATAAAATTAGATTCTATGAATCTTTTCGAAATGCTAGTTTCGGTCAAAAATCATAGTATATTATACACAATTTTATACTAGTTTCGGTCCTAAAATCAAATTAAATTGAGGATTGTTTGAAATGCTACGAAACTTTTCAGATCCTTTCTATATGGTACGAGGGAAGTTTGTGATGGAAGTCCAACCAAAAACCTATTTCAAAATTAGATTCTATGAATCTTTTTAAAATGCTAGTTTTGGTCAAAATATCTTAGTATAATATACACAATTTTATACTAGTTTCAGTCAAATAATCAAATTAAATCGAGGATTGTTCAAAATGCTACGAAACTTTCAAATCCTTTCTATATGTTACGAGGGAATATTATGATGGAAGTCCTAGCATAAAATTATCTCAAAATTATATTCTATGAAACATTTTGAAATACTAGTTTCAGTCAAAAATTGTATTATATGATACACAATTTTATACTAGTTTCGGTCAAAAAATCAAATTAAATTGAGGATTGTTCGAAATGCTACGAAACTTTTCAGATCCTTTCTATATGATACGAGGGAAGGTTATGATGGAATTCCAAGCAAAAAATTATCTTAAAATTATATTCTATGAATCTTATTGAAATGCTAGTTTAGGTCAAAAATTCATAGTATATTATACACAATTTTTTAATAGTTTCGGTCAAAAAATCAAACTAAATAGTGGATTATTCGAAATTCTACGAAAATTTTCAGATCCATTCTATATGTTACAAGGGAAGGTTATGATGGAAGTCCATGCAAAAAAATTATATCAAAATTAGATTCTATGAATCTTTTTGAAATGCTAGTTTAGGTCAAAAAAATCTGAGTATATTATACACAATTTTATACTAGTTTCAGTCATATAATCAAATTAAATCGAGGATTGTTCGAAATGCTATGAAACTATTCAGATCCTATCTATGTGTTACTAGGCAATGTTATGATGGAAGTCCATGCGAAATATTATCTTAAAATCAAATTCTTCGAAACTTTTCGAAATACTAGTTTCGCTCAAAAATTGTATTATATTATACACAATTTTTTTCTAGTTTCGATCAAAAAATCAAATTAAATCGAGGATTGTTCGAAATTCTACGAAACGTTTCAGATCCTTTCTATATGGTATGAGGGAAGGTTATGATGGAAGTCCAAGCAAAAATTATCTCAAAATTAGATTCTATCAATCTTTTTTAAATGCTAGTTTAGGTCAAAAAATCGTAGTATATTATACACAATTTTATACAAGTTTCGGTCAAAAAATAAAATTAAATCGAGGATTGTTCGAAATGCTAAGAAACGTTTCAGATCTTTTCTATGTGTTACGAAGGAATCTTATGATGGAAGTCCATGCAAAAAAATTATCTCAAAATTAGATTCTATAAAACTTTTTGAAATGCTAGTTTAGGTCATAAACTCGTAGTATATTATACACATTTTTATACTAGTTTCGATCAAAATATCAAATTAAATCGAGGATTGTTTGAATGCTACGAAACTATTTATATATTATCTATATGTTACGAGGGAAGTTTATGATCAAAGTCCATGCAAAAACATTATCTCAAAATTAGATTCTATGAAACCTTTTGAAATACTAGTTTCGCTCAAAAATCATAGTATATTATACACAATTTCATATTAGTTTCGCACAAAAAATCAAATTAAATCAAGGATTGTTCAAAATTGCTACGAAATTTTTCAGATCCATTATATATTTAAGAGGGAAGGTTATGATGCCAGTCCAAGAAAAAAATTATCTCAAAATTAGATTCTATGAAACTTCTTGAAATGTTAGTTTAGGTCAAAATATCGTAGTATATTATACACAATTTCATACTAGTTTCGGTCAAAAAATGAAATTAAATCGAGGATTGTTCGAAATGCTACGAAACTTTTAATGTCCTTTCTATATGTTTCGAGGGAAGGTTATGATGGAATTCCAAGCAAAACATTATCTTAAAATTAGATTCAATGAAACTTTTGGAAATACTAGTTTCGGTCAATAATCGTTGTATTTTATACACAATTTTATTCTAGTTTCGGTCAAAAAATAAAATTATATCGAGGATTGTTCGAAATGTTACAAAAAAATTCAGATCCTTTCAATATGTTACGAGGGAAGGTTAAGATGGAAGTCCATGAAAAAAAATTGTCTCAAAATTAGATTCTGTGAAACTTTTTAAAATACTAGTTTTGGTCAAAAGTTGTAGTATATTATACACAATTTTATACTAGTTTCGGTAAAAAAATCAAATTAAATCGAGGATTGTTCGATATGCTACGAGACTTTACATATCTTTTCTATATGTTACGAGGGAATGTTATGATGGAAGTCCATGCAAAAAATTATCATAAAATTAGATTCTATGAATCTTTTCGAAATGCTAGTTTCGGTCAAAAATCATAGTATATTATACACAATTTTATACTAGTTTCGGTCCTAAAATCAAATTAAATTGAGGATTGTTTGAAATGCTACGAAACTTTTCAGATCCTTTCTATATGGTACGAGGGAAGTTTGTGATGGAAGTCCAACCAAAAACCTATTTCAAAATTAGATTCTATGAATCTTTTTAAAATGCTAGTTTTGGTCAAAATATCTTAGTATAATATACACAATTTTATACTAGTTTCAGTCAAATAATCAAATTAAATCGAGGATTGTTCGAAATGCTACGAAACTTTCAAATCCTTTCTATATGTTACGAGGGAATATTATGATGGAAGTCCTAGCATAAAATTATCTCAAAATTATATTCTATGAAACATTTTGAAATACTAGTTTCAGTCAAAAATTGTATTATATGATACACAATTTTATACTAGTTTCGGTCAAAAAATCAAATTAAATTGAGGATTGTTCGAAATGCTACGAAACTTTTCAGATCCTTTCTATATGATACGAGGGAAGGTTATGATGGAATTCCAAGCAAAAAATTATCTTAAAATTATATTCTATGAATCTTATTGAAATGCTAGTTTAGGTCAAAAAATCATAGTATATTATACACAATTTTTTAATAGTTTCGGTCAAAAAATCAAACTAAATAGTGGATTATTCGAAATTCTACGAAAATTTTCAGATCCATTCTATATGTTACAAGGGAAGGTTATGATGGAAGTCCATGCAAAAAAATTATATCAAAATTAGATTCTATGAATCTTTTTGAAATGCTAGTTTAGGTCAAAAAAATCTGAGTATATTATACACAATTTTATACTAGTTTCAGTCATATAATAAAATTGAATCGAGGATTGTTCGAAATGCTATGAAACTATTCAGATCCTATCTATGTGTTTCTAGGCAATGTTATGATGGAAGTCCATGCGAAATATTATCTTAAAATCAAATTCTACGAAACTTTTCGAAATACTAGTTTCGCTCAAAACTTGTATTATATTATACACAATTTTTTTCTAGTTTCGGTCAAAAAATCAAATTAAATCGAGGATTGTTCGAAATTCTACGAAACGTTTCAGATCCTTTCTATATGGTACGAGGGAAGGTTATGATGGAAGTCCAAGCAAAAATTATCTCAAAATTAGATTCTATCAATCTTTTTTAAATGCTAGTTTAGGTCAAAAAATCGTAGTATATTATACACAATTTTATACAAGTTTCGGTCAAAAAATAAAATTAAATCGAGGATTGTTCGAAATGCTAAGAATTGTTTCAGATCTTTTCTATGTGTGACGAAGGAATCTTATGATGGAAGTCCATGCAAAAAAATTATCTCAAAATTAGATTCTATAAAACTTTTTGAAATGCTAGTTTAGGTCATAAACTCGTAGTATATTATACACATTTTTATACTAGTTTCGATCAAAATATCAAATTAAATCGAGGATTGTTTGAATGCTACGAAACTATTTATATATTATCTATATGTTACGAGGGAAGTTTAGGATCAAAGTCCATGCAAAAACATTATCTCAAAATTAGATTCTATGAAACCTTTTGAAATACTAGTTTCGCTCAAAAATCATAGTATATTATACACAATTTCATATTAGTTTCGCACAAAAAATCAAATTAAATCAAGGATTGTTCAAAATTGCTACGAAATTTTTCAGATCCATTATATATTTAAGAGGGAAGGTTATGATGCCAGTCCAAGAAAAAAATTATCTCAAAATTAGATTCTATGAAACTTCTTGAAATGTTAGTTTAGGTCAAAATATCGTAGTATATTATACACAATTTCATACTAGTTTCGGTCAAAAAATGAAATTAAATCGAGGATTGTTCGAAATGCTACGAAACTTTTAATGTCCTTTCTATATGTTTCGAGGGAAGGTTATGATGGAATTCCAAGCAAAACATTATCTTAAAATTAGATTCAATGAAACTTTTGGAAATACTAGTTTCGGTCAATAATCGTTGTATTTTATACACAATTTTATTCTAGTTTCGGTCAAAAAATAAAATTATATCGAGGATTGTTCGAAATGTTACAAAAAAATTCAGATCCTTTCAATATGTTACGAGGGAAGGTTAAGATGGAAGTCCATGAAAAAAAATTGTCTCAAAATTAGATTCTGTGAAACTTTTTGAAATACTAGTTTTGGTCAAAAATTGTAGTATATTATACACAATTTTATACTAGTTTCGGTAAAAAAATCAAATTAAATCGAGGATTGTTCGATATGCTACGAGACTTTACATATCTTTTCTATATGTTACGAGGGAATGTTATGATGGAAGTCCATGCAAAAAATTATCATAAAATTAGATTCTATGAATCTTTTCGAAATGCTAGTTTCGGTCAAAAATCATAGTATATTATACACAATTTTATACTAGTTTCGGTCCTAAAATCAAATTAAATTGAGGATTGTTTGAAATGCTACGAAACTTTTCAGATCCTTTCTATATGGTACGAGGGAAGTTTGTGATGGAAGTCCAACCAAAAACCTATTTCAAAATTAGATTCTATGAATCTTTTTAAAATGCTAGTTTTGGTCAAAATATCTTAGTATAATATACACAATTTTATACTAGTTTCAGTCAAATAATCAAATTAAATCGAGGATTGTTCAAAATGCTACGAAACTTTCAAATCCTTTCTATATGTTACGAGGGAATATTATGATGGAAGTCCTAGCATAAAATTATCTCAAAATTATATTCTATGAAACATTTTGAAATACTAGTTTCAGTCAAAAATTGTATTATATGATACACAATTTTATACTAGTTTCGGTCAAAAAATCAAATTAAATTGAGGATTGTTCGAAATGCTACGAAACTTTTCAGATCCTTTCTATATGATACGAGGGAAGGTTATGATGGAATTCCAAGCAAAAAATTATCTTAAAATTATATTCTATGAATCTTATTGAAATGCTAGTTTAGGTCAAAAAATCATAGTATATTATACACAATTTTTTAATAGTTTCGGTCAAAAAATCAAACTAAATAGTGGATTATTCGAAATTCTACGAAAATTTTCAGATCCATTCTATATGTTACAAGGGAAGGTTATGATGGAAGTCCATGCAAAAAAATTATATCAAAATTAGATTCTATGAATCTTTTTGAAATGCTAGTTTAGGTCAAAAAAATCTGAGTATATTATACACAATTTTATACTAGTTTCAGTCATATAATAAAATTGAATCGAGGATTGTTCGAAATGCTATGAAACTATTCAGATCCTATCTATGTGTTTCTAGGCAATGTTATGATGGAAGTCCATGCGAAATATTATCTTAAAATCAAATTCTACGAAACTTTTCGAAATACTAGTTTCGCTCAAAACTTGTATTATATTATACACAATTTTTTTCTAGTTTCGGTCAAAAAATCAAATTAAATCGAGGATTGTTCGAAATTCTACGAAACGTTTCAGATCCTTTCTATATGGTACGAGGGAAGGTTATGATGGAAGTCCAAGCAAAAATTATCTCAAAATTAGATTCTATCAATCTTTTTTAAATGCTAGTTTAGGTCAAAAAATCGTAGTATATTATACACAATTTTATACAAGTTTCGGTCAAAAAATAAAATTAAATCGAGGATTGTTCGAAATGCTAAGAATTGTTTCAGATCTTTTCTATGTGTGACGAAGGAATCTTATGATGGAAGTCCATGCAAAAAAATTATCTCAAAATTAGATTCTATAAAACTTTTTGAAATGCTAGTTTAGGTCATAAACTCGTAGTATATTATACACATTTTTATACTAGTTTCGATCAAAATATCAAATTAAATCGAGGATTGTTTGAATGCTACGAAACTATTTATATATTATCTATATGTTACGAGGGAAGTTTAGGATCAAAGTCCATGCAAAAACATTATCTCAAAATTAGATTCTATGAAACCTTTTGAAATACTAGTTTCGCTCAAAAATCATAGTATATTATACACAATTTCATATTAGTTTCGCACAAAAAATCAAATTAAATCAAGGATTGTTCAAAATTGCTACGAAATTTTTCAGATCCATTATATATTTAAGAGGGAAGGTTATGATGCCAGTCCAAGAAAAAAATTATCTCAAAATTAGATTCTATGAAACTTCTTGAAATGTTAGTTTAGGTCAAAATATCGTAGTATATTATACACAATTTCATACTAGTTTCGGTCAAAAAATGAAATTAAATCGAGGATTGTTCGAAATGCTACGAAACTTTTAATGTCCTTTCTATATGTTTCGAGGGAAGGTTATGATGGAATTCCAAGCAAAACATTATCTTAAAATTAGATTCAATGAAACTTTTGGAAATACTAGTTTCGGTCAATAATCGTTGTATTTTATACACAATTTTATTCTAGTTTCGGTCAAAAAATAAAATTATATCGAGGATTGTTCGAAATGTTACAAAAAAATTCAGATCCTTTCAATATGTTACGAGGGAAGGTTAAGATGGAAGTCCATGAAAAAAAATTGTCTCAAAATTAGATTCTGTGAAACTTTTTGAAATACTAGTTTTGGTCAAAAATTGTAGTATATTATACACAATTTTATACTAGTTTCGGTAAAAAAATCAAATTAAATCGAGGATTGTTCGATATGCTACGAGACTTTACATATCTTTTCTATATGTTACGAGGGAATGTTATGATGGAAGTCCATGCAAAAAATTATCATAAAATTAGATTCTATGAATCTTTTCGAAATGCTAGTTTCGGTCAAAAATCATAGTATATTATACACAATTTTATACTAGTTTCGGTCCTAAAATCAAATTAAATTGAGGATTGTTTGAAATGCTACGAAACTTTTCAGATCCTTTCTATATGGTACGAGGGAAGTTTGTGATGGAAGTCCAACCAAAAACCTATTTCAAAATTAGATTCTATGAATCTTTTTAAAATGCTAGTTTTGGTCAAAATATCTTAGTATAATATACACAATTTTATACTAGTTTCAGTCAAATAATCAAATTAAATCGAGGATTGTTCAAAATGCTACGAAACTTTCAAATCCTTTCTATATGTTACGAGGGAATATTATGATGGAAGTCCTAGCATAAAATTATCTCAAAATTATATTCTATGAAACATTTTGAAATACTAGTTTCAGTCAAAAATTGTATTATATGATACACAATTTTATACTAGTTTCGGTCAAAAAATCAAATTAAATTGAGGATTGTTCGAAATGCTACGAAACTTTTCAGATCCTTTCTATATGATACGAGGGAAGGTTATGATGGAATTCCAAGCAAAAAATTATCTTAAAATTATATTCTATGAATCTTATTGAAATGCTAGTTTAGGTCAAAAAATCATAGTATATTATACACAATTTTTTAATAGTTTCGGTCAAAAAATCAAACTAAATAGTGGATTATTCGAAATTCTACGAAAATTTTCAGATCCATTCTATATGTTACAAGGGAAGGTTATGATGGAAGTCCATGCAAAAAAATTATATCAAAATTAGATTCTATGAATCTTTTTGAAATGCTAGTTTAGGTCAAAAAAATCTGAGTATATTATACACAATTTTATACTAGTTTCAGTCATATAATAAAATTGAATCGAGGATTGTTCGAAATGCTATGAAACTATTCAGATCCTATCTATGTGTTTCTAGGCAATGTTATGATGGAAGTCCATGCGAAATATTATCTTAAAATCAAATTCTACGAAACTTTTCGAAATACTAGTTTCGCTCAAAACTTGTATTATATTATACACAATTTTTTTCTAGTTTCGGTCAAAAAATCAAATTAAATCGAGGATTGTTCGAAATTCTACGAAACGTTTCAGATCCTTTCTATATGGTACGAGGGAAGGTTATGATGGAAGTCCAAGCAAAAATTATCTCAAAATTAGATTCTATCAATCTTTTTTAAATGCTAGTTTAGGTCAAAAAATCGTAGTATATTATACACAATTTTATACAAGTTTCGGTCAAAAAATAAAATTAAATCGAGGATTGTTCGAAATGCTAAGAATTGTTTCAGATCTTTTCTATGTGTGACGAAGGAATCTTATGATGGAAGTCCATGCAAAAAAATTATCTCAAAATTAGATTCTATAAAACTTTTTGAAATGCTAGTTTAGGTCATAAACTCGTAGTATATTATACACATTTTTATACTAGTTTCGATCAAAATATCAAATTAAATCGAGGATTGTTTGAATGCTACGAAACTATTTATATATTATCTATATGTTACGAGGGAAGTTTAGGATCAAAGTCCATGCAAAAACATTATCTCAAAATTAGATTCTATGAAACCTTTTGAAATACTAGTTTCGCTCAAAAATCATAGTATATTATACACAATTTCATATTAGTTTCGCACAAAAAATCAAATTAAATCAAGGATTGTTCAAAATTGCTACGAAATTTTTCAGATCCATTATATATTTAAGAGGGAAGGTTATGATGCCAGTCCAAGAAAAAAATTATCTCAAAATTAGATTCTATGAAACTTCTTGAAATGTTAGTTTAGGTCAAAATATCGTAGTATATTATACACAATTTCATACTAGTTTCGGTCAAAAAATGAAATTAAATCGAGGATTGTTCGAAATGCTACGAAACTTTTAATGTCCTTTCTATATGTTTCGAGGGAAGGTTATGATGGAATTCCAAGCAAAACATTATCTTAAAATTAGATTCAATGAAACTTTTGGAAATACTAGTTTCGGTCAATAATCGTTGTATTTTATACACAATTTTATTCTAGTTTCGGTCAAAAAATAAAATTATATCGAGGATTGTTCGAAATGTTACAAAAAAATTCAGATCCTTTCAATATGTTACGAGGGAAGGTTAAGATGGAAGTCCATGAAAAAAAATTGTCTCAAAATTAGATTCTGTGAAACTTTTTGAAATACTAGTTTTGGTCAAAAATTGTAGTATATTATACACAATTTTATACTAGTTTCGGTAAAAAAATCAAATTAAATCGAGGATTGTTCGATATGCTACGAGACTTTACATATCTTTTCTATATGTTACGAGGGAATGTTATGATGGAAGTCCATGCAAAAAATTATCATAAAATTAGATTCTATGAATCTTTTCGAAATGCTAGTTTCGGTCAAAAATCATAGTATATTATACACAATTTTATACTAGTTTCGGTCCTAAAATCAAATTAAATTGAGGATTGTTTGAAATGCTACGAAACTTTTCAGATCCTTTCTATATGGTACGAGGGAAGTTTGTGATGGAAGTCCAACCAAAAACCTATTTCAAAATTAGATTCTATGAATCTTTTTAAAATGCTAGTTTTGGTCAAAATATCTTAGTATAATATACACAATTTTATACTAGTTTCAGTCAAATAATCAAATTAAATCGAGGATTGTTCAAAATGCTACGAAACTTTCAAATCCTTTCTATATGTTACGAGGGAATATTATGATGGAAGTCCTAGCATAAAATTATCTCAAAATTATATTCTATGAAACATTTTGAAATACTAGTTTCAGTCAAAAATTGTATTATATGATACACAATTTTATACTAGTTTCGGTCAAAAAATCAAATTAAATTGAGGATTGTTCGAAATGCTACGAAACTTTTCAGATCCTTTCTATATGATACGAGGGAAGGTTATGATGGAATTCCAAGCAAAAAATTATCTTAAAATTATATTCTATGAATCTTATTGAAATGCTAGTTTAGGTCAAAAAATCATAGTATATTATACACAATTTTTTAATAGTTTCGGTCAAAAAATCAAACTAAATAGTGGATTATTCGAAATTCTACGAAAATTTTCAGATCCATTCTATATGTTACAAGGGAAGGTTATGATGGAAGTCCATGCAAAAAAATTATATCAAAATTAGATTCTATGAATCTTTTTGAAATGCTAGTTTAGGTCAAAAAAATCTGAGTATATTATACACAATTTTATACTAGTTTCAGTCATATAATAAAATTGAATCGAGGATTGTTCGAAATGCTATGAAACTATTCAGATCCTATCTATGTGTTTCTAGGCAATGTTATGATGGAAGTCCATGCGAAATATTATCTTAAAATCAAATTCTACGAAACTTTTCGAAATACTAGTTTCGCTCAAAACTTGTATTATATTATACACAATTTTTTTCTAGTTTCGGTCAAAAAATCAAATTAAATCGAGGATTGTTCGAAATTCTACGAAACGTTTCAGATCCTTTCTATATGGTACGAGGGAAGGTTATGATGGAAGTCCAAGCAAAAATTATCTCAAAATTAGATTCTATCAATCTTTTTTAAATGCTAGTTTAGGTCAAAAAATCGTAGTATATTATACACAATTTTATACAAGTTTCGGTCAAAAAATAAAATTAAATCGAGGATTGTTCGAAATGCTAAGAATTGTTTCAGATCTTTTCTATGTGTGACGAAGGAATCTTATGATGGAAGTCCATGCAAAAAAATTATCTCAAAATTAGATTCTATAAAACTTTTTGAAATGCTAGTTTAGGTCATAAACTCGTAGTATATTATACACATTTTTATACTAGTTTCGATCAAAATATCAAATTAAATCGAGGATTGTTTGAATGCTACGAAACTATTTATATATTATCTATATGTTACGAGGGAAGTTTAGGATCAAAGTCCATGCAAAAACATTATCTCAAAATTAGATTCTATGAAACCTTTTGAAATACTAGTTTCGCTCAAAAATCATAGTATATTATACACAATTTCATATTAGTTTCGCACAAAAAATCAAATTAAATCAAGGATTGTTCAAAATTGCTACGAAATTTTTCAGATCCATTATATATTTAAGAGGGAAGGTTATGATGCCAGTCCAAGAAAAAAATTATCTCAAAATTAGATTCTATGAAACTTCTTGAAATGTTAGTTTAGGTCAAAATATCGTAGTATATTATACACAATTTCATACTAGTTTCGGTCAAAAAATGAAATTAAATCGAGGATTGTTCGAAATGCTACGAAACTTTTAATGTCCTTTCTATATGTTTCGAGGGAAGGTTATGATGGAATTCCAAGCAAAACATTATCTTAAAATTAGATTCAATGAAACTTTTGGAAATACTAGTTTCGGTCAATAATCGTTGTATTTTATACACAATTTTATTCTAGTTTCGGTCAAAAAATAAAATTATATCGAGGATTGTTCGAAATGTTACAAAAAAATTCAGATCCTTTCAATATGTTACGAGGGAAGGTTAAGATGGAAGTCCATGAAAAAAAATTGTCTCAAAATTAGATTCTGTGAAACTTTTTGAAATACTAGTTTTGGTCAAAAATTGTAGTATATTATACACAATTTTATACTAGTTTCGGTAAAAAAATCAAATTAAATCGAGGATTGTTCGATATGCTACGAGACTTTACATATCTTTTCTATATGTTACGAGGGAATGTTATGATGGAAGTCCATGCAAAAAATTATCATAAAATTAGATTCTATGAATCTTTTCGAAATGCTAGTTTCGGTCAAAAATCATAGTATATTATACACAATTTTATACTAGTTTCGGTCCTAAAATCAAATTAAATTGAGGATTGTTTGAAATGCTACGAAACTTTTCAGATCCTTTCTATATGGTACGAGGGAAGTTTGTGATGGAAGTCCAACCAAAAACCTATTTCAAAATTAGATTCTATGAATCTTTTTAAAATGCTAGTTTTGGTCAAAATATCTTAGTATAATATACACAATTTTATACTAGTTTCAGTCAAATAATCAAATTAAATCGAGGATTGTTCAAAATGCTACGAAACTTTCAAATCCTTTCTATATGTTACGAGGGAATATTATGATGGAAGTCCTAGCATAAAATTATCTCAAAATTATATTCTATGAAACATTTTGAAATACTAGTTTCAGTCAAAAATTGTATTATATGATACACAATTTTATACTAGTTTCGGTCAAAAAATCAAATTAAATTGAGGATTGTTCGAAATGCTACGAAACTTTTCAGATCCTTTCTATATGATACGAGGGAAGGTTATGATGGAATTCCAAGCAAAAAATTATCTTAAAATTATATTCTATGAATCTTATTGAAATGCTAGTTTAGGTCAAAAAATCATAGTATATTATACACAATTTTTTAATAGTTTCGGTCAAAAAATCAAACTAAATAGTGGATTATTCGAAATTCTACGAAAATTTTCAGATCCATTCTATATGTTACAAGGGAAGGTTATGATGGAAGTCCATGCAAAAAAATTATATCAAAATTAGATTCTATGAATCTTTTTGAAATGCTAGTTTAGGTCAAAAAAATCTGAGTATATTATACACAATTTTATACTAGTTTCAGTCATATAATCAAATTAAATCGAGGATTGTTCGAAATGCTATGAAACTATTCAGATCCTATCTATGTGTTACTAGGCAATGTTATGATGGAAGTCCATGCGAAATATTATCTTAAAATCAAATTCTTCGAAACTTTTCGAAATACTAGTTTCGCTCAAAAATTGTATTATATTATACACAATTTTTTTCTAGTTTCGATCAAAAAATCAAATTAAATCGAGGATTGTTCGAAATTCTACGAAACGTTTCAGATCCTTTCTATATGGTATGAGGGAAGGTTATGATGGAAGTCCAAGCAAAAATTATCTCAAAATTAGATTCTATCAATCTTTTTTAAATGCTAGTTTAGGTCAAAAAATCGTAGTATATTATACACAATTTTATACAAGTTTCGGTCAAAAAATAAAATTAAATCGAGGATTGTTCGAAATGCTAAGAAACGTTTCAGATCTTTTCTATGTGTTACGAAGGAATCTTATGATGGAAGTCCATGCAAAAAAATTGTCTCAAAATTAGATTCTATAAAACTTTTTGAAATGCTAGTTTAGGTCATAAACTCGTAGTATATTATACACATTTTTATACTAGTTTCGATCAAAATATCAAATTAAATCGAGGATTGTTTGAATGCTACGAAACTATTTATATATTATCTATATGTTACGAGGGAAGGTTAGGATCAAAGTCCATGCAAAAACATTATCTCAAAATAAGATTCTATGAAACCTTTTGAAATACTAGTTTCGCTCAAAAATCATAGTATATTATACACAATTTCATATTAGTTTCGCACAAAAAATCAAATTAAATCAAGGATTGTTCAAAATTGCTACGATACTTTTCAGATCCATTATATATTTAAGAGGGAAGGTTATGATGCCAGTCCAAGAAAAAAATTATCTCAAAATTAGATTCTATGAAACTTTTTGAAATGCTAGTTTAGGTCAAAATATCGTAGTATATTATACACAATTTCATACTAGTTTCGGTCAAAAAATGAAATTAAATCGAGGATTGTTCGAAATGCTACGAAACTTTTAATGTCCTTTCTATATGCTTCGAGGGAAGGTTATGATGGAATTCCAAGCAAAACATTATCTCAAAATTAGATTCAATGAAACTTTTGGAAATACTAGTTTCGGTCAATAATCGTTGTATTTTATACACAATTTTATTCTAGTTTCGGTCAAAAAATAAAATTATATCGAGGATTGTTCGAAATGTTACAAAAAAATTCAGATCCTTTCAATATGTTACGAGGGAAGGTTAAGATGGAAGTCCATGAAAAAAAATTGTCTCAAAATTAGATTCTGTGAAACTTTTTGAAATACTAGTTTTGGTCAAAAATTGTAGTATATTATACACAATTTCATACTAGTTTCGGTAAAAAAATCAAATTAAATCGAGGATTGTTCGATATGCTACGAGACTTTACAGATCTTTTCTATATGTTACGAGGGAATGTTATGATGGAAGTCCATGCAAAAAATTATCATAAAATTAGATTCTATGAATCTTTTTGAAATGCTAGTTTTGGTCAAAAATCATAGTATATTATACACAATTTTATACTAGTTTCGGTCCTAAAATCAAATTAAATTGAGGATTGTTTGAAATGCTACGAAACTTTTCAGATCCTTTCTATATGGTACGAGGGAAGTTTGTGATGGGAGTCCAACCAAAAACCTATTTCAAAATTAGATTCTATGAATCTTTTTAAAATGCTAGTTTTGGTCAAAATATCTTAGTATAATATACACAATTTTATACTAGTTTCAGTCAAATAATCAAATTAAATCGAGGATTGTTCGAAATGCTACGAAACTTTCAAATCCTTTCTATATGTTACGAGGGAATATTATGATGGAAGTCCTAGCATAAAATTATCTCAAAATTATATTCTATGAAACATTTTGAAATACTAGTTTTAGTCAAAAATTGTATTATATGATACACAATTTTATACTAGTTTCGGTCCAAAAATCAAATTAAATTGAGGATTGTTCGAAATGCTACGAAACTTTTCAGATCCTTTCTATATGATACGAGGGAAGGTTATGATAGAATTCCAAGCTAAAAATTATCTTAAAATTATATTCTATGAATCTTATTGAAATGCTAGTTTAGGTCAAAAAATCATAGTATATTATACACAATTTTTTAATAGTTTCGGTCAAAAAAACAAACTAAATAGTGGATTATTCGAAATTCTACGAAAATTTTCAGATCCATTCTATATGTTACAAGGGAAGGTTATGATGGAAGTCCATGCAAAAAAATTATATCAAAATTAGATTCTATGAATCTTTTTGAAATGCTAGTTTAGGTCAAAAAATCTGAGTATATTATACACAATTTTATACTAATTTCAGTCATATAATCAAATTAAATCGAGGATTGTTCGAAATGCTATGAAACTATTCAGATCCTATCTATGTGTTACTAGGCAATGTTATGATGGAAGTCCATGCGAAATATTATCTTAAAATCAAATTCTACGAAACTTTTCGAAATACTAGTTTCGCTCAAAAATTGTATTATATTATACACAATTTTTTTCTAATTTCGGTCAAAAAATCAAATTAAATCGAGGATTGTTCGAAATTCTACGAAACGTTTCAGATCCTTTCTATATGGTACGAGGGAAGGTTATGATGGAAGTCCAAGCAAAAATTATCTCAAAATTAGATTCTATCAATCTTTTTTAAATGCTATTTTAGGTCAAAAAATCGTAGTATATTATACACAATTTTATACAAGTTTCGGTCAAAAGATAAAATTAAATCGAGGATTGTTCGAAATGCTAAGAAACGTTTCAGATCTTTTCTATGGGTTACGAAGGAATCTTATGATGGAAGTCCATGCAAAAAAATTATCTCAAAATTAGATTCTATAAAACTTTTTGAAATGCTAGTTTAGGTCATAAACTCGTAGTATATTATACACATTTTTATACTAGTTTCGATCAAAATATCAAATTAAATCGAGGATTGTTTGAATGCTACGAAACTATTTATATATTATCTATATGTTACGAGGGAAGGTTAGGATCAAAGTCCATGCAAAAACATTATCTCAAAATTAGATTCTATGAAACCTTTTGAAATACTAGTTTCGCTCAAAAATCATAGTATATTATACACAATTTCATATTAGTTTCGCACAAAAAATCAAATTAAATCAAGGATTGTTCAAAATTGCTACGAAACTTTTCAGATCCATTATATATTTAAGAGGGAAGGTTATGATGCCAGTCCAAGAAAAAAATTATCTCAAAATTAGATTCTATGAAACTTTTTGAAATGCTAGTTTAGGTCAAAATATCGTAGTATATTATACACAATTTCATACTAGTTTCGGTCAAAAAATGAAATTAAATCGAGGATTGTTCGAAATGCTACGAAACTTTTAATATCCTTTCTATATGTTTCGAGGGAAGGTTATGATGGAATTCCAAGCAAAACATTATCTCAAAATTAGATTCAATGAAACTGTTGGAAATACTAATTTCGGTCAATAATCGTAGTATTTTATACACAATTTTATTCTAGTTTCGGTCAAAAAATAAAATTATATCGAGGATTGTTCGAAATGTTACAAAAAAATTCAGATCCTTTCTATATGTTACGAGGGAAAGTTAAGATGGAAGTCCATGAAAAAAATTTGTCTCAAAATTAGATTCTATGAAACTTTTTGAAATACTAGTTTTGGTCAAAAATTGTAGTATATTATACACAATTTCATACTAGTTTCGGTCAAAAAACCAAATTAAATCGAGGATTGTTCGATATGCTACGAGACTTTACAGATCTTTTCTATATGTTATGAGGGAATTTTATGATGGAAGTCCATGCAAAAAATTATCATAAAATTAGATTCTATGAATCTTTTTGAAATGCTAGTTTCGGTCAAAAATCATAGTATATTATACACAATTTTATACTAGTTTCGGTCCTATTATCAAATTAAATTGAGGATTGTTTGAAATGCTACGAATCTTTTCAGATCCTTTCTATATGGTACGAGGGAAGTTTGTGATGGAAGTCCAACCAAAAACTTATTTCAAAATTAGATTCTATGAATCTTTTTAAAATGCTAGTTTTGGTCAAAATATCTTAGTATAATATACACAATTTTATACTGGTTTCGGTCAAATAATCAAATTAAATCGAGGATTGTTTGAAATGCTACGAAACTTTCAAATCCTTTTTATAGGTTACGTGGGAATATTATGATAGAAGTCCTAGCAGAAAATTATCTCAAAATTAGATTCTATGAAACATTTTGAAATACTAGTTTCAGTCAAAAATTGTATTATATGATACACAATTTTATACTAGTTTCGGTCCAAAAATAAAATTAAATTGAGGATTGTTCGAAATGCTACGAAACTTTTCAGATCCTTTCTATATGATACGAGGGAAGGTTATGATGGAAGTCTAAGCTAAAAATTATCTTAAAATTATATTCTATGAATCTTATTGAAATGCTAGTTTAGGTCAAAAAATCGTAGTATATTATTATACACAATTTTTTAATAGTTTCGGTCAAAAAATCAAACTAAATAGTGGATTATTCGAAATTCTACGAAATGTTTCAAATCCATTCTATATGTTACGAGGGAAGGTTATGATGGAAGTCCATGCAATAAAATTATATCAAAATTAGATTCTATGAATCTTTTTGAAATGCTAGTTTAGGTCAAAAAATCTGAGTATATTATACACAATTTTATACTAGTTTCAGTCAAATAATCAAATTAAATCGAGGATTGTTCGAAATGCTATGAAACTATTCAGATCCTATCTATGTGTTACTAGGCAATGTTATGATGGAAGTCCATGCGGAATATTATCTTAAAATCATATTCTACGAAACTTTTCGAAATACTAGTTTCGCTCAAAAATTGTATTATATTATACACAATTTTTTTCTAGTTTCGGTCAAAAAATCAAATTAAATCGTGGATTGTTCGAAATTCTACGAAACGTTTCACATCCTTTCTATATGGTACGAGGGAAGGTTATGATGGAAGTCCAAGCAAAATTTATCTCAAAATTAGATTCTATGAATCTTTTTTAAATTCTAGTTTAGGTCAAAAAATCGTAGTATATTATACACAATTTTATACAAGTTTCGGTCAAAAAATAAAATTAAATCGAGGATTGTTCGAAATGTTTCAGATCTTTTCTATGTGTTACGAAGGAATCTTATGATGGAAGTCCATGCAAAAAAATTATCTCAAAATTAGATTCTATAAAACTTTTTGAAATGCTAGTTTAGGTCATAAACTTGTAGTATATTATACACATTTTTATACTAGTTTGGATCAAAATATCAAATTAAATCGAGGATTGTTTGAATGCTACGAAACTATTTATATATTATCTATATGTTACGAGGGAAGGTTAGGATCAAAGTCCATGCAAAAACATTATCTCAAAATTAGATTCTATGAAACCTTTTGAAATACTAGTTTCGCTCAAAAATCATAGTATATTATGCACAATTTCATATTAGTTTCGCACAAAAAATCAAATTAAATCAAGGATTGTTCAAAATGCTACGAAACTTTTCAGATCCATTGTATATTTAAGAGGGAAGGTTATGATGCAAGTCCAAGAAAAAAATTATCTCAAAATTAGATTCTATGAAACTTTTTGAAATGCTAGTTTAGGTCAAAATATCGTAGTATATTATACATAATTTCATACTAGTTTCCGTCAAAAAATGAAATTAAATCGAGGATTTTTCGAAATGCTACGAAACTTTTAATATCCTTTCTATATGTTTCGAGTGAAGGTTATGATGGAATTCCAAGCAAAACATTATCTCAAAATTAGATTCAATGAAACTGTTGGAAATACTAATTTCGGTCAATAATCGTAGTATTTTATACACAATTTTATTCTAGTTTCGGTCAAAAAATAAAATTATATCGAGGATTGTTCGAAATGTTACAAAAAAATTCAGATCCTTTCTATATGTTACGAGGGAAAGTTAAGATGGAAGTCCATGAAAAAAATTTGTCTCAAAATTAGATTCTATGAAACTTTTTGAAATACTAGTTTTGGTCAAAAATTGTAGTATATTATACACAATTTCATACTAGTTTCGGTCAAAAAACCAAATTAAATCGAGGATTGTTCGATATGCTACGAGACTTTACAGATCTTTTCTATATGTTATGAGGGAATTTTATGATGGAAGTCCATGCAAAAATTTATCATAAAATTAGATTCTATGAATCTTTTTTAAATGCTAGTTTCGGTCAAAAATCATATTATATTATACACAATTTTATACTAGTTTCGGTCCTATTATCAAATTAAATTGAGGATTGTTTGAAATGCTACGAATCTTTTCAGATCCTTTCTATATGGTACGAGGGAAGTTTGTGATGGAAGTCCAACCAAAAACTTATTTCAAAATTAGATTCTATGAATCTTTTTAAAATGCTAGTTTTGGTCAAAATATCTTAATATAATATACACAATTTTATACTGGTTTCGGTCAAATAATCAAATTAAATCACGGATTGTTCGAAATGCTACGAACCTTTCAAATCCTTTTTATAGGTTACGTGGGAATATTATGATAGAAATCCTAGCAGAAAATTATCTCAAAATTAGATTCTATGACACATTTTGAAATACTAGTTTCAGTCAAAAATTGTATTATATGATACACAATTTTATACTAGTTTCGGTCCAAAAATCAAATTAAATTGAGGATTGTTCGAAATGCTACGAACCTTTTCAGATCCTTTCTATATGATACGAGGGAAGGTTATGATGGAAGTCCAAGCTAAAAATTATCTTAAAATTATATTCTATGAATCTTATTGAAATGCTAGTTTAGGTCAAAAAATCGTAGTATATTATTATACACAATTTTTTAATAGTTTCGGTCAAAAAATCAAACTAAATAGTGGATTATTCGAAATTCTACGAACTTTTTCAAATCCATTCTATATGTTACGAGGGAAGGTTATGATGGAAGTCCATGCAATAAAATTATATCAAAATTAGATTCTATGAATCTTTTTGAAATGCTAGTTTAGGTCAAAAAATCTGAGTATATTATACACAATTTTATACTAGTTTCAGTCAAATAATCAAATTAAATCGAGGATTGTTCGAAATGCTATGAAACTATTCAGATCCTATCTATGTGTTACTAGGCAATGTTATGATGGAAGTCCATGCGGAATATTATCTTAAAATCATATTCTACGAAACTTTTCGAAATACTAGTTTCGCTCAAAAATTGTATTATATTATACACAATTTTTTTCTAGTTTCGGTCAAAAAATCAAATTAAATCGTGGATTGTTCGAAATTCTACGAAACGTTTCACATCCTTTCTATATGGTACGAGGGAAGGTTATGATGGAAGTCCAAGCAAAATTTATCTCAAAATTAGATTCTATGAATCTTTTTTAAATTCTAGTTTAGGTCAAAAAATCGTAGTATATTATACACAATTTTATACAAGTTTCGGTCAAAAAATAAAATTCTATCGAGGATTGTTCGAAATGCTAAGAAATGTTTCAGATCTTTTCTATGTGTTACGAAGGAATCTTATGATGGAAGTCCATGCAAAAAAATTATCTCAAAATTAGATTCTATAAAACTTTTTGAAATGCTAGTTTAGGTCATAAACTTGTAGTATATTATACACATTTTTATACTAGTTTTGATCAAAATATCAAATTAAATCGAGGATTGTTTGAATGCTATGAAACTATTTATATATTATCTATATGTCACGAGGGAAGGTTAGGATCAAAGTCCATGCAAAAACATTATCTCAAAATTAGATTCTATGAAACCTTTTGAAATACTAGTTTCGCTCAAAAATCATAGTATATTATGCACAATTTCATATTAGTTTCGCACAAAAAATCAAATTAAATCAAGGATTGTTCAAAATGCTACGAAACTTTTCAGATCCATTGTATATTTAAGAGGGAAGGTTATGATGCAAGTCCAAGAAAAAAATTATCTCAAAATTAGATTCTATGAAACTTTTTGAAATGCTAGTTTAGGTCAAAATATCGTAGTATATTATACACAATTTCATACTAGTTTCCGTCAAAAAATGAAATTAAATCGAGGATTTTTCGAAATGCTACGAAACTTTTAATATCCTTTCTATATGTTTCGAGTGAAGGTTATGATGGAATTCCAAGCAAAACATTATCTCAAAATTAGATTCTATGAAACTTTTGGAAATACTAGTTGCAGTCAAAAATCGTAGTATTTTATACACAATTTTATTCTAGTTTCGGTCAAAAAATAAAATTAAATCGAGGATTGTTCGAAATGTTACAAAAAAATTCAGATCCTTTCAATATGTTACGAGGGAAAGTTAAGATGGAAGTCCATGAAAAAAAATTGTCTCAAAATTAGATTCTATGAAACTTTTTGAAATACTAGTTTTGGTCAAAAATTGTAGTATATTATACACAATTTCATTCTAGTTTCGGTCAAAAAATCAAATTAAATCGAGGATTGTTCGATATGCTACGAGACTTTACAGATCTTTTCTATATGTTACGAAGGAATGTTATGATGGAACTCCATGCAAAAAATTATCATAAAATTAGATTCTATGAATCTTTTTGAAATGCTAGTTTCATTCAAAAATCATAGTATATTATACACAATTTTATATTAGTTTCGGTCCTATTATCAAATTAAATTGAGGATTGTTTGAAATACTACGAATCTTTTCAGATCCTTTCTATATGGTACGAGGGAAGTTTGTGATGGAAGTCCAACCAAAAACTTATTTCAAAATTAGATTCTATTAATCTTTTTAAAATGTTAGTTTTGGTCAAAATATCTTAGTATAATATACACAATTTTATACTAGTTTCAGTCAAATAATCAAATTAAATCGAGGATTGTTCGAAATGCTACGAAACATTCAAATCCTTTTTATATGTTACGTGGGAATATTATGATAGAAGTCCTAACGGAAAATTATCTCAAAATTAGATTCTATGAAACATTTTGAAATACTAGTTTCAGTCAAAAATTGTATTATATGATACACAATTTTATACTAGTTTCGGTCAAAAAATCAAATTAAATTGAGGATTGTTCGAAATGCTACGAAACTTTTCAGATCCTTTCTATATGATACGAGGGAAGGTTATGATGGAAATCCAAGCTAAAAATTATCTTAAAATTATATTCTATGAATCTTATTGGAATGCTAGTTTAGGTCAAAAAATCGTAGTATATTATACACAATTTTTTAATAGTTTCGGTCAAAAAATCAAACTAAATAGTGGATTATTCGAAATTCTATGAGGATTTTAAGATCCATTCTATATGTTACGAGGGAAGGTTATGATGGAAGTCCATGCAAAAAAATTATATCAAAATTAGATTCTATGAATCTTTTTTAAATGCTAGTTTAGGTCAAAAAATCTGAGTATATTATACACAATTTTATACTAGTTTCAGTCAAATAATCAAATTAAATCGAGGATTGTTCGAAATGCTATGAAACTATTCAGATCCTATCTATGTGTTACTAGGCAATGTTATGATGGAAGTCCATGCGAAATATTATCTTAAAATCATATTCTACGAAACTTTTCGAAATACTAGTTTCGCTCAAAAATTGTATTATATTATACACAATTTTTTTCTAGTTTCGGTCAAAAAATAAAATTAAATCGAGGATTGTTCGAAATGCTAAGAAACGTTTTAGATCTTTTCTATGTGTTACGAAGGAATCTTATGATGGAAGTCCATGCAAAAAAATTATCTCAAAATTAGATTCTATAAAACTTTTTGAAATGCTAGTTTAGGTCATAAACTCGTAGTATATTATACACATTTTTATACTAGTTTCGATCAAAATATCAAATTAAATCGAGGATTGTTTGAATGCTACGAAACTATTTATATATTATCTATATGTTACGAGGGAAGGTTAGGATCAAAGTCCATGCAAAAACATTATCTCAAAATTAGATTCTATGAAACCTTTTGAAATACTAGTTTCGCTCAAAAATCATAGTATATTATGCACAATTTCATATTAGTTTCGCACAAAAAATCAAATTAAATCAAGGATTGTTCAAAATGCTACGAAACTTTTCAGATCCATTGTATATTTAAGAGGGAAGGTTATGATGCAAGTCCAAGAAAAAAATTATCTCAAAATTAGATTCTATGAAACTTTTTGAAATGCTAGTTTAGGTCAAAATATCGTAGTATATTATACACAATTTCATACTAGTTTCCATCAAAAAATGAAATTAAATCGAGGATTTTTCGAAATGCTACGAAACTTTTAATATCCTTTCTATATGTTTCGAGTGAAGGTTATGATGGAATTCCAAGCAAAACATTATCTCAAAATTAGATTCTATGAAACTTTGTGAAATACTAGTTGCAGTCAAAAATCGTAGTATTTTATAAACAATTTCATTCTAGTTTCGGTCAAAAAATAAAATTAAATCGAGGATTGTTCGAAATGTTACAAAAAAATTCAGATCCTTTCAATATGTTACGAGGGAAAGTTAAGATGGAAGTCCATGAAAAAAAATTGTCTCAAAATTAGATTCTATGAAACTTTTTGAAATACTAGTTTTGGTCAAAAATTGTAGTATATTATACACAATTTCATTCTAGTTTCGGTCAAAAAATCAAATTAAATCGAGGATTGTTCGATATGCTACGAGACTTTACAGATCTTTTCTATATGTTACGAAGGAATGTTATGATGGAACTCCATGCAAAAAATTATCATAAAATTAGATTCTATGAATCTTTTTGAAATGCTAGTTTCATTCAAAAATCATAGTATATTATACACAATTTTATATTAGTTTCGGTCCTATTATCAAATTAAATTGAGGATTGTTTGAAATACTACGAATCTTTTCAGATCCTTTCTATATGGTACGAGGGAAGTTTGTGATGGAAGTCCAACCAAAAACTTATTTCAAAATTAGATTCTATTAATCTTTTTAAAATGTTAGTTTTGGTCAAAATATCTTAGTATAATATACACAATTTTATACTAGTTTCAGTCAAATAATCAAATTAAATCGAGGATTGTTCGAAATGCTACGAAACATTCAAATCCTTTTTATATGTTACGTGGGAATATTATGATAGAAGTCCTAACGGAAAATTATCTCAAAATTAGATTCTATGAAACATTTTGAAATACTAGTTTCAGTCAAAAATTGTATTATATGATACACAATTTTATACTAGTTTCGGTCAAAAAATCAAATTAAATTGAGGATTGTTCGAAATGCTACGAAACTTTTCAGATCCTTTCTATATGATACGAGGGAAGGTTATGATGGAAATCCAAGCTAAAAATTATCTTAAAATTATATTCTATGAATCTTATTGGAATGCTAGTTTAGGTCAAAAAATCGTAGTATATTATACACAATTTTTTAATAGTTTCGGTCAAAAAATCAAACTAAATAGTGGATTATTCGAAATTCTATGAGGATTTTAAGATCCATTCTATATGTTACGAGGGAAGGTTATGATGGAAGTCCATGCAAAAAAATTATATCAAAATTAGATTCTATGAATCTTTTTTAAATGCTAGTTTAGGTCAAAAAATCTGAGTATATTATACACAATTTTATACTAGTTTCAGTCAAATAATCAAATTAAATCGAGGATTGTTCGAAATGCTATGAAACTATTCAGATCCTATCTATGTGTTACTAGGCAATGTTATGATGGAAGTCCATGCGAAATATTATCTTAAAATCATATTCTACGAAACTTTTCGAAATACTAGTTTCGCTCAAAAATTGTATTATATTATACACAATTTTTTTCTAGTTTCGGTCAAAAAATAAAATTAAATCGAGGATTGTTCGAAATGCTAAGAAACGTTTTAGATCTTTTCTATGTGTTACGAAGGAATCTTATGATGGAAGTCCATGCAAAAAAATTATCTCAAAATTAGATTCTATAAAACTTTTTGAAATGCTAGTTTAGGTCATAAACTCGTAGTATATTATACACATTTTTATACTAGTTTCGATCAAAATATCAAATTAAATCGAGGATTGTTTGAATGCTACGAAACTATTTATATATTATCTATATGTTACGAGGGAAGGTTAGGATCAAAGTCCATGCAAAAACATTATCTCAAAATTAGATTCTATGAAACCTTTTGAAATACTAGTTTCGCTCAAAAATCATAGTATATTATGCACAATTTCATATTAGTTTCGCACAAAAAATCAAATTAAATCAAGGATTGTTCAAAATGCTACGAAACTTTTCAGATCCATTGTATATTTAAGAGGGAAGGTTATGATGCAAGTCCAAGAAAAAAATTATCTCAAAATTAGATTCTATGAAACTTTTTGAAATGCTAGTTTAGGTCAAAATATCGTAGTATATTATACACAATTTCATACTAGTTTCCATCAAAAAATGAAATTAAATCGAGGATTTTTCGAAATGCTACGAAACTTTTAATATCCTTTCTATATGTTTCGAGTGAAGGTTATGATGGAATTCCAAGCAAAACATTATCTCAAAATTAGATTCTATGAAACTTTGTGAAATACTAGTTGCAGTCAAAAATCGTAGTATTTTATAAACAATTTTATTCTAGTTTCGGTCAAAAAATAAAATTAAATCGAGGATTGTTCGAAATGTTACAAAAAAATTCAGATCCTTTCAATATGTTACGAGGGAAAGTTAAGATGGAAGTCCATGAAAAAAAATTGTCTCAAAATTAGATTCTATGAAACTTTTTGAAATACTAGTTTTGGTCAAAAATTGTAGTATATTATACACAATTTCATTCTAGTTTCGGTCAAAAAATCAAATTAAATCGAGAATTGTTCGATATGCTACGAGACTTTACAGATCTTTTCTATATGTTACGAGGGAATGTTATGATGGAACTCCATGCAAAAAATTATCATAAAATTAGATTCTATGAATCTTTTTGAAATGCTAGTTTCGTTCAAAAATCATAGTATATTATACACAATTTTATATTAGTTTCGGTCCTATTATCAAATTAAATTGAGGATTGTTTGAAATACTACGAATCTTTTCAGATCCTTTCTATATGGTACGAGGGAAGTTTGTGATGGAAGTCCAACCAAAAACTTATTTCAAAATTAGATTCTATTAATCTTTTTAAAATGTTAGTTTTGGTCAAAATATCTTAGTATAATATACACAATTTTATACTAGTTTCAGTCAAATAATCAAATTAAATCGAGGATTGTTCGAAATGCTACGAAACATTCAAATCCTTTTTATATGTTACGTGGGAATATTATGATAGAAGTCCTAACGGAAAATTATCTCAAAATTAGATTCTATGAAACATTTTGAAATACTAGTTTCAGTCAAAAATTGTATTATATGATACACAATTTTATACTAGTTTCGGTCAAAAAATCAAATTAAATTGAGGATTGTTCGAAATGCTACGAAACTTTTCAGATCCTTTCTATATGATACGAGGGAAGGTTATGATGGAAATCCAAGCTAAAAATTATCTTAAAATTATATTCTATGAATCTTATTGGAATGCTAGTTTAGGTCAAAAAATCGTAGTATATTATACACAATTTTTTAATAGTTTCGGTCAAAAAATCAAACTAAATAGTGGATTATTCGAAATTCTATGAGGATTTTAAGATCCATTCTATATGTTACGAGGGAAGGTTATGATGGAAGTCCATGCAAAAAAATTATATCAAAATTAGATTCTATGAATCTTTTTTAAATGCTAGTTTAGGTCAAAAAATCTGAGTATATTATACACAATTTTATACTAGTTTCAGTCAAATAATCAAATTAAATCGAGGATTGTTCGAAATGCTATGAAACTATTCAGATCCTATCTATGTGTTACTAGGCAATGTTATGATGGAAGTCCATGCGAAATATTATCTTAAAATCATATTCTACGAAACTTTTCGAAATACTAGTTTCGCTCAAAAATTGTATTATATTATACACAATTTTTTTCTAGTTTCGGTCAAAAAATAAAATTAAATCGAGGATTGTTCGAAATGCTAAGAAACGTTTTAGATCTTTTCTATGTGTTACGAAGGAATCTTATGATGGAAGTCCATGCAAAAAAATTATCTCAAAATTAGATTCTATAAAACTTTTTGAAATGCTAGTTTAGGTCATAAACTCGTAGTATATTATACACATTTTTATACTAGTTTCGATCAAAATATCAAATTAAATCGAGGATTGTTTGAATGCTACGAAACTATTTATATATTATCTATATGTTACGAGGGAAGGTTAGGATCAAAGTCCATGCAAAAACATTATCTCAAAATTAGATTCTATGAAACCTTTTGAAATACTAGTTTCGCTCAAAAATCATAGTATATTATGCACAATTTCATATTAGTTTCGCACAAAAAATCAAATTAAATCAAGGATTGTTCAAAATGCTACGAAACTTTTCAGATCCATTGTATATTTAAGAGGGAAGGTTATGATGCAAGTCCAAGAAAAAAATTATCTCAAAATTAGATTCTATGAAACTTTTTGAAATGCTAGTTTAGGTCAAAATATCGTAGTATATTATACACAATTTCATACTAGTTTCCATCAAAAAATGAAATTAAATCGAGGATTTTTCGAAATGCTACGAAACTTTTAATATCCTTTCTATATGTTTCGAGTGAAGGTTATGATGGAATTCCAAGCAAAACATTATCTCAAAATTAGATTCTATGAAACTTTGTGAAATACTAGTTGCAGTCAAAAATCGTAGTATTTTATAAACAATTTTATTCTAGTTTCGGTCAAAAAATAAAATTAAATCGAGGATTGTTCGAAATGTTACAAAAAAATTCAGATCCTTTCAATATGTTACGAGGGAAAGTTAAGATGGAAGTCCATGAAAAAAAATTGTCTCAAAATTAGATTCTATGAAACTTTTTGAAATACTAGTTTTGGTCAAAAATTGTAGTATATTATACACAATTTCATTCTAGTTTCGGTCAAAAAATCAAATTAAATCGAGAATTGTTCGATATGCTACGAGACTTTACAGATCTTTTCTATATGTTACGAGGGAATGTTATGATGGAACTCCATGCAAAAAATTATCATAAAATTAGATTCTATGAATCTTTTTGAAATGCTAGTTTCGTTCAAAAATCATAGTATATTATACACAATTTTATATTAGTTTCGGTCCTATTATCAAATTAAATTGAGGATTGTTTGAAATACTACGAATCTTTTCAGATCCTTTCTATATGGTACGAGGGAAGTTTGTGATGGAAGTCCAACCAAAAACTTATTTCAAAATTAGATTCTATTAATCTTTTTAAAATGTTAGTTTTGGTCAAAATATCTTAGTATAATATACACAATTTTATACTAGTTTCAGTCAAATAATCAAATTAAATCGAGGATTGTTCGAAATGCTACGAAACATTCAAATCCTTTTTATATGTTACGTGGGAATATTATGATAGAAGTCCTAACGGAAAATTATCTCAAAATTAGATTCTATGAAACATTTTGAAATACTAGTTTCAGTCAAAAATTGTATTATATGATACACAATTTTATACTAGTTTCGGTCAAAAAATCAAATTAAATTGAGGATTGTTCGAAATGCTACGAAACTTTTCAGATCCTTTCTATATGATACGAGGGAAGGTTATGATGGAAATCCAAGCTAAAAATTATCTTAAAATTATATTCTATGAATCTTATTGGAATGCTAGTTTAGGTCAAAAAATCGTAGTATATTATACACAATTTTTTAATAGTTTCGGTCAAAAAATCAAACTAAATAGTGGATTATTCGAAATTCTATGAGGATTTTAAGATCCATTCTATATGTTACGAGGGAAGGTTATGATGGAAGTCCATGCAAAAAAATTATATCAAAATTAGATTCTATGAATCTTTTTTAAATGCTAGTTTAGGTCAAAAAATCTGAGTATATTATACACAATTTTATACTAGTTTCAGTCAAATAATCAAATTAAATCGAGGATTGTTCGAAATGCTATGAAACTATTCAGATCCTATCTATGTGTTACTAGGCAATGTTATGATGGAAGTCCATGCGAAATATTATCTTAAAATCATATTCTACGAAACTTTTCGAAATACTAGTTTCGCTCAAAAATTGTATTATATTATACACAATTTTTTTCTAGTTTCGGTCAAAAAATAAAATTAAATCGAGGATTGTTCGAAATGCTAAGAAACGTTTTAGATCTTTTCTATGTGTTACGAAGGAATCTTATGATGGAAGTCCATGCAAAAAAATTATCTCAAAATTAGATTCTATAAAACTTTTTGAAATGCTAGTTTAGGTCATAAACTCGTAGTATATTATACACATTTTTATACTAGTTTCGATCAAAATATCAAATTAAATCGAGGATTGTTTGAATGCTACGAAACTATTTATATATTATCTATATGTTACGAGGGAAGGTTAGGATCAAAGTCCATGCAAAAACATTATCTCAAAATTAGATTCTATGAAACCTTTTGAAATACTAGTTTCGCTCAAAAATCATAGTATATTATGCACAATTTCATATTAGTTTCGCACAAAAAATCAAATTAAATCAAGGATTGTTCAAAATGCTACGAAACTTTTCAGATCCATTGTATATTTAAGAGGGAAGGTTATGATGCAAGTCCAAGAAAAAAATTATCTCAAAATTAGATTCTATGAAACTTTTTGAAATGCTAGTTTAGGTCAAAATATCGTAGTATATTATACACAATTTCATACTAGTTTCCATCAAAAAATGAAATTAAATCGAGGATTTTTCGAAATACTACGAAACTTTTAATATCCTTTCTATATGTTTCGAGTGAAGGTTATGATGGAATTCCAAGCAAAACATTATCTCAAAATTAGATTCTATGAAACTTTGTGAAATACTAGTTGCAGTCAAAAATCGTAGTATTTTATAAACAATTTTATTCTAGTTTCGGTCAAAAAATAAAATTAAATCGAGGATTGTTCGAAATGTTACAAAAAAATTCAGATCCTTTCAATATGTTACGAGGGAAAGTTAAGATGGAAGTCCATGAAAAAAAATTGTCTCAAAATTAGATTCTATGAAACTTTTTGAAATACTAGTTTTGGTCAAAAATTGTAGTATATTATACACAATTTCATTCTAGTTTCGGTCAAAAAATCAAATTAAATCGAGAATTGTTCGATATGCTACGAGACTTTACAGATCTTTTCTATATGTTACGAGGGAATGTTATGATGGAACTCCATGCAAAAAATTATCATAAAATTAGATTCTATGAATCTTTTTGAAATGCTAGTTTCGTTCAAAAATCATAGTATATTATACACAATTTTATATTAGTTTCGGTCCTATTATCAAATTAAATTGAGGATTGTTTGAAATACTACGAATCTTTTCAGATCCTTTCTATATGGTACGAGGGAAGTTTGTGATGGAAGTCCAACCAAAAACTTATTTCAAAATTAGATTCTATTAATCTTTTTAAAATGTTAGTTTTGGTCAAAATATCTTAGTATAATATACACAATTTTATACTAGTTTCAGTCAAATAATCAAATTAAATCGAGGATTGTTCGAAATGCTACGAAACATTCAAATCCTTTTTATATGTTACGTGGGAATATTATGATAGAAGTCCTAACGGAAAATTATCTCAAAATTAGATTCTATGAAACATTTTGAAATACTAGTTTCAGTCAAAAATTGTATTATATGATACACAATTTTATACTAGTTTCGGTCAAAAATTCAAATTAAATTGAGGATTGTTCGAAATGCTACGAAACTTTTCAGATCCTTTCTATATGATACGAGGGAAGGTTATGATGGAAGTCCAAGCTAAAAATTATCTTAAAATTATATTCTATGAATCTTATTGGAATGCTAGTTTAGGTCAAAAAATCGTAGTATATTATACACAATTTTTTAATAGTTTCGGTCAAAAAATCAAACTAAATAGTGGATTATTCGAAATTCTATGAAGATTTTAAGATACATTCTATATGTTACGAGGGAAGGTTATGATGGAAGTCCATGCAAAAAAATTATATCAAAATTAGATTCTATGAATCTTTTTGAAATGCTAGTTTAGGTCAAAAAATCTGAGTATATTATACACAATTTTATACTAGTTTCAGTCAAATAATCAAATTAAATCGAGGATTGTTCGAAATGCTATGAAACTATTCAGATCCTATCTATGTGTTACTAGGCAATGTTATGATGGAAGTCCATGCGAAATATTATCTTAAAATCATATTCTACGAAACTTTTCGAAATACTAGTTTCGCTCAAAAATTGTATTATATTATACACAATTTTTTTCTAGTTTCGGTCAAAAAATAAAATTAAATCGAGGATTGTTCGAAATGCTAAGAAACGTTTTAGATCTTTTCTATGTGTTACGAAGGAATCTTATGATGGAAGTCCATGCAAAAAAATTATCTCAAAATTAGATTCTATAAAACTTTTTGAAATGCTAGTTTAGGTCATAAACTCGTAGTATATTATACACATTTTTATACTAGTTTCGATCAAAATATCAAATTAAATCGAGGATTGTTTGAATGCTACGAAACTATTTATATATTATCTATATGTTACGAGGGAAGGTTAGGATCAAAGTCCATGCAAAAACATTATCTCAAAATTAGATTCGATGAAACCTTTTGAAATACTAGTTTCGCTCAAAAATCATAGTATATTATGCACAATTTCATATTAGTTTCGCACAAAAAATCAAATTAAATCAAGGATTGTTCAAAATGCTACGAAACTTTTCAGATCCATTGTATATTTAAGAGGGAAGGTTATGATGCAAGTCCAAGAAAAAAATTATCTCAAAATTAGATTCTATGAAACTTTTTGAAATGCTAGTTTAGGTCAAAATATCGTAGTATATTATACACAATTTCATACTAGTTTCCATCAAAAAATGAAATTAAATCGAGGATTTTTCGAAATACTACGAAACTTTTAATATCCTTTCTATATGTTTCGAGTGAAGGTTATGATGGAATTCCAAGCAAAACATTATCTCAAAATTAGATTCTATGAAACTTTGTGAAATACTAGTTGCAGTCAAAAATCGTAGTATTTTATAAAAAATTTTATTCTAGTTTCGGTCAAAAAATAAAATTAAATCGAGGATTGTTCGAAATGTTACAAAAAAATTCAGATCCTTTCAATATGTTACGAGGGAAAGTTAAGATGGAAGTCCATGAAAAAAAATTGTCTCAAAATTAGATTCTATGAAACTTTTTGAAATACTAGTTTTGGTCAAAAATTGTAGTATATTATACACAATTTCATTCTAGTTTCGGTCAAAAAATCAAATTAAATCGAGAATTGTTCGATATGCTACGAGACTTTACAGATCTTTTCTATATGTTACGAGGGAATGTTATGATGGAACTCCATGCAAAAAATTATCATAAAATTAGATTCTATGAATCTTTTTGAAATGCTAGTTTCGTTCAAAAATCATAGTATATTATACACAATTTTATATTAGTTTCGGTCCTATTATCAAATTAAATTGAGGATTGTTTGAAATACTACGAATCTTTTCAGATCCTTTCTATATGGTACGAGGGAAGTTTGTGATGGAAGTCCAACCAAAAACTTATTTCAAAATTAGATTCTATTAATCTTTTTAAAATGTTAGTTTTGGTCAAAATATCTTAGTATAATATACACAATTTTATACTAGTTTCAGTCAAATAATCAAATTAAATCGAGGATTGTTCGAAATGCTACGAAACATTCAAATCCTTTTTATATGTTACGTGGGAATATTATGATAGAAGTCCTAACGGAAAATTATCTCAAAATTAGATTCTATGAAACATTTTGAAATACTAGTTTCAGTCAAAAATTGTATTATATGATACACAATTTTATACTAGTTTCGGTCAAAAATTCAAATTAAATTGAGGATTGTTCGAAATGCTACGAAACTTTTCAGATCCTTTCTATATGATACGAGGGAAGGTTATGATGGAAGTCCAAGCTAAAAATTATCTTAAAATTATATTCTATGAATCTTATTGGAATGCTAGTTTAGGTCAAAAAATCGTAGTATATTATACACAATTTTTTAATAGTTTCGGTCAAAAAATCAAACTAAATAGTGGATTATTCGAAATTCTATGAAGATTTTAAGATCCATTCTATATGTTACGAGGGAAGGTTATGATGGAAGTCCATGCAAAAAAATTATATCAAAATTAGATTCTATGAATCTTTTTGAAATGCTAGTTTAGGTCAAAAAATCTGAGTATATTATACACAATTTTATACTAGTTTCAGTCAAATAATCAAATTAAATCGAGGATTGTTCGAAATGCTATGAAACTATTCAGATCCTATCTATGTGTTACTAGGCAATGTTATGATGGAAGTCCATGCGAAATATTATCTTAAAATCATATTCTACGAAACTTTTCGAAATACTAGTTTCGCTCAAAAATTGTATTATATTATACACAATTTTTTTCTAGTTTCGGTCAAAAAATAAAATTAAATCGAGGATTGTTCGAAATGCTAAGAAACGTTTTAGATCTTTTCTATGTGTTACGAAGGAATCTTATGATGGAAGTCCATGCAAAAAAATTATCTCAAAATTAGATTCTATAAAACTTTTTGAAATGCTAGTTTAGGTCATAAACTCGTAGTATATTATACACATTTTTATACTAGTTTCGATCAAAATATCAAATTAAATCGAGGATTGTTTGAATGCTACGAAACTATTTATATATTATCTATATGTTACGAGGGAAGGTTAGGATCAAAGTACATGCAAAAACATTATCTCAAAATTAGATTCTATGAAACCTTTTGAAATACTAGTTTCGCTCAAAAATCATAGTATATTATACACAATTTAATATTAGTTTCGCACAAAAAATCAAATTAAATCAAGGATTGTTCAAAATGCTACGAAAATTTTCAGATCCATTATATATTTAAGAGGGAAGGTTATGATGCAAGTCCAAGAAAAAATTATCTCAAAATTAGATTCTATGAAACTTTTTGAAATGCAACTTTAGGTCAAAATATCATAGTATATTATACACAATTTCATACTAGTTTCGGTCAAAAAATGAAATTAAATCGAGGATTGTTCGAAATGCTACGAAAATTTTAATATCCTTTCTATATGTTTCGAGGGAAGGTTATGGTGGATTTCCATGCAAAACATTATCTCAAAATTAGATTCTATGAAACCTTTGGAAATACTAGTTGCAGTCAAAAATCGTAGTATTTTATACACAATTTTATTCTAGTTTCGGTCAAAAAATAAAATTAGATCGAAGATTGTTCGAAATGTTACAAAAAAATTCAGATCCTTTCAATATGTTACGAGGGAAAGTTAAGATGGAAGTCCATGAAAAAAAATTGTTTCAAAATTAGATTCTATGAAACTTTTTGAAATACTAGTTTTGGTCAAAAATTGTAGTATATTATACACAATTTTATACTAGTTTCGGTAAAAAAATCAAATTAAATCGAGGATTGTTCGAAATGCTAAGAGACTTTACAGATCTTTTCTATATGTTACAAGGGAATGTTATGATGGAAGTCCATTCAAAAAATTATCATAAAATTAGATTCTATGAAACTTTTTGAAATGCTAGTTTCGGTCAAAAATCATAGTATATTATACACAATTTATACTAGTTTCGGTCCTAAAATCAAATTAAATTGAGGATTGTTTGAAATGCTACGAAACGTTTCAGATCCTTTCTGTATAGTACGAGGGAAGTTTGAGATGGAAGTCCAACCAAAAACCTATTTCAAAATTAGATTCTATGAATCTTTTTAAAATGCTAGTTTTGGTCAAAATATCTTAGTATAATATACACAATTTTATACTAGTTTCATTCAAATAATCAAATTAAATCGAGGATTGTTCGAAATGCTACGAAACTTTCAAATCCTTTCTATATGTTACGAGGGAATATTATGATGGAAGTCCTAGCATAAAATTATCTCAAAATTATATTCTATGAAACATTTTTAAATACTAGTTTCAGTCAAAAATTGTATTATATGATACACAATTTTATACTAGTTTCGATTAAAAAATCAAATTAAATTGAGGATTGTTCGAAATGCTACGAAACTTTTCAGATCCTTTCTATATGATACGAGGGAAGGTTATGATGGAAGTCCAAGCAAAAAATTATCTTAAAATTATATTCTATGAATCTTATTGAAATGCTAGTTTAGGTCAAAAAATCATAGTATATTATACACAATTTTTTAATAGTTTCGGTCAAAAATTCAAACTAAATAGTGGATTATTCGAAATTCTACGAAAATTTTCAGATCCATTCTATATGTTAAGAGGAAAGGTTGTGATGGATGTCCATGCAAAAAAATTATATCAAAATTAGATTCTATGAATCTTTTTGAAATGCTAGTTTAGGTCAAAAAATCATAGTATATTATACACAATTTTTTAATAGTTTCGGTCAAAAATTCAAACTAAATAGTGGATTATTCGAAATTCTACGAAAATTTTCAGATCCATTCTATATGTTAAGAGGAAAGGTTGTGATGGATGTCCATGCAAAAAAATTATATCAAAATTAGATTCTATGAATCTTTTTGAAATGCTAGTTTAGGTCAAAAAAATATGAGTATATTATACACAATTTTATACTAGTTTCAGTCATATAATCAAATTAAATCGAGGATTGTTCGAAATTCTTGAAACTATTCAGATCCTATCTATGTGTTACTAGGCAATGTTATGATGGAAGTCCATGCGAAATATTATCTTAAAATCAAATTCTACGAAACTTTTCGAAATACTAGTTTCGCTCAAAAATTGTATTACATTATACACAATTTTTTTCTAGTTTCGGTCAAAAAATCAAATTAAATCGAGGATTGTTCGAAATTCTACGAAAGTTTTCAGATCCTTTCTATATGGTACGAAGGAAGGTTATGATGGAAGTCCAAGCAAAAATTATCTCAAAATTAGATTCTATGAATCTTTTTTAAATGCTAGTTTAGGTCAAAAAATCGTAGTATATTATACACAATTTTATACAAGTTTCGGTCAAAAAATAAAATTAAATCGAGGATTGTTCGAAATGTTAAGAAACGTTTCAGATCTTTTCTATGTGTTACGAAAGAATATTATGATGGAAGTCCATGCAAAAAAATTTATCTCAAAATTAGATTCTATAAAACTTTTTGAAATGCTAGTTTAGGTCATAAACTCGTAGTATATTATACCCATTTTTATACTAGTTTCGATCAAAATATCAAATTAAATCGAGGATTGTTTGAATGCTACGAAACTATTTATATATTATCTATATGTTACGAGGGAAGGTTAGGATCAAAGTCCATGCAAAAACATTATCTCAAAATTAGATTCTATGAAACCTTTTGAAATACTACTTTCGCTCAAAAATCATAGTATATTATACACAATTTCATATTAGTTTCGCACAAAAAATCAAATTAAATCAAGGATTGTTCAAAATGCTACGAAAATTTTCAGATCCATTATATATTTAAGAGGGAAGGTTATGATGCAAGTCCAAGAAAAAAATTATCTCAAAATTAGATTCTATGAAACTTTTTGAAATACTAGTTTAGGTCAAAATATCGTAGTATATTATACACAATTTCATACTAGTTTCGGTCAAAAAATGAAATTAAATCGAGGATTGTTCGAAATGCTACGAAACTTTTAATATCCTTTCTATATGTTTCGAGGGAAGGTTATGATGGAATTCCAAGCAAAACATTATCTCAAAATTAGATTCTATGAAACTTTTGGAAATACTAGTTTCGGTCAATAATCGTAGTATTTTATACACAATTTTATTCTAGTTTCGATCAAAAAATAAAATTAAATCGAGGATTGTTCGAAATGTTACAAAAAAATTCAGATCCTTTCAATATGTTACGAGGGAAAGTTAAGATGGAAGTCCATGAAAAAAAATTGTCTCAAGATTAGATTCTATAAAACTTTTTGAAATACTAGTTTTGGTCAAAAATTGTAGTATATTATACACAATTTCATACTAGTTTCGGGCAAAAAATCAAATTAAATCGAGGATTGTTCGATATGCTACGAGACTTTACAGATCTTTTCTATATGTTACGAGGGAATGTTATGATGGAAGTCCATGCAAAAAATTATCATAAAATTAGATTCTATGAATCTTTTTGAAATGCTAGTTTCGGTCAAAAATCATAGTATATTATACACAATTTTATACTAGTTTCGGTCCTATTATCAAATTAAATTGAGGATTGTTTGAAATGCTACGAATCTTTTCAGATCCTTTCTATATGGTACGAGGGAAGTTTGTGATGGAAGTCCAACCAAAAACCTATTTCAAAATTAGATTCTATGAATCTTTTTAAAATGCTAGTTTTGGTTAAAATATCTTAGTATAATATACATAATTTTATACTAGTTTCAGTCAAATAATCAAATTAAATCGAGGATTGTTCGAAATGATACGAAACTTTCAAATCCTTTTTATATTTTACGTGGGAATATTATGATTGAAGTCATAGCAGAAAATTATCTCAAAATTAGATTATATGAAACATTTTGAAATACTAGTTTCAGTCAAAAATTGTATTATATGATACACAATTTTATACTAGTTTCGGTCAAAAAATCAAATTAAATTGAGGATTGTTCGATATGCTACGAAACTTTTCAGATCCTTTCTATATGATACGAGGGAAGGTTATGATGGAAGTCCAAGCAAAAAATTATCTTAAAATTATATTCTATGAATCTTATTGAAATGCTAGTTTAGGTCAAAAAATCATAGTATATTATACACAATTTTTTAATAGTTTCGGTCTAAAAATCAAACTAAATAGTGGATTATTCGAAATTCTACGAAAATTTTCAGATCCATTCTATATGTTACGAGGGAAGGTTGTGATGGATGTCCATGCAAAAAAATTATATCAAAATTAGATTCTATGAATCTTTTTGAAATGCTAGTTTAGGTCAAAAAAATATGAGTATATTATACACAATTTTATACTAGTTTCAGTCATATAATCAAATTAAATCGAGGATTATTCGAAATTCTTGAAACTATTCAGATCCTATCAATGTGTTACTAGGCAATGTTATGATGGAAGTCCATGCAAAATATTATCTTAAAATCAAATTCTACGAAACTTTTCGAAATACTAGTTTCGCTCAAAAATTGTATTACATTATACACAATTTTTTTCTAGTTTCGGTCAAAAAATCAAATTAAATCGAGGATTGTTCGAAATTCTACGAAAGTTTTCAGATCCTTTCTATATGGTACGAGGGAAGGTTATGATGGAAATCCAAGCAAAAATTATCTCAAAATTAGATTCTATGAATCTTTTTTAAATGCTAGTTTAGGTCAAAAACTCGTAGTATATTATACACAATTTTATACAAGTTTCGGTCAAAAAATAAAATTAAATCGAGGATTGTTCGAAATGTTAAGAAACGTTTCAGATCTTTTCTATGTGTTACGAAAGAATCTTATGATGGAAGTCCATGCAAAAAAATTTATCTCAAAATTAGATTCTATAAAACTTTTTGAAATGCTAGTTTAGGTCATAAACTCGTAGTATATTATACCCATTTTTATACTAGTTTCGATCAAAATATCAAATTAAATCGTGGATTGTTTGAATGCTACGAAACTATTTATATATTATCTATATGTTACGAGGGAAGGTTAGGATCAAAGTCCATGCAAAAACATTATCTCAAAATTAGATTCTATGAAACCTTTTGAAATACTACTTTCGCTCAAAAATCATAGTATATTATACACAATTTCATATTAGTTTCGCACAAAAAATCAAATTAAATCAAGGATTGTTCAAAATGCTACGAAAATTTTCAGATCCATTATATATTTAAGAGGGAAGGTTATGATGCAAGTCCAAGAAAAAAATTATCTCAAAATTAGATTCTATGAAACTTTTTGAAATGCTAGTTTAGGTCAAAATATTGTAGTATATTATACATCATTTCATACTAGTTTCGGTCAAAAAATGAAATTAAATCGAGGATTGTTCGAAATGCTACGAAACTTTTAATATCCTTTCTATATGTTTCGAGGGAAGGTTATGATGGAATTCCAAGCAAAACATTATCTCAAAATTAGATTCTATGAAACTTTTGGAAATACTAGTTTCGGTCAATAATCGTAGTATTTTATACACAATTTTATTCTTGTTTCGATCAAAAAATAAAATTAAATCGAGGATTGTTCGAAATGTTACAAAAAAATTCAGATCCTTTCAATATGTTACGAGGGAAAGTTAAGATGGAAGTCCATGAAAAAAAATTGTCTCAAGATTAGATTCTATGAAACTTTTTGAAATACTAGTTTTGGTCAAAAATTGTAGTATATTATACACAATTTCATACTAGTTTCGGGCAAAAAATCAAATTAAATCGAGGATTGTTCGATATGCTACGAGACTTTACAGATCTTTTCTATATGTTACGAGGGAATGTTATGATGGAAGTCCATGCAAAAAATTATCATAAAATTAGATTCTATGAATCTTTTTGAAATGCTAGTTTCGGTCAAAAATCATAGTATATTATACACAATTTTATACTAGTTTCGGTCCTATTATCAAATTAAATTGAGGATTGTTTGAAATGCTACGAATCTTTTCAGATCCTTTCTATATGGTACGAGGGAAGTTTGTGATGGAAGTCCAACCAAAAACCTATTTCAAAATTAGATTCTATGAATCTTTTTAAAATGCTAGTTTTGGTCAAAATATCTTAGTATAATATACACAATTTTATACTAGTTTCAGTCAAATAATCAAATTAAATCGAGGATTGTTCGAAATGATACGAAAATTTCAAATCCTTTTTATATTTTACGTGGGAATATTATGATAGAAGTCATAGCAGAAAATTATCTCAAAATTAGATTATATGAAACATTTTGAAATACTAGTTTCATTCAAAAATTGTATTATATGATACACAATTTTATACTAGTTTCGGTCAAAAAATCAAATTAAATTGAGGATTGTTCGAAATGCTACGAAACTTTTCAGATCCTTTCTATATGATACGAGGGAAGGTTATGATGGATGTCCAAGCTAAAAATTATCTTAAAATTATATTCTATGAATCTTATTGAAATGCTAGTTTAGGTCAAAAAATCGTAGTATATTATACACAATTTTTTAATAGTTTCGGTCAAAAAATCAAACTAAATAGTGGATTATTCGAAATTCTACGAAAATTTTCAGATCCATTCTATATGTTACGAGGGAAGGTTATGATGGAAGTCTATGCAAATAAATTATATCAAAATTAGATTCTATGAATCTTTTTGAAATGCTAGTTTAGGTCAAAAAATCTGAGTATATTATACACAATTTTATACTAGTTTCAGTCAAATAATCAAATTAAATCGAGGATTGTTCGAAATGATATGAAACTATTCAGATCCTATCTATGTGTTACTAGGCAATGTTATGATGGAAGTCCATGCGAAATATTATCTTAAAATCAAATTCTACGAAACTTTTCGAAATACTAGTTTCGCTCAAAAATTGTATTATATTATACACAATTTTTTTCTAGTTTCGGTCAAAAAATCAAATTAAATCGAGGATTGTTCGAAATTCTACGAAACGTTTCAGATCCTTTCTATATGGTACGAGGGAAGGTTATGATGGAAGTCCAAGCAAAAATTATCTCAAAATTAGATTCTATGAATCTTTTTTAAATGCTAGTTTAGGTCAAAATATCGTAGTATATTATACACAATTTTATACAAGTTTCGGTCAAAAATTAAAATTAAATCGAGGATTGTTCGAAATGCTAAGAAACGTTTCAGATCTTTTCTATGTGTTACGGAGGAATCTTATGATGGAAGTCCATGCAAAAAAATTATCTCAATATTAGATTCTATAAAACTTTTTGAAATGCTAGTTTAGGTCATAAACTTGTAGTATATTATACATATTTTTATACTAGTTTCGATCAAAATATCAAATAAATCGAGGATTGTTTGAATACTACGAAACTATTTATATATTATCTATATGTTACGAGGGAAGGTTAGGATCAAAGTCCATGCAAAAACATTATCTCAAAATTAGATTCTAGGAAACCTTTTGAAATACTAGTTTCGCTCAAAAATCATAGTATATTATACACAATTTCATATTAGTTTCGCATAAAAAATCAAATTAATCCAAGTTCAAAATGCTACGAAACTTTTCAGATCCATTATATATTTAAGAGGGAAGGTTATGATGCAAGTCCAAGAAAAAAATTATCTCAAAATTAGATTCTATGAAACTTTTTGAAATGCTAGTTTAGGTCAAAATATCGTAGTATATTGTACACAATTTCAAACTAGTTTCGATCAAAAAATGAAATTAAATCGAGGATTGTTCGAAATGCTACGAAACTTTTAATATCCTTTCTATATGTTTCGAGGGAAGGTTATGATGGAATTCCAAGCAAAACATTATCTCAAAATTAGATTCTATGAAACTTTTGGAAATACTAGTTTCGGTCAATAATCGTAGTATTTTATACACAATTTTATTCTAGTTTTGGTCAAAAAATAAAATTAAATCGAGGATTGTTCGAAATGTTACAAAAAAATTCAGATCCTTTCAATATGTTACGAGGGAAAGTTAAGATTGAAGTCTATGAAAAAAAATTGTCTCAAAATTAGATTCTATGAAATTTTTGAAATACTAGTTTTGGTCAAAAATTGTAGTATATTATACACAATTTCATACTAGTTTCGGTCAAAAAAATCAAATTAAATCGAGGATTGTTCGATATGCTACGAGACTTTACAGATCTTTTCTATATGTTACGAGGGAATGTTATGATGGAAGTCCAAGCAAAAAATTATCATAAAATTAGATTCTATGAATCTTTTTGAAATGCTAGTTTCGGTCAAAAATCATAGTATATTATACACAATTTTATACTAGTTTCGGTCCTAAAATCAAATTAAATTGAGGATTGTTTGAAATTCTATGAAACTTTTCAGATCCTTTCTATATGGTACGAGGGAAGTTTGTGATGAAGTCCAACCAAAAACTTATTTCAAAATTAGATTCTATGAATCTTTTTTAAATGCTAGTTTTGGTCAAAATATCTTAGTATATTATACACAATTTTATACTAGTTTCAGTCAAATAATCAAATTAAATCGAGGATTGTTCGAAATGCTACGAAACTTTCAGATCCTTTCTATATGTTACTAGGGAATATTTTGATGGAAGTCCATGCAGAAAATTATCTCAAAATAAGATTCTATGAAACATTTTGAAATACTAGTTTCAGTCAAAAATTGTATTATATGATACACAATTTTATACTAGTTTCTGTCAAAAAATCAAATTTAATTGAGGATTTTTCGAAATGCTACGAAACGTTTTCAGATCCTTTCTATATGATATTAGGGAAGGTTATGATGGAAGTCCAAGCAAAAAATTATCTAAAAATTAGATTCTATGAATCTTATTGAAATGCTAGTTTAGGTCAAAAAATCATAGTATATTATACACAATTTTTTAATAGTTTCGGTCAAAAAATCAAATTAGATAGTGGATTATTCGAAATGCTACGAAAATTTTCAGATCCTTTCTATATGTTACGACGGAAGGTTATGAAGGAAGTCCATGTAAAAAAATTATATCAAAATTAGATTCTATGAATCATTTTGAAATGCTAGTTTAGGTCAAAAAACCTGAATATACTATACACAATTTTATACTAGTTTCAGTCAAATAATCAAATTAAATCGAGGATTGTTCGAAATGCTATGAAACTATTCAGATCCTATCTATATGTTACTAGGCAATAATATGATGAAAGTCCATGTGAAATATTATCTTAAAATCAAATTCTACGAAACTTTTCGAAATACTAGTTTCGCTCAAAAATTGTCGTATATTATACATAATTTTTTACTAGTTTCGGTCAAAAAATCAAATTAAATCGAGGATTGTTGGAAATGCTACGAAACTTTTCAGATCCTTTGTATATGGTACGAGGGAGGGTTATGATGAAAGTCCAAGCAAAAATTATCTCAAAATTAGATACTATGAAGCTTTTTTAAATGCTAGTTTAGGTCAAAACATCGTAGTATATTATACACAATTTTATACAAGTTTTGGTCAAAAAATTAAATTAAATCGAGGATTGTTCGAAATGCTAAGAAACTTTTCAGATCTTTTCTATGTGTTACGAGGGAACCTTATGATGGAAGTCCATGCATAAAAATTATCTCAAAATTAGATTCTATGAAACTTTTTTAAATGCTAGTTTAGGTAAAAAAAAAAACTCGTAGTATATTATACACAATTTTATACTAGTTTTGATCAAAATATCAAATTAAATCGAGGATTGTTTGAATGCTACGAAACTATTTATATATTATCTATATGTTACGAGGGAATGTTAGGATCGAAGTCCATGCAAAAACATTATCTTAAAATTAGATTCTATGAAACCTTTTGAAATACTAATTTCGCTCAAAAATCATAGTATATTATACACAATTTCATATTAGTTTCGAACAAAAAATCAAATTAAATCGAGAATTGTTCGAAATGCTACGAAACGTTTCAGATCCATTATATATGTTACGAGGGAAGGTGTTGATGCAAGTCCAAGAAAAACATTATCTCAAAATTAGATTCTATCAAACTTTTTGAAATGCTAATTTAGGTAAAAATACCGTAGTATATTATACACAATTTCATACTAGTTTCGGTCAAAAAATCAAATTAAATTGAGGATTGTTCGAAATGCTACGAAACGTTTCATATCCTTTCTATATGTAAAGAGGGAAGGTTATGATGGAAGTCCGAGCAAAATATTATCTCAAAATTAAATTCTATGAAACTTTTGGAAATACTAGTTTCAGTCAAAAATCGTAGCATTTTATACACAATTACATACTAGTTTCGGTCATAAAATCAAATTAAATTGAGGATTGTTCGAAATGCTACAAAACGCTTCAGATCTTTTCTATATGTTACGAGGGAATGTTATGATGGAAGTCCATGCAAAAAATTAACATAAAATTAGATTCTAAGAAACTTTTTGAAATGCTAGTTTCGATCAAAAATCGTAGTATATTATGCACAATTTTATACAAGTTTCGGTCAAAAAATCAAATTAAATTGAGGATTGTTTGAAATGCTACGAAACGTTTCAGATCCTTTCTATACGGTACGAGGGAAGGTTATGATGGAAGTCCAAGCAAAACAATTATCTCAAAACTAGATTCTATGAATCTTTTTGAAATGCTAGTTTAGGTCAAAACATTATAATATATAATATATAATTTTTTACTAGTTTCGGTCAAAAAATCAAATTAATCGAGGATTGTTAGAAATGCTACGAAACTTTTCAGATCCTTTCTATATGGTACGAGTGATGGTTATGATGGAAGTCCAAGTAAAACTTTTCTCAAAATTAGATTCTATGAATCTTTTAGAAATGCTAGTTTAGGTCAAAAAAATCGTAGTATATTATACACAATTTTATACAAGTTTCGGTCAAAAAATCAAATTAAATCGAGGATTTTTCAAAATGCTACGAAACTTTTCAGATCTTTTCTATATGTTACGAGGGAATCTTATGATGGAAATCCAAGCAAAACATTATCTCAAAATTAGATTCAATGAAACTTTTGGAAATGCTTGTTTCGGTCAAAAATCGTAGTATATTATACACAATTTTATACTAGTTTCGGTCAAAAAATCAAATTAAATCGATGATTGTTCGAAATGTTACGAAAATTTTCAGATCCTTTCTATATGTTATGTGGGAAGGTTAAGGTGGAAGTCCATGCAAAAAAATTATCTCAAAATTAGATTCTATGAAACTTTTTGAAATAGTAGTTTCGGTCAAAAATTGTAGTATATTATACACAATTTCATACTAGTATCGGTCAAAAAATCAACTTAAATCGAGGATTGTTCGAAATGCTATTTGTCATACCCCAAATTTGTCCTATCTGCATCATTTTATTTTACTGTCTAAACCATTATTTCCAAAATCCATTTTATTTTCTGTTTAACCGCTCATTATTAAAAAAACCCAAAAAATCGTATTTATTTTTTTAAATTAAAAATTCAAATTCTTTTTCTATATCATAATAAGTTTTTCTATTTTTTTATTTAGTTCATTATCCAAAAAATATAAAAAATCTATTTTTATTATTATTATTAGTTCTATCAAAACTTTTTTGCATAAATCGACTCTTTAAAAGACCATTTACAAAAATCACAAAAAAAATTATCATCATCTTTATTATTAATATTTTTATTCTTGTTAAAATTGTAATTATAATTTTCTATTTCCTTTTTATTATTATCACCATTTTTATCTTTATTTACTTTTTAATATTATTATTATTATTATTTCTGTTAGTACTGTACCTATTTTTATTTTATTATTATTATTATATTTAAATTTTTTATATATAATATATTTTTATAAAATTCAGCCCATTGTTAATATTTTAGAAGTCCAAAAACAAGCATCAATCAGCATATCACAGCATATCATCAACCAGCAGCTACAATCTCCTCATCACACAAAAATAGTGGACCCACAAGCACAACAATGATACAAAGCAAAACGACTTGTACAAACTCACAACGAATTGATTCTACGCACCACTCACACATTCATTCACCAAATTTAACCACTTTTTTCACTGCTTTCAATATTCTCTCCAATCTTTATCCATCTATTTTCCCAATTCACCCTCAAGTTTCATTCTATAAAAATAACCATCTTGCATACAATAAAAAAAAAAGAAGAAGCAAAAATAACTCTGCAAAACCGCTGCTACACCACATTCAATACATTTTCTCCAAATTAACCTGCATCTTCATTTTAACCATCCTCAATCACAACCGCATAAACCACAATAAATCTTATAACCATTATGTAAACCATACAACCTTCACATAACACTCAACCTAAATCCTCTTCATCACCTTCCAATAAACAGACCAGAAAACAAGTCATAAAACTCAAACGAAAACACAAAATCGCGATTCACCTTTTCCAAAAAACAAACGCTACTCACCACAAAACCACCAACCCAAAAAACGCAAATCGCAGCGAAACAAACCAACCAACGAACCACCACAGCACCTCAACCACGCCGTAAAACAACAGAACCCACCATCTTCAATCACCTCCATCGACTCAATTGCAACAACCTCCACAAACCAAATCGCAACCCCATTCACCGCGAACCGAGAACACCGTTCAAACCTTTGAAAACCGCCGGGGAAAAAACAAACCCGGAAAGCTCCGCCAGAAACGCAGAAAAATCGCAAGAACTTGTCAATCACCGTCCCAAAACATAAACCGCAAAACCACACAAATTCGCAAATCCAAACTCACTGAAAGGTTGTCGGAGTCGTGCAGAGTGAGAGAGACCACCGTCGTGAGTTTGGTGAGCAGAGAACCGAGTGAGAACGCGTGTGAGAGTTGAGAGAGTTTGTCGCCGTTGAGTTTCAAAAAGCGGGTTGCGCTTTGAACAGTGAAGGATGATAAGAAGTGATTTCAAAAGAGTGTGAGTGGGAGGCATATCCATGTATGATTTTTTGTTTTTGTTTTTCTACATAAAATTGACTCATTAACATCACCTTCTTTTTTTTTAGTTTATTTACTGCATTTTAAGTTAAGCTTTATATGAGTGAGCTGGACTCTATAGCCCATAGATCCTTGCTATCCACACTAAGACTCACGCTAATACCCCCACTCTTTTATTTTTTCAGATTTGTTTTATAAAAAAATGTTATGGACTGGTTTTTGGGCTCAGCCCAACCAAGTTTCTCACTATCCACACACCGTAGTCTCACTGATGCCACCCTTGTTTCCTTTATATTTTTTATTTTATTATTATTATTGTTTCATTTTATTTTAGTTTATTTTTATATATTCAAGTTCTATTATTGTTACATTAATTTGTTTAAATCTATTTTTGCGTTTAAAAAAATGTCTTCAAAAAAATTAGTAGTAAATCATTTGATTTTAATTTTCCTTTTATTTTCGGGCCAATGATATAACAAAAGGTCGACGTTTCGCCCGATTTCGTTAAATCGGTGATACTCGATCAATATGAGGCCTATGTAATTTTATTTATTTTTCCATTTTTTCAATTTACTGTTATTTCAAAAATTAATTTAATTCATTATTTTTATTTATTTATCGGTTATACCTCTTTATTCAATTTATCGCTTTTTAATACATAAAACGATTCGACTCCTCATAGAACGGTTCCAAATTTTAACCGGCTCTAAGGAAGTAAACGAACCATATTTCGACGCACCCGATAAAAAGGTCCAACGCCTTCGAATAGTTGTCTCCGAATAAAAAGGTCGAACGCCTCCGAACAGTTCGAAAACACTGCACACACGCTTTCTCTTGGGCAAACTACAATGAGACCATTTATTTCTCGCAATCCCCTGTAATTTATTTTGTATCCCTCCCCCATTTTATGTACGCATTTTATTTTCTGTATTTTATCGATTTAGTTTAGCTCGTGAATCCTTGGTCCAACGCCAAGCGGTTGCACTTGCACACCCGCACTTTATTTTTCAGTTATCGTTTCGTTTATTAGGATCCACTTCACCTTGCGAGCCGAGCGCATTGTGCCTCGCTAACAAACCACAAAATAAACCTCCATTCGCATTCACCTTCAAACCTCAAAAAACCAAAACGTTTCAATTAGATCCAAACCCTTGATCCAACGTCAAGCGGTCATTAGAAAATAAAACACATTAATAATGCGAGAAGAAATTATACGTCATGAGCCTTAAGCGATAGAAAGGAGGATAACGAGCTCTCGTTACTCGCTCGATTATTTCGACGCAAGACGCTCGTCTTGTTGGACGGAATAAACTATTCATAGTCTTTAGTGCATTTCAACTCCTAAACCCTTTCATCGAAGAAAGGTAATAAAATCAACAACCATCAACCGTAGTAGGCCGAACTACGAGGCTCTGACTTTCCCATTGCACGCGGGAATACGTAGGCACAAAGATCTCAATCCTTGCCGAGCACCTAGGATCAATCTAACTTATAATTTAAACTCATTTCCCTCTAGCAAGTAATTCGTTAAGCATAGACATCCTTTCGCGCGTGACAACTTAGATGGTTCCCATCGAGTATGATGGATGTAGGGGGTGCTAATACCTTCCCCCTGTATAATCGAATCCCAAACCTAGGCAATGGTTCCATTGACCTTTGTCCTTATCTCTCTCTTCCCGGGTTTTATCTATATCTTCCCTTTCCCTCTTCAGGTATAAATAGAATTAGGTGGCGACTCTTCAGTCTCTCCAGCGCCCGGCTCCCGTCTTTTCGGATCGCGTGAGGTCGTATTTTTCGGGGTGCGACAGCTAGGGACTTGGTTCACCCCTGTGTGAGTCAAGCCTAGTCTATGTTTCCACGCTTGTTTGGATGTTTGCTTTTATGCCTTGCTTGTTTATTTTTATCGCTTTCTTTATCGCATTCCATATTATATATCTTGTGGCTCCTTGGTACTATAATTTGGATTGATACTTTGCAAAAGAAACTTGAGGGAAATGCTCTATACCTGGGCTTACGAGTACAAACATACGTTAGCGAGGTTGTGTAGTATGGGATCCCGAGGGAACCACTCTCGTGGGTTGTCGATACGAAAACCTCACTTGGAGTTGATTCTAATGAGAATACTGATGACCGTCAAGCTCTTGGCGTGTGTACTCAGTTGTTTTCATTAGGGTCATTGACTTTGAGGACCTTTAGAAACTTTTGGTTAAAACATCGTTTGATGGTCGCGTAGTATGGACTCCCGAGAAATTTGCTCTCGTGGGTTGTTGATACGAAGATCTCACTCAGAATAGACTTTCTCAATGGAGTTGATTGACTGTCAAGAGCTGACATGTGCATCAAACATTTGAACAAAGTCCATAACTCTGAGGCCTTTGTTTAAACCTCGTGTCGATGATCGCGTAGTATGGGCTCCCGAGAAAACTTTCTCTTGTGGGTTGTCGATATGAATATCTCACCCAAAATATATTCATATGAGGGAGTCAATCGACCGTCATGCTTATGGCGTGTGTGATGAACAACCATATGAATTGACAACATTGGGGTCCCTAAAACTTTAGAGTTTACCCAGTGAGTTCCTGATCAGAGTATCCTCCTTCTATACCTTGGACTCATGAGACCCTGATCTTGTGATCCTAGATTCTGACATTGCATATCATCTCATTTGCATTATTTGTTCATCTTGCATTTCATTCCAAAGCCGAAAACTCATTTCATGTTCCTCCATCTTCAGTAAATAAAGTTGGTTTCCCGGCGCCCGTATCATGCTAGACGCCCGTACCTAACTCAAGCCAACACTAGAAGACTAATGGATGTGATTCAAGAAGAGAAAGTTGCTATGAGGGAAGATATTGACTCGGTCAAGAACAATATTGACCAGATTTATGAGACCATACAAGCTTTGGCTAGAATGGAAGAACATCGTGAAGCTGTTGCCGCAATGAACAATGCTCTTGTGCAAGGATCTGCCTCGTGTGCAATGCCTTCAGTTCCAGTTCCAAATCCTTTGGTCTATAGTTTGCCTCCAGGCTTCACTCCTACTGTTGAAGAGGTTACTTCCCAACCAATACCTACCTCTGGTGTTACTGTTGGTGCTATTCCTCAAGCTCAACCTATTCCAACTCAAGTCCAGTTTCCTCATGCTGAAGATGATCATCAAGTTGAGTATGAGATGCATATTGTTGTTCCAATCACCAACCTCCATGCTGTCCAAGAATCCGAAGCTATGAAGATGTATCGTGAGTTAGCTGGAAAACTATGAATCATGCAAGGGCGCAACTCAACTTCTCTGAGTGACTCAGACATGTGCCTAGTTCCGGATGTTGTGATCCCTACTAAGTTCAAACTTCCAGAATTCGAGAAATACAAAGGCCTCAGTTGTCCTGAACTCCACTTAAGGATGTATTGCAGGAAAATGGCCGCTCATTCCAGAGATCACAAGCTCATGATCCATTGCTTCCAAGACAGCCTGTCTGGAGCGTCTATAGAATGGTACATGCAACTTGAGCGCAATAATGTGCGTACTTGGCTTGATCTATCTGATGCATTCAAAAAGCAGTACAAGTACAACACTGACTTAGCTCCTAACCGTACTCAACTTCAGAGTATGACTCAAAGGAGAACGAATCCTTTAAGGAGTACGCCCAACGCTGGAGGGACTTAGCTTCCAGAGTGCATCCGCCATTGGTTGACCGTGAATTGATTGACATCTTCATGGGTACCTTACAGGGGCAATACTACGAGAAGCTGATCAGCAACGTATCTTCTGGATTTTCATACATGGTGATGGTAGGAGAAAGAATTGAAGAAGGTCTGAAGAGTGGAAAGATTCAAGGAGGTTCTAGCAGCCAAACTGGAGCCAAGAAGCCTTTCAACGGTTACAAAAAGGGTGAAACAAATACCATTTCTGCTGCAAGTGGGAATCCCCAACAGAGTGCACCTACTCCAATTCCCTACTATCAGTATCCTTATGTTGCTGCTGCACAATATGCTCCTATGCCATATCAACCAGTTCCTCCAATGCCTTATCAGCCAGCTATCAAAGCTCCATTTCCGCCTCAGATGGCTTATCAACCACGTCCTTATCCTATGATTGCAGCTGCATAGTATGCGCCCAATCCGTACCAGCAACCGGCCTACCCATAATGGCCTAGTCAACAACAACAACAACGCTCTCCTCAACAGCGCCCACCATATCAACAAAGAGGATATGATAGACACATTGATCCCCTGCCTATGTCATATTCCGAAATCTCTAATGGGCTGATGGCAAAAGGATCTCTTACTTTGAAAGATATGCCACCTCAGGCTGGTAATGCCCGGAACTATGATGACAATGCTCGTTGTGAGTATCACAAAGGCGCTCCAGGCCACACAATCGAGAACTGCCATGCCATCAAGCACAAAGTTCAAATTATGGTCAACTCTAAGGATATCACCTTCACTCCGAGAAATCCAAATGTCCAGAACAATCTAATGCCTCTGCATGGTGCCAACAAGTGAAGACATTTGAAGGGGTTGTTGAAGATCGAGCTGAATGGTCTCCAACTCTGACAAAGTCAAATCAAGAGAAGTTCAATTCCTCAAATCAAGGCAGTCGTCGCCATTTATCATTTTCGCATATTTGTTATTTTGTATTGTTTGTTAAGTATTATTTGCTATGAACATTATCGTTTGTACTTGGTTTTGTTAATGTTATGTTTATGCATGTTTTGAATCAATTTATTCGCATTCGCTCATCATTTATCATTTATCACAAAAACACAAAAATACTTCCTCACTTCACTTTAGCAAATATTTGAGGGAGGATGATGAAAACGAAATACCCATAACTGTTGCGGTATGCTTTTGAATAAAACCTCGTCAATGATGTACAGGCATTCTTTCAAATTCCCAAATACTGGAGATATAAGGAGTTAATCCCTAGTCAACTCTTCGAGCCTAGAAGTAGGAGTTTCTTTCGGATACAACCCTTACATCTAACCCGGGGCAGGGTAGTTTGTTCAGTTAATCTGACTACACCTTCAAATCGCAAGATGAGACATCCCGTCAGAGGACCATCAACAAATGATTTGGCAGTCACAACATTCAACAAAATACGAAAAAAAATAGAAAAGAAAACTGCTAAGTTTAGCACCCGAAGGGAGACTTAGACGAAAAAACACAAATCAAAAGAGAAGTTCAAATCCTCAGCAAAAACAAAACAAGTATCAGTGACCACCAAATCAAGAATCAAATGGTCACCGACAACAAAATAAGATGGCTGCCATTTTCAAGCAAACTTTAAAGCTTCGTCTTCACCCTTGCAAAGTCAAAATAAATGCATGTGCAGAGCTAACTGAACGTAGGAATGTAGAACATCACGAAGAAGGGGTGGGTACAATTCAAACTTTGAGCCTTATGTCCTTTGTTTCTTAAACCATTAACCAGACCATGTTACAACCCTCGAAAGTCCTAATTGAGGTACGGTTTATTCTGAAAGCATGCTACCAACAAGGTTGCGTAAACTGACTCCTATATATTTGCTAATCTTCAATCTCGATCGCACAATATTCTTGCTGTATCTTTTACGCACTTTCTAAATCAAGCACCTCGTTTGGACTAACGGTTCATTCGTCACACTTTCACAACATTCAAATAAAACGAATTTTTCAAAACTTACATGAACGTTGCATTAACATTATCATTTGTGTATGAACAATTTAATTGCAAGTCATTGCTTAACATCAGTGCAATCCCATCAAGGGGAAATCAAAAGAGGAACTTGAATCAATACTTCTTCAAAATCAGCTCAATCAGAGGCAAAACCTTTCTCAACGGCCCAATCAGGGGCAAAATCATCTTCAACAGCCCAATCAGGGGCAAATCATTTTCAATAACTCAATCAGGGGCAGACGCTTACCAAATCCAAACACTGGGGCAGATCATGCCATGACCATTGTCAAAGCCTCCCCACCAGATTTATTTCAAATATCCTACAGACAAGGGCAAGCAAACAAGGAGCAAATCTTCCTATCTCTTCTCCCCAGCTTGTAACGCCCGTTTATTTAATTAATTTATTTAATTAAATATAAGTGAATTACGTTGTGTTGATTTGTGATGTTTTGTGTATTCGAAGTTGATTAAGTTGGTTTCCAAAATATCGGAATAATTCGTGAATGTTTATAAGTTGATTCAAGTTGAATTTATTATATAAGTTGATTTAAGTTGTAAATAATAATATTGAATATTTTGATTTTATAGTTGATTATGTTGATTTGGTAGTTTGGGCGATTTAATTGAATGTCGGTAATTAGTCGGTTTAGTCGGGAGAAATAATATTTGAATTAATATTATGGAATTATAAGAGTATTTATTTAAATGGGCATAATTGTGGCGTGGATGGTAGAAGTCGTGGGGGTGCGGATTAGAAAGAACAATTAAGATTGAATTATTATAATAATAATTATAATAAAAAGAAAAAAAGAAAGAGGAGAATTAGTCAATAGGAGAATTAGTCAAGAGGAGAAGTTGGAAACAAGAGAAGTTGAGAAAAGTAGAACGAGAAAAAATTGGAGAACGAGGAAAATGGAGAAAACGGTTACGAGAAGTCACCGTCGGAAGCCCAATCGGAAAGTCGATCAGAGATTCGAAACGGCCATCAATTAAGGTAAGGGTGGGGTTCGAACTCTATAATCGGGAATACGATGATTAATATGTGGGATTGGGATTTTATAATTTCTACACTGTCGGATGTTGATTTCGTGTTGATCGAGTTGTGATGATTTATCGTAAAGAACATAATTTTATGATAATTGAATAACAGAATTTTCATTATTGTGGTTGGATAAGTTGTCGAGAAATTGTTATTAAATTGTGGATTCTGGAAAAAAATGAAACTTGGGGACGGAACTCCCTAGGCAGAGGGTGGCACAGGCCACCCAATACCAAATGCAATGTGGCGCAGGCCACCCAAGGAAAGAGAAAACATGGCGCAGACCATGGCATAGGTGTGGCGCAGGCCACCCCTTGTTCCCATGGAGCATGGCGCAGGTCATGTATGGGGCATGGTCGGGATGGCGTAGGCCATCCCTTAATTGTGGGGACCACTTCTTTGTTTTGTGTTGCAAATTCTCACATTTAATAATGCATAATTATAATAAGTATTATTTTATAATAATTTATAAAATTCCTAGATCAAGTAATTAGTATTTATGTGATTAGAAGAATTACCAGTTAATGGGTGATGAAGTTAGACAAGTAAATTAGGCCTCAACATTATTCACGGAGTTAATAATTTATAGGAATAATAATAATATTGAAGAATTAGACATAGTAGCAGTAACCAGTTTAGTATCAGTGCATGAGGTTATAAATGATGATATTGTTATAAGAAAATATGTGTTGGTATTAGTAAACTAATTTAATGAAAGCCAACATATTTGGTGAAACTTATTGGTAGTGATAATAGAGCATAACACAATACCAGTATAAGTTTTTAGCAGAGAATGAATTAACAGGCAGAGGTGGTTTGCAGCAAGATTTAATTTATAGATATTATAAATTAAAAGTAGAAAGAGGTGAATATCAGTAAGTTGAATGTCACAGATGCAGTGAGAATGATTAGCAGAAATTGTAAGGTGCAAAACAATGATAGTTAGTCGACCGGGTGAATTTAAGCAGAGAATTTAGTTGCCCGAAATTTAATGAAAATTGACGAAGTAGTTCATAATATTTAGTAGGTAATTTGAGTCGGTCTATTTTGTCGAATATGTAATGACTGTGTAGATTTTTCTTGTATGTTGAATGTGTCGTGTTGTCCCGGTATTTGGGTATTCTTAAGTTGAAGGTCGAAGGGCCAATATTGATTATTTGAATTGTAGGTCGTAAGACCAATGTTGATGTTAAAGTTGTAGGTCGTATAACCAACGTTGAAAGTTGTAGGCCCATGGCCAATGTTGAATCATGTTGGATTTAAGTTGTTATGTTATTTGAGTTGTTCGTTGTTTATGCGCTGCGTTGTTGGTCTCATGGCATCTATTGCATTTCTAAGTTAGAGCGGATGCTCACCACGTTGGCCTGGATTGGCAAATTTATTAAGTTGAACGCTTATGCCTTGCAGATACCTCGATAACCTGGTATATTTTAAGTTGGGAGTTTAACTCCAATGGTACCACATGCATATGCACAGTCGAGTCACATTCCGTGTCACATTAATTATGTTGTTTGTGTTGTTCTTGTTGCTTACATTGATAAAGTTGTGTACGTTGCTCAAGTTGAATAAGTTGTTTATGTATACTTAGGTGGATTATGTGGTTTAAGTTGATTATGTCGAGTAAGTGGTTCATGCTAAGTTGATTATATTATTATGTTGGACAAGTTGATTATGTTGCTAAGTTGATTATATTATTATGTTGGACAAGTTGATTATGTTGCTAAGTTGATTATATTATTATGTTGGACAAGTTGATTATGTTGCTAAGTTGATTATATTATTATGTTGGACAAGTTGATTATGTTGCCAAGTTGATTATATTTTTATGATGGATGAGTTGACTATAGGATTATGTTGCCTGAGTTGTTTATATATTTATGTTTGTAATGTCGATTATGCTGATATTGAAGGAGTTGAATATGTTGTAAACGTTCGTCGAAGTTGATGAAGGTGTGTATGTTAAGGTTATAGTTGGAATTGATTATGTTGATATGTGAATTAAGATGATAAAATATGTTGGTTGTCTGGGGTGTTTAGTAAGACGTTGTTGTGGATAGTGTGAAAATTGTATGATTCTATCTAGCGTATTAATTATCATACTCTTGTTTATATGGTTCGATATCTCACCAATTTCTGTTGTTGAATGTTACCTTGACTGGTAACGTGCAGGTATTTCAGTTTAGAGTTGCTTACTTTCGTAATTAAGTCGGTGTCGTCGCTCTGATACGTAACACTCTGGGGGATGAATGCTTAATTGTTTTGTTGTTATATTTAGTTGTTGTTATTTTAAGTTGTCTCAATGAATAATATGTTATTACTAAGTTGTTAGGTTGAAAACGTTGTTAACTGATGCAAAGTTGAAAATATTGTGAATCCGCTGCCTATTTGTAAAAGTTGTTTTATTGTAAAGAAATGAATAAGAGAGTTGACGTTATGGTTTCATCCTTATTAAAAGTGTTATGTATCTATGTTTACGAAATTAAATGAATTTGTTAAAGTTGAAAAATGTAGCATCCTGTTTTGTTGTTGAAATTTTTGAAACTCTGAATTATGATTTTCCGCCGGGTAGATTTGGGGTGTTACATTAGTGGTATCAGAGCAGGTCGGTCCGTCCGGCCAATGTTGTCTAATGTTGTTAATTCCTAAGTACGCGGCATGTGTGTGAAACACTGTCGGTATTTATTGTTAGTTTTAGTCGTTGTCTGCAGGTGTTGGTTGGAATTAAGTGGGGGAGAAGCTTGACTCCCGGACTATTGTTGGAATGTCGAAGATTGGTTCAAAGTTGATGTTGATTGCAGAAGTACAAGGTTGTTGAAGAGACGTTGTTACGGACTGGCGAGAGCATGGATTCATGAATTCGTATCGGTCGGGTTGAGCAATGCATGGATTTTGGATGGAAATTGTTTAAGAAAGAAGGATTTATTCCAAATAAAACGACAAGTGGATGAATTAAGTTGAAGGATCAAGTCGGTAGATTGTTATGCCTTGAGTGTAGTTGGATTAAAGTCGAGTAATTTTCGAAGTTGGATGTAGTGCAAGATTTTTGGTAGAACTTGGAAGTAAGATGGAGAGAGGTGGAATTTTCATTCATCAATCTCAAAAATTCTGGTTTTTGCAATCTTGGAGCAGCTGTCACGAGAAGTTGCATAACTTTTTAACCGTGATTCGGATTGAAGCGGTTCTGGACTTTTTGGAAAGCTTACGAAATTCCCTACAGTTTGCTTATAAGATTTGCATTCAGGAGGTTTATAATGAGGGAGATAAATGCATTTTAATAGTTGGTTTTGCTGCTGATTTTTGGAAAATTCTGCATACGGGAATTGTCGACCAGCCCCATTACAAGGAGGATAACGTTTTACTTGTAAGTCGGATTCAAGCGAATTTTGAAGTTCTGGAATCTGCACGAAATTCTCTCCAAGTTAGAATATAATTTTGTGAGTTGGAGGTTTTTATTGGGAGAGAAAATTGTGTTCAAAGTGGAGCGTTTATTACTAAACTTTTTGGAAAGACAAAGACGGGTGTGGAATGTTGATAGAAATAAGATGTCGGTATTAGAGGGAAGGCATAAGTATTCGGAGAATGAATAAATATGTAATGAGAATGATTAAAGTGCTAATTTCAGATGTTAGTAATGTCGAGAGGAAGACGGATGTTTGAATTGTGCTGTTAAGGATTATAATTTGGATGAAGTCATGATCTGATGAGATAATTGTGTTTGAAGTTGAACGTCTATTGCTGAAAATTTGGAAAGATGAAATTGTTATTAAATAATAAAATGTGGGTATCGGAGAATGCATGGAGATACGATTTATGTTGAATGAGGACGATTAAAGTGTCGATGTTAGATGATGGTAATATTGAGAAGAAGATGGATGTTTGATCAATGTTGTTAAGAATTTTAACTTGGTTGAACGTTGTATATGGAGCAAACCGCTTTGGATGGTACTTGTTGTAGTGAATAAAGTGTTAGTGGGATATCGAGAGTCGTGTGGTACTATGAATGTACATAAGGGAATCGGTACTGGATTTTTGGATGTTTTATGTCGTTGATGAAGTTGGAATTAAGGAGACTAAGAAGATGTTGGTAAGCCTTAGAGAGTTGACGGGGCATTATGCTTACGGACTCTGGGCACAAGTTGAAGTACGCTATTGTGTTGGGTAATGATGATTTATGTCACCGTTCTGGTTGTCGGATGTCTATTGACAAATTGAGGAACTGATCACCCTTAATCTATTGTTGATAGCAGACATAATCATAATTGATGGATAGATGTGTCATGCCAACTAGTATAGTATGTACGTCGAATTGGTTGAAGTCAAGCCGAGTGCTTGAGTATTGTTTGTTTTGTTGATGCAAGTTATTATATGAGAGTATTAGTTAGAATTTAAGAGGGAAGTATGAAGTTGCGCTTGGATTGAGCTGTAATAAGGAAACTCATAGTTGAACTCTGAATAATTGGAATGTTGGTTAGTGATGGATTAAGTAGCTTGAGACTTGAAGTTTTCTTAAGATGATTAGAAAGGAAAGTAGGTGGAAATGTAAAACGATGATTTGACAAGAATGTCGGACAAAGTTAAGTTGCAAGTATTAGAAGAAGTGAAATTATAATTTGGTGTATTAAAGTGGAGTTTTGGTTGGAACAAGAAGAGTTGTTTTGTGGTGTTGACTCGGATAAGAATCTATGAAGCATAGGGTCCATATAAGTAGGAATTGATGATTTGATTATTAGATTAGTTGGGAGCGAAGAAAATGATTGATCTGGTTGGAGTTAAGTGAACTCAGATATTATATGTTGTTGTAATGATGTTATGAATTTTGTAGGACGTGTTGTTAAAAGATGGTAAAGTTGTAGCCTATGTTGATGATAATTTGGAATTCATGGAAGTATATGAATGTCTTATCCAAGATTTGGAAGTAGTCGTTATTGTAATTATATTGAATGTTCAAAGATGTTATCATACGAATCTAAGTTGAAGTATGCGGTAACTACAAGAGTTAGAATACATTTTGGAATGAAATTCCAAAAGGATTGAGTCGAAGGGCTTTGTGGATATGTCGATTTTGATAATTGTAAGTTGGATTTAGACTCAGTAAACTTTGTAAATTGCAAGTAATTAGAGTGCGCAGCGAACGCGTGGTGTAGTGTTGTTATCCTTATGTGAATGAGTTGAGATGTTGATAGTTGATTGAGTTGATGTTGTGTTTAAGTTAGATGTTCTTGTGTTGATGTGTTCTAAATTGTAAGTTGGTTACTCGTTGTGTTGTGTTAATGGTTGTCAAGTTTAATGTTTGATTGTTGTTTGTGTTGTAGTTTACATTATGTTATGAGTTGTTGTCTGTGTTATAAGTGGGGTTGCCTTCGAGGATGAAAGTTGATTAGTCGAGATAAATAAGTAGTTGGAGTAGTGGAATCGGATAATTTTCGAGGACGAAAATATTCTAAGTGGGGGAGAGTTGTAACGCCCGTTTATTTAATTAATTTATTTAATTAAATATAAGTGAATTACGTTGTGTTGATTTGTGATGTTTTGTGTATTCGAAGTTGATTAAGTTGGTTTCCAAAATATCGGAATAATTCGTGGATGTTTATAAGTTGATTCAAGTTGAATTTATTATATAAGTAGATTTAAGTTGTAAATAATAATATTGAATATTTTGCTTTTATAGTTGATTATGTTGATTTGGTAGTTTGGGCGATTTAATTGAATGTCGGCAATTAGTCGGTTTAGTCGGGAGAAATAATATTCGAATTAATATTATGGAATTATAAGAGTATTTATTTAAATGGGCCTAATTGTGGCGTGGATGGTAGAAGTCGTGGGGGTGCGGATTAGAAAGCCCAATTAAGATTGAATTATTATAATAATAATTATAATAAAAAGAAAAAAAGAAAGAGGAGAATTAGTCAATAGGAGAATTAGTCAAGAGGAGAAGTTGGAAACAAGAGAAGTTGAGAAAAGTAGAACGAGAAAAAATTGGAGAACGAGGAAAATGGAGAAAACGGTTACGAGAAGTCACCGTCGGAAGCCCAATCGGAAAGTCGATCGGAGATTCGAAACGGCCATCAATTAAGGTAAGGGTGGGGTTCGAACTCTATAATCGGGAATACGATGATTAATATGTGGGATTGGGATTTTATAATTTCTATACTGTCGGATGTTGATTTCGTGTTGATCGAGTTGTGATGTTTTATCGTAAAGAACATAATTTTATGATAATTGAATAACAGAATTTTCATTATTGTGGTTGGATAAGTTGTCGAGAAATTGTTATTAAATTGTGGATTCTGGAAAAAAATGAAATTTGGGGATGGCACTCCCTAGGCAGAGGGTGGCACAGGCCACCCAATACCAAAGGCAAGGTGGCGTAGGCCACCCAAGGAAAGAGAAAACATGGCGCAGGCCATGGCATGGGTGTGGCGCAGGCCACCCCTTGTTCCCATGGAGCATGGCGCAGGCCATGTATAGGGCATGGTCGGGATGGCGTAGGCCATCCCTTAATTGTGGGGACCACTTCTTTGTTTTGTGTTGCAAATTCTCACATTTAATAATGCATAATTATAATAAGTATTATTTTATAATAATTTATAAAATTCCTAGATCAAGTAATTAGTATTTATGTGATTAGAAGAATTACCAGTTAATGGGTGATGAAGTTAGACAAGTAAATTAGGCCTCAACATTATTCACGGAGTTAATAATTTATAGGAGTAATAATAATATTGAAGAATTAGACATAGTAGCAGTAACCAGTTTAGTATCAGTGCAGGAGGTTATAAATGATGATATTTTTATAAGAAAATATGTGTTGGTATCAGTAAACTAATTTAATGAAAGCCAACATATTTGGTGAAACTTATTGGTAGTGATAATAGAGCATAACACAATACCAGTATAAGTTTTTAGCAGAGAATGAATTAACAGGCAGAGGTGGTTTGCAGCAAGATTTAATTTATAGATATTATAAATTAAAAGTAGAAAGAGGTGAATATCAATAAGTTGAATGTCACAGATGAAGTGAGAATGATTAGCATAAATTGTAAGGTGCAAAACAATGATAGTTAGTCGACCGGGTGAATTTAAGCAGAGAATTTAGTTGCCCAAAATTTAATGAAAATTGACGAAGTAGTTCATAATATTTAGTAGGTAATTTTCGTCGGTCTATTTTGTCGAATATGTAATGACTGTGTAGATTTTTCTTGCATGTTGAATGTGTCGTGTTGTCCCGGTATTTGGGTATTCTTAAGTTGAAGGTCGAAGGGCCAATATTGATTATTTGAGTTGTAGGTCGTAAGACCAATGTTGATGTTAAAGTTTAGGTCGTATGACCAACGTGTAAAGTTGTAGGCCTATGGCCAATGTTGAATCATGTTGGATTTAAGTTGTTATGTTGTTTGAGTTGTTCGTTGTTTATGCGTTGCGTTGTTGGTCTCATGGCATCTATTGCATTTCTAAGTTGGAGCGGATGCTCACCACGTTGGCCTGGATTGGAAAATTTATTAAGTTGAAGGCTTATGCCTTGCAGATACCTTGATAACCTGGAATATTTTAAGTTAGGAGTTTAACTCCAATGGTACCACATGCATATGCACAGTCGAGTCACATTCCGTGTCGCATTAATTATGTTGTTTGTGTTGTTCTTGTTGCTTACATTGATAAAGTTGTGTACGTTGCTCAAGTTGAATAAGTTGTTTATGTATACTTAGGTGGATTATGTGGTTTAAGTTGATTATGTCGAGTAAGTGGTTCATGCTAAGTTGATTATATTATTATGTTGGACAAGTTGATTATGTGGCTAAGTTGATTATATTATTATGTTGGACAAGTTGATTATGTTGCTAAGTTGATTATATTATTATGTTGGACAAGTGGATTATGTTGCTAAGTTGATTATATTATTATGTTGGACAAGTTGATTTTGTTGCCAAGTTGATTATATTATTATGATGGATGAGTTGACTATAGGATTATGTTGCCTGAGTTGTTTATATATTTATGTTTGTAATGTCGATTATGCTGATATTGAAGGAGTTGAATATGTTGTAAACGTTCATCGAAGTTGATGAAGGTGTGTATGCTAAGGTTATAGTTGGAATTGATTATGTTGATATGTGAATTAAGATGATAAAATATGTTGGTTGTCTGGGGTGTTTAGTAAGATGTTGTTGTGAATAGTGTGAAAATTGTATGATTCTATCTAGCGTATTAATTATCATACTCTTGTTTATATGGTTCGATATCTTACCCCTTTCTGTTGTTGAATGTTACCTTTACTGGTAACGTGCAGGTATTCCAGTTTAGAGTTGCTTACTTTCGTAATTAAGTCGGTGTCGTCGCTCTGATACGTAACACTCGGGGGGATGAACGCTTAATTGTTTTGTTGTTATATTTAGTTGTTGTTATTTTAAGTTGTCTCAATGAATAACATGTTATTACTAAGTTGTTAGGTTGAAAACATTGTTAACTGATGCAAAGTTGAAAATATTGTGAATCCGCTACCTATTTGTAAAAGTTGCTTTATTGTAAAGAAATGATTAAGAGAGTTGATGTTATGGTTTCATCCTTATTAAAAGTGTTATGCATCTATGTTTACGAAATTAAATGAATTTGTTAAAGTTGAAAAATGTAGCATCCTGTTTTGTTGTTGAAATTTTGAAACTCTGAATTATGATTTTACGCCAGGTAGATTTTGGGTGTTACACAGCTGAACAGGCAGTCCTTGCTATATGTTGTCAACCATTCAAAGCAAAGCAATCTTCACGTGTCAACCAAGTCGCTTCGCTCATCAACAACTGACCGAACTTGGAACATTCAGATCCATCCTCTGGCCATACATCGTTGAAGATCGAGTGTCGGGGAATCAAACCCTCCACCCACCCAAAGTCCAATCATTATTGGCAACTACCAGACCAAAAGTCCACCAAGCTGGCACCATTCAATATGCATCATTATGCATCATCAACGTCATATGCATCATTTACATCAATCATTTACAACATGTGCATCATATGCATACCTAAATAAATCAACTTTTCAAACTCCCAACATTTTAACTTTCAGCAGTGCATAAACACTTGCATCGTATTTCCATCATTATGGAACACCATTTCAAAAAAATCAAGCATGCGTGCATAAGTCAGGATCCAGGATCAATCGAAGATTCCAGGCATTTCCTCGGCCGATTCAGTGGTTGTCCCCCATTGAATCTTTTCTCTTCAACTATTTTAATTTCCAGCCACTCGGTTTTCCCTTTAGTGATGGAAGTCGTATTTAAATTTCATTTGCCTTATCATTCTTTAGTGATAAGTGATTTTATTTTCAGTTATTTGCCTTATCATCCTTTGGTGATAAGTGATTTTATTTTCAGTTATTTTGCCTTATCATCCTCTGGTGATAAGTGATTTTATTTTCAGTTGTTCACCTTATCATCCTCTGGTGATAAGTGATTTTATTTTCAGTCATTTGACTTATCATCCTTTGGTGATAAGTGATTTTATTTGCAGTCATTTTGCCTTATCATCCTCTGGTGATAAGTGATTTTATTTTCAGTTGTTCGCCTTATCATCCTCTGGTGATAAGTGATTTTATTTTCAGTCATTTGCCTTATCATCCTCTGGTGATATTTGATTTTATTTTCAGTCATTTGCCTTATCATCCCCTGGTGATAAGTGATTTTATTTTCAGTCATTTGCCTTATCATCCTTCGGTGATAAGTGATTTTATTTTCAGTCATTTGCCTTATCATCCTTCGGTGATAAGTGATTTTATTTTCAGTCATTTTGCCTTATCATCCTCTGGTGATAAGTGATTTTATTTTCAGTCATTTGCCTTATCATCCTTCGGTGATAAGTGATTTTATTTTCAGTCGTTTGCCTTATCATCCTTCGGTGATAGGTGATTTTATTTTCAGTCATTTGCCTTATCATCCTTCGGTGATAAGTGATTTTATTTTCATTCACTCGCTTTATCATCCGTCGGTGATAAATGATTTATTTTGTCAATTTATTTCTTCGCTGTGTCACCCGTCTTTCCAGTTTTTAGTCATTTAGCTTTTATCTTTGCACTTTTTCTTTTATCGAACAAATTTGAAGTCTGTTAGTATCTAATTATCTTATACCTTGAAAGATTGAACGCGGACCGGTTCATATTACTCGGTCTAAGCCAATTCGATATGGGCAACTGTCATACCCCATATTTGTCCTATCTGCATCATTTTATTTTACTGTCTAAACCATTATTTCAAAAATCCATTTTATTTTCTGTTTAACCACTCATTATTAAAAAAAACAAAAATTGTATTTATTTTTTTAAATTAAAAATTCAAATTCTTTTTCTATATCATAATAAGTTTTTCTATTTTGTTATTTAGTTCATTATCCAAAAAATATAAAAAAATCTATTTTTATTATTATTATTATTAGTTCTATCAAAACTTTGTGCATAAATCCACTCTTTAAAAGACCATTTACAAAAATCACAAAAAAAATCATCATCATCTTTATTATTAATACTTTTATTCTTGTTAAAATTGTAATTATAATTTTCTATTTCCTTTTTATTATTATCACCATTTTTATCTTTATTTACTTTTTAATATTATTATTATTATTATTATTATTATTATTTCTGTTAGTACTGTACCTTTTTTTATTTTATTATTATTATTATATTTAAATTTTTTATATATAATATATTTTTATAAAATTCAGCCCATTGTTAATATTTTAGAAGTCCAAAAACAAGCATCAATCAGCATATCACAGCATATCATCAACCAGCAGCTACAATCTCCTCATCACACAAAAATAGTGGACCCACAAGCACAACAATGATACAAAGCAAAACGACTTGTACAAACTCACAACGGATTGATTCTACGCACCACTCACACCTTCATTCACCAAATTTAACCACTTTTTTCACAACTGTCAATATTATCTCCAATCTTTATCCATCTATTTTCCCAATTCACCCTCAAGTTTCATTCTATAAAAATAACCATCTTGCATACAATAAAAAAAAGAGAAGAAGCAAAAATAACTCTGCAAAACCGAAGCTACACCACATTCAATACATTTTCTCCAAATTAACCTGCATCTTCATTTTAAACATCCTCAATCACAACCGCATAAACCACAATAAATCTTATAACCATTTTGTAAACCATACAACCTTCACATAACACTCAACCTAAATCCTCTTCATCACCTTCCAATAAACAGACCAGAAAACAAGTCATAAAACTCAAACGAAAACACAAAATCGCGATTTACCTTTTCTAGAATGTAGATGTTTAGAATTGGCAGAATTTTTGACCAACAAGAAATATTGAATTCAGTTCAGAATGTCCTATCAGATGTTGGGACATTATCAAACAGAGTATAAGAACTTAATTCAAGATGTCACACCAGATGTTGGGACATTGTGTAAATGACTTAAGTTCAGTTTTTCAGGATGTCCCAACAGATGTTGAGACATCTCAAACCTGCTACCAGAATTAATTAATGACTAACTGATCTGAGATATTTAAGGAGAGTTATCTGGAATTAATTATGGATGGATAAAAACAGAACAAGGCGCATCTGTAGGAAGTTTTATTATGAGGTTTCAGATTAATCAGAAGAACTAAATCACCTAGAATCTAGGAAGTAACAAACCCTAATTCAAGGTGGAAGCTGCTGTGTTTTAGGACTGGATTAACCTACAGAAAGCCCAAATTACAAACACCTATTTAATCAACAGAAACTCACAGAATTGAGTACGAATTCCAGAAGACCAAATAGTGTGTTTATTGTTTTAATAGCAGGTTGTTTTAAATTGTACCACTTGATGAGCTTTTAAGCATAAGTGCATTTGTGACTTGATTGAAACTGTGAAGTAAGATTAAGCTGTTTTGTTTTAAGAATGTCTTCAATTTTATTAAACTTGTAAACAAGATCACTGTGTGATTGAGGGGGAGTGAGTTGGTACTCATATCTAAGTAGTGACTTAGGTAGAAGTTGCATTGGGTAGATATTAAGTGAAAGATTAAACTGGGTTGTTTAAGTCTAGAATTAATATTACTTATAGTGGATTTCCTCCTGGCTTGGTAGCCTCCAGATGTAAGTGTGGTTATACACTGAACTGGGTTAACAAACTTCTGTGTTGTTTAATTTTCTTGCACTTTAAGTTTTGGTTAAATCTGTCAAGTGTTGGAACATCTCATAGGACATCTCATACCTGATCACAGAATTTCATAGAAAAACAAACGCTGCTCACCACAAAACCACCAACCCAAAAAACGCAAATCGCATCGAAACAAACCAACCAACGAACCACCACAGAACCTCAACCACGCCGTAAAACAACAGAACCCACCATCTTCAATCACCTCCATCGACTCAATTGCAACAACCTCCACAAACAAAATCGCAACCCTATACACCGTAAACCGAGAACATCATTCAAACCTTTGAAAACCGCCGGGAAAAAAAAACCCAGAAAGCTCCGCCAGAAACGCAGAAAAATCGCAAGAACTTGTCAATCACCGTCCCAAAACATAAACCACAAAACCACACATATTCGCAAATCCAAACTCACTGAAAGGTTTTCGGAGTTGTGCAGAGTGAGAGAGACCACCGTCGTGAGTTTGGTGAGCAGAGAACCGAGTGAGAACGCGAGTGAGAGTTGAGAGAGTTCGTCGCCGCTGAGTTTCAAAAAGCGGGTTGCGCTTTGAACAGTGAAGGATGATAAGAAGTGATTTCAAAAGAGTGTGAGTGGGAGGAATATCCATGTATGATTTTTTGTTTTTGTTTTTCTTCATAAAATTGACTCATTAACATCACCTTTTTTTTTTAGTTTATTTACTGCATTTTAGGTTAAGCTTTATTTGAGTGAGCTGGACTCTGTAGCCCATAGATCCTTGCTATCCACACTAAGACTCACGCTGATACCCCCACTCTTTTATTTTTTCGGTTTTTTTTTATAAAAAAATGTTATGGACTGGTTTTTGGGCTCAGCCCAACCAAGTTTCTCATTATCCACACACCGTAGTCTCACTGATGCCACCCCTGTTTCCTTTATATTTTTTATTTTATTATTATTATTGTTTCATTTTATTTTAGTTTATTTTTATATATTCAAGTTCTATTATTGTTACATTAATTTGTTTAATTCTATTTTTGCGTTAAAAAAAATGTCTTCAATAAAATTAGTAGTAAATCATTTGATTTTAATTTTCCTTTTATTTCCGGGCCAATGATATAACAAAAGATCGACGTTTCGCTCGATTTCGTTAAATCGGTGATACTCGATCAATATGAGGCCTATGTAATTTTATTTATTTTTCCATTTTTCAATTTACTGTTATTTCACAAATTAATTTAATTCATTATTTTTATTTATTTATCGGTTATACCACTTTATTCAATTTATCGCTTTTTAATACATAAAACGATTCGACTCCTCATAGAACGGTTCCAAATTTTAACTGGCTCTAAGGAAGTAAACGAACCATATTTCGACGCACCCGATAAAAAGGTCCAACACCTTCGAATAGTTGTCTCCGAATAAAAAGGTCGAACGCCTCCGAACAGTTCGAAAACACTGCACACACGCTTTCTCTTGGGCAAACTACAATGAGACCATTTATTTCTCGCAATCGCCTGTAATTTATTTTGTATCCCTCCCCAATTTTATGTACGCATTTTATTTTCTGTATTTTATCGATTTAGTTTAGCTCGCGAATCCTTGGTCCAACGCCAAGCGGTTGCACTTGCACACCCGCACTTTATTTTTCAGTTATCGTTTCGTTTATTAGGATCCACTTCACCTTGCGAGCCGAGCGCATTGTGCCTCGCTAACAAACCACAAAATAAACCTCCATTCACATTCACCTTCAAACCTCAAAAAACCAAAATGTTTCGATTAGATCCAAACCCTTAATCCAACGTCAAGCGGTCATTAGAAAATAAAACACATTAATAATGCGAGAAGAAATTGTACGCCACGAGCCTTAAGCGATAGAAAGGAGGATAACGAGCTCTCGTTACTCGCTCCGATTATTTCGACGCAAGACGCTCGTCTTGATGGACGGAATAAACTATTCATATTCTTTAGTGCATTTCAACTCCTAAACCCTTTCATCGAAGAAAGGTAATAAAATCAACAACCATCAACCGTAGTAGGCCGAACTACGAGGCTCTGACTTTCCCATTGCACGCGGGAGTACGTAGGCACAAAGATATCAATACTTGCCGAGCACCTAGGATCAATCTAACTTATAATTTAAACTCATTTCCCTCTAGCAAGTAATTCGTTAAGCATAGGCATCCTTTCGCGCGTGACAACTTAGATGGTTCCCATCGAGTACGATGGATGTAGGGGGTGCTAATACCTTCCCCCTGCATAGCCGACTCCCAAACCCAGGCAATGGTTTCGTTGACCTTTGTCCTTATCTCTCTCTTCCTGAGTTTTATCTATATCTTTCCTTTCCCTCTTCGGGAATAAATAGAATTAGGTGGCGACTCTTCAGTCTGTCCAGCGCGCGGCTCCCATCTTTTCGGATCGCGTGAAGTCGTATTTTTCGGGGTGCGACACTATGAAACTTTTCAGATCTTTTCTATATGTTACGAGTGAATGTTATGATGGACGTTCATGCAAAAAACTTATCTCAAAATTAGATTCTATGAAACTTTTTGAAATGCTAGTTTCGATCAAAAATCGTAGTATATTATACACAATTTTTTACTAGTTTCGGTCAAAAAATAAAATTAAATTGAATTAAATTGAGGATTGTTCGAAATGATATGAAACTTTTCAGATCCTTTCTATACGGTACGAGGGAAGGTTAAGATGGAAATCCAAGCAAAAAAATTATCTCAAAATTAGATTCTATGAATCTTTTTGAAATGCAAGTTTAGGTCAAAAAATTGTAGTATATTATACACAATTTTTTACTAGTTTCGGTCAAAAAATAAAATTAAATCGAGGATTGTTCAAAATGCTACGAAACTATTCAGATCCTTTCTATATGGTACGAGGGAAGGTTATGATGGAAGTCCAAGCAAAAAAATTATCTCAAAATTAGATTCTATGAATCTTTTTGAAATGCTAGTTTAGGTCAAAAAATTATAGTATATTATACACAATTTTATACTAGTTTTTGTCAAAAATCAAATTAAATCGAGGATTGTTCGAAATGCTACAAAACTATTCAGATCCTATCTATATGTTACTAGGAAATGTTATGATGGAATTCCATGCAAAACATTATCTTAAAATTAGATTCTATGAAACTTTTTGAAATACTAGTTTCGCTCAGAAATCGTAGTATATTATACATAATTTTATACTAGTTTCGGTCAAAAAATCAAATTAAATCGATGATTGTTCGAAATGCTACGAAACTTTTCAGATCCTTTCTATATATTACAAGGGAAGGTTAACATGGAAGTCCATGCAAAAAAATAATCTCAAAATTAGATTCTATGAAACTTTTTGAAATACTATTTCGGTCAAAAAACGGTTGTATATTATACACATTTTTATACTCGTTTGGGTCAACAAATCAAATTAAATTAAGGATTGAATTAAATACTATGATACTTTTCAGATACTTTCAATATGGTACGAGGGAAGGTTATGATGGAAGTCCAAGCAAAAAAATTATCTCAAAATTAGATTCTTCTAATCTTTTTGAAATGCTAGTCAAGGTCAAAAATTTGTAGTATATTATACACAATTTTATACTAGTTTCGGTCAAAAAATCAAATTAAATCGAGGATTGTTTGAAATGCTACGAAACTTTTCAGATCCTTTCTATATGGTACGAGGGAAGGTTGTGATGGAATTCCAATCAAAATATTTTTTCAAAATTAGATTCTATGAAACTTTTTGAACTGTTAGTTTAGGTCAAACAATTGTAGTATATTATACAAACTTTTATACTATTTTTTGTCAAATAATCAAATTAAATCGAGGATTGTTCAAAATGCTACGAAACTTTCATATCCTTTCTATATTTTACGAGGGAATGTTATGATGGAAGTCCTTGCAAAAATTTATCTCAAAATTAGATTCTATGCATCTTTTTGAATTGCTAGTTTAGGTAAAAAAAATCGTAGTATATTATACACAATTTTATACTAAATTTGGTCAAAAAATCAAATTAAATCGTGGATTGTTTGAAATGCTACAAAACTATTCAGATCCTATCTATATGTTACTAGGAAATGTTATGATGGAATTCCATGCAAAACGTTATCTTAAAATTAGATTCTATGAAACGTTTTGAAATACTAGTTTCGCACAAAAATCGTAGTATATTATACATAATTTTATACTAGTTTCGGTCAAAAAATCAAATTAAATCGAGGATTGTTTGAAATGCTACGAAAGTTTTAAGATCATTTCTATATGTTACGAGGCAAGGTAATGATGGAAGTCCATGCAAAAAAATCATCTCAAAATTAGATTCTATGAAACTTTTTGAAATACTATTTTGATCAAAAAACAGTTGTATATTATACACAATTTTATACTAGTTTCGGTCAAAAAATCAAATTAAATCGAGGATTGTTTGAAATGCTACGAAACTATCAGATCCTATCTATATGTTACTAGGTAATGTTATGATGGAATTCCATGTGAAATATTATCTTAAAATTAGATTCTATGAAACTTTTTGAAATACTAGTTTCGCTCAAAAATCGTAGTATATTATATACAAATTTTTACTAGTTTCGGTAAAAAAAATTAAATTAAATCGAGGATTGTTCGAAATACTACGAAACTTTTCAGATCCTTTATATATGTTACGAGGGAAGGTTATGATGGAAGTCCACGTAAAACATTATCTCAAATTTAGATTCTATGACACTTTTTGAAATACTAGTTTCGGTCAAAAATCGTAGTATATTATACGTAATTTTATACTAGTTTTGGTCAAAAAAACTCAAATTAAATCGAGGATTGTTCGAAATGCTACGAAAATTTTCAGATCATTTTTATATGTTACGAGGGAAGGTTATGTTGGAAGTCTATGCAAAAAAAATATCTCAAAATTAGATTCTATGAAACTCTTTGAAATACTAGTTTCGGTCAAAAATTGTAGTATATTATATACAAATTTATACTAGTTTCAGCGAAAAAATCAAATTAAATCGAGGATTGTTCGAAATGCTACGAAACTATTCAGATCCTATCTATATGTTACTAGGCATGTTATAATGGAAGTCCATGCAAAACATTATCTTAAAATTAAATTCTATGAAACTTTTTGAAATACTAGTTTCGCTAAAAAAATCGTAGTATATTATACACAATTTTATACTAGTTTCGGTCAAAAAATTAAATTAAATCGAGGATTGTTCAAAATGCTACGAAACTTTTTACATCCTTTCTATATGGTACGATGGAAGGTTATGATGATAGTCCAAGCAAAAAATTATCTCAAAATTAGATTCTATACATCTTTTTGAAATGCTAGTTTCGTTCAAATAATCGTAGTATATTGTACACAATTTTATACTAGTTTCGGTAAAAAAAATCAAATTAAATTGAGGATTGTTTGAAATGCTACAAAACTTTTCAGATCCTTTCTATATGATATGAGTGAAGGTTGTGATGGAATTCCAATCAAAAAATTATTTCAAAATTAGATTCTATGAAACTTTTTGAACTGCTAGTTTAGGTCAAAAAATTGTAGTATATTATACAAAATTTTATACTATTTTCTGTCAAATAATCAAATTAAATAGAGGATTGTTTAAAATGCTACGAAACTTTCAGATCCTTTCGATATGTTACGAGGGAATGTTATGATGGAAGTCCATTCAAAATATTATCTCAAAATTAGATTCTATGTATCTTTTTGAATTGCTAGTTTAGGTAAAAAAATCGTAGTATATTATAAACAATTTTATACTAGTTTCGGCCAAAAAATTAAATCGAGGATTGTTCGAAATGCTACGAAACTATTCAGATCCTATATATATATATATATATATATATATATATATATATATATATATATATATATATATATATATATATATATATATATATATATATATATATATATATATATATATATATATATATATATATATATATATATATATATATATATATATATATATATATATATATATATATATATATATATATATATATATATATATATATATATATATATATATATATATATATATATATATATATATATATATATATATATGTGTGTGTGTGTGTGTGTGTGTGTGTGTGTGTGTGTTACTAGGCAATGTTATGATGGAAGTCCATGCGAAATATTATCTTAAAATTAGATTCTATGAAAAAATTTGAAATACTAATTTCGCTCAAAAATCGTAGTATATTATACACAATTTTTTACTTGTTTCGGTCAAAAAATCAAATTAAATCGATGATTGTTCGAAATGCTACTAAACTTTTCAGATCCTTTCTATATTTTACAAGGGAAGGTTATGATGGAAGTCCAAGCAAAACATTATCTCAAAATTAGATTCTATGAATCTTTTTGAAATGCTAGTTTATGTCAAAATATCGTAGTATATTAGACACAAGTTTTTACTAGTTTCAGTCAAAAAATCAAATTAAATCGAGGATTGTTTGAAATGCTACAAAACTTTTCAGATCCTTTATATGGTACGAGGGAAGGTTGTGTTGGAAGCCCAACCAAAAAATTATTTAAAAATTAGATACTATGAAACTTTTGAAATGCTAGTTTATGTCAAAAAATCGTAGTATATAATACACAATTTTATACTAGTTTCGGTCAAATAATCAAATTAAATCGAGGATTGTTCGAAATGCTATGAAACTTTTCAGATACTTTCTATATGGTACGAGGGAAGGTTATGATGGAAGTACAAACAAGAAATTATCTCAAAATTAGATTCTATGCATCCTTTTGAAATGCTAGTTTAGGTCAAAAAAATTGTAGAATATTATACACAATTATATACTAGTTTCGGTCAAAAAATCAAATTAAATTGAGGATTGTTCGAAATGCTACGAAACCTTTCAAATCCTTTCTATATGGTACGAGGGAAGGTTGTGATGGAAGTCCAACCAAAAACTTATTTCAAAATTAGATTCTATGAAACTTTTTGAACTGCTAGTTTAGGTCAAAAAATTGTAGTATATTATTCACAATTTTATACTAGTTTCGGTCAAATAAACATATTAAATCGAGGATTGTTCGAAATGCTACGAAACTTTCAGATCCTTTCTATATGTTACGAGGGAATGTTATGATGGAAGTCCATGCAAAAAATTATCTCAAAATTAGATTCGATGAAACTTTTTGAAATACTAGTTTCGGTCAAAAGTTGTAGTATATTATACACAATTTTATACTAGTTTCGGTCAAAAAATTAAATTAAATTGAGGATTGTTCGAAATGCTACGAAACTTTTCAAATCCTTTCTATATGGTACGAGGGAAGGTTGTGATGGAAGTCCAACCAAAACGTTATTTCAAAATTAGATTCTAGAAACTTTTTTAAATGCTAGTTTAGGTTAAAAAAATAGTAGTATATTATTCACAATTTCATACTAGTTTCGGTCAAAAAATCAAATTAAATAAAGGATTATTCGAAATGCTACGAAACTTTTCAGATCCTTTCTATATGTTACTAGGGAATGTTATTATGAAAGTCTAGGCAAAACATTATCTCAAAATTAGATTCTATGAAACTTTTTGAAATACTAGTTTCGGTCAAAAATCATAGTATATTATACACAATTTTATACTAGTTTCGGTCAAAAAATCAAATTAAATCGAGGATTGTTTGAAATGCTACGAAACTTTTCAGATCCTTACTATATGTTACGAGGGAAGGTTATGATGGAAGTCCATACAAAAAATTTATCTCAAAATTAGATTCTATGAAACTTTTTTAAATACTAGTTTCGGTCAAAAATTGTAGTATATTATACACAATTTTATTCTAGTTTCGGTCAAAAAAATCCAATTAAGTTGAGGATTGTTAGAAACACCTTCTATAAACTTCCGGTAATAACCGGCCAAACCAAGAAAACTTCTAATCTCCGTAGCAGACTTCGGAGTTTCCCAATTCGACACATTATCAATCTTCGAAGGATCCACAAAAATTCCTCCACTAGAAATCACATGGCCAAGGAAACTCACTTCACTCAACTAGAACTCACACTTTGACAACTTAGCATAAAGCTTCTTCTCTTTCAACACCTGCAATACATACTCAGATGTCCTTCATGTTCCTCTTCTGACTTCGAATAAATCAGGATATCATTAATAAAAAACACTACAAACTTATCCAAATACTCATGAAAAGTCTAGTTCATATATTCCATGAATACACCAGGTGCATTGGATATACCAAAAGGAATCACCGTATATTCATAGTGACCATACCTCGTCCGGAAAGCTGTCTTCAGAATATCATCTACTTTAACTCGAATCTGATGATAACCCGACCTCAAATCAATCTTGCTAAAAACACAAGATCATACTAACTGATCCATCAAATCATCAATCCTTGGAAGTGGATATTTATTCTTAATACTCACCTTATTCAATTGTTGATAATCGACGCACAACCTCATACTACCATCCTTCTTTTTAACCAACAACACAGGAGCACCCCACGGAGAAACACTTGGACGGACAAATTTCTTCTCAATAAGTTCTTCAAGTTGTTTCGTCAACTGACTCAATTCAGAAGTTGACATCCTATAAGGGGCCATCGACACTGGACTAGTACCAGGTACTAAATCCACAGAAAACTCTACTTCACGCTCCGACGGTAAATCACCAATGTCGTCCGAAAACACATCAAGAAACTCTCGGATAACATGTAACTCAACACTCACCTGTTTACGGTCAACTTGTAATGCCACAAACAAGGAAAACATCTAGGCTTCATCTTCTAGGATTTCATCCACTTGCTTCGCAGATAGAAACATCATCTCTCTACAATCACTCAACTCTGGAAACTCTACCGTCTTTGCATAGCAGTCGATATGCACAAAGTTAAATTCCAACAAATTCATTCACAGCACAACATCCATATGGCGCAAAGGCAAACACACTAAATCCATCAAGAAATCCTTACCATAAATGGTCAAAGGACACTTCAAACACACACGGTTAGTCGTAATTGAACCGTCGGCAGGAATTTCAATCAACATATTACCATTCATAACAGTCAAAGGCAAATTCAACTTAGTCGCGCACTCAATTGAAATAAATGAGTGAGTAGCTCTAGTATCAATTATAGCAACCAACTCAACATCATTAATAAAACAAGTACCTCTAATCAAGTTGTCTTTCTTATGAGCATCTGAGCCACTCAAGGCAAATACTCTACGAGTAGTCTGAGCCGCAGTAGCAACCTTATTTGGTTTCTGGCTCTGAGTACTGATATGTCCTTCTTCGCCGCAATTAAAACAAGTTGGTTCAGCACTCGTACACTCATTCTTCATATGGACCTTCTTTCTACATTTATAACATCTTATCATAGTAGTAGTGCATACATCAAATTTGTGACCTGCTTCACCATACTTATAGCACTTGAGAAGAGTAGAACCTGCTCCCCCACTTGGCTTCTTACCATCATTACCCTTCTGCTTCCCCTTCTCATTCGGAGTTGCATAAGGCTTCTCTCTTCTCACTCACCTGCTTATAGTGAGCAGAATGAGCTCGACTATCCTAATCATATATTATACTCTTATCCACAAGTTCAGCATACCTGCGGATCTGCTGACAACCAATCGCTTGTTTGATTTCCGGTCTCAACCCATTCTCAAACTTCAAACACTTGGACAACTCGGCATCATCATGGTTGTAGTGAGGACAGAACTTCACCAACCGCGCGAACTTGACGGCATACTCTACCACAGCCATGTTCCCCTTCTTCAATTCTAAGAACTCTACCTCTTTCTTTCCACAAGCGTCTTCAGGAAAATACTTACTCAGAAATTCTCTCCTAAACACATTCCATGTTATCACAACCCCAACCCCTTCCAATCTCAGTCAGGTATTATCCCACCAATCCTCAGCTTCCTCATCCAGCATATGGGTGCCGAACTGCACCTTCTGAGCATAAGAGCACGCCATAGTCCTGAAAATCTTCTCAATTTCCTTAAGCCACTTATGTGCGTTCTCCGGTTCATGAGAACCCTCGAACTTAGGCGGGTTATTCCTCTGAAAAACCCCTAAAGCATGAATCTCGTCCTGAACGTTGTTCTGCGCCGTAGCATGAGCAAGTGCAGCTGCCGTATCCGCAAGAGCACGATTTGAAGTCATTCTACAAATCACCAATAACATCAGAAAACAACTCAATCCTCAAAACACTCAAATTCAATAACCGACACGACTAACAACGACATGACACGACCGACAGACAGACCGACCTGCGTTGATACCACTAATGTAACACCCTTTCTACCCCATCACGAAATAAGCAATTTTTAATCAAATATCAGAGTTCAACTCATCAAAGGGCATCACATTTACTTCAAAAACTAAAAAGCCAAAACATCACAGAGTCATATCCCGCAACACGGGTTAATAAAAACATCAAAATCTCATTTGTATTTCTTTTCAAACAATACGCAGCGGAAAACAATAATTCATAAACTCCTCTTTAATAAAATAAAACTCATAAATAATCACAAATATCATTTTATCAAAATACTTAAACAAAATTCAGTATTTTAATCCAAATAAAACATAAACACTCAAACGAGACCCATCCCGATGTTACTGGACACGAAGCAGGACTCCACTTCTAACTAATTCGACGACTCACTATCTCCGAGCTAAGCACGCACCGAGATAACCTTGATTATCTGCATGATGGCATAATACACCATCACCAGAAAGCAGGCAAGGTGAGTAAATCCACATTCCATAATATAATATAGAAACAAGAATTTAAACAAAACTTCAACAATAAATCAATTACAACTCATTTATACATGGCATCATCACTATCATAACATCATATAAATATTCTTCATACTCATTTAATACACATAATCAATCATTTCTCATCATTACACAAAACACCCATGCATTCATAATATGTCATTTAGAATGAAATGTGACCTCTTACTAATGCATGTGGTACCAAAACATCCTCATGAAATGGACATTGGGCCATCAATCTTCCCCAAAGGGAGCATATCATAAACATCATATCACTTTAATCCACATAATGGGATTGAAGCTACCAATTGGACCGAAGTCCCCTCATAGAATCAATGCCATGAATGCAAGATACAATATACATACATCATCCACAAAACATCATAAAATTGCATCTACATTCATTTATTAACAATCATCCCTCATGCTCATTCATAACATCAAATACATACTCATAAGACATCATATAACACTCTCATCTTACATCATATCTCTACATCACGAAATCATACATCCTAACTCCAAGAACATCAAATAAATCATAATACATCACTTAATTATTAACTCTACTTATATAGACTCCAAGACATGTCATTTGACAGCTTCACATCACTCTAGAAACCTAGAACATACTACCAAAAAAACAGTTTTAAAAAATAAGACATTTTTCCAAGTTTTCCCAGGCTCTCTAAGCGATACCTCACGCTTGCAAAGCACCTACTTACCTGACTCTTTTCTCTAAGCGAGCTTCGCGATTTCTGCAGAATTTTTCTGCGATTCAGCCTTCTCCCTTCTGCGATTAAATTCCCCCAAAACCCAATATTCAGCAGCATTATACCAGAAAAACCTTATTAACATCAACATTCATCCTAATAACATCATATACATCATTTAGATCATTTATATTCATCTAATTCATCATAACATCATCATCAACAACACAAATTCATGAATTCAAAAACCTAAACTACACCACAAAACCCCCAATTCAATTCTTACATTATATTATCGAAAGAAAAATACTCCTCATACCTAAATTCCGTAAGCTTTTCGATAACCTCTTCGCAAATCTCTCAATCCTTCAAGCCCTAGCTTCTTCCCTCTTCTCTAGAGCTCTTTCCTAGTTGTGCGATCGTCAAAATGATCGTTCTTTCCAACTTTTCCCTCTTTTGTCATTCTTGCCCTTAGGACCTCTTTTAGTCTTTCCCCATAAAACCCTCACTTATCCTCAACCAAAAGACCATATTTCCCTCATCCTCTAATTCCTTTTATTATATTTAATTAATCCTCAAATAATCAACTAAACCTCATATACTTAATTATTCTAAATATTATTAAAATATCAAGCTATCCCAAACTTCACAAAACATCAAATAACCTCATAAACATTAAAATTCACAAGAAAACACATCAACATAATTAAAATCGACTTTGTGGTGTTACAAGACACGTAACTGTTATCATCCAACAATTTCAACAGTTGCTGTATCTCATTTTTATCTCCCCTAATTGCTTTATTCGTCTGATACCAAATGGTATACACTTGCTTTATATTTGCTACATTGTCGGGTTCCTTCCGTTTTAACGTGACTAGTATGTTTTTCGGTTGGATAAGATTCAAGGTCATGTCGACAATACATGTCTTCTCTTCCGAGTTGAGTCGACATGCACTAGGATGACCTTGAAACTTTGAACACAATTTGTGATTATGTATAACACAAACAACATTGAATCTCCATTTTTTGGAAGCTAAATCGTAACAACGAATCTTAAAAGGGAACTCACAATTTCTACTATCAGTGTCGTCTGTTTTTAACTTCCGTAGAGGAACCTGATATTTACCGCTTCTTTTGCACCCCAAAATTGCAAAAGCGTTTCTTCTATCCGAACCGTTATCCGATCTTTCGATATTCACACAAAAATCATGGCCAATAGTCATCCTACGAATATATGTGAGCATGCTTTCACGATCGTCAAACTCTTGTTTGTTATTAAAGTCACCGCTAACATCAACCGACTTTACGATAATCCCAACAAGTTTCGGAGAAATCGTCGAAACTAATTCCTTTGAGATGTTATGAGGTGCACTGTATCTATTTATAAACAATAATATAACAATAAATATATATATAACTAGATCCAAATAATAAATTCTCAAAATTAAAATTAATTACTGCCATCATTCTTCCGGATGTGGACATTCGGACATGTTCATCTAAATAGCTACCAGATGTGCACATTCGGAAGTTGTGTAACCACATTTTTCAGAAAAGTTGGTTCATAATGTGAGCAATGTAGTGGATGGAGTATAATATTTACCTGAAATTCAATCTTCTTTTGCTCCCTTTGATTTGTTTCACCAAAAATTTGGAATTTTTTTTAGGTTGGTGAGGGTGAGTGTGGAAGAAGAAATGTTGAGAATGAAGAGAATGAAGGAAGTGATCATGCAGTTACAAATATATCAACTTTTCTTCTGGATCGGTATATACGGAGACCTTCCGCATATGCACATCCGATTTTTTTTTTAAAACGTTGTGGTGCGTTCTAATTTACACTCTAAAATCAGGGGACATAAATAGAATTTCACGCAGTGCCTAAATAACTTATGATGTGTATTACAAAATCCTCGTAAATTTGATTGATTAATTCTAAAAGTATATAAAACTACACAAAATTCAACAAAGACTCTCTTGTCACAAAGAAAATCAAATCTATAAAAGTGATGCGTATATTCAATTCTTATCACTTTCTTTTAGTCTATCACAACTACAAGGAATACATATAGGTTTCCATATTACAACATTTTATAGAAATAAGTAGAGCTATATTTCTAAGAAAAGAAAATCTATGAAAAATAAATATTGATACATAGGAAAAAAAGAGAGTACTACACACATATATATAATTTATCTGGTCCCCATAATTTTGATTACGACCCTTCAACTCTAGATAAATACATATTATCAAAGATAGCAATAGCGACTAGTGAATGGAATTGAATTGAAGAAAATTACAATATAGTTCTGTTAATTTTGGACCACTTTATCACCCCAAAAAAAAAAAAGAATTTATCACGCATGATTTATTAAGATAGTTAGTGTGTATGAAAGTCTAATATTTGGATTTGTAGAATCTGTCATTTATATAATTTAAGTAATATAGTGGTTGAGACAAATGAATGACACATCAATTTGCTGTTTTTTGCAAAATGTTCCTTTGGTCCACTGAAAAGAATATGTTAGTTTTTCTGAATTTTTGGGTAGATGTGAAGTGTACGTAACTATCATAATTAAATATCTAGCATAATATTGTAAAATGAAAATTAATAAGTTAATAAAAACTCCTATAGAAATGTAAAATTGTTAATGTATTCAAAGATTCAACTTTAGGAATCATCCCACTCAACGTCTTATTCACAAAAAGAGGCAAGAACATGCCAAAATGATCATATAAGTTAAATTTTTTTTAATGTTAACTTCCTTAATTGAGCTTCCAACAACTATCATTTATAGAATTAGTTAGATTTTTATTAACTAGCATTATACTTCATGTGAAAACACATGCCTGAATCCAAACATTCCATATATAATCAAAGTCAAATCTCCTCAACAAATTACGCTAAGAAATTATTCAAACTCACCAAGTTTTAAGTTGAAATTCGGGTAAGCATATCTCATATGTCCTAACACATGTCGAGACATAAATCTCTACTTTACTTTAAACAATGACATGATAAACATATATTGATTTTATGATTATTAGCACAAAGTCATGACAAATATTCCAACATCTGTTATGACATGTTAATCAACAAACATATACACATATTTGTAAATTGCATAATGATAAACAACACAAAGATATGATGACTCAGTTCAATGCAATTCACCCACTCTAGGGGCTACCAATCCAGGAAGAATATCACATTAGTAGTATTATTTCTTATAAACAACCTCCGATTTATAGGTAAACAACCTCCTTTTTACCCAATCACTACCCAATGTAATCTTTATCTAAGAACCCCATCTTCGATAAGAGAAACCCATCTCACTCCCTTAATCACCTATGTGATTCCTAACAATTACAATCCCAGCCATTTCATCATTCTACTTGAAAGACACCTCTTCCAATACAAAGTTCAACCAAGACTCTTGAATAACAAACATACTTGGATATGCTTGAAATATTCATCCAAGAACAATATATAATTCATTACCTATAGGTTTCTGAATCTGTATAAATAACTATGTCTACCATAATGTATCAAACTAATATAAAGGGTGACTTGCAATACAAGAAAGTACTCGACTCTCAAAACCATAAACCCTCATTTTTCTATTACAAAGTTTACAAGATAAGAACATGTTAAACTTGTTATTTTTTCCCTAGGTCTAGATCTTATTTTATAATCTTCAGCTTTCCATGGGTTTCAAATAATCTAACCAATTATTCCTTGATCCATGTGTTAATTGCTGCAGATAAAATCTCTTCAAATCTTCAAAAGATATTTTCTACTTAATATGTTTGTAACAGAAAAAGATGTTGAGTCCTCATGATATGACATCTTGTCTAACATGTTGTTCTTCACTAATTTCTTCAAATTAGAAAGCCTTGTTCAACTTCATGTTTTACCAAAATTTAAGTCAAATCTTTTAGAGCTTTCAATCTCCCCATTTTGACAAATTTTGGCTAAAACTTCTTTTGTACAATAAACCCAAGATGCTTCTTTTGCACAATAAATCTGGGATGGAAGAAGTAGAAAGTTCTGAAGTCGTTCCATCTTGGAAACGAAGATGAATGATAATTCTAGTCTATCGAGTGGTGGTTATGATTAGAAATTGATGATCACTTTGAGATAAAACACCCCCTTAATTCCAGTCCCAAAATGACATCCTCCATTATCTTGACGAGGTATCATGGGAGCAAACCTCAACACCTGATAACTCAGGTCACATGACACAATTGTGTCCATAACTCATATCATAAGACACAAAAATAATACTCAGATAAAGAAGAAAAGAGACAACGAACAGATGTTAGAACATCCTTGCAAAACAACTACAAGAATAGACACACACACACACACATGACTAAGATACACACACAATATTTCTCCCCCTTTTTATCAAAAAATTGACAAAAATAGCCAACAAAAACCCATAACCAAACAGTATTCACCCATAATCTGATAAATTCCATAAGAGCATGACTCAACAACACAATTTGAGAGAAAATAAGGAAATACCTCTTTAAATACCCAAGGAGTTACATAGGAAATAATGACCCTAGATTGTAACAATTGATCATAGTCAATGAAAGTGTTATTTGAGGAGAATAACTTCAATAAGTTGAAATTCCATCGTCCAAATTAGTTTTTCCTTATCCTCTTTAATGAGAATCGTTCAACGAGATTCATCCTTGATGCTTTTAATACACTTTGACTACTCCGTCAGTTCTAATAAGCATACAAGCACAAAAGAGGCACGTTTTACACGGTCTTTTTTGATGTGCTTGACCATATCGTTCAGAGTCATCCACTTGACAATAATATACAAACATGTTTTAATCAATGTCTTAACATTCATTCAGACATTGTTTACACAACTCATACTTCATCATGAGACTTTTCAGATCAAGAGTCCAAAGTTTTCGTTAAGAAGAATCCTTCTGAAAATCAATCATGCATCTTGAAATACTAACCCACAAGATTCATTCAGATCAGTTCAAAACAAATTTGATATCTAGACATAATACCTGACACCTTTAGCAAAACTCCCATCGAGTCTTACACTCTTTTGCAGATAAAAATAAATTATCCCAGACAATAATCAACAATGTTTATTAGTTCTCCAAAGACCAACACACCATGATGTCAAGACATCTTGTTATACATCACATACTCACAGGTTTTAATCATAGTCTTCTTGGTCTCCAAGCAATTCTCTGCATATAACGCACCATAAAAGTACACCCATCATACATAAGCTCTCCCCCTATTTCTCATAAGTAATGCTCCTTATGACATAGACTCCACATGAAATCACCACACTCGCATACCAGGATCACCCTCCATGTATCAAACCCAACAAACTCTTAAGTTGAGATCAACTAACACCAGTGATCACTCTCCCCCTGAACACATCCACCCATTGTACAAATCCTCCTTGAATTTTACAGTCGTATATAACCATGTTTTTTGAAAATAAATCAAGTATTGTTAGTTAAGATGCCATCTCCACTTGATTGTACATCAACAACATACTCCAGAACAATAATCCTCAATTTTTTTGCTTCACAAGAACCAAACTGACACAATCCTTTCCAGAGACTCTAGCAACAGCAGAAACCATCAGTCTTTCTAGATAAAGTAACTACCATACATAGAATCTTCGTTTCAATGAATAGACACAATACACAAAGTAATTCTCTAGGTGTAACTAATTATGTTCTAACATCATTTAGGACATCGATCTTCATGCAATTTGATTCTTGATACACTAATAACCTGTCATACCATTCCCAATTGTACTAAATTGATGATCAAAAGATAGCAAACACCAAACCAATGACAAAAACAACTTCTCCAATTCAACTCTTCCTGAAGCTGACACCATTCTTCATTTGAAATTTGATCAAGTGCTTCTCACATTACTTCATCAATATGAAGAACCAATTCTAATTATAAAGTTGATCATCAAACTCCATGACCATAATCCTATGTCAACTTATAAAGCTAACGAATGCTCGATAAGCTATTACAACATTAGTCACATCACTTGAAATGATCCATTCATATTGAACATGATTTCATAGTGATCTAACACATCTATTTTCTAGGAAAACCTAACCAAATATCATCAGATCATGATTGCAGATAATTACCTTTCAAGAGCAGATTATTGACCATCAACAATAACACCTTTAGAAGATATCATACCTTGAGAGAAACAAACTCTCACACATTATAATGTTCAAAAATCCTTTCCAAAATTATAAAGTCTTCAACCATCTAGTAGCTACTAGATCAAGGTATAGGCATACTACTTAGAAGAATCTGCTTCTCCTTAGTTCTCCAGTCTTCTATCATGTAGCAGCAATCTCCATAAGCAAGATACCTCATCACTTACAAGAGACCTTGTATCAAACATGTGATGACACACATGTCTTTGACCTGAACAAAAAGCTTTGACATCCTCTAGAAGATATTAATCAGAGTTCCTCCTAGAACCATGATCTTTTGGTTCACCAACAAGATTGACACTTCCACTTCCATATCCTCTTTGCTCAACTTAAATACTTTTATGAAGCTCCCAACTTCTTCCAATATAATAATTAAATTAATATTAACTTGAAGTACTAGATCAAAAGATTACCCATTATCACTTCTCTTTGAAGAATATCACCACCTTAATTGAACAAGAGTTCCATGTTCTCATAGACTTGACAATTATATCAAGTTTGAGTAAACAACCTTAATCATGTATGAGTGAAACAACAATCAATCTTCAAGAGTAATTCTCCACTACCATAAGAAAGATCATACTGATCTGGTTTCTTTTGATCCAAAAAATCTTAAAGATATATGAGAAAATTTCCTGAACATTTTACTTTGACCTTCTGGTTTCTCTTCTTAACACTCCTTCAAGCATGTTGAGACCGAAACTTAGCTTATGCACTATTATGTGCTTAGATCAGAAATAAACTGATCCAAGTGATATTCAACAAGTAGGTGAGGATATCATCTTCTCGTCCATAATATATACAAGTTTCTAGGATAAACACTTTCCAGATAGACCACATGCATAACAAGTGCAGTTTGATGAAAATCCTCAAAACTTTTGATTAACACAAGTGTTTGGTATGCTATAACACTCCATTATGCATGAAGCTCACTTCTTGGAACAATATAATTCTGCACACCTTCATTAGCACTCTATGCTTAATACATAAGACTTCCTAAACAGACATCCCAAATGTCTAATTAATCTCAGTCTTGACCACTCTTAGGTACTATATAAGGACCTTTCTGAAGAACTAACCAATAACACCCTTTCTTTTGCATAAAAGAAACAATACAAGAATATTTATATCTCAAATAATTCCCTTGCAATGAGCTTAGAAGATTCATAGAATAGATTCTTGAACTTATGCAACTGACTGATGTTTAATATTCTAGAGACTCATCTTGACTTCCTTTCCCATTAATCATCAAGTTAAAGGATAATCAAATAAATATTTATTAAGAACACAAATATCAATTAATTTTAAATCCTTTAGTAGAAAACAGTAAAACTTGTGAGAATTGAAACATTATGTTTGACATCCTTGATTCAGCTTGCTTTCTGAAGAAAACATCTCCATTTTCCTTAGTTTTTCAATCCTTTCTCCATTCTTCAACCTTTCTGGAAATAACTATTTTCTGAAGAATACAACATGAACACTTTCAGGAAAACTAGAAGTCAGACTTCTATAGACAGACAACACAAATAAATTGCTCTTGTCTTTCTTCATTAATTTATCATCTTCATGTCAAACATGTTGACTCTTCATCTTGATGATATTTTCTTCACGATCCTTTTCTCCAACCACATTAATATTTTCCTTTATGAGTGGACTTGAGATGATTCTCAAGTATCTTTGATAACTTTATAAATGTTGGATGGCCAATCTTCCAAGAAACTCAACACCCTAGGATAGTCCTTCAGAGGAAATCAAACAACAATGTTTTCCCCTTTATATTACTCCCAGTATGTCTTCCAAGAACTCTCAAGAAAGAACATCAGAGATCACATACTCACTCCATTATCTTGTTCCTAAAAAAATATGTGATCATCAAGACGTCTACCTCTTAGATGTTTCTTCAGGAATTATTTGACAAGACTTTATCAACATTCTAGACCTAGAATAACATAAGCTATTAAGAGTACATATCTTCTGAACCATCAACACCAGAGATAGATAATGACCTCCTAAATATCTTCCATCAGAGAAATATGCAGCAGAATACTAAAACACAACAACCTTCACAAGCATCATATAAGATGTCAGAACATCTTATATGACACCATGCAACATAACACCTATCAGGAGTTGAAATAACACCAATAACAACAACAATAGTGGTAGAATATTCATAAACACAACAAGCAATCATTAGTAGTTGTCAGGTTGAATTCACAAAGCTATCACCCAAGCTTTCAATCCTCCTGAACGAATCAATAATGAATGGTCTGATCACATAATCACCTTCCTTGTTCACACAACCAGAAAGTATCGTCCCAAGATCTCATCCATAAATAGACAAGGATGCCTGCTCTGATACCAATTGAAATTCTGGTAAACAAATCACATATGTCCTAACACATGTTGAGACATAGATATTTGTTTTACTTTAAACAAGGATAGGATAACCATATATTGATTTTATGATTATCAACACAGAGTCATGACAGATGTTCCAACATCTGTTACGACATGTTAATTAACAAACATATGCACATATTTGTAAATTGCAGAATGATAAACAACACAAATATATGATGACCCATTTCAGTGTAGTTCACCTACTCTGGGGGCTACCAAGCCAGGAAGAAGATCACACTATCAGTAATATTATTTCTTGTAAACAACCTCCATTTTACCTAATCACTACCCATTCTAATCTTTATCTAAGAATCCTATATTCGATAAGAGAAACTCATGTCACTCCCTTATTCACCTATGAGATTTCTAACAGTTACAGTTCCAGTAACTGCATCATTCTACTAAAAAATACATATCTTCTAATACAAAGGTTAACCAAGACTCTTGAATAACAAACATACTTAGATATGCTTAAAATCTTCATCCAATAACAATATACAATTCATTACATGTGGGTTTTTGAATTTGTATAAACAATTACGTCTACCACAATGTATCAAGTTTTAGTAAACAACCTTAATCCTGTATGAGTAAAACAACAATCAATCTTCAAGAGTAATTCTCCACTACCATAAGAAAGATCATACTGATCTGGTTTCTTTTGATCCAAAAAATCTTAAAGATATATGAGAAAATATCATAAACATTTTACTTTGACCTTCTGGTTTCTCTTCTAAACACTCCTTCAAGCATGTTGAGTCTGAAACTTAGCTTATGCACTATTATGTGCTTAGATCAGAAATAAACTGATCCAAGTGATATTCAATAAGTAGGTGATGATATCATTTTCTCATCCATAATCTATACAAGTTTCTAGGATAAACACTTTCCAGATAGACCACATGCATAACAAGTACAGTTTGATAAAAATCCTCAAAACTTTTGATTAACACAAGTGTTTGGTATGTTATAACACTCCATTATGCATGAAGCTCACTCCTTGGAATAATATAATTCTGCACACCTTCATTAGCACTCCATACTTAATACATAAGACTTCCTGAACAGGCATCCCAAATGTCTAATCAATCTCAGTCTTAACCACTCTTAGGTACTAGATAAGGACCTTTCTGAAGAACTAACCAATAACATTCTTTCTTTTGCATAAAAGAAACAATACAAGAATATCTATATCTCAAGAATTCCCTTGCAATGAGCTTAGAAGATTCATAGAATAGATTCTTGAACTTATTCAACTGACTGATGTTTCATATTCTAGAGACTCATCTTGACTTCCTTTCCCATTGATCATCAAGTTAAAGGATAATCAATTAAATATTTATAAAGAACACAAATATCAATTGATTTTAAATCCTTAAGTAGACAACAGTAAAACTTGTGAGAATTGAAACATTATGTTTGACATCCTTGATTTAGCTTTCTTTCTGAAGAAAACATCTCCATTTTCCTTAGTTTTTCAATCCTTTCTCCATTCTTCAACCTTTCTGGAAAAAAAACTATTTTTTGAAGAATACAACATGAACACTTTCAGGAAAACTAGAAGTCAGACTTCTATAGACAGACAACACAAATAAATTTCTCTTGTCTTTCTTCATTAATTTTTCATATTCATGTCAAACATCTTGAATCTTCATCTTGATGATATTTTCTTCATGGTCCTTTTCTCCAACCACATTAATATTTGCCTTTATGAGTGGACTTGAGATGATTCTCAAGTATCTTTTATAACAATAAATGTTGGATGACCAATATTCCAAGAAACGCAGCACCCTAGGATAGTCCTTCAGAGGAAATCAAACAACAATGTTTTCCCCTTTATATTACTCCCAGTATGTCTTCCAAGAACTCTCAAGAAAGAATATCATAGATCACAGACTCACTCCATCATCTTGTTCCTAAAATAATACGTGATCATCAAGACGTCTACCTCTTAGATGTTTCTTCAGGAATTATTTGACAAGACTTCAACAACATTCTAGACCTAGAATAACATAAGCTATTAAGAGTACATATCTTCTAAACCATCAACACCAGAGATAGATAATGACCTCCCAAATATCTTCCATCAGAGAAATATGCAGCGGAATACTAAAACACAACAACCTTCACAAGCATCATATAAGATGTCAGAACATCTTATATGACACCATGCAACATAACACCTATCAGGAGTTGAAATAACACCAATAACAACAACAACAGGGGTAGAATCTTCACAAACACAACAAGTAATCATTAGTAGTTGTCAGGTTGGATTCACAAAGATATCACCCAAGCTTTCAATCCTCTTGAACGAATCAATAATGAATGGTCTGATCACATAATCACCTTCCTTGTTCACACAACCAGAAAGTATCGTCCCAAGATCTCATCCAGAAATAGACAATGATGCCTACTCTGATACCAATTGAAGTTCTGGTAAACAAATCACATATGTCCTAACACATGTCGAGACATAGATATCTGTTTTACTTTAAACAAGGACAGGATAACCATATATTGATTTTATGATTATCAACACAGATTCATGACAGATGTTCCAACATCTTTTAGGATATGTTAATCAACAAACATATGCACATATTTGTAAATTGTAGAATGATAAACAACACAAAGATATGATGACCCATTTCAGTGTAGTTCACCTACTCTGGGGGCTACCATGCCAGGAAGAAGATCACACTATCAGTAATATTATTTCTTATAAACAACCTCCATTTTACCTAATCACTACCCAAAGTAATCTTTATCTAAGAACCTCATATTCGATAAGAGAAACTCATGTCACTCCCTTATTCACCTATGTGATTTCTAACAGTTACACTCCCAATAACTGCATCATTCTACTTGAAATACACCTCTTATAATACAAAGGTTAACCAAGACTCTTGAATAAATAACATACTCAGATATGCTTAAAAACTTCATCCAATAACAATATACAATTCATTACCTATGGGTTTATGAATTTGTATAAACAATTACGTCTACCACAATGTATCAAACTGTTACAAAGGATGACTTACAAAACAAGAAAGTACTCGACTCTCAAAACCCTAAACCCTTATTTTTCTATTACAAAGTTTACAAAATAAGAACTTGTTAAACTTGTTATTTTTTCCCTAGGTCTAGGTCTTATTTGATAATCTTCAGCTTACCATGGACTTCGAATAATCTAACCAATTATTCCTTGACTCATATGTTGATTGTTGTTGATAAAATCTCTTCAAATCTTCAAAACAGATCTTCTACGTAATTTGTTTGTAACAGACAAAAGATTTCGAGTCCTCATGATAGGACATCTTATTTGATATGTTGTTCTTCACTGATATCTTCAAATTAGAATGCCTTTTTCAACTTCATGTTTTATCAAAATTTAAGTCAAATGTTTTAGAGCTTTCATAAGTTTTTCAAAAGATAAAATCTCAATCCTAAATTTCTTCTCCAAATTAATATTTTCATTTACTATTATCACCTTATTCACTGCATTTTTTTATAATAAAAATAAATTAATTACAAAAATAAACTTATAAAATAATACTCCCTCCGTCCCAAAATAATTGTCACATTTCAGACAAAAAGTTGTCCCAAAATACTTGTCACTTTAGATTACCAAAACATTTTTTATATTTAATCTACCAATTGTATCCTCTAATAAATACTCTTAAATAATTGTTTTCCCACTTAACATTAATGCTAATTTGAATACACCAATAATTAATCAGGATAATTTGGTAAAGTCATCATTCTCTCTCTTTTATTTATTAATGTTTCTTAATCTGTGTGAAATGATCAAATGTGACAAATAATATGGGACGGAGGGAGTATAAATTTTCATAGACTTAATTAATACCACAATCAATTTTAGTAATTCTTGATGTGACCCAATATTTAAAACAAAATGTAGTAATTTTCAATAATGAATTCCCTATAGTCATTCTGTAACTGCAGGGAAATTCTAACAAGTAACCTCTATCAAAATACATGTTATATATTAAGTGTATATTAAATTTACACCATAGGATTTCAATCATATAATCTATATCACACAAATGTCCAAAATGTGCGATTTTCTTGACTGTAGGAATCATGTTTTGTAATTTTCAGTGTATGAAGAAAAGTGAGATACCTTGTCTTAAATACATGGATTTCTTGTACAAGAAAAATATCAGGTTAGAGATAAAGCAATCTCCAACCAAGCATTGAGTGTCAATGAAAACTAATATCTAAAAACTACAAATGGATTGCATACATGAACATGATCCAACTAGAAATAAGTGAACTCAATTTTTTACATGATATTTTATTCTATGAAAACTCAGTTTCATTGAATGTAACATCTCTAGAGATGGAGATTTTTCCTTCATGACTGAGACATGTATGACTTTTGTGAGTTGGTGGCACTCTCAAATATATGCATTGGGTGCTTCTAAACTCCAGCTTATGTTGATTATATGGCTCAAGATGTGGGAAGCATGCACACCCAAAAACTTTGATTGTAGCATACCCAATTGCCTTTTATGCATTACCATGTAGGGTGAGATGTAGTTTGGTAGAGCATTGGTAGGAAAACTTATTGATCAAATATATTGTAGTGGTGAAACTTTGATCCTAATACTTGATTGGGATTGAGGCATGTGCAAGTAAGGTGAGTCTTATCTCCACAATATTTATATGCTTCCTCTCCATAGTTTCATTCAGATGAGAAGTGTGAGGACATGTTAGCCTATGCAGGATTCCTTGCTCATTAAGAAACCTTGTGAATGGCCTGAATTCTCTTCCTAAATCTGATTGCACTAATTTGCATTTGGCATTAAAATGCATATTCACATAACTCTAAAATATCTTGAATGCTACAAGTGTATCACTCTTATGCTTGAACATGTATATCCATGTATACATAGAAAAAACATCTACAACTGCAACATAGAAGGAGTAAATACATAAGGTCTAACATCCCTCGATCATTCCACCTTAATTTCCTCAACATTGTCAAATGAAATAGTTATAAATCCATAATCCTTGGTCCACCTACTTTAAATATCACACTTCCATCCGTCAAATCCATAATTTTTCACCTACCTTTTACCCCTTTAAAATAATCCACTTTGGCTTTAGATAATAAGATTCCAGATTTTAACAATCATCATCACGAAGGAAAGGTGAAAGATGAGGATTTGTGAGTTTTTGGATCAAACTATAGTATGATCGAAGGCAAGGTCTAGGTTTGACAGTTTGACGAAGGTTTAACATGCAGTCAAAGGTCGTTCACATGTTGTTGTCGAATTAGTGTATGTTATAGTCAAAGTAAGGTCAAGCATGCAGTTGTGAGAAATGCTAGGTTTGTTAGCATGTCAAATTGGGCCTATTTGTTATTTCCAAATTGTTTAAGTTAATTTATACCCTAAGTTAGTTTGTAATGGGTAATTATTAAAAAACCCATTAGTTTTCTATGTTAGGTTTTATTATAAATAACATACTAGTCTCTCATCATAAGTGTGGCAAATCCTAATTAGGATGAGTGAGTTATTTGTCATTCTTAAGCACTTATAATTTTATTCAACGAGAAAGTAAATAGTATTAGTTATAACCAATCCTTTTTGTTCTTTTTCTTTTACCATATTTTCTACCATTGGGTGTTTCTTGATCATAAAGAAACAATTTATACTTTGTTTCCAAGGTATTATATTTCACAACAAATTAGTGTGGTGAGCATGGAGGAAGATGTCTTCAATAAAGTATGAGATTGAAAAGTTCACAAGAGTGAACGATTTTGGTCTGTGGCGCTTGAAGATGAAAATCCTACTGGTTCAGCAGGGTTGTTTGAAAGCGTTGAAGGGAACAACAACCATGAACATTGAGTTAACAATACAACATCAGGATTATGTTTGAAATATGAAAGTTTGAACATGACTAAATTGATGGTGAATCGACTTTATCTGAAGTAAGCTTTGTATTGTTCAAGATGAGTGAAGACAAAGTGTTGGCTGAGTAGTTGGATATGTTTAACAAGTTGATTCTTTATCTTGAAAATATTGATATGAATATCAATGATGAAGATCAAGTTATGTTGATGTTGTGCGATTTACCCAGAAGAAATGTTCACTTCAAAGAAGCTCTCTTGTATGGAAGGGAGTCATTAACCTTTGAAGATGTTCAATATGCCTTGTACTCTAAATATTTGAACAAATGAAAGGAGCACAAACCATCATCTATTGGTGAAGGTTTTTCCTTTAAAGGGAAATTCTTGAAGAAAGATGGTATGTTTGACAAGAAGAAAGGTAAAAGTAAACAGAAGTCTTATATTGGCAAGGAATTTGGTATTCAGTGTTATCATTGTAAGAATGAGGGCCACACAAGAAAGGTGTGGCCTGAACGCCAAAAAGATCATGATGGAAAGGATAATGGTAATGCAACCATTGTGCAAGATGATTATGAATCATCCAATGTCCTAGTGGTTTCATGTAGCGACTCTAGTAAGGAGTGGATTATGGATTCAGTGTGTACTTGGCACATGACTCCAAACAAAGTTATGTTTGAGGAATTGTATGATCAAAATGGTGGATCAGTACTTCTAGGAAACAACAAAGCCTGCAATATTACGGGTGTTGGATCTGTGAGATTCAAGCTCCATGATGAGTCAATAAGGTTATTAACTGAAGTCACCTATGTACCTAATTTGAAGAAAAATTTGATTTGTCTTGGTGATTTCGATAAGAAAGGATATATTTTTTAAGGATAGAAAAGTATCTTAAAAGTCATGACGAGGTTGAAGGAAGTCTTGAGAGGTGTGAAGAAACAAGGCTTGTACACCCTTAAGGCTGAAGTTGTGAGTGGTTCAACAAATGTTGCATCCACGAAACCTTTGTCAAAGACAGAAATTTGGCATATGAGATTGGGCCATGTCAGTGAAATGGGTCTGATCGAATTTGGAAAAAAAATTAGCTTGGTGGAGATAAAGTCAAAAGGCTAAAATTTTGTGAACCCTGTGTACTTGGAAAAAATTGCAGAGTGAAGTTCAATAAATTAAAATAAAGAACACATGGATCCCTTGATTACATCCATGCTGCTCTTTGGGGGGCTGCGAGGTGTCCATCACATTCAAGCGCAAGGTATTTTCTATCCATAGTTGATGATTATTCAAGAAAGTTATGGGTTTATCCAGAAGAGTAAGGATGAAACTTTTGAGAATTTCAAAAGTTAGAAGACTCTGGTCAAAAATCAGACTATCAGAAAGGTTAAGAGGTTGAGAACCGACAATGGCCTTGAATTTTTCAACAAAGCGTTCGACATTTTTTGTGCTACCTCAAGTATGGTAAGGCAAAAAACTACTGCATGTACTCCACATCAAAATAGTTTGGCGGAAAGGTTTAATCGAACTATTTTGGAAAGAGTTAGATACATGTTGACTAATGTTGGGTTAAATAAGGTGTTTTGGGCCGAGGATGTTCGACAACAACATATTTGATAAACATATGTCCTTCGACTGCGTTAGATATGAAGACACATGCAAAAGTTTGGTCAGGACATCCACCAGATCTCGACAAATTGAGAGTATTTGGTTGCATGGCTTATGCTCATGTTATGCAAGACAAGGGCAAACCTAGATCTCTGAAATGCATGTTCATGGGATACCCTAAAAGAGTCAAAGCTTATAGGCTATGATGCCTAGAGCTAGGTCACATGAGGTGTATCGCCAATCGAGATGTAGTTTTCAAAGAAGCTGAGATGGCCTTCAAGAAAAATGATGATGTTGATGAAGAGCTGGAACATTGAGAGATTCCTATTGAGGCAGAGCATATTGATGTTGAATTTCGTATCCCAGATGAAGTCGAAGAAGAAGTAGATGATGATGAGGAAGTTGAGGAAATTGTCAATGAATACCTATTGCCAAGAGATAGGTCAAGGAAAGTCATCAAGCCATCTCAAAGACTTGGGTATGTAGATCTTATAACTTATGCCTTAATATTTGCAAGAGAGGTTCTAGACGAAGAACCTAGAGACTATAAGGAAGTTATAAGGATTCGAAATAAGACTGAATAACTGAAGGCCATGGATGATGAGATGAAATCTCTTCATGATAATAATACATGGTAATTGATCAAGAAACCTGTTGGAGCCAGGTTAGTCAATTGTAAGTGGATTTTCAAAGTTAGAAAGGAATCAAATGAGTGGCATCAAAGAGATACAAGGCAAGATTCGTCGTAAGGGGTTTCACTCAGAAAGAAGGTGTCGACTTCAATGATATGTTTTCTCCTATTGTGAAGCACATGTACATTCGAATGTTGCTTGCCACAGTGGCACATTTCGACCTTGAACTGGAATAAATGGATGTGAAGACTACGTTTTTGTATGGTGATATAGATGAGGCAACCTGAAGGGTATATCGAAAAGGGGAAGGAATATTATGTGCGCAAACTAAATAGATCTTTATATGGACTGAAACAATCTCTTCGACAGTGGAATAAGATATTCGACAAGTTCGTGGCAAACATAAATTTCATTAGAAGTTAGTTCAACCACTATGTTTACTTCAGATTTTGACCTGGTAATTCATTTGTTATTTTATTACTTTATATGGATGATATCTTATTAGCAAGCAACAATATCGAAGATGTAATGAGGGTAAAGGCTGAACTCAATAAGGAGTTCGACGTGAAGGATCTGGGAGCAGCGTCCAGGATTCTTGGGATTGACATTTGAAGAGATAGAAAGCAGTCAAAATTATGCTTATCTCAAGAGGCATACCAAAGGAAGATTCTCGAAAAGTTTGGTATAGTGAATTTAAAGCTTGTTGTGACTCTGAAAAAACCCTCAATTCAAGCTGAGTATAGATCAGTGACCCAGTACTAATGTCGAAAGAGCTTATATGAATAACATTCCATAGGCTAATATAACAGGTTCTTTGATGTATGATATGGTATGTACTAAACCCGACATAACATATGTAGTAAGTCTTATAAGCAGGTACATGGCGAATCTTGGAAAGACTCACTAACAAACATTGAAATGGATTCTAAGGTAAATAAATGGGTCTCTAAACAAAGTCATAATTTATGGTGGGGCCTTGGGTGGAGAGAGTAAATCAGCAATCGAAGGATATGTCGACTCTAATTATGTAGGTTGTGTGGATTTAATAAAATATATTTCTAGACATGTGTTCACCATGTTTGGCACACTAATTAGTTGGAAAGCAACACTTCAGAAGGTTGTTGCCTTATCAACCTCTGAAGCAGAATATAACGCCCTAACTGAAGCTGTGAAAGAAGCATTGTAGCCTAAAGGTTTTGCAAAAAAGCTAGAATATCAAAGTCGAGTTATCACTATTAAATGTGATAGTCAAAGTGCAATACACCTATCGAAGAATTCAGCCTATCATGAGCGAACCAAACACTTTGATGTGAGGTTGCATTTCGTTAGAGGAGTAATCGAACGTGGAGAAGTTCAAGTGTTGAAGGTTCCGACAGATCATAATGCTGCTGATATGATCACCAAGATATTTTCAAGTTGCAAGTTTTTTCACTATATATAGTTGATAAAGTTGCATGAAGAAATCTAGTTTGTTCCTTGATGTTATAAAGTTTGTTCCAAGGTGGAGATTTGTGAGTTTTTGGATCAACTATAGTATGATCGAAGCTAGTTTCTTGATTCAACAGTTCAACAAAGGTTTAACATGCAGTCGAAGGTCGTTCACATGTTGTTATCGAATTAGTGTATAATGTAGTCGAATTAGGTTCAATCATGCAGTTGTCAGAAATAATAGGTTTGTTAGCTTGTCGAATTGGGCCTGTTTGTTATGTCCAAATTGTTTAAGTTAGCTTGTAATGGTTAAATGTTAAAAAGCCAATTAATTTAGTATTTTAGGTTTTATTATAAATAACATACTAGTCTTTCATCATAAACGTGACAAATCCTAATTAGGATGAAAAAAATATTTATTATTCTTGAGCACTTGTAATATGATTCAGTGAGAAAGTAAAGAATAACAGTTATAACCAATCATTATTGTTCTTCTTGTTTTATCATCTTTTCTACCTTTATGTATTTCTTGATCATAAAGAAACATTTTATACTTAACCCCACGTATAATCCTCGAACACCTGATGTGATCATCTTATATCAACATTATCATATTACTTTATCCGTGTGAAAATTTTTAAATTTGAAAAAAAAAATGTTTTTGAAATGAAAGAGGTAATTTACCGCATTAACTTTATTAAGTGTTGATGTGATGTGACCCTATATTTAAGACATGATGTAGTAATTTAGAGTATATGGAGAAAAGTGAAATAGTTGTATGGATTAACTACATGGCTTGCTTGTATAAGAAAAAGATGCGGTTAGAGATAATAGCAATCGCCAACCAAGCATTAACTGTCAATGAAAACTACACTAATATCTAAACCTACAAATGGCTTGCATGCATGAACATACTCCTAACTACAAATCAATGCATAATATTTTACTTTTCCTATAAAAAAAAAGTACTTTATTTCTTATAATAAAGACAAAAGAAAAATAGGTTAAACTCAATTTGTATATACATTTATTTAGATATATGATGGGACCTTATCCGTTTTAGTACATCTTGTCTTTATCATCACATATAAATCAACATCAAGTTCAACTTCATCACTATAAGATCAAAGTGTTGAGAGAAAGAAAGAGAAAAAAAAATGGGTGGTGAGAATGAAATGATCCCATGTCTAGATTTTTCAGGAGTTGGTGATGATGATGAAGGGAGTGAGGAATGGAAAAAAATGAGTAGGAAAGTGAGAGAAGCTTTAGAGAGTTATGGTTGTTTTATCTTAATGTATGATAAGAATAAGATTCCAAAGAGTTTGTGTGAGAACATGTTACTAGGAATGAAAGAGTTGTTTGATTTACCAGAAGAGATTAAGAAGAAGCACATAAGTCATAGGCCTTATAGCAGCTACAAAAGTGATTGTCCTAAGTTTCCTTTGACTCAAACGTTGGGAATTGATGATGTTTTTGTTGAGGATAATGCTCTTGCTTTTGCTAATCTCTTGTGGCCTCAAGGAAATCCAACATTCTGGTATTACTTTTTTTTTTTTTTTTTTTTTTTTATATATTTTAAATTTATTATTTATATTTATTTAACTATGGATTATTAGTTATTAAAGTTTATATGAAAGTGATGTGTTTCAATCTAATCAAACAAATTATTTATCCGTTTATAGGTATATGAAACTCTTGAAACATATATTGTTATTCAAGATATAAGTAAATTCTAGTTAATCTTTTTCATTTTTGGTTTGTGGGCTAATTTTGAAGTTGGGCCGGCCCAACTTGTATAATTGGGGGTTTATTAGTAAGTTCAAATGGTAATATAAAGGTGGCAAACGAGTATATTCACCTAATTAGGTCCAATTCATAAAAGTATTTAGGGTTGTTTCACAAAAGTTCATAAGAAACGGAGCGGACATAGTAGAGAGGGCAATTATGAAACATCGTTTCGTTCCGCTGATCTTACACTCTTTAAGGAGGTAGGTCTGAAATCATAATGTCTGTTATTATCCGTGTCCATTAATATCCGCAAAAAAACAAGAGAAACTGTTGACATAAATCTTTATTTAATCCATAAAAAATTGTGGATAAAACGGGCATTTTCGATATTGTCTAGTCTGTTTTGCTTTTGACACCCCCCTAGAGTAATAATCCAGTTATGGGTATAAAGTAAATTTTCCTCTATATATATCATGTAATTTATTTATTTTACAATTTTTGTGATGATATATATAGTGAGACAATGAAGTCCTTGAGCTCCAAGATGCATGAACTGAGTTTTGTTATTCTGAAGATGATTAAAGATAGTTATGATCTTCCAAAACAATACTCTTTAGACATTGAAGTCTTGAAGAATACCGGTCATTTACGGTTGATGAAATACAAAACTCCTAAAACCAACAAAGATTGTGAAACAGCTTTGTTACCACATACCGACAAAAGTACCTTAACCATGTTGTACCAAAACGAAGTCCAAGGTTTACATGTTCAAACCAAAACAAATCAATGGATTCAATTGAACTTACCCCAAGAAGGTTTCATTGTCATTGTTGGTGACATACTCAAGGTACTTTCATGCATATGATAACTTGCATGCATACATAGTACATGTTTTTTTTAATGTTAAATGTTTTTGTTTAAAATTTGATTATTATAGGCATGGAGTAATGGAAGACTTCATGCACCTGCACACAAAGTGATGATGTGTGGAGAGAAAGAAAGATACTCATTTGCTGAATTTACACTTCCAAAAGAAGATGTGAAAATTGAGGTTCCACATGAATTGGTTGATGATGAAGTGCATCCTCTACGTTATCGTTCATTCACTTATGGAGATTACTTAGAATACTTTGTTTCAACTCTTAAGGAAAATGCACTAGAAGCATATATAGGTGTTTGATGAATATGATGCAATTATAATATATTAATAATCATATATATATGCATTAGAATGATTGTGTAAATCTCTATGAAGGGTTTTCTTGTAATTTTATTTGAACTAGCTATATTAATATAAGAGTTCCAAATGAAATATTGCTAGTTGTGATTTTGATCAATTCATTGCATTTGTGCTATTTATGTTTATGATGCAATGATATTTCTAGATTACTAGGTCTTCCTTGACATAAGGTTTTGGCATTTCCAACATATTACTTAAGAATTCAAAACGGTGGTTGTTGGTTTGGGCAAATAAGTCATTGTTGAAAAGGGAGGAAGGATGGAGCATGGTATTGATACAAAAAGAAACATTGGAAATGAAGCAACAGTGGGATACAGCAGGGAGAGTAGGATGACCGGTAACAAGCAAACAAATTACTACCTTCGAGGGACCTTGACAATACACATTCATCTAACACCTTAATATATTAATTTCTTTTATATATTCAACATTTTTTTCTCATTTCTAATCGATGTGATACTTGATTACTCATACTTAATCACAACAATCTTTTCCACAAGTGTGAGTCCAGGGAGCTTTGAAAGTGTCAATGGATCAAACATTCAGGATTTAAAAGACATCAACACCACATATCCACCAAAAACCTTAAGACATCAGAGTTATGAATCATTTCTCTTATATATCTAACATTTCCTCCATTTCTAGTCGATGGGGAATTTTATCACTCACACTTGAAACCCAACAATCTCCCTTACAAGCGTGAGACATCCATATCATTAGTCTTGATCCATATTATGATCTCACTTTCGTTCCCCCATCGAGCCTAACCTGACTATGATGCCACCTGTTGCAGAACTAAGGGAGCAAAGTGCTGGAAATGTCAATGAGTTAAATGTTTAAGATCCAAGAGACCTTGACACCATATATATCCACCCAAAACCTTAAGGAATTATGGCATGACCGTCTTTGAGGGCGTGCAAGGAGGACTACCGCACATGGCCTCAAATTTGTCATAGTTAGCATGTAGTTAAATGGGGCCTAATAAAATGGTTATAATGGCTAAACAATGGTTAGATAGGGCATCCATTTGTTTTTATATTAAACTACGACTAATATATACAAGGCCTCCGAAAATATTGAGATGACTCTGATTAGGGGCATGTGTCCTTTGTATGATATATCAAACATTTCATTCATTTCTAATATGTGAAGGACTTAATTACTCACACATGAATCCCAATAGAGGCTTACAAAACCTTTATGGAATATGGAGAAGTCGAAGAAGTGGTAATACCACCAAAAAATGACAAGTGAGGATGAAGATATGATTTTGCTAGGTTCATCAACGTGAAAGAGGAGAAAAGACTAGCAACAATATTGGACAACACTATAATAGGTAGCAGAAAAAATACGTTAATAAACAAAGATTTCAGAGAAGAACATCTAAAATAACCCAATAGAAGGACCCTAGTAGGAACAAGATGGCTAGGGATCAGGAGAAGAATAAAAACACACGATACAAAAATGCAACTAATAGTTTCATGAAAGAGTGGTATTAGGGGCAGATAGATTCAATATGGAATAATACACAAGGTGAACACATATGTCTTATGCGCATGTGATGAAAGGAAAAAAAATACAAAAGAAAATCAATATACAAAAAAGAATCGAAACCATTATTCGTACATCTAGAGTTCAAAATTGGTGAAGAAAAAATGGAAAGATTTAGAATAGCGTATATAGTGAGGGTAGAAAATCCGGGTGTGAAATATAATGCCAATGACGATTTTCATGCTTAATGGTATTTTGTAATTAAAGTGACTCCAGTAAGAGAAAATTTGTGTTTGTTGGAAGAAAAAGATCAGGGGGGAAATGAGAGCTTTGGTGTTAGAAGGAAAGGAATGGTTTGTGCAATGGTTTTTTGAAAAAAGAGAATGGAGGCCATTAGACATTGATGCCAAGAGAGTTACCTGGCTTAGATGCTAGTGTTCCTTGTCATGTTTGGAAGCTGAGTTTCTTAGAATTTATAACAAAACCAGATGGATCTTACATTTGCTCAGATGAACACACCAATAAGAAAACAAGGATGGAAATGGATAGAACCATGGTGAGAACTATAACACCCTTAAACTCCGACTCTTTATTTATAAATTAAATTCATTAAATATCACAATAGGGCATGACACATTCTTCACCAAATCTGTTACTCAACAAAACATTTAGTAAAGCAATGGAATAAAAGTATTATTTGACATAAAAAGTATCAACACCAAAAAGATAATGAAATAATTCCAAAAACTTCTTTAAGAAAACATAAAATGTAAAATGATCAGTCCCCAATATTATATATCAAAGGTCTACGAAAACTAAATAACTTGGAAAATAGTAAAAGAATGAAGAGGCCATAACGCCATCCTCAAGCTCAAAATTAGTTACTCATCTACCTAATTATTTGTACCATATAGTACAGAACACCGTACAACAAAGAAAACATGGATAGGAATAAACTCAAAATATGTTAAAGGTGCAAAAGTAATAAAAGGGTAGTACACACACAAAACATCATCGCTACCTTGTCATTCACAACTCTCACAAATCATCAACATATTTATAAAATAATCACAATCATCACTAGTTTCCTAAGTACATATGTATATCCAATATACTCGTCTCCTAATCACGAGATGCATGTGGTACCAACCTACTCACCAATTGGATGTCAGAGTTATATTATTGAACAGTCTCATCACCAATAGTTATATATCAGAGTTATATTACTGATTTAGTATAATCACTAATCATCACCAATCATCACCAATTCCTATCTCCGATATACATAATGCATGAAAACACCACAACAATGTAATATGAATATCATCACCAATAGTTCTTATATGAATCTCATGATTCACCATAATGTAACACCATGTAATAGCATCACCAATATACATACAAACATATTAATATGCAACGATACATCACCAAAAATTGATTTCATCGCGACACCCTGTTCCAACTCACCAAAAATTAGTAAACAACAATAAATAGTCACCGCCCCACCGCCATCGACAATAACTCGAAAAAATCAAACCAAGCAATCAGAACCGGTTAACTACAAGGTCTGAAGGTCAACTTATCACCATGATAACGGTCGTCACCCCCTCTCTCTCTCTCTCTCTCACACACACACACACACATACACACACACACACAAAACCGTCACTTTGCTAATGCATGGGCTATAAGCCTGTCTTGGGGACTATGATGGTCGCCGCGTCATCATGTTGGCATCTGTCAACTCTTCTAAATGCATGACGGTCAGCCCGTCACGCTGGTGACGCATGTCACCACAATTCAGTTTGCAGAATTTGGGTTTTCTGCCATTGGAACACTCACAAAGCTCTGATTTCAGGCCAAAATCATCCAGATCAAACATAAATACATCACCCATATTATACTAAACAATAATTTCATCAAAACAACACCAATTATACAGAAACACCAATTTATCATGCAAATTCATCATCATGTTCACCATACCGATTCATACTAACATGAACAACAACATTTAGATTCATATCATCATAACATGTATAATTTCCTGCACAAAATTCATATATTTCACAGCAGTTATAACAAAACTTACACAACTTTTTTTTTACAAAAAACATATAAGCATCAACAATAGTGGAAAAGATGAGAAAATCTAAAGAAGGGTGAGGATGTCTCTCCATCCTTCATGCATTTGACACCAATATTAGAGTAATTCCCCCACCCTTACCTTAATTTTCAGTAAAGATCCAAATTTTTTTATCATGGAGTTCTTCTCCAACCTAAGATTGCTTATTTGCCTAAATTCTCACGTACCTTGTTTTTCTCTCCCAACCTTTTCTTATTGTTTTTCTTTTTAAATCAAAAACCTAATTCCAAATTACTAATATTTCTATTTCTCCCCTCACCTTTTGGTCTCTTAATCTTTATCACACTAATTTCCATATTATTCTATTTCTACCCCCCATATCTAATTATTTCATATTTTACTAAAATTTTACCATTTTTAATTAAATAAAAATTTCATAAATCCTAATAAACCCAAAAAATATCAAATAAATCACATGAATCATTTCATCACCAAAATAATTAATAAAAATATAATTAAAATTCAATTAATAATTACTCGAAAATTCAGGGTGTTACAACTCTCTACCACTTATAGAATTTTCGTCCTCGAAAATTACTTGGAATAAACATTTATGCATACGAGTCTCGCATATGATCCTCTAGCTCCAATGTCACACTCCCTCCAGTAGGTCCTCCCCAAACTACCTTCACCAAAGCAATATCCTTACATCTCAAGTGCTTTACTTCACAATCTTCAATCCGCAAGGGTGATGCCTCAACAATCAAATTATCTCTCACTTGTACATCATTTGATGTGATCACATGAGATAAATCAAGAATATATTTCCAAAGTTGCAACACGTGAAAGACATCATGCAGATTCAAAAGAAATGATGGTAAGGCCATTCTGTAGGCCACCTCTAATACTCTCTACAAGATCTCATATGGACCAATAAAATGAGGCATGAGCTTTTGGGACTTAATCACACGACCAACACTAGTCACTGTAGTGACTCTCAAGAACACATGACCCCCATATTGGAATTCAAGTGTTTTCCTTCGCTTATCATGATAGCTCTTCTGCCTACTATGTGAAGCCTTCATCTTCTCTTGAACAATCTTGATCTTCTCAGTAGTATGCTGAACAATTTCTAGTCTAAGCATAACATTTTTGCCTGATTTATACCAACACAAAGGAGTCTTACACCTCCTTCCAAGCTGCAAAAGGTGGCATTTAAATATTAGAATGATAATTGTTGTTATAGGTGAACTTGATCAATGACAAGTAAGTATCCCAATTACCTCCTTGCTCCAAAAGACATGCTCTCAATATATTGTTTAAGGATTATATAGTCCTTTCTGTCCAACCGCACATAAATTTGTAAAACAATAAAAGAATGAAAATTCCTCAACGCCATCCTCCAGCTCAAAAATAACTAATCCTCTACCTGATTATATGTACTCCAAAAGAGTACAAACAAACAGGGGTGAAAATATGCTCAAAATATGTTATTGAACTATCTCATCAACACCAATTGGATATCCGAGTTATATTACTCATTTAGTCTCATCACCAATCCCTATCTTTAATATACATGATGCATGAAAATTCCACAACAATGTAATATTAAAATCATCACCAATAGTTCTTATCTGAAGCCCTTGATTCACCATAATGAAACACTGTGTCATAACATCACCAATTTACATATAACCATTTTAATACGCAATGACACATCACCAACAATTGATTTCATGGAGACACCCTCTCCAAAATCACCAAACAATAGTAAATAGTCACCACCATCGACAACAACTTGAAAAAATCAAACCAACCGATCATAACCGGTTAACTATAGGGATTGTCGTTCAACTCATCACCGGATTGACGATTATCTCTCTCCCTCTTTCTCTCTCTCTCTCACTCTCTCACACACACACATTCTCTCTATCTTTCTCTCTCTATCTCTCTCTCTCACACACACACACGCATACAAAGTTCACTATGTTAACGCCTGGGCTAGAGGCCTATCTCAGAGACCATGATGGTTGCCCCGTCACCACACTTGTAACACCTCAATATTAATATTTTATTTTTAATAGAATTTTGGAGAGTTTTAGTTTAATTATTTAATTTAATTAGATATTAGAAATACTTAGAAAATTAGAAATATTTTAAAGTTAGGAGAAAATATAATTTTATTTAAAATTAGTGAGTGATGGGTGAGTTGAGTAAGAGTTGAAGGTACAACGAGAGTTGATGAAATAATTAAATTAGAATAATAATTTATTTTAATTAATATAATGATAGATAATATATAATTAAAATAAAATATAAAATAGTAAGATTAAGGTTGTGAGGAGAATTGAGGGGTGAAAGAAGAATGAGTTAAATTAGGGTGAGTACATAGATAAGTTGTTGTGGAAAAGTTTTCACAGTACATACAAATCTTGGGAGAAAGAGACAGAACCTATAGAGAGCGTAAGAAGGACAAACAAGAAATATTTCAAAGGGCTAGAACTCCATTGATATGCAATTCGTTGTAGGGGAGAAATTATTCATGTATGGGTGTTTAAGCATATGGATAGTGAGGATTCCTTACCCTCCTTCTTTCTTCCTTTTTTATATATATTTATTTTGCATTTTGATAATGTTTAAGGTCGAAGAAGGTTTGTGCAAAACCTTCTAAGACGGTTGTTATGATATGAGTTTTGTGCTCTATTGAGTGATGTGTGTGCATTCTTGTATTTTGATTTGATACATATGATGGTGCCTTGTGATAAGGTGAAAGTATAAATATTGAATTTTCCTTTTGATAAGGTGAGGGTTGATTGATAGGTATGTTAATGGATTTTGATAAGGCTACAATAATTGATATTATCCATGAAAGTCTTTTGATAAGGCGCACTACAAGAAAAAACACATATAACCTCGGACGCAAAATGCATTTAATCTCGGCTATAGAGGCGAGATAACAAAGGGTGTCATGAAAAATGGTAAATTTACCCCTCGGTTTTTAAATAACTGAGGGGTAAAGTTATCTGCACATGGGTTCGATCTCCAGCATCTCCCTTATGATTATTTTCATAACTGGATGACACGCCCAATATTAAATCTCGGTTTTTTTAGTAAAACTGGGGTAATAGCGCAATTTTTTACCTCAGATATATTTAAAAACTGAAGGGATAATTTATTTTATACTTTCGTTTGTACCTATATTATAGAACCATGTCACAAAATATAGAACCATATTTTGCAGATTTCTGAAATAGAAACTTGTACATTTTGCCAATATCTCAAACAAAAATATTGTACCATAAATATTAATTGTTTATTCCAAATGCAAAGCCAAAATACTCACCTTATAATTTTACAACACAACTAAAATAAATGATTAACCGACAAAAGAAATAACCAAAATGGAAACTCTTGTAGGTTGTCCAAAAGTTTTATGTTAAGATTTGTCATTGAAGTTAAGCACCTATAATTTGCATAACATTTTAAACCAATTTGGATAATCATCAACAACATTAAATCTTTAGTAAAATGAACAATTATAAATTACTAAGTGATATTAAACATTTATTTACTAGTTTTCCCATAACCCTTCTTCGTAATCAAGACGAATAACATGCACATCATCTGAATCATTTTCTTCAGATGAATGACGTACATGTGCTGCAAAAAAGGGGCTCATAGTTAAAATATTGATTTTTATTAGTACTATTAGGAATATATTTTCCTGAAGAACAATTGACCATCTAATGTTAAAAGGATCCGTGACATAAGAAACTTGTTTTGCTTGTGTTGCCATGTTGAATGGTTCGTTATTATAAGTTGTCTTTCAAAGATCGACCTGTGTGAATCCTAATTCATCGATCTCTACACCAGTGTTATTGTCAATCCACTTGCACTTAAATAAAGGAAATTTAAAAATAGCATAATAAATCTCCAAAATCTCCTTAATGACCCCAATGTACGATCTAGATGCCAATACAAGATTGTTATCTTTGGTAATATATAAGTGCATGGATTCAACTTTAAACATAACCCCACTATTTTATATGGAACTACGATCATCCTTTGATTTTGTATAAAATAAAAATTTAGTAATGTTGTATGCACTCCAAGTAATTACATTAAACTTAGGAATATGCGACAATCATTTAATTATCTTTGATGCAATACTCTCTTTAGAAACACTTTCATTAAACCAAGTTATGAAAGTTTTATTATGCTATTTCATTCATCCAAGGGAATTTTTCCCTTATAAGACTTTTGTGAGCGCTCAAGTAAGGTTGAACTTCATCATTGTTATTCAATATATATAAATGTTCTTGAAGAACTACATCTAGGTAAAAATATTAACATTTAAATCTTGAGTACATCTACCATCATATTTTACATCATGACGAGACTCCGAAATTCATAAAGAGTTCGCTTTTGACAAATAGTTTGTACAAACCTCAATAGTTTCTTTTGTGATCTACCATTCAATAATCGAAGCCTCTTGACAGATAATTATTTGTATACCTTTTAAAGAACTTAATGTATCGCTCTAATTAATACATCCACCATAAGTAAACTAGACCACAAATTTCAATATCCCTTACTAGATGAACAACCAAGTGAACTATAATGTCAAAGAATGATGTAGGAAAAAAAACATATCTAATTGACACGAGATAATTGCAACCTCATGGTCTAACTCGTTTAAATTTCCAAGATCAATGACATTACTACATATAACATTGAATATTAAGCACAATCTAGTTATAATTACCCTTACATTTTTCGGTAGAATACCATAGATAGCCACTGGTAGAAGTTGTTGCATTAAGACAAGACAATCATGAGATTTTAAGTCAACTAACTTGAGATTTATCATTGAAAATTTTTTTTTCACATTTAATGAGCACCCTTGGGGAACTTTGATACCCTGCAAACATTTGCAATTTTTTTTCTTTTTAGACCGAGTGTAAAAAACTGAAGACAAATATGTTCTATTTCCTATTTCTTTTGGGGGTTAACTTTTGATGTATACTCATCACTACCATACCTTCATGTGATTTATTAGTATCTTTTTATCTTGACTTTGATGTTGAGAAGGTTTCAAATCAAACTATTACATACATTTTTCTCCACATGCATCACATCAAAACAATGTCTTACATCAAGACTAAACCTATATGGAAGATCAAAGAACACATGCCTCTCTTTTATAAACTTCCTTCTCGGTTAAGGACTTTGGAGCGATATCAAACTCCTGCTCCCCGTTAAAAGCTAGCCTTCTGCAATCTACAGTATGGATGATTCGGTCTTAAGAAAATTTGATGCCCAAAATAGTCTTTTTCCATTTTATAATTGGTGGTGGCATGTACCAAATTCACATATTGGACACATTTTATGTCCCTTGACGATGTACCCGGATAAATTATCGTATGTAGGAAAGTCATTGATCATGTTAAACAACATGGCACACAACTTAAAGTTATCACATGTATATGCATCATCAACATAAGCATCTTCCTCCAAGAAAAGTCTTAAATCTTCAATCAATGACGTTAAATAAACATCAATGTCATTTCCTGGTTGTTTTTTACTCGAAACCATCATCGGAACATCATATATTTGCATTTCATGTACAATCATGGAGATAGGTAGTAAATTATGATAAAATCAAGCCATGACGTATGGTTAGTACTCAAATTACCAAAAAGATCATTTCATCGGTGACAAATCCAAACCTAAGGTTCCTCGGTTCAAGGACAAAATCTGAAAATAAATAATCAATTTTCTTTCATTGCAATGAATCAATTACATGGCAAATTTTTCCATCACACACTATTTCATCTAGTATTCTTTGTCTCATTTACATTTGCAAATAATCTCTCGAACCTTTAAATTATCGGTAGGTACCACTTATCATTTGAAAGATCCATCACTTCTCATTTAAAAATAGAATTGTTCTCATGGTTCGGTATTGAGTCATTTATCACAATATTTTAAATAATTGTCGCGTTGCGTTTGCATAAAAACTTTTACGATTTTGATCGGTAAAAATATTGGCATACTGATTCCGGTTGTTGCATTATAAATTAATTATAATTTATTTTTTATCATAAAAAGGATAAATATCAATTGACATATTCTTATACCGTTTTATCGTTGCCGTTTTCGTAATAACGAACATTTCTTAAAACATTTTACAAATGTTTTTTTATAAAGCTCCGCGGTGATATTTAAACTAATACAAAGAAGAAAATTTATTTTTCATACAAAATAGAAAGATTTTTTTTTTTTTTTACATTAGTCATCATGATCAAGTAAAGTACTAATGAAAGATAAAGCACTTCCTAAATTCTTGGCTTTAATCCCAATATAATCCTTAACACTCAAAGATTGAAACAATGGCAAAGAACCATGAACCACCAAAGGAGAAACCAAATAATCAACAGGAGGTCCATAAAAATAAGCCATAGAATATCTATCCTTAACATCATTCACAAAAACACGATGAAGAGAACATCGAAACCTTGAATTTGACAATATATGAAGAATGTCACCAGTGTTAACAACTAATGTATTTGGATGAGGGTCCACGGTAACATATCCTACACCTTCTTTGAATATTTGAAGTCCACTTGTTTGACTTTGATGGAGGATTGTGAAGAGTGATGTGTCTGTGTGTGGAGCTAGTCCCATTGCTTTCTTTGGATCTGGACAACATGGGTAGAAGTTTAGTTGAAGTGCTTCACAATGGTTGTTTGAACCAACCCATTTGTTTTCTTCTTTGGAAATTCCTAATATGTTGAATATTATGTTTGTTATTTTCTCTGCTAGTTTCTTCATTTGCTTTTGGTAATCTTCCATTATGTCACTACACAAAAATTAAAAAAAAAAGTACAATTTTGTTGTTTAGCATGTGAAATAAATATAAAATATAGTTTTGCTAGCAACTTTTTTTTAAATATTTTTTCATAATATATTAATATAAATAATTTGTTAATACTTATAAATCTAAAATTTAAAAAAAAAACTTAAAAAAAAAATAATTAATTATTGAAATTATTTTATTTTATAGAATAATTTTTTATTTTAGCTAATATTAAAGTGAAATTATTTTTTTGAAAATTTATTACTCAAAATTAAGTTTATAGCAAAATATGGTATACAAATTGTAAAATAAAAAAAATATTAAATACAATAAAATAGAGATTTAGAGAGAGAATCAACCATGATTTAACTTTATGTGTTTTTTTATTAATTAATTGGTCTTTGATTAGGTGGCTAAGATGTTGTTCAACCTCATATTGAAAGCACTCTAAATATATAATAATATGGAAAAAAATTCCCTACAGCTTTGAAGCAAATCCAAATCTCTAGCCTTAGCTCTTACATATTATTTTATAATAATCATGTGATGGCTGAAAAATTAATAAACTATACATAATAATAAAGACAAAACTAACAAGTATTGCTTTTGTCATCTATATGGAGAGCAAGAATTAAATATACTATAGCAAATTGGTTGTCCAATTATATTGTACAAACATATATTTGATTTTTTCTATAGTGATAATTATATTCTATAATGAGTTTGAGTATCTCTTTTTTTTTTCTTTTAAATTTTTTTTCAAGGGAAAAAAAAAGGAATGTTATATCAAAGCATGTTTCAATTTCCTAAAAAAGCATGTTTCTATGATACCTTAAAATTGTCGACGTTGCATGAAAATGCATGATATTGAAATTAACATTTGCACTTACCAAAAATATTTGTAGTCATTAGGCCAGATCTTTTTGACATCATTAGATGGTGACCCCATGATTGTGAATCCTTCATGCCACATATATTTAGGGAAGAACGACGATATTCGAGCTCTGCCGTATCCGGTTGCGCCGCCGGCCGATCTTAAAGCCTTAATTTTCTCTCTAGAAGGAAGAGAAAAGAGTCTCCTTGCTTCTTCTTCAACCTCTTGAATCAAATTTAAGGGTATGCCATGGTTCTTCAATTGGAAGGCACCCCACTTCTCACATGCAAGGCCTATTTGTTCCATTGCATTAGGATCATTGAGATCAATGATGGGTATGCATGATCCATTGGATGTTAAATGATCATTATCATCATTAGATTGAGGCCATGCATGTGAATCAGGTAAAGTTCTAAATGAAGAAAAATCTAATGGAATAATATGATGGAGGTGAAGAGGATGATCTCTATATGCTTCAGAAAGAGTAGTAGCCATTCTCTATGGTGAAATATACATTAAGCTATGAAAGCTATGAAAGCTATATAGCTATATATATATATATATATATATATATATATATATATATATATATATATATATATATATATATAAAATGAGAGAATATGTATTATGAGATTAGGTTAAAATGATACACATGGGGAAAGGTTGGCTATTGGATTTAGTAGTGTCGGATTTTGGGTTTAGGACAAAATATGCATAGTTGAGTAAGACAAAAGAAGGAACAAACAATTTTGAAAGATTTTGGTATCACAAAGACTTAAATATTTTATATAAAAAGAATACGTGGAACTTTTTTCTTTATTACATGATAATGCATGCTTCACTCATACCAACAAAGGCCAAAGAGGAAAAAACGAAGAGAAAGTTTGATAGAGGATCTCTTTTCTGTACCCTTTAACTTTTTTTGTTGTTGACAAAAATAATACAACACTCTTTGTCTTGTAGTGGCTAAAAAATTACTTAGCTTTTGTTTGGTTCTATGTTCGAGATTAGAGTTGGACAATAGGTTGGTTTCATATCCAAAATTTAAATTCGGCGTAAATTACGGTTTCATTTTTATAGTCTAATTTTGATCTATAATATTTTAGTTTTTATCGAATTCGGTTTAGCGGTTAAATCGGGTCGGTTTAATATTTATTAGAACAAATTATTATTTTTATAAAAAATATCAAATTTTAAGAATAGTATGTATTATTAAAAGAAAAATTATTATTACGGGATAATATTTTCAATATTCTTTGATATTAATTTTGATTATTATCATACTTTAAACCATAAATTTAATCATATTTAAAATTTTATATTGCATATCTTGTATTTTTTAGAGTAAATAATGTCATCATTAAATTATAAAAATAATAATATCTTGCAACGTTGTGAATCTCATTTTTGTGATCGAAAGATGTCAGAGGTATGATACATCAACAAATGTGATATCTCATTAATTAGAAGATGAAATGATGATGCCATTGAGTGTCATATTTGCACGAAAGCAGGCAATGAACCAAGGTTAATAAAAGTATACATAGTCTTACACAAACCTATGGTTCATTAGGTTGTGGTGACTTTGCTATCTTTCTATTGTGGTTGATATATTTTAATGACTCACGGTGCTGTTAAAAATTACATATCATTAAAAATGATGCCTTATAGCACACATATGTTTAAAATGATGAATAAAGATTTATAATTACTTCTTCATCCCACATGTGCCTATCAACATGGTCTGAATATATATAAACTAGTAAGGTGTCTAAGGGGCCTATAGAAAAACATCAAAACATCAGGAATGACAACAAGAGGTTGAACTTCTAGGGCTTATGGGGTAAACAATAGAAGACAAATGCATCAGGAAAGATGATGTTGAAGACACATGAACTCGGGAAGATGATGCTTCTACATCAAATGAAGTGGTATAAACGGTTGAACGCGAGGATCTAGTTTTTTTCCTCGGAACAGAAGCTGATGAGCCATTTTACCATGTCTTAATCGTTCTTGGTTGTCAAACGTTTTAACTTTAATTAAACTAGTCAAATCATATCATAATCAAATAAGTCAAATAACAAAATAGACAAAATTAAGTAAGTTATGCATATCAAGAAAATCTGGAAGTTAACTTATGTACCAAGCAATATCATAAAAACGCAAAAACACAACACACCATAAGCTCTAAACTTCAAACTTCAAGAAATATAAATGCATTCCTCACTAAACAACTTATGATGTGTCCTAATGTAACATAAACAACCTATTATTTGTTTAACTTCAAACTAATTCATCACAAAACAATAAAAGAAAAGAAAATCATAAGCTTATCGAACATGGGAAGTGAATGGAGTGGGGTAGAAATTGATCAATGTACTAAGTGCAATGCAGTAAAAGATGTGAGAAAACTTAAAAAATGATGAAAAATAGATGGTTCACGAGCTCTATTTAGGGTTCTGAGTAAAATTTCTGAATTGAAGAACGAAAAGGAAAGGTCTGACGCGTTTATATAAATCAAATTGATTCAGACATTAACCTTTGTAAAAATACAGACATTAGTCTCTAAATTGTTTCAACTTTGTTTCTTAGCATGAGTCTGAAACTGTGGTTATATTTTAGGTCCGTCAGGAGTTTAAGTTCCAAACTTTATAATAAATATAGACATTTCTCGCCACTGTTTAGAAGATCACAGCTCGATTTTTTTAATGAAGATATATATATATATATATATATATATATATATATATATATATATATATATATATATATATATATATATATATATATATATATATATATATATATATATATATATATATATATTCAATTCCATAAATCATAATTTACGAATGAATATAAATCATAATTTATGAATGAATATAAAATGTAATGTATATAAATCATAATTTATGAATGAATATAAAATGTAATGTATTTATTAACTTTGTTTGAAGAAGAAATAGTGAATAACACATGAAAATCAAACACAACTCTACAATTTCTTATTTAAACTTAAATAAGAGAAATGCTTCTATAACCCTATATTTTACATATAACATTGAATATATATTTTATTATTATTTACTATTTTTTATTTCATTTTATCTTTTTTTTTAATTTCACTTTGATATATGTGCAACACTAAAACAATTGGATACATACACCGTAACACCGTAGTTTGCATTCGGTTACAGCATATTAAATTGGTGTTAACATAGCAATGCTAGTGTTCTAGTAACTACTATTTGTTATTGTAGCTAGGCTCTATGTTTTTGAAATTTGTGTATAAATTATCAAACATTTCAACCGTTACAAAAATGTAAAATCTTTATTTTATCATGATAATTAAATTTAATAAAATTTTGTTTAATTATAGTTTAACTTTAACTAATTTTAACCTCTCAAAAATATAGATTTGTCTCACTATAAGTTGATCTTTGGCGATGAAAAGTGATTGAATGTGAGATCTCATTGATTGAAAAAATCTAGCAAATTATATAAGTGCCCCATCTATATATTTATATTTATTCAAAATGAAGGCTGCCACAAAATAAGGACGATTCCCATTTACATGACATAGATGGGGTTAAAAGTCATAAAGTGGAGGTGGAAATGCTTTCATCATATATATATATATATATATATATATATATATATATATATATATATATATATATATATATATATATATATATATATATATATATATATATATATATATATATATATATATATATATAATTAGATGATTTTATGAGCTAGCTTTTAAGTTGACCTTTTTAAGTGCTTCTTTTTGTTATCAAATAAAAGTTTTCTAACATTAGTGGAAATTTAGAGGGGATTATCATTATTGCTCCATTTAGTATTATGGAGAGAAAAAAAAGTGCATATTAGACTCTTAATTTACACTAACTAACTTTTTGTTAGTTGTTACTATCGCTTATCTTTTTTATAAGACAATTTAATTTTTGGATTTATTGAATATATAAGTATTTGATTTATATATAGTTTGTTGTAAGCTGTTATCTTTTTCAGAAAAATATCTGAATTTAACAGTATAACCACTTTAGTTGATTTTATTATTTTTGGATTAATTTCTCTTAAGTGTATAAATATATTTTTGTATTTCCAATTCCAATTAATATCAATTTTAATTCATCCAATTATACTCTCTACCCTAATTCTCTCTCAACTTTATCTTCTTCCCCAAGTTTATTTTTCCACCACTGTTACCATCTTCAAGTTCTGTTTTTTATGTTGTTCTAACAGTTGGCATCAAGAGCCCCGATTATTGATCCTAATCTGCTGCAACAATGATCAAATTCACACCAATCTCCCAATTCTTGATTCAAAGAACTACGACAAATGGACGAAACAAATGAAGGTTTTATTTGGTTATCAAGAGGTGCTTGAGATCGTCATCAATGGAGTTACACCGTTAGGGGCAGATGCTACCGATGCTCGTAGGGCTACACACAAGGAAGAAAAAAAGAAGGATTACAAAGCCTTATTCTTGATTCACTCTTGTGTTGATAACGACAATTTCGAGAAGGTTGATGATTGTGAATCCGCGAAGCAAGCATGAGAAATCTTGGAGAAAGCATATGTTAGTGTCGTCAAAGCGAAGGTGGAAAAGTTACAAACTTACAAACGTCAATTCAAGTTAACACAAATGGAGGACAAAGAAACGATCAACGATTACATTACGGGCATTACTCGATTGGTTAACCAAATCAAGTCATGTGGCAAAACGATCCTTGAGCAGAATGTTGTATCAAAAGTGTCATACCCTAATTTTTGACCATAAGATTTTTCGCATCTCATCTGCATCTTGCATACAAACAAGATCACGCATTGGTTTGTTTATCCTTTTCAGTTGCGGGTTTATACCTCACAGGGGATCACCGTACTCTTGCCTTTATTTGTTCATGTTTACTAACCTCTAACCAAAATACCAAAAATATGTTGCAGTTTACTTCTTGTTCTCTCTGTGTGCAGGTTTGCAAGGACTAGGCAGGGTTTTCAATTCAGATGTGGTTGTTCAGTTATGATTCGATTCAGATGGACGTTTGACCTAATCTTGGTCAAACTATCAAAAAAAATTGTTTCAACTGCAAGTTATTTATGTCAGTGGCTATTTCTCATACGGTGCATATTCAAAGTTCAAGTTGTTGTGCCGAATTGATCAGATTATCAAGATGTGATTTTTAAGAAGTTTCAGGCCAGATTGTTTTGGTTGGGTGTCCATCAGTTTATCAGGCAGTGTTTCGTGTAAAGTTTGGGTTGAATCTTCAGGTTCATCAATGATTCATCTGTGGATTTATTTTCCTCAGCATGGATTCAAATAATCAGGATAAATTTCAGACGATGGTTGTGACTTAAGTTGCGAATTATTCAGTGGTTCAGGAGTGGCAGTATTCATTTTAATCAAGTGGCTTGTGAGAAAAATCAAGAGTTGGTTATGGGCTAAAAATCAAGATTTCATATCCATTATCCATTTTCGATTAAACCATTTTTATTTTCCAAATTCTATTATCCATTTTATTCATTACTATTTTTAATTCCCATTTTCTTTATCCATTTCAAATATTCTTTTCATAATCAATATTTTTTTAATTTTCTTAAGCCCACATTCCCAAATAGGCCCATTACCAAATTTGATACAACAAAAAAAGAAGAAGTCAACTTCCTCTTTCCAGCTAATACACTTTCAGCCAATTTTCACAACAACAAAAAATGGCCCATGAAGCATCACGCTGGCCCATCCATTCATCACATTTTTTCAGCTCCTTACTTTATCACGTGCCAATTTTTCCAGTCTTACTTCATGCTACAAAACGCAAGATCCAAGTGCACAAAACGCAGGGGCTGAACACGAGAATACTGAGCCAAACTTCATTCAGCTTGCAACACACCTTCTACATTAATCACACTTCATTTTTTTTGAAGCTGAACACGTCACATTTCAGCTCATCCTCCAACACTTCAAGCCAAGCCGTCACGAAGCTCACGCACGGAAAAATCAGTCACGCGGATTCAATTACACAAGAGCATCACACCTGCTTCGAAACGCACCTGCAACAACACAAAACACAGACCCTCAATACCAAACGACTCCGCACATCAAAACGTAGAAAAATTGCACACAGTGACACACGGACAACATGAATTCAAAACACGGATGGAAATCAAACAAAACCACTCCAAATATTTTTTAGTTCAGTTCAAAAATTCAATTCAAAAACTCTATCAATATCACTCTTCCCTCTCTCAAATACAAGCTTGAGAGAAGGGTGTATTCTGAGAATCGACCGGATGGTCCCTGCTTTCTCGTGGGAGATCATCCCTTCGTTTCTCACGCTGTGGGACCTTGTCATTGTCCTTTTGCCTATGAAGTTTCATGCTCTCCTGATTTCGCAAATCTCTTATTTTGTACGCTGCTTCTTTCTCTTTGTACTGGATGTACGCCTAGGCCTTATGGAGCAGCTCGGCTAGGGACTGGGGAGGCTCGATGCCCATAGCTCTTCGGAATTCATTGTAGGGGCGCAACCCCTTTTCCAAAATATAATGTTTCATACGGTCAGTAGTATGCACTTCGACGGGCTCTTTTTTGAACCGATCAATGCAGTCCCTCATGGACTCTTCCTTTCCCCGTATGATCCCTTCGAGGGTGGCTTCAGACTTGGGATAACGTCTAGATGCGATGGAGTGCTTGGTGAATTGATTTTTCAGGACCTTCCATGATGTGATTGACCCTACGGGGATATTTTTGTACCACGACATCGCACGTTTGTGCAAGGTGATGGGGAACAACCTGCATTTGATTGCACCTTCCACGTTGTGATACTGGAGCATGGCCTCGAGATTTTCAATGTGGTCGTCCGGATCGGTTGTCCCGTTTTGAACATTTCCAAAACAATAGCAAACAACATTAACATAACACAAATACTTTCAAGAGGTTCTTATAGGATACTATGGATACTTAGGATGCTAATACCTTCCTTTAGTATAACCAACCCCCATACCTTAGATCTCTTTGAATTGTTGTTACATTGCACACTTAGGGTTTTATTCGATCTTTTCCCTTGGATAAATTAAAGTTTGGTAGTGATATTTAATGTTTCGTGATTCAAGTTAATATAATAGATTGATATTTGATTCTCATCGCAACAGTAAGTCTTTCATTTTGCCCTTCCATAGATGGTAATTAGAATCATTCAACAATATCATCTTCATCTTTGTATTTGACTCCATCATTCAAACAAGTAAAATAGCCTTTAACCAATAGCTCTGATACCACAGTTTGGTTATTATAATGAGCATCCACATTGGATCAATAGCAACACAAAAGTGAGATAAACACCGCATATTCACCCAAAAACTTAAAGTGATTGGTGTATGAGTCCTTTCACTTATAAAGTGTTAAGCCTCCACTTTTTTAAGCAATGTGAGACTTCCAACTCACACTTGTAGACAACAATCTCCCCCTCAAGTGTGAGTCTATATACTATGTTTCTCCTTAGGTGGAAGCTCTTTTACCCACATGCAATTGCACCATCGTTATAGGCACTACAATGGAACATGCCGCCTAACCACCACATTATAGGCACTACAACGGTCCTTTAATTGAACCATCGACTTTGATACCACTCTGATGGAAAATTAAGACACAATAATAGAACAATACATAGAGGATATAAAGTTCCCACACTTGTAGGAAACTTCAGGATCAATAAAAAAATATAATATGACAAATTGAACAAATAAAGGCTCAAAATAACATAGATATTTTAACATGGAACGAGAAGGATATGTAAAATGACATATATAAACAATGAGACTTAATGGACATGTGTAAGAAAAAATTAAAAGAATAATGATATTATTGTTGAATATGAAAAAGTAAGTCGATGATTGGATTTATAACTCTCAATTATAATTATCTTTTACTTTGAGTGATTATACCGAGGGGTTTTTAAAAGAGATTTATATGCCTACGTTGGATTTTTTTTTAAGTTGCTAAACTATTGAAAAATAAGTAAATTATAAACCAAAAGTATAAAGGATAAAATAATAATTTTGATTGATTTTGTATGTTGAATATGAAATACACAATGAGTATTTATAGTAAAGATAATTTTACGATTAAAATATAATGGCACGTAGATTTAGCATTGTCTCGCCTTATTTTACTACCATCGTGGGTCAAGTATGTTTATGTCTATTATTTAATGTATATGGCACCGAAGTGGGGGTTAACTTCCATGTATCTCAAGGTTATGATAGACAGACATAGCATATATTTTATCATATTTTACTTTAGTTTTAATATATTTCAGTTTTAATTTTATGTTTTTACAATACTTTAATAAGATTTTGAAGAGTTGGGGAAAAGATTCATTCGTGTCAAAATTACCCTAAGAAAACAAATTATGCAGGGTTTATGTTGATTAAGGGAATCCAAAGAAATTATGCAGGAATCTTAAGGATCCAACAATTTGACTGACTCATTGGGCGGCAAAGATCCCACTTAAGGATCCAGCGATTTGATCGCCCTGTTAAACGAATTATGATCGCCTTTATGGGAAATATTCTCTCAAACTCTTAAGTTTCTTGCAAAGAAATTGATATCCAAACATACGGATTTTAACATAATAAAAAGTACGGTGTCTCATTAAAAACCCTCACCTTTATTAAGAGCGCAAAAAATAAAAGAGTGCACCCCATAAAGTAACTTATTCTTTACAATTGGCAATGATACAATGCACGCCCAAAAAAATAACACAATCAAACTATAGTAAAAAATAGCATAGTAGTTATGCTAACGTCTCTAAGGGTATATCTTCTGAATCTTTATCCTTCCGTCTCTTCAGAGGTTGTGGAGGAGGTCTCATCGTCCTTGTAGAATTCCTCTGGTGGCTTTATTCCCAAGCTTATATTTTTGTCCTTTCCGTCTTGAGAGCGAATTATCTTAAACTTGAGGCTTGCACCGTAACACTTTCTAGAGATCTTCTAATATTTTTGGATAACCCCTACTAACATATCGGATAGTGGGTACATCATGCATAAATACATAGTAAACAAGGTGACGCCTAACCGATTAAAGGTTGGTCGCACTATAATCATATTATATGAAGATGGGACATTAATAACCAGATACTTAACCTTTATCTCCTTAGCATGATCTTCTTCTCCAAAGGTGATCTTCAAGGTAATATATCCCTTTACCAGGACCTATTCTCTAGAGAATCCAACTAGTGATCCTCTGAAGGACTCTAAGTCTTCTCAGTCGAGGCAAAGTCATTAAAATTCCTTCCAGTACACTATGTCTACATAACTCCCTTGGTCAACAAGAACTCTTTTAAACTCCCATTCCGCATTTGACAGCAACGACCATGGGATCGTAATTATGAGGGTGAATGTCAATTGTATAATTCTCCGAGAATGTAATCGTGGCTTTCGGAGCTTGGAGCCCACCTTCAATCTTGACCTGGGGTAGGTTATCTACACTCAAGATCTGGCGAGCGTGCCTTTTTCTGGTAGATCTAGATTCACCACCTTGGATGACCCCCTACTATAATGTTGAGTGTTTGGAGAATAACTTTGATGTTCTCTCCCTGAGGTTCCTCTTTCGCTTTGTTAGGCCTAAGGCTCCCAGTGTCATTTCTCCCACCCAAGATAGACTTTTCTGACGAACGGAAGGAGTCTCCCTTCACATATTTCTTGAGGAGTCCATCGTGTATTAATCTTTCAATTTCCTTCTTGGGTTGATAGCAGCCCTCAATATGATTCCCCTTTACCCTATGGAACCTACACCATCTTCCTGGTTCATAATCCATCACATTCGCCTGAAGGGAAAGTGGTGTAGGGATATTGTGCAAGTGGAGTACCTCGTGCCATATTTGTTCACGGCGAATGTTCAAAGGTGTGAAGTTATATGTCGCCTTACCTACCCTTTTCAATGTTGTCTTATCCTTTATGGACGAATTATAGTTGCTCTTCTTATGGTGGTGTGAGCTCTTGGTGTTGAGAACACACTCCTTGACGTCATGTTCCTTCTTTTCATTGTTATTTCCTTGTCCTTTATGTAGTACTCAACTCTGGTGACCACATTCTTCCAATGACAATGCTAGCTTCTGGGTGAGGGACTCGTTGAAGTGTCCCACCTTTAGTCTATTTCTAAAAACACCCTACCATGCCCAATACTATTGTGCTTGATACATGAATATAAATTGTGGGTTGTCTGTGGTTCATTTGATGGGTTATGATATCATATTAGAATTAGTGTTTGATATAACTCATTCATACAAAAACCGATTTGTAAGGTAATTAATGCCACTGTATATAAAATATTTTTCAAGCTCAAAGTCAATCAAATAGGATGAAAAACCTTTGTAACCATAATTTTGTGAATAAATTGTTGAGTCGAATACTGGAATCAAATGTAGTGTTCATGTCACTTTAATTTTGTCATATTTATAGATTTTTATATGTTGTAAACTTAGATGTTGTTAGTATACTTATATACTCATACTTTTAATTTTAGTCGTATTAAATTTGTATGTTTTTATGTTTTCTATCAATTTAAATGGATGAATATTTCTTATTTAGTTTAAAAAATATTTAAATGACATCAATCTTAAAATCTAAGAGTTGTAAATGTATTTGATAATTCTATTAAATATGCTTTATTAAATAGGTTACTAACTCAATAATTTTAATATAAAAAATATATCATTCGAATTCAAATTTTTATGTATATTTCCATTACTAATTGAACCGTACTTGAAGAGTTCTCCAATAATTAATAAAATATGTTATGTAGTAGTTGAAAATGATTATACAATATGTAAAAGGAAAATTTGAACATATCAGGATTTTTTAATGCCATTCTATGTATTATTAGAATAACATATAAAAATACATGAATACTCTCAATTTCAAGAGATGCATTTTGGGATGCACCCTGAGTCAATTAGAATTCTGAATTAAAATTTAAATAAAAACTCGGAAATGCATCATCGTGTATATTCCGAAAATACATCTTCGGATGATATTGGTTCTAAAACACGTTATAATCCTTCTCCTTCCTCGTTTATGAAAAAACACACTAAAATTTTCTCAAACTCTCTCAACTCACATCCTCTTAAAATCAATCAACCAAATTCAAAACTTCCTCCATCAACATCATGTACATTAAAGACATCATTCAACACTGAAGTAAGCTCTCAATTTGTAAGTTTTTTATTTTTGTAAATTTTTTGAGTTTTTGTATAAATGAGTGGAAATTGATGATTAGGTTGTGAAATATATGGTTTTTTCACGAATGAAAGTTTATACATACTGAAAAACGTGTTATATGGTTACAAATAACGATCAAAACATTATCTTTGGGGGTTTGGTGGTCTACATTACTGCTATTGACGAAGATGAAAGTTGTAGGAAATTTTGGAGATGGATCTCCGTAATTTTTCAACGTTTGAATTCCAAGGAACCAGAGATGCATCTCCATAATTTATTTGTCTGCTTTTTTATTTGTTTATCTTGTTTGTAGGGTTGCTTTTAGTAATTGCCTAACACTTGTTTGGTTTACTTACAGGCATTATGACTGATAGAGATGACATACTGAGTCATGGGGGGAGGGTTTGCACAAAGTCCATCAGTCTGCGGGGAGAAAAGTCAGGTTTTTGAGGCTCATGTTCACTCTTGAATGATTCATGCGGAGGCATCAACTTCAAAGGCTCATGCTTCTCCATCTTTTTCTTCTCGTAGGAGACGAGTGTAACCTACTGACGCATCACTGTCTTCATCATCCTGTAGGCGACACATATCACCTATTCAGGAACTAGAGGTACCCGAGTCACCGGTGGTACCTGAGGAACCAGTGTCACCTAGATCATCGAAGGGGCCTCATGTGTATAATCCAGTACCACCTCCGACTGATGAGACTTCTGAACCAGGGCCATCTCAAGCTACTGAGGCTGATGAGCCAGACCATACTATCATACATATCTGGGACGAAAAGGTAAATTAGTTTGACTCATTATTTTTAAATTACGTTTATTATTATATTACAAGTTTTTGACAGATTTATTTATTTGTAGGGTCGTGATCCGCTGAAAATCATTAACCATAGGCTGAAGGTTATTGGCTTGCCTCAGCCTAATGATAAGTGGTTTCAGGATGCTTTGTTCCTATCTTGGATGAAAGGCTTGTGCAAGAATAGTTATGTCACGATCAACCATGGGATGCTTAATGCATTCATGGAGAGATGACATATTGAGACGTCATCATTCCATCTACCACTTGGTGAGATGTCTATCACATTCGACGATGCATTATATTTGCTACATCTTTTGATTAGGAGAAAGCTTCTAATCATTAGAGGATTCACAAAGATGGGGCACCCTAGTTGATGGTGGACTATTTGGGATTTGACCTAGGGGATTCCATAAGGGAGATAGAAAAAACCAGGGGGGTTCATGCTAGGTTTTAATTCCTGAAAAAAGGTATGTACGTATGAGATCCTTGGACATAGCAGACTAGAGGTGATAACAAGCCGGTAAGGCTCCATAGAGCGTATCCCATGAGAGCATACACATTATATTTTGTTGGCATTACAATGTTTGCATACAAGAGGTGGATGTCATCTACCTACGGTACTTCAAGGACTTCGTTCGGATCCATGAGTACAACCAGGGGTCGCTTGTTTTGTCTACTTGTACTTGAAGTTATTATAGGGATATTAGTGGAAGATGAAGCTGAAGCATGAAGCATCACATTAGTGACAGTAATATGTATTGGTCTTTTAGTGTTCGTGTGTCATTATCGTTACATTTTAGCAACGCCCTTACTGAGGATTCGTGTGTTTCAACACTTTTCAGGCTTGGATCCTCCAACACTTTCTGTGCATCTTTGGCTGGTCATGTGTACCGATTTATATTGAGGATATGACACGTGCTTCTACATTTTCCGAACTCAAAGGGGACCAAGTGACTGAGTTATTTAGATTGTATCTTGACCGCTTTATTGTTGAGGATATGAACTTTAACATCTATGTCGATCACTGTGAGACGCGGCCATTTGACGACATAATTTTATACTCTGGATGGTTGACTTGTAGTTCACGTCTCACATTTCCTCATCTTCCTGAGCGAGTCATGCGGTAGTGCAGCTACACTCAGGCTATTCATAGAAACCTTGTTGTCTTTGTTCCTCCTTCTATGACACATAGAGATATGGATGTCATGATTGATGATTATCTTAGTCATATGGTACTGGAGGAGGCACGAAGTAGCATAGTTGGTAGCGACTCGAGCTATATCGATGAGTACATCAGGTAGTTCTTCAGGGTGTCACGTTCGTATATAGTTCATACTGCTCCAAAAGATCTGTCGATGTCAACTCACTAGGAGATACTAGAGGAGGAGCAAACACAGTTTGATCACGCTTATGATGTCTTGTCTATATGTCGTAGTATTGTGGAGTTTGTGTAGGCAGACATTGACACAGGTATCCTCCTAGATGCCATTATGATAAGGCACGAGAGGCATTGATGAACCGGAGACAACGTCAGATGATGGGGGTAGAGAAGGCCTAAGAGTCTAAGGAGCTATAATATGACATACGTAGTAGTATATATTAATTGTACTCTAGATTTATTAACGATTATATTTTATTTTGACTTATTTCGTCTATATTGTGTAGTTCGACTTCAGTGTGTCTCAGCAGATGATTTATTTTGACCATCTAAATTTATATATTTCATTTTTTATATGTCAACCGTATGGTTTAATTTTAATCATATAACATTTATAAATTATTATTTTCATCCGAATAACCATAAAACTATTAAACTTGTATTGTTAAAACAAGATACATTCAAAAATATATCTCCAAAGAAATATATTTAAAGTTTTCCGTATGATATTTTTCCACGTGATAAAAAATCTCCCAAACATATAGCATATAGGCATGCAATAAAATTGGTCCATCCCCAATGCAATAAAATTGGTCCATTATATGAGACAAAAAAGGAAATTAATTGCAGAAGAAGGTACTATTTACTAAATAAAAAACGATTAACAATGGCAACAACCTAGTCGGCACCGACTGTATGTCTCTTTCAAGATTGCATCATATAGAAATGTGTGTGTCGTATTATGATGTAGGTTACTTATTCTCATCTTGATGCAATCAAATCATGTGTTTTAACATATTGATTTCGGTTTTAAATCATATTGTCAAGTTAACAAAACAAGTGCATTAGTTTCGCCAGAGGAAGAATCTGAATTATTAATCTTAGTTACGTGAGAATATTCTGCGACACATTAGTTTCTCTCGTTTCACTTGTATAGAATATATAAAGATATTTGGGAGTAAATTTAGTGAATGAAAGATTTACCATAGGACACATTATTTAAATAATTTAACGAATGATTGAGTGGGTGAAAGCAATAATGTAGGAAGAGTTAATCTATCTAGATTAGTTATTAGTTAATTTAGCTTTATTTCATATTATCGGCGTGTGTAAAAATGCGAAAAAAATTTATATTACGTCTCATAATAGGTGTTTTTTTTTTCTATTATTATTTGTCTCAAATTATTTGTCCATTTATATTATTAATATGATATTTATTATTTTTTCCACTAATTTATCCTTATTTATTGTATTTTAATTCATATAACTACTCCAGTATTTATTATTAATAGGGCTATTATAGTAAATGATACTCATTTTATTATTGAAATCAACACAATTAAGCATTATCTTAAAAAGTATGAAAATCTCAAAAATGACACTTATTGTGAGACAGAGGTAGTACTATTTTAAATTATTAACAATTAATAATCTTGAGTGTGTTCTAAAATAAATAATATTTTTGTGAAATATTACAGAATGTAAAACAGTACAACCTTCAAAAACTGTTGTTATGGTCAAAATAATGCAACGTTTTGAAAAATGTTGATGCAGGAGAAACAATGCAACTTTTAACAAAAGTGTTGTTGCAGACAAAACAATACAATTTTTAGCAAAAGTGTTATTAAAAGTGTGTTTCATCAAGCGTCGCAACCTTACAAAACAAGACCAGTTTGACGTATAAATTGAATATTCTTAATTAAGAAAAATCATAACAAAAACGCATATCCTCTATAATAAATTTCGGACATTTTTCGCTACAATCGAGTTTTCATCCGTCTTATTTAAACTCGAGAAGTGCTTGAAATTCGATAGTGTTTAAAAAACTCTAAGACATTCGAGAATGTTAGAAATGTTATAAGGAAAGTGATTCCTTCACGATTCCAACATTGATCTATTTGATTTAAATTAATTTTCTAACAACCACATGTGATGAGATGGAGAAAATTCAATGTGATTTTCTTTGGAGTGATACAAATCACGGGATGAAAATCCTTTTGGTGAATAGGGATGTGCATTGTCAGCAAAACACAAATGGCGGATTAGGCTTTAAGAAATCACGTTGAATGTGAAGGTGAGGAAAATACAAAAAAAATGGATTGAATTGTGTTCTTCAAATTCGTTACTTCTTAACATAGTTCATATTCTAAACAATAGTTTAGAACATAATTAACTAGATGCAGTGGAATAATAACATGAGTAAGTAAGAATAGTAGAACACACAAAAATTTATATTAGTTCCTCCCAAACTGAGAGTAGTACAGTCCCTTTGCAGTATAAGAGATTTCCCACTATAATCAAAAGATGATTACAATTGCTTATGCACTTAAGCATAAGACTATTCCTGCTCAGACTCTCATCCCGAAACTTCCGACTTAAACCCTTAGGTTCAAGACTTCCTGCTTAAACCCTCGTCCCAAGACTTCCTGCTTAAACCCTCATCCCAAGACTTTCCTGCTTAGATTCCACGAATCCAAGACTTCATGGTTAAATCCCTCAGGTTCAAGACCTATGCTAAGACATCTAGTCCAAGACTTCTTTGCGCAAATCCCACAAATTCAAGACTTCTGCTCATATCTGCAATCTAATATTTCCTTGCTTAAATTCCACAGATTCGAGACTTCTGCTCAAACTTACAATCCAATACTTCCTTGCTCAAATCCCACAAATTCAATACTTCTACTCAAACCTACAGGCCAAGACTCATTTGCTTAAATCCCACAGATTCAAGACTTCTGCTCAGACCTACAGTCCAAGACTTCCTTGCTCAATCAACAACTGATCAAAACTTCAATTCTCTATCACATAGAAGGAGACTTACTTGGCTCAAGCTAACAACAAGAAACTTCGATGCTCAAGCACATAACAATAAACTTTATCTAAACTACTAAACAACTTGTTTAGCAGAATAGAGATCAAGATGTATTTGATACATAATCAGAGGTACAAAGTAATAACCATAACAAAGATCACAACACTTAAGATTTTTAAGATATTCAATGTTTAATAAACCTTAAGGCCCTGTATAATTTACAACAAATAACATGATTTTTGTATACTCGATTGTGTTGCCATTATTTATCTTGTTATTCTTCCATTTTGATAGAAGTGTGGAACGCTTCCATTTTTCTTGGCTCTCTTTCTTTAATTTCCTTGTTCCTTGTTGAAAATCCAGATTGAATCGACATCTACTTATAGAGAAGTTGTAGAAAGAATAGTTGCTGAAAGAGATAAATTGTATAAGTGTTTTTATTACTCCATAGTATTAATAGACATTGAAGATACATACATCAAAAGATCTTTATCCATTGTATATATTGTTTAACCATTGTGTCTTTCTTATGATCTTATACTATAGATTCGTTAAGAATAGATATTTGTAAAGCATGGCAACTCTTCTTGAACTTTATGAACACAGACTCTAGCTAACAAACTAATTTGACAATAAAACTTCTTCTAACAGAATAAATGATGCTTTGTGGAATCTTATCACTAATCTAGATGATCTTTGGTGCAATGTATTCTCGACAAGCATGGTTGATATAATGATCTCATAAATTCTCAAAACCCTTAATCGTATAGTTCTTCTTTGTGAAAAGCGTTCGCAGGGGTTTGAGGTGACTTTAGTCCTCATGTGGTAGGCCAAATTGGAGATGGTAGAAAAAAGTCTATGGTCAGATAAATAGGCCCCTAAAGGTAGATATTAGTTTTCTTCAGCCTCACAAAGTTGCATCGACACTATTATTTTTGTATGTGATGTCGTGAATCAGGGTGGTGATTGAAACGTGAGCTTCTTCATTAAAATTTTATGTTGTAAAACAAGTGATTTCATTACAGCCCCCTTCTATTTACTATGAGTCACAAGCTGCATTTTAAGAACACTCAGTTTTAAAAAGAATTCTCAAGGAGGGTTTCTATGCAATTTCAAAAGTGGGTGGAATAGGTAATACCACTTTTTATTTGTTATAAATTGTTTTCGGAATATATTTTTTTCAATTTTTTCGGTGATGTATTTTCAAAATAAATTTATTCGTAAAATTGGGATCTACTCAAAAAAAAATTAAATATATATATATTAAAATGCGTCCAGAAATATATCTATAAAAATATGAAAGTCAGAAACACATGAGATGCATTATGAAATTGTCTAAGAATTATTTAAGTTTTTTAGTTTTCTAAGATTATGATAATGTTTTTATAGTGTTTTTAATTTTCATTTTATAAAAATACATTTTAAATATATTTTATGAAAAAAAAAATACTTAAAGTAAATAACATGTTCGCTTGTGAGTTTTGGAGAGAAAAGAAAAACAGGAACTTATTTACCATTTCTAAATTAATGAGACGCTAAAATTATAAAATCAATTTAATATATTATTACTATATTATATAATTATCTATAATATAATTCTTTCAATTTTTCAAAATTTTAAATATAAATATAGAATTAACTCCAAAAACTCAACTCACAAACATGCCTTTTTAAATTATAAAAGTATTATAATTTTATGTTATATTGGTAAGCGACCTAAACTATTAGAGTGTCCTCGTCTAAGTTTGTTATCGTTTAGACGATGACTAAAGGACTCGTCTTTAACACATATGATGTATATAATATTGTTAGTTAATGGAGAGGGAACCCCTCCCAAAAAGTTAGGTTGTCAACAACTCCTCCTGACTAGTAGAGAGCAGTTGTCGCCTTTCAAAGTTATCCAAATCCTAAGTCGAAAAGACAAATATAAATACACATCCCTTGTATGAGAAGGGATAGTTCATAACATATACTAATCACACCCCTCATACGCTTATACCTAAGCACATCGTCCATCCACAAAGTCTTTCACCTCACGTGAGCAAGACTCCTAAAACCAGCGTACATGGCTTCTCGTCACCGTCGACAAACTCTAACCACCATACAACGTAATATACCTACTAAGGCCTCTTAATCCCCCTTCTCTTGCTAAAGGAACATACACATGTATTTTTTTTATCAGTACATTAGTACCCACCGTGGAGACTTGGTAAAACTAACCTTGGTCGTCTTCATCACCATCACTCTACCAATTGTAATCTTTCACTTTCCATGGTTAATAGGAGAATTATACTCCTTACACTAGAAGATACCAGTGGTAGCGGTGATGTCGATGCCCTGGCGGAGATGCGTGTTGCCATGGACGAGTTACACCACATAACTAGACACTGGAGGATGACATCCACAACACGAGACAACGCCAACAGAAGTCCAATCCCCCTGAGGAGGTGGAGGTGTTGGACCCCCAACCACTCTCTTACTAGATTGGGGGGCCTATTCCTGAGGGCTTCAAACCTCCCTCATTGGCCAAGTTTTAAAGGAGCAGCGATCACTACGAGCATGTCTCCTCCATCAATACACATATGGCCATCATAGGAGCGCCTGACTCCCTGAAGTGCAAGCTGATATCTGGAACTTTCAGGGATACTGTCATTCGATGGTGTATAGGTTTACCTCGTGCCTCCATCAATAACTATCAGGAAGTGGTAAAGAAGCAAGTACACCACTTTGTTGCTAGTCGTCAAAGGAAAATGTCCACAACCAACCTATTTAACATATGCTTGGGTTCGTCAGAGTCATTAAGGGACTATCTCACCCGTTTTAACGAAGCCATCATCAGGGTCGTCCCACCAAACCAAGAGACGCTTGTGGGGGCATTCCAAAATGGACTCAAGACAACATACTTTAACGAGTCCCTCGCCTAGAAGTCAGTGCTTTCATTGGCAGAAGTGGCCACCGGAGTATAGTGTTACATAAAGGGCGAGGAGAGCAACGCTGAAAACGAAGGTGCGCGTTGTCAGGGAGTGTGTTTCCAGTGTCGGGGGCTCACATCACCAGAGGAAGAGCAATTATAACTCGCCCATAAAAGACAAGACTGTGTTTAAAAAGGCATGAAAGGCAACAAAAAGTTCCACGCCCTTTAATACTCATTGTGTGCAAATATGGTGCAAGGTTCTCCACCTATACAATATCCCTATGACATGTGCTTCTAATGTGGGTGTGATGGGCTCTAAATGGGGAAAGTGGTGCAAGTTCCATATAGTCAAGGGACGCCACACATAAGATTTCTATCAGCTCAAAAAGGAAATCGAGAAAGTAATACAAGAGGGACACCTTCATTCCTCTCATTCATTAGAGAAATCTAACCTGCAATGGTGAGATGACGCTAGAAGCCCCAGACCCAACAATTAAACCGGATATAAAAATGGCAATTAAGGTTGCTATTTCCATGATTCTATAATATCAAGACTATAATGGATCTATAGGGTAAGATCCATGGAGAAGGTAGTAAATTTGTGCACCATACGCTTAACACTGTAGTGGGAGGATTTTGCATGAGCGGGGAAACCACATATGTGGGATGAAGGTACGTTCGCCAGGTCTTAAGTGTAGAAAAAATCCTTGAATTCAATACCAAAGGTAATCACTAAATACTAGAAACCACTACCACTTTCTCGGAGAAAGATGCAATTGGCATCCACCATCATAATGAATACTCAATGGTTGTTACCATCAAGTGAGAAGACTAGAAAATTAAAAGACTTCTCGTTGACCAAGGAAGTTCCACAGACATATTATACTATAATGCTTTTGAAAGACTTCACCTCAAACCTGAAGATTTGAAGCCTTTCAAAAGATCGTTGGTTGGATTCTCTAGAGAACATGTACGGTTAAAGAGATATATAACCTTGAGGAACACTTTTGGAGAGCAAGGTTAGGCCAAAGAGATAAAGGTTAGGTATTTGGTTATTGATGCCCCCTTTTCGTACAATATGATTAAAGGGCGACCAACTTTTATCTGACTGGACTCTGCCTTGTCAACTATGTATTTATGCATTAAGTACTGCTTCATCATGGGTGAGTGGGAGTTATACAATGAGATCAAGAGATCCCCAGGAAGTGTTACGCAGAAGGCCTCAAGTTAAAGAGGGTTCACACTTCGGACGAGAGAGTTAGGAGGATGGGTTCAAGAATAAAGTCACCTAGAGAAATCTGCAAAGGAGATGGGGCTTCCTTTCCAACCTATGAGGATATTGAATACTGAATGTCCAAAAGTGATGCCCTCTGGAAACACCGACATAGATTTTGTTCATTTTTCTTTATTATTGTTTGATTACTTTATTGACAATTTTTATAGGTTAGAATTGTATCTATATCGATTATAAATACAAGTTATTTTGTGGGGTGCACTTTTTTCCCTTTGCACTTTTATATAGGGCGAGGGTTATTAATGAGGCACTTTGCTTTTATTATTTTAAAATTCATATGTTTCTTTATTCCGTCCTTTGTAGGAAACCAGAAAGTTCAAGGAAATATCGCCCATAAAGGCAATCAAAATAGCTAGATTCTTAAGTGGGATCCTTGTCGCCCATATGAGAGATCAGAATAGATATATCCTTTAGTGGGATCCTTGTCGCCCATAGAGGCGATCATTTAGATGGATTCTCAATTGGGATCCTTGTCACATATGGAGGTGATTATTCTAATGGATCCACAAGAGGTATCATTGTCGCCCATAGAGGTGATCATTATATCGGATCTCTAAGTGAGGTCATTGCCATCTATAAAGGCGGTCATTTAGATGGACCCTTAAGTGGGGTCCTTGCTTCCCACAGAGGCGATTATTTTGCAGGATCCTCAAGTGGGATCCTTGTTGCCCGTAGAGGAGATCATTTTGTTGGATCCTTATGTGGGATCCTTGTCACCCATAGAGACGGTCATTTAGCTTGAACCTCAAGTGGGATCATTTTCGCCCATAAAGGTGATCACTCTGCTAGATCCCTAAGTGAGATCCTTGCCTCCCTTAGAGGAGCTAATTTAGATGGATCCTCAAGTGAGATATTTGTCACCCATTGAGGTAATCATTCAGCTGGATCCTTTCCGCCCATAGAGACGACCATTTAGTTGGATCCTAAAGTGGTACACTTGTCGCCCATAGAGGCGTACATTTAGTTGGATCCTCAAGCAAGGTCCTTGACGTCCTTAGAGGCAAACACAATTTCAAATTGCTAAAACGAAATCCTTGTCTAGTCCCTTCGCGAGCAATCAAATTATTGCAAAAGGGGCGATGATGACAAACACCCTCAGTTAAACGCTAAAGGGTTAAAATCCCACAGATAATTAAAGAATAATAGTATCATGAGCAATTAATATAAAATGCGCCCAAGGGAAGACGTTGTTCATTACAATTATAAAAACCCCATAAAGGGCAAAGAAGTACAACAAAAATCCCCAAAAAAAGGCAAATAAATACAAAGCCAATAACCATCATTTTTCCTCCTAAGGCATCTCATTCTCAATGACATTCTCTGGTTGAGGATCTGCGGACTCATTGCCCCTCTTCACCTCACCTTCGCTCTGAGCATTCTTAAGGGAGGCATGATTCTCAAGCTCCAGAGAGGACACTGCCTCCTCATCCACTTACTTGCTGCCATGAACGACTTTGAGAATGTCCATGGGGTTCAAATCCAGGTTAGGGTAGAGGAAGAAGATCATATTTTTGGCATGCTCGAAATAGATGCTAGAAGTAGACTGTCATGTTAGTGAGCTCCAACACATATTTCTCCAACGCCTTTTCATGAATGAGAGTAGCATCTAGGAACTTTCACAAGGATTCCTTCTCATCAGAGATTTCCTTGGCCTTGGATTTTACATCTGACATCTTCTCCTTCCATTTTCCCTTGTCTTTCTAGAGATATTGAAGTAGCTTATGGCTCTCATTGTAAGCATTCACCTGCTCTTGGAGCTTCACCTCCACCTCTTTCTCATATTTGTCGCGTCTTTCCAAGTCGACCTCCTGCTACATGAGTGCCTTCAACAAGAGATTTTCTTACATGTTCACAATGGTCGAGATCGGTTAGGAGCGAAGGACCTGGTAATCAGCAGAGAACTCTTTGGTGAAAGGGAGGTGAAACCTCTTGAATCGAAGGGTGTCAAAACCAATGTTGCTCTATAAAGTCGCAAGAGCCTCGCCTGCAGGGTGTGCCTGAGTACTCGCATTCACCGTAGTAGGAGAATGTTCCTACTATATCCTTTAAGCCTTCATGTTGGGTGAGTTGGGAGTTGGGTCCTAGGCTTGCCTTTTCTTCCCTATTACATTGTAGCCTACATGGTCACTTTGGGGATTATTAGTTCCCGGACCAATACCCTTGAGCTTCTCTCACCTCTACCTCCTCTCCTCAGCAGAAATCCTCGACATTTAATCTGCAAAACAACAAATAAAGATCATTAATGCTGTCTAAAAATGCCTACAAGGGAAAAGTGGCATGCGACTTACCTAAGTAGGCGACAAAGTGTTTGCCGCCTCCCAAAATGAACCTAATCACTTCGCATAAGTTGAGAACCCTTAAGACCTTCATAGAAAAGGGGGAAAGAGGAAAAGATCCCCCATATCCTTGATGAAAGGGAGGTAAAAGTAGAAGTTGGGGAAGGAGGATCGGAGAAGACGAACATAATCACCCTTTCTGGTGGTGAACAAGCCTCTTGATAACTCGGTTTTCATCCTCTGAAGAAATAACCTCCACTCATGATCGGAAATGGAGGATCTGTTTAGTAGAAGTATAACTAGATCAAAAATCTCTAACATTATTGGACACGACGGATGAGGTAGACATTATTTCTTTTGTTCTTGAAAAATAGTAGAACAAAAAAAATCACCATCATTGTCGTCAAAAAGGGGAGCAACTAACATAGAACTTTACACTTAGCCTAAACGCCATCTTGAATGTATTTTAGTAAAACCTAGTTGCTACAGCAAGTAAGAGAATGGGAGATACATACTTGAAAGAAGGTTGTGAATGAAAATATGTGAAGTTGAATTGTCCAGGAAAGCTTGCAAGAATATAGAGTTAAGCAAGTAAGAGAAAGGGAGCTACATACCTAAAAGAAGAATATAGAGTTAAGCAAGTAAGAGAAAGGGAGCTACATACCTAAAAGAAGGTTGTGATTGAAAAAATGTGAGGTTGAATAGTTCAAATAAGCTTACAAGAATATAGAATTAAACTAATCAAACAAAGTGAAAGAGGAAATATTTTACAGAGGAGTGGGAGCCTTAAAGGACCTTTCGAACTTTCCCGTGATTTTGAAAAACAACTCAAAAAAAAAAAACTCACGTTTCTTACGCATGTCACTAACAATTAAGGTCTTGAAAAACAAATCATCATTACTAGTACATACATTAAATGAAAGTAAAAACTAAGATATTGATTAACATCCTCATCCAACATTCCAACATTTTTTTAACTACTTCGAAAACATCTGACAGATGACTCATCCCTTAATTAGCTTACGCAAATAAGTAAAAAGTCACCTTCAGCTAAATGACTCATCCTTTAATAATAATAGTCACAAAAAAGTCACCTTCAGCTAAATGACTCATCCTTTAATAATAATAGTCACCTTCGGCTAAAGGATTCACCCCAAACTAAGGGACTCACCCTTTAATAATAATCTCCTTTAACCGAAGGATTCACCCTTTAATAATAGTCGCATTCAGCTTTAGAACTCGTCCCAAGCTAAAGGACTCTCCCTTTAATAATCTTTTGACAATGGTGCATTTTTAAAAATGTTGAAAATAATCCTTTTAACATTCTCATTATTTTCAAAAATACAAGACAAATGTTTATGTTAATGATCTCTTCTTTTCCTAGCAAGTAAAATTTACAAATTTTAAGAAAATTAAAATAGAAAATGTTATCTCTGACGTAAACGCTAAGTAATGCAGTTAGATTACAATATTCAATCACCTCTTCTTGATTATGCATGGCTCCAACTAAAAACAAAGACTAATCAAGTCACAACCTCTGTAAGGCCATGGGAACTTATTAATTTAACACCAGTTGCTGGGCACCTCCATCGATAAATAATCCAAAATTTAGCTTACAAGGAGCCATTTTCTGTATAAAGAACTCCTTTAAGTTTTCATATGATATTGCTGGTTAGACAACAGTGAATCAGTTCAGTAACTACAGCTGTGAAGCATGCAGACATTTTTAGCACAGTGAATCTTTCATCTTACATCTGTCTTTTTCTCAATATCCTCTATCAAACAGTTTGCACTTGAGACAGCATCTTCCGATGAACTTCTAAACTTATCAAGTTCTTTGGGGTCCTTCAGCAAATCAGAAAATGCTTTGGCTTTGTGAATTATAGATTTCCTACGTGCATGTTCATTATCTCTGACTTCACCATATGTATTTGGCAAGTGGGAAGAATGTGGAACAGACGACATCAAATGGCAAAGTTTTCGAGCCATTTCAGTCATACCTTGTTTCTTTAGCTCAACATTCAATTTTTGAAATGTAAGATACTGAGGAACTATACCTCTTCTTATCATGCTCTCAAATTCTGCAAAAGCCTCTTCCAACTTATGCATTTTAAGTAGCAAATGAGTTAACATGGTACTCGTAGCCAAGTCCATGTCATGTCCTTTATGCTTCATTTCCTTGCTAACTTGAACCGCCAACTCTAACTTCTCCTCTTCGCATAACATCTTCAACACAAGATGGTAAGTTAGACGATCTGGGTTATGTCCGGATTCAATCATCTTGGTGTACAGGTTCATCCCTTCATCAACTTTTCCGCATCTTGAAAAGTACCTAAAAAAGTAATTATAGGTAGTCGGGATTGGAAGGAAACCTCTACTTATCATCTTTTTAAGAATCTTACTAGCACCTTCAAGATCTCCCGCCTTACAAAACCCCTTCACCAGAGAATTATAAGTTGAAAGAGTAGGACCAATTTTCAAAATATGAAAACGCTCAATCATACCCAAAGCCTCTTTAAATCTCCCATCTTCCGCCAATGCATCGATTATTGGGTTATATACAATTGCATTTGGTTCAACTCCCTCTTTGGTCATTTCGCCAATCATCTCAAGCGCCTTTTCAACACGGCGCATCCGACAATATCCCTCCACGAGGGTACCGTATGTCACAACACTCGGTCTCACATTCTCCTTCTTCATCTCTTCCCAAAGTCTCTCAGCATGTTTGAGTTTCCTCGCTCGAAACCATCCATTTAACAATATGTTATAAATCCGAATTGAAGGAACCCAACCCAAATCTGTCTCCTTCCTCCTAAAGAAATACTCCGAAGCTTCCCTAACAGACGCTTCTTTGCAAAGTGAATCAATCAATATCCCAAATAAACTCATTTCTGATCCTGAATCCACAATTGACTTCTTATCTTTTGCAAACTCAAACGTCCTAATAGCAGCCTTGTGCATACCTACAAATTAATAAATTGTTTTATTGTTTTTGATGTAAAATCAAGTATTCAAACTCTAAACCCTAATTCAAATACACAATTCAATTCGAGCAATAAAATTGAAAATTGAAAACCTAAACCAGAAAAAGGTTGTTTATACTTTATACTACCTGCACGAGCATAGCGTCGAATCATGATAGCAAAAGTACCAACAGAAACCAAATTCTCATCTTCTCCATCGTCTCTATCAATTTGATCAAGAACAAGAGTCCAAGCGGAGTCAAACTCCCTCATTTTCGCAAGAGCGTTAACCACCGAGTCAAACAGACTCGAATCGGGTCTGAACCCGGGTTGATTCTCGGCCCATAGGAAAAGCGAGTGTAGTAATTTGGGCGAGGAGGCGAAATGTTGGAACACGGCGTATATGAGAGGGGAATCCGGTTTGATTCCGGTTTGGTTTAGTTCGGCGTGGAGGTCTGAACCGGGAGAGATGGATGGGTTGGTGAAGAGATTGGAAATGAGGGTGAAATCGTTGGTGGAGAAAGTGGGGTTGGGTGGAGGAGTGTCGGGTTTTGAAATCGGGTTTGGGTTTGGAGCGGGGTTGGGTTGGTTTGGTGGAAGTGATGGCCAGTGAATGAGTGGGTTTCCGGGTTGGGATAACCATGAAGAGGAAGAGGAGGAAAATGGGAATGAAGGAATAGGGATAGGGTTTGGTTTGAGGGTTGATGATAGTAATAAACGAAGGGAGAATAGTATACGATGAGACTTCAGAGAATGCATTTGTTGGGTTTTTGGTTGCACTGTGTCACAGGCAGAAATATGAGAGGAACGGGAAACAAAGACAGGAAGGAAAAAAAAAAAACTACAATACCGAAATTATCCTCGTTTATACTTATCTCTAATTAAAAAAAAAAAAAAAAAAACTATATTTAATTCAATAAAAATCCTATCTTTTTATCACAAATTTTTACATTTGGGGGTAAAAAATTTAGAATTTTAGAATTTTATGGGATAATCCAAAATTTATTTTTTAAAAGGGATAAATCAAAACATGTATATATTGCAGGGGTAAATAAAAGACTATTAGCCCTATTATAAATCAAGTTCGATGAAGACCATTTCCTTGGTTCATATAATCTTTCACTTGATAAGCAACACAAGATTAGTCAAATAAGAAAGGGCGAGGACATGTGGTGGTTACATGGGTGAACTCGTCGCATCTTCTACTATGTTGTTGTTTTTTCTTATAGGAGAGACATGTGAAGACACATTTTAAGTCCATAATTGAAATATTTCAAATCTTATGAGCTTAATGCGCCTCATTGTTCAATCAAAGAGACTATTCACCTTATTCATTTCATTGTTCAATCAAGGTTAGGGAATGTGTGGTCAAATTTATTTGCTTTATATCTTGTCTCTCTAAAAGACAATCGTGTCTAGAAATATTTAGTTAAATAGTTAGCTCAGATTCTTTCACTTTTTGCATTTTAGGACCTAAAAACCTGTTTGCGTTCCATATCGTATGGAGAGCAGTATTTATTGTACAGCAAATACAATTAAAGATTGAATGATATGATCTTTTACTAATATTGTATTATATAGATTAGGAATGAAATTTCAAATATGATTTTCAATTTTTTTAATGTGCATTATGTCATTTAAAACAAAATCAACCCAAACCGCCAAAACTAAGGTTTTAGATTCCAACATTTTTATAAAAAAAAAAACCTCAAAGTCTTTTAAAAAGTTCTTTTACTAGTCCAAGATATTAGGTTTTCACCTATGAATTGACAATTTTTACAAGTAAGTTTTCGATCAATTTTATCCTCAGTATATTCAGCATCACATAATCCAACTAGCTTATAATCTAGGGATTTTTATAAAGCAACCCTAGATTGATTGTTCCCTTAAGATGTTAAGTGAATCTCTCTAGGATCTGACTGAAATCTTGCACACAGACAGACACTGAATAAAATATTTGATCTATAAGTTGTTAAATAAAGTAGAGAGTCAATCATACCTTTATACAACTTCTGATAGACCTTGGTGTTGCTTTTGTTCAGCTTTGAGCTTGTATGCATATAAGTGCTCATGATCTTGAAATCATCAAGCTTGAACTTCTTCAAAAGCTCATTTGTGTATTTAGTCTAATGAACATATATAGACACCCTATTTGCATTGATTGATTTGAATACCAAGGAAGAACTTTAGCTCTCACATCATACTCGTCTCAAATTAAACTTGCATTGTCTTTGAAAATTCTTGGCAAGAAAAGCATCAGTTGAACTAAATATAATATCATCAACATAAATTTGGACAATTAAGATATCATTATGAAGTGTCTTTCTTAAGAGTGTAGTGTCAACTTTCCCTTTCTGGAATACATTTTCGAATAGAAAACTACTTAGTCTCTCATACCAAGCTTTGGAAGATTGTTTGAGTCCATAGAATAATTTATTAATTTGAAAACAAAATATGGGTGGGCTAAGTCCTCAAATCCAGGTGGTTGTTTGACATACACTTCTTTATAAATGACTTCATTTAAGAATGCACTTTTGACATTCATTTGGTATAAAATAATGTCATGATTGATAATGTAAGAGAGAAGTAACTTGATTGTCTCTAACCTTACAAGTGTGCAAAGGTTTCAGAGAAATCTATACCTTTTTGTTGTTTGTATCCTATAGTTACAAGTCTAACCTTATTATTTGTCACTTCTCATTGCTCATTGAACGTGTTTTTGAATACCCATTTTGTTTCAATAATGTTCTTCTGCAAAGGTTTAGGTACCAAATCCTAGACATCATTTCTTTGAAATTGATTCAACTCTTCTTGCATAGCCATAATCCAACCATCATCAGAAAGTGATTTATCAATAGAAGTAGGTTTAGTCCTAGAGAGTAGTCCTAACAGAAAGTACATCATTTCTCTAAAGGTGTACATTGTCTTTCTAGGGCTTTCTTTATTTCCAAGAATTAACTCTTCTGGATGAGAAGACTTATACTTGAAGGTATTTTTGGGTTGTGATGCATCTGAGGAGCCATCTTAAGCTTCTTCAGAATCTTCAACATATGGATGAGCTTCTAAGGTTGGACCAACTTCTAGACCGCTTGATTCTGAGGTTTTGATAGCTTATAAGCTTCCTGGTTCTAATGGATTTCCAGCTTTTGAAATTCTAGCTTATGAACCTCTAGCACCTTATGTGTCTTCAGATACACAAATTTTTGAAAACTTTTGAACTAGTTTGACATATTACTATCAGCTTCTTTTTTATCAAATTTGATGTGTATTGACTCTTCAACTATATTGGTTTCAAAGTTATACACCTTGTATGCCTTAGAGCGTTCAAAGTATCCCAACAAGATACCCTTCTGAGCTTTGGCATCAAATTTCTTCATATAGACTTTATTATTTAAGATGTAACATGTACATCCAAACTGATCAAAATAAGAAATGCTTGACTTTCTTCCCTGGAACATCTCATATGAAGTCTTGTTCGGAATATATTTAATATAGATTCTATTCTGAACATAACATGTTGAGTTCACAACTTATGCCCATAAGTACTTAGGTAAGTTATTTCATGGATCATGGTTCTTCCTATTTCTTGTAAAGATTTATTCTTTCTCTCTACAACTCCATTTTTATGTGGAGTTATTGGAGAAGATAACTTATGCAAAATTCCATGTATTTCACAAAAACGTTCAAATGGTTCATTTTCAAATTCACCACCATGATCACTTCTTACCTTTAAATGTTTTTATTCCTTTTCAATTTGTAGTTCTATGTAGAAGATGTTGAACACATCATATAATTCAACCATGGTTCTAAGGAATTTAAACTAATTTCATCTGATATAGTCATCGATAATGACTAGTCCATATTCTTCCTATTGATTGATGCATCACTAACATGACCAAACAAATCAATGTGAACCAATTCTAAAGGTCTGGAGGTAGAGACAATGTTTTTAGTTTTAAAAGCAGTTTTACTATGTTTCCCTACTTGGAAGGCTCTACAAAGAGCATCTAAGTGATGATTGAGGTTTGGAAATCCTTTAACAAGTTTCAACTTGCTAAGCTTGGAGATTAATCTCTAGTTAGCATAACCTAATCTTATGTGCCAAATCCACTTATCATCACTCACTAATAGAAGGAAAAGTACCTTCTGATCAACCAATTTAGAAAAATTAATTTTATAAACATTGTATTTACTCATGCCTTTGAACACTATAGACTTTCCATATTCATTCATGACTATGTAGTTGTTTTTATTAAACATGCCTTCATACCATTGTCACAAAATTGACTAATGCTTGGTTGGTAATATTTAAGTCCATTTACAAGCCAAACATTATTAATCGAGATAGAGGAGTTACCAATAACTCATACCAGTGATATTTTCCTTCTGTTTTCCTCCAACTCCCACAGTTCTTCCCTTTTCATAGTTAAGGTTTGGAGCATATATCTTTCTCCCGTCATATGTCATGAGCAACCATTGTTCAGGTATCATTATTGTTGCTTTGCTTCTCCCTTGAAGCATATATGTAGCAAACACAATTTGAGATTTAGGTAGCCACAGTCATATGGGTCATTTAGGGTTAGTTCTGACATGATTCTTCTTGTTTTGTACCTTTTCTCTCATATGATAAGGCTTAGCAGCATTCAAGACTTCTGATTTGAATGTTTATTGTATTGAATGGACCTTGGCATTAGTTTTTTTTTCCTTTTAGAACCTTAGCTCTTTATATATTAGGTTCTGGCTTCTTTAGAATTTTTGACCTTAAAGTCTTAGGTTCTGGTTTCTTCCGAACCTTGGACTCAGAAGCTTTAGGTTCTAAATAATTCATAACCTTTGCATTCTTAGCAACAGGTATAAAATAAGAGTTGATCCCTTTATGATCAGAGCTTAGAGAAAAAGTATTTGTTGGATTACCCAAGGTTTCAAACCTTGTATTAAAAAAAAATTGTAAGTAACCAAGACATTCCCATTTGCTTCTATTTACTCCATAAATATTCCTTGAGGCAAGTATAGTTCTATCAAAACCGTTTATGATAAACTCTTGAAGATATATTTCATACTCATCAAGATATTTATTAGACATATCCTTTACTATAGAAATGTGATATTTCTCTAGAGTTTCATTGTTACTTTGAACAGAAGTTAATTCTTCCTTCAAAAGATCATATTGTGTTTTCAATATTTTCATGTGTCTGGATTTCTATTGGCATCTTCCTGTGAGATCTTGAATTAAAGTAATTAAATCATAATGATATAGTTTAAAAAAAATACTACATCCTCTTCCTCAGACTCTGAGCTAGAATCTGAGTCAGATTCTTCTTCAGAAGATTTAAGAGCCATCAAATCAAGATCGGTTTGCTTTTCATCCTTTTCAGAGTCTTCTTCATTTTCAAGTTCATCCCATGTTGCCATGAGACTTTTCTTGAACTTATTTCTGAAGCTATCTTTCTTAAAGCTTCTCTTCTTTGACTTGTATTTTTGCACTTTAGGACAATCAACAATGAAGTGACCAGACTTCTTGTAGTTGAATCATCATTTTCGATCATCCTTCTTTTCTCTGGAACTAGATCCTCTGAAGCCATTATTTCTGCCAGAGAATCTCTTATTCTTATTGGCCAGATACTAAAACCTTTTAATGATGAAGTCTATTTCCTCATCATTTGAGTCATCTTCAGAACCTTCTACATGAAAAGCTTCTTCAGACTCCAAAACTTGATGAGCCTTGGAAATTTTAACAACAAATTTAAGAGCCATCTTTTTGAATTTCTGACAATTTTATCTCTATTGAGCTCTATCTCATGGCTCTAAAGATTGTTGATAAGACTTTCAAGACTTAATGTGTTCAAGTATTTGACATCCTGCATAATCATCACTTTATGACTATATCTGACTGGAAGACTCATAAAACCTTCTTAACATGATTAGATGTAGTGTAGCTCTTGTTCAGAACCTGAAATCCAGACACAAGAATTTGAAACCTAGAAAACATGGTTTCAATGTGTTCATCCTCCTTCATTCTAAGTAGTTCATATTGTTGAACCATAAGGTTGACCTTAGTTTTCTTAACCTATTAATTCCTTTCATAAGTGGCCCATTAGTTTTATATTTATCAATATTTTTTATATACTCTAAATGAGGTAGAGAATAAACCAAGATGCCTCTAACTCTATGATGTTTTCTATATGTCTTTTCTGAGCTGGTGTGAGAGTTTTTCTATCAGACACCATTCCACCTCCATTGGCTGGAATTCCATCTTATAGAATATCTCAATATTCATCATCAAGACTTATGATATGAGTATACATCTTGCTCTTCCACCATTCAAACTCAGTAGAGTCTCCACTGAATGTTGGAGGTCCAATTATATAATTTTTCTTTTCTGAATTGTTATAATCATGATTAATAGCAACATGTGGATTGGGAGTACCACTTCCAGATTCCTAAAATCCATACCTGGTTCAATATGTTTTTCTCATAATCTTTCATGCACCATTGTTAAGTGTTAGGCACAAATTGTGCTCTGATATCAACTAAAGGTGAGAAAAACACAAGAATGGAGAGATTGAATTGTGTTTACTTTTTCTTATTTTTAAGCTCTTGATCAAATTCTAAACAAACAAAAATGTAAAATTCGATCCAGACAGAGGATATGAAAAGTAAGAAAGAAGAATAACATAGAGAGTTATATTGGTTCCTCTCACAACTCAAGAGTAATTCAGACCCCTTGTACTTACAATATATTTTTACTATAATCACACATGATTACAATTTACTCAAGCACACAAGCAAGATGCTTACAATGCTCAAACATTAAGTAAGAGACTTTTATGCTCAAGTACACAAGTAAAAGACTTCAAATGATCAAACACTTAGTAAGTGACTTATAACGATCTACCTAATAGATATATGATTGTTTAGGAAAATACATTTGATATACAATCAGAGATGTATAAAGAATACAATGCAAATAGACTTTTACAAGATTTAGGGATTTCTAAGATATACAAGGATAAACAATTTCAAGTTCAGTTTGTGTTTTATTTTGACAAAGTAATTTCTCTTTTTTATGTCAATTAGTTTATTTTTGTTCAAGTCTTTAGCTCCTTAAATAAAGAGGAAAATAGACGTTTAAGATCCAACACAGTAGAGTCTTTGAGAAGTTTCAAAATAGACGTTAGGGTGTTTCACCAAATAGTTAAGGTTGGTGAAGGCTAGCTTGAAAACTCTTTGCTACAAAAGGAATTAACAGTTGCATCCCAACAGACTCTGTGAAAAAATAGAGCTTAGGTTTTCACATGACAAAGTAAACTCAGAGGTTGATAGTGACCTATCAGAGTCATCTTGGTCTTTACGTTTTGACTTACTCATGTTCTGATCATCAGAAGCAGACTTCTTCGAAGTCTGATCTTCAGAGGTTGACTCCTTCAAGACTTTGACCATCAGACATTGACGTCTTCATAAGTTGGCATTTTCAGAGTCAAAGTCTGGTATTCTATTCTGATCCATTAGATTTTGGTATGTAAGTTTCTCTTAAGATGTTTATAGTTATAACTAATACTTAGATTCTATATGAAATTTTAGTCTATAATTCTGCACACTTGGTGATTGACCTGATAAATAAGAGATTGAGAATCCTCTCATTGTCTCGTAAGACATTCACAAAAATATAATTTATAAAATTATTTAAAAAAACGCACTTGTGATGTGTTTTCAATATAAGTACTATAGCTTTTTCTTCTTTCTTTTATGACTGAAATACTTATAAGTTATATCAATGTTATTCTTGATCATATGTAACTAGTGTCTTTGAGTTATAAGAATATTCGTAGAGATTAGGAAGACAAGGGAAGCACGAATTAGAGCATATCAATAAATAAAATGGCTTCTATAAATACATTCACCCCGCTTCCACTCACCGCCGGCAGCTTCCGGAATCCAACCAACAACTCCCGCCGGCGTCGCCCCAACTCAGTTTCTTTCGTTTCAAATTCGCCGGAATCTCCTCCCGAAATAGATCTCGAGTTCATTGCGGTATGTGCGGCATTAATTATTACTACAATTAGTTTACGAATTGAAGTTGAAATGAAAATTGTTTGCAGCCTAAACCGGACGGCGAGGGGAAGTTTCCGGTGGATAAAGCGAAAGCAATTAGCGGCGAGAAGCTGATGAGAAGCATCATGCTGGATAACAAGATTGAACTTTATGCCACGTATGTACGTTTCACACCACAAACTTCCAATCAACAATTATCCTGCATCATGTACTTTTTTCATTTTTTCCTTTTTTTAATTTCAATTCAAACTTTTTTCCTATGATTATTAAATTCAATCTTTATGACTATGAAAATATCATAACTATAAGTCATGGTTTTAAATTGCGATTGCAGTCGCTGATTTTTGCAAATTAATTGTAATTGTTACAATAGGGGAAGTTGATGAACTGTGGAGGAGGTGGTAGCTGTGGAACTTGCATTGTTGAGGTATGAGTTTTCTTTTTGACATCAAATTAACATGACTGTGTGCAGCTTCGTTTGCTTATCGACTCGAGTTATTATCGGTTTCGAAGTGTTTGTGTACGTACCTGTGTCAATGTTTCGTATTGATTCATGTTGCAGATAATTGAAGGAAAGGATCTTTTAAATGAAAGGACAAATACGGAACTTAAATATCTTAAGAAGGTATGTCGCGTGTGTGACTCTCTCATACACACACATGAAACACTCACATTATAAATTTATAATCCAATCTATTGGAATCACATTGTATGTAAATTCAATCGCAGAGATTGAATTAGTGAAATGTTTGAGCCATAATTGGTGAAGTTTGAGTTGATTTGGAGGATGTTTCGTAAAACTTGTAACTTCACTGATTATAGCTCAAACACTTTCCTAATTCAGATAGGTTTGAAATGAGTTCAATTAAAAGTCCATAATTTCGAAGAGATTATAATATCTCTACACTGACTTAACAACCTTCAAAATGAGTTCAATTAAAAGTCCAAAATGAGCCTTATAATATCTCTACACTGACTTAACAATCTTTTGAGCTGTGGCTTTTTTAAACAGAAACCTGAATCTTGGAGGCTGGCTTGTCAAACTGTTGTTGGGAACAAAGAAAACTCTGGCAAGGTATCTTTCTAAATAATTATTCTTTCTACTAAATCTCATGTTTAGTGTTGAAATAAAAATAAGTCAGGAGGGTTTGCAAACGAATCGATTTTACTTCAGAAAAGTACTATCTTGGACTTGAAATCAGGATATTGACCCTAGAGTACGGATCAAAGCCGCACACGATGACTGACCGTCTGACAGGTCTTTTGGGCCCGACTGAGGGCTACTGTTCTGATATACTCGAGTTCTATACAACTTTCGATATATATTTATCAAATAAAATCTATGGTTTGTTCTTATTGGATGCCAAATGACTATGGAATCTTCTTCAGTTCTTGTGTTTGTCTTAAAGAATGAAATAATTTTAATTACAGTGTTAATTATGACTGATTTTCATTAAGTAGAGTAATTATAATGGATTAATGTGTTTGCTATGCTGCGGTTTTAGGTGGTTGTTCAAAGGATTCCTCAGTGGAAGAAGTAACATACAAAGCCAAGTACTACATGCTGGATTTTACATCATTAATTTATTAAAATCTTGCTTTGATTTATAATGTAAGTTTGATGATGTATAATTGTATAATGTATAATTTCCCTTGCACGTTTGAATATAATGCATGCCACTTTACTTTCTATTCTTTGGGGTACAATATTGTAATATTGTAGTAATATCAAAAATTATTATTAAATTTTGATTTAACTGTATGTCAATCTTACTATGAAGTATACTATAATTTTTTTTTAGTATAATAATAATATTTATTATTTTGTTTGTATACAAAAACTTGGTTTTAAACTCTTAGCATCGCTCTCCACCACACTGTGAGTTGACCTTGATTACTATTGGGCCTTTTTTTAATGGATCTATATTGAGTTTGTATGGTCCATTCTCAATCTTTGTAATTTAATTAGGGAATTGTTTTTTCACCCTAATGTGTGTATATTACATCTCTGAAAACTTGACCATGATTTTCATATTCTCGAAAATGTATTTTCGAGTGCATCCAAAAATTATATCATCTTTCGCTTTTCTGAGATCCACCACATTTTGTAAAAATATGATTCGGATATGCATCTTTCTATAATACTTAGGTGTGTCCAAAGATGCATCTCCGAACTACTAATGTATACAATTGTGGTGTTTTTATTAAATGCACCGGTTAAATTAGCAACTCAATGGTATTTTTGGAGATGCATATTCGGAAATGTTAAGCGGAAAATTGGATAAAACACCATATTGAATGATCGTCTTCTTCATGCTAAACATGTCTTCCATTTTCAAAACCTTTAAAAAAATTATCTCATTCTCAATCAACTTTTCAACACCGAAACATCATTCTTGTATTTCTTCACATCACATCAAATGGAGCAAAAGAAGCTAGAATTACAGGAAAAGATTTGAGATGTATATTCTGATTTACCAGATACTTTGAGTTTTAAAGCTTTTTTTCCTTATGTTTTTGGTGTCATTAGATATGGTGCACCCGAATATGTTTTCCAAATCTATTGTGAGTGTTGATGTTAAACCAATTGAAGTGAAACATGATGTTAAACCAGATGAAGTTGATGATTATGTTAAATCATATGTTACAATGGGCCCACATGGAGGTCAGGAAACTGGGGATTGGAGTTGTAATCAGACGGTCCGACAATGGTTCAGATCAAAGAAAAGCATTTGTAACAATGAGGTGCCAAAGAAGTGGCACATACCGACCACAGATTAAGAAGTTGAAACGAGATGACACGAGATTGATCATCGAGAAAATGTGAGTGTCAATTTCATTTGCGAGGATATCGTATGGCAGATTAAAATGCAAATTGAATGTAATTTCCAGTATGCATAGTCATGCCTTGACTGACAAGCTAGTCGGTCATCCCATTGTATGTCGACTTGTTCCGAAGGAAAGATTTCAAGACACTTATGTAGGTTTGTAATGGAAACTAGTATACTAATCTAATTTGAAAATCTTCGTAGCTTTGACATTTATGCATATCAAGCACCACAAATTTGATGTTAGGGATGTGAAATGTGTCTTTATTGGTTATTCATAAGGCGTGAAGGGTTACAAGTGGGGTTGAAAACATCTTATATGGTATGATTTTAGTATACCACACTTAGCATATGCATTTAGCATAATAAGTCGATTTATGGTCAATCTTGTTCAAGTTTATTAGGAATCTTTGAAATGTGTATTAAGATTTTGAATGGTTCATTAAAGAGTGTTTTGAAATACATAAAGGTATCTCACGAAGAAATGTGGAAGCTAGAAGTTTTATTTATGGTTTTGTGTTATGTTGTTTTGAATAACTATAAGCTGGACGACAATCAACAATCCTTGGTCATGTTATCTACAATTCAAGCAAAATCTATTGTCCTTGTTGAAGGGGGTAAAGGTAGTCATATGGTTGAGAGACATGATTGGAGAGTTATGGATCACTCAAAAATATGTGAAGATACATTATGACAATCAAAGTGTTATTCATTCAACTAATCATTGAATGTATCATGAGAGGACAAAGTACATTGACATTCATCTGTATTTCATAAGGGACATGATTGAGTCAAAGGGGATTGTAGTTCAAAATGTGTCTTCATAAGAAAATTTGACGAATGTGCTCACCAAATAATTGTCTGAATCAAGGTTCATTTGCATGTGATTCAAGGTTTGGAGAGAGCAGCAACAAGGTGATTGTTTGATAAATTGACATCACCGTCGTTTTAAAGTCATGACAGAGAATTATGGAGTTTGACTTCAAAATGCAGGGAAGTTTCGCGAAAACACACCGCACATGGCATAAACGCAACATGTTCGGGGAGAGCAACGTGTTTCCCAGTTTTATAGAAATGTGTTGCATTTCCCTTAACACCTACAAAAGATGCATTTCAACCTCTTTTTTAATATTAAATTGAGAGATGTAAAATCCTAGTAAGAGAAACTTATAAACACCTTAGATTTTTGTAAGAATTGGAAGATCTTTGAAAATATCTAAGGGGATTGAAAAAAACATCTAAACACCTTAGATTTTTGTGATTCATATATTAAATGAATGAGATATTGAAAAATATGTGGATAGAAAACAAAAGTAGATAAAATGGAACAGTTATAGACATAACCAACAAGTGTAAAATAATAGTGTCATATCATTCATTTACTTCTGTCAAAAAAAAGTTCAGGACCACATATTCAACCTCCAAAAAAAAAACATGTTTTCAAAATTCAAATAATTGAGTTGTACATGGTTTCACTTTTTGTAACTTGAAAAATACGTCTCTGAAGTTGGTTTTAATATTCAACAAAGTGGTTGCTTTCTTTTGGTGAAGAATAAATGGAAATTCTTTACTTGAACCTTTTCTGTTGGACTTAATCAAGAAATACAGAAAACGACAATGTGAGACTTTGGAAACATGTCTCCGCAAGAGCCTCACACATTTACATTAAACAAAACAAAAAAAACTAAGATTTATATAAAATTGTATAGAATTTAATAATTATTTTATATTTTATCATTTCACATTTTCACTCATTTGACATGGAAATCAAATTATTGTGACTCGTTTTGAATAAAACTTTACATTACTTTTTTGCAAATCTTTCGCTGACTGGTTACTACTCATTGGCTGAGCTTTGTTATATAGTGGTTGAGGATTTTATAGTCTTTTAAGTATAGATAAAAAAGAATACAATTTTTTATTTAATATTAATGTATTTATGATCATCATAAAAGTAGAGTAAACAAATATTAAATTAAAATAATGTAAATAAAATAATTAGGAAAAATAAGAATTAATTTTGTTTTAGAAATTAAAAGGGTTGATCTTCTAGAGAACAAGCTATTTTAAAAATAAATTTATTATTTAGAAATATCAAGGTAAGTTTATGATCGGTGACTGATATTAAATTACTTTCTTTGTCCCACAATGAGTCACTTAGTTAATTTTTTACCTAGTTTAAGAAAAAAGAATAAATAAAGGAAAGAGAGTGATTGTTTTACTAAAGTATCCTTATTATGTATTGAAAATGACAAAAGTAATATTAATATAAGGGTAAAATTGAAAAATATGTGTTGAAAATTGAGATGAGTCATTCATTTTGAAACATTAATTTATTCTAAATAGGTCACTCATTGTGGGAACGATGTCTTCTACGAATTATATTAGAAAAAAATAGTGCACGGATATATTAACACATTTAATTGCATATTTTTATTTGATGTTATCATAAATCATTTTAATATATATATATATATATATATATATATATATATATATTAGAAAAGAGTGAAATTTGGATCCTCAGGGGACACAGATGTCGAACATGATGTTCTAGACAACTGATTCGATAAGTTAAATCAGAAACACCACAATAGAAAGTATTAGATGATGGAGCATAAACCACACCTGCATTTGGGGGGTTGAGTCCACAACCCAAGAAAGGAAATTTACTATTAATAGTTTAGTACAATTAATCTTACAAGCAACAACAAATCATATGTTGTTAAAAGTCTCTTTCTAACACTATCCAATGACTTTCTATTTATGACTCTTCCTAAATATGAGAAACATGCTCACTTTCTTCTCAATCACATAACTTATGATTGAGATTACAACTCAATAATCAACTTTGTATACTACCCCTCAACTCTAGACAAAACCTTTTATGTCAAGTTATCGAAACATGGAAGTGTACATAAAATAACACGAGCTCTTGTAAACCCTAGCACTCTAAAATCTTCAATGTGAATGATTGCTTTTCAATATAAGTTTGAGCTCCTTATATAGAATATTAATTCTAGAATTTTCTTCATGGATTTGAGATTTAATTTCGTCCGGAATTAATGCAAAATATATTAGATATAATTTGTTCCATAAATCTCTCTAACAATATATAATTTATTTCAATTTAAATATTCATTTAAACCTCAATCAATCTCCATCCAACTGTCAAACAAATCACCTATTAATATGCTAAGCCAATTAGCAATAAAATATGGTTCAATATTTGACCAGAAAGTCTTCCAAAACATATAAGTGATAACATGTTGTATAACGTTTGTATTTTATACATACATGCTATGACATCACATCTAACATGTGTCCCTTCTGCACCTTCATACAACTTAAACAAACTAAATTAATCTTAAACACTTTAAGCATTTTTCCTTTGTTGTTATTTTGCAAAATACAACCAAAAAAGAAACAAGAGAGAGAGAGAGATATGATAATAAGATGGAAAGAGGGAAAGAGAACATAGAGGCATGGAGATTTTGATATTTCCCTATATCTAGATTTCTATCTCACTTTCTCCTTATGCTCCATCTTCTATTTTTTTTAAATTCAATTGAAATTATATTAGATAATAAGCACAAGCACTAGACATGCCAAAAGGATATAAATCTCAAACACAAAAAATCATAGTCAACTCATTCCATAATAAGTGATACAACATAAGCACCCCTACCTAAATCTTATACCTCATACTTGACAAAAAAAAATCCAACAAAACAAACAAAAGAAAAATCAGATGCATGGTAAAACACTAGAAAAGAAAACTTCACTACTAAGCACTACTTAAAAGCAGAAGCTACCAACCCAAGAAGAAAACAAGCTTCGACTACCACAACAGAAGAAAATAGACAACACAAATAAAAATCAGCCACCACACCAGAAGAATATTTGTGTATGAATATTCGTGTATATGGATGGTTCCAACTTAAGACAATTAATTTATTCATTTTTAAGAGATGAAATTTTAATTATTAGATTTATAAATAAATAAATAATAATAAATAAAAGAGATTGAATTTTTATTAAATTAATTTTATTTAATATTAATATGTTTATGATTATCATAAAAGTAAAGTAAAAAAATATTATAGTAAATTAATACAAATAACATTAATTAAATAAAATAATTAGTAAAAGTAATAATTAATTTCACATAAGAATTTTAAAATGTCAGTCTGCTAGAGAAAAGTTATTTTAAAAATAAGTTATCATTTAGAAATATAGGTCGTAAGATTTTGATTGATGACTCATATTAAGTTGAACGAGTGAAGGATGTCTTCCACATATTATATTTTTTTAAAAATAGTGCAAGAATATATCAACACGTTTAATTACACATTTTTATTGGAAATTATCATAAATAATTAAAAAAAATGTTTATTAATTTTTTGTATCTATGTATATTATGTAAAATTCAACCTAAAAGATAGAGGGGGAAAGAGGGGTTGAATGGGGAAAGAGGGAGTCTGGGAGATGGATAGGAAAAAAGATAAAAGGATGGAGAAAGTGTGATAGTGTAAACCCTATAGACAATATTTTTATTAGAAATTAATACTTGTATCAAATTATTTATTAATAATAAAAGATATTTATTTGTTATGTTATTTTTTTTCAAAATAATAAAGTCCCTGTAATTGCTAGTTATTTTGATAAAACATTAAGTGTGACTTAATCAAGAGATCTCATTAAACATAACGACACTATCAATATTTATTTTGAAGTAGGATAACATTAAATCAATGAGACTATTATATGGATAAGTCGATTATCATATTTCATGGATCATGAATAAAGATTTATCAAGTCTTCACATAAATATAAATATTATGAGTAATACTTATACTAAATTGACTCACCATGAGAATGCTACATATAATGTTATGCAAGTATCATAAGTTATTATCATGGTGATAGTGGTGTAGACAACTCTTCGACTTGAAACCACTATGGACCCTAGATGTGGAATCGAGTACTTTATTGTTAATCAAACGTTGTATGTACTAAGATGACCATAAAAATGGTTGATGGGTACTCCACATATCATGTTGAGGGAAATAAGTGACTTAGATGGAATTTTCTCATCATGTGTAATATGATATATGTATAAGGGACCAATATTCAACTGGAGAAAGGTGATACGATATATGTTTTGTGTTCAATATAAACATGATGCCAAAAGGGTAATTGTACACACAAGCATTATAATATAAAGGTTTTGTCATATCACGTGACATATTTGTAATTTGAGTAATGTGCTGCTAGATACCTCTCACTATTTATTATATTTAGTATAATTTTCAACATCACGATAACCAACAGAGTCACACACATAAGAACAAATAATTGTCAACATCACGATAACCAACAGAGTCACACACATAAGAATAAATTGGTGAGAGAAAATAAAATTTGGATAAGGTATGGTGTACTTAAGAGAACTACAAAACAAAGTAAGGTGTGACGTGCTTAAGTGAATTGTGGAACAAAGTAAGATACAACACACTTAAGTGGAATACAGAATTCCGTAAGGTATTGTGCACTTAAGTGAAATACAATACACTATAAGGTATTACACATGTTTTTTTAGCTTGTAGTTTAACCCTTATGTATAAGGTTTTACACTTGATGATGTGTGGTTTTGAACCCTAATTATGTTCTCTTTGTCTCCATCTCTCTCTCTCTCTCTCTCTCTCTCTATATATATATATATATATATATATATATATATATATATATATATATATATATATATATATATATATATATATCAAAATCTTCATTCATAGTGGCTAACACTAAGATTGAAGGCATATTCATATGAACTGGGTAGAGGTGTTGCTTTTTGTTCAATACTTGTGAGCCTTCATTCGATTCTACATCAAAGGTATTAATAGCCACAAGAGGTAACCATTTTTATCATTTATCATGATCATTCATTAGGATCAACTTAAGGAAAATTTTTGTCCTATTCTACATCAAATGTATTAATAGCCACAATATTTCTTGGATCATAGTACGAGCCATTTCCTATTCTTCCTTTCCACAACCCCATTTTGTTGTGGAGTTCTGGGAAAGGAGAAATCATGGGAAATTCCTTGGGAATTAAAAAATTCCTCAAAGTATCTGTTCTTAAACTCACCACCATGATCACTTCTAACCTTGACAATTTTGCAACCCTTTTCTGTTTGCACTTGAGATCAAAAGGTAGAGAACATAGAATAAGACTTATCCTTGTGTCTTAAGAATTTTACCCATGTCCATCAGCTATAATCATCTACAATTACTAGTCCATACTTCTTACCATTGATTGATGTGATTTTCACTGGACCAAAAAGATCAATGTGAAGAAGTTCTAATGGTCTTGAGGTAGAAACAACATTTTTTGCCTTAAAAGCAGTTTTAGAAAAAATTTCTTTCTAACAAGCCTCCCAAAGAGCATCTAAATAATACTTCATGGCAGGCCTCTGAATAAATCAAGCTTGTTTATCTGGGAAATCCTCATCATGCTAACATGGCCCAATCGTAGATACCAAAGCCATTGCTCCTTAGAAACAAATATAAGACACGTAATTTTTTTGATCCTGAAGATCAAAAAGTATGATCTTGTAAGTGTTGTTTCTTCTCTTCCCATCAAAGAAGACAATGTCATCCTTTTGACTAATGGCATTTCTAGACTCTTGATTGAAAACAAACTCATATCCATTATCACTAAGTTGGTTAATTTATAATAGATTGTGCATTAAACCATCAACCAGAAGAACATTAGTAATAGAAGGAAGTTTCCATTACCTACTGTTCCACAACCAATAATCTTACTCTTCTAGTTTCCTCCAAAACCGACAATACCTCCAAGCTTAAGTTCAAGGCTTTGGAACATATGCTTTCTTCCCGTCATGTGTCGTGAGCAGCCGCTGTCCAGGTACCATGATTGGTGTTTCAGTTGCGCGGTTAAGGATATCTGCAACGTATACTATCTTTTCTTTAGGTACCCATATTTTGGGTCCTGTTTTGTTAGTCTTCCCAGAGTTTCTGAAAACTTTAGGTTTTCTTGCAGAACGATAAACAAAAGGAATCAGAAATTTATGCTTAGGATTGGTTTCATATTTCTGTGTCATTGTAGGTGTATATGCTAATTCAGAATATACAAGTTTAGCACCATAAGATACAAATTGATCATAGAGAGGTATTAACTTTAGGGGTTTTGTTTCATCAGTTCTGAAAAATTCTTTACAACCTAAACCTTTGATACCATTTCTGCTAACACCATAGATAGATCATTGAAGCAAGTTTGCTTCTAACTATGTTTTTAGCTAGAAACTATTGGAAGGCTCTATTATACTTGTTCATATAACTAATGTTAGAAATCATAGAGACTAATTCTTCTTCTAGAATGTAATTTTTTATTTAAGTAATACTAATATTTTCAGAGAAAAATTATTTCATCCTGTTGTACCCCAAAATTTGTCCTCACGTATTTGAGACAAATTGATTCAAAAGGTCTCCTCACACTTGTCGTGCCCAAAATTTTGACCCACTTCATATGCTTTCTGGTGCCTCCTTATTTCGAATAAATAAAATAGCACAATTGATAGAAAGATGGGTATAAGGGATATAAATGTTAGAGGTTGTGTGTTCAAATCTCATCTTTCTCTCTTTTTAATTTTATTTTTATTTTTCCTTTACTAATAACTTTTTCTATTTTTATTTTTTATAAAAAAAAATCACAAAAATAACATTTTTTTATTATTTAATTTTTAATTTTCGTATTTGCATTTAATGCATTTTTCAAAATATGATTTTTTCATTAAAATCATTATTTTATGGAAAAAATCTCAAAAAATCACAAAAATCAAATCAAATATGTTTTTCATCATCATTATTAGATTATTATAAATATATTTTTTATTTAAATTCATCGAGCCATGAATTCATCCAGATTCATTGGCTTTGAGCTTTAAGAAATGGGGAAAATCAGGTCAGATTAAATCTTTCTTAATTTAGACAATCACATTAAATTTCTGACCGAATCCTTTATCTATAAATATACCCTATTTTTCTCATATTCTCCTCACCCACAATTCACGAAATCCTTGCCTCCACAAACCCTAAAATATTTTCAAATTTCATTCAAAAAAAAAAGTTTGATCTAAAAGAACTATGATGTTTCTTTTGCTTTTTACTTATTCCATGGAGAACTAAATTGTTGGTTAATCCACGGTAATCAGTTTCCGCCGACACTTTGAGGGCTACAGTAGTGATAAGAATTTCATCCTGTCAGGTAAGTTTGGAAGTGTTGCTGTTTCGATTTACTCGTAAATTCCTCTTTTTTCTATTTAATTTGATTTATTTTCTATTTCTATATTCTCAAAAAAATATGGAAAAAAAATTGTGCGCTCTTTATTTTATTTTATTAGATTTTTAGCATTGTTTTAATATTTTTTAGATTTAATTTTAATCGTTTTTCTTATTTTTCATTATTTTAAAATCTGCAGTGATTTTATTTGATTATGTTTTTTTAATTCTTCTAATAGTATATATAAAAAAATTAAAAAATATTCTCCATAATAAAAAAAATATATCATCCTCTCATCTCAAAGACTCAATATTCTTCTGATCTTTCGTTTCGATTATTTTACAATTTCTAGAAAATGTATAGGTGCCAAAAAGACTTGTAATTTATTCTTTCCACAATTTATTTTTACTTATGTAACTGCCTATGGAATGTAATAGTCTAATTAGGATTTTACTTTCTACACTCCTCAATTATGTAACTCTCCCAAGGCCTTGTAATAGTCTATGGTTTTATTTTCCGCATTTTTACTTTCTGCGCCTATAAAGTGCTTAGATATATGACTAATAGGATTGTATGATAAGACTAAAAACAACTTAGAAAACTTTAAATCTAAGATAAAATAACTGAAAATGACACACCTTGCACACTTGCACCTTTAGGGTAGCCTCTCTTGTTGCCTTACGAATAATGGTCAAGTCCCTCAAATGTAGAGGTGTCTTAGCAAAGTTGCCTGAATAAATATCATCATAGTCCCTTCGATATAAAGATCACAGTCTCTCGATGACCCTTCGAGTTGCCTACGAATAAGTGATCTAGTCCCCCGATGACCCTACAAAAAATGATGATAGTCCCTTAGAGTTGCTAAGATACCTTTACAAGGTTTCCTTCTATGACCATACAATGATCATACGCTCGTCCCTTACATCCAAAGATAAGACTAATTACTAACTAATAGTAAGGACAGTCCTATCTCTAAGGAAAGAAAAAATAACATGAATGACCTTGAGTAGGTAGGAAACCCTTAACTGCTTGCTCACAATTTCAAAGAAACATTACTCTTTGCACCTCACACTTTCAAAAACCTTCCAAAAAACCACTTTGTATACATTCATACGAGAATCATTACAAAGGCAAGCCTTTTCTAAACACGCTACCACTATTTTTTCAAACTAAAACAAAGTGAGCTAAGCAGTTAAGAGCCCATGGATAACCATGGATACAAAAGGTGCTAACACATTCCCTTTGTATAACCTACCCCCGAACTTAAAATCTAAACCAAGGTATTTCCTATTCTTTTCCACCTTTCCTATTTGGATAAAAGAAAAGTCGATGGCGACTCTTGCTATTCGCAACATTGTTTTTGTGAAAACAAAAACGAAAAAGTCAGTTCTCCCACCGTATTACACATCCAAAGAAGAATTGATTTGCTTAAGCTTATCTCTTTCTTTCGAAGTAGCTACATAGATTTTTTTAAGATCCTTGTATTTACTTTAGATTTTATGATAGCTTTCCAACATCTCAGAAAGACACAACTCTAATTCACTACGAGAAAGTTTGGAAAGTACCTCTTCTAAATTTGAGTCTGAATCTGATTTTGATTATGATATTTCTCTATCTTCTAGTTCTCCAGAACCATCAGAACTAATTGTTGCAACAAAATCAACATTTACGCATTCTTCATCAGAATCTCCTTCTTTAGAGTCAGAGTCATCCCAAGTAGCCATAAGTCCTTTTTTCATAATCTTCTTGGACATCTTGTCTTTCTTGAGAAGCTTCGGAAACACATTTCTATAATGACTTGGCTCATTACATTTTCAAAACAGATGGATTCCTTTTCTGAACCTTGCTTCCTTTGCCCAGAAGATGATTCTGAACGATCATTGTTTCTTCTTAACCCTCTAAACTTTCCTTGTTTATGTTTTCAGACCCTATTGACCTTTCTAGATATTAGAGACAACTCATCTTTTGAATCCATGTCAGAATCATTTGATTCTTCTTTAGCCTGATACGCCTTAGCCTTCTCAGTTTTGGACTTGAGAGCAACAAATTTAACTTTCTTCTGCGGTTCATTTTGCTCCAACTCAATATCATGGAATCTTAAAGAACTAATAAGTTCTTCAAGGCTTAAGTTGTTTAAATATTTGGCCAACTTCAAGGCTATTACCATTGGTCTCCATTTTGAAGGAAGACTTCTGATAATATTTTTGACTTGATCCGTAGTAGAGTATCCTTTGTCCAGGACTCTGAGTCCAACCACTAACATCTGAAATATTGAGAACATGGTCTCCATTGATTCATCATCTTCCATCTTGAAGGCTTCGTACTTTTGGATTAAGGCAAAAGTCTTAGTCTTCTTCACTTGAGCATTTCTTGCATGAGTCATTTGTAACGAGTCAAAGATGGATTTGGAGGCTTTTGTGTCATACTCAGTATAAGAAATAACGTTGAGCATAATGTTTCTTGCATTGTGATGATTTTTGTAATACTTCTTATGTTGGTCACTCATTGAACTCCTTCCAACCTTCTTTCCCGTAGCATCTTTTGGGTGAGTGTAGCCAATGACTACCATGTCCCATAGATCTACATCATAACCAAGGAAGAAAATTTCTATTATTTCCTTCCAATAATCAAACTTATCATTGTCAAAGATCGATGGTTTTGCAATGTAGTGATCTTTCTAATTTGTAGTTAAAGTTGAAGTCGAGGTTGAAACATTTCTTGCATGATCAATATAATAAAAACTCACACAGGTACTTGATCGGTACTGACACAGTGAAGTGTATGATATACTTTATAACAATCAGATTCGAAAATCTGATGCCTATTAAAGGTGTGATAAAACACAAGAAATGGGGGATTTGAATTGGTGTTTTGAAAATGAAAGTTTTTTGTAAAAACACAACAAGTATACCCATCAACAAACAAGCGATAAAGAACACACTGATTTATCCTGGTTCACTTGTCAACCACAAGTTACCTCCAGTCTACCCTCCAAGGTGATTTCGCCTTCAACAAGGACTTAATCCACTAAAACCGTAACAGATTACAATGCACATATAATTTGTGACTAACTGCACAACCAACTGATGAGACTTACCACACTACTCAACCAACTAATGTGACTTCAACAATGTACAACCAACTTAAGAGACTTATAACAATGCTTAACCAGTATATGCCACTTAACAATGCACAATCAACTGAAGTGACTTATGACAATGCACAACCAACTGATGTGACTTATACAATATACAAGTTTTTTTTACAAAGAGTTGCTTCTAAATAAGCAGAGTAAACACAGTTGATAGCTTTTGAAAATATGCACTATTGTTAGAGAATTTTGCTTTGTATGTTCATTTTCAATATTGAGTAGTCTTGTACATTTTCCTCCATGATACAATCCTTATATAAGAACTGAGAAAAAGATTCGTTGCATCATAGATGTCCTGAGGAATGTCATTGTTGAGGGTGAAAAATAGTACACACAATCGTCCTTAAGAACCACCAAATTAGGGTCATGAAGTAGTGGAATTGTTAGTCAAATGAAGTGTATTTGTACTATTGTATTATCCCCTCTTAGCCGTTAATCCTTATCTTCTGATCTTTAGAGGCTTCTGGTTGTAATATGATTGAAGCACGAGTAGAGGAAAATATAGTTGGGTCTTCAGAATCTTAAGTCTTCAATCTTCAGAACCTAGTTAACTCAGAACCTTGTCTTCATAATTTTATCACTTGTCTTTGAAACCCTTGGTCTTTAGAACTTCAAGTCTTCAAAATCTTCAAAACCTTGTTCACTTAGAACTATGTCTTCAGAGTCTTTAACACTTGTTCTTCAGAACCTTTAGTCTTCAAAGTCTTTTTTAACTTGGTATTCAGAATCTTTAGTCTTCAGAATTTCAAGTCATTAGAGTCTTCAGCACTTGGTCTTCAGAACTAACGTATCAGAGTCATACTCATTCAAAGTTAAAATCCTAGAAAATGTAGCAACAACAACATCATTTTTCTCAAGATCTTTCTGATGAGTTGGTACATAAGCAATTTTGCTTTCTTTTAGCGCAGAAGCGGGTATCATTATATCAGAATCACTGATTCATACGAACTCTCTCAGAGTCAGAACTTGTTTGTCAAGACTTTCAGAACAAAAAACGTTAGAGTATCAAAATAGATTTCTCACAAATAATCTGTTGTTATTATCAAAACTTAGAGATATTGAGCAGAATCAAATCTTGTTCTTACAAACACATGTAAAAACTTGATAGATTCTTTCACCTTCAAAAGACACATCCAAACATCTCCCAAAATCTTCCATGGACAACACCGTGTTTATTCCCTTCACACATGATTTAAAAATACAACCAGTGCAGATAGGCAAATTACAGTAATATGTTCATACTAAATCAGGAAAATAGGGACCAAAATCTGAAATCAATATTCATAACCCTTGATGATTCAAAAACTCTGGAAAATTAAATCTAGAAGCAGGAAAAGATGAAAGATTGCATACTTTGGAGTTGTCAGAGCACAGTTTCTGAAAGCTAGCATGAAGTTAATCTTCTCTTTTAGTGTGGGAACCAACTTTCCTAAGTTTAAGTTGTCAAGCCTGTTAGGTTCAAGTCTTGTTGAGTCATCAATGGCTTTAGTTTTTTCCGTTGTTTCGTCTTGATGGACCCATGGTGATTCTGATTTGAAAAGTGTGTTCTTAGGTTTGGATGAATTTGGAGAGGAGGAAGATACTTTTATGGAGGATTCAAGTATAAGGTTTGATAAATTTGGTGAAAATATGAGTGGGTGTTAATGAGATTTCGTGGGGACTTGGTTAGGAATAAGTTGAGCTTTAATGGATAGTGATTTCCAAGGATATGAGGGAGGAAGCACTTGACTGAGTAATAAAATATATTTTGAAAAAAGGGATTATTAATAGGTGTAACCATTTAACAAATATATGTAATCGTTTACAACAGCGTGCCTCTGATTTTTTTTTAAAAATAAAATGTAATTCTCGAACTGGTAACCTGTTATAGTTAGAGTGTAACCGGTTACACTCGGAAAAAATTGAGAAAAAATGTATCAAGAATACTAAAAAAAATATAATACACATATACACATAGTGGGCATTTTATATGATATGTTAGCACATATGATAAGGCAAACATGATATGGTATCAAGGTTTTGTTAATTTACATATGAAGTTTTGAATTAACTTATAAAGAAAACCATAAACATGTACCTTGATAATCATTTTGAGGAGAATTAGTATCATGATGCAGTGTTGTCTTTGTGTGTCAAATTTAAACATCATTCTCATCCAATATCCCAATCTCTCTTCGAATCTTATAAAAATGATCTAGTTGGAACAAGTTTGGTTCTGCAACTATCCTTGAGTTTTGATGATAACAAAGATTAATATGTATAGAGAACAATTTTGTACTATAATTATTTTGTTAAGTGCACAGATCATAAAAAACAAATTATGACTCTGAAGAAGTCAACTATGGAAGAACAGAATCTAAAATATACACGTACTCTAAACTAAAGGAAGAATCAAATACCCTTTTAAATGAAAGTCAAGCATATGGATTACCAAGTCAACGCTTTTGCAAAGAATCTATCTAGAATGACTCTCAAAATGACTCTGATAATTCAAGCCTCTGAAGTATCAAGACTTTGAACTCCATAGACTTTAAAGTCTCATTTTTAACAGATTTTGAAGATAGACTATGAACTCTACTCAAGCGTCATCAACTTTAATACGAAGTCTCTTACTAGAATTTAATGACTAAAAGTCTGTTAGAACAAGTTTGCTAATGGCATATATCCTTTGGGTTTTGACAATAATAAAGTATTGAAAGAACAATGGTGTTATCTAATGTGTGTTCAAAGTATGCAGGTTCTAATACTTAAAGATATATATTTAGAATCTGATATATAAGAACGCACTTGAGAGAAGCTGAATTACTAGCTTCTGGTGGTGCAGAATCTGAAGAACAATCTCTAAGTGATGTCTGGCGTAGCCTTTGAAGTTGAAGACCTTAACATCAGAATAAGCAATATATTTTCTCTACACCCGGTGAATATATTAGCTTCTGGTGATCATTAAGATTTAGTAATAAAGCTAAAGTTATCTGTACCGCAGAAAACAAGTTACATTGTCAGATCAGTTTGTCTGCTAGAGTCTAAGTTCATAAAGCTCAAGAAGAGTTGACATGATTTATGGATATCTACTCTCAATGGCTCTATAGTACAAGATCTCATGGAAGACGCAATGGTTAAACATGTTACACAATGAATCAATATCTTTTGGTGTCTCTATCTTCAATGTCTCTTGTACTATGGAGAAACAAAAACACTTGATCAAGTTATATCTTCCAACGGCTAATCTTCTACAACTGCTATATATGTAGCTAAGGATTCAATATGAATATTTAACAAGGAAAAATAAAAGGAATCAAGAGAAGGAAATCCAAGAAAGATATAAATGTTTCACACTTCTATCTGGATGGAGGAATAACAAGATCAATAATGAGCAACACAATCGAGTATGCAAAATTTATGTTATATGTTGTAAATTGTATAAAGCCTTAAGATTTCTTAAACATTGAATATCTTATAAATCTTAAGAGATTTAGATATTTGTTATAATGATTACCTTGTACCTCTGATTTTGTATCAAGTACACCTTGTTCTCTATTCTATTAAACATGTTATTTAGTTGTTTAGATAAAGTTTATTGTTATGTGTTTGAGCATCAAAGTCTCTTGCTGAGAAGTTTAAGCCAAGTATGTCTCCTACCATGGGCTAGAGAATTGAAAGTCATAATCAATTGTTGATTGAAAATAAGTCTTGAATACGTGGGATTTTAGCAAGGAAGTCTTAAATTGTGAGTCTGAGCAAGGAATTATTGGGTTCATGGAACATATGAAGGAAGTCTTGAACATGATGGGTTTAAGTAAGAAGTCTCGAGTCTAAGGGACGTGACCAGGAATGTCTTAGGTTTCGGTATGAAAAGGAAGTCTTGAGCCTTAGGGGTTTAAGCATGAAGTCTCGGGCTAAGAGCCTGAGCAAAGAAAATTCTTATGCTTAAGTTCATAAGCGATTGTAATCATGATTTGATTATAGTGAAAATCTCTTGTGCTACAAGGGGACTGAACTACTCTCATTTGGTATGAACCAGTATAAAGCATTGTGTGTTTTATTCTCATTTATTTATTTCCGCTAACATTTTGCTGCAAACATATAACCAGAATCTGAACACCAGTTTAGATTCTGAACTTTGATCAGATCCAAACAAAAGGAACGGAAAACACAATTCAACCCCCCTTTTGGGTATTTTTCTCACCTTTAAATTCATCAACTAAAAGAAGAACATGTGGCAAAAAAATAATAAGTACAAAAGAAAATATCCTTTCCACTACCCTGAAGACCAGGAAAATGGATTGTACTATTGTACCAACTTCGTTCCTCACCTCCCATCCTTACCCATTCCATGTTGCAAGCGCCACTATACTTTTTTAGAAACAAGTGACCTTCATACAGCTGTGATATTAAGGATATTCCAATTCCACCCTCCAACGGATCTATTCTTCTTCTATATAAAGAGGTCTTGGAAGTTTGGAAATGTGACCATATTAAATAACATTGAATAACACCCATACGCGAGAAAGAGAAAGAGAGAGAAAAATCACGCTAAGAACTATATCACGTTGATACACTTAGAACACTTTCTTGAATATATTTCTTAAGTGTAATCTTTGATTTTAACTTGTGCATCTGCTTATTCCTATAAGCATTTTATAGACACAATCTTGTATTATTAACCTTTCGTTAAATTCCTTGAGAGACTAGGTTATAGTCAGGATTCTCAAGAAGTATTAGACATGTTGTCTTTAAGTTTGTAATCAATTCTTTTATTAGTGGATTAAGTCCTTATTGAGAAGGCGAAATCACTCTGGCAGGAGGAATGGATATAACTTAGTTAATAACGAACCAGGATAAAAATAATTGTATCTTTTATCTTTGTTGAATATTTTGTTGTTTGTGTTCTTCGATTGCAAAAACGTTTTAATCTAGAAACTCAATTCAAACTCTCATTTCTTTTGTTTCTTGAACCTTAAATTGGCATCAGAGCTCCTGTTCTAGTATTGATTATTTTTATTAAACACTTAAATATGCTAGTAAAAGATCCATTTTGTGAAACATAGTATGGCAACTATTAACAATGACAAAGATCATTACTCTGTTAAACCTCCAGCCTTTGATGGAGATAAGTTTGATTATTGGAATGATAGAATCGAAAGTTTCTTCCTTGGTTATGATGCAGACTTGTAAGATATGGCCATAGATGGATATACACATCCTCTAGATACGAATGGTGCTAAAATGCAAAGAAGCAAGATGATTGACCAACAAAATAAAAGATTAAAAAAACCCATCACGTGTCTAGAACCATATTATTGAATGTTATCTCATACACTGAGTATGAAATGATAACAAATAGAGACTCTGCAAAGTCTATATTTGATTCTCTTAGAATGGCTCATGTATGGGGGCTTTTATTATTGATAAAGCTACCTCATGTTGGGGCGAGTCCTTCCAACTTATTGTATTCCAAACTGTGTAAACACGTGATTACTTCGGGATTTATTCATGTCACGGTCCCTTGAAAATCAGTGACAACATATCCCAAAGCTCCACCTGTTTTTGTTCTCTATTAAACACCAAGCCAATTTGAAGTAGTCATTTTAGGTGTCTTATATTGTGTTTTCCTACCAACCAACGTCAAGCACATGTATTTCCCAAAACTTGCTTAAAATACTTACAACTCGTGCCAAATGAGGCCTAATACATATTGTTACATATTGTTTGACCGAATCATGTGCAAGTATACACAAATAGTTTAGTAGCAAGTGATAAGAATGATAATGATCCCATGAGGATTGTGTTTAAATTTTGCAAAAATCATCATAAAGTAATTCATGAGGTAAAAAAATGGTAATGATTGATAAAATGTTGCAGCTTTATAGAACAATATAAAGTAATAATGAGTTCAAATTTTAAAAAAAAAAAGCAAGAATATTGGACAATGATCCATTCGATTATTCAACTAGCGCATGTGATGTCATGTGGTGTCATGTCATTTATATTCAGGACTAAACCTTTTAGTATTTGTTAATAAAATGAAAATATGAAATGATTCATTAAGATTACCTTATGTCTAAATTGCCATTACTTCAAATAAAACTTTTCAAATCTACTAAACCTTATTAGTTCTTGAGATTCATTTACTAAGCCTACCATTTTGTTTTCTTTTAGTACACTTTTGGGATATATTTTTATGATAATTTGGAATTAATCCAATTAGTATATTTCTAGTTTTTACATCAACCATGTTAGATTCTTGAGCCACCGTTTTAACATAGATTTTTCAAGTTATACTCATAATACCAGTATCCAAATGCTAGTGATTTCTATGCCTAGGATTTTCTTAGCACTTCCTAAATTATTCGTATTAAATTCAAATTTACACATTATTTTGAGTTCTTCAATGCCATATATGTTTTTACTAACAATTATCATATCATCGACATATATAAATATAGAAGTAGATAAGTGTAGTCATTATTTTTCAACTTATAAAATACACAACTATCATGATTACTCCTTAAATACTAAATGCTCAAAATAATATTGTCATACCTTTTTTACCATTTGTGTGGAGATTGCTTCAAGCCACACAAAGACCTTTGGAGTAGACACACGTTAACTATATTTTTAGTATACTAAAACACTCACACTCATAGGAAGATATGATCATATTTTTCCCTAGTCATTGTAATTTCTTCTAACAAAATACATTTAAGATATATATGACTTAATAAATTATGTCGAAAACTTGCAATTTATAATTATATGAAATGTTACGAAACTCAAATCAATTATTAAATTGGTCTAATATCATAGGGGCAATGTTGCTTTTTTCACCTTATAAAGTGGTGGATCAGTCGAGAAGGGTTTTGTTCTGGATGATTCTGAACAGATCTTCATGGCCTTTAAAGTAGAACATTAATGATAATTGAGGGAGAAATGGTGGTGTACATGCAAGGTACTCCGACACTCAAGTAATTTTCGGAGGGAGAGTGAGAACAATACAAAAACGTTTAGGTGAGTGAGATCGAATAAAATTGAATACCTGACCTCCAAAGCAGAAGAGCATATATAAGACTCTTAAGTGGCCGAATTGCCCGGTCGACCAATGGGAGATTTCCAGGTGTGGAGATCTAGTGCGTGATATTCGACCTGGTTCAATCGTGCCAGTGATTTTGGGATAGGCAGTTGGTTGTGTGAATTGTCAAGTGTGTGAGGGGAGGTCTCCAACGATTATATCCTCCCCAACAGTTATATTGTCTTTAAGCGCCTTAATGGGCATTGCCCATAGCTGGACTGGATTGGGTCTTGCCCAACTGTGGGGAAGCTCTCAGTCCAGTCTAGAACAGGAGCCCCCCAAGTCGTTGTTTGTGCTTGTAAGGGCAATGACTTAAGTTAGCGAAGATTATCGAGAAGGAATAAGTTATTTGTGATCGACTTGTTGATAGTCATTGCATCGCTGAGATGTCTTTGCGTGTCGACAGATCAATTGTCAATTAATCACGAGGACAAGGTCGTGTTAAGGAACGTTTTTAGCGTCAGACAGTTGGTAGATGTTGAAATTGAAAGATTCCTTTTTGGAATACACAGAGTTTTTCCTTGAGAATACAAAATATTTGATTCCTTATGACATGTGTCATAGTGCAATTAATTTTTATTAAGGTCTAAGGAATTTAGGCTAGTTAGGTAACGATGGCTCCTGCCCTTTGCGCTTCTCCATGCGAGCAACTGCTTATAAAAGGATAACATAAATTCATTTATACACTTCACACAGTTTCTTCTCCCCAACGTCTTTGCTCTGCAACTTATCTTCGTCTAAGTTTTTCACCGTCATTGTTAGGTCTTCATCTTCAACCTTCAACTTCTCAGAGTTCTTCCTATATCCAGGTAATCTTCTTCTTCAACCTTTAGATTTTAGTTAGAAGTTCTCAAATTTAGGGTTGTAGGACAAATATACCATGAAGATTCCGGTGAGGCATGAATTTTATGGTTGAACTTCATGTGTTCTTCGATGAACACATGAATTTCCTGGAAATTTCATGAAGATCCTAAAGAAAACATGAACATGAACATGAATGTTAGGGTTAACATAGAAAAAATGTTGTAGATCTTTCTAGGTTACCTGTTAGGAACAACTAGTGTTGGTAATTGGGCATTAGGCCTATGTCGGGAAGAATTGTACATCCAGTTGAGGAGACCAAATTAGGAGGCAATTTCCTCGTTAAAAAGTTGTAGTTTATAATTTGGGATGACCTCTTCCCAAGTCGAGGTTAGTTTCTCATCCTTGTTTTGTAGACAAGGGGTTAAGTCGGGGATACGTCATCGACTTTCACATTGCCCTTTCACTTGATTTGCGGTGGAAGGGTGGATTTGATTTATGTCAAATTCACTTATTTTCCTCTACTTTTTAGGTGAGATGGGTGAATATGGATGTTGGCCGTATATTGGAAGAGAATATCGCTCAGGATGACGGGGAAGGGGTTGCTAACGTCCCCGAAGCGGATCGACCGTGGATAATGATGGAACTTATGGAGACTGCCTCATTATTTATCGACGATGACTCCGACGCATTTAGGGTGGTCGAGAACTGGAAGAAAGGGGATCTCGTTAATTGGCGGGCATTTGTTCCAAAGCCCGAGCATATGATATGCTCACATTATCAGGGCTTTCGCTTCCCTATGTATGAATTTGCTTTTCGGGAAGTGGGCTTCCGTCTGCCCTTCACTGACTTTCAGGAGATTTTCTTCACGCATTTGATGATGGCACCTTCCCAACTTCATCCCAACGCGTTGGCATTTATCTGGGCCTTCGAGATGGTGTGCCAATACCTAGAGATAGGCGCAATAATGAGTCTGTTCTTTAGGGTCTTTCATTTACAACGTCGGTCACAGGATGGTCGACACTGTTGGATGTCCTTCAAGCAGCCGAACAGGCTGTTTAGAGCATATATAGAGTCAGATCGTCATTTTAAGGACATATTCTATATAATCAAACATTTCTCGCAAGAAACCAAGGATTCTCTTTTCTTCAAGAAGGTCGAGGTCATGGATGGAAAAGAGGGGAAAATGGTATCAAAGTTTCCCTTGGAGTGGGTGGAAGCCCATTTCAACCATGAGATCGATTTATACATAACAAAGCCAGATGAGCTGGGTGTTGATGACAAGCAGGCATACCAGAAGCTCACACAGTTTGTTACGGGCTTCCGCCCTGCATTGCTCATGGTCAAAGAGAATCATGAACTATGTACTCCAGACGGGGAACTTGTTGTGGCCCTCAAATTGATCAACACAAAAGCTCTCCTTGGTTGCAAAACTGAGGCGGTCGCAATGACGCTCATAGGTGGAGTGTATCTTATTTTGCTCATTAATTGTTGTTTGTTGAGGTGTGTTAATATTTTCCTTTTTTTGTGTAGGGAAAATGTCGGACATCCATGAACGTCTAGTCAAGGCCCAAAATAAAAATCTAAAGCGGGATCCCAAGTCCAGGGTTGAGGTTGTCAAAGAACAAGCAACCATATACAAATATATTGGATATGCCTCTCTTTCACCGGGAATCACCCCTGCATACAACTCTCCCTTTGACAAAAATAAAAAGAGGAAAGCTAATGACCTCAACTCCATCCTGGATGAGACAATGACTAGGTCCCCGAGAGAGAAGTTTGTGTTACCCCCATGTTATCTCCAAACTAAGATATTTGATGTCGGGGAGTTTGTTGTTATTCCTGAGATGGAAGTTGCAACCATTTTATCTATTGACCTCATCACAAGGAGGGAGCAGCTCTGACAGGATGTTGCTGGTGTTATGAGGGTTCTTGAAGCTTCCCTAGCTCTTGGTGATATTGAGACTTGCCCGTCGAAGGATTTTAAAAATCTTCAGAAGAAAAACCTTGAGATCGATAAGGACAATGCTTCTCTGGACAACAAGTTACTTACCTTCTAGAGCGAATATGAGAATAAGGTGGAACTCCTTAAGAATTACAATTAGATGGCCATTGAGCGGAACGAGGCCCAGGCCGAGAATGAAAAGTTGAAGGCCATGGTCACTGAGCTGGAAGGGGTAGTTGATGTTATCAAGGAGTAGACATAGAAATAAAAGGCTCTGAAGACTCGGGAAGACGTGATTGTCTGCATCTGTCTGCTGAAGGAGAATAACCTGGCGATGGTGACATATGGGTTTAACAATGTTGTGGCGTAAATCAAAGCCAAGAACTCTGGCGTCCAGCTGATCGTTGGTGGTATTAGTCCCCTTCATAGGGTAGTCGATGGCAAGGTTGCCCCATCAGCTGGATGATTAGTTTATTTTTATGAAGTTTTTTATTGGTCTGCATGCCAAATGTTTTGTTGTCCTACATTTCATGTTTTAATGTACTCTGTTTATGGGGTTTGTCCCTTTATGTAATATTTGGATATCTCCCGGCCTCATAGTTGATTTTTAATATAATTATAATTTTGTGCATGTTGTGTATGCTTTTATTTTCTTTTATTTGCTCGAAATAAATATAATTGTGAATTATTTTTTAAGTTTGGGAGTTTGCTTGACTCATTTAAGGTGCTCGACCAGTGTATGGAACTTTATCGAGGAAGGGAAAGAAATGTTCGCTAATCAAAGGGACTAGTATCTCGGCACAAGGCTTGGACTTTTCCCATTGCAAGTTGGGAGTCTTGCCACGCTGGTATGACAATGGTGAAACTAGATTGAGGTATCCCCAATTGGCATAGAGTTTTCTCGTCCTGTGAGGAATCCTTGCCTATTTTCTTATTTGGGGAATGATGTGCCTTCCAAGGAGGGGAGAGGTCATGCTTGTTAGTCTTCTCAAGGCGTGGCCTTTCTAATTAGACAGATCCTTCAGGGGAGAAGAGTTTCGGGTAATAGCACATTTATGTTTCTGAGGAGGAGAACATGAACGGGGAGGAGGACTTCGGGTCTCGCTTCGTCGGTGTCTCCGCTGGGGGAATGTGACTGACACTTGTTATCTACCATCTACAGACGCTCGTTTTGCTGGAAAAGGGATAAGTTGGATTTGTTGAGAGTAGCGATGAGGGTTACGATGTTTGGATCCACATCTTGGGGGACATGGATATGCTCGAAGGTGTGGTCTTCTTGAGGGACGACAACAAGCTTCTAGTTGTTGGATGATGGGGAGGTATTGCACCGATCAGGATGATTGATCTTGTGAACGATTGTTCCATGATTCTCGAGGTTGTCACCGCCATTGGGGAGGACAATGACAGAAGGGTTGTTGGTGACATTGTTGTGCTGAGAAGCCATGGAGATGAAAAGGGTTTGAAGTAAAGCTTTGATCTTGGGTTGAAAAGATGGTGGATCTTGGTTCAAGAAAGACGAGGAAGCCTAAGTTCCTGCAGACGGCGCCACTGTTCTGGATGATTCTGAATAGATATTCATAGCCTTCAGCATAGAGCAGTAACAATAGTTGAGGGAGAAATCGTGGTGTACCTGCAAGGTACTCCGATGCTCAAGTAAGTTTCAGAGGCAGAGTGAGAACAATACAAAAGTGTTTATGTGAGTGAGAATATAATTGAAACCCGATCCTCCAAATGAGATGGGTATATATAAGACCCCTAGGTGGCTGAATTTCCTGGTCGACCAATGGGAGATTTCCAGGTGCAAAGATCTAACGCGTGATCTTCGACTTGGTCCAACTTTGCCCATGATTTTATGAGGGGCAGTTGGTCGCGTGAACTGTCAAAAACATGAGGAAGAGGTCCCCAACGACTATAATCCAGTCCAGAATAGGTTCAACAACTATATTGTCTTTAAGCGCCTTAATCGACCTTGCCCATAGCTGGAGTTGATTGGGCCTTGCCCAACTGTGGGGCAGCTTCTAGTCCAGTCCATAATAGGTTCTTAGCCACAGCTATCATGTTTTCTTCGAGTCTGTAATGCCTCATAATTTTTAATCACTATAATATGTAATATTTTTATTTCTAATGTGGAACCGTTTTAGTTTCTTTAGCAAACTATATTTAACATATATAGCCCGAGCCTGACAATCTCAACCCTAAATCCCCATTTTTACCTATTATTCACAAGAATAAATTACGACAGTTTAGATTTGGTATTTGGTTCTTGGTCTTCTCTCAATGTTGAAAGTGCATTTATCTTCTTCTTCTTTAATATTTCTTTTCCATTTTATCCTCTCATGCATCTTTTTTCTTTTCCGTTTATTTTCTTAAGCGTTTCTAAGTATTATATATTTTCTAATGAAACATATTTGTCCTTAAGAATGTTTATCTACAAATCACATGCCTGGTTTTTACCAATTTATTCAAATTTACAATCGATCTATAAACATCATCATCAATTTGACTGCGACTTTAATATAATCATTGAACTAGGCTCCAGTGTATAATATTCGCAAACCAATTCAATAACCAGTCTATTTTTCATAACCCTAAATTTTATAATACCAATTTATTTATTTTCCTTCTCTGTGTCGCCAATTATATGTATACTAACCTAAACATTACTCGTATTCTTTTTCGCGATACTCTTGACGATTGTATTCCTAATTTTGTATTGCAACCTATTCGACTATTTTCATATATAGTAATTAATATTATTTAGATACAATTATCTAGAAAACTTATATTATTTTTCAAATTATGTTTTTTCCTTAATTCAACTATATGTGCTAGTGATAGATCTAGTGAGCATGCACAATAACTATAAGAATTATTTCTAAGTTTTATTATAGATTTACGGTGAATTTGGCAAAACAAACCGCAACCAACTTATTATAATGATTTTATCTCTAATTATTACATGCAAGTGACTTGACTACCACAACCAACTTGTGATTTTATTGATAGGATGACTAGGCTTTTTTGTGAAAAGGTAATTTAAATTATGGTGTGCATCTCCTTGTCTAGAATAAAATCACTATGTCCAAAAAGTTGGGTGATCTTGGAATCTGGAAAACAAGATATGTCAATACTTCTATGTTGGGTAAGTTGGTTTTGGGTCTCTATCGAGATTGTGATTTCCAAACATTGAAGCATAAATACATCGGTGAAGAAACGTTCCTTAATATGAAAAAGAAACGGTGACCAGTTACTTGGAAAATCAATTATGAAAGCTCTACATGCTCTTAAAGATTGTTTTGAATTTAGATTCGGGGATGGGAACTCGTCTTTCTAGTTTTCCAATTAGTTTAGGATATGGAAATTAGCCGAGTAAGTTCATTATGTCGATATCCACAATTTGGAAATGTGAGTGAATGATGTTTACTTGGATGGGAATTGGAACTTCAATTCATTATATATTAATATTTCTCTGATTGTTTGTGACCCCTGAAAGCACTTCTCATCTATTTGAATTCTCTGGTGCCTTATCAGTTAACTTGGAAATGAAACTTATATGATATTTATACCGCTCAAAATGGTTATAATTGACTTAACAAACTTGAATTTGTTCATAATACAACATACACTAACTCTTGGAAGTGAGTGTGGCATATTCTTGCTCTTGAGAAGGTGAAATTCTTCCTTTGGATGAATTTACATAAATCTCTTCCTACAAGATCGATGTTGTGTCATCATGGTATACTCTAAACGAATCTCTATCCTATATGCAAATAGGACGCTGAGACGACTCTACACTACTTAAGAGACTGTGAATTTTCTACTCACTTTTAGATATTTATTGGCTTCTTGAACCCATTATTCTTTCAATGGGATAGTTTATATGATTGTATTAGACATGACATTGATGGTGACTTTATCATTTTTGTTGCTTGTTGGTGGTTGTGCCGCACTAAGAACAAACTATGTCTTGCGAATGAAGTGGTATCTTTCTATACTTTTAAACTTATCATAACGAGTTATACTAATTTGTTAGCTAAATATTTTCTCAAGGATAATTTGTCTCATCCAACGAGAACGATCGCGTGTAATGCTCACAAAAGTAGTAATATGATTTTGAATAGTCATTCTGACATCTCAGATTTTGGTGGATTGATTTGAAATGATGATGATGCTTGGGTTCACGGTTTTGCGGAAAATATTGTTTATTCCAACATCTTTCATGTTTATCTAATGGTTATATATGATGGTATACGTATGACCTTGGAACTCGACATCAAATACCTTGTATACTATTTTGACTCCAACTTTACTATCAAACATATCTAAGAGTCTGTTAATGATTGATATCACTATGTCGTGATTCTTCACAATATTAAAGAGTTTCTCTATAGAAAATAACAAGTTTAAATATTTCATACTTTTCGGGAGAGAGATATTTATACTTACTATCTAACAAAACTTGAGATTGATAGTGATACGGTATATCAGTCTTTCACGAAGCCTCGTATAAAAATTATCATTCTCCTATTAATTAATTATAGTAAAACTTTATTTTATAGATAATTTTTTTCCTTTTATTTTTTCTTTTCCATTCCTTTTTTCTAAAAGGGTATTGTCATAATTTTATTACAAAAATAATATATTCTTTAACCAAAATTTAATTAATCATGATAATGCCAAATTTACCCTTGAGTCCATGTTTACATACATCCCAACAAAGTTTAGCCTTTAGATTTTGCAAATTTAAACTATAACCTTGTCTCCCGCTCACTCTCATTCACTCAGTCATACGACTCCGCTTTTATTATTATCTCGCTTTCACTCTTTTCTTCTTCTTCTTCCATTTCCACACACTACCTTTCTGTACTTCACTTTCTCTCTCATCCTTCTCCCTCTCTACAATTCCCATGAAATATATATATACATAACCTTTGACTGAAATATTCCATCGATGCACACTACTAACCTTATAGCTTCACTTCAACTCACACATTTCTACCAATTTTCAGTATCACCATTTCATCATTTTCCTTACCATGCCGCATAGATCTGTTTTCGTTCATTGCTTCACCATTCTTACAAAAAAAATTAACCTATCAATAAATTAAAATATTCTAATTTTTTTAAAGAAAGTTTATTTATTTATTATTAAAAAAATAAAAATTCCTCCTTTTAATTGACTATTAATATTTTTTTCCTTCTCTTAATTGATAAGAATTGTTTTATTTATTATTTATTTATTTACTTATTTATATATTTATTTATTTATTTATTGAATTGAGAATTGTGAATTGTGCAGTGTGGGAAGAAAAAATGAGTAAAGAAAATGTTGAGAATGTTAGGGTGACTCGAGCAAGAGCTAGAGCCATGAAAGCTTCTTCAACAAAGGAACCAGCTATGGTTGGACTAAGGGATGTGACTAACATTTCAACAAAATCGTCCAACAATAATAAGCGTATTCATACGTCAAATTTGCAGGTATAATATATATGCAACTTTGTATTTTTTTTATATTATTATTATTATTGGGGTTGATTTGTTCATTCATGTGCATTTGATCTTTGATTTAATGTAGGTTTGATTTGATGTATCTTTGTATAATTAATTCTGATATGTTTGATTATATCTTTTAGAACTGTTCCTACTTGAATCTAAGATTAATTACAATTTACTATTCAACTAAATTTTGTAGAAATTTATCTAATTATAAATTATTTATTTTCACTCACTTTTAACTTGAATTAGTCACGACATGGCAGCGCCATATGTCGGATTTTTGGCTCTCTGCCATGGTCCGCCATCGATAAAACTTATCCATCATAAGTGGAATAATTGAGTTGGATTTTGTAAATCTTTGGAGTGAATAATAGATTCAGTGGCTATTCTTCAAATGAAAATAATTTCTTGAACTAAATTGCTTGTGATTTGTGACATTGTTCATTACATAGAAGAATGAAAGTTGTAAGAAGAGAAAGACCAAGTCAGCTTCAGAAGAAAATGTCCCCTTACAAGTTTCGACAACCAAAGAGAATGCTCTGACAGAGTTGGCGAAAGATTCTTCGTCATTAACAATAACAATGAAAGATTCACTGCAATTGAATGTTCAACCTTATCTGGTTGTTCCCATGGGTTCAATGCAGGACTCTGTCAAATCTCCAGTCGAAGGTTTTTTCAACTATTTCATTCGATTTGATTCAATATGACGTGTCAGATATCGAACATGTCCTCAATACGAAGTGTTGGCACCTCAATTGCTAATATTTTTATCTTGATTGGATTATGCAGATATAAATCTGATATGTGAGAAACTAAGAACCTCGGTTGGCTTTGGAGTTGTGGACATTGATTCGGAGGCAAAGGATTCTCCTGTTTGGACTTCTTATGCCCCTGATATATACTATAACATTCATGTCAGAGAGGTTTGTGTTGTAAAATGTGTTTTTTTAACTAGTAAATTTTAGTTCCAGTATAATTGATTGTGTGTTTTGGTAAATCTTTTCAGTGTGAAAAGAGGCCATTAGCCGATTACATGGAAAAGGTGCAGCAAGACATCACTCCAACCATGCGGGGAATTCTGGTTGATTGGCTTGTGGAGGTTAGTCTCATTATAATATCAAGAGACAGTTTGAATAGACATTTTAATTAAGTGCTTATAGAATAAGCCCTTTAATATTTCTATAACAAAATAGTATTGTTGCTTGAAGTTTGAACTGCATCAATATTTGGTTGTCGAATGGATTTGTTGGAACGTTATTATATTCTGTTTCAGGTTTCTGATGAATTTAAGCTAGTTCCAGACACACTCTACCTTACAGTGAATCTCATTGATCGATTCCTTTCCTGTCGTGTGATTACAAGGCAGAGGCTCCAGTTGCTTGGTGTTACTAGCATGCTGATTTCATCGTAAGTACAATACTTTGTAATTTCCTTCATACAAAGTTTCGATCTCGAATGCATTTGATAAATTTGATATAACAACGGTTAATGTACTACGTTTTTTTCGTTATCACAAGGAAATTCTGAGTTACTCTTCTTTTCTTTCTTTCATGGCTTGAAGTAAGTATGAAGAGATCTCTGCTCCCCAACTAGAAGAATTTGTCACCATCACAGATAATACATACTCGAAAAAAGAGGTATAAATGACGTTTGGTATTGTTACCGGAAACTTCATCTTTTCAATTTGCATTCATAATGACTGATATATGAAACACCGAACCATTGTATTTAATATAAACTTCATCTTGATAGCTGTTGAAAATGGAGAAAGAGATACTGAATGTTTTGCAATTCCAATTATCTGTTCCTACAATCAAAACTTTTCTCAGGTACATAATAATACATATACAATTTTTGTTCAAACATAGTTTAAATTCAATGCAACTCTAACCAGATTTTTGGCTTTCAGGAGGTTCATCCAAGCAGCACAATCTTCTTACAAGGTATTTAATATAAACTCTACTTGATATTGAATATTTCAAAAGTGCTTCTATCATGTCAATTACGCAATCAAGTAACGAAGTCGGGTTGATTGTACTTTTTTTGCTGTTATCAGGTTGCTTATCCTGAACTGGAATTCATGGCAAATTATTTAGCCGAGCTTACGCTTGTTGAATACAGCTTCTTGCAGTTTCAACCTTCCAAGATAGCTGCATCTGCAGTTTTTCTCGCCAGATGGACCCTCGGACAGTCAGAACATCCATGGGTCCGAACATTATTTTGAACACTCAACTTTCACTTTTACAATTAGTATATTAGTTTCGACTTAAAACTAATCTAACTAGATTCACATGTGCATTGATTTGCAGAATCCAACTCTTGAGCACTATACAAACTACAAAGCATCAGAGCTTAAAACTACTGTCATTGCACTGCTTGCCTTGCAACTTAATACCAAAGGTTGTGGTCAGAATGGTGTCCGCGAAAAATATAAACAAAATAAGGTTAGAAATTTTTTTTCTTCTATTGTTCTCATTAATCTTTATCTCTAAGCTTCTCGTGACAGTGATTTTGGCTTCCTACGACAGTTCAAGAGTGTGGCAAATTTTTCTCCGAAACCGGTGGAACCTTTTTTCTAGGCTCAACTGTATAAGTTAAAGAATAAGAATGACTTTAGGAAATTTCTGAATAAATATACATGGAAGGCGAAATTATTATCTGATTGTAACAACTATTTTGCAAATAAATTTTGATGCTATTCATTTCCAATTACGGCCTATTCCATTCCGTAGTTGTGACTTGTAGAGGAAGGTACCAATCTCTGGTGCTTCTAAATCTCCTTATAGTGAATGATACAATGGCAGAAGACAGAAGGGAATTGTATTAATAATAATGTTACTGTTGTTTTGTAACAAACATTCTTATTTATATTACAATAATAAACAATTGTCTGTCATATTGTTGTGGCAATTTGATTTCTTTTCGTTATTCGCCAAAGACACTATAATTGCTGCCAAAGTGATTGCTTATTGAACTAGACAAGAGTGGATCTTTCTAATGGATTCCAGTTTTCGCGCGAGTTTATCTCTCTAAAACAAACAAACTCAGGTAGTTGTTAAACAGGCTCTCAGGTTAGTTCTTGTATTTAATGGAGAGCAACTGAGGATTATAATGTAAGAAGGTACATACACAGAAAGAAGGAAGATACTACAAACAAGCTTCTTATACATATAATCATTCGTTTGATCCACAACAACTGCTTGGTCCTTTTCAATGCTGTCCATTTCGAAAAATTACATACCACACAGTAGTAATCAAAACAGTGTCACAAACAACATCTTGCTGCCAGAAGTAACACCATAGCATCCAAAACCGAAATGCCTCCTTGCGAGCATGTAGTTCATGTCATCAAAGGAGACACTAAAACAGCAGTATTTCCAATTACAGGCTTGAGACTGGCTGCCTGCTCTAGCTGTTTCCATGCTTCCTTCCGCTTTTCGGCTTCTGAGATTAAAATTGCTTCTTCTTCCTTGAATTGAGTATGGCAAGATATGAAAAGCTTCTCATCCATCTCCAAGAACATCTTTCTGATGTTGTGAGTTAAGTTTACAACTGCTGGGTTCCAGTGGCTTTTAATATTCCTATCTAGTGCCGGAAATATGATCGGCAGGATCACTTGACGGTTATGAGCGATCAAATTTACAATGTGGTCATTGTTCCATAGGAAAAGGGTCCTTTCAGCTACCTGAAACAATCCATGAAGAACAGGAAAAGAAATGTATTTTTCATCAATGGAAACAACCGATTCTTAAAACACAGTAATATTTAACTAGTTTGAGAAAATGAGAGTGAGCATATAGCACCATGCAAACTATAGAGCACAGAATGAATCTAATCCTTTTGAATGAAAGAATAACATCGGAGCAAGCAAATGGTGAGAATTACTGAATGAGTTCAGTATAACAAATTTACCTGAAAGTGTAGGCTGTTAATGCAGCACGAAATCCGTAAAAACAGTGGAATCATGATCCTCTGGAACTCTACCATGTTGATTCCTTCCAAAATTTCTTCCAATTCCCCGAGAAACATCACTTCTTTCTGACTATTTATTACAGGCCAATATTTTAACAGACCACTTATAACAATGCTCGCTAACTTCGGCTCCTTCTCTAAGAACTGCGTAATACAGAAAGACAGTTGTTGAAAGTACACCCCCAAAGATTTAGGCTTGTGCAAGGGGATCAAAACTCTCCACAAGAAGATTTTGTGTTCCTCTTTCAAAGGTAAAGCAAATCCACAAATCACACTGCCGAAAATCTCCAATAACTCGGCAATCCCGTTATGTTTCTCGGTCTCAATCACAAATCGGTAGAATATATTGTTCATTGTTTTCCGAATAAATGGTCTATGCACCATGAACTTCCCATAAACCCTATGCAGAATCGTCTTCAAACAGTCTCTTTCTCTTGGATCCTCGGAATCAAACAGTTCAAGCAATTTAGAAATGAACGAATGATCGATATACTTCTTTGCTACCTTAGCATCGAGGCTCGAAGATGAGATAAATTTAAGCAGCAATTCATAGACAAGCTGCAAATGTGGCCAAGCAGGATCAAACATTGGGTCATCATCATCATTCTCACCACCACTAGCAACAGCTCCATTAACCCTATAATTAGGCGGAAAAACTCTAAACAAATTAAAAGCACACATTCTACACATTGCAAGAATAGCAGGTTCACTAAACTTCATTGATCCACTAGCCACAAAATCAACAAGCTCAACCAAAGTTTTCCTTTTCACATCTTTATCAGCAATGTTCTTACTAGGGTCAGTGAAATCAAATGTCACACAACAAAGACTCAATTTACTCACAAACAAGTTCATCTTTTCAGCATTCGGAACATCCTTAAACGGCACCAAAGGTTCAATCCCAGAAACCATGCTAGCCGGAAACACCGCCGACGAAGAAGCTCGTTTCAACGAAGCAGTGCCACCTTGCTGTCTATTGTGGCCTTTACCGGCGGCACGTGGAGAATCTCCAACCTGGGTCAAGTCATCTTCATCGATTTTGGAAGATTTCCGAGGAAGCTTGTTGAAAAGCTGCTTAAGCATTGCAACCCAGAAGCTGAAATCCACTAATTCCAAACCTTTTACATCAAACCCATGAATAAACAATCAAAATCAACCAAACCCCCAAAAAAATTGTTAATTCTGAAACAGAAAAACCCTAGATCTCGTTCACCTAAACAACTACAAATTTCAATCAAACTAGATTTCCACCTGAAATTGAGATCCACATTTGAAATGGGGTTCAAGAAATTCTCAATCTTAAAGCATACATTTATGTAAAAATCAAATCTTGAAGATTGCGGTTCGTGTGTTACGAAGAACACGTGAACCAAAAGAGGAAAGGTAAAACCAAAGGACAACAACAATAACAACAACAAAAAAAAGTTTGTTACAAATAAACAGAAGAACAACAATAACAACAACAAACAATGATTACGACAAGATAATGTTACATCTGAATCAAATCTCACATTGTAACATTTTTTTCCAATTTTTCTTGGGAATATGAAAATAAAAAAAATAAAAAATAAAACAAAATTTGTGGGAATATTAATAAAATGATGGATCTAGGAGAAAATGAAACATGCAAAGATTTTGATTTTGATTTTTTTTGGGGTGATGGATGAATGGGATGAAAATTGAAAAGGAACCCTTAGGTGTGGCTTGTTGGTGTTAATGATCCATCACCATTAAAATGAAAAAAGAAAATAAAAGTTATAATGAGTTTCTATTTTTTATTTTATTTTTATAAGGATAAAATATTTGTTACTTTAATTCAAAATATGTGAAATTCAATGGACGGCACTTTCTTTATATTGTTTTCTGTACTTTGCCGCTTATTGTGATTTTCATGGCACGTTTTTCATCATCAAATTATAATGGCAAATGGCTTGTTTTTTTATAACGGTTGTGTTTGGTTTGACCGAACTAAAATTTGATTATTGTATTAATTTTAATTAAAAATAAATTGATTATAATTTTTTGGTTACATTTTATGGGGGCATTTTAGATGAGATGGTTAGTCCTCGACAATATTTGAGACATAAATTTATATTCTGAGAGACAGATTAAGAATTGAATATTAAATTCAAATATTTGTTGTAAGATTGAGATCTTTTGACTTTCGTTGAGAATTTAGGAGTTATTTATGAATATATTCTTGACTGATGTATTTTCTACCATAATTAAGAAATCGTTAAAGTGGGTTTATTCTACTTTGATCATGCATGTGTATCACAAATATTTTTTTTCTTATCAATTGATTCACATGGAGGAGATGAGTATTTTGTTTGATAAAGAGTTGAGAATGATGATTTAAAGACATCATGATTCGTGGAGGTCCTTTCTTTGGAACCTTCAATGAAAGGTAACTTCTTTATCTATTAAATTGAGGGATTGAGTTTATACTCGATAATAGTGGTTGCCTTGTATGCTTTTGTGACTTTTATGACCTACTATTGGGTGTTGCAATATCATATATTGAAAAGAAAAAAAAAAGTATGATATATGGTGTGGAATTTAATTTTAACTGAATATTTTTGTGTTAGTGGTACGGTTCCAAATTTTGACCTTACCAATTTTACTAGCAAGGAAGCCCCCCCCCCCCCCCCCCCTCCCTCTCCGAAATTTTTTTTAACATGATCTGGTAAATGCCTTTTTAATAAAACTATTCAGGACATGGTAGATTTTTCTCCTAGATATTCCTATTGTTGGGTTTCGTAAACAACGCATGCTCAAGATTTTTCTCCTAGATATTCTTATTGATGGGTTATGCCATAATATGTCAGCGAATACTGTAATATCCTTAAATATCAACTTATGAGTGGCGCCTATGAATTTCTTGACCAACTCACGTGAGGGAATATAGACATTTAAACCAACATATGTCCTAGTGTATGAATGAGGTATGAGAGTAACATGCATGTGTGAACTTGACTAAGATTTTCCCATTTATGAGACTGAGGACTAGAAGTTTTAATGTGTGAAAGTGTCTACAATGGCATTCTTAGTCGACCATTTCGGATGGCTTTAGATGTTATGGCCTTCTTCGTCCACCTGATGATAAAGTACCAAAGTTATTATGGCAGAATTGTTGTAGTCAAAGCCAAACTTCGCAAAGAACATTAGATACACAAAGCAATATTGAAAAATCCCTTGACAACAACAATCGTTCTTCGACAACTTTGAGGTCTCCATTCAAAACCAAACTTAGAGATTTTGTCTTTATCTTGGTCGAGGAGCCTAAATCGTCTCCATGCATGGGTTTTTCTTTGAAAATGTAAAGGTTAACTACTTTAGATGAGGTCAATAAGAATATGAGTTGGCATATCTGCTAAAGTAAAGGAAATCTTAGTTGAATGTTTGAGAGCTAACGTTTATCTCTTCACCATATTTTCCAATGGGATGCTTGACATAGATCATAATGTAGCATACCACCATTTGAACATTGATCCCAACGCCCAATATGTGTCCTAGAGGAGAAGGTGAAAGTTCCATAGAAAGCAGAAGTCACATGAAAGACAATCCAAGGTTTGTTGGACACTAATTGTATTTTTTAAGTAAAATACATTGAGAGGCCATCTAATGTGTGTTAGTCAAGAAATCCTTGGGAAAATGGAGAATATGTATCAATTATACTTATTTGAATAAGGTGTGTCTTAAAGACTCGTATCCACTCCCAAGTATAGATAAGTTAGTCAACAATTTAGTTGGATACAAAATTCAGTCATTTATGGACGCATACTTAAACTACAATTCAATACAAATGTATGAGTTGAATAATATGGAAGACCATGGTTCAATAACGCTAAGGATTACATAAGAATAAGTGATAAATGTCAGTGACATGGAGACATTTGTGACGCTCCCCCATATGAATTGCATGTGTTAACATCATTGTGGCCTTTCTCACAATGGGGAATGGATATTATTTACCCTTTCTTTTTGGTGTCAGGATAACTCAAGTTCTTGATTGATGAAATAACTTACTTAACCAAGTGGACAGAAGCATAAGAACTAGTGAAGCTCACAGCGACCAATACATTTAAATTCTTCAATAGGAACGTCATGGCTGGGTACAGAGTTCCTTAAGCCATTATGACGGCCAATGAGATGCAACTTATGGGCATGAACTTCGTATAACTCTTAGAAGACTTGAACGTCAGGCAATATTTCATATCAGAGGAACATCCCCAAACTAACATGTAATTTGCAGCATCAAACATGGTAGTCTTAAGAGGGTTATCAACAACCATAGATCATCACCAAAACATATATCTAATACACATACAACATTATCAACAACCATTAATCATAAATTCACCATAACTCGTCAAAATCCTAGGTTTCTACCCAAATACCCACATATCTCAACCATACATCGAAAACATTGAAAACGATACTCCCCATACCTTATATTATGGCTTTCTAATCGTTTTCTCTTAGAACTCTCCAAAACTCCTCTAGCCCTAGCTTTTTCTCTTTGTTCTTCAGACCTTTTCTCCTTTTCCTCCAAAATGTCACGAATGAGCGTGTTCTCCTTTCTCACTCTTAGTATAACACATACCCTTAATACTCATTCCCCATAATACCCCCAACTTAACCTCCTCAAAAGACCAACATACCCTCAAGACCTCTAATTCATTATTTTAATTAAATAGTAATAATTAGAATAATATAAACTAATTATCCTTACTATTAATATTTATTAAAATAATTCAATTAATCTCATCAACCAACACAACAACAATTCAACAAACATCAATTAATCGACCATAACATGCTACAAAATTAAATCACAAAATTGGGGTGTTACAACTCTCCCCCACTTAAGGAATTTCCGTCCTTAAAAATGTACCTGAAGTAAACATAGTCGGATACGACTCCTTCATTTGATCCTCATGCTCCCAACTCCAACTTTCACCAGCTGGTCCACCCTACAATACATTTACCAAGGAAATCTTTTTTCCTCTTAAATGCTTCATTTCTCGGCCATCAATCCTCACAGGTGAAGCCTTAACAGTTAATTATCTCTTACTTGTACATCGTCCATCTGAATCACATGCAACATATCACACACATACTTCCCCAATTGCGACATATGAAACATATCATGCAAATTCGCAAGCGATGGTGGTAACGCAATATGATATGTCACCTCTTTGATCCTTTACAAAATATGATATGGACCAACAAAATACGGAATGAGCTTTCTAGAATTCAAAGCTCGCCTGACACCAGTCACCAGAGTAACTCTCAGAAACACATGATCTCCCTCTTGGAACTCAAGTGCCTTCCTTCTCTTATCATGGTAACTCTTTTGACGACTCTACGACACCTTCATTCTTATTTGGATCATCTTAATCTTCTTGGTTGTCCCCTGCACTATTTCAGGTATGAGTACGACACTCTCGCCTGATTCGTATCAACACAAAGGAGTTCGACAACGTCTACCATACAATGCCTCATACGGTTCCATGCCAATATGTTGTAGGTAAACTCAATCACTGGAAAATGACTGTCCCAAGCTCCACCATGCTCCAACACACATGCCCTTAACAAATCCTTTAAAGATTGGATAGTCCTCTCCGTTTGACCGTCCGTCTGTGGATGGTACACGGAACTCATCCTCAACTTAGTACCCAGAGCATCTTGTAAACTCTTCCAAAACCTCAACGTAAACCGCGATTCTCTATCCGATACGATACTCGACGGTATACCATGCAACTTCATAATTTTCGCAATATCCATCTCAGCTAACTTCTGCATAGATTAATTAATCTTCATCGGCAAGAAATGATCCGACTTAGTAAATCTATCCATAATTACCCAAATGGAATCATTTCTTTTCGCAGTCTTCGGAAAACCAGACAAAAAATCCATGGAAATGCTATCCCATTTCCATTCTGGAATATTCAATGGTTGCATCATTCCATACAATTTCTGATGTTCTACATTTGACTTCTGACAAACCAAACACGAATACACAAATGCAACAATATCTCTTTTCATACCCGACCACCAAAACAATTTATGTAAATCTTGATACATCTTCGTAGCACCAGGATGAATACTCAACTTACTACGATGTTCATCCTCTAAAATACTCTGCTTAATCTCCTGAACATCTGGAATACACACTTTATCTCGGAGCCTCATTACATCATTCTCATCAATCCGGAAGTCACCTTTGTTACCTTGGTTAATCAAATTCAATCGATAAACCAACTTCAAATTAGATTATTGTCCTATTCGGATTCTCTCCACAATATCATTGGTCAACTTCAACATTCCTAACTTCACACTATCGGATGTAGTCTCACACAACAAACTCATATCTCTGAACTGTTTAATCATCTTGAGTTCTTTCACCATAAGCATCAACATATGCAATGTCTTCCTACTCAGAGTATATGCAACAACATTCGCCTTACCAGGATGGTAACTCATATCAAAATCAAAATCTTTCAACACTTTTGGAGATAGATGTAGACAAGGTTAATATGTGCTAAGCACCTATGCCAAAGCCAAGAATCATCACTCCTGGAGACTAGACACTTAGGATCATTAACAGACACATCATTCAAGTCAAACATGTATACATTATTAACCCTCAAGCCCTTAAACACGTCATTATTTTTATCATCATGTTCAATTATGCAACATTCCTTTGAAAATGAGACTTTATATCCCTTGTCACATAATTGACTAATGTTAATAAGATTGTGCTTAAGACCTTCAACTAAAAGTACATTGGAGATAGATGTAGACAATGGATTACCTACACTACCTTCAACGAGTATCGCTCCCTTGTTATTATCACCACAGGTCACAAAACCCTTCTTCTTAGCCACAAAGTCATAAAATAAGGAAATGTCACCCGTCGTATGTCTTGAGCATCCACTATCGAAAAATCATCTTCTCTCAGTAGCCTCAAGACACTCCACCTACAAATTTAAACAAGAGAGGGAGGTACCGAATTTTCATTGGGTCCTTGTGTGTGAGTGAAACTTTGGTTGCATTTGGGCAACCATTGGAAAATGCCTTTAGAAATTAAAAATCTCATAAATCGACATTTAACAATAGTATGTCCCCTCTTGCAACAATAAAAACGAGTTAAGTTTGGTTTAATATCACATTTGCTAATTTGATCTTTCACCATATAAGTGTATTTTTGATATGGATTATTCATAGAATTTCTAAAATTTGATCGATCAATAGCAAATGTCATTTTTGGTTGTGATGCTTTGTTTAGTTTGGTTTGAAGAGTTTTGACCTCTTTTTGCCAAATGCAACAAGTTTCACAACTATGAAAATTAAACCATACTCATTTGTCTTCCTTAATTGGCTCTGTAACGCCCCGAAAATCTAAATTTAATTATTTAATCATTTATTTAATTAATTTAGAAAAATTGGAGAGTTTGGATTAATTAGAGAAGTTTGGAGAAAAAGAGTATTTTTATATAATAAGGATAAATAGTGTTTTATTATTACTATTAAAAATATATTAAAGAAAAGGGTAAGGTGGTCCTTTTGTGAAAATTATGAGGGTAAAGTGGGAAAATACTTAACCGGGATAATGTATCCAAAGAGGGGAATACGATTAGTTTTCTAACATTATCGTGTTTTTGGGAAAAGAGGTGCTCGGAAGGAAAAAGGGATAGGAAGAGGAAGCTCAGAGTCAGGAGGTTGTGGAGAACCCCAGAGAAGAGTGTAAAGCGGCGAAATTCTCTAAGGTATGAGGAGTTTTCATAATCTATTGTAATTGTATAAGGATTGGATTATGAGTAGATTAGATTTGTAAGAATTTAGTGAGTTTAGGGGTTTTTGATTTAGGTTGAGCTGATGAGTAAAATCTGGATGAATTAGAGTGATTAGAATGAGTTATAAACATATATTTGTTGGTATAATTGTTATCTTGATGTTGTTGATGTTCGATTGATGTTTTGAATGGTTTTTGAGTGTTTTGAGGTGAAACTCGTAATGGGATTTGGGGGTTTTGTGTGTTGATACAGTCTGCAATTGTATAGCAGAGAACTGCTGGAAAACGTGCGTTAACCGGTTAACGCTATGGGTTAACCGATTAACCATTGTAAATTTTGGTGAAAATATGGAATTTCGTAGGCGTTAACCAGTTAACACTGTTTGAGAAGAAAATTTCAATTCTTTAAAAATTCATAACTTTCAAACCGTAAGTCCGATTCGCATTCCGTTTGAAGCGTCGGTATGAACATAAAATGAACTTTATTTTGATGAATAAAAATGAGAAAAATGAAAAAGGTTTTATAAATGAAGTTATGAAATAACCTTGTAATTGTCTCATAATTTACCGGGTACGGGTCAATTCTGGATGTGTCAGAGTGGTTAGAGAACCAGTGTTCTGGGTGTAATGTCATGATGATATATATGATTATTTGATGATTGTTTTGCTGATTGAAATGACTGATGCGAATTATATTGATGAATTTATGATGTAGCGCATCATTGCATTTCATAACATTCACGATGGGGCTTCGGCCTATTTATTTGCTTCAATCCCATTGTGTGGATTGAAGTGTCTCGATGATTTATGATGTGCTCCTTTGTGGAGGGTTGATGGTCATGTATCCATCTCACGATGAAAATGGTACCACATGCATATTGCATATCAGGATGTTAGAATTGCATATTCTGGATGAATTTCATGACTGTATTGGTGTTGCTTGATTTCATGATTGTGTTGTTGTTGTTGCTGAATTTTATAGTTGATGATGTCGTGATATGTCGCACTAATTTATTTATGTTCTATATTCTTGTACGTTTATGATATATTATGATTACTCACCCTGCCTGCTTGGAAATGTTACCTCCTTCGTGGGTAACTTGAAGATGTCGAAGAATAATCTTGCAGTGCAATAGGAGTTTTTCATGAGTTTCAGAGCGTGCTTTAGTGTTCCTTAGAAGTGGTTCTGGTCAATGTGTCCTGCTCTGTGTCATGTAACACTGGGATGGGTTTTCTTTTGCTAAACTGTTTCCAGTTATGTTATTATTTGGATAAATGTTTTCCCATGTTATGATGTGAAATTCAAGATGGTGAAAATTATATTTATGAAGTAAACTAATGAAGTTTGAATTATGAAGTTTAAATTCCGCTGCGAAATGATTTATGATATTCTTGATGTTGATTAACCCGTGTTACGGTACAGGACACTGTTTGTGTTGAATTATGATGATATGTGATACCCTTTTTCGATGATTACTCTGATATTATTTAAATATTTTGTTTTGGGGTAGAAGGGTGTTACATTAGTGGTATCAGAGCAGGTTGGTCTGTCCGGCCAAGTCTTGTTGTTATCAGTCAGTTGTCAAGTCGTTATTTACTTAACGATTATTCTCTTCTGATGTGGTAAGTGTTGTGCAGAATGGCTGGAAACAACACGCGTGCTCTCGCTAATACTATTGCAGCTCTTGCTCAGACTGCTGCTCGTAACAATGCACATGATGAGTTTCGTGCCTTGGAGAAATTCCAGAGGAATAATCCACCTGTGTTTGAAGGAACTCATGACCCGGCGAGTGCACAGAAGTGGCTCAAGGCAATTGAGAAGATTTTCAGAGTGATGGTGTATGCTGACGCGCAAAAAGTTCAATTCGGGACTCATATGTTGCCTGAGGAAGCTGAAGATTGGTGGGATAATACTCGTCAGCGTCTAGAGGATGAGGCTGTTGTGGTGACTTGGACTGTGTTTAAGGATGAATTCCTTAAGAAGTATTTTCCGGAAGATGCTCGTGGTAAGTTGGAGGTAAAATTCCTTGAACTGAAGCAAGGAAACATGACAGTGGCAGAGTATGCTGCCAAATTTGAAAGGCTGGTGAAATTTTGTCCTCAATACAACAGGGCAGATGCTGAACTTTCCAAGTGCCTTAAGTTTGAGAATGGGCTGAGACCTGAAATTAAGCAGGGAATTGGATGTCAACAAATTCGCAAGTATGCAGAGTTGGTCGATAAGAGCCGTATTTATGACGAGGACAGCCGAGCTCGGTCAGCTCACAATAAACAGATGAGCGAAAAGAAAGACAAGAGTCAGTATAGAGGGAAACCTTATGTGACTACTGGTGATAAAGGGAAACAGAAGGCATCTGATGAGAAGAAGAAAAGTAGGGGAGCTGCTAATGTACCTGTTAAGTGTTACAAGTGTGGAGAGACAGGTCACAAGGCTGACGTGTGTACCACCAGAGTTATGAAATGTTACCGTTGTGGCAAGCTTGGGCATAAGATGAGTGATTGTCCTAATGAGGGCCCAACCTATTACAATTGTGGTGAACAGGGGCATATCAGCACCCAATGCCAGAAAATAAAGAAGAATGTTGCTACTGCTCAGAATGCTGGGAGAGTTTTTGCGTTAGCTGGTTCAGAAGCTCCAAAGAAGGACAACTTGATCCGAGGTACCTGTTTTATTAATAATACTGAGTTGATTGTTATTATTGACACTGGAGTTACACATTCATTTATTTCTCTTGAGTGTGCCAATAGATTGGGTTTAAAGTTGTCTAATATGAATGGTAATATGATAATAGAGACTCCTGCTAATGGTTATGTGACTACCATGCTTGTTTGTTTGAAGTGTCTTTTGACAATTTTTGAGAAGAATTTTGTGATGGATTTGGTGTTCCTACCATTGCACCAAATCGATGTTATCCTTGGTATGAACTGGTTGGAATTCAATTATGTTCATATTAACTGTTATAGTAAGACAGTGAAGTTCCCTGAATTGAGCGAGAATGGTGAGTTGATGTTTTTATCCGCTAAGCAAGTGGATGAACTTGTATTGGATGAAGCTTTGATGTTTGCAGTGTCTGCGTCATTGCCAGTTGATGATAAGACTGTCAGTGTAGTGTTGCCTGTGGTTTGTGAATTTTAAGATGTGTTTCCTGGCGATATAAATGATTTACCACCGGAACGTGAAATTGATTTTTTTGTGGACTTAGTACCGGGTACGAGTCCTGTCTCGATGGCCCCTTATAGAATGTCGGCTTCAGAGTTGAATGAGTTGAAGAATCAATTAGAAGAATTGTTAGAGAAGAGGTTCATTAGACCCAGTGTTTCTCCTTGGGGTGCTCCGGTGTTGCTCGTTAAGAAGAAGGATGGTAGTATGAGATTGTGTGTCGATTACCGACAGTTGAATTAAGCGACTATCAAGAATAAGTACCCACTTCCGAGGATCGATGATTTGATGGATCAACTAGTAGGTGCTTGTGTCTTTAGTAAAATTGATCTGAGGTCTGGTTATCATCAGATTCGAGTTAAAGCTGATGATATTCCGAAGACAACTTTCATGACGAGATATGGGCATTACGAGTATACGGTGATGCCGTTTGGGGTTTCTAATGCGCCTGGTGTGTTTATGGAATATATGAATAGGATCTTTCATGAGTATCTTGATAAATTCGTGGTGGTTTTCATAGATGATATCTTGGTATATTCTAAATCAGAAGAGGAACATGCCGAGCATTTGAGGGTTGTGTTGCAAGTATTGAAAGAAAAGAAATTGTTTGCTAAATTATCTAAGTGTGAGTCTGGTTAAAGGAAGTGAGTTTCCTAGGCCATGTAATTTCAAGTGGTGGAATTTCGGTGGATCCTTCGAAGATTGATGCGGTATTGCAGTGGGAGACTCCGAAGTCAGGTACAGAAATTCGTAGTTTTCTTGGGTTGGCTGGTTACTATCGTAAGTTCATTGAAGGTTTCTCTAAGATAGCTTTACCGTTGACGTAATTGACTAGGAAAGGTCAAGCGTATGTGTGGGGTGTTGCTTGTGAAGAGAGTTTCATAGAACTGAAGAGAAGATTAACGACCGCGCCAATGTTGGTCTTACCGAATCCAGATGAGTCCTTTGTATTTTATTGTGATGCTTCCAAGATGGGTCTTGGTGGAGTTTTGATGCAGGATAATAAGGTGGTTGCTTATGCTTCTAGACAGTAAAGAGTTCATGAGAGGAACTATCCTACTCACGACTTAGAGTTAGCAGTTGTAGTGTTTGTGCTTAAGATTTGGAGGCACTACTTGTTTGGTTCGAAATTTGAAGTATTCAGTGATTACAAAAGTTTAAGGTACTTGTTTGATCAGAAAAAGTTAAATATGAGACAGAGGCGGTGGCTTGAATTATTGAAAGATTTTGATTTTGATTTGAATTACCATCCTGGTAAGGCAAATGTTGTGGCTGATGCTTTGAGTAGGAAGTTGTTGCATATTTCGATGCTTATGGTGAAAGAATTGGAAATGATCGAGCAATTCAGAGATATGAGCTTGTTGTGTGAAACTACTACTGATAGCGTGAAATTGGGAATGTTAAAGCTGACTAGTGAGATTTTGGAAGGGATTCGTAATGGTCAGAAAACTGATTTGAAATTAGTTGATCAATTGATGTTGGTTGATCAAGGTAATGCAGGTGACTTTCGAATTGATGAAGATGGAGTTTTGAGATTCTGAGATAGAGTATGTGTTCCGGATATTATAGGAATTAAAAAGAGTATTTTAGAAGAGGGGTACAAGAGTCGACTGAGTATTCATCCTGGTGCTACGAATATGTATCAGGATTTACGCAGGTTGTTTTGGTGGCCTGGTATGAAAAGAGACATTGTTGAATTTGTATATGCTTGTTTGACATGTCAGAAGTCAAAGATAGAACATCAGAGACCTTCAGGTATGATGCAACCATTGAATGTTCCTGAGTGGAAATGGGATAGTATTTCCATGGATTTCGTGACTGGGTTACCTAAGACTGCTAGAGGTAATGATTTGATTTGGGTAATTATTGACCGGTTAACTAAGTTGGCACACTTTTTGCCGATGAAGATTAACCCTTCCATGCAAAGGTTAGCTGAGATTTATATTGAGGAAATTGTGAAGTTGCATGGTGTACCTTCAAGTATTGTATCGGATAGAGATCTGCGGTTTACGTCGAGGTTTTGGAAGAGTTTGCAGGATGCCTTGGGTATTAAGTTGAGGATGAGTTCTGCTTATCACCCGCAAACGGATGGCCAGACGGAAAGAACAATCCAATCTTTAGAAGATTTGCTGAGAGCTTGTGTATTAGACCAAGGAGGGTCTTGGGATAGTCATTTGTCGTTGGTCGAGTTTACGTATAATAACATTTTTCATGCTAGTATCGGGATGGCTCCATATGAGGCGTTGTATGGTAGACGTTGTCGTACTCCATTATGTTGGTATGAGACAAGAGAGAGTTTAGTGCTTGGGCCAGAGATTGTCCAAGAAACAACTGAAAAGATAAAAATAATTCAGGAAAGGATGAAAACGTCGCAGAGTCGTCAAAAGAGTTATCACGATAAGAGGAGGAAAACACTTGAGTTCCAAGAGGGAGGTCATGTGTTCTTAAGAGTTACTCATATGACTGGTGTGGGAAGAGCTTTGAAGTCTAGAAAGTTCACTCCACGTTTTGTCGGTCCGTATCAGATTATGCAGAGGATAGGGGAAGTGGCCTATCGAGTGGCTTTACCTCTCTCTCTCTCTCTTGCGAATTTACATGATGCATTCCATGTATCACAGTTGAGGAAGTACATTCCGGACCCGTCGCATGTAATTCAGATAGATGATGTTCAGGTGGATAATCTGACGATTGAAGCATTACCAGTGAGGATTGATGGTAGAGAATTGAAGCAACTTCGAGGCAAGGAAATTTCTTTAGCGAAGGTATTGTAGGGAGGAACAGCTGGAGAAAGTTGTACTTGGGAACGGGAAGATCAGATGAGGAAGTCGTATCCGACTCTATTTACTTCAGGTAATTTTCGAGGACGAAAATTCTTTAAGTAGGGGAGAGTTGTAACGCCCCGAAAATCTAAATTTAATTATTTAATCATTTATTTAATTAATTTAGAAAAATTGGAGAGTTTGGATTAATTAGAGAATTTTGGAGAAAAAGAGTATTTTTATATAATAAGGATAAATAGTGTTTTATTATACTATTTTATTATTATTATTAAAAATATATTAAAGAAAAGGGTAAGGTGGTCCTTTTGTGAAAATTATGAGGGTAAAGTGGGAAAATACTTAACTGGGATAATGTATCCAAAGAGGGGAATACAATTAGTTTTCTAACATTATCGTGTTTTTGGGAAAAGAGGTGCTCGGAAGGAAAAAGAGAGAGGAAGAGAAAGCTCAGAGTCAGGAGGCTGTGGAGAGCCCCAGAGAAGAGTGTAAAGCGGCTAAATTCTCTAAGATACGGGGAGTTTTCATAATCTATTGTAATTGTATAAGGATTGGATTATGAGTAGATTAGATTTGTAAGAATTTAGTGAGTTTAGGGGTTTTTGATTTAGGTTGAGCTGATGAGTAAAATCTTGATGAATTAGAGTGATTAGAATGAGTTATAAACATATATTTGTTGGTATAATTGTTATCTTGATGTTGTTGATGTTCGATTGATGTTTTGAATGGTTTTTGAGTGTTTTGAGGTGAAACCCGTAATGGGATTCGGGGGTTTTTGGTGTTGGAACAGTCTGCAATTGTATAGCAGAGAACTGCTGGAAAACGTGCGTTAACCGGTTAACGCTATGGATTAACCGGTTAACCATTGTAAATTTTGGTGAAAATATGGAATTTCGTAGGCGTTAACCGGTTAACACTGTTTGAGAAGAAAATTTTAATTCTTTAAAAATTCATAACTTTCAAACCGTAAGTCCGATTCGCATTTCGTTTGAAGCGTCGGTATGAGCATAAACTGAACTTTATTTTGATGAATAAAAATGAGAAAAATGCAAAAGTTTTTAGAAATGAAGTTATGAAATAACCTTGTAATTGCCTCATAATTTACCGGGTACGGGTCAATTCTGGATGTGTCAAAGTGGTTAGAGAACCAGTGTTTTGGGTGTAATGTCACGACGATATATATGATTATTTGATGATTGTTTTGCTGATTGAAATGAATGATGCTAATTATTTTGATGAATTTATGATGTAGCACATCATTGCATTTCATAACATTCACGATGGGGCTTCGGCCTATTTATTTGCTTCAATCTCATTGTGTGGATTGAAGTGTCTCGATGATTTACGATGTTCTCCTTTGTGGAGGGTTGATGGTCATGTATCCATCTCACGATGAAAATGGTACCACATGCATATTGCATATCAGGATGTTAGAATTGCATATTCTGGATGAATTTCATGACTGTATTGGTGTTGCTTGATTTCATGATCGTGTTGTTGTTGTTGCTGAATTTTATAGTTGATGATGTCGTGATATGTTGCACTAATTTATTTATGTTCTATATTCTTGTACGTTTATGATATATTATGATTACTCACCCTGCCTGCTTGGAAATGTTACCTCCTTCGTGGGTAACTTGCAGATGTCGAAGAATAATCTTGTAGTGCAATAGGAGTTTTTCATGAGTCTCGGAGCGTGCTTTAGTGTTCCTTAGAAGTGGTTCTGGTCAATGTGTCCTGCTCCGTGTCATGTAACACTGGGATGAGTTTTCTTTTGCTAAACGGTTTCCAGTTATGTTATTATTTGGATAAATGTTTTCCCATGTTATGATGTGAAATTCAGGATGGTGAAAATTATGTTTATGAAGTAAACTAATGAAGTTTGAATTATGAAGTTTAAATTCCACTGCGAAATGATTTATGATATTCTTGATGTTGATTAACCCGTGTTACGGTACATGACACTGTTTGTGTTGAATTATGATGATATGTGATACCCTTTTTCGATGATTACTCTAATATTATTTAAATATTTTGTTTTGGGGTAGAAGGGTGTTACAGGCTCCACCATGGAACGCTTAAGAGCTTCCAATTCTTTTTTAGAATCAGAAACCTTTTTCTCCAAATGTGTAAAAATTTGTTTATTGGAGGCTAAGCGTTTAAAAGTTTCTTTTGTTTCATGGTAGAAACTCTAAAAGTACTAAGTAAATCAGGATAATAAAATTTATCAAAGTTATCATATTTAACATGTCTTACTTGCTTTTTGCCTTTTTTATGAGCCATAAGACAAAGGTTCACTTTCTCTTCTTTATTACTTGAGTTGCCATTGCTTGAGACTTATCTATCGCTTTCCTATGTGATATAAGCTTTCCTTGTCTTGCTACCCTGCTTTTGATATTTATCTTTACTTTTGTCTTTCTTCAACATAAGACAATCCAGTTTATAGTGATTGGGCTTTCCGCAATTGTAACACAACACTTATGACTTGGTACTTTTACTTTGATTTGTCTTGGAGGGATTTGATTGCCTTTTATAATTAACGAGACATTTATCCGAATGAGAAATTTCATTCTTCCTAAGGTATCCATTGTATCTTCTTACAAATAGTCTCATATCCCCATTTGATTCATTATCCTCGTCATTTGACTCACTCTCACATTCAAAATTGGTGGATGCTTTTGAAGTAGAAACCCTTAATGCAATAAACTTCTTCTTCTTCTTTTTGTCTTTGGATTTCTATTTTTTTCTTCTTCTTTCTTTTCACTTTCTTCATGCTCATTTAAGTTCAATAGCTCTTGCTCATTTTCTTGTAGCTTGCCTATTAACTTTGTCAAGTCCAAGATTCTTACATCATTAGCTTCCTTGATCACCGTGACTTTTGGTAATCATTCCCTAGTAAGACATCTTAGAATTTTGTTAGCAGCCACATCATTGGGAGTGGTTTTATCAAGAGCATTTAAGCAATTTAATAAATGAGAAAATATATTTCCCAAATCCCCAATGGTTTCCCCTCGGTTCATGTGAAAGCGGTCAAACTCTTGTTGCAAGGTATTGATTCTAGCTAGTTTCACGTCATCAGTTCCCCCTCGGACAATCTGTAACACTTCCCACATAGCTTTAATTATTGTATGATGTGAAAATCTAAAATATTCATCAGCTTCCAAAGAGTCAATGATCATATTTCTAGCCTTCCAATCATAACTATAGTTCTTTTCATCTTTTTCATCCCATTGTGCTTCGGGTTAAGGTACTTCAACATTATTCACGTTGGTCATAATTATTTGTATGTGACCATCCTGAATAACCTTCCATATCTTTCTATCAATAGAGTTGATATGAATACGCATACAATCCTTCTAGTGACTATAGTTTTCTCCGGTGAAAACATACGCTCTATTATATGCCCCCGTTGGATCGTTATCCATTTTCTAAGAAGTTATATATGAAGCACTAGATGAACCAGACTCTAATACCACTTGTTAAATGATAACACAAATCTATAAGGGGGTTTAATAGATCCATTTTAAAATATTTTCACCTTTCAAAAATTAATTGAAAAATATTTGGAGGAAATTCCCCGAAAAATTCACGTCTAAATTATTTTAAGTCACTGGTGATCGGATACACATTATCAAACCAAATGGGATAATGAAGATGAATTAACTAATGAATATGAAGCAAGTTAATCACTTAAATTTGACACACTTGATTAAACTACTACCAACAATGTATAAAGAGAAGAAATAAGCCCAACAACCAAGAAATAATGTGTTTTGAATTTTATGAAACACTTGGTGTGCACACCAAATCTATTGTATTTTGCCAAATAGTGTAGTGCAAATTTTTTTCAAAGTTGCTGATCTTACCTGATCAGGAGGGCCTTCCAAGGATTGTTGACTGGGCCAGAGAATATGTGAATGAGGAGGGGGGTGTACCTGCAAGGTGCTCCAATGCTTAAGTCAGAAGAGGTACAGAATAAGGTTATCAGAGTGTAAGTTAGAATACCTGACCCTTTGCCATGAAAGGGTATTTATATTGAGCCCCCAGCGCTGGGCCAAGGCTCCTAATGGGCTGGATTAGCTAGGCCCAAGGAGGAGCTGCCAGGGGACGCGTAAGAAGCGTGAAGACCTAGACCAAAGGTCTGCTCCCTGGTCCAACTGCCCCTATCCCTAAGGAGATAATATAGGGGAGTTGGGTGACGTGTTAAGTGAGGTGCAGTTGTGGTTCTGCCCGACATAACCTAGGTGCCCGTGATGTAGGCTGATGATATGTGGATGAAGACCATGGGACGGGCAACACGTTCTTTGCCCGACACATAGTCAGAACGTCGAGGAGACGTTCCTCTGGCACGAGTGAAAAGACCTTCGCCCGACGTATTCATGTGCTCGTACGTTTGGGCTTGGACCCGACGAGCGTTGGGCCGTGCCGTGCATATGCCATGGCCCAGTCCAGAACAGGAGCCCCCCAAGTCGAGTCTCTGAGCCAGAGCGATGACTTATGTTGCAACTGGGGGTTCCCCGAGTTGACGGGGAGGTGTGTCGTTTGGCATGTGAGGTTGTAATAGACTTGCTCGCGAATTCCTGTTTCCACGGTAGTGCCGGGGATGGTAAGTGATCGGTTGGTATGCATCTTCCTAGTAACAGTCGAGGGTATGACGCGGGGACATGGCGTCTTGATGAGTCGGGGAGACGGACAGGTGCCCGGCGTCGTTTCAGTTTCTTTTTTGGATAGACGTGTCTTAGACTTAATGGCGTCGCTTCGTTTTGTGTGCAAAGACGGCGTAGGCAGTAGGTAATGATGACCTAGCGCATTGGTCCACGCGCCAGGCACTATAAAAGGAAGTTGAGTAACTTCATTTCCACTTTTTCGCTCCTACGTTCACCGGAAGTTCTTCATATTCTCTCTTGTCTGCTCGTTCAACCGTCTGAACCGCCGTCTCCGCCCGTCTTCTTGTCTGAACCACCGTCCCTTGCCCGTGCGCCACCGTCTCCTTTTCAACTTCTCTATGTCAGGTATGATTTTTCCTCTGTGATTCATCATTTTCCTTTCTGTTTTCCGTCAAATGTATGTTACATCTGTAGAAATGTGGTTAGGTTTGACTTAGGAATAGTGTAGTGGACTGTAGATGTACTGTAGATGGTAGAAAATAGGGTTAGGATCATACTGTACCGGGCAGAAATTTCATATGCCGGGCAATATTTGCATAAGCTGTATGAATTTTCTGCCCGGTCTCTTAAGAACGCGCGTGTCTCTGAGTTGAGCACAGTTAGTGTCTGTCGCCGCGCACGCCCTTTCACTTGACCTGCGGTGGAAGGGTGGATTTGATATGACGTCGAATTCACTCTTTTTGTCTGCGTTTCAGGTGCTACCGGGCGTTTACGACCGAGGAGGGAAGATTCCGGGTCCTCGACCGAAGATGCGGCAATCGCTCGTCTCCCTGTTGGGGATGGGAGTGTCCGGGATGGTACCGAGCACGCCTCTTCTTCCGGGCAGGCTGACTTCTCCTGGGTTGCGGACGAGCCTTTGGAGGAGGGATCATATTTCTGCGACGAGGCTATCCCCGCTTACGCTGTGGTCGAGAACATAAGCCGGGAGGACCCACCGAACTGGTATTGTTGCGCCCCCAAGGAAGGAGACCGTATCTGCCATCATTTTCCGGGGAAGCAGTTCACTATGTATGAATTTGCTTTCCGTGAGGCGGGGATTAGACTGCCCTTCAACTCCTTCCAGATGTCGATCTTCAAATGGCTTCGGCTGGCGCCGTCCCAACTGCATCCCAATGCTCTCGCCTTTATGCGGGCATTTGAGTTGGTCTGCCAGTTCCTCGGTATCGGTTGTACCCGAGCCCTCTTCTTCCACGTCTTCCATCTCCAGCGGTCCGGCTTCCGTGGGCGTCACAGCTGGGTCTCTTTCAAACAGCCCGTGCGCCTGTTCAAGACGTACGTGGACTCTGCCCGTCACTTCAAGGGCCGCTGGTACGTGGTAATGCCGATCACCCGTGCCGCCCTTCACTCCCTGTATTATTATCAACGAACACCAGACGGGGAGGAGACATTGATGTCGAAGATACCGCTGAGGTGGCAGCGCGACCATTTCGACCTCTCCACGGCCCATTACAGGATCAAATACGCGATGCTCGGTACTGAGGATAGGCTCGCGTATAAGAAGCTGGTTGAATACGTGCAGAGCTTCAGTTTGGGGTTCTGGGCGAATCGACAGGGTGTGCCCTATCTGGATGAGGCCGGAGAGCCAATCACTGAGACGCGCTACATCAATACCAAGGCTTTGCTCGAGTGTGATACTGAGGAGGAGGCTCTAGCATTATTGAGTAGGCAGACTTTGTTCAGTCTTTTATTTTTGTCTATGTTTTTGCTCGCTAATGTTTGTGTGTAATGTTTCGCAGGTGCCATGCCCAACACGCGTGATCGAGTTTTAAAGCTGGCGAATCAGGCCGGTGCTGCTGACCGGGTGCCAAAAAAGAAAAAGAAGACTGTGGCCCGTGTCTTGGAGACTGCCGGTGATGCTGGGGCCGGGACTTCGAATGTGGCGAGCGTGACGCATTCCTCTCCTCCTCGGGCGATAGATATATCTGACAGTCCGTTGCCCGCGACCTCTCCCCTCCACAAACGGAAGCGTCCAGCTGGGACTCTTTCGAGGTCGTCACTGGGAAGTCCGGGTGGTGGACCGGGCAGTTACTTGCTGCCTCCTTGCTACGTGGAACGGTCGTTCTTCAAGGGCGAGGACGCGATTGCTGTGCCGGCGCCTGAGGCAAAGGCTATTCTAGACCAAGACGCTGGTGCCCGACGCAAGGAGTTGGCTAGGGACCTGGCAGCTGTCATCCGGGTGATGGAGACGGCCATGGTCTTGACTGACACTTCGGTCTCCACTGCCTCCCTCGAGGACGCCCTCGTGCAGGTCCGGTCAGAGAAGGACAAGCTGTCCAAAGATCTGTCGGATTACATGGAGGAGCATCAGCTGCAGGAAGGGCTGAGCAAGAAGCTGGAAGAGGCAGAGAAGGAGCGGGACCAGCTGAAGGCTGCTAAGGTGAGCTTGGAGGAGCAGGTGGTCGATCACCAGAGGCTGACTGAGGACAATGCTGGCCTGCGGGCCCAGGTCGAAGCTCTCGAGGAAAAGGTCCGTTCTTTGGCCGACGAGACCGAGGAGGAGCGTGCCCTTGGTACTCGAGGTGAGCTGCTGGGGCATATCCGCTCGCTCAACCAGGACCTGGTGGCCGTTTTCAAGGAGGGTTTTGACAACGCTGTCGAACAACTCAGGCTTCTAAACCCTGAGTTGGTGACGGAGGGGTCGGCCCACAATTATTGTGTCAGGGATGGAGAGATCATCTGCCCGTTCGAAGCCGAGGAAGAACTGGGGGTTGAGGAGGAGGAGGAAGAAGAAGTGCTCCGAGCGGAGTCTTAGATTGTTTTTGTTTTTTGTTTTTTTATGTTGTTTTCGTTATGGCCTGCGTGCCTTGTTATGTGGCCTGCGTGCCCGTTGATGTATTTTGGCCTTCGGGCGTGTGTAATATGGCCTTCGGGCGTACTTGGCTTCGGCCGTTGTTATTTTTAATATATGAATGTTTTTGTTGTCATTCATTGTGTTCGTGTATGTATGATATTTTGTTTTTATGAATTCATATTCTGCTCGACCTAGTTAATCTCCTCGGTTTAGGGAACCGATGAAGTGTCGGGCTTTGTGCCCGTTGGGATCGAAGCCCGGGTCCGTTGTTCGAACCTCGGTCTCGAGGCTTGGGCTTTCCCATCACGAGCTGGGTGCCCTGCCTGTCCTGGTACTTCGGCGTTGCGTCTCGGTCAAGATCACAATCGTCGGGGAGGGTTGTGTTCGCTATGTGGCCCCGGCTATTCCCCGGGTCTCGCGGTTCCTCCCTGGGGTTTTGGAGACGAAGAGTGTGGTCGTACCAGCCACGTCTCCCCGTGGTATATTTAGCTGTAATATTGTCTAAGTTTTTCTGCGTTCCATGGTCGAGCGAGTTCTTCCCCTTGTAGGTTTTCCAGGTAATAGGCCCCGTTGCTCGTCTTATCGCGGACGCGGTAGGGGCCTTCCCAGTTGGCGGTCAGTTTACCCTCTTTTGGGTTTTTCTGGTTTCTTCTGAGGACCAGGGTGCCGACCTGGAACTCTCTTTTTATGACTTTCGCGTTGTGGCGTAGTGCTATTTTCTGTTTGAGGGACATTTCCCTTAGGGCTGCTTCGGAACGGATCTCTTCGACTAGGTCGAGCTCGGCTCTAAGGGTCTCGTCGTTCAGTTCCTCGTCTAGGGGGTCTTCTGTCCTCCTCGTTGGTTCCCGTATTTCCACCGGGATGACTGCTTCGGTGCCGTAAGTCAGTCGGAATGGGGTTTCCCCGGTGGTGGAATGTGGTGTCGTGCGATAAGCCCATAGGACGCTATGTAGTTCCTCGACCCATGCCCCTTTTGCGTCGCCGAGCCTTCGTTTAAGGCCACGTAAGATTACCCTGTTGGCCGCCTCCGCTTGCCCGTTCGTCTGTGGATGTTCGACGGACGTGAAATGCTGTTTAGTGCCCAGGCTGGCGACGAAGTCCTGGAACCCTCCGTCCGTGAATTGTGTCCCGTTGTCCGTGACGAGGGCCTGGGGTATGCCGAACCGAGCGAGGATGTTGCGTTTAAAGAACCGGAGAATGTTCTGCGCGGTTATTTTAGCTAGTGCCTCTGCTTCAATCCATTTTGTAAAGTAATCCACCCCGACGATGAGGTATTTATTCTGGGATGATCCGGTGACGAAGGGTCCGAGGATGTCCATGCCCCACCACGCGAAGGGCCATGGGGAAGATAGTGATTTTAGGTCATTTGGGGGCGCGAGGTGCATGTCGGCGTGTCGCTGGCATTTGTCACACCTTTTGACGTGCTCCTTTGAGTCGCTTTGCATGGTCGGCCAGTAGTAGCCTGCTCGAAGGGCTTTTCGTGCGAGCGATCGCCCGCCGAGGTGTTGAGCGTTAATTCCCCGGTGTATTTCTCCAAGTATGTCGGGGACTTTCTCTTCCTCGACACATTTAAGTAACGGGATGGAGAACCCCCTCCGGTATAGTTTACCTTCGAGGAGTACGTACGAGCACGCTCGTCGTTTGACAGTGGCCGCCTCTTTCGGGTCAGCCGGGAGTTCGTCTCGTGTGAGGTAATTGTAGATGGGTGTCATCCAACAGTGGGCATCCCCGATGGTGTTGACCTCGAGTGGAGGAGGTAGTTTGTCGATGCTGGGTCGAGGAAGGATTTCTTGAATTACTGATTTATTCCCACCCTTTTTCCTCGTGCTGGCTAGTTTCGAGAGGATGTCTGCCCGTGTATTGTGCTCGCGAGGTACGTGTTGAACTTCCCACTTTTCGAATTTCTCAAGTTTTTCTTTGACAAGGGACAAGTACTCGACGAGGTTGTCGTTCTTGGTTTGGTACTCTCCTCGCACTTGTGAGACCACGAGCTGGGAGTCTGTGGATATTTTTACTTCTTTTGCTCCCAGGTCCTCGGCTAACCTCAGGCCTGCGATAAAAGCCTCGTATTCGGCTTGGTTGTTCGACGTCGGGAAGGCCAGTGCTAATGAAACCTCGATCAGGATCCCATCCTCGTTCTCGAGGATGATCCCGGCTCCGCTGCCTGATGTGCTAGAGGCGCCGTCGACGAAGATCGTCCATTTGTGGGCGCCTTCTGCTGGTGTCGGGCAGTGGGTCATTTCCGCGACGAAGTCGGCCAGTGCTTGGGCTTTCAAGGCTTTCCTACTTTCGTATTATATGTCGAAATCGGAGAGTTCTAGCGACCACTTGAGCATTCTCCCGGCCATATCCGGACGCCCGAGCAGCTGTTTGATTGGCTGGTCGGTCCTCACCTTTATCGTGTGTGCGAGGAAGTAATATCGTAGTCTCCTCGCCGCATTGATGAGGGCCAGGGCGACCTTTTCGATTTGCTGATATCGGAGCTCGGGGCCTTGGAGTGCTTTGCTCGTAAAATAGATGGGCTTTTGTCCCTCGTCGGTCTCTCTTATTAGAACGGCGCTGACGGCCTCGGTCGCCACGGACAGATATAGGTATAGGGTTTCCTTTTCTAATGGTCGTGATAAGACCGGGGGTTCGGATAGAACCTTCTTTAGATGGAGTAATGCTTGCTCGCATTCATCGGTCCAGTCGAAGGTAGCCTCTTTGCGAAGGAGTCTGAAGAATGGTAATGCGTGCTGGGCGGATTTGGCGATGAAACGGGAGAGTGAGGCGAGCACTCCATTGAGTGATTGTATCGATTTCTTGGTCCTCGGGGTCGGGAATTCCGAAAATGCCCGGCATTTGTCGGGGTTGGCCTCGATTCCTCTTTCGGTGAGGTAGAAACCCAGGAATTTTCCTGCACGTACACCGAACGTGCACTTTTCGGGATTGAACCTCATTTTACACTGCCTCGCCTGCTCGAACACTTTGGTTAGATGTCGAGCATGGGTAACCTCCTCGTGCGATTTGACGATCATGTCGTCCATGTATACCTCGAGCATGTCCCCTATTTCATCCTTGAAGACTTTGTTCATCATGCGTTGGTACGTAGCACCAGCGTTCTTGAGCCCGAACGGCATTACGTTGTAATAGTAATTGCCCGTTGGGGTCATGAATGCTGTGTGTCTCTTGTCCGTGGGCGACATGGGGATTTGGTTGTATCCACTATATGCGTCCATGAAGGACAAGAGTTTAAAACCTGCAGAATTGTCTACGAGCATATATCTATATTAGGGAGGGGGAAAGCATCTTTCGGGCAAGCCCTATTAAGATCAGTATAATCAACACACATACGCCATTTTCCATTATTTTTCTTAACGAGGACTACATTAGAGAGCCAGGTTGTGTACTGGGCTTCAGAAATAAAATTTGCCTCTAAGAGGTCTTTTACAGCTCGCTCGGCAGCCTCTACCTTTTCAGGCGACTGTTTGCGCCTACGCTGTGCTATGGGCTTGGCTGCCCGGTCTAAAGCTAGCTTGTGACACGCGATCTCAGGGTCCAGCCCGGGCATTTCTGCGGCATTCCACGCGAAGAGGTCAGAGTTCTCCTTGAGGCATGCCACGAGTTTCTCTCTTGTTCCCTCGGGCAGTCCCTTACCTATCTTCACCGTCCTTTCTGGATCGTCCCCGAGGGGAATGAGCTCGAACTCTCCGTCGGGGATTGGTCGAACCGGGTGTTCGAGAGATCGTTCCTTGGCGGACTTCCCTTCTTCGGTTTCGTCTAGCCCAATGCGACAGTCGAGGTCGATGGCGTTAACTCCCCGGGGAGGGTCCTCAGTCCTGAGTTTTTTGTTGTTGCAGCTGCTCTTTGTGCTGACCACGGCCTGTCCTTTTACTGCAGCGTCGTAGCATCGCCGGGCAGCTTCGATGTCCCCGTGGATGGTGACCACGCGTCCCAGTTTGGTGTAGTATTTCATCTTCAGGTGGACGGTGGATGGGACCGCGGTGAGTTCGGCCAGCGTCGGGCGTCTAAAGATGCAATTGTAGAGGGACGGACAGTCCACGACCAGGAATTGGATTTTGATTTCCCTGGCTGTTTCCTGTTCGCCGAAATTGACGAGGAGCTCGACATATCCCCACGGCCTGGTTGTTGCTCCATTGAATCCTTGGAGGTCCGACCCGACGTAGGGGGCTAAGTTGGTCTTGTCTAACTTCAGAGTCTTGAAGAGGTGGACGTACATGATATCCACCGAGCTGCCCTGATCGACCAGGATGCGTCGGACGTCGAACTGGGCCATCTTTGCTCTGATCAATAGTGGGATGCCCGAGTTCGGGGATCCGCCCGGGAGTTCCTCCAGGAAGAAGGATATTGGGTTGGATTTCCCCCGGTATTTTGTCAACGTCGCCTTTTGCTCGGGGGCAGTCAGTAGGAGCTCGTCGAACTTGCGTTTGACTGAGAGGGCAGCGGCTTCCCCGTTAATTCCCCCACCTGATATTACCAGTGTGGTTGGGAAGTCTTCCTAGGGGCTGAGTGCAGCGATTCTGCCTTCGGGCAGTGGCTCGGGGAGGAAGAAATCTTCCGGGCGTGACACGCAGAGGGCCACTTGGTAAGGAGAGTTGTCGGGGGTTGTTTCTTCCCGGGGTCTCTTCTTTTTTGGCTCGTCATGTCTGGGGGTTTCGTTCTTCCTCGTATACTGCTTTAGGTGCCCTTCTTGGATTAAAATCTCTATTGCATCCTTCAGGTGGACGCAGTCTTCGGTCACATGCCCGTGGCTCCTGTGGAACCGGCAGTACTTGGATTTGTCGGTGTGGGGCTTTGGCGCAGATGGTTTTGGGAACCTGACCCTGCCCTGTTTAAATTCAGAGTTGACGCATTCCGCGAGGATGCGCTCTCGGGGAGCTGTCAGTAAGGTGTACTCGCTGTATCGGCCCGCGGGGCCTCTTCCTTCTCGGAGCTCGCGAGGTCTTTCTTCTCTTCGCTTGTCCCCGTTGCGACGGGGAATGCTCGGGTCCTCGCGTTTGGAATGCTCGGTATCCCCAGCATTACGTCCGCTGCGGGCATTGTGTGCCACCTGTTTTTCCTCGTACCTGATGTAGGCCTGGGCCTTGTGCAGGAGTTCGTCCAAGGTGCGGGGAGGCTCGATCCCGACGACTCTGCTAAGCTCACTGCCGGGCAAGAGTCCTCTTTCGAGGAGGTATTTCTTCATGTGTTCGGTGGTATCCACCTCGACAGCTTCCTGGTTGAATCGCTCGATGTACGAGCGTAGCGTTTCATTCTTCTTTTGCACTATGGCTTCAAGGGTCGCCTCAGTCTTGGGGTGACGACGGGAAGCCGTGAAGTGCCTGGTGAACATGGACCTCATGACTCTCCATGATGTAATGGATTCGGGGGCCAAGCTTTTGTACCAAGCCATGGCCCCTTTCCTGAGGGTCGTCGAAAACAGTCGGCATTTGAGATGACCGGTGATATCATTGCGGTAGTCGAGCATCGCGTTGACGTTGTCGACGTGGTCGTCGGGATCGGTAGTCCCGTCGTATACAACTAGATTGGGCGGTTTCTCCATGCCTTTGGGGAGCGGGGCTTCCATTATTGCCCGAGACAGGGGACAGTGCAGGTCTTCCTCGTCGCTCCTTAATGGAGATAGTTCATTGTTGTCGGGGCTGCGCCCGCGCCTTGGTGATGTTCTTGCTCGACCATTGTCACGACGGGCGCGTGCCCTGCTGACGTGAGGTTCTGGAGAGCGACGTCCTCGCTTCTTTGTTGGTTCTGGACGTTGCTGCGTCCTCCTCTCCTGCTGGGGTCGGGCCTCTTGTCGCTCGGCTTCGAGGGCCATGATTCGTTCGTGCTGCTGATAGAGCATAGAACCGGCCTGATTGAGGGCATTTACCATGGCAATCATTGTGGCGTCTCCTTCAACGGGAACGGGGATGAGATGAAATGTCTCTGCCCCTAGGTTTTGAGCGTGAGAGGCGTCCCCGTTATTTTGGGGTTCTGGAGACGGGGTTGCTGGACGACCGTCTCGAGCGTCTGCTTCATGGGATTGCGGGCCGTCGTCCATAGTGTAGTCGACGAGGGGACGGCTGCGCTCGCTAGGTTGTTCTCCGGCCATGTTGGAAGGACAGAAATAAATGAGCTTTGATCCTCTGTTGATGAAGATGGGGATAGCTAGTTCCCACAGAAGGCGCCACTGATCTTACCTGATCAGGAGGGCCTTCCAAGGATTGTTGACTGGGCCAGAGAATATGTGAATGAGGAGGGGGTGTACCTGCAAGGTGCTCCAATGCTTAAGTCAGAAGAGGTACAAAATAAGGTTATCAGAGTGTAAGTTAGAATACCTGACCCTTTGCCATGAAAGGGTATTTATATTGAGCCCCCAGCGCTGGGCCAAGGCTCCTAATGGGTTGGATTAGCTAGGCCCAAGGAGGAGCTGCCAGGGGACGCGTAAGAAGCGTGAAGACCTAGACCAAAGGTCTGCTCCCTGGTCCAACTGCCCCTATCCCTAAGGAGATAATATAGGGGAGTTGGGTGACGTGTTAAGTGAGGTGCAGTTGTGGTTCTGCCCGACATAACCTAGGTGCCCGTGATGTAGGCTGATGATATGTGGATGAAGACCATGGGACGGGCAACACGTTCTTTGCCCGACACATAGTCAGAACGTCGAGGAGACGTTCCTCTGGCACGGGTGAAAAGACCTTCGCCCGACGTATTCATGTGCTCGTACGTTTGGGCTTGGACCCGACGAGCGTTGGGCCGTGCCGTGCATATGCCATGGCCCGGTCCAGAACAGTTGCTATCCAATTTTGATAGCAACAATTTCACAAACACTTGGTGTGCACTAAACTATGCAAAACAAAATTTTCAAAACAACACTATTTCAACTTGTGCATAAAATTTACCAGAAGAGAAAAACAAAGGACACACGAATTTGTTTAGGAAGTTCCCCTACAGTCCTCGCTAAGGGCACCTCTGCCCCTAAATCAAAAATTGAATTGAGACTAATTATTAAAATCGTACTTATAAAAAAAAGCATTTTGAAACAAATAAATAAATTGAATTGGGCATTCAAAACATCAATCATGACTAGCTTTATTAGTCATGGCAAGTTTTATTTTAATACCTTACCTCCCACATATATTTTTCATTCACATATTTAATTTGTGTTTGGTCATATTTGCTCTAAATTTCCTCTTGTGTGTCTTTTATATTTCTTGGTTTTGTCTTGAAAATTTCTCTTATCTTGTTTGTCCTCTTGAATGATAACTTTCATTTGAATTTTATCACATTTGTTTGAAGTTTATCATAAACTTAATTGATATTTATTTGATTATCTTAAGAGCATAAAGAATTGCATTTGGGAGGGGAAAAAGGAAAAAGTGAATATTATAGTAAAAGTCGTCACTGAGTGATATACACTAGTAATACATCTGTTGAGTGTAAGCACTTAGTGAGTGGTGAGGTACTTCTTTTATTATTTTTATTTTATTAATATTTTCCTGCTCTTCTTATTTGTTTGTTCATTGTGACTCTTGTTGAAATATTGTTGTTGAAATCATTAGTGAAAGTGAACCAAACCCACATCCCATTGAACTCATTTCTCTTATGGAACACTTTAAAAAAATGTTGAATACTCAAATGAATGCCTTGAGAGAAAAGCTTATGAATCAAAGATATGTGATACCACATCATGGAATATCTTCTCGAAATGAAGATGAGTTTGAAATTGAGGGTGAACGGAGACGTAAATATAATGGTGGGAGAATGAGACATAAATATTATGTGATGTATTCTAATAAAGGTGAGAATAACCATGCAACTGAGGGAAGTAGAAGACAAAAGGACTATATGAGAAATCATGAAGCTTATTATGAAAGAATACACTGTATGCATCATGAGAGAAATCACATAGATTATCATGGAAATGAGAGGAGGAATCAAAGACATAATGTTACGTATGAAGGTGGAACAATTATGTTCCCTTTGTAAGACGAGGGAAATGATCTAGAGAAGGGGTGAATAAATCACAAATAAAATTTTCTTTGATTAAAAAATTATTTACTAAGGCAAGCGAAAGTGATTCCGGATCGACACTCATTTGTCCCAAACTGTTACTGGAAGAATTAAATATGCGTATGAACTATAACCAAATTAAATTAATATATAACAATGACGAGAAAACAAATCAATGTGTTTTTCAAAATAACGTTTGAACAATGTTACAATTTGATAATCAATTTCCAATGAAATTACGAAACAAAAATTGACCAAGACAATTTATCAAACACTTGGTGTGCAATGAACACAAAGTTGGTTTTTCTTTTGTGTTATTGATGTGAAAACCAATTGCATTTTTATATATTTCAATTATCTTACAAAATTGTTTGAAATATTTCAATACAATCATAATTATCAGTATATGATATTGCACACTAAATGAATTCACAAATGAGAGAGAGAGAGAGAGATAGAGAGCATGATGATTTGTTTAGGCAGTTTGCCAATTGTCATCGCTACAGACACGTCTGGCCCCAATTCCAAATGGAATTGAGATATTCAAGAATCTTTGCAATATTGTTGAATACAATAGAGAAATAGAAACTCAAGCCCCCAAGTCCTAAATTTTATGTTGAGTCTATCTCTTCTTTTCCCTTGATCTTAAACAAGATAAAGTTTCCCAAGATTTCCAATTTGATCCTACGGTTCCGCAACTTTTTTGACAACAACCCCTTTCTTTAAAGCTTTCATGCGACTGAATCCTCGTTGTAAAATCTTGTGCCAAAATCGTTGCAATTTTGCTCATTAATAATTAATAATGGATGTTGTACAAATGTGGCTAGCACTAGATTAGTCACCAAACATGTATTGAAGACCATTATACACCCACAACCATATAAGTTTCAATGGCTTAATGAAAATGTTGATATTTTGGTTGATAAGCAAGTTTTGGTTAACTTTAACACAAAAGAATATCATGATGAATTTTGTGTGATGTTGTGCATATGGAGCCAACCATATTTTATTGGGAAGGACTTGGAAATATGATAAAGATGTATTTTACTATGGAAAAGCTAGCATTTTCACTTTTTGTGCATAAAAAACATAAAAAAAGGGTCTCTTTTACCTATTAGTCTAAAAGAAATTTCTAATTATCAAATTGTTTTGAAACAAAAAATGGAGAAATAGGTTAAGGAAGAAATATGCAAAGCCATCATCAAGCATGTTAAAAAATCAATTAGCTATAACTTTGCACCTAAAGTAGGAAGTTTGTTTATTGGATAACATGTGGTTAGGAAATCTTTGTTGACTAGACATCATTTATATTTTCTTTATTTCAATAATTTGTGTTTGTCTACTTTACATGATGTTATTTCTTCTTCATTGGATTGTATTTTGAAAGAGTTTGATGCTGTGTTCCTTGAGGAAATCCCCCATAACCTACCACCTTTTAGAGTCATTGAGCACCACATTGATTAGATTCCCATTGTTTCTTTGCATAATAGGCCTCCTTATAGGAGAAATCGTAACAAACTAAAGAAACTGAAAAGCAAGTCCAAAAACTTTTAGAAAATGGTTGGAAGAGATTTTAAGTCCTTGTGTCATGCCGATTATTTTAGTGCCAAAGAAAGATGGCACATGGCACATGTGCACCAACTTTCGTGCCATTAATAATATTACCATCAACTATAAGCATCATATACTTAGGGTTAATGATATGTTAAGTGAATTATACAGTGCTTGTGTATTTTTCCAAATTAACTTAAAAAGTGAAAAGGGCCCAAATTTTGAGTCCCTTCTGATAGTTGTAGGCCCGTAACCACCTCAAGCAATCATTCTTGTTCAGAAATCTTCTCATGGATTCCCTTATTCTTTCCATACGATCTTACCTTCTTCTTTTCGTTGTTAATGCCACATGTTACTATTGTAAAAACTTCATTAGTTGTCTTTTTACTGGGTTTTTTTCTTCACCTCATTGTCTTCCACATGCCTTTTTCCTATTGGATAATTTGAAATTCACACCGCCTTGTCTCATCCATCATTTTGGGAAGTTAAAGCTTCGCCATTTGTTTCCTTAATTGGCACAAACAAATTATCAATTTCAAAATCTACAAATTTATCATTAGGTGGAATAAAGAGGGATCCCTTATCTTTATCCATGAGTTTAATGCCATTCAATGTCGTCGGAGTTCCGACACGATGCGACGTCGCTCTTATTTTCTCCATGTTTCTAATCACCACTTTATTCCCTTTTATATGTCTTATAGCTTTATATACCATCATCCAAGGTCCATACTCTTTGGTGTTTTTGTTTCCACTACCTCCTTCATTATTCTTTGTCATTGCTTCTTTTTCTTATTCCATACTTGCATCCTTCATACCTTTCTTTTATGTACACCCTTCTCTGCAATGCATAAATCGACAACAATTCAAATAGAGAAGGTGCAACTCTTCATATTCAATCTTGTAATGTCTCCCCTTAATACAAATTATAACCAACAAATGTTTTGTCAGATAAACTTGGACACAAAGCCTAACATATTTCCCTCTTTCTCTATTTCGGGTATTTTTATCCACTTTGACAATTGCACCTATGAGATTGACAATTAATGTTAAAACTCTTGCATCATAATACTCAATGGATAACCCTTATACACAAACCCAAATCCATACTTGCTCTATAAGGTCACTTGCTGGGAAAAAATTAAGGTTTTATTCCCTTACTAAGAGATAATGATCATAGATTAGCCAATGACCCTCCATCAAATTTGCATATTCACTACAAGAAAATTAACAAATTACAACGATTATATTTGTAAATTACGACGGTTAGAATAAACGTAAATTGCAAGCCACGATGGTTCCTTTATTGTTGTAGAAACGTGTATCGCGAGGTTGCTTTACGACAATTTATAAAAATGCCGCTCCAATTGTCATAATATTCTACGACACTTTTGAAACAACTTCTAATATATTATTACGACAGTTGTAACCTCCGCCATAATATATATATATATATGTGTGTGTGTGTGTGTGTGTGTGTGTGTGTGTGTAACGACTGGTGCGGCTGAAAGTAAAAGATGACAACGAGATTGTTGCAGCTATGAGCGAAAAACGACGACTAGATTTTGATTCTTTTTCAACCAAAATTCAGCTCCCCCAAGTAATAAAATACCTAAGATTAAGGAGATGATCAAAATCGGATACCAAAACACAAACCAAGAGACCACCTTCAGTATCCAACCTCCAACAATGATAATTTATGGATATGAAAAATATCATTGCTTCTAGTGGTTGGTTTAGAAACTGGGACGATAAAAAAGTTGTAACCTAATACTTGTTATATCTCAAATATCATGGAAAAGACACATTTGCATCGCACAATTTTAAACAAAATATGACAGTCCAAATAATTAGCAGAATAATAATACCTTTGATACAAGTAGTGCAACAAATCTTATGGCTTTGGTGTTGATCAAACTCCCCATCTTCATACAAATTTTCTCTATTTAGCACATACATACATACATACAAAACACACATGTTTAATCTTCAACATTCGTATTCCAACATTTCACGCACAAAAAACTAATTCAACCAAGAAACATAAGAGAGAATCATGACATTAACATGAACATGCCAAAAAAAGAACAGAAGGCCACCATAACAACAAAGAATTTCACATTTTGGCATAATTAAAAATAATAAAATTAAAAATTAAAAAATAATTAAATCATAATTAAAAAAGAAAAAAAGATTACAAGTTAAATAAATAATTAAATCATAGTTAAAAGAATTACATGTGAATTTTAAAAATTAATTCAAAAATAAAAAATATCACGTGGGCTGCCACCTATAAAGATTCCATTGCACAGTTAGCATAATAGTGATAACAGGATGTCTGAAAATGGACTATGAATTTTATAAGAGGATAAAAAAAATTCATATGACAACATTATTTCTTTCCCACAAAAACCTTAAACTAATCGTCCACTATTTTTAACAAAGATAAATGCAATTGCAAATGGGTCGATTCGGGGACATGGACAATTTTTACTTTTCTCAAACTCAAACCCGAATCTTAAAACAATTATCGTTCTCCATCTTAAACCCAAACGAGAATGGATAGTTAAAATCCAAACCTGTCTCAAACATATTCGAGTTGGTTCAAATATCTCGTCTTGTCCTGCCATCATACATTTAATAAAATCAATTTTTTTAATTATATTTATTTTTTCTAAAATCAAATTACATTACAAATAATAAAATTTATAATAAAAAAAATAATTTTTTAAAAAATTTCATAAATACATTTCAAATATTTTATATAATCAATACAAATTAAAATATCAAAATATTGATTATATATTTAATATTTTAAATTATAAAATATATAATAAAAAATAAAATAAATTCAAGATGAATATTAATGTCTCAATTACTCGTCCCCATATTTTATAATTGAAAAAAAATCGTAAATCCTATTCCAAATCCAAACTCAACCAAAGTGAATTTTTCTTTTGAATAGAAGAGATTCTCGTATAAAAATTATTTGTTATGCTTAATTGCAAAGAAGAGATTCTCAACAGAGTTAAGTCATTTTGACCACCTTCCGTGTTTAAAAAATACAAAAAAAAAGAAGAATAAAAAGACAAAATCAGTATAACTATAACATTCAGGGTTATACACATGTATTTGATTTATCCCTTTAAAAAATAAATTTTGAATTATTCTTAATTTTAAAATTCTAAGTTTTTTATTTTCAAGTGGAAAAATTATCCTTTATAAAATATTTTTTCTGATTTCCCCATAGTTTTTATCCAAAAATTTCAAGAGATAATCCAAGTTTTACTTTTTAAATAGGTAAATCAAATTTCTCCTATATTCGGGGAATAAATAACTATTAACACTTACTTACTTTATTATCAAATAAAAAATTCACAAGAATATGAAAAGAAAAAAGATACTGAAAGAGGAAAGAGGTAACACCACGAAGCAAGCCACTTGACAGCTTCGTGACTGTGACGTCCTTTCTCTTTACCTCCGTCACTCATACGACGCCGTTTCATCTTTTCTCTGTCGTTTCCTTCTTCTCCTTCTCGATGCCGTTTATCTATCTCGTTCTTCTCGCGCTTCACCGTCCCTAGTCAACGCGTTTTCACTTTTTCTCTGTCGTTTCATCGATACCTACCTTTTTTCTTTCATCACTCTCTTAGGTACTCTTCTTTTCCCTGAATTTACGTAATTAGGTTTTCAGTTTTCATCACTGTGAAATAATTGTGGATTAATTATTGTTTTTTTCTTCTTTTTATGCAGATTTTAATTGGTGATGTTTCATGATTAATCAAGCGGTGTGCAGAAATTAGGTTAGGTAATGTTCCTTTCTCGTTTTGCAAGTAACCTTATGCTTTAATTTTTTTAATTTTTATTTCTGCATAATCATGGCACCACTTAATTGAAGCTTAACTGTATTTTGAAAGGTTTAATTGAAGCTTGATGGAGCGACCGGTGAGCTTCAACGACAGTCATCATATTATAGAAATAGCTGGGAGTGTCGAGGCTTCAACATCTTCCTCGTCTCGTGATAGACATTTAAATGGTGTAGACGAGTCGCATCGTGAAGAAAGAATAAGTGGTGTGCGGTTGGCGGTTGGTCAGCCTTCAGTTTCCACCTCGGGAGTATCGAATGGGTCGAATAGTAGGAGTTCTTCGTTAGTAAGAAGGGGGGAGGCTCGTCGGAGTAGGAGTCCTGTGCATTCTGGGTTATGGATATCTATTGAACTGGTTCTCTTAGTGAGTCAGATTGTTGCGTCTGTCGTTGTTTTGTCATTGTCGAGGAACGAGCATCCGCGTACCCCGTTGTTTCAGTGGATAGTGGGATATGCTTCTGGATGTGTTGCTACGCTCCCTCTTCTTTATTGGCGGTACTATAATCATAACCATATACGAGAACAAGACTCGGCTCAGACGCGTCAAACATCTCCTCGGGTTAGTGATCCTTCTGGGACATTTCTTTCGATTTCTAGAAATAATGGAGGGGATGATGGTCAGGCAGCTGCTGCATCTTCAAGAAGCAATCAAACTTCACTATTGATGAATAGAAGGTAATGAATTATCTGCCATTGCTGTTACATGATTTTTTTTCCAATGGTAAAATCGCAATTTGTTTTTGAATTATTATTTTTTGATTTATTGTAATTCAAGAATTTGAATGCCATTGCAACTTCTTGTTTCCTGCTCGTAAAGAAAACATAGGTTAAAAATGTTTGTGGCTAGCATTTAAGCTCTGTTTAATCGATGTATATATATTTCCTTTTCTCCCTCTTTGTGGCGTTTTGCATTCTTTTATGAAAAACATCTTATTTGGATATACCTTGGACTTACTATGATGCTCTTCGGCACAACTTTTGAGCCTTATATTCATATTCCCTTGTATTTCTTAGACGCTTCGGCTACACTTTCTTCTTTACCATGAATTGGAAATTAGTAAAACTTGTGCGTTTTTGTTCCTAATCAAGTTATGTATTTCTTCATACTATCATTTGTGCTTTATCAGTGTGATATACATACCATATTTCCCTCTACTTGTTTTTAATTTAGGAATACTCTACATCCTATCCCTACCGTGATAGGCGGCTGATGGTTACTTGTATAACTACTTAACATGAAAGGTCTAGGAAGGAAATTTCAACTAAGCTCTTTAGGTAGCACCCCGACAAAATCAATTAATGATCACATTAACTTGAAGGGTTAAAGTATCTTACAAGTCATGCTACGATCCGCGTGTTACGATTACACCAGCTTTCTAATAGTGTTGTTAAATATCCGGTATAGCGTCGGTATACCGATATTGCATAGCAGAGGTCACAAAGCGGTTAAAATAAATAATTATATATAAATTAAAACATGTTACACACAAATAAAAGCTACACAAACAAATATTAAAATAATTGACTGACACTAAACTGAAAATTTCAAATTCAAACAACTAAACATTGATGCAGAAAGCTAAAATCAGAAATTAAAAATGACTTAAAACTCAAAAGTTAAGTAGTTCAAACTTCAAAACAACTAATATCGGGTAGAAGTCTAAATATTGATAAAAGATCTAACTATTCTCCTTTTCTCCAACATAATCTTATCCTAATTTTTAGATAGTGAGACATATCCTTCAGTTTCTTCACTTGGATCATCTGAATCAATGTCCTCAAATTTTACTTTTGATTCTACCCCAAGTCAAGATCGTGCACTTCAACCAAATGCTGCTTTCCTTTCCTAGATGAAGAACCACTGACCAATTTCTTCTATGTTTTAGATGAAGTGATAACAACACTAGGGTTGAGAGTTATTTTTCTCTTTTTAGTTTCTTCTATGTTTTAGATGAAGTGATAACAACACTAGGGTTGAGAGTTATTTTTCTCTTTTTAGTTTGTTTACCTAGATAGTGGGTTTAGGTAACATTATATATGTTACCCACGACAATTCAGAACTCCGCCACTTTACATTGTACTTTTTAATATTTTTAGGTTTAAAAATGCAGTTTTGGTCCTTTTTCTTTCATTTTTTTTAAACTTTTAATCCCCTTAAAAAAATCAGATTCCCCTGTTCTGAATATTCTTGGGTTTTTTATGGTCCTCGGTTCAAAATTGACTATGTGATATGTTCTGATGACAATTAAAATGTGATCAATTTTAAAAAATCAATGTCACGTCATTTAAAAACATTTTATATTAAAAAAATACAAAAATAAATTAGAATCCCAAATCCCCTTCTTCATTCCCCTGTTGATCTATAAACAACCCCGCTCAAACCTGAAACAATTTCATCTCAACAATTTGAACCTTTTCCCATCCCTCTTCAAACACAGTCTTCTTTGATTCTTCCATTAGTTTCATTCCCTTTTTCACATTGAACCTTTTTCCATCCCTCAACAATTTGGTTAATGTATTAATTGGTAAACAATTCCTAGGTAATGTTTTTAATACGAGTCCCTTCACATTGATATAGGAAGTGGGTTTAGGTATTGATATTGGAATTAGTTAATGTATTACCTAAACCCACTTCCTGGGTAAACAAACACATGACCCTCATAACCCCTATTCCTCCATCATCTTCACTTAGCGCATCGTGTTCATTCAACTTGTTCACTTTGTGTTAGTTCATTCTTCTCCTTCACTATAGGGATGAAATAGACTCATGTTCACTTGGTGACATAGAAGACTCGTGTAATGAGTGGTTGGCTAGGATGATAGATGGTGATGATAGGAATGAAAGGGTCATTGAGGATGAGGATGCCCTCAGTTGGGAAGTTGGAGTTGGAGAGCCTACAAAGATATACTAGGCAAACAACTAAAATAAGAAGAGTAACTCCCTACCCTAGTGTTGTAGGCACTTCATCTAAAACAAAGAAGAAGTCGGCTAGTGGTTCTTCATATAGGAAGGGAAAGGAGCTTGTGCTGGAAGTGCAAGATCGTGTCTTGGTAGAATTAGAAGCTGAAATTTAGGACATGGATTTGGATGATTCAACTGAAGAAGCTGAAGGATATGCCTCACTATCTGAAAATGAGGATAATGATTATGTTGGGGAAAAGGAGAATAATTATATCTTTTATCACTAGTTAGACTTAGAACTACCAATTATTAGTTGTTTTAAAGTTTGAACTACTTAACTTTTGAGTTTTAAGTCATTTTTAATTTCTGTTTTTAGTTTTCTGCAACAATGTTTAGTTGATATTTTCAGTATAATGTTGTCAATTTTTTAATATATGTTTATTTAGCTTTTACTTTGTGTAGCATGTTTTATTTTATATATAATTATGTATTCTAACCGCTTTGCAACTTCCGTTATTTGCCTGCTACTCTATTCAATCTATCTCATATCAGTTTTTGGTGATCCTTCATTTTCCGCGATCCGCTATTAACAACACTGCCTTCCAATCCTACTTAAAACCTTGTGGTTGACTACATTGCCTTCTAGCCACCATCCAGTTATTAGCATCAACCTCCCAGGTCCCACCTAAACAGTTGGGCTAACATTCAGCCGTGATAGACAAAATAAAAGTGCCTGGTGCAGCTATCTTAGTAGTGAAGGAATATGAAGAATTGGTTGAGTGGGTGGCCATTCCTGTTTATTAAGGAATACTCCTTCCTTGCTCTGGCTATATAGCATGCTGAAAGCACCAAATCAGAGCTAGGCACTAACTTTATTAGTAAACTGGTCAATAGCTCTTGAGATTAAGACTTGGTGTTATATGTTATTTACCAGGTCCAGTAATAGGAACTTCTAGTTAACATTTAACCAATGGTTACCAAGTTAAAGTTCATTTTTTATTTAAATAATTCTTTGCTCAAGTTATGTCATGCTTATTGCCTTGTTTATCTCTCTGCCCAATTTCCCTGTTATTCACTCTATGAGATTTTGACATTTTCTTAACTTCTGAATATTTTAATTTGTAAGTTGTTTATTATGGTGCTGAGTCTTGTTCATAACTGTAACACAGAATGAAGATACTTGTGGAATACTTCAAAATATCCTTAGATTGCTTTTTTGCTGTGTGGTTTGTTGTTGGAAACGTATGGATCTTTGGGGGACGATCTTCTGTTGATGATGCTCCTAACTTGTATAGGTATACCCTGTAATACACACTTACATTTAATCTTCTAGTTATCCAGGGTTTCCAAATTATATCCTTTTCTTTTTGCTTGGCAGGTTATGTATAGTGTTTCTTGCATTTAGCTGTATCGGCTATGCTATGCCTTTCATTCTCTGTTCAACCATCTGCTGCTGTCTCCCGTGTATAATTTCCATCCTTGGTGTTAGAGAGGATCTGACACAAAACAGAGGAGCAACTTCTGAATCCATTAATGCGCTGCCAGTTTACAAGTTCAAGATGAAGAAAAATAAAAGAAGCAGTGAAAACAACTCTGGTAATATAGAAGGTGGAATTGTGGCTGCAGGAACTGCAAAAGAGCGTGTGATCTCTGGTGAAGATGCGGTAAGTACAATCTGATCTTTATTTATACCGGAACTTTGTAACATCCTGACATTATTTGTCGAGTCACGTTATATCCAGTTATATGAGTAAAAAATTCCGATATTGTGAAGTGCTGTTGTGCTATCGGGCTATAGAAGTTTGATTTTCTGATCTTTCTTTTATAAATGTAGCTTCTGTGCTATCGGGCAATAGAAGTTTGATTTTGTTAAGTGCTGTTGTTGAATTACACAGATGTTTAAGCTACACAAGGAATCCCAAGCTGAAAATGTTAAAAGCATCATAATGCTGCTTTTGTTATTTTGACCAGGATGTTTGTTTGTTTCTTGCACTTGAATGCTGGCTGAAATAATGTTGTCACTTTCTGTGGTTGTCTGCAGGTTTGCTGCATCTGCCTGGCAAAGTATGAAAATAACGACGAGCTTAGAGAACTGCCTTGTTCTCATCTTTTCCACAAAGACTGTGTTGATAAGTGGTTGAAGATAAATGCATTGTGCCCTCTTTGCAAGAGTGAGGTTGGCGAAACCCCAACAGGATTAGGGTCTGGAGATGATGCCACCCAAACAACAGGATGAGTGCAGAGTTGTAAATGGAGTCACCAATCCCTAGGTTTAATCTAGTTATATACAATACATACATTTTGGATGCTCTCATTATCCTTAAGACCTGAGAAATGGATAAGCTCATCTTGCAGGTTAAGAGAGAGAAAGAACAAATCACCTATTTATAAAATTGGTGGATCTTATTAAGGTAATGGTGGTGGGTTCATACACAATAAGTTTGTGTTTTTCTCTCTCATAACATGACAGACACTTATACCTTCTTCTGAAGGGAGAGGAAATTATCTAAAAATACCCTTATTATATACAATATGTACACACATAATCTTGTAAAGTTTTTTTTCCCTTTCTATGATACTCACTTTTTCTCCATGGATGGATTCCATATCAATTTTTTGTGCATATATTTTCTTTTGGTGGGAACTGTAAGTTTGTATGATTTAGCTAAATAGCTTATTGTTCGATTGACTTTCAGCTCAAGCTAGAGATGCATGGTATTGACATTGCCTGTTAAACATAATTATGTAAAAAATGGGTCACAGGCTCAAAGGAATATATAGAATCAAATACTGTCTTTTACAATGTAGTTAAAATTGTGAGTTGTTGAGTAGGTCCATAATTTTGAATGTTAATAAACTCAGAAATATAGAGATTATTCATCTGGACTCGTGATGAATATAGGTAGAAAACTTGCAAGAAATTTTAAATGAAAATATTAGTTTGTTTCTGTATTTGCATTTGGCTAATATCTTTTAGTTTGTTCCAGGATTTGCATTCTGTTCATTTTCTTTGTTAGTTTGATTTTGTTAATGTTATTTTTTTATTTTATTTTATAATTGAGTTGGAAATTTAAACTCTTGATCTATTTATTGTATTATATTATATTTGTATAAATTTACTAGTGAAAATCAAATTTGTTTAAGCTCTTGGTTTTGACTATTTTGGTCAATTGCTTATTTTAGTAGGCAAATGTGGCGCCTCTGCCAATGTATTTCATTTTTCATGGTTACTAAATAATGCAATTGGTTCGATATGTAGAGTTGGAGTTTAAGTTTCTGGTCAGGGAGGAGGCGGGTAACATTATAAACCCATTCCAATCTAAATGGAATCATCCTCATGCATCCTATTTATTATTAGGACACCAAGTGAAAATATAAAAGTGTCTTTTGGATCTTGAAGATGCATATCCGGACACATTTCAAATACACATATTCTATGTCAATTTTGAGTCACGTCCTAGGAGTTTGACTTTTTTGGATCTAGAGATACATCTCCGTAACCTGTTTATAGATGTATCTTCGTATCATACTGAAATAGAAATAAAAGTAGAAAATCAGTAAGTTGTATTTTCACATTGCTCTTGCATCTGCATCCGTCTTGAATTCAATCTTACCTTCGTTGTTAATTGACGGTGAACGACACTCGGGCTTCACAACTTTCGATTATCTTCGTAAGATAGGAGATTTTGCACTTCGTATTACAAACCTGCAAAAAGGGTGTAATCATTGATCTTAAAGTCTTGCTCGAGTGTCACACTTGAAAAGGAGACATTTGCGACATATCAGATGATGCTCATTTGCGATATTTTCTATTTGTATGAGATATGAGACACGAGCCTATATTTATAGTAGTTGTATACAAATATGGATCTCAAATTCTATCTTGTATCGGTGGAGGTTTAAGAGATGCATCTTCGGTACCACCATATTCACTTATTTTGAAGATGCATATCTAGAATATCCACTAGGATGCTCAAATATCAATATATTTGTTAAAAATATCCGAAGATGTATCTTCTAAATAAAATTTTGTTTTACTCTAGGGTGACACTCATTTAGTGCGTCATAAGGTGGTGCCAAGTGTGCGTCCGAAATCTGAAGGGAATTTTTGAATTTTTCATAGGGTGGTTTTCCACCCCATAAGGTAGGATAATATATTCCCTCCTCGGAAATAGGTTTGGGCTCACAGGAAAGGTGATGCTAACGGACCTATCAAATCAATCTAATATGGAGACGGCTCACCCAACACCAATTCTAAGTCACATGTAAGGTTAAATTCCATTATTTCCATCGAATTAATTCGTTCTCATTCTCTATCTATTTTTCTCGTGTGGATTTCGATGATGGCATCCATCATAACTCTCGTAAAGTGCATCATTTACCGGTAGCGAAGGTGAATGAACAACATTCTAAAAGGTTCTATTTCAGATGCAATAAATGAAGTGACATTCTCCATCAAAGTATACCAAAACAATTGAGATTATTATTTTAGAGGGGGACTAAGTTATCAATGAAGAAGGTGAAATTGAGATTATTGTCTAGGGACGAAGGAGAGGTTGAGGAGGTAGAATGAAATTAGAAGGTAGATTATAAGGAGCGAGTTATTGACTAAGTAACTTCAAACATAAGAGAGAGATGAATTGTATTCAAAATTTGAAAATAATTTGTAATTAAAATATTACTTTTTATTTGATAAAAACACATGGATATGGATGAAATATAGAAAGAGGATGGAGAATAAGAGAGATACACAACGAAAATAATATAAACAAATAAAGAATAAAGAAAATACACCAAAAACAACTTAAGGCTAACCACTTGGTCTATTCCTGTTCCAAAGAGTTTCCTTTTGTGAATTCCACTAAAAATTATAATTTGAGCTTTTCGCATGATCAACCACGAATATTCAACAATAAACAAAGTTTTTACACAAGCTTTGCTTAGGAACCAAGAAATAAAACTCTTACATAGATTTAACTCAAGAACCAATAAACAAAACTTTTACATAAACAAAACTTTTACATAGGGTTAACTCACTAACTAACAAACTGGAGAGTTTACACAAGCTTAGCTCATGAATCAATATTTTTTTTTACACGGGTTTATCTCAGGAACCAACAAACGAGCTTTTATTTACTTAATCTAAATTCAAGGTTGTCATGATGACAACTTTGGTGACAACCCTAATCCTAATTGTCTACGTGACAACTTCCCTAGCTCTAAATGTCTATGTGACATTTTCTTAAAATATTCAATATTAATATACATAATAATAATAATATACATGCAAAATAAATTACAAATAAATTACAAATATTATTATTATTATTATTATTATTATTATTATTATTATTATTATTATTATTATTATTATTATAAGTTACAAATAAGTTATAAATACTATGAATATATAAAATAAGTTAAAAATAAGTTACAGTTATTATTATTATAAATAATATTATTATTGTTATTATTATTATTATTATTATTATTATTATTATTATTATGTCTGTTGCAATAAATAAAATTAATAAAAATTATTACTTTATTATTATATAATCATACAAATAAAAATAAAAATAATGATAAAATTTAAATTTAAACTTTTAAAATATTATTATTATTATATAGTAACAATTATTGATCATACCTGATCAGGAAGGCCTTCCAGCAATTGGACGTGAACAACAAGATGGATGGAATGGAGGAGGGTGTACCTGCAAGGCGCTCCGATGCCAAAGTCAATAGAAGTACATAAAATAGTAAGTTAGAAGAGTTGAATCAGAATACCCGACCCTTTAGTGAAAAAAGGATATTTATAGTGAGCCCCCAGCGCTGGGCCAAAGTCCTTCCTTGAGCTGGATCAGCGAGGTCCAAGGGAGAACTGCCAAGGTATGCGTAAGGAGCGTGTAGACCTAGCAAGTGGTATGATCCTTGGTCCAACTGCCCCTATCTTTCAGGAGATAATGGGGGACAGTTGGGTGATGTGGCAAGTGGAATGGAAGACCTGTTATCTGCCCGTCTCGCAGAGTGTATATCCGACTCATGAAATGCCTTCCCGACTGTTAAGTAGTTTGCGCCCGTCTACCAAGTTGCTTGCCCGAGCGCATGGACATCTGCTCGACGTATTGGATCGTGACCCAATACAATCTCTGGGGCCCAGTCCAGAACAATTATTATTATTATTTTCCTTAGATATAATATAAATATGTGTAAATTAATCTCACATATTATTGACTAAAAAATAAATCATTTTCTAATTTATTGTCTTTCACGTAGAGGTAAATTTAAATATTCTAAAATATATATATAAATTAATATAAAATTTATTTATTCTTTAAATAATCAATTAATTAAAATAGTATTTTTTAATAAATTAAAAACAATTTACCTTTTAAGTTTCAGACACTGATTCCTCTATTAAAAATGACCATGAGTCCAATAATATGACATGCATCACAAATGAAGAAGAGACTGATATTCCTTCTAATTCAGTTAATTTTATATGACAATCTTTATTGAAAGGATATATATTTTTAACATTTTCAAAATAATATTTTCTTAGTCTAATATTTTATTTTATATTCTTCTAGGGATTCATTTTCAATTATAAATTGTCAACGATTAAATAAATGACACTTTTAGCGTTTCACCACTAACCCACACACGTACACAAAATTTATATGTATATGATATTGCTATAATATATTGCTGTGATATATATATGACTATTTGGTAATAATTTTTTTTAATATTCTATAGGTCTAATTTTTTATTTATTATTACAATATTTTTAGTGTATGCAATTTACATCTTTATAGAAAATGAAAATGAAAATGAGTTAAACAACATTGTATGCATGCCAAATAGTGAAGAGTCGAATGTACCTTCTAATTCAGGTGATTTACTAAAATTATCTATTTAAAGTAATATTAAAATATTATTAAATGTATGATTTAAAAATATGATTTATATATATATATATATATATATATATATATATATATATATATATATATATATATATATATAACATTGTCAAAATATTTTTACTTTTTTTAGGGGTTCAATTTTTGTTAGAAATTGTCAATGAAGAATTAGATGATATTGCTAACTTAGGTTCAAAATTTTATATGTATATCATTGCTAAATTATATTTTTAAACATGTTTTCCCAATATTAAAATTCACTATTTGGTAAATAAAATTGTTTTTTTTTGTATAAATTGTAGATTCAGAATACTTAAATATGAGTCAACCAATATGTGTTTGTGAATTTTGTGGTGCTTTGATGTGGTATGAAGAACGCGCTCAAAAATAGCTCAAAAATAGTATAGACCACTAACACCAAAATTTTCAATGTGTTGCATGCAAGACAAGATTATAATTACTCCATACCCTAGACTTCCTCAATCTTTGCAAAATTTATATCACAAACATGACAGGATGAGTAAATTCTTTATATTTGGAGGTCAATGTCAACAGCTTTAAAATCAAAGGGTGAGATTGTTATAACAGTAGCTTTAAGTGGGATAGCTGCATTGCTTATTCTAGGAGGGAGAACTGCCCACTCAAGGTTTTCCATACCTATAAATATTGATGAATGCTCAACGTGCGAAATAACTCCAAAAAGTGATTTGACTGAGTTAATAGCCAAGGCAAAAATTATCATATGAGATGAAGCACCAATGACGCATAAGCATTGTTTTGAAGTTGTTGATCGTAGTTTAAAGGATATTCTTCGATTTTATAATAATGGAAGTTTAGATATCCCATTTGGTGGGAAAGTACAAACATGAGACTTCTAACTGAAAGTTCAACGTCTGACATTGAAGAAAGAAAGGTATTTTCTCAGTAGATTTTGTGAATTGGTGATGACACTATTGGAGAAATTAATGATGCAAACATCATAATTAATATACCACACGATTTACTCATTCCATGTTTTGGTGATCCACTTACCGCTATTGTTCAAAGCACATATCCAAATCTTTTTCATAATATGACTGACCACAACCAATTTTCTCTCATGGACAACTATATGTGGCCGTATCAAGGGTTACTTCAAGAAAAGAATTGAAGATATTGATGACTAACGATGAGTGTGAAGATATAAATACAACATCAAATGTAGTTTACAAAGAAGTATTTAATAATATTCTTTAATTGATTATTATTCCTTTCATCAAATTTATTATGATAGTAAATTTTTGTCTAATTATTTTTATTTATCACATTCAAAAACTTATCATGCAATTAAATATGAAATATAAACTATCATAAAAAGATATGAAATATACCGTGCGAAGCACAGGTCGGCGATCTAGTTAGGTTTAACTTGCAAAATTTAAATTCTTTGCAAAGTTAATTCACAATAGAATCACACTCTTGAATAAAGCACATTAAGCACAACACTAGTTACAACACAATTTTCATAGGGACTTTTCAATTTTTAAGCACAACATTAATTCTTGTGAAAAAACAATTTCAAAAACAAAGGGAGTAGAAGAGAAATAAAGAGGTTTTTATTCAAAAATTTGGTGCGAAATGAAATGAAGAAATACCTTCTTTATATAAGAATTTTTTTTCTAAAAGAAGAAATGATCCATGGGCAAAATAAATTTAAGTGACTAACACTTTTTAATCGATTAAAAGCTTTTAAAATGCACAACCGTAATTAAAAAGAAAGAAAAGAAAACCCTAAAACGGCTATATAATTTAATCGATTAATCGATTTTCTAATCGATTAATCACTTTTCTAATCGATTAAAAACTTTATGAAGACCAAATAATATAATTCAACTTTATTTAACATCCATACAATGTTATTATCAACACCTAATTACACAACCTAACCATCCAATTTTTTCAAAATCAGACACTTGGATCAACCATTGATTCTCTAGTTTGACTATAGACGCTTGAGAATTCAATATGCCACCCTTAAGCTTATATCCGACATCCCCACACATTGAATGAATGTATTATATTATCCTTCACAACTTTAAAAGAATATTTTCAAATCCACTCAAAATTATTGTATTTATCAAAAATTGGTTGGTGATACCGAAAATTTACAAACTCATACTACAATTTCATCTAAAGTAAGTATTTTTTCAACTTTCGTGAATTTTTACCGTTAAAATATAGGGTAAAAAATAAAAACTTTCATGAATATATTTATACACTGAATTTTAAAAATGTCGATATACATGAGTTTATACCGATAATTTCGATTTTTTTAAAAAAACTCCTACTTGTATACCTGAAATTTTAAAATGGTTGATAATTCAATTCATTTAAAATAATAAACGAAATTTTTTAAATAGTCGTCTACAGTTGTAGAATTCCGGAAATTTTAAAATTATCGATAATAGTTAGTAGGTTATTATTATTTTTATGAGAATCAGGGAAAAGGACGACACTATTGCTTCCGAGATCACACATAGATGGAGTGCGATGGCCCGTGCGAGGGCAGTTGATACAGAGTCTTTGCAGATACTAGCAATGAGAGTATTTACAACTGATTCTCATCGAAAACGGTTGGGTAACAATTCTTCCATGCACCTCATAGCACTCGACGCCGAGCTGCTAGAGGTGTTGAGCAACCCATAGATGATGTAGATGAGCAGCTTGGTGAAGTTGCTCATGTTGAGGAGGCAAGGTCATGTCGTTATTAACCTAACTGAGAGTGAATTATTGAAAGTTTCAGATGTTTAAAATTTACGATATTACACGATATTTCTTATAACACCAAAAATGTTACAAAGATATAAAAAATTACAAATAAATAAGTATAAATTTATACTGACAATTTTGAATGAACTACCAAAATTTTAACTGCAATTGTGAATGCATTATCATGAATTTTGTTGGACCATTATGATCAAATTGTATACATGGAGAATTTCAGAACTAATGAAATATGTGGAGGTGCCAAATCTAGGTACTGGTAAAATTCTTTGGCCACGTTTGGATTAATAATAAAATTGGAAGCAAGGACTTTGAGCACATTAACTCAAGGCATTCAAAGATGTAGTCTATGATCTAGCCTACATCTAGACCAATAATAGTAGCAATAACTCATGCTCAACTTTTCCAAATAGCCTATTTAACCAAAACGTACAGAGAATTTCTTACCCCGTCGCATGGGCTTCTTACACACCATGTGGGGTTTCCAAATTTGTCCTCCTGCTTCTGGAGATGTATCTCCGGACGCATCATTTTTTTTGCTTAACGTTGGTTTGTTCTGAAGATAGATCTAAAAAATGTTTCATATTATGTATCTCCGGAACATATGTTTATACAATTCGCGCCAGACTCTTCTCCTCCCTCATTTTCACTTTTCATCTTTTTCTTCATACTCTCTCTTTCATTCTCTCAACTTAAAAATTTGATTTTCCTCCAAAGCACATTGTTTTCACTCGAGTTCAACACAATGCACCATCTACAACGATCTACACACTCTTAATCATCCATTTCTCAATATAATCGATAAATTTTTGAGTTTAAGAGTTATTTTTGAGTTTTCTTCGTAATTGATTTAGAATAGATTCTTAGGTGTAAAAATCATTAGATAAGTTTAGAAACATAGTTTAGAGATAATTTAGGTATTATTTGTTGGATTAAACAGACGATCAGGGCTTCAAAATGTCGATTTTGATGTTGGGGTCGTTAACGACATTACTGTGTTTTTTGAAGTTGCATTTGCGGAACAAATTAACGTTAGAATGTTTCGTAGATCCATTTGTGGAGCAACCCAGACTTTCTGAATTTTGGGTGCTTCCGTAAATGCATTTGCGAAAGCCTTCAGTGGATGCATTTATGGAAACAAAAAAATGTCTTTTTCTTTTCTTTTTATGTTGTTGTATCTAATTCTAATTTATTGGTTATATCTTGAAGACTATATGGATGATTCAGATTCAGACCCCCCGACTGATACATGGACGACTTGCCCAACATGCATCTGTTCGATGTGCACGTACCCAGACAGATGTACAACCATCTACATCACATGCCCAGAGAGATGTACAACCGTCTATATCACAGACCCATGACACTTCTTCATCCCGGAGGCGTCAGGATACTACTGAGGGTACATCACAGTCTACGCCCTCCCGCAGGCGACGTCAGGACAGTCCGGCTCCATTGCCAGAACCTAATGTAGATCCAGTCCCATTGCCAGAGCTTGATGTAGATCAGGTCCCACCTCCAGAGGGTGATGAGCTTACACATGAGGATGTTGGTGACGATGATGATGCTCCTGAGGGTTTCCCAGGGGTATATCTGATATGTCCATGCTAACAGGTTATGCAGAGCATACTGCCCGACATGTATGGGAGGGAGAGATAACATTATTCAGATTATTTCTTTTTTTCATTCGAAATTTATTATATGTACCATTGTTTCTTATTAAATTTAGTTTCCTTGTAAATTTTCAGGCGCGTGAACCCTAGAGGTTCTATAACTATGGGCGGAAGAGGTTGGATTTTTCAGAGGAGGAGTGGTTCCAGATTGTCCTTGTTGACTCTAGTCTGAAGGACCTTTGTGAGATTGAGTACAAGGTGATCAACAACGGTATGCTCATGGCTTTTGCGAAAAGAAGCACCCAAAGCCTCATTCTTCCATCTACCACACGACGAGATCATCATTACCTTTGACGAAGTCTCATGTCTATTATATATACCGATCAGGGGAATCCTCCCCCGTCACAGTAGGATGGCGAAGGAGAGTGCGATAGATCTTATAGTATTAGAAAAAACACACATGCCATTACCATTACCATTAAAACCGTTAAGATTGAAATTTGTGATATATATCATTTTGCCATAACCATTAGCATCAACACATCACTAAACAAAACTGAGAAGAAAGACAAATGAAACTAATGTATAATATCTATTGTAAAAGCCCCAAAGTTGCTCACCAAGGTACAATTTAGGCAGTCAACAAGCCACCGATGTATCCCCCAAGGGAAAACCACCTTCACTTGGATGTGTATTTTCCTTATAACTCTCTTATGGCCAACTTTGTTTTCACTGGCCTTCAAATTCATACAATGGAACGCTGCACAAGCAACTTATCAAAAGCAAAACACTTCAGACCATATTAAGCAAAACAAGACGCAGCAGATGAGGACTATACAGTCTATAAACTGACACATGTGAAACATCTTCACCCTAATGTAAAATTTCCTGTTTTTACACTATTTATATCCAACCAAACCAATTGTGGGTAGAAAAACAATTCACCATTCACATTTGGAAATCAATTCACAAGTGGCCAAAGGAAGTACTGGCTTCAGCTGTCGCATTCTTCTGTTTTGATGAAGCGGAATTAGCTGGCAATGCAGGCTCTGAAACATCACCAATGTCCAGTGAGTCTGGAAGATTTCCAGAAGAGTCAACAGCATCGTCAAACTGTAAGATGAAAACAACAAGTTATCAGAAATTGGATAAGATTTGCAACTTAATGTGCAGCAGAATTGATCCATTAACATGACTGGCTAACATTAATCAGCAAGGAAATTTAGACAATCCCATAGCGTATGACTCCTATTTTCATCTGCATATATAACAGAACAATATACTTATTCATAGCATTTGCCTTTATACTAGTTTCAAATCAGTGATGTGATATTTCAATATTCCTTTCGCCTAAAACAAAAAACTAACAAGTAAAATAATTAAATCAAAGAGCAAAGCAAAGTATGAACAACAAAGAGTTACACATTTGGAATAAAATAGAAAAGAAACAACCCAAAAGGGTATTAAAGCCAACTTGGATAAACCACTAAATCAAGCACTTATAGTTATATCTATAACAAATGATAAAATAAAGTCACACTGTTTTCATATAAATTACCAGCAGTTTTCCCAAGCTATCCAAGAGATCAAATGAAAATAAGCTGAAATCAGCTTATGAACAGGTCATAAATTGTTTCTATAACCTCTCTTAAACAGTCTCACAAGTATGTATGTCACTACATAAGCTCAAATAAGTTAATCCGAATACATGCCAACTCCCGAGTGTTAAAACAAACAAACTTGGAGTGTACAAAATATGAACGAAAAAATATCAAAGAGAATTTACCAAAAAACTAGAATTTAAAGAAATTCAAACATGGCTCAGCAATCTTACGGCACCCTGTGAGGTTCAACAACTACAAGATGATAATTTTTTCTGTCCAATGTCATCTGGAGATACAGGCATCAGGTAAGGAAATGAGTATGGAAAGGGGGAAAGGAAGGGTGTGTTATCAATTAGTTGTTTTGTGATCATCTGCATTTAAGTATACATTCTAACCAAACTTTACAGTCAATGACATGGCATATGCACGATTCAACACTTATAGTTACCAAACCTGAATATTTAACTAAACCCTTGTGTATATGGAGACAAAAAACCGCCTGGTCACATTGGAGAAAGTGAAAGGTGGCATTGAATGAACAACAAAGTTAAATCCCAAGAGCTAAGAATTTTAAGATTATACCTCAAGTTGGCTGAGCATGTCAACAGCAGCATCCAGGTCCCCACCGTTTACGTTGTAGACATCTACAAGCGACTCATCAGATATCCCAGGAAATGTCATCCTAAGATATTCCAAATCTATATCAGACTCTTCATCCATAAAATGATTATCTGCCACCGGTGCTACACTCTGTGGTGATGAAAAGTAAGAACTAGAAGCAGGCTGGCTTTTCCCCGGAGAGAGCCTTTGAGGATTTTTCTTGAGAAGTTGGACATTATTTGCGGCATATTGAGGAGCCTGAAACCACGCAGTCCCATCATAGTCTTGGGAACTGTTATTCTCCTCTTCCGTTGCATAAAATCTAGCATTAGCATCCCTTTTAGAGACAGGAACGTATGCGGCTGCATATGGATTCAAAGAGGACTTTCGTGGCTTCATGGTGTTAGTGTTAAAATCAGATCAGACAGATAAACAATCCTTCTTGTTCTTCCTTTTCCTTTTATGAAGAAACCGAAACATACAAGAGTGAAAATTAGTCAACATACTGCTACAGTCAATCAAAAGGACACTAAAAAAAAAGACAGATTCAAAGTTAAAAGAATTCACAAACGCAAATAAAATAAAATAGAGACAATAAAAAATGATTGAACAGATTCTAAATCAAAAGCTTCACACTCTTGCAACCAAATAAACAGTGCATGAAATTGGTACTAAAAGATCTAAAAACACTACTAAGCAAAAAACAAAAACATTGAAATCTAACTCTGTTCTAATCATTTTCGAACACGATCAAAATTAAGCTCAACAAACCCTAAAATTCGAAGCATAAATCGAAAATAACTAAAATTGCTGTGATAATGAATTCAACAAAAGAAAACCATTGAATCGAACAGAACTATGAACAGTTTCGTTATGTATTGATTTCAACGGCGATTTGATCGGAACATTTACACGAGCAAGGATCAATGATTAGAATAAACAGCGATTCAAAGGAAGAGAAAACTAACCAGTTAGAAAGAAAGAAAATACGAAACCCTAATTTTCGAGAGCGATCTGAAAGAAAGGTAGAAAAAAGTGAAAATACATTTATTTTCAGTATTTATGTTTATTTTGTATATAAATGTAATAAATTAGACAGTGCTTTTGACCAATTAGGCTGTCTGAATAAGCTTTTATTTTATTTTATAAATTAATTAATCTGCGATTAGAATTTTTTTAAGAAAAAAAATTTGTACTTTAATTTTGTTTTTCATAAGTTTCTTTAATATTATTAGAGGTCACGGTAAACTAATTTACTTTGTTATTCAATTAAAAAACAAATAATTTGTTATGTTATTAAAGATATTAAAGTTTAAATGTGATATAGCAAAATATATAATATAAAAGAATTTTAAAGTGCATCATCTTTTATCCTAAACTGTTTATCATAGTCGAATTTCAACTTTAACTAAACATGTTGTGAGGGATTTATTCCTTCAACTAGTTTATCTTAATAAAATAACATTCCTCGTCATGGTAACGTAAGCATCTAATGTTTAAGGGTCAACGCTGATCTTCTTGTAATATTTGTTTGTGAGATGTTAGATATAAATCCCGCGTGTAGTATGTGTTCCCTGAGAAGAAGGTGACAAACCCCCGAAAAGGTTGAAGCGACCGCGAACACATCCCAAGGTTTATTGGACGCTAACTTCATTTCCGAAATAAAATACATCAAATGGCTACCTAATGTGGTGCTAGTCAAGAAGACTTCCGGGAAATTGAGGATGAGTGTAACACCCCATTTTTAATAATTGTTCGTGGGGTATTTTTGGTGCATTGTTGGTCTTGTTTTTAAGGCTTGTGTCTTGATGTTTTGTTGTAGTGTCCTAGTGGGACAGGTAGAATTATGGTGCAATTAGTAGTATTGTAGAGTGTGGTAATAATAATAAGCCCAATAAAATATTATTTTTATTATTATTAGTATTATGTTAATAATATTAGTAATACTAGGATTATTATTATTATTTTGTTTAAATTAAAATTAGGGTGATTTGGTAAAATATTGTGGTGAGAGTATTAGGGAGAATTAGGCTTAATCAGAAAATTAGTGAGAATTAGTCATAACAATTTTGGAGAAACCAAGGGAGAGCTAGGAAGAGGAAGAACAACTAGGGCATTCTCCATAGAAATTCACAGGATTTTCATCAAGATTCTAGGTAAGGGGGAGAAAAGGATTCTTATTAGGTGATATTAACATGATGGGGGTAGTGAGGCATCCTTTCCATCGTAGGATTTCTGTATATGAATTATGTTATGTTAATCTGTTGATTGATGAGATTATTATTGTGAATTCGATCTGATGTGATTGCATTCTGGTATGAAATGTTGTTGTTGTTGTTATGTATGTTGCATTGTTGTATGAATTTTGTGTTGTAGAAGGATAGTTACGAATTTAGATCTAGAATCGATAGAATTGAACTTAGTAACAATAGATGAAAGAAAAACATGTTTAAGAAAGTAAAATTTGTGTAGAAACCCTCTTAGAAATGATATGAAGTGTGGAAACGAGAATCATAGGAAACAAGATCAGAATCGAAGAGAACACGTGAAAAACTACTAGTTTTTGTCCATACGCGTATTAGGTAAGACTATACGCGTATAACAAGCGTGAAATTGGGGCATTACGCGTAATGTTGGGTAATTACACGTATGGAAGTTGATTTGGCACGACCATCTGTCCATTATAGTAGGATACGCATAGGAAAGCAAGGCAATACGCGTACGAGGAGGCTATACACGTATTGGCCCGTGAGAGTGGGAAGAGATACGCGTAATGATGGCATATGGGGGCGTAGGAGTTGTTCTATACGCGTATGGCCTTGGGTATGACCAGGCTTGTGGGGAAAATTTTGGCGTTTTGCAATTTATGTCCCGATTTCGCATCCGATGTCGATTCTCTTGACCCGAGGCATTACTGTAGACCTTAGGACATAAGTAATTGAGGATTAATGATGAGATTTTGATTAATAATGAAACTTATGTGAATTTAACTAGACGATTAATCGCTTAAGTCGCATGAGGAATATTTTGGTGATTGTGTGGAACTTTTGTTGCATAAGTGATCGGGCGGATCGTGTATATGTATAACGTGGTGTTTATACATGTTGTATGCATATTCATTGTCATGCATACATAGAGGTATTATTGGTGGGATGATTCGTTGTCGGATGTGCGTATGCGATTCATCTGTACTCCGTTGTGGAGAATGTTGGAGATAAATCATTGTCGGATGGGCGTACATGATTTATCAGAGTTCGATTGAGTGAACTAAGTTGAACTGATGCCACATGCATTGTGTCATTGTTGGGTCACATTGCATAAATATTGTTGTTGTGAATCATGAGTCGTTGTTGCGTAATTATTGTTGTGATGTTGTTATACATGTTGTTTGTGTGAGAAACTACCCTTGAATTGTTTCATACGCCGTTAATATTTGAATGTATTTCTCACCCCTTTATTGTTGTATATGTGCTTCCTTGAAAGTACAAATAATCCAAGCACTTGAGTGCGCGTGGACTTCGTGTTGCTTGTTTGAGTCATTGGACTGCTCTGATACGTAACACGGGATGAGGAATTTTTGATGTTTTGTTTATTTTAGCTTTTGGTTACGTATCATATTTATTTTGTTGGAAACTTTATAAACCAAGAATATTGAGGAATTATTGTTGATGTTGACTTTTATTACAAGTTGATATAAATCATATTTTTCGTTGTTTTTCTTAATAAATGAGTTTTGTTGGTTAATATTGATGATGTGGCATTCCACTTTGTTTTGTACTTTGATTTTTCTTATTTATTCATTATCTTATAAACTGGGAAAAGTGGGGTGTTACAATTGGTATCAGAGCCAATCGTTTATTTAGGATACAACTTGTGAGGAAAGTTTCAAAGAATTGAAAAAGAAGTTGAATACAACATTAGTGTTGGTTTTACCAAGTCCTGGTGAACCTTTTGTTGTGTATTGTGATGCGTCTAAGATGGGATTAGGCGGGATATTGATGCAGGATGGTAAGGTGGTGGTTTATGCTTCCAGATAATTGAGGGTACAAAGAGGAATTATCCTACTCATGATTTTGAATTAGCTGCAGTGGTTTTGTGTTGAAAATTTGGAGGCACTATTTATATGGGTCAAGGTTTGAGGTATTTAGTGACCACAAGAGTTTGAAGTATTTGTTTGACCAGAAAGAGCTGAATATGAGGCAGAGGAGATGGTTGGAATTTTTTAAAGACTATGATTTTAATTTGAGCTATCATTCGGGTAAAGTTAATGTTGTAGCAGATGCTTTAAGTCGAAAGACAATTCATATGTCGACTTTGATGGTGAAAGAAATGGAGTTAATTGGACAGTTCAACGATTTGAGTATGGTTTTTGAAACGACACCTTAGAGTGTTAGACTTGGAATGCTAAAGGTGAATAATGACTTGTTGGGTGTGATTAGATAGAATCAAAGGCTTGATGTAAAATTGGTATTTGGTGCCTACAAGAGGAAGTGATCCTGAGGGTGATTTCCAGGTGGATAATTCTGGTGTGTTGAGATTTCAGTGCATAATTTGTGTGTCGGACAATGCTGAACTGAAAAAGGCAATTTTAGAAGAGATTCATCGGAGTAGCTTGAGTATTCATCCGGGAGCTACAAAGATGTATCGGGACTTGAATAAGTTTTTTTGGTGGTTGGTATGAAAAGAGTTATAACACAGTTTGTGTATGCTTGTTAAGTGTGTCAGAAATCAAAAGTGGAACATCAGAAGCCTCCAGGGATGATGCAACCATTGGAAATTCCAGAATGGAAGTGGTACAATATTGCTATGGACTTTGTTACTAGTTTGGCGAATACAGTAAAAGGATTTGATGCTATTTGGGTAGTTGTGGATCGGCTTACGAAATCCGCACATTTTATTCCTATCAACATGAGTTTTTTGTTGACAAAGTTGGCAGAGATTTATATTAGAATAATTGTGAAGTTGCACGGTGTTTCTTTGAGCATAGTTTCAGATAGATATTTGAGGTTCACTTCTGAATTTTGGAAGAGTTTGCAAGAGGCTTTGAGTTCAAAGTTGAAATTGAGTTCATCTTATCATCCGCATACAGACTGTCAGTCAGAAAGGACTATTTAGACATTAGAATATTTGTTGAGGACTTGTGTGTTGGAACAAGGTGGTGTGTGGGATACTCATTTGCCATTGATTGAGTTCACGTACAACAATAGCTACCATTCTAGTATTGGAATGACACCTTTTGAAGCTTTATATGGTAGGAGGTGTATGACGCCTCCGTGTTGGTATGTGACTGGTGAAAATATGGTGCTTGGACCTGAAATTATGCAACAAACTACTGAGATAATCCAGATGATTCGTGGAAAGATGAAAGCATCTCAGAGTAGACAGAAGAGCTATCATGATAATCGAAGGAAAGAATTAGAATATTATGAAGGTGGTCATGTGTTTTTGAGGGCCAATCCAATGACGGGTGTTGGACGTGCTTTGAAATCGAAGAAGTTGGATCCTAAGTTCATTGGACTATCAGATTTTGCATAAAGTTGGTACTATTGTGTATAGGGTGGCGTTACCGCCATAACTTTCGAACTTGCATGACGTGTTTCATGTGTCGCAACTTCGGAAGTATGTGTCTGACCCATCTTATGTTATTTTGAGGGATGAGGTACAAGTTAGAGATTATCTTATTGTGGAAGCAATGTCAATAAGGATTGAGGATCGCAAGATGAAACAACTCAGAGGTAAAGAGATTCCTCTGGTGAAAGTAGCTTGGGGAGGAGGTGATGGTGGAAGTGTAGCCTGGGAGTTGGAAAGCAGGATGCGAGAGTCGTATCCAAAACTTTTCTCATCAGGTACTGATATTACCTGATCAGAAGAAACCCTCCAGGTGTTAAACAACAAATATACGGTGGATTGAGAGAAGGTATGGGGTGTACTTGCAAGGCACTCTGATACTAAAGTGAGTATATGGTACAAAAAGGTAAGATAGAATGATGGTTTCAGAATACTTGACTCTCTAGTGAAAGAGGGTATTTATAGTGTGCCCCTAGTTTTGGGACAAGCTCCTTACTTAGGTTGGGTCATTGAAGCCCAAGGAATGCCCAGGAGCAAGTAAGACCTAGCACGTGGTCTTGCCCTTAGTCCAACTGTCCCTACTTTTAAGGAGATAATGGAGGACAGTTGGGTGACGTGGCGCACGTGGGGGAGACGTTGTCTCCCCACGTCCGAGTTAATGGCTCGTGGGTCGTGACTGATGGTTTGGGCCTCTGCCCGACTAGTTGTGTTTCTGCCTGACATTGACTTAGAGGCCCAGTCCAGAACATGATCCCCCCAAGTCGAAACTACGAAGTGGAGTGATGACTTAAGAGGGAGTGCGTCGGGCATGATCAGGTAATGTCAGGGACATAAGCAAACTCACATTTTACGAGGAATGCAATGCTGGGAGGAATATGTTCGCCGCCTCTCGGGTGCTCTGATGGATGCACAAATTCACCTCGTCGTGTCGATGTCGCGATCCGGTGGATGATGTTGAGGTGCGTGTGACGCCTATAAATATGGGGGTGAGGGAACCATTTCAATTTTCTTGTGTTTTCTCTCCCCTCACGAATCACTGGACTTGCAACTTCTTCTCTTGCCAGAACGATCGCCGCCATCACCACCGTCACCACACTTGCTGAACCATGTTAGGTAACATTTTTTATCCTTTTCCTGGTAGTTTTAATTGGATTTGCTAGTTAGGACGATGACTTATTCGCCGGAGTAGATAAAAATGTACTCTTTTAAAGCAGTTTTTTAGGAATTTTTAGATTAATGTCCCGAGCACGCGATGAATATGTCGGGAAAACATATGAGATTTTAGATGAACATCCCGAGTACATTATGAATATGCCAAGAAATGTAGGCATTTTCTTTGAACGTCGCGGGCATTCTATGAATGTCTAGGGCAGAATCTTGGTGTATTCTTTGAATGTCCTGGGCACCCGTGAATACCTCGAGCATCTGATGAATACACCAGGAAGTTTTTGAGCGAGTGTCTCGGGCATCCACGACGTTGCGATGAGTGTGTCGAGTAGTTTCCCCCCTCGCCCTTTCACTTGAACAGCGGTGGAATGGTGAATTTGATGTGACGTCGAATTCACTTTTTTCCTCTGCTTTTCAGTTAACACGGATCAAGAATGTCCCGTAGAAAGGAGCACGTGGTCTACATCTGGGAGCGGAGATCTTTCTTGGGTCGCCGATGAACCGTTGGAGACGGAGTCACACTTTATTGATGACCATACTACTACCCATACAATCGTGGAAGATTTGGGCCCCTACAAGTCTCACAATTGGGAGTGTTATACTCCTCGTCCCAATCAACAAATTTGTTCGGTATTCGGGGAACACGGTTCCCTATGTACGAATTTGCTTTTCGAGAGGCGGGGATCCGACTCCCCTTCACCGACTTTCAGGCGGGAGTTTTTAGGCGGCTCAAACTAGCGCCCTCATATCTTCACCCTAACGCCATATCGTTCATCCGGGCGTTTGAACTTGTATGCCAGTACCTCCAAATTAGTTGCACACTGCCCCTATTCTTCTGTGTTTTCCATTTGCAGCGGTCAGGAAACCATAAATGTCATAGTTGGGTCTCTTTCAAGCAACCGATGAGGCTTTTCAAAACCTACCACGACTTTGTCCGAAACTTCAAAGACAAGCGGTATACGGTGAAGCCCATCACTATTCGTGCCTTGGACATTATCTATAATATGCATAGGGACGCCAAAGGCACGAAGCATCTGTTGTAGAAGATCCCTCTGGAGTGGAGGCCGAATCACTTTAACCGGTCAACCGACCATTACAGAGTAAAGTCCGAGCATATGGGGTCTAAGGACAAGATGGCCTAGAAGAAGTTGGTGGCCTACATCCGAAGTTTTAACTTCGTAACGTGCATAGACCGACTAGGAAATTCGCTTATGGGAGATGATGTGGTGCCCCTTTTAGATCCCCGACTGTTTAATATTAAGGTTGTGCTCGAGTGTAATTCGGATGAGGAGGCTATCCGACTCTTAGGTAGTTTATGCTCGACCCCTTCTTGCTTTATTATTTTTTATTCGTCTTGCTGACTTGTTGTTTGTTCTGTAGGTGAAAACCCCAAACTCAGGGAGCGCACACTAAAATTGGCTAACAAGGCTAGGGGCCCGACCAAGCAGTCGAAGAAAAAGAGCAAGAGCCGCGTCCAACAGGTAGCCACAGAGAACGTGGTCGGTGGCTCTGGACTTACAGTCCTACTCCAAACTCTCTGCCCGTGACGATGATGTCGAACAGTCCCATCACGATGCTCGATTCACCTCGCCACAAACGTCCTCGTTCCGAGGGTCCGCCAGGTCAATCAACTGTTGTGTAAGGAGGTTCGTTTGAGAACCAAGGAACCTATCTTCTTCCTCCCTACTACCTAGAGCGCGAAGCTTTCAGCGCAGAAGGTTCTGTCGGGGTGGAACCTGCGGAGGCCAAAGCCATACTTGACCAGGAAACGACGAGCAGGCGGGCCACCCTGTCCCAGGATGTCGCTGCTATGATCAGGGTCATGGAAACGGCCCTGGTCTTGTCCGAAGCGCCTGCTTGTTATCGAAGTTAAGGGTTACGGAGGAGGCGCTTCAGATTGTCAAAGCTGAAAGGGACCAACTTTCCCCAAAACTTGTCAAACTATAAGGAGGAGTATAAACTCCAATAGAGGCTGAAGACCGAGCTAGCCGAGGTTAAGTGTGAGCAAGAGACCTTGGCTGAAGAGCACAAAAAATTGAAGGACTGGGAGGTCGAGTTCAATGAAGCTGCCGAGGAAAACGAGCATCTCCGGCTGAGGGTTGAGGTGTTGGAGGGATTGTCGCTTCCTGCTGACGGGAAGAGTGAGGAGGACCGGGCCATGCAAAGTCGGGTTGACCTGATTTCTCGGATTAGGCAACTTGAGAAGGATGTTGTGGAAGTCTTCCAAAAAGGTTTTGATAATGCCATTGATCAGCTCAAGGTTGTCAACCCTGGGCTCGTAACTGAGGGGACGACTTTCTACTTCGAAGTGCTAGATGGAGAAAGTGTCTGCCCCTTTGTTGACTCGGAAGAGGAAGTCGAGGATGAGGAAGCTAATGAATAGGTTTGGCCTGTGCGCCATAGTTCTTTTCGGCCTGCGTGGCATTTTCTTGTTTTTACGGCCTGCGTGCCGATTTGTAACTCGGGCTTGGCCCATTTATTTTGTATTTCTGCCGGCCATTATTTGGTCGACTTTATAATACAATGTTTATTTTGTTTAGTTTGTTTAATTTTGATGATGAGATATGAACTTGTTTGCTCGGCTGTATAGGCTCATCGGTTTAGGGAATCGACGAGGTGACAGGTTTTACGTCCGTTGCAAATCGGGACAAGGGCCGCGATCGAGGCCTTGATCCCGAAGCTTGGGCCTTCCCATCGCGAGTTGGGTTCCCTGCCGACATAGTACTGCGATGCTGAAGTTCGTTTTGAAGTGTCCAACATCGAGGGAGGTCGTGCCCGTCTTCCGGGGACGTCGACCTTCCTTTCGATCAATGTTAAGGTGCCATGGTCGTACCTTCCATGTTTTCATGAGCGCACTGTTGTTTTGTTGTATTATTGCTTGAGTTTTTCAGTATTCCAGGGTCGAACTAGTTCTTCTCCTTGTAAGCTTCAAGGTAGTAGGCCCCGTTGTCCGTTTTGTCTCAGACACGGTACAAGCCTTCCCAGTTTGCTGCCAACTTGCCATTTCGCTGGTTTTTCTGATTTTGTCTAAGGACAAGGCTGCTGATTTAGAATTGCCTTTTAATGACTTTTGCGTCGTGGCATAGAGACACCTTTTTTTAGCAAAGCTTCTCGTAGTTCTGCTTTAGAACGTATCTCCTCGAAGAGGTCGAGTTCTACTAGTAGGGCTTCATCGTTCAACTCCTCGTCGAGAGGTGATTTTGTTCGTCTCGAGGGTTCCCGGATTTCCACCGGGATTACTGCCTCGGTCCCATAGGTCAGTCGAAATGAGGTTTCCCCGGTCGTCGAGTGTGGGGTCGTGTAGTAGGCCCGAAGTACGTTGTGTAGCTCCTCGACCTATGCTTTATTTGCCTCCCCAACCTCCGTTTTAATCCTCGTAAGATCACCTTGTTGGTCACCTCTGCTTGGCTATTGGTTTGGGGATGCTCTACAAACGTACAATGTTGTTTCGTGCCTAGATTGGCAACGAAGTCCTGGAACATCTTGTCTGTGAATTGTGTTCCGTTGTCGGTGACAAGGACTTGTGGTATGCCGAAGCGGGTGAGGATGTTCCTTTTGAAGAAATGAAGTATATTTTGTGTCATGATCTTGGCAAGAGCTTCAGCTTTGATCCATTTTGTAAAGTAATCGATGTCAATTATGAGATATTTGTTTTGGTAGGAGCCGGTCACGAATGGCCCGACGATGTTCATTCCCCACCACTTGAAAGGCCATGGGGAGGAAAGTATTTTTAGCTCGCTGGGAGGAGCCAAGTGCATGTATGCGTGTCTTTGACACCTATCGCATTTATTGACATGCTCCTTTGCATCGTGTTGCATCGTCGGCCAATAATAGCCTGCTCGGAGTGCCTTCCGTGCCAATGACTTTCCGCCGAGGTGTTGGGAGTTGATTCCCCCATGAATTTTTCCCAAGATGCCGGGGACCCTTCTTCCTCGATGCACTTGAATAGTGGGATGGAGAAACCTCGTTGGTAGAGCTTCCCTTCAAGGAGGACGTACGAGCATGCCCTTCTCTTGATGACAGCTGCCTCTTTCAGATCTGCTTGGAGTTCGTCCTTCGTTAGGTAGGCGTGGATGAGAGTCATCCAACAATGAGCGTCACTGAGGGCCAGCACCTTGAGCGGAGGGGGAGGCTTCTTGATGCTTGGTCGGGGGAAGGATTTCTTGGATCACGGATTTGTTCCCACTCTTTTTACGTGTGCTTGCCAGTTTCGACAAGACGTCTGCTCGGGTATTGTTCTCTTTCGAGAGGTGTTGGACTTCTCTAGAGTCGGATTTTTCCAGTTTGTATCTTACCAAGGCTAGATATTGAATGAGGTTGTCGTTATTGGCCTGATATTCTCCCCGTACTAGGGATGCTACGAGCTAAGAGTCGATGGAGATTTTTACTTCCTTTGCCCCCAGGTCCTCCACCAGCCGTAGGCCCGCCAGGAATACTTCGTATTCAAATTGGTTATTCGAAGTCGGGAAGGCTAGTTATAGGGATACTTCAATCAGGATCCCATCTTCATTTTCAAGGATGATGCCTGCACCACTTCCTGTCGAACTGGAGGCACCGTCGACGAAAATTATCCATTTATGGGTGCCGCTAGTCGGGGTCAGGATATATGTCATCTCAACCACGAAGTTGGCCAGGACCTGCGCCTTCAGGGCCTTACTGCTTTCGTATTGGATGTCGAATTCTGACAATTCTAACGACCATTTCACCATTCTTTCGGCCATATCAGGTCGACCAAGAAATTGCTTTATGGGATGGTCCGTCCGGACTTTGATTGTGTGGGCAAGGAAATAATGTCTCAGCCTTTTTTTTGCGTTTATCAAGGCCAAAGAGACCTTTTTTATCTGTTGGTATCTAAGCTCGGGGCCCTAGAGGGCTTTGCTCGTGAAATAGATGGGTTGTTGCCCGTCGTTTGTCTCTCGGACGAGGACTGCACTGATTGCCTCGGTGGCTACTGTTGCACCCCAAAATTTGCCCTCACAATACAAGACTTTGTGTGCTAAAAAGGTTCACAAGGTTCACAAGTTCCTCAACACTTTCAAGACCTTTCATGAGGTTCATGAAGTCTACAAGTCACTTTATGAAGGTTCACAAGGTTCACAAGCTTCTCAACACTTTCAAAACCTTTCATGAGGTTCATGAAGTCTACAAGTCACTTTATGAAGGTTCACAAGGTTCACAAGCTTCACAATGCTTTCAAGACCTTTCATGAGGTTCATGAAATCTACAAGTCATTTCATGAAGGTTCACAAGGTTCACAAAGTTCACAATTGGTCAGAAGAGTTGACAATTCCCTCAGACAATGCACCTCCTAAGCAGTGCATCCAAAACTAGGGTTTTGACTTTAATCAGGCTAAATGAACTTACAAGACTTCAAATGAGCTTCATAACATCTTATATATGTTTAAGAACCCCCATGACAAGTTTCAAGACTTTTCTCAGAAGTTTGCTCAGTCAGATGATCAGATAAGTCAAAATCAGTCAATGCAGTTAAAAAGTCAAACTGAGGTCAATTGTGGTCAAACCAAAGTCAAACTTCATGATTTTTTACCAACATCAATTATATGAAGTAAAATTCATCATTTGATCAAGGGTTGATCATGATTCATCAAGGAGATTCCAGATCATCAAGAATCAGTAGTTTCTAAATTAGGGTTTCCTTAGTAAAAGTCAACTGAACTTTGACCAGCCATAACTTTCACATGCTTCATCACCAAGTCTCCAATCAAATCTCATTTTGAAGGAAATTGAATTCTCTACAACTTTGTGTCTCACAAGCCAAGCCCAAAAATGCTTCATTTGGAAGGTATGAGCTAAGACATTATAGGTCCTTTTGAAAGTCAACAAAAAGTCAACAACTTCAAAAGGGCATAACTTGAGATTGGTAAATGATATGGACATGAAACCAGTGGGGTTGGTTAGAGGACTCTTCAAGCTTTCCAAAATGTCCAAGAACACCTTCATAGCATTAAAATTGAAGGATATGTGCCCTTGCAAAGTTGGGAAATTTTGAGTTGGTTTATGATGAAAAAGGAGGTCTAAAACCAATTTCTTCCAAATGGGCTTGCCAAATGATGACCCAATCCATACATTGACTTCATGCACGACCCAAACCATTAAAAATCAGAATTTTTATTATTTTATTTTTATTTATTTTGATTTAATTCATTAAAAATCATTTTAAATAAAAATAAAATATGAAAATGTAATATTTGATGGAGATTGAGTTTCTAGAAAGTCTTAAATGTTGATTGGAACTGAAGAGGAATGAAATCATAAGATTTGTCCAAAAATAGCAAGCCTTCATACAAGAATATTGGATTTTTAAGGCATGATCAATATGGATCTTTTCATATCAAATTCTTCACATGATCAATCAATTTTATTGACCTAATTCAATCACCTATAAGTACTAAACATAACCCTATTGCAAAGCCACGAATTCTCTGCCTCAAAAAGTAAGTTTCACAAATTGAAAAACCATTCAAAAACTCACATTCGTTTTCGGATTTCCAGAGCTTTAAAAGGTATTTTGAGGACATGGCCATGACTATGGGACATCACTGAGTCATTATCAATCACCATTTGCATCCAAAGCCTCATGAATTGCATAACCCGAGCAAAACTTTATCCTTGAATATGATTTTTCGATTCCATTGATTGACTGCATTTGACTTGTTTTTGATTGTTTGATGATGTTTATGATGAACCTTAGAACGATTCTGGGCTATTCAATTAAGTTTTTCGTGCAGGTATGAGAATTCACCATGATTAGGGTTCACGGCCCCCTTTAGGGTTTCATGGTTTCATCATGATAAATGGATTCTAAAAACGTAGGACAGTTGCAAAACTCAGTAGCAACTCAATGACATAATTAATTTTGTGAAATTTGGCTGTTTGGTTGAAGTTTGTGATTCGCAGGAATGAAGAACACGCAGGAGATTTCGCAGGTAAAGTTGCATGAAATTTCGCAGGAAATTTGGAGAAGAAGAAGCTAGTTGGCGCGCTCAGGAAAATTCAAATTTGATTTAAAATATTTTATGTTATCTTGTTGGTTTGTTATCACCACAGGTTGTGTGGCCCAGTGGAAGCTCTGGCGTGCGTTTGATGAGAGGGCGAGGGATCGAAACCTGGTTGTGACAAATATTTTTGTGTTTTCTCATTTATGCGTTAAACTTAATATATTATTATTGTTTGATGGTTTATAAACAGAATTGCTCATCTAGCTGGATTGGTCTTGTGTATGCGTGTTAGCTTCAAAGGTCCTGGGTTCAATCCTCCCCCAGGCCTTTTGCTTCTATTTATTTTTCTGATTTTTCCAGGCAAAGCATAAAACCAATTCTTCTCCCTTTTCTTTCACCTGCGCGCTGATGGCTTGGTGGTGTGTCTTGCTGCTGGTAACCAAAGCCTCCTGGGTTCAAATCCCAGCCAGGTTTGTTTTGTTATTTTTTTTATTTTGTTTTGTTTAATTAATTTAGATTTTTACTAATAATGATATATAATTCTATAAAATGTTTATTCAATATTTCTAATGTTTAAAAATCATATTTTCTTATTTCAAAAATTATTTCTTTTAATGTACATATATTGATTAAAATAATTTTGTATGTTAAATAAAAAAACCTTAAATATTTTTCTAAACAAAACCCTAGTTTTAGAAACTCTAATTTATTTTCTCAAAACAAATGTTAAAACCTAATTTCATTTTTCTAACTTTATTTTTATAAATATAATCTTTAGTATAATTAAATTTTTATATAATTACTATGTATATATTTATTTAATATAATTAATTTTAGTCAATATAATTATAATCAAATTTTTATATATAGTATGAAATTGTTTTTTCTATAATTTGTTCATATATGTTTAAAAATAATTAACTTTTTATGCTAATATGGTAATTATAATTTTTATATGTTTATAATTTATAATCTTAAATTTTATAATTAAATTGTTCATATTTCTTAATAGTTTCTAATTTTTATTACTAACCATATTATTACTAATCTATTTATTTTATTATTAAATTATTATTATTATTTCACTAACCTTATTTTTAATTTTTATTACTAACCCTATTATATTTATTATTGCCTATTTATTTTTGCTTATTATTTATATTTACTTATTTGCTATTTATTTTAATTGCTTATTATAATTATTGTAATTGCTCCTTGGTGTAATTTTTGTAAATATTTAATTTATTTAATTTTTATGCTATGGTTAGTAATTTAGGGAGTGTAAACATGTATTGTATTTAAAATCAAATTTAGATCACTTTAATTATAAGATAAATATAAATTAAACACTCACACACGTAAGTCGATTTTTAATCGCCATCTCACTTTCTAGGGTTGCCTCTTATTGTTGCCAATTCAAAAAGGTCAAGTGGGGTGTATAAAGCAAGTCCCTCAAAATAAAGTCATCAAGTCCCTTAATGGTTGCCTTTAAAAATCAAGTCCCTTTCGAATAATGATGACAGTCCCTCCAGAAAAATGCTTAATACACCCCACAGTTGCCTACATAAACAGATGTCCCTCATATGTCCCTTACATCCAAGGTAATGACTACCTATTCCTTAATAATAGGGATAGTCTTACCATTTAAAGGATAAAGAACAAAAAGACTTAAACTTTAGGGTAGGTATCTCATAGTTGCTTGCTCACTTCATTCAAAATTTTCAAACACTTAACAAATTTCAAACAAATTTTCAAACACAAGTTTTTACGCATCCGTACATGGATCATTATTAACTATTATGAAAATTTTTATTCACACACTACACTTTTCAAAAACAATTCAAAGTGAGCTAAGTAACTAAGAGCCCATGGATAACCATGGATGTAAAGGGTGCTAATACCTTCCCTTTACATAACCTACCCCCCGGACCCAAAAATCTTTTAAAGGTCTTTCATGTTCTTTTACGCCTTTCCTTTGGATAAAATAAAAGTCGGTGGCGACTCTTGCTATCCGCAACATAACTTAAAGTCAGTTCTCCCACCGTGTTACAGCTACGGACAGGTGCATGTATAACTCTTCTCTCGCGAGCGGTCGTGACAAGACTGGTGGTTCAGAGAGCGATTTCTTGAGGTGGAGCAATGCCTACTCGCACTCTTTGATACACTCAAAGGTGGCTTCTTTCCCTAACAGCTTGAAGAATGGAAGTGCGTGTTGTACAGACTTAACAATGAAACGGGATAGGGAAACGAGCATGCCATTGAGCGATTGAATGGATTTCTTCGAGCTCGGGGTAGGAAATTCCGAGAATGGCCGACATTTGTCGGGGTTGGCTTCGATTCCTCATTCTGTAAGGTTGAAGCCGAGGAATTTTCCTGCTCGAACTCCGAAGGTGCATTTTTTGGGGGAAGTCTCACTTCTTTTGGTGTATTTGTTGAGATAGCCCTCTTTGATCAGGATCTCGATAGCGTCTTTCAAGTGGACACGGTCTTCAGTTACATGTCTGTGGCTCCTAGGGAAGCAGCAGTACTTGGACTTGTCGGTGTGGGGTTTGGGTGCAGTAGGTTTGGGGAACCTTATCCTGCCCTGTTTGAACTCGGAGTTAATGCACTCGGTGAGGATCGCTCACGGGGAGTAGTCAACAATGTATACTCAGAGAAATGCCCCGTCGATCCTCTTCCTTCGCGGATGTCGCGAGGTTTGTCCTATCTCCGCCTCTCCCCGTTGCGGCGTGGAGCGATATAGTCTTCATGTTTAGAACCCTTGGTGTCATCTTGACCATGGTTGTTGCGGACATTATGGGCAACTTTCTTCTCCTTGTATCTGATATATGCTTGAGCCTTGTGCAGGAGCTCATCGAGGGAGCGGGGTAGCTCGATCCCGACAGCTCTATTGAGCTCACTTCCGGGGAGGTGCCCTTTCTCGAGGAGATACTTTTTCATGTAATCGGTCATATCTACCTCGACAGCTTCTTGGTTAAATCGCTCGATGTATGAATGCATCATTTCGTTCTTCCCTTGTACGGTGGCTTCAAGGGTTGCTTCAGTATTTGGGTGGCATCAGGAGGTTTTGAACTGCCTCGTGAACGCTGATCTCATGCTCCTCCAAAATGTGATAGATTCGGGGGCCAGGCTTTTATACCACACCATGACTCCCTTCCTGAGGGTTGTCGAGAACAACCTGCATTTGACGTTTCCGTTGATGTTGTTGAGGTAGTCGAGCATGGCGTTAATGTTGTCGACATGGTCATCAGGGCCAGTCGTCCCATCGTAGGTCTCCAAATTTGGGGGCTTCTCTATGCCTGCTGGGAGTGGAGTTTCCATGATGGCCCGTGAAAGCGGGTAGCGAGGGTCCTCTTCATCACTCCTCAAGGGAGAGTAGTTCTCGTTCCTGGGACTCTGAGCACGACGAGGGGAGGTCCTCGGCTAGCCATTCAGTCAATCGGGATGCCCCATGGATCTGTTCTTCTTTGGTTCAGAGGAACATCGTCCACGAGGAGGAGGTGAGCATCCTCGCTTCTTGGTCGCCTCTGGTTGGCGTCTCTCAGGTTGAGATCTGCGTCCCTGTCGAGGAGGGTTAGTCTGTCGCTCGGTCTCCAGTGCCATGATCATCTCCTATTGTTGAAAGAGCACGAGGTTGGTCTGGTTGACTGCGTTCACCATGGATATCATGGTGGGGTCCCCTTAGATTGACACCGAGATGGGATGAAAGGCACCCGTTGGCTGAGGTTGAGGAACACCATTGTCCTCAGGCTCAGGCGACGGGGTGGAAGGTTGTCCGTCCCTTGGATCGGCTTCGTGAATAACGTGTTGATCGTCCTCCGGTCTGTTGTAGTCGACAAGGCCGAGGGCATGGTTGTCACTATGTTCGCTGGTCATGATGGAAGGGTGAATTGGAGCTTTAATCTTCTGTAATGGAAGATGATGAGAGCTTTGTTCCCACAGACGACACCAATGATCTTATATGATCTAAAGGAACCATCCAGGTGTTGAACAACAAACGTATGGTGGATTGAGAGAAGGTGGGGGATGTACCTGCAAGGCACTCTGATGCTAAAGTGAGTATACAGTACAAAAAGGTAAGAGCGAATGATGGTTTCAGAATACCCGACCCTCTAGTGAAAGAGGGGTATTTATAGTGTGCCCCCAGCGCTGGGCCAATGTCTTTACTTGGGCTGGGTCAGCGAAGCCCAAGGAAGAACTACCATGCGCAGGAGCAAGTAAGACCTAGCACGTGGTCTTGCCCTTGGTCCAACTGTCCCTACTTTTAAGGATATAATGGAGGACAGTTGGGTGACGTGGCGCACTTGGGGAGACGATGTCTCCCCATGTTCGGGTTAGTGGGTCGTGTCCAATGGTTTGGGCCTCTGCCCGACTAGTTGGGCTTCTGCCTGACACTGACTTAGAGACCCAGTCCATAACAGGTACATTTTCGAGGACAAAAATATTTTAAGTGGGGGAGAGTTGTAACACCCCATTTTTAATAATTGTTCGTCCGGTATTTTTGGTGCATTGTGGGCATTGTTTAAGGCGTATGTCTTGATGTTTTGTTGTAGTGTCCTAGTGGGACGGGTAGAATTATGGTGCGATTAATAGTATTGTAGAGTATGGTAATAATAATAAGCCCAAAAAAACATTATTTTTATTATTAGTAGTATTATGTTAATAATATTAGTAATATTAGGATTATTATTACTTTGTTTTGATTACAATAAAGGTGATTTGGTAAAATATTGTGGTAAGAGTATTAGGGAGAATTAGGCTTAATCAGAAAATTAGTGAGAATTAGTCATAACAATTTTGGAGAACTCAAGGGAGAGCTAGAAAAAGGAAGAACAACTAGGGCATTCTCCATAGATGAAATTCACAAGATTTTCATCAAGATTCAATGTAATGGGGGGGAGAAACGAATTCTTATTAGGTGATATTAACATGATGGGGGTAGTGAGGGGTCCTTTCCCTCGTAGGATTTCTATATATGAATTTTGTTATGCGAATCTGTTGATTGATGAGATTATTGTTGCAAATTCGATCTGATGTGATTGCATTCTGGTATGGGATGTTGTTGTTGTTGTTATGTATCTTGCACTACTCTATGAATTTTGTATTGTTGCAGAAGGATAGTTACCAATTTAGATCTAGAATCGATAGAATTGAACTTAGTAACAATAAATGAAAGAACAACGTGTTTAAGAGTGTAAAATTTGTGTAGAAACCCTCTTAGAACTGGTATGAAGTGTGGAAACGAGAATCATAGGAAACAAGATCATAATGAAGGAGAAAACATGAAATACTACTAGTTTTTGTCCATACGCGTATTAGGCAAGTCTATATGCATATGACATGCGTGAAATTGGGGCATTACGCGAAATGCTGGGTAATTACGCGTATGGAAGTTGATTTGGCACGACCATCTGCCCATTCTAGTAGGATACACATAGGAAAGCAAGGCAATATGCGTATGAGAAAGTTATACACGTATTGACCTATGAGAGGGGGAAGCAAACACGTGATGATGACGTATGTGGGCGTAGGAGCTGGTTCATACACGTATGGCATTGGGCAATACGCGTATGACCAGATTTGAAGGACAAATTTTGGCATTTTGTGATTTTGCATCCGATGTCGATTCTCTTGATATGAGGCATTAATGTAGACCTTAAGACATTAGTAATTGAGGATTAGTAATGAGATTTTGATTAATAATGAAACTTATGTGAATTTAACTAGATGATTAATCGCTTAAGTCGCGTGAGGAATATTTTGGTGATTGTGTGGAACTTTTGTTGCATAAGTGATCAGACGAATCATGTAGATCTATAACATGGTGTTTATACATGTTTTATGCATATTCTTTGTCATGCATACATTGAGGTATTATTGGTGGGATTATTTGTTATCGGATGGGCATATGCGATTCATCTGTACTCCGTTGTAGAGAATGTTGGAGATAAATCATTGTTGGATGGGCGTACGTGATTTATCCGAGTTCGATTAAATGAACTAAGTTGAACTGGTACCACATGCATTGTGTCATTGTTGGGTCACATTGCATAAATATTGTTGTTGTGAATCATGAGTCGTTGTTGCATAATTATTGTTGTGATGTTGTTGTACATGTTGTTTGTGTGAGAAACTACCCTTGAATTGTTTTATGCACCGTTAATATTTGAATGTGTTTATAACCCTTTTGTTATTGTTGTTGTATCTGTGCTTCCTTGGAAGTACAGATAATCCAGGTACTTGAGTGTGCATGGACTTCGTATTGCTTGTTCGAGTCATATGACTACTCTGATACGTAACACATGATGGGGAATTTTTGATGTTTTATTTATTTTAGCTTTTTGTTATGTTTCATATTTATTTTGTTGGAAACTTTATAAACCAATAATATTGAGGAATTATTGTTGATGTTGATTTTTATTACAAGTTCAAATAAATCAAATTTTCCGCTGTTTTTCTTATTAAATGTGTTTTGTTGGTTAATATTTATGATTTGGAATTCCACTTTGTTTTGTACTATGGTTTTTCGTATTTATTCATTATTTTATAAACTGGGAAAAATGGGGTATTATAATGATTATCGATTATACCAATCCCAATAAAACACACCTTAAATACTCGTATTCACTCCCAAGCTTATACAAGTTGGTCGATAATTCGGTCGGGTACAAACTGTTTTCGTTTATGGATGCATATTATGACTATAAGCAAATACCCATATACAAGTCAGACAAAGAGAAAACAACCTTCATGATCGAGCAAGATAACTACCAGTATAATATGACGCCCATTTGATTTGAAGAATACATAGGCAACATGTCAGAGGATGATGAATAAGGTCTTCAAATAGGAAATAAGAAAAATACTAGTGGTATACATGGATGACATGGTCGTATCCAATGATGATATCAACGAAGCTCTCGTAAGAAAGTCGTAAGAGAGTCGAATGACTACCAAGATCCAGTATATTTCGTGTCATCACCAAAGCCTTAGTTAGACCAAAAATGTGATATCAAAAGATAGAGAAAGTGGTACTGGATTTAATGGCGATATCTAGAAAACCCAAGAGCCACGCCATAGAAAACCCATGAGTTGTGATAACAACGATAAGATACAACGTAAGACCATCTTGGATATCGCTTATTACAACATACATTGAGCAAGAAGTGATGTTTTCCAGCTCGGTTGATGCCACCCTCATGAAAATAAGATTCATTATGTACATCTTGATAGAAATAACTTTGTAATGAAGAGGATTATTGACCCCTAATTGAAGTGCATAGAAGGAAAAGAAGTTGCATACACATTCACCAAAGTACATTAACAGATAGTTGGACAACATTTAGGTGCTCGAGCTCTGGCTAACAAAGTCTTTGGAGCTAGGTATTATTGACTGACCATGGTCTAGGATGCTAAGGTGTGTGTAAAGATATGTTATCAATGTCAACGACATAAGGAAATTCACAATGCTCCCATGTCAGAGTTACACATATTGAGGTCACATTGGCATTTCTCACATTCAGGATGGATAATCTTAGCCCTTTTCCATGGACAACTTAAGTTTTTTTTATCATAGCAGTAGTTCATTTTGTAACACCCCAAATTTCATAATTAATCATTTATGATTATTGTGAATTATTATGAATTATTGTGAAGATTATTCTGAACTATCGTATTTTGGAGAACGAATCTGAGGGAAAAGTCGGAAGAGGCTAAGGCTTAGAGGATTTGCTGCATAATTCAAGGAGGAATATCAAATTGAGAAATCTAAGGTGATCAAGATTAGCTCGTAGACGCATGAAGATTTAGTTTTGGAGTTATTTTACTTTATTTTCGTTAAGTATTGAGGCGTCTTGCTCTGATATGTAACATCAGGATGGGAACACTTTTGTTTGAAATATTGTGTTCCTTTGATTAACATGTTTTATCAGGATATGGAAGATGTTGAGTTATTTGAAATTCCAATTATGATGATGTTAGATTATTATGAGTTGTTTTATAAATGAGATTTTTATGACGATAATTCCGATGTTTTTATTTTTAAAAGAGGTGTTGATCCAAAATAGGTTGTTATCATTATATGTTGTAACCCGTGTTACGGAACAGGAAAATAATTAGGATGTGTTTTATGAAGTGTGACACCCTTGAGCGGTGGTTTTATTTGATTTAATTCTCACGCGTTATGTGAAATTCTTGTTGGGGTAGAAGGGTGTTACATTAATGGTATCAGAGCAGTTCGGTCTGTCCGACCAAATTGTCTAAAGTTGTTGTTTTTCTTAGTATGCGACATGTGTGTGAAACACTATCGGTACTTGCGTGTTGGTTTTCTAACCATTTGTCTCCAAGAGTTGGTTTGAAACAAGTGGGGGAGAAGTTTGCTTCTCGGAGATGTTTATGGTATGAGAAGTTGGTTCGAGGTGATATTGATCACAAGAGTGCAAGTGTTGTTGGAACTGTATTGTTGTGAACCGACGAGAGTTCAGATTCATGATTCTTATCTGTCAGTCAAGTTTGAGATGCTTTTGAGGGAGAATGAGTCGGTATGGTTGATGTTTGATTCTCGGGGAATAGAGAGCAACGTGGCGAATAGTGATAGGCAAGTGATGTATAATTCTTGATGTATATGGAAGATGATTGCGACTTGCCTCTAAAATGTAGATCTGAGTTGAGAGACGATTGAGAAATGGTGTTTTTATCTGATATGCAAGTAAGATAACTCTTAGAGAATGAAGCTTATATGAGTGAATATATATGAAAACAGTTATATAATATGTGCGTAGATTACCGATGACGGGGTAAGAAGATGATTGAGAATAAGGATCCACTCTAAAGAAATTGATGATTTGATGGATCAACTAGTAGGCTAGTATGTCTTCAGTATAATTGGATTGAAGTCGAATTAAATTTCAGATTTGGGTGAAGAGCGAGAATTGTTGGAGGATCTTTGAAGCAATAGAGAGGTGGAACTCATGTTCACCAATTTTGAATTTTGAATTTTTGCATTTATGGAACAACCTTCAGTATAACGGGCATAACTTTTCACTCCTAACTCCGATTGAAGCGATCCTGGAATTTTCGAAAAGATTACAAAATTCCGTACGGTTTACATTATAATTTGTCTGCTGCATGTTTTTAAAGAGAGAGAAAAATGAATTTGAATGTTTGGGTCTGATGCTGATTTTTGGTGGAAGTATGTATACAAGATTTCTGGACCAGCCTCCATTACACAGATGATAACTTTTTACTCTTAAGTCGAATTTAAGAGATTCTTAAATTTATGGAATCTACAAGAAATTACCTTCAATTTGGAATGTAATTTTGTGTCTAGGAGGTGTGTATTGAAGGAGATAATCATGTTTGAAGTTGGACGATTATTTCTAGAAATAGTAAGATGAAATCAGGTATAAAATGTTTGCTAATAGGAAGAATGTAAGAGTATTGGTGAAGCACATGGAAGTGTGGCGTATGCTAGTTGACAATGATTAGAGTATAGACATCTTTGAGGAAGCTTAAATAGTAAAATGGATTGAGTGTTATTGATGATATGGTGCCGACATGTGTCAGGAATTATTTTTGGAAGTTTTATCGCCAACCAAATGACGAGATGGTACTGTTGAGATTGTGATTCGAATGATACCCAAGTGTGAAACTATATGGATCATCGAGGTTATGAGATTAAAATAAAGACAAAGGATTTGTTAATGTTGTTACAATTCTTAACTTGGATAAATGCTTCATTTTGAACAAACCGATTTGGATTGTACTCGGTGTAATAGTTTTTCCGATATTGGGAGAATATTTAGCACTTGTGTTGTGCTATCTGTGTGTATAGAAGAATATGTAATGGATTTTGGGCATTTATGTACCATTGGCAAGGTTGAAAAGTCGGAAAATAAGAAAATATTTGAAGCCTTAGAGAGATTGGAATTATGCTTGTGATGGAAAAGTGTCGACGTATGGCAAAGAAAATTAGAGTTGTTTTTATCATCAATCGTATGTGGAGATGATATTATGAGAGTATGATTGGGGTGAGATTCAAATGTGAAAATATATGAATTCTTGATGATGTGAGATTTAAAGGAGATTATTGGACCATGCTGTTTTAGATGACTGTGAGAACAAGTTTGAGAGGAAATGCTATTGTAGTTAGTAATGATGGTTTATGCTTCATCATTGTTGTCAGCTACCTATTGACAAATTGAGGAACTGATCAACCTTAATCTCTTGTTGATAGTAGACGAGATCATGTTGGATGGGATAAACTTGTCTTGCCAGCTTGATAATGTGTAAAGTAAATTGGCGTTCTATCGGGAAGATAGTCGTTCACCATTTTGCGTGAACCTAATGGAAAATGGCTAGGAAAATGTTGAGACTTATTGAATAGTTTGGAGGTCTGAGTTGACATGCAAGATAACACCGTAGAGTGGAAGGTTGAGGATATCAAAATGGATAATTATTTTCTGATGGATATTGTCGCTCCCGGGATTTTCATCCTAGTACAAACGCGAAAGTGGCGCGGAAAGGTTAGAGTCGCCAGCCAGACATTTTTATCCCGAAAGAATGGGAAAGGTAATGTTGCACAAACCTGAGGAAGAAGGAAAAGGACGAGGCCTTGCGAACCAAAGATCGGGGTTCGGGAGTCGGTTACGACCTGGGAAGGTATTAGCACCCCAGATCGTCCGCCGTACCCGACGGGATCCACGCTTGCTTGTTTTGTTTCAAAGGGTGAGAAATAATATGCTGCTGAACAAATGAACCGCTAACTGGAAATGGAATGGAAATGAGAAAGGAATTGGAAAAGAGAAAGGGAAGAAAGGGGGAAATGTGGGGAAAATAAAGAGTGTGCTCGAACGGGCCCTACCCCGCTGCCTACGTACCTCATCAGGATAATGAGGATCAGAGTCGACGTAGTTCGCCTAACCTAGGCGGGAACTATTTGTTTGTGTTTTTTACAGCTGGAACTGCGTATGTCTATGCTCAGGTGTTGCAGGCTCGTCTGGTACGAGTGCGTTTACCGTCTTGCATGTGTGACAAGTCGTCGCGAGTTCGCGTTGTGAGTGAATGAGATGAGAAAAGAAGTTCCCGCAGGATAGTCGTTTGTTATTTGTTTTTTGTCTTTTAAGAGAAGTGTTTTGAATTTTGTTTGTGAACGGTCTTGTACTAAGACCTATCCATCGCGGGAAGCATTTACACCTCGCCCCGAAACAGGACGCGTATAAACACTCCGCAACAAAGTCTCGTGTCGTACAAGATTATTCGGTTTTTATTAAGTGTTTTCTTACTTTTCTTTTGAAGGGAGAAAGAATGACTCAAGTTGCAAAAAAGGAAAAATCTAAGGGGACTAAGACTCAATCCTATTTTGTTTACTTATTTGCAAAGGTGGTCCTATGGTTTGTGAAGTTTTCTATTCCTAATGGAAACTTAAAAAAACTACTAGAATTCAACTTACTTCTTAATGAAGTTAAGTTGATTCTAAGAACAAATGGGGAAGCCTATACAAGTTGTAAGAACCAAAATAAGACAAAACAATGAAATTACACATAGAAAATAAAATTCTACAAATGCATTTAGAGGCATGAATTAAAAAAAAATAGTCTATTTATTTATTCTACTTCTACATGGAAATGAAATTTCAAGCCTAAGTTCTAAACTAAGCTAAACCTAATATTCATTTAAAAAAAAATCAAATTTTAACTAGCCTAAGTCTAAATTAAATTCTATGACTAAATTTAAACTAACCTATTTTTATTTTTTATTGAATTATTTCTAACTATGATTAAACTAATGGGATTTATGCATAACTAGGCCTAAAACTAATATTCTAAAAAATATTAAAACCTCTAGAAAAATTGTGAAAATTAAACTATAGGGTCTTATCGCTATCTAAAATATTATATTAAGAGGGATTCTAAAAAATCTTATTTTTCCTATGTCCAAAAATCCACTATTTCTACCTAAAGATAAACCATTATTTCCTAAGGATTACATCACTAAACCTAAGATAAAAGGTCCTAAAAAATCCACTAAAAATATCCTAAGAACTATTATGAGTCCTCTAATTACAGAAAAAAGAATGGCTCAAAAATCCTACTGGAAGTTATAAAAATAAAATGAACAAAATCCAGCATAATTAAAAGAGATCCAATAAAAGCTAATTAATAGAAAAATTCAGAATTAATTCAAAAATAACAAAAATTCAGAAAATAAAATTGTCACAAATTTCTAAATGGGATTATTTAACTACTGGAATTTTTGGGGAATTTTATAATGCTTTTTATTATTTTTTTATGAATTATTTCTAACCATACTTAAATTAAAAATTAAATTCTAACCAAAATAACATGGGGGTGGATTTGGCAATTTTTCTAGTTATTTTATTACTTGGGCTTAAAACAGGGGGTACAGATAGCAAAATGGAAAAAACCCAATTTCGCAAGAAGCTGGGAGAGGTGCAGGAAGTGTATTTTTGTGTTAGTTTTCTTACGGGCCTAAAAATGAGGTGCGGATAGCAAGAAAATAAAGGTCCACTCTCACTGGATTCAGGGGGTGCACTCAGCATCTTTTTTTTTTATGTTGTTTTTTGATGGGCCCGAAAAGAGGGGGTGTGAGTAGCAAACGAATTGACCCAATCTCTATTTCATTAAATCCAAAGAGTTAAAATTGATAATTAAATCAAACTAATTAAAGGCATTATCTGAATTTAATATTAATTTACTAGAATTAAACATGAATTAATTTTTAAATTACACCCGTAATTATAATTTACACTAATAATAACTTTTCATTATCTTTAATAACACCAAAACCTAAAAATAACTGAAACAAGAAATGGGGAAATCAAGAACCCTAAGTCCTCTCCCCTTCCGCGGCGACCGCTTCTCCCTTCTTCTTCTTCACCCACACGAAACCCTAAGACCTCTTCTTCCTAGCTTCCGCCACCGTCAATGACCGTTGAAGAAGACAATCGCCACCGTAGCATCTCACCTTCCCTATAATCTCAAAGACTCACTCACAACCTTCACCTCACCGTGAATCCTCACCTATTCCGCCGTCGGGACTATTCGCCAGAGAAAACAGAAGTAAACGGTGAAGCGACCTCATAACTGTGTCTTTTACCCTAATCCCAACTGAAACCCTTGTCTCAATCCTAACCCTAACCGAAACCCCGATTCTCCACTCAACATGAAAGCTACACATATTGCAAGATCGAACACCACACAAGAGCAAAGTGAGAGAGAATTGTACCTTGCAAAATTCGCTGACGACGCCGAATACGATTCAGGTATGGATTCGCGTCACACTCCTTCTTTCACTTTTCCAAATCTTGCGTTGGTGTTCCCGTTATGTCAATCAACAGAACCGTGGACGAATCAATATCGAACTCCTTCTCCTTCTTTCTGAATTATCGTTATGATTCGATGACGCTTCTTGAAGCTGTAGTCGTCAATTCTTTTTGTATTTTGCGGATTATCAAAGATTTTGAAGCTGAATCCGTCTCATTCTGTTGATTATTGTAGGTAGAGAAAGAAACTTGACGAAGATGGTGCCTAAAGTGGTTGCAGATTGATGATGACAATACTGATGCAGTTACAGTTAATAACTGATGAAGGTTGAAGAAGATTAGAGAATGGGAAAGATTGACAAAAAAAGGATGAAGATTGAGGATGAAGTGTGAGTGAAATCCGATTTCTGCATTGAGGGAGCTGAGAGAAGTTGGAGCTGTGTGTGGAAGCGTGAGATATGAGGGTGGGAACTGAGAAAAATGCAGAAGAAGTTGTTGTGAGAAGAAGAAGATTAAGAAGTTGTGGTGAAGAATTAGGATTATGGTGTGGAAAAAAGGAAGAGGATTGAAGATGGATGATTGAGGGAAATTGTGAAGAGATTGAAGAAGCCCATTGAATGAAGATATCCTCTGATTTATAGGGCTGAATTCGGATTCTGGAACTTTCCTCGGGTGAGTTTTGGTTAGGATTCAGTTACGATTAGTTATAAATTCTGTTATGAATTTGTAACTATTTTTTGGTACTGAGTCTTTTTGTTGGTTTAGAGTTGCCACTGATTTTCTGTTATGGCAATGCAGGTGAACACTAGCTGACATTGTGATGGATATAAATAAGCATACTGTGAAGGTGAGAGGGAAATCGAAGTTGAGGAGTCCTGGAAGGTTTTCTGTTATCCCCTTCTGAGATCGGAGCTTCATCAAGGAGATTGAAGTTCTGTGTGATTTTTATTATTAATTCCATCGAGAGGGAAGAACTGAAGAGTTTGGTATCCTCAACTTTGTTATCAGTTCTTATTAGCTTCTGTTTTTTTTTCTTTTTCTTCCATCTGAATCGTTCTTGCTGAAGTGTTATTGACTCGTGAAATGTGAGATTACAGGGTCGTGGGATCGTTGCTGAGGTAGTTACGACGTCAATGTCGTCTAAGCAAGTCCATTTATTCTTGGATGAATCCGAATCAAACCGAGCTGTAGCAGTGGATCACCAGCTGATGAAGACGGTGATGAAAGCTTTTCGACCATAAGTATTTTATTGTCCTGAATGTATTGCCATATTTCAATCAGCACTCCACCATCGTGAGTGTATTTAACCATGAGCTTAATAGTATTTCCCGAATAACTTGTAATTGCATAATCCTATTGATGTGAAGCTGTGAGCTAAGTAAATATACCAGAATCCTGGAGCACCAGCAAAAGTCTTGGTGATTATATATATATGGTTTAATTGAATATGAAGTGATTCTTGTATATATGATGAAGCTACTCAAGTACGAACATCTTTATAGCGATCTTGCTTTTCTTCTTTGCGTTTGCACCATGTGAATTTCTAAATTATTGTTGAGTTGTGTGTAGGATTTGAAGGTTCGGATTTGCCGAAGATTGAAGAGGAGTTATGGTGGAGGGCTGAATTTTAAAAGGTGTAAGATGATGAAGGATGATGAAAATGGACTACAGAATATGAAGATGAAGATGACGGAAATTGTTATTTCATTTTATACTGTCTTTGCTTCTGAAAGTTTCTTGGAATTTTGTAACTCATTCTTCTTTTAATTTCTGTTGTATATCAGTGATGTATCAATGACAATGTAACTGACTTTGCTGAATCTGCTTCTATTCTCTGTTACATTTATGACCATATTTTTATTGATGCTCTAGCTTGCTTCTTGTAGAATCCTCTAAATTTGATTATAATTATGTAAACATTTAGTTTCTCAATGCGTTCAAACATTCCTATTTGGAAGCCACAACCAATCATATTACCAAGCCACAATTAACTTTTATTCTTTTTATTAAAAAAAAAAAATCAAATCAATTGGAAAGGTGTTGGTAATTGAAGGTAACGACCCACTTGAATTTTAATTCTCTGCACTTTTATTGGAGTGAAAATTAATAGCCCACTTGAAAGTAAACATGAACATGAATAATCGAATGGGCTTCTTTAAATGGGCCTTAGCCATTAGTAACAAAACATATCTTGAGACTTACTCTCCACCTTATTCAAATTCTCATTTGACATTGCACCATAACCTCCATTATAACTAATTAGAATCCAGATGACTCACTGATAAACTGGAAATTCGAACCAAACTTCACATAAAATACTGTTGATGAACGGACGAATTTCAGTACACGACAACGCGATCTTTGAATATACCATATCTAAACAATAGCCCAGTGGTCCAGAATAACCTTGCAATTGCAGTAATCTTTCGATAATTTGACCAAAATTAAATCGAACTCCCATCTGAATTGTGCCACAGCTGAGCCACCGCATTTGGAATGGAATCATAGTCCAGTAAATATTCTCTGTTATTTAAATCCTGGGCAAACACAGATAGCATATGAAACCCTAATTTCCCTGGGTCCTGATCACATGTTTTATGAATCCATGCAATGCACTATTATGATATTAATGAATTGATGAGAAATGCCGATGAATGCAAAATGATGAGCCAATAGAGGGAATAAACATGAGGACAAATTTTGAGGTATTACAGCTGCCCCTATTCAATCATCTGCAAGCCTGAACGAATAATTGCAACGGCTTTTATATGTTCAAGGCGTGGAGTGATTGAATACCCAAATGAAACCTGAAAATTTGCCCACTGAAGGCAATGGGAATGCCATATGCCCATTTATTATTTATGTATTTTTGATTTTGACCTCTGAATAGGTAACGAGGAAAGAACCAGGTGGAATAGAATCAATGCAATCACTGTGACTGCTGAACGAACCGAAACCACAAGGAGGGTGCCTATTGGCGAAACAGGACTTAACGCAACATCAACCGATTTGCGACTCAAATAAGATCAACCGATCTAACACGGAGATGGTATCAACCGATCCATCCCGGAAAGCGAGAATGTAATATCATCCGATTTACAACTCGATGAGAAATGATATCAACCGATTCATGACTCAAATATGATCAACCGATCTAACACGGAAATGGTATCAACCGATCCACCCCAGAAAGCGAGAATGCAATATCATCCGATTTACAACTCGAAGAGAAATGATATCAACCGATTCATAACTCAAATATGATCAACCGATCTAACACGGAAATGGTATCAACCGATCCACCCCGGAAAGCGAGAATGTAATATCATCCGATTTACAACTCAAAGAGAAATGATATCAACCGATTCATAACTCAAATATGATCAACCGATCTAACAGAAATGGTATCAACCGATCCATTATCTTCGCACTGAGACGAGACCATTGTACTTAAATGGAGACTCGAAAGGAGCGGGATCGTTGTACTTAAACGAGAGCCCAAGACGCGATCGTTGTACTGAAACGGAGACGCGGAAAAATGAGACTGTTGTACTGAAACAAGACTCAAAGACGAGACCATTGTACTCAAATGGAAACTCGAAAGGAACGGGATCGTTGTACTTAAACGAGAGCCCAAGCAAACAGGATCATTGTACTTAAATGATAACCTGAGACGCGACCGTTGTACTGAAACGGAGACGCGAAAAAAATGAGACTGTTGTACTGAAACAAGGCTCAAAGACGAGATCATTGTACTTAAATGGAAACTCGAAAGGAACGGGATCGTTGTACTTAAACGAGAGCCCAAGACGCGACCGTTGTACTTAAACGAGACGCAAAAAAATGAGACTGTTGTACTGAAACAAGACTCAAAGACGAGACCATTGTACTTAAATGGAGACTCGAAAGGAACGGGGTCGTTGTACTTAAACGAGAGCCCGAAACATGACCGTTGTACTGAAACGGAGACGCGAAAAGCAATGAGACTGTTGTACTGAAACAAGCCTCAATTGGGGATAACAACAAGACTTGGTGGACGCATTCACCCTGGGAGATGAAGTTGTATTCTGTGGGTAATACTTCAATCTGATTGGAGATGTAACGGGTCTTATGTAATATACCTCAAAACTGGCCCATGCTGGTATGCATATGTTTGGATTTTTCTATGGCGTAATGCTCCATAATGATGGAAATGCTACGCTTTGGAGGATGCAAATGTAATGTTGATTACTGGATGCAAATGCAAAGGGGTCTCCTGATGGGGAGATAACAAATATCCCAGATGGCTTGACTGGGGAGGAACTGATGATCGCTGCATTGATCTGATTGATCCTTGTGAGGAGAAAACAACTCTGCGGGGAAGGCTGTCAATGATATACCGGCTCTAAACTGCCGTCATTGCCAAAAATAAATTGGACTTTGAGATTGGAGAGCCAAGACCCTGCTGGAGATGGACCTTTCTTGAACTCTGGTGGGGAAGTGAGGACCTCCTGACTTAATTGGGAACCAAAGGCATGACACTGCTGAGCAAGCAAGCTGCTGGGGAGGAATGACACTCCTTGTACTGCTGGGAATTGCCCCTGTCTGAAGGGAAACTTCTGCTTGGGGATGACACCCACTCTCTGCTACCTTGCTGGGTGAAATTTCAACTTCCACATGGCTGGGGATGACGGGTGATATCAATGATAAAGCTTCCTGCTGAAGATAAAAGCTCAAGCTGCCACTTGCTGGGGATAAGAGATAAATCCTCTCATGTTGGGAATGAGAGATGCAAGGCATCTCATGCTGGGGATGAGAGACGATGATATCCTTCTGCTCAAGAAGTAACCTTCCATTTTCCGTACTACTGAAGAATGAATTGTCTAATGAGACTTGCTAAGTAATTTTGATCAATGAAGCCTTCTGATGAAACAACTCTTGAAGTAACGTGCCGACAATGGCTTTGCTTCTAGACTCTGGGTTGATAGGTTGCCAACCAATCATGAGTGAGCAATGGTTCTTTGCAATTTTCAACTCGCCTTCTACTAGGATTTGTCAAAGATAATGTCTCAAGAGGATTTTACAGAAAACTGACATACGAGATGCCTCAGTGTCTTCAAACTCTTGGAGAGATTCATCGGATCTCGAAATAACTGCCCCGGACTGCATGATCTGTGAAAGAAATCGCCTCGCGAGTAGTCATGAGAAACCTCATACTACTGTGAGATATTCTGCCCCAGTATTTTGAACCTTGGGTAGGTGCTTCTGATTAACCGTCTTCAGGAGAAAGTAACTTCCAGTGCTCTTGGGGTGGCCTGCCCCAGTACAAGTCTTGAAGTGGTCACCTCTGAATGACTGCTTTGAAGAAAACACCCAGATCAACTATTCTTCGAGAGATTGGATCTCGAAGTGATTGCCCCAGTTTGGCTGAAATTTGAATAATGCTTCCGCCTGATGGCTCTTTGAGAGATTTGAATCTCGAAGTGATTGCCCCAGCTTGGCTGAATTTTGAAGAGATTGCTCGACATGATTGCCCCGGATTAGTTGGCTCTTACCAGGAATGTTGGGAAAGTCCCTACTCGATGGAGTTTTCTTGAAAAGTTACATCTTCATAGATATTCTTTCGGAAGTTTCAGACTTCTCAACTTGGCAAGATTAAGCTTCTGGACTAAAGTTCCATATGTGAACTTTTTGTGATGCCAAACAAATGTATGCAAGCAGAAAATGTTTATTTTAAGAATGAAAATTCTAATGCAACACACATATTAATCTTGAAGTTTTACTGAAAAAGATGTCGCAAACCTTTGTGAGCGAATCATTGGTTAAGATACGACATTAACTTTTGAATAATAGAAAGTATGCACATGCAACACCAACAAAGATCTTTCAACATCACTCATAGGAGTCAGGAACGCGATATCGTGGTAGTACGCTCTCAAAAATAACCTTGTTTCAGTTAGGACTTTTGAGGGTTGTATCGTGGCCTGGTTCACGGTTATAGAAACAAAAGATATAGGCTCGAAGTTTATTTGTGCCCACCCATCTTCGTGATGTTCTCCATTCCTATGTTCAACTAGCTTTCACAAGCGCTCACATCTCAAAAAGGATTTTGTGATGGTTGAGGAACCAATGACACTAACGGTTTTAAACACCAATTAGGTTGTCGTTTGGAGCCAGTCACCCCTTCATCTTTTGTGTCTGTATCACACGACTTTGTTCTTGTTCAAGGATATTTCTTGTGTAATCCTTTTTGTCTTTTGCTTTTGCATTATTTTTCTTATCCCTAACTTTTGCCTGGACTGATTCTTGTGAATCTTTGATTGTGAAGTCCAGCGGGATGCCCCATTTTTGCCTAAGTCGCTTGTTTTCAAGTTTCGACTTAGCGGGCTTTTTCATTCATTTTTTTTTAATTCTTCTTTTTTTTGAACAAATCGTGTGACACTGTTTGTCTTGATTGCTTTGAAAGGGTCGTGACTGTCTCACTTCTTGGTTCAGGAAGGATAACCTTTGTGGTTTCCGGTCTCTGGACCTCTTGCTCGGGATAACCATTGTGGTTTTTGGTCATTGGACCTCTTGATTTGGTACAAAGAAAGGTAATGGATCCTCAGGTTTGCACTCCTTTTTGAAATTTGAACGCTCGGTCAAACTAACTGACGCCTACCCTGCCCCTGGGTTAAGTGCGAGGGTTTTTTCATGCAAAAAGAAACTCCTACTTCAAGGCTCAAATGGGTTGGCGAGGTGTAAACACCCCAAATTTGCCCTCACCCATTCACAACATGGCTTGTGATCATCCATATGCATAAACACAATCATAAGATCTCATATCCCATTTTTGATTCACTGCATAGATTCAAAGTCATCTGCATCTAGGGTTTGTGATCTGAGCAATCCAAGAGCTTCTTGAGCCACTCCAAAGGTCAACAATCACTTCAAAGGGGTCCATGTGTGTTCTTATATCATATTACATCCTCTCAAAAGTCAAAAATGTCAAAGAATCACAAGAACTGAGAAAGGCATGGAAGCAGAGCTAGGCTTGACTACACAGATGACCGGAAATTAGGGTTTTGGTTTCAGAGGCCATAACTTCAAATTTTTTGGTCATTCTTGTTTCTATTGGTCTCTATATGGTATAGGGAGTATGCATATCAATTTTCATGAAGAAATTCCATGGGGAAGTCATCTGATCAAGAGTTGACTTTCTGGACAAGTCAGTGCAAAATCAGGGCATCTGAGGTCCCCAATGACCCAACCAAGGGGTGATCTTCATCATTTTGTGTGTATATGATCTTTATTTGATCATGGAAGAGGTTGGAAGTTCACAAAATTCAAGAATTATAAGTTTTTGCAAAGTTGACTTTTTGAGGCAAGTTTGACTTTTAAGGAATTTGTCATTTTAGGCAACTTTTCAATCCTTACTTTTTGATCCAAAAATGCTTCAAATGGAAAAACTTTGGTCATGAAAGTTGTAGAATATATCTTTCCCTTTTCAAAAAGTACAAGAACATGACCTAATTCATTTTGGATCAAAAGTTATGGTTCATCAAAGTTGGCAAAAATCACTAAAATTCAAATTATGCACCAAATGAGAAACTTGCAAAATCTTGTACCAAGGCAATTTGTGACTTCTAATTGATGTCAAACCATTACACAAACATCACACAAGTCTTAAAGTTCAGATTGAACCAAAGGGATCACATGTTCCATGGCTTGTGAGGCAAAATCTTTTCATGAGAACTAAAAGCAAGCAAGTTGCAAAACCAATGATAACATCTCATCCACTTGCTGCCTTGGTTGCTGAACCACCCTAGCCGTCTCCTTACCTCATGCTGCGCAAGACAAGCCCTTCGTACCAAGCTAGCAAAGTAGCCCATGCCCTCCTTACACAAAGTTGACAATTTGCAAAAAGCACCATACCAATAAATAAAGCACATGTCATGTCATCTGACCAATGAGATTTGTTTATGTGGATCAAATGCAAGCTAAACACAACAAGACACAAGCCTGAAACCAGCAAGAACACACATTCTCATTTTTCATCCTTAGAGCAAAAGCATTCGAAACTCTTCATACAAGCCACAAACACTAAAACAAACTTCACAGACCTTCTCAACTCATCATCCTGATCACAAAGCACCCCTCACCCTTGCCTTAAACTGCCTGAATCCAAAACACGATTCTCACCTGAGCTTGAGCAGAACCTGTTCAAACTCTCAAACCAGCCAACATAAACTCTTGCTAAGCATCCAGACATCATCAAGGGACCAAAGGGAGTGGTTTGCATCAAGGGAAGAGGTCAGAAAGCTGCAAAGTTGAAAGCTTCAAAACTCAGGTAGCTCAAGAACTTTTTTTCCAGAAATGATTTTTAAAGTTCCTAAGTTGTTCTTTGTAGTTCACTGATCACTCTGATGTCTTTGGTTTCGAAAATGGTGAAGAGATGAGAGTTTAATCTGTTTCTGAAACTTTTTGCCCTAAAATTAGTTTGATTCGATTCTCATTGTTTAGGAATGATAAATGTTGTTTGAATGGGGGTTTTGATTCGTTTTTGAGTGGGGATCATTTCTGTGTAATTAGATTTCATTTTAGATGCGTGTGGAAAGAGTTTGTGATTTTGAGTGATCGGAGAAGATGACCGGAACACTGTTCCGGTCACCTGAGAGTCATTAAGGCTGTGATTAGGGCTAATTAATTAGGGTTAGTGAGTTTGAATTCCAGCCGTAGGATCTGGCGCCAAGTCAAACGCGCGCGCAGCAGGTTTAAATGAGGACCATCAGATTGTTTGACTTTTCTTTTTCAGCATTTAAATTCATTTTATTTTTTATATTAATTCATTTGTTTTCCACAATTTATTAAAAATAGCAAGACTTATTCAAAAATTCTGAAATTTTTTACACAAGTTATTATTTAATTTCAGAACACAAAAATATTTTTATTTTCATTTTTAGCATTAAAAAAGTATTTTTAAATATTTAAAAGTTTCTTTTTAATTAATTAATGAGAATTAATTAATTAAAAATACTTTTAGGTATTTAAAAATCACCAAAAAATTCATGAAACATTTAAAAACATTTAGAAACATTGTCCAACCCTAAAACCAAATTTCTTTTTTGATCTTGATGCATTTTAAGAATTTTCCATGGAATTAAAATCATTTTGATGCATTATTTTGATCCAAACTTCCAAAAATCATTTCTGCCTAACCCTAAAGAGTTGGACTTTGATTCTTTTTGCATTGTGTTTAGCATGTCATGTAGTTTTTGAGATTAAATGGTCATGATTTGATCTTTCATTTTCAATTTGTTTGATAATTTTCTTGTTAAGGAACCCTAAAACCCTAGAAAACTTAGGAAAATCATAACTTGAATTAGGTTAAGAGTTGGGACTTCTCCTTTGGGCAGTGAGTTAGTATAGGATTAGGGATCCTTTGAATGCATTTTCCATTTTTTATCTTGATGTTTGCTTCTGATTTTGGTTTTTGTTTGATGCATTGATCATAAACCCTAATTTGGGCTTCCATATGCATCCATCTTCCATTTGCTTGCATACTTTAACTTGCCATGACATTTTGTGCATCCATTTGATTCATAATACATCTTAGGACATCTTAGAATCATGTTTGATCATTGCATCTTTCATTTGCCATGTTGTATGTCATTTGCATTCCATAACTTTTCATGTATGTTCATGTTTCTAAGCATGCTTCTCTTGCATCCATGTGTTTGTATGATCATCCTCATGCTTTGTTTCATGTTTACATCATCTCATAGCATCATTAGCATCATACACATGCTTCTGGTTTTGTTTTGCATCATCCCATTTCATCTCATTTTGCATTGCATTGCATTCCTTTCACTAACTTTTCAGGTGGTAAGTAACTTTGAGAAGTGAATTTGCCTTCACTTCTCACAATTTCTTTTCATCTCTCTTATGCATCATTGCTGCATTTTGTCTTGTGTTTGAGATTGAGTTTGCTCATTCTTCTTCATCTTACTTTCTTTCCTCAAGCAACTTGACTTCTTAAATGAAGCAAGTTGTTTTGCTTCTCTTTGTTCCTTTCATCTGCTTCCTGGTGGTTTCTCTGAAGATGTCTCTTGTAAACCTCACAAACCTTAGGAACAACCAAGCATGATAATAATTAGGGTTTGATTAGTCCCCATTTAGCTTTTACCTTTGTGTCTCATTGAGTCTTCTCTTCTCATCTCATAATCAGGGATTAAACCCTAAAGGTTTTAAGGCTTTGTGATTAAGCTTATGCCTGCATCCTTCTATTAGGATGGAGTGTATAACTTTAATCCTAAGTGTTAAACCCTTAATGTGTTTAAATCCTTTAATCAATCCATCTAATAATCATCAAGACATCAAGCTTGTAACTTGGGCCTTGCATTAGGGTTCTAATTCTTCCTTAATTGGTTAAGAAGGACTAACCCTATTGTTAATGGACAAGTCCCCCTCAAGTTGTCTTACAAACCATAAAACTCATTTCTTCATCTCATCATTAACTAAAATCCACTTAATAAAGGCTTGCTTTGTCATGAGGTTAATCCCTAATCATGGATTAAGTGGAGGAGTCTTCCTCAGCTTAAACATTCTCATCTATTATCCTTCTATTAGGATGGTGTAATGAGTCTGTTTAATCCCTGATTATGGCTTAATCTCATTACTTAACACTAAACAAAAACAACAAAAACATCTAAATAATCACAAGTAGGTTAATGATCTTAATCCTACACCATGGTGATTAAGTGTGAGATGCTGACTTCACACTTAAAGTATTCCCATTACCCCTAATCAGAGGGAGGATGTGATGAGTTTACTAAATCCATTGGTTTAGGCTTAAGCTTATTTTCTTATGACAAACTTTCAAAAGCAATAAAAGACTGAAAACACAAAAACAAACAATAATCGTCTCCTTCGGGATTCTTTTTCTCATCTCATTCACTCATAAACGAGAACTTGCTTCTTCCGTCTAATGCAAGACAGTTTGCACCTGAGCCAGACGGGTCATACACTTGAGCATAGACCAGCAAGCAGTTCACAAGTCAATTTATCTTTCAGTCTCTTTGGGTCGAACTATGGTGTTCTGACTTCCTCATTGCACGAGAGGATACGTAGGCATAACTTAACAGTTATCGAACAAAAGTCTCTGTATATTCCCCCTCTTTCCAGCTTCATTCTTTTAGCCTCATATCTTGGGCAATTCATTCTCATTCTTACACTGACACTGTATATATCACACTTCACTCTCTTTTACACTAACACCTATACATTCTTTTCCAGCTATTTTTATACAGAAATTGCACTGACACTACCCCTTTAAAACACAAATCTTCCAAGCGTGGATCCCGTCGAGTACGACGGACAATCTGGGTGCTAATACCTTCCCAGGTTGTAACCAACCCCCTTTCTCAGTTTCTCTGGTTCGCAACCGTCTTATCCATATCTTTCCCAGGTCTATGCAGCATTACCTTTCCTCCGGGATAAAAATGTATAGCTGGCGACTCTATTCATTCCCTGTGAGTTCACTCCTGTGTGTTCTCACACCCTCCTTTCGCCGACCGTTCGCGTCTGTACCTTTATCTGGGCCATTTCCCCATTTATCGGGAGCGACAACTTGGCGACTCTGCTGGGGATGCCTTATACTGCAACCAGGGCTTCTGGTTCTTTTTGTGGGTTCCTCCTAGCGCTCGTTTGATTCGTGTTTACTGGGGTGTTATCTGTGCTTGTATGTTTTGTTTTATTTACTGCTTTATGTACAGTTACTTCATTGCTTTCTTTATAGTTTTGCATATATCATACTGTCATGCTGTCTGGCTGGATCTGGTTTTGCTTTGGTGGGTGGGGTTCTATTGAGAGATAAGGTCCTATACCTGGGACCTGAGTGACACCTAGGCTAGAGTGGTTCATATTCTTTCCCATTCCATCTCGGTCTGGTGCGGGAATATGAAACACGGTTCAGATATGGGTTTCTTCTTGAGAACTCTGTGTTGCAGATTTCCTGCAATACTAGGGCTATCTGGGAAGCCTGCTAAGTCTGGATGACCTTTAGTATTGACCTTCAGAAACTGAGGTGAATTAGAGGAGGAACTTTTATGGTTATTGTAAACACTGTACCTCAGGGTGGGAAGTGTTTACACTTCTCATAACTGATCCAAGTCTGAGGATCCTTGTTTTAGAACACCACCTGTGAGGGGGTTGGGATGTTTACAGGTTTGCAGGTACCTTTGACCTCAGCATACCCTGTTACTTTGTTTTGTTTAAGAGTACTCCATGTTGGGACAGTTCTTGTGATTCTAAACCCATGGACATGTGACTCTTTATTTGAGTCCCCCACCTTGGTTACTGGACTTATAGACCTCCATCTGGATTTCTTGAACATATGTGGACCTATATCAGAGCACTTGATCAGATCCAGCTCAGTCACAAACCCTTGCATATCATTTGCATACATCCTCATTGCATCATTCTAACATTGTGTTTATTTGTTTTTCAGGGTATCCATCCTATCATTTTGGCTTGGTTTTGACCCCTTCTTCAGCTTAGACCTATTTTCATCAGCACTTGCTTCAGCTATCAGCCACTTGCTTCAGTCACTGGCATCCTCAGTCTCAGCCTATCAGTGGCCCATCTTCAGTGTTGTCCTCAATCATCATCATCAGCACCCATTCTTCAACAACATGGCACCTAAGAAGAGTAACATCTCTTATCACTTCTTTGAGCCTGAGCTAGCTAGCATCAGGAGGATTCAGACCCTGATTACTCCAGACCATATACCACTCTTTAGAGAACATTATGGAGGAATCCTTGATGTGGTTATGGATTTGGACCCTTCACAGAGGAGCTTGATACATACTTGCCTGCAGTTCTATGATCCCCCTCTGAGGTGCTTCACATTTCAGAATTTTCAGTTGGGGCCCTTGTTGGAAGAATATTCATCATTGGTTGGGGTACCCATCAGGGGTGGAATCCCCTTCAACCCTGAGATGGCTTTCCCAAGTAATGAGGAGATAGCAAAAGCATTACATCTGGAACCAGTTCTGATTGGGCAGAATTTGACATCTAAAGCTGGAATCTCTGGTTTTCATCTGGATTTCTTGACTTCTCAGGCTAGTCTGAAGGCCTCCCTGGGGGAGTGGAAGGCAGTCTGTGCTCTGTTGGCCCTCAGCATATATGGGGTCATTTTATTTGCAGATGAGCCTAAGTTTGTTAGCAAGAGTGCAATCCATCTTTTCATCCTGAGAAACCCAGTGCCCACCTTACTGGGAGATCTTTACTACTCTGTTCATCAAAGGAATGAAAAGCAAAGGGGAAGATTAGTGAGATGCTGTGCTCCTTTGTTCCATACCTGGCTGCTCAAGCATTTACCAAAGACTGATGCATTCTTGAACCCTCACCAGCAGAAGAACTGGGCTAAGAGGCTTATTGCTCTAACCTCAGATGATATCAGGTGGTGCACTCAGAGCACCAAGGGCAGAGACATCATTACAAGTTGTGGGCAATTTCCCAATGTGCCTCTGATTGGAGTGAAAGGGTGCATCAATTATAACCCTCTGCTATTCAAAAGACAACTGGGCTATGCATTAGTCCATCCTCCTAGGGCACAAGATCTGACTGAGACCCTTTATTGTGAAATCAAGCCTAATCTGGCTGTTGTCAGGCAAGCAGCCTGGGCCTGGGACAATGTTCAGACTAAAGGGGTAACCATTCTGGGGAAGTGCAACAATGTGGCATCAGCACAGTACTATGAGTGGTCCCATGCCAGGGCTCAGTTTTCTGGGATGCCTTTTACCATGGAAGATATGCCTGGACCATCCTCAGCACCACCTCCTGTCACTGTCAGCTTAGAGGAGTTTGAGAAATTGAAAGAGAGAAATGAGAAGTTGACTCAGGCTCTACAGAAGACCCTCTGGGAGAGGAGTGATGGTAGGTTGGATATTGAAAGGTTGGAAAAATTGAAAATAGAGCATCTGGCTAGGATTGAGAAGTCTGAAGATTACATCAAGAAGTCTAGGGCTGGAGAACAGATCTTGAAGAATGCCTGCAAGGAAGCCCAGTTCCAGAAGGCCAGGACTGATTTGTATTTGAAGGAGAGTCAAGCTAGGTGGGTCAGAATCACCGAGGCTCGTACTCTGGAAGATAAAAGGACTCAGGATAAGATTGAGCAGCTGGAAGCTAGTGCAAAAGAGCAACAGGAAACCCTGGCAGCAGCCCAGAGGGAGATCTCAGAGCTAAAGATTAGAGCTGGTGTGAAGAGGTCAAAGGACCAGAGTCAACACAAGAAACTGACTGCATCTGTTGCTACCAGGAATCTCCTTATCAGGAATCTTACAGAGCGTCCAGCTGATCCTGTGACTGAGGCACTTCTCAAGGAAGTTCAGGAGGATGAGTTTGGTCTTGGTGTTTGAGTTTGTTTGCTTGTTGTTGCTTTCATTTTATGTACTTTTATTTTCTTATGATGAATTTTGACCCCTCAGAGGGTTTGTATTGTAAAAAGAAACAAGTTATGTATTATCCTACTTTTTGTAATATATGTATCAGTTTGATCTATCTGAGTTTCTTTCAAAGCAACATCACAAGCATCTTCAAGGGTCTGGAAAGGTTAAAACCAAGTGCCAAGCCGGATACTTTGGAAACAAATAAGCATACCGCATTGCATACTAACCTTTTGTTTTGTTTTGTAGGTTTTTGTTTTATTGTTACTAACTCTGTTGTGACTTCAGGAACTATTGCTCGACGTCGAGGGTTTCCACTCAACCGTCCACACAGATATCCCACCCGCAACAATCTTCCGGGCATACAGATGGACCAAATGCAGCAGGACCTTACAGAGGTCAGGAATCAAATGACCAACGAGAGGTTGGAAATGAGGAATCAGATGACACAATTTATGGAGGTGATGAACAATATGGCTCAAAGCTAGGAGAGGTTGAGAGCACTGGTAGAGGGGAGGAACCAGGAAGACCATCATCCAGGGACTGCTGGGACAAGCAACAATGAGAGGGTCCAACCTCATGTTAATCCCCCAGTTTTTGGATCCCACCAGCATCCAGAGATCAACATTCCTGCAAATGTTCAAGGGACTGCCACTGCAGGCAGGGTGCTGCAAGAAGACCCCCAGGAAGATCAGTTCACAGTGATGGGAGCTGGGGAAGAAGCTTATGACAGAAGGCTGGATGAGATAGCTGAGAAATTAAGATCCTTGGAGTCTCAAAACTCTTTGGGTTTTGATGTTATGGACATGGGCTTGGTAGACGGGGTCAGGATTCCCCATAAGTTTAAGCCTCCTTGTTTTGAAAAGTACAACGGGACTTCCTGCCCGCGGACCCACTTACAATCCTTTCTGGGGAGGTTGAAAGCATATACCATGGACGAGAAGCTATGGATGTTTTATTTTGAGGATAGTTTAACCGGAGCTTCGAGGGAATGGTACTCCCATCTGACAAGAGCAACCATCAGGTGTTGGAAGGATTTGGCAGAAGCCTTCATTAGACAATACCAGTATAATTTGGATATGGCACCCAACAGGACCCTCCTAATGGGAATGTCACAGTCGTCTAGAGAAAGTTTCCGAGAGTATGCCCAGAGATGGAGGCAATTGGCTGCTGCTGTTCAGCCACCTATGTCAGAGAGGGAGATGGCAGATATGTTTATGAACACCCTCCAGGGGACTTACATTGATAGGCTAGCTGCCTTCTCATCTACCAGCTTTGCAGATGTAGTCATAGCCGGGGAGAGAATTGAAAGCCTATTGAAGATGGGTAAGATCTCAGACAACGGTGCCAGCTCATCCAGCAATACAAGGAAGCCTTTTGTAGGCCCAAGAAGAACTGGTGAGACCAATGCTATCCATGCCAGCAGGGGCAGGCCTCAATATGTTCATAGGTCTGTGGCAGCAGTCACCATTCCCACTCCAGCTCATCCACAACCAGCTTATCAACCACCGCAACAAAATTATCAGCAACAACCTCAGTATCAGCAACAAACTCAGTATCCTCCGAGAAACTACAATAACACCAACAACAACAATCAGCAGAGACCATTCCAACAGAGACCCTCTCAGGCCAATAGGGTAATCGATCCGATCCCTATGCCCTATGCCACATTACTGCCACAACTCTTGAAACTCAACTTGGTTGAGCTAAGGACGTTGGCACCTCCGGATCCTAACAGTCTACCCAGAAATTATGACTCCAACGCCAGGTGTGCTTTTCATTCAAATGCACCTGGGCATAGTACAGAGAAGTGCAGAGCCTTGCACATGAAGGTACAAGACTTGGTAGATTCTAAGGCTCTAAATTTCGCACCACCACCAAATGTTAATAAAAACCCTATGCCACACCATGGTGGTCCCCGAATCAATGTTATTGAAGAAGACAAGCCGTCTTATTTAATAACCAGTGTGGGTCAGATTCGGACACCGTTGGTGGAGATTAAAGCTCAACTCCTCGAATGTCAAATGTTCCCGGGATGTGAGCTAGGGTGTGCTTACTGCAACATTTAAGTGAATGGTTGTGATAACTTGAGGGATGGCATAGATGGCCTCATCCAGAGTGGCCTGCTTCAAATTACAACATCAATTCCTACCAATCCAGCAATCTCCTTAACAACGGTTCCAGAACCTCCTACAACTGCAACAACCATTGTTCCAAACAACGCTTCAGCTGCATCAACGAATGCTTCATCTGTCATTTCAACTGACCAGATATCAGCAAACATACCTTCTACAACTTCAGCACCACTTCATTTTGAACCTCCTACAACAACAACGTCCATTCTTCCAACAATGTCTTCTACAACATCAGCAGCAAACCATGAAGATGTCTCAACAGTTACGATTTATTATGATCCTGAAAATGACTCTGCCTACAACTCACAAAATGCTACTCCTATCAGAGCACCGGTCACAATATATTATGATCCACAGACTATCACAGTCCCTTCTGCAGCTGCCATCAGTCCAGTCACTGTCACAGTGCCTGGGCCAGTACCTTATGAAAGCAGTAATGCCATCCCTTGGCACTACGGCTCTGATTTATACTGCGAAGGAAAGAAAATCACTTTCGAATCATCAACTTCTTCACCACAAATAGACAATGTGGGGGGAGGCGGAGGCTTCACTCGAAGCGGACGTCTTTTCGCCCCACAAATTCAGAAACCCACTGCCGAAGCAAAAGCTGCTGCCAAGGCAAAAGGGAAGAGTATGGTGCAAGAAGAACAGGTTGTTAGAGAAGCTTTGAAAACACCTTTTGATCAAGAAGTTGATGAGTTCATGAGAATCATCAAGAAAAGTGATTACAAAATAGTGGACCAGCTTCACCAGACGCCTTCCAAGATCTCCATTCTATCATTGCTTATGTGCTCCGAAGCCCATCGGAACGCACTACTCAAAGTCTTGCACGCAGCTTATGTGCCAGAAGAGATCACCGTCAATCAGTTGGAAGCTGTTGTTGGAAATGTTAATGCTAGTAATGGACTAGGATTCACTAACACTGATTTGACTTCGGAAGGCCGCAATCATAACAAAGCCTTGCACATTACTATGGAATGTAAAGGTGCAGTCCTTTCCCATGTGCTGGTAGACACAGGGTCATCCCTCAATGTCTTACCCAAAAAGGCTCTTGTGAAGCTGGAATATGAAGGATTGGCATTACGACCCAGTAACTTGGTAGTGAGAGCTTTTGATGGCTCTAAGAGATCAGTTCTGGAAGAAATTGAGTTGCCTGTAACGATTGGCCCACAAACTTTCAAAACGACCTTCTACGTGATGGACATTCAGCCTGCCTACAGCTGTTTGTTGGGTAGACCATGGATTCATACCGCTGGCGCAGTAACGTCTACCCTTCACCAGAAGTTAAAATTTGAGTGGGAAGGCCAAGTCGTTACTATTTGTGGAGAGGAGGATATTTTTGTCAGCCATCTGGCTACTTACAAATATATTGAGATGGATGGGGAGATCCACGAGACCATGAGCCAAGGGTTTGAGGCCCTGAATGTTAATGAAGCATCTGCTGTACCTGGAATCTCCATGGCATCTTATCAACAAGCCCGGAAGGTTGTTGAAGAAGGAACCGCCCAAGGCTGGGGCAAGGTTTTATCTGTGGAGGAGAAGAAGGACAAATTTGGGTTGGGTTACAGACCAACTCAACAAAATCAAGCGGAGGCTGCTGAGAAGCCCGATTTTGTCAGTGGGGGGATGCTCACCCCTGATGCTATCAACAATTTGGAAGACGAGTTGGAAGAAGAACGCAATCTGGAGAATTGGATACGTCTAAAGATCCCGGGGAACAATATCTCAAACTGGTCTTCCCAGGAAATTATAAGAGTTACTCATGCAGAGTAATTATTATTTCCTGTATTTTTATAGCATGCATCAAAGTCTTGCATCTTGCCCAAGATGACAAGACTCATTTTGTAATCGGGCCATCTGTACTTTTTGTGCAACAAGATTAATCAATGAAATATCAGACATCTTTTTGCAAATGAGTCTTTTTCTTTTCCGCTCACTGTTTTTCCATTTTTCTTTTTGTACAAAAAAATAAATGGCGATGTTTTCAAAATGACAACTTTATTTCACTTTTTTAAACAAGATTAAAATCAATCACTAAAATGAACAAACTGAACCCTTGCAGAGAGTGCCTTCCAGACAGCACCGACAACAGCACGGCTATGACTTCGTATGACTTTGACAATCCAATCAATCAAGCTGATGAAGGGGTTGAAGAAGAATATGAGCTTCCTGAAGAGCTAGCCAGGTTGTTGAGACAAGAGGAAAAGGTTATCACTCCTCACCAGGAGGAGGTCGAGACGATTAATCTTGGTACAGATGAAGACGTGAAAGAAGTTAAAATCGGAGCCTGCCTACAAGACTCAGTGAAGAGACAACTGATTGATCTGCTTCAAGAATATGTGGATGTGTTTGCTTGGTCTTATCAAGATATGCCAGGGTTGGACACCGATATTGTTGTGCACAAGCTGCCTTTAAAAGAAGAATGCCCACCGGTTAAACAGAAACTGCGCCGTACTCGCCCAGACATGGCAATGAAGATCAAAGAAGAGGTGCAAAAGCAGTGGGACGCCGGGTTCCTGGCTGTAACTAGCTATCCACCGTGGGTTGCTAATATTGTGCCTGTGCCTAAGAAAGACGGCAAAGTAAGGATGTGTGTTGACTACCGGGATCTGAACAGAGCCAGCCCGAAAGATGACTTCCCACTACCTCACATTGATGTATTGGTGGATAACACGACTCAGTTCTCGGTATTCTCCTTCATGGACGGATTTTCAGGATACAATCAGATTAAGATGTCACCTGAAGACATGGAGAAGACAACATTCATCACACCCTGGGGCACGTTCTGTTACAAGGTAATGCCATTTGGACTGAAGAATGCCGGTGCGACATATCAGCGGGCTATGGTGACATTATTCCACGATATGATCCATAAAGAAATAGAATGTTACGTGGATGACATGATCGCCAAGTCCCTTACTGAAGAAGATCACTTGGTGAATCTGCTGAAGCTATTCAAGCGTCTGAGGAAGTACCAACTGAAGTTGAACCCCAACAAGTGCACATTCGGGGTGCGATCTGGTAAGTTGCTGGGATTTATTGTAAGCGAGAAAGGGATTGAAGTTGACCCTGATAAAGTCAAAGCTATTCAAGAGATGCCTGCACCGAAAACTGAGAAAGAAGTTCGAGGGTTTCTGGGTAGATTGAACTACATTTCACGGTTCATATCTCACCTTACAGCAACCTGTGAGCCTTTGTTCAAACTGTTAAGAAAAGAACAGGCGGTCAGGTGGAATGAAGACTGCCAGAGGGCTTTTGACAAGATCAAAGAATACCTGCAAGAACCCCCAATCCTTATGCCTCCAGTTGAAGGAAGACCTCTGATAATGTACTTGACAGTATTAGAAGAGTCAATGGGGTGTGTGTTGGGCCAGCATGACGAGTCTGGTCGAAAAGAGTATGCAATATACTACCTGAGCAAAAAGTTTACCGACTGTGAACAACGTTATTCACTGCTCGAGAAAACTTGCTGTGCTTTAGCGTGGGCTGCTCGCCGACTGAGACAGTATATGTTGACCCACACTACCTTATTGATCTCAAAGATGGACCCAGTTAAGTACATATTTGAGAAGCCAGCTCTTACCGGACGGGTTGCAAGATGGCAAATGATCCTCACGGAATATGACATCCAGTACACCTCTCAGAAAGCCATCAAGGGCAGTGTATTGTCTGAATATCTTGCTGAGCAACCTATTGATGACTACCAGCCTATGAGATTTGACTTCCCTGATGAAGACATCATGTTCATTAAAGCAAAAGACCATGAAGAGCCTATTCACACTGAAGGGCCTGACCCGGAAGAAGAATGGACTATGATGTTTGACGGGGCTGTTAATATGAATGGTCGTGGTGTTGGTGCAGTACTCATTACACCTAAAGGAGTTCACATGCCTTTCTCGGCAAAACTCACTTTCAACTGCACTAACAACGAAGCTGAATACGAAGCTTGCATTATGGGTCTTGAGGAAGCCATTGACCTCAGGATCAAGACGTTGACTGTATTCGGAGATTCAGCTCTGGTAGTTAATCAGACCAACGGCAAATGGTACACGCACCAGGATCATCTGATACCTTACAGGGATTATACAAGGAGGTTACTGACCTTCTTTACAACGGTCAAGCTTGAGTATATCCCTCGGGACGAGAATCAGTTTGCAGACGCCCTGGCTACCATTTCGTCCATGATCAAAGTGCAAGCTGCCAACTTTGTACCATAGATTTCAGTGTCCAGACTCGACAGACCAGCATATGTATTTGCAGCAGATGTTGTCAAAGACGATAAGCCTTGGTTCCATGACATTAAGTGCTTCTTGGAGGATCAAACATACCCACCTGGGGCATCCTCCAATGATAAGAAGACTTTGAGAAGGCTTGCTGGTAGCTTCTTCCTAAACACTGATGGTTCTTTGTACAAAAGGAACTTTGATATGGTACTCCTCAGATGTGTTGACAAGACGGAAGCAGATTTGTTGATGCATGAAGTGCACGAAGGATCTTTTGGTACCCATGCCGGAGGACATGCAATGGCCAAGAAGTTGCTAAGATCAGGATATTATTGGATCACAATGGATGCTGACTGTTGTGCCTACGCCAGAAAATGCCATAAATGCCAGATTTATGCAGATAAGGTGCATGTGCCTCCCAATCCTTTGAATATAATGTCTTCACCTTGGCCCTTTGCCATGTGGGGCATTGACATGATTGGCAAGATTGAACCGACTGCTTCGAATGGCCACAGATTCATCCTGGTCGCCATTGATTATTTCACCAAGTGGGTCGAAGCAGCTTCATATGCAAACGTTACAAGGCAAGTGGTAGCCAGATTTCTGAAAAGGGATATCATCTGTCGATACGGAGTGCCCGAGCGAATCATTACTGATAATGGTTCCAACTTGAACAACAAAATGATGGCTGAGCTATGCCGGGACTTCAAGATCCAACACCACAATTCTTCTCCTTACAGGCCAAAGATGAATGGCGCTGTTGAGGCAGCTAACAAGAATATTAAGAAGATTGTGCAGAAGATGGTAGTCACTTATAAAGACTGGCATGAGATGCTACCGTTTGCCTTGCATGGGTACCGCACGTCAATCAGAACATCCACTGGGGCAACACCATATCAGCTTGTGTATGGTATGGAAGCAGTCCTACCTGTTGAAGTTGAATTACCCTCCCTGCGGGTATTGATGGATGTTAAACTGAATGAAGCAGAATGGGTCCGATCCCGATACGAACAACTGAGTCTGATTGAAGAAAAGAGATTAGCTGCAATCTGTCATGGGCAGCTGTATCAGAAAAGAATGAAGAAAGCCTTCGATCAGAAAGTCAGGCACCGAGAGTACCAAGTAGGAGATCTTGTGCTAAAAAGAATCCTCCCTCCGCATACAGACCACAGGGGCAAATGGACTCCGAACTATGAAGGATCATTCGTGGTAAAGAAAGTTTTCTCTGGTGGAGCACTGATGCTCAGCACCATGGATAGTGAAGACTTCCCATCCCCTGTGAATTCAGATGCAGTTAAAAAATACTTCGCATAAAATGACCCGCTGGACATAAAAACAGAATGTAAGTCCAGGCAAAAATAGGGCATCCCGGCGAGTCAAAAAACAGAATAAAAGACTCGGGCAAAAATAAGGGAAATAAACAAAAATGTACACCCGCTGAGTTGAAAAGCCGCATTGGACAGCTCAGGCAAAAATGGGTGTCCCGATGGATTGAAAACCCGAAAGGGCGATCCATGCAAAATAAGGGAATAAGCGAACAACTGCACTCTGAATTCGTCTGTATCACCTACAACTTGTTAAGTTTCGAAAGGATCAAGCTTCAATCAGAATCAGCCTTCTCCAGAAAGCAAGACGAGAAGAACGTCAAAAGTCGTACGAGTCATAGCAAAAGAGGAAGCTCCTTTGAAAGCGTCGTCAACATCGCCAGCATTTTGTTTCTCAATTTATAACAATCTCCTCATTTTAGGAGATTTGTTTCTTTGACTGTATCTCGCCAATTCAGGGCATTCGAATTAATAAAATCAGATTTTTTCGGTCATGTTTCGTCTTGTGCATTTTTATTTGCAAAGAATGTCTGATGTCTCTAAAGAACTGATTGCATAAGTACAGATGCTTTTCTTCAAAAGTAAAAAATACATGCTTGCAGGGAATATACTTACTCTCAGAAGTGTCCAAACTCCTATGACGGAATCCAGTAAGGGATACCTCAGGATCACTTGTGCGTTTCTCTATCTTTGCAGGATTGCAGGTATCTAAAAATGCAACTCGGGGCATGAAAGCTTCATCCCAACAAGCTGACAACACTCAGTCTTTGCACTCAAGGTGTTATCTCCCCAGCTGAGTTGCCACTTGTTGCTTCTCCCAGCCGAGTTGCCAATCATTCTTCCTCGGTCAAGTACAAAAGCCCGGAAGCCATCTCCCCACAGAGTCTCAGCTTCTATCCAGAAGAGCAGCACGTGAAGGAATCACAACAGAGTGACGAAAGCTTCTACAAACCCCAGCTGGGTCCTTCATTTACTGGAAAAGGTCTATCATTGACCCATATCCCCAAGCAGATGCATCTCATCAGATCTATCAATGATCTCACTCCCAGCTGGGATGATCATGTCAAGCAGCTCGACCAGAGATCTTCGCGGCAACGGGATCTGAATCCCGGTTTGGTATCTTTGCATTAATCATAGCATTTGCATCATATTCTCCCACAAAGCGTAGCATTCCGTCTAATACGGAGCATTACGGCAAAAATCCAACATATTGCATAATCACAAGCCATGTTTTGGATCAAACACTTGTGAATAAAGACAACTCACCAAAAATAATACGAAACGTCCCCCAGATCCCCCAGCAAAAGCAGTTGCCTCACATTCGCAAACACCAGTATATACTCCCTTTGACACCCGCCCGTGTTATATCCCCAGCAGAAAACCAAAGACATCCTCTTCGCACTCACATATACTTATATATATACACTTCCTTGACATCCGTCCATGTCATTTTCCCAACACAGTAATGTAAACACTTTGTATATCAGATACTTGTTTATACTCTACTCCTCTTGACACTCGTCCGTGTCACTTTCCCCAGCAAGTTAAACATTCATCTATACACCACTCATACTACTCATACTTATATAGATACCCGTCCGTATCTTATATACACCATTTATATATCCCCACAGATTCAACACTAGTCCTTGTTCTTTGTTAACCAGTTGATACTCATCCGTATCATCATCTCAGAACATGTGTCAAGCGTTTGTTTCTACTTGATACTCGTCCGTATCATAGTCTTAAGGATGCTCGTCCGCATCCTTAATCCATACACTGAGTCAAACACTTACGTCTCCTTGAATATAAACACTCGTCTGTGTCTACTATTCCCCAGAAGAGCCCCTTCAGATTCAACACTCGTCCGTGTTCTTTGTTAACCAGTTGATACTCGTCAGTATCATCATCTCTGAACACGTGTCAGTGTTTGTTTCTACCTGATAATCGCCCGTATCATAGTCTTAAGGATGCTCGTCCGCATCTTTAATCTATACACAAACGTCAAAACACTTATACCTTTTATTCCTTGGATATAAACACTCGTCCGTGTTTACTATTCTCCGGTAAATCACCAACAAAGCATTTTTTTCCTTTTATCTGACACTCGTCCTGTGTCATGATAAACCCTGAGAGCAGCCGTACCCTGCTAGGTGGTCGTCCTCCACCTCTTGCTGGTCGTCCTCCATCATGCTCATCCGATGGCCGTCCCCATCATTGATATTTAGCAGCCGTCCCCTGCTAGGTGGTCGTCCTCCACCTTTTGATGATCGTCCTTCATCATTTTATCCGATGGCCGTCCCCATCGTTGATTTTGTTATCTGACATTCGTCCTATGTCATGATAAACCTGGAGAGCAGCCGTCCCCTGCTGGGTGATCGTCTTTCACCTCTTGATGATCGTCCTTCATCATGCTCATCCGATGGCCGTCCCCATCGTTGACCTTTTATCCGACATTCATCCTATGTCGCGATATTTTCGGCAGCCGTACCCTGCCAGGTGGTCGTCCTCCACCTTAGATGACCGTCCCTCATCTTATCCCCAACAGAGCAGCCGTCCCCTGCTAGGTGATCGTCCTTCACCTTTGATGACCGTCCCTCATCATTATTTCATTTATTCTTTAACCCGATGGCCGTCCCCGTCGTGGTCCCTTTTCCTTTTTGATTTAGCCCGATGGCCGTCCCCATCGTTGGTTACTTTACTTTGTGAACTTGATGGCCGTCCCCATCATTTTTCATTAAATCCCCAGAGAACCTTATAGCTTTACTTGATGGCCGTCCCCATCATAAGCCCTTTTATACCCAGCATGTCGGCCGTCCCCGTCATTGCTTTATTTTTCCGCATTTTTCCAGCATGTCGGCCGTCCCCGTCATTGCTCGTTCCCCAGCAGTCGTCCTCTGCTCGACGGTCGTCCTCCGTCGCCTACACTTTACAATATACTTTATTTTCTTTTACAATCTATATCCCTTTTCTTCTTCATTCTGTGAGTGCAAATTTTGGACTGTCTTTGGTATTCAACCACAAGTTATCTTGTTCGCCTGATAAGCCGCTGCTTACATCCTACACAGCTAACTCATGTTTGAATAGGGGCAGCTGTAAACACCCCAAATTTGCCCTCACCCATTCACAACATGGCTTGTGATCATCCATATGCATAAACACAATCATAAGATCTCATATCCCATTTTTGATTCACTGCATAGATTCAAAGTCATCTGCATCTAGGGTTTGTGATCTGAGCAATCCAAGAGCTTCTTGAGCCACTCCAAAGGTCAACAATCACTTCAAAGGGGTCCATGTGTGTTCTTATATCATATTACATCCTCTCAAAAGTCAAAAATGTCAAAGAATCACAAGAACTGAGAAAGGCATGGAAGCAGAGCTAGGCTTGACTGCACAGATGACCTGAAATTAGGGTTTTGGTTTCAGAGGCCATAACTTCAAATTTTTTGGTCATTCTTGTTTCTATTGGTCTCTATATGGTATAGGGAGTATGCATATCAATTTTCATGAAGAAATTCCATGGGGAAGTCATCTGATCAAGAGTTGACTTTCTGGACAAGTCAGTGCAAAATCAGGGCATCTGAGGTCCCCAATGACCCAACCAAGGGGTGATCTTCATCATTTTGTGTGTATATGATCTTTATTTGATCATGGAAGAGGTTGGAAGTTCACAAAATTCAAGAATTATAAGTTTTTGCAAAGTTGACTTTTTGAGGCAAGTTTGACTTTTAAGGAATTTGTCATTTTAGGCAACTTTTCAATCCTTACTTTTTGATCCAAAAATGCTTCAAATGGAAAAACTTTGGTCATGAAAGTTGTAGAATAGATCTTTCCCTTTTCAAAAAGTACAAGAACATGACCTAATTCATTTTGGATCAAAAGTTATGGTTCATCAAAGTTGGCAAAAATCACTAAAATTCAAATTATGCACCAAATGAGAAACTTGCAAAATCTTGTACCAAGGCAATTTGTGACTTCTAATTGATGTCAAACCATTACACAAACATCACACAAGTCTTAAAGTTCAGATTGAACCAAAGGGATCACATGTTCCATGGCTTGTGAGGCAAAATCTTTTCATGAGAACTAAAAGCAAGCAAGTTGCAAAACCAATGATAACATCTCATCCACTTGCTGCCTTGGTTGCTGAACCACCCTAGCCGTCTCCTTACCTCATGCTGCGCAAGACAAGCCCTTCGTACCAAGCTAGCAAAGTAGCCCATGCCCTCCTTACACAAAGTTGACAATTTGCAAAAAGCACCATACCAATAAATAAAGCACATGTCATGTCATCTGACCAATGAGATTTGTTTATGTGGATCAAATGCAAGCTAAACACAACAAGACACAAGCCTGAAACCAGCAAGAACACACATTCTCATTTTTCATCCTTAGAGCAAAAGCATTCGAAACTCTTCATACAAGCCACAAACACTAAAACAAACTTCACAGACCTTCTCAACTCATCATCCTGATCACAAAGCACCCCTCACCCTTGCCTTAAACTGCCTGAATCCAAAACACGATTCTCACCTGAGCTTGAGCAGAACCTGTTCAAACTCTCAAACCAGCCAACATAAACTCTTGCTAAGCATCCAGACATCATCAAGGGACCAAAGGGAGTGGTTTGCATCAAGGGAAGAGGTCAGAAAGCTGCAAAGTTGAAAGCTTCAAAACTCAGGTAGCTCAAGAACTTTTTTTCCAGAAATGATTTTTAAAGTTCCTAAGTTGTTCTTTGTAGTTCACTGATCACTCTGATGTCTTTGGTTTCGAAAATGGTGAAGAGATGAGAGTTTAATCTGTTTCTGAAACTTTTTGCCCTAAAATTAGTTTGATTCGATTCTCATTGTTTAGGAATGATAAATGTTGTTTGAATGGGGGTTTTGATTCGTTTTTGAGTGGGGATCATTTCTGTGTAATTAGATTTCATTTTAGATGCGTGTGGAAAGAGTTTGTGATTTTGAGTGATCGGAGAAGATGACCGGAACACTGTTCCGGTCACCTGAGAGTCATTAAGGCTGTGATTAGGGCTAATTAATTAGGGTTAGTGAGTTTGAATTCCAGCCGTAGGATCTGGCGCCAAGTCAAACGCGCGCGCAGCAGGTTTAAATGAGGACCATCAGATTGTTTGACTTTTCTTTTTCAGCATTTAAATTCATTTTATTTTTTATATTAATTCATTTGTTTTCCACAATTTATTAAAAATAGCAAGACTTATTCAAAAATTCTGAAATTTTTTACACAAGTTATTATTTAATTTCAGAACACAAAAATATTTTTATTTTCATTTTTAGCATTAAAAAAGTATTTTTAAATATTTAAAAGTTTCTTTTTAATTAATTAATGAGAATTAATTAATTAAAAATACTTTTAGGTATTTAAAAATCACCAAAAAATTCATGAAACATTTAAAAACATTTAGAAACATTGTCCAACCCTAAAACCAAATTTCTTTTTTGATCTTGATGCATTTTAAGAATTTTCCATGGAATTAAAATCATTTTGATGCATTATTTTGATCCAAACTTCCAAAAATCATTTCTGCCTAACCCTAAAGAGTTGGACTTTGATTCTTTTTGCATTGTGTTTAGCATGTCATGTAGTTTTTGAGATTAAATGGTCATGATTTGATCTTTCATTTTCAATTTGTTTGATAATTTTCTTGTTAAGGAACCCTAAAACCCTAGAAAACTTAGGAAAATCATAACTTGAATTAGGTTAAGAGTTGGGACTTCTCCTTTGGGCAGTGAGTTAGTATAGGATTAGGGATCCTTTGAATGCATTTTCCATTTTTTATCTTGATGTTTGCTTCTGATTTTGGTTTTTGTTTGATGCATTGATCATAAACCCTAATTTGGGCTTCCATATGCATCCATCTTCCATTTGCTTGCATACTTTAACTTGCCATGACATTTTGTGCATCCATTTGATTCATAATACATCTTAGGACATCTTAGAATCATGTTTGATCATTGCATCTTTCATTTGCCATGTTGTATGTCATTTGCATTCCATAACTTTTCATGTATGTTCATGTTTCTAAGCATGCTTCTCTTGCATCCATGTGTTTGTATGATCATCCTCATGCTTTGTTTCATGTTTACATCATCTCATAGCATCATTAGCATCATACACATGCTTCTGGTTTTGTTTTGCATCATCCCATTTCATCTCATTTTGCATTGCATTGCATTCCTTTCACTAACTTTTCAGGTGGTAAGTAACTTTGAGAAGTGAATTTGCCTTCACTTCTCACAATTTCTTTTCATCTCTCTTATGCATCATTGCTGCATTTTGTCTTGTGTTTGAGATTGAGTTTGCTCATTCTTCTTCATCTTACTTTCTTTCCTCAAGCAACTTGACTTCTTAAATGAAGCAAGTTGTTTTGCTTCTCTTTGTTCCTTTCATCTGCTTCCTGGTGGTTTCTCTGAAGATGTCTCTTGTAAACCTCACAAACCTTAGGAACAACCAAGCATGATAATAATTAGGGTTTGATTAGTCCCCATTTAGCTTTTACCTTTGTGTCTCATTGAGTCTTCTCTTCTCATCTCATAATCAGGGATTAAACCCTAAAGGTTTTAAGGCTTTGTGATTAAGCTTATGCCTGCATCCTTCTATTAGGATGGAGTGTATAACTTTAATCCTAAGTGTTAAACCCTTAATGTGTTTAAATCCTTTAATCAATCCATCTAATAATCATCAAGACATCAAGCTTGTAACTTGGGCCTTGCATTAGGGTTCTAATTCTTCCTTAATTGGTTAAGAAGGACTAACCCTATTGTTAATGGACAAGTCCCCCTCAAGTTGTCTTACAAACCATAAAACTCATTTCTTCATCTCATCATTAACTAAAATCCACTTAATAAAGGCTTGCTTTGTCATGAGGTTAATCCCTAATCATGGATTAAGTGGAGGAGTCTTCCTCAGCTTAAACATTCTCATCTATTATCCTTCTATTAGGATGGTGTAATGAGTCTGTTTAATCCCTGATTATGGCTTAATCTCATTACTTAACACTAAACAAAAACAACAAAAACATCTAAATAATCACAAGTAGGTTAATGATCTTAATCCTACACCATGGTGATTAAGTGTGAGATGCTGACTTCACACTTAAAGTATTCCCATTACCCCTAATCAGAGGGAGGATGTGATGAGTTTACTAAATCCATTGGTTTAGGCTTAAGCTTATTTTCTTATGACAAACTTTCAAAAGCAATAAAAGACTGAAAACACAAAAACAAACAATAATCGTCTCCTTCGGGATTCTTTTTCTCATCTCATTCACTCATAAACGAGAACTTGCTTCTTCCGTCTAATGCAAGACAGTTTGCACCTGAGCCAGACGGGTCATACACTTGAGCATAGACCAGCAAGCAGTTCACAAGTCAATTTATCTTTCAGTCTATTTGGGTCGAACTACGGTGTTCTGACTTCCTCATTGCACGAGAGGATACGTAGGCATAACTTAACAGTTATCGAACAAAAGTCTCTGTATATTCCCCCTCTTTCCAGCTTCATTCTTTTAGCCTCATATCTTGGGCAATTCATTCTCATTCTTACACTGACACTGTATATATCACACTTCACTCTCTTTTACACTGACACCTATACATTCTTTTCCAGCTATTTTTATACACAAATTGCACTGACACTACCCCTTTAAAACACAAATCTTCCAAGCGTGGATCCCATCGAGTACGACGGACAATCTGGGTGCTAATACCTTCCCAGGTTGTAACCAACCCCCTTTCTCAGTTTCTCTGGTTCGCAACCGTCTTATCCATATCTTTCCCAGGTCTATGCAGCATTACCTTTCCTCCGGGATAAAAATGCCTAGCTGGCGACTCTATTCATTCCCTGTGAGTTCACTCCTGTGTGTTCTCACACCCTCCTTTCGCCGACCGTTCGCGTCTGTACCTTTATCTGGGCCATTTCCCCATTTATCGGGAGCGACACGAGGGTCTATCTCCCTTATATCTCCGGTGTTTAGGATTTGAAACAATGCCTGTACATCGCCAACAAGGTCTTTCTCAAAAGCATACAATTAAAGTTTTTGCGTTTTCATTCCGTCATCCTCCCTGATAGAGTTTAAGTACAACAGTTGGTATTGCAATGCACATACACAAAATCATGAGTGAATACGAATGGATTACTTCAAGAGAAACATGTGCATTTTATTATGGTTGTCATTCAAAAACAAATAAGTTTCATGCATGCATACAAATGTTTAAACAAACAATATAAACTACAAATGAAAATGCAGTAAAGAAGCTGAACATTGCCATCATTGAGGAGACTTGACTCCGTCTGGACTTATTGCTTCTGAAGATGCCCTTGAAAACTAGGATGCCAATTTGATGAGGAGATTTTAATATGTGAGGAGACCTTCTGGCATGATGACCTTTGAGTCGGCCAAATTTTGCATCTTGTACTTGAACACATCACAATTGTCAATTGTATGCCTAAATGCCCCTGAGTGGTACTTGCATCTAGCCTTCATATCATGGTTGCCATTATTGAGGAGGCTTGACTCCGTATGGACTTATTGCTCTTGGAAACTTTCAACAGTCAGAAATCTGGATATTCATATCATTACTGTTTTGGTGCCACATTCTCACTTTTACCCGGCGTAATCATAATAGTCTTGGAGTCAATCAAATTCGGGACCCTGTCTTCACCTTTGTCTCTGAAAGACTTGCAGTTTTCAATCAAATGGCCAGGTGCCCCAGAATGATAGTCATACTTGGCATTGAAACCCCAAAGGAAGCTTTGTCGGAGATGATCCTGATGTAACTAGCCCAAATAGCCTGAATCTGAGCAGATGAGGAAATTTGTTGCACGTACGACCTCGGAATATGATCAAACTTCTTCTCAAGCTGTTATGGACTTTACCTTATGCTCTGCCCCTAGGAATCTCTTGGAAAGCTGAAATTGGATGCCGACAAATGACATCTGGAGGGAAGAGCTTGATAAGTGAAGTTGATAAATAAGGTTGCTCGGAAAGATCTTGCAGGATCTCCTGCCTACGTATCTCCATTGACCAATGGAGAATCAGAGCAGCGTAGTTCCCCTCAATAGGGATGAAAATAACTTCATTCAGAATTTCATAACCAAGCTCATCTGAGTCTTCATCTGGTTGACTTCCTCTTTCAACAGTTTCTGGTTCTGAAATAAGGTTTACACCTCTGTCCTGAATGGCTTCAGTTGGGTCTTCCTTTAGGTTACCACCGCCCGGAGTTGCTTCAAATATATACCTTGATGACTGTGATTGAAGTTGTCCATTCTGATGAGAAATCAAGTCAGGAAAAGAATTTGTCTCTGAACACCTGTCAAGAATGCAAAGATGTATGCAAATGCCATGTTCAATTATTTCTGAGGAATCTAACTTCTTTGATTCAAGTTTTGACACAGAAAAAGTCCAATGGCATGACTCAGATATGTGATCCTCGGAAATAATTGAACATGTATGCTAGAATGATATGATGTCATGTATGCAACAGGCATGTGATCAATAATCTGATGCTGGTATTGAGCGGTGAATCAACTGTCTGAATAGAACCATAATAGCAGCACCATCTCTGTACAGAACCCCATAACTGAGAATCCAATAACTGTAGAACTGGGTCACATAATTGAACAGTCACTGATGGTGTTGAAGCTGAACAATAAGCCAAGTGTCTGTGGAGAGTCATAATAATAGTCACAATATCAAGGTCGCAATGGTAATCACAGTAACAATTTCTCTGAATAGAAATCCCGAATCTCAGAATCAAAGAACCATATAGCACCAGATAATATCATAAAACAACACTGGAAAAGCGGGTATGTTGAAGTTTAGGGTTCCTGCAAACCTGTAAACCCATCCCAATCTCACAGGTATGTTACTCGGGTCAAACATCACAGACTCTCGAGGCCGAATAGCAATAATACGTTCACCATTTCCGAGAAATGGCTCATGACCAAATCAGGGAATCGGTTTGGCATTATGTACTACTCAGGGAGGTCTCAGCTGAGTCCGGAAAAACAAGCATCCCTCATAAGTTCCCGGCTTCAAGCACTGAAGTCGAGAAACAATAGTACATTCATCCCGAAGGGTACAATACTACAGTCATACGACCAGTTGCTTTAACCAGGTTCCTACGAGAGAACCAGACCATCCTATGTGAGTTCCCAATGGACCCTCGGATGCGAGTGGGTTTGCCAACAAATGTGGTCTGCCATTGTCATCACTGGAGAGGGTTGTTTCCATTAAGGTTCTCAATGATCGGTCCCCAGCTGCACATAACCATCAAGGTTGTATCCTGAAGTGGGGAAGAACCCCCACACAGAATAGTCCCAAGACAGTCGCAACCTGGGTGTGGAACACATCACCACTCATCATGTAACCATGCGAGCACAACGTGTCCACGCTAATCCTATAGTGCACTCAAGCCGGGTAGTTGGCTTATCTCACAGTAACTCCCATCCCACAGAAAAAATGAAAACCAGCACAGCCAGACAGTCCAGTATAATATGATGCATGGAAAATAAAATACTGAAAGCGGTAAATAAATGCGATAAAGTAAAGCTGTAAATAAAAGCTGTAAATGAAAACAATAAAGCTAAACTAAAGCACACAACAACAAACAAATAAATACCCAAAGAAACAAAAACAAACAGGCGCTAGGATTGACTCTACAAGGGAAACCGGAAGAATCAGGTTAGTCCCCAGTAGAGTCGCCAGCTGTCGCTCCCGGGATTTTCATCCTAGTACAAACGCGAAAGTGGCGCGGAAAGGTTAGAGTCGCCAGCCAGACATTTTTATCCCGAAAGAATGGGAAAGGTAATGTTGCACAAACCTGAGGAAGAAGGAAAAGGACGAGGCCTTGCGAACCAAAGATCGGGGTTCGGGAGTCGGTTACGACCTGGGAAGGTATTAGCACCCCAGATCGTCCGCCGTACCCGACGGGATCCACGCTTGCTTGTTTTGTTTCAAAGGGTGAGAAATAATATGCTGCTGAACAAACGAACCGCTAACTGGAAATGGAATGGAAATGAGAAAGGAATTAGAAAAGAGAAAGGGAAGAAAGGGGGAAATGTAGGGAAAATAAAGAGTGTGCTCGAACGGGCCCTACCCCGCTGCCTACGTACCTCATCAGGATAATGAGGATCAGAGTCGACGTAGTTCGCCTAACCTAGGCGGGAACTATTTGTTTGTGTTTTTTACAGCTGGAACTGCGTATGTCTATGCTCAGGTGTTGCAGGCTCGTCTGGTACGAGTGCGTTTACCGTCTTGCATGTGTGACAAGTCGTCGCGAGTTCGCGTTGTGAGTGATTCTAAAATATTATCGCTATCTAAAATATTATATTAAGAGGGATTCTAAAAAATCTTATTTTTCCTATGTCCAAAAATCCACTATTTCTACCTAAAGATAAACCATTATTTCCTAAGGATTACATCACTAAAACCTAAGATAAAAGGTCCTAAAAATTCCACTAAAAATATCCTAAGAACTATTATGAGTCCTCTAATTACAGAAAAAAGAATGGCTCAAAAATCCTACTGGAAGTTATAAAAATAAAATGAACAAAATCCAGCATAATTAAAAGAGATCCAATAAAAGCTAATTAATAGAAAAATTCAGAATTAATTCAAAAATAACAAAAATTCAGAAAATAAAATTCCCCAAAAATTCCAGTAGTTAAATAATCCCATTTAGAAATTTGTGACAATTTTATTTTCTGAATTTTTGTTATTTTTGAATTAATTCTGAGAAGATCGTGAGGTGGAAATGTCGGGATCACCTTGCCAGGGGCCCAAGCTGTTACACATTTCACCAAGTGGATTGAAACAGAAGCGTTGGCAAAGAACACAACATCCAATATCTTGAAAATTTTCAAAAGAAACATCCTGGTCAGTGTCGCTCCCACCAAATGACACCTAGGCCAAGAGGGGTACAGACGCGAACGGACGGCGAAAGGACAGAGAGCACACATGGGTGAGCTCAGAAGACAATAGTCGCCAGCTAGGCATTTTTATCCCGAAGGAAAGGTAATGCTGCATGAACCTAAGAAAAGAATGGATAAGACGGTTGCGAACCAGAGAAACTGAGAAAGGGGGTTGGTTACAAACTGGGAAGGTATTAGCACCCAGATTGTCCGTCGTACTCGACGGGATCCACGCTTAAAAGATTTGTGTTTTAAAGGGGTAGTGTCAGTGCAATCTGTGTGTCAAAGCTGGAAAGAATGCAAGTGTCAGTGTAAAAGAAATGTGAGGTGTATAAGAGAAGTGTCAGTGTAAGGGAAAAGTGAAATGCTCATGACTATGAGGCTTGAAAGAATGATGCTGGAAGAGGGGGGATATACAGAGACTTCTGTTCGATAACTGTTAAGTTATGCCTACGTATCCTCTCGTGCAATGAGGAAGTCAGAACACCGTAGTTCGACTCAAAGAGACTAGAAGATAAATTGACTTGTGAACTGCTTGCTTGTCTGTGCTCAAGTGTATGACCTATCTGGCTCAGGTGCAAACTGTCTTGCATTAGACGGAAGAAACAAGTTCTCGTTTGTGAGTGAAGGTGATGAGAAAAGAATCCCGAAGGAGACGATTATTGTTTGTTTTTTGTGTTTTCAATCTTTTATTGCCTTTTTGGTGTTTGTCATAACTTAATGAGCTTAAGCCTAAACCAAGGGTTAGTAAACTCATCACATCCTCCCTCTGATTAGGGGTGATGAGAATACCTTAAGTATGAAGTAAACACCTCACACTTAATCACCATGATGTAGGATTAAGATCATTAACCTACTTGTAATTATTTAGATGTTTTTGATGTTTTTGTTTAGTGTTAAGTAATGAGTTTAAGCCATAATTAAGGATTTAATGGACCCATTACACCATCCTAATAGAAGGATATTAGATGAGAACATTTAAGTTGAGGAAGGCTCCTCAACTTAATCCATGATTAGGGATTAACCTCATGACAAAACAAAGCCTTTATTAAAGTGGATTTTAGTTAATGGTAAGGTTAAGAAGTGAATTTTATGATTTGTAAGACAACTTGAGGGGGACTTGTCCATTAACACTAAAGTTAGTCCTTCTTAACCAATTAAGGAAGAATTAGAACCCTAATGCAAGGCCCAAGTTACAAGCTTGATGTCTTAGTGATTATTAAGTGGATTGATTAAAGGATTTAAACACATTAAGGGTTTAACACTTAGGATTAAAGTTACACACTCCATCCTAATAGAAGGATGCAGGCATAACCTTAATCACAAAGCCTTATAACCTTGAAGATTTAGTCCTTGATTAAGAGGTGAGAAAAGAAGACACAAAGATGACACAAAGGTAAAACTAATGGGGGGACTAATCAAACCCTAAATGTTTTCATGCTTGGGTATTCCTAGGGTTTATGAGGCTTAAGAGAGAAAGATCTTCAGGAGAGAAGCCACCAGGAAAGAAGCAGATGAAATGAGGAAGGAGCAGAGAGAAGCAAGACAACTTGCTTCACTTAAGAAGACAATTTGCTTGAAGAAAGAAAGTGAGCAAGAGCATGAATGAGCAAGCTCACTCTAATACAAAGATATAATGCAACAATGATGCATAAGAGAGATGAGAAGAGATTGTGAGAAGTGAAGGCAAATTCACTTCTCAAAACAACTTACCACCTGAAAAGTTAGCAAAGGAAATGAAATGCAATGAAAATGAGATGAAATGCCATGATGCAAGACAAAGTCAGAAGCATGAAAATGATGTTAATGATGCTAAGAGGTGATGCAAACACATGTCAAGAGTTGTGGATGATCATACAAGGATGAGGATGCAAATGAAGCATGCTTTGAACCATAAAAGCTCATGAAAGTTTATGAAATGACATGAATGCATAACATGGCAAATGAAAGATGCAATGATCAAACATGATGCTAGTATGTCCTAAGATGTCTCATATGCCATGTGGATGCACAAAATGTCATGGCAAGTTCTTGTATGCAAGCAAATGAAAGATGGATGCAAAGGAAGGCAAGAATTAGGGTTTACATACAATATGCAATGCAAAATTCAAAAATCAGAAGCAAATGACATGATAAAAAATTGAAAATAGGATCAAAGGAGCCATAACCCTACACAAGTTCACTGCCCAAAGGGGAAAACCTAACTCTTAACCTAATGGAAGTTATGATTTTCTCAAGTTAACTAGGGTTTCTAGGAACCTCCAAAGGAAAAATGCTCATTAAATTGAAAATGAAAGATAAATTCAAACCAATTTTACCCTAGAAACTACATGATATGAAGGATGCAATGCAAGAAGAAACATCATCAAACTCATCATGGTTAGGCATAATGGATTTTTTCAAGTTTGAACACAAATATTGCCTTTAAACACTTTTTATTCCAATGAAAATTGGCAAAATACATCAAGGACCAAAAAGAAATTTGTTTTGAGAGTTTGATAATGTTTCTAAATGTTTTAAAATGCAATGTGAATTTTTTGGTGATTTTTAAATACCTAAATGCATTTTTAATTAATTAATTTCCATTAACTAATTAAAAATAAACATTTAAATGATTTAAAAAATAATTTTTGATGCAAAAAATAAAAATAAAAATATTTTTGGGTTCTGAAAATTAATGAAATGTTTGACAAAATATTTCAGAATTTTTCAATGCATTTTTCTATTTTTAAAAATTCGTGTAAATAAAATATAAACAAAATGAATTAAAATTAATTAAAATGGAAAGTATGCAAATCCAATGGCTGGCATTCAAATGGATAACGCGCGAATTGACTGGCGCCAGATCCTGTGGTCTACATTCAAACTGACCTATTTAAAATTAAAACCTAATTAATTAACTTAATGACGTGGATTAGGGCTTAAGTGATGGATCTGGGCCACTCATTCGCGCGCGGGTCAACACGGGTCAACATGATCTATGGCTCACATTCAAACCAAACCCTAATCACAATTAAAGCCCTAATGACTTTCAGGTCACCGGAGAAGAGCTCCGGTCGTCTTCTCCGGTGACACCCCTCCCTGAAAATTGCTATCTCCCTCAAAACTTCACCCCAAGCCCCCTAAAGCTCCAGATTCACTCAACAAACATCAATGAACAAGAATCAAGCCTCAAATTTCATTTATTTTTCATCAACAACATGATTCGAACAAGAAATCAAAAACTGAACAAAATTTCAAAACACTCATACATCCTCAATACCCAACCATTTTTCATCATTCAAAGCTCATTGTGACCAGTGGAACATGCTTTATCATTCTATAACCAAAGAAACAATTTCTGGAAAAAAGTTTCAAAGGGATACCTGAGATGGAGCTTTTGCTTTTGGAGCTTTCTGGCTACTTCTTTGGTCCAAGATGCCTTTAATGAACCTCCTGAGAAGTTTGCAATGCTTGTTTGGAATTTCTTATGGCTGGTTTAAGAGATTGATGAAGTTCTGACCAAGGGGAGTGAAAAATTGTATTTCTGTTTGGGATGGTTTCAGGATCAAATGATGGTTGGGAAATGATCAGAGGGTCATGGTGAGTGATTCTATGAAGTTTGTTTTGAGGTTTGTGGCTTGTGTATTGAGATTCGAAGAAAAATGCATAAAGGGGGATTTTTGAGAATGCTGACTTGTGGGAGAACTCAGGCTGTGTTGTGTGGTGTGTTGAGTTGCTTTTGGTCCATGTATCAAGTTGGGATAGGTCAGAGAGTTGTTGCTGGCCTATGTTGATTGGTATGGTCCCTTTTGCCAAAAGTCAATGTTAGGTGTCCTTTGAGGTATGGGTCATGGAAGGATGGCTTAGGGGCATGGCTTGGTTCAGTTGAGATCAAGGATTGCTTATGGATCCGATTTTGTGAACTGAGGCAAGTGGATGAGAAGCTTTGGGTCATTTTGCAAATTGGTACAACTTTGGCCCCTTTGTGATTTCTTGAAGCATAAGTCATGAAACTTGGAGATTCTTTGGTGCATTCTGATTTTTAGGTCATGACTTATGTTTGTGTAATGCTTAGAAGCTGATTTAAAGTCACAATTGGCCTTGGCATGAGGTTTTGCAACTTTCCTCTTTTGGTGCATAAGTGAAATTTATGTGATTTTGTCCAACTTTGACAAGCCATAACTTTTTATCCAAGATGAATTAGAATGAGTTCTTGTACTTTTTGAAAATGGGAGGATCCATTTTACAACTTTCATGACCAAAGTTATCTAATTTGAAGCATTTTTGAATCAAAAAGAGGAGGTTGAAAAACTTTCCCAAAATGGCAAGTTTGCATTATAAGTCACTTTCCCAAAAAGGCAACTTTGCAAATGGCTTGAAATTCTTCAATTTTGTGAACTTCTAACATCTTCTATGATCAAATAAAGATCATAAACATTAAAAATGATGGAGAACACCCTTTGGTTGGGTCATTGGGGGCCTCAGATGCCCTGATTTTGCACTGACTTGCTCAAGAAGTCATCTCTTGATCAGATGCCTTCCCCATTGAATTTCTTCATGAAAATTGATATGCATGATCCTCATAACATATAGAGACCAATAGAAACAAGAATGACCAAAAAATTTGGAGTTATGGCCTCTGAAACCAAAACCCTAATTTTAGGTCATCTGTGCAGTTAAACCTGGCTCTGCTTCCATGCCTTTCTCAGTTCTTGTGATTCTTTGACTCTCTTGAATTTGTGGGGGATATAATATGATGCTTGAACATACATGGACCCCTTTGAGATGATTGAAGACCTTTGGAGTGGCTTAGATAACTCAGGGATTGCTCAAATCACAAACCTTAGATGCAGATAACTTAGAAACAATGCAGTGAAACAAAAATGCAATATGAGATGCTATGATTGAATCTATGCAAATGAAAAGATCACAAGCCATGGTGTGAATGGGTGAGGGAAAATTTGGGGTTTTTACAACTGCCCCTATTCAAACATGAGTTAGCTGTGCAGGATGTAAGCAACGACTTAGCAGGCAAACAAGATAACTTGTGGTTGAATACCAAAGACAGTCCAAAATTTGCACTCACAGAATGAAGAAGAAAAGGGATATAGATTGTAAAAGGAAGTAAAGTATAATTATAAAGTGCGGGCGATGGAGGACGACCGTCGAGCAGAGGACGACTGCTGGGGATAAAGCAATGACGGGGACGACCGACATGCTGGGGATATAAGAGATTATGATGGGGACGGCCGTCAAAATAAAGTAACAAAGATTCTCTGGGGATTAAAGGTTATAGTGAATGATGGGGACGACCATCAAGTTCAAAGCATAAATGAAATAAATGATGAGGTACAGTCATCAAAGGTGAAGGACGATCACCTAGCAGGGGACGGCTGCTCTGTTGGGGATAAGGATGAGGGACAGTCATCCAAGGTGAAGGACGATCACCTGACAAGGTACGGTTGCCAAAAGTATCACGACATAGGACGAATGCCGGATAAAAAGGTCGACGATGGGGATGGCCATCGGGTAAGCATGATGAAGGAAGGTCATCAAGAGGTGAAGGACGATCACCTAGCAGGGTACGGCTGCTCTGAGGGTTTATCATGACATAGGGCAAATGTCAGATAACAAGATCAACGATGGGGATGGCCATCGGATAATATGATGAAGGAAGATCATCTAGAGGTGAAGGACGATCACCTAGCAGGGGACGGCTGCTAAGAATATCACGACATAAGACGAATGTCGGATAGGAAGGGGTTCTAACGAATAGAGACTCCGCTGGGGATGATGAAGGACGATCATCAAAAAGGTGAAGGATGATCACCTGGCAGGGTACGGTTGCCGAAAATATCGTGACATAGGACGAATGCCAGATAAAAAGGAAATAGTTTATCAAGATTTGCCGGGAATTATTCTGGGGAATGGTAGACACAGACGAGCGTCTACATTCAAGAAAATATAAGTGTTTGACGCGGTGTATAGATTAAAGATGCGGACGAGCATCCTTAAGGCTATGATACAGACGAGTATCAATAGAAACAAACGCTGACGCATGTTCAGAGATGATGATACGGACGAGTATTAACTAGTTAACAAAGAACACGGACGAGTGTTGATTCTGAGGGGATTTAAATGGTATATACAAGATACAGACGAGTATCTATATGAGTAAATAATGAGTGAGACACAAACGAGTGTTCAACTTGCTGTGGAAAGCACGACATGGACGAGTGTCGGAAAAAGTATACTATAAACAAGTATTTGATTTACAAAGTGTTTAGGTAACTATGTTGGGGAAGGTGACACGAATGGGTGTCAAGGAATTGTATATACATAAACATGCGTTTGTGGGTGCAAAGGGGACGCTTTGGATTCCTGTTGGGAATATGACACAGACGAGTGTCAAGAAGCATCTGTAATGTATTAGTATCTGTTTGTAGAGAACGCCCGGGCGACATTACTGGGGAATGATGACACGGACGAGTGCCAAAAGGAGCATGTATCCGTATCCGTGAGTGTAAAGGACATGCTTTAATATTTTGCCGGGGAATTTGAGAGGTATGTCAGTATTTACAAGTGTTTGATTCAGATCATGGCTTATGATTATGCAATATGTTTGTTTTTTTGCCGTAATGCTCCGTATTAGGCGGAATGCTACGCTCTGTGGGGAAATATGATGCGAATGCTATGATTATGCAAAGATATCGATCCGGGATTCGGATCCCGATGCTGTGGAGATCTCTGGCTGATCTGCTTGAAGTGGATATCCCAGCTGGGGGTGGGATCTTTGGTAGATCTGACATATATGACTCTGCTTGGGGAAATAGATCATTGATAGACCTTTCTTAGTAATGAGGGACCCAGCTGGGGTCTGTAGAAGCTTTCGTCGCTCTGTCGTGAGATCCTCAAGCGTTGCTCTTCTGGATATAAGTTGAAACTTTGCGGGACTAGTTCCCTGTCTAGCACTCGGCTGGGGAAGAAGAAAGATCACTGAAAGATCCTCCTAGAGATTTCTGTGGGGATCCTGCTGAGGATGATGCTTGACAACTCAGCTGGGGACATTAGCACCTTCTGGTACTGCTCTGAAAGAAATGTTGGAGAAGTGATTCCTGGCAACCCTGATGGGGAGAAAGCATCCCTGGTGCTGTTTGGAAGGTGTGCTGAGGAAATAATGATTTGGCAGCATACTGGGGAGAAACTTTCATGCCCCATGTTGTGCTCTGAACACCTGCAATCCTGTAAAGACAAGGAAACATACAAGCATCCCGAGGTATCCCTTACTGGATTCCGTCATAGGAGTTTAGACACTCCCGGGAGTAAGTATATTTCCTGTAAGCACGTATTTTTAGAAGGGAAGAATCTGTATTTATGCAATCAATATCTCAAGGACATCGGACATTTTGCAAATGAAAAATAAAACGTACGAGACAAGATATGACTGAAAATTTGATTCTATTAATTTATGCGCCCTGAATTGGCGAGATACAGTCAAAGAAACGGATCCCCTGAAATGAGGAAATCGTTACAAAATTGAGAAACAAAAGGATGCTGGCAATGTTGATGACGCTTCAGGGAGCTTCCCTTTTGCTATGACCTGTATGACTTTGACGTTCTTCTCATCCTGTTTTTTGAAGAAGGCTGATTTTGACCGATGCTTGAATCTTTCGAAGCTTGCCATGTTGTAAGTGATACAGATGAATTCAGAATGCAATTGTTCGCTTATTCCCTTATTTTGCGTGGACCGCCCTTTCGGGTTTTCAATCCACCGGGATACCCATTTTTGTCTGAGTTGTCCAATGTGGCTTTTCAACTCAGCGGGTGTACATTTTTTTATTTATTTTCCCTTATTTTTGCCCGAGTCTTTTATTCTGTTTTTGACTCGCCGGGATGCCCTATTTTTGCCTGGACTCACATTCTGTTTTTATGTCCAGCGGGTCATTTTATGCGAAGTATTTTTTAACTGCATCTGAATTTACAGGGGAGAGGAAGTCTTCACCATCCATAGTACTAGGCATCAGTGCTCCACCAGAGAAAACTTTCTTTACTATGAACGGACCATCGTAATTCGGAGTCCACTTGCCCCTGTGGTCTGTATGAGGAGGAAGGAGTCTTTTCAGCACAAGGTCTCCTACTTGGTATTCTCGAAGCCTAACTTTCTGATCGAAGGCTTTCTTCATTCTTTTCTGATACAACTGCCCATGACAAATTGCAGCCAACCTCTTCTCTTTGATCAGATTCAGTTGTTCGTATCGGGACCGGACCCACTCTGCTTCATTCAACTTAACATCCATCAGTACTCGCAGGGAGGGTAACTCAACTTCAACGGGTAGGACTGCCTCCATACCATAAACAAGCTGATACGGTGTTGCCCCAGTGGATGTTCTGATTGACGTACGGTACCCATGCAAGGCAAATGGTAGCATTTCATGCCAGTCTTTGTAAGTAACCACCATCTTCTGCACAATCTTCTTGATATTCTTGTTAGCTGCCTCAACATCGCCATTCATCTTTGGCCGGTAAGGAGAAGAATTGTGGTGTTGGATCTTGAAGTCCCGGCATAGTTCTGCCATCATTTTGTTGTTTAAGTTGGAACCATTATCAGTAATGATTCGCTCGGGCACTCCATACCGACAGATGATATCTCTCTTCAGAAATCGGGCTACCACTTGCCTTGTAACATTTGCATAAGAAGCTGCTTCAACCCACTTGGTAAAATAGTCAATGGCTACCAGGATGAATCTGTGGCCATTTGAAGCAGTTGGTTCAATTTTGCCAATCATGTCAATGCCCCACATGGCAAAGGGCCAAGGTGAAGACATCACGTTCAAAGGATTGGGAGGTACATGCACTTTATCCGCATAAATCTAGCATTTATGGCATTTTCTGGCATAGGCACAATAGTCTGCATCCATTGTGATCCAGTAATAGCCTGATCTTAACAACTTTTTAGCCATAGCATGCCCCCCCGCATGGGTACCGAAGGATCCTTCATGCACCTCGTGCATCAACAAGTCTGCTTCTGCCCTATCAACACATCTGAGGAGTACCATATCAAAGTTTCTCTTGTACAGGGAACCATCAGCATTCAGGAAGAAACTACCAGCTAGCCTTCTTAATGTCTTCTTATCATTGGAAGATGCCCCAGGTGGGTATGTTTGATTCTCCAAGAAGCATTTGATGTCATGGAACCAAGGCTTATCGTCTTTGACAACATCTGCTGAAAATACGTATGCTGGTCTGTCAAGTCTGGACACTGAAATCCGAGGCACAAAGTTGGCAGCTTGAACTTTGATCATGGATGAAATGGTAGCCAGAGCGTTTGCAAACTGATTCTCGTCTCGAGGGATATACTCAAGCTTGACTGTTGTGAAGAAAGTCAATAACCTCCTTGTATAATCCCGGTAAGGTATCAGATGCTCCTGGTGCGTGTACCATTTGCTGTTGGTTTGATTGATTACCAGAGCTGAATCTCCGAATACCGTCAAAGTCTTGATCCTGAGGTCAATGGCTTCCTCAAGACCCATAATACAAGCTTCATATTCAGCTTCGTTGTTAGTGCACTTAAAGGTGAGTTTTGCCGAGAAAGGCATGTGAACTCCCTTAGGTGTAATGAGTACTGCACCAACACCACGACCGTTCATATTAACAGCCCCATCAAACATCATAGTCCATTCTTCTTCCGGGTCAGGCCCTTCAGTGTGAACAGGCTCTTCATGATCTTTTGCTTTTATGAACATGATGTCTTCGTCAGGGAAGTCAAATCTCATAGGCTGGTAATCATCAATGGGTTGCTCAGCGAGGTAATCAGACAATACACTGCCTTTGATGGCCTTTTGAGATGTGTACTGAATGTCATATTCTGTGAGGATCATTTGCCACCTTGCAACCCGTCCGGTAAGTGCTGGCTTCTCAAAAATGTACTTAACTGGATCCATATTTGAGATCAATAAAGTGGTGTGGGTCAACATATACTGCCTTAGTCGGCGAGCAGCCCACGCTAAAGCACAACAAGTTTTCTCGAGCAGTGAATAACATTGTTCACAGTCGGTAAACTTTTTGCTTAGGTAGTAAATTGCATACTCTTTTCGACCAGACTCGTCATGCTGGCCCATCACACACCCCATTGACTCTTCTAATACTGTCAAGTACATGATTAGAGGTCTTCCTTCAACTGGAGGCATAAGGATTGGAGGCTCCTGCAAGTACTCCTTGATTTTGTCAAAATCCCTTTGGTAGTCTTCGTTCCACCTGACCGTTTGTTCCTTTCTTAACAGCTTGAACAAAGGCTCACAGGTTGCTGTAAGGTGAGATATGAACCTTGAAATGTAGTTCAATCTACCTAGAAACCCCCGAACTTCTTTCTCCGACTTCGGTGCAGGCATTTCTTGAATGACTTTGACTTTGTCAGGGTCAACTTCAATCCCTTTTTCACTTACAATGAATCCCAGCAGCTTACCAGATCGCACCCCGAATGTGCACTTGTTGGGCTTTAACTTCAGTTGGTACTTCCTCAGACGTTTGAATAGCTTCAACAGATTTACCAGGTGGTCTTCCTCTGTGAGGGACTTGGAAATCATGTCATCCACATAACATTCGATTTCCTTGTGGATCATGTCATGGAATAATGTTACCATAGCCCGTTGATAAGTGGCACCAACATTCTTCAGTCCGAATGGCATCACCTTATAATAGAATGTGCCCCATGGTGTGATGAAAGTTGTCTTCTCCATGTCTTCAGGTGACATCTTGATCTGATTGTATCCTGAAAATCCGTCCATGAAGGAGAAAACCGAGAACTGAGCCGTATTATCAACCAATACATCAATGTGAGGTAATGGGAAGTCATCTTTCGGGCTAGCTCTGTTCAGATTCCAATAATCCACACACATCCTCACCTTGCCATCTTTCTTAGGCACATGTACAATATTAGCGACCCACGGCGGATAGCTAGTTACAGCAAGGAAACCGGCGTCCCACTGCTTTTGCACCTCTTCCTTTATCTTCATTGCCATATCTGGGCGAGTACGGCGCAACTTCTGTTTTACTGGCGGGCAGTATTCCTTTAGAGGCAGCTTGTGCATGACAATATCAGTGTCCAACCCTGGCATATCCTGATAAGACCAAGCGAAAACGTCCACATACTCCCGAAGCATATCAATCAGTTGTTCTTTCACTGAGTCTTGTAGGCAGGCCCCGATCTTAACTTCTTTCAAGTCTTCTTCTGTACCAAGATTAACCGTTTCAATCTCCTCCTGATGAGGAGTGATAACCTTCTCCTCTTGCCTTAACAACCTGGCTAGCTCTTCAGGTAGCTCATAATCTTCTTCAACTCCTTCATCAGCTTGATTGATTGGATTATCAAAGTCATACGAAGTCATAGCTGTGTTGTTGTCGGTGCAGTCTGAAAGGCACTTTCTGCAAGGGTTTAGATTGGTTTATTTTAGTGATCAGTTTTAATCTTGTTTTAAAAAAAAGTGAAATGAAGTTATTTATTTTGAAAACATTGCCATTTTATTTTTGTACAAAAAGAAAAATGAAAAGACAGTGAGCGAAAAAGAGACTCGTTTGCAAAAGATGTCCGATATTCATTGATTAATCCATTTGCACAAAATTACAAGATGGCCCGATTACAAAATGAGTCTTGACATCTTGGGCAAGATGCAAGACTTGATGCATGCTTTAAAATACAGGAAATAATAATTACTCTGCAGGAGGAACCCTTATAATTTCCTGGGAAGACCAGTTAAGGACTTGGCTCCCCGGGATCCTTGGACGTATCCAGCTCTCCAGGTTGCGGTCGCTTTCCTTCTCGTCTTCCAAATTGTTCACAGCATCCAGGGTGAGCATTCCCCCGCTGACAAAATTGGGCTCTTTTGCAGCCTCTGATTGATCTTGTTGAGTTGGTCTGTAACCCAACCCAAATCTGTCTTCTTTCTTCTCCACGGGCAACAACTTGCCCCAGCCTTAGGCAGTACCCTCTTCAACAACCTTCTGGGCTTGCTGATATGATGTTATGGAGGTTCCCGGTATAACAGATGCTTCATTAATGTTCAGGGCCTCAAACCCTTAGCTCATGGTTTCATGGATTTCTCCATCCATTTCTATGTACTTATACGTAGCCAGATGGCTAACAAAGATGTCTTCTTCCCCACAGATGGTGATGATCTGGCCTTCCCACTCGAATTTCAGCTTCTGGTGAAGGGTAGACGTAACAGCGCCAAAGGCGTGGATTCAGGGTCTACCCAACAAACAGCTGTAGGCCGGCTGAATGTCCATCACAAAGAAGGTAATTTTAAAGGTCTGCGGGCCAATCATCACAGGCAGATCAATCTCTCCAAGCACTGATCTCTTAGAGCCATCGAATGCTCTCACCACCAAATTACTTGGACGCAGTGCCAAGCCATCATACTCCAGCTTCACTAAGGCTTTCTTTGGTAGGACATTGAGTGATGACCCAGTGTCCACCATTACATGAGATAGAACAGCACCCTTGCATTCCAAGGTGATATGCAAAGCCTTATTGTGGTTACGTCCCTCTGTTGTTAAGTCAGCATTGGTAAAGCCCAGTCCATGATTGGTGTTGACATTTGCCACCACAGTTTCTAGCTGATTAACAGTGATCTCCTCTGGCACGTATGCTGCGTGCAGGACTTTTAATAATGCATTTCTGTGAGCTTCAGAACACATCAACGGTGATAATATGGAGATTTTTGAGGGAGTTTGGTGAAGCTGATCCACCACCTTATAATCACTTCTTTTTATGATTCTCATGAACTCGTCTACATCTTGCTCAAAAGATGTCTTCTGAGTTTCTTTGACAGTTGGCTCTTCAAGTACCACACTCTTTCCTTTTGCTTTGGCAGCAGCTTCTGCTTCAACATTAGGTCTTTGTGTGTGTGAGGCAAAAAGGCGTTTGCTTCTGGTGAAGCCTCCGCCTCCCCCAACATTATCAACTTGTGGAGAAGAGGTTGATGAATCCAGAGTGATTTTCTCCCCATTGCAGTAGAGATCAGAGCCATAATGCCAAGGTATGGCATTACTACTTTCATAGGGAACTGGTCCAGGCACCGTGATAGTAACTGGACCGACTGCTGCAGAGGAGGGTACTGTAATGGTGTGCGGATCGTAGTAAATTGTGACTGGTGACCTGGCAGGAGGTGCCACTGTTTGTTGCTGGAAATTGTTGCTGGGAGGAACCTCTGATGGGTCATAGTAGATTATAACTGCTGAGACATCTTCGTTAATTTTTGTTGGCGTTGTAGAAGATTCTGCTGATAAAATGGATGCTGATGTTATAGAAGAAATGGTTGTTGAAATTTGACTTGTTGAAGTGATGGACGGAGCCATTGCTGATGATATTGATGAATCGGTAGGAATGATTGTTGCTGCTGTTGTAGAAGAATCAGGAATTGTTGTTAAAGGAATTGCTGGATTTGTAGGCGCCGTTGTTGAGATCTGAAGGATTCCATCCTTGATAAGACCATCTATTCCGCTTCTCAAACTTTCACACCCGTTGACTGCAATGTTGCAATACCCACAGCCGAGCTCACACCCTGGGAACACTTGGCACTCTAGAAGCTGAGCTTTAATTTCGACCAAAGGTGTTCGAATTTGTGCAACACTGGTGATCAAGGTAGATGGCTTGTCTTCCTCAATGGCATTAATCCTCGGTCCGCCATGATTAGGCATAGGATTTTTGTTGACATTTGGAGGAGGTGCAAAGTTGAGGGCTTTAGAATCCACCAGATCTTGGACTTTCATTTGCAATGCTCTGCACTTCTCAGTATTGTTGCCAGGTGCATTGGAGTGGAAAGCACACCTGGCATTGACATCATAATTACTTGGGAGATTGGAGGGATCTGGTGGTGCCAACGTCCTTAACTCAACCAAGTTAAGTTTCAGGAGTTGTGGCAATAAGGAAGCATAAGGCATAGGGATATGGTCAATCACCCTGTTTTCCTGTGATGGTCTTTGTTGGAAGGGTCGTTGTTGTTGATTGCTATTGTTGTTGTTGTAGGTTCTCTGTTGCGGGTGTTGAACTTGCTGTTGATAATGTGGTTGTTGTTGTTGTTGATATGCTGATTGCTGAGGAATCGGAGCTGGAATAGTGACGGCCGCTACTGATCTGTGGACATACTGAGGTCTGCCCCTGCTGGCATGAATGGCATTTGTCTCACCGGTCCTTCGGGGTCCCACAAAAGGCTTCTTGGGATTACTAGATGAACTTGCACTGTTATCAGAAATTTTGCCCATTTTTAGCAGGCTTTCAATCCTTTCACCGGCTATGACGACGTCAGCAAAGCTGGTGGAAGAAAAGGCAGCCAGCCTATCAATATATGTTCCTTGCAAAGTATTCATGAACATGTCGGCCATTTCTCTTTCCGACATGGGTGGTTGGACAGCAGCAGCAAGCTGTCTCCACCTCTGGGCATATTCTCTGAAGCTTTCTCTGGAAGATTGAGACATCCCCATTAGGAGGGTCCTGTTGGGAGCCATGTCCAGATTGTATTGATACTGTCTGATGAAAGCTTCAGCCAAGTCCTTCCAGCATCTAATAATAGCTCTGGTCAAGTGTGAATACCATTCCCTTGAAGCCCCAGTCAAACTATCTTCAAAGTAGAACATCCACAGCTTTTCATCCATTGTATATGCTTTAAGTCTTCCCAGGAAAGACTGCAGGTGAGTTCGTGGACAGGAGGTTCCATTGTATTTCTCAAAGTACGGGGGTTTGAATTTGTGGGGAATTCTTACCCCATACACTAGCCCCATATCCATTACATCGAAGCCCAAGGAATTCTGAGACTCCAGAGATCTCAATTTCTCAGCGATTTCATCTAACCTCCGGTCATAGACTTCATCTCCAGCTCCCATGACAGTAAACTGCTCCTCTTGGGGATCCTCTTGCAGGATTCTCCCTCCAGCAGTATTTCCTTGCACATTTCCCGGGATGTTGACTTCCGGATCTAAATGAGGTCCAAATACTGGTGGATTAACATGCGGCTGACCCCTCTCATTATTACTAGTTCCTCCAGTTCCAGGATGAGGTTCCTCGGGGGTTTGTCTTTCCACCAATGCCCTTAACCTCTCTTGACTCTGGGCCAAGCCAGTCATTACATTCATGAATTGGGTCATTTGGTTTCTCATCTCCACTCTTTCATTAGCCATCTGAGTCCTGACCTCAGTCAGGTCTTGCTGTACTTGCTCCATTTGGATATCAGGAAGGTTGTTGCGAGTAGGGTACCGGTGCGCACGGTTGACAGGGAACACTCTTCTGCGAGCAATGTTTCCTGAAGTCATAGCAAAGTTAGAAACAAAGATAATAACAAAACCTACAAAACAAAACAAAAGTTAGTATGCAATGCAGCATGCTTATTTGTTTTCCAAGGTATCCGACTTGGTTCTTGGTTTTGACCTTTCCAGACCTCGAGGAAGATGCTTTTGACTTTGTTGAGAAAAGGAACCCCAAAATGGAAACGAACTAAAATATATTACAAATGGTGAATCATACATAGTTTATTTTACAACATATGCCCCTGGAGGGTCAAAATACAACAAAAAGAAAAGTACATCAAATGGAAATGAACAACAAGCAAAGAAGTCAAACATCCAATCCAAACTCATCCTCCTTAACCTCCTTCAGAAGTGCCTCAGTCACTGGACCAGCTGGATGCTCTGTAATAGTCCTGATGAGGAGGTTTCTGGTGGCAATGGCAGAGGTCAGCTTCTTGTGCCTGTTCTGATCCTTTGATCTCTTCAACCCAGCCCTAAGCTTCAAATCTGAAATCTCCTTCTGGGCTGCCAACAAAGCTTCCTGCTGCTTCTTTTCATTAGCCTCTAACTGTTCAATCTTGGCTTGAGTTCTCTGATCTTCTTGTGTCCGGGCTTCAGTGATCCTGACCCACCTTGCTTGACTCTCTTGCAGATAGAGCTTAGTCCTAGCCTTCTGAATCTTGGCCTCTTTATAAGCATTCTTTAATATTTGCTCCCCAACTCTTGCCTTCCTAATATAGTCCTCTGTTTTCTCAATCTTGGCCAGATGCTCCACGCTAAGCTTCTCCAACCTTTCAATGTCCAGACGACCATCACTCCTTTCCTAAAGGGTCTTCTTCAGAGCTTGAGACAGATTCTCATTCCTTTCTTTCAGCTTCTCAAATTCTTCCAGGCTGACAGTTGCTGCTGGCTGTGCTGTAGAGGGTCCAGGTATGTCCTTAATGGTGAAAGGCATTCCAGTAATCTGAGCTCTAGCATGGGACCAGTCATAGCACTGAGCTGAAGCAACATTATTACACCTCCCTAGAATAGCCATCCCTTTTGTCTGGATGTTGTCCCAAGCCCAGGATGCTTGTCTGACAGCAGCTAAATTAGGATTCACTTCACAATATAGGTCTCAGCTAAATCTTGTACTCTAGGAGGGTGAACCAAAGCATAGCCCAGTTGTCTCTTAAACAGCAAAGGATTGTAGTTGATGCAACCCTTTACTCCTACCAGAGGTACATTTGGGTATTGCCCACAGCTGGTGATAATATCTTTGCCTTTGGTGCTCTGGGTGCACCATCTGATATCATCTGAAGTCAAAGCAATGAGCCTCTTGGCCCAATTCTTCTGTTGGTGGGGATTCAGGAATGCATCTGACTTAGGCAGGTGCTTGAGCAGCCAAGTGTGAAACAGAGGAGCACAACATCTCACCAACTTCCCCCTTTGTTTCTCATTCCTCTGATGGATGGAGTAATAAAAATCTCCCAGCAATGTGGGTACTGGGTTCCTCATAAGGAAAAGATGAATGGCATTCTTGTTGACAAATTTGGGCTCATCTGCAAACAGTATAACCCCATATATGCTGAGGGCTAACAGTGCACAGACTGCCCTCCACTCTCCCAAGGAGGCCTTCAGGATGGCCTGAGAAATCAAGAAATCCAAGTGCAAACCAGGGATCCCAAATTTGGTTGTCATGCTTTGCTCAATCAAGGCAGGTTCCAGGTACAGTGCTTTTGCTACTTCTCCATTGCTGGGAGAAGTCATCTCTGGGTTGAAGGGGACTCCACCCCTGACAGGTACTCCAATCAATGATGAAAACTCCTCCAACAGAGGTCCTAGCTGAAAGTCTGGGAATGTGAAGCATCTCAAAGGAGGGTCATAAAACTGCAAGCAAGTGTGGATCATGCTCCTCTGAGAAGGGTCAAGGTCCATAACCATATCCAAGATACCTCCATAATGCTCTCTGAATAATGGGATGTGGTCAGGGGTGATAAGTGACTGGACCTGCCTGATACCATTCAATATAGGCTCAAAGAAATGGTAAGATATGTTGCTCTTCCTAGGAGTAGTCATAAATGCTGAAGAGGAGGAAGATAGATGCTGATGAAGATCAAGACTGATACTGGAGATGAGCCACTGACAGGCTGATGCTGGTGATGATGAAGAAAAGCTGAAGCAGGTAACTGATGAAGCAGAGGTCTATGCAGAAGAAGGGGTCAAAACCAAGCCAGATATAATGTGGATACCCTGAAAAACAAATAAACAAATGTTAAATGATGCAAATGATGAGTATGTAAATGATATGCAAGGGTTTGTGATCAAGAGCTGGATCTGATTATCTGTCTTGATATAGGGTCCATGGATGTTCAAGAAGTCCAGCTGGAGGTTCAGAAATCCAGTAACCATGGTGGGGGACTCAAATAAAGAGTCACATGTCCAGGGTTAAATCACAAGAACTGTCCAAGATGAGGTACTCTTAAACAAAACAAGTAACAGGGTATGATGTGGCCAAGGGTACCTGCAAACCTGTAAATAGCCCAACCCCCTCACAGGTGGTGTTCTAGAACAAGGATCCTCAGACTTGGATCAGTTATGAGAAGTGTAAACACTTCTAACCCGGAGGTATAGTGTTTACAATAACCATAAAAGATCCTCCTCTAATTCACCTCAGTTTCTGAAGGTCATAATAAAGGTCATCCAGACTTAACAGGCTCTCCAGATAGCCCTAGCACTACAGGAAATCTGTAGCATAGAGTTCTCAAGAAGAAACCAATATCTGAATCATGTTTCATATTCCCGCACCAGACCGAAATGGAATGGGAAAGAACATGAACCACTCTAGCCTAGGTGTCACTCAGGTCCCAGGTATAGGACCTTAAACTCTCAATGAAACCCCACCCACCAAAACAGAAACCAGATCCAGCAATGATAATAACAGTATGAAATATGTAAAACTGTAAAGGAAAGCAATAAATAAAGCTGTACATAAAGCAAAAAATAAAGCACATATATAAACACAATTAGCACATAACACCCCAGTAAACACAAATCAAACAAGCGCTAGGAGGAACCCACAAAAAGAACCAAAAGCCCTGGTTACAGTATAAGATATCCCCATTAGAGTCGCCAAGCTGTTGCTCCCACCAAATGACACCTAGGCCAAGAGGGGTACAGACGCGAACGGTCGGTGAAAGGAGAGAGAACACACATGGGTGAGCTCAGAAGACAAGATTCGCCAGCTAGGCATTTTTATCCCGGAGGAAAGGTAATGCTGCATGAACCTAAGAAAAGAATGGATAAGACGGTTGCGAACCAGAGAAACTGAGAAAGGGGGTTGGTTACAACCTGGGAAGGTATTAGCACCCAGATTGTCCGCCGTACTCGACGGGATCCATGTAACGCCCGTTTATTTAATTAATTATTTAATTAAATATAATTGTGGTATGTGGTGTTAAGTCGCATTGATTTAATTTGATTTCCAAAATATCGGAATATTACGTTGATAATTATAAGTTTGTTTAAGTCGAATTTGATTAATTTAGTTGATATAAGTTGTGGAATACGATATATAATATTCTTCAGGTATTGTTAGATATGTTGTCGGAATTGTGTGAACCATTTGGTTGATAATTGGAATTTAATCGATTAAATCGGGAATAAGTACTTAGTCATTAATTATTATTCGGATGATTTGGCATTATGGTAAATTAAGTCGTTAAGTCGGAAAAACTAGTTGGAAACCGTAGAAAATATTATTAGAATTAATTATAATAGTTGTTGTGTTATTTTAAGTAGTGGGCTTGAAACCGTGTTTGAATTAGTAAAATAAGGGGGTGTTATGTTAGGCCCATTAGTGATTATAATAGTTATTAGTTTATTAAAATAAAAATAATATAAGATATAAGAAACAAAAAGAGACAAAAAGGGGGAAGTTAGAAAATTAAGGAAGAAAAAGAGGAATTGGAAACTACTGCACGAACGTGAGAGAAGGAGAAGCAAATTCCGGAATCCAACCGTAAGAACAACTTCCAATCCAATCTAAGGTAAGGGTGGGTTCAATTATTATAATCGGATATGAAATCCAATATTTTGATTGGGTAGTTAGGTTGATACGTTTCGTCGCTTGTTAGATTGTTATGGAAATTTAATCAATAATTTGTGTTCATGTGGTATTACAAGGTTGCTGAATTTTTTGTGAATATACATACAATTAGAACTAAATAGTGCAATTATTATGTTAATTGGTATTAGAAACAATTAGAAGCAATTATTATGTTAATTAGTATTATAATCAATTAGAAGCAATTATCATGTTAATTGGCAGTAGAAACAAATTATGTATAATTGTAGGTAAGTGGCCACTTTGGGAGGGTGGGCCCCACACACCCTTAGAAGCATGGCGCAGGCCATGGATGTATCCATGGTGATGGCGCAGGCCATCAAGCTTCATAGAAGCATGGCGCAGGCGTGACATAGGGGCGCTGGCCAGGGGTAATGAGGGTTGTGAGGTGGCGCAGGCCTATAGGGGGTCCTGTAGCCACCATTTGTTTTTGGTTATGTTCAATTTTTCCTTTCATAATTAATTAATAGTTAGTATAATTAGGTGAATTATTTAAGATTAATTAATAATTTAGGAATAGTGGAAATATTATTAAATAGTAACGTCATAATTTTCGTTAACTAAATTAGAACCTGCATTGAGTAATTTTATACAGAGCTTACCTATTAGTGTGATGAGGCAGAACAAATTAACAGTAGGGGAGTTTAGAATTTTTGACCGAAAACCGATTTTTGCAGGCACTCTTTTCATAACATTGGAATCTGATAATACTGGATTTTTGGCAGAATTTATTAAAGGGTTGCATTAACCTCAAAATGTTAAAAACAGTACTGAGTTCGTTGTTTTAGCCGAATTAGGCGGAAAACTTAATTCCTCGGAATTTAATGAAATTTATCGGGATAAGTCGGGTAATATTATTGTTGATTTTGATGCGTTGTTTTTGTTGAAATTATGTCATAAAGTTGTGTTACAGGTACAATTGATGTCGGTAAGTTGTTCCGGTTGCGGACAGTCTTAAAGTTATTATGTTGTAGGCTTTAAAGCCAAAGCTGAATATAAGTTGATTAATTTGGAAAAGTGGTCGTGTTGTTATTGTTGTTATGTTGTCTGGATTAAGTCGTGTATATCATTTAAGTCATGTGCATTGTCGGAGCCGTTGCTCACACCACGTTGGCCTAGATTGGCAATTAAAGTTGAAAGTTGAAGGCTTATGCCTTGATGCCTCGATAAATTGGCAGATTTTTAAGTTGGGAGTTACTCCGAATGGTACCACATGCATAATTAGTCGAGTCTCATTAAGGTTGCATTATTGTTGATTTGTTGTGTTGACATTTGATGTAATTTGTGAGTAGTGGTTGTTTACGATCCTTAGTCATTATATTGTTTTTCATATACTGCTTATAATTATTGTAACTCACCCTTTCTGTTGAATGTTGTCCTCATGTGACAATGTGCAGGTAATCCTGAGAAGTAGCCGGTTACCATTAGTCGAGTCGGTGGTCAGTCGCTCTGATACGTAGCACTCAGGGGTGGGATTGACGCGTGTTTTTATTATTGCCAAATTTTATTTAGTTGAAGAACTTAGAGTTGCTTATTTCTTATTTTAGAGTTGTTATTAGGTGGAATAAAAATACTATGAGTTGTGATGTGAATCCGCTGCGTAAGGTTTTATGAAGTTCATTTATTTTAGTAAACTAAAGTTGTTTTATGTTATTATGAAAAGTACTATGTATTAAGTATGACTTCCTTAAGTTGAAATTTGTTTATAGTTGAAAATGTGATATCCCGTTTTGTGGAAAGTTTTTATAAACTCTGATTTCAGTTATATTCGCGGTTAGAAAATGGGGTGTTACATTAGTGGTATCAGAGCAGGTCGGTCCGTCCGGCCAATGTTGTCTAGCGTTGTTGATTCCTTAGTACGCGACATGTGTGTGAAACACTGTCGGTACTTGTTAGTTTCTAGTCGTTGTCTACAGGTGTTGGTTGGAATTAAGTGGGGGAGAAGCTTGACTCCCGGACTGTTGTTAGAATGTCGGAGTTGGTTCAAGTTGATGTTGATTGCAAGAGTGCAAGGTTGTTGGAGAGACGTTGTTGCGGACCGGTGAGAGCATGGATTCATGAATTCATATCGGTCGGGTTGAGAAGTACGTGGATTTATGGATGGAGATTGTTTAAGAAAGAAGGGTTTATTCCAAATAAAAAGACATGAATTAAGTTGAAGGATCAAGTCGGTAGATTGCTATGCCTTGAGTGTAGTGGATTAAAGTCGAGTAAATTTCGAAGTTAGGTGTAGAGCAAGATTTTTGGTAGAACATGGAATTAAGATGGAGAGAGGTGGAATTTACATTCATCAATCTCAAAAATTCTGGTTTTTGCAATCTTGGAGCAGCTGTCACGAGAAGTGGTATAACTTTTTAACCGTGATTCGAATTGAAGCGGTTCTAGAATTTTTGGAAAGCTTACGAAATTTCCTACAGTTTTCATATAAGATTTGCATTCAGGAGGTTTGTAATGAGGGAGATAAGTAGGTTTTAATAGTTGGGTCTGCTGCTGATTTTGGAAATTCTGCATACGAAAATTGTTGACCAGTCCCATTGTGATGGGGATAACTTTTTACTCGTAAGTCGGATTCGAGCGATTCTTGAAGTTCTGGAATCTGCACAAATTTTTCTTCATGTTAGAATATAATTTTGTGATTTGGAGGTCTGTATTGGAGAAGATAATTGCATTCGAAGTGGAGCGTGTGTTGCTGGAAATTTTAGAAAGATGAAAATGTTGGAAAAATAATAAGATATTGGTATTAGAGGGAATGCATAAGTATTCAGAGAATGAATAAATATGTAATGAGGATGATTAAAGTGCTGATGTTAGATAGAAGTAATGTCGAGAGGAAGGCAGATGTTTGAATTGTGTTGTTAAGAATTATAATTTGGATGAAAGTCATGATTGGAAGAGATAATTTGTGTTCGAAGTTGAACGTCTATTGCTGAAAATTTGGAAAGATAAAAATGTTATTAAATAATGAAATGTTGGTATCGAAAAATGCATAGAGATACGATTTATGTTGAATGAGGACAATTAAAGTGCCTATTCTAGAAGATGGTGATGTTGGGAGAAAGATGGAAGTTGATTAGTGTTGTTAAATATTTTAACTTGGATGAAAGTTGTAATTGGAACAGACAGTTTTGGATGGTACTTGTTGTAACGACTCCGGTGTTAGATGGATATTGAAAGTCGTGTGGTACTATGTGTGTACATGAGAGAATGTGTATTGGATTTTTGGATATTGTGTATCGTTGATGAAGTTGGAATTAAGGGGACTAAGAAGAAGTTGATAAGCCGTAGAGAGTTGGCGGAGTATTATGCTTACGGACTCTGGGCACAAGTTGAAGTACGCAATGGCGTTGGGTAATGATGATTGATGCCTCTGTTATGGTTGCCGAATGTCTATCAACAAATTAAGGAACTGATCACCCTTAATCTATTGTTGATAGTAGGCGGAATCATAATTGATGGATAGATGTGTCATGTCAACTAGTATAGTATGTACGTCGAATTGGTTGGAGTCAAGTCGAGTGCTTTAGTATTGTTTGTTTTGTTGATGCAAGTTATTATATGAGAGTATTAGTTGGAATTTAAGAGGGAAGTATGAAATTTCATTTGGATTGAGCTGTAATAAGGAAACTCGTAGTTGAACTCTGAATAATTGGAATGTTGGTTAGTGAGGGAGTAATTCGCTTGAGATTTGAAGTTTTCTTAAGATGATTAGAAAGGGAAGTATGTGGATATGTAAAAGGATGATTTGATAAGAATGTCAGACAAGGTTAAGTTGCAAAGTATTAGAAGAAGCAAAATTTTAAGTTGGACTATTATAGTACGATTTTTTATTGGAACAAGAAGAGTTGTTTGGTTGTATTGACTCGGATAAGAATTATGAAAGGTTGTATCGGTATGAGTACGAAATCAAGTATTCGGTGGATTGATTTAGTCGAAAGTGAAGGGTATGAGTTATCTTGTGAGAATTCGTGGGAACCAAATACCTTATGTTGTTGTAATGATGTTGTGTATTTAAGAGGAAAGTCTATGAAAATGTAAGACCATGATTTGACAGGCATGTTGGCAAAGTTGTAATTATGTTGAGGATGACTGAGAAGTAGAAGTATATCTTATCTAAGATTTCGAAGTAGTCGCGGTAGTAAGTGTGTTGGACGTTAAGAGGTATGTCTTATGAGTCTAAGTTGGAAGTATTCGGTAACTACGAAAGAGTTAAAATACCTATTAGGATGAAAATTATGAGGAATAAGTTGGAGGCTTTGTTAATATGTTGATTTTGGTGATTGTAAGCGGGGGTTAAAATTGGTAAACTTAATCAGAGTGTGCAGCGAGCGCGTGGTGTGGTGCCGTCATTGTACACGAATGACAACGAGGTTAGTAGCTTGGTTGTATTATATGTTATGTTTAAGTTGTGTGTTCTTGTGTTGATGTGTCCTAAGTTTTAAGTTGGTTACTCGTTGTATCGTGTTGATAGTTGTCGAGCGTATTCCTTGAGAGTTCTTCGTTTCGTGCTTGACATCGAAGTTATGTATTATTGTTTGTGGTATATGTGGGTTGCCTTTGAATATGAGAGTTGATTAGTTGGATGGAATAAGTAGTTGGAGCATTTGAATCGGATAAATTTTCGAGGACGAAAATATTCTAAGTGGGGGAGAGTTGTAACGCCCGTTTATTTAATTAATTATTTAATTAAATATAATTGTGGTATGTGGTGTTAAGTCGCATTGATTTAATTTGATTTCCAAAATATCGGAATATTACGTTGATAATTATAAGTTTGTTTAAGTCGAATTTGATTAATTTAGTTGATATAAGTTGTGGAATACGATATATAATATTCTTCAGGTATTGTTAGATATGTTGTCGGAATTGTGTGAACCATTTGGTTGATAATTGGAATTTAATCGATTAAATCGGGAATAAGTACTTAGTCATTAATTATTATTCGGATGATTTGGCATTATGGTAAATTAAGTCGTTAAGTCGGAAAAACTAGTCGGAAACCGTAGAAAATATTATTAGAATTAATTATAATAGTTGTTGTGTTATTTTAAGTAGTGGGCTTGAAACCGTGTTTGAATTAGTAAAATAAGGGGGTGTTATGTTAGGCCCATTAGTGATTATAATAGTTATTAGTTTATTAAAATAAAAATAATATAAGATATAAGAAACAAAAAGAGACAAAAAGGGGGAAGTTAGAAAATTAAGGAAGAAAAAGAGGAATTGGAAACTACTGCACGAACGTGAGAGAAGGAGAAGCAAATTCCGGAATCCAACCGTAAGAACAACTTCCAATCCAATCTAAGGTAAGGGTGGGTTCAATTATTATAATCGGATATGAAATCCAATATTTTGATTGGGTAGTTAGGTTGATACGTTTCGTCGCTTGTTAGATTGTTATGGAAATTTAATCAATAATTTGTGTTCATGTGGTATTACAAGGTTGCTGAATTTTTTGTGAATATACATAAAATTAGAACTAAATAGTGCAATTATTATGTTAATTGGTATTAGAAACAATTAGAAGCAATTATTATGTTAATTAGTATTATAATCAATTAGAAGCAATTATCATGTTAATTGGCAGTAGAAACAAATTATGTATAATTGTAGGTAAGGGGCCACTTTGGGAGGGTGGGCCCCACACACCCTTAGAAGCATGGCGCAGGCCATGGATGTATCCATGGTGATGGCGCAGGCCATCAAGCTTCATAGAAGCATGGCGCAGGCGTGACATAGGGGCGCTGGCCAGGGGTAATGAGGGTTGTGAGGTGGCGCAGGCCTATAGGGGGTCCTGTAGCCACCATTTGTTTTTGGTTATGTTCAATTTTTCCTTTCATAATTAATTAATAGTTAGTATAATTAGGTGAATTATTTAAGATTAATTAATAATTTAGGAATAGTGGAAATATTATTAAATAGTAACGTCATAATTTTCGTTAACTAAATTAGAACCTGCATTGAGTAATTTTATACAGAGCTTACCTATTAGTGTGATGAGGCAGAACAAATTAACAGTAGGGGAGTTTAGAATTTTTGACCGAAAACCGATTTTTGCAGGCACTCTTTTCATAACATTGGAATCTGATAATACTGGATTTTTGGCAGAATTTATTAAAGGGTTGCATTAACCTCAAAATGTTAAAAACAGTACTGAGTTCGTTGTTTTAGCCGAATTAGGCGGAAAACTTAATTCCTCGGAATTTAATGAAATTTATCGGGATAAGTCGGGTAATATTATTGTTGATTTTGATGCGTTGTTTTTGTTGAAATTATGTCATAAAGTTGTGTTACAGGTACAATTGATGTCGGTAAGTTGTTCCGGTTGCGGACAGTCTTAAAGTTATTATGTTGTAGGCTTTAAAGCCAAAGCTGAATATAAGTTGATTAATTTGGAAAAGTGGTCGTGTTGTTATTGTTGTTATGTTGTCTGGATTAAGTCGTGTATATCATTTAAGTCATGTGCATTGTCGGAGCCGTTGCTCATACCACGTTGGCCTAGATTGGCAATTAAAGTTGAAAGTTGAAGGCTTATGCCTTGATGCCTCGATAAATTGGCAGATTTTTAAGTTGGGAGTTACTCCGAATGGTACCACATGCATAATTAGTCGAGTCTCATTAAGGTTGCATTATTGTTGATTTGTTGTGTTGACATTTGATGTAATTTGTGAGTAGTGGTTGTTTACGATCCTTAGTCATTATATTGTTTTTCATATACTGCTTATAATTATTGTAACTCACCCTTTCTGTTGAATGTTGTCCTCATGTGACAATGTGCAGGTAATCCTGAGAAGTAGCCGGTTACCATTAGTCGAGTCGGTGGTCAGTCGCTCTGATACGTAGCACTCAGGGGTGGGATTGACGCGTGTTTTTATTATTGCCAAATTTTATTTAGTTGAAGAACTTAGAGTTGCTTATTTCTTATTTTAGAGTTGTTATTAGGTGGAATAAAAATACTATGAGTTGTGATGTGAATCCGCTGCGTAAGGTTTTATGAAGTTCATTTATTTTAGTAAACTAAAGTTGTTTTATGTTATTATGAAAAGTACTATGTATTAAGTATGACTTCCTTAAGTTGAAATTTGTTTATAGTTGAAAATGTGATATCCCGTTTTGTGGAAAGTTTTTATAAACTCTGATTTCAGTTATATTCGCGGTTAGAAAATGGGGTGTTACAATCCACGCTTAAAAGATTTGTGTTTTAAAGGGGTAGTGTCAGTGCAATCTGTGTGTCAAAGCTGGAAAGAATGCAAGTGTCAGTGTAAAAGAAATGTGAGGTGTATAAGAGAGGTGTCAGTGTAAGGGAAGAGTGAAATGCTCATGACTATGAGGCTTGAAAGAATGATGCTGGAAGAGGGGGGATATACAGAGACTTCTGTTCGATAACTGTTAAGTTATGCCTACATATCCTCTCGTGTAATGAGGAAGTCAGAACACCGTAGTTCGACTCAAAGAGACTAGAAGATAAATTGACTTGTGAACTGCTTGCTTGTCTGTGCTCAAGTGTATGACCTGTCTGGCTCAGGTGCAAATTGTCTTGCATTAGACGGAAGAAACAAGTTCTCGTTTGTGAGTGAAGGTGATGAGAAAAGAATCCCGAAGGAGACGATTATTGTTTGTTTTTTGTGTTTTCAATCTTTTATTGCCTTTTTGGTGTTTGTCATAACTTAATGAGCTTAAGCCTAAACCAAGGGTTAGTAAACTCATCACATCCTCCCTCTGATTAGGGGTGATGAGAATACCTTAAGTATGAAGTAAACACCTCACACTTAATCACCATGATGTAGGATTAAGATCATTAACCTACTTGTAATTATTTAGATGTTTTTGATGTTTTTGTTTAGTATTAAGTAATGAGTTTAAGCCATAATCAAGGATTTAATGGACCTATTACACCATCCTAATAGAAGGATAATAGATGAGAACATTTAAGTTGAGGAAGGCTCCTCAACTTAATCCATGATTAGGGATTAACCTCATGACAAAACAAAGCCTTTATTAAAGTGGATTTTAGTTAATGGCAAGGTTAAGAAGTGAATTTTATGATTTGTAAGACAACTTGAGGGGGACTTGTCCATTAACACTAAGGTTAGTCCTTCTTAACTAATTAAAGAAGAATTAGAACCCTAATGCAAGGCCCAAGTTACAAGCTTGATGTCTTAGTGATTATTAAGTGGATTGATTAAAGGATTTAAACACATTAAGGGTTTAACACTTAGGATTAAAGTTACACACTCCATCCTAATAGAAGGATGCAGGCATAACCTTAATCACAAAGCCTTAAAACCTTGAAGGTTTAGTCCTTGATTAAGAGGTGAGAAGAGAAGACACAAAGATGACACAAAGGTAAAACTAATGGGGGGACTAATAAAACCCTAAATGTTATCATGCTTGGGTATTCCTAGGGTTTATGAGGCTTAAGAGAGAAAGATCTTTAGGAGAGAAGCCACCAGGAAAGAAGCAGATGAAAGGAGGAAGGAGCAGAGAGAAGCAAGACAACTTGCTTCACTTAAGAAGACAAGTTGCTTGAAGAAAGAAAGTGAGCAAGAGCATGAATGAGCAAGATCACTCTAATACAAAGATATAATGCAGCAATGATGCATAAGAGAGATGAGAAGATATTGTGAGAAGTGAAGGCAAATTCACTTCTCAAAACAACTTACCACCTGAAAAGTTAGCAAAGGAAATGAAATGAAATGAAAATGAGATGAAATGCCATGATGCAAGACAAAGTCAGAAGCATGAACATGATGTTAATGATTCTAAGAGGTGATTCAAACACATGTCAAGAGTTGTGGATGATCATACAAGGATGAGGATGCAAATGAAGCATGCTTTGAACCATAAAAGCTCATGAAAGTTTATGAAATGACATGAATGCATAACATGGAAAATGAAAGATGCAATGATCAAACATGATGCTAGTATGTCCTAAGATGTCTCATATGCCATGTGGATGCACAAAATGTCATGGCAAGTTCTTGTATGCAAGCAAATGAAAGATGGATGCAAAGGAAGGCAAGAATTAGGGTTTACATACAATATGCAATGCAAAATTCAAAAATCAGAAGCAAATGACATGATAAAAAATTGAAAATAGGATCAAAGGAGCCCTAACCCTACACAAGTTCACTTCCCAAAGGGGAAGACCTAACTCTTAACCTAATGGAAGTTATGATTTTCTCAAGTTAACTAGGGTTTCTAGGCACCTCCAAAGGAAAAATGCTCATTAAATTGAAAATGAAAGATAAATTCAAACCAATTTTACCCTAGAAACTACATGATATGAAGGATGCAATGCAAGAAGAAACATCATCAAACTCATCATGGTTAGGCATAATGGATTTTTTCAAGTTTGAACACAAATATTGCCTTTAAACAATTTTTATTCCAATGAAAATTGGCAAAATACATCAAGGACCAAATAGAAATTTGTTTTGAGAGTTTGATAATGTTTCTAAATGTTTTAAAATGCAATGTGAATTTTTTGGTGATTTTTAAATACCTAAATTCATTTTTTAATTAATTAATTTCCATTAACTAATTAAAAATAAACATTTAAATGATTTAAAAAATAATTTTTGATGCAAAAAATAAAAATAAAAATATTTTTGGGTTCTGAAAATTAATGAAATGTTTGACAAAAAATTTCAGAATTTTTCAATGCATTTTTCTATTTTTAAAAATTCGTGTAAATAAAATATAAACAAAATGAATTAAAATTAATTAAAATGGAAAGTATGCAAATCCAATGGCTGGCATTCAAATGGATAACGCGCGAATTGACTGGCGCCAGATCCTGTGGTCTACATTCAAACTGACTTATTTAAAATTAAAACCTAATTAATTAACTTAATGACGTGGATTAGGGCTTAAGTGATGGATCTGGGCCACTCATTCGCGCGCGGGTCAACACGGGTCAACAGGATCTATGGCTCACATTCAAACCAAACCCTAATCACAATTAAAGCCCTAATGACTTTCAGGTCACCGGAGAAGAGCTCCGGTCGTCTTCTCCGGTGACACCCCTCCCTGAAAATTGCTATCTCCCTCAAAACTTCACCCCAAGCCCCCTAAAGCTCCAGATTCACTCAACAAACATCAAGGAACAAGAATCAAGCCTCAAATTTCATTTATTTTTCATCAACAACATGATTCGAACAAGAAATCAAAAACTGAACAAAATTTCAAAACACTCATACATCCTCAATACTCAACCATTTTTCATCATTCAAAGCTCATTGTGACCAGTGGAACATGCTTTATCATTCTATAACCAAAGAAACAATTTCTGGAAAAAAGTTTCAAAGGGATACCTGAGATGGAGCTTTTGCTTTTGGAGCTTTCTGGCTGCTTCTTTGGTCCAAGATGCCTTTAATGAACCTCCTGAGAAGTTTGCAATGCTTGTTTGGAATTTCTTATGGCTGGTTTAAGAGATTGATGAAGTTCTGACCAAGGGGAGTGAAAAATCGTATTTCTGTTTGGGATGGTTTCAGGATCAAATGATGGTTGGGAAATGATCAGAGGGTCATGGTGAGTGATTCTATGAAGTTTGTTTTGAGGTTTGTGGCTTGTGTATTGAGATTCGAAGAAAAATGCATAAAGGGGGATTTTTGAGAATGCTGACTTGTGGGAGAACTCAGGCTGTGTTGTGTGGTGTGTTGAGTTGCTTTTGGTCCATGTATCAAGTTGGGATAGGTCAGAGAGTTGTTGCTGGCCTATGTTGATTGGTATGGTCCCTTTTGCCAAAAGTCAATGTTAGGTTTCCTTTGAGGTATGGGTCATGGCAGGCTGGCTTAGGGGCATGGCTTGGTTGAGCTGAGATCAAGGATTACTTATGGATCAGATTTTGTGAACCGAGGCAAGTGGATGAGAAGCTTTGGGTCATTTTGCAAATTGGTACAACTTTGGCCCCTTTGTGATTTCTTGAAGCATAATTCATGAAACTTGGAGATTCTTTGGTGCATTCTGATTTTTAGGTCATGACTTATGTTTGTGTAATGCTTAGAAGCTGATTTGAAGTCACAATTGGCCTTGGCATGAGGTTTTGCAACTTTCCTCTTTTGGTGCATAAGTGAAATTTATGTGATTTTATCCAACTTTGACAAGCCATAACTTTTGATCCAAGATGAATTAGAATGAGTTCTTGTACTTTTTGAAAATGGGAGGATCCATTTTACAACTTTCATGACCAAAGTTATCTCATTTGAAGCATTTTTGAATCAAAAAGAGGAGGTTGAAAAACTTTCCCAAAATGGCAAGTTTGCATTATAAGTCACTTTCCCAAAAAGGCAACTTTGCAAATGGCTTGAAATTCTTCAATTTTGTGAACTTATAACATATTCTATGATCAAATAAAGATCATACATATTCAAAATGATGGAGAACACCCTTTGGTTGGGTCATTGGGGGCCTCAGATGCCCTGATTTTGCACTGACTTGCTCAAGAAGTCATCTCTTGATCAGATGCCTTACCCATTGAATTTCTTCATGAAAATTGATATGCATGATACTCATAACATATAGATACCAATAGAAACAAGAATGACCAAAAAATTTGGAGTTATGGCCTCTGAAACCAAAACCCTAATTTTAGGTCATCTGTGCAGTTAAACCTGGCTCTACTTCCATGCCTTTCTCAGTTCTTTTGATTCTTTGACTCTCTTGACTTTGTGGGGATATAATATGATGCTTGAACATACATGGACCCCTTTGAGATGATTGAAGACCTTTGGAGTGGCTTAGATAACTCAGGGATTGCTCAAATCACAAACCCTAGATGCAGATGACTTAGAAACAATGCAGTGAAACACAAATGCAATATGAGATGCTATGATTGAATCTATGCAAATGAAAAGATCACAAGCCATAGTGTGAATGGGTGAGGGCAAATTTGGGGTGTTTACAGTCAGGTACGGGATCCAGAAGGCCACCGTGACAAATAACATAATGTAATTCAGAGATAGGAACTTCATTAAGATTTTAGAATACTTGAAGGTCAAACAAAATTTAACGTTAGTAGAACACCCATATACCAACGGACATGCTAAATCACCAAACCGAATAGTTCTGAAAGGGTTAAAGCGAAAACTTGAAGTAACCCAAGGAAAATTTTAAGATGAGCTCCCACACATCCTCTGGGCATACCGAACCAAGCCTTATTCGACAACAAATAAGACTCCCTTTTGGTTGACCTACGGAACTGAAGTCTTCATCCTTGTCGAAGTAGAAGAGTTAAGCCGGAGGACGACATGCCCCTTAACAAAAAAAGGATAACGTTGAGGCAATCTGAGAAGAGGTGGATTTCTTGGAAAATAATAGGACACACATCGGCCTCATGAGTGGCGTCCTTAAGAAAGCAATAGTGGCTAAATACAATAAACGAACCTGATTGCGAGAATTTAAATCCCGATGACCTCGTGTTGAGACAGGATGATGTCATAGGGAAAAACTCTAAAGACCGAAAACTCGTAGATCATACATGATTAAGACCATCATAGGAAATGAAGCTTACACTCTTGAGACTTTCACTTGAGAGTCCATCCCAAGTATGTGGAATGCTGTAAAACTCAAACAATATTATAACTTAGTAATTTAAATTACTCATAGAGATGGCAATTATACACACTAATATTCAAACCTTTAATATGAATAATGCAATGTGTAACACCCTTCTACCCAAAGAATAATCATGACAATTATACATAAGTAAAACAGAGAAAAATCACCATAAAGGGTGTCACATGCTTCATAAAAACATCATAATAAACTTCCTGCTTCGTAACACGAGTTTTCAAACATTTATACTAATAATTTCTTCGATAACATCAGTAAATGAAATTCAAATTTCGCATCAGAACCATAGTCTGAAAACAACTTCATTTATTTCATCAAACATAAAGACCTTTTAGTCATTGTCAAAAGTCGTCGCCAAATAAATTCAACATGTAGAAAACTCATGAAATATGTTTAATAAAACAACACAACTTCAACTCAAGCGTTTCCCACCCGATGTTACATATCAGAGCAAGACACCTTTATTACTAATTGAAATAGAATAAAATAACTCCAAAGCTAAGTTTTCACGCATTTATGAGCTAATCGTAATAACCTGCATGTTACCCACGTGGAGGTAACATTCAAACAGGCAGGGTGAGTAATCACAAATCATTATATGAGATATAAGGCAAAGATATAAGATATGACAACAATAAACATCATCATTATCGTCACGTCGTCATTTAAAAATCACAACATCGTCAATCAACATTCAACAATACATCACTTAAGTCACATCGTCACAAAACATCATTTAACATTCAAGTATGCAGTGCCACTTAATATGAAATGCAATGTCATATGAAACATGCATGTGGTACAAATCAACATAAAATTGGCACTAGACTATTAACCCTCCACAAGGGAGCACAACATAATCGCTTCAATCCACACAATGGGATTGAAAACAACATCTTCATCATTATCAACATAAGCCATCAAGTTTGTATTATCATTCATGTAATCATTCATAATAACATCCTTCACATAATCATCAACACATAATCATCATCATATATTCATCAACACATCATCAACACATAATTATCAACACATAATCATCTTCACCAAATCATTATCATATATCATGTATGTATGTGTGTGTGTATATATATATATATATATATATATATATATATATATATATATATATATATATATATATATGAACATGCACATTATTATAGCATCATCACATCATCATCAATAACATCACAGTAGCATCATAGCGACAACACGCAAGTTTCATCATTCATAACAAACCATCATTAGAAAAACATACAATTACACACCTTGCAACATCAATGCATATCCTCAAAATTATTTATAGTAACATGAAAATATTATTAAAAAAAGTACGTTATCTCAGCTTCACGCATATTCAAACGACGCGCAAATCAGACTCCTGAATCTTGAGTTATGAATTTATGAAGTTTTTAAACAACACTGACACTAACATCTTACACTGACACCATAAAGCCTCATTATACACTATTAAATTTTAATTCTAGGACTTGAAACCAATTTTTCAAGAAATTACACTGTAGTAGCTTTCCATAGGTTCGAACAGTGCGTCAAACAGACTCACAATTTGAAAGTTGTGAATTTTTGAAGTTTCAAAAATCTATCATTACAGTGTTAATCTGTTACCGCATATGGTTAACTGATTAACCACACCTAGAAGACCAAAAACACGTATTTTTAACGTGTTAATCAGTTATCGCGTATGGTTAATCGATTAACAATCCAACAGAAGCATTTCCTGCCAAATTTTCACACCATAATTTATTTTTAAGTTGTTTCAAAACCAGTTTTTCTTATAATCCGTCCAAAACACTTTTTAAGGTAAAAATACATTTTCCAAAGGTTTAAAAACTCAAGTTTCCATTTCAAAATTTTCATAACATTTATTCCGACTCTGACACGCGAACACACACAACCTCAATAACCACCATCACCCATTCATTCAAACGCGCATTTAACGACGTCAGGTTTACAACGAATTCGTAACCCACCGGTGTAATAGGATAATTTTTTTACAACTGATTTATAACACCAGATTTAATGACGGTTGTATTAAAACATAGTTGTAATACATGATATGTAACAAGCTTCGATTCCCAACAACTACATTTTTTTCTTTCCATATTTTTACATTTTTAACATATATTTTATATATTTTGTTAGTGTTACAGAGACTTTAACCTTAAAACATAAAATTCATCTTTGTTTTTCTATTTTTAAGTGCAAGAGAATAGGTTGATATAGTTTGATGAGATTAGCATTCTCATTTGTAGAACTCATTGTTACGAAGAATATATTATGAAGAAATGTAAAACTATCTATTTATAAATGAGGTTGAAGATATATACACTAGTTTATACTAGTTTCAGTCAAAAAATCAATTAAGTCGAGGAGTTCTCGAAATGCTACAAAACCTTTCAGATAATTTATATATTTTATGAGGGAAGGTTATGATGGAATTCCATGCAAAAAATCATCTGAAAATTTGAGTCTACGAAACTTTTCCAAATGTAAGTCTCGGTAAAAAAATCATAATATATTATACACAAGTTTATACTAGTTTTGCTCAAAAAATCAAATTAAATTGAGGATTGTACGAAACCATACAAAACTTTTCAAATCCTTTCTATATGTTACGAGTGAAGATTATGATGGAAGTCCATGCACAAAATCATCTGAAAATTAAATTCTATGAAACTTTTCCAAATGCAAGTTTCGGTCAAAAAATCATAATATATTATACACTAGTTTATACTATTTTCGGTCAAAAAATCAATTAAATCGAGGAGTGCTTGAAATGCTACAAAACCTTTTAGATAATTTATATATTTTATGAGGGAAGGTTATGATGGAAGTCCATGCAACAACTCATCTGAAAATTTGATTCAACGAAACTTTTCCAAATGCAAGTTTCGGTAAAAAAATCATAATATATTATACACAAGTTTATACTAGTTTTGCTCAAAAAATCAAATTAAATCGAGGACTATACGAAACCATACAAAACTTTTTAGATCCTTCCTATATGTTACGAGGGAAGGTTATGATGGAAGTCCATGCACAAAATCATCTGAAAATTAGATTCTACGAATCTTTTCGAAATGCAAGTTTCGATAAAAAAATCCTAATATATTATACACAAGTTTATACTAGTTTTGCTCAAAAAATCTAATTAAATCGAGGACTATATGAAATGATACAAAACTTTTCAGATCCTTCCTATATGTTACGAAGGAAGGTTATGATAGAAGTCCATGCAAAAAATCATCTAAAAATTTGATTCTATGAAACTTTTCTAAATCTAAGTTTTGGTCAAAAAATCATAATATATTATACACAAGTTTATACTAGTTTTGCTCAAAAAATCAAATTTAATCGAGGATTATACGAAACCATACAAAACTTTTTAGATCCTTCCTATGTTACGAGGGAAGGTTATGAATGAAGTTCATGCAAAAAATAATCTGAAAATTTGAGTCTACGAAACTTTTCCAAATGCAAGTTTCGGTAAAAAAATTATAATATATTATACACAAATTTATACTTGTTTTGCTAAAAAAATAAAATTAAATTGAGGACTGTACGAAACCATACAAAACTTTTTAGATCCTTCCTATATGTTATGAGGGAAGGTTAAGATGGAAGTCCATGCAAAAATTCATCTGAAAATTTGATTCTACGAAAATTTTCCAAAATGGAAGTTTCGGTTATAAAATCATAAATTATACACATATTTATACTAGTTTTGCTCAAAAAATAAATTAAACCGAGGACTGCACAAAACCATACAAAACTTTTCAGATCCTTCCTATATGTTACGAGGGAAGGTTATGATAGAAGTCCATGTACAAAATCATCTGGAAATTAGATTCTACGAAACTTTTTCAAATGCAAGTTTCGGTCAAAAAATCATAATATATTATACACTAGTTTATACTAGTTTCGGTCAAAAAATCAATTAAATCAAGGAGTGCTTGAAATGCTACAAAACTTTTTAGATAATTTATATATTTTATGAGGGAAGGTTATGATTGAAGTCCATGCAAAAACTCATATGAAAATTTGATTCTACGAAACTTTTCCCAATGCAAGTTTCGGTAAAAAAATCATAATATATTATACACAAGTTTATACTAGTTTTGCTCAAAAAATCAAATTAAATCGAGGACTGTATGTCGCTCCCCGGACTCTCGTCCCGGTGCAGACGCGGACGGTCGGCAATGTTGGAGGTTGAGGTTGAATAGAGTCTCCAGCTAGGCATTTTTATCCCGAAGGAAAGGTATGCTGCATAAACCTTGAAGGGTATGGATAAGACGGTTGCGAACTATAGAAACTGAGTAAGGGGGTTGGTTACGACATGGGAAGGTATTAGCTCCCAGATCGTCTATCGTACTCGACGGGATCCACGCTTACTTGATTGTGTTTAAAAGGGTAGTGTATGTGCTGACTGTGTACGAAAATCTAGGAATGAAAGTACAGTGTGTCAGTGCAAAAAGAGAGTGAGATGCTCAAGATTGAGGCTTAGAGAAGAATGCTGAAAGAGGGGGATGACAAAGAGACTTTTGTTCGATAACTGTTAAGTTGTGCCTACGTATCCTCTCCTGCAATGAGGAAGTCAGAACACCATAGTTCGACTCAAAGAGACTGTGATGATTTTGACTGTGAACTGCTTGCTTGTCTATGCTCAAGTGTATGACTCGTTTGGCTCGAGTGCTAACTGTCTTGCATTAGACGGAAGAAGCGAGTTCTCGTTTATAGAGTGAGTGTGATGAGAAAAGAATCCCGGAGGAGACGTTTATTGTTTGTTTTTGTGTTTTCAGTTTTTTATTGTTTTTGGTGTTTTGCATATGATAATGAGCTTAAGCCTAAATCAAGGGTTGTAAACTCATTATATCCTCCCTGATTAGGGATAATGAGCCTACTTAAGTGTGAGATAAGCATCTCAACTTAATTACCATGATGATATAGGATTAAGGTCATTAACCTACTTGTGATTATTAAGTGTTTTTGGGTTTTTGTTTAGTGTTAAGTAATGAGTTTAATCTCTAATTAGGGATTAATGAACTCATTACACCATCCTAAGAGAAGGATGATAGATGAGAACACTTAAGCTGAGAAAGACTCCTCAACTTAATCCATGGTTAGGGACTAAATTCATTAGATAAAAAGCCTTTATTAAATGGATTTTAATTAAAGGGTGAGATTAAGAAGTGAGTTTTAAGTTTGTAAGACTAGCTTGAGGGGGACTTGTCCATTAAACACTAGGGTTAGTCCCTCTTAACCATAAAGAAGAGATGAAACCCTAATATAAGGCCCAAGTTACAAGCTTAAGTCTTGATTATTATTAGGTGTTTTGATTAAGAGGTGTAAACAAATTAAAGGTTTAACACTAAGGATTAAAGTTATACACTCCATCCTAAGATAAGGATGCAGGCATAACCCTAATTCAAAGTCCTAAAGCTTTAAGTGTTTAACCTCTGATTATGAGATGAGAAGAGAGACTCAAGGAGACTCAAAGGTAAAAGACTAAGGGAGATTATATACAACCCTAAAATTATTATGCTTGGTTGTTCCTATGGTTTGTGAGGCTTGAGAGAAGATCTTCAGGAAGCCACCATGGAAGAAGAAGCAGATGAAAAGAGAAGGAGGAAGAAGAATAGGTTACTTACTTCCTGAAGAAGATAAGTAACCTAAGAGAAAGGAAAGGAGCAAGAGAGCACAAGTGAAGCAAGTTCACTTTAAAGACAAGTAAATATGCAAATGAAAAGGTGGGAAGAGGTGGGATGTGAAGGCAAATCCACATCCCAAACAACTTACCATAAGCCCCTAGAATGTTAGTGTGAATGCATAAGGAAAGAAATGAAATGAAATGCAACAAGTCATGATGCAAATGAACAAAACCAGAAGTGAATATGCTATGCAAAAGTGTTATGAGATGATGCAAAGACATACATGATGTATATGAATGATCATACAAAGGATGAGATGCAAAGGAAGCATGAAAGAAGCTTGAAAACACATGGATGAACATGAAATGTAATGAATGCAAAGTATACCAAATGAATGAAGAAATGATCAAGAAATGTTCAAGCATGTATTAAGATGTCTAAGATGTCATACAAATACTTGAAATGTCAAGGCAAGTTCACATGATTGAGATATACAAGGATGAATGCAAATGAACATAGAAAATTAGGATTTTATGAATGTATGAGATGCATATGACCAAAACAGAAGCATACATCATGATAAAAAATTGAAAATGAAATCAAACAAACCCTAAACATATACAAGATCACTCCCCAAAGGTGGAGATCAGAAGCAAAACCTAATGAAAGTTATGAATTTCCTAAGTTAGCTAGGGTTTTTGGGTGATTCTAAAGGAAAAATGCAAATCAAATTGAAAATACAATGCAAAATCATGAGATAAATAACCTAGATACTTGATGCAATATGTGAAACAATGCAAAAAGAACCAAGTTCAAAATCATCATGGTTGATCAGAAATGATTTTTTCAAGTTAGGGTTAAAAAATGTGAAATTTATGAACCCTAATTCAAAGATAATTGTGAAAATGTGATCAAACCTAAAAATAAATTTGTATGGTGAGTTTGTAAATGTTTCTAAATGCCTAAGAATGCTTCATGAATGTTTTGGTGATTTTTAGAAACCTAAATGTATTTTTAATTAATTAAAATCAATTAAGTAATTAAATAAAACATTTATATGATTTAAAAATACTTTTTAATGCAAAAACTTAAAAATAAAAATGTTTTTGAGTTAAGAAAAATATTTAAAGTGAAAATGCAGAAAATGAGATTTTTAGAAGTCTTTTTGCTATTTTTAATAAATATGTGAAAGAAATGAAATAAAATGAAATAAAAATGAGAAGAAAATGAAAGTCAGCAAGATCTATGGTCCAGATTCAAACTGGGGAAGACTGCACGCGTGATCCTAAGGCTAGGATTGTTTTTGATTAATTTAAATTAATTAACCTAATTAAAGGGATTAGGGTTTAAGTGAGTTGATCTGGGCCGTCCACACGCGCGGGAAACAAAATCCCATGGCCTAAATTCAAACTAGCCTAATTAATACAAGATTAGCCCTAATCTTTTTCAGGCGACCGAAACAGTGTTCCAGTCGTCTTCTCCGGCGACCCCAAAATCCTATCTCTCTCCCTAGGCCACCCCAAGCTCTCTAAAGCTGCAGAATCACTCTTCTAACCTCCCTAAACATGAATCCAGTCTCAAAACTTATTTATCATGCATCAAAATCAAGAATCGAACAAGAACATATTTAGGTTAAAAATTTCAGAACAACAATACATCCTTGTTTCTCAACCATTTTCAAAAATACAAAGCAAAAAATGATCAGTGGAGCATGCTCTTTCACATTGGAACTTAAAATAGGAGTTCTGGAAAAAAGGTTCTTGGTGACTACCTGAGATGAAGCTTTGCAATTTTGAGCTTTCTGAACCTCTCCTTGATGCTAATCCACTCCAATGATCACCTTTATGCTTCTGGAAAGCTTAAAACAAGTTTATGATGCCTGGTTTGTGATGTTTGATTCTGATAACTCAAAAATCGTGTTTGTGATTGAGGGGTTTTCAGGCCATTTTAATGGTTGGTTTGTGTTCTAAAGGTTATGTGGAGATGATTGGTGAAGAAATTTTTGAGTTTGAGTGGTTGTGGAGTGAGTTTCGAAGGAATGAAGATTTTGTGTATTTTTGGGCAATCTGATTATGGTGAGGTTTCAGGCTTGTGTGATGTGTGTAATGAGTTCCTTAGGGTTTGCATAAGAGGTCTTGATCGGTCAGAAGGTTGGTGGTGGCATAGTGTGACTGGTATGGCTTGTTTTGCAAAAAGTCAAAAGTTGTGTACTATGATTATGGGCACGAGTCAGAGCTGGTTTGAAGGGGTGTCTTGCCTCATCTGAGTTCATGGAGGGCCCTTGGATGAGATTTGAGGACCTGTACCACTTGATGCAAGAGTTTGAGGTGGTTTTGCAATTTGGACCCTTTGGAAATTTTGTGAAGATTGCTCATAGAAACTTGTGATCCAAGGCATTATTTTGGTCAAGCAATGTTCTTTTATCGTTTAATGAAGCTTAAAAGTGGATTAGAGGTCATAAGAGGTCTTGAAACTTGATTATGCAAATATCCCTCTTTGGCACATACTTGAAAATTACAAGATTTTCCCAACTTTGAAACATCATATCTTGAGTTCTAGGATGAATCAAGAGGAGTTCTTGTACTTTTTGAAAATGGGAAGATCCAATCTACAACTTTCATGTTTAAGGATTTTTCATTTGAAGCATTTTTGATAAAGAAAGAGGAGGTTGAAAATCTTTCCCAAAATGGAAAGTTTCCATTACAAGTCATGTCCAAAAATGGAAAGTTTGCAAATGGCTTGAAATTATTCAATCTTGTGAACTTATAACCACTTCTAAGATCAAATAAAGATCATAGAACCTTAAATTGATGAAAATGACCCTTTGGTACCATTGGGAGGGGCCTCAGATGCCCTGATTCTGACTTTTCTTGTACAATAAGTTACCAGTTGATCAGATGACTTCCACAATGAATTTCTTCATCAAATTTGGTATACATGCTCCTTATAACATATTAAGACCAATTAAATCAAGAATGACCAAAAAATTTGAGGTTAAGGGCCTCAAACCCAAAACACTAATTTTTAGGTCATCTGCATAGAAAACCTTAGCCTGCCTGGACCTCTGTGCAATCCTTTGTGATTTTTTGACTTAAAAGACTTCTTGGGGATGTAAAATGATCATAGAACACTCATGGACCCTCTTGGCATGATTCACGACCTTTGAGATGACTCAGATCACTTCTTGGATTCTCCTGATCACAAACCCTAGCTATGCAACTTATGCAGTGAAATAAACTATGCAGTGTGAGATGATATGTTTATGCAATGCTATATGAAAGATCACAAGCCATGGCGTGAGAAAAAGTAAGGGAAACTTTGGGGTGTTTACACTGTACGAAACCATACAAAACTTTTCAGATCCTTCCTATATGTTACGAGGGAAGGTTATGATGGAAGTCCACGCACAAAATCATCTGGAAATTAGATTATACGAAACTTTTTCAAATGCAAGTTTCGGTCAAAAAATCATAATATATTATACACTAGTTTATACTAGTTTCGGTCAAAAAATAAATTAAATCAAGGAGTGCTTGAAATGCTACAAAACTTTTTAGATAATTTATATATTTTATGAGGGAAGGTTATGATGGAAGTCCATGCAAAAACTCATCTGAAAATTTGATTCTACGAAATTTTCCAAATGCAAGTTTCGGTAAAAAATCATATATTATAAACAAGTTTATACTAGTTTTGCTCAAAAAATCAAATTAAATCGAGGAATGTACGAAACCATACAAAACTTTTCAGATCCTTCCTATATGTTACGAGGGAAGGTTATGATGGAAGTCCATGCAAAAAATCATCTGAAAATTAGATTCTACGAATCTTTTCGAAATGCAAGTTTCGATAAAAAAAAATCCTAATATATTATACACAAGTTTATACTAGTTTTGCTCAAAAAATCAAATTAAATCAAGGACTATACGAAACGATACAAAACTTTTCAGATCCTTCCTATATGTTATTAAGGAAGGTTATGATAGTAGTCTAGGCAAATAATCATTTGAAAATTTGATTTTATGAAACTTTTCTAAATGCAAGTTTCGGTCAAAAAATCATTATATATTATACACAAGTTTATACTAGTTTTGCTCAAAAAATCAAACTAAATCGAGGATAGTACGAAACCATACAAAACATTTTAGATCCTTCCAATGTTACGAGGGAAGGTTATGTTGGAAGTCCATGCAAAAAATCATCTGAAAATTTGAGTCTACGAAACTTTTCCAAAAGCAAGTTTCGGTAAGAAAATTATAATATATTATACACAAATTTATACTAGTTTTACTCAAAAAATCAAATAAAATCGAGGACTGTACGAAACCATACAAAACTTTTCAGATCGTTCCTATATGTTATAAGGGAAGGTTATGATGGAAGTCCATGCAAAAATTCATCTGAAAATTTGATTCTACGAAAATTTTCTAAATGGAAGTTTCGGTAAAAAAATCATAATATATTATTATACACATGTTTATACTTGTTTTGCTCAAAAAATCAAAATTAAACCGAGGACTGCACAAAACCATACAAAACTTTTCAGATCCTTCCTATATGTTACGAGGTAAGGTTATGATAAAAGTCCATGCAAAAAATCATCTGAAAATTAGATTCTACGAAACTTTTTCAAATGCAAGTTTCGGTCAAAAAATCATTATATATTATACACTAGTTTATACTAGTTTCGGTCAAAAAATCATATAAATCAAGGAGTGCTTGAAATGCTACAAAACTTTTTAGATAATTTATATATTTTATGAGGGAAGTTTATCATGGAAGTCCATGCAAAAACTCATATGAAAATTTGATTCTACGAAACTTTTCCCAATGCAGGTTTCGGTAAAAAAATATAATATATTATACACAAGTTTATACTAGTTTTGCTCAAAAAATCAAATTAAATCGAGGACTGTACGAAACCATACAAAACTTTTCAGATCCTTCCTATATGTTACGAGGGAAGGTTATGATGGAAGTCCATGCAAAAAATCATCTGGAAATTAGATTCTACGAAAAATTTTTCAAATGCAAGTTTCGGTCAAAAAATCATAATATATTATACACTAGTTTATACTAGTTTCGGTCAAAAAATACATTAAATCAAGGAGTGCTTGAAATGCTACATAAAGCTTTAGATAATTTATATATTTTACGAGGGAAGGTTATGATGGAAGTCCATACAAAAATTCATTTGAAAATTTGATTCTACAAAAATTTTCCAAATGGAAGTTTCGGTAAAAACATTATAATATATTATACACAAGTTTATACTAGTTTTGCTCAAAAAATCAAATTAAATCGAGGACTGCACAAAGCCATAAAAAACTTTTCAGATCCTTCCTATATGTTACGAAGGAAGGTTATGATGGAAGTCCAATAAAAAAAATCATCTGCAAATTTGATTCTACGAAACTTTTCCAAATGCAAGTTTCAGTAAAAAAATCATAATATATTATAAACAAGTTTATACTAGTTTTGCTCAAAAAATCAAATTAAATCAAGGACTATACGAAAACATACAAAACTTTTCAGATCCTTCCTATATGTTACGAAGGAAGGTTATGATGGAAGTCCATACAAATATTTATCTGAAAATTTGATTCTACGAAAATTTTCCAAATAGACGTTTCGGTAAAAAACTTATAATATATTATACAATAGTTTATACTAGTTTCGGTCAAAAAATCAATTAAATCGAGGAGTGCTTGAAATGCTACAAAACCTTTTAGATAATATATATGTTTTATGAGGGAAAGTTATGATGGAAGTCCATGCAAAAATTCATCTGAAAATTTGATTCTACGAATCGTTTCCAAATGCAAGTTTCGGTAAAAAATCATAATATATTATACACAAGTTTATACTAATTTTGCTCAAAAAATCAAATTAAATCGAGGACTGTACGAAACCATACAAAACTTTTCAGATCCTTCCTATATGTTACGAGGGAAGGTTTGAATGGAAGTCCATGCACAAAATCATCTAAAAAATAGATTCTACGAATCTTTTCGAAACGCACGTTCGATAAAAAAAATCCTAATATATTATAAACAAGTTTATACTAGTTTTGCTCAAAAAATTAAATTAAATTGAGGACTATACGAAATAATACAAAACTTTTCAGATCCTTCCTACATGTTACGAAAGAAGGTTATGATTTTATGAAACTTTTCTAAATGCAAGTTTCGGTCAAAAAATCATAATATATTATACACAAGTTTATACTAGTTTTTCTCAAAAAATCAAATTAAATCGAGGACTGCACGAAACCATACGAAACTTTTTAGATCCTTCCTATGTTACGAGGGAAAGTTATGATGGAAGTCCATGCAAAAAATTATCTGAAAATTTTAGTCTACGAAACCTTTCCAAATGCAAGTTTCGGTAAAAAAATTATAATATATTATACACAAATTTATACTAGTTTTGCTCAAAAAATCAAATTAAATTGAGGATTGTACGAAACCATACAAAACTTTTCAGATCCTTCCTATATGTTATGAGGGAAGGTTATGATGGAAGTCCGTGCAAAAATTCATCTGAAAATTTGATTCTACGAAAATTTTCCAAATGCAAGTTTCGCTCAAAAAATCATAATATATTATACACAACTTTTTACTAATTTTCTCAAAAAATCAAATTAAATCGAGGACTGCACAAAACCATACAAAACTTTTCAGATCCTTTCTATATGTTAAGAGGGAAGGTTATGATGGAAGCCCATGCAAAAAATCATCTGAAAATTTGATTGTAAGAAACTTTTCCAAATGCAAGTTTCGGTAAAAAAATTATAATATATTATACACAAATTTATACTAGATTTGCTTAAAAAGTCAAATTAAATCGAGGATTGTACGGATCAATACAAATATTTTCAGATCAATTTTATATGTTACTAGGGAAGGTTATGATGGAAGTCCATGCAAAAACTCATCTGAAAATTAGATTCTACGAATCTTTTCGAAATGCAAGTTTCGGTAAAAAAATCATAATAAATACACATGTTTATTCAAGTTTTGCTAAAAAAATCAAATTAAATCGAGGACTGTACGAAACCATCCAAAATTTTTTTGATCCGTCCTATATGTTACAAGGGAAGGTTATGATGGAAGTCCATGCACAAAATCATCTGAAAATTAGATTCTACGAATCTTTTCGAAATGCAAGTTTCCGTCAAAAAATCGTAATATATTATACACATGTTTATTCATGTTTTGCTAAAAAAATCAAATTAAATCGAGGACTATACGAAACGATACAAAACTTTTCAGATCCTTCCTATATGTTACGAGAGAAGGTTATGAAGGAAGTCAATGCACAAAATCATCTGAAAATTAGATTCTACGAAACATTTTCAAAAGCAAGTTTCGGTCAAAAAATCATAATATATTATACAAAAGTTTATACTAGTTTTGCTCAAAAAATCAAATTAAATCGAGGACTGTACGAAACCATACAAAACTTTTCAGATCCTTCCTATATGATACGAGGGAAGGTTTGAATGGAAGTCCATGCACAAAATCATCTGAAAAATAGATTCTACGAATCTTTTCGAAATGCACGTTCGATAAAAAAAATCCTAATATATTATAAATAAGTTTATACTAGTTTTGCTCAAAAAATCAAATTAAATCGAGGACTATACGAAATAATACAAAACTTTTCAGATCCTTCCTATATGTTACGAAGGAAGGTTATGATGGAAGTCATTGAAAAAAATCATCTGAAAATTTGATTCTATGAAACTATTCTAAATGCAAGTTTCGGTCAAAAAATCATAATATATTATATACAAGTTTATACTAGTTTTTCTCAAAAAATCAAATTAAATCGAGGACTGCACGAAACCATACTAAACTTTTTAGATTCTTCCTATGTTACGAGGGAAGGTTATGATGGAAGTCCATGCAAAAATTATCTGAAAATTTGAGTCTACGAAACCTTTCCAAATGCAAGTTTCGGTAAAAAAATTATAATATATTATACACAAATTTATACTAGTTTTGCTCAAAAAATCAAATTAAATCGAGGATTGTACGAAACCGTACAAAACTTTTCATATACTTCCTATATGTTATGAGGGAAGGTTATGATGGAAGTCCGTGCAAAAATTCATCTGAAAATTTGATTCTACGAATGCAAGTTTCGCTCAAAAAATCATATTATATTATACACAAGTTTTTACTAGTTTTGCTCAAAAAATCAAATTAAATCGAGGACTGCACGAAACCATACAAAACTTTTCAGATCCTTCCTATATGTTAAGAGGGAAGGTTATGATGGAAGTGCATGCAAAAATTCATCTGAAAATTTGATTCTACGAAACTTTTCCAAATGCAAGTTTCGGTAAAAAAATTATAATATATTATACACAAATTTATACTAGTTTTGCTCAAAAAATTAAATTAAATCGAGGATTGTATGGAACAATAGAAATATTTTCAGATCCATTCTATATGTTACGAGGGAAGGTTATGATGGAAGTCCATGCAAAAACTCATCTGAAAATTAGATTCTACGAATCTTTTCGAAATGCAAGTTTCGGTAAAAAAATCACAATAAATTATACACATGTTTATTCAAGTTTTGCTAAAAAAATCAAATTAAATCGAGGACTGTACGAAACCATACAAAACTTTATAGATCCTTCATATATGTTACAAGGGAAGGTTATGATGGAAGTCCAATTACAAAATCATCTGAAAATTAGATTCTACGAATCTTTTCGAAATGCAAGTATCGGTCAAAAAATCGTAAAATATTATACACATGTTTATTCAAGTTTTGCTAAAAAAATCAAATTAAATCGAGGACTATACGAAACGATACAGAACTTTTCAGATCCATCCTATGTGTTACGAGAGAAGGTTATGATGGAAGTCCATGCATAAAATCATCTGAAAATTAGATTTTACGAAACATTTTCAAATGCAAGTTTCGGGCAAAAAATCATAATATATTATACACTAGTTTATACTAGTTTCGGTCAAAAAAATCAATTAAATCGAGGAGTGCTTGAAATGCTACAAAACGTTTTAGATAATTTATATATTTTATAAAGGGAAGGTTATGATGGAAGTCCATGCAAAAACTCATCTGGAAATTTGATTCTACGAAACTTTCCAAATGCAAGTTTCGGTAAAAAAATCATAATATATTATACACAAGTTTATACTAGTTTTGCTCAAAAAATCAGATTAAATCGAGGACTGTACGAAACCATACAAAACTTTTCAGATCCTTCCTATATGTTACGAGGGAAGGTTTGAATGGAAGTCCATGCACAAAATCATCTGAAAAAAAGATTCTACGAATCTTTTCAAAATGCAAGTTCGATAAAAAAAATCCTAATATATTATAAACAAGTTTATACTAGTTTTGCTCAAAAAATCATATTAAATCGAGGACTATACGAAATAATACAAAACTTTTCAGATCCTTCCTATATGTTACGAAGGAAGGTTATGATAGAAGTCCATGAAAAAAAATCATCTGAATATTTGATTCTATGAAACTTTTCTAAATGAAAGTTTCGGTCAAAAAATCATAATATATTATACAAAAGTTTATAATAGTTTTTCTCAAAAAATCAAATTAAATCGAGGACTGCACGAAACCACACAAAACTTTTTAGATCCTTCCTATGTTACGAGGGAAGGTTGTGATGGAAGTCCATGCAAAAAATCATCTGAAAATTTGAGTCTACGAAACTTTTCCAAATGCAAGTTTTCGTAAAAAAATTATAATATATTATACACAAATTTATACTAGTTTTGCTCAAAAAATCAAATTAAACCGAGGATTGTACGAAACCATACAAAACTTTTCAGATCCTTCCTATATGTTATGAGGGAAGGTTATGATGGAAGTCCATGCAAAAATTCATCTGAAAATTTGATTATGGGAAAATTTTCCAAATGGAAGTTTCGGTCAAAAAATCATAATATATTATACACAAGTTTATACTAGTTTTGCTCAAAAATTCAAATTAAATCGAGGACTGCACAAAACCATACAAAACTTTTCAGATCCTTCCTATATGTTAAGAGGGAAGGTTATGATGGAAGTCCATGCAAAAAATCATCTGAAAATTTGATTCTACGAAACTTTTCCAAATGCAAGTTTCGGTAAAAAAATTATAATATATAATTACCAAATTTATACTAGTTTTGCTCAAAAAATCAAATTAAATCGAGGATTGTACGGAACCATACAAATCTTTTCAGATCCATTCTATATGTTACGAGGGAAGGTTATGATGGAATTCCATGCAAAAACTCATCTGAAAATTTGATTCTACGAAACTTTTCCAAATGCAAGTTACGGTAAAAATATCATAATATACTATACACAAGTTTATACTAGTTTTGCTCAAAAAATCAAATTAAATCAAGGACTGTACGAAACCATACAAAATTTTTTAGATCCTTCCCATATGTTACAAGGGAAGGTTATGATGGAAGTCCATGTACAAAATCATCTGAAAATTAGATTCTACGAATCTTTTCGAAATACAAGTTTTGGTCAAAAAATCGTAATATATTATACACAAGATTATTCAAGTTTTGCTAACAAAAATAAAATTAAATCGAGGACTATACGAAATGATACAAACCTTTTCAGATCCTTCCTATATGTTACGAGAGAAGGTTATGATGGAAGTCCATGCATAAAATCATCTGAAAATTAGATTCTACGAACCTTTTCGAAATGCAAGTTTCGGTCAAAAAATTGTAATATATTATACACATGTTTATTCAAGTTTTGCTAAAAAAATCAAATTAAATCGAGGACTATACGAAACAATACAAAACTTTTTAGATCTTTCCTATATGTTACGAGAGAAGGTTATGATGGAAGTCCATGCACAAAATCATCTGAAAATTAGATTTTGCGAAACTTTTTCAAATGCAAGTTTCGGTCAAAATATCATAATATATTATACACTAGTTTATACTAGTTTCGGTCAAAAAATCAAATTAAATCGAGGACTCTACGAAACCATACAAAACTTTCCAGATCCTTCCTATATGTTACGAGGGAAGGTTTGAATGGAAGTCCATGCACAAAATCATCTGAAAAATAGATTCTACGAATCATTTCGAAATGCAAGTTCGATAAAAAAGTCCTAATATATTATAAAGAAGTTTATACTAGTTTTGCTCAAAAAATCAAATTAAATCGAGGACTATACTAAATAATACAAAACTTTTCAGATCCTTACTATATGTTACGAAGGAAGGGTATGATAGAAGTCCATGAAAAAAAATCATCTGAAAATTTGATTCTATGAAACTTTTCTAAATGTAAGTTTCGGTCAAAAAATCATAATATTTTATACACAAGTTTATACTAGTTTTTCTCAAAAAATCAAATTAAATCGAGGACATCACGAAACCATACGAAACTTTTTAGATCTTTCCTATGTTACAAGGGAAGGTTATGATGGAAGTCCATGCAAAAAATATTCTAAAAAATTTGAGTCTACAAAACTTTTCCAAATGCAAGTTTCGGTAAAAAAATTATAATATATTATACACAAATTTTTACTAATTTTCCTCAAAAAACCAAATTAAATCGAGGATTGTACGAAACCATACAAATTTTATACTATACACAAGTTTATACTAGTTTTGCTCAAAAAATCAAATTAAATCAAGGACTGTACGAAACCATACAAATTTTTTTAGATCCTTCCTATATGTTACAAGGGAAGGTTATTATGGAAGTCCATGAACAAAATCATCTGAAAATTAGATTCTACGAATCTTTTCGAAATGCACGTTTCGGTCAAAAATTCGTAATATATTATACACATGTTTATTCAAGTTTTGCTAACAAAATCAAATTATATCGAGGACTATACGAAACGATACAGAACTTTTCAGATCCTTCCTATATGTTACGAGAGAAGGTTATGATGGAAGTCCATGCATAAAATCATCTGAAAATTAGATTCTACGAACCTTTTCGAAATGAAAGTTTCTGTCAAAAAATTGTAATATATTATACACATGTTTATTCAAGTTTTGCTAAAAAATTTAAATTAAATCGAGGACTATACGAATCGATACAAAACTTTTTAGATCCTTCCTATATGTTACGAGAGAAGGTTATGATGGAAGTCCATGCACAAAATCATCTGAAAATTAGATTCTACGAAACTTTTTCAAATGCAAGTTTCGGTCAAAAAATCATAATATATTATACACTAGTTTATACTAGTTTCGGTCAAAAAATCAATTAAATCGAGGAGTGCTTGAAATGCTACAAAACTTTTTAGATAATTTATATATTTTATGAGGGAAGGTTATGATTGAAGTCCATGCAAAAACTCATCTGAAATTTCGATTCTACGAAACTTTTCCCAATGCAAGTTTCGTTAAAAAAATCATAATATATTATACACAAGTTTATACTAGTTTTGCTCAAAAAATCAAATTAAATCGAGGACTGTATGAAACCATACAAAACTTTCCAGATCCTTCCTATATGTTACGAGGGAAGGTTTAAATGGAAGTCCATGCACAAAATCATCTGAAAAATAGATTCTACGAATCTTTTCGAAATGCAAGTTTGATAAAAAAATCCTAATATATTATAAAGAAGTTTATACTAGTTTTGCTCAAAAAATCAAATTAAATCGAGGACTATACTAAATAATACAAAACTTTTCAGATCCTTCCTATATGTTACGAAGGAAGGGTATGATAGAAGTCCATGAAAAAAAATCATCTGAAAATTTGATTCTATGAAACTTTTCTAAATGTAAGTTTCGGTCAAAAAATCATAATATTTTATACACAAGTTTATACTAGTTTTTCTCAAAAAATCAAATTAAATCGAGGACATCACGAAACCATACGAAACTTTTTAGATCTTTCCTATGTTACAAGGGAAGGTTATGATGGAAGTCCATGCAAAAAATATTCTAAAAAATTTGAGTCTACAAAACTTTTCCAAATGCAAGTTTCGGTAAAAACATTATAATATATTATACACAAATTTTTACTAATTTTCCTCAAAAAACCAAATTAAATCGAGGATTGTACGAAACCATACAAATTTTATACTATACACAAGTTTATACTAGTTTTTCTCAAAAAATCAAATTAAATCAAGGACTGTACGAAACCATACAAATTTTTTTAGATCCTTCCTATATGTTACAAGGGAAGGTTATTATGGAAGTCCATGAACAAAATCATCTGAAAATTAGATTCTACGAATCTTTTCGAAATGCACGTTTCGGTCAAAAATTCGTAATATATTATACACATGTTTATTCAAGTTTTGCTAACAAAATCAAATTATATCGAGGACTATACGAAACGATACAGAACTTTTCAGATCCTTCCTATATGTTACGAGAGAAGGTTATGATGGAAGTCCATGCATAAAATCATCTGAAAATTAGATTCTACGAACCTTTTCGAAATGAAAGTTTCTGTCAAAAAATTGTAATATATTATACACATGTTTATTCAAGTTTTGCTAAAAAATTTAAATTAAATCGAGGACTATACGAATCGATACAAAACTTTTTAGATCCTTCCTATATGTTACGAGAGAAGGTTATGATGGAAGTCCATGCACAAAATCATCTGAAAATTAGATTCTACGAAACTTTTTCAAATGCAAGTTTCGGTCAAAAAATCATAATATATTATACACTAGTTTATACTAGTTTCGGTCAAAAAATCAATTAAATCGAGGAGTGCTTGAAATGCTACAAAACTTTTTAGATAATTTATATATTTTATGAGGGAAGGTTATGATTGAAGTCCATGCAAAAACTCATCTGAAATTTCGATTCTACGAAACTTTTCCCAATGCAAGTTTCGTTAAAAAAATCATAATATATTATACACAAGTTTATACTAGTTTTGCTCAAAAAATCAAATTAAATCGAGGACTGTATGAAACCATACAAAACTTTCCAGATCCTTCCTATATGTTACGAGGGAAGGTTTAAATGGAAGTCCATGCACAAAATCATCTGAAAAATAGATTCTACGAATCTTTTCGAAATGCAAGTTTGATAAAAAAATCCTAATATATTATAAACATGTTTATACTAGTTTTGCTCAAAAAATCAAATTAAATCGAGGACTATACGAAATAATACAAAACTTTTCAGATCCTTCCTATATGTTACGAAGGAAGGTTATGATAGAAGTCCATGAAAAAAAATCATCTGAAAATTTGATTCTATGAAACTTTTCTAAATGCAAGTTTCTAAAAAAAATCATAATATATTATACACAAGTTTATACTAGTTTTTCTCAAAAAATCAAATTAAATCGAGGACTGCACGAAACCATACGAAACTTTTTAGATCCTTCCTATGTTACGAGGGAAGGTTATGATGGAAGTCTATGCAAAAGATCATCTGAAAATTTGAGTCTGCGAAACTTTTCCAAATGCAAGCTTCGGTAAAAAAATTATAATATATTATACACAAATTTATACTAGTTTTGCACAAAAAATCAAATTAAATCGAGGATTGTACGAAACCATACAAAAGTTTTCAGATCCTTCCTATATGTTATGAGGGAAGGTTATGATGGAAGTCCATGCAAAAATTCATCTGAAAATTTGATTCTACAAAAATTTTCCAAATGGTAGTTTCGGTCAAAAAATCATAATATATTATACACAAGTTTATAATAGTTTTGCTCAAAAAATCAAATTAAATCGATTACTGCACAAAACCATACAAAACTTTTCAGATCCTTCCTATATGTTAAGAGGGAAGGTCATGATGGAAGTCCATGAAAAAAATCATTTGAAAATTTGATTCTACGAAACTTTTCCAAATGCAAGTTTCGGTAAAAAAATTATAATATATAATTACAAAATTTTTACTAGTTTTGCTCAAAAAATCAAATTAAATCGAGGATTGTACGGAACAATACAAATCTTTTCAGATCCATTCTATATGTTACGAGGGAAGGTTATGATGGAAGTCCATGCAAAAACTCATCTGAAAATTTGATTCTACGAAACATTTCCAAAAATAAGTTACGGTAAAAAAATCATAATATACTATACACAAGTTTATACTAGTTTTGCTCAAAAAATCAAATTAAATCAAGGACTGTACAAAACCATACAAAACTTTTTAGATCCTTCCTATATGTTACAAGGGAAGGTTATGATGGAAGTCCATGCACAAAATCATCTGAAAATTAGATTCTACGAATCTTTTCGAAATGCAAATTTCGGTAAAAAAATCGTAATATATTATACACATGTTTATTCAAGTTTTGCTAACAAAAATCAAATTAAATCGAGGAATATACAAAACGATACAGAACTTTTCAGATCCTTCCTATATGTTACGAGAGAAGGTTATGATGGAAGTCCATGCATAAAATCATCTGAAAATTAGATTCTACGAACCTTTTCGAAATGCAAGTTTCGGTCAAAAAATTGTAATATATTATAAACATGTTTATTCAAGTTTTGCTAAAAAAATCAAATTAAATCGAGGACTATACGAAACGATACAAAACTTTTTAGATCCTTTCTATATGTTACGAGAGAAGGTTATGATGGAAGTCCATGCACAAAATCATCTGAAAATTAGATTCTACGAAACTTTTTCAAATGCAAGTTTCGGTCAAAAAATCATAATATATTATTCACTAGTTTATACTAGTTTCGGTCAAAAAATCAATTAAATCGAGGAGTGCTTGAAATGCTACAAAACTTTTTAGATAATTTATATATTTTATGAGGGAAGGTTATGATTGAAGTCCATGCAAAAACTCATCTGAAATTTCGATTCTACGAAACTTTTTCCAATGCAAGTTTCGTTAAAAAAATCATAATATATTATACACAAGTTTATACTAGTTTTGCTCAAAAAATCAAATTAAATCGAGGACTGTATGAAACCATACAAAACTTTCCAGATCCTTCCTATATGTTACGAGGGAAGGTTTGAATGGAAGTCCATGCACAAAATCATCTGAAAAATAGATTCTACGAATCTTTTCGAAATGCAAGTTTGATAAAAAATCCTAATATATTATAAAAATGTTTATACTAGTTTTGCTCAAAAAATCAAATTAAATCGAGGACTATACGAAATAATACAAAACTTTTCAGATCCTTCCTATATGTTACGAAGGAAGGTTATGATAGAAGTCCATGAAAAAAAATCATCTGAAAATTTGATTCTATGAAACTTTTCTAAATGCAAGTTTCTGTAAAAAAATCATAATATATTATACACAAGTTTATACTAGTTTTTCTCAAAAAATCAAATTAAATCGAGGACTGCACGAAACCATACGAAACTTTTTAGATCCTTCCTATGTTACGAGGGAAGGTTATGATGGAAGTCCATGCAAAAGATCATCTGAAAATTTGAGTCTGCGAAACTTTTCCAAATGCAAGTTTCGGTAAAAAAATTATAATATATTATACACAAATTTATACTAGTTTTGCACAAAAAATAAAATTAAATCGAGGATTGTACGAAACCATACAAAATTGTTCAGATCCTTCCTATATGTTATGAGGGAAGGTTATGATGGAAGTCCATGCAAAAATTCATCTGAAAATTTGATTCTACAAAAATTTTCCAAATGGTAGTTTCGGTCAAAAAATCATAATATATTATACACAAGTTTATACTAGTTTTGCTCAAAAAATCAAATTAAATCGAGTACTGCACAAAACCATACAAAAGTTTTCAGATCCTTCCTATATGTTAAGAGGGAAGGTCATGATGGAAGTCCATGAAAAAAATCATCTGAAAATTTGATTCTACGAAACTTTTTCAAATGCAAGTTTCGGTAAAAAAATTATAATATATTATTACCAACTTTATACTAGTTTTGCTCAAAAAATCAAATTAAATCGAGGATTGTACGGAACAATACAAATCTTTTCAGATCCATTCTATATGTTACAAGGGAAGGTTATGATGGAAGTCCATGCAAAAAATCATCTGAAAATTTGATTCTACGAAACTTTTCCAAATGCAAGTTTCGGTAAACAAATCATAATATACTATACACAAGTTTATACTAGTTTTGCTCAAAAAATAAAATTAAATCGAGGATTGTATGGAACAATAGAAATCTTTTCAGATCCATTCTATATGTTACGAGGGAAGGTTATGATGGAAGTCTATGCAAAAACTCATCTGAAAATTTGATTCTACGAAACTTTTCCAAATGCAAGTTTCGGTAAAAAAATCATAATATATACACAAGTTTATACTAGTTTTGCTCAAAAAATCAGATTAAATCGAGGACTGTACGAAACCATACAAAACTTTTCAGATCCTTCCTATATGTTACGAGGGAAGGTTTGAATGGAAGTCCATGCACAAAATCATCTGAAAATAGATTCTACGAATCTTTTCGAAATGCAAGTTAGATAAAAAAAATCCTAATATATTATAAACAAGTTTATACTAGTTTTGCTCAAAAAATCAAATTAAATCGAGGACTATACGAAATAATACAAAACTTTTCAGATCCTTCCTATATATTATGAAGGAAGGTTATGATAGAAGTCCATGAAAAAAAATCATCTGAAAATTTGATTCTATGAAACTTTTCTAAATGCAAGTTTCGGTCAAAAAATCATAATATATTATACACAAGTTTATACTAGTTTTTCTCAAAAAATCAAATTAAATCGAGGACTGCACGAAACCATACGTAACTTTTTAGATCCTTTCTATAATACGAGGGAAGGTTATGATGGAAGTCCATGCAAAAAATCATCTGAAAATTTGAGTCTACGAAACTTTTCCAAATGCAAGTTTCGGTAAAAAAATTATAATATATTATACACAAATTTATACTAGTTTTGCTCAAAAAATTCAAATTAAACCGAGGATTTTACGAAACCATACAAAACGTTTTAGATCCTTCCTATATGTTATGAGGGAAGGTTATGATGGAAGTCCATGCAAAAATTCATCTGAAAATTTGAGTCTACGAAAATTTTCCAAATGGAAGTTTCGGTCAAAAAATCATAATATATTATACACAAGTTAATACTAGTTTTGCTCAAAAAATCAAATTAAATCGAGGACTGCACAAAACCATTCAAAACTTTTCAGATCCTTCCTATATGTTAAGAGGGAAGGTTATGATGGAAGACCATGCAAAAAATCATCTGAAAATTTGATTCTACGAAACTTTTCCAAATGCAAGTTTCGGAAAAAAAATTATAATATATAATTACCAAATTTATACTAGTTTTGCTCAAAAAATCAAATTAAATCGAGGATTGTACGAAACAATACAAATCTTTTCAGATCCATTCTATATGTTACGAGGGAAGGTTATGATGGAAGTCCATGCAAAAACTCATCTGAAAATTTGATTCTACGAAACTTTTCCAAATGCAAGTTACGGTAAAAAAATCATAATATACTATACACAAGTTTATACTAGTTTTGCTCAAAAAATCAAATTAAATTGAGGTGTCGTACCTCGAAAAATACGATCCTAAAACAAACAACAGAGCCGCCACCTAATTCTATTTATTCTACGAGAGAAAAGGGAGATATAGATACAACCTAAAGGAAGGATAAGAAATGGTCTACGAAACCAAATTCTAAGTTCGGGAGTCGGTTACGCAAGGGGAAGGTATTAGCACCCCTCACGTCCGTTGTACTCAACGGGAACCTCTTAGCTAATTATGCGATTAAATGTTTGATCTTAAGTCTATGTCTTCTAAATGTTTATTAATATGTTTGTTAAAATGGAAATTAAAGTTTTAAATTATTATTATTATGACGGAGAAAGGATTAAAGTTTTTAAACAGAGAAATAGTTGAATTTTTTATTAGGGTTCTCGCGAAGGATTAAAATCCCCGTGCCTACGTATTCCCTTGTGCAATGGGAAAGTCAGAGCTCCGTAGTTCGTGCGACTACGGTTCGTAATTTTTTAATTGAACGATTGTTTGAAATGCATTCTACTGTTAAGCATTGGCTTATACTCGCGGTGGAGGCTGAAGCGCTAGCTTGTTCGAGAGATAGAATGATTTAAACAATGTTCGTTTTAGAGAAAGGGGTGTTTGAATTTTGTTAATGTGTTTTAAATGAAAAGGCGAATGAACACATCACGTGAGGCTAGCCCAGTTGCGGTCCAATCCAGAACGTGCGGAATGCTAGACTCCGGAGTTCTGTCTTTCGATAATTAATTTAAAAATAGATGATTTGAATATTTTGGTATACGAATGATGATTGAACCATCTCGTGAGGCTAGCCCAGTTGTGGTTCAATCCAGAACGTGCGGAATGCTAGACTTCGGAGCTCTGTTTTCGTAATTTAATTAATTAAATAAATTGGAATATTTGATGTACGAATGGTGATTGAACCATCGCGTGAGGCTAGCCCAGTTGCGGTCCAATCCAGAACGTGCGGAATGCTAGACTCCGGAGTTCTGTTTTCGTAATTTAATTTAAATAAATGATTTGAATATTTTGATATACGAATGGTGATTGAACCATCGCGTGGGGCTAGCCCAGTTGCGGTCCAATCCAGAACGTACGGAATGCTAGACTCCGGAGTTCTGTTTTCGTAATTTAATTTAAATGAATTGAATAATTGTTTTTAGACGTTTTAGAATTGATGTGATTAATAACGAAGGATTGAACGAACAAAACGCGTGGGGCTAGCCCAGTTGCCGTTCGTTCTAGAACGTGCGGAGTGCTAGACTCCGGAGCTCTATTCCTTGTTAAATTAGTTAAGGAGCGTAAAAAGGATTGTGCAGATGGCGATCATAAGACCGACTTACGTGTGTGCAGTGTAAGCGTGATGATTTTTAATTCACTTGGCGTTGGGCCAAGAAATTTTTTTTTTTTACGGTTACTTAAAAAATGATCAAATTTATTCTACCAAAAAAAACGTCGCAATGTGAGAACAAAATTCAGATTTGTATAAGTCACGGACTATCGATATCCAATTAACTAGAATAATGTGAATAAATAAAATAAAGTGGAACACAATAATAAATAAAAATAAAATGAAACAATAAAATAAAAAAAAAAATTAACCAAATTAAATACAATATGTTTAACAAAAACTTAACCAAAATATAAACAAATAATTTAAAATAATAAACCAAAATCACAAAATAAATAGCTTATTTTAAAGGAATAAACAAATAAACAATAACATAAAAGGAAATAGGTGTGCTGTTAGCAAGCTGGGTTGGGCAAGGCCCATAAGGTTGGTGGGGAGAGAAAAAAAAGCAAACAAAACCGACCGGGTCATGGGTCGATTCGGTTCGGTTGGGGATTAAAACAGAAAATGAGAAATTAGGGTTTGTAGGTTGCCACTTCTCCCTTAATTTCTTTCAAGAACAACAAAAAAAAATGAAAGAAAACGTACGAACCTGTCCGTGAAGGCTGAGTATTTTCGTATGTCTCTCCTTCTCGTTCTCAACTTCGCAAGGTTCTCAGCGCGCAACTCACTCTCACCGCGTCTGTGTTTAGGATTTGTGAGTGTTTCGAGGTCACGATGTAAGGGTTCGGCGGAGAAGGATGGCAAAGGGCGAGGAAGGTTGAAGGAGGATTCGATGGTTTTGGTTTGATGGTTCAAGGCTTTACTGTGTTGTAGTGTTGGCAGTTTTGATGAAGAGGGAAGAGATTGGTGGTTTGCGGATTTGAGTTTGTGGATTGATGGACGGAAATGAGTTGTAAGTTGTTGCTGGATGTGGGTTTATTTGTGAGCTTCGGTTTTTGTTGTTTCTCTTGGTGAAGTGGGGGTTTCGCGGATTGGGGTTTTCAGCGGCGGAGGGATTTGAAGTTTCGCGGTTGTTGTTGGTGAAACGGTTGGGGTTTCGGAGGGGTTTGAAGGTCGTGAAGAAGGGTGTTGGAGTGGCCGAGACGGTGGTGATGAGTTGTTGCGTGTTCGGAGAAGATGATGATGGAGGTGGTAACTGAAGGTGGAGGCGGAGGTCAATGAGGAAAGGTCTGACGAAAAATGGTGGTTGATGAAAAAGAGTGAGTTTCTGGTTGCTTCTGTTTTTCTGATAGTTTTCCCCTTTCTGGTTTTTTTGGTTTTTAACAGAACAAGTTTCTGTGTTTTTGTGATTGTTTTGATAACAAATCTTTTGATGTTGTTTTCTCCGAAATCCCTCTTTCTGAATTTTTCAAAGTTCAAACAAAAATTTCTCTTCTGAAATTTCAACAAAAATTCGAAAGAAATCCCCCCATTATGCTGCGAAAATCCTTTCTTTTATAGTGCAAAACTAGGTTTTTCCCTTGAACTGAAACTTGTTAATTAAGTTTGATCCTGAGTTTTGTTTTGATGCTCATGCTGTACTATTTTCGGATTGCAGGTCTTCTGTTTCTTTGGAGCAAGAGCCTTTACACGTTTTGATGAAAAACAAAAGAAACAGGCTTTTGGGCTGTGTCTTTATATCAGTATTTGGGTTTTGTTTTAGTTTTTTTGAACTGGTATACTTGTTGGTTAAGTTTAAAAATATCAGAAGTTTGTTTGTTTTTGATTGTCCTGTCTCTTTCTGTTGCAGGTCTTGCTCATGGGAAAGAGTCCCTTCACATTTTGGTGTAAATTCTTTGCTATTGATCAAGTCAAACATGTATGGGCAAGGTTTCTTTGCTGACTTTTGGAAAGTTTTGGGGATAGTGAGACAGGGTATTGCAGGGGGGTTTAAACCAAAGCGGGTGTGAGGCTTGGTTTGGTGTACATATGGTACAAATTTTTGTATGCAGTAAAAGGATAGAAAACTGGTTGTAAATGGACTAATATTTTTTTTTAAAATTCTGATTATTGCAAAACTAGAAACCAACTTCTAGTTACTGTACAACTAGAAAAGCAAAACTAAAAGTTCTCCTTTTTATTAGCTCAATTCTTATATATGTTGTAAAAAAAATAAAATAATAATAAATAAATAAATATATAAAAATCAAAACCAATATATTCCAAATCTAAACTGTAACCAAAAAAATAAAAAAAAATAAAAAATAAAAGAAAGGCTAAAAGATTCAAATCAAATAATTAAAAAAATTTTACACTAAATTCTGTTGTTACCAATATTCCTACTCACATAACGGTTATAAAGAAAAAACGGACTTGGTCAAACCGGACTTGGTCAACTAAAACTCTTGTTAAGACTTAACACCAATAAAATTAACTAAATAAGATCTAGCTGGAACAATTAAAATCAAGATTAAACCTTTAATAAAAGTCAAGAAATAAACTCTAAACGTCCATGTTTAACAACTAACAATTAACCTAAATGATGCAAGACTATTACTAAATATAGACATGTAGTGTATGATAGCAAAAGGTGCATGAATTAATCGGAAAAGATAAATTAAACAAAGAAATTGAAATAAACATTTGAGAAATTTAAAAATTAATTTAGAAGTGTGAACTCAAAAATGAATAGAAATTAAATTTAGAATGGATTAAAAATTAGAGAATGATTTCTTTAAAAAAACTAGAATTAGAAATAGAAATAAAATTTTAAAAATAGGAGCTTGAAAATAGAATAAACAAAATAGAAATAGAGATTAAAATAAAAATGAAAATACGAAGAAATGAATTAAAAGCTAGAAAAGAGTAGTAGAGATTAAATAAAAAATGGAAGTTTGGAAATGAAACGAAATTAAAACTAAATTTAAAAAATAACTTGAAAATGAGTTGAAAGTAACAAGAAAACAAATCTTGGAATTTCCCTTCAAGTGCAATGAGTGCATGATGAGAGCAGTTAGGGGTAAAATTTGGGGTGTGACACGAGGATTGTACGAAACCATACAAAACTTTTCAGATCCTTCCTATATGTTATGAGGGAAGGTTATGATGGAAGTCCATGCAAAAATTCATCTGGAAATTTGATTCTACAAAAATTTTCCAAATGGAAGTTTCGGTAAAAAAATCATAATATATTATAAACAAGTTAATACTAGTTTTGCTCAAAAAATCAAATTAAATCTAGGACTGCACAAAACCATACAAAACTTTTCAGATCCTTCCTATATGTTAAGAGGGAAGGTTATGATGGAAGTCCATGCAAAAAATCATCTGAAAATTTGATTCTACGAAACTTTTCCAAATGAAAGTTTCGGTAAAAAAATTATAATATATTATTACCAAATTTATACTAGTTTTGCTCAAAAAATCAAATTAAATCGAGGATTGTACGGAACAATACAAATCTTTTCATATCCATTCTATATGTTACGAGGGAAGGTTATGATGGAAGTCCATGCAAAAACTCATATGAAAATTTGATTCTACGAAACTTGTTCAAATGCAAGTTTCGGTAAAAAAATCATAATATACTATACACAAGTTTATACTAGTTTTGCTCAAAAAATTAAATTAAATCGAGGATTGTATGGAATAATAGAAATCTTTTCAGATCCATTCTATATGTTACGAGGGAAGGTTATGATGGAAGTCCATGCAAAAACTCATCTGAAAATTTGATTCTACGAAACTTTTCCAAATGCAAGTTTCGGTAAAAAATCATAATATATACACAAGTTTATACTAGTTTTGCTCAAAAAATCAGATTAAATCGAGGACTGTACGAAACCATACAAAACTTTTCAGATCCTTCCTATGTTACGAGGGAAGGTTATGATGGAAGTCCATGCAAAAAATCACCTGAAAATTTGAGTATACGAAACTTTTCCAAATGCAAGTTTCGGTAAAAAAATTATAATATATTATACACAAATTTATACTAGTTTTGCTCAAAAAATCAAATTAAACCGAGGATTGTACAAAACCATACAAAACTTTTCAGATCCTTCCTATATGTTATGAGGGAAGGTTATGATGGAAGTCCATGCAAAAATTCAACTGAAAATTTGATTCTACGAAAATTTTCCAAATGGAAGTTTCGGTCAAAAAATCATAATATATTATACACAAGTTTATACTAGTTTTGCTCAAAAAATCAAATTAAATCGAGGACTGAACAAAACCATACAAAACTTTTCAGATCCTTCCTATATGTTAAGAGGGAAGGTTATGATGGAAGTCCATGCAAAAAATCATCTGAAAATTTGATTCTACAAAACTTTTCCAAATGCAAGTTTCGGTAAAAAAATTATAATATATAATTACCAAATTTATACTAGTTTTGCTCAAAAAATCAAATTAAATCGAGGATTGTACGGAACAATACAAATCTTTTCAGATCCATTCTATATGTTACGAGGGAAGGTTATGATGGAAGTCCATGCAAAAACTCATCTGAAAATTTGATTCTACGAAACTTTTCCAAATGCAAGTTTCGGTAAAAAAATCATAATATATACACAAGTTTATACTAGTTTTGCTCAAAAAATCAAATAAAATCGAGGACTGTACGAAACCATACAAAACTTTTCAGATCCTTCCTATATGTTATGAGGGAAGGTTTGAATGGAAGTCCATGCACAAAATCATCTGAAAAATAGATTCTACGAATCTTTTCGAAATGCAAGTTCGATAAAAAAAATCCTAATATATTATAAACAAGTTTATACTAGTTTTGCTCAAAAAATCAAATTAAATCGAGGATTATACGAAATAATACAAAACTTTTCAGATCCTTCCTATGTTACGAGGGAAGGTTATGATGGAAGTCCATGCAAAAAATCATCTGAAAATTTGAGTATACGAAACTTTTCCAAATGCAAGTTTCGGTATAAAAATTATAATATATTATACACAAATTTATACTAGTTTTGCTCAAAAAATCAAATTAAATCGAGGATTGTACGAAACCATACAAAACTTTTCAGATACTTCCTATATGTTATGAGGGAAGTTTATGATGGAAGTCCATGCAAAAATTCAACTGAAAATTTGATTCTACGAAAATTTTCCAAATGGAAGTTTCGGTCAAAAAATCATAATTTATTATACACAGTTTTATACTAGTTTTGCTCAAAAAATCAAATTAAATCGAGGATTGCACAAAACCATACAAAACTTTTCAGATCCTTCCTATATGTTAAGAGGGAAGGTTATGATGGAAGTCCATGCAAAAAATCATCTGAAAATTTGATTCTTCGAAACTTTTCCAAATGCAAGTTTCGGTAAATATTTATAATATATAATTACCAAATTTATACTAGTTTTGCTCAAAAAATCAAATTAAATCGAGGATTGTACGGAACAATACAAATCTTTTCAGATCCATTCTATATGTTATGAGGGAAGGTTATGATGGAAGTCCATGCAAAAACTCATCTGAAAATTTGATTCTACAAAACTTTTCCAAATGCAAGTTTCGGTAAAAAAATCATAATATACTATACACAAGTTTATACTAGTTTTGCTCAAAAAATCAAATTAAATTGAGGACTGTACGAAACCACACAAAACTTTTTAGATCCTTCCTATATGTTACAAGCGAAGGTTATGATGGAAGTCCATTCACAAAATCATCTGAAAATTAGATTCTAAGAATCTTTTCGAAATGCAAGTTTCGGTCAAAAAATTGTAATATATTATACACATGTTTATTCAAGTTTTGCTTACAAAAATCAAATTAAATCGAGGACTATACAAAACGATACAGAACTTTTCAGATCCTTCCTATATGTTACGAGAGAAGGTTATGATGGAAGTCCATGCATAAAATCATCTGAAAATTAGATTCTACGAACCTTTTCGAAATGCAAGTTTCGGTCAGAATATTGTAATATATTATACACATGTTTATTCAAGTTTTGCTAAAAAAATCAAATTAAATCGAGGACTAGACGAAAGGATACATAACTTTTTAGATCCTTCCTATATGTTACGAGAGAAGGTTATGATGGAAGTCCATGCAAAAAATCATCTGAAAATTATATTCTACGAAACTTTTTCAAATGCAAGTTTCGGTCAAAAAATCATAATATATTATGCACTAGTTTATACTAGTTTCGGTCCAAAAATCAATTAAATCGAGGAGTGCTTTAAATGCTACAAAACTTTTTAGATAATTTATATATTTTATGAGGGAAGGTTATGATTGTAGTCCATGCAAAAACTCATCTGAAAATTTATTCTACGAAACGTTTCCAAATGCAATTTTCGGTAAAAAAATCATAATATATTATACACAAGTTTATACTAGTTTTGCTCAAAAAATCAAATTAAATCGAGGACTGTACGATACCATACAAAACTTTCCAGATCCTTCCTATATGTTACGAGGGAAGGTTTGAATGGAATTCCATGCACAAAATCATCTGAAAAATAGATTCTACGAATCTTTTCGAAATGCAAGTTCGATAAAAAAATCCTAATATATTATAAACAAGTTTATACTAGTTTTGCTCAAAAATTCAAATTAAATCGAGGACTATACGAAATAATACAAAACCTTTCAGATCCTTCCTATATATTACAAAGGAAGGTTATGATAGAAGTCCATGAAAAAAATCATCTAAAAATTTGATTCTATGAAACTTTTCTAAATGCAAGTTTCGGTCAAAAATTCATAATATATTATACACAAGTTTATACTAGTTTTTCTCAAAATATCAAATTAAATCGAGGACTGCACGAAACCATACGAAACTTTATAGATCCTTCCTATGTTACGAGGGAAGGTTATGATGGAAGTCCATGCAAAAAATCATCTGAAAATTTGAGTCTACGAAACCTTTCCAAATGCAAGTTTCGGTAAAAAAATTATAATATATTATACACAAATTTATACTAGTTTTGCACAAAAAATCAAATTAAACCGAGGATTGTACGAAACCATACAAAACTTTTCAGATCCTTCCTATATGTTATGAGGGAAGGTTATGATGGAAGTCCATGCAAAAATTAATCTGAAAATTTTATTCTACGAAAATTTTCCAAATGGAAGTTTCGGTCAAAAAATCATAATATATTATACACAAGTTTATACTAGTTTTGCTCAAAAAATCAAATTAAATCGAGGACAGTACAAAACCATACAAAACTTTTCAGATCCTTCCTATATGTTAAGAGGGAAGGTTATGATGGAAGTCACTACAAAAAATCATCTGAAAATTTGATTCTACGAAACTTTTCCAAATGCAAGTTTCGGTAAAAAATTATAATATATTATTACCTAATTTATACTAGTTTTGCTCAAAAAATCAAATTAAATCGAGGATTGTACGGAACAATACAAATCTTTTCATATCCATTCTATATTTTACGAGGGAAGGTTATGATGGAAGTCCATGCAAAAACTCATATAAAAATTTGATTCTACGAAACTTTTCCAAATGCAAGTTTCGGTAAAAAAATCATAATATACTATACACAAGTTTATACTAGTTTTGCTTAAAAAATCAAATTAAATCGAGAACTATACGAAACGATACAAAACTTTTCAGATCCTTCCTATATGTTACGAGAGAAGGTTATGATGGAAGTCCATGCACAAAATCATCTGAAAATTATATTCTACGAAACTTTTTCAAATGCCAGTTTCGGTTAAAAAATCACAATATATTATACACTAGTTTATATTAGTTTCGGTCAAAAATTCAATTAAATCGAGGAGTGCTTGAAATGCTTCAAAATTTTTTAGATAATTTATATATTTTATATGGGAAGGTTATGATTGAAGTCCATGCAAAAACGCATCTGAAAATTTGATTCTACGAAACTTTTCCAAATGCAAGTTTCAGTAATAAAAATCATAATATATTATACACAAGTTTATACTAGTTTTGCTAAAAATATTAAATTAAATCGAGGACTGTACGAAACCATACAAAACTTTTCAGATCCTTCCTATATGTTACGAGGAAGGTTTGAATGGAAGTCCATGCACAAAATCATTTGAAAAATAGATTCTACGAATCTTTTCGAAATGCAAGTTCGATAAAAAAATCCTAATATATTATACACAAGTTTATACTAGTTTTGCTCAAAAAATAAAATTAAATCGAGGACATTATGAAACGATACAAAACTTTTCAGATCCTTCCTATATGTTATGAAGGAAGGTTATGATAGAATTCCATGCAAAAAATCATCTGAAAATTTGATTCTACGAAACTTTTCCAAATGCAAGTTTCGGTAAAAAATTATAATATATTATTACCAAATTTATACTAGTTTTGCTCAAAAAATCAAATTAAATCGAGGATTGTACGGAACAATACAAATCTTTTCAGATCCATTCTATATGTTACGAGGGAAGGTTATGATGGAAGTCCATGCAAAAACGCATCTGAAAATTTGATTCTACGAAACTTTTCCAAATGCAAGTTTCGGTAAAAAAATCATAATATATACACAAGTTTATACTAGTTTTGCTCAAAAATTCAGAATAAATTGAGGACTGTACGAAACCATACAAAACTTTTCAGATCCTTCCTATATGTTATGAGGGAAGGTTTGAATGGAAGTCCATGCACAAAATCATCTGAAAAATAGATTCTACGAATCTTTTCGAAATGCAAGTTCGATAAACAAAATCCTAATATATTATAAACAAGTTTATACTAGTTTTGCTCAAAAAATCAAATTAAATCGAGGATTATACGAAATAATACAAAACTTTTCAGATCCTTCCTATATGTTATGAAGGAAGGTTATGATAGAAGTCCATGAAAAAAAATCATCTGAATATTTGATTCTATGAAACTTTTCTAAATGCAAGTTTCGGTCAAAAAATCATAATATATTATACACAAGTTTATACTAGTTTTTCTCAAAAAATCAAATTAAATCGAGGACTGCACGAAACCGTACGAAACTTTTTAGATCCTTCCTATGTTACGAGGGAAGGTTATGATGGAAGTCCATGCAAAAAATCATCTGAATATTTGAGTATAGGAAACTTTTCCAAATGCAAGTTTCGGTATAAAAATTATAATATATTTTTCACAAATTTATACTAGTTTTGCTCAAAAAATGAAATTAAATCGAGGATTGTACGAAACCATACAAAACTTTTCAGATCCTTCCTATATGTTATGAGGGAAGTTTATGATGGAAGTCCATGCAAAAATTCAACTGAAAATTTGATTCTACGAAAATTTTCCACATGGAAGTTTCGGTCAAAAAATCATAATATATTATACACAAGTTTATACTAGTTTTGCTCAAAAAATCAAATTAAATCGAGGATTGCACAAAACCATACAAAACTTTTCAGATCCTTCCTATATGTTAAGAGGGAAGGTTATGATGGAAGTCCATGCAAAAAATCATCTGAAAATTTGATTCTTCGAAACTTTTCCAAATGCATGTTTCGGTAAAAAATTTATAATATATAATTACCAAATTTATACTAGTTTTGCTCAAAAAATCAAATTAAATCGAGAATTGTACGGAACAATACAAATCTTTTCAGATCCATTCTATATGTTACGAGGGAAGGTTATGATGGAAGTCCATGCAAAAACTCATCTGAAAATTTGATTCTACGAAACTTTTCCAAATGCAAGTTTCGGTAAAAAAATCATAATATACTATACACAAGTTTATACTAGTTTTACTCAAAAAATCAAATTAAATTGAGATTAAAATTTTAAAAATAGGAGCTTGAAAATAGAATAAACAAAATAGAAATAGAGATTAAATTAAAAATGAAAATACGAAGAAATGAATTAAAAGCTAGAAAAGAGTAGTAGAGATTAAATAAAAAACGGAAGTTTGGAAGTGTAACGAAATTAAAACTAAATTTAAAAAATAACTTGAAAATGAGTTGAAAGTAACAAGAAAACAAATCTTGGAATTTCCCTTCAAGTGCAATGAGTGCATGATGAGAGCAGTTAGGGGTAAAATTTGGGGTGTGACACGAGGATTGTACGAAACCATACAAGACTTTTCAGATCCTTCCTATATGTTATGAGGGAAGGTTATGATGGAAGTCCATGCAAGAATTCATCTGAAAATTTGATTCTATAAAAATTTTCCAAATGCAAGTTTCGGTAAAAAAATCATAATATATTATAAACAAGTTAATACTAGTTTTGCTCAAAAAATCAAATTAAATCTAGGACTGCACAAAACCATACAAAACTTTTCAGATCCTTCCTATATGTTAAGAGGGAAGGTTATGATGGAAGTCCATGCAAAAAATCATCTAAAAATTTGATTCTACGAAACTTTTCCAAATGCAAGTTTCGGTAAAAAAATTATAATATATTATTACCAAATTTATACTAGTTTTGCTCAAAAAATCAAATTAAATCGAGGATATTACGGAACAATACAAATCTTTTCATATCCATTCTATATGTTACGAGGGAAGGTTATGATGGAAGTCCATGCAAAACCTCATATGAAAATTTGATTCTACGAAACTTGTCCAAATGCAAGTTTCGGTAAAAAAATCATAATATACTATACACAAGTTTATACTAGTTTTGCTCAAAAAATAAAATTAAATCGAGGATTGTATGGAATAATAGAAATCTTTTCAGATCCATTCTATATGTTACGAGGGAAGGTTATGATGGAAGTCCATGCAAAAACTCATCTGAAAATTTGATTCTACGAAACTTTTCCAAATGCAAGTTTCGGTAAAAAAATCATAATATATACACAAGTTTATACTAGTTTTGCTCAAAAAATCAGATTATATCGAGGACTGTACGAAACCATACAAAACTTTTCAGATCCTTCCTATATGTTACAAGGGAAGGTTTGAATGGAAGTCCATGCACAAAATCATCTGAAAAATAGATTCTACGAATCTTTTCGAAATGCAAGTTCGATAAAAAAAATCCTAATATATTATAAACAAGTTTATACTAGTTTTGCTCAAAAAATCAAATTAAATCGAGGATTATACGAAATAATACAAAACTTTTCAAATCTTTCCTATATGTTATGAAGGAAGGTTATGATAGAAGTCCATGAAAAAAAATCATCTGAATATTTTATTCTATTAAACTTTTCTAAATGCAAGTTTCGGTCAAAAATTCATAATATATTATACACAAGTTTATACTAGTTTTTCTCAAAAAATCAAATTAAATCGAGGACTGCACGAAACCATACGAAACTTTTTAGATCCTTCCTATGTTACGAGGGAAGGTTATGATGGAAGTCCATGCAAAAAATCATCTGAAAATTTGAGTATACGAAACTTTTCCAAATGCAAGTTTCGGTAAAAAAATTATAATATATTATACACAAATTTATACTAGTTTTGCTCAAAAAATCAAATTAAACCGAGGATTGTACAAAACCATACAAAACTTTTCAGATCCTTCCTATATGTTATGAGGGAAGGTTATGATGGAAGTCCATGCAAAAATTCAACTGAAAATTTGATTCTACGAAAATTTTCCAAATGGAAGTTTCGGTCAAAAAATCATAATATATTATACACAAGTTTATACTAGTTTTGCTCAAAAAATCAAATTAAATCGAGGACTGAACAAAACCATACAAAACTTTTCAGATCCTTCCTATATGTTAAGAGGGAAGGTTATGATGGAAGTCCATGCAAAAAATCATCTGAAAATTTGATTCTACAAAACTTTTCCAAATGCAAGTTTCGGTAAAAAAATTATAATATATAATTACCAAATTTATACTAGTTTTGCTCAAAAAATCAAATTAAATCGAGGATTGTACGGAACAATACAAATCTTTTCAGATCCATTCTATATGTTACGAGGGAAGGTTATGATGGAAGTCCATGCAAAAACTCATCTGAAAATTTGATTCTACGAAACTTTTCCAAATGCAAGTTTCGGTAAAAAAATCATAATATATACACAAGTTTATACTAGTTTTTCTCAAAAAATCAAATAAAATCGAGGACTGTACAAAACCATACAAAACTTTTCAGATCCTTCCTATATGTTATGAGGGAAGGTTTGAATGGAAGTCCATGCACAAAATCATCTGAAAAATAGATTCTACGAATCTTTTCGAAATGCAAGTTCGATAAAAAAAATCCTAATATATTATAAACAAGTTTATACTAGTTTTGCTCAAAAAATCTAATTAAATCTAGGATTATACGAAATAATACAAAACTTTTCAGATCCTGCCTATGTTACGAGGGAAGGTTATGATGGAAGTCCATGCAAAAAATCATCTAAAAATTTGAGTATACGAAACTTTTCCAAATGCAAGTTTCGGTATAAAAATTATCATATATTATACACAAATTTATACTAGTTTTGCTCAAAAAATCAAATTAAATCGAGGATTGTACGAAACCATACAAAACTTTTCATATACTTCCTATATGTTATGAGGGAAGTTTATGATGGAAGTCCATGTAAAAATTCAACTGAAAATTTGATTCTACGAAAATTTTCCAAATGGAAGTTTCGGTCAAAAAATCATTATATATTATACACAAGTTTATACTAGTTTTGCTCAAAAAATCAAATTAAATCGAGGATTGCACAAAACCATACAAAACTTTTCAGATCCTTCCTATATGTTAAGAGGGAAGGTTATGATGGAAGTCCATGCAAAAAATCATCTAAAAATTTGATTCTTCGAAACTTTTCCAAATGCAAGTTTCGGTAAAAAATTTATAATATATAATTACCAAATTTATACTAGTTTTGCTCAAAAAATCAAATTAAATCGAGGATTGTACGGAACAATACAAATCTTTTCAGATCCATTCTATATGTTATGAGGGAAAGTTATGATGGAAGTCCATGCAAAAACTCATCTGAAAATTTGATTCTACGAAACTTTTCCAAATGCAAGTTTCGGTAAAAAAATCATAATATACTATACACAAGTTTATACTAGTTTTGCTCAAAAAATCAAATTAAATTGAGGACTGTACGAAACCACACAAAACTTTTTAGATCCTTCCTATATGTTACAAGCGAAGGTTATGATGGAAGTCCATTCACAAAATCATCTGAAAATTAGATTCTAAGAATCTTTTCGAAATGCAAGTTTCGGTCAAAAAATTGTAATATATTATACACATGTTTATTCAAGTTTTGCTTACAAAAATCAAATTAAATCGAGGACTATACGAAACGATACAGAACTTTTCAGATCCTTCCTATATGTTACGAGAGAAGACTATGATGGAAGTCCATGCATAAAATCATCTGAAAATTAGATTCTACGAACCTTTTCGAAATGCAAGTTTCGGTCAGAATATTGTAATATATTATACACATGTTTATTCAAGTTTTGCTAAAAAAATCAAATTAAATCAAGGACTAGACGAAACGATACATAACTTTTTAGATCCTTCCTATATGTTACGAGAGAAGGTTATGATGGAAGTCCATGCAAAAAATCATCTGAAAATTATATTCTACGAAACTTTTTCAAATGCAAGTTTCGGTCAAAAAATCATAATATATTATGCACTAGTTTATACTAGTTTCGGTCCAAAAATCAATTAAATCGAGGAGTGCTTGAAATGCTACAAAACTTTTTAGATAATTTATATATTTTATGAGGGAAGGTTATGATTGTAGTCCATGCAAAAACCCATCTGAAAATTTGATTCTACGAAACGTTTATAAAATGCAATTTTTCGGTAAAAAAATCATAATATATTATACACAAGTTTATACTAGTTTTGCTCAAAAAATCAAATTAAATCGAGGACTGTAAGATACCATACAAAACTTTCCAGATCCTTCCTATATGTTACGAGGGAAGGTTTGAATGGAATTCCATGCACAAAATCATCTGAAAAATAGATTCTACGAATCTTTTCGAAATGCAAGTTCGATAAAAAAATCCTAATATATTATAAACAAGTTTATACTAGTTTTGCTCAAAAATTCAAATTAAATCGAGGACTATACGAAATAATACAAAACCTTTCAGATCCTTCCTATATATTACAAAGGAAGGTTATGATAGAAGTCCATGAAAAAAATCATCTGAAAATTTGATTCTATGAAACTTTTCTAAATGCAAGTTTCGGTCAAAAATTCATAATATATTATACACAAGTTTATACTAGTTTTTCTCAAAATATCAAATTAAATCGAGGACTGCACGAAACCATACGAAACTTTATAGATCCTTCCTATGTTACGAGGGAAGGTTATGATGGAAGTCCATGCAAAAAATCATCTGAAAATTTGAGTCTACGAAACCTTTCCAAATGCAAGTTTCGGTAAAAAAATTATAATATATTATACACAAATTTATACTAGTTTTGCACAAAAAATCAAATTAAACCGAGGATTGTACGAAACCATACAAAACTTTTCAGATCCTTCCTATATGTTATGAGGGAAGGTTATGATGGAAGTCCATGCAAAAATTCATCTGAAAATTTTATTCTACGAAAATTTTCCAAATGGAAGTTTCGGTCAAAAAATCATAATATATTATACACAAGTTTATACTAGTTTTGCTCAAAAAATCAAATTAAATCGAGGACAGCACAAAACCATACAAAACTTTTCAGATCCTTCCTATATGTTAAGAGGGAAGGTTATGATGGAAGTCACTGCAAAAAATCATCTGAAAATTTGATTCTACGAAACTTTTCCAAATGCAAGTTTCGGTAAAAAAATTATAATATATAATTACCAAATTTATACTAGTTTTGCTCAAAAAATCAAATTAAATCGAGGATTGTACGGAACAATACAAATCTTTTCAGATCCATTCTATATGTTACGAGGGAAGGTTATGATGGAAGTCCATGCAAAAACTCATCTGAAAATTTGATTCTACGAAACTTTTCCAAATGCAAGTTTCGGTAAAAAAATCATAATATATACACAAGTTTATACTAGTTTTTCTCAAAAAATCAAATAAAATCGAGGACTGTACGAAACCATACAAAACTTTTCAGATCCTTCCTATATGTTATGAGGGAAGGTTTGAATGGAAGTCCATGCACAAAATCATCTGAAAAATAGATTCTACGAATCTTTTCGAAATGCAAGTTCGATAAAAAAATCCTAATATATTATAAACAAGTTTATACTAGTTTTGCTCAAAAAATCTAATTAAATCGAGGATTATACGAAATACTACAAAACTTTTAAGATCCTGCCTATGTTACGAGGGAAGGTTATGATGGAAGTCCATGCAAAAAATCATCTAAAAATTTGAGTATACGAAACTTTTCCAAATGCAAGTTTCGGTATAAAAATTATAATATATTATACACAAATTTATACTAGTTTTGCTCAAAAAATCAAATTAAATCGAGGATTGTACGAAACCATACAAAACTTTTCATATACTTCCTATATGTTATGAGGGAAGTTTATGATGGAAGTCCATGTAAAAATTCAACTGAAAATTTGATTCTACGAAAATTTTCCAAATGGAAGTTTCGGTCAAAAAATCATTATATATTATACACAAGTTTATACTAGTTTTGCTCAAAAAATCAAATTAAATCGAGGATTGCACAAAACCATACAAAACTTTTCAGATCCTTCCTATATGTTAAGAGGGAAGGTTATGATGGAAGTCCATGCAAAAAATCATCTGAAAATTTGATTCTTCGAAACTTTTCCAAATGCAAGTTTCGGTAAAAAATTTATAATATATAATTACCAAATTTATACTAGTTTTGCTCAAAAAATCAAATTAAATCGAGGATTGTACGGAACAATACAAATCTTTTCAGATCCTTTCTATATGTTATGAGGGAAAGTTATGATGGAAGTCCATGCAAAAACTCATCTGAAAATTTGATTCTACGAAACTTTTCCAAATGCAAGTTTCGGTAAAAAAATCATAATATACTATACACAAGTTTATACTAGTTTTGCTCAAAAAATCAAATTAAATTGAGGACTGTACGAAACCACACAAAACTTTTTAGATCCTTCCTATATGTTACAAGCGAAGGTTATGATGGAAGTCCATTCACAAAATCATCTGAAAATTAGATTCTAAGAATCTTTTCTAAATGCAAGTTTCGGTCAAAAAATTGTAATATATTATACACATGTTTATTCAAGTTTTGCTTACAAAAATCAAATTAAATCGAGGACTATACGAAACGATACAGAACTTTTCAGATCCTTCCTATATGTTACGAGAGAAGACTATGATGGAAGTCCATGCATAAAATCATCTGAAAATTAGATTCTACGAACCTTTTCGAAATGCAAGTTTCGGTCAGAATATTGTAATATATTATACACATGTTTATTCAAGTTTTGCTAAAAAAATCAAATTAAATCAAGGACTAGACGAAACGATACATAACTTTTTAGATCCTTCCTATATGTTACGAGAGAAGGTTATGATGGAAGTCCATGCAAAAAATCATCTGAAAATTATATTCTACGAAACTTTTTCAAATGCAAGTTTCGGTCAAAAAATCATAATATATTATGCACTAGTTTATACTAGTTTCGGTCCAAAAATCAATTAAATCGAGGAGTGCTTGAAATGCTACAAAACTTTTTAGATAATTTATATATTTTATGAGGGAAGGTTATGATTGTAGTCCATGCAAAAACTCATCTGAAAATTTGATTCTACGAAACGTTTCCAAATGCAATTTTTCGGTAAAAAAATCATAATATATTATACACAAGTTTATACTAGTTTTGCTCAAAAAATCAAATTAAATCGAGGACTGTAAGATACCATACAAAACTTTCCAGATCCTTCCTATATGTTACGAGGGAAGGTTTGAATGGAATTCCATGCACAAAATCATCTGAAAAATAGATTCTACGAATCTTTTCGAAATGCAAGTTCGATAAAAAAATCCTAATATATTATAAACAAGTTTATACTAGTTTTGCTCAAAAATTCAAATTAAATCGAGGACTATACGAAATAATACAAAACCTTTCAGATCCTTCCTATATATTACAAAGGAAGGTTATGATAGAAGTCCATGAAAAAAATCATCTGAAAATTTGATTCTATGAAACTTTTCTAAATGCAAGTTTCGGTCAAAAATTCATAATATATTATACACAAGTTTATACTAGTTTTTCTCAAAATATCAAATTAAATCGAGGACTGCACGAAACCATACGAAACTTTATAGATCCTTCCTATGTTACGAGGGAAGGTTATGATGGAAGTCCATGCAAAAAATCATCTGAAAATTTGAGTCTACGAAACCTTTCCAAATGCAAGTTTCGGTAAAAAAATTATAATATATTATACACAAATTTATACTAGTTTTGCACAAAAAATCAAATTAAACCGAGGATTGTACGAAACCATACAAAACTTTTCAGATCCTTCCTATATGTTATGAGGGAAGGTTATGATGGAAGTCCATGCAAAAATTCATCTGAAAATTTTATTCTACGAAAATTTTCCAAATGGAAGTTTCGGTCAAAAAATTATAATATATTATACACAAGTTTATACTAGTTTTGCTCAAAAAATCAAATTAAATCGAGGACAGCACAAAACCATACAAAACTTTTCAGATCCTTCCTATATGTTAAGAGGGAAGGTTATGATGGAAGTCACTGCAAAAAATCATCTGAAAATTTGATTCTACGAAACTTTTCCAAATGCAAGTTTCGGTAAAAAATTATAATATATTATTACCAAATTTATACTAGTTTTGCTCAAAAAATCAAATTAAATCGAGGAATGTACGGAACAATACAAATCTTTTCATATCCATTCTATATGTTACGAGGGAAGGTTATGATGGAAGTCCATGCAAAAACTCATATGAAAATTTGATTCTACGAAACTTTTCCAAATGCAAGTTTCGGTAAAAAAATCATAATATACTATACACAAGTTTATACTAGTTTTGCTAAAAAAATCAAATTAAATCGAGAACTATACGAAACGATACAAAACTTTTCAGATCCTTCCTATATGTTACGAGAGAAGGTTATGATGGAAGTCCATGCACAAAATCATCTGAAAATTATATTCTACGAAACTTTTTCAAATGCCAGTTTCGGTTAAAAAATCACAATATATTATACACTAGTTTATATTAGTTTCGGTCAAAAATTCAATTAAATCGAGGAGTGCTTCAAATGCTACAAAACTTTTTAGATAATTTATATATTTTATATGGGAAGGTTATGATGGAAGTCCATGTAAAAACGCATCTGAAAATTTGATTCTACGAAACTTTTCCAAATGCAAGTTTCAGTAATAAAAATCATAATATATTATACACAAGTTTATACTAGTTTTGCTAAAAATATTAAATTAAATCGAGGACTGTACGAAACCATACAAAACTTTTCAGATCCTTCCTATATGTTACGAGGAAGGTTTGAATGGAAGTCCATGCACAAAATCATTTGAAAAATAGATTCTACGAATCTTTTCGAAATGCAAGTTCGATAAAAAAATCCTAATATATTATACACAAGTTTATACTAGTTTTGCTCAAAAAATAAAATTAAATCGAGGACATTATGAAACGATACAAAACTTTTCAGATCCTTCCTATATGTTATGAAGGAAGGTTATGATAGAATTCCATGCAAAAAATCATCTGAAAATTTGAATCTATGAAACTTTTCTAAATGCAAGTTTCGGTTAAAAAATCATAATATATTATACACAAGTTTATACTAGTTTTGCTCAAAAAATCAAATTAAATCTAGGACTGTTTAGAAACCCTATGAACCTTTTTAGATCCTTCCTATGTTACGTGAGAAGGTTATGATGGAAGTCCATGCAAAAAATCATCTGAAAGTTTGAGTCTATGAAATATTTCCAAATGCAAGTTTCGGTAAAAAAATTATAATATATTATACACAAATTTATACTAGTTTTGCTCAAAAAATCAAATTAAATCGAAGACTCTACAAAACCATATGAAACTTTTCAGATCCTTCCTATATGTTACGAGGGAAGGTTATGATGGAAGTCCATGCAAAAATTATTCTATAAATTTGATTTTATGAAAATATTCCATATGGAAGTTTCGGTCAAAAAATCATAACATAATATACACAAGTTTATACTAGTTTTGCTCAAAAAATCAAATTAAATTGAGGATTGCACAAAACCAAACAAAACTTTTTAGGTCATTCCTATATGTTACGAGGGAAGGTTATGATGTAAGTCCATGCAAATCATCATCTGAAAATTTGATTCTACGAAACGTTTCCAAATGCAAGTTTCGGTAACAAATTTTTAATATATTATACACAAGTTTATACTAGTTTTGCTTAAAAAATAAAATTAAATCGAGGAATGTTCAAAACCGTACAAAACATTTTAGATCCTTCCTATATGTTACGAGGGAAGGTTATGATGGAAGTCCATGCACAAAATCATCTGAAAATTAGATTATACGAATCTTTTCGAAATGCATGTTTCGTTAAAAAAATCGTAATATATTATACACAAGTTTATACTAGTTTTCCCAAAAAATCAAATTAAATCAAGGACTGTACAAAACCATACAAATTTTTTTAGATCCTTCCTATGTTATGAGGGAAGGTTATGATGGAAGTCCATGCAAAAAATCATCTGAAAATTTGATTCTACGAAACGTTTCCAAATGCAAGTTTCGGTCAAAAAATAATAATATTATATACAATTATACTAGTTTTGCTACAAAAATCAAATTAAATCGAGGACTGTAAGAAATCATCTAAAAATTAGATTCTACTAATCTTTTCGAAATGCAAGTTTCGGTCAAAGAATCGTAATATATTATACACAAGTTTATTCTAGTTTTGCTAAAAAAATCAAATTAAATCGAGGACTATACGAAACGATACAGAACTTTTCAGATCCTTCCTATATGTTACGAGGGAAGGATATGATGGAAGTCCAAGCACAAAATCATCTGAAAATTAGATTCTACGTAACTTTTTCAAATGCAAATTTCGGTAAAAAAATCATTAAATATTATACACTAGTTTATACTAGTTTCAGTCAAAAAATCAATTAAATCGAGGAGTGCTTGAAATGATACAAAACATTTTAGATAATTTATATATTTTATGAGGGAAGGTTATGATTGAAGTCCATGCAAAAATTCATCTGAAAATTTGATTCTATGAAACTTTTCAAAATGCAAGTATCGGTAAAAAAATCATAATATATTATACACAAGTTTATACTAGTTTATACTGGTTTTGCTCAAAAAATCAAATTAAATCGAGGACTGTACGAAACCATACAAAACTTTTCAGATCCTTCCTATATGTTACGAGGGAAGGTTATGATGGAAGTCCATACAAAAATTCATCTGGATATTTAATTCTACGAAACTTTTCTACATGGAAGTTTCAGTTAAAAAATCAGAATATATTATACACAAGTTTATACTAGTTTTGCTTAAAAATCAAATTAAATCGACGACTGTACGAAACGATATAAAACTTTTCAGATCCTTCATATATGTTACGAGGGAAGATTATGACGGAAGTTGATGCATAAAATCATCTGAAAATTAGATTATACGACTCTTTTTGAAATGCAAGTTTAGGTACAAAATTCATAATATATTATAGACAAGTTTATACTAGTTTTGCTAAAAAAATCAATTTAAATCGAGGATTGTACAAACCCATACAAATTTTTTTAGATCCTTCCTATATTACGAGAGAAGGTTATGATGGAAGTCCATGCAAAAAATCATCTGAAATTTTGATTCTACGAAATTTTTCCAAATGCAAGTTTCGGTAAAAAAATCATAATATTTATTATACACAAGTTTATACTAGTTTTGCTTAAAAAATTAAATTAAATCGAGGACTGTACGAAACCGTATAAAAATTTTCAGATCCTTCCTATATGTTACGAGGGAAGGTTATGATGGAAGTCCATGCACAAAATCAAATTAAATCGAGGATTTTACGAATCAATACAAATCTTTTCAGATCCATTCTATATGTTACGAGGGAAGGTTATGATGGAAGTCCATGCAAAAACTCATATGAAAATTAGATTCTATGAATCTTTTCGAAATGCAAGTTTCGGTAAAAAAATCATAATAAATTATACACATGTTTATTCAAGTTTTGCTAAAAAAATCAAATTAAATCGAAGACTGTACGAAACCATACAAAACTTTTTAGATCCTTCCTATATGTTACAAGGGAAGGTTATGATGGAAGTCCATGCACAAAATCATCTGAAAATTAGATTCTACGAATCTTTTCAAAATGCAAGTTTCTATCAAAAAATCGTAATATATTATACACATGTTTATTCATGTTTTGCTAAAAAAATCAAATTAAATCGAGGACTATACGAAACGATACAAAACTTTTCAGATCCTTCCTATATTGTACGAGAGAAGGTTATGATGGAAGTCCATGCACAAAATCATCTGAAAATTAGATTCTACGAAACATTTTCAAATGCAAGTTTCGGTCAAAAAATCATAATATATTATACAGTAGTTTATACTAGTTTCGGTCAAAAAAATCAATTAAATCGAAGACTGCTTGAAATGCTACAATTTTTTTTAGATAATTTATATATTTTATGAGGGAAGGTTATGATGGAAGTCCATGCAAAAACTCATCTGAAAATTTGATTCTACGAAACTTTTCAAAATGCAAGTTTCGGTAAAAAAATCATAATATATTATACACAAGTTTATACTAGTTTTGCTCAAAAAATCAAATTAAATCTAGGACTGTTTCGAAACCCTACGAACCTTTTTAGATCCTTCCTATGTTACGTGTGAAGGTTATGATGGAAGTCCATGCAAAAAATCATCTGAAAGTTTGAGTCTACGAAAGTTTTCCAAATGCAAGATTCGGTAAAAAAATTATAATATATTATACACAAATTTATACTAGTTTTGCTCAAAAATCAAATTAAATCGAGGACTCTACAAAACCATATGAAAATTTTCAGATCCTTCCTATATGTTACGGGGGAAGGTTATGATGGAAGTCCATGCAAAAATTATTCTGTAAATTTGATTCTATGAAAATTTTCCAAATGGAAGTTTCGGTAAAAAAATCATAATATATTATACACAAGTTTATACTAGTTTTGCTCAAAAAATCAAATTAAATTGAGGACTGCACAAAACCATACAAAACATTTCAGGTCATTCCTATATGTTACGAGGGAATGTTATGATGTAAGTCCATTCAAATCATCATCTGAAAATTTGATTCTACGAAAATTTTCAAAATGCCAGTTTCGGTAAATTTTTTTTAATATATTATACACAAGTTTATACTAGTTTTGCTTAAAAAATAAAATTAAATCGAGGACTGTTCGAAACCGTACAAAACTTTTCAGATCCTTCCTATATGTTACGAGGGAAGGTTTTGATGGAAGTCCATGCACAAAATCATCTGAAAATTAGATTATACGAATCTTTTCGAAATGCATGTTTCGGTAAAAAAATCGTAATATATTATACACAAGTATATACTAGTTTTGCTCAAAAAATCAAATGAAATCAAGGACTGTACAAAACCATACAATTTTTTTGCAGATCCTTCCTATGTTATGAGGGAAGGTTATGATGGAAGTCCATGCAAAAAATCATCTGAAAATTTGATTCTACGAAATGTTTCCAAATGCAAGTTTCGGTAAAAAAATAATAATATTATACACAATTATACTAGTTTTGCTTAAAAAATCATATTAAATTGAGGACTGTACGAAACGATACAAAACTTTTCAGATCTTACCTATATGTTTTGAGGGAAGGTTATGATGGAAGTCCATGCACAAAAACATCTGAAAATTAGATTCTACAAAAAATTTCAAAATGCAAGTTTTGGTCAAAAAATAGTAATATATTATTCACTAGTTTATCCTATTTTCGGTAAAAAATTCAATTAAATCAAGGAGTGCTTGAAATGCTACAAAACTTTTTAGATAATTTATAAAATTTATGAGGGAAGCTTATGATTGAATTACATGCAAAAACTCATATAAAAATTTGATTCTACGAAACTTTTCCAAATGCAAGTTCGGTAAAAAAATCATAATATATTATACACAAGTTTATACTAGTTTTGCTACAAAAATCAAATTAAATCGAGGACTGTAAGAAATCATCTAAAAATTAGATTCTACGAATCTTTTCGAAATGCAAGTTTCGGTCAAAGAATCGTAATATATTATACATAAATTTATATGATGGAAGTCCATGCACAAAATCATCTGTAAATTAGATTCTACGAATCTTTTCAAATTGCAAGTTTCGGTCAAAAAATCGTAATATATTATACACATGTTTATTCATGTTTTGCTAAAAAAATCAAATTAAATCGAGGACTATACGAAACGATACAAAACATTTCAGATCCTTCCTATATTGTACGAGAGAAGGTTATGATGGAAGTCCATGCACAAAATCATCTGAAAATTAGATTCTACGAAACATTTTCAAATGCAAGTTTCGGTCAAAAAATCATAATATCTTATACAGTAGTTTATACTAGTTTCGGTCAAAAAAATCAATTAAATCGAAGACTGCTTGAAATGCTACAAATTTTTTTAGATAATTTATATATTTTATGAGGGAAGGTTATGATGGAAGTCCATACAAAAACTCATCTGAAAATTTGATTCTACGAAACTTTTCAAAATGCAAGTTTCGGTAAAAAAATCATAATATATTATACACAAGTTTATACTAGTTTTGCTCAAAAAATCAAATTAAATCTAGGACTGTTTCGAAACCCTACGAACCTTTTTAGATCCTTCCTATGTTACGTGTGAAGGTTATGATGGAAGTCCATGCAAAAAATCATCTGAAAGTTTGAGTCTACGAAAGTTTTCAAAATGCAAGATTCGGTAAAAAAATTATAATATATTATACACAAATTTATACTAGTTTTGCTCAAAAATCAAATTAAATCGAGGACTCTACAAAACCATATGAAACTTTTCAGATCCTTCCTATATGTTACGGGGGAAGGTTATGATGGAAGTCCATGCAAAAATTATTCTGTAAATTTGATTCTATGAAAATTTTCCAAATGGAAGTTTCGGTCAAAAAATCATAATATATTATACACAAGTTTATACTAGTTTTGCTCAAAAAATTAAATTAAATTGAGGACTGCACAAAACCATACAAAACTTTTCAGGTCATTCCTATATGTTACGAGGGAATGTTATGATGTAAGTCCATTCAAATCATCATCTGAAAATTTGATTCTACGAAAATTTTCAAAATGCAAGTTTCGGTAAAATTTTTTTAATATATTATACACAAGTTTATACTAGTTTTGCTTAAAAAATAAAATTAAATCGAGGACTGTTCGAAACCGTACAAAACTTTTCAGATCCTTCCTATATGTTACGAGGGAAGGTTATGATGGAAGTCCATGCACAAAATCAAATTAAATCGAGGATTGTACGAATCAATACAAATCTTTTCAGATCCATTCTATATGTTACGAGGGAAGGTTATGATGGAAGTCCATGCAAAAACTCATCTGAAAATTTGATTCTACGAATCTTTTCGAAATGCAAGTTTCGGTAAAAAAATCATAATAAATTATACACATGTTTATTCAAGTTTTGCTAAAAAAATCAAATTAAATCGAGGACTGTACGAAACCATACAAAACGTTTTAGATCCTTCCTATATGTTACAAGGGAAGGTTATGATGGAAGTCCATGCAAAAAATCATCTGAAAATTAGATTCTACGAATCTTTTCAAAATGCAAGTTTCGGTCAAAAAATCGTAATATATTATACACATGTTTATTCATGTTTTGCTAAAAAAATCAAATTAAATCGAGGACTATACGAAACGATACAAAACTTTTCAGATCCTTCTTATATTGTACGAGAGAAGGTTATGATGGAAGTCCATACACAAAATCATCTGAAAATTAGATTGTACGAAACATTTTCAAATGCAAGTTTTGGTCAAAAAATCATAATATATTATACACTAGTTTATACTAGTTTCGGTCAAAAAAATCAATTAAATCGAAGAGTGCTTGAAATGCTACAAAATTTTTTATATAATTTATATATTTTATGAGGGAAGGTTATGATGGAAGTCCATGCAAAAACGCATCGGTAAATTTGATTCTACGAAACTTTTCCAAATGCAAGTTTCAGTAAAAAAATCATAATATATTATACACAAGTTTATACTAGTTTTGCTCAAAAAATCAGATTAAATTGAGGACTGTACGAAACCATACAAAACGTTTCAGATCCTTCCTATATGTTATGAGGGAAGGTTTGAATGGAAGTCCATGCACAAAATCATCTGAAAAATAGATTCTACGAATCTTTTCGAAATGCAAGTTCGATAAAAAAAATCCTAATATATTATAAACAAGTTTATACTAGTTTTGCTCAAAAAATCAAATTAAATCGAGGACTATACGAAAATAATACAAAACTTTTCAGATCCTTCCTATATGTTACTAAGGAAGGTTATGATAGAAGTCCATGAAAAAAAATCATCTGAATATTTGATTCTATGAAACTTTTATAAACGCAAGTTTCGGTCAAAAAATCATAATATATTATACACAAGTTTCTACTAGTTTTTCTCAAAAAATCAAATTAAATCGAGGACTGCACGAAACCATACGAAACTTTTTAGATCCTTCCTATGTTACGAGGGAAGGATATGATGGAAGTCCATGCAAAAAATCATCTGAAAATTTGAGTCTACGAAACTTTTCTAAATGCAAGTTTCTGTATAAAAATTATAATATAATTATACACAAATTTATACTAGTTTTGCTCAAAAAATGAAATTAAATCGAGGATTGTACGAAACCATACAAAACTTTTCAGATCCTTCCTATATGTTATGAGGGAAGGTTATGATGGAAGTCCATGCAAAAATTCATCTGAAAATTTGATTCTACGAAAATTTTGCAAATGGAAGTTTCGGTCAAAAAATCATAATATATTATACACAAGTTTATACTAGTTTTGCTCAAAAAATCAAATTAAATCGAGGACTGCACAAAACATACAAAACTTTTCAGATCCTTCCTATATGTTAAGAGATAAGGTTATGATGGAAGTCCATGTAAAAAATCATCTGAAAATTTGATTCTACGAAACTTTTCCAAATGCAAGTTTCGGTAAAAAAAATTATAATATATTATACACAAATTTATACTAGTTTTGCTCAAAAAAAAAATTAAATCGAGGATTGTATGGAACAATACAAATATTTTCAGATCTATTCTATATGTTACGAGGGAAGGTTATGATGGAAGTCCATGCAAAAACTCAATTGATAATTTGATTCTACGAAACTTTTCCAAATGCAAGTTTCGGTAAAAAAATCATAATATACTATACACAAGTTTATACTAGTTTTGCTCAAAAAAATTAAATTAAATCGCTGGGAAAAAGGCTTGGAGGTTGCTTTTGCTGTGGTTTTGTTTGGCATGAATGGGCGTGTGATGTTGGGCCTGTGTGAGGTGAATGGCTTTGGTTTTGGCTGGGAAAAGCTAGGTTGTACGGAAGGCTTGATGTATGCGGATGGCATTTGTTTTGGCTAGCAAAAACTGAGGGCAAGGCTTGCGGATTGAAGTGCGTGTGGGGCCTAGTGATGTGCAAGAGGCTGTAGGCATGCTGGCGTGAGGTGATGTTGGTGGGCCAGAGGGCGCGTGAAGGATTGAAGGCAAGTGACTTTTTGCTTGCAGGCTTTTGTTGTGCGGCATGCGTATAGGCTTGGGGCAGGATGTGAATTTTTAGCTGCCTACGGATGGGAAAAGTTTTGGCTAGCACGTCATGCATTGGGCTTACGGTTAATGGTAGCTGCTTGTGATGAGTGAGGCTTACGGATTGTGGCTTGTACTTGGGAAATCTTTGGCTGAGTTGCTTTTTTTGTTTACTTGCTAGCTGATTGTTTTTTTCGTGTAGGACTTGTTGTTGGAAAAACTTGTGGAAAGGCTTTAGGGATGTGGGCCAAAGGCCTTTTTTTTATTGTTATGAGAAGAAAATAATAAAAGAAGGAAATGGATTGTATAAAAAAAAATTGTAATATCATTGTTTTTTTTTTATTATGAGTTTTTGACAAATGGTTAGGAAAATAATAAAAATGGTTTATGAATATAAAAAATGGAATTTTGAATTATGGTATATGAAGGAAAAATAAAAAAACGGATATTTGAATTTAAATGGATAAAAGTGAATAACAAAGGAATCGAAAATGGATAGAAAAATAATGGAATTGGAATGAAAGAATTGAAATAATCGGAAATCGAAAAATGATTAATGGACTAAATTTGGAATAATGTAAAAGGGCATATGGATGAATAAATGGATACAAAAAAATGGTTTGATCGAAAAAGAATAAAGGGTATGAAATGATGATTTTTAAAGGCCCACGACCAACTTCCGATTTTTCACAAGCCTCTGATGAAATGAACACAACCAACCAAAGAACCACTGAACAACTGAATAATTGCAACTCAAGCCACAACTAACATCTGGAATTTGTCTGATTAGTTCCCTGATAAACTGAATCTATACTGAGGACAACAAATCCTCAGATGAATCGCTGATGAACCGATGAACTGATGAACACTGAAGATTCAAACCAAACCTCGCACAAAACACTGTCTGATAACTGATGAACAAACCAAACTTCGCACCAAAAACACTGTCACACAACCCAACTTGTACTTTGAAAACACATTTTCCTAGAAATGAACCATTGGCACACACAACTGGCAGTCAACACAATCTTTTGATAGTTTGACCAATAGTAGGTCAAACACCCACTTGAAATCGAATTGTGAGTGAACAAACGCATCTGAATTAAAATCATTGCCCTGTCTTTGAAATCCTGCAACACAGAGAAGAAGAAGAAGAAACTGCCATATATTTTTTGGTATTTTGGTTAGTGATTAGTAAATATAAATAAATGTAAAGAAGTAAAAATAATGGTGATCCCCTGCGAAGCATAGACCCTTATCTGAGAAAAAACTCGAAATCCAGTGCGATCTTGTTTGTATGCGAAATGCAGATGAAATGCGACGAAATCTTAGGGCAAAAATTAGGGTGTTACAGCTGCCCCTATTTAATTTTCTTCAATCCGGAGATATGAAGATTGACATCTTCGTCTCTACAAGATGGGAGAGACTTAAATACAGAAAACCCAATTTTTGTCCTAAGAGAACAAATGATATGATATGAATATGATATGCAAACCCAAGATCTCTGTGGGGAAAATATGACCACCATAGAAAAGCAAAAACTTGGGGACACAGAAGAAAATCCCGCCGGGGAAACAACAACAGACAACAAAAGAGTTAACAGGAAAATAAATCACTGGATAACAGACTCCACTTGGGAAAAGATATGATATAATCAAGGTACAATATTCCACCAGGAAAAATAAACACCTTGCCAGAAATATCAATCAAACAAAGTATTCGAATCCAAGAATGGAAAAATACTGAGTTGGAAAAGAAACATCAACTACCTGTTTTACTGGGTATGAAATATAACAGACTCGACTATCAATTTACTGGATAGGAGCAAAACACAAAGAGATATAACCTTCACTACCTTTTTACTGGGTAGGGAAATATAAAGGACTCGACTATCGATTTACTGGATAGGAGCAAAATTCGGAGGGATATCCTCAACTACCTTTTTACTGGGCAGAACAAATTCTCAACTACCTGATTTACTGGGTAGGAACAAAATAAAGAGGAATAATCTCCACTACCCTTTTACTGGGTAGAAAAATAAAGGACTCGACTATCGATTTACTGGATAGGAGTAAGGTCAACTACCTGATTTACTGGGTAGGAACTCAATCAAATGGAAACAGCTTCTATTACCTTTTTTACTGGGTAAGAAGAAAATATCTGATTCTATTACCTTTTTACTAGGTAAGAGGAAAATAACTTGACTACCGGATTTACTGGGTAGCACAAATCTCGACTACCTGATTTACTGGGTAGGAGCTCAAGCAAAGGACAACAAACTCTATTACCTTTTTACTGGGTAAGAGGCAGAAATCTCGACTACCGAATTTACTGGGTAGGAGTACAAGTAAAAGAACTTGATCAAATCTGGTAATATTACCCACTATCGATTACTGATAGCTTAATTCCAACATAATATATTCAAGCTGGAGAAAATTTCCCACTATCAAACAGTTGATAGCTTAATTCCAAAGCAATATATCCACAAAAAGGGGACCAAAGTTCAATCGAAGAACAAATTGGAGAGAAACGATCAAACAAGACTCATCCCGAAGAGGAAATATCTCAACTGGGGAAAATTCCATCCAGATAATAAACTGGGGAGGAAACTGAATCAACATCATCCACGAGAAACAAACTCAGTGGGGAATTAGAAAGGATTAACTCTTTCTGCTTAATGGTCGACACTCTAAACTTGAGAGGAATACGACACACACACACTCTGTGGGGAAAATCCACACCAAAGAGCAGATAACAATGATAAACGCAAGAATGCAAGCCAACAATGCTATGCTTATGCGCATGAATATGCTTATGAATATGCTGACAAAACAGACATAAAGATAAGAAATAGGTGACATGAACACCACAACAACCGGATACTCGGTTAATCCCAAGGCAACAATGCAGGGAAACAATCTAGAGATTCAACTTGAAATCTGCAGGGGAAAATCATAAGCCATCAAAGGAATACAATCCTGCTACAAGGCTTAAATCATGAAGAGACAACATCTGCTAGGAATATCATCCTGCTGAGGAAAAGTAATAATCTGCTGAGGATGAAAATATTCTCGCTAAAAATCAAACTTCACGAGGAATAACTGTCATACCACTCCTGCTCCATTTGGGGATAGAGTGCAAGACCTGCTAAAAATCACATAGGAATCTGCTGGAAATCAACACATGCAGACCTACTGGGGATCCATATGGGGATATCAGAAGTTAACATCATAGTCAAAGCACCGTTACGAGGGATTTTAAATCTATACCCAACATAGGGTAAAAGAAAACCTCTAAACTTCCTGCTATATCAATACTTCTATTATTCAAGAATGCACATAAATCAAGCTGAGGAACAAGAGTTCAGCTGGGGATTCCCAATACTTCTCAAGATAACTTGCTGAGGGGGAGATCAACACTCAGCTAGGGATTCTTAAAAACATCCCTTCCAACAACTCTTCTGGGGAATACATACAATCTCCATTCATGCTTATCGTTGGGGAACGAAATATCATTAACATCAACCTGTCAAGACTATCCAGGAACTTTGCATGGACACCACCGAATCAAACCCTGCTTTGGGAGAGACGAGTTACACATATCCAGACTTTACTGTCTTTGGAATCACCATCAATATCCTTTCTTTGTTCATATATCAAAAGAAAAATGTTTTTAAAATCTTCAAAGATTAAATTTATTAAATTTGTTTCAAAAATCATCATCAACAATAAATTGAAATTTTGTAAACAGAAACAAAAATAAAGAATTGCAAACAATTGGATAAAAGCTCAAATTCATTGATAGAATGGTAGTCAACAAATGGCATGACTCCATGGATCATTACAAGTTTGAAAAATGGTAAATACATGGAAAAGGGCTACATTGAGATACAATGATCACTATTCTCCCTATCAACTTTGAATTCCACTGTGTCCGAAACTTCAGTCAAGGATGAGTGAATAAGAATCTTTGATGAATAATTCTTCTGAGGGATAGAATCTGAAATCCTCGGTTACTACGAGTGATCCAGTCTGTCGACGCAGTTACTTGCCATGATCCCTAACTTTTGCCTAGATTGCCCTTTCGGGTTTTCAATCTACCGGGATAATTATTTCTATTTTTGTCTCTAATTTTTGCCTGGACCGCCCTTTCGGGTTTTCAATCCACCGAGACGCTCATTTTTGCCTAAGCCGCCCTTTCGGGTTTTCAACTTAGCGAGCTGTTCTTTTATTTTTTTAGGCGAAGTATTTCTTGACTGCATCCGCATTCACAGGGCGAGTGATCTCCTCACCATCCATAGTTGCAAGAATTAATGAACCGCCAGAGAAGGCTTTCTTAACAACATATGGGCCATCATAGTTCGGAGTCCACTTGCCCCGAGAATCTTTAAGGAAAGACTGAATCTTTTTGAGCACGAGGTCGCCTTCTCTGAATACACGAGGTTTGACCTTCTTATCAAAAGCTTTCTTCATTCTTTGCTGGTACAACCGACCATGACACAAAGCTGTTATTCTCTTTTCTTCAATCAAATTCAACTGATCAAATCTACTTTGACACCATTCAGCCTCAGTCAACTTGGCTTCCATCAGAACTCTCATTGATGGGATCTCAACTTCAACGGGGAGCACTGCTTTTGTACCATAAACAAGTGAGAAAGGGGTTGCCCCTGTTGAAGTGCGGACAAATGTACGATACCCATGCAAAGCAAACGGGAGCATCTCATGCCAGTCCTTGTACGTCACAACCATATTTTGAATAATCTTCTTAATATTCTTGTTCGCAGCTTCAATAGCCCCATTCATCTTCGGTCTATAAGGAGAGGAATTATGGTGTTGAATCTTGAAATCTTCACAAAGCTCTTTCATCATCTTATTATTCAAGTTTGAACCATTATCAGTAATGGTTCTATTCGGAACACCATATCTGCAGATAATATTATTCTTGATAAACCGAACTACAACTTGCTTGGTCACATTTCTATCCACGCATCTGAGCAAGACCATGTCAAAATTTCTCTTGTAAAGCACATTTCCATTCAGGAAGAAATTGCCTGCCAATCTCCTCAAAGTCCTCTTATCTTTATCAGATGCCCAAGCGGGTATTCTTGACTCTGGAGAAAACATTTAATATCGTGATACCAAGGCTTGTCATCATGGACCTCTTCAACTGCAAACACATGAGCTGGTCTTTCAAGTTGCATCACACTGATCATGGGAACATCATTCCACTGGTGCACTTTTATCATAGAAGCTATAGTTGCCAAAGCATCCGCCATCTGATTCTCATCACGAGGAACATAATGAAATTCAACTTTGGTGAAGAAAGTTGATATCTTCCTGGCATAATCTCTATAGGGGATCAAGTGGGGTTGATGGGTTACCCACGTACCCTGGATCTGATTAATTACCAAGGCAGAATCTCCATACACATCAAGATGTTTAATCCTCAAATCAATAGCTTCTTCAAGACCCATAATGCAGGCTTCATACTCAGCTTCATTGTTGGTACAAGGAAAAGTCAACCTCGCGGCAAAAGGAATATGTGAACCATGGGGAGTAATGATCATTGCCCCAATTCCTCTTCCACGTGCATTCACGGCACCATCAAAAACTAAACCCCATCGAGATCCAGGCTCCGGCCCTTCCTCAATCAAAGGTACATCACAATCTTTCACTTTCAAAAACATCACATCCTCATCTGGAAAATCAAACTTGATTGGTTGGTAATCATCAATCGGTTGATGTGCCAAATAGTCAACCAAGATACTACTTTTTATAGCTTTTTGAGTTCGGTACTGGATACCATATTCTGATAATAACATTTGCCAACGAGCAATCCTCCCAGTCAAAGCAGGCTTTTCAAAGATATACTTGATTGGATCCATTTTAGAGATCAACCAAGTTGTATGATTCAGCATATACTGGCGAAGACGCTTTGCAGCCCAAGCTAAGGCACAACAAGTTTTTTCAAGCATGGAATACCGAGACTCACAATCAGTGAATTTCTTACTCAAGTAGTAAATTGCATGTTCTTTTCTTCCAGATTCATCTTGCTGACCAAGCACACAACCCATGGAATCTTCCAACATAGTCAAGTACATGATCATCGGTCTACCTTCCACCGGAGGAGACAAGATAGGAGGTTCAAGCATATATTCTTTAATACTTTCGAAAGCCTTCTGACAATCATCTGTCCAGACATAACCTTTATCTTTCCGAAGCAGCTTGAAGATCGGAGCACATGTGGAAGTCATGTGAGAAATAAACCTCGAAATATAATTCAATCGGCCCAAGAATCCTCTTACTTGCTTTTCGGTTCTTGGAGCAGGCATTTCCTGAATAGCTTTCACTTTATCAGGATCAACTTTGATACCTCTTTGGCTAACAATGAAGCCCAACAACTTTCCAGAGCGTACGCCAAATGTGCACTTGTTCGGATTCAGACGAAGCTTATACTTCCTCAACCTCTGAAACAACTTCAGCAAATGTTCAACATGATCCTCTTCAGTCTTCGACTTAGCGATCATATCATCAACATATACTTCGATTTCTTTATGCATCATATCATGGAAAAGTGTAGTCATAGCTCTTTGGTACGTCGCACCAGCATTCTTCAATCCAAAGGGCATCACTCTGTAGCAGAATGTTCCCCATGGTGTAATAAATGTGGTCTTTTCCATGTCTTCGGGTGCCATCTTTATTTGATTATAACCGAAAAATCCGTCCATAAAAGAGAACACATCAAACTTAGCCGTATTATCTACCAACATATCAATGTGTGGCAATGGAAAATCATCTTTCGGACTGGCTTTGTTCAAATCTCTCTAATCAACGCACATTCGGACTTTTGCGTCTTTCTTCGGAACAGGAACGATATTGGCCACCCATTCAGGATAAGTTGACGTCACAAGAAAACCGACATCAATCTGCTTTTGAACCTCCTCTTTGATTTTTATTGCCATGTCTAGATGAGTTCTTCAGCTTCTGCTTTACAGGTGGACATTCAGGCTTCAACGGAAATCTATGCTCCACAATATCAGTATCAAGACCTGGCATGTCTTGATAAGACCAAGCAAATACATCAACATATTCTCTGAGAAGCTCTATAATCCTCTTCTTAACATCAGGACCAAGCAATGCTCCAACTTTGACTTCTTTCTTTTCATCTTCAGAACCCAAGTTGACCATCTCTATAGACTCTCCATGAGGCTGAATAATCTTCTCCTCGTGCTCAAGCAACCGAGAAATTTCATCTGGAATCTCTTCAACATCCTCTTCCTCAGCTTCAAACACAGGGAATTCAAAGTTGGGAGAGGGCATAGGATCATTGTTTTCAATGGGTTTATCAATCAATCTGCACAATGATTTTATTTTTATTTTAGAGTATGAACAAAAGTGCAAACAATATGCAGATAAACAATCATTATTATATTTTTGGGTTTTTTATGTTACCATTTTTCAGAATAAAGCAAAAAGGAAAAACACACATATGGAAATAACAAAATAACATTTTATTGATGATGATAAAATTTGAAACAAAGCCCGACAAACATCACTTTCACCTTGGGCAGAGTGAAAGGATTTTTGAAAGAAAATAAAAACAAATTACTTTGAAGAATGAACGATAAAAGGAACATCAACAACGATCCAGTTCTGGAAAATCTTTCCATGCGTAACAAAGTCAGGCATTTCTTCGTCTTCATCATCGTCAATGATGGCAGCAGCGGAATGGTCATTGATAAATCCAGCACTTCGGAAGCCTTCTTGAATAGTCTTTGGATCTTTGATAACTACGCCTGGTGCAAAGCCGATACCAAAACCTTCCTTGTTGTCGACAACATCAATAATTCGCCCCCAACTATCAGACTGACCAACTTCCAACACTCGCAAAGCATCTTTGAAAGAAGACATGGGCATGGCATTCTTCTTAGCAGCATTATCCACAACAGAAAGAGCTTGAAACGAAGTTCCCACCTCTTCTTCGGCATCAATATAAGAGAAAGAAGACAAATTGCTCACAAGCATCGCCCTCTCACCTTCAATGGTCACCAAATTACCCTCTCTCACAAACTTCAACTTCTGATGAAGAGTGGATGTTACAGCTCCTGCCTCATGGATCCATGGTCTTCCGAGGAGACAACTGTATGCGGGACGTATATCCATTACTTGAAAAGTAATCTTGAATATAAACGGTCCAATAAGAATAGGAAGATCCACCTCTCCAATCACTGTCTTCTTCGACCCATCAAACACTTTTACAATAATCCCACTGTGCCTCATGGGAGCACCTTGAAACACAAGCTTTGACAAGGTCGATTTTGGCATAACATTCAGAGACGATCCGGTATCAACTAGCACCTTGGACATAGCATCTTCTTGACAATTCACCGAAATGTGCAACGCCAGGTTATGATTTCTTCCTTCTTCAGGCAGATCGTCATCACAGAAGCTCATATTGTTGCATGACGTGATATTTGCCACAATACTATCGAATTGATCAACAGTCACATCATGGTCAACATAAGCTTGATCCAAAATCTTCTGCAATGACTGCCTATGAGCCTCAGAACTCATCAAGAGAGACAAAACTGATATCTTCGAGGGAGTCTGCAATAACTGCTCAGAAATGTTATACTCACTCTTCTTTATCAATTTTAGCACCTCATCATCATTATTACCAGATTGGCCTGACTGGACAACAGCATCCATAATCTGTTTACTTGCACTTGTATCTTCAGCTCTCCTCGGAAGATCTGAAGCATACACTCTACCACTTCGGGTAACCTTCGTCACATCACCAATGCTAACCACAAACTTTGGAGTAGGAAGAGGAACTTCCCTACCATTTTCTATCATCATAGCATTATACCGGTACGGAACAACTTTATCAGACTCATATGGCATTGGACCAGGCACATTAATCACCAATGGAGTAACAGCAGTCTTGCGACTATCGAAAGAAATAACCACTCTTTCAGGAGCAACCCTCTCAGGAAGATTGAACTGAGGCATGATAACATTCACTTCATTTTCATATTCATCTCTCTTTGCTGTTACTTCAATCAGCTTATCGTCCATCATCTTTTGAATATCCCTTTTAACAATCACGCAACCACGAGGATTCACCGAGCAAATACAACATCCAGCATAGTCGTGATCAATATCGTGATATTCACTTAAGAAAGCATGCATCTCAACCAAAGTCCTTCGAATATGACGGACCTCATAGATCTTGAACAAACCAGGACAACCATCAACCATATTCACAGACGCATTACCATGCTTCGGCAACGGATTTTTCTGCACATTTGGATTAACATCATTGAAATACAGAACACTGTTCCTCATCAATTTCTGTACTTCGAACTTCAATGGGTAACAATTCTCAACATCATGCCCCGGGGCACCTTGATGAAAAGCACAACGAGCCTCTGGCTTATACCACCATGGAATAGTCTCTGGAACTGGAGGTGGAGGACGAGTTTGCACAAGATTCTTTGCAATCAAAGACGGAAGCAAGTCTGCATACGGCATCGGAATAGGATCAAAACTTGGCTTAGCCCGAGCTTTTTGATTACCACCTTGTTGCACAGAAGGTTGTTGATAACGAGGTTGGAACTTTGGAACTGCTGGCACAGTTGGAGCCACGTTAATCATCAGTGTTACAGAAGCCACATGCTGCGAATGGTGATTCCCACGACTGTGAGGCCTTCTATAACTTTCACGTGATACTGCATTAGTCTCATTTTCTTTCTTTTTCCCAAAGTTGAACCTTCTAGAGCTTGAACCATTGCCATTCTCTTGACTTAACCGTCCCTCACAGACACCTTCTTCTAAACGCATCCCCATGCTCACCATTTCAGTGAAATCGGATGGAGCGCTTGCTATCATCCTCTCATAATAAAAAGAACCCAACGTCTTCAAGAAGATCTTCGTCATTTCTTTTTCTTCCAGCGGAGGGACAATCTGGGCTGCCAGCTCTCTCCATCTCTGCGCATATTCTTTAAAAGTCTCTTTGTCCTTCTGGGACATAGCACGAAGTTGATCTCTATCTGGCGCCATATCAACGTTATACTTGTATTGCCTCACAAAAGCTTCTCCCAAATCATTGAAAGTCTTGATTTGGCTATTATCCAGACTCATATACCACCTCATGGGTGCACCGGTCAAACTATCCTGGAAATAGTGAATCAGCAGCTTATCATTATCTGTTTGAGCAGACATCTTTCTTGCATACATCGTCAAATGACTCAACGGACAAGTGTTGCCTTTGTACTTCTCAAACTCAGGCAGCTTGAATTTATAAGGAACTTTAACATTAGGGACCAGACAAAGGTCATAAGCATCTTTTCCGAACAAATCCTTATGCTTCAAGGCTCTCATCTCCCTCTGGATCTCAACAAAGCGTCCCTGGAAGTCATCAAGTCTTTCAGCAACTCCAGCACCTTCACTGGGCTCAGCATGGTAAATCATTTCATCATGATGCGGAATAGTATGCATAACAGGCGGTACAATAGTCACAACTAGAGGAAGAGTAGTCCAAACTGGTGGTGGGAGAGTATTAAAAGCAGCAGTCTCAGGATGAGGAGGAGGACGATAACCAGCAGGAAAAAAGTCAACTGGCATGCCCCAAGGTGTGCTAGCAGGCATACGATAGCGAGGAGAAATAACAGTCTCAACAGGAACTGATGCGGTAACAACCTCAGAGATGACATTATTCTGAACAGGAGAAGGAGGTGGCTGATTCTGAGCAGCCACCAAACTTTCCATCATAGCAGACACTCTTTCCAAGCTTTCCCTCAGATAAGTAACCTCTTCGCACAACTCGCGATTCTCTTGTTGCAAAGTTTCCATCACCCTTCTTCGATTAGCTCGAGTATCAAAGCGGTGAGTCAGCTTGACAGGAGAACTGAATGAAGACCAGAAAACAACATAAGATCCCTGGAGAACACTCAAAAAGCAAGACAAATGCGAATATGATGCATGCTATGCGTATGCAAATGCAAAGATTTCAAAGGACCATAAAATAACTTGCAATATTCATTAAAGAAACATTTTTGAAATTCTTAAAAACTCATTTTCATTAAAATCAAAGTGAGGATTACAAATGAAGTACAAACATCAATAATCCTAATACATAAGAGAAAGAGTAAACTAAGCCTAAGGAATCATATCCGAAGAAGTCCCGAATCCTGGCTGATACTTCATACGAATCCTCTTGATCTCCTTCTTGTACCGCTCTTCCATATCTTCCTTATCCTTCACCAACTTGTCGACAATGGCCTTCCAAGCACCGAAAGTAGGAGGAATAGTAGATGAAGTACTAGAGGAAAATAAATCCTCTCTCGGCCTCTTCGTGACGCGTCGCTCAAGTAGCTCAATAAGATCATCCTTCTCATTCAGCTGCTCCTGCATAGTAGTCTTCTCAAGTAACCATTCTTCTTTCTCTTTCTTCATCTTGTCTAACTCTTCTTGAAGAACCAACTTCTCATCAACGGGAGGAAGAAAAGCAGACAAAGGCAATATGGGAAACATAGGCTCCTCAGGTGGATAAGGCATCTTGAGCTTGGAAGCTCTAGATCGAACCCACTGAATATAACATTCGGAAGGAGGAAGGTGTTGTCTTCCCAACTGACCCTTCTCTTTCCGGTGAACAGCATGCCAAGAATGAGCAATCCTTTTCTTCATCTCTATATGATCAGCACCATTAAGAAAGAAGAAACGGGATAAAGCAAGATTGTTTGGAACATCCTTCAAACAATAACCGAACTGTCGTCTAGCCAAAATAGGGTTGTAGCTAATTCCCCCACGTGTACCAAGAAGAGGTACATTAGGGAATTCTCCACAACTATCAATAAGCACTCCAGTGTCATAATGAGAACTATACCATGTCATGTCCTTATGAGAAAGTGACATCAACCTTTGAGACCATCTTCGATTCTCTCTATTGTCCTTGAAAACATCCGACTTCGGTAGGTGCGAAATAAACCACCTATAAAGAAGAGGCGCACAACATACAATCTCTCCATCACCTTTGGAGGTCCTATAGTGAAAAGCATGATACATATCTCCAAGCAAAGTAGGAACCGGGTTCTTCTTCAAGAAGATCTGAATAGCATTCTCATCCACAATACCATCCAAGTTCGGAAACAAGACAATCCCGTAAATAAGCAAAGCAAGAATAGCTTCAAATGCATCCTTATGACCCAAATTAAGTGAAGTAGAAGCCTTTCCCATCAAGAACTTGGCATTAATACCACGAAGACTCCCCTTTGGAAGAAACTTCCCATTAAGATCGGATTCCTTAAGAAAAAGTGCTTTGGCGATGACCTTGATAGTAAGCTCCTTCTCTAAACCAGTGAAAAGAAACTCCTTGTCCAGAATAGGCAAACCTAACCAATGAGAATACTCCTCCAAAGTCGGCACAAGCTGATAATCCGGAAAAGTGAAACAATGATGCAACGGATCATAAAACTGAGCTAAAGTAGGGAGAATCCCCTCAGGTACATCAGTATCCAACATATACAAAAGCTTCCCATGACATCTTCGGAACTCTTGGGTATCAACAACCAAAGCTCCTAGCTTTCTCAACTCTACAACATTAGGATTCTTGAAAGTGTACTTCTTTGTGTTCCTCCTTTCAAAAGTCAAAGCCATAGACATCTGAAATTTTGCAAAAGTTCCTTATAAGTCCTTTGAAATCTTACGAACAATGCTCATGAATGTATGATGGCATGTATGCAACAAACACAAACAAGATCACACAAGGCACACGGGCTTAGGTTCCGAGTCACGAGCATGAAGTCAAGGTAACAGAACACCAAACCACACAGGTAAGTACTAAGGTTTTGTCTTCATTATACCTGCAGAAAACCAAAAGGGTGCTAACAGAGGTGCCCGGAGTTAACAGCCATCTTTAGAATATCATCGGTACGTTAGATTACTCCCCAACCGATAACATTCTTAAAATTGACCTCGTCCGAGTGTAGTATCGCGTGACAACCTCCTTAGATTTACACCCAGACAGTTTCCGCACTACGTTCCTAAATTGGCTTAGATGGGTTAAGGGTTCTACGGTCCTCAGTATGATCAGCTCAAGGTCGGAAAATAATGCCACGTACGATTACTCGTCATGACATTGATAGTCCAAGAGAGCCTAACCGAGTGGAGATTATCAAATTGATATTGCTTTGGACTAATCCATCACATATCGGTTCGAATATCGCCGTCCTATCATAAGTTTCAACTCAGATCCGGGTTAGAATCTATCTCACACAGAGGATCACCAAAACCAAAACAGAACAATCAAATAACAAACAAATCAAACCAAAGCAATAAATAAATCAAAGTAGGCTGAATCCGCTTAGAGATTACTCCCCAGCAGAGTCGCCACTTTTCTGTAGCGGTAAAATCGTGAGTGTAAGCTATTGATTAACTTAACTCGATGAACACAGAGTCGCCACCGCGCTTTTCTTTATTTCCGAGAGGAAAAAGGTAAAAGAACGAATAAAAACCTAGGAGTCTAAAAGCAAAAGCTAAAAGAAATAAACATAGAATGGGTAAGGGGATTGGTTACGAACCGGGAAGGTTTTAAGCACCCGACTCGTCCGTGGTACTCCACGGGAGCCCTTTGAAATATTTATTGCTTTTTGGTCTGAAATTGGTTTGTTTGAAAATGATTGAAGAGATGAGGAGAATAATATTTTTTAATGATTTTGTGTTTGATAAGGTTTTAACGCCTCATGCCTACGTACCCACAAAGTGCAATGCGAGATCAAAACCTCGTAGTTCGTGGTACAAAATTTGAAAAGAAACAATGAGTTGAATTGGTTTTAAAATGTAGAGATAAGTCGTCATCCCTTAGCGAATAATTCCGCTAGAAAGGATGAATCATATCTAAACATATGAAAAAAGAAAAGGTGCACAAGGCACAAAACAATTGAGTGAGTTTTGAGTTTTTTAAAGTATATGAGAAAATGATTTGATATATTTACATGAGTTAACATTTAGTTAAGAAAACAAAGTAAAAAAATTAAAATCGCTTGACCGAAGTCAAGGTTTGATTATGAAAGTGTTTGAAGTTTTGAAAACAAGAAGATTTTTGAAATAGGGAGAAGTTTTGAAAATTAAAGAATGGGGAGGAGATGAAAGGACTAATCCTAATGCTTGAATTAAAAGTTAAGAAAAGAGTTTACCAAACCATAATATGCACAATTCTTCAAAGTTCGGACTTCCATCTTCAAAGGCTAATGAGATAACTTGAGACCAAGGTTTCTAATCCATTCCAACTTGAGCAAGGGGAAAGATCTTAAAGTCTAAGTCCATTCTCCAAAAGCAAGGGATAGTAACCATAGTCCAAAATTAGAAGTCACAAGTCTTTTAAGTGTTCAATCCTTTATTAGTGTTTTGATATCCAAATGGACAAAATAAAAAAACAAGCACAATATATACATAAACAAATGCTATATGATATAATATGATAAAACATAATAAAGGAGATAAAGGAGCAAGAGATTAAAATAAAAGGATAAGGTGAAAGAGATTAAATTTAAATGGATTATATTCACAATATTATAATATTTACAATATAAAGTGGTATGATGAACTTAATCAAGCACAACCACGAAAAGAAAAATAAATTCGAGGCAACCGGATCCAAGTGGATCTTAATTTGAATCGGGACAACTTTAGGTCTATGTTAAGCAATCGCCGAGTAATTTACGAAGTAATTACCCTACAAATGAGGCCGACCACCACTAATTAAAGTGGAAAATATTCGTGTTAATACATGTTAGAGAAACGATATAATGGATCGTTCTCCGAAAACATGCCACACTAAAAGAAAAAGGAAGGTCTAATCTTAATCGAGATTCTCGTTGAATTTCATCGAAAAGCAACCTATCACGATCTCAAAGTATGGAGAATGATCCAAATGATCATTCATCCATAGATTTGAAATAATGAAGATTAAACTTAATCGGAAATCAACAATCTACGAATCGGAGATTGTCATCGACCAAAAGAGAAAAAGATGAAGAACAATGGATCAAAAAATAGATCCATAAAAGAATCAAAATATTTTTTAAAATCGTTTTCTAAAACTCTTTTCTCAAAATCTTTTTTAAAAATTCTTTCCTAAATATCCTTTTTAAAAAAAAAAAAACACTTTTCTAAAATTGTTTCTAAACATTTTCCTAAAATCTTTTTCTAAAAACATTACTTTAAAACTCTTTCTAAAATATAGTTTTATAAAAAATCTTTCATATATAAAGAAAAAACTAATATAAAATCAATTAAAGAAAAAGGAAATAAATTAAGTAAAAAAATAAAAGAAGAAAGGTGAGGGGAGAGAAGAAAACCCGCGGGTCAAAAGGATGGGTGTGGGGATAGCGATGGATCCACCAGCTAAAACTCTAATCCAACTTTCCTTTTCTTAAAACTAAAGTGGAACCAAGAAACAAATTATATAAAAAACAAAAAAAACACAGAAGCAAAAGAGCTTCTCCTTCATCACATGAGTATCAATGGCGGCGGAAACCAAAACCGGAAACATCAAGAATATCTCAAGGCGGCTACCTTTAAGATCAAACGAAACCGAAAGCTCTCTCTTCTTCTCGATTTAGATTCTTCCCCTTTTTTCAATTTGCGTATCTCTCTTCCTCTTCCTCTCAATCTCTCTTTTCTTCTTCACGGACCTGCTTTTGGTTTTTTGTTTGTTGAAGATGTGAAATGGAATAGAAGAAAGGTATTTGCGTTGTTTGGGAAATTTGGGATTTGATTTTTGAGTTGAGCAGCGGTTTGAGAGGCTATGTAAGCTTGTCATTTGGAGAAGAGGAGGCTTGTCTTTATAGTGTGAGAAAGAAAGATCCAGAAGAAGGTCACGGTATTCTCCTCTCAATTTGAGTTTTGGTGTTTGCGTTTTATTTCAATTTGAGTTGCGTTTTGGTTTTCACAGATTTTTCATGTTCGTTTGCGTTTTCGCTTTCATTTGCTGCGTTTTGCCTTTGTTCTTGTGTGTTTTGGGCTTTGTCAATTTGCGTTTTGGTTTTTCAGGTGATGCTGTGATAAGCTGATGCACGTGCGGGATGACGTTGAAATCATGCTTGCGGCTTGTTGGGGAAAAGTTGGGAGCAAGGCTTGGAATCTGTTGTTTCGGCTGGCTTGTATGCGGTACGGATTATAGAGTTTTGCTTGTGTGGGCTGGATACAAGTTGAGGTGATGTCATGTTGATTTGGACCGGCTGGAGCTGATGTTTGCGCTGGGAAAAAGGCTTGGAGGTTGCTTTTGCTGTGGTTTTGTTTAGCATGAATGGGCGTGTGAAGTTGGGCCTGTGTGAGGTGAATGACTTTGGTTTTGGCTGGGAAAAGCTAGGCTGTACGGAAGGATTGATGTATGCGGCTGGCATTTGTTTTGGCTAGCAAAAGCTGAGGGCAAGGCTTGCGGATTGAAGTGCGTGTGGGGCCTAGTGATGTGCAAGAGGCTGTAGGCATGCTGGCGTAAGGTGATGTTGGTGGGCCAGAGGGCGCGTGAAGGATTGAAGGCAAGTGACTTTTTGCTTGCAGGCTTTTGTTGTGCGGCATGCGTATAGGCTTGGGGAAGGATGTGAATTTTTAGCTGCGTACGGATGGGAAAAGTTTTGGCTAGCACGTCATGCATTAGGCTTACGGTTAATGGTAGCTGCTTGTGATGAGTGAGGCTTACGGATTGTGGCTTGTACTTGGGAAATCTTTGGCTGAGTTGCTTTTTTTTTTTACTTGCTAGCTGATTGTTTTTTTCGTGTGGGACTTGTTGTTGGAAAAACTTGTGGAAAGGCTTTAGGGATGTGGGCCAAAGGCCCTTTTTTTATTGTTATGAGAAGAAAATAATAAAAGAAGGAAATGGATTGTATAAAAAAAATTGTAATATCATTGTTTTTTTTTTATTATGAGTTTTTGACAAATGGTTAGGAAAATAATAAAAATGGTTTATGAATATAAAAAATGGAATTTTGAATTATGGTATATGAAGGAAAAATAAAAAAACGGATATTTGAATTTAAATGGATAAAAGTGAATAACAAAGGAATCGAAAATGGATAGAAAAATAATGGAATTGGAATGAAAGAATTGAAATAATCGGAAATCGAAAAATGATTAATGGACTAAATTTGGAATAATGGAAAAGGGCATATGGATGAATAAATGGATACAAAAAAATGGTTTGATCGAAAAAGAATAAAGGGTATGAAATGATGATTTTTAAAGGCCCACAACCAACTTCCGATTTTTCACAAGCCTCTGATGAAATGAACACAGCCAACCAAAGAACCACTGAACAACTGAATAATTGCAACTCAAGCCACAACTAACATCTGAAATTTGTCTGATTATTTCCCTGATAAATTAAATCTATACTGAGGACAATAAATCCTCAGATGAATCGCTGATGAACCGATGAACTGATGAACACTGAAGATTCAAACCAAACCTCGCACAAAACACTGTCTGATAACTGATGAACAAACCAAACTTCGCACCAAAAACACTGTCACACAACCCAACTTGTACTTTGAAAACACATTGTCCTAGAAATGAACCATTGGCACACACAACTGGCAGTCAACACAATCTTTTGATAGTTTGACCAATAGTAGGTCAAACACCCACTTGAAATCGAATTGTGACTGAACAAACACATCTGAATTAAAATCATTGCCCTGTCTTTGAAATCCTGCAACACAGAGAAGAAGAAGAAGAAACTGCCATATATTTTTTGGAATTTTGGTTAGTGATTAGTAAATATAAATAAATGTAAAGAAGTAAAAATAATGGTGATCCCCTGCGAAGCATAGACCCTTATCTGAGAAAACACTCGAAAGCCAGTGCAATCTTGTTTGTATGCGAAATGCAGATGAAATGCGACGAAATCTTAGGGAAAAAATTAGGGTGTTACAAAAGGTTATGATGGAAGTCCATGCACAAAATCATCTGAAAATTAGATTCTACGAAACTTTTTCAAATGCAAGTTTCGGTCAAAAAATCATAATATATTATACACTAGTTTATACTAGCTTCGGTCAAAAAATCAATTAAATCGAGGAGTGCTTGAAATGCTACAAAACTTTTTAGATAATTTATATATTTTATGAGGGAAGGTTATGATTGAAGTCCATGCAAAAACGCATTTGAAAATCTGATTCTACGAAACTTTTCCAAATGCAAGTTTCGGTAAAAAAATCATTATATATTATACACAACTTTATACTAGTTTTGCTCAAAAAATCAAATTAAATCGAGGACTGCACAAAACCATACAAAACTTTTCAGATCCTTCCTATATGTTAAGAGGGAAGGTTATGATGGAAGTCCATGCAAAAAATCATCTGAGAATTTGATTCTACGAAACTTTTCGAAATGCAAGTTCGATAAAAAAATCCTAATATATTATTACCAAGTTTATACTAGTTTTGCACAAAAAATCAAATTAAATCGAGGATTGTACGGAACAATACAAATCTTTTCATATCCATTATATATGTTACGATGGAAGGTTATGATGGAAGTCCATGCCAAAACTCATATGAAAATTTGATTCTACGAAACCTTTCCAAATGCAAGTTTCGGTAAAAAATCATAATATACTATACACAAGTTTATACTAGTTTTGCTCAAAAAATCAAATTTAATCGAGGACTATACTAAACCATACAAAACTTTTTAGATCCTTCCTATATGTTACAAGCGAAGGTTATGATGGAAGTCCATGCACAAAATAATCTGAAAATTAGATTCTACGAAACTTTTTCAAATGCAAGTTTCGGTCAAAAATCATAATATAATATACACTAGTTTATTCTAGTTTCGGTCAAAAAATCAATTAAATCAAGGAGTGCTTAAAATGCTACAAAACTTTTTAGATAATTAATATATTTTAGGTGGGAAGGTTATGATGAAAGTCCATGCAAAAACGCATCTAAAAATTTGATTCTACGAAACTTTTCCAAATGCAAGTTTCAGTAAAAAATCATAATATATTATACACAAGTTTATACTAGTTTTGCTAAAAAAATCAAATTAAATCGAGGACTGTAAGAAACCATACAAAACTTTTCACATCCTACCTATATGTTACGAGGGAAGGTTTGAATGGAAGTCCATGCACAAAATCATCTGAAAAATAGATTTTACGAATCTTTTCGAAATGCAAGTTCGATAAAAAAATCCTAATATATTATAAACAAGTTTATACTAGTTTTGCTCAAAAAATAAAATTAAATCGAGAACATTATGAAACGATACAAAACTTTTCAGATCCTTCCTATATGTTACGAAGGAAGGTTATGATAGAATTCCATGCAAAAAATCATCTGAAAATTTGATTCTATGAAACTTTTCTAAATGCAAGTTTCGATCAAAAAATCATAATATATTATACACAAGTTTATACTAGTTTTGCTCAAAAAATCAATTTAAATCTAGGACTGTTTCGAAACCATACGAACCTTTTTAGATCCTTCCTATGTTACGTGCGAAGGTTATGATGGAATTCCATGCAAAAAATAATATGAAAGTTTGAGTCTACGAAACTTTTCCAAATGCAAGTTTCGGTAAAAAAATTATAATATATTATACACAAATTTATACTAGTTTTGCTCAAAAAATTAAATTAAATCGAGGACTCTACAAAACCATATGAAACTTTTCAGATCCTTCCTATATGTTACGAGGGAAGGTTATGATGGAAGTCCATGCACAAAATCATTTGAAAATTAGATTATACGAATCTCTTCGAAATGCATGTTTCGGTAAAAAAATCGTAATATATTATACACAAGTTTATACTAGTTTTGCTCAAAAAATCAAATTAAACCGAGGACTGTACAAAACCATACAAATTTTTTTAGATCCTTCCTATGTTATGAGGGAAGGTTATGATGGAAGTCCATGCAAAAAATCATCTGAAAATTTGATTCTACGAAACGTTTCCAAATGCATGTTTCGGTCAAAAAATAATAATATTAAATTGAGGACTAAACGAAACGATACAAAACTTTTCAGATCCTTCCTATATGTTTTGAGGGAAGGTTATGATGGAAGTCCATGCACAAAATCATTTGAAAATTAGATTCTACAAAAATTTGAAAAATGCAAGTTTCAGTCAAAAAATAGTAATATATTATTCACTTGTTTATCCTATTTTCGGTCAAAAAATCAATTAAATCGAGGAGTGTTTGAAATGCTACAAAACTTTTCAGATAATTTATAAAATTTACGAGGGAAGCTTATGATTGATGTCCATGCAAAAACTCATCTGAAAATTAGATTCTACGAATCTTTTCAAAATGCAAATTTCGGTGAAAAAATCATAATATATTATACAAAAGTTTATTCTAGTTTTGCTAAAAAACTCAAATTAAATCGAGGACTATACGAAACAATACAGAACTTTTCAGATCCTTCCTATATGTTACGAGGGAAGGATATGATGGAAGTCCAAGCACAAAATCATTTGAAAATTAGATTCTACGTAACTTTTTCAAATGCAAGTTTCGGTAAAAAAATCATTAAATATTAAACACTAGTTTATACTAGTTTTAGTAAAAAAATCAATTAAATCGAGGAGTGCTTGAAATGATACAAAACCTTTTAGATAATTTATATATTTTATGAGGGAAGATTATGATTGAAGTCCATGCAAAAACTCATTTGAAAATTTGATTCTAGGAAACTTTTCCAAATGCATGTTTCGGTAAAAAAATCATAATATATTATACACAAGTTTATACTAGTTTTGCTCAAAAAATCAAATTAAATCGAGGACTGTACGAAACCATACAAAACTTTTCAGATCCTTCCTATATGTTACGAGGGAAGGTTATGATGGAAATCCATACCAAAATTCATCTGGATATTTAATTCTACGAAACTTTTCTAAATGGAAGTTTCGGTTAAAAAATCATAATATATTATACACAAGTTTATACTAGTTTTGCTTAAAATATCAAATTAAATCGAGGACTGCACGAAACGATATAAAACTTTTCAGACCCTTCCTATATGTTACGAGGGAAGATTATGATGGAAGTTCATGCACAAAATCATCTGAAAATTAGATTATTTGACTCTTTTTGAAATGCAAGTTTCGGTCAAAAAATCGTAATATATTATACACAAGTTTATACTAGTTTTGCTCAAAAAATCAATTTAAATCGAGGAATGTACAAAACCATACAATTTTTTTTAGATCCTTCCTATGTTACGAGAGAAGATTATGATGGAAGTCCATGCAAAAAATCATCTGAAATTTTGATTCTACGAAATTTTTCCAAATGCACGTTTCGGTATAAAAATCATAATATTATACACAAGTTTATATTAGTCTTGCTTAAAAATTTAAATTAAATCGAGGACTGTATGAAACCATACATAACTTTTCAGATCCTTCCTATATGTTACGAGGGAAGGTTATGATGGAAGTCCATGCACAAAATAAACTTAAAATTAGATTCTACGATTCTTTTCGTAGTGTAAGTTTCGGTCAAAAAATCGTAATATATTATACACAGGTTTATACTAGTTTTTCTCAAAAAATAAAATTAAACCCAGGACTGTACAAAACCATACAATTTTTTTTAGATCCTTCCTATGTTACAAGGGAAGGTTATGATGGAAGTCCATGCAAAAAATCATCTGGAAATTTGATTCGACGAAACTTTTCTTAAATGCAAGTTTCGGTAAAAAATTATAATATATTATACACAAATTTATACTAGTTTTGCTTAAAAAATCAAATTAAATCGAGGGTTGTACGGAACCATACAAAACTTTTTCTGATCCTTTCTATATGTTACGAGGGAAGGTTATGATGGAAGTCCAAGCACAAAATCATCTGAAAATTAGATTATACAAAAGTTTTCCTAATGCAAGTTTCGGTTTAAAAATCATAATATATTATACACTAGTTTATACTAGTTCCGGTCAAAAAATCAATTAAATCGAGAAGTGCTTGAAATGCTACAAAACTTTTCAGATAATTTATATATTTTATGAGGGAAGGTTATGATTGAAGTCCATGAAAACACTCATCTGAAAATTTGATTCTACGAAAGTTTTCCAAATGCAAGTTTCGGTAAAAAAATAAATAAATATTATACACAAGTTTATACTAGTTTTGCTCAAAAAATCAAATTAAATCGAGGACTATACGAAACCATACAAAACTTTTTAGATCCTTCCTATATGTTACAAGGGAAGGTTATGATGGAAGTCCATGCACAAAATCATCTGAAAATTAGATTGTACGAATCTTTTCGAAATGCAAGTTTCGGTCAAAAAATCGTAATATATTATACACAAGTTTATACTAGTTTTGCACAAAAAATCAAATTAAATCGAGGATTGTACAAAACCATAATTTTATTTAGATCCTTCCTATGTTACGAGGGAAGTTTATGATTGAAGTCAATGCAAAAAATCATCTGAAAATTTGATTCTACGAAACATTTCCAAATGCAAGTTTCGGTAAAAAAACTTATAATATATTATACACAAATTTATACTAGTTTTGCTAAAAAAATAAAATTAAATCGAGGGTTGTACGGAACCATACAGAACTTTTCTGATCATTTCTATATGTTACGAGGGAAGGTTATGATGGAAGTCAAAGCACAAAATCATATGAAAATTAGATTCTACAAAACTTTTCCAAATGCAAGTTTCGGGCAAAAAATCATAATATATTGTACACTTGTTTATACTAGTTTCGGTCAAAAAATCAATTAAATCGAGGAGTGCTTGAAATGCTACAAAACTTTTCAGATAATTTTAATATATTATGAAGGAAGGTTATGATTGAATTCCATGCAAAAACTCATATGAATATTTGATTCTACGAAACATTTCCAAATGCAAGTTTCGGTAAAAAAATCATAATATATCATACACAAGTTTATACAAGTTTAGCTCAAAAAGTCAAATTAAATCAAGGACTGTACGAAACCATACAAAACTGTTTAAACCCTTCCTATATGTTACAAGGGAAGGTTATGATGGAAGTCCATGCACAAAATCATCTGAAAATTAGATTCTACGAATCTTTTCGAAATGCAAGTTTCGGTAAAAACATCGTAATATATTATACACAACTTTATTCAAGTTTTGCTAAAAAAATCAAATTAAATAGAGGACTATACGAAACGATACAAAACTTTTCAGGTCCTCTTATATGTTACGAGAGAAGGTTATGATGGAAGTCCATGCACAAAATCATCTGAAAATTAGATTCTACGAAACTTTTTCAAATGCAAGTTTCGGTGAAAAAATCATAATATATTATACACTAGTTTAAGTCAAAAAATCAATTAAATCGAGGAGTTCTTGAAATGCTACAAAACTTTTTAGATAATTTATATATTTTATGAGGGAAGGTTATGATGGAAGTCCATGCAAAAACTCATGTGAAAATTTGATTCTACGAAACTTTTCCAAATGCAAGTTTCGGTAAGAAAATCATATTATATTATACACAAGTTTATACTAGTTTTACTCAAAAATCAAATTAAATTGAGGACTGTACGAAACCATACAAAACTTTTCAAAAAATCATAATATATTATACACTAGTTTAAGTCAAAAAATCAACTAAATCGAGGAGTGCTTGAAATGCTACAAAACTTTTTAGATAATTTATATATTTTATGAGGGATTATGATGGAAGTCCATGCAAAAACTCATGTGAAAATTTGATTATACGAAAATTTTCCAAATGCAAGTTTCGGTAAAAAAATCATAATATATTATACAAAATTTTATACTAGTTTTGCTTAAAAAATCAAATTAAATCGAGGACTGTACGAAACCATACAAAAATACATGCAAAAATACATCTGGATATTTGATTCTACGAAAATTTTCCAAATGGAAGTTTCGGTTAAAAAATCATAATATATTATACACAAGTTTATACTAGCTTTGTTCAAAAAGTCAAATTAAATCGAGGACAGTACGAAACGATATAAAACTTTTCAGATCCTTCCTATATGTTACGAGCGAAGGTTATGATGGAAGTCCATGCACAAAATCATCTGAAAATTAGATTATACAAATCTTTTCGTAATGCAAGTTTCGGTCAAAAAATCGTAATATATTATACACAAGTTTATACTAGTTTTGCTCAAAAAATCAAATTAAATCGATGACTGTAGAAAACCATACAATTTTTTTAGATCCTTCCTATGTTACAAGGGAAGGTTATGATGGAAGTCCATGCAAAAAATCATCTGAAAATTTGATTCGACGAAACTTTTCCAAATGCAAGTTTCTGTCAAAAAATCATAAGATTTTACAAAAGTTTATACTAGTTTTGCTTAAAAAATCATATTAAATTGAGGACTGTACGAAACGATACAAAACTTTTTAGATCTTTCCTATATGTTTTGAGGGAAGGTTATGATGGACGGACATGCACAAAATCATTTGAAAATTAGATTCTAAGAAAATTTTCAAAATGCAAGTTTCAGTAAAAAAATAGTAATATATTATTCACTAGTTTATACTATTTTCGGTCTAAAAATCAATTAAATCGAGGAGTGCTTGAAATGCTACAAAACTTTTCAAATAAGTTATAAATTTAATGAGGGAAGGTTATGATTGAAGTCCATGCAAAAAATCATCTGAAAATTAGATTCTACGAATCTTTTCGAAATGCAAGTTTCGGTCAAAAAATCGTAATATATTATACATAAGTTTATATGATGGAAGTCCATGCACAAAATCATCTAAAAATTAGATTCTACAAATCTTTTCGAAATGCAAGTTTCGGTCGAAAGATCGTATTATATTATACACAAGTTTATTCTAGGTTTGCTAAAAAAATCCAATTAAATCGAGTACTATACGAAACGATACAAAACTTTTCAGATCCATCCTATATGTTACGAGGGAAGGATATGATGAAAGTCCAATCACAAAATCACCTGAAAATTAGATTCAACGAAACTTTTTCAAATGCAAGTTTCGGTCAAAAAATCATAATATATTATACAGTAGTTTATACTAGTTCCAGTCAAAAAAACAATTAAATCGAGGAGTGCTTGAAATGCTACAAAACTTTTTAGATAATTTATATATTTTTCGAGGGAAGGTTATGATGGAAGTCCATGCAAAAACTCATGTGAAAATTTGATTCTACGAATCTTTTCGAAATGCAAGTTTCGATAAAAAATCCTAATATATTATACACAAGTTTATACTAGTTTTGCTTAAAAAATCAAATTAAATCGAGGACTATACGAAACGATATAAAACAATTCAGATCCTTCCTAAATGTTACGAGGGAAGATTATGATGGAAGTTCATGCACAAAATCATCTAAAAATTAGATTATACGACTCTTTTCGAAATGGAAGTTTCGGTCAGAAAATCGCAATATATTATACACAGGTTTATACTAGTTTTGCTCAAAAAATTAAATTAAATCGAGGATTGTACAAAACCATATAAATTTTTTTAGATCCTTCCTATGTTACGAGAGAAGGTTATGATGGATGTCCATGAAAAAAATCATCTGAAATTTTGATTCTACGAAACTTTTCCAAATGCAAGTTTCGGTAAAAAAATCATAATATTATACACAAGTTTATACTAGTTTTGCTTAAAAAATTAAATTAAATCGAGGACTGTAAAAAACCGTACAAAACTTTTTAGATCCTTCCTATATGTTACGAGGGAAGGTTATGATGGAAGTCCATGCACAAAATAACCTGAAAATTAGATTCTTTGAATCTTTTCGTAATGCAAGTTTTGGTCAAAAAATCGTAATATATTATACCAAAGTTTATACTAGTTTTGCTCAAAAAATAAAATTAAATCGAGGACTGTACAAAACCATGCAAATTTTTTAGATCCTTCCTATGTTACAAGGGAAGGTTATGATGGAAGTCCATGCAAAAAATCATCTGAAAATTTGATTCTACGAAACGTTTCCTAAATGCATGTTTCGGTAAAAAAATTATAATATATTATACACAAATTTATACTAGTTTTGCTAAAAAAAATTAATTTAAATCGAGGGTTGTACGGAACCATACAAAACTTTTCTGATCCGTTCTATATGTTACGAGGGAAGGTTATGACGGAAGTCCAAGCACAAAATCATCTGAAAATAAGATTCTACAAAAGTTTTCCAAATGCAAGTTTCGGTTAAAAAATCATAATATATTATACACTAGTTTATACAAGTTTTGGTCAAAAAATCAATTAATTCGAGAAGTGCTGGAAATGCTACAAAAATTTTCAGATAATTTATATATTTTATGAGGGAAGGTTATGATTGAAGTCCATGCAAACATTCATCTGAAAATTTGATTCTAATAAAGTTTTCCAAATGCAAGTTTCGGTAAAAAAATCATAATATATTATACACAAGTTTATACTAGTTTTGCTCAAAAAATCAAATTAAATCGAGGACTGTACGAAACCATACAAAAGTTTTTAGATCCTTTCTATATGTTACAAGGGAAGGTTATTATGGAGGTCCATGCACAAAATCATCTGAAAATTAGATTCTACGAATCTTTTTGAAATGCAAGTTTTGGTAAAAAAATCGTAATATATTATACACAAGTTTATACTAGTTTTGCTCAAAAAATCAAATTAAATAGAGGACTGTACAAAACCATACAAATATTTTTAGATTCTTCCTATATTACGAGGGAAGGTTATGATGGAAGTCTATGCAAAAAATCATCTGAAAATTTGATTCTACGAAACTTTTCCAAATGCAAGTTTCGGTAAAAAAATTATAATATATTATACACAAATTTATACTAGTTTTGCTAAAAAAATCAAATTAAATCGACGGTTGTACGGAACCATACAAAACTTTTCTGATCAATTTCTATATGTTACGAGGGAAGGTTATGATGGAAGTCCAAGCACAAAATCACATGAAAATTAGATTCTACAAAAGTTTTCCAAATGCAAGTTTCGGTCAAAAAATCATAATATTTTATACACTAGTTTATACTAGTTTCGGTCAAAAAATCAATTAAATCGAGGAGTTCTTGAAATGCTACAAAACTAATCAGATAATTTATATATTTTATGAGGGAAGGTTATGATTGAATTCCATGCAAAAACTCATATGAAAATTTGATCCTACGAAACATTTCTAAGTGCAAGTTTCGGTAAAAAAAGCATAATATATTATACACAAGTTTATACTAGTTTTGCTCAAAAAATCAAATTAAATCGAGGACTATACGAAACCATACAAAACTATTTAGACCCTTCCTATATGTTACAAGGGAAGGTTATGATGGAAGTCCATGCACAAAATCTTCGGAAAATTAGATTCTACGAATCTTTTCGAAATGCAAGTTTCGGTCAAAAAATCGTAATATATTATACACAAGTTTATTCAAGTTTTGCTAAAAAAATCAAATTAAATCGAGGACTATACGAAACGATACAGAACATTTCATGTCCTTCCTATATGTTACAAGAGAAGTTTATAATGGAAGTCCATGCACAAAATCATCTGAAAATTAGATTCTACGGAACTTTTTCAAATGCAAGTTTCGGTCAAAAAATCATAATATATTAAACACTAGTTTATACTAGTTTCGGTCAAAAAATCAATTAAATCGAGGAGTGCTTGAAATGCTACAAAACTATTTATATAATTTATATATTTTATGAGGGAAGGTTATGATGGAAGTCCATGCAAAAACTCATCTGAAAATTTGATGTTGCGAAACATTTTCAAATGCAAGTTTCGGTAAAAAAATCATAATATATTATACAAAAGTTTATACTAGTTTTCCTAAAAAAATCAAATTAAATCGAGGACTGTACGAAACCATACAAAACTTTTCAGATCCTTCCTATATGTTACGAGGGAAGGTTTTGATCAAAGTCCATGCACAAAATAATCTGAAAAATAGATTCTACGAATCTTTTCGAGATGCAAGTTTCGATAAAAAAATCCTAATATATTATACACAAGTTTATACTAGTTTTGCTAAAAAAATTAAATTAAATCGAGGACTATTTGAAACGATACAAAACGTTTCAGATCCTTCCTATATGAAACGATACAAAACGATACAAAAAATCATCTGAAAATTTGATTCTATGAAACTTTTCTAAATGCAAGTTTCGGTAAAAAATCATAATATATCATACACAAATTTATACTAGTTTTGCTCAAAAAATCAAATTAAATCGAGGACTGTACGAAACCATACAAAACTTTTCAGATCCTTCCTATATGTTAGGAGGGAAGGTTATGATGGAAGTCCATGCAAAAAATCATCTGAAAATTTAATTCTACTAAACTTTTCCAAATGCAAGTTTCGGTAAAAAAATTATAAATATATACACAAATTTATACTAGTTTTGCTCAAAAATTCAAATTAAATCGAGAATTGTACGAAACAATACAAAACTTTTCAGATCCATTCTATATGTTACGAGGGAAGGTTTTGATAGAAATCCATGCACAAAATCATCTGAAAATTAGATTCTACGAAACCTATCTAAATGCAAGTTTCGGTCAAAAAATCATAATATATTATACACTAGTTTATACTAGCTTTGATCAAAATATCAATTAAATCGAAGAGTGCTTGAAATGATGGAAGTCTATGCAAAAAATTCATCTGAAAATTGGATTCTACGAAACTTTTCAAAATGCAAGTTTTGATAAAAAAATAATAATATATTATACAAAAGTTTATACTTTTTTTGCTCAAAAAATAAAATTAAATCGAGGAATGTACGAAACCGTACAAAACATTTTAGATCCTTCCTATATGTTACGACGGAAGGTTATTATGGAAGTCCATGCACAAAATCATCTGAAAATTAGATTCTACGAATCTTTTCGAAATGCAAGTTTCGGTCAAAAAATCGTAATATATTATTCAAACGTTTATACTAGTTTTGCTCAAAAAATTAAATTAAATCGAAGACTATACGAAACAATACAAAACTATTTCAGATCCTTCCTATATGTTACATAGGAAGGTTATGATAGAAGTCCATGCAAAAAATCATCTGAAAATTTGATTCTATGAAACTTTTCTAAATGCAAGTTTCGGTCAAAAAATCATAATATATTATACACAAGTTTATACTAGTTTTGCTAAAAAAATTAAATTAAATTGAGGACTGTAAGAAACCATACAAACCGTTTTAGATCCTTCCTATGTTACGAGGGAAGGTTATGATGGAAGTCCATGAAAAAATCATCTGAAAATTTGAGTCTATGAAACTTTTCCAAATGCAAGTTTCGGGAAAAAAATTATAATATATTATACACAAATTTATACTAGTTTTGCTCAAGAAATCAAATTAAATCGAGGACTATACAAAACCATACAAAACTATTCAGATCCTTCCTATATGTTACAAGGGAAGGTTATGATGGAAGTCCATGCAAAAATTCATTTTAAAATTTGATTCTACGAAAATTTTCCAAATGGAAGATTCTGTAAAAAAATCATAATATATTATATACAAGTTTATACTAGTTTTGCTTAAAAAATCAAATTTAATCAAGGACTGCACAAAAGCATACAAAACTTTTCAGATCCTTCCTATATGTTACGAGGGAAGGTTATGATGGAAGTCCATTAAAAAAATCATCTGAAAATTTGATTCTACAAAACTTTTCCAAACGCAAGTTTCGGTAAAAAAAATTATAATATATTATACACAAATTTATACTACTTTTGCTTAAAAAATCAAATTAAATTGAGGATTATACAGAACCATACAAAACGTTTCAGATCCATTCTATATGTTACAAGGGAATGTTATGATGGAAGTCCATGCATAAAATCATCTGAAAATTAGATTCTACGAAACTTTTCCAAATGCAAGTTTCTGTCAAAAAAGCATAATATATTATACACTAGTTTATACTAGTTTCAGTCAAAAAATAAATTAAATCGAGGTGTGCTTGAAATGCTATAAAACTTTTCAAATAATTTATATATTTTATGAGTGAAGGTTATGATGAAAGTCTATGCAAAAAACGCATCTAAAAATTTGATTCTACGAAACTTTTCCAAATGAAAGTTTCGGTAAAAAAATAATAATATATTATACACAAGTTTATACTAGTTTTGCTCAAAAAATAAAACTTTTCAAATCCTTTTCTAAATGCAAGTTTCATGCACAAAATAATCTGAAAATTAGATTATATGAACCTTTTCTAAATGCAAGTTTCAATCAAAAAATCGTAATATATTATACACATGTTTATACTTATTTTGCTAAAAATATAAAATTAAATCGAGGACTATACAAAACCATACAAATTTGTTTAGATCCTTACTATGTTACGAGGGAAGGTTATGATGGAAGTCCATGAAAAAAATTATCTGAAAATTATCTATTTTGAGGGAAGGTTACAAAACTTTTCAGATCTTTCCTATATGTTTTGAGGGAAGGTTATAATGGAAGTCCATGCACAAAATCATCTGAAAATTAGATTCTATGAAAATTTTCAAAATTCAAGTTTCAGTAAAAAAATAGTAATATATTATTCATTAGTTTATACTATTTTCGGTTAAAAAATCAATTAAATCCAGGAGTGCTTGAAATGCTACAAAACATTTCAGATAATTTATAAATTTTATGAAGGAAGGTTATGATTGAAGTCCATGCAAAAACTCATCTAAAAATTTGATTCTACGAAACGTTTCCTAAATGCAAGTTTCGGTAAAAAAATTATAATATATTATACTCAAATTTATACTAGTTTTGCTAAAAAATAAAAATTAAATCGAGGGTTGTACAAAACCATACAAAACATTTCTGATCCGTTCTATATGTTACGAGGGAAGGTTATGATGGAAGTCCTAGCACAAAATCATCTGAAAATTAGATTCTACAAATGTTTTCCAAATGCAAGTATCGGTTAAAAAATCATAATATATTATACACTAGTTTATACTAGTTTCGGTCAAAAAATCAATTAATTCGAGCAGTGCTTGAAATGCTACAAAACGTTTCAGATAATTTATATATTTTATGAGGGAAGGTTATGATTGAAGTCCATGCAAACACTCATCTAAAAATTTGATTCTACGAAAGTTTTCCAAATGCAAGTTTCGGTAAAAAAATCATAATATATTATACACAAGTTTATACTAGTTTTGCTCAAAAAATCAAATTAAATCGAGGACTGTACGAAACCATACAAAGCTTTTTAGATCCTTCCTATATGTTACAAGGGAAGGTTATGATGGAGGTCCATGCTCAAAATCATCTGAAAATTAGATTCTACGAATCTTTTCGAAATGCAAGTTTCGGTCAAAAAATCGTAATATATTATACATAAGTTTATATGATGGAAGTCCATGCACAAAATCATCTGAAAATTAGAATCTACGAATCTTTTCGAAATTCAAGTTTTCGTTATATACTATGCACAAGTTTATTCTAGTTTTGCTAAAAAATTAAATTAAATCGAGGACTATACGAAACGATACAGAACTTTTCAGATCCTTCCTATATGTTACGAAGGAAGGATATGATGGAAGTCCAAGCACAAAATAATCTGAAAATTAGATTCTACGAAACCTTTTTCAAATGCATGTTTCGGTTAAAAAATCATAATATATTACACACTAGTTTATACTAGTCTAAGTCAAAAAATCAATTAAATCGAGGAGTGCTTGAAATGCTACAAAACTTTTTAGATAATTTAAATATTTTATGAGGGAAGGTTATGATGGAAGTCCATGCAAAAACTCATGTAAAAATTTGATTATACGAAACTTTTCCAAATGCAAGTTTCGGTAAAAAAATCATAATATATTATACACAAATTTATACTAGTTTTGCTCAAAAAGTCAAATTAAATCGAGGACTGTACGAAACAATACAAAACTATTCAGATCCTTCCTATATGTTACGAGGGAAGGTTATGATTGAAGACCACGCAAAAATTCATCTGAAAATCAATAATATATTATACACTAGTTTATACTAGTTTAAGTCAAAAAATCAATTAAAACGAGGAGTGCTTGAAATGCTAAAAAACTTTTTAGATAATTTATATATTTTATGAGGGAAGGTTATGATGGAAGTCCATGCAAAAACCGAACTGAAAATTTGATTATACACAACTTTTCAGATCCTTTCAGATCCTTCCTATATATTACAAAGGAAGGTTATGATAGAAATCCATGAAAAAAATCATCTGAAAATTTGATTCTATGAAACTTTTCTAAATGCAAGTTTCGGTCAAAAATTCATAATATATTATACACAAGTTTATACTAGTTTTTCTCAAAATATCAAATTAAATCGAGGACTGCACGAAACCATACGAAACTTTATAGATCCTTCCTATGTTACGAGGGAAGGTTATGATGGAAGTCCATGCAAAAAATCATCTGAAAATTTGAGTCTACGAAACCTTTCCAAATGCAAGTTTCGGTAAAAAAAATAAAAATATATTATACACAAGTTTATACTAGTTTTGATCAAAAAATCAAATTAAATCGAGGACTGTATGAAACCATAAACAACTTTTCAGATCCTTCCTATATGTTATGAGGGAAGGTTATGATGGAAGCCAATGCAAAAATTCATTTGAAAATCAATAATATATTATACACTAGTTTATACACAAAATCCATGCACAAAATCATCTGAAAATTAGATTCTACGAAACTTTTTCAAATTCAAGTTTCGGTGAAAAAATCATAATATATTATACACTAGTTTAAGTCAAAAAATCAATTAAATCGAGGAGTGCATGAAATGCTACAAAACTTTTTAGATAATTTATATATTTTATGAGGGAAGGTTATGATGGAAGTCCATGCAAAAACTCATGTGAAAATTTGATTCTACGAAACTTTTCCAAATTCAAGTTTCGGTAAGAAAATCATATTATATTATACACAAGTTTATACTAGTTTTGCTCAAAAATCAAATTAAATCGAGGACTGTACGAAACCATACAAAACTTTTCAAAAAATCATAATATATTATACACTAGTTTAAGTCAAAAAATCAATAAAATCGAGGAGTGCTTAAAATGCTACAAAATGTTTTAGATAATTTATATATTTTATGAGGGAAGGTTATGATGGAAGTCCATGCAAAAACTCATCTGAAAATTTGATTCTACGAAACTTTTCCGAATGCAAGTTTCGGTAAAAAAAATCATAATATATTATACACAAGTTTATACTAGTTTTGCTCAAAAAATAAAATTAAATCGAGGACTGTACGAAACCATACAAAACTTTTCAAATCCTTCCTATATGTTACGAGGGAAGGTTATGATGGAAGACCATGCAAAAATTCATCTGAAAATCAATAATATATTATACACAAGTTTAAGTCAAAAAATCAATTAAATCGAGGAATGCTTTAAATGCTACAAAACTTTTTAGATAATTTATATATTTTATGTGGGAAGGTTATGATGGAAGTCCATGCAAAAACTCATGTGAAAATTTGTTTCTACGAAACCATCCAAATGCAAGTTTCAATAAAAAAAATCATAATATATTATACAGAAGTTTATACTAGTTTTGGTCAAAAAATCAAATTAAATCGAGGACTATACGAAACCATACAAAACGTTTCAGATCCTTCTTATATGTTACGAGGGAAGGTTATGATGGAAGTCCATGCAAAAATTCATCTGGATATTTGATTCTACGAAGCTTTTCCAAATGGAAGTTTTGGTTAAAAAATCATAATATATTATACACAAGTTTATACTAGCTTTGCTCAAAAAATCAAATTAAATCGAGGACTGTACAAAACAATATAAAACTTTTCAGATCCTTCCTATATGTTACGAGGGAAGGTTATGATGGAAGTCCATGCACAAAATCATCTGGAAATTAGATTATACGAATCTTTTCGTAATGCATGTTTTGGTCAAACAATCGTAATATATTAGACACAAGTTTATACTAGTTTTACTAAAAAAATCAAATTAAATCGAGGACTATAGAAAACCATACAAATTTTTTGAGATCCTTCCTATGTTACGAGGGAAGGTTATGATGGAAGTCCATCAAAAAATCATCTGAAAATTTGATTCTACGAAACTTTTCCAAATGCAAATTTCGGTCAAAAAATCATAAATATTTTTCACAAGTTTATACTAGTTTTGCTTAAAAAATCATATTAAATTGAGGACTGTACAAAACGATACAAAACTTTTTTAGTTCTTTCCTATATGTTTTGAGGGAAGGTTATGATGGAAGTCCATGCACAAAATCATCTGAAAATTAGATTCTACGAAAATTTTCAAAATGCCAGTTTCGGTAAAAAAATAGTAATATATTATTCACTAGTTTATACTATTTCGGTCAAAAAATCAATTAAATTGATGAGTGCTTGAAATGCTACAAAACGTTTCAGATAAGTTATAAATTTTATGAGGGAAGGTTATGATTGAAGTCCATGCAAAAACTCATCTGAAAATTTGATTCTACGAAACTTTTCCAAATGCAAGTTTCGTTAAAAAAATTATAATATATTATTCACAAGTTTATACTAGTTTTACTCAAAAAATCAAATTAAGTCGAGGACTGTACGTAATCATCTGAAAATTAGATTCTATGAATCTTTTCGAAATGCAATTTTCGGTCAAAAAATCGTAATATATTATACATAAGTTTATATGATGGAAGTCCATGCACAAAATCATTGGAAAATTAGATTCTACGAATCATTTCGAAATGCAAGTTTCGGTCAAAAAATCGTAATATATTATAGACAAGTTTATTATAGTTTTGCTAAAAAAATCCAATTAAATCAAGGGAAGGTTATGATGGAAGTCCAAGCACAAAATCATCTGAATGTTCGATTCTAGGAAACTTTTTCAAATGCAAGTTTCGGTAAAAAAATCATAATATATTATACACTAGTTTATACTTGTTTCAGTCAAAAAATAAATTAAATCGAGGAGTGCTTGAAATGCTACAAAACTTTTTAGATAATTTATATATTTTATGAGGGAAGGTTATGATGGAAGTACTTGCAAAATTTCTTCTGAAAATTTGATTCTACGAAAATTTACCAAGTGCAAGTCTCGATAAAAAAATCATAATATATTATACACAAGTTTATACTAGTTTTGCTCAAAAAATCAAATTAAATCGAGGACTGTACGAAACCATACAAAACTTTTAAGATCCTTCCTTTATGTTACGAGGGAAGGTTATGTTGGAAGTCCATGCACAAAATCATCTGAAAATTAGATTCTACGAATCCTTTCGAAATGCAATTTTCGATAAAAAAATCGTAATATACTATACACAAGTTTATACTAGTTTTCCTCAAAAAATCAAATTAAATCGAGGACTATACGAAATGATACAAAACATTTCAGATCCTTCCTATTTGTTATGAAGGAAGGTTAGGATAGAAGTCCATGCAAAAAATCATCTGAAAATTTGATTCTATGAAAATTTTCTATATGCAATTTTCGGTCAAAAAATCATAATATAGTATACACAAGTTTATGCTAGTTTTGCTAAAAAATCAAATTAAATCAAGGACTGTACAAAACCGTACAAAACTTTTTAGATCCTTCCTATGTTATGAGGGAAGGTTATGATGGAAGTCCATGCAAAAACGCATCTGAAAATTTGAGTCTACGAAACATTTCCAAATGCAAGTTTCGGTAAAAAAATTATAATATATTATACAAAAATATATACTAGTTTTGCTCAAAAAATCAAATTAAATCGAGGACTGTACGAAACCATACAAACCTTTTTAGATCCTTCCTATATGTTAAGAGGGAATGTTATGATGGAAGTCCATCCACAAAATGATCTGAAAATTTGATTCTACGAATCTTTTCGAAATGCAAGTTTCGGTCAAAAAATCGTAATATATTATACAAAAGTTTATACTAGTTTTGCTCAAAAAATAAAATTAAATCAAGGACTATACGAAACCGTACAAAACTTTTCAGATCCTTCCTATATGTTATGAGAGAAGGTTATGATGGAAGTCTATGCATAAAATAATCTAAAAATTAGATTCTACGAATCTTTTCGAAATGCATGTTTCAGTCAAAAAATCGTAAGAAATTATCCATAAGTTTATACTAGTTTCGCTCAAAATATCAAATTAAACCGAGGACTGTACAAAACCATACAAATTTTTTTAGATCCTTCCTATGTTACGAGGGAAGGTTATTATAGAAGTCCATGCCAAAAATCATCTGAACATTTGATTCTACGAAACTTTTTCCAAATTCAAGTTTCGTTCAAAAAATTATAATATATTATGAACAAGTTTATTCTAGTTTTGCTTAAAAAATTAAATTAAATTGAGGATTGTACGAAACGATACAAAACTTTACAGATCTTTCCTATATATTTTGAGGGAAGGTTATGATGGAAGTCATGCACAAAATCATCTGAAAATTAGATTCTACGAATCTTTTCTACATGCAAGTTTCGGGTAAAATATCGTAATATATTATTCACAAGTTTATACTAGTTTTGTACAAAAAATAAAATTAAATCGAGGACTATACGAAACGATACAAAACTTTTCAGATCCTTCCTATATGTTACAAACGAAGGTTATGATAGAAGTCCATGCAAAAAATCATCTGAAAATTTGATTCTATGAAACTTTTCTATATGCAAGTTTCGGTCAAAAAATCATAATATATTATACACAAGGTTATACTAGTTTTGCTCAAAAAATCAAATTAAATCGAGGACTGTACGAAACCATACAAACCTTTTTAGATCCTTCCTATACTACGAGGGAAGGTTATGATGGAAGTCCATGCAAAAAATCATTTGAAAATTTGAGTCTAGGAAAATTTTCCAAATGCAAGTTTCGGTAAAAAATTTATAACATATTATGCACAAATTTAAACTAGTTTTGCACAAAAAATCAAATTAAATCGAGGACTTTACGAAACCATACAAAACTTTTCAGATCCTTCCTATATGTTACGAGGGAAGGTTAAGTTGGAAGTCCATGCACAAAATCCTCATAAAATTAGATTCTAAGAATCTTTTCGAAATGCAATTTCCGATAAAAAAATCATTATATATTATACACAAGTTTATACTAGTTTTGCTCAAAAAATCAAATTAAATTGAGGCCTATACGAAACGATACAAAACATTTCAGATCCTTCCTATTTGTTATGAAGGAACCTTATTATAGAAGTCCATGAAAAAATCATCTAAAAATTTGATTCTATGAAAATTTTCTAAATGCAATTTTCGGTCAAAAAATCATAATATATTATACACAAGTTTATGCTACTTTTGCTCAAAAAATCAAATTAAATCGAGGACTGTACAAAACCATACAAAACGTTTTAGATCCTTCCTATGTTATGAGGGAAGGTTATGATGGAAGTCCATGCAAAAACTCATCTGAAAATTTGAGTCTGCGAAACTTTACCAAATGCAAGTTTCTGTAAAAAAATTATAATATATTATACACAAATATATACTAGTTTTGCTAAAAAAAATCAAATTAAATCGAGGACTGTACGAAACCATACAAAACTTTACAGATCCTTCCTATATGTTACGAGGGAAGGTTATGATGGAAGTCCATGCATAAAATCATCTGAAAATTTGATTCTACGAATCTTTTTGAAATGCAAGTTTCGGTCAAAAAATCGTAATATATTATACAAAAGTTTTTACTAGTTTTGCTCAAAAAATAAAATTAAATCGAGGATTGTACGAAACCGTACAAAACTTTTCAGATCCTTCATATATGTTACGAGAGAAGGTTATGATGGAAGTCCATGCACAAAATAATCTGAAAATTAGATTCTACGAATCTTTTCGAAATGCATGTTTCGGTCAAAAAATCGTAATATATTATACATAAGTTTATACTAGTTTCGCTCAAAATATCAAATTAAATCGAGGACTGTACAAAACCATTCAAATTTTTTTAGATCCTTCCTATGTTATGAGGGAAGGTTATAATAGAAGTCCATGCCAAAAATCATCTGAAAATTTGATTCTACGAAACTTTTCCAAATTCAAGTTTCGTTCAAAAAATCATAATATATTATACGCAAGTTTATTCTAGTTTTGCTTAAAAAATCAAATTAAATTGAGGACTGTACGGAACGATACAAAAATTTTCAGATCCTTCCTATATGTTTTGAGGGAAGGTTATGATGGAAGTCATGCACAAAATCATCTAAAAATTAGATTCTACGGATCTTTTCTAAATGCAAGTTTCGGGTAAAATATCGTAATATATTATTCACAAGTTTATACTAGTTTTGGTCAAAAAATCAATTTAAATCGAGGACTATACGAAACGATACAAAACTTTTCAGATCCTTCCTATATGTTACAAAGGAAGGTTATGATAGAAGTCCATGCAAAAAATCATCTTAAAATTTGATTCTATGAAACTTTTCAAAATGCAAGTTTCCGTCAAAAAATCATAATATATTATACACAAGTTTATACTAGTTTTGCTCAAAAAATCAAATTAAATCGAGGACTGTACGAAACCATACAAACCTTTTTAGTTCCTTCCTATATTACGAGGGAAGGTTATGATGGAAGTCCATGCAAAAAATCATCTGAAAATTTGAGTCTACAAAACTATTCCAAATGCAAGTTTCGGTAAAAAATTTATAACATATTATGCACAAATTTATACTAGTTTTGCACAAAAAATCAAATTAAATCGAGGACTGTACGAAACCATACAAAACTTTTCAGATCCTTCCTATATGTCACGAGGGAAGGTTATGTTGGAAGTCCATGCACAAAATCATCTGAAAATTAGATTCTAAGAATCTTTTCGAAATGCAATTTCCGATAAAAAATCATTATATATTATATACAAGTTTATACTAGTTTTGCTTAAAAAATCAAATTAAATCGGGGACTATACGAAACGATACAAAACATTTCAGATCCTTCCTATTTGTTATGAAGGAAGGTTATTATAGAAGTCCATGAAAAAATCATCTGAAAATTTGATTCTATGAAAATTTTCTAAATGCAATTTTCGGTCAAAAAATCATAATATATTATACACAAGTTTATGCTAGTTTTGCTCAAAAAATCAAATTAAATCGAGGACTGTACAAAACCGTACAAAACTTTTTAGATCCTTCCTATGTTATGAGGGAAGGTTATGATGGAAGTCCATGCAAAAACTCATCTGAAAATTTGAGTCTACGAAACTTGTCCAAATGCAAGTTTCGGTAAAAAAATTATAATATATTATAAACAAATATATACTAGTTTTGTTCAAAAAATCAAATTAAATCGAGGACTGTATGAAAACATACAAAACTTTTCAGATCCTTCCTATATGTTACGAGGGAAGGTTATGATGGAAGTCCATGCACAAAATCATCTGAAAATTTGATTCTACGAATCTTTTCGAAATGCAAGTTTCGGTCAAAAAATCGTAATATATTATACAAGAGTTTATACTAGCTTTGCTCAAAAAATAATATTAAATCAAGGACTGTACGAAATCGTACAAAACTTTTCAGATCCTTCCTATATGTTACGAGAGAAGGTTATGATGGAAGTCCATGCACAAAATAATCTGAAAATTAGATTCTACGAATCTTTTCGAAATGCATGTTTCGGTCAAAAAATCATAATATATTATACATAAGTTTATACTAGTTTCGCTCAAAATATCAAACTAAATCAAGGACTGTACAAAACTATACAAATTTTTTTAGATCCTTCCTATGTTACGAGGGAAGGTTATAATAGAAGTCAATGCCAAAAATCATCTGAAAATTTGATTCTACGAAAATTTTCCAAATTCAAGTTTCGTTCAAGAAATCATCATATATTATACACAAGTTTATTCTAGTTTTGCTTAAAAAATCAAATTAAATTGAGGACTGTACGAAACGATACAAAACTTTTCAGTTCTTTCCTATATGCTTTGAGGGAAGGTTATGATGGAAGTCATGCACAAAATCATCTGAAAATTAGATTCTACGAATCTTTTCTAAATGCAAGTTTCGGGTAAAATATCGTAATATATTATTCACAAGTTTATACTAGTTTTGCTCAAAAAATCAAATTAAATCGAGGACTATATGAAACGATACAAAACTTTTCAGATCCTTCCTATATGTTACAAAGGAAGGTTATAATAGAAGTCCATGAAAAAAATCAACTGCAAATTTGATTCTACGAAACTTTTCTAAATGCATGTTTCGGTCAAAAAATCATAATATATTATACACAAGTTTATACTAGTTTTGCTCAAAAAATCAAATTAAATCGAGGATTGTACGAAACCAAACAAACCTTTTTAGATCCTTCCTATGCTACGAGGGAAGGTTATGATGGAAGTCCCTGCAAAAAATCATCTGAAAATTTGAGTCTACGAAACTTTTCCAAATGCAAGTTTCGGTAGAAAAATTATAATATATTATGCACAAATTTATACTAGTTTTGCTCAAAAAATAAAATTAAATCGAGGACTGTACGAAACCATACAAAACTTTTCAGATCCTTCCTATATGTTACGAGGGAAGGTTATGTTGGAAGTCCATGCACAAAATCATCTGAAAATTAGATTCTAAGAATATTTTCGAAATGCAATTTTCGATAAAAAAATCATAATATATTATACACAAGTTTATACTAGTTTTGCTCAAAAATAAAATTAAATCGAGGACTATACGAAACGATACAAAACATTTCAGATCCTTCCTATTTGTTATGAAGGAAGGTTATGATAGAATTCCATGTAAAAAATCATCTGGAAATTTGATTATATGAAAATTTTTTAAATGCATTTTTCGGTCAAAAAATCATAATATATTATACACAAGTTTAAGCTAGTTTTGCTCAAAAAATCAAATTAAATCGAGGACTGTATAAAACCATACAAAAATTTTTAGATCCTTCCTATGTTATGAGGGAAGTTTATGATGGAAGTCCATGCAAAAACTCATCTGAAAATTTGAGTCTACGAAACTTTTCCAAATGCAAGTTTCGGTAAAAAAAATTATAATATATTATACACAAATATATACTAGTTTTGCTCAAAAAATCAAATTAAATCGAGGACTGTACGAAACCATACAAAACACTTCAGATCCTTCCTATATGTTACGAGGGTCGGTTATGATGGAAGTCCATGCACAAAATCATCTGAAAATTTCGGTCAAAAAATGCAAGTTTCGGTCAAAAAATCGTAATATATTATACAAAAGTTTATACTAGTTTAGCTCAAAAAATAAAATTAAATCGAGGACTGTATGAAACCGTACAAAACTTTTCAGATCCTTCCTATATGTTATGAGAGAAGGTTATGATGGAAGTCCATGCACAAAATAATCTGAAAATTAGATTCTACGAATCTTTTCGAAATGCATGTTTCGGTCAAAAAATCGTAATATATTATACATAAGTTTCTACTAGTTTCGCTCAAAAAATCAAATTAAATCGAGGACTGTACGAAACCATACAAACCTTTTTAGATCCTTCCTATACTACGAGGGAAGGTTATGATAGAAGTCCATGCCAAAAATCATCTGAAAATTTGATTCTACGAAACTTTTCCAAATTCAAGTTTCGTTCAAAAAATCATAATATATTATACACAAGTTTATTCTAGTTTTGCTTAAAAAATCAAATTATATTGAGGACTGTACGAAACGATACAAAACTTTTCAGATCCTTCCTATATGTTTTGAGGGAAGGTTATGATGGAAGTCATGCACAAAATCATCTGAAAATTAGATTCTACGAATCTTTTCTAAATGCAAGTTTCGGGTAAAATATCGTAATATATTATACACAAGTTTATACTAGTTTTTCTCGAAAAATCAAATTAAATCGAGGACTATACGAAACGATACAAAACATTTCAGATCCTTCCTATTTGTTATGAAGGAAGGTTATGATAGAAGTCCATGCAAAAAATCATCTGAAAATTTGAGTCTAGGAAAATTTTCCAAATGCAAGTTTCGGTAAAAAATTTATAACATATTATGCACAAATTTATACTAGTTTTGCACAAAAAATAAAATTAAATCGAGGACTGTACGAAACCATACAAAACTTTTCAGATCCTTCCTATATGTTACGAGGGAAGGTTATGTTGGAAGTCCATGCACAAAATCATCTGAAAATTAGATTCTAAGAATATTTTCGAAATGCAATTTTCGATAAAAAAATCATAATATATTATACACAAGTTTATACTAGTTTTGCTCAAAAATAAAATTAAATCGAGGACTATACGAAACGATACAAAACATTTCAGATCCTTCCTATTTGTTATGAAGGAAGGTTATGATAGAATTCCATGTAAAAAATCATCTGGAAATTTGATTATATGAAAATTTTTTAAATGCATTTTTCGGTCAAAAAATCATAATATATTATACACAAGTTTAAGCTAGTTTTGCTCAAAAAATCAAATTAAATCGAGGACTGTATAAAACCATACAAAACTTTTTAGATCCTTCCTATGTTATGAGGGAAGTTTATGATGGAAGTCCATGCAAAAACTCATCTGAAAATTTGAGTCTACGAAACTTTTCCAAATGCAAGTTTCGGTAAAAAAATTATAATATATTATACACAAATATATACTAGTTTTGCTCAAAAAATCAAATTAAATCGAGGACTGTACGAAACCATACAAAACACTTCAGATCCTTCCTATATGTTACGAGGGTCGGTTATGATGGAAGTCCATGCACAAAATCATCTGAAATTTTCGGTCAAAAAATGCAAGTTTCGGTCAAAATATCGTAATATATTATACAAAAGTTTATACTAGTTTAGCTCAAAAAATAAAATTAAATCGAGGACTGTATGAAACCGTACAAAACTTTTCAGATCCTTCCTATATGTTATGAGAGAAGGTTATGATGGAAGTCCATGCACAAAATAATCTGAAAATTAGATTCTACGAATCTTTTCGAAATGCATGTTTCGGTCAAAAAATCGTAATATATTATACATAAGTTTCTACTAGTTTCGCTCAAAAAATCAAATTAAATCGAGGACTGTACGAAACCATACAAACCTTTTTAGATCCTTCCTATACTACGAGGGAAGGTTATGATAGAAGTCCATGCCAAAAATCATCTGAAAATTTGATTCTACGAAACTTTTCCAAATTCAAGTTTCGTTCAAAAAATCATAATATATTATACACAAGTTTATTCTAGTTTTGCTTAAAAAATCAAATTATATTGAGGACTGTACGAAACGATACAAAACTTTTCAGATCCTTCCTATATGTTTTGAGGGAAGGTTATGATGGAAGTCATGCACAAAATCATCTGAAAATTAGATTCTACGAATCTTTTCTAAATGCAAGTTTTGGGTAAAATATCGTAATATGTTATACACAAGTTTATACTAGTTTTTCTCGAAAAATCAAATTAAATCGAGGACTATACGAAACGATACAAAACATTTCAGATCCTTCCTATTTGTTATGAAGGAAGGTTATGATAGAAGTCCATGCAAAAAATCATCTGAAAATTTGAGTCTAGGAAAATTTTCCAAATGCAAGTTTCGGTAAAAAATTTATAACATATTATGCACAAATTTATACTAGTTTTGCACAAAAAATAAAATTAAATCGAGGACTGTACGAAACCATACAAAACTTTTCAGATCCTTCCTATATGTTACGAGGGAAGGTTATGTTGGAAGTCCATGCACAAAATCATCTGAAAATTAGATTCTAAGAATATTTTCGAAATGCAATTTTCGATAAAAAAATCATAATATATTATACACAAGTTTATACTAGTTTTGCTCAAAAAATAAAATTAAATCGAGGACTATACGAAACGATACAAAACATTTCAGATCCTTCCTATTTGTTATGAAGGAAGGTTATGATAGAATTCCATGTAAAAAATCATCTGGAAATTTGATTATATGAAATTTTTTTAAATGCATTTTTCGGTCAAAAAATCATAATATATTATACACAAGTTTAAGCTAGTTTTGCTCAAAAAATCAAATTAAATCGAGGACTGTACAAAACCATACAAAACTTTTTAGATCCTTCCTATGTTATGAGGGAAGTTTATGATGGAAGTCCATGCAAAAACTCATCTGAAAATTTGAGTCTACGAAACTTTTCCAAATGCAAGTTTCGGTAAAAAAAATTATAATATATTATACACAAATATATACTAGTTTTGCTCAAAAAATCAAATTAAATCGAGGACTGTATGAAACCATACAAAACACTTCAGATCCTTCCTATGTGTTACGAGGGTCGGTTATGATGGAAGTCCATGCACAAAATCATCTGAAAATTTCGGTCAAAAAATGCAAGTTTCGGTCAAAAAATCGTAATATATTATACAAAAGTTTATACTAGTTTAGGTCAAAAAATAAAATTAAATCGAGGACTGTATGAAACCGTACAAAACTTTTCAGATCCTTCCTATATGTTATGAGAGAAGGTTATGATGGAAGTCCATGCACAAAATAATCTGAAAATTAGATTCTACGAATCTTTTCGAAATGCATGTTTCGGTCAAAAAATCGTAATATATTATACATAAGTTTATACTAGTTTCGCTCAAAATATCAAATTAAATCGAGGACTGTACAAAACCATACAAATTTTTTTAGATCCTTCCTATGTTACGAGGGAAGGTTATAATAGAAGTCCATGCCAAAAATCATCTGAAAATTTGATTCTACGAAACTTTTCCAAATTCAAGTTTCGTTCAAAAAATCATAATATATTATACGCAAGTTTATTCTAGTTTTGCTTAAAAAATCAAATTAAATTGAGGACTGTACGAAACGATACTAAATTTTTCAGATCCTTCCTATATGTTACGAGGGAAGGTTATGATGGAAGTCCATGCATAAAATCATCTGAAAATTTGATTCTACGAATCTTTTTGAAATGCAAGTTTCGGTCAAAAAATCGTAATATATTATACAAAAGTTTTTACTAGTTTTGCTCAAAAAATAAAATTAAATCGAGGATTGTACGAAACCGTACAAAACTTTTCAGATCCTTCATATATGTTACGAGAGAAGGTTATGATGGAAGTCCATGCACAAAATAATCTGAAAATTAGATTCTACGAATCTTTTCGAAATGCATGTTTCGGTCAAAAAATCGTAATATATTATACATAAGTTTATACTAGTTTCGCTCAAAATATCAATTTAAATCGAGGAATGTACAAAATCATACAAATTTTTTTAGATCCTTCCTATGTTACGAGGGAAGGTTATAATAGAAGTCCATGCCAAAAATCATCTGAAAATTTGATTCTACGAAACTTTTCCAAATTCAAGTTTCGTTCAAAAAATCATAATATATTATACACAAGTTTATTCTAGTTTTGCTTAAAAAATCAAATTATATTGAGGACTGTACGAAACGATACAAAACTTTTCAGATCCTTCCTATATGTTTTGAGGGAAGGTTATGATGGAAGTCATGCACAAAATCATCTGAAAATTAGATTCTACGAATCTTTTCTAAATGCAAGTTTCGGGTAAAATATCGTAATATATTATACACAAGTTTATACTAGTTTTTCTCGAAAAATCAAATTAAATCGAGGACTATACGAAATGATACAAAACATTTCAGATCCTTCCTCTTTGTTATGAAGGAAGGTTATGATAGAAGTCCATGCAAAAAATCATCTGAAAATTTGAGTCTAGGAAAATTTTCCAAATGCAAGTTTCGGTAAAAAATTTATAACATATTATGCACAAATTTATACTAGTTTTGCACAAAAGATAAAATTAAATCGAGGATTGTACGAAACCATACAAAACTTTTCAGATCCTTCCTATATGTTACGAGGGAAGGTTATGTTGGAAGTCCATGCACAAAATCATCTGAAAATTAGATTCTAAGAATATTTTCGAAATGCAATTTTCGATAAAAAAATCATAATATATTATACACAAGTTTATATTAGTTTTGCTCAAAAAATAAAATTAAATCGAGGACTATACGAAACGATACAAAACATTTCAGATCCTTCCTATTTGTTATGAAGGAAGGTTATGATAGAATTCCATGTAAAAAATCATCTGGAAATTTGATTATATGAAAAAATTTTAAATGCATTTTTCGGTCAAAAAATCATAATATATTATACACAAGTTTAAGCTAGTTTTGCTCAAAAAATCAAATTAAATCGAGGACTGTATAAAACCATACAAAACTTTTTAGATCCTTCCTATGTTATGAGGGAAGTTTATGATGGAAGTCCATGCAAAAACTCATCTGAAAATTTGAGTCTACGAAACTTTTCCAAATGCAAGTTTTGGTAAAAAAAATTATAATATATTATACACAAATATATACTAGTTTTGCTCAAAAAATCAAATTAAATCGAGGACTGTACGAAACCATACAAAACACTTCAGATCCTTCCTATATGTTACGAGGGTCGGTTATGATGGAAGTCCATGCACAAAATCATCTGAAAATTTCGGTCAAAAAATGCAAGTTTCGGTCAAAAAATCGTAATATATTATACAAAAGTTTATACTAGTTTTGCTCAAAAAATAAAATTAAATCGAGGATTGTACGAAACCGTACAAAACATTTCAGATCCTTCCTATATGTTATGAGAGAAGGTTATGATGGAAGTCCATGCACAAAATAATCTGAAAATTAGATTCTACGAATCTTTTCGAAATGCATGTTTCGGTCAAAAAATCGTAATATATTATACATAAGTTTATACTAGTTTCGCTCAAAATATCAATTTAAATCGAGGAATGTACAAAATCATACAAATTTTTTTAGATCCTTCCTATGTTACGAGGGAAGGTTATGATAGAAGTCCATGCCAAAAATCATCTGAAAATTTGATTCTACGGAACTTTTCCAAATTCAAGTTTCGTTCAAAAAATCATAATATATTATACACAAGTTTATTCTAGTTTTGCTTAAAAAATCAAATTATATTGAGGACTGTACGAAACGATACAAAACATTTCAGATCCTTCCTATATGTTTTGAGGGAAGGTTATGATGGAAGTCATGCACAAAATCATCTGAAAATTAGATTCTACGAATCTTTTCTAAATGCAAGTTTCGGGTAAAATATCGTAATATATTATACACAAGTTTATACTAGTTTTTCTCGAAAAATCAAATTAAATCGAGGACTATACGAAATGATACAAAACATTTCAGATCCTTCCTCTTTGTTATGAAGGAAGGTTATGATAGAAGTCCATGCAAAAAATCATCTGAAAATTTGAGTCTAGGAAAATTTTCCAAATGCAAGTTTCGGTAAAAAATTTATAACATATTATGCACAAATTTATACTAGTTTTGCACAAAAGATAAAATTAAATCGAGGATTGTACGAAACCATACAAAACTTTTCAGATCCTTCCTATATGTTACGAGGGAAGGTTATGTTGGAAGTCCATGCACAAAATCATCTGAAAATTAGATTCTAAGAATATTTTCGAAATGCAATTTTCGATAAAAAAATCATAATATATTATACACAAGTTTATATTAGTTTTGCTCAAAAAATAAAATTAAATCGAGGACTATACGAAACGATACAAAACATTTCAGATCCTTCCTATTTGTTATGAAGGAAGGTTATGATAGAATTCCATGTAAAAAATCATCTGGAAATTTGATTATATGAAAAAATTTTAAATGCATTTTTCGGTCAAAAAATCATAATATATTATACACAAGTTTAAGCTAGTTTTGCTCAAAAAATCAAATTAAATCGAGGACTGTATAAAACCATACAAAACTTTTTAGATCCTTCCTATGTTATGAGGGAAGTTTATGATGGAAGTCCATGCAAAAACTCATCTGAAAATTTGAGTCTACGAAACTTTTCCAAATGCAAGTTTTGGTAAAAAAAATTATAATATATTATACACAAATATATACTAGTTTTGCTCAAAAAATCAAATTAAATCGAGGACTGTACGAAACCATACAAAACACTTCAGATCCTTCCTATATGTTACGAGGGTCGGTTATGATGGAAGTCCATGCACAAAATCATCTGAAAATTTCGGTCAAAAAATGCAAGTTTCGGTCAAAAAATCGTAATATATTATACAAAAGTTTATACTAGTTTTGCTCAAAAAATAAAATTAAATCGAGGATTGTACGAAACCGTACAAAACATTTCAGATCCTTCCTATATGTTATGAGAGAAGGTTATGATGGAAGTCCATGCACAAAATAATCTGAAAATTAGATTCTACGAATCTTTTCGAAATGCATGTTTCGGTCAAAAAATCGTAATATATTATACATAAGTTTATACTAGTTTCGCTCAAAATATCAATTTAAATCGAGGAATGTACAAAATCATACAAATTTTTTTAGATCCTTCCTATGTTACGAGGGAAGGTTATGATAGAAGTCCATGCCAAAAATCATCTGAAAATTTGATTCTACGGAACTTTTCCAAATTCAAGTTTCGTTCAAAAAATCATAATATATTATACACAAGTTTATTCTAGTTTTGCTTAAAAAATCAAATTATATTGAGGACTGTACGAAACGATACAAAACATTTCAGATCCTTCCTATATGTTTTGAGGGAAGGTTATGATGGAAGTCATGCACAAAATCATCTGAAAATTAGATTCTACGAATCTTTTCTAAATGCAAGTTTCGGGTAAAATATCGTAATATATTATACACAAGTTTATACTAGTTTTTCTCGAAAAATCAAATTAAATCGAGGACTATACGAAACGATACAAAACATTTCAGATCCTTCCTCTTTGTTATGAAGGAAGGTTATGATAGAAGTCCATGCAAAAAATCATCTGAAAATTTGAGTCTAGGAAAATTTTCCAAATGCAAGTTTCGGTAAAAAATTTATAACATATTATGCACAAATTTATACGAGTTTTGCACAAAAGATAAAATTAAATCGAGGATTGTACGAAACCATACAAAACTTTTCAGATCCTTCCTATATTTTACGAGGGAAGGTTATGTTGGAAGTCCATGCACAAAATCATCTGAAAATTAGATTCTAAGAATATTTTCGAAATGCAATTTTCGATAAAAAAATCATAATATATTATACACAAGTTTATACTAGTTTTGCTCAAAAAATAAAATTAAATCGAGGACTATACGAAACGATACAAAACATTTCAGATCCTTCCTATTTGTTATGAAGGAAGGTTATGATAGAATTCCATGTAAAAAATCATCTGGAAATTCGATTATATGAAAAATTTTTAAATGCATTTTTCGGTCAAAAAATCATAATATATTATACACAAGTTTAAGCTAGTTTTGCTCAAAAAATCAAATTAAATCGAGGACTGTACAAAACCATACAAAACTTTTTAGATCCTTCCTATGTTATGAGGGAAGTTTATGATGGAAGTCCATGCAAAAACTCATCTGAAAATTTGAGTCTACGAAAATTTTCCAAATGCAAGTTTCGGTAAAAAAAATTATAATATATTATACACAAATATATACTAGTTTTGCTCAAAAAATCAAATTAAATCGAGGACTGTACGAAACCATACAAAACACTTCAGATCCTTCCTATATGTTACGAGGGTCGGTTATGATGGAAGTCCATGCACAAAATCATCTGAAAATTTCGGTTAAAAAATGCAAGTTTCGGTCAAAAAATCGTAATATATTATACAAAAGTTTATACTAGTTTAGCTCAAAAAATAAAATTAAATCGAGGACTGTATGAAACCGTACAAAACTTTTCAGATCCTTCCTATATGTTATGAGAGAAGGTTATGATGGAAGTCCATGCACAAAATAATCTGAAAATTAGATTCTACGAATCTTTTCGAAATGCATGTTTCGGTCAAAAAATCGTAATATATTATACATAAGTTTCTACTAGTTTCGCTCAAAAAATCAATTTAAATCGAGGAATGTACAAAATCATACAAATTTTTTTAGATCCTTCCTATGTTACGAGGGAAGGTTATAATAGAAGTCCATGCCAAAAATCATCTGAAAATTTGATTCTACGAAACTTTTCCAAATTCAAGTTTCGTTCAAAAAATCATAATATATTATACACAAGTTTATTCTAGTTTTGCTTAAAAAATCAAATTATATTGAGGACTGTACGAAACGATACAAAACTTTTCAGATCCTTCCTATATGTTTTGAGGGAAGGTTATGATGGAAGTCATGCACAAAATCATCTGAAAATTAGATTCTACGAATCTTTTCTAAATGCAAGTTTCGGGTAAAATATCGTAATATATTATACACAAGTTTATACTAGTTTTTCTCGAAAAATCAAATTAAATCGAGGACTATACGAAATGATACAAAACATTTCAGATCCTTCCTCTTTGTTATGAAGGAAGGTTATGATAGAAGTCCATGCAAAAAATCATCTGAAAATTTGAGTCTAGGAAAATTTTCCAAATGCAAGTTTCGGTAAAAAATTTATAACATATTATGCACAAATTTATACTAGTTTTGCACAAAAGATAAAATTAAATCGAGGATTGTACGAAACCATACAAAACTTTTCAGATCCTTCCTATATGTTACGAGGGAAGGTTATGTTGGAAGTCCATGCACAAAATCATCTGAAAATTAGATTCTAAGAATATTTTCGAAATGCAATTTTCGATAAAAAAATCATAATATATTATACACAAGTTTATACTAGTTTTGCTCAAAAAATAAAATTAAATCGAGGACTATACGAAACGATACAAAACATTTCAGATCCTTCCTATTTGTTATGAAGGAAGGTTATGATAGAATTCCATGTAAAAAATCATCTGGAAATTTGATTATATGAAAAATTTTTAAATGCATTTTTCGGTCAAAAAATCATAATATATTATACACAAGTTTAAGCTAGTTTTGCTCAAAAAATCAAATTAAATCGAGGACTGTATAAAACCATACAAAACTTTTTAGATCCTTCCTATGTTATGAGGGAAGTTTATGATGGAAGTCCATGCAAAAACTCATCTGAAAATTTGAGTCTACGAAACTTTTCCAAATGCAAGTTTTGGTAAAAAAAATTATAATATATTATACACAAATATATACTAGTTTTGCTCAAAAAATCAAATTAAATCGAGGACTGTACGAAACCATACAAAACACTTCAGATCCTTCCTATATGTTACGAGGGTCGGTTATGATGGAAGTCCATGCACAAAATCATCTGAAAATTTCGGTCAAAAAATCGTAATATATTATACACAAGTTTATACTAGTTTTGCTCAAAAAATTAAATTAAATCGAGGATTGTATGAAACCGTACAAAACATTTCAGATCCTTCCTATATGTTATGAGAGAAGGTTATGATGGAAGTCCATGCACAAAATAATCTGAAAATTAGATTCTACGAATCTTTTCGAAATGCATGTTTCGGTCAAAAAATCGTAATATATTATACATAAGTTTATACTAGTTTCGCTCAAAATATCAATTTAAATCGAGGAATGTACAAAATCATACAAATTTTTTTAGATCCTTCCTATGTTACGAGGGAAGGTTATGATAGAAGTCCATGCCAAAAATCATCTGAAAATTTGATTCTACGAAACTTTTCCAAATTCAAGTTTCGTTCAAAAAATCATAATATATTATACACAAGTTTATTCTAGTTTTGCTTAAAAAATCAAATTATATTGAGGACTGTACGAAACGATACAAAACATTTCAGATCCTTCCTATATGTTTTGAGGGAAGGTTATGATGGAAGTCATGCACAAAATCATCTGAAAATTAGATTCTACGAATCTTTTCTAAATGCAAGTTTCGGGTAAAATATCGTAATATATTATACACAAGTTTATACTAGTTTTTCTCGAAAAATCAAATTAAATCGAGGACTATACGAAATGATACAAAACATTTCAGATCCTTCCTCTTTGTTATGAAGGAAGGTTATGATAGAAGTCCATGCAAAAAATCATCTGAAAATTTGAGTCTAGGAAAATTTTCCAAATGCAAGTTTCGGTAAAAAATTTATAACATATTATGCACAAATTTATACGAGTTTTGCACAAAAGATAAAATTAAATCGAGGATTGTACGAAACCATACAAAACTTTTCAGATCCTTCCTATATTTTACGAGGGAAGGTTATGTTGGAAGTCCATGCACAAAATCATCTGAAAATTAGATTCTAAGAATATTTTCGAAATGCAATTTTCGATAAAAAAATCATAATATATTATACACAAGTTTATACTAGTTTTGCTCAAAAAATAAAATTAAATCGAGGACTATACGAAACGATACAAAACATTTCAGATCCTTCCTATTTGTTATGAAGGAAGGTTATGATAGAATTCCATGTAAAAAATCATCTGGAAATTCGATTATATGAAAAATTTTTAAATGCATTTTTCGGTCAAAAAATCATAATATATTATACACAAGTTTAAGCTAGTTTTGCTCAAAAAATCAAATTAAATCGAGGACTGTACAAAACCATACAAAACTTTTTAGATCCTTCCTATGTTATGAGGGAAGTTTATGATGGAAGTCCATGCAAAAACTCATCTGAAAATTTGAGTCTACGAAACTTTTCCAAATGCAAGTTTCGGTAAAAAAAATTATAATATATTATACACAAATATATACTAGTTTTGCTCAAAAAATCAAATTAAATCGAGGACTGTACGAAACCATACAAAACACTTCAGATCCTTCCTATATGTTACGAGGGTCGGTTATGATGGAAGTCCATGCACAAAATCATCTGAAAATTTCGGTTAAAAAATGCAAGTTTCGGTCAAAAAATCGTAATATATTATACAAAAGTTTATACTAGTTTAGCTCAAAAAATAAAATTAAATCGAGGACTGTATGAAACCGTACAAAACTTTTCAGATCCTTCCTATATGTTATGAGAGAAGGTTATGATGGAAGTCCATGCACAAAATAATCTGAAAATTAGATTCTACGAATCTTTTCGAAATGCATGTTTCGGTCAAAAAATCGTAATATATTATACATAAGTTTCTACTAGTTTCGCTCAAAAAATCAATTTAAATCGAGGAATGTACAAAATCATACAAATTTTTTTAGATCCTTCCTATGTTACGAGGGAAGGTTATAATAGAAGTCCATGCCAAAAATCATCTGAAAATTTGATTCTACGAAACTTTTCCAAATTCAAGTTTCGTTCAAAAAATCATAATATATTATACACAAGTTTATTCTAGTTTTGCTTAAAAAATCAAATTATATTGAGGACTGTACGAAACGATACAAAACTTTTCAGATCCTTCCTATATGTTTTGAGGGAAGGTTATGATGGAAGTCATGCACAAAATCATCTGAAAATTAGATTCTACGAATCTTTTCTAAATGCAAGTTTCGGGTAAAATATCGTAATATATTATACACAAGTTTATACTAGTTTTTCTCGAAAAATCAAATTAAATCGAGGACTATACGAAACGATACAAAACATTTCAGATCCTTCCTATTTGTTATGAAGGAAGGTTATGATAGAAGTCCATGCAAAAAATCATCTGAAAATTTGAGTCTAGGAAAATTTTCCAAATGCAAGTTTCGGTAAAAAATTTATAACATATTATGCACAAATTTAAAATTAAATCGAGGACTGTACGAAACCATACAAAACTTTTCAGATCCTTCCTATATGTTACGAGGGAAGGTTATGTTGGAAGTCCATGCACAAAATCATCTAAAAATTAGATTCTAAGAATCTTTTCGAAATGCAATTTCCGATAAAAAAATCATTATATATTATACACAAGTTTATACTAGTTTTGCTCAAAAAATCAAATTAAATCGAGGACTATACGAAACGATACAAAACATTTCAGATCCTTCCTATTTGTTATGAAGGAACGTTATTATAGAAGTCCATGAAAAAATCATCTGAAAATTTGATTCTATGAAAATTTTCTAAATGCAATTTTCGGTCAAAAAATCATAATATATTATACACAATTTTATGCTAGTTTTGCTCAAAAAATCAAATTAAATCGAGGACTGTACAAAACCGTACAAAACTTTTTAGATCCTTCCTATGTTATGAGGGAAGGTTATGATGGAAGTCCATGCAAAAACTCATCTGAAAATTTGAGTCTGCGAAACTTTACCAAATGCAAGTTTCGGTAAAAAAATTATAATATATTATACACAAATATATACTAGTTTTGCTAAAAAAATCAAATTTAATCGAGGACTGTACGAAACGATACAAAACTTTTTAGATCCTTCCTATATGTTACGAGGGAAGGTTATGATGGAAGTCCATGCACAAAATCATCTGAAAATTTGATTCTACGAATCTTTTTGAAATGCAAGTTTCGGTCAAAAAATCGTAATATATTATACAAAAGTTTATACTAGTTTTGCTCAAAAAATAAAATTAAATCGAGGATTGTACGAAACCGTACAAAACTTTTCAGATCCTTCCTATATGTTACGAGAGAAGGTTATGATGGAAGTTCATGCACAAAATAATCTGAAAATTAGATTCTACGAATCTTTTCGAAATGCATGGTTCGGTCAAAAAATCGTAATATATTATACATAAGTTTATACTAGTTTCGCTCAAAATATCAAATTAAATCGAGGACTGTACAAAACCATACAAATTTTTTTAGATCCTTCCTATGTTACGAGGGAAGGTTATAATAGAAGTCCATGCCAAAAATCATCTGAAAATTTGATTCTACGAAACTTTTCCAAATTCAAGTTTCGTTCAAAAAATCATAATATATTATACGCAAGTTTATTCTAGTTTTGCTTAAAAAATCAAATTAAATTGAGGACTGTACGAAACGATACTAAATTTTTCAGATCCTTCCTATATGTTTTGAGGGAAGGTTATGATGGAAGTCATGCACAAAATCATCTGAAAATTAGATTCTACGGATCTTTTCTAAATGCAAGTTTCGGGTAAAATATCGTAATATATTATTCACAAGTTTATACTAGTTTTGCTCAAAAAATCAAATTAAATCGAGGACTATACGAAACGATACAAAACTTTTCAGATCCTTCCTATATGTTACAAAGGAAGGTTATGATAGAAGTCCATGCAAAAAATCATCTTAAAATTTGATTCTATGAAACTTTTCAAAATGCAAGTTTCCGTCAAAAAATCATAATATATTATACACAAGTTTATACTAGTTTTGCCCAAAAAATCAAATTAAATCGGGGACTGTACGAAACCATACAAACCTTTTTAGATCCTTCCTATATTACGAGGGAAGGTTAAGATGGAAGTCCTTGCAAAAAATCATCTGAAAATTTGAGTCTACAAAACTTTTCCAAATGCAAGTTTCGGTAAAAAATTTATAACATATTATGCACAAATTTATACTAGTTTTGCACAAAAAATTAAATTAAATCGAGGACTGTACGAAACCATACAAAATGTTTCAGATCCTTCCTATATGTTATGAGGGAAGGTTATGTTGGAAGTCCATGCACAAAATCATCTGAAAATTAGATTCTAAGAATCTTTTCGAAATGCAATTTCCGATAAAAAATCATTATATATTATACACAAGTTTATACTAGTTTTGCTTAAAAAATCAAATTAAATCGAGGACTATACGAAACGATACAAAACATTTCAGATCCTTCCTATTTGTTATGAAGGAAGGTTAGTATAGAAGTCCATGAAAAAATCATCTGAAAATTTGATTCTATGAAAATTTTCTAAATGCAATTTTCGGTCAAAAAATCATAATATATTATACACAAGTTTATGCTAGTTTTGCTCAAAAAATCAAATTAAATCGAGGATTGTACAAAACCGTACAAAACTTTTTAGATCCTTCCTATGTTATGAGGGAAGGTTATGATGGAAGTCCATGCAAAAACGCATCTGAAAATTTGAGTCTACGAAACTTGTCCAAATGCAAGTTTCGGTAAAAAAATTATAATAAATTATAAACAAATATATACTAGTTTTGTTCAAAAAATCAAATTAAATCGAGGACTGTATGAAAACGTACAAAACTTTTCAGATCCTTCCTTTATGTTACGAGGGAAGGTTATGATGGAAGTCCATGCACAAAATCATCTGAAAATTTGATTCTACGAATCTTTTTGAAATGCAAGTTTTGGTCAAAAAATCATAATATATTATACATAAGTTTATACTAGTTTCGCTCAAAATATCAAACTAAATCAAGGACTGTACAAAACTATACAAATTTTTTTAGATCCTTCCTATGTTACGAGGGAAGGTTATAATAGAAGTCAATGCCAAAAATCATCTGAAAATTTGATTCTACGAAAATTTTTCAAATTCAAGTTTCGTTCAAGAAATCATAATATATTATACACAAGTATATTCTTGTTTTGCTTAAAAAATCAAATTAAATTGAGGACTGTACGAAACGATACAAAACTTTTCAGTTCTTTCCTATATGCTTTGAGGGAAGGTTATGATGGAAGTCATGCACAAAATCATCTGAAAATTAGATTCTACGAATCTTTTCTAAATGCAAGTTTCGGGTAAAATATCGTAATATATTTTTCACAAGTTTATACTAGTTTTTCTCAAAAAATCAAATTAAATCGAGGACTATACGAAACGATACAAAACTTTTCAGATCCTTCCTATATGTTACAAAGGAAGGTTATAATAGAAGTCCATGAAAAAAATCATCTGCAAATTTGATTCTACGAAACTTTTCTAAATGTAAGTTTCGGTCAAAAAATCATAATATATTATACACAAGTTTATACTAGTTTTGCTCAAAAAATCAAATTAAATCGAGGATTGTACGAAACCATACAAACCTTTTTAGATCCTTCCTATGTTACGAGGGAAGGTTATGATGGAAGTCCATGCAAAAAATCATCTGAAAATTTGAGTCTACGAAACTTTTCCAAATGCAAGTTTCGGTAGAAAAATTATAATATATTATGCACAAATTTATACTAGTTTTGCTCAAAAAATAAAATTAAATCGAGGACTGTACGAAACCATACAAAACTTTTCAGATCCTTCCTATATGTTATGAGGGAAGGTTATGTTGGAAGTCCATGCACAAAATCATCTGAAAATTAGATTCTAAAAATATTTTAGAAATGCAATTTTCGGTCAAAAAATCCTAATATATTATACACAAGTTTATGCTAGTTTTGCTCAAAAAATCAAATTAAATCGAGGACTGTACAAAACCATACAAAACTTTTTAGATCCTTCCTATGTTATGAGGGAAGTTTATGATGGAAGTCCATGCAAAAACTCATCTGAAAATTTGAGTCTACGAAACTTTTCCAAATGCAAGTTTCGGTAAAAAGAATTATAATATATTATACACAAATATATACTAGTTTTGCTCAAAAAATCAAATTAAATTGAGGACTGTACGAAACCATACAAAACATTTCAGATCCTTCCTATATGTTACGAGGGTCGGTTATGATGGAAGTCCATGCACAAAATCATCTGAAAATTTAGGTCAAAAAAAGCAAGTTTCGGTCAAAAAATCGTAATATATTAAACAAAAGTTTATACTAGTTTAGCTCAAAAAATAAAATTAAATCGAGGACTGTATGAAACCTTATAAAACTTTTCAGATCCTTCCTATATGTTATGAGAGAAGGTTATGATGGAAGTCCATGCACAAAATAATCTGAAAATTAGATTCTACGAATCATTTCGAAATGCATTTTTCGGTCAAAAAATCGTAATATATTATACATAACTTTATACTAGTTTCGCTCAAAATATCAATTTAAATTGAGGACTGTACAAAATCATACAAATTTTTTTAGATCCTTCCTATGTTACGAGGGAAGGTTATAATAGAAGTCCATGCCAAAAATCATCTGAAAATTTGATTCTACGAAACTTTTCAAAATTCAAGTTTCGTTCAAAATATCATAATATATTATACACAAGTTTATTCTAGTTTTGCTTAAAAAATCAAATTAAATTGAGGACTGTACGAAACGATACAAAACTTTTCAGATCCTTCCTATATGTTTTGAGGGAAGGTTATGATGGAAGTCATGCACAAAATCATCTGAAAATTAGATTCTACGAATCTTTTCTAAATGCAAGTTTCGGGTAAAATATCGTAATATATTATACACAAGTTTATACTAGTTTTTCTCAAAAAATCAAATTAAATCGAGGACTATACGAAACGATACAAAACATTTCAGATCCTTCCTATTTGTTATGAAGGAAGGTTATGATAGAAGTCCATGCAAAAAATCATCTGAAAATTTGATTCTATGAAACTTTTCTAAATGCAACTTTCGGTCAAAAAATCATAACATATTATACACAAGTTTATACTAGTTTTGCACAAAAAATCAAATTAAATCGAGGACTGTACGAAACCATACAAACCTTTTTAGATCCTTCCAATGTTACAAGGGAAGGTTATGATGGAAGTCCATGCAAAAAATCATCTGAAATTTTGAGTTTACGAAACTTTTCCAAATGCAAGTTTAGGTAAAAAAAAAATTATAATAAATTATGCACAAATTTATACTAGTTTTGCTCAAAAAATCAAATTAAATCGAGGATTGTACGAAACCATACAAAACTTTTCAGATCCATCCTATATGTTCCGAGGGAATGTTATGATGGAAGTCCAAGTACAAAATCATCTGAAAATTAGATTCTACGAAACTTTTCCAAATGCAAGTTTCAGTAAAAAATCATAATATATTATACACTAGTTTATACTAGTTTCGGTCAAAAAATCAATTAAATCGAGGAGTGCTTGAAATGCTTCAAAACTTTTCAAATAATTTATATATCTTATGAGGGATAGTTATGATGGAAGTCTATGCAAAAAACTCATCTGAAAATTTGATTCTACGGAACTTTTCTAAACGCAAGTTTTAGTAAAAAAATCATAATATATTATACACAAGTTTATACTAGTTTTGCTAAAAAAATAAAATTAAATCGAGGACTGTTTAAAACCGTACAAAACGTTTCAAATCCTTCCTATATGTTATGAGGGAAGGTTATGATGGAAGTCCATGCACAAAATCATCTGAAAATTCGATTATACGAATCCTTTCGAAATGCAAGTTTCGGTCAAAAAATTGTAATATATTATACACAAGTTTATACTAGTTTTAATAAAAAAAATAAAATTTAATTGAGGACTGTACAAAACCATACAATTTTTTTAGATCCTTCCTATGTTACGAGTGAAGGTTATGATGGCAGTCCATGCAAAAAAACATCTGAAAATTTGATTCTACGAAACTTTTCCAAATGCATGTTTCGGTTAAAAAATCATAATATATTATATACAAGTTTATACTAGTTTTGCTTAAAAAATCATATTAAATTGAGGACTGTACAAAACGATACAAAACTTTTCAGATCCTTCCAATATCTTTTTAGGGAAGGTTATGATGGAAGTCCATGCATAAAATCATCTGAAAATTAGATTCTACGAATCTTTTCGAAATGCATGTTTCGGTCAAAAAATCGTAATATATTATACATAAGTTTATACTAGTTTCACTCAAAATATCAATTTAAATCGAGGACTGTACAAAATCATACAAATTTTTTTAGATCCTTCCTATGTTACGAGGGAAGGTTATAATAGAAGTCCATGCCAAAAATCATCTGAAAATTTGATTCTACGAAACTTTTCCAAATTCAAGTTTCGTTCAAAAAATCTTAATATATTATACACAAGTTTATTCTAGTTTTGCTTAAAAAATCAAATTAAATTGAGGACTGTACGAAACGATACAAAACTTTTCAGATCCTTCCTATATGTTTTGAGGGACGGTTATGATGGAAGTCATTCACAAAATCATCTGAAAATTAGATTCTACGGATCTTTTCTAAATGCAAGTTTCGGGTAAAATATCGTAATATATTATACACAAGTTTATACTAGTTTTTATCAAAAAATCAAATTAAATCGAGGACTATACGAAATGATACAAAACATTTCAGATCCTTCCTATTTGTTATGAAGGAAGGTTATGATAGAAGTCCATGCAAAAAATCATCTGAAAATTTGATTCTATGAAACTTTTCTAAATGCAAATTTCGGTCAAAAAATCATAATATATTATACACAAGTTTATACTAGTTTTGCAGAAAAAATCAAATTAAATCGAGGACTGTACGAAACCATACAAACCTTTTTAGATCCTTCTTATGTTACAAGGGAAGGTTATGATGGAAGTCCATGCAAAAAATCATTTGAAAATTTGAGTTTACGGAACTTTTCCAAATGCAAGTTTCAGTAAAAAAATTATAATAAATTATGCACAAATTTATACTAGTTTTTCTCAAAAAATCAAATTAAATCGAGGATTGTACGAAACCATACAAAAATTTTCAGATCCATTCTATATGTTCCGAGGGAAGGTTATGATGGAAGTCCAAGCACAAAATCTTCTGAAAATTAGATTCTACGAAACTTTTCCAAATGCAAGTTTCGGTAAAAAATCATAATATATATTACACTAGTTTATACTAGTTTCGGTCAAAAAATCAATTAAATCGAGGAGTGCTTGAAATGCTTCAAAACTTTTCAAATAATTTATATATCTTATGAGGGATAGTTTTGATGGAAGTCTATGCAAAAAACACATCTGAAAATTTGATTCTACGAAACTTTTCCAAATGCAAGTTTTAGTAAAAAAATCATAATATATTATACACAAGTTTATACTAGTTTTGCTAAAAAAATAAAATTAAATCGAGGACTATTTAAAACCGTTCAAAACATTTCAAATCCTTCCTATATATTACGAGGGAAGGTTATGATGGAAGTCCATGCACAAAATCATCTGAAAATTCGATTATACGAATCCTTTCGAAATGCAAGTTTCGGTCAAAATATCGTAATATATTATACACAAGTTTATACTAGTTTTAATAAAAAAATCAAATTTAATTGAGGACTGTACAAAACCATACCATAATATATTATACACAAGTTTATACTAGTTTTGCTTAAAAAATCATATTAAATTGAGGACTGTATAAAACGATACAAAACTTTTCAGATCCTTCCAATATCTTTTGAGGGAAGGTTATGATGGAAGTCCATGCATAAAATCATCTGAAAATTAGATTCTACGAAAATTTTCAAAATGCAAGTTTCAGTCAAAAAATAGTAATATATTATTCACTAGTTTTTTACCATTTTTGGTAAAAATAAATAAATTAAATTGAGGATTACTTGAAATGATATAAACCTTTTCAGATAATTTATATATTTTATGAGGGAAGGTTATGATTGAAGTCCATGCAAAAACTCATCTAAAAATTTGTTTGTACGAAACTTTTCCGAGTGCAAGTTTCGGTAAAAAAATCATAATTTATTATACATAAGTTTATACTAGTTTTGCTCAAAAAATAAAATTAAATCAAGGACTGTACAAAATCATCTGAAAGTTAGATTCTACGAATTTTTTCGAAATGCAAGTTTTAGTCAAAAAATCATAATATATTAAACATAAGTTTATATGTTGGAAGTCCATGCACAAAACAATCTGAAAATTAGATTCTACGAATATTTTCGAAATGCATGTTTCGGTCAAAAAATCGTAATATATTTCAAGCACAAGTTTATACTAGTTTATTCTAGTTTTGCTAAAAAAATCAAATTAAATCGAGGACCATACGAAACGATATAGAACTTTTCAGATCCTTCCTATATGTTACGAGGGAAGGCTATGATGGAAGTTCAAGCACAAAATAATCTGAAAATTATATTCTACGAAACGTTTACAAATGCAAGTTTCGGTCAAAAAATCATAATATATTATACACTAGTTTATACTAGTTTCAGTAAAAAAATCAGTTAAATCGAGGAGTGCTTGAAATGCTACAAAACGTTTTAGATAATTTATATATTCTATGAGGGAAGGTTATGATGGAAGTTCTTGCAAAAATTCATCTGAAAATTTGATTCTACGAAAGTTTTCCAAATGCAAGTTTCGGTAAAAAAATCATAATATAATATACACATGTTTATACTAGTTCTACTCAAAAAATCAAATTAAATCGAGGAATGTACGAAACCATACAAATTTTTTTAGATCCTTCCTATATGTTACGAGGGAAGGTTATGATGGAAGTCTATGCACAAAATCATATGAAAATTAGATTCTACGAATCTTTTCGAAATGCAAGTTTCGATAAAAAAATCCTAATATATTATACACAAGTTTATACTAGTTTTGTTCAAAAAATCAAATTAAATCTTGGACTATATGAAACGATACAAAACTTTTCAGATCCTTCTTATATGTTACAAAGGAAGGTTATGATAGAAGTCCATGCAAAAAATCATCTGAAAATTTGATTCAATGAAACTTTTCTAAATGCAATTTTCGGTCAAAAAATCATAATATATTATACATAAATTTATACTAGTTTTGCTCAAAAAATCAAATTAAATCGAGGACTGTACGAAACCGTACAAAACATTTAGATCCTTCCTATGTAACGAGGGAAGGTTATGATGGAAGTCCATGCAAAAAATCATCTGAAAATTTGAGTCTACGAAACTTTTCAAAATACAAGTTTCGGTAAAAAAATTGTAATATATTATACACAAATTTATACTAGTTTTGCTCAAAAAATAAAATTAAATCGAGGAATGTACGAAACCATACAAAACTTTTCAGATCCTTCCTATATGTTACGAGGGAAGGTTATGATGGAAGTCCATGCACAAAATCATCAAAAAAATTAGATTCTACGAATCTTTTCGAAATGCAAGTTTCTTTCAAAAAATCGTAATATATTCTACACAAGTTTATACTAGTTTTGCTCAAAAATCAAATTAAATTGAGGACTATACGAAACGATACAAAACTTTTCAGATCCTTCATATATGTTTTGCAAGAAGGTTATGATGGAAGTCCATGCAAAAAATCATCAGAAAATTAGACTCTACGAAAATTTTCAAAATGCAAATTTCGTTCAAAAAATAGTAATATATTATTCACTCGTTTATACTAGTTTTGCTCAAAAAATCAAATTAAATGGAGGGTTGTACGGAACCATACAAAACTTTTCAAATCCTTTCTATATGTTATTAGGGAAGGTTATGATGGAAGTCCATGCACAAAAAATCATCTGAAAATTAGATTCTACAAAAATTTTCCAAATGCAAGTTTCGGTAAAAAAAATCATAATATATTATACACAAGTTTATACTAGTTTTGCTCAAAAAATTAAATTAAATCGAGGACTATACAAAACCATACAAAACTTTTCAGATCTTTCCTATATGTTACAAGGGAAGGTTATGATGGAAGTCCATGCACAAAATCATCTGAAAATTAGATTCTACGAATCTTTTCGAAACTCAAGTTTCGGTCAAAAAATCGTAATATATTAAACACAAGTTTATTCTAGTTTTGCTAAAAAAATCAAATTAAATCAAAGACTATACGAAACAATACAAAACTTTTCAGATCCTTCCTATATGTTAAGAGGGAAGGTTATGATGGAAGTCCCTGCAGAAAATTATCTGAAAATTAGATTCTACGAAACTTTTTCAAATGCAAGTATCGGTCAAAAAATAATAATATATTATACACTAGTTTATACTAGTTGCGGTCAAAAAGTCAATTAAAACCAGGAGTGCTTGAAATGCTACAAAACTTTTTAGATAATTTATATATTTTATGAGGGAAGGTTATGATGGAGGTCCATGCAAAAACTCATATGAAAATTTGATTCTACGAAACTTTTCCAAATGCAAGTTTCTGTAAAAAAATCATAATATATTATACACAAGTTTATACTAGTTTTGCTTAAAAAAACAAATTAAATCGAGGATTGTATGAAACCATACAAAACTTTTCTGATCCTTCCTGTATGTTACGAGGGAAGGTTATGATGGAAGTCCATGCACAAAATCATCTGAAAATTAGATTCTACGAATCTTTTCCAAATGCAAGTTTCGATAAAAAAAATCCTAATATATTATACACAAGTTTATACTAGTTTTCCTAAAAAAATCAAATTAAATCGAGGACTGTACGAAACCATACTAAACTTTTGTGATCCTTCTTATATGTTACGAGGGAAGGTTATGATGGAAGTCCATGCAAAAATTCATCTGAAAATTTGATTCTATGAAACATTTCCAAATGCAAGTTTCGGTAAAAAAATTGTAATATATTATACACGAATTTATACTAGTTTTGCTCAAAAAATAAAATTAAATCGAGGATTGTTCGGAACAAGACAAAACTTATCCGATCCATTTTATATGTTACGAGGGAAGGTTATGATGGAAGTCCTTGCACAAAATCATCAGAAAATTAGATTCTACAAAACTTTTCCAAATGCAAGTTTCAGTCAAAAAATCATAATATATTATACACTAGTTTATATATTAGTTTCATTCAAAAAATCAATTAAATCGAGGAGTGCTTGAAATGCTACAGAAATTTTCAAATAATTTATATATCTTATGAGTTATGGTTATGATGGAAGTCTATGCAAAATACGCATCTGAAAATTTGATTCTACGAAACTTTTCCAAATGCAAAATTTCGGTAAAAAAAATCATAATATATTATACAAAAGTTTATACTAGTTTTGCTCAAAAAATAAATTAAATCGAGGACTGTACGAAACGATACAGAACTTTTCAGATCCTCCCTATGTGTTACGAGGGAAGGTTATGATGGAAGTCCATGCACAAAATCATCTAAAAATTAGATTCTACGAATCTTTTCGAAATGCAAGTTTCAGTCAAGAAATCATATTATATTATACACTAGTTTATACTAGTTTTGCTCAAAAAATCAAATTAAATCAAGGACTGTACAAAACCATACAAACCTTTTCAGATCCTTCCTATGTTACGAGGGAAGGTTATGATGGAAGTCCATGCAAAAAATAATCTGAAAATTCGAGTCTACGAAACATTTCCAAATGCATGTTTCGGTAAAAAAATTATAATATATTATACACAAATTTATACTAGTTTTGCTCAAATAATCAAATTAAATCGAGGATCTTACGGAACCATACAAAACTTTTCAGGTCCATTCTATATGTTACGAGGGAAGGTTATGATGGAAGTCCATGCACAAAATCATCTGAAAATTAGATTCTACGAAACTTTTCCAAATGCAAGTTTCAGTCAAAAATCAATTAAATCGAGAAGTGCTTGACATGCTAAAAAACTTTTCAAATAATTTATATATTTTATGAGGGAAGGTTATGATGGAAGTCTATGCATAAGACGCATCTGAAAATTTGATTCTACGAAACATTTCCAAATGCAAGTTTCAGTAAAAAATAATAATATATTATATACAAGTTTATACTAGTTTTGCTCAAAAAATTAAATTAAATCGAGGACTGTACGAAACCGTACAAAACTTTTCAGATCCTTCCTATATGTTACAAGGGAAGGTTATGATGGAAGTCCATGGACAAAATCATCTGAAAATTAGATTCTACGAATATTTTCGAAATGCAAGTTTCGGTCAAAAAACCATAATATATTATACACAAGTTTATACTAGTTTTGCTCAAAAAATCAAATTAAATCGAGGACAGTACAAAACCATACAATTTTTTTTAGATCCTTCCTATATGTTACGAGGGAAGGTTATGATGGAATTCCATGCCCAAAATCATCTGAAAATTAGATTATACTAAACTTTTTCAATTGCAAGTTTCGGTTAAAAAATCATAATATATTATACACAAATTTATACTAGTTTCGGACAAAAAGTCAATTAAATCCAAGAGTGCTTGAAATGCTACAAAATGTTTTAGATAATTTATATATTTAATTAGGGAAGGTTATGATGGAAGTCCATGCAAAAAATCATCTGAAAATTTGATTCTACGAAACTTTTCCAAATGCAAGTTTCACTAAAAAAATCATAATATATATTATACACAAGTTTATACTAGTTTTGCTCAAAAAATCAAATTAAATCGAGGACTGGATGAAACCATACAAGACTTTTCAGATCCTCCCCATATGTTATGAGGGAAGGTTATGATGGAAGTCCATGCCCAAAATCATCTGAAAATTAGATTATACTAAACTTTTTCAATTGCAAGTTTCGGTTAAAAAATCATAATATATTATACACAAATTTATACTAGTTTCGGACAAAAAGTCAATTAAATCCAGGAGTGCTTGAAATGCTACAAAATGTTTTAGATAATTTATATATTTAATTAGGGAAGGTTATGATGGAAGTCCATGCAAAAAATCATCTGAAAATTTGATTCTACGAAACTTTTCCAAATGCAAGTTTCACTAAAAAAATCATAATATATATTATACACAAGTTTATACTAGTTTTGCTCAAAAAATCAAATTAAATCGAGGACTGGATGAAACCATACAAAACTTTTCAGATCCTCCCCATATGTTATGAGGGAAGGTTATGATGGAAGTCCATGCACAAAATCATCTGAAAATTAGATTCTACGAATCTTTTCCAAATGCAAGTTTCGATAAAAAAAATCCTAATATATTATACACAAGTTTATACTAGTTTTCCTAAAAAAATCAAATTAAATCGAGGACTGTACGAAACCATACTAAACTTTTGTGATCCTTCTTATTTGTTACGAGGGAAGGTTATGATGGAAGTCCATGCAAAAATTCATCTGAAAATTTGATTCTATGAAACATTTCCAAATGCAAGTTTCGGTAAAAAAATTGTAATATATTATACACGAATTTATACTAGTTTTGCTCAAAAAATTAAATTAAATCGAGGATTGTTCGGAACAAGACAAAACTTATTCGATCCATTTTATATGTTACGAGGGAAGGTTATGATGGAAGTCCTTGCACAAAATCATCGGAAAATTAGATTCTACAAAACTTTTCCAAATGCAAGTTTCAGTCAAAAAAATCATAATATATTATACACTAGTTTATATATTAGTTTCATTCAAAAAATCAATTAAATCGAGGAGTGCTTGAAATGCTACAGAAATTTTCAAATAATTTATATATTTTATGAGTTATGGTTATGATGGAAGTCTATGCAAAATACGCATCTGAAAATTTGATTCTACGAAACTTTTCCAAATGCAAAATTTCGGTAAAAAAAATCATAATATATTATACAAAAGTTTATACTAGTTTTGTTCAAAAAATAAATTAAATCGAGGACTGTACGAAACGATACAGAACTTTTCAGATCCTCCCTATGTCTTACGAGGGAAGGTTATGATGGAAGTCCATGCACAAAATCATCTAAAAATTAGATTCTACGAATCTTTTCGAAATGCAAGTTTCAGTCAAGAAATCATATTATATTATACACTAGTTTATACTAGTTTTGCTCAAAAAATCAAATTAAATCAAGGACTGTACAAAACCATACAAACCTTTTCAGATCCTTCCTATGTTACGAGGGAAGGTTATGATGGAAGTCCATGCAAAAAATAATCTGAAAATTCGAGTCTACGAAACTTTTCCAAAGGCATGTTTCGGTAAAAAAATTATAATATATTATACACAAATTTATACTAGTTTTGCTCAAATAATCAAATTAAATCGAGGATCTTACGGAACCATACAAAACTTTTCAGGTCCATTCTATATGTTACGAGGGAAGGTTATGATGGAAGTCCATGCACAAAATCATCTGAAAATTAGATTCTACGAAACTTTTCCAAATGCAAGTTTCAGTCAAAAATCAATTAAATCGAGAAGTGCTTGACATGCTAAAAAACTTTTCAAATAATTTATATATTTTATGAGGGAAGGTTATGATGGAAGTCTATGCATAAGACGCATCTGAAAATTTGATTCTACGAAACATTTCCAAATGCAAGTTTCAGTAAAAAATAATAATATATTATATACAAGTTTATACTAGTTTTGCTCAAAAAATTAAATTAAATCGAGGACTGTACGAAACCGTACAAAACTTTTCAGATCCTTCCTATATGTTACAAGGGAAGGTTATGATGGAAGTCCATGGACAAAATCATCTGAAAATTAGATTCTACGAATATTTTCGAAATGCAAGTTTCGGTCAAAAAACCATAATATATTATACACAAGTTTATACTAGTTTTGCTCAAAAAATCAAATTAAATCGAGGACAGTACAAAACCATACAATTTTTTTTAGATCCTTCCTATATGTTACGAGGGAAGGTTATGATGGAATTCCATGCCCAAAATCATCTGAAAATTAGATTATACTAAACTTTTTCAATTGCAAGTTTCGGTTAAAAAATCATAATATATTATACACAAATTTATACTAGTTTCGGACAAAAAGTCAATTAAATCCAGGAGTGCTTGAAATGCTACAAAATGTTTTAGATAATTTATATATTTAATTAGGGAAGGTTATGATGGAAGTCCATGCAAAAAATCATCTGAAAATTTGATTCTACGAAACTTTTCCAAATGCAAGTTTCAGTAAAAAAATCATAATATATATTATACACAAGTTTATACTAGTTTTGCTCAAAAAATCAAATTAAATCGAGGAGTGGATGAAACCATACAAAACTTTTCAGATCCTCCCCATATGTTACGAGGGAAGGTTATGATGGAAGTCCATGCACAAAATCATCTGAAAATTAGATTCTACGAATCTTTTCCAAATGCAAGTTTCGATAAAAAAAATCCTAATATATTATACACAAGTTTATACTAGTTTTCCTAAAAAAATCAAATTAAATCGAGGACTGTACGAAACCATACTAAACTTTTGTGATCCTTCTTATATGTTACGAGGGAAGGTTATGATGGAAATCCATGCAAAAATTCATCTGAAAATTTGATTCTATGAAACATTTCCAAATGCAAGTTTCGGTAAAAAAATTGTAATATATTATACACGAATTTATACTAGTTTTGCTCAAAAAATAAAATTAAATCGAGGATTGTTCGGAACAAGACAAAACTTATCCGATCCATTTTATATGTTACGAGGGAAGGTTATGATGGAAGTCCTTGTACAAAATCATCGGAAAATTAGATTCTACAAAACTTTTCCAAATGCAAGTTTCAGTCAAAAAATCATAATATATTATACACTAGTTTATATATTAGTTTCATTCAAAAAATCAATTAAATCGAGGAGTGCTTGAAATGCTACAGAAATTTTCAAATAATTTATATATTTTATGAGTTTTGGTTATGATGAAAGTCTATGCAAAATACGCATCTGAAAATTTGATTCTACGAAACTTTTCCAAATGCAAAATTTCGGTAAAAAAAATCATAATATATTATACAAAAGTTTATACTAGTTTTGCTCAAAAAATAAATTAAATCGAGGACTGTACGAAACGATACAGAACTTTTCAGATCCTTCCTATATGTTACGAGGGAAGGTTATGATGGAAGTCAAGGCACAAAATCATCTGAAGATTAGATTCTACGTAACTTTTTCAAATGCAAGTTTCGGTCAAAAAATCATAATATATTATAAACTAGTTTATACTAGTTTTGCTCAAAAAATCAAATTAAATCAAGGACTGTACAAAACCATACAAACCTTTTCAGATCCTTCCTATGTTACGAGGGAAGGTTATGATGGAAGTCCATGCAAAAAATAATCTGAAAATTTGAGTCTACGAAACTTTTCCAAATGCATGTTTCCGTAAAAAAATTATAATATATTATACACAAATTTATACTAGTTTTGCTCAAAAAATAAAATTAAATCGAGGATCTTACGGAACCATACAAAACTTTTCAGGTCCATTCTATATGTTACGAGGGAAGGTTATGATGGAAGTCCATGCACAAAATCATCTGAAAATTAGATTCTACGAAACTTTTCCAAATGCATGTTTCAGTCAAAAATCAATTAAATCGAGAAGTGCTTGACATGCTAAAAAACTTTTCAAATAATTTATATATTTTATGAGGGAAGGTTATGATGGAAGTCTATGCATAAGACGCATCTGAAAATTTGATTCTACGAAACATTTCCAAATGCAAGTTTCAGTAAAAAATAATAATATATTATATACAAGTTTATACTAGTTTTGCTCAAAAAATTAAATTAAATCGAGGACTGTACGAAACCGTACAAAACTTTTCAGATCCTTCCTATATGTTACAAGGGAAGGTTATGATGGAAGTCCATGGACAAAATCATCTGAAAATTAGATTCTACGAATATTTTCGAAATGCAAGTTTCGGTCAAAAATCCATAATATATTATACACAAGTTTATACTAGTTTTGCTCAAAAAATCAAATTAAATCGAGGACAGTACAAAACCATACAAATTTTTTTAGATCCTTCTTATATGTTACGAGGGAAGGTTATGATGGAATTCCATGCACAAAATCATCTGAAAATTAGATTATACTAAACTTTTTCAATTGCAAGTTTGGGTCAAAAAATCATAATATATTATACACAAGTTTATACTAGTTTCGGACAAAAAGTTAATTAAATCCAGGAGTGCTTGAAATGCTACAAAACGTTTTAGATAATTTATATATTTTATGAGGGGAGGTTATGATGGAAGTCCATGCAAAAAATCATCTGAAAATTTGATTCTACGAAACTTTTCCAAATGCAAGTTTCGGTAAAAAAATCATAATATATATTATACACAAGTTTATACTAGTTTTGCTCAAAAAATCAAATTAAATCGAGGACTGGATGAAACCATACAAAACATTTCAGATCCTTCCCATATGTTACGAGGGAAGGTTATGATGAAGTCCATGCACAAAATCATCTGAAAATTAGATTCTACGAATCTTTTTGAAATGCAAGTTTCGGTCAAAAAATCGTAATATATTATTCACAAGTTTAAACTAGTTTTGCTCAAAAAATCAAATTAAATCGAGGACTATACGAAACGATACAGAACTTTTCAGATCCTTCCTATATGTTACGAGGGAAGGTTATGATGGAAGTCAAGGCACAAAATCATCTGAAAATTAGATTCTACGAAACTTTTTCAAATGCAAGTTTCGGTCAAAAAATCATAATATATTATAAACTAGTTTATACTAGTTTTTCTCTAAAAATCAAATTAAATCAAGGACTGTACAAAACCATACAAACCTTTTCAGATCCTTCCTATGTTACGAGGGAAGGTTATGATGGAAGTCCATGCAAAAAATAATCTGAAAATTTGAGTCTACGAAACTTTTCCAAATGCATGTTTCCGTAAAAAAATTATAATATATTATACACAAATTTATACTAGTTTTGCTCAAAAAATCAAATTAAATCGAGGATCTTACGGAACCATACAACACTTTTCAGATCCATTCTATATGTTACGAGGGAAGGTTATGATGGAAGTCCATGCACAAAATCATCTAAAAATTAGATTCTACGAAACTTTTCCAAATGCAAGTTTCAAAAAAAATCACAAATCGAGGAGTGCTTGACATGCTACAAAACTTTGCATATAATTTATATATTTTATGAGGGAAGATTATGATGGAAGTCTATGCAAAAAACTCATCTGAAAATTTGATTCTACGAAACATTTCCAAATGCAAGTTTCGGTAAAAAAATAATAATATATTATATACAAGTTTATACTAGTTTTGCTCAAAAAATTAAATTAAATCGAGGACTGTACGAAACCGTACAAAACTTTTCAGATCCTTCCTATATGTTACGAGGGAAGGTTATGATGGAAGTCCATGGACAAAATCATCTGAAAATTAGATTCTACGAATCTTTTCGAAATGCAAGTTTCGGTCAAAAAACCATAATATATTATACACAAGTTTATACTAGTTTTGCTCAAAAAATCAAATTAAATCGAGGACAGTACAAAACCATACAATTTTTTTTAGATCCTTCTTATATGTTACGAGGGAAGGTTATGATGGAAGTCCATGCACAAAATAATCTGAAAATTAGATTATACTAAACTTTTTCAATTGCAAGTTTCGGTTAAAAAATCATAATATATTATACACAAATTTATACTAGTTTCGGACAAAAAGTCAATTAAATCCAGGAGTGCTTGAAATGCTACAAAACGTTTTAGATAATTTATATATTTAATTAGGGAAGGTTATGATGGAAGTCCATGCAAAAAAATCATCTGAAAATTTGATTCTACGAAACTTTTCCAAATGCAAGTTTCAGTAAAAAAATCATAGTATATATTATACACAAGTTTATACTAGTTTTGCTCAAAAAATCAAATTAAATCGAGGACTGGATGAAACCATACAAAACTTTTCAGATCCTCCCCATATGTTACGAGGGAAGGTTATGTGGAAGTCCATGCACAAAATCATCTGAAAATTAGATTCTACGAATCTTTTCGAAATGCAAGTTTCGGTCAAAAAATCGTAATATATTATTCACAAGTTTATACTAGTTTTGCTCAAAAAATCAAATTAAATCGAGGACTATACGAAACGATACAGAACTTTTCAGATCCTTCCTATATGTACGAGGGAAGGTTATGATGGAAGTCAAGGCACAAAATCATCTGAAAATTAGATTCTACGTAACTTTTTCAAATGCAAGTTTCGGTCAAAAAATCATAATATATTATAAACTAGTTTATACTAGCTTTGCTCAAAAAATCAAATTAAATCAAGGACTGTACAAAACCATTCAAACCTTTTCAGATCCTTCCTATGTTACGAGGGAAGGTTATGATGGAAGTCCATGCAAAAAATAATCTGAAAATTTGAGTCTACGAAACTTTTCCAAATGCATGTTTCCGTAAAAAAATTATAATATATTATACACAAATTTATACTAGTTTTGCTAAAAAAATAAAATTAAATCGAGGATCTTACGGAACCATACAAAACTTTTCATGTCCATTCTATATGTTACGAGGGAAGGTTATGATGGAAGTCCATGCACAAAATCATCTGAAAATTAGATTCTACGAAACTTTTCCAAATGCATGTTTCAGTCAAAAATCAATTAAATCGAGAAGTGCTTGACATGCTAAAAAACTTTTCAAATAATTTATATATTTTATGAGGGAAGGTTATCATGGAAGTCTATGCATAAGACGCATCTGAAAATTTGATTCTACGAAACATTTCCAAATGCAAGTTTCAGTAAAAAATAATAATATATTATATACAAGTTTATACTAGTTTTGCTCAAAAAATTAAATTAAATCGAGGACTGTACGAAACCGTACAAAACTTTTCAGATCCTTCCTATATGTTACAAGGGAAGGTTATGATGGAAGTCCATGGACAAAATCATCTGAAAATTAGATTCTACGAATATTTTCGAAATGCAAGTTTCGGTCAAAAATCCATAATATATTATACACAAGTTTATACTAGTTTTGCTCAAAAAATCAAATTAAATCGAGGACAGTACAAAACCATACAAATTTTTTTAGATCCTTCTTATATGTTACGAGGGAAGGTTATGATGGAATTCCATGCACAAAATCATCTGAAAATTAGATTATACTAAACTTTTTCAATTGCAAGTTTGGGTCAAAAAATCATAATATATTATACACAAGTTTATACTAGTTTCGGACAAAAAGTTAATTAAATCCAGGAGTGCTTGAAATGCTACAAAACGTTTTAGATAATTTATATATTTTATGAGGGGAGGTTATGATGGAAGTCCATGCAAAAAATCATCTGAAAATTTGATTCTACGAAACTTTTCCAAATGCAAGTTTCGGTAAAAAAATCATAATATATATTATACACAAGTTTATACTAGTTTTGCTCAAAAAATCAAATTAAATCGAGGACTGGATGAAACCATACAAAACATTTCAGATCCTTCCCATATGTTACGAGGGAAGGTTATGATGAAGTCCATGCACAAAATCATCTGAAAATTAGATTCTACGAATCTTTTTGAAATGCAAGTTTCGGTCAAAAAATCGTAATATATTATTCACAAGTTTATACTAGTTTTGCTCAAAAAATCAAATTAAATCGAGGACTATACGAAACGATACAGAACTTTTCAGATCCTTCCTATATGTTACGAGGGAAGGTTATGATGGAAGTCAAGGCACAAAATCATCTGAAAATTAGATTCTACGAAACTTTTTCAAATGCAAGTTTCGGTCAAAAAATCATAATATATTATAAACTAGTTTATACTAGTTTTTCTCAAAAAATAAAATTAAATCAAGGACTATACAAAACCATACAAACCTTTTCAGATCCTTCCTATGTTACGAGGGAAGGTTATGATGGAAGTCCATGCAAAAAATAATCTGAAAATTTGAGTCTACGAAACTTTTCCAAATGCATGTTTCCGTAAAAAAATTATAATATATTATACACAAATTTATACTAGTTTTGCTCAAAAAATCAAATTAAATCGAGGATCTTACGGAACCATACAAAACTTTTCAGATCCATTCTATATGTTACGAGGGAAGGTTATAATGGAAGTCCATGCACAAAATCATCTAAAAATTAGATTCTACGAAACTTTTCCAAATGCAAGTTTAAAAAAAAATCACAAATCGAGGAGTGCTTGACATGCTACAAAACTTTTCATATAATTTATATATTTTATGAGGGAATGTTATGATGGAAGTCTATGCAACAAACTCATCTGAAAATTTGATTCTACGAAACATTTCCAAATGCAAGTTTCGGTAAAAAAATAATAATATATTATATACAAGTTTATACTAGTTTTGCTCAAAAAATTAAATTAAATCGAGGACTGTACGAAACCGTACAAAACTTTTCAGATCCTTCCTATATGTTACGAGGGAAGGTTATGATGGAAGTCCATGGACAAAATAATCTGAAAATTAGATTCTACGAATCTTTTCGAAATGCAAGTTTCGGTCAAAAAACCATAATATATTATACACAAGTTTATACTAGTTTTGCTCAAAAAATCAAATTAAATCGAGGACAGTACAAAACCATACAATTTTTTTTAGATCCTTCTTATATGTTACGAGGGAAGGTTATGATGGAAGTCCATGCACAAAATAATCTGAAAATTAGATTATACTAAACTTTTTCAATTGCAAGTTTCGGTTAAAAAATCATAATATATTATACACAAATTTATACTAGTTTCGGACAAAAAGTCAATTAAATCCAGGAGTGCTTGAAATGCTACAAAACGTTTTAGATAATTTATATATTTAATTAGGGAAGGTTATGATGGAAGTCCATGCAAAAAAATCATCTGAAAATTTGATTCTACGAAACTTTTCCAAATGCAAGTTTCAGTAAAAAAAATCATAGTATATATTATACACAAGTTTATACTAGTTTTGCTCAAAAAATCAAATTAAATCGAGGACTGGATGAAACCATACAAAACTTTTCAGATCCTCCCCATATGTTACGAGGGAAGGTTATGTGGAAGTCCATGCACAAAATCATCTGAAAATTAGATTCTACGAATCTTTTCGAAATGCAAGTTTCGGTCAAAAAATCGTAATATATTATTCACAAGTTTATACTAGTTTTGCTCAAAAAATCAAATTAAATCGAGGACTATACGAAACGATACAGAACTTTTCAGATGCTTCCTATATGTACGAGGGAAGGATATGATGGAAGTCAAGGCACAAAATCATCTGAAAATTAGATTCTACGTAACTTTTTCAAATGCAAGTTTCGGTCAAAAAATCATAATATATTATAAACTAGTTTATACTAGTTTTTCTCTAAAAATCAAATTAAATCAAGGACTGTACAAAACCATACAAACCTTTTCAGATCCTTCCTATGTTACGAGGGAAGGTTATGATGGAAGTCCATGCAAAAAATAATCTGAAAATTTGAGTCTACGAAACTTTTCCAAATGCATGTTTCCGTAAAAAAATTATAATATATTATACACAAATTTATACTAGTTTTGCTCAAAAAATCAAATTAAATCGAGGATCTTACGGAACCATACAAAACTTTTCAGATCCATTCTATATGTTACGAGGGAAGGTTATAATGGAAGTCCATGCACAAAATCATCTAAAAATTAGATTCTACGAAACTTTTCCAAATGCAAGTTTCAAAAAAAATCACAAATCGAGGAGTGCTTGACATGCTACAAAACTTTTCATATAATTTATATATTTTATGAGGGAAGGTTATGATGGAAGTCTATGCAACAAACTCATCTGAAAATTTGATTCTACGAAACATTTCCAAATGCAAGTTTCGGTAAAAAAATAATAATATATTATATACAAGTTTATACTAGTTTTGCTCAAAAAATTAAATTAAATCGAGGACTGTACGAAACCGTACAAAACTTTTCAGATCCTTCCTATATGTTACGAGGGAAGGTTATGATGGAAGTCCATGGACAAAATAATCTGAAAATTAGATTCTACGAATCTTTTCGAAATGCAAGTTTCGGTCAAAAAACCATAATATATTATACACAAGTTTATACTAGTTTTGCTCAAAAAATCAAATTAAATCGAGGACAGTACAAAACCATACAATTTTTTTTAGATCCTTCTTATATGTTACGAGGGAAGGTTATGATGGAAGTCCATGCACAAAATAATCTGAAAATTAGATTATACTAAACTTTTTCAATTGCAAGTTTCGGTTAAAAAATCATAATATATTATACACAAATTTATACTAGTTTCGGACAAAAAGTCAATTAAATCCAGGAGTGCTTGAAATGCTACAAAATGTTTTAGATAATTTATATATTTAATTAGGGAAGGTTATGATGGAAGTCCATGCAAAAAAATCATCTGAAAATTTGATTCTACGAAACTTTTCCAAATGCAAGTTTCAGTAAAAAAAATCATAGTATATATTATACACAAGTTTATACTAGTTTTGCTCAAAAAATCAAATTAAATCGAGGACTGGATGAAACCATACAAAACTTTTCAGATCCTCCCCATATGTTACGAGGGAAGGTTATGTGGAAGTCCATGCACAAAATCATCTGAAAATTAGATTCTACGAATCTTTTCGAAATGCAAGTTTCGGTCAAAAAATCGTAATATATTATTCACAAGTTTATACTAGTTTTGCTCAAAAAATCAAATTAAATCGAGGACTATACGAAACGATACAGAACTTTTCAGATCCTTCCTATATGTACGAGGGAAGGATATGATGGAAGTCAAGGCATAAAATCATCTGAAAATTAGATTCTACGTAACTTTTTCAAATGCAAGTTTCGGTCAAAAAATCATAATATATTATAAACTAGTTTATACTAGTTTTTCTCAAAAAATCAAATTAAATCAAGGACTGTACAAAACCATACAATCCTTTTCAGATCCTTCCTATGTTACGAGGGAAGGTTATGATGGAAGTCCATGCAAAAAATAATCTGAAAATTCGAGTCTACGAAACTTTTCCAAATGCATGTTTCGGTAAAAAAATTATAATATATTATACACAAATTTATACTAGTTTTGCTCAAAAAATCAAATTAAATCGAGGATCTTACGGAACCATACAAAACTTTTCAGGTCCATTCTATATGTTACGAGGGAAGGTTATGATGGAAGTCCATGCACAAAATCATCTGAAAATTAGATTCTACGAAACTTTTCCAAATGCAAGTTTCAGTCAAAAATCAATTAAATCGAGAAGTGCTTGACATGCTAAAAAACTTTTCAAATAATTTATATATTTTATGAGGGAAGGTTATGATGGAAGTCTATGCATAAGACGCATCTGAAAATTTGATTCTACGAAACATTTCCAAATGCAAGTTTCAGTAAAAAATAATAATATATTATATACAAGTTTATACTAGTTTTGCTCAAAAATTTAAATTAAATCGAGGACTGTACGAAACCGTACAAAACTTTTCAGATCCTTCCTATATGTTACAAGGGAAGGTTATGATGGAAGTCCATGGACAAAATCATCTGAAAATTAGAATCTACGAATATTTTCGAAATGCAAGTTTCGGTCAAAAAACCATAATATATTATACACAAGTTTATACTAGTTTTGCTCAAAAAATCAAATTAAATCGAGGACAATACAAAACCATACAAATTTTTTTAGATCCTTCCTATATGTTACGAGGGAAGGTTATGATGGAATTCCATGCACAAAATCATCTGAAAATTAGATTATACTAAACTTTTTCAATTGCAAGTTTGGGTCAAAAAATCATAATATATTATACACAAGTTTATACTAGTTTCGGACAAAAAGTTAATTAAATCCAGGAGTGCTTGAAATGCTACAAAACGTTTTAGATAATTTATATATTTTATGAGGGAAGGTTATGACGGAAGTCCAAGCAAAAAATCATCTGATAATTTGATTCTACGAAACTTTTTTAAATGCAAGTTTCGGTAAAAAAAATCATAATATATATTATACACAAGATTATACTAGTTTTGCTCAAAAAATCAAATTAAATCGAGGACTGGATGAAACCATACAAAACATTTCAGATCCTTCCCATATGTTACGAGGGAACGTTATGATGGAAGTCCATGCACAAAATCATCTGAAAATTAGATTCTACGAATCTTTTCGAAATGCAAGTTTCGGTCAAAAAATCGTAATATATTATTCACAAGTTTATACTAGTTTTGCTCAAAAAATCAAATTAAATCGAGGACTATACGAAACGATACAGAACTTTTCAGATCCTTCCTATATGTTACGAGGGAAGGTTATGATGGAAGTCAAGGCACAAAATCATCTGAAAATTAGATTCTACGAAACTTTTTCAAATGCAAGTTTCGGTCAAAAAATCATAACATATTATAAACTAGTTTATACTAGTTTTGCTCAAAAAATCAAATTAAATCAAGGACTATACAAAACAATACAAACCTTTTCAGATCCTTCCTATGTTACGAGGGAAGGTTATGATGGAAGTCCATGCAAAAAATAATCTGAAAATTTGAGTCTACGAAACTTTTCCAAATGCATGTTTCCGTAAAAAAATTATAATATATTATACACAAATTTGTACTAGTTTTGCTCAAAAAATCAAATTAAATCGAGGATCTTACAGAACCTACAAAACTTTTCAGATCCATTCTATATGTTACGAGGGAAGGTTATGATGGAAGTCCATGCACAAAATCATCTGAAAATTAGATTCTACGAAACTTTTTCAAATGCAAGTTTCAAACAAAAATCACAAATCGAGGAGTGCTTGACATGCTACAAAACTTTTCAAATAATTTATATATTTTATGAGGGAAGGTTAAGATGGAAGTCTATGCAAAAAACTCATCTGAAAATTTGATTCTACGAAACATTTCCAAATGCAAGTTTCGGTAAAAAATAATAATATCTAATATACAAGATTATACTAGTTTTGCTCAAAAAATTAAATTAAATCGATGACTGTACGAAACCGTACAAAACTTTTCAGATCCTTCCTATATGTTACGAGGGAAGGTTATGATGGAAGTCCATGGACAAAATCATCTAAAAATTAGATTCTACGAATCTTTTCGAAATGCAAGTTTCGGTCAAAAAACCATAATATATTATACACAAGTTTATACTAGTTTTGCTCAAAAAATCAAATTAAATCGAGGACAGTACAAAACCATACAATTTTTTTTGATCATTCCTATATGTTACGAGGGAAGGTTATGATGGAAGTCCATGCACAAAATCTTCTGAAAATTAGATTATATTAAACTTTTTCAATTGCAAGTTTCGGTTAAAAAATCATAATATATTATACACAAATTTATACTAGTTTCGGACAAAAAGTCAATTAAATCCAGGAGTGCTTGAAATGCTACAAAACGTTTTAGATAATTTATATATTTAATTAGGGAAGGTTATGATGGAAGTCCATGCAAAAAATCATCTGAAAATTTGATTCTACGAAACTTTTCCAAATGCAAGTTCCAGTAACAAAATCATAATATATATTATACACAAGTTTATACTAGTTTTGCTCAAAAAATCAAATTAAATCGAGGACTGGATGAAACCATACAAAACTTTTCAGATCCTCCCCATATGTTACGAGGCAAGGTTATGATGGAAGTCCATGCACAAAATCATCTGAAAATTAGATTCTACGAATCTCTTCGAAATGCAAGTTTCGGTCAAAAAATCGTAATATATTATTCACAAGTTTATACTAGTTTTGCTCAAAAAATCAAATTAAATCGAGGATTATACGAAACGATACAGAACTTTTCAGATCATTCCTATATGTACGAGGGAAGGTTATGATGAAAGTCAAGGCACAAAATCATCTGAAAATTAGATTCTACGTAACTTTTTCAAATGCAAGTTTCGGTCAAAAAATCATAATATATTATAAACCAGTTTATACTAGTTTTGCTCAAAAAATCAAATTAAATCAAGGACTATACAAAACCATACAATCGTTTTCAGATCCTTCCTATGTTACGAGGGAAGGTTATGATGGAATTTCATGCAAAAAATAATCTGAAAATTCGAGTCTATGAAACTTTTCCAAATGCATGTTTCGGTAAAAAAATTATAATATATTATACACAAATTTATACTAGTTTTGCTCAAAAAATCAAATTAAATCGAGGATCTTACGGAAACATACAAAACTTTTCAGGTCCATTCTATATGTTACGAGGGAAGGTTATGATGGAAGTCCATGCACAAAATCATCTGAAAATTAGATTCTACGAAACTTTTCCAAATGCAAGTTTCAGTCAAAAATCAATTAAATCGAGAAGTGCTTGACATGCTAAAAAACTTTTCAAATAATTTATATATTTTATGAGGGAAGGTTATGATGGAAGTCTATGCATAAGACGCATCTGAAAATTTGATTCTACGAAACATTTCCAAATGCAAGTTTCAGTAAAAAATAATAATATATTATATACAAGTTTATACTAGTTTTGCTCAAAAAATTAAATTAAATCGAGGACTATACGAAACCGTACAAAACTTTTCAGATCCTTCCTATATGTTACAAGGGAAGGTTATGATGGAAGTCCATGGACAAAATCATCTGAAAATTAGATTCTACAAATATTTTCGAAATGCAAGTTTCGGTCAAAAAACCATAATATATTATACACAAGTTTATACTAGTTTTGCTCAAAAAATCAAATTAAATCGAGGACAGTACAAAACCATACAAATTTTTTTAGATCCTTCCTATATGTTACGAGGGAAGGTTATGATGGAATTCCATGCACAAAATCATCTGAAAATTAGATTATACTAAACTTTTTCAATTGCAAGTTTGGGTCAAAAAATCATAATATATTATACACAAGTTTATACTAGTTTCGGACAAAAAGTTAATTAAATCCAGGAGTGCTTGAAATGCTACAAAACGTTTTAGATAATTTATATATTTTATGAGGGAAGGTTATGATGGAAGTCCATGCAAAAAATCATCTGAAAATTTGATTCTACGAAACTTTTCCAAATGCAAGTTTCAGTAAAAAAATCATAATATATATTATACACAAGTTTATACTAGTTTTGCTCAAAAAATCAAATTAAATCGAGGACTGGATGAAACCATACAAAACTTTTCAGATCCTCCCCATATGTTACGAGGGAAGGTTATGATGGAAGTCCATGCACCAAATCATCTGAAAATTAGATTCTACGAATCTTTTCGAAATGCAAGTTTCGGTCAAAAAATCGTAATATATTATTCAAAAGTTTATACTAGTTTTGCTAAAAAAATCAAATTAAATCGAGGACTATACGAAACGATACAGAACTTTTCAGATCCTTCCTATATGTTACGAGGGAAGGTTATGATGGAAGTCAAGGTACAAAATCATATGAAAATTAGATTCTACGAAACTTTTTCAAATGCAAGTTTCGGTCAAAAAATCATAATATATTATAAACTAGTTTATACTAGTTTTGCTCAAAAAATCAAATTAAATCAAGGACTGTACAAAACAATACAAACCTTTTCAGATCCTTCCTATGTTACGAGGGAAGGTTATGATGGAAGTCCATGCAAAAAATAATCTGAAAATTTGAGTCTACGAAACTTTTCCAAATGCATGTTTCCGTAAAAAAATTATAATATATTATACACAAATTTATACTAGTTTTTCTCAAAAAATCAAATTAAATCGAGGATCTTACGGAACCATACAAAACTTTCCAGATCCATTCTATATGTTACGAGGGAAGGTTATGATGGAAGTCCATGCACAAAATCATCTGAAAATTAGATTCTACGAAACTTTTCCAAATGCAAGTTTAAAAAAAAATCACAAATCGAGGAGTGCTTGACATGCTACAAAACTTTTCAAATAATTTATATATTTTATGAGGGAAGGTTATGATGGAAGTCTATGCAAAAAACTCATCTGAAAATTTGATTCTACGAAACATTTCCAAATGCAAGTTTCGGTAAAAAATAATAATATATTATATACAAGTTTATACTAGTTTTGCTCAAAAAATTAAATTAAATCGAGGACTGTACGAAACCGTACAAAACTTTTCAGATCCTTCCTATATGTTACGAGGGAAGGTTATGATGGAAGTCCATGGACAAAATCATCTGAAAATTAGATTCTACGAATCTTTTCGAAATGCAAGTTTCGGTCAAATAACCATAATATATTTTACACAAGTTTATACTAGTTTTGCTCAAAAAATCAAATTAAATCGAGGACAGTACAAAACCATACAAATTTTTTTAGATCATTCCTATATGTTACGTGGGAAGGTTATGATGGAAGTCCATGCACAAAATCATCTGAAAATTAGATTATACTAAACTTTTTCAATTGCAAGTTTCAGTTAAAAAATCATAATATATTATACACAAATTTATAATAGTTTCGGACAAAAAGTCAATTAAATCCAGGAGGGCTTGAAATGCTACAAAACGTTTTAGATAATTTATATATTTAATTAGGGAAGGTTATGATGGAAGTCCATGCAAAAATAATCTGAAAATTTGATTCTACGAAACTTTTCCAAAGGCAAGTTTCAGTAAAAAAATCATAATATATATTATACACAAGTTTATACTAGTTTTGCTCAAAAAATCAAATTAAATCGAGGACTGGATGAAACCATACAAAACTTTTCAGATCCTCCCCATATGTTACGAGGGAAGGTTATGATGGAAGTCCATGCACAAAATCATCTGAAAATTAGATTCTACGAATCTTTTCGAAATGCAAGTTTCGGTCAAAAAATCGTAATATATTATTCACAAGTTTATACTAGTTTTGCTCAAAAAATCAAATTAAATCGAGGATTATACGAAACGATACAGAACTTTTCAGATCCTTCCTATATGTACGAGGGAAGGTTATGATGGAAGTCAAGGCACAAAATCATCTGAAAATTAGATTCTACGTAACTTTTTCAAATGCAAGTTTCGGTCAAAAAATCATAATATATTATAAACCAGTTTATACTAGTTTTGCTCAAAAAATCAAATTAAATCAAGGACTATACAAAACCATACAATCGTTTTCAGATCCTTCCTATGTTACGAGGGAAGGTTATGATGGAATTTCATGCAAAAAATAATCTGAAAATTCGAGTCTACGAAACTTTTCCAAATGCATGTTTCCGTAAAAAAATTATAATATATTATACACAAATTTGTACTAGTTTTGCTAAAAAAATCAAATTAAATCGAGGATCTTACGGAACCATACAAAAATTTTCAGATCCATTCTATATGTTACGAGGGAAGGTTATGATTGAAGTACATGCACAAAATCATCTGAAAATTAGATTCTACGAAACTTTTCCAAATGCAAGTTTCATACAAAAATCAATCAAATCGAGGAGTGCTTGACATGCTACAAAACTTTTCAAATAATTTATATATTTTAGGAGGGAAGGTTATGATGGAAGTCTATGCAAAAAACTCATCTGAAAATTTGATTCTACGAAACATTTCCAAATGCAAGTTTCGGTAAAAAATAATAATATATTATATACAAGTTTATACTAGTTTTGCTCAAAAAATTAAATTAAATCGAGGACAGTACAAAACTGTACAAAACTTTTCAGATCCTTCCTATATATTACGAGGGAAGGTTATGATGGAAGTCCATGGACAAAATCATCTAAAAATTAGATTCTACGAATCTTTTTGAAATGCAAGTTTCGGTCAAAAAATCATAATATATTATACACAAGTTTATACTAGTTTTTCTCAAAAAATCAAATTAAATCGAGGTCAGTATAAAACCATACACATTTTTTTAGATCCTTCCTATATGTTACGAGGGAAGATTATGATGGAAGTCCATGCACAAAATCATCTGAAAATTAGATTATACGAAACTTTTTCAATTGCAAGTTTCGATCAAAAAATCATAATATATTATACACAAATTTATACTAGTTTCGGACAAAAAGTCAATTAAATCCAGGAGTGCTTGAAATGCTACAAAACTTTTTAGATAATTTATATATTTTATGAGGGAAGGTTATGATGGAAGTCCATGCAAAATCTCATCTGAAAATTTGATTCTACGAAACTTTTCCAAATGCAAGTTTCAGTAAAAAAATCATAATATATATTATTCACAAGTTTATACTAGTTTTGCTCAAAAAATCAAATTAAATCGAGGACTGGATGAAACCATACATAACTTTTCATATCCTTCCCATATGTTACGAGGGAAGGTTATGATGGAAGTCCATGCACAAAATCATCTGAAAATTAGATTCTACGAATCTTTTCGAAATGCAAGTTTCGGTCAAAAAATCGTAATATATTATTCACAAGTTTATACTAGTTTTGCTCAAAAAATCAAATTAAATCGAGGACTATACGAAACGATACAGAACTTTTCAGATCCTTCCTATATGTTACGAGGGAAGGTTATGATGGAAGTCCATGCACAAAATCATCTGATAATTAGATTCTACGAAACTTTTTCAAATGCAAGTTTCGGTCAAAAAATCAAAATATATTATAAACTAGTTTATATATAAATTTTGCTCAAAAAATCAAATTAAATCAAGGACTATACAAAACCATACAAACCTTTTTAGATCCTTCCTATGTTACGAGGGAAGGTTATGATGGAAGTCCATGCAAAAAATAATGTGAAAATTTGAGTCTACGAAACTTTTCCAAATGCACGTTTCCGTAAAAAAATTATAATATATTATACACAAATTTATACTAGTTTTGCTCAAAAAATCAAATTAAATCGAGGATCTTACGAAACCATACAAAACTTTTCAGATCCATTCTATATGTTACGAGGGAAGGTTATGATTGAAGTACATGCACAAAATCATCTGAAAATTAGATTCTACGAAACTTTTCCAAATGCAAGTTTCAAACAAAAATCAATCAAATCGAGGAGTGCTTGACATGCTACAAAACTTTTCAAATAATTTATATATTTTATGAGGGAAGGTTATGATGGAAGTCTATGCAAAAAACTCATCTGAAAATTTGATTCTACGAAACATTTCCAAATGCAAGTTTTGGTAAAAAAATAATAATATATTATTACAAGTTTATACTAGTTTTGCTCAAAAAATTAAATTAAATCGAGGACAGTACAAAACCATACAAAACTTTTCAGATCCTTCCTATATATTACGAGGGAATGTTATGATGGAAGTCCATGGACAAAATCATCTGAAAATTAGATTCTACGAATCTTTTCGAAATGCAAGTTTCGGTCAAAAAATCATAATATATTATACACATGTTTATACTAGTTTTTCTCAAAAAATCAAATTAAATCGAGGACAGTACAAAACCATACAAATTTTTTTAGATCCTTCCTATATGTTACGAGGGAAGGTTATGATGGAATTCCATGCACAAAATCATCTGAAAATTAGATTATACTAAACTTTTTCAATTGCAAGTTTGGGTCAAAAAATCATAATATATTATACACAAGTTTATACTAGTTTCGGACAAAAAGTTAATTAAATCCAGGAGTGCTTGAAATGCTACAAAACGTTTTAGATAATTTATATATTTTATGAGGGAAGGTTATGATGGAAGTCCATGCAAAAAATCATCTGAAAATTTGATTCTACGAAACTTTTCCAAATGCAAGTTTCAGTAAAAAAATCATAATATATATTATACACAAGTTTATACTAGTTTTGCTCAAAAAATCAAATTAAATCGAGGACTGGATGAAACCATACAAAACTTTTCAGATCCTCCCCATATGTTACGAGGGAAGGTTATGATGGAAGTCCATGCACCAAATCATCTGAAAATTAGATTCTACGAATCTTTTCGAAATGCAAGTTTCGGTCAAAAAATCGTAATATATTATTCAAAAGTTTATACTAGTTTTGCTAAAAAAATCAAATTAAATCGAGGACTATACGAAACGATACAGAACTTTTCAGATCCTTCCTATATGTTACGAGGGAAGGTTATGATGGAAGTCAAGGTACAAAATCATATGAAAATTAGATTCTACGAAACTTTTTCAAATGCAAGTTTCGGTCAAAAAATCATAATATATTATAAACTAGTTTATACTAGTTTTGCTCAAAAAATCAAATTAAATCAAGGACTGTACAAAACAATACAAACCTTTTCAGATCCTTCCTATGTTACGAGGGAAGGTTATGATGGAAGTCCATGCAAAAAATAATCTGAAAATTTGAGTCTACGAAACTTTTCCAAATGCATGTTTCCGTAAAAAAATTATAATATATTATACACAAATTTATACTAGTTTTTCTCAAAAAATCAAATTAAATCGAGGATCTTACGGAACCATACAAAACTTTCCAGATCCATTCTATATGTTACGAGGGAAGGTTATGATGGAAGTCCATGCACAAAATCATCTGAAAATTAGATTCTACGAAACTTTTCCAAATGCAAGTTTAAAAAAAAATCACAAATCGAGGAGTGCTTGACATGCTACAAAACTTTTCAAATAATTTATATATTTTATGAGGGAAGGTTATGATGGAAGTCTATGCAAAAAACTCATCTGAAAATTTGATTCTACGAAACATTTCCAAATGCAAGTTTCGGTAAAAAATAATAATATATTATATACAAGTTTATACTAGTTTTGCTCAAAAAATTAAATTAAATCGAGGACTGTACGAAACCGTACAAAACTTTTCAGATCCTTCCTATATGTTACGAGGGAAGGTTATGATGGAAGTCCATGGACAAAATCATCTGAAAATTAGATTCTACGAATCTTTTCGAAATGCAAGTTTCGGTCAAATAACCATAATATATTTTACACAAGTTTATACTAGTTTTGCTCAAAAAATCAAATTAAATCGAGGACAGTACAAAACCATACAAATTTTTTTAGATCATTCCTATATGTTACGTGGGAAGGTTATGATGGAAGTCCATGCACAAAATCATCTGAAAATTAGATTATACTAAACTTTTTCAATTGCAAGTTTCAGTTAAAAAATCATAATATATTATACACAAATTTATAATAGTTTCGGACAAAAAGTCAATTAAATCCAGGAGGGCTTGAAATGCTACAAAACGTTTTAGATAATTTATATATTTAATTAGGGAAGGTTATGATGGAAGTCCATGCAAAAATAATCTGAAAATTTGATTCTACGAAACTTTTCCAAAGGCAAGTTTCAGTAAAAAAATCATAATATATATTATACACAAGTTTATACTAGTTTTGCTCAAAAAATCAAATTAAATCGAGGACTGGATGAAACCATACAAAACTTTTCAGATCCTCCCCATATGTTACGAGGGAAGGTTATGATGGAAGTCCATGCACAAAATCATCTGAAAATTAGATTCTACGAATCTTTTCGAAATGCAAGTTTCGGTCAAAAAATCGTAATATATTATTCACAAGTTTATACTAGTTTTGCTCAAAAAATCAAATTAAATCGAGGATTATACGAAACGATACAGAACTTTTCAGATCCTTCCTATATGTACGAGGGAAGGTTATGATGGAAGTCAAGGCACAAAATCATCTGAAAATTAGATTCTACGTAACTTTTTCAAATGCAAGTTTCGGTCAAAAAATCATAATATATTATAAACCAGTTTATACTAGTTTTGCTCAAAAAATCAAATTAAATCAAGGACTATACAAAACCATACAATCGTTTTCAGATCCTTCCTATGTTACGAGGGAAGGTTATGATGGAATTTCATGCAAAAAATAATCTGAAAATTCGAGTCTACGAAACTTTTCCAAATGCATGTTTCCGTAAAAAAATTATAATATATTATACACAAATTTGTACTAGTTTTGCTAAAAAAATCAAATTAAATCGAGGATCTTACGGAACCATACAAAAATTTTCAGATCCATTCTATATGTTACGAGGGAAGGTTATGATTGAAGTACATGCACAAAATCATCTGAAAATTAGATTCTACGAAACTTTTCCAAATGCAAGTTTCATACAAAAATCAATCAAATCGAGGAGTGCTTGACATGCTACAAAACTTTTCAAATAATTTATATATTTTAGGAGGGAAGGTTATGATGGAAGTCTATGCAAAAAACTCATCTGAAAATTTGATTCTACGAAACATTTCCAAATGCAAGTTTCGGTAAAAAATAATAATATATTATATACAAGTTTATACTAGTTTTGCTCAAAAAATTAAATTAAATCGAGGACAGTACAAAACTGTACAAAACTTTTCAGATCCTTCCTATATATTACGAGGGAAGGTTATGATGGAAGTCCATGGACAAAATCATCTAAAAATTAGATTCTACGAATCTTTTTGAAATGCAAGTTTCGGTCAAAAAATCATAATATATTATACACAAGTTTATACTAGTTTTTCTCAAAAAATCAAATTAAATCGAGGTCAGTATAAAACCATACACATTTTTTTAGATCCTTCCTATATGTTACGAGGGAAGATTATGATGGAAGTCCATGCACAAAATCATCTGAAAATTAGATTATACGAAACTTTTTCAATTGCAAGTTTCGATCAAAAAATCATAATATATTATACACAAATTTATACTAGTTTCGGACAAAAAGTCAATTAAATCCAGGAGTGCTTGAAATGCTACAAAACTTTTTAGATAATTTATATATTTTATGAGGGAAGGTTATGATGGAAGTCCATGCAAAATCTCATCTGAAAATTTGATTCTACGAAACTTTTCCAAATGCAAGTTTCAGTAAAAAAATCATAATATATATTATTCACAAGTTTATACTAGTTTTGCTCAAAAAATCAAATTAAATCGAGGACTGGATGAAACCATACATAACTTTTCATATCCTTCCCATATGTTACGAGGGAAGGTTATGATGGAAGTCCATGCACAAAATCATCTGAAAATTAGATTCTACGAATCTTTTCGAAATGCAAGTTTCGGTCAAAAAATCGTAATATATTATTCACAAGTTTATACTAGTTTTGCTCAAAAAATCAAATTAAATCGAGGACTATACGAAACGATACAGAACTTTTCAGATCCTTCCTATATGTTACGAGGGAAGGTTATGATGGAAGTCCATGCACAAAATCATCTGATAATTAGATTCTACGAAACTTTTTCAAATGCAAGTTTCGGTCAAAAAATCAAAATATATTATAAACTAGTTTATATATAAATTTTGCTCAAAAAATCAAATTAAATCAAGGACTATACAAAACCATACAAACCTTTTTAGATCCTTCCTATGTTACGAGGGAAGGTTATGATGGAAGTCCATGCAAAAAATAATGTGAAAATTTGAGTCTACGAAACTTTTCCAAATGCACGTTTCCGTAAAAAAATTATAATATATTATACACAAATTTATACTAGTTTTGCTCAAAAAATCAAATTAAATCGAGGATCTTACGAAACCATACAAAACTTTTCAGATCCATTCTATATGTTACGAGGGAAGGTTATGATTGAAGTACATGCACAAAATCATCTGAAAATTAGATTCTACGAAACTTTTCCAAATGCAAGTTTCAAACAAAAATCAATCAAATCGAGGAGTGCTTGACATGCTACAAAACTTTTCAAATAATTTATATATTTTATGAGGGAAGGTTATGATGGAAGTCTATGCAAAAAACTCATCTGAAAATTTGATTCTACGAAACATTTCCAAATGCAAGTTTTGGTAAAAAAATAATAATATATTATTACAAGTTTATACTAGTTTTGCTCAAAAAATTAAATTAAATCGAGGACAGTACAAAACCATACAAAACTTTTCAGATCCTTCCTATATATTACGAGGGAATGTTATGATGGAAGTCCATGGACAAAATCATCTGAAAATTAGATTCTACGAATCTTTTCGAAATGCAAGTTTCGGTCAAAAAATCATAATATATTATACACATGTTTATACTAGTTTTTCTCAAAAAATCAAATTAAATCGAGGACAGTACAAAACCATACAAATTTTTTTAGATCCTTCCTATATGTTACGAGGGAAGATTATGATGGAAGTCCATGCACAAAATCATCTGAAAATTAGATTATACGAAACTTTTTCAAATGTAAGTTTCGGTCAAAAAATCATAATATATTATACACAAATTTATACTAGTTTCGGACAAAAAGTCAATTAAATCCAGGAGTGCTTGAAGTGCTACAAAACTTTTTAGATAATTTATATATTTTATGAGGGAAGGTTATGATGGAAGTCCATGCAAAAACTCATCTAAAAATTTGATTCTACGAAACTTTTCCAAATGCAAGTTTCAGTAAAAAAAATCATAATATATATTATACACAAGTTTATACTAGTTTTGCTCAAAAAATCAAATTAAATCGAGGACTGGATGAAACCATACAAAACTTTTAATATCCTTCCCATATGTTACGAGGGAAGGTTATGATGGAAGTCCATGCACAAAATCATCTGAAAATTAGATTCTACGAATCTTTTCGAAATGCAAGTTTCGGTCAAAAAATCGTAATATATTATTCACAAGTTTATACTAGTTTTGCTCAAAAAATCAAATTAAATCGAGGACTATACGAAACGATACAGAACTTTTCAGATCCTTCCTATATGTTACGAGGGAAGGTTATGATGGAAGTCCATGCACAAAATCATCTGATAATTAGATTCTACGAAACTTTTTCAAATGCAAGTTTCGGTCAAAATATCATAATATATTATAAACTAGTTTATACTAATTTTGCTCAAAAAATCAAATTAAATCAAGGACTGTACAAAACCATACAAACCTTTTCAGATCCTTCCTATGTTACGAGGGAAGGTTATGATGGAAGTCCATGCAAAAAATAATCTGAAAATTTGAGTCTACGAAACTTTTCCAAATGCATGTTTCCGTAAAAAAATTATAATATATTATACACAAATTTATACTAGTTTTGCTCAAAAAATCAAATTAAATCGAGGATCTTACGGAACCATACAAAACTTTTCAGATCCATTCTATATGTTACGAGGGAAGGTTATGATTGAAGTACATGCACAAAATCATCTGAAAATTAGATTCTACGAAACTTTTCCAAATGCAAGTTTTAAACAAAAATCAATCAAATCGAGGAGTGCTTGACATGCTACAAAACTTTTCAAATAATTTATATATTTTATGAGGGAAGGTTATGATGGAAGTCTATGCAAAAAACTCATCTGAAAACTTGATTCTACGAAACATTTCCAAATGCAAGTTTCAGTAAAAAATAATAATGTATTATATACAAGTTTATACTAGTTTTGCTCAAAAAATTAAATTAAATCGAGGACAGTACAAAACCGTACAAAACTTTTCAGATCTTTCCTATATATTACGAGGGAAGGTTATGAATGAAGTCCATGGACAAAATCATCTGAAAATTAGATTCTACGAATCTTTTCGAAATGCAAGTTTCGGTCAAAAAATCATAATATATTATACACAAGTTTATACTAGATTTTCTCAAAAAATCAAATTAAATCGAGGACAGTACAAAACCATACAAATTTTTTTAGATCATTCCTATATGTTACGATGGAAGGTTATGATGGAAGTCCATGCACAAAATCATCTGAAAATTAAATTATACGAAACTTTTTCAATTGCAAGTTTCGGTCAAAAAATCATAATATATTATACACAAATTTATACTAGTTTCGGACAAAAAGTCAATTAAATCCAGGAGTGCTTGAAATGCTACAAAACTTTTTAGATAATTTTTATATTTTATGAGGGAAGGTTATGATGGAAGTCCATGCAAAAACTCATCTGAAAATTTGATTCTACGAAACTTTTCCAAATGCAAGTTTCAGTAAAAAAATCATAATATATATTATACACAAGTTTATACTAGTTTTGCTCAAAAAATCAAATTAAATCGAGGACTGGATGAAACCGTACAAAACTTTTCAGATCCTTCCCATATGTTACGAGGGAAGGTTATGATGGAAGTCCATGCACAAAATCATCTGAAAATTAGATTCTACGAATCTTTTCGAAATGCAAGTTTCGGTCAAAAAATCGTAATATATTATTCACAAGTTTATACTAGTTTTATTCAAAAAATCAAATTAAATCGAGGACTATACGAAACGATAAAGAACTTTTCAGATCCTTCCTATATGTTACGAGGGAAGGTTATGATGGAAGTCAAGGCACAAAATCATCTGAAAATTAGATTCTACGAAACTTTTTCAAATGCAAGTTTCGGTCAAAAAATCATAATATATTATAAACTAGTTTATACTAGTTTTGCTTAAAAAATCAAATTAAATCAAGGACTGTACAAAACCATACAAACCTTTTCAGATCCTTCCTATGTTACGAGGGAAGGTTATGATGGAAGTCCATGCAAATAATAATCTGAAAATTTGAGGCTACGAAAAATTTCCAAATGTATGTTTCCGTAAGAAAATTATAATATATTATACACAAATTTATACTAGTTTTGCTCAAAAAATCAAATTAAATCGAGGATCTTACGGAACCATACAAAACTATTCAGATCCATTCTATATGTTACGAGGGAAGGTTATGATGGAAGTCCATGCACGAAATCATCTGAAAATTAGATTCTACGAAACTTTTCCAAATGCAAGTTTCAAACAAAAATCACAAATCGAGGAGTGCTTAACATGCTACAAAACGTTTCAAATAATATATATATTTTATGAGGGAAGGTTATGATGGAAGTCTATGCAAAAAACTCATCTGAAAATTTGATTCTACGAAACATTTCCAAATGCAAGTTTCGGTAAAAAATAATAAATATATTATATACAAGTTTATACTAGTTTTACTCAAAAAATTAAATTAAATCGTGGACTGTACGAAACCGTACAAAACTTTTCAGATCCTTCCTATATGTTACGAGGGAAGGTTATGATGGAAGTCCAGGGACAAAATCATCTGAAAATTAGATTCTACGAATCTTTTCGAAATGCAAGTTTGGGTCAAAAAACCATAATATATTATACACAAGTTTATACTAGTTTTGCTCAAAAAATCAAATTAAATCAAGGACAGTACAAAACCATACAAATTTTTTTAGATCATTCCTATATGTTACGTGGGAAGGTTATGATGGAAGTCCATGCACAAAATCATCTGAAAATTAGATTATACTAAACTTTTTCAATTGCAAGTTTCAGTTAAAAAATCATAATATATTATACACAAATTTATAATAGTTTCGGACAAAAAGTCAATTAAATCCAGGAGGGCTTGAAATGCTACAAAACGTTTTAGATAATTTATATATTTAATTAGGGAAGGTTATGATGGAAGTCCATGCAAAAATAATCTGAAAATTTGATTCTACGAAACTTTTCCAAAGGCAAGTTTCAGTAAAAAAATCATAATATATATTATACACAAGTTTATACTAGTTTTGCTCAAAAAATCAAATTAAATCGAGGACTGGATGAAACCATACAAAACTTTTCAGATCCTCCCCATATGTTACGAGGGAAGGTTATGATGGAAGTCCATGCACAAAATCATCTGAAAATTAGATTCTACGAATCTTTTCGAAATGCAAGTTTCGGTCAAAAAATCGTAATATATTATTCACAAGTTTATACTAGTTTTGCTCAAAAAATCAAATTAAATCGAGGATTATACGAAACGATACAGAACTTTTCAGATCCTTCCTATATGTACGAGGGAAGGTTATGATGGAAGTCAAGGCACAAAATCATCTGAAAATTAGATTCTACGTAACTTTTTCAAATGCAAGTTTCGGTCAAAAAATCATAATATATTATAAACCAGTTTATACTAGTTTTGCTCAAAAAATCAAATTAAATCAAGGACTATACAAAACCATACAATCGTTTTCAGATCCTTCCTATGTTACGAGGGAAGGTTATGATGGAATTTCATGCAAAAAATAATCTGAAAATTCGAGTCTACGAAACTTTTCCAAATGCATGTTTCCGTAAAAAAATTATAATATATTATACACAAATTTGTACTAGTTTTGCTCAAAAAATCAAATTAAATCGAGGATCTTACGGAACCATACAAAACTTTTCAGATCCATTCTATATGTTACGAGGGAAGGTTATGATTGAAGTACATGCACAAAATCATCTGAAAATTAGATTCTACGAAACTTTTCCAAATGCAAGTTTCAAACAAAAATCAATCAAATCGAGGAGTGCTTGACATGCTACAAAACTTTTCAAATAATTTATATATTTTAGGAGGGAAGGTTATGATGGAAGTCTATGCAAAAAACTCATCTGAAAATTTGATTCTACGAAACATTTCCAAATGCAAGTTTCGGTAAAAAATAATAATATATTATATACAAGTTTATACTAGTTTTGCTCAAAAAATTAAATTAAATCGAGGACAGTACAAAACCGTACAAAACTTTTCAGATCCTTCCTATATATTACGAGGGAAGTTTATGATGGAAGTCCATGGACAAAATCATCTAAAAATTAGATTCTACGAATCTTTTTGAAATGCAAGTTTCGGTCAAAAAATCATAATATATTATACACAAGTTTATACTAGTTTTTCTCAAAAAATCAAATTAAATCGAGGTCAGTATAAAACCATACACATTTTTTTAGATCCTTCCTATATGTTACGAGGGAAGATTATGATGGAAGTCCATGCACAAAATCATCTGAAAATTAGATTATACGAAACTTTTTCAATTGCAAGTTTCGATCAAAAAATCATAATATATTATACACAAATTTATACTAGTTTCGGACAAAAAGTCAATTAAATCCAGGAGTGCTTGAAATGCTACAAAACTTTTTAGATAATTTATATATTTTATGAGGGAAGGTTATGATGGAAGTCCATGCAAAAACTCATCTGAAAATTTGATTCTACGAAACTTTTCCAAATGCAAGTTTCAGTAAAAAAATCATAATATATATTATTCACAAGTTTATACTAGTTTTGCTCAAAAAATCAAATTAAATCGAGGACTGGATGAAACCATACATAACTTTTCATATCCTTCCCATATGTTACGAGGGAAGGTTATGATGGAAGTCCATGCACAAAATCATCTGAAAATTAGATTCTACGAATCTTTTCGAAATGCAAGTTTCGGTCAAAAAATCGTAATATATTATTCACAAGTTTATACTAGTTTTGCTCAAAAAATCAAATTAAATCGAGGACTATACGAAACGATACAGAACTTTTCAGATCCTTCCTATATGTTACGATGGAAGGTTATGATGGAAGTCCATGCACAAAATCATCTGATAATTAGATTCTACGAAACTTTTTCAAATGCAAGTTTCGGTCAAAAAATCAAAATATATTATAAACTAGTTTATATATAAATTTTGCTCAAAAAATCAAATTAAATCAAGGACTATACAAAACCATACAAACCTTTTTAGATCCTTCCTATGTTACGAGGGAAGGTTATGATGGAAGTCCATGCAAAAAATAATGTGAAAATTTGAGTCTACGAAACTTTTCCAAATGCACGTTTCCGTAAAAAAATTATAATATATTATACACAAATTTATACTAGTTTTGCTCAAAAAATCAAATTAAATCGAGGATCTTACGAAACCATACAAAACTTTTCAGATCCATTCTATATGTTACGAGGGAAGGTGATGATTGAAGTACATGCACAAAATCATCTGAAAATTAGATTCTACGAAACTTTTCCAAATGCAAGTTTCAAACAAAAATCAATCAAATCGAGGAGTGCTTGACATGCTACAAAACTTTTCAAATAATTTATATATTTTATGAGGGAAGGTTATGATGGAAGTCTATGCAAAAAACTCATCTGAAAATTTGATTCTACGAAACATTTCCAAATGCAAGTTTTGGTAAAAAATAATAATATATTATTACAAGTTTATACTAGTTTTGCTCAAAAAATTAAATTAAATCGAGGACAGTACAAAACCGTACAAAACTTTTCAGATCCTTCCTATATATTACGAGGGAAGGTTATGATGGAAGTCCATGGACAAAATCATCTGAAAATTAGATTCTACGAATCTTTTCGAAATGCAAGTTTCGGTCAAAAAATCATAATATATTATACACAAGTTTATACTAGTTTTTCTCAAAAAATCAAATTAAATCGAGGACAGTACAAAACCATACAAATTTTTTTAGATCCTTCCTATATGTTACGAGGGAAGATTATGCTGGAAGTCCATGCACAAAATCATCTGAAAATTAGATTATACGAAACTTTTTCAAGTGTAAGTTTCGGTCAAAAAATCATAATATATTATACACAAATTTATACTAGTTTCGGACAAAAAGTCAATTAAATCCAGGAGTGCTTGAAGTGCTACAAAACTTTTTAGATAATTTATATATTTTATGAGGGAAGGTTATGATGGAAGTCCATGCAAAAACTCATCTAAAAATTTGATTCTACGAAACTTTTCCAAATGCAAGTTTCAGTAAAAAAAATCATAATATATATTATACACAAGTTTATACTAGTTTTGCTCAAAAAATCAAATTAAATCGAGGACTGGATGAAACCATACAAAACTTTTAATATCCTTCCCATATGTTACGAGGGAAGGTTATGATGGAAGTCCATGCACAAAATCATCTGAAAATTAGATTCTACGAATCTTTTCGAAATGCAAGTTTCGGTCAAAAAATCGTAATATATTATTCACAAGTTTATACTAGTTTTGCTCAAAAAATCAAATTAAATCGAGGACTATACGAAACGATACAGAACTTTTCAGATCCTTCCTATATGTTACGAGGGAAGGTTATGATGGAAGTCCATGCACAAAATCATCTGATAATTAGATTCTACGAAACTTTTTCAAATGCAAGTTTCGGTCAAAAAATCATAATATATTATAAACTAGTTTATACTAATTTTGCTCATAAAATCAAATTAAATCAAGGACTGTACAAAACCATACAAACCTTTTCAGATCCTTCCTATGTTACGAGGGAAGGTTATGATGGAAGTCCATGCAAAAAATAATCTGAAAATTTGAGTCTACGAAACTTTTCCAAATGCATGTTTCCGTAAAAAAATTATAATATATTATACACAAATTTATACTAGTTTTGCTCAAAAAATCAAATTAAATCGAGGATCTTACGGAACCATACAAAACTTTTCAGATCCATTCTATATGTTACGAGGGAAGGTTATGATTGAAGTACATGCACAAAATCATCTGAAAATTAGATTCTACGAAACTTTTCCAAATGCAAGTTTCAAACAAAAATCAATCAAATCGAGGAGTGCTTGACATGCTACAAAACTTTCCAAATAATTTATATATTTTATGAGGGAAGGTTATGATGGAAGTCTATGCAAAAAACTCATCTGAAAACTTGATTCTACGAAACATTTCCAAATGTAAGTTTCAGTAAAAAATAATAATGTATTATATACAAGTTTATACTAGTTTTGCTCAAAAAATTAAATTAAATCGAGGACAGTACAAAACCGTACAAAACTTTTCAGATCTTTCCTATATATTACGAGGGAAGGTTATGAATGAAGTCCATGGACAAAATCATCTGAAAATTAGATTCTACGAATCTTTTCGAAATGCAAGTTTCGGTCAAAAAATCATAATATATTATACACAAGTTTATACTAGTTTTTCTCAAAAAATCAAATTAAATCGAGGACAGTACAAAACCATACAAATTTTTTTAGATCATTCCTATATGTTACGATGGAAGGTTATGATGGAAGTCCATGCACAAAATCATCTAAAAATTAAATTATACGAAACTTTTTCAATTGCAAGTTTCGGTCAAAAAATCATAATATATTATACACAAATTTATACTAGTTTCGGACAAAAAGTCAATTAAATCCAGGAGTGCTTGAAATGCTACAAAACTTTTTAGATAATTTTTATATTTTATGAGGGAAGGTTATGATGGAAGTCCATGCAAAAACTCATCTGAAAATTTGATTCTACGAAAATTTTCCAAATGCAAGTTTCAGTAAAAAAATCATAATATATATTATACACAAGTTTATACTAGTTTTGCTCAAAAAATCAAATTAAATCGAGGACTGGATGAAACCGTACAAAACTTTTCAGATCCTTCCCATATGTTACGAGGGAAGGTTATGATGGAAGTCCATGCACAAAATCATCTGAAAATTAGATTCTACGAATCTTTTCGAAATGCAAGTTTCGGTCAAAAAATCGTAATATATTATTCACAAGTTTATACTAGTTTTATTCAAAAAATCAAATTAAATCGAGGACTATACGAAACGATAAAGAACTTTTCAGATCCTTCCTATATGTTACGAGGGAAGGTTATGATGGAAGTCAAGGCACAAAATCATCTGAAAATTAGATTCTACGAAACTTTTTCAAATGCAAGTTTCGGTCAAAAAATCATAATATATTATAAACTAGTTTATACTAGTTTTGCTTAAAAAATCAAATTAAATCAAGGATGTACAAAACCATACAAACCTTTTCAGATCCTTCCTATGTTACGAGGGAAGGTTATGATGGAAGTCCATGCAAATAATAATCTAAAAATTTGAGGCTACGAAAAATTTCCAAATGTATGTTTCCGTAAGAAAATTATAATATATTATACACAAATTTATACTAGTTTTGCTCAAAAAATCAAATTAAATCGAGGATCTTACGGAACCATACAAAACTTTTCAGATCCATTCTATATGTTACGAGGGAAGGTTATGATGGAAGTCCATGCACGAAATCATCTGAAAATTAGATTCTACGAAACTTTTCCAAATGCAAGTTTCAAACAAAAATCACAAATCGAGGAGTGCTTGACATGCTACAAAACGTTTCAAATAATATATATATTTTATGAGGGAAGGTTATGATGGAAGTCTATGCAAAAAACTCATCTGAAAATTTGATTCTACGAAACATTTCCAAATGCAAGTTTCGGTAAAAAATAATAAATATATTATATACAAGTTTATACTAGTTTTACTCAAAAAATTAAATTAAATCGTGGACTGTACGAAACCGTACAAAACTTTTCAGATCCTTCCTATATGTTACGAGGGAAGGTTATGATGGAAGTCCAGGGACAAAATCATCTGAAAATTAGATTCTACGAATCTTTTCGAAATGCAAGTTTGGGTCAAAAAACCATAATATATTATACACAAGTTTATACTAGTTTTGCTCAAAAAATCAAATTAAATCGAGGACAGTACAAAACCATACAAATTTTTTTAGATCCTTCCTATATGTTACGAGGGAAGGTTATGATGGAAGTCCATGCACAAAATCATCTGAAAATTAGATTATACGAAACTTTTTCAATTGTAAGTTTCGGTCAAAAAATCATAATATATTATACACAAATTTATACTAGTTTCGGACAAAAAGTCAATTAAATCCAGGAGTGCTTGAAATGCTACAAAACTTTTTAGATAATTTATATATTTTATGAGGGAAGGTTATGATGGAAGTCCATGCAAAAACTCATCTGAAAATTTGATTCTACGAAACTTTTCCAAATGCAAGTTTCAGTAAAAAAATCATAATATATGTTATACACAAGTTTATACTAGTTTTGCTCAAAAAATCAAATTAAATCGAGGACTGGATGAAACCATACAAAACTTTTCAGATCCTTCCCATATGTTACGAGGGAAGGTTATGATGGAAGTCCATGCACAAAATCATCTGAAAATTAGATTCTACGAATCTTTTCGAAATGCAAGTTTCGGTCAAAAATTCGTAATATATTATTCACAAGTTTATACTAGTTTTACTCAAAAAATCAAATTAAATCGAGGACTATACGAAACGATACAGAACTTTTCAGATCCTTCCTATATGTTACGAGGGAAGGTTATGATGGAAGTCCATGCACAAAATCATCTGATAATTAGATTCTACGAAACTTTTTCAAATGCAAGTTTCGGTCAAAAAATCATAATATATTATAAACTAGTTTATACTAATTTTGCTCAAAAAATCAAATTAAATCAAGGACTGTACAAAACCATACAAACCTTTTCAGATCCTTCCTATGTTACGAGGGAAGGTTATGATGGAAGTCCATGCAAAAAATAATCTGAAAATTTGAGTCTACGAAACTTTTCCAAATGCATGTTTTCCGTAAAAAAATTATAATATATTATACACAAATTTATACTAGTTTTGCTCAAAAAATCAAATTAAATCGAGGATCTTACGGAACCATACAAAACTTTTCAGATCCATTCTATATGTTACGAGGGAAGGTTATGATTGAAGTACATGCACAAAATCATCTTAAAATTAGATTCTACGAAACTTTTCCAAATGCAAGTTTCAAACAAAAATCAATCAAATCGAGGAGTGCTTGACATGCTACAAAACTTTTCAAATAATTTATATATTTTATGAGGGAAGGTTATGATGGAAGTCTATGCAAAAAACTCATCTGAAAATTTGATTCTACGAAACATTTCCAAATGCAAGTTTCGGTAAAAAATAATAAATATATTATATACAAGTTTATACTAGTTTTACTCAAAAAATTAAATTAAATCGTGGACTGTACGAAACCGTACAAAACTTTTCAGATCCTTCCTATATGTTACGAGGGAAGGTTATGATGGAAGTCCAGGGACAAAATCATCTGAAAATTAGATTCTACGAATCTTTTCGAAATGCAAGTTTGGGTCAAAAAACCATAATATATTATACACAAGTTTATACTAGTTTTGCTCAAAAAATCAAATTAAATCGAGGACAGTACAAAACCATACAAATTTTTTTAGATCCTTCCTATATGTTACGAGGGAAGGTTATGATGGAAGTCCATGCACAAAATCATCTGAAAATTAGATTATACGAAACTTTTTCAATTGTAAGTTTCGGTCAAAAAATCATAATATATTATACACAAATTTATACTAGTTTCGGACAAAAAGTCAATTAAATCCAGGAGTGCTTGAAATGCTACAAAACTTTTTAGATAATTTATATATTTTATGAGGGAAGGTTATGATGGAAGTCCATGCAAAAACTCATCTGAAAATTTGATTCTACGAAACTTTTCCAAATGCAAGTTTCAGTAAAAAAATCATAATATATGTTATACACAAATTTATACTAGTTTTGCTCAAAAAATCAAATTAAATCGAGGACTGGATGAAACCATACAAAACTTTTCAGATCCTTCCCATATGTTACGAGGGAAGGTTATGATGGAAGTCCATGCACAAAATCATCTGAAAATTAGATTCTACGAATCTTTTCGAAATGCAAGTTTCGGTCAAAAATTCGTAATATATTATTCACAAGTTTATACTAGTTTTACTCAAAAAATCAAATTAAATCGAGGACTATACGAAACGATACAGAACTTTTCAGATCCTTCCTATATGTTACGAGGGAAGGTTATGATGGAAGTCCATGCACAAAATCATCTGATAATTAGATTCTACGAAACTTTTTCAAATGCAAGTTTCGGTCAAAAAATCATAATATATTATAAACTAGTTTATACTAATTTTGCTCAAAAAATCAAATTAAATCAAGGACTGTACAAAACCATACAAACCTTTTCAGATCCTTCCTATGTTACGAGGGAAGGTTATGATGGAAGTCCATGCAAAAAATAATCTGAAAATTTGAGTCTACGAAACTTTTCCAAATGCATGTTTTCCGTAAAAAAATTATAATATATTATACACAAATTTATACTAGTTTTGCTCAAAAAATCAAATTAAATCGAGGATCTTACGGAACCATACAAAACTTTTCAGATCCATTCTATATGTTACGAGGGAAGGTTATGATTGAAGTACATGCACAAAATCATCTTAAAATTAGATTCTACGAAACTTTTCCAAATGCAAGTTTCAAACAAAAATCAATCAAATCGAGGAGTGCTTGACATGCTACAAAACTTTTCAAATAATTTATATATTTTATGAGGGAAGGTTATGATGGAAGTCTATGCAAAAAACTCATCTGAAAATTTGATTCTACGAAACATTTCCAAATGCAAGTTTCGGTAAAAAATAATAAATATATTATATACAAGTTTATACTAGTTTTACTCAAAAAATTAAATTAAATCGTGGACTGTACGAAACCGTACAAAACTTTTCAGATCCTTCCTATATGTTACGAGGGAAGGTTATGATGGAAGTCCAGGGACAAAATCATCTGAAAATTAGATTCTACGAATCTTTTCGAAATGCAAGTTTGGGTCAAAAAACCATAATATATTATACACAAGTTTATACTAGTTTTGCTCAAAAAATCAAATTAAATCGAGGACAGTACAAAACCATACAAATTTTTTTAGATCCTTCCTATATGTTACGAGGGAAGGTTATGATGGAAGTCCATGCACAAAATCATCTGAAAATTAGATTATACGAAACTTTTTCAATTGTAAGTTTCGGTCAAAAAATCATAATATATTATACACAAATTTATACTAGTTTCGGACAAAAAGTCAATTAAATCCAGGAGTGCTTGAAATGCTACAAAACTTTTTAGATAATTTATATATTTTATGAGGGAAGGTTATGATGGAAGTCCATGCAAAAACTCATCTGAAAATTTGATTCTACGAAACTTTTCCAAATGCAAGTTTCAATAAAAAAATCATAATATATGTTATACACAAGTTTATACTAGTTTTGCTCAAAAAATCAAATTAAATCGAGGACTGGATGAAACCATACAAAACTTTTCAGATCCTTCCCATATGTTACGAGGGAAGGTTATGATGGAAGTCCATGCACAAAATCATCTGAAAATTAGATTCTACGAATCTTTTCGAAATGCAAGTTTCGGTCAAAAATTCGTAATATATTATTCACAAGTTTATACTAGTTTTACTCAAAAAATCAAATTAAATCGAGGACTATACGAAACGATACAGAACTTTTCAGATCCTTCCTATATGTTACGAGGGAAGGTTATGATGGAAGTCCATGCACAAAATCATCTGATAATTAGATTCTACGAAACTTTTTCAAATGCAAGTTTCGGTCAAAAAATCATAATATATTATAAACTAGTTTATACTAATTTTGCTCAAAAAATCAAATTAAATCAAGGACTGTACAAAACCATACAAACCTTTTCAGATCCTTCCTATGTTACGAGGGAAGGTTATGATGGAAGTCCATGCAAAAAATAATCTGAAAATTTGAGTCTACGAAACTTTTCCAAATGCATGTTTTCCGTAAAAAAATTATAATATATTATACACAAATTTATACTAGTTTTGCTCAAAAAATCAAATTAAATCGAGGATCTTACGGAACCATACAAAACTTTTCAGATCCATTCTATATGTTACGAGGGAAGGTTATGATTGAAGTACATGCACAAAATCATCTTAAAATTAGATTCTACGAAACTTTTCCAAATGCAAGTTTCAAACAAAAATCAATCAAATCGAGGAGTGCTTGACATGCTACAAAACTTTTCAAATAATTTATATATTTTATGAGGGAAGGTTATGATGGAAGTCTATGCAAAAAACTCATCTGAAAATTTGATTCTACGAAACATTTCCAAATGCAAGTTTCGGTAAAAAATAATAAATATATTATATACAAGTTTATACTAGTTTTACTCAAAAAATTAAATTAAATCGTGGACTGTACGAAACCGTACAAAACTTTTCAGATCCTTCCTATATGTTACGAGGGAAGGTTATGATGGAAGTCCAGGGACAAAATCATCTGAAAATTAGATTCTACGAATCTTTTCGAAATGCAAGTTTGGGTCAAAAAACCATAATATATTATACACAAGTTTATACTAGTTTTGCTCAAAAAATCAAATTAAATCGAGGACAGTACAAAACCATACAAATTTTTTTAGATCCTTCCTATATGTTACGAGGGAAGGTTATGATGGAAGTCCATGCACAAAATCATCTGAAAATTAGATTATACGAAACTTTTTCAATTGTAAGTTTCGGTCAAAAAATCATAATATATTATACACAAATTTATACTAGTTTCGGACAAAAAGTCAATTAAATCCAGGAGTGCTTGAAATGCTACAAAACTTTTTAGATAATTGATATATTTTATGAGGGAAGGTTATGATGGAAGTCCATGCAAAAACTCATCTGAAAATTTGATTCTACGAAACTTTTCCAAATGCAAGTTTCAGTAAAAAAATCATAATATATATTATACACAAGTTTATACTAGTTTTGCTCAAAAAATCAAATTAAATCGAGGACTGGATGAAACCATACAAAACTTTTCAGATCCTTCCCATATGTTACGAGGGAAGGTTATGATGGAAGTCCATGCACAAAATCATCTGAAAATTAGATTCTACGAATCTTTTCGAAATGCAAGTTTCGGTCAAAAAATCGTAATATATTATTCACAAGTTTATACTAGTTTTACTCAAAAAATCAAATTAAATCGAGGACTATACGAAACGATACAGAACTTTTCAGATCCTTCCTATATGTTACGAGGGAAGGTTATGATGGAAGTCCATGCACAAAATCATCTGATAATTAGATTCTACGAAACTTTTTCAAATGCAAGTTTCGGTCAAAAAATCATAATATATTATAAACTAGTTTATACTAATTTTGCTCAAAAAATCAAATTAAATCAAGGACTGTACAAAACCATACAAACCTTTTCAGATCCTTCCTATATTACGAGGGAAGGTTATGATGGAAGTCCATGCAAAAAATAATCTGAAAATTTGAGTCTACGAAACTTTTCCAAATGCATGTTTTCCGTAAAAAAATTATAATATATTATACACAAATTTATACTAGTTTTGCTCAAAAAATCAAATTAAATCGAGGATCTTACGGAACCATACAAAACTTTTCAGATCCATTCTATATGTTACGAGGGAAGGTTATGATTGAAGTACATGCACAAAATCATCTGAAAATTAGATTCTACGAAACTTTTCCAAATGCAAGTTTTAAACAAAAATCAATCAAATCGAGGAGTGCTTGACATGCTACAAAACTTTTCAAATAATTTATATATTTTATGAGGGAAGGTTATGATGGAAGTCTATGCAAAAAACTCATCTGAAAACTTGATTCTACGAAACATTTCCAAATGCAAGTTTCGGTAAAAAATAATAAATATATTATATACAAGTTTATACTAGTTTTACTCAATTAAATCGTGGACTGTACGAAACCGTACAAAACTTTTCAGATCCTTCCTATATGTTACGAGGGAAGGTTATGATGGAAGTCCAGGGACAAAATCATCTGAAAATTAGATTCTACGAATCTTTTCGAAATGCAAGTTTGGGTCAAAAAACCATAATATATTATACACAAGTTTATACTAGTTTTGCTCAAAAAATCAAATTAAATCGAGGACAGTACAAAACCATACAAATTTTTTTAGATCCTTCCTATACTAAAAATTAGTATATGCACAAAATCATCTGAAAATTAGATTATACGAAACTTTTTCAATTGTAAGTTTCGGTCAAAAAATCATAATATATTATACACAAATTTATACTAGTGTCGGACAAAAAGTCAATTAAATCCAGGAGTGCTTGAAATGCTACAAAACTTTTTAGATAATTTATATATTTTATGAGGGAAGGTTATGATGGAAGTCCATGCAAAAACTCATCTGAAAATTTGATTCTACGAAACTTTTCCAAATGCAAGTTTCAGTAAAAAAATCATAATATATATTATACACAAGTTTATACTAGTTTTGCTCAAAAAATCAAATTAAATCGAGGACTGGATGAAACCATACAAAACTTTTCAGATCCTTCCCATATGTTACGAGGGAAGGTTATGATGGAAGTCCATGCACAAAATCATCTGAAAATTAGATTCTACGAATCTTTTCGAAATGCAAGTTTCGGTCAAAAAATCGTAATATATTATTCACAAGTTTATACTAGTTTTACTCAAAAAATCAAATTAAATCGAGGACTATACGAAACGATACCGAACTTTTCAGATCCTTCCTATATGTTACGAGGGAAGGTTATGATGGAAGTCCATGCACAAAATCATCTGATAATTAGATTCTACGAAACTTTTTCAAATGCAAGTTTCGGTCAAAAAATCATAATATATTATAAACTAGTTTATACTAATTTTGCTCAAAAAATCAAATTAAATCAAGGACTGTACAAAACCATACAAACCTTTTCAGATCCTTCCTATATTACGAGGTAAGGTTATGATGGAAGTCCATGCAAAAAATAATCTGAAAATTTGAGTCTACGAAACTTTTCCAAATGCATGTTTTCCGTAAAAAAATTATAATATATTATACACAAATTTATACTAGTTTTGCTCAAAAAATCAAATTAAATCGAGGATCTTACGGAACCATACAAAACTTTTCAGATCCATTCTATATGTTACGAGGGAAGGTTATGATTGAAGTACATGCACAAAATCATCTGAAAATTAGATTCTACGAAACTTTTCCAAATGCAAGTTTTAAACAAAAATCAATCAAATCGAGGAGTGCTTGACATGCTACAAAACTTTTCAAATAATTTATATATTTTATGAGGGAAGGTTATGATGGAAGTCTATGCAAAAAACTCATCTGAAAACTTGATTCTACGAAACATTTCCAAATGCAAGTTTCGGTAAAAAATAATAAATATATTATATACAAGTTTATACTAGTTTTACTCAAAAAATTAAATTAAATCGTGGACTGTACGAAACCGTACAAAACTTTTCAGATCCTTCCTATATGTTACGAGGGAAGGTTATGATGGAAGTCCAGGGACAAAATCATCTGAAAATTAGATTCTACGAATCTTTTCGAAATGCAAGTTTGGGTCAAAAAACCATAATATATTATACACAAGTTTATACTAGTTTTGCTCAAAAAATCAAATTAAATCGAGGACAGTACAAAACCATACAAATTTTTTTAGATCCTTCCTATATGTTACGAGGGAAGGTTATGATGGAAGTCCATGCACAAAATCATCTGAAAATTAGATTATACGAAACTTTTTCAATTGTAAGTTTCGGTCAAAAAATCATAATATATTATACACAAGTTTATACTAGTTTCGGACAAAAAGTCAATTAAATCCAGGAGTGCTTGAAATGCTACAAAACTTTTTAGATAATTTATATATTTTATGAGGGAAGGTTATGATGGAAGTCCATGCAAAAACTCATCTGAAAATTTGATTCTACGAAACTTTTCCAAATGCAAGTTTCAGTAAAAAAATCATAATATATATTATACACAAGTTTATACTAGTTTTGCTCAAAAAATCAAATTAAATCGAGGACTGGATGAAACCATACAAAACTTTTCAGATCCTTCCCATATGTTACGAGGGAAGGTTATGATGGAAGTCCATGCACAAAATCATCAGAAAATTAGATTCTACGAATCTTTTCGAAATGCAAGTTTCGGTCAAAAAATCGTAATATATTATTCACAAGTTTATACTAGTTTTACTCAAAAAATCAAATTAAATCGAGGACTATACGAAACGATACAGAACTTTTCAGATCCTTCCTATATGTTACGAGGGAAGGTTATGATGGAAGTCCATGCACAAAATCATCTGATAATTAGATTCTACGAAACTTTTTCAAATGCAAGTTTCGGTCAAAAAATCATAATATATTATAAACTAGTTTATACTAATTTTGCTCAAAAAATCAAATTAAATCAAGGACTGTACAAAACCATACAAACCTTTTCAGATCCTTCCTATATTACGAGGGAAGGTTATGATGGAAGTCCATGCAAAAAATAATCTGAAAATTTGAGTCTACGAAACTTTTCCAAATGCATGTTTTCCGTAAAAAAATTATAATATATTATACACAAATTTATACTAGTTTTGCTCAAAAAATCAAATTAAATCGAGGATCTTACGGAACCATACAAAACTTTTCAGATCCATTCTATATGTTACGAGGGAAGGTTATGATTGAAGTACATGCACAAAATCATCTGAAAATTAGATTCTACGAAACTTTTCCAAATGCAAGTTTCAAACAAAAATCAATCAAATCGAGGAGTGCTTGACATGCTACAAAACTTTTCAAATAATTTATATATTTTATGAGGGAAGGTTATGATGGAAGTCTATGCAAAAAACTCATCTGAAAACTTGATTCTACGAAACATTTCCAAATGCAAGTTTCGGTAAAAAATAATAATGTATTATATACAAGTTTATACTAGTTTTGCTCAAAAAATTAAATTAAATCGAGGACAGTACAAAACCGTACAAAACTTTTCAGATCTTTCCTATATATTACGAGGGAAGGTTATGAATGAAGTCCATGGACAAAATCATCTGAAAATTAGATTCTACGAATCTTTTCGAAATGCAAGTTTCGGTCAAAAAATCATAATATATTATACACAAGTTTATACTAGTTTTTCTCAAAAAATCAAATTAAATCGAGGACAGTACAAAACCATACAAATTTTTTTAGATCATTCCTATATGTTACGATGGAAGGTTATGATGGAAGTCCATGCACAAAATCATCTGAAAATTAAATTATACGAAACTTTTTCAATTGCAAGTTTCGGTCAAAAAATCATAATATATTATACACAAATTTATACTAGTTTCGGACAAAAAGTCAATTAAATCCAGGAGTGCTTGAAATGCTACAAAACTTTTTAGATAATTTTTATATTTTATGAGGGAAGGTTATGATGGAAGTCCATGCAAAAACTCATCTGAAAATTTGATTCTACGAAACTTTTCCAAATGCAAGTTTCAGTAAAAAAATCATAATATATATTATACACAAGTTTATACTAGTTTTGCTCAAAAAATCAAATTAAATCGAGGACTGGATGAAACCATACAAAACTTTTCAGATCCTTCCCATATGTTATGAGGGAAGGTTATGATGGAAGTCCATGCACAAAATCATCTGAAAATTAGATTCTACGAATCTTTTCGAAATGCAAGTTTCGGTCAAAAAATCGTAATATATTATTCACAAGTTTATACTAGTTTTATTCAAAAAATCAAATTAAATCGAGGACTATAGGAAACGATAAAGATCTTTTCAGATCCTTCCTATATGTTACGAGGGAAGGTTATGATGGAAGTCAAGGCACAAAATCATCTGAAAATTAGATTCTACGAAACTTTTTCAAATGCAAGTTTCGGTCAAAAAATCATAATATATTATAAACTAGTTTATACTAGTTTTGCTTAAAAAATCAAATTAAATCAAGGACTATACAAAACCATACAAACCTTTTCAGATCCTTCCTATGTTACGAGGGAAGGTTATGATGGAAGTCCATGCAAAAAATAATCCGAAAATTTGAGGCTACGAAAATTTTCCAATGTATGTTTCCGTAAGAAAATTATAATATATTATACACAAATTTATACTAGTTTTGCTCAAAAAATCAAATTAAATCGAGGATCTTACGGAACCATACAAAACTTTTCAGATCCATTCTATATGTTACGAGGGAAGGTTATGATGGAAGTCCATGCACGAAATCATCTGAAAATTAGATTCTACGAAACTTTTCCAAATGCAAGTTTCAAACAAAAATCACAAATCGAGGAGTGCTTGACATGCTACAAAACTTTTCAAATAATATATATATTTTATGAGGGTAGGCTATGATGGAAGTCTATGCAAAAAACTCATCTGAAAATTTGATTCTACGAAACATTTCCCAATGCAAGTTTCGGTAAAAAATAATAAATATATTATATACAAGTTTATACTAGTTTTACTCAAAAAATTAAATTAAATCGTGGACTGTACGAAACCGTACAAAACTTTTCAGATCCTTCCTATATGTTACGAGGGAAGGTTATGATGGAAGTCCATGGACAAAATCATCTAAAAATTAGATTCTACGAATCTTTTCGAAATGCAAGTTTGGGTCAAAAAACCATAATATATTATACACAAGTTTATACTAGTTTTGCTCAAAAAATCAAATTAAATCGAGGACAGTACAAAACCATACAAATTTTTTTAGATAATTCCTATATGTTACGAGGGAAGGTTATGATGGAAGTCCATGCACAAAATCATCTGAAAATTAGATTATACTAAACTTTTTCAATTGCAAAATTCGGTTAAAAAATCATAATATATTTTACACAAATTTATACTAGTTTCGGACAAAAAGTCAATTAAATCCAGGAGTGCTTGAAATCCTACAAAACGTTTTAGATAATTTATATATTTTATGAGGGAAGGTTAAGATGGAAGTCCATGCAATAAATCATCTGAAAATTTGATTCTACGGAACTTTTCCAAATGCAAGTTTCAGTAAAAACATCATAATATATATTATACACAAGTTTATAATAGTTTTGCTCAAAAAATCAAATTAATCGAGGACTGGATGAAACCATACAAAACATTTCAGATCCTCCCCATATGTTACGAGGGAAGGTTATGATGGAAGTCCATGCACCAAATCATCTGAAAATTAGATTCTACGAATCTTTTCGAAATGCAAGTTTCGGTCAAAAAATCGTAATAAATTATTCACAAGTTTATACTAGTTTTGCTCAAAAAATCAAATTAAATCGAGGACAGTACAAAACCATACAAATTTTTTTAGATCCTTCCTCTATGTTACAAGGGAAGGTTATGATGAAAGTCAAGGCACAAAATCATCTGAAAATTAGATTCTACGAAACTTTTTCAAATGCAAGTTTCGGTCAAAAAATCATAATATATTATAAACTAGTTTATATTAGTTTTGCTCAAAAAATCAAATTAAATCAAGGACTGTACAAAACCATACAAACCTTTTCAGATCCTTCCTATGTTACGAGGGAAGGTTATGATGGAAGTCCATGCAAATAATAATCTGAAAATTTGAGTCTACGAAACTTTTCCAAATACATGTTTCCGTAAAACAATTAAAATATATTATACACAAATTTATACTAGTTTTGCTCAAAAAATCAAATTAAATCGAGGATCTTACGGAACCATACAAAACTTTTCAGATCCATTCTATATGTTACGAGGGAAGGTTATGATGGAAGTCCATGCACAAAATCATCTGAAAATTAGATTCTACGAAACTTTTCCAAATGCAAGTTTCAAACAAAAATCACAAATCGAGGAGTGCTTGACATGCTACAAAACGTTTCAAATAATATATATATTTTATGAGGGAAGGTTATGATGGAAGTCTATGCAAAAAACTCATCTGAAAATTTGATTCTACGAAACATTTCCAAATGCAAGTTTCGGTAAAAAATAATAAATATATTATATACAAGTTTATACTAGTTTTACTCAAAAAATTAAATTAAATCGAGGACAGTACAAAACCGTACAAAACTTTTCAGATCCTTCCTATATATTACGAGGGAAGGTTATGATGGAAGTCCAGGGACAAAATCATCTGAAAATTAGATTCTACGAATCTTTTCGAAATGCAAGTTTCGATAAAAAAATCATAATATATTATACACAAGTTTATACTAGTTTTTCTCAAAAAATCAAATTAAATCGAGGACAGTACAAAACCATACAAATTTTTTTAGATCCTTCCTATATGTTACGAGGGAAGGTTATGATGGAAGTCCATGCACAAAATCATCTGAAAATTAGATTATACGAAACTTTTTCAATTGTAAGTTTCGGTCAAAAAATCATAATATATTATACACAAATTTATACTAGTTTCGGACAAAAAGTCAATTAAATCCAGGAGTGCTTGAAATGCTACAAAACTTTTTAGATAATTTATATATTTTATGAGGGAAGGTTATGATGGAAGTCCATGCAAAAACTCATCTGAAAATTTGATTCTACGAAACTTTTCCAAATGCAAGTTTCAGTAAAAAAATCATAATATATGTTATACACAAGTTTATACTAGTTTTGCTCAAAAAATCAAATTAAATCGAGGACTGGATGAAACCATACAAAACTTTTCAGATCCTTCCCATATGTTACGAGGGAAGGTTATGATGGAAGTCCATGCACAAAATCATCTGAAAATTAGATTCTACGAAACTTTTCCAAATGCAAGTTTCAAACAAAACTCAATCAAATCGAGGAGTGCTTGACAAGCTAAAAAACTTTTCAAATAATATATATATTTTATGAGGGAAGGTTATGATGGAAGTCTATGCAAAAAACTCATCTGAAAACTTGATTCTACGAAACATTTCCAAATGCAAGTTTCGGTAAAAAATAATAATATATTATATACAAGTTTATACTAGTTTTGCTCAAAAAATTAAATTAAATCGAGGACAATACAAAACCGTACAAAAATTTTCAGATCCTTCCTATATATTACGAGGGAAGGTTATGATGGAAGTCCATGGACAAAATCATCTGAAAATTAGATTCTACGAATCTTTTCGAAATGCAAGTTTCGGTAAAAAAAATCATAATATATTATACACAAGTTTATACTAGTTTTTCTCAAAAAATCAAATTAAATCGAGGACAGTACAAAACCATACAAATTTTTTTAGATCCTTCCTATATGTTACGAGGGAAGGTTATGATGGAAGTCCATGCACAAAATCATCTGAAAATTAGATTATACGAAAAATTTTCAATTGTAAGTTTCGGTCAAAAAATCATAATATATTATACACAAATTTATATTAGTTTCGGACAAAAAGTCAATTAAATCCAGGAGTGCTTGAAATGCTACAAAACTTTTTAGATAATTTATATATTTTATGAGGGAAGGTTATGATGGAAGTCCATGCAAAAACTCATCTGAAAATTTGATTCTACGAAACTTTTCCAAATGCAAGTTTCAGTAAAAAAATCATAATATATGTTATACACAAGTTTATACTAGTTTTGCTCAAAAAATCAAATTAAATCGAGGACTGGATGAAACCATACAAAACTTTTCAGATCCTTCCCATATGTTACGAGGGAAGGTTATGATGGAAGTCCATGCACAAAATCATTTGAAAATTAGATTCTACGAATCTTTTCGAAATGCAAGTTTCGGTCAAAAAATAGTAATATATTATTCACAAGTTTATACTAGTTTTGCTCAAAAAATCAAATTAAATCGAGGACTATACGAAACGATACAGAACTTTTCAGATCCTTCCTATATGTTACGAGGGAAGGTTATGATGGAAGTCCATGCACAAAATCATCTGATAATTAGATTCTACGAAACTTTTTCAAATGCAAGTTTCGGTCAAAAAATCATAATATATTATAAACTAGTTTATACTAATTTTGCTCATAAAATCAAATTAAATCAAGGACTGTACAAAACCATACAAACCTTTTCAGATCCTTCCTATGTTACGAGGGAAGGTTATGATGGAAGTTCATGCAAAAAATAATCTGAAAATTTGAGTCTACGAAACTTTTCCAAATGCATGTTTCCGTAAAAAAATTATAATATATTATTATACACAAATTTATACTAGTTTTGCTCAAAAAATCAAATTAAATCGAGGATCTTACGGAACCATACAAAACTTTTCAGATCCATTCTATATGTTACGAGGGAAGGTTATGATTGAAGTACATGCACAAAATCATCTGAAAATTAGATTCTACGAAACTTTTCCAAAAGCAAGTTTCAAACAAAAATCAATCAAATCGAGGAGTGCTTGACATGCTACAAAACTTTTCAAATAATTTATATATTTTATGAGGGAAGGTTATGATGGAAGTCTATGCAAAAAACGCATCTGAAAATTTGATTCTACGAAACATTTCTAAATGCAAGTTTCGGTAAAAAATGATAATATATTATATACAAGTTTATACTAGTTTTGCTCAAAAAATTAAATTAAATCGAGGACAGTACAAAACCGTACAAAACTTTTCAGATCCTTCCTACATATTACGAGGGAAGGTTATGATGGAAGTCCATGGACAAAATCATCTGAAAATTATATTCTACGAATCTTTTCGAAATGCAAGTTTCGGTAAAAAAATCATAATATATTATACACAAGTTTATACTAGTTTTTCTCAAAAAATCAAATTAAATCGAGGACAGTTCAAAACCATACAAATTTTTTTAGATCCTTCCTATATGTTACGAGGGAAGGTTATGATGGAAGTCCATGCACAAAATCATCTGAAAATTAGATTATACGAAACTTTTTCAATTGTAAGTTTCGGTCTAAAAATCATAATATATTATACACAAATTTATACTAGTTTCGGACAAAAAGTCAATTAAACCCAGAAGTGCTTGAAATGCTACAAAACTTTTTAGATAATTTATATATTTTATGAGGGAAGGTTATGATGGAAGTCCATGCAAAAACTCATCTGAAAATTTGATTCTACTAAACTTTTCCAAATGCAAGTTTCAGTAAAAAAATCATAATATATATTATACACAAGTTTATACTAGTTTTGCTCAAAAAATCAAATTAAATCGAGGACTGGATGAAACCATACAAAACTTTTCAGATCCTTCCCATATGTTACGAGGGAAGGTTATGATGGAAGTCCATGCACAAAATCATCTGAAAATTAGATTCTACGAATCTTTTCGAAATGCAAGTTTCGGTCAAAAAATAGTAATATATTATTCACAAGTTTATACTAGTTTTGCTCAAAAAATCAAATTAAATCGAGGACTATACGAAACGATACAGAACTTTTCAGATCCTTCCTATATGTTACGAGGGAAGGTTATGATGGAAGTCCATGCACAAAATCATCTGATAATTAGATTCTACGAAACTTTTTCAAATGCAAGTTTCGGTCAAAAAATCATAATATATTATAAACTAGTTTATACTAATTTTGCTCATAAAATCAAATTAAATCAAGGACTGTACAAAACCATACAAACCTTTTCAGATCCTTCCTATGTTACGAGGGAAGGTTATGATGGAAGTTCATGCAAAAAATAATCTGAAAATTTGAGTCTACGAAACTTTTCCAAATGCATGTTTCCGTAAAAAAATTATAATATATTATTATACACAAATTTATACTAGTTTTTCTCAAAAAATCAAATTAAATCGAGGATCTTACGGAACCATACAAAACTTTTCAGATCCATTCTATATGTTACGAGGGAAGGTTATGATTGAAGTACATGCACAAAATCATCTGAAAATTAGATTCTACGAAACTTTTCCAAATGCAAGTTTGAAATAAAAATCAATCAAATCGAGGAGTGCTTGACATGCTACAAAACTTTTCAAATAATTTATATATTTTATGAGGGAAGGTTATGATGGAAGTCTATGCAAAAAACGCATCAGAAAATTTGATTCTACGAAACATTTCCAAATGCAAGTTTCGGTAAAATATAATAATATATTATATACAAGTTTATACTAGTTTTGCTCAAAAAATTAAATTAAATCGAGGACAGTACAAAACCGTACAAAACTTTTCAGATCCTTCCTATATATTACGAGGGAAGGTTATGATGGAAGTCCTTGGACAAAATTATCTGAAAATTAGATTCTACGAATCTTTTCGAAATGCAAGTTTCGGTCAAAAAATCATAATATATATTATACACAAGTTTATACTAGTTTTTCTCAAAAAATAAAATTAAATCGTGGACAGTACAAAACCATACAAATTTTTTTAGATCCTTCCTATATGTTACGAGGGAAGGTTATGATGGAAGTCCATGCACAAAATCATCTGAAAATTAGATTATACGAAACTTTTTCAATTGTAAGTTTCGGTCAAAAAATCATAATATATTATACACAAATTTATACTAGTTTCGGACAAAAAGTCAATTAAACCCAGGAGTGATTGAAATGCTACAAAACTTTTTAGATAATTTATATATTTTATGAGGGAAGGTTATGATGGAAGTCCATGCAAAAACTCATCTGAAAATTTGATTCTACTAAACTTTTCCAAATGCAAGTTTCAGTAAAAAAATCATAATATATATTATACACAAGTTTATACTAGTTTTGCTCAAAAAATCAAATTAAATCGAGGACTGGATGAAACCATACAAAACTTTTCAGATCCTTCCCATATGTTACGAGGGAAGGTTATGATGGAAGTCCATGCACAAAATCATCTGAAAATTAGATTCTACGAATCTTTTCGAAATGCAAGTTTCGGTCAAAAAATCGTAATATATTATTCACAAGTTTATACTAGTTTTGCTCAAAAAATCAAATTAAATCGAGGACTATACGAAACGATACAGAACTTTTCAGATCCTTCCTATATGTTACGAGGGAAGGTTATGATGGAAGTCCATGCACAAAATCATCTGATAATTTGATTCTACGAAACTTTTTCAAATGCAAGTTTCGGTCAAAAAATCATAATATATTATAAACTAGTTTATACTAATTTTGCTCATAAAATCAAATTAAATCAAGGACTGTACAAAACCATACAAACCTTTTCAGATCCTTCCTATGTTACGAGGGAAGGTTATGATGGAAGTCCATGCAAAAAATAATCTGAAAATTTGAGTCTACGAAACTTTTCCAATTGCATGTTTCCGTAAAAAAATTATAATATATTATTATTCACAAATTTATACTAGTTTTGCTCAAAAAATCAAATTAAATCGAGGATCTTACGGAACCATACAAAACTTTTCAGATCCATTCTATATGTTACGAGGGAAGGTTATGATTGAAGTACATGCACAAAATCATCTGAAAATTAGATTCTACGAAACTTTTCCAAATGCAAGTTTCAAACAAAAATCAATCAAATCGATGAGTGCTTGACATGCTACAAAACTTTTCAAATAATTTATATATTTTATGAGGGAAGGTTATGATGGAAGTCTATGCAAAAAACGCATCTGAAAATTTGATTCTACGAAACATTTCCAAATGCAAGTTTCGGTAAAAAATAATAATATATTATATACAAGTTTATACTAGTTTTGCTCAAAAAATTAAATTAAATCGAGGACAGTACAAGACCGTACAAAACTTTTCAGATCCTTCCTATATATTACGAGGGAAGGTTATGATGGAAGTCCATGGACAAAATCATCTGAAAATTAGATTCTACGAATCTTTTCGAAATGCAAGTTTCGGTAAAAAAATCATAATATATTATACACAAGTTTATACTAGTTTTTCTCAAAAAATCATATTAAATCGAGGACAGTTCAAAACCATACAAATTTTTTTAGATCCTTCCTATATGTTACGAGGGAAGGTTATGATGGAAGTCCATGCAAAAAATCATCTGAAAATTAGATTATACGAAACTTTTTCAATTGTAAGTTTCGGTCAAAAAATCATAATATATTATACACAAATTTATACTAGTTTCGGACAAAAAGTCAATTAAATCCAGGAGTGCTTGAAATGCTACAAAACTTTTTAGATAATTTATATATTTTATGAGGGAATGTTATGATGGAAGTCCATGCAAAAACTCATCTGAAAATTTGATTCTACGAAACTTTTCCAAATGCAAGTTTACGTAAAAAAATCATAATATATATTATACACAAGTTTATACTAGTTTTGCTCAAAAAATCAAATTAAATCGAGGACTGGATGAAACCATACAAAACTTTTCAGATCCTTCCCATATGTTACGAGGGAAGGTTATGATGGAAGTCCATGCACAAAATCATCTGAAAATTAGATTCTACGAATCTTTTCGAAATGCAAGTTTCGGTCAAAAAATCGTAATATATTATTCACAAGTTTATACTAGTTTTGCTCAAAAAATCAAATTAAATCGAGGACTATACGTAACGATACAGAACTTTTCAGATCCTTCCTATATGTTACGAGGGAAGGTTATGATGGAAGTCCATGCACAAAATCATCTGATAATTTGATTCTACGAAACTTTTTCAAATGCAAGTTTCGGTCAAAAAATCATAATATATTATAAACTAGTTTATACTAATTTTGCTCATAAAATCAAATTAAATCAAGGACTGTACAAAACCATACAAACCTTTTCAGATCCTTCCTATGTTACGAGGGAAGGTTATGATGGAAGTCCATGCAAAAAATAATCTGAAAATTTGAGTCTACGAAACTTTTCCAATTGCATGTTTCCGTAAAAAAATTATAATATATTATTATTCACAAATTTATACTAGTTTTGCTCAAAAAATCAAATTAAATCGAGGATCTTACGGAACCATACAAAACTTTTCAGATCCATTCTATATGTTACGAGGGAAGGTTATGATTGAAGTACATGCACAAAATCATCTGAAAATTAGATTCTACGAAACTTTTCCAAATGCAAGTTTCAAACAAAAATCAATCAAATCGATGAGTGCTTGACATGCTACAAAACTTTTCAAATAATTTATATATTTTATGAGGGAAGGTTATGATGGAAGTCTATGCAAAAAACGCATCTGAAAATTTGATTCTACGAAACATTTCCAAATGCAAGTTTCGGTAAAAAATAATAATATATTATATACAAGTTTATACTAGTTTTGCTCAAAAAATTAAATTAAATCGAGGACAGTACAAGACCGTACAAAACTTTTCAGATCCTTCCTATATATTACGAGGGAAGGTTATGATGGAAGTCCATGGACAAAATCATCTGAAAATTAGATTCTACGAATCTTTTCGAAATGCAAGTTTCGGTAAAAAAATCATAATATATTATACACAAGTTTATACTAGTTTTTCTCAAAAAATCATATTAAATCGAGGACAGTTCAAAACCATACAAATTTTTTTAGATCCTTCCTATATGTTACGAGGGAAGGTTATGATGGAAGTCCATGCAAAAAATCATCTGAAAATTAGATTATACGAAACTTTTTCAATTGTAAGTTTCGGTCAAAAAACCATAATATATTATACACAAATTTATACTAGTTTCGGACAAAAAGTCAATTAAATCCAGGAGTGCTTGAAATGCTACAAAACTTTTTAGATAATTTATATATTTTATGAGGGAATGTTATGATGGAAGTCCATGCAAAAACTCATCTGAAAATTTGATTCTACGAAACTTTTCCAAATGCAAGTTTACGTAAAAAAATCATAATATATATTATACACAAGTTTATACTAGTTTTGCTCAAAAAATCAAATTAAATCGAGGACTGGATGAAACCATACAAAACTTTTCAGATCCTTCCCATATGTTACGAGGGAAGGTTATGATGGAAGTCCATGCACAAAATCATCTGAAAATTAGATTCTACGAATCTTTTCGAAATGCAAGTTTCGGTCAAAAAATCGTAATATATTATTCACAAGTTTATACTAGTTTTGCTCAAAAAATCAAATTAAATCGAGGACTATACGTAACGATACAGAACTTTTCAGATCCTTCCTATATGTTACGAGGGAAGGTTATGATGGAAGTCCATGCACAAAATCATCTGATAATTTGATTCTACGAAACTTTTTCAAATGCAAGTTTCGGTCAAAAAATCATAATATATTATAAACTAGTTTATACTAATTTTGCTCATAAAATCAAATTAAATCAAGGACTGTACAAAACCATACAAACCTTTTCAGATCCTTCCTATGTTACGAGGGAAGGTTATGATGGAAGTCCATGCAAAAAATAATCTGAAAATTTGAGTCTACGAAACTTTTCCAATTGCATGTTTCCGTAAAAAAATTATAATATATTATTATTCACAAATTTATACTAGTTTTGCTCAAAAAATCAAATTAAATCGAGGATCTTACGGAACCATACAAAACTTTTCAGATCCATTCTATATGTTACGAGGGAAGGTTATGATTGAAGTACATGCACAAAATCATCTGAAAATTAGATTCTACGAAACTTTTCCAAATGCAAGTTTCAAACAAAAATCAATCAAATCGATGAGTGCTTGACATGCTACAAAACTTTTCAAATAATTTATATATTTTATGAGGGAAGGTTATGATGGAAGTCTATGCAAAAAACGCATCTGAAAATTTGATTCTACGAAACATTTCCAAATGCAAGTTTCGGTAAAAAATAATAATATATTATATACAAGTTTATACTAGTTTTGCTCAAAAAATTAAATTAAATCGAGGACAGTACAAGACCGTACAAAACTTTTCAGATCCTTCCTATATATTACGAGGGAAGGTTATGATGGAATTCCATGGACAAAATCATCTGAAAATTAGATTCTACGAATCTTTTCGAAATGCAAGTTTCGGTAAAAAAATCATAATATATTATACACAAGTTTATACTAGTTTTTCTCAAAAAATCATATTAAATCGAGGACAGTTCAAAACCATACAAATTTTTTTAGATCCTTCCTATATGTTACGAGGGAAGGTTATGATGGAAGTCCATGCAAAAAATCATCTGAAAATTAGATTATACGAAACTTTTTCAATTGTAAGTTTCGGTCAAAAAATCATAATATATTATACACAAATTTATACTAGTTTCGGACAAAAAGTCAATTAAATCCAGGAGTGCTTGAAATGCTACAAAACTTTTTAGATAATTTATATATTTTATGAGGGAATGTTATGATGGAAGTCCATGCAAAAACTCATCTGAAAATTTGATTCTACGAAACTTTTCCAAATGCAAGTTTACGTAAAAAAATCATAATATATATTATACACAAGTTTATACTAGTTTTGCTCAAAAAATCAAATTAAATCGAGGACTGGATGAAACCATACAAAACTTTTCAGATCCTTCCCATATGTTACGAGGGAAGGTTATGATGGAAGTCCATGCACAAAATCATCTGAAAATTAGATTCTACGAATCTTTTCGAAATGCAAGTTTCGGTCAAAAAATCGTAATATATTATTCACAAGTTTATACTAGTTTTGCTCAAAAAATCAAATTAAATCGAGGACTATACGAAACGATACAGAACTTTTCAGATCCTTCCTATATGTTACGAGGGAAGGTTATGATGGAAGTCCATGCACAAAATCATCTGATAATTTGATTCTACGAAACTTTTTTAAATGCAAGTTTCGGTCTAAAAATCATAATATATTATAAACTAGTTTATACTAATTTTGCTCATAAAATCAAATTAAATCAAGGACTGTACAAAACCATACAAACCTTTTCAGATCCTTCCTATGTTACGAGGGAAGGTTATGATGGAAGTCCATGCAAAAAATAATCTGAAAATTTGAGTCTACGAAACTTTTCCAATTGCATGTTTCTGTAAAAAAATTATAATATATTATACACAAATTTATACTAGTTTTGCTAAAAAAAATTAAATTAAATCGAGGATCTTACGGAACCATACGAAACTTTTCAGATCCATTCTATATGTTACGAGGGAAGGTTATGATTGAAGTACATGCACAAAATCATCTGAAAATTAGATTCTACGAAACTTTTCCAAATGCAAGTTTCAAACAAAAATCAATCAAATCGAGGAGTGCTTGACATGCTACAAAACTTTTCAAATAATTTATATATTTTATGAGGGAAGGTTATGATGGAAGTCTATGCAAAAAACTCATCTGAAAACTTGATTCTACGAAACATTTCCAAATGCAAGTTTCGGTAAAAAATAATAATATATTATAAACAAGTTTATACTAGTTTTGCTCAAAAAATTAAATTAAATCGAGGACAGTACAAAACCATACAAAACTTTTCAGATCCTTCCTATATATTACGAGGGAAGGTTATGATGGAAGTCCATGGACAAAATCATCTGAAAATTAGATTCTACGAATCTTTTCGAAATGCAAGTTTCGGTCAAAAAATCATAATATATTATACACAAGTTTATACTAGTTTCGGACAAAAAGTCAATTAAATCCAGGAGTGCTTGAAATGCTACAAAACGTTTTAGATAATTTATATATTTTATGAGGGAAGGTTATGAAGGAAGTCCATTCAAAAAATCATCTGAAAATTTGATTCTACGAAACTTATCCAAATGCAAGTTTCAGTAAAAAAATCATAATATATATTATACACAAGTTTATACTAGTTTTGCTTAAAAAATCAAATTAAATCGAGGACTGGATGAAACCATACAAAACTTTTCAGATCCTTCCCATATGTTACGAGGTAAGGTTATGATGGAAGTCCAGGGACAAAATCATCTGAAAATTAGATTCTACGAATCTTTTCGAAATGCAAGTTTCGGTAAAAAAATCATAATATATTATACACAAGTTTATACTAGTTTTTCTCAAAAAATCATATTAAATCGAGGACAGTTCAAAACCATACAAATTTTTTTAGATCCTTCCTATATGTTACGAGGGAAGGTTATGATGGAAGTCCATGCAAAAAATCATCTGAAAATTAGATTATACGAAACTTTTTCAATTGTAAGTTTCGGTCAAAAAATCATAATATATTATACACAAATTTATACTAGTTTCGGACAAAAAGTCAATTAAATCCAGGAGTGCTTGAAATGCTACAAAACTTTTTAGATAATTTATATATTTTATGAGGGAATGTTATGATGGAAGTCCATGCAAAAACTCATCTGAAAATTTGATTCTACGAAACTTTTCCAAATGCAAGTTTACGTAAAAAAATCATAATATATATTATACACAAGTTTATACTAGTTTTGCTCAAAAAATCAAATTAAATCGAGGACTGGATGAAACCATACAAAACTTTTCAGATCCTTCCCATATGTTACGAGGGAAGGTTATGATGGAAGTCCATGCACAAAATCATCTGAAAATTAGATTCTACGAATCTTTTCGAAATGCAAGTTTCGGTCAAAAAATCGTAATATATTATTCACAAGTTTATACTAGTTTTGCTCAAAAAATCAAATTAAATCGAGGACTATACGAAACGATACAGAACTTTTCAGATCCTTCCTATATGTTACGAGGGAAGGTTATGATGGAAGTCCATGCACAAAATCATCTGATAATTTGATTCTACGAAACTTTTTCAAATGCAAGTTTCGGTCAAAAAATCATAATATATTATAAACTAGTTTATACTAATTTTGCTCATAAAATCAAATTAAATCAAGGACTGTACAAAACCATACAAACCTTTTCAGATCCTTCCTATGTTACGAGGGAAGGTTATGATGGAAGTCCATGCAAAAAATAATCTGAAAATTTGAGTCTACGAAACTTTTCCAATTGCATGTTTCCGTAAAAAAATTATAATATATTATACACAAATTTATACTAGTTTTGCTAAAAAAAATTAAATTAAATCGAGGATCTTACGGAACCATACGAAACTTTTCAGATCCATTCTATATGTTACGAGGGAAGGTTATGATTGAAGTACATGCACAAAATCATCTGAAAATTAGATTCTACGAAACTTTTCCAAATGCAAGTTTCAAACAAAAATCAATCAAATCGAGGAGTGCTTGACATGCTACAAAACTTTTCAAATAATTTATATATTTTATGAGGGAAGGTTATGATGGAAGTCTATGCAAAAAACTCATCTGAAAACTTGATTCTATGAAACATTTCCAAATGCAAGTTTCGGTAAAAAATAATAATATATTATATACAAGTTTATACTAGTTTTGCTCAAAAAATTAAATTAAATCGAGGACAGTACAAAACCATACAAAACTTTTCAGATCCTTCCTATATATTACGAGGGAAGGTTATGATGGAAGTCCATGGACAAAATCATCTGAAAATTAGATTCTACGAATCTTTTCGAAATGCAAGTTTCGGTCAAAAAATCATAATATAATATACACAAGTTTATACTAGTTTCGGACAAAAAGTCAATTAAATCCAGGAGTGCTTGAAATGCTACAAAACGTTTTAGATAATTTATATATTTTATGAGGGAAGGTTATGAAGGAAGTCCATTCAAAAAATCATCTGAAAATTTGATTCTACGAAACTTATCCAAATGCAAGTTTCAGTAAAAAAATCATAATATATATTATACACAAGTTTATACTAGTTTTGCTCAAAAAATCAAATTAAATCGAGGACTGGATGAAACCATACAAAACTTTTCAGATCCTTCCCATATGTTATGAGGTAAGGTTATGATGGAAGTCCATGCACAAAATCATCTGAAAATTAGATTCTATGAATCTTTTCGAAATGCAAGTTTCGGTCATAAAATCGTAATATATTATTCACAAGTTTATACTAGTTTTGCTCAAAAAATCAAATTAAATCGAGGACTATACGAAACGATAAAGGACATTTCAGATCCTTCCTATATGTTACGAGGGAAGGTTATGATGGAAGTCAAGGCACAAAATCATCTGAAAATTAGATTATACGAATCTTTTCGAAATGCAAGTTTCGTTAATAAAATCGTAATATATTATACAAAAGATTATACTAGTTTTGCTCAAAAAATCAAATTAAATCGAGGACTGTACAAAACCATACAATTTTTTTAGATCCTTCCTATGTTACGAGGGAAGGTTATGATGGAAGTCCATGCAAAAAATCAACTGAAAATTTGATTCTACTAAAATTTTCCAAATGCAAGTTTTGGTGAAAAAATCATAATATATTATACACAAGTTTATACTTGTTTTGCTCCAAAAATCAAATTAAATTGGTAAAAAAATTATTATATATTATACACAAATTTATACTAGTTTTGCTCCAAAAATCAAATTAAATCGAGGACTGTACGAAACCATACAAAACTTTTCAAATCCTTCCTATGTGTTACGAGGGAAGGTTATGATAGAAACCATGCAAAAATTCATCTGAAAATTTGATTCGACGATAATTTTCAAATGGAAGTTTCGGCAAAAAATCATAATATTATTATACACATGTTTATACTAGTTTTGCTCAAAAAATCAAATTAAATTGAGGACTGCACAAAACCATACAAAACTTTTCAGATCCTTTCTATATGTTACGAGGAAAGGTTATGATGGAAGTCCATGCAAAAAATCATCTGAAAATTTGATTCTACGAATCTTTTCCAAATGCAAGTTTCGGTAAAACAATTATAATATATTATACACAAATTTATACTAGTTTTTCTCAAAAAATCAAATTAAATCGAGGATTGTACCGAACCATACAAAATTTTTCAGATCCGTTCTATATGTTACGGGGGAAGTTTATGATGGAAGTCCATGCACAAAATAATCTGAAATAGATTCTACGAAACTTTTCCAAATGCATGTTTTGTTCAAAAAATCATAAATATTATACACTAGGTTATAATAGTTTCGGTCAAAAAATCAATTAAATCGAAGTGTGCTTGAAATGCTACAAAACTTTTCAAATAATTTATATATTTTATAAGGGAAGGTTATGATGGAAGTCTATGCAAAAAACTCATCTGAAAATTTATTTCCACGAAACTTTTCCAAATGCAAGTTTCGGTAAAAAAAAAAGCATAATATATTATACACAAGTTTATATTAGTTTAGCTCAAAAAATAGAATTAAATCGAGGACTGTACGAAACCGTACAAAACTTTTCAGATCCTTCCTATAAGTTACGTGGGAAGGTTATGATGGAAGTCCATAAACAAAATCATCTGAAAATTTGATTCTATGAAATTTTTATAAATGCAAGTTTCGGTCAAAAAATCATAATATATTATACACAAGTTTATACTAGTTTTACTCAAAAAATCAAATTAAATCAAGGACTGTACGAAACCATACAAACCTTTTTAGATCCTTCCTATGTTACGAGGGATGGTTATGATGCAAGTCCATGCAAAAATCATCTGAAATTTTGAGTCAACGAAACTTTTCCAAATGCATGTTTCGGTCAAAATATCATAAAATATTATACACTAGTTTATACTAGTTTCGATCAAAAAATCAATTAAATCGAGGAGTGCTTGAAATGCTACAAAACTTTACAAATAATTTATATATTTTATGAGGGAAGGTTATGATGGAAGTCTATGCAAAAAACTCATCTGAAAATTTAATTCTACAAAACTTTTCCAAATGCAAGTTTCGGGAAAAAAAGCATAATATATTATACACAAGTTTATATTAGTTTTACTCAAAAAATAAAATTAATTCGAGGACTTTACGAAACCTTACAAAACTTTTCAGATCCTACCTATATGTTACGAGGGAAGGTTATGATGGAAGTCCATGCACAAAATCATCTAAAAAATCAAATTAAATTGAGGACTGTACAAAACGATACAAACTTTTCAGATCCTTCCTATATGTTTTGAGGGAAGGTTATGATGGAAGTTCATGCACAAAATCATCTGAAAATTAGATTCTACAAAAATTTTAGAAATGCATGTTTCGGTCAAAAAATAGTAATATATTATTCACTAGTTTATACTATTTTCGGTCAAAAAATCAATTAAATCGAGGAGTGCTTCAAATGCTACAAAACTTTTCAGATAATTTTAATATTTTTTGAGGGAAGGTTATGATTGAAGTCCCTTGAAAAACTCATCTAAAAGTTTGATTCTACGAAACTTTTCCATATGCATGTTTCGGTAAAAAAATCATAATATATTATACACAAGTTTATACTAGTTTTGCTCAAAAAATTAAATTAAATCGAGGACTGTACGAAACCATACAAAACATTTCAGATCCTTCCTATATTTTACAAGGGAGTGTTATGATGGAAGTCCATGCACAAAATCATCTGAAAATTAGATTCTACGAATCTTTTCGAAATGCAAGTTTCGGTAAAAAATAGTAATATATTATACAATAGTTTATACTAGTTTTGGTAAAAAATCAAATTAAATCGAGGGCTATACGAAACGATACAGAACTTTTCAAATACTTCCTATATGTTACGAGGGAAGGTTATGATTAAAGTCCATGAAAAAATCATCTAAAAATTTGATTCTACGAAATTTTTCCAAATGCAAGTTTCGGTAAAAAAATCATAATATATTATACACAAATTTATACTAGTTTTGCTTAAAAAATAAAATTAAATCGAGGACTGTACCGAACCGTACAAAACTTTTCAGATCCTTCCTATATGTTACGAGGGATGGTTATGATGGAAGTCCATGCACAAAATCATCTGAAAATTATATTATATGAATCTTTTCGAAATGCCAGTTTCGGTAAAAAAATCATAATCTATTATACACAAGTTTATACTAGTTTTGCTCAAAAACTCAAATTAAATCGAGGACTATACAAAACCATAAAAAAACCTTTTTAGATCCTTCATATGTTACCAGGGAAGGTTATGATGGAAGTCCATGCAAAATATCATCTGAAAATTTGAGTCTACAAAACTTTTCCAAATGCATGTGTCTGTAAAAAATTATAATATATTATACACAAATTTATACTAGTTTTGCTCAAAAAATCAAATTAAATCTAGGACTATACGAACCCATACAAAACTTTTCAGATCCTTCCTATATGTTATGAGGGAAGGTTATGATGGAAGTCCATGCAAAAATTCATATGAAAATTAGATTGTACGAAAATTTTCCAAATCGAAGTTCCCTCAAAAAATCATAACATACTATACACATGTTTATACTAGTTTTGCTCAAAAAATCAAATAAAATTGAGGACTGCAAAAAACCATACAAAACTTTTCAGATCCTTCCTATATGTTACGAAGGACGGTTATGATTGAAGTCCATGCAAAAAATCATCTGAAAATTTGATTCTAGGAAATTTTTCCAAATGCAAGTTTCGGTAAAAAAATCATAATATATTATACACAAGTTTATACTAGTTTTGCTTAAAAAATAAAATTAAATCGAGGATTGTACGGAACCGTACAAAACTTTTTAATCCTTCCTATATGTTACGAGGGAAGGTTATGATGGAAGTCCATGCACAAAATCATCTGAAAATTAGATTATACGAATCTTTTCGAAATGTCAGTTTCCGTAAAAAAATCGTAATATATTATACACAAGTTTATACTAGTTTTGCTCAAAAAATCAAATTAAATCGAGGACTGTACAAAACCATACAAAAAGTTTCAGATCCTTCCTATATGTTACGGGGGAAGGTTATGATGGAAGTCCATCCATAAAATCATCTGAAAATTAGATTCTACAAAGCTTTTCCAAATGCAAGTTTCTATCAAACAATCATAATATATTATACACTAGTTTATACTAGTTTCGGTCAAAAAATCAATTAAATCGAGGAGTGCTTGAAATGCTACAAAACTTTTCAGATAATTTATATATTTTATGAGGGAAGGTTATGATGGAAGTCCATGCAAAAACTCATCTGAAAATTTGATTCTACGAAACTTTACCAAATGCAAGTTTCGGGAAAAAAAGCATAATATAATATACACAAGTTTATACTAGTTTTGCTCAAAAAATCAAATTATATCGAGGACTGTACAAAACCATACAAACCTTTTTAGATCCCTCCTATGTTACGAGGGAAGGTTTGATAGAAGTCCATAAAAAAATCATCTGAAAATTTGAGTCTACAAAACCTTTCCAAATGCAAGTTTCGGTAAAAAATTATAATGTATTATACTCAAATTTATACTAGTTTTGCTCAAAAAATCAAATTAAATCGAGGACTGTAAGAAACTATACAAAACTTTTCAGATCCTTCCTATATATTATGAGGGAAGGTTATGATGGAAGTCCATGAAAAAATTCATCTGAAAATTAGATTCTACTAAAACTTTCCAAATGGAAGTTCAGTAAAAAAATTATAATATATTATACACATGTTTCTACTAGTTTTGCTCAAAAAATCAAATGAAATCGAGGACTGCACAAAACCATACAAAACTTTTCAGATCCTTCCTATATGTTACGAGGGACGGTTATGATTAAAGTCCATGCAAAAAATCATCTGAAAATTTGATTCTACGAAATTTTTCCAAATGCAAATTTCGGTAAAAAAATAATAATATATTATACACAAGTTTATACTAGTTTTGCTAAAAAAATAAAATTAAATCGAGGACTATACGGAACCGTACAAAACTTTTCAGATCCTTCCTATATGTTATGAGAGAAGGTTATGATGGAAGTCCATGCACAAAATCATCTGAAAATTAGATTATACGAATCTTTTCGAAATGTCAGTTTCCGTAAAAAAATTGTAATATATTATACACAAGTTTATACTAGTTTTGCTCAAAAAATCAAATTAAATCGAGGACTGTACAAAACCATACATATTTTTTTAGATCCTTTCTATGTTACGAGGAAATGTTATGATGGAACTCCATGCAAAAAATCATTTGAAAATTTGATTCTACGAAACTTTTCCAAATGCAAGTTTTGGTCAAAAAATCATAATATATTATACACAAGTTTATACTTGTTTTGCTCATAAATCAAATTAAATTGAGGACTGTACGAAACGATACAAATTTTTCAGATCCTTCCTATATATTTTGAGGGAAGGTTATGATGGAAGTTCATGCACAAAATCATCTGAAAATTAGATTCTACGAAAAATTTTAAAATGCAAGTTTCGGTAAAAAAATAGTAATATATTATTCACTAGTTTATACTTTTTTTGTCAAAAAATCAATTAAATCGAGGAGTGTGTGAAATGCTACAAAACTTTTCAGATAATTTATATATTTTATGAGGGAAGGTTATGATTGAAGTCCCTGCAAAAACTCATCTGAAGGTTTGATTCCACGAAACTTTTCCAAATGCCAGTTTCAGTAAAAAAAATCATAATATATTATACCCAAATTTATACTAGTTTTACTCAAAAAATCAAATTAAATCGAGGACTGTACGAAACAATACAAAAATTTTCAGATCCTTCCTATATGTTACGAGGGAAGGTTATGATGGAAGTCCATCCATAAAATCATCTGAAAATTAGATTCTACAAAGCTTTTCCAAATGCAAGTTTCTATCAAACAATCATAATATATTATACACTAGTTTATACTAGTTTCGGTCAAAAAATCAATTAAATCGAGGAGTGCTTGAAATGCTACAAAACTTTTCAGATAATTTATATATTTTATGAGGGAAGGTTATGATGGAAGTCCATGCAAAAACTCATCTGAAAATTTGATTCTACAAAACTTTTCCAAATGCAAGTTTCGGTAAAAAAATCATGATATATTATACACAAGTTTATACTAGTTTTGCTCAAAAAATCAAATTATATCGAGGACTGTACAAAACCATACAAACCTTTTTAGATCCTTCCTATGTTACGAGGGAAGGTTATGATGGAAGTCCATGAAAAAATCATCTGAAAATTTGAGTCTACAAAACCTTTCCAAATGCAAGTTTCGGTAAAAAATTATAATATATTATACTCAAATTTATACTAGTTTTGCTCAAAAAATCAAATTAAATCGAGGACTGTAAGAAACTATACAAAACCTTTCAGATCCTTCCTATATGTTATAAGGGAAGGTTATGATGGAAGTCCATGAAAAAATTCATCTTAAAATTAGATTCTACTAAAACTTTCCAAATGGAAGTTCAGTAAGAAAATCATAATATATTATACACATGTTTATACTAGTTTTGCTCAAAAAATCAAATGAAATCGAGGACTGCACAAAACCATACAAAACTTTTCAGATCCTTCCTATGTGTTACGAGGGATGGTTATGATTGAAGTCCATGCAAAAAATCATCTGAAAATTTGATTCTACGAAATTTTTCCAAATGCATGTTTCGGTAAAAAAATCATAATATATTATACACAAGTTTATACTAGTTTTGCTTAAAAAATAAAATTAAATCGAGGACTGTACGGAACCGTACAAAACTTTTCAGATCCTTCCTATATATTATGAGAGAAGGTTATGATGGAAGTCCATGCACAAAATCATCTGAAAATTAGATTATACGAATCTTTTCGAAATGTCAGTTTCGGTAAAAAAATTGTAATATATTATACACAAGTTTATACTAGTTTTGCTCAAAAAATCATATTAAATCGAGGACTGTACAAAACCATACATATTTTTTTAGATCCTTCCTATGATACGAGGAAATGTTATGATGGAACTCAATGCAAAAAATCATTTGAAAATTTGATTCTACGAAACTTTTCCAAATGCAAGTTTTGGTCAAAAAATCATAATATATTATACACAAGTTTATACTTGTTTTGCTCATAAATCAAATTAAATTGAGGACTGTACGAAACGATACAAATTTTTCAGATCCTTCCTATATATTTTGAGGGAAGGTTATGATGGAAGTTCATGCACAAAATCATCTGAAAATTAGATTCTACGAAAAATTTTAAAATGCAAGTTTCGGTAAAAAAATAGTAATATATTATTCACTAGTTTATACTTTTTTTGTCAAAAAATCAATTAAATCGAGGAGTGTGTGAAATGCTACAAAACTTTTCAGATAATTTATATATTTTATGAGGGAAGGTTATGATTGAAGTCCCTGCAAAAACTCATCTGAAGGTTTGATTCCACGAAACTTTTCCAAATGCCAGTTTCAGTAAAAAAAATCATAATATATTATACACAAATTTATACTAGTTTTACTCAAAAAATCAAATTAAATCGAGGACTGTACGAAACAATACAAAAATTTTCAGATCCTTCCTATATGTTACGAGGGAAGGTTATGATGGAAGTCCATCCATAAAATCATCTGAAAATTAGATTCTACAAAGCTTTTCCAAATGCAAGTTTCTATCAAACAATCATAATATATTATACACTAGTTTATACTAGTTTCGGTCAAAAAATCAATTAAATCGAGGAGTGCTTGAAATGCTACAAAACTTTTCAGATAATTTATATATTTTATGAGGGAAGGTTATGATGGAAGTCCATGCAAAAACTCATCTGAAAATTTGATTCTACAAAACTTTTCCAAATGCAAGTTTCGGTAAAAAAATCATAATATATTATACACAAGTTTATACTAGTTTTGCTCAAAAAATCAAATTATATCGAGGACTGTACAAAACCATACAAACCTTTTTAGATCCTTCCTATGTTACGAGGGAAGGTTATGATGGAAGTCCATGAAAAAATCATCTGAAAATTTGAGTCTACAAAACCTTTCCAAATGCAAGTTTCGGTAAAAAATTATAATATATTATACTCAAATTTATACTAGTTTTGCTCAAAAAATCAAATTAAATCGAGGACTGTAAGAAACTATACAAAACTTTTCAGATCCTTCCTATATGTTATGAGGGAAGGTTATGATGGAAGTCCATGAAAAAATTCATCTTAAAATTAGATTCTACTAAAACTTTCCAAATGGAAGTTCAGTAAGAAAATCATAATATATTATACACATGTTTATACTAGTTTTGCTCAAAAAATCAAATGAAATCGAGGACTGCACAAAACCATACAAAACTTTTCAGATCCTTCCTATATGTTACGAGGGACGGTTATGATTGAAGTCCATGCAAAAAATCATCTGAAAATTTGATTCTACGAAATTTTTCCAAATGCAAGTTTCGGTAAAAAAATCATAATATATTATACACAAGTTTATACTAGTTTTGCTTAAAAAATAAAATTAAATCGAGGACTGTACGGAACCGTACAAAACTTTTCAGATCCTTCCTATATATTATGAGAGAAGGTTATGATGGAAGTCCATGCACAAAATCATCTGAAAATTAGATTATACGAATCTTTTCGAAATGTCAGTTTCGGTAAAAAAATTGTAATATATTATACACAAGTTTATACTAGTTTTGCTCAAAAAATCATATTAAATCGAGGACTGTACAAAACCATACATATTTTTTTAGATCCTTCCTATGATACGAGGAAATGTTATGATGGAACTCAATGCAAAAAATCATTTGAAAATTTGATTCTACGAAACTTTTCCAAATGCAAGTTTTGGTCAAAAAATCATAATATATTATACACAAGTTTATACTTGTTTTGCTCATAAATCAAATTAAATTGAGGACTGTACGAAACGATACAAATTTTTCAGATCCTTCCTATATATTTTGAGGGAAGGTTATGATGGAAGTTCATGCACAAAATCATCTGAAAATTAGATTCTACGAAAAATTTTAAAATGCAAGTTTCGGTAAAAAAATAGTAATATATTATTCACTAGTTTATACTTTTTTTGTCAAAAAATCAATTAAATCGAGGAGTGTGTGAAATGCTACAAAACTTTTCAGATAATTTATATATTTTATGAGGGAAGGTTATGATTGAAGTCCCTGCAAAAACTCATCTGAAGGTTTGATTCCACGAAACTTTTCCAAATGCCAGTTTCAGTAAAAAAAATCATAATATATTATACACAAATTTATACTAGTTTTACTCAAAAAATCAAATTAAATCGAGGACTGTACGAAACAATACAAAAATTTTCAGATCCTTCCTATATGTTACGAGGGAAGGTTATGATGGAAGTCCATCCATAAAATCATCTGAAAATTAGATTCTACAAAGCTTTTCCAAATGCAAGTTTCTATCAAACAATCATAATATATTATACACTAGTTTATACTAGTTTCGGTCAAAAAATCAATTAAATCGAGGAGTGCTTGAAATGCTACAAAACTTTTCAGATAATTTATATATTTTATGAGGGAAGGTTATGATGGAAGTCCATGCAAAAACTCATCTGAAAATTTGATTCTACAAAACTTTTCCAAATGCAAGTTTCGGTAAAAAAATCATAATATATTATACACAAGTTTATACTAGTTTTGCTCAAAAAATCAAATTATATCGAGGACTGTACAAAACCATACAAACCTTTTTAGATCCTTCCTATGTTACGAGGGAAGGTTATGATGGAAGTCCATGAAAAAATCATCTGAAAATTTGAGTCTACAAAACCTTTCCAAATGCAAGTTTCGGTAAAAAATTATAATATATTATACTCAAATTTATACTAGTTTTGCTCAAAAAATCAAATTAAATCGAGGACTGTAAGAAACTATACAAAACTTTTCAGATCCTTCCTATATGTTATGAGGGAAGGTTATGATGGAAGTCCATGAAAAAATTCATCTTAAAATTAGATTCTACTAAAACTTTCCAAATGGAAGTTCAGTAAGAAAATCATAATATATTATACACATGTTTATACTAGTTTTGCTCAAAAAATCAAATGAAATCGAGGACTGCACAAAACCATACAAAACTTTTCAGATCCTTCCTATATGTTACGAGGGACGGTTATGATTGAAGTCCATGCAAAAAATCATCTGAAAATTTGATTCTACGAAATTTTTCCAAATGCAAGTTTCGGTAAAAAAATCATAATATATTATACACAAGTTTATACTAGTTTTGCTTAAAAAATAAAATTAAATCGAGGACTGTACGGAACCGTACAAAACTTTTCAGATCCTTCCTATATATTATGAGAGAAGGTTATGATGGAAGTCCATGCACAAAATCATCTGAAAATTAGATTATACGAATCTTTTCGAAATGTCAGTTTCGGTAAAAAAATTGTAATATATTATACACAAGTTTATACTAGTTTTGCTCAAAAAATCATATTAAATCGAGGACTGTACAAAACCATACATATTTTTTTAGATCCTTCCTATGATACGAGGAAATGTTATGATGGAACTCAATGCAAAAAATCATTTGAAAATTTGATTCTACGAAACTTTTCCAAATGCAAGTTTTGGTCAAAAAATCATAATATATTATACACAAGTTTATACTTGTTTTGCTCATAAATCAAATTAAATTGAGGACTGTACGAAACGATACAAATTTTTCAGATCCTTCCTATATATTTTGAGGGAAGGTTATGATGGAAGTTCATGCACAAAATCATCTGAAAATTAGATTCTACGAAAATTTTTAAAATGCAAGTTTCGGTAAAAAAATAGTAATATATTATTCACTAGTTTATACTTTTTTTGTCAAAAAATCAATTAAATCGAGGAGTGTGTGAAATGCTACAAAACTTTTCAGATAATTTATATATTTTATGAGGGAAGGTTATGATTGAAGTCCCTGCAAAAACTCATCTGAAGGTTTGATTCCACGAAACTTTTCCAAATGCCAGTTTCAGTAAAAAAAATCATAATATATTATACACAAATTTATACTAGTTTTACTCAAAAAATCAAATTAAATCGAGGACTGTACGAAACAATACAAAAATTTTCAGATCCTTCCTATATGTTACGAGGGAAGGTTATGATGGAAGTCCATCCATAAAATCATCTGAAAATTAGATTCTACAAAGCTTTTCCAAATGCAAGTTTCTGTCAAACAATCATAATATATTATACACTAGTTTATACTAGTTTCGGTCAAAAAATCAATTAAATCGAGGAGTGCTTGAAATGCTACAAAACTTTTCAGATAATTTATATATTTTATGAGGGAAGGTTATGATGGAAGTCCAAGCAAAAAAATCATCTGAAACATTGATTCTACGAAACTTTTCCAAATGCAAATTTCAGTAAAAAAATCATAATATATTATACACAATTTTATACTAGTTTTTCTCAAAAAATCAAATTAAATCGAGGACTGTACAAAACCATACAAACCTTTTTAGATCCTTCCTATGTTACGAGGGAAGGTTATGATGGAAGTCCATGCAAAAAATCATCTGAAAATTTGAGTTTACAAAACCTTTCCAAATGCATGTTTCGGTGAAAAATAATAATCTATTATACTCAAATTTATACTAGTTTTGATAAAAAAATCAAATGAAATCGAGGACTGTAAGAAACCAGACAAAACTTTTCAGATCCTTCCTATATGTTACGAGGGAAGGTTATGACTGAAGTCCATGCAAAAAATCATCTGAAAATTTGATTCTACGAAACTTTTCCAAATGCAAGTTTCGGTAAAAAAAATCATAATATATTATACAAAAGTTTATACTAGTTTTGCTTAAAAAATAAAATTAAATCGAGGACTGTACGGAACCGTACAAAACTTTTCAGATCCTTCCTATATGTGACGAGGGAAAGTTATGATGGAAGACCATGCACAAAATCATCTGAAAATTAAATTATACGAATCTTTTCGAAATGCCAGTTTCGGTAAAAAAATCGTAATATATTATACACAAGTTAATACTAGTTTTTCTCAAAAAATCAAATTAAATCGAGGACTGTACAAAACCATATAAACCTTTTTAGATCTTTCCTATGTTACGAGGGAAGGTTATGATTGAAGTCCATGCAAAAAATCATCTGAAAATTTGAGTCTACGAAACTTTTCCAAATGCATGTTTCGGTAAAAAAATTATAATATATTATACACAAATTTATACTAGTTTTACTCAAAAAATCAAATTATATCGAGGACTGTAAGAAACTATACAAAACTTTTCAGATCCTTCCTATATGTTATGAGGGAAGGTTATGATGGAAGTCCATGAAAAAATTCATCTTAAAATTAGATTCTACTAAAACTTTCCAAATGGAAGTTCAGTAAGAAAATCATAATATATTATACACATGTTTATACTAGTTTTGCTCAAAAAATCAAATGAAATCGAGGACTGCACAAAACCATACAAAACTTTTCAGATCCTTCCTATATGTTACGAGGGACGGTTATGATTGAAGTCCATGCAAAAAATCATCTGAAAATTTGATTCTACGAAATTTTTCCAAATGCAAGTTTCGGTAAAAAAATCATAATATATTATACACAAGTTTATACTAGTTTTGCTTAAAAAATAAAATTAAATCGAGGACTGTACGGAACCGTACAAAACTTTTCAGATCCTTCCTATATATTATGAGAGAAGGTTATGATGGAAGTCCATGCACAAAATCATCTGAAAATTAGATTATACGAATCTTTTCGAAATGTCAGTTTCGGTAAAAAAATTGTAATATATTATACACAAGTTTATACTAGTTTTGCTCAAAAAATCATATTAAATCGAGGACTGTACAAAACCATACATATTTTTTTAGATCCTTCCTATGATACGAGGAAATGTTATGATGGAACTCAATGCAAAAAATCATTTGAAAATTTGATTCTACGAAACTTTTCCAAATGCAAGTTTTGGTCAAAAAATCATAATATATTATACACAAGTTTATACTTGTTTTGCTCATAAATCAAATTAAATTGAGGACTGTACGAAACGATACAAATTTTTCAGATCCTTCCTATATATTTTGAGGGAAGGTTATGATGGAAGTTCATGCACAAAATCATCTGAAAATTAGATTCTACGAAAATTTTTAAAATGCAAGTTTCGGTAAAAAAATAGTAATATATTATTCACTAGTTTATACTTTTTTTGTCAAAAAATCAATTAAATCGAGGAGTGTGTGAAATGCTACAAAACTTTTCAGATAATTTATATATTTTATGAGGGAAGGTTATGATTGAAGTCCCTGCAAAAACTCATCTGAAGGTTTGATTCCACGAAACTTTTCCAAATGCCAGTTTCAGTAAAAAAAATCATAATATATTATACACAAATTTATACTAGTTTTACTCAAAAAATCAAATTAAATCGAGGACTGTACGAAACAATACACAAATTTTCAGATCCTTCCTATATGTTACGAGGGAAGGTTATGATGGAAGTCCATCCATAAAATCATCTGAAAATTAGATTCTACAAAGCTTTTCCAAATGCAAGTTTCTATCAAACAATCATAATATATTATACACTAGTTTATACTAGTTTCGGTCAAAAAATCAATTAAATCGAGGAGTGCTTGAAATGCTACAAAACTTTTCAGATAATTTATATATTTTATGAGGGAAGGTTATGATGGAAGTCCAAGCAAAAAAATCATCTGAAACATTGATTCTACGAAACTTTTCCAAATGCAAATTTCAGTAAAAAAATCATAATATATTATACACAATTTTATACTAGTTTTTCTCAAAAAATCAAATTAAATCGAGGACTGTACAAAACCATACAAACCTTTTTAGATCCTTCCTATGTTACGAGGGAAGGTTATGATGGAAGTCCATGCAAAAAATCATCTGAAAATTTGAGTTTACAAAACCTTTCCAAATGCATGTTTCGGTGAAAAATAATAATCTATTATACTCAAATTTATACTAGTTTTGATAAAAAAATCAAATGAAATCGAGGACTGTAAGAAACCAGACAAAACTTTTCAGATCCTTCCTATATGTTACGAGGGAAGGTTATGACTGAAGTCCATGCAAAAAATCATCTGAAAATTTGATTCTACGAAACTTTTCCAAATGCAAGTTTCGGTAAAAAAAATCATAATATATTATACAAAAGTTTATACTAGTTTTGCTTAAAAAATAAAATTAAATCGAGGACTGTACGGAACCGTACAAAACTTTTCAGATCCTTCCTATATGTGACGAGGGAAAGTTATGATGGAAGACCATGCACAAAATCATCTGAAAATTAAATTATACGAATCTTTTCGAAATGCCAGTTTCGGTAAAAAAATCGTAATATATTATACACAAGTTAATACTAGTTTTTCTCAAAAAATCAAATTAAATCGAGGACTGTACAAAACCATATAAACCTTTTTAGATCTTTCCTATGTTACGAGGGAAGGTTATGATTGAAGTCCATGCAAAAAATCATCTGAAAATTTGAGTCTACGAAACTTTTCCAAATGCATGTTTCGGTAAAAAAATTATAATATATTATACACAAATTTATACTAGTTTTACTCAAAAAATCAAATTATATCGAGGACTGTACGAAACCATACAAAACTTTTCAGATCCTTCCAATATGTTATGAGGGAAGGTTATGGTGGAAGTCCATGCAAAAATTCATCTGAAAATTTGATTCTACGAAAATTTTCCAAATGGAAGTTCGGTCAAAAAAGCATAATATATTATACATATGTTTATACTAGTTTTGCTCAAAAAATCAAATGAAAACGAGAACTGCACAAAACCATACAAAACTTTTCAAAACCTTCCTATATGTTATGAGGAAAGGTTATGATTGAAGTCCATGCAAAAAATAATCTGAAAATTTGATTCTACGAAAGTTTTCCAAATGCAAGTTTCGGTAAAAAAATTATAATACAATATACACAAATTTATACTAGTTTTGCTTAAAAAATCAAATTAAATCGAGGATTGTACGGAACCATACAAAACTTTTCAGATCCATTCTATATGTTACGAGGTAAGGTTATGATGGAAGTCCATGCACAAAATAATCTGAAAATTAGATTTTACGAAACTTTTCCAAATGCAAGTTTCGGTCAAACAATCATAATATATTATACACTAGTTTATACTAGTTTCGGTCAAAAAATCAATTAAATCGAGGAGTGCTTGAAATGCTACAAAACTTTTCAAATAATTTAAATATTTTATGAGGGAAGGTTATTATGGAAGTCTATGCAAAAAACTCATCTAAAAATTTAATTCACGAAACTTTTCCAAATGACAGTTTCGGTAAAAAAAATCATAATATATTATACACAAGTTTATACTAGTTTTGCTTAAAAAATAAAATTAAATCGAGGACTGTACAAAACAGTACAAAACTTTTCAGATCCTTCCTATATGTTACGAGGGAAGGTTATGATGGAAGTTCGTGCATAAAATCATCTGAAAATTAGATTATACGAATCTTTTCGAAATGCAAATTTTGTTAATAAAATCGTAATATATTATGCAAAAGATTATACTAGTTTTGCTCAAAAAATCAAATTAAATCAAGGACTGTACAAAACCATACAATTATTTTTAGATCCTTCCTATGTTACGAGGGAAGGTTATGATGGAAGTCCATGCAAAAAATCAACTGAAAATTTGATTCTACTAAAATTTTCCAAATGCAAGTTTTGGTCAAAAAATCATAATATATTATACACAAGTTTATACTTGTTCTGCTCAAAAAATCAAATTAAATTGAGGACTGTACGAAAAGATACAAACTTTTCAGATCCTTCTCATATGTTTTGAGGGAAGGTTATGATGGAAGTCCATGAACAAAATCATCTGAAAATTAGATTCTACGAAAATTTTCAAAATTTAAGTTTCAGTCAAAAAATAGTAATATATTATTCACTAGTTTATACTATTTTCGGGCAAAAAATCAATTAAATCGAGGAGTGCTTGAAATGCTACAAAACTTTTCAGATAATTTATATATTTTATGAGGGAAGGTTATGATTGAAGTCCCTGCAAAAACTCATCTGAAAGTTTGATTCTACAAAACTTTTCCAAATGCAAGTTTCGATAAAAAAATCATAATATATTATACACAACTTTTCGAAATCCTTCCTATATGTTATGAGGGAAGGTTATAATGGAAGTCCATAAACAAAATCATCTGAAAATTAGATTCTACAATTCTTTTCGAAATGCAAGTTTCGGTCAAAAAATCGTAATATATTATTCACAAGTGTATACTAGTTTTGCTCAAAAAATCAAATTAAATCGAGGACTATACGAAACGATACAAAACTTTTCAGATCCTTAATATATGTTACGAAGGAAGGTTATGATAGAAGTCCATGCAAACCTTTTTAGATCCTTCCTATGTTACAAGGGAAGGTTATGATGGATGTCCATGCAAAAATCATCTAAAAATTTGAGTCTACGAAACTTTTCCAAATGCATGTTTCGTTAAAAAATTTTAATATATTATACACAAATTTATACTAGTTTTGCTCCAAAAATCAAATTAAATCGAGGACTGTACAAAACCATACAAAACTTTTCAAATCCTTCCTATGTGTTATGAGGGAAGGTTATGATAAAAACCATGCAAAAATTCATCTGAAAATTTGATTCAACGAAAATTTTCAAATGGATGTTTCGGTCAAAAAATCATAATATTATTATACACATGTTTATACTAGTTTTGCTCAAAAAATCAAATTAAATCGAGGACTGCACAAAACCATACAAAACTTTTCAGATCCTTTCTATATGTTACGAGGGAAGGTTATGATTGAACTCCATGCAAAAAATCATCTGAAAATTTGATTCTACGAATCTTTTCCAAATGCAAGTTTCGGTAAAACAATTATAATATTTTATACACAAATTTATACTAGTTTTTCTCAAAAAATCAAATTAAATCGAGGATTGTATGGAACCATACAAAATTTTTCAGATCCTTTCTATATGTTACGAGGGAAGTTTATGATGGAAGTCAATGCACAAAATCATCTGAAATAGATTCTACGAAACTTTTCCAAATGAAAGTTTTGTTCAAAAAATCATAATATATTATACACTAGTTTATACTAGTTTGGGTCAAAAAATTAATTAAATCGAAGAGTGCTTGAAATGTTACAAAACTTTTCATATAATTTATATATTTTATGAGGGAAGGTTATGATGGAAGTCTATGCAAAAAACTCATCTGAAAATTTATTTCCACGAAACTTTTCCAAATGCAAGTTTCGGTAAAAAAAAGCATAATATATTATACACAAGCTTATATTAGTTTTGCTCAAAAAATTAAATTAAATCGAGGACTGTATGAAACCGTACAAAACTTTTCAGATCCTTCCTATATGTTACGTGGGAAGGTTATGATGGAAGTCCATAAACAAAATCATCTGAAAATTAGATTCTACGGATCTTTTGGAAATGCATGTTTCGGTCAAAAAATCGTAATATATTATTCACAAGTTTATACTAATTTGGCTCAAAAAATCAAATTAAATCTAGGACTATACGAAACGATACAAAACTTTTCAGATCTTTCCTATATGTTACGAAGGAAGGTTATGATAGAAGTCTATGCAAAAAATCATATGAAAATTTGATTCTATGAAATTTTTCTAAATGCAAGTTTCGGTCAAAAAATTATAATATATTATACACAAGTTTATACTAGTTTTACTCAAAAAATCAAATTAAATCAAGGACTGAACGAAACCATACAAACCTTTTTAGATCCTTCCTATGTTACGAGGGATGGTTATGATGGAAGTCCATGCAAAAATCATCTGAAATTTTGAGTCAACGAAACTTTTCCAAATGCATGTTTCGGTCAAAATATCATAAAATATTATACACTAGTTTATACTAGTTTCGGTCAAAAAATCAATTAAATCGAGGAGTGCTTGAAATGCTACAAAACTTTACAAATAATTTATATATTTTATGAGGGAAGGTTATGATGGAAGTCTATGCAAAAAACTCATCTGAAAATTTAATTCTACAAAACTTTTCCAAATGCAAGTTTATATTAGTTTTGCTCAAAAAATAAAATTAATTCGAGGACTGTACGAAACCTTACAAAACTTTTCAGATCCTTCCTATATGTTACGAGGGAAGGTTATGATGGAAGTCCATGCACAAAATCATCTAAAAATTAGGTTATACGAATCTTTTTGAAATGCAAGTTTCGGTAAAAAAAATTATAATATATTATACACAAATTTATGCTAGTTTTGCTCCAAAAATCAAATTAAATCGAGGACTGTACGAAACCATACAAAACTTTTCAAATCCTTCCTATGTGTTACGAGGGAAGGTAATGATAGAAGTCCATGCAAAAATTCATCTGAAAATTTGATTCTACGAAACTTTTCTAAACGCAAGTTTTGGTCAAAAAATCATAATATATTATACACAATTTTATACTAGTTTTGCTCAAAAAATCAAATTAAATTGAGGACTGTACGAAACAATACAAACTTTTCAGATCCTTCCTATATGTTTTGAGGGAAGGTTATGATGGAAGTTCATGCACAAAATCATCTGAAAATTAGATTCTACAAAAATTTTAGAAATGCATGTTTCGGTCAAAAAATAGTAATATATTATTCACTAGTTTATAATATTTTCGATCAAAAAATCAATTAAATCGAGGAGTGCTTGAAATGCTACAAAACATTTCAGATAATTTTAATATTTTTTGACGGAAGGTTATGATTGAAGTCCCTGGAAAAACTCATCTGAAAGTTTGATTCTACGAAACTTTTCCATATGCATGTTTCGGTAAAAAAATCATAATATATTATACAGAAGTTTATACTAGTTTTGCTCAAAAAATTAAATTAAATCGAGGACTGTACGAAACCATACAAAACATTTCAGATCCTTCCTATATGTTACAAGGGAAGGTTATGATGGAAGTCCATGCACAAAATCATCTGAAAATTAGATTCTACGAATCTTATCGAAATGCAAGTTTCGGTAAAAAATAGTAATATATTATACAATAGTTTATTCTAGTTTTGGTAAAAAAAATCAAATTAAATTGAGGACTATACGAAACGATACAGAACTTTTCAAAAACGTCCAGTATGTTACGAGGGAAGGTTATGATGGAAATCCATGCACAAAATCATCTGAAAATTATTTTCTACGAAACTTTTTCAAATGCAAGTTTCGGTCAAAAAATCAGAATATATTATACACTAGTTGATACTAGTTTCAGTCAAAAAATCAATTAAATCGAAGAGTGCTTGAAATGCACAAGTTTATACTCGTTTTGTTCAAAAAATCAAATTAAATCGAGGACTATACGAAACGATACAAAACTTTTCAGATCCTTCCTGTATGTTACGAAGGAAGGTTATGATAGAAGTCCATGCAAAAAATCATCTGAAAATTTGATTCTATGAAACTTTTCTAAATGCAATTTTCGGTCAAAAAATCATAATATATTATACACAAGTTTTGCTCAAAAATCAAATTAAATCGAGGACTATACGAAATGATACACAACATCTTAGATCCTTCTTATGTTACGAGGGAAGGGTATGATGGAAGTCCATGCAAAAAATCATTTGAAAATTTGCGTCTACTAAAATTTTCCAAATGCAAGATTCGGTTAAAAAATTATAATATATTATACACAAATTTATACTAGTTTTGCTCAAAAAATCAAAATCGAGGACTGTACGAAACCATACAAAACTTTTCAGATCCTTTCTATATGTTACGAGGGAAGGTTATAATGGAAGTCCATGCACAAAATCATCTGAAAATTAGATTCTACGAATCTATTCGAAATGCAAGTTTCGATAAAAAAATCCAAATATATTATATACAAGTTTATACTAGTTTTTCTCAAAAAATCAAATTAAATCGAGGACTATACGAAACGATACAAAAATTTTCAGATCCTTCCTATATGTTAAGAAGGAAGGTTAGGATAGAAGTCCATGCAAAAAATCATCTGAAAATTTGATTCTATGAAAATTTTCTAAAAGCAAGTTTCAGTCAAAAAATCATAATATATTATACACAAGTTTATACTAGTTTTTCTCAAAAAATCAAATTAAATCGAGTATTGTCCAACACCACACAAATATTTTTAGATCCTACCTATGTTACGAGGGAAGGTTATGATGGAAGTCTATGCAAAAAACTCATCTGAAAATTTGATTCTACGAAACTTTTCCAAATGCAAGTTTCGCTAAAAAAATCATAATATATTATACACAAGTTTATACTAGTTTTGCTCAAAAAATAAAATTAAATCGAGGACTATAAGAAACTGTACAAAACTTTTCAGATTCTTCCTATATGTTACGAGGGAAGGTTATGATGGAAGTCCATGCACAAAATCATCTGAAAATTAGATTCTACGAATCTTTTTGAAATGCAAGTTTCGGTCAAAAAATCCTAATATATTATTCACAAGTTTATACTAGTTTTGATCAAAAAATCAAATTAAATCGAGGACTATACGAAATGATACAAAGGTTTTTAGATCCTTCCTATGTTACGAGGGAAGGATATGATGGAAGTCCATGCAATAAATCATCTGAAAATTTGAGTCTACGAAACTTTTCCAAATGCATGTTTCGATATAAAAAATATAATATATTACACACAAATTTATACTAGTTTTGCTCAAAAAATCAAATTAAATTGACGAATGTACGAAACCTTACAAAAATTTTCAGATCCTTCCTATGTGTTACGAGGGAAGGTTACGATGGAAGTCCATGCAAAAATTCATCTGAAAATTTGATTCTACGAAAATTTTCCAAATGGAAGTTTCGTTCAAAAAATCATAATATATTATACACATGTTTATACTAGTTTGGTTCAAAAAATCAAATTAAATCGACGACTTCACAAAACCATACAAAACGTTTCAGATCCTTTCTATAAGTTACAAGGGATGGTTATGATGTAAGTCCATGCACAAAATCGTCTAAAAATTAGATTCTACGATTCTTTATACACAGGTTTATTCTAGTTTTTTTTTTTAAAATATCAAAATTAAATCGAGGACTATACGAAACGATACAAAACTTTTCAGATCCTTCCTATATGTTATGAGGGAAGGTTATGGTGGAAGTACATGCACAAAATCATCTGAAAATTAGATTGTACGAAACTTTTTCAAATGCAAGTTTCGGTCAATAAATCATAATATACTATACACTAGTTTATACTAGTTTCGTTCAAAATATCAATTAAACCCAGGAGTGCTTGAAATGCTACAAAAACTTTTTGGATAATTTATATATATTAAGAGAGAAGGTTATGATGGAAGTCCATGCAAAAATTCATCTAAAAATTTGATTATACGAAACTTTTCCAAATTAAAGTTTCGGTAAAAAATCATAATATATTATACACAAGTTTATACTAGTTTTGCTCAAAAAATCAAATTAAATCGAGGACTATACGAAACGATACAAAACTTTACAGATCCTTCCTATATGTTACGAAGGAAGGTTATGATAGAAGTCCATGCAAAAAATCATCTGAAAATTTGATTCTATGAAACTTTTCTAAATGCATGTTTCGGTCATAAAATCATAATATATTAAACACAAGTTTATACTAGTTTTGGTCAAAAAATAAAATTAAATCGAGGACTGTACGAAACCATACAAAACTTCTTAGATACTTCCTATGTTATGAGGGAAGGTTATGATTGAAGTCCATGCAAAAAATCATCTGAAAATTTGAGTCTTCGAAACTTTTCCAAATGCAAGTTTCTGTAAAAAAATTATAATATTTTATACACAAATTTATACTAGTTTTGCACAAAAATCAAATAAAATCGAGGACTGTATTAAACCATACAAAACTTTTCCGATCATTCCTATATGTTACGAGGGAAGGTTATGATGGATGTCCATGCACAAAATCATCTGAAAATTAGATTCTATGAATCTTTTTTAAATGCAAGTTACGAAAAATCATAATATGAAACTTTGATTCTATGAAACTTTTCTAAAAGCAAGTTTCGGTCAAAAATCATAATATATTATACACAAGTTTATACTAGTTTTGCTCAAAAAATCAAATTAAATCGAGGACTGTACCAAACCAAACAAACCTTTTTAGATCCTTCCTATGTTACGAGGGAAGGATATGATGGAAGTCCATGCAATAAATCATCTGAAAATTTGAGTCTACGAAACTTTTCCAAATGCATGTTTCGGTACAAAAATTATAATATATTACACACAAATTTATACTAGTTTTGCTCAAAAAATCAAATTAAATCGACGACTGTACGAAACCTTTCAAAACATTTCAGATCCTTTCTATGTTTTATGAGGGGAGGTTATGATGGAAGTCCATGCAAAAATTCATCTGAAAATTTGATTCTACGAAAATTTTCCAAATGGAAGTTTCGTTCAAAAAATCATAATATATTATACACATGTTTATACTAGTTTGGTTCAAAAAATCAAATTAAATCGAGGACTTCACAAAACCATACAAAACTTTTCAGATCCTTTCTACAAGTTACAAGGGATGGTTATGATGGAAGTCCATGCACAAAATCATCTGAAAATTAGATTCTACGATTCTTTTTTAAATGCATGTTTCGGTCAGAAAATCGTAATATATTATACACAAGTTTATTCTAGTTTTTTTTTAAAAAAATCAAATTAAATCGAGGACTATACGAAACGATACAGAACTTTTCAGATCCTTCCTATATGTTACGAGGGAAGGTTATGGTGGAAGTTCATGCACAAAATAATCTGAAAATTAGATTGTACGAAACTTTTTCAAATGCATGTTTCGGTCAATAAATCATAATATATTATACACTAGTTTATACTAGTTTCGTTCAAAATATCAATTAAATCCAGGAGTGCTTGAAATTCTACAAAACTTTTTGGATAATTTATATATATTAAAAGAGAAGGTTATGATGGAAGTCCATGCAAAAGTTCATCTAAAAATTTGATTCTACGAAACTTTTCCAAATGCAAGTTTCGGTAAAAAATCATAATATATTATACACAAGTTTATACTAGTTTTTCTCAAAAAATCAAATTAAATCGAGGACTATACGAAACGATACAAAACTTTACATATCCTTCCTATATGTTACGAAGGAAGGTTATGATAGAAGTCCATGCAAAAAATCATCTGAAAATTTGATTCTATGAAACTTTTCTAAATGCATGTTTCGGTCATAAAATCATAATATATTAAACATAAGTTTATACTAGTTTTGCTCAAAAAATAAAATTAAATCGAGGACTGTACGAAACCATACAAAACTTCTTAGACCCTTCCTATGTTATGAGGGAAGGTTATGATGGAAGTCCATGCAAAAAATCATCTGAAAATTTGAGTCTACGAAACATTTCCAAATGCAAGTTTCTGTAAAAAAATTATAATATTTTATACACAAATTTATACTAGTTTTGCTCAAAAATCAAATTAAATCGAGGACTGTATGAAACCATACAAAACTTTTCAGATCATTCTTATATGTTACGAGGGAAGGTTATGATTGAAGTCCATGCACAAAATTATCTGAAAATTAGATTCTATGAATCTTTTCTAAATGCAAGTTACGATAAAAAAATCCTAATATAATATACACAAGTTTATACTAGTTTTTTCTCAAAAAATCAAATTAAATCGAGAACTATACGAAACGATACAAAATTTTTAGATCCTTCCTATATGGTACGAAGGAAGGTTATGATAGAAGTCCATGCAAAAAATCATCTGAAAATTTTATTCTATGAAACTTTTCTAAATGCATGTTTCGGTCAAAAAATCATAATATATTATACACACGTTTATACTAGTTTTGCTCAAAAAATCAAATTAAATCGAGGACTGTCCGAAACCATGCAAAACTTTGTAGATCCTTCCTATGTTACGAGGGAAGGTTATGATGGGAGTCTATGCAAAAAACTCATCTGAAAATTTGATTCTATGAAACTTTTCCAAATGCATGTTTTGGTAAAAAAATCATAATATATTATACACAAGTTTATACTAGTTTTGCTCAAAAAATAAAATTAAATTGAGGACTGTACGAAACCGTACAAAACTTTTCAGATCCTTCCTATATGTTACGTGGGAAGGTTATGATGGAAGTCCATGCACAAAATCAACTAAAAATTAGATTCTACGAATCTTTTCGAAATGCAATTTTTCGGTCAAAAAATCTTAATATATTATTCACAAGGTTATACTAGTTTTGCTCAAAAAATCAAATTAAATCGAGGACTATACGAAACAATACAAAATTTTTCAGATCCTTCCTATATGTTACGAAGGAAGGTTATGATAGAAGTCAATGCAAAAAATCATTTGAAAATTTGATTCTATGAAACTTTTCTAAATGCAAGTTTCGGTCAAAAAATCATAATATATTATACACAAGTTTATACTAGTTTTGCTCAAAAAATCAAATTAAATCGAGGACTGTACCAAACCAAACAAACCTTTTTAGATCCTTCCTATGTTACGAGGGAAGGATATGATGAAAGTCCATGCAATAAATCATCTGAAAATTTGAGTCTACGAAACGTTTCCAAATGCATGTTTCGGTACAAAAATTATAATATATTACAGACAAATTTATACTAGTTTTGCTCAAAAAATCAAATTAAATCGACGACTGTACGAAACCTTACAAAACTTTTCAGATCCTTCTGATGTGTTATGAGGGAAGGTTATGATGGAAGTCCATGCAAAAATTCATCTGAAAATTTGATTATACGAAAATTTTCCAAATGGAAGTTTCGTTCAAAAAATTATAATATATTATACACATGTTTATACTAGTTTGGTACAAAAAATCAAATTAAATCGAGGACTTCACAAAACCATACAAAACTTTTCAGATCCTTTCTACAAGTTACAAGGGATGGTTATGATGGAAGTCCATGCACAAAATCATCTGAAAATTAGATTCTACGATTCTTTTTTAAATGCATGTTTCGGTCAGAAAATCGTAATATATTATACACAAGTTTATTCTAGTTTTTTTTTAAAAAATCAAATTAAATCGAGGACTATACGAAACGATACAGAACTTTTCAGATCCTTCCTATATGTTACGAGGGAAGGTTATGGTGGAAGTTCTTGCACAAAATAATTTGAAAATTAGATTGTACGAAACTTTTTCAAATTCAAGTTTCGGTCAATAAATCATAATATATTATACACTAGTTTATACTAGTTTCGTTCAAAATATCAATTAAATCCAGGAGTGCTTGAAATGCTACAAAACTTTTTGGATAATTTATATATATTAAAAGAGAAGGTTATGATGGAAGTCCATGCAAAAATTCATCTGAAAATTTGATTCTACGAAACTTTTCCAAATGCAAGTTTCGGTAAAAAATCATAATATATTATACACAAGTTTATACTAGTTTTTCTCAAAAAATCAAATTAAATCGAGGACTATACGAAACGATACAAAACTTTACATATCCTTCCTATATGTTACGAAGGAAGGTTATGATAGAAGTCCATGCAAAAAATCATCTGAAAATTTGATTCTATGAAACTTTTCTAAATGCATGTTTCGGTCATAAAATCATAATATATTAAACACAAGTTTATACTAGTTTTGCACAAAAAATAAAATTAAATCGAGGACTGTACGAAATCATACAAAACTTCTTAGACCCTTCCTATGTTATGAGGGAAGGTTATGATGGAAGTCCATGCAAAAAATCATCTGAAAATTTGAGTCTACGAAACTTTTCCCAATGCAAGTTTCTGTAAAAAAAATTATAATATTTTATACACAAATTTATACTAGTTTTGCTCAAAAATCAAATTAAATCGAGGACTGTATGAAACCATACAAAACTTTTCAGATCATTCTTATATGTTACGAGGGAAGGTTATGATGGAAGTCCATGCACAAAATCATCTAAAAATTAGATTCTATGAATCTTTTCTAAATGCAAGTTACGATAAAAAAAATCCTAATATAATATACACAAGTTTATACTAGTTTTTCTCAAAAAATCAAATTAAATCGAGAACTATACGAAACGATACAAAACTTTTTAGATCCTTCCTATATGGTACGAAGGAAGGTTATGATAGAAGTCCATGCAAAAAATCATCTGAAAATTTTATTCTATGAAACTTTTCTAAATGCATGTTTCGGTCAAAAAATCATAATATATTATACACACGTTTATACTAGTTTTGCTCAAAAAATCAAATTAAATCGAGGACTGTCCGAAACCATGCAAAACTTTTTAGATCCTTCCTATGTTACGAGGGAAGGTTATGATGGGAGTCTATGCAAAAAACTCATCTGAAAATTTGATTCTATGAAACTTTTCCAAATGCATGTTTTGGTAAAGAAATCATAATATATTATACACAAGTTTATACTAGTTTTTCTCAAAAAATAAAATTAAATTGAGGACTGTACGAAACCGTACAAAACTTTTCAGATCCTTCCTATATGTTACGTGGGAAGGTTATGATGGAAGTCCATGCACAAAATCAACTAAAAATTAGATTCTACGAATCTTTTCGAAATGCAATTTTTCGGTCAAAAAATCTTAATATATTATTCACAAGGTTATACTAGTTTTGCTCAAAAAATCAAATTAAATCGAGGACTATACGAAACGATACAAAACTTTTCAGATCCTTCCTATATGTTACGAAGGAAGGTTATGATAGAAGTCAATGCAAAAAATCATTTGAAAATTTGATTCTATGAAACTTTTCTAAATGCAAGTTTCGCTCAAAAAATCATAATATATTATACACAAGTTTATACTAGTTTTGCTCAAAAAATTAAATTAAATCGAGGACTGTACCAAACCAAACAAACCTTTTTAGATCCTTCCTATGTTACGAGGGAAGGATATGATGGAAGTCCATGCAATAAATCATCTGAAAATTTGAGTCTACGAAACGTTTCCAAATGCATGTTTCGGTACAAAAATTATAATATATTACAGACAAATTTATACTAGTTTTGCTCAAAAAATCAAATTAAATCGACGACTGTACGAAACCTTACAAAACTTTTCAGATCCTTCTTATGTGTTATGAGGGAAGGTTATGATGGAAGTCCATGCAAAAATTCATCTGAAAATTTGATTATACGAAAATTTTCCAAATGGAAGTTTCGTTCAAAAAATTATAATATATTATACACATGTTTATACTAGTTTGGTACAAAAAATCAAATTAAATCGAGGACTTCACAAAACCATACAAAACTTTTCAGATCCTTTCTACAAGTTACAAGGGATGGTTATGATGGAAGTCCATGCACAAAATCATCTGAAAATTAGATTCTACGATTCTTTTTTAAATGCATGTTTCGGTCAGAAAATCGTAATATATTATACACAAGTTTATTCTAGTTTTTTTTTTAAAAATCAAATTAAATCGAGGACTATACGAAACGATACAGAACTTTTCAGATCCTTCCTATATGTTACGAGGGAAGGTTATGGTGGAAGTTCTTGCACAAAATAATTTGAAAATTAGATTGTACGAAACTTTTTCAAATTCAAGTTTCGGTCAATAAATCATAATATATTATACACTAGTTTATACTAGTTTCGTTCAAAATATCAATTAAATCCAGGAGTGCTTGAAATGCTACAAAACTTTTTGGATAATTTATATATATTAAAAGAGAAGGTTATGATGGAAGTCCATGCAAAAATTCATCTGAAAATTTGATTCTACGAAACTTTTCCAAATGCAAGTTTCGGTAAAAAATCATAATATATTATACACAAGTTTATACTAGTTTTTCTCAAAAAATCAAATTAAATCGAGGACTATACGAAACGATACAAAACTTTACATATCCTTCCTATATGTTACGAAGGAAGGTTATGATAGAAGTCCATGCAAAAAATCATCTGAAAATTTGATTCTATGAAACTTTTCTAAATGCATGTTTCGGTCATAAAATCATAATATATTAAACACAAGTTTATACTAGTTTTGCACAAAAAATAAAATTAAATCGAGGACTGTACGAAATCATACAAAACTTCTTAGACCCTTCCTATGTTATGAGGGAAGGTTATGATGGAAGTCCATGCAAAAAATCATCTGAAAATTTGAGTCTACGAAACTTTTCCCAATGCAAGTTTCTGTAAAAAAAATTATAATATTTTATACACAAATTTATACTAGTTTTGCTCAAAAATCAAATTAAATCGAGGACTGTATGAAACCATACAAAACTTTTCAGATCATTCTTATATGTTACGAGGGAAGGTTATGATGGAAGTCCATGCACAAAATCATCTAAAAATTAGATTCTATGAATCTTTTCTAAATGCAAGTTACGATAAAAAAAATCCTAATATAATATACACAAGTTTATACTAGTTTTTCTCAAAAAATCAAATTAAATCGAGAACTATACGAAACGATACAAAACTTTTTAGATCCTTCCTATATGGTACGAAGGAAGGTTATGATAGAAGTCCATGCAAAAAATCATCTGAAAATTTTATTCTATGAAACTTTTCTAAATGCATGTTTCGGTCAAAAAATCATAATATATTATACACACGTTTATACTAGTTTTGCTCAAAAAATCAAATTAAATCGAGGACTGTCCGAAACCATGCAAAACTTTTTAGATCCTTCCTATGTTACGAGGGAAGGTTATGATGGGAGTCTATGCAAAAAACTCATCTGAAAATTTGATTCTATGAAACTTTTCCAAATGCATGTTTTGGTAAAGAAATCATAATATATTATACACAAGTTTATACTAGTTTTTCTCAAAAAATAAAATTAAATTGAGGACTGTACGAAACCGTACAAAACTTTTCAGATCCTTCCTATATGTTACGTGGGAAGGTTATGATGGAAGTCCATGCACAAAATCAACTAAAAATTAGATTCTACGAATCTTTTCGAAATGCAATTTTTCGGTCAAAAAATCTTAATATATTATTCACAAGGTTATACTAGTTTTGCTCAAAAAATCAAATTAAATCGAGGACTATACGAAACGATACAAAACTTTTCAGATCCTTCCTATATGTTACGAAGGAAGGTTATGATAGAAGTCAATGCAAAAAATCATTTGAAAATTTGATTCTATGAAACTTTTCTAAATGCAAGTTTCGCTCAAAAAATCATAATATATTATACACAAGTTTATACTAGTTTTGCTCAAAAAATTAAATTAAATCGAGGACTGTACCAAACCAAACAAACCTTTTTAGATCCTTCCTATGTTACGAGGGAAGGATATGATGGAAGTCCATGCAATAAATCATCTGAAAATTTGAGTCTACGAAACGTTTCCAAATGCATGTTTCGGTACAAAAATTATAATATATTACAGACAAATTTATACTAGTTTTGCTCAAAAAATCAAATTAAATCGACGACTGTACGAAACCTTACAAAACTTTTCAGATCCTTCTTATGTGTTATGAGGGAAGGTTATGATGGAAGTCCATGCAAAAATTCATCTGAAAATTTGATTATACGAAAATTTTCCAAATGGAAGTTTCGTTCAAAAAATTATAATATATTATACACATGTTTATACTAGTTTGGTACAAAAAATCAAATTAAATCGAGGACTTCACAAAACCATACAAAACTTTTCAGATCCTTTCTACAAGTTACAAGGGATGGTTATGATGGAAGTCCATGCACAAAATCATCTGAAAATTAGATTCTACGATTCTTTTTTAAATGCATGTTTCGGTCAGAAAATCGTAATATATTATACACAAGTTTATTCTAGTTTTTTTTTTTAAAAATCAAATTAAATCGAGGACTATACGAAACGATACAGAACTTTTCAGATCCTTCCTATATGTTACGAGGGAAGGTTATGGTGGAAGTTCTTGCACAAAATAATTTGAAAATTAGATTGTACGAAACTTTTTCAAATTCAAGTTTCGGTCAATAAATCATAATATATTATACACTAGTTTATACTAGTTTCGTTCAAAATATCAATTAAATCCAGGAGTGCTTGAAATGCTACAAAACTTTTTGGATAATTTATATATATTAAAAGAGAAGGTTATGATGGAAGTCCATGCAAAAATTCATCTGAAAATTTGATTCTACGAAACTTTTCCAAATGCAAGTTTCGGTAAAAAATCATAATATATTATACACAAGTTTATACTAGTTTTTCTCAAAAAATCAAATTAAATCGAGGACTATACGAAACGATACAAAACTTTACATATCCTTCCTATATGTTACGAAGGAAGGTTATGATAGAAGTCCATGCAAAAAATCATCTGAAAATTTGATTCTATGAAACTTTTCTAAATGCATGTTTCGGTCATAAAATCATAATATATTAAACACAAGTTTATACTAGTTTTGCACAAAAAATAAAATTAAATCGAGGACTGTACGAAATCATACAAAACTTCTTAGACCCTTCCTATGTTATGAGGGAAGGTTATGATGGAAGTCCATGCAAAAAATCATCTGAAAATTTGAGTCTACGAAACTTTTCCCAATGCAAGTTTCTGTAAAAAAAATTATAATATTTTATACACAAATTTATACTAGTTTTGCTCAAAAATCAAATTAAATTGAGGACTGTATGAAACCATACAAAACTTTTCAGATCATTCTTATATGTTACGAGGGAAGGTTATGATGGAAGTCCATGCACAAAATCATCTAAAAATTAGATTCTATGAATCTTTTCTAAATGCAAGTTACGATAAAAAAAATCCTAATATAATATACACAAGTTTATACTAGTTTTTCTCAAAAAATCAAATTAAATCGAGAACTATACGAAACGATACAAAACTTTTTAGATCCTTCCTATATGGTACGAAGGAAGGTTATGATAGAAGTCCATGCAAAAAATCATCTGAAAATTTTATTCTATGAAACTTTTCTAAATGCATGTTTCGGTCAAAAAATCATAATATATTATACACACGTTTATACTAGTTTTGCTCAAAAAATCAAATTAAATCGAGGACTGTCCGAAACCATGCAAAACTTTTTAGATCCTTCCTATGTTACGAGGGAAGGTTATGATGGGAGTCTATGCAAAAAACTCATCTGAAAATTTGATTCTATGAAACTTTTCCAAATGCATGTTTTGGTAAAGAAATCATAATATATTATACACAAGTTTATACTAGTTTTTCTCAAAAAATAAAATTAAATTGAGGACTGTACGAAACCGTACAAAACTTTTCAGATCCTTCCTATATGTTACGTGGGAAGGTTATGATGGAAGTCCATGCACAAAATCAACTAAAAATTAGATTCTACGAATCTTTTCGAAATGCAATTTTTCGGTCAAAAAATCTTAATATATTATTCACAAGGTTATACTAGTTTTGCTCAAAAAATCAAATTAAATCGAGGACTATACGAAACGATACAAAACTTTTCAGATCCTTCCTATATGTTACGAAGGAAGGTTATGATAGAAGTCAATGCAAAAAATCATTTGAAAATTTGATTCTATGAAACTTTTCTAAATGCAAGTTTCGCTCAAAAAATCATAATATATTATACACAAGTTTATACTAGTTTTGCTCAAAAAATTAAATTAAATCGAGGACTGTACCAAACCAAACAAACCTTTTTAGATCCTTCCTATGTTACGAGGGAAGGATATGATGGAAGTCCATGCAATAAATCATCTGAAAATTTGAGTCTACGAAACGTTTCCAAATGCATGTTTCGGTACAAAAATTATAATATATTACACACAAATTTATACTAGTTTTGCTCAAAAAATCAAATTAAATCGACGACTGTACGAAACCTTACAAAACTTTTCAGATCCTTCTTATGTGTTATGAGGGAAGGTTATGATGGAAGTCCATGCAAAAATTCATCTGAAAATTTGATTATACGAAAATTTTCCAAATGGAAGTTTCGTTCAAAAAATTATAATATATTATACACATGTTTATACTAGTTTGGTACAAAAAATCAAATTAAATCGAGGACTTCACAAAACCATACAAAACTTTTCAGATCCTTTCTACAAGTTACAAGGGATGGTTATGATGGAAGTCCATGCACAAAATCATCTGAAAATTAGATTCTACGATTCTTTTTTAAATGCATGTTTCGGTCAGAAAATCGTAATATATTATACACAAGTTTATTCTAGTTTTTTTTTTAAAAATCAAATTAAATCGAGGACTATACGAAACGATACAGAACTTTTCAGATCCTTCCTATATGTTACGAGGGAAGGTTATGGTGGAAGTTCTTGCACAAAATAATTTGAAAATTAGATTGTACAAAACTTTTTCAAATTCAAGTTTCGGTCAATAAATCATAATATATTATACACTAGTTTATACTAGTTTCGTTCAAAATATCAATTAAATCCAGGAGTGCTTGAAATGCTACAAAACTTTTTGGATAATTTATATATATTAAAAGAGAAGGTTATGATGGAAGTCCATGCAAAAATTCATCTGAAAATTTGATTCTACGAAACTTTTCCAAATGCAAGTTTCGGTAAAAAATCATAATATATTATACACAAGTTTATACTAGTTTTTCTCAAAAAATCAAATTAAATCGAGGACTATACGAAACGATACAAAACTTTACATATCCTTCCTATATGTTACGAAGGAAGGTTATGAAAGAAGTCCATGCAAAAAATCATCTGAAAATTTGATTCTATGAAACTTTTCTAAATGCATGTTTCGGTCATAAAATCATAATATATTAAACACAAGTTTATACTAGTTTTGCACAAAAAATAAAATTAAATCGAGGACTGTACGAAATCATACAAAACTTCTTAGACCCTTCCTATGTTATGAGGGAAGGTTATGATGGAAGTCCATGCAAAAAATCATCTGAAAATTTGAGTCTACGAAACTTTTCCCAATGCAAGTTTCTGTAAAAAAAATTATAATATTTTATACACAAATTTATACTAGTTTTGCTCAAAAATCAAATTAAATTGAGGACTGTATGAAACCATACAAAACTTTTCAGATCATTCCTATATGTTACGAGGGAAGGTTATGATGGAAGTCCATGCACAAAATCTTCTGAAAATTAGATTCTATGAATCTTTTTTAAATGCAAGTTACGATAAAAAAAATCCTAATATAATATACACAAGTTTATACTAGTTTTTCTCAAAAAATCAAATTAAATCGAGAACTATACGAAACGATACAAAACTTTTTAGATCCTTCCTATATGGTACGAAGGAAGGTTATGATAGAAGTCCATGCAAAAAATCATCTGAAAATTTTATTCTATGAAACTTTTCTAAATGCATGTTTCGGTCAAAAAATCATAATATATTATACACACGTTTATACTAGTTTTGCTCAAAAAATCAAATTAAATCGAGGACTGTCCGAAACCATGCAAAACTTTTTAGATCCTTCCTATGTTACGAGGGAAGGTTATGATGGGAGTCTATGCAAAAAACTCATCTGAAAATTTGATTCTACGAAACTTTTCCAAATGCAAGTTTTGGTAAAGAAATCATAATATATTATACCCAAGTTTATACTAGTTTTGCTCAAAAAATTAAATTAAATTGAGGACTGTACGAAACCGTACAAAACTTTTCAGATCCTTCCTATATGTTACGAGGGAAGGTTATGATGGAAGTCCATGCACAAAATCATCTAAAAATTAGATTCTACGAATCTTTTCGAAATGCAATTTTTCGATCAAAAAATCTTAATATATTATTCACAAGTTTATACTAGTTTTGCTCAAAAAATCAAATTAAATCGAGGACTATACGAAACGATACAAAACTTTTCAGATCCTTCCTATATGTTACGAAGGAATGTTATGATAGAAGTCAATGCAAAAAATCATTTGAAAATTTGATTCTATGAAACTTTTCTAAATGCAAGTTTCGCTCAAAAATTCATAATATATTATACACAAGTTTATACTATTTTTGCTCAAAAAATCAAATTAAATCGAGGACTGTACCAAACCAAACAAACCTTTTTAGATCCTTCCTATGTTACGAGGGAAGGATATGATGGAAGTCCATGCAATAAATCATCTGAAAATTTGAGTCTATGAAACTTTTCCAAATGCATGTTTCGGTACAAAAATTATAATATATTACACACAAATTTATACTAGTTTTGCTCAAAAAATCAAATTAAATCAACGAATGTACGAAACCTTTCAAAACATTTCAGATCCTTGCTATGTGTTATGAGGGAAGGTTATGATGGAAGTCCATGTAAAAATTCATCTGAAAATTTGATTCTACGAAAATTTTCCAAATGGAAGTTTCGTTCAAAAAATCATAATATATTATACACATGTTTATACTAGTTTGGTTCAAAAAATCAAATTAAATCGAGGACTTCACAAAACCATACAAAACTTTTCAGATCCTTTTTACAAGTTACAAGGGATGGTTATGATGGAAGTCCATGCACAAAATCATCTGAAAATTAGATTCTATGATTCTTTTTTAAATGCATGTTTCGGTCAGAAAATCGTAATATATTATACACAAGTTTATTCTAGTTTTTTTTTTAAAAATCAAATTAAATCGAGGACTATACGAAACGATACAGAACTTTTCAGATCCTTCCTATATGTTACGAGGGAAGGTTATGGTGGAAGTTCTTGCACAAAATAATTTGAAAATTAGATTGTACAAAACTTTTTCAAATTCAAGTTTCGGTCAATAAATCATAATATATTATACACTAGTTTATACTAGTTTCGTTCAAAATATCAATTAAATCCAGGAGTGCTTGAAATGCTACAAAACTTTTTGGATAATTTATATATATTAAAAGAGAAGGTTATGATGGAAGTCCATGCAAAAATTCATCTGAAAATTTGATTCTACGAAAGTTTTCCAAATGCAAGTTTCGGTAAAAAATCATAATATATTATACACAAGTTTATACTAGTTTTTCTCAAAAAATCAAATTAAATCGAGGACTATACGAAACGATACAAAACTTTACATATCCTTCCTATATGTTACGAAGGAAGGTTATGATAGAAGTCCATGCAAAAAATCATCTGAAAATTTGATTCTATGAAACTTTTCTAAATGCATGTTTCGGTCATAAAATCATAATATATTAAACACAAGTTTATACTAGTTTTGCACAAAAAATAAAATTAAATCGAGGACTGTACGAAATCATACAAAACTTCTTAGACCCTTCCTATGTTATGAGGGAAGGTTATGATGGAAGTCCATGCAAAAAATCATCTGAAAATTTGAGTCTACGAAACTTTTCCCAATGCAAGTTTCTGTAAAAAAAATTATAATATTTTATACACAAATTTATACTAGTTTTGCTCAAAAATCAAATTAAATTGAGGACTGTATGAAACCATACAAAACTTTTCAGATCATTCCTATATGTTACGAGGGAAGGTTATGATGGAAGTCCATGCACAAAATCTTCTGAAAATTAGATTCTATGAATCTTTTTTAAATGCAAGTTACGATAAAAAAAATCCTAATATAATATACACAAGTTTATACTAGTTTTTCTCAAAAAATCAAATTAAATCGAGAACTATACGAAACGATACAAAACTTTTTAGATCCTTCCTATATGGTACGAAGGAAGGTTATGATAGAAGTCCATGCAAAAAATCATCTGAAAATTTTATTCTATGAAACTTTTCTAAATGCATGTTTCGGTCAAAAAATCATAATATATTATACACACGTTTATACTAGTTTTGCTCAAAAAATCAAATTAAATCGAGGACTGTCCGAAACCATGCAAAACTTTATAGATCCTTCCTATGTTACGAGGGAAGGTTATGATGGGAGTCTATGCAAAAAACTCATCTGAAAATTTGATTCTACGAAACTTTTCCAAATGCAAGTTTTGGTAAAGAAATCATAATATATTATACCCAAGTTTATACTAGTTTTGCTCAAAAAATAAAATTAAATTGAGGACTGTACGAAACCGTACAAAACTTTTCAGATCCTTCCTATATGTTACGAGGGAAGGTTATGATGGAAGTCCATGCACAAAATCATCTAAAAATTAGATTCTACGAATCTTTTCGAAATGCAATTTTTCGGTCAAAAAATCTTAATATATTATTCACAAGTTTATACTAGCTTTGCTCAAAAAATCAAATTAAATCGAGGACTATACGAAACGATACAAAACTTTTCAGATCCTTCCTATATGTTACGAAGGAATGTTATGATAGAAGTCAATGCAAAAAATCATTTGAAAATTTGATTCTATGAAACTTTTCTAAATGCAAGTTTCGGTCAAAAAATCATAATATATTATACACAAGTTTATACTAGTTTTGCTCAAAAAATCAAATTAAATCGAGGACTGTACCAAACCAAACAAACCTTTTTAGATCCTTCCTATGTTACGAGGGAAGGATATGATGGAAGTCCATGCAATAAATCATCTGAAAATTTGAGTCTACGAAACTTTTCCAAATGCATGTTTCGGTACAAAAATTATAATATATTACACACAAATTTATACTAGTTTTGCTCAAAAAATCAAATTAAATCAACGACTGTACGAAACCTTACAAAACTTTTCAGATCCTTCCTATGTGTTATGAGGGAAGGTTATGATGGAAGTCCATGCAAAAATTCATCTGAAAATTTGATTCTACGAAAATTTTCCAAATGGAAGTTTCGTTCAAAAAATCATAATATATTATACACATGTTTATACAAGTTTGGTTCAAAAAATCAAATTAAATCGAGGACTTCACAAAACCATACAAAACTTTCCAGATCCTTTCTACAAGTTACAAGGGATGGTTATGATGGAAGTCCATGCACAAAATCATCTGAAAATTAGATTCTACGATTCTTTTTTAAATGCATGTTTCGGTCAGAAAATCGTAATATATTATACACAAGTTTATTCTAGTTTTTTTTTTAAAATCAAATTAAATCGAGGACTATACGAAACGATACAGAACTTTTCAGATCCTTCCTATATGTTACGAGGGAAGGTTATGGTGGAAGTTCATGCACAAAATAATCTGAAAATTAGATTGTACAAAACTTTTTCAAATTCAAGTTTCGGTCAATAAATCATAATATATTATACACTAGTTTATACTAGTTTCGTTCAAAATATCAATTAAATCCAGGAGTGCTTGAAATGCTACAAAACTTTTTGGATAATTTATATATATTAAAAGAGAAGGTTATGATGGAAGTCCATGCAAAAATTCATCTGAAAATTTGATTCTACGAAACTTTTCCAAATGCAAGTTTCGGTAAAAAATCATAATATATTATACACAAGTTTATACTAGTTTTTCTCAAAAAATCAAATTAAATCGAGGACTATACGAAACGATACAAAACTTTACATATCCTTCCTATATGTTACGAAGGAAGGTTATGATAGAAGTCCATGCAAAAAATCATCTGAAAATTTGATTCTATGAAACTTTTCTAAATGCATGTTTCGGTCATAAAATCATAATATATTAAACACAAGTTTATACTAGTTTTGCACAAAAAATAAAATTAAATCGAGGACTGTACGAAATCATACAAAACTTCTTAGACCCTTCCTATGTTATGAGGGAAGGTTATGATGGAAGTCCATGCAAAAAATCATCTGAAAATTTGAGTCTACGAAACTTTTCCCAATGCAAGTTTCTGTAAAAAAAATTATAATATTTTATACACAAATTTATACTAGTTTTGCTCAAAAATCAAATTAAATTGAGGACTGTATGAAACCATACAAAACTTTTCAGATCATTCCTATATGTTACGAGGGAAGGTTATGATGGAAGTCCATGCACAAAATCTTCTGAAAATTAGATTCTATGAATCTTTTTTAAATGCAAGTTACGATAAAAAAAATCCTAATATAATATACACAAGTTTATACTAGTTTTTCTCAAAAAATCAAATTAAATCGAGAACTATACGAAACGATACAAAACTTTTTAGATCCTTCCTATATGGTACGAAGGAAGGTTATGATAGAAGTCCATGCAAAAAATCATCTGAAAATTTTATTCTATGAAACTTTTCTAAATGCATGTTTCGGTCAAAAAATCATAATATATTATACACACGTTTATACTAGTTTTGCTCAAAAAATCAAATTAAATCGAGGACTGTCCGAAACCATGCAAAACTTTATAGATCCTTCCTATGTTACGAGGGAAGGTTATGATGGGAGTCTATGCAAAAAACTCATCTGAAAATTTGATTCTACGAAACTTTTCCAAATGCAAGTTTTGGTAAAGAAATCATAATATATTATACCCAAGTTTATACTAGTTTTGCTCAAAAAATAAAATTAAATTGAGGACTGTACGAAACCGTACAAAACTTTTCAGATCCTTCCTATATGTTACGAGGGAAGGTTATGATGGAAGTCCATGCACAAAATCATCTAAAAATTAGATTCTACGAATCTTTTCGAAATGCAATTTTTCGGTCAAAAAATCTTAATATATTATTCACAAGTTTATACTAGCTTTGCTCAAAAAATCAAATTAAATCGAGGACTATACGAAACGATACAAAACTTTTCAGATCCTTCCTATATGTTACGAAGGAATGTTATGATAGAAGTCAATGCAAAAAATCATTTGAAAATTTGATTCTATGAAACTTTTCTAAATGCAAGTTTCGGTCAAAAAATCATAATATATTATACACAAGTTTATACTAGTTTTGCTCAAAAAATCAAATTAAATCGAGGACTGTACCAAACCAAACAAACCTTTTTAGATCCTTCCTATGTTACGAGGGAAGGATATGATGGAAGTCCATGCAATAAATCATCTGAAAATTTGAGTCTACGAAACTTTTCCAAATGCATGTTTCGGTACAAAAATTATAATATATTACACACAAATTTATACTAGTTTTGCTCAAAAAATCAAATTAAATCAACGACTGTACGAAACCTTACAAAACTTTTCAGATCCTTCCTATGTGTTATGAGGGAAGGTTATGATGGAAGTCCATGCAAAAATTCATCTGAAAATTTGATTCTACGAAAATTTTCCAAATGGAAGTTTCGTTCAAAAAATCATAATATATTATACACATGTTTATACAAGTTTGGTTCAAAAAATCAAATTAAATCGAGGACTTCACAAAACCATACAAAACTTTCCAGATCCTTTCTACAAGTTACAAGGGATGGTTATGATGGAAGTCCATGCACAAAATCATCTGAAAATTAGATTCTACGATTCTTTTTTAAATGCATGTTTCGGTCAGAAAATCGTAATATATTATACACAAGTTTATTCTAGTTTTTTTTTTAAAATCAAATTAAATCGAGGACTATACGAAACGATACAGAACTTTTCAGATCCTTCCTATATGTTACGAGGGAAGGTTATGGTGGAAGTTCATGCACAAAATAATCTGAAAATTAGATTGTACGAAACTTTTTCAAATGCAAGTTTCGGTCAATAAATCATAATATATTATACACTAGTTTATACTAGTTTCGTTCAAAATATCAATTAAATCCAGGAGTGCTTGAAATGCTACAAAACATTTTGGATAATTTATATATATTAAAAGAGAAGGTTATGATGGAAGTCAATGCAAAAATTCATCTAAAAATTTGATTCTACGAAACTTTTCCAAATGCAAGTTTCGGTAAAAAATCATAATATATTATACACAAGTTTATACTAGTTTTTCTCAAAAAATTAAATTAAATCGAGGACTATACGAAACGATACAAAACTTTACATATCCTTCCTATATGTTACGAAGGAAGGTTATGATAGAAGTCCATGCAAAAAATCATCTGAAAATTTGATTCTATGAAACTTTTCTAAATGCATGTTTCGGTCATAAAATCATAATATATTAAACACAAGTTTATACTAGTTTTGCACAAAAAATAAAATTAAATCGAGGACTGTACGAAATCATACAAAACTTCTTAGACCCTTCCTATGTTATGAGGGAAGGTTATGATGGAAGTCCATGCAAAAAATCATCTGAAAATTTGAGTCTACGAAACTTTTCCCAATGCAAGTTTCTGTAAAAAAAATTATAATATTTTATACACAAATTTATACTAGTTTTGCTCAAAAATCAAATTAAATTGAGGACTGTATGAAACCATACAAAACTTTTCAGATCATTCCTATATGTTACGAGGGAAGGTTATGATGGAAGTCCATGCACAAAATCTTCTGAAAATTAGATTCTATGAATCTTTTTTAAATGCAAGTTACGATAAAAAAAATCCTAATATAATATACACAAGTTTATACTAGTTTTTCTCAAAAAATCAAATTAAATCGAGAACTATACGAAACGATACAAAACTTTTTAGATCCTTCCTATATGGTACGAAGGAAGGTTATGATAGAAGTCCATGCAAAAAATCATCTGAAAATTTTATTCTATGAAACTTTTCTAAATGCATGTTTCGGTCAAAAAATCATAATATATTATACACACGTTTATACTAGTTTTGCTCAAAAAATCAAATTAAATCGAGGACTGTCCGAAACCATGCAAAACTTTATAGATCCTTCCTATGTTACGAGGGAAGGTTATGATGGGAGTCTATGCAAAAAACTCATCTGAAAATTTGATTCTACGAAACTTTTCCAAATGCAAGTTTTGGTAAAGAAATCATAATATATTATACCCAAGTTTATACTAGTTTTGCTCAAAAAATAAAATTAAATTGAGGACTGTACGAAACCGTACAAAACTTTTCAGATCCTTCCTATATGTTACGAGGGAAGGTTATGATGGAAGTCCATGCACAAAATCATCTAAAAATTAGATTCTACGAATCTTTTCGAAATGCAATTTTTCGGTCAAAAAATCTTAATATATTATTCACAAGTTTATACTAGCTTTGCTCAAAAAATCAAATTAAATCGAGGACTATACGAAACGATACAAAACTTTTCAGATCCTTCCTATATGTTACGAAGGAATGTTATGATAGAAGTCAATGCAAAAAATCATTTGAAAATTTGATTCTATGAAACTTTTCTAAATGCAAGTTTCGGTCAAAAAATCATAATATATTATACACAAGTTTATACTAGTTTTGCTCAAAAAATCAAATTAAATCGAGGACTGTACCAAACCAAACAAACCTTTTTAGATCCTTCCTATGTTACGAGGGAAGGATATGATGGAAGTCCATGCAATAAATCATCTGAAAATTTGAGTCTACGAAACTTTTCCAAATGCATGTTTCGGTACAAAAATTATAATATATTACACACAAATTTATACTAGTTTTGCTCAAAAAATCAAATTAAATCAACGACTGTACGAAACCTTACAAAACTTTTCAGATCCTTCCTATGTGTTATGAGGGAAGGTTATGATGGAAGTCCATGCAAAAATTCATCTGAAAATTTGATTCTACGAAAATTTTCCAAATGGAAGTTTCGTTCAAAAAATCATAATATATTATACACATGTTTATACAAGTTTGGTTCAAAAAATCAAATTAAATCGAGGACTTCACAAAACCATACAAAACTTTCCAGATCCTTTCTACAAGTTACAAGGGATGGTTATGATGGAAGTCCATGCACAAAATCATCTGAAAATTAGATTCTACGATTCTTTTTTAAATGCATGTTTCGGTCAGAAAATCGTAATATATTATACACAAGTTTATTCTAGTTTTTTTTTTAAAATCAAATTAAATCGAGGACTATACGAAACGATACAGAACTTTTCAGATCCTTCCTATATGTTACGAGGGAAGGTTATGGTGGAAGTTCATGCACAAAATAATCTGAAAATTAGATTGTACGAAACTTTTTCAAATGCAAGTTTCGGTCAATAAATCATAATATATTATACACTAGTTTATACTAGTTTCGTTCAAAATATCAATTAAATCCAGGAGTGCTTGAAATGCTACAAAACATTTTGGATAATTTATATATATTAAAAGAGAAGGTTATGATGGAAGTCAATGCAAAAATTCATCTAAAAATTTGATTCTACGAAACTTTTCCAAATGCAAGTTTCGGTAAAAAATCATAATATATTATACACAAGTTTATACTAGTTTTTCTCAAAAAATTAAATTAAATCGAGGACTATACGAAACGATACAAAACTTTACATATCCTTCCTATATGTTACGAAGGAAGGTTATGATAGAAGTCCATGCAAAAAATCATCTGAAAATTTGATTCTATGAAACTTTTCTAAATGCATGTTTCGGTCATAAAATCATAATATATTAAACACAAGTTTATACTAGTTTTGCTCAAAAAATAAAATTAAATCGAGGACTGTACGAAACCATACAAAACTTCTTAGACCCTTCCTATGTTATGAGGGAAGGTTATGATGGATGTCCATGCAAAAATTCATCTGAAAATTTGAGTCTACGAAACTTTTCCAAATGCAAGTTTCTGTAAAAAAAATTATAATATTTTATACACAAATTTATACTAGCTTTGCTCAAAAATCAAATTAAATCGAGGACTGTATGAAACCATACAAAACTTTTCAGATCATTCCTATATGTTACGAGGGAAGGTTATGATGGAAGTCCATGCACAAAATCATCTGAAAATTAGATTCTATGAATCTTTTCTAAATGCAAGTTACGATAAAAAAAATCCTAATATAATATACACAAGTTTATACTAGTTTTTCTCAAAAAATCAAAATAAATCGAGAACTATACGAAACGATACAAAACGTTTTAGATCCTTCCTATATGGTACGAAGGAAGGTTATGATAGAAGTCCATGCAAAAAATCATCTGAAAATTTTATTCTATGAAACTTTTCTAAATGCATGTTTCGGTCAAAAAATCATAATATATTATACACACGTTTATACTAGTTTTGCTCAAAAAATCAAATTAAATCGAGGACTGTCCGAAACCATGCAAAACTTTTTAGATCCTTCCTATGTTACGAGGGAAGGTTATGATGGGAGTCTATGCAAAAAACTCATCTGAAAATTTGATTCTACGAAACTTTTCCAAATGCAAGTTTTGGTAAAAAAATCATAATATATTATTCACAAGTTTATACTAGTTTTGCTCAAAAAATAAAATTAAATTGAGGACTATACGAAACCGTACAAAACTTTTCAGATCCTTCCTATATGTTATGAGGGAAGGTTATGATGGAAGTCCATGCACAAAATCATCTAAAAATTAGATTCTACGAATCTTTTCGAAATGCAATTTTTCGGTCAAAAACTCTTAATATATTATTCACAAGTTTATACTAGTTTTGCTCAAAAAATCAAATTAAATCGAGGACTATACGAAACGATACAAAACTTTTCAGATCCTTCCTATATGTTACGATGGAAGGTTATGATAGAAGTCAATGCAAAAAATCATTTGAAAATTTGATTCTATTAAACTTTTCTAAATGCAAGTTTCGGTCAAAAAATCATAATATATATACACAAGTTTATACTAGTTTTGCTCAAAAAATCAAATTAAATCGAGGACTGTACCAAACCAAACAAACCTTTTTAGATCCTTCCTATGTTACGAGGGAAGGATATGATGGAAGTCCATGCAATAAATCATCTGAAAATTTGAGTCTACGAAACTTTTCCAAATGCATGTTTCGGTACAAAAATTATAATATATTACACACAAATTTATACTAGTTTTGCGCAAAAAATCAAATTAAATCGACGACTGTACGAAACCTTACAAAACTTTTCAGATCCTTCCTATGTGTTATGAGGGAAGGTTATGATGGAAGTCCATGCAAATATTCATCTGAAAATTTGATTCTACAAAAATTTTCCAAATGGAAGTTTCGTTCAAAAAATCATAATATATTATACACATGTTTATACTAGTTTGGTTCAAAAAATCAAATTAAATCGAGGACTTCACAAAACCATACAAAACTTTTCAGATCCTTTCTACAAGTTACAAGGGATGGTAATGATGGAAGTCCATGCACAAAATCATCTGAAAATTTGATTCTACGATTCTTTTTTAAATGCATGTTTCGGTCAGAAAATCGTAATATATTATACACAAGTTTATTCTAGTTTTTTTTTTAAAAATCAAATTAAATCGAGGACTATACGAAACGATACATAACTTTTCAGATCCTTCCTATATGTTACGAGGGAAGGTTATGGTGGAAGTTCATGCACAAAATAATCTGAAAATTAGATTGTACGAAACTTTTTCAAATGCATGTTTCGGTCAATAAATCATAATATATTATATACACTAGTTTATACTAGTTTCGTTCAAAATATCAATTAAATCCAGGAGTGCTTGAAATGCTACAAAACATTTTGGATAATTTATATATATTAAAAGAGAAGGTTATGATGGAAGTCAATGCAAAAATTCATCTAAAAATTTGATTCTACGAAACTTTTCCAAATGCAAGTTTCGGTAAAAAATCATAATATATTATACACAAGTTTATACTAGTTTTTCTCAAAAAATCAAATTAAATCGAGGACTATACGAAACGATACAAAACTTTACATATCCTTCCTATATGTTACGAAGGAAGGTTATGATAGAAGTCCATGCAAAAAATCATCTGAAAATTTGATTCTATGAAACTTTTCTAAATGCATGTTTCGGTCATAAAATCATAATATATTAAACACAAGTTTATACTAGTTTTGCTCAAAAAATAAAATTAAATCGAGGACTGTACGAAACCATACAAAACTTCTTAGACCCTTCCTATGTTATGAGGGAAGGTTATGATGGATGTCCATGCAAAAAATCATCTGAAAATTTGAGTCTACGAAACTTTTCCAAATGCAAGTTTTTGTAAAAAAAATTATAATATTTTATACACAAATTTATACTAGCTTTGCTCAAAAATCAAATTAAATCGAGGACTGTATGAAACCATACAAAACTTTTCAGATCATTCCTATATGTTACGAGGGAAGGTTATGATGGAAGTCCATGCACAAAATCATCTGAAAATTAGATTCTATGAATCTTTTCTAAATGCAAGTTACGATAAAAAAAATCCTAATATAATATACACAAGTTTATACTAGTTTTTCTCAAAAAATCAAAATAAATCGAGAACTATACGAAACGATACAAAACGTTTTAGATCCTTCCTATATGGTACGAAGGAAGGTTATGATAGAAGTCCATGCAAAAAATCATCTGAAAATTTTATTCTATGAAACTTTTCTAAATGCATGTTTCGGTCAAAAAATCATAATATATTATACACACGTTTATACTAGTTTTGCTCAAAAAATCAAATTAAATCGAGGACTGTCCGAAACCATGCAAAAGTTTTTAGATCCTTCCTATGTTACGAGGGAAGGTTATGATGGGAGTCTATGCAAAAAACTCATCTGAAAATTTGATTCTACGAAACTTTTCCAAATGCAAGTTTTGGTAAAAAAATCATAATATATTATTCACAAGTTTATACTAGTTTTGCTCAAAAAATAAAATTAAATTGAGGACTATACGAAACCGTACAAAACTTTTCAGATCCTTCCTATATGTTATGAGGGAAGGTTATGATGGAAGTCCATGCACAAAATCATCTAAAAATTAGATTCTACGAATCTTTTCGAAATGCAATTTTTCGGTCAAAAACTCTTAATATATTATTCACAAGTTTATACTAGTTTTGCTCAAAAAATCAAATTAAATCGAGGACTATACGAAACGATACAAAACTTTTCAGATCCTTCCTATATGTTACGATGGAAGGTTATGATAGAAGTCAATGCAAAAAATCATTTGAAAATTTGATTCTATTAAACTTTTCTAAATGCAAGTTTCGGTCAAAAAATCATAATATATATACACAAGTTTATACTAGTTTTGCTCAAAAAATCAAATTAAATCGAGGACTGTACCAAACCAAACAAACCTTTTTAGATCCTTCCTATGTTACGAGGGAAGGATATGATGGAAGTCCATGCAATAAATCATCTGAAAATTTGAGTCTACGAAACTTTTCCAAATGCATGTTTCGGTACAAAAATTATAATATATTACACACAAATTTATACTAGTTTTGCGCAAAAAATCAAATTAAATCGACGACTGTACGAAACCTTACAAAACTTTTCAGATCCTTCCTATGTGTTATGAGGGAAGGTTATGATGGAAGTCCATGCAAATATTCATCTGAAAATTTGATTCTACGAAAATTTTCCAAATGGAAGTTTCGTTCAAAAAATCATAATATATTATACACATGTTTATACTAGTTTGGTTCAAAAAATCAAATTAAATCGAGGACTTCACAAAACCATACAAAACTTTTCAGATCCTTTCTACAAGTTACAAGGGATGGTAATGATGGAAGTCCATGCACAAAATCATCTGAAAATTAGATTCTACGATTCTTTTTTAAATGCATGTTTCGGTCAGAAAATCGTAATATATTATACACAAGTTTATTCTAGTTTTTTTTTTAAAAATCAAATTAAATCGAGGACTATATGAAACGATACATAACTTTTCAGATCCTTCCTATATGTTACGAGGGAAGGTTATGGTGGAAGTTCATGCACAAAATAATCTGAAAATTAGATTGTACGAAACTTTTTCAAATGCATGTTTCGGTCAATAAATCATAATATATTATACACTAGTTTATACTAGTTTCGTTCAAAATATCAATTAAATCCAGGAGTGCTTGAAATTCTACAAAACTTTTTGGATAATTTATATATATTAAAAGAGAAGGTTATGATGGAAGTCCATGCAAAAGTTCATCTAAAAATTTGATTCTACGAAACTTTTCCAAGTGCAAGTTTCGGTAAAAAATCATAATATATTATACACAAGTTTATACTAGTTTTTCTCAAAAAATCAAATTAAATCGAGGACTATACGAAACGATACAAAACTTTACATATCCTTCCTATATGTTACGAAGGAAGGTTATGATAGAAGTCCATGCAAAAAATCATCTGAAAATTTGATTCTATGAAACTTTTCTAAATGCATGTTTCGGTCATAAAATAATAATATATTAAACACAAGTTTATACTAGTTTTGCTCAAAAAATAAAAATTAAATCGAGGACTGTACGAAACCATACAAAACTTCTTAGACCCTTCCTATGTTATAAGGGAAGGTTATGATGGAAGTCCATGCAAAAAAACATCTGAAAATTTGAGTCTACGAAACATTTCCAAATGCAAGTTTCTGTAAAAAAAATTATAATATTTTATACACAAATTTTTACTAGTTTTGCTCAAAAATCAAATTAAATCGAGGACTGTATGAAACCATACAAAACTTTTCAGATCATTCCTATATGTTACGAGGGAAGGTTATGATGGAAGTCCATGCACAAAATCATCTGAAAATTAGATTCTATGAATCTTTTCTAAATGCAAGTTACGATAAAAAAAATCCTAATATAATATACACAAGTTTATACTAGTTTTTCTCAAAAAATCAAATTAAATCGAGAACTATACGAAACGATACAAAACTTTTTAGATCCTTCCTATATGGTACGAAGGAAGGTTATGATAGAAGTCCATGCAAAAAATCATCTGAAAATTTTATTCTATGAAACTTTTCTAAATGCATGTTTCGGTCAAAAAATCAATATATTATACACACGTTTATACTAGTTTTGCTCAAAAAATCAAATCAAATCGAGGACTGTCCGAAACCATGCAAAACTTTTTAGATCCTTCCTATGTTACGAGGGAAGGTTATGATGGGAGTCTATGCAAAAAACTCATCTGAAAATTTGATTCTACGAAACTTTTCCAAATGCAAGTTTTGGTAAAAAAAATCATAATATATTATACACAAGTTTATACTAGTTTTTCTCAAAAAATAAAATTAAATTGAGGACTGTACGAAACCGTACAAAACTTTTCAGATCCTTCCTATATGTTATGAGGGAAGGTTATGATGGAAGTCCATGCACAAAATCATCTAAAAATTAGATTCTACGAATCTTTTCGAAATGCAATTTTTCGGTCAAAAACTCTTAATATATTATTCACAAGTTTATACTAGTTTTGCTCAAAAAATCAAATTAAATCGAGGACTATACGAAACGATACAAAACTTTTCAGATCCTTCTTATATGTTACGAAGGAAGGTTATGATAGAAGTCAATGCAAAAAATCATTTGAAAATTTGATTCTATGAAACTTTTCTAAATGCAAGTTTCGGTCAAAAAATCATAATATATTATATACTAGTTTTGCTCAAAAAATCAAATTAAATCGAGGACTGTACCAAACCAAACAAACCTTTTTAGATCCTTCCTATGTTACGAGGGAAGGATATGATGGAAGTCCATGCATTAAATCATCTGAAAATTTGAGTCTACGAAACTATTCCAAATGCATGATTCGGTACAAAAATTATAATATTTTACACACAAATTTATACTAGTTTTGCTCAAAAAATCAAATTAAATCGACGACTGTACGAAACCTTACAAAACTTTTCAAATCCTTCCTATGTGTTATGAGGGAAGGTTATGATGGAAGTCCATGCAAAAATTCATCTGAAAATTTGATTCTACGAAAATTTTCCAAATGGAAGTTTCGTTCAAAAAATCATAGTATATTATACACATGTTTATACTAGTTTGGTTCAAAAAATCAAATTAAATCGAGGACTTCACAAAACCATACAAAAATTTTCAGATCCTTTCTACAAGTTACAAGGGATGGTTATGATGGAAGTCCATGCACAAAATCATCTGAAAATTAGATTCTGCGATTCTTTTTTAAATGCATGTTTCGGTCAGAAAATCGTAATATATTATACACAAGTTTATTCTAGTTTTTTTTAAAAAATCAAATTAAATCGAGGACTATACGAAACGATACAGAACTTTTCAGATCCTTCCTATATGTTACGAGGGAAGGTTATGGTGGAAGTTCATGCACAAAATAATCTGAAAATTAGATTGTACGAAACTTTTTCAAATGCAAGTTTCGGTCAATAAATCATAATATATTATACACAAGTTTATACTAGTTTCGTTCAAAATATCAATTAAATCCAGGAGTGCTTGAAATGCTACAAAACTTTTTGGATAATTTATATATATTAAAAGAGAAGGTTATGATGGAAGTCCATGCAAAAGTTCATCTAAAAATTTGATTCTACGAAACTTTTCCAAATGCAAGTTTCGGTAAAAAATCATAATATATTATACACAAGTTTATACTAGTTTTTCTCAAAAAATCAAATTAAATCGAGGACTATACGAAACGATACAAAACTTTACATATCCTTCCTATATGTTACGAAGGAAGGTTATGATAGAAGTCCATGCAAAAAATCATCTGAAAATTTGATTCTATGAAACTTTTCTAAATGCATGTTTCGGTCATAAAATAATAATATATTAAACACAAGTTTATACTAGTTTTCCTCAAAAAATAAAATTAAATCGAGGACTGTACGAAATCATACAAAACTTCTTAGACCTTTCCTATGTTATGAGGGAAGGTTATGATGGAAGTCCATGCAAAAAATCATCTGAAAATTTGAGTCTACGAAACTTTTCCAAATGCAAGTTTCTGTAAAAAAAAATTATAATATTTTATACACAAATTTATACTAGTTTTGCTCAAAAATCAAATTAAATCGAGGACTGTATGAAACCATACAAAACATTTCAGATCATTCCTATATGTTACGAGGGAAGGTTATGATGGAAGTCCATGCACAAAATCATCTGAAAATTAGATTCTATGAATCTTTTCTAAATGCAAGTTACGATAAAAAAAATCCTAATATAATATACACAAGTTTATACTAGTTTTTCTCAAAAAATCAAATTAAATCGAGAACTATACGAAACGATACAAAACTTTTTAGATCCTTCCTATATGGTACGAAGGAAGGTTATGATAGAAGTCCATGCAAAAAATCATCTGAAAATTTTATTCTATGAAACTTTTCTAAATGCATGTTTCGGTCAAAAAATCAATATATTATACACACGTTTATACTAGTTTTGCTCAAAAAATCAAATCAAATCGAGGACGGTCCGAAACCATGCAAAACTTTTTAGATCCTTCCTATGTTACGAGGGAAGGTTATGATGGGAGTCTATGCAAAAAACTCATCTGAAAATTTGATTCTACGAAACTTTTCCAAATGCAAGTTTTGGTAAAAAAATCATAATATATTATACACAAGTTTATACTAGTTTTTCTCAAAAAATAAAATTAAATTGAGGACTGTACGAAACCGTACAAAACTTTTAGGATCCTTCCTATATGTTACGAGGGAAGGTTATGATAGAAGTCCATGCACAAAATCATCTAAAAATTAGATTCTACGAATCTTTTCGAAATGCAATTTTTCGGTCAAAAAATCTTAATATATTATTCACAAGTTTATACTAGTTTTGCTCAAAAAATCAAATTAAATCGAGGACTATACGAAACGAAACAAAAATTTTCAGATCCTTCTTATATGTTACGAAGGAAGGTTATGATAGAAGTCAACGCAAAAAATCATTTGAAAATTTGATTCTATGAAACTTTTCTAAATGCAAGTTTCGGTCAAAAAATCATAATATATTATATACTAGTTTTGCTCAAAAAATCAAATTAAATCGAGGACTGTACCAAACCAAACAAACCTTTTTAGATCCTTCCTATGTTACGAGGGAAGGATATGATGGAAGTCCATGCATTAAATCATCTGAAAATTTGAGTCTACGAAACTATTCCAAATGCATGATTCGGTACAAAAATTATAATATTTTACACACAAATTTATACTAGTTTTGCTCAAAAAATCAAATTAAATCGACGACTGTACGAAACCTTACAAAACTTTTCAAATCCTTCCTATGTGTTATGAGGGAAGGTTATGATGGAAGTCCATGCAAAAATTCATCTGAAAATTTGATTCTACGAAAATTTTCCAAATGGAAGTTTCGTTCAAAAAATCATAGTATATTATACACATGTTTATACTAGTTTGGTTCAAAAAATCAAATTAAATCGAGGACTTCACAAAACCATACAAAAATTTTCAGATCCTTTCTACAAGTTACAAGGGATGGTTATGATGGAAGTCCACGCACAAAATCATCTGAAAATTAGATTCTGCGATTCTTTTTTAAATGCATGTTTCGGTCAGAAAATCGTAATATATTATACACAAGTTTATTCTAGTTTTTTTTAAAAAATCAAATTAAATCGAGGACTATACGAAACGATACAGAACTTTTCAGATCCTTCCTATATGTTACGAGGGAAGGTTATGGTGGAAGTTCATGCACAAAATAATCTGAAAATTAGATTGTACGAAACTTTTTCAAATGCAAGTTTCGGTCAATAAATCATAATATATTATACACAAGTTTATACTAGTTTCGTTCAAAATATCAATTAAATCCAGGAGTGCTTGAAATGCTACAAAACTTTTTGGATAATTTATATATATTAAAATAGAAGGTTATGATGGAAGTCCATGCAAAAATTCATCTAAAAATTTGATTCTACGAAACTTTTCCAAATGCAAGTTTCGGTAAAAAATCATAATATATTATACACAAGTTTATACTAGTTTTTCTCAAAAAATCAAATTAAATCGAGGACTATACGAAACGATACAAAACTTTACATATCCTTACTATATGTTACGAAGGAAGGTTATGATAGAAGTCCATGCAAAAAATCATCTGAAAATTTGATTCTATGAAACTTTTCTAAATGCATGTTTCGGTTATAAAATCATAATATATTAAACACAAGTTTATACTAGTTTTGCTCAAAAAATAAAATTAAATCGAGGACTGTACGAAATCATACAAAACTTCTTAGACCCTTCCTATGTTATGAGGGAAGGTTATGATGGAAGTCCATGCAAAAAATCATCTGAAAATTTGAGTCTACGAAACTTTTCCAAATGCAAGTTTCTGTAAAAAAAAATTATAATATTTTATACACAAATTTATACTAGTTTTGCTCAAAAATCAAATTAAATCGAGGACTGTATGAAACCATACAAAACATTTGAGATCATTCCTATATGTTACGAGGGAAGGTTATGATGGAAGTCCATGCACAAAATCATCTGAAAATTAGATTCTATGAATCTTTTCTAAATGCAAGTTACGATAAAAAAAATCCTAATATAATATACACAAGTTTATACTAGTTTTTCTCAAAAAATCAAATTAAATCGAGAACTATACGAAACGATATAAAACTTTTTAGATCCTTCCTATATGGTACGAAGGAAGGTTATCATAGAAGTCCATGCAATAAATCATCTGAAAATTTAAGTCTACGAAACTTTTCCAAATGCATGTTTCGGTACAAAAATTATAATATATTACACACAAATTTATACTAGTTTTGCTCAAAAAATCAAATTAAATCGACGATTGTACGAAACCTTACAAAAAATTTCAGATCCTTCCTATGTGTTATGAGGGAAGGTTATGATGGAAGTCCATGCAAAAATTCATCTGAAAATTTGATTCTACGAAAATTTTCCAAATGGAAGTTTCGTTCAAAAAATCATAATGTATTATACACATGTTTATACTAGTTTGGTTCAAAAAATCAAATTAAATCGAGGACTTCACAAAACCATACAAAACTTTTCAGATCCTTTCTACAAGTTACAAGGGATGGTAATGATGGAAGTCCATGCACAAAATCATCTGAAAATTTGATTCTACGAGGGAAGGTTATGGTGGAAGTTCATGCACAAAATAATCTGAAAATTAGATTGTACGAAACTTTTTCAAATGCAAGTTTCGGTCAATAAATCATAATATATTATACACTAGTTTATACTAGTTTCGTTCAAAATATCAATTAAATCCAGGAGTGCTTGAAATGCTACAAAACTTTTTGGATAATTTATATATATATATATATATTAAAAGAGAAGGTTATGATGGAAGTCCATGCAAAAATTCATCTAAAAATTTGATTCTACGAAATTTTTCCAAATGCAAGTTTCGGTAAAAAATCATAATATATTATACACAAGTTTATACTAGTTTTTCTCAAAAAATCAAATTAAATCGAGGACTATACGAAACGATACAAAACTTTACATATCCTTCCTATATGTTACGAAGGAGGGTTATGATAGAAGTCCATGCAAAAAATCATCTGAAAATTTGATTCTATGAAACTTTTCTAAATGCATGTTTCGGTCATAAAATCATAATATATTAAACACAAGTTTATACTAGTTTAGCTCAAAAAATAAAATTAAATCGAGGACTGTACGAAACCTTACAAAACTTCTTAGACCCTTCCTATGTTATGAGGGAAGGTTATGATGGAAGTCCATGCAAAAAATCATCTGAAAATTTGAGTCTACGAAACTTTTCCAAATGCAAGTTTCTGTAAAAAAAATTATAATATTTTATACACAAATTTATACTAGTTTTTCTCAAAAATCAAATTAAATCGAGGACTGTATGAAACCATACAAAACTTTTCAGATCATTCCTATATGTTACGAGGGAAGGTTATGATGGAAGTCCATGCACAAAATCATCTGAAAATTAGATTCTATGAATCTTTTCTAAATGCAAGTTACGATAAAAAAAATCCTAATATAATATACACAAGTTTATACTAGTTTTGCTCAAAAAATCAAATCAAATCGAGGACTGTACCAAACCAAACAAACCTTTTTAGATCCTTCCTATGTTACGAGGGAAGGATATGATGGAAGTCCATGCAATAAATCATCTGAAAATTTGAGTCTACGAAACTTTTCCAAATGCATGTTTCGGTACAAAAATTATAATATATTACACACAAATTTATACTAGTTTTGCTCAAAAAATCAAATTAAATCGACGACTGTACGAAACCTTAAAAAACTTTTCAGATCCTTCCTATGTGTTATGAGGGAAGGTTATGATGGAAGTCCATGCAAAAATTCATCTGAAAATTTGATTCTACGAAAATTTTCCAAATGGAAGTTTCGTTCAAAAAATCATAATATATTATACACATGTTTATACTAGTTTGGTTCAAAAAATCAAATTAAATCGAGGACTTCACAAAACCATACAAAAATTTTCAGATCCTTTCTACAAGTTACAATGGATGGTTATGATGGAAGTCCATGAACAAAATCATCTGAAAATTATATTCTACGATTCTTTTTTAAATGCATGTTTCGGTCAGAAAATCGTAATATATTATACACAAGTTTATTCTAGTTTTTTTTTTTAAAAATCAAATTAAATCGAGGACTATACGAAACGATACAGAACTTTTCAGATCCTTCCTATATGTTACGAGGGAAGGTTATGGTGGAAGTTCATGCACAAAATAATCTGAAAATTAGATTGTACGAAACTTTTTCAAATGCAAGTTTCGGTCAATAAATCATAATATATTATACACTAGTTTATACTAGTTTTGTTCAAAATATCAATTAAATCCAGGAGTGCTTGAAATGCTACAAAACTTTTTGGATAATTTATATATATTTAAAGATAAGGTTATGATGGAAGTCCATGCAAAAATTCATCTAAAAATTTGATTCTACGAAACTTTTCCAAATGCAAGTTTCGGTAAAAAATCATAATATATTATACACAAGTTTATACTAGTTTTTCTCAAAAAATCAAATTAAATCGAGGACTATACGAAACGATACAAAACTTTACATATCCTTCCTATATGTTACGAAGGAAGGTTATGATAGAAGTCCATGCAAAAAATCATCTGAAAATTTGATTTTATGAAACTTTTCTAAATGCATGTTTCGGTCATAAAATCATAATATATTAAACACAAGTTTATACTAGTTTTGCACAAAAAATAAAATTAAATCGAGGACTGTACGAAATCATACAAAACTTCTTAGACCCTTCCTATGTTATGAGGGAAGGTTATGATGGAAGTCCATGCAAAAAATCATCTGAAAATTTGAGTCTACGAAACTTTTCCAAATGCAAGTTTCTGTAAAAAAAAATTATAATATTTTATACACAAATTTATACTAGTTTTGCTCAAAAATCAAATTAAATTGAGGACTGTATGAAACCATACAAAACCTTTCAGATCATTCCTATATGTTACGAGGGAAGGTTATGAATGAAGTCCATGCACAAAATCATCTGAAAATTAGATTCTATGAATCTTTTCTAAATGCAAGTTACGATTAAAAAAATCCTAATATAATATACACAAGTTTATACTAGTTTTTCTCAAAAAATCAAATTAAATCGAGAACTATACGAAACGATACAAAACTTTTTAGATCCTTCCTATATGGTACGAAGGAAGGTTATGATAGAAGTCCATGCAAAAAATCATCTGAAAATTTTATTCTATGAAACTTTTCTAAATGCATGTTTCAGTCAAAAAATCATAATATATTATACACGCGTTTATACTAGTTTTGCTCAAAAAATCAAATTAAATCGAGGACTGTCCGAAACCATGCAAAACTTTTTAGATCCTTCCTATGTTACGAGGGAAGGTTATGATGGGAGTCTATGCAAAAAACTCATCTGAAAATTTGATTCTACGAAACTTTTCCAAATGCAAGTTTTGGTAAAAAAATCATAATATATTATACACAAGTTTATACTAGTTTTGCTCAAAAAATAAAATTAAATTGAGGACTGTACAAAACCGTACAAAACTTTTCAGATCCTTCCTATATGTTACGAGGGAAGGTTATGATGGAAGTCCATGCACAAAATCATCTAAAAATTAGATTCTATGAATCTTTTCGAAATGCAATTTTTCGGTCAAAAAATCTTAATATATTATTCACAAGTTTATACTAGTTTTGCTCAAAAAATCAAATTAAATCGAGGACTATACGAAACGATAAAAAAATTTTCAGATCCTTCCTATATGTTACGAAGGAAGGTTATGATAGAAGTCAATGCAAAAAATCATTAGAAAATTTGATTCTATGAAACTTTTCTAAATGCAAGTTTCGGTCAAAAAATCATAATATATTATACACAAGTTTATACTAGTTTTGCTCAAAAAATCAAATCAAATCGAGGACTGTACCAAACCAAACAAACCTTTTTAGATCCTTCCTATGTTACGAGGGAAGGATATGATGGAAGTCCATGCAATAAATCATCTGAAAATTTGAGTCTACGAAACTTTTCCAAATGCATGTTTCGGTACAAAAATTATAATATATTACACACAAATTTATACTAGTTTTGCTCAAAAAATCAAATTAAATCGACGACTGTACGAAACCTTAAAAAACTTTTCAGATCCTTCCTATGTGTTATGAGGGAAGGTTATGATGGAAGTCCATGCAAAAATTCATCTCAAAATTTGATTCTACGAAAATTTTCCAAATGGAAGTTTCGTTCAAAAAATCATAATATATTATACACATGTTTATACTAGTTTGGTTCAAAAAATCAAATTAAATCGAGGACTTCACAAAACCATACAAAACTTTTCAGATCCTTTCTACAAGTTACAATGGATGGTTATGATGGAAGTCCATGAACAAAATCATCTGAAAATTATATTCTACGATTCTTTTTTAAATGCATGTTTCGGTCAGAAAATCGTAATATATTATACACAAGTTTATTCTAGTTTTTTTTTTAAAAATCAAATTAAATCGAGGACTATACGAAACGATACAGAACTTTTCAGATCCTTCCTATATGTTACGAGGGAAGGTTATGCTGGAAGTTCATGCACAAAATAATCTGAAAATTAGATTGTACGAAACTTTTTCAAATGCAAGTTTCGGTCAATAAATCATAATATATTATACACTAGTTTATACTAGTTTTGTTCAAAATATCAATTAAATCCAGGAGTGCTTGAAATGCTACAAAACTTTTTGGATAATTTATATATATTTAAAGATAAGGTTATGATGGAAGTCCATGCAAAAATTCATCTAAAAATTTGATTCTACGAAACTTTTCCAAATGCAAGTTTCGGTAAAAAATCATAATATATTATACACAAGTTTATACTAGTTTTTCTCAAAAAATCAAATTAAATCGAGGACTATACGAAACGATACAAAACTTTACATATCCTTCCTATATGTTACGAAGGAAGGTTATGATAGAAGTCCATGCAAAAAATCATCTGAAAATTTGATTCTATGAAACTTTTCTAAATGCATGTTTCGGTCATAAAATCATAATATATTAAACACAAGTTTATACTAGTTTTGCACAAAAAATAAAATTAAATCGAGGACTGTACGAAATCATACAAAACTTCTTAGACCCTTCCTATGTTATGAGGGAAGGTTATGATGGAAGTCCATGCAAAAAATCATCTGAAAATTTGAGTCTACGAAACTTTTCCAAATGCAAGTTTCTGTAAAAAAAAATTATAATATTTTATACACAAATTTATACTAGTTTTGCTCAAAAATCAAATTAAATTGAGGACTGTATGAAACCATACAAAACCTTTCAGGTCATTCCTATATGTTACGAGGGAAGGTTATGAATGAAGTCCATGCACAAAATCATCTGAAAATTAGATTCTATGAATCTTTTCTAAATGCAAGTTACGATTAAAAAAATCCTAATATAATATACACAAGTTTATACTAGTTTTTCTCAAAAAATCAAATTAAATCGAGAACTATACGAAACGATACAAAACTTTTTAGATCCTTCCTATATAGTACGAAGGAAGGTTATGATAGAAGTCCATGCAAAAAATCATCTGAAAATTTTATTCTATGAAACTTTTCTAAATGCATGTTTCGGTCAAAAAATCATAATATATTATACACGCGTTTATACTAGTTTTGCTCAAAAAATCAAATTAAATCGATGACTGTCCGAAACCATGCAAAACTTTTTAGATCCTTCCTATGTTACGAGGGAAGGTTATGATGGGAGTCTATGCAAAAAACTCATCTGAAAATTTGATTCTACGAAACTTTTCCAAATGCAAGTTTTGGTAAAAAAATCATAATATATTATACACAAGTTTATACTAGTTTTGCTCAAAAAATAAAATTAAATTGAGGACTGTACAAAACCGTACAAAACTTTTCAGATCCTTCCTATATGTTACGAGGGAAGGTTATGATGGAAGTCCATGCACAAAATCATCTAAAAATTAGATTCTATGAATCTTTTCGAAATGCAATTTTTCGGTCAAAAAATCTTAATATATTATTCACAAGTTTATACTAGTTTTGCTCAAAAAATCAAATTAAATCGAGGACTATACGAAACGATAAAAAAATTTTCAGATCCTTCCTATATGTTACGAAGGAAGGTTATGATAGAAGTCAATGCAAAAAATCATTAGAAAATTTGATTCTATGAAACTTTTCTAAATGCAAGTTTCGGTCAAAAAATCATAATATATTATACACAAGTTTATACTAGTTTTGCTCAAAAAATCAAATCAAATCGAGGACTGTACCAAACCAAACAAACCTTTTTAGATCCTTCCTATGTTACGAGGGAAGGATATGATGGAAGTCCATGCAATAAATCATCTGAAAATTTGAGTCTACGAAACTTTTCCAAATGCATGTTTCGGTACAAAAATTATAATATATTACACACAAATTTATACTAGTTTTGCTCAAAAAATCAAATTAAATCGACGACTGTACGAAACCTTAAAAAACTTTTCAGATCCTTCCTATGTGTTATGAGGGAAGGTTATGATGGAAGTCCATGCAAAAATTCATCTGAAAATTTGATTCTACGAAAATTTTCCAAATGGAAGTTTCGTTCAAAAAATCATAATATATTATACACATGTTTATACTAGTTTGGTTCAAAAAATCAAATTAAATCGAGGACTTCACAAAACCATACAAAACTTTTCAGATCCTTTCTACAAGTTACAATGGATGGTTATGATGGAAGTCCATGAACAAAATCATCTGAAAATTATATTCTACGATTCTTTTTTAAATGCATGTTTCGGTCAGAAAATCGTAATATATTATACACAAGTTTATTCTAGTTTTTTTTTTAAAAATCAAATTAAATCGAGGACTATACGAAACGATACAGAACTTTTCAGATCCTTCCTATATGTTACGAGGGAAGGTTATGCTGGAAGTTCATGCACAAAATAATCTGAAAATTAGATTGTACGAAACTTTTTCAAATGCAAGTTTCGGTCAATAAATCATAATATATTATACACTAGTTTATACTAGTTTTGTTCAAAATATCAATTAAATCCAGGAGTGCTTGAAATGCTACAAAACTTTTTGGATAATTTATATATATTTAAAGATAAGGTTATGATGGAAGTCCATGCAAAAATTCATCTAAAAATTTGATTCTACGAAACTTTTCCAAATGCAAGTTTCGGTAAAAAATCATAATATATTATACACAAGTTTATACTAGTTTTTCTCAAAAAATCAAATTAAATCGAGGACTATACGAAACGATACAAAACTTTACATATCCTTCCTATATGTTACGAAGGAAGGTTATGATAGAAGTCCATGCAAAAAATCATCTGAAAATTTGATTCTATGAAACTTTTCTAAATGCATGTTTCGGTCATAAAATCATAATATATTAAACACAAGTTTATACTAGTTTTGCACAAAAAATAAAATTAAATCGAGGACTGTACGAAATCATACAAAACTTCTTAGACCCTTCCTATGTTATGAGGGAAGGTTATGATGGAAGTCCATGCAAAAAATCATCTGAAAATTTGAGTCTACGAAACTTTTCCAAATGCAAGTTTCTGTAAAAAAAAATTATAATATTTTATACACAAATTTATACTAGTTTTGCTCAAAAATCAAATTAAATTGAGGACTGTATGAAACCATACAAAACCTTTCAGATCATTCCTATATGTTACGAGGGAAGGTTATGAATGAAGTCCATGCACAAAATCATCTGAAAATTAGATTCTATGAATCTTTTCTAAATGCAAGTTACGATTAAAAAAATCCTAATATAATATACACAAGTTTATACTAGTTTTTCTCAAAAAATCAAATTAAATCGAGAACTATACGAAACGATACAAAACTTTTTAGATCCTTCCTATATGGTACGAAGGAAGGTTATGATAGAAGTCCATGCAAAAAATCATCTGAAAATTTTATTCTATGAAACTTTTCTAAATGCATGTTTCAGTCAAAAAATCATAATATATTATACACGCGTTTATACTAGTTTTGCTCAAAAAATCAAATTAAATCGAGGACTGTCCGAAACCATGCAAAACTTTTTAGATCCTTCCTATGTTACGAAGGAAGGTTATGATGGGAGTCTATGCAAAAAACTCATCTGAAAATTTGATTCTACGAAACTTTTCCAAATGCAAGTTTTGGTAAAAAAATCATAATATATTATACACAAGTTTATACTAGTTTTGCTCAAAAAATAAAATTAAATTGAGGACTGTACAAAACCGTACAAAACTTTTCAGATCCTTCCTATATGTTACGAGGGAAGGTTATGATGGAAGTCCATGCACAAAATCATCTAAAAATTAGATTCTATGAATCTTTTCGAAATGCAATTTTTCGGTCAAAAAATCTTAATATATTATTCACAAGTTTATACTAGTTTTGCTCAAAAAATCAAATTAAATCGAGGACTATACGAAACGATAAAAAAATTTTCAGATCCTTCCTATATGTTACGAAGGAAGGTTATGATAGAAGTCAATGCAAAAAATCATTAGAAAATTTGATTCTATGAAACTTTTCTAAATGCAAGTTTCGGTCAAAAAATCATAATATATTATACACAAGTTTATACTAGTTTTGCTCAAAAAATCAAATCAAATCGAGGACTGTACCAAACCAAACAAACCTTTTTAGATCCTTCCTATGTTACGAGGGAAGGATATGATGGAAGTCCATGCAATAAATCATCTGAAAATTTGAGTCTACGAAACTTTTCCAAATGCATGTTTCGGTACAAAAATTATAATATATTACACACAAATTTATACTAGTTTTGCTCAAAAAATCAAATTAAATCGACGACTGTACGAAACCTTAAAAAACTTTTCAGATCCTTCCTATGTGTTATGAGGGAAGGTTATGATGGAAGTCCATGCAAAAATTCATCTGAAAATTTGATTCTACGAAAATTTTCCAAATGGAAGTTTCGTTCAAAAAATCATAATATATTATACACATGTTTATACTAGTTTGGTTCAGAAAATCAAATTAAATCGAGGACTTCACAAAACCATACAAAACTTTTCAGATCCTTTCTACAAGTTACAATGGATGGTTATGATGGAAGTCCATGAACAAAATCATCTGAAAATTATATTCTACGATTCTTTTTTAAATGCATGTTTCGGTCAGAAAATCGTAATATATTATACACAAGTTTATTCTAGTTTTTTTTTTAAAAATCAAATTAAATCGAGGACTATACGAAACGATACAGAACTTTTCAGATCCTTCCTATATGTTACGAGGGAAGGTTATGGTGGAAGTTCATGCACAAAATAATCTGAAAATTAGATTGTACGAAACTTTTTCAAATGCAAGTTTCGGTCAATAAATCATAATATATTATACACTAGTTTATACTAGTTTCGTTCAAAATATCAATTAAATCCAGGAGTGCTTGAAATGCTACAAAACTTTTTGGATAATTTATATATATTAAAAGATAAGGTTATGATGGAAGTCCATGCAAAAATTCATCTAAAAATTTGATTCTACGAAACTTTTCCAAATGCAAGTTTCGGTAAAAAAATCATAATATATTATACACAAGTTTATACTAGTTTTTCTCAAAAAAATAAAATTAAATCGAGGACTATACGAAACGATACAAAACTTTACATATCCTTCCTATATGTTACGAAGGAAGGTTATGATAGAAGTCCATGCAAAAAATCATCTGAAAATTTGATTCTATGAAACTTTTCTAAATGCATGTTTCGGTCATAAAATCATAATATATTAAACACAAGTTTATACTAGTTTTGCACAAAAAATAAAATTAAATCGAGGACTGTACGAAATCATACAAAACTTCTTAGACCCTTCCTATGTTATGAGGGAAGGTTATGATGGAAGTCCATGCAAAAAATCATCTGAAAATTTGAGTCTACGAAACTTTTCCAAATGCAAGTTTCTGTAAAAAAAATTATAATATTTTATACACAAATTTATACTAGTTTTGCTCAAAAATCAAATTAAATTGAGGACTGTATGAAACTATACAAAACCTTTCAGATCATTCCTATATGTTACGAGGGAAGGTTATGATGGAAGTCCATGCACAAAATCATCTGAAAATTAGATTCTATGAATCTTTTCTAAATGCAAGTTACGATAAAAAAAATCCTAATATAATATACACAAGTTTATACTAGTTTTTCTCAAAAAATCAAATTAAATCGAGAACTATACGAAACGATACAAAACTTTTTAGATCCTTCCTATATGGTACGAAGGAAGGTTATGATAGAAGTCCATGCAAAAAATCATCTGAAAATTTTATTCTATGAAACTTTTCTAAATGCATGTTTCGGTCAAAAAATCATAATATATTATACACGCGTTTATACTAGTTTTGCTCAAAAAATCAAATTAAATCGAGGACTGTCCGAAACCATGCAAAACTTTTTAGATCCTTCCTATGTTACGAGGGAAGGTTATGATGGGAGTCTATGCAAAAAACTCATCTGAAAATTTGATTCTACGAAACTTTTCCAAATGCAAGTTTTGGTAAAAAAATCATAATATATTATACACAAGTTTATACTAGTTTTGCTCAAAAAATAAAATTAAATTGAGGACTGTACGAAACCGTACAAAACTTTTCAGATCCTTCCTATATGTTACGAGGGAACGTTATGATGGAAGTCCATGCACAAAATCATCTAAAAATTAGATTCTATGAATCTTTTCGAAATTCAATTTTTCGGTCAAAAAATCTTAATATATTATTCACAAGTTTATACTAGTTTTGCTCAAAAAATCAAATTAAATCGAGGACTATACGAAACGATACAAAAAATTTCAGATCCTTCCTATATGTTACGAAGGAAGGTTATGATAGAAGAGAATGCAAAAAATCATTAGAAAATTTGATTCTATGAAACTTTTCTAAATGCAAGTTTCGGTCAAAAAATCATAATATATTATACACAAGTTTATACTAGTTTTGCTCAAAAAATCAAATTAAATCGAGGACTGTACCAAACCAAACAAACCTTTTTAGATCCTTCCTATGTTACGAGGGAAGGATATGATGGAAGTCCATGCAATAAATCATCTGAAAATTTGTGTCTACGAAACTTTTCCAAATGCATGTTTCGGTACAAAAATTATAATATATTACACACAAATTTATACTAGTTTTGCTCAAAAAATCAAATTAAATCGACGACTGTACGAAACCTTACAAAACTTTTCAAATCCTTCCTATGTGTTATGAGGGAAGGTTATGATGGAAGTCCATGCAAAAATTCATCTGAAAATTTGATTCTACGAAAATTTTCCAAATGGAAGTTTCGTTCAAAAAATCATAATATATTATACACATGTTTATACTAGTTTGGTTCAAAAAATCAAATTAAATCGAGGACTTCACAAAACCATACAAAACTTTTCAGATCCTTTCTACAAGTTACAAGGGATGGTTATGATGGAAGTCCATGCACAAAATCATCTGAAAATTAGATTCTACGATTCTTTTTTAAATGCATGTTTCGGTCAGAAAATCGTAATATATTATACACAAGTTTATTCTAGTTTTTTTTTTAAAAATCAAATTAAATCGAGGACTATACGAAACGATACAGAACTTTTCAGATCCTTCCTATATGTTACGAGGGAAGGTTATGGTGGAAGTTCATGCACAAAATAATCTGAAAATTAGATTGTACGAAACTTTTTCAAATGCAAGTTTCGGTCAATAAATCATAATATATTATACACTAGTTTATACTAGTTTCGTTCAAAATATTAATTAAATCCAGGAGTGCTTGAAATGCTACAAAACTTTTTGGATAATTTATATATATTTAAAGATAAGGTTATGATGGAAGTCCATGCAAAAATTCATCTAAAAATTTGATTCTACGAAACTTTTCCAAATGCAAGTTTCGGTAAAAAATCATAATATATTATACACAAGTTTATACTAGTTTTTCTCAAAAAATCAAATTAAATCGAGGACTATACGAATAGATACAAAACTTTACATATCCTTCCTATATGTTACGAAGGAAGGTTATGATAGAAGTCCATGCAAAAAATCATCTGAAAATTTGATTTTATGAAACTTTTCTAAATGCATGTTTCGGTCATAAAATCATAATATATTATACACAAGTTTATACTAGTTTTGCTCAAAAAATAAAATTAAATCGAGGACTGTACGAAACCATACAAAACTTCTTAGACCCTTCCTATGTTATGAAGGAAGGTTATGATGGAAGTCCATGCAAAAAATCATCTGAAAATTTGAGTCTTACGAAACTTTTCCAAATGCAAGTTTCTGTAAAAAAAATTATAATATTTTATACACAAATTTATACTAGTTTTGCTCAAAAATCAAATTAAATCGAGGACTGTATGAAACCATACAAAACTTTTCAGATCATTCCTATATGTTACGAGGGAAGGTTATGATGGAAGTCCATGCACAAAATCATCTGAAAATTAGATTCTATGAATCTTTTCTAAATGCAAGTTACGATAAAAAAAATCCTAATATAATATACACAAGTTTATACTAGTTTTTCTCAAAAAATCAAATTAAATCGAGAACTATACGAAACGATACAAAACTTTTTAGATCCTTCCTATATGGTACGAAGGAAGGTTATGATAGAAGTCCATGCAAAAAATCATCTAAAAATTTTATTCTATGAAACTTTTCTAAATGCATGTTTCGGTCAAAAAAACATAATATTTTATACACACGTTTATACTAGTTTTGCTCAAAAAATCAAATTAAATCGAGGACTGTCCGAAACCATGCAAAACTTTTTAGATCCTTCCTATGTTACGAGGGAAGGTTTTGATGGGAGTCTATGCAAAAAACTCATCTAAAAATTTGATTCTACGAAACTTTTCCAAATGCAAGTTTTGGTAAAAAAAATCATAATATATTATACACAAGTTTATACTAGTTTTGCTCAAAAAATAAAATTAAATTAAGGACTGTACGAAACCGTACAAAACTTTTCACATCCTTCCTATATGTTACGAGGGAAGGTTATGATGGAAGTCCATGCACAAAATCATCTAAATATTAGATTCTACGAATCTTTTCGAAATGCAATTTTTCGGTCAAAAACTCTTAATATATTATTCACAAGTTTATACTAGTTTTGCTCAAAAAATCAAATTAAATCGAGGACTATACGAAACGATACAAAACTTTTCAGATCCTTCCTATATGTTACGAAGGAAGGTTATGATAGAAGTCAATGCAAAAAATCATTTGAAAATTTGATTCTATGAAACTTTTCTAAATGCAAGTTTCAGTCAAAAAATCATAATATATTATACACAAGTTTATACTAGTTTTGCTCAAAAAATCAAATTAAATCGAGGACTGTACCAAACCAAACAAACCTTTTTAGATCCTTCCTATGTTACGAGGGAAGGATATGATGGAAGTCCATGCAATAAATCATCTGAAAATTTGAGTCTACGAAACTTTTCCAAATGCATGTTTCGGTACAAAAATTATAATATATTACACACAAATTTATACTAGTTTTGCTCAAAAAATCAAATTAAATCGACGACTGTACGAAACCTTACAAAACTTTTCAGATCCTTCCTATGTGTTATGAGGGAAGGTTATGATGGAAGTCCATGCAAAAATTCATCTGAAAATTTGATTCTACGAAAATTTTCCAAATGGAAGTTTCGTTCAAAAAATCATAATATATTATACACATGTTTATACTAGTTTGGTTCAAAAAATCAAATTAAATCGAGGACTTCACAAAACCATACAAAACTTTTGAGATCCTTTCTACAAGTTACAAGGGATGGTTATGATGGAAGTCCATGCACAAAATCATCTGAAAATTAGATTCTACGATTCTTTTTTAAATGCATGTTTCGGTCAGAAAATCGTAATATATTATACACAAGTTTATTCTAGTTTTTTTTAAAAAATCAAATTAAATCGAGGACTATACGAAACGATACAGAACTTTTCAGATCCTTCCTATATGTTACGAGGGAAGGTTATGGTGGAAGTTCATGCACAAAATAATCTGAAAATTAGATTGTACGAAACTTTTTCAAATGCAAGTTTCGGTCAATAAATCATAATATATTATACACTAGTTTATACTAGTTTCGTTCAAAATATCAATTAAATCCAGGAGTGCTTGAAATGCTACAAAACTTTTTGGATAATTTATATATATTAAAAGAGAAGGTTATGATGGAAGTCCATGCAAAAATTCATCTAAAAATTTGATTCTACGAAACTTTTCCAAATGCAAGTTTCGGTAAAAAATCATAATATATTATACACAAGTTTATACTAGTTTTTCTCAAAAAATCAAATTAAATCGAGGACTATACGAAAAGATACAAAACTTTACATATCCTTACTATATGTTACGAAGGAAGGTTATGATAGAAGTCCATGCAAAAAATCATCTGAAAATTTGATTTTATGAAACTTTTCTAAATGCATGTTTCGGTCATAAAATCATAATATATTAAACACAAGTTTATACTAGTTTTGCTCAAAAAATTAAATTAAATCGAGGACTGTACGAAACCATACAAAACTTCTTAGACCCTTCCTATGTTATGAAGGAAGGTTATGATGGAAGTCCATGCAAAAAATCATCTGAAAATTTGAGTCTACGAAACTTTTCCAAATGCAAGTTTCTGTAAAAAAAATTATAATATTTTATACACAAATTTATACTAGTTTTGCTCAAAAATCAAATTAAATCGAGGACTGTATGAAACCATACAAAACTTTTCAGATCATTCCTATATGTTACGAGGGAAGGTTATGATGGAAGTCCATGCACAAAATCATCTGAAAATTAGATTCTATGAATCTTTTCTAAATGCAAGTTACGATAAAAAAAATCCTAATATAATATACACAAGTTTATACTAGTTTTTCTCAAAAAATCAAATTAAATCGAGAACTATACGAAACAATACAAAACTTTTTAGATCCTTCCTATATGGTACGAAGGAAGGTTATGATAGAAGTCCATGCAAAAAATCATCTAAAAATTTTATTCTATGAAACTTTTCTAAATGCATGTTTCGGTCAAAAAATCATAATATTTTATACACACGTTTATACTAGTTTTGCTCAAAAAATCAAATTAAATCGAGGACTGTCCGAAACCATGCAAAACTTTTTAGATCCTTCCTATGTTACGAGGGAAGGTTATGATGGGAGTCTATGCAAAAAACTCATCTGAAAATTTGATTCTACGAAACTTTTCCAAATGCAAGTTTTGGTAAAAAAAATCATAATATATTATACACAAGTTTATACTAGTTTTGCTCAAAAAATAAAATTAAATTAAGGACTGTACGAAACCGTACAAAACTTTTCAGATCCTTCCTATATGTTACGAGGGAAGGTTATGATGGAAGTCCATGCACAAAATCATCTAAATATTAGATTCTACGAATCTTTTCGAAATGCAATTTTTCGGTCAAAAACTCTTAATATATTATTCACAAGTTTATACTAGTTTTGCTCAAAAAATCAAATTAAATCGAGGACTATACGAAACGATACAAAACTTTTCAGATCCTTCCTATATGTTACGAAGGAAGGTTATGATAGAAGTCAATGCAAAAAATCATTTGAAAATTTGATTCTATGAAACTTTTCTAAATGCAAGATTCGGTCAAAAAATCATAATATATTATACACAAGTTTATACTAGTTTGGTTCAAAAAATCAAATTAAATCGAGGACTGTACCAAACCAAACAAACCTTTTTAGATCCTTCCTATGTTACGAGGGAAGGATATGATGGAAATCCATGCAATAAATCATCTGAAAATTTGAGTCTACGAAACTTTTCCAAATGCATGTTTCGGTACAAAAATTATAATATATTACACACAAATTTATACTAGTTTTGCTCAAAAAATCAAATTAAATCGACGACTGTACGAAACCTTACAAAACTTTTCAGATCCTTCCTATGTGTTATGAGGGAAGGTTATGATGGAAGTCCATGCAAAAATTCATCTGAAAATTTGATTCTACGAAAATTTTCCAAATGGAAGTTTCGTTCAAAAAATCATAATATATTATACACATGTTTATACTAGTTTGGTTCAAAAAATCAAATTAAATCGAGGACTTCACAAAACCATACAAAACTTTTGAGATCCTTTCTACAAGTTACAAGGGATGGTTATGATGGAAGTCCATGCACAAAATCATCTGAAAATTAGATTCTACGATTCTTTTTTAAATGCATGTTTCGGTCAGAAAATCGTAATATATTATACACAAGTTTATTCTAGTTTTTTTTTAAAAATCAAATTAAATCGAGGACTATACAAAACGATACAGAACTTTTCAGATCCTTCCTATATGTTACGAGGGAAGGTTATGGTGGAAGTTCATGCACAAAATAATCTGAAAATTAGATTGTACGAAACTTTTTCAAATGCAAGTTTCGGTCAATAAATCATAATATATTATACACTAGTTTATACTAGTTTCGTTCAAAATATCAATTAAATCCAGGAGTGCTTGAAATGCTACAAAACTTTTTGGATAATTTATATATATTAAAAGAGAAGGTTATGATGGAAGTCCATGCAAAAATTCATCTAAAAATTTGATTCTACGAAACTTTTCCAAATGCAAGTTTCGGTAAAAAATCATAATATATTATACACAAGTTTATACTAGTTTTTCTCAAAAAATCAAATTAAATCGAGGACTATACGAATAGATACAAAACTTTACATATCCTTCCTATATGTTACGAAGGAAGGTTATGATAGAAGTCCATGCAAAAAATCATCTGAAAATTTGATTTTATGAAACTTTTCTAAATGCATGTTTCGGTCATAAAATCATAATATATTATACACAAGTTTATACTAGTTTTGCTCAAAAAAAAAAATTAAATCGAGGACTGTACGAAACCATACAAAACTTCTTAGACCCTTCCTATGTTATGAAGGAAGGTTATGATGGAAGTCCATGCAAAAAATCATCTGAAAATTTGAGTCTTACGAAACTTTTCCAAATGCAAGTTTCTGTAAAAAAAATTATAATATTTTATACACAAATTTATACTAGTTTTGCTCAAAAATCAAATTAAATCGAGGACTGTATGAAACCATACAAAACTTTTCAGATCATTCCTATATGTTACGAGGGAAGGTTATGATGGAAGTCCATGCACAAAATCATCTGAAAATTAGATTCTATGAATCTTTTCTAAATGCAAGTTACGATAAAAAAAATCCTAATATAATATACACAAGTTTATACTAGTTTTTCTCAAAAAATCAAATTAAATCGAGAACTATACGAAACAATACAAAACTTTTTAGATCCTTCCTATATGGTACGAAGGAAGGTTATGATAGAAGTCCATGCAAAAAATAATCTAAAAATTTTATTCTATGAAACTTTTCTAAATGCATGTTTCGGTCAAAAAATCATAATATTTTATACACACGTTTATACTAGTTTTGCTCAAAAAATCAAATTAAATCGAGGACTGTCCGAAACCATGCAAAACTTTTTAGATCCTTCCTATGTTACGAGGGAAGGTTATGATGGGAGTCTATGCAAAAAACTCATCTGAAAATTTGATTCTACGAAACTTTTCCAAATGCAAGTTTTGGTAAAAAAAAATCATAATATATTATACACAAGTTTATACTAGTTTTGCTCAAAAAATAAAATTAAATTAAGGACTGTACGAAACCGTACAAAACTTTTCAGATCCTTCCTATATGTTACGAGGGAAGGTTATGATGGAAGTCCATGCACAAAATCATCTAAATATTAGATTCTACGAATCTTTTCAAAATGCAATTTTTCGGTCAAAAACTCTTAATATATTATTCACAAGTTTATACTAGTTTTGCTCAAAAAATCAAATTAAATCGAGGACTATACGAAACGATACAAAACTTTTCAGATCCTTCCTATATGTTACGAAGGAAGGTTATGATAGAAGTCAATGCAAAAAATCATTTGAAAATTTAATTCTATGAAACTTTTCTAAATGCAAGTTTCGGTCAAAAAATCATAATATATTATACACAAGTTTATACTAGTTTTGCTCAAAAAATCAAATTAAATCAAGGACTGTACCAAACCAAACAAACCTTTTTAGATCCTTCCTATGTTACGAGGGAAGGATATGATGGAAGTCCATGCAATAAATCATCTGAAAATTTGAGTCTACGAAACTTTTCCAAATGCATGTTTCGGTACAAAAATTATAATATATTACACACAAATTTATACTAGTTTTGCTCAAAAAATCAAATTAAATCGACGACTGTACGAAACCTTACAAAACTTTTCAGATCCTTCCTATGTGTTATGAGGGAAGGTTATGATGGAAGTCCATGCAAAAATTCATCTGAAAATTTGATTCTACGAAAATTTTCCAAATGGAAGTTTCGTTCAAAAAATCATAATATATTATACACATGTTTATACTAGTTTGGTTCAAAAAATCAAATTAAATCGAGGACTTCACAAAACCATACAAAACTTTTGAGATCCTTTCTAGAAGTTACAAGGGATGGTTATGATGGAAGTCCATGCACAAAATCATGTGAAAATTAGATTCTACGATTCTTTTTTAAATGCATGTTTCGGTCAGAAAATCGTAATATATTATACACAAGTTTATTCTAGTTTTTTTTTTAAAATCAAATTAAATCGAGGACTATACGAAACGATACAGAACTTTTCAGATCCTTCCTATATGTTACGAGGGAAGGTTATGGTGGAAGTTCATGCACAAAATAATCTGAAAATTAGATTGTACGAAACTTTTTCAAATGCAAGTTTCGGTCAATAAATCATAATATATTATACACTAGTTTATACTAGTTTCGTTCAAAATATCAATTAAATCCAGGAGTGCTTGAAATGCTACAAAACTTATTGGATAATTTATATATATTAAAAGAGAAGGTTATGATGGAAGTCCATGCAAAAATTCATCTAAAAATTTGATTCTACGAAACTTTTCCAAATGCAAGTTTCGGTAAAAAATCATAATATATTATACACAAGTTTATACTAGTTTTTCTCAAAAAATCAAATTAAATCGAGGACTATACGAAAAGATACAAAACTTTACATATCCTTACTATATGTTACGAAGGAAGGTTATGATAGAAGTCCATGCAAAAAATCATCTGAAAATTTGATTTTATGAAACTTTTCTAAATGCATGTTTCGGTCATAAAATCATAATATATTAAACACAAGTTTATACTAGTTTTGCTCAAAAAATAAAATTAAATCGAGGACTGTACGAAACCATACAAAACTTCTTAGACCCTTCCTATGTTATGAAGGAAGGTTATGATGGAAGTCCATGCAAAAAATCATCTGAAAATTTGAGTCTACGAAACTTTTCCAAATGCAAGTTTCTGTAAAAAAAATTATAATATTTTATACACAAATTTATACTAGTTTTGCTCAAAAATCAAATTAAATCGAGGACTGTATGAAACCATACAAAACTTTTCAGATCATTCCTATATGTTACGAGGGAAGGTTATGATGGAAGTCCATGCACAAAATCATCTGAAAATTAGATTCTATGAATCTTTTCTAAATGCAAGTTACGATAAAAAAAATCCTAATATAATATACACAAGTTAATACTAGTTTTTCTCAAAAAATCAAATTAAATCGAGAACTATACGAAACAATACAAAACTTTTTAGATCCTTCCTATATGGTACGAAGGAAGGTTATGATAGAAGTCCATGCAAAAAATCATCTAAAAATTTTATTCTATGAAACTTTTCTAAATGCATGTTTCGGTCAAAAAATCATAATATTTTATACACACGTTTATACTAGTTTTGCTCAAAAAATCAAATTAAATCGAGGACTGTCCGAAACCATGCAAAACTTTTTAGATCCTTCCTATGTTACGAGGGAAGGTTATGATGGGAGTCTATGCAAAAAACTCATCTGAAAATTTGATTCTACGAAACTTTACCAAATGCAAGTTTTGGTAAAAAAAAATCATAATATATTATACACAAGTTTATACTAGTTTTGCTCAAAAAATTAAATTAAATTAAGGACTGTACGAAACCGTACAAAACTTTTCAGATCCTTCCTATATGTTACGAGGGAAGGTTATGATGGAAGTCCATGCACAAAATCATCTAAAAATTAGATTCTACGAATCTTTTCGAAATGCAATTTTTCGGTCAAAAACTCTTAATATATTATTCACAAGTTTATACTAGTTTTGCTCAAAAAATCAAATTAAATCGAGGACTATACGAAACGATACAAAACTTTTCAGATCCTTCCTATATGTTACGAAGGAAGGTTATGATAGAAGTCAATGCAAAAAATCATTTGAAAATTTGATTCTATGAAACTTTTCTAAATGCAAGTTTCGGTCAAAAAATCATAATATATTATACACAAGTTTATACTAGTTTTGCTCAAAAAATCAAATTAAATCGAGGACTGTACCAAACCAAACAAACCTTTTTAGATCCTTCCTATGTTACGAGGGAAGGATATGATGGAAGTCCATGCAATAAATCATCTGAAAATTTGAGTCTACGAAACTTTTCCAAATGCATGTTTCGGTACAAAAATTATAATATATTACACACAAATTTATACTAGTTTTGCTCAAAAAATCAAATTAAATCGACGACTGTACGAAACCTTACAAAACTTTTCAGATCCTTCCTATGTGTTATGAGGGAAGGTTATGATGGAAGTCCATGCAAAAATTCATCTGAAAATTTGATTCTACGAAAATTTTCCAAATGGAAGTTTCGTTCAAAAAATCATAATATATTATACACATGTTTATACTAGTTTGGTACAAAAAATCAAATTAAATCGAGGACTTCACAAAACCATACAAAACTTTTCAGATCCTTTCTACAAGTTACAAGGGATGGTTATGATGGAAGTCCATGCACAAAATCATCTGAAAATTAGCTTCTACGATTCTTTTTTAAATGCATGTTTCGGTCAGAAAATCGTAATATATTATACACAAGTTTATTCAAGTTTTTTTTTAAAAATCAAATTAAATCGAGGACTATACGAAACGATACAGAACTTTTCAGATCCTTCCTATATGTTACGAGGGAAGGTTATGGTGGAAGTTCATGCACAAAATAATCTGAAAATTAGATTGTACGTAACTTTTTCAAATGCAAGTTTCGGTCAATAAATCATAATATATTATACACTAGTTTATACTAGTTTCGTTCAAAATATCAATTAAATCCAGGAGTGCTTGAAATGCTACAAAACTTTTTGGATAATTTATATATATTAAAAGAGAAGGTTATGATGGAAGTCCATGCAAAAATTCATCTAAAAATTTGATTCTACGAAACTTTTCCAAATGCAAGTTTCGGTAAAAAAATCATAATATATTATACACAAGTTTATACTAGTTTTTCTCAAAAAATCAAATTAAATCGAGGACTATACGAAACGATACAAAACTTTACATATCCTTCCTATATGTTACGAAGGAAGGTTATGATAGAAGTCCATGCAAAAAATCATCTGAAAATTTGATTCTATGAAACTTTTCTAAATGCATGTTTTGGTCATAAAATCATAATATATTAAACACAAGTTTATACTAGTTTAGCTCAAAAAATAAAATTAAATCTAGGACTGTACGAAACCATATAAAACTTCTTAGACCCTTCCTATGTTATGAAGGAAGGTTATGATGGAAGTCCATGCAAAAAATCATCTGAAAATTTGAGTCTACGAAACTTTTCCAAATGCAAGTTTCTGTAAAAAAACTTATAATATTTTATACACAAATTTATACTAGTTTTGCTCAAAAATCAAATTAAATCGAGGACTGTATGAAACCATACAAAACTTTTCAGATCATTCCTATATGTTACGAGGGAAGGTTATGATGGAAGTCCATGCACAAAATCATCTGAAAATTAGATTCTATGAATCTTTTCTAAATGCAAGTTACGATAAAAAAAATCCTAATATAATATACACAAGTTTATACTAGTTTTTCTCAAAAAATCAAATTAAATCGAGAACTATACGAAACGATACAAAACTTTTTAGATCCTTCCTATATGGTACGAAGGAAGGTTATGATAGAAGTCCATGCAAAAAATCATCTAAAAATTTTATTCTATGAAACTTTTCTAAATGCATGTTTCGGTCAAAAAATCATAATATTTTATACACACGTTTATACTAGTTTTGCTCAAAAAATCAAATTAAATCGAGGACTGTCCGAAACCATGCAAAACTTTTTAGATCCTTCCTATGTTACGAGGGAAGGTTATGATGGGAGTCTATGCAAAAAACTCATCTGAAAATTTGATTCTACGAAACTTTTCCAAATGCAAGTTTTGGTAAAAAAAATCATAATATATTATACACAAGTTTATACTAGTTTTGCTCAAAAAATAAAATTAAATTAAGGACTGTACGAAACCGTACAAAACTTTTCAGATCCTTCCTATATGTTACGAGGGAAGGTTATGATGGAAGTCCATGCACAAAATCATCTAAAAATTAGATTCTACGAATCTTTTCAAAATGCAATTTTTCGGTCAAAAACTCTTAATATATTATTCACAAGTTTATACTAGTTTTGCTCAAAAAATCAAATTAAATCGAGGACTATACGAAACGATACAAAACTTTTCAGATCCTTCCTATATGTTACGAAGGAAGGTTATGATAGAAGTCAATGCAAAAAATCATTTGAAAATTTGATTCTATGAAACTTTTCTAAATGCAAGTTTCGGTAAAAAAATCATAATATATTATACACAAGTTTATACTAGTTTTGCTCAAAAAATCAAATTAAATCGAGGACGGTACCAAACCAAACAAACCTTTTTAGATCCTTCCTATGTTACGAGGGAAGGATATGATGGAAGTCCATGCAATAAATCATCTGAAAATTTAAGTCTACGAAACTTTTCCAAATGCATGTTTCGGTACAAAAATTATAATATATTACACACAAATTTATACTAGTTTTGCTCAAAAAATCAAATTAAATCGACGACTGTACGAAACCTTACAAAACTTTTCAGATCCTTCCTATGTGTTATGAGGGAAGGTTATGATGGAAGTCCATGCAAAAATTCATCTGAAAATTTGATTCTACGAAAATTTTCCAAATGGAAGTTTCGTTCAAAAAATCATAATATATTATACACATGTTTATACTAGTTTGGTTCAAAAATTCAAATTAAATCGAGGACTTCACAAAACCATACAAAACTTTTCAGATCCTTTCTACAAGTTACAAGGGATGGTTATGATGGAAGTCCATGCACAAAATCATCTGAAAATTAGATTCTACGATTCTTTTTTAAATGCATGTTTCGGTCAGAAAATCGTAATATATTATACACAAGTTTATTCTAGTTTTTTTTTTAAAAATCAAATTAAATCGAGGACTATACGAAACGATACAGAACTTTTCAGATCCTTCCTATATGTTACGAGGGAAGGTTATGGTGGAAGTTCATGCACAAAATAATCTGAAAATTAGATTGTACGTAACTTTTTCAAATGCAAGTTTCGGTCAATAAATCATAATATATTATACACTAGTTTATACTAGTTTCGTTCAAAAAATCAATTAAATCCAGGAGTGCTTGAAATGCTACAAAACTTTTTGGATAATTTATATATATTAAAAGAGAAGGTTATGATGGAAGTCCATGCAAAAATTCATCTAAAAATTTGATTCTACGAAACTTTTCCAAATGCAAGTTTCGGTAAAAAAATCATAATATATTATACACAAGTTTATACTAGTTTTTCTTAAAAAATCAAATTAAATCGAGGACTATACGAAACGATACAAAACTTTACATATCCTTCCTATATGTTACGAAGGAAGGTTATGATAGAAGTCCATGCAAAAAATCATCTGAAAATTTGATTCTATGAAACTTTTCTAAATGCATGTTTCGGTCATAAAATCATAATATATTAAACACAAGTTTATACTAGTTTAGCTCAAAAAATAAAATTAAATCGAGGACTGTACGAAACCTTACAAAACTTCTTAGACCCTTCCTATGTTATGAGGGAAGGTTATGATGGAAGTCCATGCAAAAAATCATCTGAAAATTTGAGTCTACGAAACTTTTCCAAATGCAAGTTTCTGTAAAAAAAATTATAATATTTTATACACAAATTTATACTAGTTTTGCTCAAAAATCAAATTAAATCGAGGACTGTATGAAACCATACAAAACTTTTCAGATCATTCCTATATGTTACGAGGGAAGGTTATGATGGAAGTCCATGCACAAAATCATCTGAAAATTAGATTCTATGAATCTTTTCTAAATGCAAGTTACGATAAAAAAAATCCTAATATAATATACACAAGTTTATACTAGTTTTTCTCAAAAAATCAAATTAAATCGAGAACTATACGAAACGATACAAAACTTTTTAGATCCTTCCTATATGGTACGAAGGAAGGTTATGATAGAAGTCCATGCAAAAAATCATCTAAAAATTTTATTCTATGAAACTTTTCTAAATGCATGTTTCGGTCAAAAAATCATAATATATTATACACACGTTTATACTAGTTTTGCTCAAAAAATCAAATTAAATCGAGGACTGTCCGAAACCATGCAAAACTTTTTAGATCCTTCCTATGTTACGAGGGAAGGTTATGATGGGAGTCTATGCAAAAAACTCATCTGAGAATTTGATTTTACGAAACTTTTCCAAATGCAAGTTTTGGAAAAAAAATCATAATATATTATACACAAGTTTATACTAGTTTTGCTCAAAAAATAAAATTAAATTGAGGACTGTACGAAACCGTACAAAACTTTTCAGATCCTTCCTATATGTTACGAGGGAAGGTTATGATGGAAGTCCATGCACAAAATCATCTAAAAATTAGATTCTACGAATCTTTTCAAAATGCAATTTTTCGGTCAAAAACTCTTAATATATTATTCACAAGTTTATAATAGTTTTGCTCAAAAAATCAAATTAAATCGAGGACTATACGAAACGATACAAAACTTTTCAGATCCTTCCTATATGTTACGAAGGAAGGTTATGATAGAAGTCAATGCAAAAAATCATTTGAAAATTTGATTCTATGAAACTTTTCTAAATGCAAGTTTCGGTAAAAAAATCATAATATATTATACACAAGTTTATACTAGTTTTGCTCCAAAAATCAAATTAAATCGAGGACTGTACCAAACCAAACAAACCTTTTTAGATCCTTCCTATGTTACGACGGAAGGATATGATGGAAGTCCATGCAATAAATCATCTGAAAATTTGAGTCTACGAAACCTTTCCAAATGCATGTTTCGGTACAAAAATTATAATATATTACACACAAATTTATACTAGTTTTGCTCAAAAAATCAAATTAAATCGACGACTGTACGAAACCTTACAAAACTTTTCAGATCCTTCCTATGTGTTATGAGGGAAGGTTATGATGGAAGTCCATGCAAAAATTCATCTGAAAATTTGATTCTACGAAAATTTTCCAAATGGAAGTTTCGTTCAAAAAATCATAATATATTATACACATGTTTATACTAGTTTGGTTCAAAAAATCAAATTAAATCGAGGACTTCACAAAACCATACAAAACTTTTCAGATCCTTTCTACAAGTTACAAGGGATGGTTATGATGGAAGTCCATGCACAAAATCATCTGAAAATTAGATTCTACGATTCTTTTTTAAATGCATGTTTCGGTCAGAAAATCGTAATATATTATACACAAGTTTATTCTAGTTTTTTTTTAAAAAAATCAAATTAAATCGAGGACTATACGAAACAATACAGAACTTTTCAGATCCTTCCTATATGTTACGAGGGAAGGTTATGGTGGAAGTTCATGCACAAAATAATCTGAAAATTAGATTGTACGTAACTTTTTCAAATGCAAGTTTCGGTCAATAAATCATAATATATTATACACTAGTTTATACTAGTTTCGTTCAAAATATCAATTAAATCCAGGAGTGCTTGAAATGCTACAAAACTTTTTGGATAATTTATATATATTAAAAGAGAAGGTTATGATGGAAGTCCATGCAAAAATTCATCTAAAAATTTGATTCTACGAAACTTTTCCAAATGCAAGTTTCGGTAAAAAATCATAATATATTATACACAAGTTTATACTAGTTTTTCTCAAAAAATCAAATTAAATCGAGGACTATACGAAACGATACAAAACTTTACATATCCTTCCTATATGTTACGAAGGAAGGTTATGATAGAAGTCCATGCAAAAAATCATCTGAAAATTTGATTCTATGAAACTTTTCTAAATGCATGTTTCGGTCATAAAATCATAATATATTAAACACAAGTTTATACTAGTTTAGCTCAAAAAATAAAATTAAATCGAGGACTGTACGAAACCTTACAAAACTTCTTAGACCCTTCCTATGTTATGAGGGAAGGTTATGATGGAAGTCCATGCAAAAAATCATCTGAAAATTTGAGTCTACGAAACTTTTCCAAATGCAAGTTTCTGTAAAAAAAATTATAATATTTTATACACAAATTTATACTAGTTTTGCTCAAAAATCAAATTAAATCGAGGACTGTATGAAACCATACAAAACTTTTCAGATCATTCCTATATGTTACGAGGGAAGGTTATGATGGAAGTCCATGCACAAAATCATCTGAAAATTAGATTCTATGAATCTTTTCTAAATGCAAGTTACGATAAAAAAAATCCTAATATAATATACACAAGTTTATACTAGTTTTTCTCAAAAAATCAAATTAAATCGAGAACTATACGAAACGATACAAAACTTTTTAGATCCTTCCTATATGGTACGAAGGAAGGTTATGATAGAAGTCCATGCAAAAAATCATCTAAAAATTTTATTCTATGAAACTTTTCTAAATGCATGTTTCAGTCAAAAAATCATAATATATTATACACACGTTTATACTAGTTTTGCTCAAAAAATCAAATTAAATCGAGGACTGTCCGAAACCATGCAAAACTTTTTAGATCCTTCCTATGTTACGAGGGAAGGTTATGATGGGAGTCTATGCAAAAAACTCATCTGAGAATTTGATTTTACGAAACTTTTCCAAATGCAAGTTTTGGAAAAAAAATCATAATATATTATACACAAGTTTATACTAGTTTTGCTCAAAAAATAAAATTAAATTGAGGACTGTACGAAACCGTACAAAACTTTTCAGATCCTTCCTATATGTTACGAGGGAAGGTTATGATGGAAGTCCATGCACAAAATCATCTAAAAATTAGATTCTACGAATCTTTTCAAAATGCAATTTTTCGGTCAAAAACTCTTAATATATTATTCACAAGTTTATATTAGTTTTGCTCAAAAAATCAAATTAAATCGAGGACTATACGAAACGATACAAAACTTTTCAGATCCTTCCTATATGTTACGAAGGAAGGTTATGATAGAAGTCAATGCAAAAAATCATTTGAAAATTTTATTCTATGAAACTTTTCTAAATGCAAGTTTCGGTAAAAAAATCATAATATATTATACACAAGTTTATACTAGTTTTGCTCCAAAAATCAAATTAAATCGAGGACTGTACCAAACCAAACAAACCTTTTTAGATCCTTCCTATGTTACGAGGGAAGGATATGATGGAACTCCATGCAATAAATCATCTGAAAATTTGAGTCTACGAAACCTTTCCAAATGCATGTTTCGGTACAAAAATTATAATATATTACACACAAATTTATACTAGTTTTGCTCAAAAAATCAAATTAAATCGACGACTGTACGAAACCTTACAAAACTTTTCAGATCCTTCCTATGTGTTATGAGGGAAGGTTATGATGGAAGTCCATGCAAAAATTCATCTGAAAATTTGATTCTACGAAAATTTTCCAAATGGAAGTTTCGTTCAAAAAATCATAATATATTATACACATGTTTATACTAGTTTGGTTCAAAAAATCAAATTAAATCGAGGACTTTACAAAACCATACAAAACTTTTCAGATCCTTTCTACAAGTTACAATGGATGGTTATGATGGAAGTCCATGCACAAAATCATCTGAAAATTAGATTCTACGATTCTTTTTTAAATGCATGTTTCGGTCAGAAAATCGTAATATATTATACACAAGTTTATTCTAGTTTTTTTTTTTTAAAAATCAAATTAAATCGAGGACTATACGAAACAATACAGAACTTTTCAGATCCTTCCTATATGTTACGAGGGAAGGTTATGGTGGAAGTTCATGCACAAAATAATCTGAAAATTAGATTGTACGTAACTTTTTCAAATGCAAGTTTCGGTCAATAAATCATAATATATTATACACTAGTTTATACTAGTTTCGTTCAAAATATCAATTAAATCCAGGAGTGCTTGAAATGCTACAAAACTTTTTGGATAATTTATATATATTAAAAGAGAAGGTTATGATGGAAGTCCATGCAAAAATTCATCTAAAAATTTGATTCTACGAAACTTTTCCAAATGCAAGTTTCGGTAAAAAATCATAATATATTATACACAAGTTTATACTAGTTTTTCTCAAAAAATCAAATTAAATCGAGGACTATACGAAACGATACAAAACTTTACATATCCTTCCTATATGTTACGAAGGAAGGTTATGATAGAAGTCCATGCAAAAAATCATCTGAAAATTTGATTCTATGAAACTTTTCTAAATGCATGTTTCGGTCATAAAATCATAATATATTAAACACAAGTTTATACTAGTTTAGCTCAAAAAATAAAATTAAATCGAGGACTGTACGAAACCTTACAAAACTTCTTAGACCCTTCCTATGTTATGAGGGAAGGTTATGATGGAAGTCCATGCAAAAAATCATCTGAAAATTTGAGTCTACGAAACTTTTCCAAATGCAAGTTTCTGTAAAAAAAATTATAATATTTTATACACAAATTTATACTAGTTTTGCTCAAAAATCAAATTAAATCGAGGACTGTATGAAACCATACAAAACTTTTCAGATCATTCCTATATGTTACGAGGGAAGGTTATGATGGAAGTCCATGCACAAAATCATCTGAAAATTAGATTCTATGAATCTTTTCTAAATGCAAGTTACGATAAAAAAAATCCTAATATAATATACACAAGTTTATACTAGTTTTTCTCAAAAAATCAAATTAAATCGAGAACTATACGAAACGATACAAAACTTTTTAGATCCTTCCTATATGGTACGAAGGAAGGTTATGATAGAAGTCCATGCAAAAAATCATCTAAAAATTTTATTCTATGAAACTTTTCTAAATGCATGTTTCGGTCAAAAAATCATAATATATTATACACACGTTTATACTAGTTTTGCTCAAAAAATCAAATTAAACGAGGACTGTCCGAAACCATGCAAAACTTTTTAGATCCTTCCTATGTTACGAGGGAAGGTTATGATGGGAGTCTATGCAAAAAACTCATCTGAAAATTTGATTTTACGAAACTTTTCCAAATGCATGTTTTGGTAAAAAAATCATAATATATTATACACAAGTTTATACTAGTTTTGCTCAAAAAATAAAATTAAATTGAGGACTGTACGAAACCGTACAAAACTTTTCAGATCCTTCCTATATGTTACGAGGGAAGGTTATGATGGAAGTCCATGCACAAAATCATCTAAAAATTAGATTCTACGAATCTTTTCAAAATGCAATTTTTCGGTCAAAAACTCTTAATATATTATTCACAAGTTTATACTAGTTTTGCTCAAAAAATCAAATTAAATCGAGGACTGTACCAAACCAAACAAACCTTTTTAGATCCTTCCTATGTTACGAGGGAAGGATATGATGGAAGTCCATGCAATAAATCATCTGAAAATTTGAGTCTACGAAACCTTTCCAAATGCATGTTTCGGTACAAAAATTATAATATATTACACACAAATTTATACTAGTTTTGCTCAAAAAATCAAATTAAATCGACGACTGTACGAAACCTTACAAAACTTTTCAGATCCTTCCTATGTGTTATGAGGGAAGGTTATGATGGAAGTCCATGCAAAAATTCATCTGAAAATTTGATTCTACGAAAATTTTCCAAATGGAAGTTTCGTTCAAAAAATCATAATATATTATACACATGTTTATACTAGTTTGGTTCAAAAAATCAAATTAAATCGAGGACTTTACAAAACCATACAAAACTTTTCAGATCCTTTCTACAAGTTACAATGGATGGTTATGATGGAAGTCCATGCACAAAATCATCTGAAAATTAGATTCTACGATTCTTTTTTAAATGCATGTTTCGGTCAGAAAATCGTAATATATTATACACAAGTTTATTCTAGTTTTTTTTAAAAAAAATCAAATTAAATCGAGGACTATACGAAACAATACAGAACTTTTCAGATCCTTCCTATATGTTACGCGGGAAGGTTATGGTGGAAGTTCATGCACAAAATAATCTGAAAATTAGATTGTACGTAACTTTTTCAAATGCAAGTTTCGGTCAATAAATCATAATATATTATACACTAGTTTATACTAGTTTCGTTCAAAATATCAATTAAATCCAGGAGTGCTTGAAATGCTACAAAACTTTTTGGATAATTTATATATATTAAAAGAGAAGGTTATGATGGAAGTCCCTGCAAAAATTCATCTAAAAATTAGATTCTACGAAACTTTTCCAAATGCAAGTTTTCGGTAAAAAATCATAATATATTATACACAAGTTTATACTAGTTTTTCTCAAAAAATCAAATTAAATCGAGGACTATACGAAACGATACAAAACTTTACATATCCTTCCTATATGTTACGAAGGAAGGTTATGATAGAAGTCCATGCAAAAAATCATCTGAAAATTTGATTCTATGAAACTTTTCTAAATGCATGTTTCGGTCATAAAATCATAATATATTAAACACAAGTTTATACTAGTTTAGCTCAAAAAATAAAATTAAATCGAGGACTGTACGAAACCTTACAAAACTTCTTCGACCCTTCCTATGTTATGAGGGAAGGTTATGATGGAAGTCCATGCAAAAAATCATCTGAAAATTTGAGTCTACGAAACTTTTCCAAATGCAAGTTTCTGTAAAAAAAAATTATAATATTTTATACATAAATTTATACTAGTTTTGCTCAAAAATCAAATTAAATCGAGGACTGTATGAAACCATACAAAACTTTTCAGATCATTCCTATATGTTACGAGGGAAGGTTATGATGGAAGTCCTTGCACAAAATCATCTGAAAATTAGATTCTATGAATCTTTTCTAAATGCAAGTTACGATAAAAAAAAATCCTAATATAATATACACAAGTTTATACTAGTTTTTCTCAAAAAATCAAATTAAATCGAGAACTATACGAAACGATACAAAACTTTTTAGATCCTTCCTATATGGTACGAAGGAAGGTTATGATAGAAGTCCATGCAAAAAATCATCTAAAAATTTTATTCTATGAAACTTTTCTAAATGCATGTTTCGGTCAAAAAATCATAATATATTATACACACGTTTATACTAGTTTTGCTCAAAAAATCAAATTAAATCGAGGACTGTCCGAAACCATGCAAAACTTTTTAGATCCTTCCTATGTTACGAGGGAAGGTTATGATGGGAGTCTATGCAAAAAACTCATCTGAAAATTTGATTCTACGAAACTTTTCCAAATGCAAGTTTTGGTAAAAAAAAATCATAATATATTATACACAAGTTTATACTAGTTTTGCTCAAAAATAAAATTAAATTGAGGACTGTACGAAACCGTACAAAACTTTTCAGATCCTTCCTATATGTTACGAGGGAAGGTTATGATGGAAGTCCATGCACAAAATCATCTAAAAATTAGATTCTACGAATCTTTTCGAAATGCAATTTTTCGGTCAAAAACTCTTAATATATTATTCACAAGTTTATACTAGTTTTGCTCAAAAAATCAAATTAAATCGAGGACTATACGAAACGATACAAAACATTTCAGATTCTTCCTATATGTTACGAAGGAAGGTTATGATAGAAGTCAATGCAAAAAATCATTTGAAGATTTGATTCTATGAAACTTTTCTAAATGCAAGTTTCGGTCAAAAAATCATAATATATTATACACAAGTTTATACTAGTTTTGCTCAAAAAATCAAATTAAATCGAGGACTGTACCAAACCAAACAAACCTTTTTAGATCCTTCCTATGTTATGAGGGAAGGATATGATGGAAGTCCATGCAATAAATCATCTGAAAATTTAAGTCTACGAAACTTTTCCAAATGCATGTTTCGGTACAAAAATTATAATATATTACACACAAATTTATACTAGTTTTGCTCAAAAAATCAAATTAAATCGACGACTGTACGAAACCTTACAAAACTTTTCAGATCCTTCCTATGTGTTATGAGGGAAGGTTATGATGGAAGTCCATGCAAAAATTCATCTGAAAATTTGATTCTACGAAAATTTTCCAAATGGAAGTTTCGTTCAAAAAATCATAATATATTATACACATGTTTATACTAGTTTGGTTCAAAAAATCAAATTAAATCGAGGACTTCACAAAACCATACAAAACTTTTCAGATCCTTTCAACAAGTTACAAGGGATGGTTATGATGGAAGTCCATGCACAAAATCATCTGAAAATTAGATTCTACGATTCTTTTTTAAATGCATGTTTCGGTCAGAAAATCGTAATATATTATACACAAGTTTATTCTAGTTTTTTTTTTAAAAATCAAATTAAATCGAGGACTATACGAAACGATACAGAATTTTTCAGATCCTTCCTATATGTTACGAGGGAAGGTTATGGTGGAAGTTCATGCACAAAATAATCTGAAAATTAGATCGTACGAAACTTTTTCAAATGCAATTTCGGTCAATAAATCATAATATATTATACACTAGTTTATACTAGTTTCGTTCAAAATATCAATTAAATCCAGGAGTGCTTGAAATGCTACAAAACTTTTTGGATAATTTATATATATTAAAAGAGAAGGTTATGATGGAAGTCCATGCAAAAATTCATCTAAAAATTTGATTCTACGAAACATATCCAAATGCAAGTTTCGGTAAAAAATCATAGTATATTATACACAAGTTTATACTAGTTTTTCTCAAAAAATCAAATTAAATCGAGGACTATACGAAACGATACAAAACTTTACATATCCTTCCTATATGTTACGAAGGAAGGTTATGATAGAAGTCCATGCAAAAAATCATCTGAAAATTTGATTCTATGAAACTTTTCTAAATGCATGTTTCGGTCATAAAATCATAATATATTAAACACAAGTTTATACTAGTTTTGCTCAAAAAATAAAATTAAATCGAGGACTGTACGAAACCATACAAAACTTCTTAGACCCTTCCTATGTTATGAGGGAAGGTTATGATGGAAGTCCATGCAAAAAATCATCTGAAAATTTGAGTCTACGAAACTTTTCCAAATGCAAGTTTCTGTAAAAAAAATTATAATATTTTATACACAAATTTATACTAGTTTTGCTCAAAAATCAAATTATATCGAGGACTGTATGAAACCATACAAAACTTTTCAGATCATTCCTATATGTTACGAGGGAAGGTTATGATGGAAGTCCATGCACAAAATCATCTGAAAATTAGATTCTATGAATCTTTTCTAAATGCAAGTTACGATAAAAAAAATCCTAATATAATATACACAAGTTTATACTAGTTTTTCTCAAAAAATCAAATTAAATCGAGAACTATACGAAACGATACAAAAAATTTTAGATCCTTCCTATATGGTACGAAGGAAGGTTATGATAGAAGTCCATGCAAAAAATCATCTGAAAATTTTATTCTATGAAACTTTTCTAAATGCATGTTTCGGTCAAAAAATCATAATATATTATACACACGTTTATACTAGTTTTGCTCAAAAAATCAAATTAAATCGAGGACTGTCCGAAACCATGCAAAACTTTTTAGATCCTTCATATGTTACGAGGGAAGGTTATGATGGGAGTCTATGCAAAAAACTCATCTGAAAATTTGATTTTACGAAACTTTTCCAAATGCAAGTTTTGGTAAAAAAATCATAATATATTATACACAAGTTTATACTAGTTTTGCTCAAAAAATAAAATTAAATTGAGGACTGTACGAAACCGTACAAAACTTTTCAGATCCTTCCTATATGTTACGAGGGAAGGTTATGATGGAAGTCCATGCACAAAATCATCTAAAAATTAGATTCTACGAATCTTTTCGAAATGCAATTTTTCGGTCGAAAACTCTTAATATATTATTCACAAGTTTATACTAGTTTTGCTCAAAAAATCAAATTAAATCTAGGACTATACGAAACGATACAAAACTTTTCAGATCCTTCCTATATGTTACGAAGGAAGGTTATGATAGAAGTCAATGCAAAAAATCATTTGAAGATTTGATTCTATGAAACTTTTCTAAATGCAAGTTTCGGTCAAAAAATCATAATATATTATACACAAGTTTATACTAGTTTTGCTCAAAAAATCAAATTAAATCGAGGACTGTACCAAACCAAACAAACCTTTTTAGATCCTTCCTATATTACGAGGGAAGGATATGATGGAAGTCCATGCAATAAATCATCTGAAAATTTGAGTCTACGAAACTTTTCCAAATGCATGTTTCGGTACAAAAATTATAATACATAACACACAAATTTATACTAGTTTTGCTCAAAAAATCAAATTAAATCGACGACTGTACGAAACCTTACAAAACTTTTCAGATCCTTCCTATGTGTTATGAGGGAAGGTTATGATGGAAGTCCATGCAAAAATTCATCTGAAAATTTGATTCTACGAAAATTTTCCAAATGGAAGTTTCGTTCAAAAAATCATAATATATTATACACATGTTTATACTAGTTTGGTTCAAAAAATCAAATTAAATCGAGGACTTCACAAAACCATACCAAACTTTTCAGATCCTTTCTACAAATTACAAGGGATGGTTATGATGGAAGTCCATGCACAAAATCATCTGAAAATTAGATTCTACGATTCTTTTTTAAATGCATGTTTCGGTCAGAAAATCGTAATATATTATACACAAGTTTATTCTAGTTTTTTTTTTAAAAATCAAATTAAATCGAGGACTATACGAAACGATACAGAATTTTTCAGATCCTTCCTATATGTTACGAGGGAAGGTTATGGTGGAAGTTCATGCACAAAATAATCTGAAAATTAGATCGTACGAAACTTTTTCAAATGCAAGTTTCGGTCAATAAATCATAATATATTATACACTAGTTTATACTAGTTTCGTTCAAAATATCAATTAAATCCAGGAGTGCTTGAAATGCTACAAAACTTTTTGGATAATTTATATATATTAAAAGAGAAGGTTATGATAGAAGTCCATGCAAAAATTCATCTAAAAATTTGATTCTACGAAACTTTTCCAAATGCAAGTTTCGATAAAAAATCATAGTATATTATACACAAGTTTATACTAGTTTTTCTCAAAAAATCAAATTAAATCGAGGACTATACGAAACGATACAAAACTTTACATATCCTTCCTATATGTTACGAAGGAAGGTTATGATAGAAGTCCATGCAAAAAGTCATCTGAAAATTTGATTCTATGAAACTTTTCTAAATGCATGTTTCGGTCATAAAATCATATTATATTGAACACAAGTTTATACTAGTTTTGCTCAAAAAATAAAATTAAATCGAGGACTGTACGAAACCATACAAAACTTCTTAGACCCTTCCTATGTTATGAGGGAAGGTTATGATGGAAGTCCATGCAAAAAATCATCTGAAAATTTGAAACCATACAATTAAATCGAGGACTGTATGAAACCATACAAAACTTTTCAGATCATTCCTATATGTTACGAGGGAAGGTTATGATGGAAGTCCATGCACAAAATCATCTGAAAATTAGATTCTATGAATCTTTTCTAAATGCAAGTTACGATAAAAAAAATCCTAATATAATATACACAAGTTTATACTAGTTTTTCTCAAAAATCAAATTAAATCGAGAACTATACGAAACGATACAAAAATTTTTAGATCCTTCCTATATGGTACGAAGGAAGGTTATGATAGAAGTCCATGCAAAAAATCATCTGAAAATTTTATTCTATGAAACTTTTCTAAATGCATGTTTCGGTCAAAAAATCATAATATATTATACACACGTTTATACTAGTTTTGCTCAAAAAATCAAATTAAATCGAGGACTGTCCGAAACCATGCAAAACTTTTTAGATCCTTCATATGTTACGAGGGAAGGTTATGATGGGAGTCTATGCAAAAAACTCATCTGAAAATTTGATTTTACGAAACTTTTCCAAATGCAAGTTTTGGTAAAAAAATCATAATATATTATACACAAGTTTATACTAGTTTTGCTCAAAAAATAAAATTAAATTGAGGACTGTACGAAACCGTACAAAACTTTTCAGATCCTTCCTATATGTTACGAGGGAAGGTTATGATGGAAGTCCATGCACAAAATCATCTAAAAATTAGATTCTACGAATCTTTTCGAAATGCAATTTTTCGGTCAAAAACTCTTAATATATTATTCACAAGTTTATACTAGTTTTGCTCAAAAAATCAAATTAAATCTAGGACTATACGAAACGATACAAAACTTTTCAGATCCTTCCTATATGTTACGAAGGAAGGTTATGATAGAAGTCAATGCAAAAAATCATTTGAAGATTTGATTCTATGAAACTTTTCTAAATGCAAGTTTCGGTCAAAAAATCATAATATATTATACACAAGTTTATACTAGTTTTGCTCAAAAAATCAAATTAAATCGAGGACTGTACCAAACCAAACAAACCTTTTTAGATCCTTCCTATATTACAAGGGAAGGATATGATGGAAGTCCATGCAATAAATCATCTGAAAATTTGAGTCTACGAAACTTTTCCAAATGCATGTTTCGGTACAAAAATTATAATATATTACACACAAATTTATACTAGTTTTGCTCAAAAAATCAAATTAAATCGACGACTGTACGAAACCTTACAAAACTTTTCAGATCCTTCCTATGTGTTATGAGGGAAGGTTATGATGGAAGTCCATGCAAAAATTCATCTGAAAATTTGATTCTACGAAAATTTTCCAAATGGAAGTTTCGTTCAAAAAATCATAATATATTATACACATGTTTATACTAGTTTGGTTCAAAAAATCAAATTAAATCGAGGACTTCACAAAACCATACAAAACTTTTCAGATCCTTTCAACAAGTTACAAGGGATGGTTATGATGGAAGTCCATGCACAAAATCATCTGAAAATTAGATTCTACGATTCTTTTTTAAATGCATGTTTCGGTCAGAAAATCGTAATATATTATACACAAGTTTATTCTAGTTTTTTTTTAAAAATCAAATTAAATCGAGGACTATACGAAACGATACAGAATTTTTCAGATCCTTCCTATATGTTACGAGGGAAGGTTATGGTGGAAGTTCATGCACAAAATAATCTGAAAATTAGATCGTACGAAACTTTTTCAAATGCAATTTCGGTCAATAAATCATAATATATTATACACTAGTTTATACTAGTTTCGTTCAAAATATCAATTAAATCCAGGAGTGCTTGAAATGCTACAAAACTTTTTGGATAATTTATATATATTAAAAGAGAAGGTTATGATGGAAGTCCATGCAAAAATTCATCTAAAAATTTGATTCTACGAAACATATCCAAATGCAAGTTTCGGTAAAAAATCATAGTATATTATACACAAGTTTATACTAGTTTTTCTCAAAAAATCAAATTAAATCGAGGACTATACGAAACGATACAAAACTTTACATATCCTTCCTATATGTTACGAAGGAAGGTTATGATAGAAGTCCATGCAAAAAATCATCTGAAAATTTGATTCTATGAAACTTTTCTAAATGCATGTTTCGGTCATAAAATCATAATATATTAAACACAAGTTTATACTAGTTTTGCTCAAAAAATAAAATTAAATCGAGGACTGTACGAAACCATACAAAACTTCTTAGACCCTTCCTATGTTATGAGGGAAGGTTATGATGGAAGTCCATGCAAAAAATCATCTGAAAATTTGAGTCTACGAAACTTTTCCAAATGCAAGTTTCTGTAAAAAAAATTATAATATTTTATACACAAATTTATACTAGTTTTGCTCAAAAATCAAATTATATCGAGGACTGTATGAAACCATACAAAACTTTTCAGATCATTCCTATATGTTACGAGGGAAGGTTATGATGGAAGTCCATGCACAAAATCATCTGAAAATTAGATTCTATGAATCTTTTCTAAATGCAAGTTACGATAAAAAAAATCCTAATATAATATACACAAGTTTATACTAGTTTTTCTCAAAAAATCAAATTAAATCGAGAACTATACGAAACGATACAAAAAATTTTAGATCCTTCCTATATGGTACGAAGGAAGGTTATGATAGAAGTCCATGCAAAAAATCATCTAAAAATTTTATTCTATGAAACTTTTCTAAATGCATGTTTCGGTCAAAAAATCATAATATATTATACACACGTTTATACTAGTTTTGCTCAAAAAATCAAATTAAATCGAGGACTGTCCGAAACCATGCAAAACTTTTTAGATCCTTCATATGTTACGAGGGAAGGTTATGATGGGAGTCTATGCAAAAAACTCATCTGAAAATTTGATTTTACGAAACTTTTCCAAATGCAAGTTTTGGTAAAAAAATCATAATATATTATACACAAGTTTATACTAGTTTTGCTCAAAAAATAAAATTAAATTGAGGACTGTACGAAACCGTACAAAACTTTTCAGATCCTTCCTATATGTTACGAGGGAAGGTTATGATGGAAGTCCATGCACAAAATCATCTAAAAATTAGATTCTACGAATCTTTTCGAAATGCAATTTTTCGGTCGAAAACTCTTAATATATTATTCACAAGTTTATACTAGTTTTGCTCAAAAAATCAAATTAAATCTAGGACTATACGAAACGATACAAAACTTTTCAGATCCTTCCTATATGTTACGAAGGAAGGTTATGATAGAAGTCAATGCAAAAAATCATTTGAAGATTTGATTCTATGAAACTTTTCTAAATGCAAGTTTCGGTCAAAAAATCATAATATATTATACACAAGTTTATACTAGTTTTGCTCAAAAAATCAAATTAAATCGAGGACTGTACCAAACCAAACAAACCTTTTTAGATCCTTCCTATATTACGAGGGAAGGATATGATGGAAGTCCATGCAATAAATCATTTGAAAATTTGAGTCTACGAAACTTTTCCAAATGCATGTTTCGGTACAAAAATTATAATACATAACACACAAATTTATACTAGTTTTGCTCAAAAAATCAAATTAAATCGACGACTGTACGAAACCTTACAAAACTTTTCAGATCCTTCCTATGTGTTATGAGGGAAGGTTATGATGGAAGTCCATGCAAAAATTCATCTGAAAATTTGATTCTACGAAAATTTTCCAAATGGAAGTTTCGTTCAAAAAATCATAATATATTATACACATGTTTATACTAGTTTGGTTCAAAAAATCAAATTAAATCGAGGACTTCACAAAACCATACCAAACTTTTCAGATCCTTTCTACAAATTACAAGGGATGGTTATGATGGAAGTCCATGCACAAAATCATCTGAAAATTAGATTCTACGATTCTTTTTTAAATGCATGTTTCGGTCAGAAAATCGTAATATATTATACACAAGTTTATTCTAGTTTTTTTTTTAAAAATCAAATTAAATCGAGGACTATACGAAACGATACAGAATTTTTCAGATCCTTCCTATATGTTACGAGGGAAGGTTATGGTGGAAGTTCATGCACAAAATAATCTGAAAATTAGATCGTACGAAACTTTTTCAAATGCAAGTTTCGGTCAATAAATCATAATATATTATACACTAGTTTATACTAGTTTCGTTCAAAATATCAATTAAATCCAGGAGTGCTTGAAATGCTACAAAACTTTTTGGATAATTTATATATATTAAAAGAGAAGGTTATGATAGAAGTCCATGCAAAAATTCATCTAAAAATTTGATTCTACGAAACTTTTCCAAATGCAAGTTTCGATAAAAAATCATAGTATATTATACACAAGTTTATACTAGTTTTTCTCAAAAAATCAAATTAAATCGAGGACTATACGAAACGATACAAAACTTTACATATCCTTCCTATATGTTACGAAGGAAGGTTATGATAGAAGTCCATGCAAAAAGTCATCTGAAAATTTGATTCTATGAAACTTTTCTAAATGCATGTTTCGGTCATAAAATCATATTATATTGAACACAAGTTTATACTAGTTTTGCTCAAAAAATAAAATTAAATCGAGGACTGTACGAAACCATACAAAACTTCTTAGACCCTTCCTATGTTATGAGGGAAGGTTATGATGGAAGTCCATGCAAAAAATCATCTGAAAATTTGAAACCATACAATTAAATCGAGGACTGTATGAAACCATACAAAACTTTTCAGATCATTCCTATATGTTACGAGGGAAGGTTATGATGGAAGTCCATGCACAAAATCATCTGAAAATTAGATTCTATGAATCTTTTCTAAATGCAAGTTACGATAAAAAAAATCCTAATATAATATACACAAGTTTATACTAGTTTTTCTCAAAAATCAAATTAAATCGAGAACTATACGAAACGATACAAAAATTTTTAGATCCTTCCTATATGGTACGAAGGAAGGTTATGATAGAAGTCCATGCAAAAAATCATCTGAAAATTTTATTCTATGAAACTTTTCTAAATGCATGTTTCGGTCAAAAAATCATAATATATTATACACACGTTTATACTAGTTTTGCTCAAAAAATCAAATTAAATCGAGGACTGTCCGAAACCATGCAAAACTTTTTAGATCCTTCATATGTTACGAGGGAAGGTTATGATGGGAGTCTATGCAAAAAACTCATCTGAAAATTTGATTTTACGAAACTTTTCCAAATGCAAGTTTTGGTAAAAAAATCATAATATATTATACACAAGTTTATACTAGTTTTGCTCAAAAAATAAAATTAAATTGAGGACTGTACGAAACCGTACAAAACTTTTCAGATCCTTCCTATATGTTATGAGGGAAGGTTATGATGGAAGTCCATGCACAAAATCATCTAAAAATTAGATTCTACGAATCTTTTCGAAATGCAATTTTTCGGTCAAAAACTCTTAATATATTATTCACAAGTTTATACTAGTTTTGCTCAAAAAATCAAATTAAATCTAGGACTATACGAAACGATACAAAACTTTTCAGATCCTTCCTATATGTTACGAAGGAAGGTTATGATAGAAGTCAATGCAAAAAATCATTTGAAGATTTGATTCTATGAAACTTTTCTAAATGCAAGTTTCGGTCAAAAAATCATAATATATTATACACAAGTTTATACTAGTTTTGCTCAAAAAATCAAATTAAATCGAGGACTGTACCAAACCAAACAAACCTTTTTAGATCCTTCCTATATTACAAGGGAAGGATATGATGGAAGTCCATGCAATAAATCATCTGAAAATTTGAGTCTACGAAACTTTTCCAAATGCATGTTTCGGTACAAAAATTATAATACATAACACACAAATTTATACTAGTTTTGCTCAAAAAATCAAATTAAATCGACGACTGTACGAAACCTTACAAAACTTTTCAGATCCTTCTTATGTGTTATGAGGGAAGGTTATGATGGAAGTCCATGCAAAAATTCATCTGAAAATTTGATTCTACGAAAATTTTCCAAATGGAAGTTTCGTTCAAAAAATCATAATATATTATACACATGTTTATACTAGTTTGGTTCAAAAAATCAAATTAAATCGAGGACTTCACAAAACCATACCAAACTTTTCAGATCCTTTCTACAAATTACAAGGGATGGTTATGATGGAAGTCCATGCACAAAATCATCTGAAAATTAGATTCTACGATTCTTTTTTAAATGCATGTTTCGGTCAGAAAATCGTAATATATTATACACAAGTTTATTCTAGTTTTTTTTTTAAAAATCAAATTAAATCGAGGACTATACGAAACGATACAGAATTTTTCAGATCCTTCCTATATGTTACGAGGGAAGGTTATGGTGGAAGTTCATGCACAAAATAATCTGAAAATTAGATCGTACGAAACTTTTTCAAATGCAAGTTTCGGTCAATAAATCATAATATATTATACACTAGTTTATACTAGTTTCGTTCAAAATATCAATTAAATCTAGGAGTGCTTGAAATGCTACAAAACTTTTTGGATAATTTATATATATTAAAAGAGAAGGTTATGATAGAAGTCCATGCAAAAATTCATCTAAAAATTTGATTCTACGAAACTTTTCCAAATGCAAGTTTCGGTAAAAAATCATAGTATATTATACACAAGTTTATACTAGTTTTTCTCAAAAAATCAAATTAAATCGAGGACTATACGAAACGATACAAAACTTTACATATCCTTCCTATATGTTACGAAGGAAGGTTATGATAGAAGTCCATGCAAAAAATCATCTGAAAATTTGATTCTATGAAACTTTTCTAAATGCATGTTTCGGTCATAAAATCATATTATATTGAACACAAGTTTATACTAGTTTTGCTAAAAAAATAAAATTAAATCGAGGACTGTACGAAACCATACAAAACTTCTTAGACCCTTCCTATGTTATGAGGGAAGGTTATGATGGAAGTCCATGCAAAAAATCATCTGAAAATTTGAAACCATACAATTAAATCGAGGACTGTATGAAACCATACAAAACTTTTCAGATCATTCCTATATGTTACGAGGGAAGGTTATGATGGAAGTCCATGCACAAAATCATCTGAAAATTAGATTCTATGAATCTTTTCTAAATGCAAGTTACGATAAAAAAAATCCTAATATAATATACACAAGTTTATACTAGTTTTTCTCAAAAAATCAAATTAAATCGAGAACTATACGAAACGATACAAAACTTTTTAGATCCTTCCTATATGGTACGAAGGAAGGTTATGATAGAAGTCCATGCAAAAAATCATCTGAAAATTTTATTCTATGAAACTTTTCTAAATGCATGTTTCGGTCAAAAAATCATAATATATTATACACACGTTTATACTAGTTTTGCTCAAAAAATCAAATTAAATCGAGGACTGTCCGAAACCATGCAAAACTTTTTAGATCCTTCCTATGTTTCGAGGGAAGGTTATGATGGGAGTCTATGCAAATAACTCATCTGAAAATTTGATTCTACGAAACTTTTCCAAATGCAAGTTTTGGTAAAAAAATCATAATATATTATACACAAGTTTATACTAGTTTTGCTCAAAAAATAAAATTAAATTGAGGACTGTACGAAACCGTACAAAACTTTTCAGATCCTTCCTATATGTTACGAGGGAAGGTTATGATGGAAGTCCATGCACAAAATCATCTAAAAATTAGATTCTACGAATCTTTTCGAAATGCAATTTTTCGGTCAAAAACTCTTAATATATTATTCACAAGTTTATACTAGTTTTGCTCAAAAAATCAAATTAAATCGAGGACTATACGAAACGATACAAAACTTTTTAGATCCTTCCTATATGTTACGAAGGAAGGTTATGATAGAAGTCAATGCAAAAAATCATTTGAAAATTTGATTCTATGAAACTTTTCTAAATGCAAGTTTCGGTAAAAAAAATTATAATATATTATACACAAGTTTATACTAGTTTTGCTCAAAAAATCAAATTAAATCGAGGACTATACTGTCATACCCCAAATTTGTCCTACCTTTATTTTCTGTCTACCAACATATTCCAAAAAAAATCCTAAAAAACGTGCACTATTTTATTTTTGTCTAACATGTATTGCAAAAATCCAAAAATGTGTTATTTTCAATATCTTTGTGTTTGAGGTTTATCAGGTCGAGTGTGTGTATGCAGTGTGTTGTGTGGAGGTTTTTTTTTTCGCGTCTGATTACCACTTTCCTTTTTATTTTTAAAGAAACATTTTTTTCTAAACAATTACCATTTTCTTTTTAAGCACATTTATATCATTTGCTTTTCCCTATTATTATTTTTGTTTTTAGCCAAAGAAAATCCATAAAAAATATTCACTTTATTTTCTATTTTTATTTCATTGTTATTGTCTATTTTATTTTATAATTATTATTCTGTTATTTTTATTATTACCTTTTATTATTATTATTACTATTATTCTTACTATTATTATTATTTTCAAATTATTATTTTTATCATCATAGTCCATTATTACTATTATTATTATTTTTATTATTATTATCGGTATTATCATTATGCACTCAAATAACCACAAGACCACTTTCTTATTTTTCTACCGGTACCAATTGCCAGCTTTCATAATCATACATGTATATCACAACAACCTGGTCCCCACCGGCCTGTCCATTCCAACACGTACCACTATTCCTTCATCAACGTCCCGCATCACCACTAACGATTGGTTACCAAATCATACAGCTCACAGATATCCTCCAAATCTTCTCCTCAAACTTCCCCTTTTCTCCTGCTATATAACACACATCTTTTCTTCATCAAAAAAAGAAGAAAAAAGGCACGAAAAAGGTCTCAGTTTACATCATATTTCAAATTCCTCACTCAACCTTAACCCCTCCATTTTTCCTTCATAAACCCATAACCAAAATCACATAAACCAACCTCTCTTCGAACAATCCATAAACCTTACACAAACTCTCAAAAAAAAGAAAGAAGAAAAACCAGCAGAAAAAAAAAACAGAGTGAGAAACACTAAATACAGAACGAAATCCGAGAACGCGAACCCGAAACCACACCGTGCAATCTCATTTATCACCGCCTAAACAAACTCCGAATCACAACCCAAAAAAAACATCACCTCGACCTCACCACCTCGCCTCCGCCGCCGACTTACCGTGTCAGAAACTCACCGTGACAAACCTGCCGAAACCGAACCAACAAAGCTCGCAGCATTGCGTCACCACCACAAACCATCACGCAGAAATCCGGGAATCCGAACGAGCGAAAGGGACTCCGCAAGAACGACACACAAACAGATCCGAGAGTGAGGACAACCACGAGTGAAACGCCGAACAAACCACCACGTGAGAGTGATAGATCCGCGAACGAGCGAGACGGAGAACAGAGATTGCGAGAGAGATGAATCGCCGTCGTCGTCTCATAAGGGTGAGTTCTTTTTTTTCGAAAAAGCGTTTTCTTGAGAGAGAGAGAGAGAGAGAAAGATATGCAGAAGAGAGTATGTGGTTTTGTTGTCTAATATTACAAGTTTAATGCCTTTTGAATAGAAAATAAATAGTTTCCTATTAATATTATATTAAATCCATTATATTGATTTCTGTTTCCCACTGATATTTGTCACATTGAATTCACTTGCCATTGTTTGTTGACTAATTAATGTGTATGTGGGCTACGAATTTATGAATACAGGTTGTTTGATTCACATAATATTTTTTTTTCATCTATTTTATTTACCTTATTATTATTATTATTATTATGCTTCTAAGTCTTTTTTTAGTTTATTTTAGTTGTATATTTATTCTTTAATAAATGGTTAATACTAGAATCATATTTTATTTGATTTATGTTATTATGATGTGGGCTTGGTGAGCCCATTGTCATACCCCAAATTTGTCCTACCCGCACTATTTTATTTCCTGTCTAAGTGATATTTCAAAAATCAAAAATATGTACCCATTTTATTTTCTGTCTAATATTCGGAAAAAAATAAAAAAATATGTTTTTTTTCTCTCAAAGTTTGTGCAAAAATCAGGTCAGTTTGAGATTGTTATTGTTTGCATGTGCGATGTCGTGTGGAGACATTTGTCCGATTATCGTTTTTGTTCTTTTTAATCATTTTGTTTTCATCACAAAAAAAATAATATATAAATATCAGTTTAAATATTTCTCTTCTAAAAATTATGTATCTTTTTCAATTTCCTTTTATTCGTCCATATCCTTTTTATTCATATTATATTTTCTACTTTTTAATTTCCAAAATTGAAGATCAAAATTTTCTTTTAAATTATAATTTCATATCACCCAAAAAATATCATCTATAATAAAGCCCATTAGCTCTTCCTTAATAGGTCCATTATAAAACATATATAAAATTCTCATTGTTTTTATTCATGTTTATTAATATTCTATTCTTTTTTTTTACTATTATTTTTATTAATTCTTCTTAGTATTATTGTTATTATTATTATTATTATTATTATTATTATTATTATTATTATCATTTTTATATTAATTTATTAGCTAGCATTATTCATTTTTTTTAAAGTATTTTTGTTTTCTATCCTTAACATTTCTATCATTGTTACTTTTTTTAGTTATAGTTATTGTAGATGTTTAGAATTGGCAGAATTTTTGACCAACAAGAAATGTTGAATTTAGTTCAGGATGTCCTATCAGATGTTGGGACATTATCAAACAGAGTATAAGTAAATGAACTTAATTCAGGATGTCAAACCAGATGTTGGGACATTGTATCAGTTAATGAAATAAGTTCAGTTTACAGGATGTCACATCAGATGTTGTGACATTGTATCAGTAAATGAAGTAAGCTCAGTTTTCAGGATGTCCCAACAGATGTTGTGACATCTCAAACCTGCTACCAGAATTAATTAATGTCTAACAGAACTGAGTAAATTAAGGAAAGTTATCTGGAATTAATTATGGATGGATAAAACAGAATAAGGCGCATCTGTAGGGAGGGTTGTTATATGTCTTCAGCATAATCAGAACAACTGAATCACCTAGAATCTAGGAAGTAACAAACCCTAATTCAAGGTGGAAGCAGCATGCGTTTTAGGATTGGATAAACCTACAGAAAGCCCAAAATCCAAACACCTATTTAAGCAACAGAAACTCTCAGAATAGAGTGCGAATTTCAGAAGACAAAATAGGGTGTTTTGAGTTTTAATAGCAGGTTGTTTTTATTGTACCACTTTATGAGCTTTTAAGCAAAAGTGTATTTGTGTCTTGATTGAAACTGTGAAGTAAGATCAAGCTGTTTTTGTTTGAAGTATGACTTCAATTTTATTAAACTTGTAAACAAGATCACTGTGTGATTGAGAGGGAGTGAGTTGGTACTCATATCTAAGTTGTGTCTTAGGTAGAAATTGCATTGGGTAGATATTAAGTGAAAGATTAAACTGGGTGGTTTAAGTCTAGAATTAATATTACTTATAGTGGATTTCCTCCTGGCTTGGTAGCCTCCAGATGTAAGTGTGGTTATACACTGAACTGGGTTAACAAATTCCTGTGTTGTTTAATTTTCTTGCACTTTAAGTTTTAGTTAAGTCTTCAAGTGTTTAAACATCTCATTCGACATCTCATACCTGATCACAGAATTTCAATTGGCATCAGAGCAGGCACCCTGCCTATTTATACTGGGTGAGATCTAGGGACTGCAAATTCTGGAAATATGGACAAAGATGTAGGATCAGTAAATAGACCACCTATATTGGATGGATCTAATTATGACTACTGGAAGCCAAGAATGGTTGCATTCTTAAGGTCACTTGACAATAGGGCCTGGAAGGCAGTCAATAATGGATGGGAGCACCCTGTCCAAGACACCAAAGATGGAGCAAAAGTGTTGAAACCTGAAGAAGAATGGAGTAAGGAGGAAGAAAATTCAGCACTTGGCAACTCCAAGGCCTTAAATGCTTTATTCAATGGCATTGATAGGAATATCTTTAGACTTGTGCATCATTGTGAGCTGGCCAAAGATGTTTGGGACACTCTTAAAACAACTCATGAAGGAACATCAAAGGTAAAGATGTCAAGACTTCAACTTCTCACCACCAAGTTTGAAAACTTGAGAATGAAGGAAGATGAGACAATTCATGAATTCTACATGAACATCTTAGAAATAACCAATACTTCTGGAGCTTTGGGAGAAAAGATGACTGATGAAAAGCTTGTAAGAAAGATTCTCAGATCTTTGCCAAAAAGATTTGACATAAAGGTCACAGCAATAGAAGAAGCTCAAGACATATGCACAATGAAAGTTGAAGAGCTCATTGGTTCCCTTCAAACATTTGAGATGGGAATGAATGACACAATTGTAAAGAAGAACAAAAGCATAGCCTTGGTGTCAAATACTGATAAAGAAGAAGAAAATGATGAATCAGAAACTGGAGAAAATTTATCAGAAAACATTGCTATGCTTGGAAGACAATTCAAAAAGATTCTCAGAAAGATGGAAGACAAGTCTAGACCAAGTGGAAGATACACAAACTCTTCTGAGAACAAAAGACCTTATGATGCTAATAGAAGGTCAAATTATGATGAAAAAATCAGTCAAGAAAAAGGGATTAAATGCCATGGATGTGAAGGATATGGACACATCAGAAATGAATGTCCTACCTATTTAAAAAGGCAAAAGAAAGGTCTCTCTGTAACCTGGTCTGATGAAGACTCAGGATGTGATTCAGAAGAAGAATCAGCTAAACATATCACTGCTCTAGCTGGATTATGTGAATCTGAAAGTGAATCCAGTGATGGGGAGCTTACTTTTGAAGAGCTTGAGCAATCATACAGAGAACTGTTTAAAAGGAGCACTGAAGTATGCATGGAGAATATAAAGCAGAAGAAGCAGATTAAGGCACTAAAGGATGAAAAAACAAGTGATCTAGAGATCATTGACACCTTGAAAAGTGAAGTAAGCCTTCTCAATTCCAAGTTGGAGCATATGTCTAAATCTGTTAGAATGCTGAACAGTAGCTCAAACACACTGGATGTTATTCTCAACAACAATAAACATTCAGGAGATAGAAGTGGACTGGGATTTAACAAAGCTTATAAGGCTGAAGCTAGCACCAGCAAACCTACTTCAAATTCCATACAATCAAACAAGATGTCCCAACAGATGCTTCAACATCATGAAAAGAACACAAAGTCAAACATAATGTTCCAACAGATGTCTCAACATCATGAAAAGAACATAATGAAGAAGAAGTATCAAAGATGGAGATGTCATCATTTTGGAAGGTTTGGACACATCAAACCTCATTGCTACAAGTTGCATGGATATCCAAATCAGATGTATCAGCAACCCCCTAAGCAGAAGATAGAGGATATCAAGAAAGTATGGGTTCCTAAAGCTAGTCTTCATGCTGATCAAAGCTACATGTCCAAGAACAAGTTCAACAAACAACCTGGGAGCTCTTCTAATGGACACTACACAGGGCAGAGGCATCAAAAGAAACCTCAATACAAATGGTCAAAGAAGAATGTTGCATATATAGCTCATACATCTCTAAGAGTATCAGCTAAAGAAGACTGGTACTTTGATAGTGGATGTTCAAGACACATGACTGGATTGAAAAATCTGCTAGTAGACTTAAAGTCATATTCATCCAGATATGTAACATTTGGAGATGGAGCTAAAGGAGAAATCGAGGGTGTTGGGACCTTGGACTGTCCAGATGTACCAAGACTGAATGATGTGCTGCTAGTAAAAGGATTGACTGCTAACTTGATCAGCATAAGTCAATTATGTGATCAAGGTTACAGTGTAAACTTTACCAAAACTGAATGCATAGTGTCAAATAAAGAACGGGAGGTTGTCATGAGAGGAGCCAGATCTAAAGACAACTGTTATATGTGGGAACCTCAAAATTTCAGTCCCACTTCAACTTGCTCTTTAGCCAAAGAAGAAGAAATGAAACTATGGCACCAAAGACTGGGTCACCTTCACTTCAGAGGCATAAAGAAAATCATATCTATGGAAGCTGTGAGAGGTATTCCTAAACTGAAGATTGATGATGGCAAAATATGTGGTGAATGTCAAATAGGCAAGCAAACCAAGATGTCCCATCCAAAGCTTCAACATCTGACAACTTCCAAAGTTTTGGAATTATTGCATATGGATCTTATGGGACCTATGCAGGTTGAGAGCCTTGGTGGTAAGAGGTATGCCTGTGTGGTGGTTGATGACTTTTCAAGGTATACATGGATAAATTTTATCAAAGAGAAGTCTGATGTATTTGATGTATTCAAAGATTTATGCCAAAGAATACAAAGAGAAAAAGCCAGCTGTGTGGTCAGAATAAGAAGTGACCATGGAAAGGAGTTTGAGAATCGAAAATTCTTAGATTTCTGTTCTTCAGAAGGAATAAATCATGAATACTCTTCACTAATCACTCCTCAACAGAATGGTATTGTTGAAAGAAAGAATAGAACTATTCAAGAATCAGCAAGAGCTATGATCCATGCTAAAAAGTTACCTTTGTACTTCTGGGCTGAAGCTATGAATACAGCTTGTTACATCCATAACAGAGTCACTCTAAGGAAAGGAACTTTGTCCACAATCTATGAAGTCTGGAAGGGCAGAAAACCCACAGTTAAGTACTTCCATGTGTTTGGAAGTAATTGTTATATTCTGGTTGATAGGGAGCAAAGAAGAAAAATGGATCCTAAAAGTGATGAAGGAATTTTTCTTGGATACTCTATAAACAGCAGAGCATATAGAGTATTTAATTCTAGAACTAAAGTTATCATGGAGTCCATAAATGTGATAATTGATGATGCTCCTACAGATGTTACAGAAGATGTTGGAACATCTGCTGACAGCCAAACTGAAGCTGAAGAAAAGAGTGATCATTCTGACTTCACTCAAACTGATACAAGGACAGAACAATCCAGCAAACCTCCCTCCATCAGAATCCAGAAGGATCATCCCAAAGATCTGATAATTGGGGATCCCAACAGAGGTGTAAGCACTAGATCAAGAGAAGTGATTTCAGGTTCCTGTTTTGTCTCAAAAATAGAACCTAAAAACATCAAGGAAGCTCTTACTGATGAGTACTGGATTTGTGCTATGCAAGATGAATTAGGACAATTCACAAGGAATGAAGTGTGGAATCTTGTTCCTAGACCTAATGACACTAATGTGATTGGAACTAAATGGGTGTATAAGAACAAGTCAAATGAGCAAGGAGTTGTTACAAAGAACAAAGCTAGACTTGTAGCTCAAGGATACACACAAATTGAAGGAGTGGACTTTGATGAAACCTTTGCACCAGTAGCAAAGCTTGAATCAATCAGACTACTTTTGGGAATTGCTTGTATCTTAAAGTTCAAGCTATTTCAAATGGATGTGAAAAGTGCCTTTCTAAATGGATATCTTAATGAAGAAGTATATGTTGAACAGCCTAAAGGATTTGTTGATCCAAGCTGTCTAAATCATGTATACAAACTAAAGAAGGCTCTTTATGGTCTGAAGCAAGCTCCAAGAGCTTGGTATGAAAGGTTGACTACTTTTCTTATCAAGCAAGGGTACAGGAAAGGTGGAATAGACAAAACCTTGTTTGTGAAGGATGATGAAGGTAATGTCATGATTGCTCAAATATATGTAGATGACATTGTCTTTGGTGGGATGTCAGACAGGATGGTTAAACATTTTGTCACTCAAATGGAATCTGAATTTGAGATGAGCCTAATAGGAGAATTAACCTACTTCCTTGGACTGCAAATAAAGCAAATGGAGGATTCCATGTTCATTTCCCAAAGTAAGTATGCTAAGAACATTGTCAAGAAATTTGGGATGGACAATGCTACTCACAAAAGAACTCCTGCCCCCTCACATTTAAAGCTGACTAAGGATGACAAGGGTGAGAATGTAGATCAAAGTCTATACAGAAGTATGATTGGAAGCTTATTATATCTGACTGCTAGCAGACCAGACATATCCTTTGCAGTAGGTGTTTGTGCAAGATATCAAGCTGATCCAAAAGTCAGTCATCTAAATCAAGTCAAGAGAATTCTGAAATATGTCAATGGTACTTGTGACTATGGCATAATGTACTTTCATGGATGCAAACCAATTCTCACTGGCTTCTGTGATGCTGATTGGGCTGGAAGTGCTGATGACAGAAAAAGCACTTCAGGAGGATGCTTCTTTTTAGGAAACAATTTGATTTCTTGGTTCAGTAAGAAACAAAATTGTGTATCCTTATCTACTGCTGAAGCTGAATATATTGCAGCTGGAAGCAGTTGCTCACAATTGGTTTGGATGAAGCAAATGCTCACTGAGTACAATGTCCCACAAGATGTCATGACATTGTACTGTGACAACTTAAGTGCTATTAACATATCAAAGAATCCTATCCAACATAGCAGGACCAAGCATATTGATATCAGACATCACTTCATCAGAGATCTTGTGGAAGAGAAAGTGATTTCATTGGAACATGTAGCTACAAATCTACAGTTGGCTGATATATTTACTAAAGCCTTGGATGCTACCCAATTTGAAAACCTAAGGGGTAAATTGGGAATCTGCTTATGTGAAATTTAGCAGTTATGGAGATGTGCCAACATGTCATATGACATCGTGTGGCATGATTACCAGATGGCAACACCAGTCTGGTCAAGCACCTTGTGTATTCCACTCCTAGAAATTCTCCAAGTAACGGCTCTTATAAGAATATCAGCTCACTTTCAGCTATTCATCTTCACATCATTCTCTCAAAACGAATTGCATTCTCTAACTGCTTGTTCAGAACTCATCAAAATCGGCCAATCTCAATCTCTTTCTTCACCACATTCTAAAATGGCTCATCACCAAAACCCTAACATTTCTGAAGAAATCCTCAACAAGGAAGATGTGGTGCATGCAACCCCCATCTCTGTGGTACCCATTGATTCAACTCCAATGGACGAAATCAGAGGAAGTGTTCCTCTTGCTCAAAAACCAAGAACCCCTACTGTGAAAAGGACAAAGGATCCTGTATTCAGCAAGGCCAAAGGCATGCCTTCACCATCAAACACCACTCCAAAAGCTTCTGCATATGTGGATGATTCCATAAAGGAGCTGGTAAACAGGATCTTATCTGAGCAAAGAGTGGTAAGTGGCATATCTATCCCTCTGAACACCATGCCAGCTCCACAAGAAGATCAACAAACTCAGGCTGAAAAGGACACTCCTGCTGAACAGGATGTCCCAATAGATGTTGAAACATCTGAGGACAAGAAAAAGGCCTCATCAGATGCTGCTGATGAAACATCTGAGGATCAGAAAAAGGCCTCCACTGATAGTGATGAAGAAATATCTGAGGACCAGCACAAGACCTCCACTGAAGATCAAATCTTTGTTGATCCACCTGCTGAAGAGGAGACTGCTCAACCTCCTCCTGTTGTGAACATAGAGCATGATTCTGATACAGAAATCATTGCTTCTGTCAACCCTAACATAGCCAAAAGGCTTAGAACTAGGAAGGAAAAGAAGAATGCAGGACATGCAACTCCTGAGAAGAAGCAAGTCACACCAAAGAAGGACAAAGCTAAAGTTGTCTTTGGTCCTACAAAACAATGGAGCAAGGTGCAAACACAAAAGAGGAAAGTTGTCACTCCTCCAGATTCAGATGTTGAAGAGGATGTCCCAACATCTCCACCAAAGAAGAAACCAGCACCTTCAAGGTCATCAACTGCTATTCTAGAAGCTCCTCTGGACAACATCTCTTTTCATCATGTGTCAAGTGTGAACAGATGGAAGTTTGTCTATCAAAGAAGGGTAGCCCTTGAAAGAGAGCTGAGCAGTAATGCACTTGAGTGCACTGAGGTAATTGATCTCATTTCTTCTGCTGGCCTATTCAAAACTGTATCAAATTTCTCTCCTTGCTATGAGCTTCTAGTCAAGGAATTCATAGTCAACCTCCAAGAAGATTGTGCTGATGGTAAGTCTGCTGACTTCAGAAAGGTTTATGTAAGAGGGAAGTGTGTGGAATTCTCTCCAAGGGTTATCAACCACTACCTTGGAAGAGAATCTGATGGTCCAAATGAGTTAGGGAAGACTGATAACCAGGTTTGCAAGGTTATCACTGCTAATCAGGTCAAGACTTGGCCAGTCAAAGGGAAGCTATCTGTTAGCATGCTGACAAGGAAGTATGCCATGCTGCATAGGATTGGCACTGCAAACTGGGTCCTTACCAATCATACCTCCTCAATAGCAACTGGTTTAGGCAGGTTCATATATGTTGTGGGCACCCAAACAAAGCTTGATTTTGGAGCTTATATCTTTGATCAGACATTGAAGCATGCTGGATCATCTGCAACAAAGCTGCCAATTGCCTTCCCTTCCTTGCTGTGTGGAATAATGCTGAGTCAGTATCCTGGTATCCTCACTGAGAAGGACAAAATTTTCAAAAGAGAAAGCCCTCTGGCCTTCCACTACAAGCTGTTCCTGAGTCATCATGCAGCTGATGTTGAAGCTCCCTCTGGGACATCTGCTGGTCCTTCAAAGGCAAAGTCTCCAATATCCAAAGCTGCCTTGATTGCTGAGCTGAAGATCACATGCAAAGAACTGGATGCAAGGAAGCAGAAGCTTGAGGAGATTATCCAAAGGCTGGAGATTGAAGAAAGTGCTCAGAAAAATGATGCTTCTGATGAGGAGACTGAGGAAGAGGAAGAAACTGACTATGAGGAGTCTGAGTGAAAATTGTTTGTGAGGAATATGTAATGACAGCTTCTGCATTGTAATTTTGAATTAGTAACTTTGGCCCCAAATTTATGTCTAACAAGGGGGAGAACAAGAACAACAACAACAATGTATGATGCTATTTAGTTATTAATGAAAAACTTCTGTTTACTTCTGAACTAAATCTGTGATGTTAATTTCTGTTGCAACAAGACTGAATACATGTATGTTTGAGGGGGAGTAAACTCACACATGACTCAACAGAAAAGAACTGCTATTCTCTGATAGAAGAACTTCTGCTGCACTCTGATAACCAGACAAATATGTTAGCCAAAAATTAGCCAAAGGGGGAGTTTGTAGATGTTTAGAATTGGCAGAATTTTTGACCAACAAGAAATGTTGAATTTAGTTCAGGATGTCCTATCAGATGTTGGGACATTATCAAACAGAGTATAAGTAAATGAACTTAATTCAGGATGTCAAACCAGATGTTGGGACATTGTATCAGTTAATGAAATAAGTTCAGTTTACAGGATGTCACATCAGATGTTGTGACATTGTATCAGTAAATGAAGTAAGCTCAGTTTTTCAGGATGTCCCAACAGATGTTGTGACATCTCAAACCTGCTACCAGAATTAATTAATGTCTAACAGAACTGAGTAAATTAAGGAAAGTTATCTGGAATTAATTATGGATGGATAAAACAGAATAAGGCGCATCTGTAGGGAGTGTTGTTATATGTCTTCAGCATAATCAGAACAACTGAATCACCTAGAATCTAGGAAGTAACAAACCCTAATTCAAGGTGGAAGCAGCATGCGTTTTAGGATTGGATAAACCTACAGAAAGCCCAAAATCCAAACACCTATTTAAGCAACAGAAACTCTCAGAATAGAGTACGAATTTCAGAAGACAAAATAGGGTGTTTTGAGTTTTAATAGCAAGTTGTTTTTATTGTACCACTTTATGAGCTTTTAAGCAAAAGTGTATTTGTGTCTTGATTGAAACTGTGAAGTAAGATCAAGCTGTTTTTGTTTGAAGTATGACTTCAATTTTATTAAACTTGTAAACAAGATCACTGTGTGATTGAGGGGGAGTGAGTTGGTACTCATATCTAAGTTGTGTCTTAGGTAGAAATTGCATTGGGTAGATATTAAGTGAAAGATTAAACTGGGTGGTTTAAGTCTAGAATTAATATTACTTATAGTGGATTTCCTCCTGGCTTGGTAGCCTCCAGATGTAAGTGTGGTTATACACTGAACTGGGTTAACAAATTCCTGTGTTGTTTAATTTTCTTGCACTTTAAGTTTTAGTTAAGTCTTCAAGTGTTTAAACATCTCATTCGACATCTCATACCTGATCACAGAATTTCAGTTATTATGTTATTAAGAGATGCAACCTCAATCTCAACAGACCTCACACCTCATTTATTTTTCTCTATCAGCATCTCCAAAAAGCATGGCCTCACCTCATCTAATACAACAAAATAAACCGTACAGATTTTCCAAACGTTAAGAATCTTCCACTACATAAATTTCACAACACCGCCACTACATAATTTTACAAACAGAATTTTCCAGCTATAAAAATCTTCAATTCTTATCCAATATCTCCCCTCAAATCTCCCTTTTGCCCTGCAAATTCTCCCTATAACTACCGTCATTTTCTTCATTCACAAAGGGGCTTGAGAAAAAAACAACTAGAAAACTCTGCAAAATAATCAAATCAAGCTTATCAAAAGAACAAAAATAGACTAAGTTGTGTTCATAAAAAAACCAAAACGCAGCACCGCGCGTGAACGAACCCCCACAGTCACAGCTCACACACCCTTTTCGCTACTGCAGCAACACCATCATCCAACTCCCGCAACAACTTGACAATCCTTCAACCTTTTTCTTTCCGCACACCACAATAGTCCTTCCGTCAACCCATCCAAACCTCAGCCACCACCTCCAAACCTTCACAAATCCGCACAACAAAAACACAGAAAACAAATGATCCAGAACGCAAACCTTCAAACGCAGTCCGTCCAACACGCACCAGCAAAATCGCCGGTCTCTGAAACCGAGCCAACCGAACAAGACGCAAGCCGTGAAATCGCTGTGAGATTCAAAGAGCGATGTGAGTCGAGAGAGAGTAAATCGCAATCGTAAAACGCGGCCTCCACCGTGTTGCCCAAAATCCATCATCACCAAAACAATCTGCACCGAACCATCACCACCAAACCCTAACCGTCGTAAACCTGTGACCACCCTTCAACTACCGAAACCGATCCAGAAAAACCCCCAAATCGCGAAAACACTCATAAATCAAATCATAGTCGTCGCAAACCAAATCGTGTTTTTTCGCGAGAGATCAAATGAGAGATGAACCGCGTCGGCGAGAGGCTCGAGAGAGACAAAACCGAAAGCTGAGAGAGTGAGAAAAGAGGTAGCGATGATCTTTTCTTTTTCTTCTTTTCTTCTTTTCTGAATGTGAGAGACATGGAGTAGTAGTTTGTTTTTGAGAGAAAAATGTGTTGCTAGCTGTTTTGTTTTCTAAACCTTTATTTGTTTTTTTTTTAATTTTATTTTTCTTTAATGAACCATTAGGTTCATTGTTGTTGGTCTTAGTGGGTCTTAAGCACATTTGATGTTGTTTAATAACACACAGACGAACGTCTCTCCCCTTCTCTTTTCTCTTTTTTTTTTATTATTGTTAGATTAGTTTATTTTATTTTAGTTTACTTTTTACAATTTTTTTTTAGTTGTTTTTGTTAGAAATATCTTGATTTAAAAAAAAATCTCTTAAAAAGTATGTATTAGTGATTAATTTGATTTCTCATTTTATTTTTGGGCCAATGACATAACAAAAGGCCGAGGCATTGCCCGATTTCGTTAAATCGGTGATACTCGGTCAATATGAGGCCCTCCTTGTAATTAGTTTTTTTTTATTATTATTCATTTTTATTATTTTGGCAAACAAACATTTCAATTAATTTAATTTATTTATTATTCTTAATATCACTCAATTTATTTAATTATTTAATTGTTTATTTTATTTCAATTCAATTCTAGTAATTCAATTTAATTTTATATATTTATTTCCGCATTTCAAAAAATGTTTCGACTCCTTATAGAATGATTCCAATTTTGAATCAATTCTAAGGTAGTTCACGAACTAAATTTCGCCGCGTCCCAAAAAAGGTCCAACGCCTTCGAATAGTTGTTTCCGATCAAAAAGGCCGAACGCCTTCGAACAGTTCAAAAACACTGCACACACGCTTCCTCTTGGGCAAACTACAATGATACCATTTATTTCGCGCAACCCCCTGTATTTATTTTGTATCCCTCTCCCATTACTTTGTACGCACTTTATTTTCCGTATTTTATTTAATTCTGAATCCTTGGTCCAACACCAAGCGATCTCACTCGCACACTTACACTTTATTTTTCAGTTATTTTCGTTTATTAGGATCCACCTTTGCGAGCTGAACGCTTTGTGCCTCGCTAACAAACCACAAAAATAAACTCCATTTGCATTTACCCTCTAACCTCAAAAAACGAAAAACGTTTCGATTAGATCCAAGCCCTTGATCCAACGTTAAGTGGTCTTAGGAAATAAAACATTCTAAATAAAACGAGAAGAACTGTACGCCATGAGCCTTAAGCGGTAGAAAGGAGGATAACGAGCTCCCGTTACTCGCTCCGATTATTTCGACGCAGGATGCTCATCTTGTTGGACGAGATAAACCATCCATAGTCTTTAGTACATTCCGACTCCTAAACCCTTTCATCGAAGAAAGGTAATAAAATCAACAACCAATACCCTTAGTAGGCCGAACTACGAGGCTCTGACTTTCCCATTGCACACGGGAGTACGTAGGCACGAGGATCTCAATCCTTGTCGAGCACCTAGGATCAATCTAACTTATATTTCAACTCTTTTCCCTCTAGCAAGTAATTCGTTTAAGCATAGACATCCTTTCGCGCATGATAACTTAGATGGTTCCCATCGAGTACGATGGATGTAGGGGGTGCTAATACCTTCCCCCTGCATAACCGACTCTCGAACCCAGGCAATGGTTCCGTTGACCTTTGTCCTCATCCTTTTCTTCCCGGGTTGTATCTATATCTTCCCTTTCCCTCTTCGGGAATAAATAGAATTAGGTGGCGACTCTTCAGTCTGTCCAGCGCGCGGCTCCCGTCCTTTCGGATCGCGTGAGGTCGTATTTTTCGGGGTACGACAGCTGGCGACTCTGCTGGGGACTGGTTCCCCCCTATGCGAGTCAAGCCTAGTCTAAGTCTTCGCGTTTGTTTGGATGTTTACTTTTATGCCTTGCTTGTTTATTTTTATCGCTTTCTTTATCGCATTCCATTTTATATGACTTGTGGCTCCATTGGTACTATAATTTGGATCGATACTTTGCAAAAGAAACTTGAGGGAAAGGCTCTATACCCGGGCTTGCAAGTACAAACATAAGTTAGCGAGGTTGTGTAGTATGGGCTCCCGAGAGAACCTCTCTCGTGGGTTGTCGATACGAAAACCTCACTTGGAGTAGATTCTGATGAGAATACTGACAACCGTCAAGTCCTTGACGTGTGTGCTCATTTACTTTCATTAGGGTCATCAACTCTGAGGACCTTTAGAACCTTTTGGTTAAATTATCGGTTGATGGTTGCGTAGTATTGGGCACCAGGGTTCACCCTCGCGTGGCTCGATACAAATACCTCACTTGGAATAGACTTACTCAATGGAGTTGATTGACTGTCAAGAATGTATGAAATTGACACGTGCATCAAACAGTTGAGAAAGTTCCATAACTCCAGGACTTTGTTTTAAACCTTGTGTTGATGATCACGTAGTATGGAGCACCAAGAGATTTCCCTCTCTCGAGGCTCGATACGAAGATCTCACCCAAAATAGATTCATATGGTGGAGTCAATCAACCGTCATGCTTATGGCGCGTGTGATGAACAGCCATATGAATTGATAACTTTGGGATCCCTAAAACTTTAGAGTCTACCCAGTGAGTTCTTGATTAGAGTATCATCCATTTGTACCTTGGACTCGTGAGACCATGATCTTGTGATCCTGGATTCTGACATTGCATATCATTACATTTGTATTAACTATTCATATTGCATTTCATTCCAAAAGCCGAGAACTCATTTCATGTTCCTCTATCTTCAGTAAATCAAGCTGGTTTCCCGACGCTCGTATCGTGCTAGACGCCCGTATCTAACTAGAGCCAACACTAGAAGACTGATGGACATGATTCAAGAAGAGAAAGCTGCCATGAGGGAGGAGATTGACTCGCTCAAGAGCAAGATCGACCAGATTTATGAGACTTTGCAAGCTTTGGCAAGAATGGAAGAACGTCGCGAAGCTGCTGCCGCAATGAAAAATGCTCAAGTGCAAGGATCTACCTCACGAGCAATGCCTTCAGTTCCCGTTCCAAATCCTTTGGTCTACGGTTTGCCTCCAGGTTTCACTCCTGCTGTTGAAGAGGTCATTTCCCAACCAATACCTGCTTCTGGTGTCACTGTTGGTGCTATTCCTCAAGCTCAACCTATTCCAACTCAAGTCCAGTTTCCTCAAATTGAAGAGAATCATCAAGTTGAGTATGAGATGCATACTGGTATTCCAATCACCAATCCTCATGCTGTTCAAGAGTCTGAAGCTATGAAGATGTGTCGCGAGTTAGCGGAAAAACTCCGAATTATGGAAGGACACAACTCAACTTCTCTGAGTGCCTCAGACATGTGCTTAGTTCCAGATGTTGTGATCCCTGTTAAGTTCAAATTACCATAATTCGAGAAATATAAAGGCCTCAGCTGTCCTGAGCTTCATTTGAGGATGTACTGTAGAAAAATGGCCGCTCATGCCAAAGATGATAAGCTTATGATCCATTGCTTCCAAGACAGTCTGTCTGGAGCGTCTCTAGAATGGTAAATGCAGCTCGAACGTAACAATGTTCGTACTTGGCTTGAACTATCTGATGCATTCAAAAAGCAGTACAAGTACAACACTGATCTTGCTCATAACCGTACTCAGCTTCAGAGTATGTCTCAAAAGGAAAGCGAATCCTTTAAGGAGTAAGCCAAACGCTGGAGGGAACTAGCCACCAGAGTGCATCCGCCATTGGTTGACCGTGAATTGATCGATATCTTCATGGGTACCCTACAGGGGCAATACTACGAAAAGCTGATCAGCAGCGTATCTTCTAGATTTTCGGACATGGTGATGGTCGGAGAAAGAATTGAAGAAGGTTTGAAAAGCGGAAAGATCCAAGGAGGTTATAGCAGCCAAGCTGGATCCAAGAAGCCTTTCAACGGGAACAAGAAGGGTGAAACAAATTCCATTTCAGCTGCAAGTGGGAATCCTCAACAGAGTGCACTTACTCCAATTCCCTACTATCAGTACCCGTATGTTGCTGCTGCGCAATATGCTCCTATGCCATATCAGCCAGTTCCTCTAATGCCATATCAGCAGGCCATTCAAGCGCCATTTCCGCCTCAGATGGATTATCAACCACGTCCACATCCTATGATTGCAGCTGCGCGGTATGCGCCCAATCCGTACCAGCAACCGGCCCATCCACAACGGCCTGGTCAACAACAACAATGCGCTCCTCAACAGCGTCCACCATATCAGCAAAGAAGGCCTGAAAGAAACTTTGATCCACTGCCTTTATCATATGGAGAAATCTTTAACGGGCTGATGGCAAAGGGAACTCTTGTTTTAAAAGACTTGCCACCACAAACTGGTACCGCCCGAGACTATGATGCCAATGCCCGCTGTGAATATCACAAGGGTGCTCCAGGTCACGCAATCGAGAACTGCAAATCATTCAAGCACAAGATTCAAGATCTGATCGACTCTAAGGATCTCACCTTCACCCCGAGAAATCCAAATGTCCAGAACAATCCATTGCCGCCGCACTGGGCCAACAAGTGAAGACATTTAAAGGGTTTGTTGAAAATCGAGCTGAGTAGTCTCCAACTTTGAAGAAGCAAGTCAAATCAAGAGAAGTTCAATTCACCAAATCAAGGCAGCCAGTGCCATTTATGATTTCTGTGTTCCTATTATTTTGTACTGTTTGTTTAAATACTATTTGCTCTGAACATTGTTATCTGTTCTTGGTCATGTTAATGTTATGTTTATGCATGTTTTGAATCAATCTATTCGCATTCGCTCATTATTTATCATTTATCACAAAAATCACAAAAATCACAAAAATATTTCCTCACTTCACTTTATCAAATATTTGAGGGAGGATGATGAAAACGAAATACCCATAACTGTTGTGGTATGCTTTCGGATAAAACCTCGTCAATGATGTACATGCACTTATTCAAATCTCCAAACACTGGAGATATAAGGAGTTAATCCCTAGTCAACCACTTCGAGCCTAGAAATAGGAGTTTCTTTCAGATACAAACCCTCATATTTAACCCGGGGCAGAGTAGTTGTTCAGTTAACCCGACTACACCTTCCAATTGCAAGATGAGACATCCCGTCAGAGGACCATCAACAAATGACTTAGCAGTCACAATATTCAAGCAAAAAAAGAATAGAAAAAGAAAACCGCTGAGTTGAGCACCCGAAGGGAGACTTAGCCAAAAAAAAAGAAATCAAAAGAGGATCTCAAATCCTTAACAAAAGCAAAACAAATATCAGTGACAAATCAAGAATCAAAGGGTCACCAACAAAATAGATGACTGCCATTATCAAGCAAACTTTAAAGCTTCATCTTCACTTTTGCAAAGTCAAAACAAATGCAAGTGTAAAGTTAACTGAACATAGGACTGAAGAACATAACGAAGAAGGGATGGGTACAAATCAAACTTTGAGCCTTATATCTTTTATTTCTCAAACCATTAACCGGACCACGTTACAACCCTAGAAAGTCCTAACTGAGGCGCGATTTATTCTGAAAGCATGCTACCAACAAGGTTGCGTAAAATGACTCCCATATATTTGCTAATCTTCAATCTCGATTGCACAATATTCTTGCTGCATTTTTTACGCACTTGCTAAATCAGCACCTCGTTTGGACCAACCGTCCATTCGTCACACTTTCACAATCATTCCAAATAAATTGATTTTCTCAAAACTTACATGAACTTTACATTAACACTACCATTTGTGTATGAATAAATTAATTGCAATTCAGTGCTTGACATCAGTACAATCCCAACAAGGGGCAATTAAAAAGAGAAATTTGAACTTCATCGGCACCAACATGAATCAAGACTACTTCAACAGTCCAATCATAGGCAAATTATCTTCAACAGCTCAATCAGGGGCAAGATCACCTTCAAAGGCTCAATCAGGGGCAGGTCATGTCATGGCCATTGTCAAAGCTTCCCCATCAAATTTATTTCAGATACCCTACAGGCAGGGGCAAGCAAACAAGGAGCAAATCTTCCTATCTCTTCTCCCCAACTGAGCAAGCAGACCTTGCCAGACATTGGCAACCATTCAAAGAAAAGCAGTCTTCATACGTCAATTAAGTCGCGTCGCTCATCAGCAAGTGACCGAACTTGGAGCATTCGAATTTATCTTCTAATCATGCTTCGTCAAAGATCGAGTGTCGGGGAATCAGTCCCTCCACCCACCCCAAAGTCCAATCATTATTGGCAACTACCAGACCAAAAGTCCACCAAGCTGGCACCTTTCAATCGCTCATATGCATCATTATGCATCATCAACGTCATAAGCATCATTTATTTCAATCATTTACAACATGTGCATCATTTGCATACCTAAATAAACCAGCTTTCCATATCCCCAACATTATCGAATTTATATCTTAGTGCATAAACACTTGCATCGTATCTCCATCCTTATGGGATACCATTTCAAATTAGTCAAGCATAGTTGCATAACTCAGGATCCAGGATCAACCCAAGATTCCAGGCCTTTCCCTAGCTGAAGTCAGGGTCCAGGGCCAACCGAAGATTCCAAAGATATTCCTAGGTGTTATTCAGTGGACGTCCCCGGTGGACTTTTCTCTTCCCGATTATTTAATTTTCTGTTACTCGTCATCCTTTTGGTGCCGGGGTCGCTTTATCATCCTTTTGGTGATAGCGATTATTTAATTTTCTGTTACTCGTTATCCTTTTGGTGTCGGGGTCGCTTTATCATCCTTTTGGTGATAGCGATTATTTAACTTTCTGATTACTCGTCATCCTTTTGGTGTCGGGGTCGCTTTATCATCCTTTTGGTGATAGCGATTATTTAATTTTCTGATTACTCGTCATCCTTTTGGTGTCGGGGTCGCTTTATCATCCTTTTGGTGATAGCGATTATTTAACTTTCTGTTACTCGTCATCCTTTTGGTGTCAGGTTCGATTTATCATCCTTTTGGTGATAGTGATTATTTATTTTTCTGTTACTCAGCATTCTTTTGATGTTGGGGTCGCTTTATCATCCTTTTGGTGATAGCGATTATTTAATTTTCTGATTACTCATCATCCTTTTGGTGTCGGGGTCGCTTTATCATCCTTTTGGTGATAGCGATTATTTATTTTTCTATTACTCAGCATTCTTTTGATGTTGGGGTCGCTTTCTCATCCTTTTGGTGATAGCGATTATTTAATTTTCTGATTACTCGTCATCCTTTTGGTGTCGGGGTCGCTTTATCATCCTTTTGGTGATAGCGATTATTTATTTTTATGTTACTCAGCATCCTTTTGATGTTGGGGTCGCTTTATCATCCTTTTGGTGATAGCGATTTTATTTAATTTTCTGTTACTCAACATCCTTTTGGTGTCGGGGTCGCTTTATCATCCTTTTGGTGATAGCGATTTTATTTTCAGTCAGTTGCCTTATCATCCTCTGTTGATAAGTGAGTTTATTCTCAGTCATCTGCCTTATCATCCTCCGGTGATAAGTGATTTATTTTGTCAATTATTTCTTGCTGTGTCACCCATTATTTTCCAGTTTATTTCGTTTGCTATTTTCGCAATTTCTTTCTTTATCGGACAAATTTGGAGTCTGTTAATATCTAATTATCTTATACCTTGAAAGATTGAACGCGAGCCAGTTCATCTTTACTCAGTCTAAGTCAATTAGATAGGGGCATCTTTCATACCCCAAATTTGTCCTACCCGCACTATTTTATTTCCTGTCTAAGTGATATTTCAAAAATCAACAATATGTACCCATTTTATTTTCTGTCTAATATTCGGAAAAAAATAAAAAAAATATGTGTTTTTTTTTCTCTCAAAGTTTGTGCAAAAATCAGGTCAGTTTGAGATTGTTATTGTTTGCATGTGCGATGTCGTGTGGAGACATTTGTCCGATTATCGTTTTTGTTCTTTTTAATCATTTTGTTTTCATCACAAAAAAAATAATATATAAATATCAGTTTAAATATTTCTCTTCTAAAAATTATGTATCTTTTTCAATTTCCTTTTATTCGTCCATATCCTTTTTATTCATATTATATTTTCTACTTTTTAATTTCCAAAATTGAAGATCAAAATTTTCTTTTAAATTCTAATTTCATATCACCCAAAAAATATCATCTATAATAAAGCCCATTAGATCTTCCTTATTAGGTCCATTATAAAACATATATAAAATTCTCATTGTTTTTATTCATGTTTATTAATATTCTATTCTTTATTTTTACTATTATTTTTATTAATTCTTCTTAGTATTATTGTTATTATTATTATTATCATTTTTATATTAATTTATTAGCTAGCATTATTCATTTTTTTTTAAGTATTTTTGTTTTCTATCCTTAACATTTCTATCATTGTTACTTTTTTTAGTTATAGTTATTATGTTATTAAGAGATGCAACCTCAATCTCAACAGACCTCACACCTCATTTATTTTTCTCTATCAGCATCTCCAAAAAGCATGGCCTCACCTCATCTAATACAACAAAATAAACCGTACAGATTTTCCAACGGAAAGAATCTTCCACTACATAAATTTCACAACACCACCACTACATAATTTTACAAACAGAATTTTCCAGCTATAAAAATCTTCAATTCTTATCCAATATCTCCCCTCAAATCTCCCTTTTGCCCTGCAAATTCTCCCTATAACTACCGTCATTTTCTTCATTCACAAAGGGGCTTGAAAAAAAAACAACCAGAAAACTCTGCAAAATAATCAAATCAAGCTTATCAAAAGAACAAAAATAGACTAAGTTGTGTTCATAAAAAAACCAAAACGCATCACCGTGCATGAACGAACCCTCACAGTCACAGCTCACACACCCTTTTCGCTACTGCAGCAACACCATCATCCAACTCCCGTAACAACTTGACAATCCTTCAACCTTTTTCTTTCCGCACACCACAATAGTCCTTCCGTCAACCCATCCAAACCTCAGCCACCACCTCCAAACCTTCACAAATCCGCACAACAAAAACACAGAAAACAAACGATCCAGAACGCAAACCTTCAAACGCAGTCCGTCCAACACGCACCAGCAAAATCGCCGGTCTCTGAAACCGAGCCCACCGAACAAGACGCAAGCCGTGAAATCGCTGTGAGATTCAAAGAGCGATGTGAGTCGAGAGAGAGTAAATCGCAACCGTAAAACGCGGCCTCCACCATGTTGCCCAAAATCCATCATCACCAAAACAATCTGCACCGAACCATCACCACCAAACCCTCACCGTCGTAAACCTGTGACCACCTTTCAACTACCGAAACCGATCCAGAAAAACCCCCAAATCGCGAAAACACTCATAAATCAAATCATAGCCGTCGCAAACCAAATCGTGTTTTTTCGCGAGAGATCAAGTGAGAGATGAACTGCGTCGGCGAGAGGCTCGAGAGAGAGACAAAACCGAAAGCTGAGAGAGTGAGAAAAGAGGTAGCGATGATCTTTTCTTTTTTCTGCTTTTCTTCTTTTCTGAATGTGAGAGACATGGAGTAGTAGTTTGTTTTTGACAGAAAAATGTGTTGCTAGCTGTTTTGTTTTCTAAACATTTATTTGTTTTATTTTAATTTTATTTTTCTTTAATGAACCATTAGGTTCATTGTTGTTGGTCTTAGTGGGTCTTAAGCACATTTGATGTTGTTTAATAACACACAGACGAACGCCTCTCCCCTTCTCTTTTCTCTTCTTTTTTTTATTATTGTTAGATTAGTTTATTTTATTTTAGTTTAGTTTTTACAATTTATTTATTTTTAGTTGTTTTGTTAGAAATATCTTGATTTAAAAAAAATCTCTTAAAAAGCATGTATTAGTGATTAATTTGATTTCTCATTTTATTTTTGGGCCAATGACATAACAAAAGGCCGAGGCATTGCCCGATTTCGTTAAATCGGTGATACTCGGTCAATATGAGGCCCTCCTTGTAATTAGTTTTTTTTAATTATTATTCATTTTTATTATTTTGGCAAACAAACATTTCAATTAATTTAATTTATTTATTATTCTTAATATCACTCAATTTATTTAATTATTTAATTTATTATTTTATTTCAATTCAATTCTAGTAATTCAATTTAATTTTATATATTTATTTCCGCATTTCAAAAACTGTTTCGACTCCTTATAGAATGATTCCAATTTTGAATCAATTCTAAGGTAGTTCACGAACTAAATTTCGCCGCATCCCAAAAAAGGTCCAACGCCTTCGAATAGTTGTTTTCGATCAAAAAGGCCGAACGCCTTCGAACAGTTCAAAAACACTGCACACACGCTTCCTCTTGGGCAAACTACAATGATACCATTTATTTCGCGCAATCCCCTGTATTTATTTTGTATCCCTCTCCCATTACTTTGTACGCACTTTATTTTCCGTATTTTATTTAATTCCGAATCCTTGGTCCAACGCCAAGCGATCTCACTCGCACACTTACACTTTATTTTTCAGTTATTTTCGTTTATTAGGATCCACCTTTGCGAGCTGAACGCTTTGTGCCTCGCTAACAAACCACAAAAATAAACTCCATTTGCATTTACCCTCTAACCTCAAAAAACGAAAACGTTTCGATTAGATCCAAGCCCTTGATCCAACGTCAAGTGGTCTTAGGAAATAAAACATTCTAAATAAAACGAGAAGAACTGTACGCCATGAGCCTTAAGCGGTAGAAAGGAGGATAACGAGCTCCCGTTACTCGCTCCGATTATTTCGACGCAGAACGCTCATCTTGTTGGACGAGATAAACCATCCATAGTCTTTAGTACATTACGACTCCTAAACCCTTTCATCGAAGAAAGGTAATAAAATCAACAACCAATACCCTTAATAGGCCGAACTACGAGGCTCTGACTTTCCCATTGCACACGGGAGTACGTAGGCCCGAGGATCTCAATCCTTGCCGAGCACCTAGGATCAATCTAACTTATATTTCAACTCTTTTCCCTCTAGCAAGTAATTCGTTTAAGCATAGACATCCATTCGCACGTGATAACTTAGATGGTTCCCAACGAGTACGATGGATGTAGGGGGTGCTAATACCTTCCCCCTGCATAACCGACTCCCGAACCCAGGCAATGGTTCCGTTGACCTTTGTCCTCATCCTTTTCTTCTCGGGTTGTATCTATATCTTCCCTTTCCCTCTTCGGGAATAAATAGAATTAGGTGGCGACTCTTCAGTCTGTCCAGCGAGCGGCTCCCGTCCTTTCGAATCGCGTGGGGTCGTATTTTTTGGGGTACGACACCCATGTATTTTTAACATTACACACAACGTTAAACTCCTTTCCCTCATTACTTATTTTTATTATTCGTTTTCTATTTTGATTTGTATATGGATTTATCACCTTGTGTTAGCTGCTACATCTTTTGGTTGGGATTCCATTTGTCTTATTTATTATTTATTATTTTACTTTAATTTTATATTTAGATTCCTTATTTTTTAGGGCCAATGACATAACAAAAGGCCGATATTCGCCCGATTTCATTAAATCGGTGATACTCGGTCAATATGAGGCCCTCTTTTTTTATTATTTTATTTTATCCTATTATTTTTATTTTGAACAAAAAACTTGTAATGTAATTTATTTTATTCATTATTCTCAATTTATTTATTATATTTATTCTTCTATGTTAATATTTGTAATTCAATTCAATTTATTTATTTATTTCCGCATCTCAAAAATAATGTTCAACTCCTCATAGAATGATTCTAACCTTGAATCGATTCTAAGGAAGTAAAAGAACCAAATTTCGACGCGTCCCAAAAAGGTCCAACGCCTTCGAATAGTTGCACCCGGATAAAAAGGCCGAACGCCTTCGAACAGTTCAAAAACACTGCACACACGCTTTCTCTTGGGCGAATTACAACGAGACCTCTTTATTTCTCGCAATCCCATGTAATTTATTTTGTATCCCTCTCCCATTACTTTGTACGCATTTTATTTTCCGTATTTTATTTAATTTTGAATCCTTGGTCCAACGCCAAGCGATTGCACTCGCACACTCGCACTTTATTATTCAGTCTTTATCGTTTATTAGGATCCACTCCACCTTGCGAGCCGAACGCTTTGTGCCTCGCTAACAAACCACTAAATAAACCTCCATTTGAATTCGACCTCTAAACCTCAAAAAACCAAAACGATTCTTTTTAGATCCAAACCCTTGATCCAACGTCAAGCGGTCTTAGGAAATAAAACATTCTAATAATACGAGAAGATTTGTACGCCACGAGCCTTAAGCGGTAGAAAGGAGGATAACGAGCTCTCGTTACTCGCTCCGATTATTTCGACGCAAGACGCTCGTCTTGATTGGACGAGATAAACTATCCATAGTCTTTAGTGCATTTCAACTCCTAAACCCTTTCATCGAAGAAAGGTAATAAAATCAACAACCATCAACCGTAGTAGGCCGAACTACGAGGCTCTGACTTTCCCATTGCACACGGGAGTATGTAGGCACGAGGATCTCAATCCTTGCCGAGCACCTAGGATCAATCTAACTTATAATTCAACTCATTTCCCTCTAGAAAGTATTTCGTTTAAGCATAGACATCCTTTCGCGCATGATAACTTAGATGGTTCCCATCGAGTACGATGGATGTAGGGGGTGCTAATACCTTCCCCCTGCATAACCTACTCCCGAACCCAGACAATGGTTCCATTGACCTTTGTCCTTATCTCTCTCTTCCCGGGTTGTATCTATATCTCCCCTTTCCCTCTTCGGGAATAAATAGAATTAGGTGGCGACTCTTCAATCTGTCCGGCGCGCGGCTCCTGTCCTTTCGGACCGTGTGAGGTCGTATTTTTCGGGGTACGACAGCTGGCGACTCTGCTAGGGACAGGTTCACCCCTATGCGAGTCAAGCCTAGTCTAAGTTCCTGTGCTTGTTTGGATGTTTGCTTTTATGCCTTTCTTGTTTATCGCTTTCTTTATTGCATTCCATCTTATATATCTTGTGGCTCCTTGGTACTATGATTTGGATCGATACTTTGCAAAAGAAACTTGAGGGAAAGGCTCTATACCCGGGCTTACGAGTACAAACATAAGTTAGCGAGGTTGTGTAGTATGGGCTCCCGAGGGAACCTCTCTCGTGGGTTATCGATACGAAAACCTCACTTGGAGTAGATTCTATTGAGAATACTGACAACCGTCAAGTCCTTGACGTGTGTGCTCAGTTACTTTCATTAGGGTCATCAACTCTGAGGACCTTTAGAACCTTTTGGTTAAAACATCGGTTGATGGTTGCGTAGTATTGGGCACCAGGGTTCGCCCTCGCGTGGCTCGATACGAAAACCTCACTTGGAATAGACTTACTCAATGGAGTTGATTGACTGTCAAGAATGCATGAAATTGACACGTGCATCAAATAGTTGAGAAAGTTCCATAACTCCAGGACTTTGTTTTAAACCCCGTGTCGATTATCACGTAGTATGGACTCCCGAGAAAATTTTCTCTCGTGGGTTGTCGATACAAAGATCTCACCTAAAATAGATTCGTATGGCAGAGTCAATCAACCGTCATGCTTATGGCGTGTGTGATGAACAACCATATGAATTGACAACTTTGGGATCCCTAAAACTTTAGAGTCTACCCAGTGAGTTCCTGATCAGAGTATCCTCCATCTGTACCTTGGACTCATGAGACCCTGATCTTGTGATCCTGGATTCTGACATTGCATATCATTTCATTTGCATCAATTATTGCATTTCATTCCAAAACCGAGAACGCATTTCTTGTTCCTCCATCTTCAGTAAATCAAGTTGGTTTCCTGACGCCCGTATCGTGCTAGACGCCCGTACTTAACTCGAGCCAACACTAGAAGACTAATGGACGTGATTCAAGAAGAACAAGTTGCTATGAGGGAAGAGATTGACTCGGTCAAGAGTAAGACCGACCAGATTTATGAGACTTTGCAAGCTTTGGCAAGAATGGAAGAACGTCGCGAAGCTGCTGCCGCAATGAACAATGCTCAAGTGCAAGGATCTACCTCGCGTGCAATGCCTTCAGTTCCCGTTCCAAATCCTTTGGTCTACGGTTTGCCTCCAGGTTTCACTCCTGCTGTTGAAGAGGTCACTTCCCAACCAATACCTGCTTCTGGTGTCACTGTTGGTGCTATTCCTCAAGCTCAACCTATTCCAACTCAAGTCCAGTTTCCTCAAACTGAAGAGAATCATCAAGCTGAGTATGAGATGCATACTGCTGTTCCAATCACCAATCCTCATGTTGTTCAAGAGTCTGAAGCTATGAAGATGTGTCGCGAGTTAGCGGAAAAACTCCGAATTATGGAAGGACACAACTCAACTTCTCTGAGTGCCTCAGACATGTGCTTAGTTCCAGATGTTGTGATCCCTGTTAAGTTCAAATTACCAAAATTCGAGAAATATAAAGGCCTCAGCTGTCCTGAGCTTCATTTGAGGATGTACTGCAGAAAAATGGCCGCTCATGCCAAAGATGATAAGCTTATGATCCATTGCTTCCAAGACAGTCTGTCTGGAGCGTCTCTAGAATGGTAAATGCAGCTCGAACGTAACAATGTTCGTACTTGGCTTGAACTATCTGATGCATTCAAAAAGCAGTACAAGTACAACACTGACCTTGCTCCTAACCGTACTCAACTTCAGAGTATGTCTCAAAAGGAGAGCGAATCCTTTAAGGAGTACGCCCAACGCTGGAGGGAGTTAGCTCCCAGAGTGCATCCGCCATTGGTTGACCGTGAATTGATCGATATCTTCATGGGTACCCTACAGGGGCAATACTACGAGAAGCTGATTAGCAATGTATCTTCTGGATTTTCAGACATGGTAATGGTCAGAGAAAGAATCGAAGAAGGTTTGGAAAGTGGAATGATCCAAGGAGGATCTAGCAACCAAGCCAATGTCAAGAAACCTTTCAACGTGTACAAAAAGGGAGAAACAAATGCCGTTTCTGCTACAAGTGGGAATTTTCAACAGAGTGTACCTGCGCCAGTTCCCTACTACCAGTATCCCTATGTTGCTGCTGCGCAATATGCTCGTATGCCATATCAGCCAATTCCTCCAAGCCTTATCAGCAGGCATTTCAAGCTCTATTTCCGCCTCAGATGGCTCATCAACCACGTCCACGTCCTATGGTTGCAGCTGCGCAGTATGCGCCCAATCCGTACCAGCAACCGGCTTATCCACAACGGCCTGGTCAACAACAACAACGCGCTCCTCAACAGCGTCCACCATATCAACAAAGAGGATATGATAGACACATTGATCCCCTGCCTATGTCATACACCGAAATCTTTATTCAGCTGATGGCAAAAGGGTCTCTTACTTTGAGAGATATGCCACCTCAGACTGGTAATGCCCGGAACTATGATGCCAATGCTCGCTGTGAGTTTCACAAAGGCGCTCCAGGTCATACAATCGAGAACTGTCATGCCTTTAAGCACACGGTTCAGGATATGATCAACTCTAAGGATCTCACTCTCACTTCGAGAAATGCAAATGTCCAGAACGATCCAATGTCGCCACACGGTGCCAACAAGTAAAGACATTTGAAGGGGTTGTTGAAGACCAAGCTGAGTAGTCTCCAACTTTGAAGCATTCAATCAAGAGAAGTTCATTCCTCAAATCAAAGCGGCCAATGCCATTTATGATTTCCGCATGTCTGTTATTTTGTAATGTTTGTTTAAGTACTATTTGCTCTGAACATTGTTATCGTTTGTACTTGGTTTTGTTAATGTTATGTTTATGCATATTTTGAATCAATTTATTCGCATTCGCTCATTATTTATCATTTATCGCAAAAATCACAAAAATATTCCCTCACTTCACTTTAGCAAATATTTGAGGGAGGATGATGAAAACAAAATACCCATAACTGTTGTGGTATGCTTTCGGATAAAACCTTGTCAATGATGTACAGGCATTTGTTCAAGTCCCCAAACACTGGAGATACAAGGAGTTAATCCCTAGTCAACCACTTCGAGCCTAGAAGTAGGAGTTTCTTTCGGATACAACCCTTACATCTAACCCGGGGCAGGGTAGTTGTTCAGTTAACCTGTCTACACCTTCAAATCGCAAGATGAGACATCCCGTCAGAGGACCATTAACAAATGACTTGGCAGTCACAACATTCAAACAAAAAGAAAAGAAAAAACACTAAGTTGAGCACCCCAAAGGGAGACTTAGTCGAAGAAACAAAACAAATCAAAAAGAGGAGCTCAAATCCTCAGCAAAAGCGAAACAAATATCAGTGACCACCAAATCAAGAATCAAAGGGTCACCAACAAAATAGATGACTGCCACTTCCAAGCGAACATCAAAGCTTCATCTTCACTCTTGCAAAGTTAAAAACAAATGCATGCGTAGAGTTAACTGAACGTAGGATTGGAGAACATCATGAAGAAGGGATGGGTACATATCAAAATTTGAGCCTTATATCTTTGTTTCTCAAACCATTAACCAGACCACGTTACAACCCTACAAAGTCCTAATTGAGACAGGGTTTATTCTGAAAGCATGCTACTAACAAGGTTGCGTAAATTGACTCCCATATATTTGCTAACCTTCAAACTCGATTGCACATTATTCTTGTTGCATACTTCACACACTTTCTAAATCAGCACCTCGTTTGGGCTAATGGTTCATCCGTCACACTATTACAATCATTCAAATAAAATGACTTTTTCAAAACTTACATGAACGTTGCATTAACACTACCATTTGTGTATGAATAATTTAATTGCAAATCAGTGCTTGACATCAGTGCAATCCCAACAAGGGGCAATCAAAAGAGAAATTTGAACTTCATTGGTGTCAATGTGAATCAAGACTACTTCAGCAGCCCAATCAAGGGCAAATCATTCGTAATAGCCCAATCAGGGGCAAAAATTATCTTCAAACGGCTCAATCAGGAGCAGGCGCCTATCAAATCCAGACACTGGGGCAGATCATGCCATGACCATTGTCAAGGCTCCCCACCGGATTTATTCCAAATACCCTACAGGCAGGGGCAGCAAACAAGGAGAAAATCTTCCTATCTCTACTCCCTAGCTGAACAGGAAGTCTTTGCTAAATGTCGGCAATCATTCAAAGCAAATTAGTCTTCATGTTCCAATTAAGTCGCTTTGCTCATCAGCAAGTGACCAAAGCTTGGAGCTTTCAGATCCATCTTCTGACCATACGTCGTCGAAGAACGAGTGTCGGGGAACCAGACCCTCCACCCATCCAAAGTCCAATCATTATTGGCAACTACTATACCAAAAGTCCACCAAACTGGCACCTTTCAATCACTCATATGCATCATCAACATCATACGCATCATTTACATCAATCGTTTGCAGCATATGCATCATTTGCATACCTAAATAAATCAGACTTTTTATATCCCCCAACAGTTTCAACTTACGTCTCAGTGCATAAACACTTGCATCGTATCTCCATCGTTATGGAATACCACTTCAAAACAGTCAGGCATAGTTGCATAATTCAGGATCCAGGATCAACACAAGTTTTCGATCCTTTCCCTAGCGGAAGTCAGGATCATATCAATCGAAGATTCCAGGCATCTCCTTGGTGGATTCAATGACCGTATTTAATTTTCTTTCGTCGATCATCCTCTGTTGATAATGATTCTTTATTTTTTCTGTCTTTTGCGTATCATCCTCTGTTGATAGTGATTCTTTATTTTTCTGTCTTTCGCCTATCATCCTCTGTTGATAGTGATCTTTATTTTTCTGTCTTTCGCCTATCATCCTCTGTTGGTAGTGATCCTTTATTTTTTCTGTCTTTCGCCTATCATCCTCTGTTGATAGTGATCCTTTATTTTTTCTGTCTTTCGCCTATCATCCTCTGTTGATAGTGATCCTTTATTTTTTCTGTCTTTCGCCTATCATCCTCTGCTGATAGTGAATATTTATTTTTTGTCACTCGCCTTATCATCCTTCGGTGATAAGTGATTTCATTTTCTGTCACTCGCCTTATCATCCTTTTAGGTGATAAGTAATTTTATTTTCAGTCATTCGCTTTATCATCTGTCGATGATAAGTGATTTATTCTGTCAACTTATTTTTTTTCGCAGTATCACCTATTTTTTTCCATTTTTAAAGCATCAACTTTTATCATTACGCATTTTCCTTTAGTCGGATAAATTCGGAGTCTGTTTGTATCTAATTGTCTTATACCTGGAAATTTTGAACGCTAGCCAGTTCATCTTACTCGGTCTAAGCCAATTCGATAGGGGCAACTGTCATACCCCAAATTTGTCCTACCTTTATTTTCTGTCTACCAACATATTCCAAAAAAAAAAATCCTAAAAAACGTGCACTATTTTATTTTTGTCTAACATGTATTGCAAAAATCCAAAAATGTGTTATTTTCAATTTCTTTCTGTTTGAGGTTTATCAGGTCGAGTGTGTGTATGCAGTGTGTTGTGTGGAGGTTTTTTTTTTCCGTCTGATTACCACTTTCCTTTTTATTTTTATTATTATTATCGGTATTATCATTATGCACTCAAATAACCACAAGACCACTTTCTTATTTTTCTATCGGTACCAATTGCCTGCTTTCATAATCATACATGTATATCACAACAACCTGGTCCCCACCAGCCTGTCCATTCCAACACGTACCACTATTCCTTCATCAACGTCCCGCATCACCACTAACAATTGGTTACCAAATCATACAGCTCACAGATATCCTCCAAATCTTCTCCTCAAACTTCCCCTTTTCTCCTGCTATATAACACACATATTTTCTTCATCAAAAAAAGAAGCAAAAAGGCACGAAAATGGTCTCAGTTTACATCATATTTCAAATTCCTCACTCAACCTTAACCCCTCCATTTTTCCTTCATAAACCCATAACCAAAATCACATAAACCAACCTCTCTTCGAACAATCCATAAACCTTACACAAACTCTCAAAAAAAAGAAAGAAGAAAAACCAGCAGAAAAAAAAACAGAGTGAGAAACACTAAATACAGAACGAAATCCGAGAACACGAACCCGAAACCACACCGCGCAATCTCATTTATCACCGCCTAAACAAACTCCGAATCGCAACCCAAAAAAAACATCACCTCGACCTCACCACCTCGCCTCCACCGCCGACTTACCGTGTCAGAAACTCACCGTGACAAACCCGCCGAAACCGAACCAACAAAGCTCGCAACACTGCGTCACCACCACAAACCATCACGCAGAAATCCGGGAATCCGAACGAGCGAAAGGGACTCCGCAAGAACGACACACAAACAGATCCGAGAGTGAGGACAACCACAAGTGAAACGCCGAACAAACCACCACGTGAGAGAGATAGATCCGCGAACGAGCGAGACGAAGAACAGAGATTACAAGAGAGACGAATCGCCGCCGTCATCTCATAAGGGTGAGTTCTTTTTTTTTGAAAAAACGTTTTCTTGAGAGAGAGAGAGAGAGAGAGAGAGAGAGAAAGATATGCAGAAGAGAGTCTGTGGTTTTGTTGTCTAATATTACAAGTTTAATGCCTTTTGAATAGAAAATAAATAGTTTCCTATTAATATTATATTAAATACATTATATTGATTTCTGTTTCCCTCTGATATTTGTCCCATTGAATTCACTTGCCATTGTTTGTTGACTAATTAATGTGTATGTGGGCTACGAATTTATGAATCCAGGTTGTTTGATTCACATAATATTTTTTTTTCATCTATTTTATTTACCTTATTATTATGCTTCTAAGTCTTTTTTTAGTTTATTTTAGTTGTAGATTTATTCTTTAATAAATGGTTAATAATAGAATCATATTTTATTTGATTTATGTTATTATGATGTGGGCTTGGTGAGCCCATGTATTTTTCACATTACACACAACGTTAAACTCCTTTCCCTCATTACTTATTTTTATTATTTGTTTTCTATTTTGATTTGTATATGGATTTATCACCTTGTGTTAGCTGCTACATCTTTTGGTTGGGATTCCATTTGTCTTATTTATTATTTATTATTTTTCTTTAATTTTATATTTAGATTCCTTATTTTTTAGGGCCAATGACATAACAAAAGGCCGATGTTCGCCCGATTTCATTAAATCGGTGATACTCGGTCAATATGAGGCCCTCTTTTTTTTTTTTAATTTTATTTTATCCTATTATTTTTATTTTGAACAAAAAAATTGTAATGTAATTTATTTTATTCATTATTCTCAATTTATTTATTATATTTATTCTTCTATGTTAATATTTGCAATTCAATTCAATTTATTTATTTATTTCCGCATCTCAAAAATAATGTTCAACTCCTCATAAAATGATTCTAACCTTGAATTGATTCTAAGGAAGTAAAAGAACCAAATTTCGACGCGTCCCAAAAAGGTCCAACGCCTTCGAATAATTGCACCCGGATAAAAAGGCCGAACGCCTTCGAACAGTTCAAAAACACTGCACACACACTTTCTCTTGGGCGAATTACAACGAGACCTCTTTATTTCTCGCAATCCCCTGTAATTTATTTTGTATCCCTCTCCCATTACTTTGTACGCATTTTATTTTCCGTATTTTATTTAATTCTGAAACCTTGGTCCAACGCCAAGCGATTGCACTCGCACACTCGCACTTTATTATTCAGTCTTTATCGTTTATTAGGATCCACTCCACCTTGCGAGCCGAACGCTTTGTGCCTCGCTAACAAACCACAAAATAAACCTCCATTTGCATTCACCCTCTAAACCTCAAAAAACCAAAACGATTCTTTTTAGATCCAAACCCTTGATCCAACGTCAAGCGGTCTTAGGAAATAAAACATTCTAATAATACGAGAAGATTTGTACGCCACGAGCCTTAAGCGGTAGAAAGGAAGATAACGAGCTCTCGTTACTCGCTCCGATTATTTCGACGCAAGACGCTCGTCTTGATTGGACGAGATAAACTATCCATAGTCTTTATTGCATTTCAACTCCTAAACCCTTTCATCGAAGAAAGGTAATAAAATCAACAACCATCAACCGTAGTAGGCCGAACTACGAGGCTCTGACTTTCCCATTGCACACGGGAGTACGTAGGCACGAGGATCTCAATCCTTGCCGAGCACCTAGGACCAATCTAACTTATAATTCAACTCATTTCCTTCTAGAAAGTATTTCGTTTAAGCATAGACATCCTTTCGCGCGTGATAACTTAGATGGTTCCCATCGAGTACGATGGATGTAGGGGGTGCTAATACCTTCCCCCTGCATAACCGACTCCCAAACCCAGGCAATGGTTCCGGTGACCTTTGTCCTTATCTCTCTCTTCCCGGGTTGTATCTATATCTCCCCTTTCCCTCTTCAGGAATAAATAGAATTAGGTGGCGACACTTCGGTCTGTCCGGCACGCGGCTCCCGTCCTTTCGGACCGCGTGAGGTCGTATTTTTCGGGGTACGACATGTACCAAACCAAACAAACCTTTTTAGATCCTTCCTATGTTACGAGGGAAGGATATGATGGAAGTCCATGCAATAAATCATCTGAGAATTTGAGTCAATGAAACTTTTCCAAATGCATGTTTCGGTATAAAAATTATAATATATTACACACAAATTTATACTAGTTTTGCTCAAAAAATCAAATTAAATCGACGACTGTACGAAACCTTACAAAACTTTTCAGATCCTTCCTATGTATTACGAGGGAAGGTTATGATGGAAGTCCATGCAAAAAATCATCTGAAAATTTTATTCTATGAAACTTTTCTAAATGCAAGTTTCGGTCAAAAAATCATAATATATTATACACACGTTTATACTAGTTTTGCTCAAAAAATCAAATTAAATCGTGGACTGTCCGAAACCATGCAAAACTTTTTAGATCCTTCCTATGTTACAAGGGAAGGTTATGATGGAAGTCTATGCAAAAAACTCATCTGAAAATTTGATTCTACGAAACTTTTCCAAATGCAAGTTTCGGTAAAAAAATCATTATATATTATACACAAGTTTATACTAGTTTTACTCAAAAAATAAAATTAAATTGAGGACTGTACGAAACCGTACAAAACTTTTCAGATCCTTCCTACATGTTACGAGGGAAGTTTATGATTGAATTCCATGCACAAAATCATCTGAAAATTAGATTCTATGAATCTTTTCGAAATGCAAGTTTTGGTCAAAAAATCGTAATACATTTTCACAAGTTTATACTAGTTTTGCTCAAAAAATTACATTAAATTGAGGACTATACGAAACGATACCCAACTTTTCAGATCCTTCCTATATGTTACGAAGGAAGGTTATGATAGAAGTCCATGCAAAAAATCATCTGAAAATTTGATTCTATGAAACTTTTCTAAATGCAAGTTTCGGTCAAAAAATCATAATATAGTATACACAAGTTTATACTTGTTTTGCTCAAAAAAATCAAATTAAATCGAGGACTGTACCAAACCATACAAACCTTTTTAGATCCTTCCTATGTTACGAGGGAAGGATATGATGGAGGTCCATGGAAAAAATCATCGTCAAATTTGAGTCTACAAAACTTTTCCAAATGCATGTTTCGGTATAAAAATTATAATATATTACACACAAATTTAAACTAGTTTTGCTCAAATAATCAAATTAAATCGAGGACTGTACGAAACCATACAAAACTTTTCAGATCCTTTATATGTGTTATGAGGGAAGGTTATGATGGAAGTCCATGCAAAAATTCATCTGAAAATTTGATTCTACGAAAATTTTCCAAATGGAAGTTTCATTCAAAAAATCATAATATATTATACACATGTTTATACTAGTTTGGCATAAAAAATCAAATTAAATCGAGGACTGCTCAAAACCATACAAAACTTTTCAGATCCTTCCTATTTGTTACGAGGGAAGGTTATGATGGAAGTCCATGCACAAAATCATCTGAAAATTAGATTCTACGAAAAATTTCAAAATACAATTTTCGGCCAAAAATAGTAATATATTACTCACTAGTTTATACTATTTTCGGTCATTAAATCAATTAAATCGAGGAGTGCTTGAACTGCTACAAAAATTTTCAGATAATTTAGATATATTATGAGGGAAGGTTGTGATTGAAGTCCATGCAAAAACTCATCTGAAAGTTTTATTCTACGAAACTTTTCCAAATGCAAATTTCGGTAAAAAAATCATAATATATTATACACAAGTTTATACTAGTTTTGCTCAAAAAATTAAATTAAATTGAAGACTCTACGAAACCTTACAAAACTTTTCAAATCCTTCCTACATGTTATGAAGGAAGGTTATGATAGATGTCCATGCACAAAATCATCTGAAAATTAGATTCTACGAATCTTTTCGAAATGCAAGTTTCGGTAAAAAAATCGTAATATATTATTCACAAGTTTATAATAGTTTTTCTCAAAAAATCAAATTAAATCGAGGACTATACGAAACGATACAAAACTTTTCAGATCCTTCCTATATGTTACGAAGGAAGGTTATGATAGAAGTCCATGCAAAAAATCATCTGAAAATTTGATTCTAGGAAACTTTTCTAAATGCAAGTTTCGGTCAAAAAATCATAATATATTATACACACGTTTATACTAGTTTTGCTCAAAAAATCAAATTAAATCGAGGACTGTCCGAAACCATGCAAAACTTTTTAGATCCTTCCTATGTTACGAGGGAAGGTTATGATGGAAGTCTATGCAAAAAACTCATCTGAAAATTTGATTCTACGAAACTTTTCCAAATGCAAGTTTCGGTAAAAAAATCATTATATATTATACACAAGTTTATACTAGTTTTACTCAAAAAATAAAATTAAATTGAGGACTGTACGAAACCGTACAAAACTTTTCAGATCCTTCCTACATGTTACGAGGGAAGTTTATGATGGAATTCCATCCACAAAATCATCTGAAAATTAGATTCTATGAATCTTTTCGAAATGCAAGTTTCGGTCAAAAAATCGTAATACATTATTCACAAGTTTATACTAGTTTTGCTCAAAAAATTACATTAAATTGAGGACTATACGAAACGATACCCAACTTTTCAGATCCTTCCTATATGTTACGAAGGAAGGTTATGATAGAAGTCCATGCAAAAAATCATCTGAAAATTTGATTCTATGAAACTTTTCTAAATGCAAGTTTCGGTCAAAAATTCATAATATAGTATACACAAGTTTATACTTGTTTTGCTCAAAAAATCAAATTAAATCGAGGACTGTACCAAACCATACAAACCTTTCTAGATCCTTCCTATGTTATGAGGGAAGGATATGATGGAAGTCCATGGAAAAAATCATCGTCAAATTTGAGTCTACAAAACTTTTCCAAATGCATGTTTCGGTATAAAAATTATAATATATTACACACAAATTTAAACTAGTTTTGCTCAAATAATCAAATTAAATCGAGGACTGTACGAAACCATACAAAACTTTTCAGATCCTTTATATGTGTTATGAGGGAAGGTTATGATGGAAGTCCATGCAAAAATTCATCTGAAAATTTGATTCTACGAAAATTTTCCAAATGGAAGTTTCATTCAAAAAATCATAATATATTATACACATGTTTATACTAGTTTGGCATAAAAAATCAAATTAAATCGAGGACTGCTCAAAACCATACAAAACTTTTCAGATCCTTCCTATATGTTACGAGGGAAGGTTATGATGGAAGTCCATGCACAAAATCATCGGAAAATTAGATTCTACGAAAAATTTCAAAATACAATTTTCGGCCATAAATAGTAATATATTACTCACTAATTTATACTATTTTCGGTCATTAAATCAATTAAATCGAGAAGTGCTTGAACTGCTACAAAAATTTTCAGATAATTTAGATATATTATGAGGGAAGGTTATGATTGAAGTCCATGCAAAAACTCATCTGAAAGTTTTATTCTACGAAACTTTTCCAAATGCAAATTTCGGTAAAAAAATCATTATATATTATACACAAGTTTATACTAGTTTTACTCAAAAAATTAAATTAAATTGAGGACTGTACGAAACCGTACAAAACTGTTCAGATCCTTCCTACATGATATGAGGGAAGTTTATGATGGAATTCCATGCACAAAATAAACTGAAAATTAGATTCTATGAATCTTTTCGAAATGCAAGTTTCGGTCAAAAAATCGTAATACATTATTCACAAGTTTATACTAGTTTTGCTCAAAAAATTACATTAAATTGAGGACTATACGAAACGATACCCAACTTTTCAGATCCTTCCTATATGTTACGAAGGAAGGTTATGATAGAAGTCCATGCAAAAAAACATCTGAAAATTTGATTCTAGGAAACTTTTCTAAATGCAAGTTTCGGTCAAAAAATCATAATATAGTATACACACGTTTATACTAGTTTTGCTCAAAAAATCAAATTAAATCGAGCACTGTCCGAAACCATGCAAAACTTTTTAGATCCTTCCTATGTTACGAGGGAAGGTTATGATGGAAGTCTATGCAAAAAACTCATCTGAAAATTTGATTCTACAAAACTTTTCCAAATGCAAGTTTCGGTAAAAAAATCATTATATATTATACACAAGTTTATACTAGTTTTACTCAAAAAATTAAATTAAATTGAGGACTGTACGAAACCGTACAAAACTTTTCAGATCCTTCCTACATGTTACGAGGGAAGTTTATGATGGAATTCCATGCACAAAATTATCTGAAAATTAGATTCTATGAATCTTTTCGAAATGCAAGTTTCGGTCAAAAAATCGTAATACATTATTCACAAGTTTATACTAGTTTTGCTCAAAAAATTACATTAAATTGAGGACTATACGAAACGATACCCAACTTTTCAGATCCTTCCTATATGTTACGAAGGAAGGTTATGATAGAAGTCCATGCAAAAAATCATCTAAAAATTTGATTCTATGAAACTTTTCTAAATGCAAGTTTCGGTCAAAAAATCATAATATAGTATACACAAGTTTATAATTGTTTTGCTCAAAAAATCAAATTAAATCGAGGACTGTACCAAACCATATAAACCTTTTTAGATCCTTCCTATGTTACGAGGGAAGGATATGATGGAAGTCCATGGAAAAAATCATAGTCAAATTTGAGTCTACAAAACTTTTCCAAATGCATGTTTCGGTATAAAAATTATAATATATTACACACAAATTTAAACTAGTTTTGCTCAAATAATCAAATTAAATCGAGGACTGTACGAAACCATACAAAACTTTTTAGATCCTTTATATGTGTTATGAGGGAAGGTTATGATGGAAGTCCATGCAAAAATTCATCTGAAAATTTGATTCTACGAAAATTTTCCAAATGGAAGTTTCATTCAAAAAATCATAATATATTATACACATGTTTATACTAGTTTGGCATAAAAAATCAAATTAAATCGAGGACAGCTCAAAACCATACAAAACTTTTCAGATCCTTCCTATATGTTACGAGGGAAGGTTATGATGGAAGTCCATGCACAAAATCATCTGAAAATTAGATTCTACAAAAAATTTCAAAATGCAATTTTCGGCCAAAAATAGTAATATATTACTCACTAGTTTATACTATTTTCGGTCATTAAATCAATTAAATCGAGGAGTGCTTGAACTGCTACAAAAATTTTCAGATAATTTAGATATATTATGAGGGAAGGTTATAATTGAAGTCCATGCAAAAACTCATCTGAAAGTTTTATTCTACGAAACTTTTCCAAATGCAAATTTCGGTAAAAAATTCATAATATATTATACACAAGTTTATACTAGTTTTGCTCAAAAAATTAAATTAAATTGAGGACTCTACGAAACCTTACAAAACTTTTCAAATCCTTCCTACATGTTATGAAGGAAGGTTATGATAGATGTCCATGCACAAAATCATCTGAAAATTAGATTCTACGAATCTTTTCGAAATGCAAGTTTCGGTAAAAAAAACGTAATATATTATTCACAAGTTTATAATAGTTTTTCTCAAAAAATCAAATTAAATCGAGGACTATACGAAACGATACAAAATTTCCAGATCCTTCCTATATGATACGAAGGAAGGTTATGATAGAAGTCCATGCAAAAAATCATCTGAAAATTTGATTCTAGGAAACTTTTCTAAATGCAAGTTTCGGTCAAAAAATCATAATATAGTATACACACGTTTATACTAGTTTTGCTCAAAAAATCAAATTAAATCGAGAACTGTCCTAAACCATGCAAAACTTTTTAGATCCTTCCCATGTTACGAGGGAAGGTTATGATGGAAGTCTATGCAAAAAACTCATCTGAAAATTTGATTCTACGAAACTTTTCCAAATGCAAGTTTCGGTAAAAAAATCATTATATATTATACACAAGTTTATACTAGTTTTACTCAAAAAATAAAATTAAATTGAGGACTGTACGAAACCGTACAAAACTTTTCAGATCCTTCCTACATGTTACGAGGGAAGTTTATGATGGAATTCCATCCACAAAATCATCTGAAAATTAGATTCTATGAATCTTTTCGAAATGCAAGTTTCGGTCAAAAAATCGTAATACATTATTCACAAGTTTATACTAGTTTTGCTCAAAAAATTACATTAAATTGAGGACTATACGAAACGATACCCAACTTTTCAGATCCTTCCTATATGTTACGAAGGAAGGTTATGATAGAAGTCCATGCAAAAAATCATCTGAAAATTTGATTCTATGAAACTTTTCTAAATGCAAGTTTCGGTCAAAAATTCATAATATAGTATACACAAGTTTATACTTGTTTTGCTCAAAAAATCAAATTAAATCGAGGACTGTACCAAACCATACAAACCTTTCTAGATCCTTCCTATGTTATGAGGGAAGGATATGATGGAAGTCCATGGAAAAAATCATCGTCAAATTTGAGTCTACAAAACTTTTCCAAATGCATGTTTCGGTATAAAAATTATAATATATTACACACAAATTTAAACTAGTTTTGCTCAAATAATCAAATTAAATCGAGGACTGTACGAAACCATACAAAACTTTTCAGATCCTTTATATGTGTTATGAGGGAAGGTTATGATGGAAGTCCATGCAAAAATTCATCTGAAAATTTGATTCTACGAAAATTTTCCAAATGGAAGTTTCATTCAAAAAATCATAATATATTATACACATGTTTATACTAGTTTGGCATAAAAAATCAAATTAAATCGAGGACTGCTCAAAACCATACAAAACTTTTCAGATCCTTCCTATATGTTACGAGGGAAGGTTATGATGGAAGTCCATGCACAAAATCATCGGAAAATTAGATTCTACGAAAAATTTCAAAATGCAATTTTCGGCCATAAATAGTAATATATTACTCACTAGTTTATACTATTTTCGGTCATTAAATCAATTAAATCGAGAAGTGCTTGAACTGCTACAAAAATTTTCAGATAATTTAGATATATTATGAGGGAAGGTTATGATTGAAGTCCATGCAAAAACTCATCTGAAAGTTTTATTCTACGAAACTTTTCCAAATGCAAATTTCGGTAAAAAAATCATTATATATTATACACAAGTTTATACTAGTTTTACTCAAAAAATAAAATTAAATTGAGGACTGTACGAAACCGTACAAAACTGTTCAGATCCTTCCTACATGATATGAGGGAAGTTTATGATGGAATTCCATGCACAAAATAAACTGAAAATTAGATTCTATGAATCTTTTCGAAATGCAAGTTTCGGTCAAAAAATCGTAATACATTATTCACAAGTTTATACTAGTTTTGCTCAAAAAATTACATTAAATTGAGGACTATACGAAACGATACCCAACTTTTCAGATCCTTCCTATATGTTACGAAGGAAGGTTATGATAGAAGTCCATGCAAAAAATCATCTGAAAATTTGATTCTAGGAAACTTTTCTAAATGCAAGTTTCGGTCAAAAAATCATAATATAGTATGCACACGTTTATACTAGTTTTGCTCAAAAAATCAAATTAAATCGAGGACTGTCCGAAACAATGCAAAACTTTTTAGATCCTTCCTATGTTACGAGGGAAGGTTATGATGGAAGTCTATGCAAAAAACTCATCTGAAAATTTGATTCTACAAAACTTTTCCAAATGCAAGTTTCGGTAAAAAAATCATTATATATTATACACAAGTTTATACTAGTTTTACTCAAAAAATTAAATTAAATTGAGGACTGTACGAAACCGTACAAAACTTTTCAGATCCTTCCTACATGTTACGAGGGAAGTTTATGATGGAATTCCATGCACAAAATTATCTGAAAATTAGATTCTATGAATCTTTTCGAAATGCAAGTTTCGGTCAAAAAATCGTAATACATTATTCACAAGTTTATACTAGTTTTGCTCAAAAAATTACATTAAATTGAGGACTATACGAAACGATACCCAACTTTTCAGATCCTTCCTATATGTTACGAAGGAAGGTTATGATAGAAGTCCATGCAAAAAATCATCTAAAAATTTGATTCTATGAAACTTTTCTAAATGCAAGTTTCGGTCAAAAAATCATAATATAGTATACACAAGTTTATAATTGTTTTGCTCAAAAAATCAAATTAAATCGAGGACTGTACCAAACCATATAAACCTTTTTAGATCCTTCCTATGTTACGAGGGAAGGATATGATGGAAGTCCATGGAAAAAATCATAGTCAAATTTGAGTCTACAAAACTTTTCCAAATGCATGTTTCGGTATAAAAATTATAATATATTACACACAAATTTAAACTAGTTTTGCTCAAATAATCAAATTAAATCGAGGACTGTACGAAACCATACAAAACTTTTTAGATCCTTTATATGTGTTATGAGGGAAGGTTATGATGGAAGTCCATGCAAAAATTCATCTGAAAATTTGATTCTACGAAAATTTTCCAAATGGAAGTTTCATTCAAAAAATCATAATATATTATACACATGTTTATACTAGTTTGGCATAAAAAATCAAATTAAATCGAGGACAGCTCAAAACCATACAAAACTTTTCAGATCCTTCCTATATGTTACGAGGGAAGGTTATGATGGAAGTCCATGCACAAAATCATCTGAAAATTAGATTCTACAAAAAATTTCAAAATGCAATTTTCGGCCAAAAATAGTAATATATTACTCACTAGTTTATACTATTTTCGGTCATTAAATCAATTAAATCGAGGAGTGCTTGAACTGCTACAAAAATTTTCAGATAATTTAGATATATTATGAGGGAAGGTTATAATTGAAGTCCATGCAAAAACTCATCTGAAAGTTTTATTCTACGAAACTTTTCCAAATGCAAATTTCGGTAAAAAATTCATAATATATTATACACAAGTTTATACTAGTTTTGCTCAAAAAATTAAATTAAATTGAGGACTCTACGAAACCTTACAAAACTTTTCAAATCCTTCCTACATGTTATGAAGGAAGGTTATGATAGATGTCCATGCACAAAATCATCTGAAAATTAGATTCTACGAATCTTTTCGAAATGCAAGTTTCGGTAAAAAAATCGTAATATATTATTCACAAGTTTATAATAGTTTTTCTCAAAAAATCAAATTAAATCGAGGACTATACGAAACGATACAAAATTTCCAGATCCTTCCTATATGATACGAAGGAAGGTTATGATAGAAGTCCATGCAAAAAATCATCTGAAAATTTGATTCTAGGAAACTTTTCTAAATGCAAGTTTCGGTCAAAAAATCATAATATAGTATACACACGTTTATACTAGTTTTGCTCAAAAAATCAAATTAAATCGAGAACTGTCCTAAACCATGCAAAACTTTTTAGATCCTTCCTATGTTACGAGGGAAGGTTATGATGGAAGTCTATGCAAAAAACTCATCTGAAAATTTGATTCTACGAAACTTTTCCAAATGCAAGTTTCGGTAAAAAAATCATTATATATTATACACAAGTTTATACTAGTTTTACTCAAAAAATTAAATTAAATTGAGGAATGTACGAAACTGTACAAAACTGTTCAGATCCTTCCTACATGATATGAGGGAAGTTTATGATGGAATTCCATGCACAAAATAAACTGAAAATAAGATTCTATGAATCTTTTCGAAATGCAAGTTTCGGTCAAAAAATCGTAATACATTATTCACAAGTTTATACTAGTTTTGCTCAAAAAATTACATTAAATTGAGGACTATACAAAACGATACCCAACTTTTCAGATCCTTCCTATATGTTACGAAGGAAGGTTATGATAGAAGTCCATGCAAAAAATCATCTGAAAATTTGATTCTAGGAAACTTTTCTAAATGCAAGTTTCGGTCAAAAAATCATAATATAGTATACACACGTTTATACTAGTTTTGCTCAAAAAATCAAATTAAATCGAGGACTGTCCGAAACCATGCAAAACTTTTTAGATCCTTCCTATGTTACGAGGGAAGGTTATGATGGAAGTCTATGCAAAAAACTCATCTGAAAATTTGATTCTACGAAACTTTTCCAAATGCAAGTTTCGGTAAAAAAATCAAAATATATTATACACAAGTTTATACTAGTTTTACTCAAAAAATAAAATTAAATTGAGGACTGTACGAAACCGTACAAAACTTTTCAGATCCTTCCTACATGTTACGAGGGAAGTTTATGATGGAATTCCATGCACAAAATCATCTGAAAATTAGATTCTATGAATCTTTTCGAAATGCAAGTTTCGGTCAAAAAATCGTAATACATTTTTCACAAGTTTATACTAGTTTTGCTCAAAAAATTACATTAAATTGAGGACTATACGAAACGATACCCAACTTTTCAGATCCTTCCTATATGTTACGAAGGAAGGTTATGATAGAAGTCCATGCAAAAAATCATCTGAAAATTTGATTCTATGAAACTTTTCTAAATGCAAGTTTCGGTCAAAAAATCATAATATAGTATACACAAGTTTATACTTGTTTTGCTCAAAAAAATCAAATTAAATCGAGGACTGTACCAAACCATACAAACCTTTTTAGATCCTTCCTATGTTACGAGGGAAGGATATGATGTAGGTCCATGGAAAAAATCATCGTCAAATTTGAGTCTACAAAACTTTTCCAAATGCATGTTTCGGTATAAAAATTATAATATATTACACACAAATTTAAACTAGTTTTGCTCAAATAATCAAATTAAATCGAGGACTGTACGAAACCATACAAAACTTTTCAGATCCTTTATATGTGTTATGAGGGAAGGTTATGATGGAAGTCCATGCAAAAATTCATCTGAAAATTTGATTCTACGAAAATTTTCCAAATGGAAGTTTCATTCAAAAAATCATAATATATTATACACATGTTTATACTAGTTTGGCATAAAAAATCAAATTAAATCGAGGAATGCTCAAAACCATACAAAACTTTTCAGATCCTTCCTATATGTTACGAGGGAAGGTTATGATGGAAGTCCATGCACAAAATCATCTGAAAATTAGATTCTACGAAAAATTTCAAAATACAATTTTCGGCCAAAAATAGTAATATATTACTCACTAGTTTATACTATTTTCGGTCATTAAATCAATTAAATCGAGGAGTGCTTGAACTGCTACAAAAATTTTCAGATAATTTAGATATATTATGAGGGAAGGTTGTGATTGAAGTCCATGCAAAAACTCATCTGAAAGTTTTATTCTACGAAACTTTTCCAAATGCAAATTTCGGTAAAAAATTCATAATATATTATACACAAGTTTATACTAGTTTTGCTCAAAAAATTAAATTAAATTGAGGACTCTACGAAACCTTACAAAACTTTTCAAATCCTTCCTACATGTTATGAAGGAAGGTTATGATAGATGTCCATGCACAAAATCATCTGAAAATTAGATTCTACGAATCTTTTCGAAATGCAAGTTTCGGTAAAAAAATCGTAATATATTATTCACAAGTTTATAATAGTTTTTCTCAAAAAATCAAATTAAATCGAGGACTATACGAAACGATACAAAATTTCCAGATCCTTCCTATATGATACGAAGGAAGGTTATGATAGAAGTCCATGCAAAAAATCATCTGAAAATTTGATTCTAGGAAACTTTTCTAAATGCAAGTTTCGGTCAAAAAATCATAATATAGTATACACACGTTTATACTAGTTTTGCTCAAAAAATCAAATTAAATCGAGGACTGTCCTAAACCATGCAAAACTTTTTAGATCCTTCCTATGTTACGAGGGAAGGTTATGATGGAAGTCTATGCAAAAAACTCATCTGAAAATTTGATTCTACGAAACTTTTCCAAATGCAAGTTTCGGTAAAAAAATCATTATATATTATACACAAGTTTATACTAGTTTTACTCAAAAAATAAAATTAAATTGAGGACTGTACGAAACCGTACAAAACTTTTCAGATCCTTCCTACATGTTACGAGGGAAGTTTATGATGGAATTCCATCCACAAAATCATCTGAAAATTAGATTCTATGAATCTTTTCGAAATGCAAGTTTCGGTCAAAAAATCGTAATACATTATTCACAAGTTTATACTAGTTTTGCTAAAAAAATTACATTAAATTGAGGACTATACGAAACGATACCCAACTTTTCAGATCCTTCCTATATGTTACGAAGGAAGGTTATGATAGAAGTCCATGCAAAAAATCATCTGAAAATTTGATTCTATGAAACTTTTTTAAATGCAAGTTTCGGTCAAAAAATCATAATATAGTGTACACAAGTTTATACTTGTTTTGCTCAAAAAATCAAATTAAATCGAGGACTGTACCAAACCATACAAACCTTTCTAGATCCTTCCTATGTTATGAGGGAAGGATATGATGGAAGTCCATGGAAAAAATCATCGTCAAATTTGAGTCTACAAAACTTTTCCAAATGCATGTTTCGGTATAAAAATTATAATATATTACACACAAATTTAAACTAGTTTTGCTTAAATAATCAAATTAAATCGAGGACTGTACGAAACCATACAAAACTTTTCAGATCCTTTATATGTGTTATGAGGGAAGGTTATGATGGAAGTCCATGCAAAAATTCATCTGAAAATTTGATTCTACGAAAATTTTCCAAATGGAAGTTTCATTCAAAAAATCATAATATATTATACACATGTTTATACTAGTTTGGCATAAAAAATCAAATTAAATCGAGGACTGCTCAAAACCATACAAAACTTTTCAGATCCTTCCTATATGTTACGAGAGAAGGTTATGATGGAAGTCCATGCACAAAATCATCAGAAAATTAGATTCTACGAAAAATTTCAAAATGCAATTTTCGGCCAAAAATAGTAATATATTACTCACTAGTTTATACTATTTTCGGTCATTAAATCAATTAAATCGAGAAGTGCTTGAACTGCTACAAAAATTTTCAGATAATTTAGATATATTATGAGGGAAGGTTATGATTGAAGTCCATGCAAAAACTCATCTGAAAGTTTTATTCTACGAAACTTTTCCAAATGCAAATTTCGGTAAAAAAATCATTATATATTATACACAAGTTTATACTAGTTTTACTCGAAAAATTAAATTAAATTGAGGACTCTACGAAACCTTACAAAACTTTGCAAATCCTTCCTACATGTTATGAGGGAAGGTTATGATAGATGTCCATGCACAAAATCATCTGAAAATTAGATTCTACGAATCTTTTCGAAATGCAAGTTTCGTTAAAAAAATCGTAATATATTATTCACAAGTTTATAATAGTTTTTCTCAACAAATCAAATTAAATCGAGGACTATACGAAACGATACAAAATTTCCAGATCCTTCCTATATGATACGAAGGAAGGTTATGATAGAAGTCCATGCAAAAAATCATCTGAAAATTTGATTCTAGGAAACTTTTCTAAATGCAAGTTTCGGTCAAAAAATCATAATATAGTATACACACGTTTATACTAGTTTTGCTCAAAAAATCAAATTAAATCGAGGACTGTCCTAAACCATGCAAAACTTTTTAGATCCTTCCTATGTTACGAGGGAAGGTTATGATGGAAGTCTATGCAAAAAACTCATCTGAAAATTTGATTCTACGAAACTTTTCCAAATGCAAGTTTCGGTAAAAAAATCATTATATATTATACACAAGTTTATACTAGTTTTACTCAAAAAATTAAATTAAATTGAGGAATGTACGAAACTGTACAAAACTGTTCAGATCCTTCCTACATGATATGAGGGAAGTTTATGATGGAATTCCATGCACAAAATAAACTGAAAATTAGATTCTATGAATCTTTTCGAAATGCAAGTTTCGGTCAAAAAATCGTAATACATTATTCACAAGTTTATACTAGTTTTGCTCAAAAAATTACATTAAATTGAGGACTATACAAAACGATACCCAACTTTTCAGATCCTTCCTATATGTTACGAAGGAAGGTTATGATAGAAGTCCATGCAAAAAATCATCTAAAAATTTGATTCTAGGAAACTTTTCTAAATGCAAGTTTCGGTCAAAAAATCATAATATAGTATACACACGTTTATACTAGTTTTGCTCAAAAAATCAAATTAAATCGAGGACTGTCCGAAACCATGCAAAACTTTTTAGATCCTTCCTATGTTACGAGGGAAGGTTATGATGGAAGTCTATGCAAAAAACTCATCTGAAAATTTGATTCTACGAAACTTTTCCAAATGCAAGTTTCGGTAAAAAAATCATTATATATTATACACAAGTTTATACTAGTTTTACTCAAAAAATTAAATTAAATTGAGGACTGTACGAAACCGTACAAAACTTTTCAGATCTTTCCTACATGTTACGAGGGAAGTTTATGATGGAATTCCATGCACAAAATTATCTGAAAATTAGATTCTATGAATCTTTTCGAAATGCAAGTTTCGGTCAAAAAATCGTAATACATTATTCACAAGTTTATACTAGTTTTGCTCAAAAAATTACATTAAATTGAGGACTATACGAAACGATACCCAACTTTTCAGATCCTTCCTATATGTTACGAAGGAAGGTTATGATAGAAGTCCATGCAAAAAATCATCTAAAAATTTGATTCTATGAAACTTTTCTAAATGCAAGTTTCGGTCAAAAAATCATAATATAGTATACACAAGTTTATAATTGTTTTGCTCAAAAAAATCAAATTAAATCGAGGACTGTACCAAACCATACAAACCTTTTTAGATACTTCCTATGTTACGAGGGAAGGATATGATGGAGGTCCATGGAAAAAATTATAGTCAAATTTGAGTCTACAAAACTTTTCCAAATGCATGTTTCGGTATAAAAATTATAATATATTACACACAAATTTAAACTAGTTTTGCTCAAATAATCAAATTAAATCGAGGACTGTACGAAACCATACAAAACTTTTCAGATCCTTTATATGTGTTATGAGGGAAGGTTATGATGGAAGTCCATGCAAAAATTCATCTGAAAATTTGATTCTACGAAAATTTTCCAAATGGAAGTTTCATTCAAAAAATCATAATATATTATACACATGTTTATACTAGTTTGGCATAAAAAATCAAATTAAATCGAGGACAGCTCAAAACCATACAAAACTTTTCAGATCCTTCCTATATGTTACGAGGGAAGGTTATGATGGAAGTCCATGCACAAAATCATCTGAAAATTAGATTCTACGAAAAATTTCAAAATGCAATTTTCGGCCAAAAATAGTAATATATTACTCACTAGTTTATACTATTTTCGGTCATTAAATCAATTAAATCGAGGAGTGCTTGAACTGCTACAAAAATTTTCAGATAATTTAGATATATTATGAGGGAAGGTTGTGATTGAAGTCCATGCAAAAACTCATCTGAAAGTTTTATTCTACGAAACTTTTCCAAATGCAAATTTCGGTAAAAAATTCATAATATATTATACACAAGTTTATACTAGTTTTGCTCAAAAAATTAAATTAAATTGAGGACTCTACGAAACCTTACAAAACTTTTCAAATCCTTCCTACATGTTATGAAGGAAGGTTATGATAGATGTCCATGCACAAAATCATCTGAAAATTAGATTCTACGAATCTTTTCGAAATGCAAGTTTCGGTAAAAAAATCGTAATATATTATTCACAAGTTTATAATAGTTTTTCTCAAAAAATCAAATTAAATCGAGGACTATACGAAACGATACAAAATTTCCAGATCCTTCCTATATGATACGAAGGAAGGTTATGATAGAAGTCCATGCAAAAAATCATCTGAAAATTTGATTCTAGGAAACTTTTCTAAATGCAAGTTTCGGTCAAAAAATCATAATATAGTATACACACGTTTATACTAGTTTTGCTCAAAAAATCAAATTAAATCGAGGACTGTCCGAAACCATGCAAAACTTTTTAGATCCTTCCTATGTTACGAGGGAAGGTTATGATGGAAGTCTATGCAAAAAACTCATCTGAAAATTTGATTCTACGAAACTTTTCCAAATGCAAGTTTCGGTAAAAAAAATCATTATATATTATACACAAGTTTATACTAGTTTTACTCAAAAAATTAAATTAAATTGAGGACTGTACGAAACCGTACAAAACTTTTCAGATCCTTCCTACATGTTACGAGGGAAGTTTATGATGGAATTCCATCCACAAAATCATCTGAAAATTAGATTCTATGAATCTTTTCGAAATGCAAGTTTCGGTCAAAAAATCGTAATACATTATTCACAAGTTTATACTAGTTTTGCTCAAAAAATTACATTAAATTGAGGACTATACGAAACGATACCCAACTTTTCAGATCCTTCCTATATGTTACGAAGGAAGGTTATGATAGAAGTCCATGCAAAAAATCATCTGAAAATTTGATTCTATGAAACTTTTCTAAATGCAAGTTTCGGTCAAAAAATCATAATATAGTATACACAAGTTTATACTTGTTTTGCTCAAAAAATCAAATTAAATCGAGGACTGTACCAAACCATACAAACCTTTCTAGATCCTTCCTATGTTATGAGGGAAGGATATGATGGAAGTCCATGGAAAAAATCATCGTCAAATTTGAGTCTACAAAACTTTTCCAAATGCATGTTTCGGTATAAAAATTATAATATATTACACACAAATTTAAACTAGTTTTGCTTAAATAATCAAATTAAATCGAGGACTGTACGAAACCATACAAAACTTTTCAGATCCTTTATATGTGTTATGAGGGAAGGTTATGATGGAAGTCCATGCAAAAATTCATCTGAAAATTTGATTCTACGAAAATTTTCCAAATGGAAGTTTCATTCAAAAAATCATAATATATTATACACATGTTTATACTAGTTTGGCATAAAAAATCAAATTAAATCGAGGACTGCTCAAAACCATACAAAACTTTTCAGATCCTTCCTATATGTTACGAGGGAAGGTTATGATGGAAGTCCATGCACAAAATCATCGGAAAATTAGATTCTACGAAAAATTTCAAAATGCAATTTTCGGCCAAAAATAGTAATATATTACTCACTAGTTTATACTATTTTCGGTCATTAAATCAATTAAATCGAGAAGTGCTTGAACTGCTACAAAAATTTTCAGATAATTTAGATATATTATGATGGAAGGTTATGATTGAAGTCCATGCAAAAACTCATCTGAAAGTTTTATTCTACGAAACTTTTCCAAATGCAAATTTCGGTAAAAAAATCATTATATATTATACACAAGTTTATACTAGTTTTACTCAAAAAATTAAATTAAATTGAGGACTCTACGAAACCTTACAAAACTTTGCAAATCCTTCCTACATGTTATGAAGGAAGGTTATGATAGATGTCCATGCACAAAATCATCTGAAAATTAGATTCTACGAATCTTTTCGAAATGCAAGTTTCGTTAAAAAAATCGTAATATATTATTCACAAGTTTATAATAGTTTTTCTCAACAAATCAAATTAAATCGAGGACTATACGAAACGATACAAAATTTACAGATCCTTCCTATATGATACGAAGGAAGGTTATGATAGAAGTCCATGCAAAAAATCATCTGAAAATTTGATTCTAGGAAACTTTTCTAAATGCAAGTTTCGGTCAAAAAATCATAATATAGTATACACACGTTTATACTAGTTTTGCTCAAAAAATCAAATTAAATCGAGGACTGTCCTAAACCATGCAAAACTTTTTAGATCCTTCCTATGTTACGAGGGAAGGTTATGATGGAAGTCTATGCAAAAAACTCATCTGAAAATTTGATTCTACGAAACTTTTCCAAATGCAAGTTTCGGTAAAAAAATCATTATATATTATACACAAGTTTATACTAGTTTTACTCAAAAAATTAAATTAAATTGAGGAATGTACGAAACTGTACAAAACTGTTCAGATCCTTCCTACATGATATGAGGGAAGTTTATGATGGAATTCCATGCACAAAATAAACTGAAAATTAGATTCTATGAATCTTTTCGAAATGCAAGTTTCGGTCAAAAAATCGTAATACATTATTCACAAGTTTATACTAGTTTTGCTCAAAAAATTACATTAAATTGAGGACTATACAAAACGATACCCAACTTTTCAGATCCTTCCTATATGTTACGAAGGAAGGTTATGATAGAAGTCCATGCAAAAAATCATCTGAAAATTTGATTCTAGGAAACTTTTCTAAATGCAAGTTTCGGTCAAAAAATCATAATATAGTATACACACGTTTATACTAGTTTTGCTCAAAAAATCAAATTAAATCGAGGACTGTCCGAAACCATGCAAAACTTTTTAGATCCTTCCTATGTTACGAGGGAAGGTTATGATGGAAGTCTATGCAAAAAACTCATCTGAAAATTTGATTCTACGAAACTTTTCCAAATGCAAGTTTCGGTAAAAAAATCATTATATATTATACACAAGTTTATACTAGTTTTACTCAAAAAATTAAATTAAATTGAGGACTGTACGAAACCGTACAAAACTTTTCAGATCCTTCCTACATGTTACGAGGGAAGTTTATGATGGAATTCCATCCACAAAATCATCTGAAAATTAGATTCTATGAATCTTTTCGAAATGCAAGTTTCGGTCAAAAAATCGTAATACATTATTCACAAGTTTATACTAGTTTTGCTCAAAAAATTACATTAAATTGAGGACTATACGAAACGATACCCAACTTTTCAGATCCTTCCTATATGTTACGAAGGAAGGTTATGATAGAAGTCCATGCAAAAAATCATCTAAAAATTTGATTCTATGAAACTTTTCTAAATGCATGTTTCGGTCAAAAAATCATAATATAGTATACACAAGTTTATAATTGTTTTGCTCAAAAAATCAAATTAAATCGAGGACTGTACCAAACCATACAAACCTTTTTAGATCCTTCCTATGTTACGAGGGAAGGATATGATGGAAGTCCATGGAAAAAATTATAGTCAAATTTGAGTCTACAAAACTTTTCCAAATGCATGTTTCGGTATAAAAATTATAATATATTACACACAAATTTAAACTAGTTTTGCTCAAATAATCAAATTAAATCGAGGACTGTACGAAACCATACAAAACTTTTCAGATCCTTTATATGTGTTATGAGGGAAGGTTATGATGGAAGTCCATGCAAAAATTCATCTGAAAATTTGATTCTACGAAAATTTTCCAAATGGAAGTTTCATTCAAAAAATCATAATATATTATACACATGTTTATACTAGTTTGGCATAAAAAATCAAATTAAATCGAGGACAGCTCAAAACCATACAAAACTTTTCAGATCCTTCCTATATGTTACGAGGGAAGGTTATGATGGAAGTCCATGCACAAAATCATCTGAAAATTAGATTCTACAAAAAATTTCAAAATGCAATTCTCGGCCAAAAATAGTAATATATTACTCACTAGTTTATACTATTTTCGGTCATTAAATCAATTAAATCGAGGAGTGCTTGAACTGCTACAAAAATTTTCAGATAATTTAGATATATTATGAGGGAAGGTTATAATTAAAGTCCATGCAAAAACTCATCTGAAAGTTTTATTCTACGAAACTTTTCCAAATGCAAATTTCGGTAAAAAATTCATAATATATTATACACAAGTTTATACTAGTTTTGCTCAAAAAATTAAATTAAATTGAGGACTCTACGAAACCTTACAAAACTTTTCAAATCCTTCCTACATGTTATGAAGGAAGGTTATGATAGATGTCCATGCACAAAATCATCTGAAAATTAGATTCTACGAATCTTTTCGAAATGCAAGTTTCGGTAAAAAAATCGTAATATATTATTCACAAGTTTATAATAGTTTTTCTAAAAAAATCAAATTAAATCGAGGACTATACGAAACGATACAAAATTTCCAGATCCTTCCTATATGATACGAAGGAAGGTTATGATAGAAGTCCATGCAAAAAATCATCTGAAAATTTGATTCTAGGAAACTTTTCTAAATGCAAGTTTCGGTCAAAAAATCATAATATAGTATACACACGTTTATACTAGTTTTGCTCAAAAAATCAAATTAAATCGAGGACTGTCCTAAACCATGCAAAACTTTTTAGATCCTTCCTATGTTACGAGGGAAGGTTATGATGGAAGTCTATGCAAAAAACTCATCTGAAAATTTGATTCTACGAAACTTTTCCAAATGCAAGTTTCGGTAAAAAAATCATTATATATTATACACAAGTTTATACTAGTTTTACTCAAAAAATAAAATTAAATTGAGGAATGTACGAAACTGTACAAAACTGTTCAGATCCTTCCTACATGATATGAGGGAAGTTTATGATGGAATTCCATGCACAAAATAAACTGAAAATTAGATTCTATGAATCTTTTCGAAATGCAAGTTTCGGTCAAAAAATCGTAATACATTATTCACAAGTTTATACTAGTTTTGCTCAAAAAATTACATTAAATTGAGGACTATACGAAACGATACCCAACTTTTCAGATCCTTCCTATATGTTACGAAGGAAGGTTATGATAGAAGTCCATGCAAAAAATCATCTGAAAATTTGATTCTAGGAAACTTTTCTAAATGCAAGTTTCGGTCAAAAAATCATAATATAGTATACACACGTTTATACTAGTTTTGCTCAAAAAATCAAATTAAATCGAGGACTGTCCGAAACCATGCAAAACTTTTTAGATCCTTCCTATGTTACGAGGGAAGGTTATGATGGAAGTCTATGCAAAAAACTCATCTGAAAATTTGATTCTACGAAACTTTTCCAAATGCAAGTTTCGGTAAAAATATCATTATATATTATACACAAGTTTATACTAGTTTAACTCAAAAAATTAAATTAAATCGAGGACTGTACGAAACCGTACAAAACTTTTCAGATCCTTCCTACATGTTACGAGGGAAGTTTATGATGGAATTCCATGCACAAAATTATCTGAAAATTAGATTCTATGAATCTTTTCGAAATGCAAGTTTCGGTCAAAAAATCGTAATACATTATTCACAAGTTTATACTAGTTTTGCTCAAAAAATTACATTAAATTGAGGACTATACGAAACGATACCCAACTTTTCAGATCCTTCCTATATGTTACGAAGAAAGGTTATGATAGAAGTCCATGCAAAAAATCATCTAAAAATTTGATTCTATGAAACTTTTCTAAATGCAAGTTTCGGTCAAAAAATCATAATATAGTATACACAAGTTTATAATTGTTTTGCTCAAAAAATCAAATTAAATCGAGGACTGTACCAAACCATACAAACCTTTTTAGATCCTTCCTATGTTACGAGGGAAGGATATGATGGAAGTCCATGGAAAAAGTCATAGTCAAATTTGAGTCTACAAAACTTTTCCAAATGCATGTTTCGGTATAAAAATTATTATATATTACACACAAATTTAAACTAGTTTTGCTCAAATAATCAAATTAAATCGAGGACTGTACGAAACCATACAAAACTTTTCAGATCCTTTATATGTGTTATGAGGGAAGGTTATGATGGAAGTCCATGCAAAATTTCATCTGAAAATTTGATTCTACGAAAATTTTCCAAATGGAAGTTTCATTCAAAAAATCATAATATATTATACACATGTTTATACTAGTTTGGCATAAAAAATCAAATTAAATCGAGGACAACTCAAAACCATACAAAACTTTTTAGATCCTTCCTATATGTCACGAGGGAAGGTTATGATGGAAGTCCATGCACAAAATCATCTGAAAATTAGATTCTACAAAAAATTTCAAAATGCAATTTTCGGCCAAAAATAGTAATATATTACTCACTAGTTTATACTATTTTCGGTCATTAAATCAATTAAATCGAGGAGTGCTTGAACTGCTACAAAAATTTTCAGATAATTTAGATATATTATGAGGGAAGGTTATAATTGAAGTCCATGCAAAAACTCATCTGAAAGTTTTATTCTACGAAACTTTTCCAAATGCAAATTTCGGTAAAAAATTCATAATATATTATACACAAGTTTATACTAGTTTTGCTCAAAAAATTAAATTAAATTGAGGACTCTACGAAACCTTACAAAACTTTTCAAATCCTTCCTACATGTTATGAAGGAAGGTTATGATAGATGTCCATGCACAAAATCATCTGAAAATTAGATTCTACGAATCTTTTCGAAATGCAAGTTTCGGTAAAAAAATCGTAATATATTATTCACAAGTTTATAATATTTTTTCTCAAAAAATCAAATTAAATCGAGGACTATACGAAACGATACAAAATTTCCAGATCCTTCCTATATGATACGAAGGAAGGTTATGATAGAAGTCCATGCAAAAAATCATCTGAAAATTTGATTCTAGGAAACTTTTCTAAATGCAAGTTTCGGTCAAAAAATCATAATATAGTATACACACGTTTATACTAGTTTTGCTCAAAAAATCAAATTAAATCGAGGACTGTCCTAAACCATGCAAAACTTTTTAGATCCTTCCTATGTTACGAGGGAAGGTTATGATGGAAGTCTATGCAAAAAACTCATCTGAAAATTTGATTCTACGAAACTTTTCCAAATGCAAGTTTCGGTAAAAAAATCATTATATATTATACACAAGTTTATACTAGTTTTACTCAAAAAATTAAATTAAATTGAGGAGTGTACGAAACCGTACAAAACTTTTCAGATCCTTCCTACATGTTACGAGGGAAGTTTATGATGGAATTCCATGCACAAAATTATCTGAAAATTAGATTCTATGAATCTTTTCGAAATGCAAGTTTCGGTCAAAAAATCGTAATACATTATTCACAAGTTTATACTAGTTTTGCTCAAAAAATTACATTAAATTGAGGACTATACGAAACGATACCCAACTTTTCAGATCCTTCCTATATGTCACGAAGGAAGGTTATGATAGAAGTCCATGCAAAAAATCATCTAAAAATTTGATTCTATGAAACTTTTCTAAATGCAAGTTTCGGTCAAAAAATCATAATATAGTATACACAAGTTTATAATTGTTTTGCTCAAAAAATCAAATTAAATCGAGGACTGTACCAAACCATACAAACCTTTTTAGATCCTTCCTATGTTACGAGGGAAGGATATGATGGAAGTCCATGGAAAAAATCATAGTCAAATTTGAGTCTACAAAACTTTTCCAAATGCATGTTTCGGTATAAAAATTATAATATATTACACACAAATTTAAACTAGTTTTGCTCAAATAATCAAATTAAATCGAGGACTGTACGAAACCATACAAAACTTTTCAGATCCTTTATATGTGTTATGAGGGAAGGTTATGATGGAAGTCCATGCAAAAATTCATCTGAAAATTTGATTCTACGAAAATTTTCCAAATGGAAGTTTCATTCAAAAAATCATAATATATTATACACATGTTTATACTAGTTTGGCATAAAAAATCAAATTAAATCGAGGACAGCTCAAAACCATACAAAACTTTTCAGATCCTTCCTATATGTTACGAGGGAAGGTTATGATGGAAGTCCATGCACAAAATCATCTGAAAATTAGATTCTACAAAAAATTTCAAAATGCAATTTTCGGCCAAAAATAGTAATATATTACTCACTAGTTTATACTATTTTCGGTCATTAAATCAATTAAATCGAGGAGTGCTTGAACTGCTACAAAATTTTTCAGATAATTTAGATATATTATGAGGGAAGTTTAAATTGAAGTCCATGCAAAAACTCATCTGAAAGTTTTATTCTACGAAACTTTTCCAAATGCAAATTTCGGTAAAAAATTCATAATATATTATACACAAGTTTATACTAGTTTTGCTCAAAAAATTAAATTAAATTGAGGACTCTACGAAACCTTACAAAACTTTTCAAATCCTTCCTACATGTTATGAAGGAAGGTTATGATAGATGTCCATGCACAAAATCATCTGAAAATTAGATTCTACGAATCTTTTCGAAATGCAAGTTTCGGTAAAAAAATCGTAATATATTATTCACAAGTTTATAAATAGTTTTTCTCAAAAAATCAAATTAAATCGAGGACTATACGAAACGATACAAAATTTCCAGATCCTTCCTATATGATACGAAGGAAGGTTATGATAGAAGTCCATGCAAAAAATCATCTGAAAATTTGATTCTAGGAAATTTTTCTAAATGCAAGTTTCGGTCAAAAAATCATAATATAGTATACACACGTTTATACTAGTTTTGCTCAAAAAATCAAATTAAATCGAGGACTGTCCTAAACCATGCAAAACTTTTTAGATCCTTCCTATGTTACGAGGGAAGGTTATGATGGAAGTCTATGCAAAAAACTCATCTGAAAATTAGATTCTACGAAACTTTTCCAAATGCAAGTTTCGGTAAAAAAATCATTATATATTATACACAAGTTTATACTAGTTTTACTCAAAAAATAAAATTAAATTGAGGACTGTACGAAACCGTACAAAACTGTTCAGATCCTTCCTACATGATATGAGGGAAGTTTATGATGGAATTCCATGCACAAAATAAACTGAAAATTAGATTCTATGAATCTTTTCGAAATGCAAGTTTCGTTCAAAAAATCGTAATACATTATTCACAAGTTTATACTAGTTTTGCTCAAAAAATTACATTAAATTGAGGACTATACAAAACGATACCCAACTTTTCAGATCCTTCCTATATGTTACGAAGGAAGGTTATGATAGAAGTCCATGCAAAAAATCATCTGAAAATTTGATTCTATGAAACTTTTCTAAATGCAAGTTTCGGTCAAAAAATCATAATATAGTATACACAAGTTTATACTTGTTTTGCTCAAAAAATCAAATTAAATCGAGGACTGTACCAAACCATACAAACCTTTTTAGATCATTCCTATGTTACGAGGGAAGGATATGATGGAAGTCCATGGAAAAAATCATCGTCAAATTTGAGTCTACAAAACTTTTCCAAATGCATGTTTCGGTATAAAAATTATAATATATTACACACAAATTTAAACTAGTTTTGCTCAAATAATCAAATTAAATCGAGGACTGTACGAAACCATACAAAACTTTTCAGATCCTTTATATGTGTTATGAGGGAAGGTTATGATGGAAGTCCATGCAAAAATTCATCTGAAAATTTGATTCTACGAAAATTTTCCAAATGGAAGTTTCATTCAAAAAATCATAATATATTATACACATGTTTATACTAGTTTGGCATAAAAAATCAAATTAAATCGAGGACAGCTCAAAACTATACAAAACTTTTCAGATCCTTCCTATATGTTACGAGGGAAGGTTATGATGGAAGTCCATGCACAAAATCATCTGAAAATTAGATTCTATGAAAAATTTCAAAATGCAATTTTCGGCCAAAAATAGTAATATATTACTCACTAGTTTATACTATCGTCGGTCATTAAATCAATTAAATCGAGGAGTGCTTGAACTGCTACAAAAATTTTCAGATAATTTAGATATATTATGAGGGAAGGTTATGATTGAAGTCCATGCAAAAACTCATCTGAAAGTTTTATTCTACGAAACTCTTCCAAATGCAAATTTCGGTAAAAAAATCATAATATATTATACACAAGTTTATACTAGTTTTGCTAAAAAAATTAAATTAAATTGAGGACTCTACGAAACCTTACAAAACTTTCAAATCCTTCCTACATGTTATGAAGGAAGGTTATGATAGATGTCCATGCACAAAATCATCTGAAAATTAGATTCTACGAATCTTTTCGAAATGCAAGTTTCGGCAAAAAAATCGTAATATATTATTCACAAGTTTATAATAGTTTTTCTCAAAAAATCAAATTAAATCGAGGACTATACGAAACGATACAAAACTTTTCAGATCCTTCCTATATGTTACGAAGGAAGGTTATGATAGAAGTCCATGCAAAAAATCATCTGAAAATTTGATTCTAGGAAACTTTTCTAAATGCAAGTTTCGGTCAAAAAATCATAATATAGTATACACAAGTTTATACTAGTTTTGCTCAAAAAATCAAATTAAATCGAGGATTGTACCAAACCATACAAACCTTTCTAGATCCTTCCTATTATACGAGGGAAGGTAATGATGGAAGTCCATGCAAAAAATCATCTGAAAATTTGAGTCTACGAAACATTTCCAAATGCATATTTCGGTATAAAAATTATAATATATTATACACAAATTTATACTAGTTTTTCTCAAAAAATCAAATTAAATCGAGGATTGTACGGAACCATACAAAACTATTCAGATCCATTCTATATGTTACAAGGGATGGTTATGATGGAAGTCCATGCACAAAATCATCTGAAATTAGATTCTACGAAACTTTTCCAAATGCATGTTTCGGTCAAAAATTCATAATATATTATACACTAGTTTATACTAGTTTCGGTCAAAAAATCAATTAAACCGAGGAGTGCTTGAAATACTACAAAACTATTCAAATAATTTATAAATTTTAAGAGGGAAGGTTATGATGAACGTCTATGCAAAAAACTCATCTAAAAATTTAATTCTACGAAACTTTTCCAAATGCAAGTTTCGGTAAAAAATCATAATATATTATACACAAGTTTATACTAATTGTGCTCAAACAATAAAATTAAATCGAGGACTGTACGAAACCATACAAAACTTTTCAGATCCTTCCTATATGTTTCGAGGGAAGGTAATGATTGAAGTCCATGCACAAAATCATCTGTAAATTAGATTATAGGAATCTTTTCGAAATGCAAGTTTCAGTAATAAAATCGTTATATATTATTCACAAGTTTATACTAGTTTTGCTCAAAAAATCAAATTAAATCGAGGACTATACGATTTAATTCATCTGAAAATCATCTGAAAATTTGATTCTATGAAACTTTTCTAAATACAAGTTTCGGTCAAATAATCATAATATAGTATACACATGTTTATACTAGTTTTGCTCAAAAAATTAAATTAAATTGAGGACTGTACGAAACCATACAAACCTTTCTAGATCCTTCCTATGTTACGAGGGAAGGTTATGATGGAAGTCCATGCAAAAAATCATCTGAAATATTAGGTCTACGAAACTTTTCCAAATGCATGTTTCGGTATAAAAATTATAATATATTACACACAAATTTATACTAGTTTTGCTCAAAAAATCAAATTAAATCGAGGACTGTACGAAACCATACAAAACATTTCAGATCCTTCCTATGTGTTACGAGGGAAGGTTATGATAGAAGTCCATGTAAAAATTTATCTGAAAATTTAATTCTACGAATATTTTTCACATGGAAGTTTTGGTCAAAAAATCATAATATATTATACACATGTTTATACTAGTTTGGCTAAAAAATCAAATTAAATCAGGGACTGCACAAAACCATAGAAAACCTTTCAGATCCTACCTATATGTTACTAGGGTTGGTTATAATGGAAGTCCATGCAAAATATCATCTGAAAATTTGATTCTACGAAAATTTTCCAAATGCAAGTTTCGGTAAAACAAAATTATAATATATTATACACAAATTTATACTAGTTTTTCTCAAAAAATAAAATTAAATCGAGGATTGTACGGAACCTTAAAAAACTATTCAGATCCATTCTATATGTTAAGAGGGATGGTTATGATGGAAGTCCATGCAAGAAATCATCTGAAATTAGATACTACGAAACTTTTCCAAATGCAAGTTTCTGTAAGAAAATCATAATATATTATACACTAGTTTATACTAGTTTCGGTCAAAAAATCAATTAAACCGAGGAGTGCTTGAAATACTATAAAACTATTCAAATAATTTATATATTTTAAGAGGGAAGGTTATGATAAAAGTCTATGCAAAAAACTCATCTAAAAATTTAATTCTACGAAACTTTTCCAAATGCAAGTTTCGGTAAAAAATCATAATATATTATACACAAGTTTATACTAGTTGTGCTCAAACAATAAAATTAAATCGAGGACTGTACGAAACCATACAAAACTTTTCAGATCCTTCCTATATGTTACAAGGGAAGGTAATGATTGAAGTCCATGCACAAAATCATCTGTAAATTTGATTATAGGAATCTTTTCGAAATGCAAGTTTCTGTAATAAAATAGTTATATATTATTCACAAGTTTATACTAGTTTTGCTCAAAAAATCAAATTAAATCGAGGACTATACGAAACGATACAAAAAATTTCAGATCCTTCCTATAAGTTACGAGGGAAGGTAATGATTGAAGTCCATGCACAAAATCATCTGAAAATTAGATTATACGAATCATTTCGAAATGCAAGTTTCGGTCAAAAAATCGTACTATATTATACACAAGTTTATACTAGTTTTGCTCAAAAAATCAATTTAAATTGAGGACTGTACGAAAAGATACAAAACTTTTCAGATCCTTCCTATATGTTTTGTGGGAAGGTTATGAGGGAAGTCCATGTACAAAATCATCTGAAAATTAGATTCTACGAAAAATTTCAAAATGCATGTTTCGGTCAAAAAATAGTAATATATTATTCACTAGTTTATACTATTTTCGGTCATAAAATCAATTAAATCGTAGAGTGCTTGAACTGCTACAAAACTTTTAAGATAATTTGTATATTTTATGAGGGAAGGTTATGATTGAAGTCCATGCAAAAACACATCTGAAAGTTTGATTCTAAGAAACTTTTCCAAATGCAAATTTCGGTAAAAAAATCATAATATATTATACACAAGTTTATAATAGTTTTGCTCAAAAATTAAAATTAAATCGAGGACTATACGAAACGATACAAAAATTTTCAGATCCTTCCTATATGTTACGAAGGAAGGTTATGATAGAAGTCCATGCAAAAAATCATCTGGAAATTTGATTCTATGAAACTTTTCTAAATGCAAGTTTCGGTCAAATAATCATAATATAGTATACACATGTTTATACTAGTTTTGCTCGAAAAATAAAATTAAATCGAGGACTGTACCAAACCATACAAACCTTTTTAGATCCTTCCTATGTTACGACGGAAGGTTATGATGGAAGTCCATGCAAAAAATCATCTGAAAATTTGAGTCTACGAAACTTTTCCAAATGCATGTTTCGGTATAAAAATTATAATATATTACACACAAATTTATACTAGTTTTGCTCAAAAAATCAAATTAAATCGAGGACTGTACGAAACCATACAAAACTTTTCAGATCCTTCCTATGTGTTACGAGGGAAGGTTATGATGGAATTCCATGCTAAAATTTATCTGAAAATTTAATTCTACGAAAATTTTCCACATGGAAGTTTCGGTCAAAAAATCATAATATATTATACACATGTTTATACTAGTTTGGCTAAAAAAATCAAATTAAATCGAGGACTGCAGAAAACCATACAAAACTTTTCAGATCCTACCTATATGTTACGAGGGAAGGTTATGATGGAAGTCCATGCAAAAAATCATCTGAAAATTTGATTCTACGAAGCTTTACCAAATGCAAGTTTGGGTCAAAAAATCATAATATATTATACACAAGTTTGCTACTAAACTTTTCAGATAATTTGTATATTTTACGAGGGAAGGTTATGATTGAAGTCCATGCAAAAACACATCTGAAAGTTTGGTTCTAAGAAACTTTTCCAAATGCAAATTTCAGTAAACAAATCATAATATATTATACACAAGTTTATAATAGTTTTGCTCAAAAATTAAAATTAAATCGAGGACTGTAAGAAACCTTACAAAACTTTTCAAATCCTTCCTACATGTTAAGAAGGAAGGTTATGATGGAAGTCCATGCACAAAATCATCTGAAAATTAGATTCTACGAATTTTTCGAAATGCTAGTTTCGGTAAAAAAATCGTAATATATTATTCACAAGTTTATACTAGTTTTTCTCAAAAAATCAAATTAAATCGAGGACTATACGAAACGATACAAAACTTTTCAGATCCTTCCTATATGTTACGAAGGAAGGTTTTGATAGAAGTCCATGCAAAAAATCATCTGAAATTTTGATTCTATGAAACTTTTCTAAATGCAAGTTTCGGTCAAATAATCATAATATATTATACACATGTTTATACTAGTTTTGCGCAAAAAATAAAATTAAATCGAGGACTGTACCAAACCATACAAACCTTTCTAGATCCTTCCTATGTTATGAGGGAAGGTTACGATGGAAGTCCATGCAAAAAATCATCTGAAAATTTGAGTCTACGAAACTTTTCCAAATGCATGTTTCGGTATAAAAATTATAATATATTACACAAAAATTTATACTAGTTTTGCTCAAAAAATCAAATTAAATCGAGGACTGCACGAAACCATACAAAACTTTTCAGATCCTTCCTATGTGTTACGAGGGAAGGTTATGATGGAAGTCCATGCTAAAATTTATCTGAAAATTTAATTCTACGAAAATTTTCCACATGGAAGTTTCGGTCAAAAAATCATAATATATTATACACATGTTTATACTAGTTTGGCTAAAAAAATCAAATTAAATCGAGGACTGCACAAAACCATACAAAACTCTTCAGATCCTACCTATATGTTACGAGGGAAGGTTATGATGGATGTCCATGTAAAAAATCATCTTAAAATTTGATTCTATGAAACTTTTCCAAATGCAAGTTTCGGTAAAAAAAAATTATAATATATTATACACAAATTTATACTAGTTTTTCTCAAAAAATCAAATTAAACCGAGGATTGTACGGAAACATACAAAACTATTCAGATCCATTCTATATGTTACGAGGGATGCTTATGATGGAAGTCCATGCACAAAATCATCTGAAATTAGATTCTATGAAACTTTTCCAAATGCAAGTTTCGGTCAAAAAATCATAATATATTATACACTAGTTTATACTAGTTTCGGTCAAAAAATCAATTAAACCGAGGAGTGCTTGAAATACTACAAAACTATTCAAATAATTTATATATTTTATGAGGGAAAAGGTTATGATGAAAGTCTATGCAAAAAACTCATCTAAAAATTTAATTCTACGAAACTTTTCCAAATGCAAGTTTCGGTAAAAAATCATAATATATTATACACAAGTTTATACTAGTTGTGCTCAAACAATAAAATTAAATCGAGGACTGTACGAAACCATACAAAACTTTCCGAATCCTTCCTATATGTTACGAGGGAAGGTAATGATTGAAGTCCATGCACAAAATCATCTGAAAATTAGATTATACGAATCTTTTCGAAATGCAAGTTTCGGTCATAAAATTGTACTATATTATACACAAGTTTATACTAGTTTTGCTCAAAAAATCAAATTAAATTGAGGACTGTACAAAATTATACAAATTTTTTTAGATCCTTCCTATGTTACGAGGGAAGGTTTTGATGGAAGTCCATGCAAAAAATCATCTGAAAATTTGATTCTTCGAAGCTTTTCCAAATGCATGTTTGGGTCAAAAAATCTTAATAAATTATACACAAGTTTATACCAGTTTTGCTCAAAAACATAAATTAAATTGAGGACTGTACGAAACGATACAAAACTTTTCAGATCCTTCCTCTATGTTTTGAGGGAAGGTTATGAGGGAAGTCCATGTACAAAATCATCTGAAAATTAGATTCTATGAAAATTTTCAAAATGCAAGTTTCAGTCAAAAAATAGTAATATATTATTCACTAGTTTATAATATTTTCGGTCATAAAATAATTAAATCGAGGAGTGCTTGAACTGCTAAAAAACTTTTCAGATAATTTGTATATTTTTTTAGGGAAGGTTATGATTGAAGTCCATGCAAAAACTCATCTGAAAGTTTGATTCTACGGAACATTTCCAAATGCAAATTTCGGTAAAAAAATCATAATATATTATACACAAGTTTATACTAGTTTTGCTCAAAAAATAAAATTAAATCGAGGACTGTGCGAAACCTTACAAAACTTTTCAAATCCTTCCTACATGTTACGAAGGAAGGTTATGATGGAAGTCCCTGCACAAAATCTTCTGAAAATTAGATTCTACGAATCTTTTCGAAATGCAAGTTTCGTTAAAAAAATCGTAATATATTATACACAAGTTTATACTAGTTTTGCTCAAAAAATCAAATTAAATCGAGGACTATACGAAACGATACAAAAATTTTCAGATCCTTCCTGTATGTTAAGAAGGAAGGTTATGATAGAAGTCCATGCAAAAAATCATCTGAAAATTTGATTCTATGAAACTTTTCTAAATGCAAGTTTCGGTCAAATAATCATAATATATTATACACATGTTTATACTAGTTTTGCGCAAAAAATAAAATTAAATCGAGGACTGTACCAAACCATACAAACCTTTCTAGATCCTTCCTATGTTATGAGGGAAGGTTACGATGGAAGTCCATGCAAAAAATCATCTGAAAATTTGAGTCTACGAAACTTTTCCAAATGCATGTTTCGGTATAAAAATTATAATATATTACACAAAAATTTATACTAGTTTTGCTCAAAAAATCAAATTAAATCGAGGACTGCACGAAACCATACAAAACTTTTCAGATCCTTCCTATGTGTTACGAGGGAAGGTTATGATGGAAGTCCATGCTAAAATTTATCTGAAAATTTAATTCTACGAAAATTTTCCACATGGAAGTTTCGGTCAAAAAATCATAATATATTATACACATGTTTATACTAGTTTGGCTAAAAAAATCAAATTAAATCGAGGACTGCACAAAACCATACAAAACTCTTCAGATCCTACCTATATGTTACGAGGGAAGGTTATGATGGATGTCCATGTAAAAAATCATCTTAAAATTTGATTCTATGAAACTTTTCCAAATGCAAGTTTCGGTAAAAAAAAATTATAATATATTATACACAAATTTATACTAGTTTTTCTCAAAAAATCAAATTAAACCGAGGATTGTACGGAAACATACAAAACTATTCAGATCCATTCTATATGTTACGAGGGATGCTTATGATGGAAGTCCATGCACAAAATCATCTGAAATTAGATTCTATGAAACTTTTCCAAATGCAAGTTTCGGTCAAAAAATCATAATATATTATACACTAGTTTATACTAGTTTCGGTCAAAAAATCAATTAAACCGAGGAGTGCTTGAAATACTACAAAACTATTCAAATAATTTATATATTTTATGAGGGAAAAGGTAATGATGAAAGTCTATGCAAAAAACTCATCTAAAAATTTAATTCTACGAAACTTTTCCAAATGCAAGTTTCGGTAAAAAATCATAATATATTATACACAAGTTTATACTAGTTGTGCTCAAACAATAAAATTAAATCGAGGACTGTACGAAACCATACAAAACTTTCCGAATCCTTCCTATATGTTACGAGGGAAGGTAATGATTGAAGTCCATGCACAAAATCATCTGAAAATTAGATTATACGAATCTTTTCGAAATGCAAGTTTCGGTCATAAAATTGTACTATATTATACACAAGTTTATACTAGTTTTGCTCAAAAAATCAAATTAAATTGAGGACTGTACAAAATTATACAAATTTTTTTAGATCCTTCCTATGTTACGAGGGAAGGTTTTGATGGAAGTCCATGCAAAAAATCATCTGAAAATTTGATTCTTCGAAGCTTTTCCAAATGCATGTTTGGGTCAAAAAATCTTAATAAATTATACACAAGTTTATACCAGTTTTGCTCAAAAACATAAATTAAATTGAGGACTGTACGAAACGATACAAAACTTTTCAGATCCTTCCTCTATGTTTTGAGGGAAGGTTATGAGGGAAGTCCATGTACAAAATCATCTGAAAATTAGATTCTATGAAAATTTTCAAAATGCAAGTTTCGGTCAAAAAATAGTAATATATTATTCACTAGTTTATAATATTTTCGGTCATAAAATAATTAAATCGAGGAGTGCTTGAACTGCTAAAAAACTTTTCAGATAATTTGTATATTTTTTTAGGGAAGGTTATGATTGAAGTCCATGCAAAAACTCATCTGAAAGTTTGATTCTACGGAACATTTCCAAATGCAAATTTCGGTAAAAAAATCATAATATATTATACACAAGTTTATACTAGTTTTGCTCAAAAAATAAAATTAAATCGAGGACTGTGCGAAACCTTACAAAACTTTTCAAATCCTTCCTACATGTTACGAAGGAAGGTTATGATGGAAGTCCCTGCACAAAATCTTCTGAAAATTAGATTCTACGAATCTTTTCGAAATGCAAGTTTCGTTAAAAAAATCGTAATATATTATACACAAGTTTATACTAGTTTTGCTCAAAAAATCAAATTAAATCGAGGACTATACGAAACGATACAAAAATTTTCAGATCCTTCCTGTATGTTAAGAAGGAAGGTTATGATAGAAGTCCATGCAAAAAATCATCTGAAAATTTGATTCTATGAAACTTTTCTAAATGCAAGTTTCGGTCAAATAATCATAATATATTATACACATGTTTATACTAGTTTTGCGCAAAAAATAAAATTAAATCGAGGACCGTACCAAACCATACAAACCTTTCTAGATCCTTCCTATGTTATGAGGGAAGGTTACGATGGAAGTCCATGCAAAAAATCATCTGAAAATTTGAGTCTACGAAACTTTTCCAAATGCATGTTTCGGTATAAAAATTATAATATATTACACAAAAATTTATACTAGTTTTGCTCAAAAAATCAAATTAAATCGAGGACTGCACGAAACCATACAAAACTTTTCAGATCCTTCCTATGTGTTACGAGGGAAGGTTATGATGGAAGTCCATGCTAAAATTTATCTGAAAATTTAATTCTACGAAAATTTTCCACATGGAAGTTTCGGTCAAAAAATCATAATATATTATACACATGTTTATACTAGTTTGGCTAAAAAAATCAAATTAAATCGAGGACTGCACAAAACCATACAAAACTCTTCAGATCCTACCTATATGTTACGAGGGAAGGTTATGATGGATGTCCATGTAAAAAATCATCTTAAAATTTGATTCTATGAAACTTTTCCAAATGCAAGTTTCGGTAAAAAAAAATTATAATATATTATACACAAATTTATACTAGTTTTTCTCAAAAAATCAAATTAAACCGAGGATTGTACGGAAACATACAAAACTATTCAGATCCATTCTATATGTTACGAGGGATGCTTATGATGGAAGTCCATGCACAAAATCATCTAAAATTAGATTCTATGAAACTTTTCCAAATGCAAGTTTCGGTAAAAAAATCATAATATATTATACAATAGTTTATACTAGTTTCGGTCAAAAAATCAATTAAACCGAGGAGTGCTTGAAATACTACAAAACTATTCAAATAATTTATATATTTTATGAGGGAAAAGGTTATGATGAAAGTCTATGCAAAAAACTCATCTAAAAATTTAATTCTACGAAACTTTTCCAAATGCAAGTTTCGGTAAAAAATCATAATATATTATACACAAGTTTATACTAGTTGTGCTCAAACAATAAAATTAAATCGAGGACTGTACGAAACCATACAAAACTTTCCGAATCCTTCCTATATGTTACGAGGGAAGGTAATTATTGAAGTCCATGCACAAAATCATCTGAAAATTAGATTATACGAATCTTTTCGAAATGCAAGTTTCGGTAATAAAATTGTACTATATTATACACAAGTTTATACTAGTTTTGCTCAAAAAATCAAATTAAATTGAGGACTGTACAAAATTATACAAATTTTTTTAGATCCTTCCTATGTTACGAGGGAAGGTTTTGATGGAAGTCCATGCAAAAAATCATCTGAAAATTTGATTCTTCGAAGCTTTTCCAAATGCATGTTTGGGTCAAAAAATCTTAATAAATTATACACAAGTTTATACCAGTTTTGCTCAAAAACATAAATTAAATTGAGGACTGTACGAAACGATACAAAACTTTTCAGATCCTTCCTCTATGTTTTGAGGGAAGGTTATGAGGGAAGTCCATGTACAAAATCATCTGAAAATTAGATTCTATGAAAATTTTCAAAATGCAAGTTTCGGTCAAAAAATAGTAATATATTATTCACTAGTTTATAATATTTTCGGTCATAAAATAATTAAATCGAGGAGTGCTTGAACTGCGAAAAAACTTTTCAGATAATTTGTATATTTTTTTAGGGAAGGTTATGATTGAAGTCCATGCAAAAACTCATCTGAAAGTTTGATTCTACGGAACATTTCCAAATGCAAATTTCGGTAAAAAAATCATAATATATTATACACAAGTTTATACTAGTTTTGCTCAAAAAATAAAATTAAATCGAGGACTGTGCGAAACCTTACAAAACTTTTCAAATCCTTCCTACATGTTACGAAGGAAGGTTATGATGGAAGTCCCTGCACAAAATCTTCTGAAAATTAGATTCTACGAATCTTTTCGAAATGCAAGTTTCGTTAAAAAAATCGTAATATATTATACACAAGTTTATACTAGTTTTGCTCAAAAAATCAAATTAAATCGAGGACTATACGAAACGATACAAAAATTTTCAGATCCTTCCTGTATGTTAAGAAGGAAGGTTATGATAGAAGTCCATGCAAAAAATCATCTGAAAATTTGATTCTATGAAACTTTTCTAAATGCAAGTTTCGGTCAAATAATCATAATATAGTATACACATGTTTATACTAGTTTTGCTCAAAAAATTAAATTAAATTAAGGACCGTACCAAACCATACAAACCTTTCTAGATCCTTCCTATGTTACGAGGGAAGGTTATGATGGAAGTCCATGCAAAAAATCATCTGAAAATTTGAGTCTACGAAACTTTTCCAAATGCATGTTTCGGTATAAAAATTATAATATATTACACACAAATTTATACTAGTTTTGCTCAAAAAATCAAATTAAATCGAGGACTGCACGAAACCATACAAAACTTTTCAGATCCTTCCTATGTGTTACGAGGGAAGGTTATGATGGAAGTCCATGCTAAAATTTATCTGAAAATTTAATTCTACGAAAATTTTCCACATGGAAGTTTCGGTCAAAAAATCATAATATATTATACACATGTTTATACTAGTTTGGCTAAAAAAATTAAATTAAATTGAGGACTGCACAAAACCATACAAAACTCTTCAGATCCTACCTACATGTTACGAGGGAAGGTTATGATGGATGTCCATGTAAAAAATCATCTTAAAATTTGATTCTATGAAACTTTTCCAAATGCAAGTTTCGGTAAAAAAAAATTATAATATATTATAAACAAATTTATACTAGTTTTTCTCAAAAAATCAAATTAAATCGAGGATTGTACGGAAACATACAAAACTATTCAGATCCATTCTATATGTTACGAGGGATGGTTATGATGGAAGTCCATGCACAAAATCATCTGAAATTAGATTCTATGAAACTTTTCCAAATGCAAGTTTCGGTCAAAAAATCATAATATATTATACACTAGTTTATACTAGTTTCGGTCAAAAAATCAATTAAACCGAGGAGTGCTTGAAATACTACAAAACTATTCAAATAATTTATATATTTTATGAGGGAAAAGGTTATGATGAAAGTCTATGCAAAAAACTCATCTAAAAATTTAATTCTACGAAACTTTTCCAAATGCAAGTTTCGGTAAAAAATCATAATATATTATACACAAGTTTATACTAGTTGTGCTCAAACAATAAAATTAAATCGAGGACTGTACGAAACCATACAAAACTTTTCAGATCCTTCCTATATGTTACGAGGGAAGGTAATTATTGAAGTCCATGCACAAAATCATCTGAAAATTAGATTATACGAATCTTTTCGAAATGCAAGTTTCAGTAATAAAATTGTACTATATTATACACAAGTTTATACTAGTTTTGCTCAAAAAATCAAATTAAATTGAGGACTGTACAAAATTATACAAATTTTTTTAGATCCTTCCTATGTTACGAGGGAAGGTTATGATGGAAGTCCATGCAAAAAATCATCTGAAAATTTGATTCTTCGAAGCTTTTCCAAATGCATGTTTGGGTCAAAAAATCTTAATAAATTATACACAAGTTTATACCAGTTTTGCTCAAAAACTCAAATTAAATTGAGGACTGTACGAAACGATACAAAACTTTTCAGATCCTTCCTCTATGTTTTGAGGGAAGGTTATGAGGGAAATCCATGTACAAAATCATCTGAAAATTAGATTCTATGAAAATTTTCAAAATGCAAGTTTCGGTCAAAAAATAGTAATATATTATTCACTAGTTTATAATATTTTCGGTCATAAAATAATTAAATCGAGGAGTGCTTGAACTGCTAAAAAACTTTTCAGATAATTTGTATATTTTTTTAGGGAAGGTTATGATTGAAGTCCATGCAAAAACTCATCTGAAATTTTGATTCTACGGAACCTTTCCAAATGCAAATTTCGGTAAAAAAATCATAATATATTATACACAAGTTTATACTAGTTTTGCTCAAAAAATAAAATTAAATCGAGGACTGTGCGAAACCTTACAAAACTTTTCAAATCCTTCCTACATGTTACGAAGGAAGGTTATGATGGAAGTCCCTGCACAAAATCTTCTGAAAATTAGATTCTACGAATCTTTTCGAAATGCAAGTTTCGTTAAAAAAATCGTAATATATTATACACAAGTTTATACTAGTTTTGCTCAAAAAATCAAATTAAATCGAGGACTATACGAAACGATACAAAAATTTTCAGATCCTTCCTGTATGTTAAGAAGGAAGGTTATGATAGAAGTCCATGCAAAAAATCATCTGAAAATTTGATTCTATGAAACTTTTCTAAATGCAAGTTTCTGTCAAATAATCATAATATAGTATACACATGTTTATACTAGTTTTGCTCAAAAAATTAAATTAAATCGAGGACTGTACCAAACCATACAAACCTTTCTAGATCCTTCCTATGTTACGAGGGAAGGTTATGATGGAAGTCCATGCAAAAAATCATCTGAAAATTTGAGTCTACGAAACTTTTCCAAATGCATGTTTCGGTATAAAAATTATAATATATTACACACAAATTTATACTAGTTTTGCTCAAAAAATCAAATTAAATCGAGGACTGCACGAAACCATACAAAACTTTTCAGATCCTTCCTATGTGTTACGAGGGAAGGTTATGATGGAAGTCCATGCTAAAATTTATCTGAAAATTTAATTCTACGAAAATTTTCCACATGGAAGTTTCGGTCAAAAAATCATAATATATTATACACATGTTTATACTAGTTTAGCTAAAAAAATTAAATTAAATTGAGGACTGCACAAAACCATACAAAACTCTTCAGATCCTACCTACATGTTACGAGGGAAGGTTATGATGGATGTCCATGTAAAAAATCATCTTAAAATTTGATTCTATGAAACTTTTCCAAATGCAAGTTTCGGTAAAAAAAAATTATAATATATTATAAACAAATTTATACTAGTTTTTCTCAAAAAATCAAATTAAATCGAGGATTGTACGGAAACATACAAAACTATTCAGATCCATTCTATATGTTACGAGGGATGGTTATGATGGAAGTCCATGCACAAAATCATCTGAAATTAGATTCTATGAAACTTTTCCAAATGCAAGTTTCGGTCAAAAAATCATAATATATTATACACTAGTTTATACTAGTTTCGGTCAAAAAATCAATTAAACCGAGGAGTGCTTGAAATACTACAAAACTATTCAAATAATTTATATATTTTATGAGGGAAAAGGTTATGATGAAAGTCTATGCAAAAAACTCATCTAAAAATTTAATTCTACGAAACTTTTCCAAATGCAAGTTTCGGTAAAAAATCATAATATATTATACACAAGTTTATACTAGTTGTGCTCAAACAATAAAATTAAATCGAGGACTGTACGAAACCATACAAAACTTTTCAGATCCTTCCTATATGTTACGAGGGAAGGTAATTATTGAAGTCCATGCACAAAATCATCTGAAAATTAGATTATACGAATCTTTTCGAAATGCAAGTTTCAGTAATAAAATTGTACTATATTATACACAAGTTTATACTAGTTTTGCTCAAAAAATCAAATTAAATTGAGGACTGTACAAAATTATACAAATTTTTTTAGATCCTTCCTATGTTACGAGGGAAGGTTATGATGGAAGTCCATGCAAAAAATCATCTGAAAATTTGATTCTTCGAAGCTTTTCCAAATGCATGTTTGGGTCAAAAAATCTTAATAAATTATACACAAGTTTATACCAGTTTTGCTCAAAAACTCAAATTAAATTGAGGACTGTACGAAACGATACAAAACTTTTCAGATCCTTCCTCTATGTTTTGAGGGAAGGTTATGAGGGAAATCCATGTACAAAATCATCTGAAAATTAGATTCTATGAAAATTTTCAAAATGCAAGTTTCGGTCAAAAAATAGTAATATATTATTCACTAGTTTATAATATTTTCGGTCATAAAATAATTAAATCGAGGAGTGCTTGAACTGCTAAAAAACTTTTCAGATAATTTGTATATTTTTTTAGGGAAGGTTATGATTGAAGTCCATGCAAAAACTCATCTGAAATTTTGATTCTACGGAACCTTTCCAAATGCAAATTTCGGTAAAAAAATCATAATATATTATACACAAGTTTATACTAGTTTTGCTCAAAAAATAAAATTAAATCGAGGACTGTGCGAAACCTTACAAAACTTTTCAAATCCTTCCTACATGTTACGAAGGAAGGTTATGATGGAAGTCCCTGCACAAAATCTTCTGAAAATTAGATTCTACGAATCTTTTCGAAATGCAAGTTTCGGTAAAAAAATCGTAATATATTATACACAAGTTTATACTAGTTTTGCTCAAAAAATCAAATTAAATCGAGGACTATACGAAACGATACAAAAATTTTCAGATCCTTCCTGTATGTTACGAAGGAAGGTTATGATAAAAGTCCATGCAAAAAATCATCTGAAAATTTGATTCTATGAAACTTTTCTAAATGCATGTTTCTGTCAAATAATCATAATATAGTATACACATGTTTATACTAGTTTTGCTCAAAAAATAAAATTAAATCGAGGACTGTACCAAACCATACAAACCTTTCGAGATCCTTCCTATGTTACGAGGGAAGGTTATGATGGAAGTCCATGCAAAAAATCATCTGAAAATTTGAGTCTACGAAACTTTTCCAAATGCATGTTTCGGTATAAAAATTATAATATATTACACACAAATTTATACTAGTTTTGCTCAAAAAATCAAATTAAATCGAGGACTGCACGAAACCATACAAAACTTTTCAGATCCTTCCTATGTGTTACGAGGGAAGGTTATGATGGAAGTCCATGCTAAAATTTATCTGAAAATTTAATTCTACGAAAATTTTCCACATGGAAGTTTCGGTCAAAAAATCATAATATATTATACACATGTTTATACTAGTTTGGCTAAAAAAATAAAATTAAATTGAGGACTGCACAAAACCATACAAAACTCTTCAGATCCTACCTACATGTTACGAGGGAAGGTTATGATGGATGTCCATGTAAAAAATCATCTTAAAATTTGATTCTATGAAACTTTTCCAAATGCAAGTTTCGGTAAAAAAAAATTATAATATATTATAAACAAATTTATACTAGTTTTTCTCAAAAAATCAAATTAAATCGAGGATTGTACGGAAACATACAAAACTATTCAGATCCATTCTATATGTTACGAGGGATGGTTATGATGGAAGTCCATGCACAAAATCATCTGAAATTAGATTCTATGAAACTTTTCCAAATGCAAGTTTCGGTCAAAAAATCATAATATATTATACACTAGTTTATACTAGTTTCGGTCAAAAAATCAATTAAACCGAGGAGTGCTTGAAATACTACAAAACTATTCAAATAATTTATATATTTTATGAGGGAAAAGGTTATGATGAAAGTCTATGCAAAAAACTCATCTAAAAATTTAATTCTACGAAACTTTTCCAAATGCAAGTTTCGGTAAAAAATCATAATATATTATACACAAGTTTATACTAGTTGTGCTCAAACAATAAAATTAAATCGAGGACTGTACGAAACCATACAAAACTTTTCAGATCCTTCCTATATGTTACGAGGGAAGGTAATTATTGAAGTCCATGCACAAAATCATCTGAAAATTAGATTATACGAATCTTTTCGAAATGCAAGTTTCAGTAATAAAATTGTACTATATTATACACAAGTTTATACTAGTTTTGCTCAAAAAATCAAATTAAATTGAGGACTGTACAAAATTATACAAATTTTTTTAGATCCTTCCTATGTTACGAGGGAAGGTTATGATGGAAGTCCATGCAAAAAATCATCTGAAAATTTGATTCTTCGAAGCTTTTCCAAATGCATGTTTGGGTCAAAAAATCTTAATAAATTATACACAAGTTTATACCAGTTTTGCTCAAAAACTCAAATTAAATTGAGGACTGTACGAAACGATACAAAACTTTTCAGATCCTTCCTCTATGTTTTGAGGGAAGGTTATGAGGGAAATCCATGTACAAAATCATCTGAAAATTAGATTCTATGAAAATTTTCAAAATGCAAGTTTCGGTCAAAAAATAGTAATATATTATTCACTAGTTTATAATATTTTCGGTCATAAAATAATTAAATCGAGGAGTGCTTGAACTGCTAAAAAACTTTTCAGATAATTTGTATATTTTTTTAGGGAAGGTTATGATTGAAGTCCATGCAAAAACTCATCTGAAATTTTGATTCTACGGAACCTTTCCAAATGCAAATTTCGGTAAAAAAATCATAATATATTATACACAAGTTTATACTAGTTTTGCTCAAAAAATAAAATTAAATCGAGGACTGTGCGAAACCTTACAAAACTTTTCAAATCCTTCCTACATGTTACGAAGGAAGGTTATGATGGAAGTCCCTGCACAAAATCTTCTGAAAATTAGATTCTACGAATCTTTTCGAAATGCAAGTTTCGGTAAAAAAATTGTAATATATTATACACAAGTTTATACTAGTTTTGCTCAAAAAATCAAATTAAATCGAGGACTATACGAAACGATACAAAAATTTTCAGATCCTTCCTGTATGTTACGAAGGAAGGTTATGATAGAAGCCCATGCAAAAAATCATCTGAAAATTTGATTCTATGAAACTTTTCTAAATGCAAGTTTCTGTCAAATAATCATAATATAGTATACACATGTTTATACTAGTTTTGCTCAAAAAATAAAATTAAATCGAGGACTGTACCAAACCATACAAACCTTTCTAGATCCTTCCTATGTTACGAGGGAAGGTTATGATGGAAGTCCATGCAAAAAATCATCTGAAAATATGAGTCTACGAAACTTTTCCAAATGCATGTTTCGGTATAAAAATTATAATATATTACACTCAAATTTATACTAGTTTTGCTCAAAAAATCAAATTAAATCGAGGACTGTACGAACACATACAAAACTTTTCAGATCCTTCCTATGTGTTACGAGGGAAGGTTATGATGGAAGTCCATGCAAAAATTTATCTGAAAATTTAATTCTACGAAAATTTTCCACATGGAAGTTTCGGTCAAAAAATCATAATATATTATACACATGTTTATACTAGTTTGGCTAAAAAAATAAAATTAAATCGAGGACTGCACAAAACCATACAAAACTTTTCAGATCCTACCTATATGTTACGAGGGAAGGTTATGATGGAAGTCCATGCAAAAAATCATCTGAAAATTTGATTCTACGAAACTTTTCCAAATGCATGTTTCGGTAAAAAAAATTATAATATATTATACACAAATTTATACTAGTTTTTCTCAAAATATCAAATTAAATCGAGGATTGTACGGAACCATACAAAACTATTCAGATCCATTCTATATGTTACGAGTGATGGTTATGATGGAAGTCCATGCACAAAATCATCTGAAATTAGATTCTACGAAACTTTTCCAAATGCAAGTTTCGGTCAAAAAATCATAATATATTATACACTAGTTTATACAAGTTTCGGTCAAAAAATCAATTAAACTGACGAGTGCTTGAAATACTACAAAACTATTCAAATAATTTATATATTTTATGAGGGAAGGTTATGATGAAAGTCTATGCAAAAAACTAATCTAAAAATTTAATTCTACGAAACTTTTCCAAATGCAAGTTTCGTTAAAAAAATCATAAATATTATATACAAGTTTATACTAGTTGTGCTCAAATAATAAAATTAAATCGAGGACTATACGAAACCATACAAATCTTTTCAGATCCTTCCTATATGTTACGAGGGAAGGTAATGATGGAAGTCCATGCACAAAATTATCTGAAAATTAGATTATACGAAACTTTTCGAAATGCAAGTTTCGGTCAAAAAATCGTACTATATTATACACAAGTTTATACTTGTTTTGCTCAAAAAATCAAATTAAATTGAGGACTGTACAAAATCATACAAATTTATTTAGATCCTTCCTATGTTACGAGGGAATGTTATGATGGAAGTCCATGCAAAAAATCATCTGAAAATTTGATTCTACGAAGCTTTTCCAAATGCAAGTTTGGGTCAAAAAATCTTAATACATTATACACAAGTTTATACCAGTTTTGCTCAAAAACTCAAATTAAATTGAGGACTGTACGCAACGATACAAAACTTTTCAGATCCTTCCTATATCTTTTGAGGGAAGGTTATGAGGGAAGTCCATGTACAAAATCATCTGAAAATTAGATTCTACGAAAATTTTCAAAATGCAAGTTTCGGTCAAAAAATAGTAATATATTATTCACTAGTTTATAATATTTTCGGTCATAAAATAATTAAATCGAGGAGTGCTTGAACTGCTACAAAACTTTTAAGATAATTTGTATATTTTTTTAGTGAAGATTATGATTGAAGTCCATGCAAAAACTCATCTGAAAGTTTGATTCTACGGAACTTTTCCAAATGCAAATTTCGGTAAAAAAATCATAATATATTATACACAAAGTTTATACTAGTTTTGCTCAAAAAATAAAATTAAATCGAGGACTGTACGAAACCTTACAAAACTTTTCAAATCCTTCCTACATGTTACGAAGGAAGGTTATGATGGAAGTCCATGCAAAAAATCTTCTGAAAATTAGATTCTACGAATCTTTTCGAAATGCATGTTTCGGTAAAAAAATCGTAATATATTATTCATAACTTTATACTAGTTTTGCTCAAAAATTTAAATTAAATCGAGGACTATACGAAACAATACAAAACTTTTCAGATCCTTCCTATATGTTACGAAGGAAGGTTATGATAGAAGTCCATGCAAAAAATCATCTGAAAATTTGATTCTATGAAACTTTTCTAAATGCAAGTTTCGGTAAAAAAATCATAATATAGTATACACATGTTTATACTAGTTTTGCTCAAAAAATAAAATTAAATCAAGGACTGTACCAAACCATACAAACCTTTCTAGATCCTTCCTATGTTACGAGGGAAGGTTATGATGGAAGTCCATGCAAAAAATCATCTGAAAATTTGAGTCTACGAAACTTTTCCAAATGCATGTTTCGGTATAAAAATTATAATATATTACACGCAACTTTATACTAGTTTTGCTCAAAAAATCAAATTAAATCGAGGACTGTACGAAACCATACAAAACTTTTCAGATCCTTCCTATGTGTTACGAGGGAAGGTTATGATGGAAGTCCATGCAAAAATTTATCTGAAAATTTAATTCTACGAATATTTTCCACATGGAAGTTTCGGTCAAAAAATCATAATATATTATACACATGTTTATACTAGTTTGGCTAAAAAAATCAAATTAAATCGAGGACTGCACAAAACCATACAAAACTTTTCAGATCCTACCTATATGTTACGAGGAAAGGTTATGATGGAAGTACATGCAAAAAATCATCTGAAAATTTGATTCTTCGAAACTATTCCAAATGCAAATTTCGGTAAAAAAAATTATAATATATTATACACAAATTTATACTAGTTTTTCTCAAAAAATCAAATTAAATCGAGGATTGTACGGAACCATACAAAACTATTCAGATCCATTCTATATGTTACGAGGGATGGTTATGATGGAAGTCCACGCACAAAATCATCTGAAATTAGATTCTACGAAACTTTTCCAAATGCATATTTCGGTCAAAAAATCATAATATATTATACACTAGTTTATACTAGTTTCGGTCAAATTATCAATTAAACCGAGGAGTGCTTGAAATACTACAAAACTATTCAAATAATTTATATATTTTATGAGGGTAGGTTATGATGAAAGTCTATGCAAAAACTCTTCAAAAATTTAATTCTACGAAACTTTTCCAAATGCATGTTTCGGTAAAAAAATCATAATATATTATACATAAGTTTATACTAGTTGTGCTCAAACAATAAAATTAAATCGAGGACTGTATGAAAATATACAAAACTTTTCAGATCCTTCTTATATATTACGAGGGAAGGTAATGATGGAAGTCCATGCACAAAATCATCTGAAAATTAGATTATACGAATCTTTTCGAAATGCAAATATCGGTCAAAAAATCGTACTATATTATACACAAGTTTATACTAGTTTTGCTCAAAAAATCAAATTAAATTGAGGACTGTACAAAATCATACAAAATTTTTAGATCCTTCCTATGTTACGAGGGAAGGTTATGATGGAAGTCCATGCAAAAAATCATCTAAAAATTTGATTCTACAAAGCTTTTCCAAATGCAAGTTTGTGTCAAAAAATCTTAATACATTATACACAAGTTTATACCAGTTTTGCTCAAAAACTCAATTTAAATTGAGGACTGTACGAAACGATACAAAACTTTTCAGATCCTTCCTATATGTTTTGAGGGAAGGTTATGAGGGAAGTCCATGTACAAAATCATCTGAAAATTAGATTCTACGAAAATTTTCAAAATGCAACTTTCGGTCAAAAATAGTAATATATTATTCACTAGTTTATAATATTTTCGGTCATAAAATAATTAAATCGAGGAGTGCTTGAACTGCTACAAAACTTTTCAGATAATTTGTATATTTTTTTAGGGAAGGTTATGATTGAAGTCCATGCAAAAACTCATCTGAATGTTTGATTCTACGAAACTTTTCCAAATGCAAATTTCGGTAAAAAAATCATAATATATTATACAAAAGTTTATACTAGTTTTGCTCAAAAAATAAAATTAAATCGAGGACTGTAAGGAACCTTATAAAACTTTTCAAATCCTTCCTACATGTTACGAAGGAAGGTTATGATGGAAATCCATGCACAAAATCATCTGAAAATTAGATTTCTACGAATCTTTTCGAAATGCAAGTTTCGGTGAAAAAATCGTAATATATTATTCACAAGTTTATACAAGTTTTGCTCAAAAAATCAAATTAAATCGAGGACTATACGAAACGATACAAATTTTTTCAGATCCTTCCTATATGTTACGAAGGAAGGTTATGAAAGAAGTCCATGCAAAAAATCATCTGAAAATTTGATTCTATGAAACTTTTCTAAATGCAAGTTTAGGTAAAAAAATCATAACATAGTATACACATGTTTATACTAGTTTTGCTCAAAAAATAAAATTAAATCGAAGACTGTACCAAACCATACAAACCTTTCTAGCTCCTTCCTATGTTACGAGGGAAGGTTATGATGGAAGTCCATGCAAAAAATCATCTGAAAATTTGAGTCTACGAAACTTTTCCAAATGCATGTTTCGGTATAAAAATTATAATATATTACTCACAAATTTATACTAGTTTTGCTCAAAAAATCAAATTAAATCGAGGACTGTACGAAACCATACAAAACTTTTCAGATCCTTCCTATGTGTTACGAGGGAAGGTTATGATGGAAGTCCATGCAAAAATTTATCTGAAAATTTAGTTCTACGAATATTTTCCACATGGAAGTTTCGGTCAAAAAATCATAATATATTATACACATGTTTATACTAGTTTGGCTAAAAAAATCAAATTAAATCGAGGACTGCACAAAACCATACAAAACTTTTCAGATCCTACCTATATGTTACGAGGGAAGGTTATGATGGAAGTCCATGCAAAAAATCATCTGAAAATTTGATTCTACGAAACTATTCCAAATGCAAATTTTGGTAAAATAAAATTATAATATATTATACACAAATTTATACTAGTTTTTCTCAAAAAATCAAATTTAATCGAGGATTGTACGGAACCATACAAAACTATTCAGATCCATTCTATATGTTACGAGGGATGGTTATGATGGAAGTCCACACACAAAATCATCTGAAATTAGATTCTACGAAACTTTTCCAAATGCATGTTTCGGTCAAAAAATCATAATATATTATACACTAGTTTATACTAGATTCCGTCAAAAAATCAATTAACCCGAGGAGTGCTTGAAATATTACAAAACTATTCAAATAATTTATATATTTTATGAGGGAAGGTTATGATGAAAGTCTATGCAAAAAACTCATCTAAAAATTTAATTCTACGAAACTTTCCCAAATGCAAGTTTCGGTAAAAAAATTAAAATATATTATACACAAGTTTATACTAGTTGTGCTCAAACAATAAAATTAAATCGAGGACTGTACGAAACCATACAAAACTTTTCAGTTCCTTCCTATATGTTACGAGGGAAGGTAATGATGGATGTCCATGCACAAAATCATCTGAAAATTAGATTATACGAATCTTTTCGAAATGCAAGTTTCGGTCAAAAAATCGTACTATATTATACACAAGTTTATACTAGTTTTGCTCAAAACATCAAATTAAATTGAGGACTGTAAAAAATCATACAAAATTATTTAGATCCTTCCTATGTTATGAGGGAAGGTTATGATGGAAGTCCATGCAAAAAATCATCTGAAAATTTGATTCTACGAAGCTTTTCCAAATGCAAGTTTGGGTCAAAAAATCTTAATACATTATACACAAGTTTATACCAGTTTTGCTCAAAAACTCAAATTAAATTGAGGACTGTAAGAAACGATACAAAACTTTTCAGATCATTCCTATATGTTTTGAGGGAAGGTTATGAGGGAAGTCCATGTACAAAATCATCAGAAAATTAGATTCTACGAAAATTTTCAAAATGCAAGTTTCGGTCAAAAAATAGTAATATATTATTCACTAGTTTATAATATTTTCGGTCATAAATTAATTAAATCCAGGAGTGCTTGAACTGCTACAAAACGTTTCAGATAATTTGTATATTTTTTGAGGGAAGGTTATGATTGAAGTCCATGCAAAAACTCATCTGAAAGTTTGATTCTACGGAACTTTTCCAAATGCAAATTTCGGTAAAAAAATCATAATATATTATACACAAGTTTATACTAGTTTTGCTCAAAAAATAAAATTAAATCGAGGACTGTAGGAAACCTTACAAAACTTTTCAAATCCTTCTTACATGTTACGAAGGAAGGTTATGATGGAAGTCCATGCACAAAATCTTCTGAAAATTAGATTCTACGAATCTTTTCAAAATACAAGTTTCGGTAAAAAAATCGTAATATATTATTCACAAGATTATACTAGTTTTGCTCAAAAAAACAAATTAAATCGAGGACTATACGAAATGATACAAAACTTTTCAGATCCTTCCTGTATGTTACGAAGGAAGGTTATGATAGAAGTCCATGCAAAAAATCCTCTGAAAATTTGATTCTATGAAACTTTTCTAAATGCAAGTTTCTGTCAAATAATCATAACATAGTATACACATGTTTATACTAGTTTTGCTCAAAAAATAAAATTAAATCGAGGACTGTACCAAACCATACAAACCTTTCTAGATCCTTCCTATGTTACGAGGGAAGGTTATGATGGAAGTCCATGCAAAAAATCATCTGAAAATTTGAGTCTACGAAACTTTTCCAAATGCATGTTTCCGTATAAAAATTATAATATATTACACACAAATTTATACTAGTTTTGCTCAAAAAATCAAATTAAATCGAGGACTGTACGAAACCATACAAAACTTTTCAGATCCTCCCTATGTGTTACGAGGGAAGGTTATGATGGAAGTCCATGCAAAACTTTATCTGAAAATTTAATTCTACGAAAATTTTCCACATGGAAGTTTCGGTCAAAAAATCATAATATATTATACACATGTTAATACTAGTTTGGCTAAAAAAATCAAATTAAATCGAGGACTGCACAAAACCTTACAAAACTTTTCAGATCCTACCTATATGTTACTAGGGAAGGTTATGATGGAAGTCCATGCAAAAAATCATCTGAAAATTTGATTCTACGAAACTTTTCCAAATGCAAATTTCGGTAAAATAAAATTATAATATATGATACACAAATTTATACTAGTTTTTCTCAAAAAATCAAATTTAATCGAGGATTGTACGGAACCATACAAAACTATTCAGATCCATTCTATATGTTACGAGGGATGGTTATGATGGAAGTCCACACACAAAATCATCTGAAATTAGATTCTACGAAACTTTTCCAAATGCATGTTTCGGTCAAAAAATCATAATATATTATACACTAGTTTATACTAGATTCCGTCAAAAAATCAATTAACCCGAGGAGTGCTTGAAATACTACAAAACTATTCAAATAATTTATATATTTTATGAGGGAAGGTTATGATGAAAGTCTATGCAAAAAACTCATCTAAAAATTTAATTCTACGAAACTTTCCCAAATGCAAGTTTCGGTAAAAAAATTAAAATATATTATACACAAGTTTATACTAGTTGTGCTCAAACAATAAAATTAAATCGAGGACGGTACGAAACCATACAAAACTTTTCAGTTCCTTCCTATATGTTACGAGGGAAGGTAATGATGGATGTCCATGCACAAAATCATCTGAAAATTAGATTATACGAATCTTTTCGAAATGCAAGTTTCGGTCAAAAAATCATACTATATTATGCACAAGTTTATACTAGTTTTGCTCAAAACATCAAATTAAATTGAGGACTGTAAAAAATCATACAAAATTATTTAGATCCTTCCTATGTTATGAGGGAAGGTTATGATGGAAGTCCATGCAAAAAATCATCTGAAAATTTGATTCTACGAAGCTTTTCCAAATGCAAGTTTGGGTCAAAAAATCTTAATACATTATACACAAGTTTATACCAGTTTTGCTCAAAAACTCAAATTAAATTGAGGACTGTAAGAAACGATACAAAACTTTTCAGATCTTTCCTATATGTTTTGAGGGAAGGTTATGAGGGAAGTCCATGTACAAAATCATCAGAAAATTAGATTCTACGAAAATTTTCAAAATGCAAGTTTCGGTCAAAAAATAGTAATATATTATTCACTAGTTTATAATATTTTCGGTCATAAATTAATTAAATCCAGGAGTGCTTGAACTGCTACAAAACGTTTCAGATAATTTGTATATTTTTTGTGGGAAGGTTATGATTGAAGTCCATGCAAAAACTCATCTGAAAGTTTGATTCTACGGAACTTTTCCAAATGCAAATTTCGGTAAAAAAATCATAATATATTATACACAAGTTTATACTAGTTTTGCTCAAAAAATAAAATTAAATCGAGGACTGTAGGAAACCTTACAAAACTTTTCAAATCCTTCTTACATGTTACGAAGGAAGGTTATGATGGAAGTCCATGCACAAAATCTTCTGAAAATTAGATTCTACGAATCTTTTCAAAATACAAGTTTCGGTAAAAAAATCGTAATATATTATTCACAAGATTATACTAGTTTTGCTCAAAAAAACAAATTAAATCGAGGACTATACGAAATGATACAAAACTTTTCAGATCCTTCCTGTATGTTACGAAGGAAGGTTATGATAGAAGTCCATGCAAAAAATCCTCTGAAAATTTGATTCTATGAAACTTTTCTAAATGCAAGTTTCTGTCAAATAATCATAACATAGTATACACATGTTTATACTAGTTTTGCTCAAAAAATAAAATTAAATCGAGGACTGTACCAAACCATACAAACCTTTCTAGATCCTTCCTATGTTACGAGGGAAGGTTATGATGGAAGTCCATGCAAAAAATCATTTGAAAATTTGAGTCTACGAAACTTTTCCAAATGCATGTTTCCGTATAAAAATTATAATATATTACACACAAATTTATACTAGTTTTGCTCAAAAATTCAAATTAAATCGAGGACTGTACGAAACCATACAAAACTTTTCAGATCCTCCCTATGTGTTACGAGGGAAGGTTATGATGGAAGTCCATGCAAAACTTTATCTGAAAATTTAATTCTACGAAAATTTTCCACATGGAAGTTTCGGTCAAAAAATCATAATATATTATACACATGTTAATACTAGTTTGGCTAAAAAAATCAAATTAAATCGAGGACTGCACAAAACCTTACAAAACTTTTCAGATCCTACCTATATGTTACTAGGGAAGGTTATGATGGAAGTCCATGCAAAAAATCATCTGAAAATTTGATTCTACGAAACTTTTCCAAATGCAAATTTCGGTAAAATAAAATTATAATATATTATACACAAATTTATACTAGTTTTTCTCAAAAAATCAAATTTAATCGAGGATTGTACGGAACCATACAAAACTATTCAGATCCATTCTATATGTTACGAGGGATGGTTATGATGGAAGTCCACACACAAAATCATCTGAAATTAGATTCTACGAAACTTTTCCAAATGCATGTTTCGGTCAAAAAATCATAATATATTATACACTAGTTTATACTAGATTCCGTCAAAAAATCAATTAACCCGAGGAGTGCTTGAAATACTACAAAACTATTCAAATAATTTATATATTTTATGAGGGAAGGTTATGATGAAAGTCTATGCAAAAAACTCATCTAAAAATTTAATTCTACGAAACTTTCCCAAATGCAAGTTTCGGTAAAAAAATTAAAATATATTATACACAAGTTTATACTAGTTGTGCTCAAACAATAAAATTAAATCGAGGACTGTACGAAACCATACAAAACTTTTCAGTTCCTTCCTATATGTTACGAGGGAAGGTAATGATGGATGTCCATGCACAAAATCATCTGAAAATTAGATTATACGAATCTTTTCGAAATGCAAGTTTCGGTCAAAAAATCGTACTATATTATACACAAGTTTATACTAGTTTTGCTCAAAACATCAAATTAAATTGAGGACTGTAAAAAATCATACAAAATTATTTAGATCCTTCCTATGTTATGAGGGAAGGTTATGATGGAAGTCCATGCAAAAAATCATCTGAAAATTTGATTCTACGAAGCTTTTCCAAATGCAAGTTTGGGTCAAAAAATCTTAATACATTATACACAAGTTTATACCAGTTTTGCTCAAAAACTCAAATTAAATTGAGGACTGTAAGAAACGATACAAAACTTTTCAGATCTTTCCTATATGTTTTGAGGGAAGGTTATGAGGGAAGTCCATGTACAAAATCATCAGAAAATTAGATTCTACGAAAATTTTCAAAATGCAAGTTTCGGTCAAAAAATAGTAATATATTATTCACTAGTTTATAATATTTTCGGTCATAAATTAATTAAATCCAGGAGTGCTTGAACTGCTACAAAACGTTTCAGATAATTTGTATATTTTTTGAGGGAAGGTTATGATTGAAGTCCATGCAAAAACTCATCTGAAAGTTTGATTCTACGGAACTTTTCCAAATGCAAATTTCGGTAAAAAAATCATAATATATTATACACAAGTTTATACTAGTTTTGCTCAAAAAATAAAATTAAATCGAGGACTGTAGGAAACCTTACAAAACTTTTCAAATCCTTCTTACATGTTACGAAGGAAGGTTATGATGGAAGTCCATGCACAAAATCTTCAGAAAATTAGATTCTACGAATCTTTTCAAAATACAAGTTTCGGTAAAAAAATCGTAATATATTATTCACAAGATTATACTAGTTTTGCTCAAAAAAACAAATTAAATCGAGGACTATACGAAATGATACAAAACTTTTCAGATCCTTCCTGTATGTTACGAAGGAAGGTTATGATAGAAGTCCATGCAAAAAATCCTCTGAAAATTTGATTCTATGAAACTTTTCTAAATGCAAGTTTCTGTCAAATAATTATAATATAGTATACACATGTTTATACTAGTTTTGCTCAAAAAATAAAATTAAATCGAGGACTGTACCAAACCATACAAACCTTTTTAGATCCTTCCTATGTTACGAGAGAAGGTTATGATGGAAGTCCATGCAAAAAATCATCTGAAAATTTGAGTCTACGAAACTTTTCCAAATGCATGTTTCCGTATAAAAATTATAATATATTACACACAAATTTATACTAGTTTTGCTCAAAAAATCAAATTAAATCGAGGACTGTACGAAACCATACAAAACTTTTCAGATCCTCCCTATGTGTTACGAGGGAAGGTTATGATGGAAGTCCATGCAAAACTTTATCTGAAAATTTAATTCTACGAAAATTTTCCACATGGAAGTTTCGGTCAAAAAATCATAATATATTATACACATGTTAATACTAGTTTGGCTAAAAAAATCAAATTATATCGAGGACTGCACAAAACCTTACAAAACTTTTCAGATCGTACCTATATGTTACGAGGGAAGGTTATGATGGAAGTCCATGCAAAAAATCATCTGAAAATTTGATTCTACGAAACTTTTCCAAATGCAAATTTCGGTAAAATAAAATTATAATATATTATACACAAATTTATACTAGTTTTTCTCAAAAAATCAAATTTAATCGAGGATTGTACGGAACCATACAAAACTATTCAGATCCATTCTATATGTTACGAGGGATGGTTAAGATGGAAGTCCACACACAAAATCATCTGAAATTAGATTCTACGAAACTTTTCCAAATGCATGTTTCGGTCAAAAAATCATAATATATTATACACTAGTTTATACTAGATTCCGTCAAAAAATCAATTAACCCGAGGAGTGCTTGAAATACTACAAAACTATTCAAATAATTTATATATTTTATGAGGGAAGGTTATGATGAAAGTCTATGCAAAAAACTCATCTAAAAATTTAATTCTACGAAACTTTCCCAAATGCAAGTTTCGGTAAAAAAATTAAAATATATTATACACAAGTTTATACTAGTTGTGCTCAAACAATAAAATTAAATCGAGGACTGTACGAAACCATACAAAACTTTTCAGTTCCTTCCTATATGTTACGAGGGAAGGTAATGATGGATGTCCATGCACAAAATCATCTGAAAATTAGATTATACGAATCTTTTCGAAATGCAAGTTTCGGTCAAAAAATCGTACTATATTATGCACAAGTTTATACTAGTTTTGCTCAAAATATCAAATTAAATTGAGGACTGTAAAAAATCATACAAAATTATTTAGATCCTTCCTATGTTATGAGGGAAGGTTATGATGGAAGTCCATGCAAAAAATCATCTGAAAATTTGATTCTACGAAGCTTTTCCAAATGCATGTTTGGGTCAAAAAATCTTAATACATTATACACAAGTTTATACCAGTTTTGCTCAAAAACTCAAATTAAATTGAGGACTGTAAGAAACGATACAAAACTTTTCAGATCTTTCCTATATGTTTTGAGGGAAGGTTATGAGGGAAGTCCATGTACAAAATCATCAGAAAATTAGATTCTACGAAAATTTTCAAAATGCAAGTTTCGGTCAAAAAATAGTAATATATTATTCACTAGTTTATAATATTTTCGGTCATAAATTAATTAAATCCAGGAGTGCTTGAACTGCTACAAAACGTTTCAGATAATTTGTAAATTTTTTGAGGGAAGGTTATGATTGAAGTACATGCAAAAACTCATCTGAAAGTTTGATTCTACGGAACTTTTCCAAATGCAAATTTCGGTAAAAAAATCATAATATATTATACACAAGTTTATACTAGTTTTGCTCAAAAAATAAAATTAAATCGAGGACTGTAGGAAACCTTACAAAACTTTTCAAATCCTTCTTACATGTTACGAAGGAAGGTTATGATGGAAGTCCATGCACAAAATCTTCTGAAAATTAGATTCTACGAATCTTTTCAAAATACAAGTTTCGGTAAAAAAATCGTAATATATTATTCACAAGTTTATACTAGTTTTGCTCAAAAAAACAAATTAAATCGAGGACTATACGAAATGATACAAAACTTTTCAGATCCTTCCTGTATGTTACGAAGGAAGGTTATGATAGAAGTCCATGCAAAAAATCCTCTGAAAATTAGATTCTATGAAACTTTTCTAAATGCAAGTTTCTGTCAAATAATCATAATATAGTATACACATGTTTATACTAGTTTTGCTCAAAAAATAAAATTAAATCGAGGACTGTACCAAACCATACAAACCTTTCTAGATCCTTCCTATGTTACGAGGGAAGGTTATGATGGAAGTCCATGCAAAAAATCATCTGAAAATTTGAGTCTACGAAACTATTCCAAATGCATGTTTCCGTATAAAAATTATAATATATTACACACAAATTTATACTAGTTTTGCTCAAAAAATCAAATTAAATCGAGGACTGTACGAAACCATACAAAACTTTTCAGATCCTCCCTATGTGTTACGAGGGAAGGTTATGATGGAAGTCCATGCAAAACTTTATCTGAAAATTTAATTCTACGAAAATTTTCCACATGGAAGTTTCGGTCAAAAAATCATAATATATTATACACATGTTAATACTAGTTTGGCTAAAAAAATCAAATTAAATCGAGGACTGCACAAAACCTTACAAAACTTTTCAGATCGTACCTATATGTTACGAGGGAAGGTTATGATGGAAGTCCATGCAAAAAATCATCTGAAAATTTGATTCTACGAAACTTTTCCAAATGCAAATTTCGGCAAAATAAAATTATAAAATATTATACACAAATTTATACTAGTTTTTCTCAAAAAATCAAATTTAATCGAGGATTGTACGGAACCATACAAAACTATTCAGATCCATTCTATATGTTACGAGGGATGGTTATGATGGAAGTCCACACACAAAATCATCTGAAATTAGATTCTACGAAACTTTTCCAAATGCATGTTTCGGTCAAAAAATCATAATATATTATACACTAGTTTATACTAGATTCCGTCAAAAAATCAATTAACCCGAGGAGTGCTTGAAATACTACAAAACTATTCAAATAATTTATATATTTTATGAGGGAAGGTTATGATGAAAGCCTATGCAAAAAACTCATCTAAAAATTTAATTCTACGAAACTTTCCCAAATGCAAGTTTCGGTAAAAAAATTAAAATATATTATACACAAGTTTATACTAGTTGTGCTCAAACAATAAAATTAAATCGAGGACTGTACGAAACCATACAAAACTTTTCAGTTCCTTCCTATATGTTACGAATGAAGGTAATGATGGATGTCCATGCACAAAATCATCTGAAAATTAGATTATACGAATCTTTTCGAAATGCAAGTTTCGGTCAAAAAATCGTACTATATTATACACAAGTTTATACTAGTTTTGCTCAAAACATCAAATTAAATTGAGGACTGTAAAAAATCATACAAAATTATTTAGATCCTTCCTATGTTATGAGGGAAGGTTATGATGGAAGTCCATGCAAAAAATCATCTGAAAATTTGATTCTACGAAGCTTTTCCAAATGCAAGTTTGGGTCAAAAAATCTCAATACATTATACACAAGTTTATACCAGTTTTGCTCAAAAACTCTAATTAAACTGAGGACTGTAAGAAACGATACAAAACTTTTCAGATCTTTCCTATATGTTTTGAGGGAAGGTTATGAGGGAAGTCCATGTACAAAATCATCAGAAAATTAGATTCTACGAAAATTTTCAAAATGCAAGTTTCGGTCAAAAAATAGTAATATATTATTCACTAGTTTATAATATTTTCGGTCATAAATTAATTAAATCCAGGAGTGCTTGAACTGCTACAAAACGTTTCAGATAATTTGTATATTTTTTGAGGGAAGGTTATGATTGAAGTCCATGCAAAAACTCATCTGAAAGTTTGATTCTACGGAACTTTTCCAAATGCAAATTTCGGTAAAAAAATCATAATATATTATACACAAGTTTATACTAGTTTTGCTCAAAAAATAAAATTAAATCGAGGACTGTAGGAAACCTTACAAAACTTTTCAAATCCTTCTTACATGTTACGAAGGAAGGTTATGGTGGAAGTCCATGCACAAAATCTTCTGAAAATTAGATTCTACGAATCTTTTCAAAATACAAGTTTCGGTAAAAAAATCGTAATATATTATTCACAAGTTTATACTAGTTTTGCTCAAAAAAACAAATTAAATCGAGGACTATACGAAATGATACAAAACTTTTCAGATCCTTCCTGTATGTTACGAAGGAAGGTTATGATAGAAGTCCATGCAAAAAATCCTCTGAAAATTTGATTCTATGAAACTTTTCTAAATGCAAGTTTCTGTCAAATAATCATAATATAGTATACACATGTTTATACTAGTTTTGCTCAAAAAATTAAATTAAATCGAGGACTGTACCAAACCATACAAACCTTTCTAGATCCTTCCTATGTTACGAGGGAAGGTTATGATGGAAGTCCATGCAAAAAATCATCTGAAAATTTGAGTCTACGAAACTTTTCCAAATGCATGTTTCCGTATAAAAATTATAATATATTACACACAAATTTATACTAGTTTTGCTCAAAAAATCAAATTAAATCGAGGACTGTACAAAACCATACAAAACTTTTCAGATCCTCCCTATGTGTTACGAGGGAAGGTTATGATGGAAGTCCATGCAAAACTTTATCTGAAAATTTAATTCTACGAAAATTTTCCACATGGAAGTTTCGGTCAAAAAATCATAATATATTATACACATGTTAATACTAGTTTGGCTAAAAAAATCAAATTAAATCGAGGACTGCACAAAACCTTACAAAACTTTTCAGATCGTACCTATATGTTACGAGGGAAGGTTATGATGGAAGTCCATGCAAAAAATCATCTGAAAATTTGATTCTACGAAACTTTTCCAAATGCAAATTTCGGCAAAATAAAATTATAATATATTATACACAAATTTATACTAGTTTTTCTCAAAAAATCAAATTTAATCGAGGATTGTACGGAACCATACAAAACTATTCAGATCCATTCTATATGTTACGAGGGATGGTTATGATGGAAGTCCACACACAAAATCATCTGAAATTAGATTCTACGAAACTTTTCCAAATGCATGTTTCGGTCAAAAAATCATAATATATTATACACTAGTTTATACTAGATTCCGTCAAAAAATCAATTAACCCGAGGAGTGCTTGAAATACTACAAAACTATTCAAATAATTTATATATTTTATGAGGGAAGGTTATGATGAAAGCCTATGCAAAAAACTCATCTAAAAATTTAATTCTACGAAACTTTCCCAAATGCAAGTTTCGGTAAAAAAATTAAAATATATTATACACAAGTTTATACTAGTTGTGCTCAAACAATAAAATTAAATCGAGGACTGTACGAAACCATACAAAACTTTTCAGTTCCTTCCTATATGTTACGAATGAAGGTAATGATGGATGTCCATGCACAAAATCATCTGAAAATTAGATTATACGAATCTTTTCGAAATGCAAGTTTCGGTCAAAAAATCGTACTATATTATACACAAGTTTATACTAGTTTTGCTCAAAACATCAAATTAAATTGAGGACTGTAAAAAATCATACAAAATTATTTAGATCCTTCCTATGTTATGAGGGAAGGTTATGATGGAAGTCCATGCAAAAAATCATCTGAAAATTTGATTCTACGAAGCTTTTCCAAATGCAAGTTTGGGTCAAAAAATCTTAATACATTATACACAAGTTTATACCAGTTTTGCTCAAAAACTCTAATTAAATTGAGGACTGTAAGAAACGATACAAAACCTTTCAGATCTTTCCTATATGTTTTGAGGGAAGGTTATGAGGGAAGTCCATGTACAAAATCATCAGAAAATTAGATTCTACGAAAATTTTCAAAATGCAAGTTTCGGTCAAAAAATAGTAATATATTATTCACTAGTTTATAATATTTTCGGTCATAAATTAATTAAATCCAGGAGTGCTTGAACTGCTACAAAACGTTTCAGATAATTTGTATATTTTTTGAGGGAAGGTTATGATTGAAGTCCATGCAAAAACTCATCTGAAAGTTTGATTCTACGGAACTTTTCCAAATGCAAATTTCGGTAAAAAAATCATAATATATTATACACAAGTTTATACTAGTTTTGCTCAAAAAATAAAATTAAATCGAGGACTGTAGGAAACCTTACAAAACTTTTCAAATCCTTCTTATATGTTACGAAGGAAGGTTATGATGGAAGTCCATGCACAAAATCTTCTGAAAATTAGATTCTACGAATCTTTTCAAAATACAAGTTTCGGTAAAAAAATCGTAATATATTATTCACAAGTTTATACTAGTTTTGCTCAAAAAAACAAATTAAATCGAGGACTATACGAAATGATACAAAACTTTTCAGATCCTTCCTGTATGTTACGAAGGAAGGTTATGATAGAAGTCCATGCAAAAAATCCTCTGAAAATTTGATTCTATGAAACTTTTCTAAATGCAAGTTTCTGTCAAATAATCATAATATAGTATACACATGTTTATACTAGTTTTGCTCAAAAAATAAAATTAAATCGAGGACTGTACCAAACCATACAAACCTTTCTAGATCCTTCCTATGTTACGAGGGAAGGTTATGATGGAAGTCCATGCAAAAAATCATCTGAAAATTTGAGTCTACGAAACTTTTCCAAATGCATGTTTCCGTATAAAAATTATAATATATTACACACAAATTTATACTAGTTTTGCTCAAAAAATCAAATTAAATCGAGGACTGTACAAAACCATACAAAACTTTTCAGATCCTCCCTATGTGTTACGAGGGAAGGTTATGATGGAAGTCCATGCAAAACTTTATCTGAAAATTTAATTCTACGAAAATTTTCCACATGGAAGTTTCGGTCAAAAAATCATAATATATTATACACATGTTAATACTAGTTTGGCTAAAAAAATCAAATTAAATCGAGGACTGCACAAAACCTTACAAAACTTTTCAGATCGTACCTATATGTTACGAGGGAAGGTTATGATGGAAGTCCATGCAAAAAATCATCTGAAAATTTGATTCTACGAAACTTTTCCAAATGCAAATTTCGGCAAAATAAAATTATAATATATTATACACAAATTTATACTAGTTTTTCTCAAAAAATCAAATTTAATCGAGGATTGTACGGAACCATACAAAACTATTCAGATCCATTCTATATGTTACGAGGGATGGTTATGATGGAAGTCCACACACAAAATCATCTGAAATTAGATTCTACGAAACTTTTCCAAATGCATGTTTCGGTCAAAAAATCATAATATATTATACACTAGTTTATACTAGATTCCGTCAAAAAATCAATTAACCCGAGGAGTGCTTGAAATACTACAAAACTATTCAAATAATTTATATATTTTATGAGGGAAGGTTATGATGAAAGCCTATGCAAAAAACTCATCTAAAAATTTAATTCTACGAAACTTTCCCAAATGCAAGTTTCGGTAAAAAAATTAAAATATATTATACACAAGTTTATACTAGTTGTGCTCAAACAATAAAATTAAATCGAGGACTGTACGAAACCATACAAAACTTTTCAGTTCCTTCCTATATGTTACGAGGGAAGGTAATGATGGATGTCCATGCACAAAATCATCTGAAAATTAGATTATACGAATCTTTTCGAAATGCAAGTTTCGGTCAAAAAATCGTACTATATTATACACAAGTTTATACTAGTTTTGCTCAAAACATCAAATTAAATTGAGGACTGTAAAAAATCATACAAAATTATTTAGATCCTTCCTATGTTATGAGGGAAGGTTATGATGGAAGTCCATGCAAAAAATCATCTGAAAATTTGATTCTACGAAGCTTTTCCAAATGCAAGTTTGGGTCAAAAAATCTTAATACATTATACACAAGTTTATACCAGTTTTGCTCAAAAACTCAAATTAAATTGAGGACTGTAAGAAACGATACAAAACTTTTCAGATCTTTCCTATATGTTTTGAGGGAAGGTTATGAGGGAAGTCCATGTACAAAATCATCAGAAAATTAGATTCTACGAAAATTTTCAAAATGCAAGTTTCGGTCAAAAAATAGTAATATATTATTCACTAGTTTATAATATTTTCGGTCATAAATTAATTAAATCCAGGAGTGCTTGAACTGCTACAAAACGTTTCAGATAATTTGTATATTTTTTGAGGGAAGGTTCTGATTGAAGTCCATGCAAAAACTCATCTGAAAGTTTGATTCTACGGAACTTTTCCAAATGCAAATTTCGGTAAAAAAATCATAATATATTATACACAAATTTATACTAGTTTTGCTCAAAAAATAAAATTAAATCGAGGACTGTAGGAAACCTTACAAAACTTTTCAAATCCTTCTTACATGTTACGAAGGAAGGTTATGATGGAAGTCCATGCACAAAATCTTCTGAAAATTAGATTCTACGAATCTTTTCAAAATACAAGTTTCGGTAAAAAAATCGTAATATATTATTCACAAGTTTATACTAGTTTTGCTCAAAAAATCAAATTAAATCGAGGACTATACGAAACGATACAAAACTTTTCAGATCCTTCCTGTATGTTACGAAGGAAGGTTATGATAGAAGTCCATGCAAAAAATCATCTGAAAATTTGATTCTATGAAACTTTTCTAAATGCAAGTTTCTGTAAAATAATCATAATATAGTATACACATGTTTATACTAGTTTTGCTCAAAAAATAAAATTAAATCGAGGACTGTACCAAACCATACAAACCTTTCTAGATCCTTCCTATGTTACGAGGGAAGGTTATGATGGAAGTCCATGCAAAAAATCATCTGAAAATTTGAGTCTACGAAACTTTTCCAAATGCATGTTTCCGTATAAAAATTATAATATATTACACACAAATTTATACTAGTTTTGCTCAAAAAATCAAATTAAATCGAGGACTGTACGAAATCATACAAAACTTTTCAGATCCTCCCTATGTGTTACGAGGGAAGGTTATGATGGAAGTCCATGCAAAAATTTATCTGAAAATTTAATTCTACGAAAATTTTCCACATGGAAGTTTCGGTCAAAAAATCATAATATATTATACACATGTTTATACTAGTTTGGCTAAAAAAATCAAATTAAATCGAGGACTGCACAAAACCTTACAAAACTTTTCAGATCGTACCTATATGTTACGAGGGAAGGTTATGATGGAAGTCCATGCAAAAAATCATATGAAATTTTGATTCTACGAAACTTTTCCAAATTCAAATTTCGGTAAAATAAAATTATAATATATTATACACAAATTTATACTAGTTTTTCTCAAAAAATCAAATTTAATCGAGGATTGTACGGAACCATACAAAACTATTCAGATCCATTCTATATGTTACGAGGGATGGTTATGATGGAAGTCCACACACAAAATCATCTGAAATTAGATTCTACGAAACCTTTCCGAATGTATGTTTCGGTCAAAAAATCATAATATATTATACACTAGTTTATACTAGATTCCGTCAAAAAATCAATTAACCCGAGGAGTGCTTGAAATACTACAAAACTATTCAAATAATTTATATATTTTATGAGGGAAGGTTATGATGAAAGTCTATGCAAAAAACTCATCTAAAAATTTAATTCTACGAAACTTTTCCAAATGCAAGTTTCGGTAAAAAAATCATAATATATTATACACAAGTTTATACTAGTTATGATCAAACAATAAAATTAAATCGAGGATTGTACGAAACCATACAAAACTTTTCAGATCCTTCCTATATGTTACGATGGAAGGTAATGATGGAAGTCCATGCACAAAATCATCTGAAAATTAGATTATACGAATCTTTTTGAAATGCAAGTTTCGGTCAAAAAATCGTACTATATTATACACAAGTTTGTACTAGTTTTTCTCAAAAAATCAAATTAAATTGAGGACTGTACAAAATCATACAAATTTTTTGAGATCCTTCCTATGTTACGAGGGAAGGTTATGATGGAAGTCCATGCAAAAAATCATCTGAAAATTTGATTCTACGAAGCTTTTCCAAATGCAAGTTTGGGTCAAAAAATCTTAATACATTATACACAAGTTTATACCAGTTTTGCTCAAAAACTCAAATTAAATTGAGGACTATACGAAACGATACAAAACTTTTCAGATCCTTCCTATATGTTTTGAGGGAAGGTTATGAGGGAAGTCCTTGTACAAAATCATCAGAAAATTAAATTCTACGAAAATTTTCAAAATGCAAGTTTCGGTCAAAAAATAGTAATATATTATTCACTAGTTTATAATATTTTCTGTCATAAAATAATTCAATCGAGGAGTGCTTGAACTGCTACAAAACTTTTCAGATAATTTGTATATTTTTTGAGGGAAGGTTATGATTGAAGTCCATGCAAAAACGCATCTGAAAGTTTGATTCTACGGAACTTTTCCAAATGCAAATTTCGGTAAAAAAATCATAATATATTATACACAAGTTTATACTAGTTTTGCACAAAAAATAAAATTAAATCGAGGACTGTAGAAAACCTTACAAAACTTTTCAAATCCTTCCTACATGTTACGAAGGAAGGTTATGATGGAAGTCCATGCACAAAATCTTCTGAAAATTAGATTCTACGAATCTTTTCGAAATACAAGTTTCGGTAAAAAAATCGTAATATATTATTCACAAGTTTATACTAGTTTTGCTCAAAAAATCAAATTAAATCGAGGACTATACGAAACGATACAAAAATTTTCAGATCCTTCCTGTATGTTACGAAGGAAGGTTATGATAGAAGTCCATGCAAAAAATCATCTGAAAATTTGATTCTATGAAACTTTTCTAAATGCAAGTTTCTGTCAAATAATCATAATATAGTATACACATGTTTATACTAGTTTTGCTCAAAAAATTAAATTAAATCGAGGACTGTACCAAACCATACAAACCTTTCTAGATCCTTCCTATGTTACGAGGGAAGGTTTTGATGGAAGTCCATGCAAAAAATCATCTGAAAATTTGAGTCTACGAAACTTTTCCAAATGCATGTTTCCGTATAAAAATTATAATATATTACACACAAATTTATACTAGTTTTGCTCAAAAAATCAAATTAAATCGAGGAATGTACGAAACCATACAAAACTTTTCAGATCCTCCCTATGTGTTACGAGGGAAGGTTATGATGGAAGTCCATGCAAAAATTTATCTGAAAATTTAATTCTAGGAAAATTTTCCACATGGAAGTTTCGGTAAAAAAATTATAATATATTATACACATGTTTATACTAGTTTGGCTAAAAAAGTCAAATTAAATCGAGGACTGCACAAAACCATACAAAACTTTTCAGATCCTAACTATACGTTACGAGGGAAGGTTATGATGGAAGTCCATTTAAAAAATCATCTGAAAATTTGATTCTACGAAACTTTTCCAAATGCAAATTTCGGTAAAAAAAAATTATAATATATTATACACAAATTTATACTAGTTTTTCTCAAAAAATCAAATTAAATCTGGGATTGTACGGAACCATACAAAACTATTCAGATCCATTCTATATGTTACGAGGGATGGTTATGATTGAAGTCCACACACAAAATCATCTGAAATTAGATTCTACGAAACTTTTCCAAATGCATGTTTCGGTCAAAAAATCATAATATATTATACACTAGTTTATACTAGATTCCGTCAAAATATCAATTAACCCGAGGAGTGCTTGAAATACTACAAAATATTCAAATAATTTATATATTTTATGAGGGAAGGTTATGATGAAAGTCTATGCAAAAAACTCATCTAAAAATTTAATTCTACGAAACTTTCCCAAATGCAAGTTTCGGTAAAAAAAATTAAAATATATTATACACAAGTTTATACTAGTTGTGCTCAAACAATAAAATTAAATCGAGGACTGTACGAAACCATACAAAACTTTTCAGATCCTTCCTATATGTTACGAGGGAAGGTAATGATGGAAGTCCATGCACAAAATCATCTGAAAATTAGATTATACGAATCTTTTCGAAATGCAAGTTTCGGTCAAAAAATCGTACTATATTATGCACAAGTTTATACTAGTTTTGCTCAAAACATCAAATTAAATTGAGGACTGTAAAAAATCATACAAAATTATTTAGATCCTTCCTATGTTACGAGGGAAGGTTATGATGGAAGTCCATGCAAAAAATCATCTGAAAATTTGATTCTACGAAGCTTTTCCAAATGCAAGTTTGGGTCAAAAAATCTTAATACATTATACACAAGTTTATACCAGTTTTTCTCAAAAACTCAAATTAAATTGAGGACTGTACGAAACGATACAAAACTTTTAAGATCCTTCCTATATGTTTTGAGGGAAGGTTATGAGGGATGTCCATGTACAAAATCATCAGAAAATTAGATTCTACGAAAATTTTCAAAATGCAAGTTTCGGTCAAAAAATAGTAATATATTATTCACTAGTTTATAATATTTTAGGTCATAAAATAATTAAATCGAGGAGTGCTTGAACTCCTACAAAACTTTTCAGATAATTTGTATATTTTTTGAGGGAAGGTTATGATTGAAGTCCATGCAAAAACTCATCTGAAAGTTTGATTCTACGAAACTTTTCCAAATGCAAATTTCGGTTAAAAAAATCATAATATATTATACACAAGTTTATACTAGTTTTGCTAAACAAATAAAATTAAATCGAGGACTGTACGAAACCTTACAAAACTTTTCAAATCCTTCCTACATGTTACGAAGGAAGGTTATGATGGAAGTCCATGCACAAAATCTTCTGAAAATTAGATTCTACGAATCTTTTCGAAATACAAGTTTCGGTAAAAAAATCGTAATATATTATTCACAAGTTTATACTAGTTTTGCTCAAAAAATCAAATTAAATCGAGGACTATACGAAACGATACAAAAATTTTCAGATCCTTCCTGTATGTTACGAAGGAAGGTTATGATAGAAGTCCATGCAAAAAATCATCTGAAAATTTGATTCTATGAAACTTTTCTAAATGCAAGTTTCTGTCAAATAATCATAATATAGTATACACATGTTTATACTAGTTTTGCTCAAAAAATTAAATTAAATCGAGGACTGTACCAAACCATACAAACCTTTCTAGATCCTTCCTATGTTACGAGGGAAGGTTTTGATGGAAGTCCATGCAAAAAATCATCTGAAAATTTGAGTCTACGAAACTTTTCCAAATGCATGTTTCCGTATAAAAATTATAATATATTACACACAAATTTATACTAGTTTTGCTCAAAAAATCAAATTAAATCGAGGAATGTACGAAACCATACAAAACTTTTCAGATCCTCCCTATGTGTTACGAGGGAAGGTTATGATGGAAGTCCATGCAAAAATTTATCTGAAAATTTAATTCTAGGAAAATTTTCCACATGGAAGTTTCGGTAAAAAAATTATAATATATTATACACATGTTTATACTAGTTTGGCTAAAAAAGTCAAATTAAATCGAGGACTGCACAAAACCATACAAAACTTTTCAGATCCTAACTATACGTTACGAGGGAAGGTTATGATGGAAGTCCATTTAAAAAATCATCTGAAAATTTGATTCTACGAAACTTTTCCAAATGCAAATTTCGGTAAAAAAAAATTATAATATATTATACACAAATTTATACTAGTTTTTCTCAAAAAATCAAATTAAATCTGGGATTGTACGGAACCATACAAAACTATTCAGATCCATTCTATATGTTACGAGGGATGGTTATGATTGAAGTCCACACACAAAATCATCTGAAATTAGATTCTACGAAACTTTTCCAAATGCATGTTTCGGTCAAAAAATCATAATATATTATACACTAGTTTATACTAGATTCCGTCAAAATATCAATTAACCCGAGGAGTGCTTGAAATACTACAAAATATTCAAATAATTTATATATTTTATGAGGGAAGGTTATGATGAAAGTCTATGCAAAAAACTCATCTAAAAATTTAATTCTACGAAACTTTCCCAAATGCAAGTTTCGGTAAAAAAAATTAAAATATATTATACACAAGTTTATACTAGTTGTGCTCAAACAATAAAATTAAATCGAGGACTGTACGAAACCATACAAAACTTTTCAGATCCTTCCTATATGTTACGAGGGAAGGTAATGATGGAAGTCCATGCACAAAATCATCTGAAAATTAGATTATACGAATCTTTTCGAAATGCAAGTTTCGGTCAAAAAATCGTACTATATTATGCACAAGTTTATACTAGTTTTGCTCAAAACATCAAATTAAATTGAGGACTGTAAAAAATCATACAAAATTATTTAGATCCTTCCTATGTTACGAGGGAAGGTTATGATGGAAGTCCATGCAAAAAATCATCTGAAAATTTGATTCTACGAAGCTTTTCCAAATGCAAGTTTGGGTCAAAAAATCTTAATACATTATACACAAGTTTATACCAGTTTTTCTCAAAAACTCAAATTAAATTGAGGACTGTACGAAACGATACAAAACTTTTAAGATCCTTCCTATATGTTTTGAGGGAAGGTTATGAGGGATGTCCATGTACAAAATCATCAGAAAATTAGATTCTACGAAAATTTTCAAAATGCAAGTTTCGGTCAAAAAATAGTAATATATTATTCACTAGTTTATAATATTTTAGGTCATAAAATAATTAAATCGAGGAGTGCTTGAACTCCTACAAAACTTTTCAGATAATTTGTATATTTTTTGAGGGAAGGTTATGATTGAAGTCCATGCAAAAACTCATCTGAAAGTTTGATTCTACGAAACTTTTCCAAATGCAAATTTCGGTTAAAAAAATCATAATATATTATACACAAGTTTATACTAGTTTTGCTAAACAAATAAAATTAAATCGAGGACTGTACGAAACCTTACAAAACTTTTCAAATCCTTCCTACATGTTACGAAGGAAGGTTATGATGGAAGTCCATGCACAAAATCTTCTGAAAATTAGATTCTACGAATCTTTTCGAAATGCAAGTTTCGTTAAAAAATTCGTAATATATTATTCACAAGTTTATACTAGTTTTGCTCAAAAAATCAAATTTAATCGAGGACTATACGAAATGATACAAAACTTTTCAGATCCTTCCTGTATGTTACGAAGGAAGGTTATGATAGAAGTCCATGCAAAAAATCCTCTGAAAATTTGATTCTATGAAACTTTTCTAAATGCAAGTTTCTGTCAAATAATCATAATATAGTATACACATGTTTATACTAGTTTTGCTCAAAAAATAAAATTAAATCGAGGACTGTACCAAACCATACAAACCTTTCTAGATCCTTCCTATGTTACGAGGGAAGGTTATGATGGAAGTCCATGCAAAAAATCATCTGAAAATTTGAGTATACGAAACTTTTCCAAATGCATGTTTCGGTATAAAAATTATAATATATTACACACAAATTTATACTAGTTTTGCTCAAAAAATCAAATTAAATCGAGGACTGTACGAAACCATAAAAAACTTTTCAGATCCTTCCTATGTGTTACGAGGGAAGGTTATGATGGAAGTCCATGCAAAAATTTATCTGAAAATTTAATTCTACGAAAATTTTCCACATGGAAGTTTCGGTCAAAAAATCATAATATATTATACACATGTTTATACTAGTTTGGCTAAAAAAATAAAATTAAATCGAGGATTGCACAAAACCATACAAAACTTTTCAGATCCTACCTATATGTTACGAGGGAAGGTAATGATGGAAGTCCATGCAAAAAATCATCTGAAAATTTGATTCTACGAAACTTTTCCAAAAGCAAATTTCGGTAAAAAAAATTATAATATATTATAAACAAATTTATACTAGTTTTTCTCAAAAAATCAAATTAAATCGAGGATTGTACGGAACCATACAAAATTATTCAGATCCATTCTATATGTTACGAGGGATGGTTATGATGGAAGTCCACACACAAAATCATCTGAAATTAGATTCTACGAAACTTTTCCAAATGCATGTTTCGGTCAAAAAATCATAATATATTATACACTAGTTTATACAAGTTTCGGTCAAAAAATCAATTAAACTGAGGAGTGCTTGAAATACTACAAAACTATTCAAATAATTTATATATTTTATGAGGGAAGGTTATGATGAAAGTCTATGCAAAAAACTAATCTAAAAATTTAATTCTACGAAACTTTTCCAAATGCAAGTTTTGGTAAAAAAATCATAATATATTATACACAAGTTTATACTAGTTGTGCTCAAACAATAAAATTAAATCGAGGACTGTACGAAACCATACAAAACTTTTCAGATCCTTCCTATATGTTACGAGGGAAGGTAATGATGGAAGTCCATGCACAAAATCATCAGAAAATTAGATTATACGAATCTTTTCGAAATGCAAGTTTCGGTCAAAAAAAAGTACTATATTATGCACAAGTTTATACTAGTTTTGCTCAAAAAATCAAATTAAATTGAGGACTGTACAAAAGCATACAAATTTTTTTAGATCCTTCATATGTTACGAGGGAAGGTTATGATGGAAGTCCATGCAAAAAATCATCTGAAAATTTGATTCTACGAAGCTTTTCCAAATGCAAGTTTGGGTCAAAAAATCTTAATACATTATACACAAGTTTATACCAGTTTTGCTCAAAAAATCAAATTAAATTGAGGACTGTACGAAACGATACAAAACTTTTCAGATCCTTCCTATATGTTTTGAGGGAAGGTTATGAGGGAAGTCCATGTACAAAATCATCAGAAAATTAGATTCTACGAAAATTTTCAAAATGCAAGTTTCGGTCAAAAAATAGTAATATATTATTCACTAGTTTATAATATTTTCGGTCATAAAATAATTAAATCGAGGAGTGCTTGAACTGCTACAAAACTTTTCAGATAATTTGTATATTTTTTGAGGGAAGGTTATGATTGAAGTCCATGCAAAAACTCATCTGAAAGTTTGATTCTACGGAACTTTTCCAAATGCAATTTTCGATAAAAAAATCATAATATATTATACACAAGTTTATACTCGTTTTGCTCAAAAAATAAAATTAAATCGAGGACTCTACGAAACCTTACAAAACTTTTCAAATCCTTCCTACATGTTACGAAGGAAGGTTATGATGGAAATCCATGCACAAAATCATCTGAAAATTAGATTCTACGAATCTTTTCGAAATGCAAGTTTCGGTAAAAAAATCGTAATATATTATTCACAAGTTTATACAAGTTTTGCTCAAAAAATAAAATTAAATCGAGGACTATACAAAACGATACAAAACTTTTCAGATCCTTCCTATATGTTACGAAGGAAGGTTATGATAGAAGTCCATGCAAAAAATCATCTGAAAATTTGATTCTATGAAACTTTTCTAAATGAAAGTTTCAGTCAAAAAATCATAATATAGTATACACATGTTTATACTAGTTTTGCTCAAAAAATAAAATTAAATCGAGGACTGTACCAAACCATACAAACCTTTCTAGATCCTCCCTATGTTATGAGGGAAGGTTATGATGGAAGTCCATGCATAAAATCATCTGAAAATTTGAGTCTACGAAACTTTTCCAAATGAATGTTTCGGTATAAAAATTATAATATATTACACACAAATTTATACTAGTTTCGCTCAAAAAATCAAATTAAATCGAGGACTGTACGAAACCATACAAAACTTTTCAGATCCTACCTATGTGTTACGAGGGAAGGTTATGATGGAAGTCCATGCAAAAATTTATCTGAAAAATTAATTCTACGAAAATTTTCCACATGGAAGTTTCGGTCAAAAAATCATTATATATTATACACATGTTTATACTAGTTTGGCTAAAAAAATCAAATTAAATCGAGGACTGCACAAAACCATACAAAACTTTTCAGATCCTACCTATATGTTACGAGAGAAGGTTATGATGGAAGTCCATGCAAAAAATCATCTGAAAATTTGATTCTACGAAACTTTTCCAAATGCATATTTCAGTGAAAAAAAATTAATATATTATACACAAATTTATACTAGTTTTTCTAAAAAATCAAATTTAATCGAGGATTGTACGGAACCATACAAAACTATTCAGATCCATTCTATATGTTACGAGAGATGGTTATGATGGAAGTCCACACACAAAATCATCTGAAATTAGATTCTACGAAACTTTTCCAAATGCATGTTTCGGTCAAAAAATCATAATATATTATACACTAGTTTATACTAGTTTCCGTTAAAAAATCAATTAAACCGAGGAGTGCTTGAAATACTACAAAACTATTCAAATAATTTATATATTTTATGAGGGAAGGTTATGATGAAAGTTTATGCAAAAAACTAATCTAAAAATTTAATTCTACGAAACTTTTCCAAATGCAAGTTTCGGTAAGAAAATCATAATATATTATACACAAGTTTATACTAGTTGTGCTCTAACAATAAAATTAAATCGAGGACTGTACGAAACCATACAAAACTTTTCAGATCCTTCCTATATGTTACGAGGGAAGGTAATGATGGAAGTCCATGCACAAAATCATCTGAAAATTAGATTATACGAATCTTTTCGAAATGCAAGTTTCGGTCAAAAAATCGTACTATATTATACACAAGTTTATACTAGTTTTGCTCAAAAAATCAAATTAAATTGAGGACTGTATAAAATCATACAAATTTTTTTAGATCCTTCATATGTTACGAGGGAAGGTTATGATGGAAGTCCATGCAAAAAATCATCTGAAAATTTGATTCTACGAAGCTTTTCCAAATGCAAGTTTGGGTCAAAAAATCTTAATACATTATACACAAGTTTATACCAGTTTTGCTCAAAAAATCAAATTAAATTGAGGACTGTACGAAACGATAAAAAACTTTTCAGATCCTTCCTATATGTTTTGAGGGAAGGTTATGAGGGAAGTCCATGTACAAAATCATCAGAAAATTAGATTCTACGAAAATTTTCAAAATGCAAGTTTCGGTCAAAAAATAGTAATATATTATTCACTAGTTTATAATATTTTTCGATCATAAAATATTTAAATCGAGGAGTGCTTGAACTGCTACAAAACTTTTCAGATAATTTGTATATTTTTTGAGGGAAGGTTATGATTGAAGTCCATGCAAAAACTCATCTTAAAGTTTGATTCTACGGAACTTTTCCAAATGAAATTTTCGATAAAAAAATCATAATATATTATACACAAGTTTATACTCGTTTTGATCAAAAAATAAAATTAAATCGAGGACTGTACGAAACCTTACAAAACTTTTGAAATCCTTCCTACATGTTACGAATGAAGGTTATGATGGAAATCCATGCACAAAATCATCTGAAAATTAGATTCTACGAATCTTTTCGAAATGCAAGTTTCGGTAAAAAAATCGTAATATATTATTCACAAGTTTATACAAGTTTTGCTCAAAAAATCAAATTAAATCGAGGACTATACAAAACGATACAAAACTTTTCAGATCCTTCCTATATGTTACGAAGGAAGGTTATGATAGAAGTCCATGCAATAAATCATCTGAAAATTTGATTCTATGAAACTTTTCTAAATGTAAGTTTCAGTCAAAAAATCATAATATAGTATACACATGTTTATTCTAGTTTTGGTCAAAAAATAAAATTAAATCGAGGACTGTACCACACCATACAAACCTTTCTAGATCCTTCCTATGTTACGAGGGAAGGTTATGATGGAAGTCCATGCATAAAATCATCTGAAAATTTGAGTCTACGAAACTTTTCCAAATGCATGTTTCGGTATAAAAATTATAATATATTACACACAAATTTATACTAGTTTCGCTCAAAAAATCAAATTAAATTGAGGACTGTACGAAACCATACAAAACTTTTCAGATCCTTCCTATGTGTTACGAGGGAAGGTTATGATGGAAGTCCATGCAAAAATTTATCTGAAAATTTAATTCTACGAAAATTTTCCACATGGAAGTTTCGGTCAAAAAATCATAATATATTATACACATGTTTATACTAGTTTGGCTAAAAAAATCAAATTAAATCGAGGACTGCACAAAACCATACAAAACTTTTCAGATCCTACCTATATGTTACGAGGGAAGGTAATGATGGAAGTCCATGCAAAAAATCATCTGAAAATTTGATTCTACGAAACTTTTCCAAATGCAAATTACGGTAAAAAAAAATTATAATATATTATACATAAATTTATACTAGTTTTTCTAAAAAAATCAAATTAAATCGAGGATTGTACGGAACCATACAAAACTATTCAGATCCATTCTATATGTTACGAGGGATGGTTATGATGGAAGTCCACACACAAAATCATCTGAAATTAGATTCTACGAAACTTTTCCAAATGCATGTTTCGGTCAAAAAATCATAATATATTATACACTAGTTTATACTAGTTTCCGTTAAAAAATCAATTAAACCGAGGAGTGCTTGAAATACTACAAAACTATTCAAATAATTTATATATTTTATGAGGGAAGGTTATGATGAAAGTCTATGCAAAAAACTAATCTAAAAATTTAATTCTACGAAACTTTTCCAAATGCAAGTTTCGGTAAGAAAATCATAATATATTATACACAAGTTTATACTAGTTGTGCTCAAACAATAAAATTAAATCGAGGACTGTACGAAACCATACAAAACTTTTCAGATCCTTCCTATATGTTACGAGGGAAGGTAATGATGGAAGTCCATGCACAAAATCATCTGAAAATTAGATTATACGAATCTTTTCGAAATGCAAGTTTCGGTCAAAAAATCGTACTATATTATACACAAGTTTATACTAGTTTTGCTCAAAAAATCAAATTAAATTGAGGACTGTATAAAATCATACAAATTTTTTTAGATCCTTCATATGTTACGAGGGAAGGTTATGATGGAAGTCCATGCAAAAAATCATCTGAAAATTTGATTCTACGAAGCTTTTCCAAATGAAAGTTTGGGTCAAAAAATCTTAATACATTATACACAAGTTTATACCAGTTTTGCTCAAAAAATCAAATTAAATTGAGGACTGTACGAAACGATACAAAACTTTTCAGATCCTTCCTATATGTTTTGAGGGAAGGTTATGAGGGAAGTCCATGTACAAAATCATCAGAAAATTAGATTCTACGAAAATTTTCAAAATGCAAGTTTCGGTCAAAAAATAGTAATATATTATTCACTAGTTTATAATATTTTTCGATCATAAAATATTTAAATCGAGGAGTGCTTGAACTGCTACAAAACTTTTCAGATAATTTATATATTTTTTGAGGGAAGGTTATGATTGAAGTCCATGCAAAAACTCATCTTAAAGTTTGATTCTACGGAACTTTTCCAAATGAAATTTTCGATAAAAAAATCATAATATATTATACACAAGTTTATACTCGTTTTGATCAAAAAATAAAATTAAATCGAGGACTGTACGAAACCTTACAAAACTTTTGAAATCCTTCCTACATGTTACGAAGGAAGGTTATGATGGAAATCCATGCACAAAATCATCTGAAAATTAGATTCTACGAATCTTTTCGAAATGCAAGTTTTGGTAAAAAAATCGTAATATATTATTCACAAGTTTATACAAGTTTTGCTCAAAAAATCAAATTAAATCGAGGACTATACAAAACGATACAAAACTTTTCAGATCCTTCCTATATGTTACGAAGGAAGGTTATGATAGAAGTCCATGCAATAAATCATCTGAAAATTTGATTCTATGAAAATTTTCTAAATGTAAGTTTCAGACAAAAAATCATAATATAGTATACACATGTTTATACTAGTTTTGCTCAAAAAATAAAATTAAATCGAGGACTGTACCAAACCATACAAACCTTTCTAGATCCTTCCTATGTTACGAGGGAAGGTTATGAAGGAAGTCCATGCATAAAATCATCTGAAAATTTGAGTCTACGAAACTTTTCCAAATGCATGTTTCGGTATAAAAATTATAATATATTACACACAAATTTATACTAGTTTCGCTCAAAAAATCAAATTAAATCGAGGACTGTACGAAACCATACAAAACTTTTCAGATCCTTCCTATGTGTTACGAGGGAAGGTTATGATGGAAGTCCATGCAAAAATTTATCTGAAAAATTAATTCTACGAAAATTTTCCACATGGAAGTTTCGGTCAAAAAATCATAATATATTATACACATGTTTATACTAGTTTGGCTAAAAAAAATCAAATTAAATCGAGGACTGCACAAAACCATACAAAACTTTTCAGATCCTACCTATATGTTACGAGGGAAGGTAATGATGGAAGTCCATGCAAAAAATCATCTGAAAATTTGATTCTACGAAACTTTTCCAAATACAAATTACGGTAAAAAAAAATTATAATATATTATACATAAATTTATACTAGTTTTTCTAAAAAAATCAAATTAAATCGAGGATTGTACAGAACCATACAAAACTATTCAGATCCATTCTATATGTTACGAGGGATGGTTATGATGGAAGTCCACACACAAAATCATCTGAAATTAGATTCTACGAAACTTTTCCAAATGCATGTTTCGGTCAAAAAATCATAATATATTATACACTAGTTTATACTAGTTTCCGTTAAAAAATCAATTAAACCGAGGAGTGCTTGAAATACTACAAAACTATTCAAATAATTTATATATTTTATGAGGGAAGGTTATGATGAAAGTCTATGCAAAAAACTAATCTAAAAATTTAATTCTACGAAACTTTTCCAAATGCAAGTTTCGGTAAGAAAATCATAATATATTATACACAAGTTTATACTAGTTGTGCTCAAACAATAAAATTAAATCGAGGACTGTACGAAACCATACAAAACTTTTCAGATCCTTCCTATATGTTACGAGGGAAGGTAATGATGGAAGTCCATGCACAAAATCATCTGAAAATTAGATTATACGAATCTTTTCGAAATGCAAGTTTCGGTCAAAAAATTGTACTATATTATACACAAGTTTATACTAGTTTTGCTCAAAAAATCAAATTAAATTGAGGACTGTATAAAATCATACAAATTTTTTTAGATCCTTCATATGTTACGAGGGAAGGTTATGATGGAAGTCCATGCAAAAAATCATCTGAAAATTTTATTCTACGAAGCTTTTCCAAATGCAAGTTTGGGTCAAAAAATCTTAATACATTATACACAAGTTTATACCAGTTTTGCTCAAAAAATCAAATTAAATTGAGGACTGTACGAAACGATAAAAAACTTTTCAGATCCTTCCTATATGTTTTGAGGGAAGGTTATGAGGGAAGTCCATGTACAAAATCATCAGAAAATTAGATTCTACGAAAATTTTCAAAATGCAAGTTTCGGTCAAAAAATAGTAATATATTATTCACTAGTTTATAATATTTTCGGTCATAAAATAATTAAATCGAGGAGTGCTTGAACTGCTACACAACTTTTCAGATAATTTGTATATTTTTTGAGGGAAGGTTATGATTGAAGTCCATGCAAAAACTCATCTGAATGTTTGATTCTACGGAACTTTTCCAAATGCAATTTTCGATAAAAAAATCATAATATATTATACACAAGTTTATACTCGTTTTGCTCAAAAAATAAAATTAAATCGAGGACTGTACGAAACCTTACAAAACTTTTCAAATCCTTCCTACATGTTACGAAGGAAGGTTATGATGGAAATCCATGCACAAAATCATCTGAAAATTAGATTCTGCGAATCTTTTCGAAATGCAAGTTTCGGTAAAAAAATCGTAATATATTATTCACAAGTTTATACAAGTTTTGCTCAAAAAATCAAATTAAATCGAGGACTATACAAAACGATACAAAACTTTTCAGATCCTTCCTATATGTTACGAAGGAAGGTTATGATAGAAGTCCATGCAAAAAATCATCTGAAAATTTGATTCTAAGAAACTTTTCTAAATGCAAGTTTCAGTCAAAAAATCATAATATAGTATACACATGTTTATACTAGTTTTGGTCAAAAAATAAAATTAAATCGAGGACTGTACCAAACCATACAAACCTTTCTAGATCCTTCCTATGTTACGAGGGAAGGTTATGATGGAAGTCCATGCATAAAATCATCTGAAAATTTGAGTCTACGAAACTTTTCCAAATGCATGTTTCGGTATAAAAATTATAATATATTACACACAAAATTATACTAGTTTCGCTCAAAAAATCAAATTAAATCGAGGACTGTACGAAACCATACAAAACTTTTCAGATCCTTCCTATGTGTTACGAGGGAAGGTTATGATGGAAGTCCATGCAAAAATTTATCTGAAAATTTAATTCTACGAAAATTTTCCACATGGAAGTTTCGGTCAAAAAATCATAATATATTATACACATGTTTATACTAGTTTGGCTAAAAAAATCAAATTAAATCGAGGACTGCACAAAACCATACAAAACTTTTCAGATCCTACCTATATGTTACGAGGGAAGGTAATGATGGAAGTCCATGCAAAAAATCATCTGAAAATTTGATTCTACGAAACTTTTCCAAATGCAAATTTCGGTAAAAAAAAATTATAATATATTATACACAAATTTATACTAGTTTTTCTAAAAAAATCAAATTAAATCGAGGATTGTACGGAACCATACAAAACTATTCAGATCCATTCTATATGTTACGAGGGATGGTTATGATGGAAGTCCACACACAAAATCATCTGAAATTAGATTCTACGAAACTTTTCCAAATGCATGTTTCGGTCAAAAAATCATAATATATTATACACTAGTTTATACTAGTTTCCGTTAAAAAATCAATTAAACCGAGGAGTGCTTGAAATACTACAAAACTATTCAAATAATTTATATATTTTATGAGGGAAGGTTATGATGAAAGTCTATGCAAAAAACTAATCTAAAAATTTAATTCTACGAAACTTTTCCAAATGCAAGTTTCGGTAAGAAAATCATAATATATTATATACAAGTTTATACTAGTTGTGCTCAAACAATAAAATTAAATCGAGGACTGTACGAAACCATACAAAACTTTTCAGATCCTTCCTATATGTTACGAGGGAAGGTAATGATGGAAGTCCATGCACAAAATCATCTGAAAATTAGATTATACGAATCATTTCGAAATGCAAGTTTCGGTCAAAAAATCGTACTATATTATACACAAGTTTATACTAGTTTTGCTCAAAAAATCAAATTAAATTGAGGACTGTACAAAATCATACAAAGTTTTTTAGATCCTTCATATGTTACGAGGGAAGGTTATGATGGAAGTCCATGCAAAAAATCATCTGAAAATTTGATTCTACGAAGCTTTTCCAAATGCAAGTTTGGGTCAAAAAATCTTAATACATTATACACAAGTTTATACCAGTTTTGCTCAAAAAATCAAATTAAATTGATAACTGTACGAAACGATACAAAACTTTTCAGATCCTTCCTATATGTTTTGAGGGAAGGTTATGAGGGAAGTCCATGTACAAAATCATCAGAAAATTAGATTCTACGAAAATTTTCAAAATGCAAGTTTCGGTAAAAAAATAGTAATATATTATTCACTAGTTTATAATATTTTCGGTCATAAAATAATTAAATCGAGGAGTGCTTGAACTGCTACAAAACTTTTCAGATAATTTGTATATTTTTTGAGGGAAGGTTATGATTGAAGTCCATGCAAAAACTCATCTGAAAGTTTGATTCTACGGAACTTTTCCAAATGCAATTTTCGATAAAAAAAATCATAATATATTATACACAAGTTTATACTCGTTTTGCTCAAAAAATAAAATTAAATCGAGGACTGTACGAAACCTTACAAAACTTTTCAAATCCTTCCTACATGTTACGAAGGAAGGTTATGATGGAAATCCATGCACAAAATCATCTGAAAATTAGATTCTACGAATCTTTTCGAAATGCATGTTTCGGTAAAAAAATCGTAATATATTATTCACAAGTTTATACAAGTTTTGCTCAAAAAATCAAATTAAATCGAGGACTATACAAAACGATACAAAACTTTTCAGATCCTTCCTATATGTTACGAAGGAAGGTTATGATAGAAGTCCATGCAAAAAATCATCTGAAAATTTGATTCTATGAAACTTTTCTAAATGAAAGTTTCAATCAAAAAATCATAATATAGTATACACATGTTTATACTAGTTTTGCTCAAAAAATAAAATTAAATCGAGGACTGTACCAAACCATACAAACCTTTCTAGATCCTCCCTATGTTATGAGGGAAGGTTATGATGGAAGTCCATGCATAAAATCATCTGAAAATTTGAGTCTACGAAACTTTTCCAAATGCATGTTTCGGTATAAAAATTATAATATATTACACACAAATTTATACTAGTTTCGCTCAAAAAATCAAATTAAATCGAGGACTGTACGAAACCATACAAAACTTTTCAGATCCTTCCTATGTGTTACGAGGGAAGGATATGATGGAAGTCCATGCAAAAATTTATCTAAAAAATTAATTCTACAAAAATTTTCCACATGGAAGTTTCGGTCAAAAAATCATAATATATTATACACATGTTTATACTAGTTTGGCTAAAAAAATCAAATTAAATCGAGGACTGCACAAAACCATACAAAACTTTTCAGATCCTACCTATATGTTACGAGGGAAGGTTATGATGGAAGTCCATGCAAAAAATCATCTGAAAATTTGATTCTACGAAACTTTTCCAAATGCAAATTTCGTTGAAAAAAAATTAATATATTATACACAAATTTATACAAGTTTTTCTAAAAAAATCAAAGTAAATCGAGGATTGTACGGAACCATACAAAACTATTCATTTCCATTCTATATGTTACGAGGAATGGTTATGATGGAAGTCCACACACAAAATCATCTGAAATTAGATTCTACGAAACTTTTCCAAATGCATGTTTCGGTCAAAAAATCATAATATATTATTCACTAGTTTATACTAGTCTCCGTTAAAAAATCAATTAAACCGAGGAGGGCATGAAATACTACAAAACTATTCAAATAATTTATATATTTTATGAGGGAAGGTTATGATGAAAGTCTATGCAAAAAACTCATCTAAAAATTTAATTCTACGAAACTTTTCCAAATGCATGTTTCGGTACGAAAATCATAATATATTATACACAAGTTTATACTAGTTGTGCTCAAACAATAAAATTAAATCGAGGACTGTACGAAACCATACAAAACTTTTCAGATCCTTCCTATATGTTACGAGGGAAGGTAATGATGGAAGTCCATGCACAAAATCATCTGAAAATTAGATTATACGAATCTTTTCGAAATGCAAGATTCGGTCAAAAAATCGTACTATATTATACACAAGTTTATACTAGTTTTGCTCAAAAAATCAATTTAAATTGAGGACTGTACAAAATCATAAAAAAAAATTTAGATCCTTCCTATGTTACGAGGGAAGGTTATGATGGAAGTCCATGCAAAAAATCATCTGAAAATTTGATTCTACGAAGCTTTTCCAAATGCAAATGTTTGGGTCAAAAAATCTTAATACATTATACACAAGTTTATACCAGTTTTGCTCAAAAAATCAAATTAAATTGAGGACTGTACGAAACGATACAAAACTTTTCAGATCCTTCCTATATGTTTTGAGGGAAGGTTATGAGGGAAGTCCATGTACAAAATCATCAGAAAATTAGATTCTACGAAAATTTTCAAAATACAAGTTTCGGTCAAAAAATAGTAATATATTATTCACTAGTTTATAATATTTTCGGTCATAAAATAATTAAATCGAGGAGTGCTTGAACTGCTACAAAACTTTTCAGATAATTTGTATATTTTTTGAGGGAAGGTTATGATTGAAGTCCATGCAAAAACTCATCTGAAAGTTTGATTCTACGGAACTTTTCCAAATGCAATTTTCGATAAAAAAATCATAATATATTATACACAAGTTTATACTCGTTTTGCTCAAAAAATAAAATTAAATCGAGGACTGTACGAAACCTTACAAAACTTTCAAATCCTTCCTACATGTTACGAAGGAAGGTTATGATGGAAATCCATGCACAAAATCATCTGAAAATTAGATTCTACGAATCTTTTCGAAATGCAAGTTTCGGTAAAAAAATCGTAATATATTATTCACAAGTTTATACAAGTTTTGCTCAAAAAATCAAATTAAATCGAGGACTATACAAAACGATACAAAACTTTTCAGATCCTTCCTATATGTTACGAAGGAAGGTTATGATAGAAGTCCATGCAAAAAATCATCTGAAAATTTGATTATATGAAACTTTTCTAAATGCAAGTTTCTGTCAAATAATCATAATATAGTATACACATGTTTATACTAGTTTTGCTCAAAAAATAAAATTAAATCGAGGACTGTAACAAACCATACAAACCTTTCTAGATCCTTCCTATGTTACGAGGGAAGGTTATGATGGAAGTCCATGCAAAAAATCATCTGAAAATTTGAGTATATGAAAATTTTCCAAATGCATGTTTCGGTATAAAAATTATAATATATTACACACAAATTTATACTAGTTTTGCTCAAAAAATCAAATTAAATCGAGGAATGTACGAAACCATACAAAACTTTTCAGATCCTTCCTATGTGTTACGAGGGAAGGTTATGATGGAAGTCCATGCAAAAATTTATCTGAAAATTTAATTCTACGAAAATTTTCAACATGGAAGTTTCGATCAAAAAATCATAATATATTATACACATGTTTATACTAGTTTGGCTAAAAAAATCAAATTAAATCGAGGACTGCACAAAACCATACAAAACTTTTCAGATCCTACCTATATGTTACGAGGGAAGGTTATGATGGAAGTCCATGCAAAAAATCATCTGAAAATTTGATTCTACGAAACTTTTCCAAATGTAAATTTCGGTAAAAAAAAATTATAATATATTATAAACAAATTTATACTAGTTTTTCTCAAAAAATAAAATTAAATCGAGGATTGTACGGAACCATACAAAACTATTCAGATCCATTCTATATGTTATGAGGGATGGTTATGATGGAAGTCCACACACAAAATCATCTGAAATTAGATTCTACGAAACTTTTCCAAATGCATGTTTCGGTCAAAAAATTATAATATATTATACACTAGTTTATACTAGTTTCCGTTAAAAAATCAATTAAACCGAGGAGTGCTTGAAATACTACAAAACTATTCAAATAATTTATATATTTTATGAGGGAAGGTTATGATGAAAGTCTATGCAAAAAACTAATCTAAAAATTTAATTCTACGAAACTTTTCCAAATGAAAGTTTCGATAAGAAAATCATAATATATTATACACAAGTTTATACTAGTTGTGCTCAAATTATAAAATTAAATCGAGGACTGTACGAAACCATACAAAACTTTTCAGATCCTTCCTATATGTTACGAGGGAAGGTAATGATGGAAGTCCATGCACAAAATCATCTGAAAATTAGATTATACGAATCTTTTCGAATTGCAAGATTCGGTCAAAAAATTGTACTATATTATACATAAGTTTATACTAGTTTTGCTCAAAAAATCAAATTAAATTGAGGACTGTACAAAATCATAAAAAAAATTTAGATCCTTCCTATGTTAAGAGGGAAGGTTATGATGGAAGTCCATGCAAAAAATCATCTGAAAATTTGATTCTACGAAGCTTTTCCAAATGCAAATGTTTGGGTCAAAAAATCTTAATACATTATACACAAGTTTATACCAGTTTTTCTCAAAAAATCAAATTAAATTGAGGACTGTACGAAACGATACAAAACTTTTCAGATCCTTCATATATGTTTTGAGGGAAGGTTATGAGGGAAGTCCATGTACAAAATCATCAGAAAATTATATTCTACGAAAATTTTCAAAATGCAAGTTTCGGTCAAAAAATAGTAATATATTATTCACTAGTTTATTATATTTTCTGTCATAAAATAATTAAATCGAGGAATGCTTGAACTGCTACAAAACTTTTCAGATAATTTGTATATTTTTTGAGGGAAGGTTATGATTGAAGTCCATGCAAAAACTCATCTGAAAGTTTGATTCTACGGAACTTTTCCAAATGCAATTTTCGATAAAAAAAATCATAATATATTATACACAAGTTTATACTAGTTTTGCTCAAAAAATAAAATTAAATCGAGGACTGTACGAAACCTTACAAAACTTTTCAAACCCTTCCTACATATTAAGAAGGAAGGTTATGATGGAAATCCATGCACAAAATCATATGAAAATTAGATTCTACGAATCTTTTCGAAATGCAAGTTTCGGTAAAAAAATCGGAATATATTATTCACAAGTTTATACTAGTTTTGCTCAAAAAATAAAATTAAATCGAGGACTATACAAAACGATACAAAACTTTTCAGATCCTTCCTATATGTTACGAAGGAAGGTTATGATAGAATTCCATGCAAAAAATCATCTAAAAATTTATTCTATGAAACTTTTCTAAATGCAAATTTCAGTAAAAAAATCATAATACAGTATACACATGTTTATACTAGTTTTGCTCAAAAAATAAAATTAAATCGAGGAATGTACCAAACCATACAAACCTTTCTAGATCCTTCATATGTTACGAGGGAAGGTTATGATCGAAGTCCATGCATAAAATCATCTGAAAATTTGAGTCTACGAAACTTTTCCAAATGCATGTTTCGGTATAAAAATTATAATATATTACACACAAATTTATACTAGTTTCGCTCAAAAAATCAAATTAAATCGAGGACTGTACGAAACCATACAAAACTTTTCAGATCCTTCCTATGTGTTACGAGGGAAGGTTATGATGGAAGTCCATGCAAAAATTTATCTGAAAAATTAATTCTACGAAAATTTTCCACATGGAAGTTTCGGTCAAAAACTCATAATATATTATACACATGTTTATACTAGTTTGGCTAAAAAAATCAAATTAAATCGAGGACTGCACAAAACCATACAAAACTTTTCAGATCCTACCTATATGTTACGAGGGAAGGTTATGATGGAAGTCCATGCAAAAAATCATCTGAAAATTTGATTCTACGAAACTTTTCCAAATGCAAATTTCGGTGAAAAAAATTTAATATATTATACACAAATTTATACTAGTTTTTCTAAAAAAATCAAATTAAATCGAGGATTGTACGGAACCATACAAAACTATTCAGATCCATTCTATATGTTACGAGGGATGGTTATGATGCAAGTCCACACACAAAATCATCTGAAATTAGATTCTACGAAACTTTTCCAAATGCATGTTTCGGTCAAAAAATCATAATATATTATACACTAGTTTATACTAGTTTCCGTCAAAAAATCAATTAAACCGAGGAGTGCTTGAAATACTACAAAACTATTCAAATAATTTATATATTTTATGAGGGAAGGTTAGGATGAAAGTCTATGCAAAAAACTCATCTAAAAATTTAATTCTACGAAACTTTTCCAAATGCAAGTTTCGGTAAGAAAATCATAATATATTATACACAAGTTTATACTAATTGTGCTCAAACATTAAAATTAAATCGAGGATTGTACGAAACCATACAAAACTTTTCAGATCCTTCCTATATGTTACGAGGGAATGTAATGATGGAAGTCCATGCACAAAATCATCTGAAAATTAGATTATACGAATCTTTTCGAAATGCAAGATTCGGTCAAAAAATCGTACTATATTATACACAAGTTTATACTAGTTTTGCTCAAAAAATCAAATTAAATTGAGGACTGCACAAAATCATAAAAAAAAATTTAGATCCTTCCTATGTTACGAGGGAAGGTTATGATGGAAGTCCATGCAAAAAATCATCTGAAAATTTGATTCTACGAAGCTTTTCCAAATGTAAATGTTTGGGTCAAAAAATCTTAATACATTATACACAAGTTTATACCAGTTTTGCTCAAAAAATCAAATTAAATTGAGGACTGTACGAAACGATACAAAACATTTCAGATCCTTCCTATATGTTTTGAGGGAAGGTTATGAGGGAAGTCCATGTACAAAATCATCTGAAAAGTAGATTCTACGAAAATTTTCAAAATGCAAGTTTCGGTCAAAAAATAGTAATATATTATTCACTTGTTTATAATATTTTTGGTAATAAAATAATTAAATCGAGGAGTGCTTGAACTGCTACAAAACTTTTCAGAAAATTTGTATATTTTTTGAGGGAAGGTTATGATTGAAGTCCATGCAAAAACTCATCTGAAAGTTTGATTCTACGAAACTTTTCCAAATGCAAATTTCGGTAAAAAAAATCATAATATATTATACACAAGTTTATACTAGGTTTGCTCAAAAAATAAAATTAAATCAAGGACTGTACGAAACCTTACAAAACTTTTCAAATCCTTCCTACATGTTACGAAGGAAGGTTATGATGGAAATCCATGCACAAAATCATTTGAAAATTATATTCTACGAATCTTTTCGAAATGCAAGTTTCGGTAAAAAAATCGTAATATATTTTTCACAAGTTTATACAAGTTTTGCTCAAAAAATCAAATTAAATCGAGGACTATACAAAACGATACAAAATTTTCAGATCCTTCCTATATGTTACGAAGGAAGGTTATGATAGAAGTCCATGCAAAAAATCATCTGAAAATTTGGTTCTATGAAACTTTTCTAAATGCAATTTTCGATCAAAAAAACATAATATAATATACACATGTTTATACTAGTTTTGCTCAAAAAATAAAATTAAATCGAGGACTGTACCAAACCAGACAAACCTTTCTAGATCCTTCCTATGTTAAAAGGGAAGGTTATGATGGAAGTCCATGCAAAAAATCATCTGAATATTTGAGTCAACAAAACTTTTCCAAATGCATGTTTCGGTATAAAAATTATAATATATTACACACAAATTTATACTAGTTTTGCTAAAAAAATCAAATTAAATTGAGGACTGTACGAAACCATACAAAACTTTTCAGATCCTTCCTATGTGTTACGAGGGAAGGTTATGATGGAAGTCCATGCAAATATTTATCTGAAAATTTAATCTACGAAAATATTCCACATGGAAGTTTCGGTCAAAAAATCATAATATATTATACACATGTTTATACTAGTTTGGCTAAAAAAATCAAATAAAATCGAGGACTTCACAAAACCATACAAAACTTTTCAGATCCTACCTATATGTTACGAGGGAAGGTTATGATGGAAGTCTATGCAAAAAATCATCTGAAAATTTGATTCTACGAAACTTTTCCAAATGCAAGTTTCGGTAAAAAAAAATTATAATATATTATACACAAATTTATACTAGTTTTTCTCAAAAATCAAATTAAATCGAGGATTGTACGGAACCAAACAAAACTATTCAGATCCATTCTATATGTTACGAGGGATGGTTATGATTGAAGTCCATGCACAAAATCATCTGAAATTAGATTCTACGAAACTTTTCCAAATGCAAGTTTCGGTCAAACAATAAAATTAAATCGAGGACTGTACGAAACCATGTAAAACTTTTCAGATCCTTCCTATATGTTACGAGGGAAGATAATGATGGAAGTCCATGCACAAAATCATCTTAAAATTATATTATATGAATCTTTTCGAAATGCAAGTTTCGGTGAAAATATTGTACTATATTATACACAAGTTTATACTAGTTTTGCTAAAAAAATCTAATTAAATTGAGTAATGTACAAAATCATACAAAATTTTTTAGATCCTTCCTATGTTACGAGGGAAGGTTATGATGGAAGTCCATGCAAAAAATCATCTGAAAATTGGATTCTACGAAGCTTTTCCAAATGCAAGTTTGGGTCAAAAAATCTTAATATATTATACACAAGTTTATACCAGTTTTTCTCAAAAAAATCAAATTAAATTGAGGACTGTACGAAACGATACAAAACTTTTCAGATCCTTCCTATATGTTTTGAGGGAAGGTTATGAGGGAAGTCCATGTACAAAATCATCTGAAAATTAGATTCTACGAATAGTAATATATTTTTCACTAGTTTATACTATTTTTGGTCATAAAATCAATTAAATCGAGGAGTGCTTGAACTGCTACAAAACTTTTCAGATAATTTGTATATTTTATGAGGGAAGGTTATGATTGAAGTCCATGCAAAAACTCATCTGAAAGTTTAATTCTACGAAACTTTTCCAAATGCAATTTTCGGTAAGAAAATCATAATATATTATACACAAGTTTATACTAGTTTTGCTCAAAAAAAATTAAATCGAGGATTGTACGAAACCGTACAAAACTTTTCAGATCCTTCCTGTATGTTACGAGGGAAGGTTATGATGGAAGTCCATGCACAAAATCATCTGAAAATTAGATTCTACGAATCTTTTCGAAATGCATGTTTCGGTCAAAAAATCGTAATATTTTATTCACAAGTTTATACTAGTTTTTCTCAAAAAATCAAATTAAATCGAGGACTATACGAAATGATAATTTTTTTTCCAGATCCTTCCTATATGTTACGAAGGAAGGTTATGATAGAAGTCCATGCAAAAAATCATCTGAAAATTGGATTCTATGAAACTTTTCTAAATGCAAGTTTCGGTCAAAATATCATAATATATTATACACAAGTTTATACTAGTTTTGCTCAAAAAATTAAATTAAATCGTGGACTGTAACAAACCATACAAATAATTCTAGATCCTTCTTATGTTACAAGGAAAGGTTATGATTGAAGTCCATGCAAAAAATCATCTGAAAATTTGAGTCAACGAAACTTTTCCAAATGCATGTTTCGGTATAAAATTAGAATATATTACACACAAATTTATACTAGTTTTGCTCAAAAACTCAAATTAAATCGAGGACTGTACGAAACCATATAAAACTTTTCAGATCCTTCCTATGTGTTATGAGGGAAGGTTATGATGGAAGTCCATGCAAAAATTCATCTTAAAATTTGATTCTACGAAAATTTTCCAAATGGAAATTTCGGTCAAAAAATCATAATATATTATAAACATGTTTATACTTGTTCGGCTCAAAAAATCAAGTTAAATCGAGGACTGCACAAAACCATACAAAACTTTTCAGATCCTTCCTATATGTTACGAGGGAAGGTTATGATAGAAGTCCATGCAAAAAATCATCTGAAAATTTGAATCTACGAAACTTTTCCAAATGCAAGTTTCGGTAAAAAAATTATAATATATTATACACAAATTTATACTAGTTTTGCTCAAAAATTCAAATTAAATCGAGGATTGTACGGAACCATACAATACTTTTCAGATCCATTCTATATGTTACGAGGGAAGGTTATGATGGAATTCCATGCACAAAATCAACTGAAAATTAGAGTCTACGAAACCTTTCCAAATGCAAGTTTCGGTCAAAAAATCATAATATATTATACACTAGTTTATACTAGTTTCGGTCAAAAAATCAATGAAGTCGAGTAGTGCTTGAAATACTACAAAACTTTTCAAATAATTATTATATTTTATGAGGGAAGATTATGATGGAAGTCTATGCAAAAAAACTCATCTGAAAATTTAATTCTGCGAAACTTTTCCAAATGCAAGTTTCGGTAAAAAAATCATAATATATTATACACAAGTTTATACTAGTTTTGCTCAAACAATAAAATTAAATCGAGGACTGTACGAAATCGTACAAAACTTTTCAGTTCCTTCCTATATGTTACGAAGGAAGGTTATGATGGAAGTCCATGCAAAAAATCATCTGAAAATTTTATTCTACGAAACTTTTCCAAATGCATGTTTCGGTAAAAAAATTTATAATATATTATACACAAATTTATACTAGTTTTTCTCAAAAAATAATATTAAATCGAGGATTGTACGGAACCATACAAAACTATTCAGATCCATTCTATATGTTACGAGGGAAGGTAATGATGGAAGTCCATACACAAAATCATCTGAAAAATAGATTCTACGAAACATTTCCAAATGCAAGTTTCGTTTAGAAAATCATAATTTATTATACACTAGTTTATACTATTTTCGATCAAAAAATAGTAATATATTATTCACTAGTTTATACAATTATCGGTCAAAAAAATCAATTAAGTCGAGGACGTCTCGAAATGCTAAAAAACCTTTCAGATAATTTATACATTTTATGAGGGAAGGTTATGATGGAAGTCCATGTAAAAAATCATCTGAAAATTTGAATTTATGAAACTTTTCCAAATGCAAGTTTCGGTAAAAATATTATAATATATTATACACAAGTTTATACTAGTTTTGCTCAAAAAATCAAATTAAATCGAGGATTGTACAAAACCATACAAAACTTTTCAGATCCTTCCTATATGTTACGAGGGAAGGTTATGATGGAAGTGCATGCACAAAATCTTCTTAACATTAGATTCTACAAATGTTTTCCAAATGCAAGTTTTGGTCAAAATATCATAATATATTATACAAAATTTATACTAGGTTTGCTCAAAAAATCAAATTAAATCGAGGACTGCACAAAACCATACAAAAATTTCCAGATCCTTTCTATATGTTATGAGGGAAGGTTATGATGGAAGTCCACGCAAAAAATCATCTGAAAATTTGATTCTACGAATCTTTTCCAAATGCAAGTTTCGGTAAACAAAAATTATAATATATTATACACAAATTTATACTAGTTTTGCTCAAAAAATCAAATTAAATTGAGGACTATACGAAACGACACATAACTTTTCAAATCCTTCCAATATGTTACGAGGGAAGGTTATGATTGAAGTCCATGCAAAAAATCATCTGAAAAATTGATTCTACGAAACATTTCCAAATGCAAGTTTCGTTTAGAAAATCATAATTTATTATACACTAGTTTATACTAGTTTCGGTCAAAATATCAATTAAATCGAAGAGTGCTCGAAATGCTACAAAACTTTTCAGATAATTTATATATTTTATGAGGGAAGGTTATGACGGAAGTCCATGCACAAAATCTTCTGAAAATTAGATTCTACGAAACTTTTCCAAATGTAAGTTTTAGTCAAAAAATCATAATATATTATACACATGTTTATACTAGTTTTGCTCAAAAAATCAAATTAAATTGAGGAGTGTACAAAATGATACAAAAAATTTCAGATCCTTCCTATATGTTTTGAGGGAAGGTTATGACGGAAGTCCATGCACAAAATCATCTGAAAAATAGATTCTACGAAAATTTTCAAAATGCATGTTTCGGTCAAAAAATAGTAATATATTATTCACTAGTTTATACAATTTTCGGTCAAAAAATCAATTAAGTCGAGGACGTCTCGAAATGCTACAAAACCTTTAAGATAATTTATAGATTTTATGAGGGAAGGTTATGATGGAAGTCAATGCAAAAAATCATCTGAATATTTAAATCTATGAAACTTTTCCAAATGCAAGTTTCGGTATAAAAAAATCATAATATATTATACACAAGTTTATACTAGTTTTGCTCAAAAAATCAAATTAAATCGAGGATTGTACGAAACCATACAAAACTTTTCAGATCCTTCCTATATGTTACGAGTGAAGGTTATGATGGAAATCCATGCACAAAATCTTCTGAAAATTAGATTCTACAAAACTTTTCCAAATGCAAGTTTCGGTCAAAATATCCTAATATATTATACACTAGTTTATACTAGTTTTGCTCAAAAAATCAAATTAAATCGAGGACTGCACAAAACCATACAAAACTTTTCAGATCCTTCCTATATGTTATGAGGGAAGGTCATGATGGAAGTCTACGCAAAAAATCATCTTAAAATTTGATTCTACGAAACATTTCCAAATGCAAGTTTAGGTAAAAAAATTATAATGTATTATACAAAAATTTATACTAGTTTTGCTCAAAAAATCAAATTAAATTGAGGACTATACGAAACGACATAAAACTTTTCAGATCCTTCCTATATGTTACGAGGGAAGGTTATGATGGAAGTCCATAAAAAAATCATCTGAAAAATCGATTCTACGAAACATTTCCAAATTCAAGTATCGTTTAGAAAATCATAATTTATTATACACTAGTTTATACTAGTTTCGGTCAAAATATCAATTAAATCGAAGAGTGCTCGAAATGCTACAAAACTTTTAAGATAATTTATATATTTTATGAGGGAAGGTTATGACAGAAGTCCATGCACAAAATCTTCTGAAAATTAGATTCTACGAAACTTTTCCAAATGTAAGTTTTAGTCAAAAAATCATAATATATTATACACATGTTTATACTAGTTTTGCTCAAAAAATCAAATTAAATTGAGGATTGTACAAAATGATACAAAAAATTTCAGATCCTTCCTATATGTTTTGAGGGAAGGTTATGACGGAAGTCCATGCACAAAATCATCTGAAAAATAGATTCTACGAAAATTTTCAAAATGCAAGTTTCGGTCAAAAAATAGTAATATATTATTCACTAGTTTATACAATTTTCGGTCAAAAAATTAATTAAGTCGAGGACATCTCGAAATGCTACAAAACCTTTCAGATAATTTATAGACTTTATGAGGGAAGGTTTTGATGGAAGTCCATGCAAAAAATCATCTGAAAATTTGAATCTACGAAACATTTCCAAATGCAAGTTTCGGTAAAATAATCATAATATATTATACACAAGTTTATACTAGCTTTGCTCAAAAAATCAAATTAAATCGAGGATTGTACGAAACCATACAAAACTTTTCAGATCCTTCCTATATGTTTCGAGGGAAGGTTATGATGGAAGTACATGCACAAAATCTTCTGAAAATTAGATTCTACAAAACTTTTCCAATTGCAAGTTTCGGTCAAAATATCATAATATATTATACACAAGTTTATACTAGTTTTGCTCAAACAATCAAATTAAATCGAGGACTGCACAAAACCATACAAAACTTTTCAAATCCTTCCTATATGTTATGAGGGAAGGTAATGATGGAAGTTTACGCAAAAAATCATCTGAAAATTTGATTCTACGAAACATTTCCAAATGCAAGTTTAGGTAAAAAAATTATAATATAGTATACACAAATTTATACTAGTTTTGCTCAAAATATCAAATTAAATTGAGGACTATACGAAACGACACAAAACTTTTCAGATCCTTCCTATATGTTACGAGGGAAGGTTATGATGGAAGTCCATGCAAAAAATCATCTGAAAAATTGATTCTACGAAACATTTCCAAATGCAAGTTTTGTTTAGAAAATCTTAATTTATTATACACTAGTTTATACTAGTTTCGGTCAAAAAATCAATTAAGTCGAAGAGTGCGCGAAATGCTACAAAACTTTTTAGATAATTTATATATTTTATGAGGGAAGGTTATGACGGAAGTCCATGCACAAAATCTTCTGAAAATTAGATTCTACAAAACTTTTCCAAATGCAAGTTTTGGTCAAAAAATCATAATATATTATACACAAGTTTATACTAGTTTTGCTCAAAATATCAAATTAGATTCTACGGAAATTTTCAAAATGCAAGTTTCGGTCAAAAAATAGTAATATATTATTCTCTAGTTTATAGAATTTTCGGTCAAAAAATCAATTAAGTCGAGGACTTCTCGAAATGCTACAAAACCTTTCAGATAATTTATACATTTTATGAGGGAAGGTTATGATGGAAGTCCATGCAAAAAATCATCTGAAAATTAGATTCTACAAAACTTTCCCAAATGCAAGTTTCGGTCTAAAAATCATAATTAATTATACACTAGTTTATACTAGTTTCGGTCAAAAAATCAATTAAATCGAGGAGTGCTTGATGTACTACAAAACTTTTCAAATAATTTATATATTTTATGAGGGAAGGTTATGATGGAAGTACATGCAAAAAACTCATCTAAAAATTTTATTCTACGAAACTTTTCCTAATGCAAGTTTCGGTAAAAAAATCAGAATATATTATACACAAGTTTATACTAGTTTTTCTCAATAAATAAAATTAAATCGAGGACTGTACGAAATCGTATAAAAATTTTCAGATCCTTCCTATATCTTACCAGGGAAGGTTATGATGGAAGTCCATGCACAAAATAATCTGAAAAATTAGATCGAGGACTATACAAAAAAATCGTAATATATTATACACAAGTTTATACTAGTGTTGCTCAAAAAATTAAATTAAATCGAGGATTGTACAAAACCATAAAAAAATTTTAGATCCTTCCTATGTTACGAGGGAAGGTTATGATGGAAGTCCGTGCACAAAATCTTCTGAAAATTAGATTCTACAAAACTTTTCCAAATGCAAGTTTCGTTCAAAAATCATGATATATTATACACAAGTTTATACTAGTTTTGCTAAAAAAATCAAATTAAATCGAGGATTGTACGAAATAATACAAAACTTTTCATATCCTTCCTATATGTTACGAGGGAAGGTTATGATGGAAGTCCATGCACAAAATCATCTGCAAATTAGATTCTACGAAACTTTTCCAAATGCAAGTTTCGGTAAAAAAATCATAATATATCATACACAAGTTTATACTAGTTTTGCTCAAAAAATCAAATTATAGTGAGGAATGTACGAAACGATACAAAAAATTTCATATCCTTCCTAAATGTTACGAGGGAAGGTTATGATGGAAGTCCATGCACAAAATCATCTGAAAATTAGGTTCTACGAAAATTTTCAAAATGCAAGTTTCGGTCAAAAAATAGTATTATATTATTCACTAGTTTATACTAGTTTCGGTCAAAAAACCAATTAAGTCGAGGAGTTCTAAAAATGCTACAAAACCTTTTAGATAATTTATATATTTTATGACGGAAGGTTATGATGGAAGTCCATGCAAAAAATAATCTGAAAAATTGAGTCTACGAAACTTTTCCAAATGCAAGTTTCAGTAAAAAAATCATAATATATAATACACGAGTATCTACTAGTTCTGCTCAAAAAATCAAATGAAATCGAGGACTGTACAAAATCCTACAAAACTTTTCCTATCGTTCCTATATGTTACAAGGGAAGGTTATGATGGAAGTCCATGCACAAAATCATCTGCAAATTAGATTCTACGAATCTTTTCCAAATGCAAGTTTCAGTTAAAAAATAATAATATATTATACACAAGTTTATACTAGTTTTGCTCAAAAAATGAATTAAATCAAGGAGTGCTTGAAATGCTACAAAACTTTTAAAATAATTTATATATTTTATGAGTGAAGGTTATGATGGAAGTCCATGCAAAAACTCATCTGAAAATTTTATTCGAAGAAACTTTTCCAAATGCAAGTTTCGGTAAAAAAATCATAATATATTATACACAAGTTTATACTAGTTTTACTCAATAAGAAAAATTAAATCGAGGACAATACGAAACCATACAAAACTTTTCAGATCCTTCCTATTTGTTACAAGGGAAGGTTATGATGGATGTTCATGCACAAAATCATCTGAAAATTAGATTCTACGAATCTTTTCAAAAAGCAAGTTTCGGTCAAAAAATCGTAATATATTATACACAAGTTTATACTCTTTTTTCTCTAAAAATTAAATTAAATCGAGGACTGTACAAAACCATACAAAATTTTTTAGATCCTTCCTATGTTACGAGGGAAGGTTATGGGAGAAGTCCATGCAAAAAATCATCTGAAAATTTGATTCTATCAAACTTTTCCAAATGCAAATTTCGGTCAAAAAATCATAATATATTATACACAAGTTTATACTAGTTTAGCTCAATAAATCAAATTAAATTGAGTACTGTACGAAATGATACAAAACGTTTCAGAACCTTCCTGTATGTTTTTGAGGGAAGGTTATGATGGAAGTCCATGCACAAAATCATCTGAAAATTAGATTCTACGAAAAATTTCAAAATGCAAGTTTCGGTCAAAAAATAGTAATATATTATTCACTAGTTTCGGTCAAAAAACCAATTAAGTCGAGGAGTTATCGAAATGCTACAAAACCTTTTAGATAATTTATATATTTTATGAGGGAAAGTTATGATGGAAGTCCATGCAAAAAATCATCTGAAAATTTGAGTCTACGAAACTTTTCCAAATGCAAGTTTCAGTAAAAAAAATCATAATATATTATACACAAGTTTATACTAGTTTTGCTCAAAAAATCAAATTAAATCAAGGAATGTACAAAACCATACGAAACTTATCAGATCCTTCCTATATGTTACGAGGGAAGGTTATGATGGAAGTCCATGCATAAAATCATCTGAAAATTAGATTCCATGAAACTTTTTCAAATGCAAGTTTCGGTCAAAAAATCATAATATATAATACACATGTTTATACTAGTTTTGCTCAAAAAATCAATTAAATCAAGGAGTGCTTGAAATGCTACGAAACTCATGCAAAAACTCATCTAAAAATTTGATTCTACGAAACTTTTCCAAATGCAAGTTTCGGTAAAAAAATCAAAATATATTATACACAAGTTTATACTAATTTTATTTAAAAAATCAAATTAAATCTAGGACAGTACGAAACCATACAAAACTTTATAGATCCTTCCTATATGTTACGATGGAAGGTTATGATGGAAGTCCATGCAAAAAATCATTTGAATATTAGATTCTACGAATCTTTTCGAAATGCAAGTTTCGGTCAAAAAATATTAATATATTATACACAAGTTTTTACTAGTTTTGATCAAAACCATAAAAAACCATACAAAATTAAATTAAATCGAGGACTATACAAAACCATACAAAACTTTTTAGATCCTTCTTATGTTAAAGGGAAGGTTATGATGGAAGTCCATGCAAAAAATCATCTGAAAAATTGATTCTATGAAACATTTCCAAATGCAAGTTTCGGTGTAAAACATAATATATTATACACAAGTTTATACTAGTTTTGCTTAAAAAATTAAATTAAATCGAGGACTGTACGAAATGATACAAAACTTTTCAGATCCTTCCTATATGTTACAAGGGAAGGTTAAGATGGAAGTCCATGCACAAAATCATCTAAAAATTAGATTCTCCGAAAATTTTCTAAATGCATGTTTCGGTCAAAAATTAGTAATATATTATTCAATAGTTTATACTATTTTCGGTCAAAAATCGAGGAGTGCTTGAAATGCTACAAAACATTTCAGATAATTTATATATTTTATGAGGGAAGGTTATGATGGAAGTCCATGAAAAAACTCATCTGAAAATTTACGAAACTTTTCCATATGCAAGTTTTGGTAAAAAAAATCATAATATATTATACACCAGTTTATACTAGTTTTATTCAAAAAATTAAATGAAAACGAGGATAGTATGAAACCATACAAAACTTTTCAGATCCTTCCTATATGTTACGATGGAAGGTTATGATGGAAGTCCATGCACAAAATCATATGAAAATTAGATTCTACGAATCTTTTCGAAATGCTAGTTTCGATCAAAAAATCGTAATATATTATACACAAGTTTATACTAGTTTTGCTCAAAAAATTAAATTAAATCAGGGACTGTGCAAAACCATACAAAACTTTTTAGATCCTTCCTATGTTACGAGGGAAGGTTATGATGGAAGTCCATGCAAAAAATCATTTGAAAATTTGATTCTACGAAACATTTCCAAATGCAAGTTTCGTTCAAAAAATAATAATATATCATACACAAGTTTATACTAGTTTTGCTCAAAAAATCAAATTAAATTGAGGAATATGCGAAACTATACAAAACTTTTCAGATCCTTCCTATATGTTACGATGGAAGGTTAAGATTGAAGTCCATGCACAAAATCATCTGAAAATTAGATTCTACGAAAATTTTCTAAATGCTAGTTTCGGTCAAAAAATAGTAATATATTATTCAATAGTTTATACTATTTTCGGTCAAAAATCGAGGAGTGCTTGAAATGCTACAAAACCTTTCAGATATTTTATACATTTATGAGGGAAGGTTATGATGGAAGTCCATGCAAAAAATCATCTGAAAATTTAATATACGAAACTTTTCCAAATGCATGTTTCGGTAAAAAAATCAAAATATATTATACACAAGTTTATACTAGTTTTATTCAAAAAAAACAAATTAAATCGAGAACTATACGAAACCATACAAAACATTCCAGATCCTTCCTATATGTTACGAGGGAAGGTTATGATGGAAGTCCATGTAAAAAATAATCTGAAAATTAGATTCTACGAATCTTTTCAAAATGCAAGTTTCGGTAAAAAAATATTAATATACTATACACAAGTTTATACTAGTTTTGCTTAAAAAATATAATTAAATCGAGGACAGTACGAAACCATACCAATTTTTTTTTATCCTTCCTATGTTCGAGGGAAGGTTATGATGGAAGTCCATTCAAAAATCATTTGAAAATTTGATTATAACAAAACTTTTCCAAATGCAAGTTTCGGTCAAAAAATCATAATATATTATACATAAGTTTATACTAGTTTTACTCAAAAAAATTTATTAAATTGAGGACTGTACGAAACGATACAAAACTTTTCAGATACTTCATATATGTTTTGAGGGAAGGTTATGATGGAAGTCCATGCACCAAATCATCTGAAAATTAGATTCTACGAAAATTTTCAAAATGCAAGTTTCGGTCAAAAAATAGTAATATATTATTCAATAATTTATACTATTTTCGGTCAAAAATCGAGGAGTGCTTGAAATGTTACAAAACCTTTCAGATAATTTATACATTTTATGAGGGAAAGCAATGATGGAAGTCCATGCAAAAAATCATCTGAAAATTTGAATATACTAAACTTTTCCAAATGCAAGTTTCGGTAAAAAACATCATAATATATTATACACAAGTTTATACTAGTTTTTCTAAAAAAATCTAATTAAATCGAGGACTATATGAAACCATAAGAAACATTCCAGATCCTTCATATATGTTACGAGGGAAGGTTATGATGGAAGTCCATGCACAAAATAATCTGAAAATTAGATTCTACAAAATATTTGAAAATGCTAAAAACCTTTCAAATAATTTATTCATTTTATGAGGGAAGGATATGGTGAAAGTCCATGCAAAAAATTATCTGAAAATTTGAATATATGATACTTTTCCAAAGCAAGTTTCAGATAAAATATCATAATATATTATACACAAGTTTATACTAGCTTTGCTCACAAATTAAAATTAAATCGAGGAGAGTACGAAACCATACAAAACTTTTCAGATCCTTCCTATATGTTACGAGGGAAGGTTATGATGGAAGTCCATGCACAAAATCATCTGAAAATTAGATTCTACGAAAATTTCCTAAATGCAAGTTTCGGTCAAAAAATAGTAATATATTATTCAATAGTTTATACTATTTTCGGTCAAAAATCGAGGAGTGCTTGAAATGCTACAAAACCTTTCAAATAATTTATACATTTAACAGGGAAGGTTATGATGGAAGTCCATGCAAAAAATCATCTAAAATTTTGATATACAAAACTTTTCCAAATGCAAGTATCGGTAAAAAAATCATAATATATTATACACAAGTTTATACTAGTTTTATTCAAAAAAATCAAATTAAATCGAGAACTATACGAATACATACAAAACATTCCAGATCCTTCCTATATGTTACGAGGGAAGGTTATGAAGGAAATCCATGCACAAAATCATCTGAAAATTAGATTCTACGAATCTTTTCAAAATGCAAGTTTCGGTCAAAAAAGACTTAATATATTATACACAGGTTTATACTAGTTTTGCTTAAAAAATATAATTAAATCGAGGACTGTACGAAACCTTACAAAAAAATTTAGATCCTTCCTATGTTACGAGGGATGGTTATGAATTAAGTCCATGCAAAAATCATCTAAAAATTTGATTCTACGAAACTTTTCCAAATGCAAGTTTCGGTCAAAAAATCATAATATATTATACACAAGTTTATACTAGTTTTGCTCAAAAAATTTAATTAAATTGAGAACTGTACGAAACGATACAAAACTATTCAAATGCTTCCTATAATTTATACATTTTATGAGGGAAGGCTATGATGGAAGTCCATGCAAAAAATCATCTGAAAATTTGAATATACTAAACTTTTCCAAATGCATGTTTCGGTAAAAAACATCATAATATATTATACACAAGTTTATTCTACTTTTTCTAATAAAATCTAATTAAATCGAGAACTATATTAAACCATAAGAAACATTCCAGATCCTTCTTATATGTTACGAGGGAAGGTTATGATGGAAGTCCATGCACAAAATAATCTGAAAATTAGATTCTACAAAATATTTGAAAATGCAAGTTGCGGTAAAAAAATAGTAATATATTATTCAATAGTTTATACTATTTTCGATCAAAAATCGAGGATTGCTTGAAATGCTACAAAACCTTTCAGATAATTCATTCATTTTATGAGGGAAGTATATGACGAAAGTCCATGCAAAAAATTATCTGAAAATTTTAATATATGAAACTTTTCCAAAGCAAGTTTCAGATAAAATATCATAATATATTATACACAAGTTTATACTAGCTTTTCTCACAAATTCAAATTAAATCGAGGAGAGTACGAAACCATACAAAACTTTTCAGATCCTTCCTATATGTTACGAGGGAAGGTTATGATGGAAGACCATGTACAAAATCATCTGAAAATTAGATTCTACGAATATTTTTCCAAATGCAAGTTTCGGTCAAAATAATAATAATATATTATACACAAGTTTATACTAGTTTTCCTCAAAAAATCAAATTAAATTGGGGATTGTATGAAACCATACAAAACTTTTCAGATCCTCCTTATATGTTACGAAGGAAGGTTATGATTGAAGTCCATGCACAAAATCATATGAAAATTAGATTCCAAGAAACTTTTTCAAATGCAAATTTCGATCAAAAAATCATAATGTATTATACACAAGTTTATATTAGTTTTTCTAAAAAAATCTATTAAATTGAGGAGTGCTTGAAATGCTACCAAAATTTTCAAATAAATTATATATTTTATGAGGGAAGGTTATGATGGAAGTCCATTCAAAAACTCATCTGAAAATTTGATTCTACGAAACTTTTCCAAATGCAAGTTTCGGTAAAAAAATCATAATATATTATACACAAGTTTATATTAGTTTTACTCAAAAAATCAAATTCAATCGAGGACTGTACGAAAACATACAAAACTTTTCAGATGCTTCCTCTATGTTACGAGGGAAGGTTATGATTGAAGTCCGTGCACAAAATCATCTGAAAATTAGATTCTACGAATCTTTTCAAAATGCTAGTTTCGGTCAAAAAACCGTAATATATTATACACAAGTTTATACTAATTTTTCTCAAAAAATCAAATTAAATCGAGGATTGTACAAAACCATACAAAACGTTTTAGATCCTTACTATGATACGAGGGAAGGTTATGATATATTATTATACACAAATTAAATTAAATTGCTGAAAAAATTATAATGGAAGTCCATGCAAAAAATCATCTGAAAATTTGAATCTACGAAACTTTCCCGAATGCAAGTTTCGGTCAAAAAATCATAATATATTATACACAAGTTTATACTAGTTTTGCTCAAAAAATAAAACTAAATCGAGGACTGTATGAAACCCTACAAAACTTTTCAGATCCTTCCTATATGTTACGAGGGATGGTTATGATGGAAGTCCATGAAAAACTTCTTTTGAAAATTTGATTCTACAAAAATTTTCCAAATGCAAGTTTCGGTCAAAAATTCATAATATTATACACAATTTTATACTAGTTTTGCTCAAAAAATCAAATTAAATCCACAACTCTATGAAACCATACACAACGTTTTAGATCCTTCCTATATGATACGTGGGATGGTTATGATGGAAGTCCATGCAAAAAATCAACTGAAAAATTTGAGTCTACGAAACTTTTCCAAATGCAAGTTTCGGTAAAAGAAATCATAATATATTATATACAAGTTTATACCAGTTTTTCTCAAATAATCAAATTAAATCGAGGACTGTATTAAACCATACAAAACTTTTCAGATCCTTCATATATGTTACGAGGGAAGGTTATGATGGAAGTCCATGCAGAAAATCATCTGAAAATTAGATTCTACGAATATTTTCGAAATGCAAGTTTCAGTCAAAAAATCGTAATATATTATACACAAGTTTATACTAGTTTTTCTCAAAAAATCAAATTAAATTGAGGACTATACGAAACAATACAAATTTTTTTCAGATCCTTCCTATATCTTACGAGGGAAGGTTATGATGGAAGTCCATGCAAAAAATCATCTGAAATTTTGATTCTATGAAACTTTTCTAAATGAATGTTTCGGTAAAAAAATCATAATATATTATACACGAGTTTATACTAGTTTTGCTCCAAAAATAAAATTAAATCGAAGACAGTACGAAACCATACAAAACTTTTTAGATCCTTCTTATGTTACGAGGGAAGGTTATGATGGAAGTCCATGCAAAATATCATCTGAATATTTGATTCTACAAAACTTTTCCAAATGCAAGTTTCGGTAAAAAAAATCATAATATATTATTATCCACAAATTTATAATAGTTTTGCTCAAAAACTCAAATTAAATCGACGACTGTAATAAACCATACAAAACGTTTTAGATCCTTCCTATATGTTACGAGGGAAGGTTATGATGGAAGTCCATGCACAAAATCATCTGAAAATTAGATTCTACGAAAATTTTTAAAATGCAAGTTTCTGTCAAAAAATATTATTCCCTCAGTCCCATATTATTTGTCACATTTGATCATTTCAAATAAATTAAGAAACAATAATAGATGAAAGAGAGAGAATAGTAACTTTACAAAATTATCCTAATTAATTATTGGTGTATTCAAATTAGTATTAATGTTAAGTAAGAATACAATTAATTAAGAGTATTTATTAGACGATACAATTGGAAGATTAAATATAAAAATGTCTTGGTAATCTAAAGTGACAATTATTTTGGGATAATTTGTTTCCTCAAATGTGACAATCATTTTGGGACGGAGAGAGTAATATATTATTCACTAGTTTATACTAGTTTTGGTCAAAAAATCAATTAAGTCGAGGAGTTCTCGAAATGCTACAAAACCTTTCAAATAATTTATATATTTTATGAGGGAAGGTTATGATGGAAATCCATGCAAAAAATCATCTGAAAATTTGAGTCTACGAAACTTTCCCAAATCCAAGTTTCGGTAAAAAAAAATCATGATATATACACAAGTTTATACTAGTTTTTCTCAAAATATCAAATTAAATAGACGACTGTACGTAACCATACAAAACGTTTCAGATCCTTCCTATATGTTACGGGGGAAGGTTATGATGGAAGTCCATGCACCAAATCATCTGAAACTTTGATTCTAAGAATCTTTTCGTTTCGATCAAAAAATTGTAATATATTATACACAAGTTTTTACTAGTTTTTCTCAAAAAATCAAATTAAATCGAGGACTGTACGAAACGATACAAAACTTTTCATATCCTTCCTATGTGTTAAGAGGGAAGTTTATGATGGAAGTCCATGCAAAAAAATCATCTGAAAATTTGATTCTACGAAACTTTTCTAAATGCATGTTTCGGTCAAAAAATCAATATAGTCGAGGAGTTTTCGATATGCAACCAAACCTTTCATATAATTTATATATTTTTTGAGGGAAGGTTATGATGGAAGTCCATGCAAAAAATCATCTGAAATTTTGAGTCTACGAAACTTTTCCAAACGCAAGTTTCGGTAAAAAAAACATAGTATATTATACACAAGTTTATACTAGTTTTGCTCAAAAACTCAAGTTAAATCGAGGACTGTACGAAACCATACAAAACTTTTTAGATCCTTCCTATGTTACGAGGGGAGGTTATGATAGAAGTCCATGCAAAATATCATCTGAAAATTTGAGTCTACGAAACTTTTCCAAATGCAAGTTTCGGTAAAAAAAATTATAATATATTATACACAGGTTTATAATAGTTTTGCTCAAAAAATCAAATTAAATCGAGGATTGCACGAAACCATACAAAACTTTTCAGATCCTTCCTATATGTTATGAGGGAAGGTTATGATGGAAGTTCATGCACAAAATCATCTGAAAATTAGATTCTACGAATCTTTTCGAAATGCAAGTTTCGGTCAAAAAATTGTAATATATTATAAACAAGTTTATACTAGTTTTGCTCAAAAATTCAAATTAAATCGAGGACTATACGAAATGATACAAAACTTTTCAGATCCTTCCTATATGTTGTGAAGGAAGGTTATGATGGAAGTCCATGCAAAAAAATCATCTGAAAATTTGATTCTACGAAACTTTTCCAAATGCAAGTTTCGGTAAAAAAATCATAATATAATATACTCAACTTTATACTAGTTTTGATCAAACAATCAAATTAAATTGAGGAGTGTAAGAAACGATACCTAACATTTCAAATCCTTCCTATATGTTACGATGGAATGTTATAATGGAAGTCCATCCATAAAATCATTTGAAAATTTGAATGTACGAAGCTTTTCCAAATGCAATTTTGGATCAAAAAATCATAAAATATTATACACTAGTTTATGAAGGAAAATTGCGATCTAAACGCAGCGGAAAACAAAAATTTCCTTTAGTGATCCTTACGAATGAGCATGGTCAGTGATAGAATCGTTACCTCTTTGTGGCGATTCAGATCTTTGATGCAGCGATCACAAGCGTTGATGAAGTGCAACGCCTCTACTCAGTCCACACGTACAGGTTCCGGTCACAGTGCTAGCTGCTTACAAACGGAATTATTTGAGTGAGAAAAGAGAATCAAAAACGAAATTGCATCAAGTGAAAGCTTCATCACAAGAGTTCCTTTTATAGACTCTCTTGTGGGCTGCGGGCTAAAAGCCCAATTCACATGATCCATAATAATATTATATATTATTATAATAACTATTATTATAATAAATATATTTATTTTATTATTATTTTATAACCATTATAAAATAACAATAATTATTATTATATTATCCGAATTTCTATTTTCACTTAAGTGCACCGTACCTTACGGTGTTCCTTTGATTTCTCTATCTCTCATCAAACTGTCCTTATGTGTGTGACCCTGTAGGATTTCGTAACGTTGGTAATTATATTAAATTATATATTTAACATAATAAACAGTGAGCGGTATCTAGCAACACATCACTGCTACCCAAGTCACGAAAATGTCATGTGATCTGACAAAACCTTTTTCGTGATAATATATGTTTGTACAATTACCCTTTTGCCCCTATGTCTATATTGAACACAAGGCATACACTGTGTCATCCTTGTCCAGTTCAATATTGGGCCCTTAGACATTTCTCCTGTTATGCAGGATTGGCAAATTCCATCTAGGACACTCATGTCCCTCAGCATGCTTCGTGGAGTGCCCATCAACTGTCTTTATGATCATCCAGTTACGGATAATGTTTGATCAGCAATAAAGCACCCGACTCTACATCTAGGGTCCATAGTGGTTTCAGGTCGAAGGGTGGTAATACACCATTATCACCATGAGAATAACTTATGACACTTTGCATAACATACTATGTAGTATTCTCATAGCGGGTCAATCCGGTATAAATATTACTCCTAATATTTATACCTATGTCAAGACTTGATAACTCTTTATCCATGATCCATGAGATGTGATCATCAGTCTATCTTCATAATAGTCTCAATGCTTTAATGTTATCCCACTTTGCAATAAAGCTTGACTACGGATATTTTAAGAATAATGTCTTTATGTTTAATGGGATCTCATGATTAAGTCACACTTAACATTTCATTAAACAGACTAACTATTCTAGGGACTTTATTATTCTGAAAGACAAACATAATAAAGAAATTCCTTTTATTATTAAACGAATAATCCGATACAAGTACCAAAAAGTATTGGCCTCTAGGGCTTACACCAACAATCTCCCACTAGCACTAGAGCCAATTAGGCATACCCTTAATACCCATAGATCTAGTATGACCATCATGCTTCTGTTGCGCAAGAGGCTTTGTTAATGGGTCAGCGATATTGTCAAGTGTAGGTACTCTGCATATCTTCACATCTCCCCGATCGATTATCTCTCGAATGAGGTGATAACGCCTAAGTATGTGTTTGGATCGTTGGTGAGATCTAGGCTCCTTAGCTTGTGCGATAGCACCATTGTTATCACAATATAAACCAATGGGATCCACAATGCTAGGGACTATTCCAAGTTCACTAATGAACTTCTTGATCCAAACAGCTTCCTTTGCTGCATTTGAGGCAGCAATATACTCGGCCTCAGTTGTAGAATCAGCAATTGTTTCTTGCTTTGAACTTTTCTAGCTCACAGCGCCACCATTGAGACAGAACACATAACCAGATTGTGATCTAAAATCATCCTTATCTGTCTGGAAGCTAGCATCAGTGTAACCAATTACATCAAGCTCTTCCTGACCTCCATATATCAAGAATGAATCCTTAGTCCTTCTCAAGTATTTAAGGATATTCTTGACAGCTACCCAGTGAGCATCACCGGGATCAGATTGGTACCTACTCGTTGCACTTAATGCATACGAGACATCTGGTCGAGTACATAACATGGCATACATGATAGATCCTATTGCAGATGCATATGGAATCTTATTCATGCGATCCCTTTCTTCCTTAGTTGAAGGGGATTGTGTTTTTGATAAACACAGACCATGTTGCATAGGTATGAATCCTTTCTTGGAATCATGCATATTAAAGCGTCTCAACACTTTATCTATGTATGTACTCTGACTTAGGCCAAGCAGTTTTTGTGATCTATCTCTATAGATCCTAATTCCTAATATATAGGCTGCTTCACCTAGGTCTTTCATAGAAAAACAATTCCCTAACCAAGTCTTCACTTGTTGCAAGGTAGGGACATCGTTTCCAATGAGTAATATGTCATCTACATATAATACCAGAAACACGATCATGCTCCCACTAACCTTCTTGTAGACACAAGGTTCATCTTCATTTTTGATGAATCCATATTGTTTTACGGTTTCATCAAAACGAAGATTCCAGCTTCTGGAAGCTTGCTTCAATCCATAGATTGATCGCTGTAACTTGCATATCTTTTGGGCATCTTGTGGTATGTCAAATCCTTCAGGTTGTGTCATGTACACATCCTCAAGAAGATTCCCATTAAGGAAAGCAGTTTTGACATCCATCTGCCATATTTCATAATCATGATATGCAGCGATGGCAAGTAAAATCCGAACAGATTTAAGCATTGCAACTGGTGAAAAGGTTTCATCATAGTCAACCCCATGAATTTGTTTATAGCCTTTTGCAACCAGTCTTGCTTTATAGGTATGTACCTTACCATCCATGTCAGTCTTCTTCTTGAAGACCCACTTGCATCCTATAGGGTTAACTCCTATAGGAGGTTCTACCAAGGTCCAAACCTGGTTTGTGTACATGGAATCCATTTCAGATTTCATGGCTTCTAGCCACTTCTCAGACTCAGGACCAGTTATGGCCTCTTTATAGGTCACAGGCTCATCTTGATCCATGAGTAATACATCACCCTGATCACTTATGAGATATCCATATCTCTCAGGTTGGTGACGTATCCTGCTTGACCTACGCTGGTCTTGTTCTACTTGAGCAGGTTGCTCTTCCACAACTACTTGTGTTTCCTGCTCTAGTTCCTCCATAGGTGTTTCAATGTTTTGTGATTCTTGAATTTCTTCAAGCTCTATTTTCCTCCCACTGTTTCCTTTGGAAATAAAATCCCTTTCCAGAAAGACTCCAGTTCGAGCGACAAACACTTTGCCCTCAGAAGGATTGTAGAACTAATATCCTCTTGTTTCTTTAGGATACCCCACAAATAAGCATTTGTCAGATTTGGGCTCAAGCTTGGTTGAAATTTGTCGTTTGACGTAAACTTCGCAACCCCAAATCTTCATGTAAGACATATGTGGTTTCTTACCACTCCATATCTCATATGGTGTCTTATCAACCTTTTTGGATGGAACACGGTTAAGTGTGTAAGCTGCTGTTAATAATGCATGTCCCCAAAAGGAGTTTGGAAGATCGGCGTGACTCATCATGGATCGGACCATGTCTAACAAGGTTCGATTTCTTCTCTCAGATACACCATTCCATTGTGGTGTTCCAGGAGGAGTAAGTTGGGATAGAATCCCATACTCTTTTAGATGGTCATCAAATTCTAGGCTTAAATATTCACCGCCTCGATCTGATCGAAGAACTTTAATATTCTTACCTAGTTGGTTTTGTACTTCATTCTTGAATTCCTTGAACTTTTCAAAGGACTCAGATTTGTGTTTCATTAAATACACATATCCGTATCTACTGAAGTCATCAGTAAATGTGATGAAGTACTGAAAACCTCCTCTGGCTGGTATGTTCAGTGGTCCACATACATCAGTATGTATGAGTGCCAAAAGATCATTAGCCCTTTCACCTTTTCCTGTGAATGGGGACTTTGTCATCTTTCCAATTAAACAAGATCTGCATGTCTCATATGATTCATAATCAAAAGAGTCCAAGAGTCCATCTTTATGGAGTTTGGAAATGCGTTTCTCATTTATGTGGCCTAATTGACAGTGCCAAAGGTAAGTTGGATTCAACTCATTAGGTTTCAACCTTTTAGTATTAATGTTATAAATTGGAATTTCAAGATCAAGGACATATAGTCCATTATTCATTTTTGCAGTAGCATAGAATATATCATTCAAATAAATGGAGCAACAATTGTTCTTTATTATGAATGAAAAACCAAACTTGTCCAAACAAGAAACAGAAATAATATTCCTGCTAATTGCAGGTACATAATAACAGTTCTCTAACTGAATTATTAAACCACTAGGTAAAGTTAAAACATAAGTTCCTACAGCTAAAGCAGCAACCTTTGCTCCATTGCCAACTCGTAGGTCAACTTCACCTTTTGCCAAATCTCTACTCCTTTTTAGCCCCTGCACATTAGTACAAATGTGAGAACCGCATCCAGTATCTAATATCCATGATGCAGAAGTAGATAAATTAATTTCAATAACAAAAATACCTGAATTTGAAGTCTCTACTCCATTATTCTTATCTTCCAGGTACTTTGGGCAATTTCTCTTCCAATGTCCGGTCTTACCGCAATGGAAGCAAGTGCCCTCCTTTGCTATTCCTCCACTAGGCTTCAAAATAGGAGGAGTGGGTTTGTGTTTGGAACTTCCTTGCCTTTCCCTCTACCACCCTGTTTGATGGGCCTCTTGTTCTGTTTCTTTCCATTACTGACCATCAGAATGGATTTCCCTTTTGTCTTCATATTCTGCTCAGCAGTTCTCAACATGCCTAGCAGTTCTGGAAGACTTTTGTCCAAGTCATTCATATTGAAATTCAGGACAAACTGACTGAAGCTCTCTGGCAACGATTGCAAGATCAGATCAATCGCAAGTTCTTTTCCAAGGGGAAACCCTAATCTGTCAAGGTTCTCCACATACCCAATCATCTTGAGTACATGGGGACTTACAGGGGCTCCCTCAGCTAACTTGCTGTTAAAAAGGGACTTTGAAACCTGAAACCTCTCATTTCTTGCTTGCTCTTGATAAAGCATTTTCAGATGTCCGATCATATCGAACGCAGACATGTTCTCGTGTTGCTTTTGCAACTCAGAGTTCATGGTAGCAAGCATGAGGCAAGCGGTTTCATTGGCATCATCGAAATGCTTCTTATAAGCATCTCTTTCTGCCTTTGGTGCAGAACTAGGAGGTTCCTCCTCAGGAACTGGTGTCTCCAAGACATACAGCTTCTTATCGTGCTTGAGGACAATCCTCAGATTACGGTGCCAATCCAGGAAATTTGTCCCAGACAATTTTTCCTTATCTAGGATGGATCGCAAAATATTGTTCGATGTGTTTGTTGTCATGGTAATCTACAAGAGAAATATGAAAATATAAGTATCATTAAAAACAACATATTTAATTAGGCCTTTAATCAAATATGCTCCCACTATTTTATTCAAAACAAATGACCCTCATCATTTGATTCGGAAAATCCCGTTGGAAGACTTTCTAGTGGGTCGAGATCCATGTTTCACTTTGTTTTAAGTCAGCGTTAGGCTGATTACACAAAACTAAGTTATTTAGGTAGGAACTCCTTCCAATTGTATCTCATACAACTCTCGAATATTTTCAATTGGGTGAATAACTCCTTATTCTGATCCATCACATGAATCATTCCCAATTCTTGCTTCTAAACATGTATAATCTTATTATAATTTGTTTAGTTAAGTTTGACCCATTGTTTTAGCAATTGGATATTACAATTATCCCATCACACCTTACTAATATAGAACATGCACCTCGCGTAGGCGAAACCTACAATGCTCGATACTAGTCTTGATGAGTGCTAAAAATTGGAAAGCATAAACTTAATATTTAATTTTGAGGGAATTTGTTATTAGTTTGATCTCACCGGCTTAACATGCAAAACGTCTCTCACATGCATCAACATACAATTACATGCATCAACATACATATAAAAAGATACAATTATGGCCCCTAACGCAATTGTTCTCTCAAGCCAATGAGAGAACCTAAGCTAACCTAATAACGATCTAAGCTTCTCCAAGCATGATCTCCAAGGTTATCCTCCTTTAATATTGAATACTTCTTTTTTTCTTCATAACATAATATTACAATACATATAAGAAAACTCGTTTTACATACGAGGGAGTGAGATGAGAAAAGAAGTTACATAAAGAGATTGAGAGAGAGGCACGACACGCAGGCCGTATTTAAAAATCCCAAAACAATAATAAAGGATAAACTAAGGCCATAACTGATCACCACAAATAAATAATAATAAACACACTTTTATTATTAGTTTAAAATTCCAATAATTAAATAAACTAAATTAAATTTCGGCTGATTGATCACACTTCATTGTATTTCACATCGTTTCCTGCACAACTTTTGTGCATTTACAACCCCAACCGGAAAAGTCTGCGGCAATACAACACTTGTACTGCCATTAATCCTAATGCAACAATTTCATGCCGTCAAACACAACTCGATTGATAACTCAATATGATAGATCAACATGTCATTGCTTCACCATACTAACGTCGGATTCCGAAGCGAATGAAAATGATGATCTTTCAAAAGAATTACAATCCTTATGTGATTGAATGGATGAAATCAAAACAGTATATCCCATATACCATCTTTGCATCAGAATTTCTTATATCTTATATAAAAGTGATCGATCTAATTGTGTAACCTATGGATGATCAATGTATCGCACAACTTCACCATACTAATGTCGGTTTCTGAAGCATAATCAACATCAATCATCCAAATCGTACACAACAGATGCCAAATTTAATTAATCGTTTATTGTTAAATTCATTATGTGTTTTAATCGAATCAAATACAGAAAAGACGGAAATTTAACAGCTATCAGATCCATGGTTTCGTAAGTGGCTCTGATACCACTGAAGGAAAATTGCGATCTAAACGCAGCGGAAAACAAAAATTTCCTTTAGTGATCCTTACGAATGAGCATGGTCAGTGATAGAATTGTTACCTCTTTGTGGCGATTCAGATCTTTGATGCAGCGATCACAAGCGTTGATGAAGTGCAACGCCTCTACTCAGTCCACACGAACAGCTTCTGGTCACAGTGCTAGCTGCTTACGAACGGAATTATTTGAGTGAGAAAAGAGAATCAAAAACGAAATTGCATCAAGTGAAAGCTTCATCACAAGAGTTCCTTTTATAGACTCTCTTGTGGGCTGCGGGCTAAAAGCCCAATTCACATGATCCATAATAATATTATATATTATTATAATAACTATTATTATAATAAATATATTTATTTTATTATTATTTTATAACCATTATAAAATAACAATAATTATTATTATATTATCCGAATTTCTATTTTCACTTAAGTGCACCGTACCTTACGGTGTTCCTTTGATTTCTCTATCTCTCATCAAACTGTCCTTATGTGTGTGACCCTGTAGGATTTCGTAACATTGGTAATTATATTAAATTATATATTTAACATAATAAACAGTGAGCGGTATCTAGCAACACATCACTGTTACCCAAGTCACGAAAATGTCATGTGATCTGACAAAACCTTTTTCGTGATAATATATGTTTGTACAATTACCCTTTTGCCCCTATGTCTATATTGAACACAAGGCATACACTGTGTCATCCTTGTCCAGTTCAATATTGGGCCCTTAGACATTTCTCCTGTTATGCAGGATTGGCAAATTCCATCTAGGACACTCATGTCCCTCAGCATGCTTCGTGGAGTGCCCATCAACTGTCTTTATGATCATCCAGTTACGGATAATGTTTGATCAGCAATAAAGCACCCGACTCTACATCTAGGGTCCATAGTGGTTTCAGGTCGAAGGGTGGTAATACACCATTATCACCATGAGAATAACTTATGACACTTTGCATAACATACTATGTAGTATTCTCATAGCGGGTCAATCCGGTATAAATATTACTCCTAATATTTATACCTATGTCAAGACTTGATAACTCTTTATCCATGATCCATGAGATGTGATCATCAGTCTATCTTCATAATAGTCTCAATGCTTTAATGTTATCCCACTTTGCAATAAAGCTTGACTACGGATATTTTAAGAATAATGTCTTTATGTTTAATGGGATCTCATGATTAAGTCACACTTAACATTTCATTAAACAGACTAACTATTCTAGGGACTTTATTATTCTGAAAGACAAACATAATAAAGAAATGCCTTTTATTATTAAACGAATAATCTGATACAAGTACCAAAAAGTATTGGCCTCTAGGGCTTACACCAACAGTTTATACTAGTTTCTGTAAAAAAAATAATTAAATCAAGGAGTGCTTGAAATGCTACAAAACATTTCAGATAATTTAAATATTTTATGAGGGAAGGTTATGATGGAAGTCCATGCAAAAAACCATCTAAAAATTTGATTCTACGAAACTTTTCCAAATGCAAGTTTGGTCAAAAAATCATAATATATTATATAAAAGTTTATACTAGTTTTGCTCAAAAAATCAAATTAAATCTACAACTCTACGAAACCATACAAAATGTTTTAGATCCTTCCTATATGTTACGAGGGAAGGTTATGATGGAAGTCCATGAAAAATATCATCTGAATATTTTATTCTACGAAAGTTTTCCAAAAGAAAGTTTCGGTCAAAAAATCATAATATATTATACTCAAGTTTATACTAGTTTTTCTAAAAAATAAAATTAAATCGAGGATTGTATGAAATGATACAAAACTTTACAGATCTTTCCTATATGTTACGAGGGAAGGTTATATTGGAATTTCATCCATAAAATCATCGGTAAATTAGAATCTACAAAGCTTTTCCAAATGCAAGTTTTGGTCAAAAATCACAATATATTATTCACTAGTTTATACTAGTTTCGATCAAAAAATTAATTAAATCGATGAGTGCTCGAAATGCTAAAAAACATTTCAGATAATTTAAATATTCTATGAGGGAAGGTTATGATGGAAGTCCATGCAAAAAACAATCTAAAAATTTGATTCTACGAAACTTTTCCAAATGCAAGTTTCGGTAAAAAAAATCATAATATATTATACACAAGTTTATACTAGTTTTGCTTAAAATAACAAATTAAATCGAGGACTGTACGAAACGATACAAAACTTTTTAGATCCTTCCTATATGTTGAGAGGGAAGGTTATGATGGAAGTACATGCAAAAAAATAGTCTGAAAATTTGAGTCTACGAAACTTTTCGAAATGCAAGTTTCGGTAAAAAAATAATAATATATTATACACAAGTTTATACTAGTTTTGTTCAAAAAATAAAATTAAATCGAGGACTATACGAAACCATACAAAACTTTTCAGATCCTTCCTATATGTTACGAGGAAAGGTTATGATGGAAGTCCATGAAAAAATTCTTCTGAAAATTTGATTCTACGAAATCATAATACATTATACACAAGTTTATACTACTTTTTCTCAAAAAATAAAATTAAATCGAAGACTGTAAGAAACCATACAAAACTTTTCAGATCCTTCCTATATGTTACGAAGGAAGGTTATGATTGAAGTTCATGCACAAAATCATCTGAAAATTAGATTCTAAGATTCTTTTCTAAATGCAAGTTTCGGTCAAAAAATCGTATTATATTATACACAAGTTTATACTAGTTTTGCTCAAAAAATAAAATCAAATCGAGGACTATACGAAACGATACAAAACTTTTCAGATCCAAGCTTATGATGGAAGTACATGCAAAAAATCATCTAAAAATTTGATACTATGAAACTTTCCTAAATGCAAGTTTCGGTGAAAAATCATAATATATTATACACAAGTTTATACTAATTTTGCTCAAAAAATCAAATTAAATCGAGGACCGTACAAAATGATATAAAACTTTTCAGATCCTTCCTATATGTTACAAGGGAAGGTTATAATGGAAGTCCATCCATAAAATCATCTGAAAAATTGAATGTACGAAGCTTTTCCAAATTCAAGTTTCGGTCAAAAAATCATAATATATTATACACGAGTTTATACTAGTTTTGCTCAAAAAATAAAATTAAATCGATGACTGTATGAAACCCTACAAAACTTTTTAGATCCTTCCTATATGTTACGAGGGAAGGTTATGATGGAAGTCCATGAAAAAATTCTTCTGAAAATTTGATTCTACAAAAATTTTCCAAATGCAAGTTTCGGTCAAAAATTCATAATATTATACACAATTTTATACTAGTTTTGCTCAAAAAATCAAATTAAATCGAGGACTATACAAAACCATACAAAACTTTTCAGATCCTTCCTATATGTTACGAGGGAAGGTTATAATAAAAGTCCATGCACAAAATCATCTGAAATTAGATTCTATAAAACTTTTCCAAATGCAAGTTTCGGTCAAAAATTTATAATATATTATAAACTAGTTTATACTAGTTTCGATCAAAAAATCAATTAAATCGAGGAGTGCTTAAAATGCTACAAATTTTTTGTGATAATTTATATATTTTATGAGGGAAGTTAGGATGGAAGTCCATGCAAAAAATCATCTGAAATTTTGATTCTACGAAACTTTTCCTAATGCATGTTTCGGTTAAAAAATCATAATATATTATACTCAAGTTTATACTAGTTTTGCTCAAACAATCAAATCAAATTGAGGAGTGTAAGAAACGATACCTAACTTTTCATATCCTTCCCATATGTTACGAGGGAATGTTATAATGGAAGTCCATCCATAAAATCATCTGAAAATTTTAATTTACGAAGCTTTTCCAAATGAAAGTTTCGGTCAAAAAATCATAATATATTATACACAGGTTTATTCTATTTTTGCTCAAAAAATAAAATTAAATCGAGGACTGTACAAAACCATCCAATACTTTTCAGATCCTTCCTATATGTTACTTGGGAAGGTTATGATGGAAGTCCATGAAAAAATTCTTCTGAAATTTTGATTCTACGAAAAGTTTCCAAATGCAAGTTTCGGTCAAAAAATCATAATATATTATACACAAATTTATACTAGTTTTGCTCAAAAATAAAAATAAATCGAGGACTGTACGAAATGATATAAAACTTTTCAGATCCTTCCTATATGTTACGAGGGAAGGTTATAATATAAGTTCATGCACAAAATCATCTGAAATTAGAATCTACGAAGCTTTTCCAAATGCAAGTTTCGGTAAAAAAATCCCAATATATTATACACTAGTTTATACTAGTTTCGATCAAAAAATTAATTAAATCGATGAGTGCTCGAAATACTAAAAAAATTTCATATAATTTAAATATTTTATGAGGGAAGGTTAAGATGGAAGTCCATGCAAAAAACCCTCTAAAAATTTTATTCTACAAAACTTTTCCAAATGAAAGTTTTGGTAAAAAAAATCATAATATATTATACACAAGTTTAAACTAGTTTTGCTCAAAATATCAAATTAAATCGAGGACTGTATAAAATGATACAAAACATTTTTGATCCTTCCTATGTGTTAAGGGGGAAGGTTAAGATGGAAGTACATGCAAAAAACCGTTTGAAAATTTAAGCCTACGAAACTTTTCTAAATGCAAGTTTCGGTCAAAAAATCGTATTATATTATACACAAGTTTATACTAGTTTTGCTCAAAAAATAAAATTAAATGGTGGACTGTACGAAACCATACAAAACTTTTCAGATCCTTCCTATATGTTACGAGGGAAGGTTATGATGGAAGTCCAATCACAAAATCATCTGAAAAATAGATTCTAAGAATCTTTTCTAAATGCAAGTTTCGGTCAAAAAATCGTATTATATTATACACAAGTTTATACTAGTTTTGCTCGATAAATAAAATTAAATCGAGGACTATACAAAACAATACAAAACATTTCAAATTCTTCTTATATGTTACGATGGAAGGTTATGATGGAAGTACATGCAAAAAATCATCTAAAAAATTGATTCTATGAAAATTTTCTAAATGCAAGTTTCGGTGAAAATTCATAATATATCGAGGACTATACACAAGTTTATACTAGTTTTGCTCAAAAAATCAAATTATATAGAGGACTCTAAGAAACCATACAAAACTTATTAGATCCTTCATATATGTTATGAGGGAAGGTTATGATGGAAGTTCATTCAAAAAATCATCTGAAACTTTGATGCTACGAAAGTTTTCCAAATGAAAGTTTCGGTCAAAAAATCATAATACCTTATACTCAAGTTTATACTAGTTTTGCTAAAAAATCAAATTAAATTGAGGACTGTACGAAATGATACAAAGCTTTTCAGATCCTTCCTATATGTTACGAGGGAAGGTTTTTGTGGAAGTCCATCCACAAAATCATCTGAAATTAGAATCTACGAAGCTTTTCAAAATGCAAGTTTCGGTCAAAAAATCACAATATATTATACACTAGTTTATACTAGTTTCGTTCAAAAAATTAAATAAATCGATGATTGCACGAAATGCTAAAAAACTTTTCAAATAATTTAAATATTTTACGAGGGAAGGTTATGATGGAAGTCCATGCAAAAAACCATCAAAAAATTTGATTCTACGAAACTTTTCCAAATGCAAGTTTCGGTAAAAAAAATCATAATATATTATACACAAGTTTATACTAGTTTTGCTCAAAATATCAAATTAAATCGAGGACTATACGAAACGATACAAAACAATTTTTGATCCTTCCTATATGTTGAGAGGGAAGGTTATGATGGAAGTACATGCAAAAAAACGTCTGAAAATTTGAGTCTATGAAACTTTTCTAAATGCAAGTTTCGGTCAAAAAATCATATTATATTATACACAAGTTTATAGTAGTTTTGCTCAAAAAATAAAATTAAATGGAGGACTGTACGAAACCATACAAAACTTTTCAGATCCTTCCTATATGTTACGAGGGAAGGTTATGATGGAAGTCCATGAAAAAATTCTTCTGAAAATTTGATCCTACAAAAAATCATAATATATTATACACTAGTTTATACTAGTTTCGGTCAAAAAAATCAATTAAACCGAGGAGTGCTTGAAATATTACATAACTATTCAAATAATTTATATATTTTATGAGAGAAGGTTATGATGAAAGTCTATGCAAAAAACTCATCTAAAAGTTTAATTCTACGAATTTTTCCAAATGCAAGTTTCGGTAAAAAAATCATAATATATTATACACAAGTTTATACTAGTTGTGCTCAAACAATAAAATTAAATCGAGGACTGTACGAAACCATACAAAACTTTTCAGATCCTTCCTATATGATACGAGGGAAGGTAATGATGGAAGTACATGCACAAAATCATCTGAAAATTTTATTATACTAATCTTTTCGAAATGCAAGTTTCGGTCAATAAATCGTACTATATTATACACAAGTTTATACTAGTTTTGCTCAAAAAATCAAATTAAATTGAGGACTGTATAAAATCATACAAATTTTTTTAGATCCTTCCTATGTTACGAGTGAAGGTTATGATGGAAGCCCATGCAAAAAATCATCTGAAAATTTGATTCTACGAAAAATCTTAATATATTATACACAAGTTTATACCAGTTTTGCTCAAAAAATCAAATTAAATTGAGGACTGTACGAAACGATACAAAACTTTTCAGATCCTTCCTATATGTTTTGAGGGAAGGTAATTAGGGAATTCCATGTACAAAATTATCTGAAAATTAGATTCTACGAATATTTTCACTAGTTTATACTATTTTCGGTCATAAAATCAATTAAATCGAGGAGTGCTTGAACTGCTACAAAACTTTTCAGATAATTTATATATTTAATGACAGAAGGTTATAATTCATGTCCATGCAAAAACTCAACTGAAAGTTTGATTCTACGAAACTTTTCCAAATGCAAATTTCGGTAAAAAAATCATAATATATTATACACAAGTTTATACTAGTTTTGCTCAAAAAATAAAATTAAATCGAAGATCGTACGAAACCGTACAAAAATTTTCAGATCCTTCCTATATGTTACGAGGGAAGGTTATGATGGAAGTCCATGCACAAAATCATCTGAAAATTAGATTCTACGAATCTTTTCGAAACGCAAGTTTCAGTCAAAAAATCGTATTATATTATTCACAAGTTTATACTAGTTTTGCTCAAAAAATCAAATTAAATCGAGGACTATACGAAACGATAATTTTTTTTCCAGATCCTTCTTATATGTTACGAAGGAAGGTTATGATAGAAGTCCATGCAAAAAATCATCTGAAAATTGGATTCTATGAAACTTTTCTAAATGCAAGTTTCGATCAAAAAATCATAATATATTATACACAAGTTTATACTAGTTTTGCTCAAAAAATCAAATTAAATCGTGGACTGTACCAAACCATACAAACATTTCTAGATCCTTCCTATGTTACGAGGGAAGGTTATGATGGAAGTCCATGCAAAAAATCATCTGAAATCGAGGACTTTACGAAACCATATGAAACTTTTCCAAATGCATGTTTCGGTATAAAAATTATAATATATTACACACAAAATAATACTAGTTTTGCTCAAAAAATCAAATTAAATCGAGGACTGTACGAAACCATACAAAACATTTCAGATCCTTCCTATGTGTTATGAGGGAAGGTTATGATGGAAGCCCATGCAAAAATTCATCTTAAAATTTGATTCAACGAAAATTTTCCAAATGGAAGTTTCGGTCAAAAAATCATAATATATTATACACATGTTTATACTAGTTTGGCTCGAAAAATCAAATGAAGTCAAGGACTGCACAAAACCATACAAAACTTTTTAGATCATTCCTATATGTTACGAGGGAAGGTTATGATAGAAGTCCATGCAAAAAATCATCTGAAAATTTGATTCTACGAAACTTTCCCAAATGCATGTTTTCGGTCAAAAATCATCTGAAAATATATTATCCACAGATTTATACTAGTTTTGCTCAAAAATTCAAATTATATCGAGGATTGTACGGAACCATACAAAACTTTTAAGATCCATTCTATATGTTACGAGGAAAGGTTATGATGGAAATCCATGCACAAAATCATCTGAAAATTAGATTCTACGAAACCTTTCCAAATGCAAGTTTTCAGTCAAAAAATCATAATATATTATACACTAGTTTATACTAGTTTCGGTCAAAAATTCAATTAAGTCGAGGAGTGCTTGAAATACTACAAAACTTTTCAAATAATTTTTATATTTTATGAGGGAAGGTTATGATGGAAGTCTATGCAAAAAACTCATCTGAAAATTTAATTCTACGAAACTTTTCCAAATGCAAGTTTCGGTAAAATAATCATAATATGTTATACACTAGTTTATACTTGTTTTGCTCAAACAATAAAATTAAATCGAGGACTGTACGAGGGAATGTTATGATGGAAGTCCATGCACAAAATCATCTGAAAATTTGATTCTACGAAACTTTTCCAAATGCAAGTTTTGGTCAAAAAATCATAATATATTATACACAAGTTTATAAAAGGTTTGCTCAAAAAATCAAATTAAATTGAGGGTTGTACGAAACGATACAAAACTTTTCAGATCCTTACTATATGTTTTGAGGGAAGGTTAAGATGGAAGTCCATGCACAACATACCCTGAAAATTAGATTCTACGAAAATTTTCAAAATGCAAGTTTCGGTCAAAAAATAGTAATATATTAGTCACTAGTTTATACTAGTTTCAGTCAAAAAATCAATTAAATCGAGGAGTGCTTGAAATGCAACAAAACTTTTCAGATAATTTATATATTTTATGAGGGAAGGTTATGATTGAAGTCCATTCAAAAACTCATCTGAAAGTTTGATTCTACGAAACTTTTCCAAATGTAAGTTTCGGTTTAAAAAATCATATTATATTATACACAAGTTTATACTAATTTTGCTCAAAAAATAAAATTAAATCGAGGACTGTATGAAACCATACAATACTTTTCAGACCCTTCATATATGTTACAATGGAAGGTTATGATGGATGTCTATGCATTAAATCATCTAAAAATTAGATTCTACGAATCTTTTCGAAATGCAAGTATCGGTCAAAAAATAATAATATATTATACACAAGTTTATACTAGTTTTGCTCAACAAATAAATTAAATCAAGGAGTGCTTGAAATGCTACAAAACTTTTAAAATAATTTATATATTTTATGAAGGTTATGATGGAAGTCCATGCAAAAACTCATCTGAAAATTTTATACTACGAAAGTTTTCCAAATGCAAGTTTCGGTAAAAAAATCATAATATATTATACACAAGTTTATACTAGTTTTACACAATAAGTAAAATTAAATCGAGGACTATACAAAACCATACAAAACTTTTTAGAATCTTCCTATATGTTACGAGGGAAGGTTATGATGGATGTCCATGCACAAAATCATCTGAAAATTAGATTCTACGAATCTTTTCGAAATGCAAGTTTCGGTCAAAAAATCCTAATATATTATACACAAGTTTATAGTAGTTTTTCTCAAAAAAATTAAAAATTAAATCGAGGACTGTACAAAACCATACAAAAATTTTTAGATCCTTCCTATGTTACGAGGGAAGGTTATGGTGGAAGTCCATTTAAAAAATCATCTGAAAATTTGATTCTACGAAACTTTTCCAAATGCAAGTTTCGGTCAAAAAATCATAATATATTATACACAAGTTTATACTAGTTTTACTCAAAAAATCAAATTAAATTGAGGACTGTACGAAATGATACAAAACTTTTCAGATCCTTCTTGTATGTTTTTGAGGGAAGGTTATGATGGAAGTCCATGCACAAAATCATCTGAAAATTAGATTCTACAAAAAAATTCAAAATGCAAGTTTCGATCAAAAAATATTGATATAATATTCACTAGTTTATACTAGTTTCGGTCAAAAAACAAATTAAGTCGAGGAGTTCTCGAAATGCTACAAAACCTTTTAGATAATTTATATATTTTATGAGAGAAGGTTATGATGGAAGTCCATGCAAAAAATCATCTGAAAATTTGAGTCTACGAAACTTTTCCAAATGCAAGTTTCAGTTAAAAAATCTTAATATATTATACACAACTTTATACTAGTTTTGCTCAAAAAATCAAATTAAATCGAGGAATGTACAAAACCATACAAAACTTTTCAGATCCTTCCTATATGTTATGAGGACAGGTTATGATGGAAGTCCATGCATAAAATCTTTTCAAAATTAGATTCTATGAAACTTTTTCAAATGCAAGTTTCGGTCAAAAAATCATAATATATTACACACAAGTTTATACTAGTTTGGCTCAAAAAATCAAATTAAATCAAGGACTACACAAAACCATACAAAACTTTTAAGATCCTTCCTATATGTTACGAGGGAAGGTTATGATGGAAGTCTACGCAAAATATCATCTGAAAATTTGATTCTACGAAACTTTTCCAAATGCAAGTTTAGGTAAAAAAATTATAATATATTATACACAAATTTATACTAGCTTTGCTCAAAAAATCAAATTAAATTGAGGAGTATACGAAACGACACAAAACTTTTCAGATCCTTCCTATATGTTACGAGAGAAGGTTATGATGGAAGTTTATGCAAAAAATCATCTGAGAAATTGATTCTACGAAACATTTCCAAATGCAAGTTTCGTTTAGAAAATCATAATTTATTATACACTAGTTTATACTAGTTTCGGTCAAAAAATCAATTAAATCGAAGAGTTCTCGAAATGCTACAAAACTTTTCAGATTATTTATATATTTTATGAGGGAAGGTTATGACGGAAGTCCATGCACAAAGTCTTCGGAAAATTAGATTCTACAAAACATTTCCAAATGCATATTTTGGTCAAAAAATCAGAATATATTATACACAAGTTTATACTAGTTTTGTTCAAAATATTAACTTAAATTGTGGACTGTATGAAACGATATAAAACTTTTCAAATCCTTCCTATATGTTTTGAGGGAAGGTTATGATGGAAGTCCATGCACAAATTATCTGAAAATTAGTTTCTACGAAAATTTTCAAAAGGCAAGTTTCGGTCAAAAAATAGTAATCTATTATTCACTAGTTTATACAATTTTCGGTCAAAAAATCAATTAAGTCGAGGACTTCTCGAAATGTTACAAAACCTTTCAGATAATTTATACATTTTATGAGGGAATTTTATGATGGAAGTCCATACAAAAAATCATCTGAAAATTTGATTCTACGAAACTTTTCCAAATGGAAGTTTCGGTCAAAAAATCGTAATATATTATACACATGTTTATACTAGTTTGGCTTAAAAAATCAAATGAAATCAAGGACTGCACAAAACCATACAAAACTTTTAAGATCCTTCCTATATGTTACGAGGGAAGGTCATGATAGAAGTCCATGCAAAAAATCATCTGAAAATTTGATTCTACGAAACTTTTCCAAATGCATGTTTTCGGTCAAAAATCATCTGAAAATATATTATACACAGATTTATACTAGTTTTGCTCAAAAATTCAAATTAAATCGAGGATTGTACGGAACCATACAAAACTTTTAAGATCCATTCTATATGTTACGAGGAAAGGTTATGATGGAATTCCATGCACAAAATCATCTGAAAATTAGATTCTACGAAACCTTTCCAAATGCAAGTTTTCGGTCAAAAAATCATAATATATTATACACTAGTTTATACTAGTTTCGGTCAAAAATTCAATTAAGTCGAGGAGTGCTTGAAATACTACAAAACGTTTCAAATAATTTTTATATTTTATGAGGGAAAGTTATGATGGAAGTCTATGCAAAAAACTCATCTGAAAATTTAATTCTACGAAACTTTTCCAAATGCAAGTTTCGGTAAAATAATCATAATATGTTATACACTAGTTTATACTTGTTTTGCTCAAACAATAAAATTAAATCGAGGACTGTACGAGGGAAGGTTATGATGGAAGTCCATGCACAAAATCATCTGAAAATTAGATTTTACGAATCTTTTCGAAATGCAAGTTTCGGTCAAAAAATTGTAATATATTATACACAAGTTTATACTAGTTTTGCTCTAAAAATCAAATTAAATCAAGGACTGTACAAAACCATAAAATGTTTTTTAGATCCTTCCTATGTTACGAGGGAAGGTTATGATAGATGTCCATGCAAAAAATCATATGAAAATTTGATTCTACGAAACTTTTCCAAATGCAAGTTTTGGTCAAAAAATCATAATATATTATACACAAGTTTATACAAGTTATGCTCAAAAAATCAAATTAAATTGAGGGTTGTACGAAACGATACAAAACTTTTCAGATCCTTCCTATATATTTTGAGGGAAGGTTAAGATGGAAGTCCATGCACAACATCATCTGAAAAATTAGATTCTACGAAAATTTTCAAAATGCAAGTTTCGGTCAAAAAATAGTAATATATTAGTCACTAGTTTATACTAGTTTCAGTCAAAAAATCAATTAAATCGAGGAGTGCTTGAAATGCAACAAAACTTTTCAGATAATTTATATATTTTATGAGGGAAGGTTATGATTGAAGTCCATGCAAAAACTCATCTGAAAGTTTGATTCTACGAAACTTTTCCAAATGCAAGTTTCGGTTTAAAAAATCATATTATATTATACACAAGTTTATACTAATTTTGCTCAAAAAATAAAATTAAATCGAGGACTGTATGAAACCATACAATACTTTTCAGACCCTTCTTATATGTTACAATGGAAGGTTATGATGGATGTCTATGCACTAAATCATCTAAAAATTAGATTCTACGAATCTTTTTGAAATGCAAGTATCGGTCAAAAAATAATAATATATTATACACAAGTTTATACTAGTTTTGCTCAACAAATAAATTAAATCAAGGAGTGCTTGAAATGCTACAAAACTTTTAAAATAATTTATATATTTTATGAGTGAAGGTTATGATGGAAGTCCATGCAAAAACTCATCTGAAAATTCTATTCTACGAAACTTTTCCAAATGCAAGTTTCGGTAAAAAAATCATAATATATTATACACAAGTTTATACTAGTTTTACACAATAAGTAAAATTAAATCGAGGACTATAAAAAACCATACAAAACTTTTCAGATCCTTCCTATATGTTACGAGGGAAGGTTATGATGGATGTCCATGCACAAAATCATCCGAAAATTAGATTCTACGAATCTTTTCGAAATGCAAGTTTCGGTCAAAAAATCGTAATATATTATACACTAGTTTATACTAGTTTTTCAAAAAAAATTAAAAATTAAATCGAGGACTGTACAAAACCATACAAAATTTTTTAGATCCTTCCTATGTTACGAGGGAAGGTTATGGTAGAAGTCCATGTAAAAAATCATCTGAAAATTTGAGTCTACGAAACTTTTCCAAATGCAAGTTTCAGTTAAAAAATCCTAATATATTATTCACAAGTTTATAATAGTTTTGCTCAAAAAATCAATTTAAATCGAGGAATGTACGAAACCATACAAAACTTTTCAGATCCTTCCTATATGTTACGAGGGAAGGTTATGATGGAAGTCCATGCATAAAATCATCTGAAAATTAGTTTCTATGAAACTTTTTCAAATGCAAGTTTCAGTCAAAAAATCATAATATATTATACACAAGTTTATACTAGTTTTGCTCAAAAAATCAAATTAAATCGAGGACTACACAAAACCATACAAAACTTTTCAGATCCTTCCTATATGTTACGACGGAAGGTTATAATGGAAGTCCAAGCAAAAAATCATCTGAAAGTTTGATTCTACGAAACTTTTCCATATGCAAGTTTCGATAAAAAAAATTATAATATATTGTACACAAATTTATACTAGTTTTGCTCAGAAAATCAAATTAAATTGAGGAATGTACGAAACGATACATAACTTTTCAGGTCCTTCTTATATGTTACGAGGGTTGATTATGATGGAAGTCCATGCACAAAATCATCCGAAAATTAGATTCTACGAAAATTTTCAAAATGCAAGTTTCGGTCAAAAAATAGTAATATATTATTCATTAGTTTATATTAGTTTCGGTTAAAAAATCAATTAAGTTGAGGAGTCCTCAAAATGCTAGAAAACCTTTTAGATAATTTATATATTTTTTGAGGGAAGGTTATGTTGGAAGTCCATGCAAAAACTCATCTGAAAATTTGAATCTATGAAACTTTTCCAAATGCAAGTTTCGGTAAAAAAATCATAATATATTATACACAAGTTTATACTAATTTTGCTCAAAAAATCAAATAATATCGAGGACTGTACGAAACCATACAAAACTTTTCAGATCCTTCCTATATGTTACGAGGGAAGGTTATGATGGAAGTCCATGCACAAAATCTTTTCAAAATTAGATTCTACAAAACTTTTCCAAATGCAAGTTTCGGTCAAAATATCATAATATATTATACACAAGTTTATACTAGTTTTGCTCAAAAAATCAAATTAAATCGAGGACTGCACAAAACCATACAAAACTTTTTCAGATCCTTCCTATATGTTACGAGGGAAGGTTATGATGGAAGTCTACGCAAAATATCATCTGAAAATTTGATTCTACGAACCTTTTCCAAATGCAAGTTTAGGTAAAAAAATTATAATATATTATACACAAATTTATACTAGTTTTGCTCAAAAATTCAAATTAAATTGAGGAGTATACGAAACGACACAAAACATTTCAGATCCTTCCTATATGTTACGAGGGAAGGTTATGATGGAAGTCCATGCAAAAAATCATCTGAGAAATTGATTCCACGAAACATTTCCAAATGCAAGTTTCGTTTAGAAAATCATAATTTATTATACACTAGTTTATACTAGTTTCGGTCAAAAAATCAATTAAATCGAAGAGTACTCGAAATGCTATAAAACTTTTCAGATAATTTATATATTTTATGAGGGAAGGTTATGACGGAAGTCCATGCACAAAGACTTTTGAAAATTAGATTCTCCAAAACTTTTCCAAATGCAAGTTTTGGTCAAAAAATCATAATATATTATACACAAGTTTATAGTAGTTTTGTTCAAAATATAAAATTAAATTGAGGACTGTACGAAACGATATAAAACTTTTCAAATCCTTCCTATATGTTTTGAGGGAAGGTTATGATGCAAGTTTCGGTCAAAAAATAGTAATCTATTATTCACTAGTTTATACAATTTTCGGTCAAAAAATCAATTAAGTCGAGGACTTCTCGAAATGCTACAAAACCTTTCAGATAATTTATACATTTTATGAGGGAAGGTTATGATGGAAGTCCATGCAAAAAATCATCTGAAAATTTGATTCTACGAAACTTTTCCAAATGTAAGTTTCGGTCAAAAAATCATAATATATTATACACAAGTTTATACTAGTTTTACTCAAAAAATCAAATTAATTTTTAGGACTGTACGAAATGATACAAAACATTTCAGATCCTTCTTGTATGTTTTTGAGGGAAGGTTATGATGGAAGTCCATGCAAAAAATCATGTGAAAATAAGATTCTACAAAAAATTTCAAAATGCAAGTTTCGGTCAAAAAATATTGATATATTATTCACTAGTTTATACTATATGATAAAAAAAAATTATAATATATTATACACAAATTTATACTAGTTTTGTCCAGAAAATCAAATTAAATTGAGGAATGTACGAAACGATACAAAACTTTTCAAATCCTTCTTATATGTTAATAGGGTAGATTATTATGGAAGTCCATGCACAAAATCATCCGAAAATTAGATTCTACGAAAATTTTCAAAATGCAAGTTTCGGTAAAAAAAAAGTAATATATTATTCACTAATTTATACAATTTTCGGTCAAAAAATCAAATAAGTCGAGGACGTCTCGAAATGCTACAAAACCTTTCAGATAATTTATACATTTTATGAGGGAAGGTTATGATGGAAGTCCATGCAAAAAATCATCTGAAAATTTGAGTCTCGGAAACTTTTCCAAATGCAAGTTTCGGTAAAAAAATCATAATATATTATACACAAGTTTATACTAGTTTTGCTCAAAAAAACAAATTAAATCGAGGACTGTACAAAACCATACCAAACTTTTCAGATCCTTCCTATATGTTATGAGGGAAGGTTATGATGGAATTCCATGCACAAAATCATCTGAAAATTAGATTCCACGAAACTTTTCCAAATGCAAGTTTCGGTCAAAAAATCATAATATATTATACACATGTTTATACTAGTTTTGCTCAAAAGATCAATTAAATCAAGGAGTGCTTGAAATGCTACAAAAAATTTCAAAAAATTTATATATTTTATGAGGGAAGGTTATGATGGAAGTTCATGCAAAAACTCATCTAAAAATTTGATTCTACGAAACTTTTCCAAATGCAAGTTTCGGTAAAAAATCATAATATATTATACACAAGTTTATACTAATTTTATTAAAAAGATCAAATTAAATCTAGGGCAGTACGAAACCATACAAAACGTTTTAGATCCTTCCTATATGTTACGATGGAAGGTTATGATGGAAGTCCATGCAAAAAATCATCTGAAAATTAGATTCTACGAATCTTTTCAAAATGCAAGTTTCGTTCAAATAAACATAATATATCATACACAAGTTTATACTAGTTTTGCTCAAAAAATCAAATTAAATTGAGGAATGTGCGAAAATATACAAAACATTTCAGATCCTTCCTATATGTTACGAGGGAAGGGTAAGATGGAAGTCCATGCACAAAATCATCTGAAAATTTGATATACGAAACTTTTCCAAATGCAAGTTTCGGTAAAAAAATCATAATATATTATACACAAGTTTATACTAGTTTTATTCAAAAAAATCAAATTAAATTGAGAAATATACGAAACCATACAAAACATTCCAGATCCGTCCTATATGTTACGAGGGAAGGTTATGATGGAAGTCCATGCAAAAAATAATCTGTAAATAAGATTCTACGAATCTTTTCAAAATGCAAGTTTCGGTAAAAAAATCTTAATATATTATACACAAGTTTATACTAGTTTTGGTTAAAACATATAATTAAATCGAGGACTGTATGAAACCACACAAAATTTTTTAGATCCTTCCTATGTTATAAGGGAAGGTTATGATGGATGTCCATGCAAAAAAACATACGAAAAATTGATTCTACGAAACATTTCCAAATGCAAGTTTCGGTCAAAAAATCATAATATATTATACACAAGTTTATACTAGTTTTGCTCAAAAAATCAAATTAAATCAAAGATTGTACGAAACCATACAAAACTTTTCAGATCCTTCTTATATGTTACGAGGGAAGGTTATGATGGAAGTCCATGCACAAAATCATCTGAAAATTAGATTCTACGAAAATTTCATAAAAGCAAGTTTCGGTCAAAAAATAGTAATATATTTTTCAATAGTTTATACTATTTTCGGTCAAAAATCGAAGAGTGCTTGAAATGCTACAAAAAACCTTTCAGATAATTTATACATTTATGAGGGAAGGTTATGATGGATGTCCATGCAAAAAATCATCTGAAATTTTGATATACGAAACTTTTCCAAATGCAAGTTTCGGTAAAAAAATCATAATATATTATACACAAGTTTATACTAGTTTTATTCAAAAAAATCAAATTAAATCGAGAACTATACGAATACATAAAAAAATTACAGCTCCTTCCTATATGTTACGAGGGAAGGTTATGATGGAAAACCATGCACAAAATCATCTAAAAATTAGATTCTACGAATCTTTTCAAAATGCAAGTTTCGGTCAAAAAAGTCTTAATATATTATACACAAGTTTATACTAGTTTTGCTTAAAAAATATAATTAAATCGAGGACTGTACGAAACCATACAAAATTTTTTAGATCCTTCCTGTGTTACGAGGGAAGGTTATGATGGAAGTCCATGCAAAAATCATCTGAAAATTTGATTCTACGAAACTTTTCCAAATGCAAGTTTCGGTCAAAAAATCAAATTAAATCGAGGACTACACAAAACCATTCAAAACTTTTCAGATCCTTCCTATATGTTACGAGGGAAGGTTATGATGGAAGTCTACGCAAAATATCATCTGAAAATTTGATTCTACAAAACTTTTCCAAATGCAAGTTTAGGTAAAAAAAATTATAATATATTATACACAAATTTATACTAGTTTTGCTCAAAAAATCAAATTAAATTGAGATGTATACGAAACGACACAAAACTTTTCAGATCCTTCCTATATGTTACGAGGGAAGGTTATGATGGAAGTCCATGCAAAAAATCATCTGAGAAATTGATTCTACGAAACATTTCCAAATTCAAGTTTCGTTTAAAAAATCATAATTTATTATACACTAGTTTATACTAGTTTCGGTCAAAAAATCAATTAAATCGAAGAGTACTCGAAATGCTACAAAACTTTTCAGATAATTTATATATTTTATGAGGGAAGGTTATGACGGAAGTCCAAGCACAAAGTCTTCTGAAAATTAGATTCTACGAAACTTTTCCAAATGCAAGTTTCGGAAGGTTATGATGGAAAACCATGCACAAAATCATCTAAAAATTAGATTCTACGAATCTTTTCAAAATGCAAGTTTCAGTCAAAAAAATCTTAATATATTATACACAAGTTTATACTAGTTTTGCTTAAAAAATTTAACTAAATCGAGGACTGTACGAAACCATACAAAATTTTTTAGATCCTTCCTGTGTTACGAGGGAAGGTTATGATGGAAGTCCATGCAAAAATCATCTGAAAATTTGATTCTACGAAACTTTTCCAAATGCAAGTTTCGGTCAAAAAATCATAATATATTATACACAAGTTTATACAAGTTTTGCTCAAAAAATTTAAGTAAATTGAGAACTGTACGAAACGGTATAAAACTATTCAAATCCTTCCTATATGTTTTGTGGGAAGTTTATGATGGAAGTCCATGCACAAAATCATCTGAAAATTAGATTCTACGAAAATTTTCTAAATGCAAGTTTCGGTCAAAAAATAGTAATATATTATTCAATAGTTTATACTATTTTCGGTCAAAAATCGGGGAGTGCTTGAAATGTTACAAAACCTTTCAGATAATTAATACATTTTATGAGGGAAGGCTATGATCGAAGTCCATGCAAAAAATCATCTAAAAATTTGAATATACTAAACATTTCCAAATGCAACTTTCGGTAAAAAAATATCATAATATATTATACACAAGTTTATACTAGTTTTTATAAAAAAATCAAATTAAATCGAGGACTATATGAAACCATACAAAAACTTCCAGATCCTTCCTATATGTTATGAGGGAAGGTTATGATGGAAGTCCATGCACAAAATAATCTGAAAATTAGATTCTACAAAATATTTGAAAATGCAAGTTGCGGTAAAAAAATAGTAATATATTATTCAATAGTTTATACTATTTTCGGTTAAAAATCGAGGATTGCTTGAAATGCTACAAAACCTTTCAGATGATTTATTCATTTTATGAGGGAAGGATATGATGAAAGTACATGCAAAAAATTATTTGAAAATTTGAATATATGAAACTTTTCCAAAGTAAGTTTCAGTAAAAATATCATAATATATTATACACAAGTTTATACTAGTTTTGCTCACAAATTCAAATTAAATCGAGGAGAGTACGAAACCATACAAAACTTTTCAGATCCTTCCTATATGTTACGAGGGAAGGTTATGATGGAAGTCCATGCACAAAATAATCTGAAAATTAGATTCTACGAATCTTTTTCCAAATGCAAGTTTCGGTTAAAAAAATCATAAAATATTATACACAAGTTTATACTAGTTTTGCTCAAAATATCAAATTAAATTGGAGACAGTACGAAACCATACAAAACTTTTCAGATCCTTCTTATATGTTACGAGGGAAGGTTATGATGGAAGTCCATGCACAAAATCATCTGAAAATTAGATTCCACGAAACTTTTTCAAATGCAAGTTTCGATCAAAAAATCATAATATATTATACACAAGTTTATAATAGTTTTTCTAAAAAAACAATTAAAATGAGGAGTGCTTGAAATGCTACAAAATTTTTCAAATAAATTATATATTTTATGACGGAAGGTTATGAGGGAAGGTTATGAGTGAATGTTATGATGGAAGTCCATTCAAAAAATCATCTGAAAATTTGATTCTACGAAACTTTTCCAAATGCAAATTTCGGTCAAATAATCATAAAATATTATACACAAGTTCATACTAGTTTTGCTCAAAAAATCAAATTAAATCGAGGACTATACAAAACCAAATAAAACTTTACATATCCTTCCTATATGTTACGAGGGAAGGTTATGATGGAAGTCCATGCACAAAATCATCTGAAAATTTGATTCTACGAATCTTTTCGAAATGCAAGTTTCGGTTAAAAAATTGTAATATATTAATCACAAGTTTATACCAGTTTTGCTGAAAAAAACAAATTAAATCGAGGATTGTACAAAACCGTACAAAACTTTTTAGATCCTTACTATTATACGAGGGAAGGTTATGATGGAAGTCCATGCAAAAAATCATCTGAAAATTTGAGTCTACAAACTTTTTCCAAATGCAAGATTCGGTAAAGAAAATCATAATATATTATACATAAGTTTATACTAGTTTTGCTCAAAAAATCAAATTAAATCGAGGACTATACTAAACCATACAAAATTTTCAGATCCTTCCTATATGTTACGAGGGAAGGTTATGATGGAAGTCCATGCAAAAATTCATCTGAAATTTTGATTCTACGAAAATTTTCCAAATAAAAGTTTGGGTCAAAAAATCATAATATATTATACACAAGTTTGTACTAGTTTTTCTCCAAAAATCAAATTAAATCATGGATTGTACGAAACCATACAAAACTTTTTAGATCCTTCCTATGTTACGAGGGAAGGTTATGATGGAAGTCCATGCAAAAAATCATTTGAATATTTGATTCTACGAAACTTTTCCAAATGCAAGTTTCGGTAAAAAAATTATAATATATTATACACAAATTTATACTAGTTTTGCTAAAAAAAATCAATTTAAATTGAGGACTGTACGAAACGATACAAAACTTTTCAGATCATTCCTATATGTTACGATGGATGGTTATGATGGAAGTCCATGCACAAAATCATCTGAAAATTAGATTCTACGAAAAATTTCAAAATGCAAGTTTTGGTCAAAAAATAGTACTCCCTTCGTCCAATATTATTTATCACATTTGATCATTTCATATAAATTAAGAAACAATAATAAATGTAAGAGAGAGAATAGTAACTTTACCAAATTATCCTAATTAACTATTGGTGTATTCAAATTAGCATTTATGTTAAGTGAGAAAATAATTAATTAAGAGTATTTATTAGAGAATACAATTGAAAGATTAAATATAAAAATGTCTTGGTAATCTAAAGTGACAAGTATTTTGGGATAATTGTTTTCCTCAAATGTGACAATTATTTTGAGGCGGAGAGAGTAATATATTATTCTCTAGTTTATATTAGTTTCGGTCGAAAAATCAATTAAGTCGAGGAGTTCTCGAAATGCTACAAAACCTTTCAGATAATTTATATATTTTCTGAGGGAAGGTTATGATGGAAGTCCATGCAAAAAATCATCTGAAAATTTGAGTCTACGAAACTTTTCCAAATTCAAGTTTCAGTAAAAAAAAATCATAATATATTATACACAAGTTTATACTAGTTTTTCTCAAACAATCAATTTAAATAGAGGTATGTACGAAGCCATACAAAACTTTTCAGATCCTTCCTATATGTTACGGGGGAAGGTTATGATGGAAGTCTATGCACATAATCATCTGAAAATTAGATTCTACGAATCTTTTTGAAATTCAAGTTTCAGAAAAAAAAATTGTAATATATTATCCACAAGTTTTTACTAGTTTTTCTCAAAAAATCAAATTAAATCGAGGACTATAAGAAATGATACAAAACGTTTCAGATCCTTCCTATATGTTACGAGTAAAGGTTATGATGGAAGTCCATGCAAAATAATCATCTGAAAATTTGATTCTACGAAACTTTCCCAAATGCAAGTTTCGGTCAAAAAATCAATATAGTCGAGGAGTTCTCGAAATGCTACCAAATCTTTCATATAATTTATATATTTTATGAGGGAAGGTTAAGATGGAAGTCCATGCAAAAAATAATCTGAAATTTTGAGTCTACGAAAGTTTTCCAGATGGACGTTTCGGTAAAAAAAAATCATAATATATTATACACAATGTTATTCTAGTTTTGCTCAAAAAATCAAATTATATCGGGAATTGCACGAAACCATACAAAACTTTTCAGATCCTTCCTATATGTTATGAGGGAAGGTTATGCTGGAAGTCCATGCACAAAATTATCTGAAAATTAGACTCTACGAAAATTTTCGAAATGCAAGTTTCGGTCAAAAAATTATAATATATTATACACAAGTTTTACAAGTTTTTCTCAAAAAATAAAATTAAATCGAGGACTATACGAAATGATAAAAAAACCTTTCAGATCCTTCCTATATGTTACGAGGGAAGGTTATGATGGAAGTCCATGCAAAAAGATCATCTGAAAATTTGATTCTACGAAACTTTTCCAGATGCAAGTTTTTGTCAAAAAATCATAATATATTATACTCAAGTTTATACTAGTTTTGCTCAAAAAATCAAATTAAATTGAGGAGTGTACGAAACGATACATAACTTTTCAGATCATTCCTATATGTTACGAGGGATTGTTATAATGGAAGTCCATTCATAAAATCATCTGAAAATTAGAATCTACGATGCTTTTGCAAATGCAAGTTTCGTTAAAAAAATCATAATATATTATACACTAGTTTATACTAGTTTCGGTCAAAAAATTAATTAAATCGAGGAGTTCTTGAAATGCTACAAAACATTTCAGATAATTTAAATATTTTATTATGGAAGGTTATGATGGAAGTCCATGCAAAAAACCATCTAAAAATTTGATTCTACGAAACTTTTCCAAATGGAAGTTTTGGTCAAAAAATCATAATATATTATACACAAGTTTATACTAGTTTTGCTCAAAAAATCTAATTAATTTGGGGACTGTACAAAATCATACAAAACGTTTTAGATCCTTCTTATATGTTACGATGGAAGGTTATGATGGAAGTCCATGCACAAAATCATCTGAAAATTAGATTCCACGAAACTTTTTCAAATGCAAGTTTCGATCAAAAAATCAAAATATATTATACACAATTTTATACTAGTTTTGCTAAAAAAATAAATTAAATTGAGGAGTGCTTGAAATGCTACAAAATTTTTCAAATAAATTATATATTTTATGAGTGAAGGTTATGATGGAAGTCCATTCAAAAACTCATCAGAAAATTTGATTCTACGAAACTTTTACAAATGCAAGTTTCGGTAAAAAAAATCATAATATATTATACACAAGTTTATAGTAGTTTTACTCAAAAAATCAAATTAAATCGAGGACAGTACGAAACCAAACAAATTTTTTTAGATCCTTCCTATGTTACGAGGGAAGCTTATGATGGAAGTCCATGCAAAAATTCATCTGAATATTTGATTCTACGAAACTTTTCCAAATGCAAGTTTTGGAAAAATAATTATAATATATTATTATACACAAATTTATACTAGTTTTGCTAAAAAAATCAAATTAAATTGAGGACTGTACGAAACGATACAAAACTTTTCATATCCTTCCTATATGTTACTAGGGAAGGTTATGATGGAAGTCCATGCACAAAATCATCTGAAAATTAGATTCTACGAAATTTTTTGAAATACAAGTTTCTTTCAAAAAATATTATTCCCTCAATCCTATATTATTTGTCACATTTGATCATTTCACATAAATTAAGAAACAGTAATAGATGAAAGAGAGAGAATAGTAACTTTACACAATTATTCTAATTAACTATTGGTGTATTCAAATTAGTATTAATATTAAGTGAAAAAACAATTAATTAAGAGTATTTATTAGAGGATACAATTGGAAGATTAAATATAAAAATGTCTTGGTAATCTAAAGTGACAAGTATTTTGGGATAATTGTTTTCCTCAAATGTGACAATTATTTTGGGACGGAGAGAGTAATATATTATTCTCTAGTTTATACTAGTTTCGGTCGAAAAATCAATTAAGTCGAGGAGTTCTCGATATGCTACAAAACCTTTCAGATAATTTATATATTTTATGAGGGAAGGTTATGATGGAAGTCCATGCAAAAAATCATCTGAAAATTTGAGTCTACGAAACTTTTCCAAATTCAAGTTTCAGTAAAAAAATCATAATATATTATACACAAGTTTATACTAGTTTTTCTCAAACAATCAATTTAAATAGAGGTATGTACGAAGCCATACAAAACTTTTCAGATCCTTCCTATATGTTACGGGGAAAGGTTATGATGGAAGTCTATGCACATAATCATCTGAAAATTAGATTCTACGAATCTTTTTAAAATGCATGTTTCAGAAGAAAAAAATTGTAATATATTATCCACAAGTTTTTACTAGTTTTTCTCAAAAAAACAAACTAAATCGAGGACTATAAGAAATGATACAAAATGTTTCAGATCCTTCCTATATGTTACGAGTAAAGGTTATGATGGAAGTCCATGCAAAATAATCATCTGAAAATTTGATTCTACGAAACTTTCCCAAATGCAAGTTTCGGTCAAAAAATCAATATAGTCGAGGAGTTCTCAAAATGCTACCAAATCTTTCATATAATTTATATATTTTATGAGGGAAGGTTAAGATGGAAGTCCATGCAAAAAATCATCTGAAATTTTGAGTCTACGAAAGTTTTCCAGATGGACGTTTCGGTAAAAAAAATCATAATATATTATACACAATGTTATTCTAGTTTTGCTCAAAAAATCAAATTAAATCGAGGATTGCACGAAACCATACAAAACTTTTCAGATCCTTCCTATATGTTATGAGGGAAGGTTATGCTGGAAGTCCATGCACAAAATTATCTGAAAATTAGACTCTACGAAAATTTTCGAAATGCATGTTTCGGTCAAAAAATTATAATATATTACACACAAGTTTTACAAGTTTTTCTCAAAAAAATAAAATTAAATCGAGGACTATACGAAACGATAAAAAACATTTCAGATCCTTCCTATATGTTACGAGGGAAGGTTATGATGGAAGTCCATGCAAAAAGATCATCTGAAAATTTGATTCTACGAAACTTTTCCAGATGCAAGTTTTTGTCAAAAAATCATAATATTTTATACACAAGTTTATACTAGTTTTGCTCAAAAACTCAAATTAAATCGACGACTGTAATAAACCATACAAAACGTTTTAGATCCTTCCTATATGTTACGAGGGAAGGTTATGATGGAAGTCCATGCAAAAAATCATCTGAAAATGTGATTCTACGAAACTTTTCAAAATGCGAGTTTCGGTCAATAAATCATAATATATTATACTCAAGTTTATACTAGTTTTGCTCAAAAAATCAAATTAAATTGAGGAGTGTACGAAACGATACATAACTTTTCAGATCCTTCCTATATGTTACGAGGGATTGTTATAATGGAAGTCCATCCATAAAATCATCTGAAAATTAGAATCTACGATGCTTTTTCAAATGCAAGTTTCGTTAAAAAAATCATAATATATTATACACTAGTTTATACTAGTTTCGGTCAAAAAATTAATTAAATCGAGGAGTTCTTGAAATGCTACAAAACATTTCAGATAATTTAAATATTTTATTATGGAAGGTTATGATGGAAGTCCATGCAAAAAACCATCTAAAAATTTGATTCTACGAAACTTTTCCAAATGGAAGTTTTGGTCAAAAAATCATAATATATTATACATAAGTTTATACTAGTTTTGCTCAAAAAATCTAATTAAATTGGGGACTGTACAAAACCATACAAAACGTTTTAGATCCTTCTTATATGTTACGATGGAAGGTTATGATGGAAGTCCATGCACAAAATCATCTGAAAATTAGATTCCACGAAACTTTTTCAAATGCAAGTTTCGATCAAAAAATCAAAATATATTATACACAAGTTTATACTAGTTTTGCTAAAAAAAATCAATTAAATTGAGGAGTGCTTGAAATGCTACAAAATTTTTCAAATAAATTATATATTTTATGAGTGAAGGTTATGATGGAAGTCCATTCAAAAACTCATCAGAAAATTTGATTCTACGAAACTTTTACAAATGCAAGTTTCGGTAAAAAAAAACATAATATATTATACACAAGTTTATAGTAGTTTTACTCAAAAAATCAAATTAAATCGAGGACAGTACGAAACCATACAAATTTTTTTAGATCCTTCCTATGTTACGAGGGAAGCTTATGATGGAAGTCCATGCAAAAATTCATCTGAATATTTGATTTTACGAAACATTTCCAAATGCAAGTTTTGGAAAAATAATTATAATATATTATTATACACAAATTTATACTAGTTTTGCTAAAAAAATCAAATTAAATTGAGGACTGTACGAAACGATACAAAACTTTTCATATCCTTCCTATATGTTACTAGGGAAGGTTATGATGGAAGTCCATGCACAAAATCATCTGAAAATTAGATTCTACGAAATTTTTTGAAATACAAGTTTCTTTCAAAAAATATTATTCCCTCAATCCTATATTATTTGTCACATTTGATCATTTCACATAAATTAAGAAACAGTAATAGATGAAAGAGAGAGAATAATAACTTTACACAATTATTCTAATTAACTATTGGTGTATTCAAATTAGTATTAATATTAAGTGAGAAAACAATTAATTAAGAGTATTTATTAGAGGATACAATTGGAAGATTAAATATAAAAATGTCTTGGTAATCTAAAGTGACAAGTATTTTGGGATAATTGTTTTCCTCAAATGTGACAATTATTTTGGGACAGAGAGAGTAATATATTATTCTCTAGTTTATACTAGTTTCGGTCGAAAAATCAATTAAGTCGAGGAGTTCTCGAAATGCTACAAAACCTTTCAGATAATTTATATATTTTATGAGGGAAGGTTATGATGGAAGTCCATGCAAAAAATCATCTGAAAATTTGAGTCTACGAAACTTTTCCAAATTCAAGTTTTAGTAAAAAAATCATAATATATTATACACAAGTTTATACTAGTTTTTCTCAAACAATCAATTTAAATAGAGGTATGTACGAAGCCATACAAAACTTTTCAGATCCTTCCTATATGTTACGGGGGAAGGTTATGATGGAAGTCTATGCACATAATCATCTGAAAATTAGATTCTACGAAGCTTTTTGAAATGCAAGTTTTAGAAAGAAAAAAATTGTAATATATTATCCACAAGTTTTTACTAGTTTTTCTCAAAAAATCAAATTAAATCGAGGACTATAAGAAATAATACAAAACGTTTCAGATCCTTCCTATATGTTACGAGTAAAGGTTATGATGGAAGTCCATGCAAAATAATCATCTGAAAATTTGATTCTACGAAACTTTCCCAAATGCAAGTTTCGGTCAAAAAATCAATATAGTCGAGGAGTTCTCGAAATGCTACCAAATCTTTCATATAATTTATATATTTTATGAGGGAAGGTTAAGATGGAAGTCCATGCAAAAAATCATCTGAAATTTTGAGTCTACGAAAGTTTTCCAGATGGACGTTTCGGTAAAAAAAATCATAATATATTATACACAATGTTATTCTAGTTTTGCTCAAAAAATCAAATTAAATCGAGGATTGCACGAAACCATACAAAACTTTTCAGATCCTTCCTATATGTTATGAGGGAAGGTTATGCTGGAAGTCCATGCACAAAATTATCTGAAAATTAGACTCTACGAAAATTTTCGAAATGCAAGTTTCGGTCAAAAAATTATAATATATTATACACAAGTTTTACAAGTTTTTCTCAAAAAATAAAATTAAATCGAGGACTATACGAAACGATAAAAAACTTTTCAGATCCTTCCTATATGTTACGAGGGAAGGTTACGATGGAAGTCCATGCAAAAAGATCATCTGAAAATTTTATTCTACGAAACTTTTCCAGATGCAAGTTTTTGTCAAAAAATCATAATATTTTATACACAAGTTTATACTAGTTTTGCTCAAAAACTCAAATTAAATCGACGACTGTAATAAACCATACAAAACGTTTTAGATCCTTCCTATATGTTACGAGGGAAGGTTATGATGGAAGTCCATGCAAAAAATCATCTGAAAATGTGATTCTACGAAACTTTTCAAAATGCGAGTTTCGGTCAATAAATCATAATATATTATACTCAAGTTTATACTAGTTTTGCTCAAAAAATCAAATTAAATTGAGGAGTGTACGAAACGATACATAACTTTTCAGATCCTTCCTATATGTTACGAGGGATTGTTATAATGGAAGTCCATCCATAAAATCATCTGAAAATTAGAATCTACGATGCTTTTTCAAATGCAAGTTTCGTTAAAAAAATCATAATATATTATACACTAGTTTATACTAGTTTCGGTCAAAAAATTAATTAAATCGAGGAGTTCTTGAAATGCTACAAAACATTTCAGATAATTTAAATATTTTATTATGGAAGGTTATGATGGAAGTCCATGCAAAAAACCATCTAAAAATTTGATTCTACGAAACTTTTCCAAATGGAAGTTTTGGTCAAAAAATCATAATATATTATACACAAGTTTATACTAGTTTTGCTCAAAAAATCTAATTAAATTGGGGACTGTACAAAACCATACAAAACGTTTTAGATCCTTCTTATATGTTACGATGGAAGGTTATGATGGAAGTCCATGCACAAAATCATCTGAAAATTAGATTCCACGAAACTTTTTCAAATGCAAGTTTCGATCAAAAAATCAAAATATATTATACACAAGTTTATACTAGTTTTGCTAAAAAAAATCAATTAAATTGAGGAGTGCTTGAAATGCTACAAAATTTTTCAAATAAATTATATATTTTATGAGTGAAGGTTATGATGGAAGTCCATTCAAAAACTCATCAGAAAATTTGATTCTACGAAACTTTTACAAATGCAAGTTTCGGTAAAAAAAATCATAATATATTATACACAAGTTTATAGTAGTTTTACTCAAAAAATCAAATTAAATCGAGGACAGTACGGAACCATACAAATTTTTTTAGATCCTTCCTATGTTACGAGGGAAGCTTATGATGGAAGTCCATGCAAAAATTCATCTGAATATTTGATTTTACGAAACATTTCCAAATGCAAGTTTTGGAAAAATAATTATAATATATTATTATACACAAATTTATACTAGTTTTGCTAAAAAAAATCAATATTAAATTGAGGACTGTACGAAACGATACAAAACTTTTCATATCCTTCCTATATGTTACTAGGGAAGGTTATGATGGAAGTCCATGCACAAAATAATCTGAAAATTAGATTCTACGAAATTTTTTGAAATACAAGTTTCTTTCAAAAAATATTATTCCCTCAATCCTATATTATTTGTCACATTTGATCATTTCACATAAATTAAGAAACAGTAATATATGAAAGAGAGAGAATAGTAACTTTACACAATTATTCTAATTAACTATTGGTGTATTCAAATTAGTATTAATATTAAGTGAGAAAACAATTAATTAAGAGTATTTATTAGAGGATACAATTGGAAGATTAAATATAAAAATGTCTTGGTAATCTAAAGTGACAAGTATTTTGGGATAATTGTTTTCCTCAAATGTGACAATTATTTTGGGACGGAGAGAGTAATATATTATTCTCTAGTTTATACTAGTTTCGGTCGAAAAATCAATTAAGTCGAGGAGTTCTCGAAATGCTACAAAACCTTTCAGATAATTTATATATTTTATGAGGGAAGGTTATGATGGAAGTCCATGCAAAAAATCATCTGAAAATTTGAGTCTACGAAACTTTTCCAAATTCAAGTTTCAGTAAAAAAATCATAATATATTATACACAAGTTTATACTAGTTTTTCTCAAACAATCAATTTAAATAGAGGTATGTACGAAGCCATACAAAACTTTTCAGATCCTTCCTATATGTTACGGGGGAAGGTTATGATGGAAGTCTATGCACATAATCATCTGAAAATTAGATTCTACGAAGCTTTTTGAAATGGAAGTTTCAGAAGAAAAAAAATTGTAATATATTATCCACAAGTTTTTACTAGTTTTTCTCAAAAAATCAAATTAAATCGAGGACTATAAGAAATGATACAAAATGTTTCAGATCCTTCCTATATGTTACGAGTAAAGGTTATGATGGAAGTCCATGCAAAATAATCATCTGAAAATTTGATTCTACGAAACTTTCCCAAATGCAAGTTTCGGTCAAAAAATCAATATAGTCGAGGAGTTCTCGAAATGCTACCAAATCTTTCATATAATTTATATATTTTATGAGGGAAGGTTAAGATGGAAGTCCATGCAAAAAATCATCTGAAATTTTGAGTCTACGAAAGTTTTCCAGATGGACGTTTCGGTAAAAAAAATCATAATATATTATACACAATGTTATTCTAGTTTTGCTCAAAAAATCAAATTAAATCGAGGATTGCACGAAACCATACAAAACTTTTCAGATCCTTCCTATATGTTATGAGGGAAGGTTATGCTGGAAGTCCATGCACAAAATTATCTGAAAATTAGACTCTACGAAAATTTTCGAAATGCATGTTTCGGTCAAAAAATTATAATATATTACACACAAGTTTTACAAGTTTTTCTCAAAAAAATAAAATTAAATCGAGGACTATACGAAACGATAAAAAACATTTCAGATCCTTCCTATATGTTACGAGGGAAGGTTATGATGGAAGTCCATGCAAAAAGATCATCTGAAAATTTGATTCTACGAAACTTTTCCAGATGCAAGTTTTTGTCAAAAAATCATAATATTTTATACACAAGTTTATACTAGTTTTGCTCAAAAACTCAAATTAAATCGACGACTGTAATAAACCATACAAAACGTTTTAGATCCTTCCTATATGTTACGAGGGAAGGTTATGATGGAAGTCCATGCAAAAAATCATCTGAAAATGTGATTCTACGAAACTTTTCAAAATGCGAGTTTCGGTCAATAAATCATAATATATTATACTCAAGTTTATACTAGTTTTGCTCAAAAAATCAAATTAAATTGAGGAGTGTACGAAACGATACATAACTTTTCAGATCCTTCCTATATGTTACGAGGGATTGTTATAATGGAAGTCCATCCATAAAATCATCTGAAAATTAGAATCTACGATGCTTTTTCAAATGCAAGTTTCGTTAAAAAAATCATAATATATTATACACTAGTTTATACTAGTTTCGGTCAAAAAATTAATTAAATCGAGGAGTTCTTGAAATGCTACAAAACATTTCAGATAATTTAAATATTTTATTATGGAAGGTTATGATGGAAGTCCATGCAAAAAACCATCTAAAAATTTGATTCTACGAAACTTTTCCAAATGGAAGTTTTGGTCAAAAAATCATAATATATTATACACAAGTTTATACTAGTTTTGCTCAAAAAATCTAATTAAATTGGGGACTGTACAAAACCATACAAAACGTTTTAGATCCTTCTTATATGTTACGATGGAAGGTTATGATGGAAGTCCATGCACAAAATCATCTGAAAATTAGATTCCACGAAACTTTTTCAAATGCAAGTTTCGATCAAAAAATCAAAATATATTATACACAAGTTTATACTAGTTTTGCTAAAAAAAATCAATTAAATTGAGGAGTGCTTGAAATGCTACAAAATTTTTCAAATAAATTATATATTTTATGAGTGAAGGTTATGATGGAAGTCCATTCAAAAACTCATCAGAAAATTTGATTCTACGAAACTTTTACAAATGCAAGTTTCGGTAAAAAAAATCATAATATATTATACACAAGTTTATAGTAGTTTTACTCAAAAAATCAAATTAAATCGAGGACAGTACGAAACCATACAAATTTTTTTAGATCCTTCCTATGTTACGAGGGAAGCTTATGATGGAAGTCCATGCAAAAATTCATCTGAATATTTGATTTTACGAAACATTTCCAAATGCAAGTTTTGGAAAAATAATTATAATATATTATTATACACAAATTTATACTAGTTTTGCTAAAAAAAATCAATATTAAATTGAGGACTGTACGAAACGATACAAAACTTTTCATATCCTTCCTATATGTTACTAGGGAAGGTTATGATGGAAGTCCATGCACAAAATAATCTGAAAATTAGATTCTACGAAATTTTTTGAAATACAAGTTTCTTTCAAAAAATATTATTCCCTCAATCCTATATTATTTGTCACATTTGATCATTTCACATAAATTAAGAAACAGTAATATATGAAAGAGAGAGAATAGTAACTTTACACAATTATTCTAATTAACTATTGGTGTATTCAAATTAGTATTAATATTAAGTGAGAAAACAATTAATTAAGAGTATTTATTAGAGGATACAATTGGAAGATTAAATATAAAAATGTCTTGGTAATCTAAAGTGACAAGTATTTTGGGATAATTGTTTTCCTCAAATGTGACAATTATTTTGGGACGGAGAGAGTAATATATTATTCTCTAGTTTATACTAGTTTCGGTCGAAAAATCAATTAAGTCGAGGAGTTCTCGAAATGCTACAAAACCTTTCAGATAATTTATATATTTTATGAGGGAAGGTTATGATGGAAGTCCATGCAAAAAATCATCTGAAAATTTGAGTCTACGAAACTTTTCCAAATTCAAGTTTCAGTAAAAAAATCATAATATATTATACACAAGTTTATACTAGTTTTTCTCAAACAATCAATTTAAATAGAGGTATGTACGAAGCCATACAAAACTTTTCAGATCCTTCCTATATGTTACGGGGGAAGGTTATGATGGAAGTCTATGCACATAATCATCTGAAAATTAGATTCTACGAAGCTTTTTGAAATGGAAGTTTCAGAAGAAAAAAAATTGTAATATATTATCCACAAGTTTTTACTAGTTTTTCTCAAAAAATCAAATTAAATCGAGGACTATAAGAAATGATACAAAATGTTTCAGATCCTTCCTATATGTTACGAGTAAAGGTTATGATGGAAGTCCATGCAAAATAATCATCTGAAAATTTGATTCTACGAAACTTTCCCAAATGCAAGTTTCGGTCAAAAAATCAATATAGTCGAGGAGTTCTCGAAATGCTACCAAATCTTTCATATAATTTATATATTTTATGAGGGAAGGTTAAGATGGAAGTCCATGCAAAAAATCATCTGAAATTTTGAGTCTACGAAAGTTTTCCAGATGGACGTTTCGGTAAAAAAAATCATAATATATTATACACAATGTTATTCTAGTTTTGCTCAAAAAATCAAATTAAATCGAGGATTGCACGAAACCATACAAAACTTTTCAGATCCTTCCTATATGTTATGAGGGAAGGTTATGCTGGAAGTCCATGCACAAAATTATCTGAAAATTAGACTCTACGAAAATTTTCGAAATGCATGTTTCGGTCAAAAAATTATAATATATTACACACAAGTTTTACAAGTTTTTCTCAAAAAAATAAAATTAAATCGAGGACTATACGAAACGATAAAAAACATTTCAGATCCTTCCTATATGTTACGAGGGAAGGTTATGATGGAAGTCCATGCAAAAAGATCATCTGAAAATTTGATTCTACGAAACTTTTCCAGATGCAAGTTTTTGTCAAAAAATCATAATATGTTATACACAAGTTTATACTAGTTTTGCTCAAAAACTCAAATTAAATCGACGACTGTAATAAACCATACAAAACGTTTTAGATCCTTCCTATATGTTACGAGGGAAGGTTATGATGGAAGTCCATGCAAAATATCATCTGAAAATGTGATTCTACGAAACTTTTCAAAATGCGAGTTTCGGTCAATAAATCATAATATATTATACTCAAGTTTATACTAGTTTTGCTCAAAAAATTAAATTAAATTTAGGAGTTTACGAAACGTTACTTAACTTTTCAGATCCTTCCTATATGTTACGAGGGAATGTTATAATGGAAGTCCATCCATAAAATCATCTGAAAATTAGAATCTACGAAGCTTTTTCAAATGCAAGTTTCGTTTAAAAAAACATAATATATTATACACTAGTTTATACTTGTTTCGGTCAAAAAATTAATTAAATCGAGGAGTGCTTGAAATGCTACAAAACATTTCAGATAATTTAAATATTTTATTAGGGAAGGTTATGATGGAAGTCCATGCAAAAAACCATCTAAAAACTTGATTGTACGAAACTTTTCCAAATGCAAGTTTTGGTTAAAATATCATAATATATTATACACAAGTTTATACTAGTTTTGCTAAAAAAATCAAATTAAATCCATGACTCTACGAAACCATACAAAACGTTCGAGATGATTATGTACTTTTTAGATCATTTATATATTTTATGAGGGAAGTTTATGATGGAAGTCCATGCAAAATATCATCTGAAAATTTGATTCTATTAAACTTTTCTAAATGCAAGTTTCGGTAAAAAAAATCGTAATATATTACACACAAGTTTATACTAGTTTTTCTCCAAAAATAAAATTAAATCGAGGACTGTACGAAACCATACAAAACTTTTTAGATCCTTCATATATTACGAGGGAAGGTTATGATGGAAGTCCATGCAAAAAATCATCTGAATATTTGATTCTAAGAAACTTTTCCAAATGCAAGTTTTGGTAAAATAATTATAATATATTATTATACACAAATTTATACTAGTTTTGGTGAAAAAATTAAATTAAATTGAGGACTGTATGAAACGATACAAAACTTTTCATATCCTTCCTATATGTTACGAGGGAAGGTTATGATGGAAGTCCATGCACAAAATCATCTGAAAATTAGATTCTACGAAATTTTTTGAAATTCAAGTTTCGTTCAAAAAATATTATTCCCTCAGTCCTATATTATTTGTCACATTTGATCATTTCACATAAATTAAGAAACAGTAATAGATGAAAGAAAGATAATAGTAACTTTACCAAATTATCCTAATAAACTATTGGTGTATTCAAATTAGTATTAATATTAAGTGAGAAAATAATTAACTAAGAGTATTTATTAGAGGATACAACTGGAAGATTAAATATAAAAATGTCTTGGTAATCTAAAGTGACAAGTATTTTGGGATAATTTGTTTCCTCAAATGTGACAATCATATTGGGACGGAGAGAGTAATATATTATTCACTAGTTTATACTAGTTTCGGTCAAAAAATAAATTAAGTCGAGGAGTTCTCGAAATGCTACAAAACCTTTCAAATAATTTATATATTTTATGAGGGAAGGTTATGATGGAAGTCCATGCAAAAAAATCATCTGAAAATTTAAGTCTACGAAACTTTTCCAAATGCAAGTTTCTGTAAAAAAATCATAATATATTATACACAAGTTTATACTAGTTTTTCTCAAACAATCAAATTAAATAGAGGTATGTACGAAGCCACTCAAAACTTTTCAGATCTTTGAGGGAAGGTTATGATGGAAGTCCATGCCAAAAAATCATCTGAAAATTTGATTCTACGAAACTTTTCCAGATGCAAGTTTTTGTCAAAAAATCATAATATAATATACACAAGTTTTTACTAGTTTTGCTCAAAAACTCAAATTAAATCGACGACTGTACTAAACCATACAAAACGTTTTAGATCCTTCCTATATGTTACGAGGGAAGGTTATGATGGAAGTCCATGCAAAAAATCATCTGAAAATGTGATTCTACGAAACATTTCAAAATGCGAGTTTCGGTAAAAAAATCATAATATATTATACTCAAGTTTATACTAGTTTAGCTCAAAAAATCAAATTAAATTTAGGAGTGTACGAAACGTTACATAACTTTTCAGATCCAAGCAAAATTTTATCGGAAAATTTTATACGAAAGTTTATACTAGTTTCCGTCTTATATGTTATAAGGGAAAATTTTATACGAAAGTTTTCTAAATGGATTTCAGATCTTTCCTATATGTTACGAGGGAAGGTTATGATGGAAGTCCATGCAAAAAATCATCTGAAAATTTGATTCTACGAAACCTTTCCAAATGCATGTTTCGGTCAAAAAATTATAAAATATTATACACAAGTTTATACATGTTTTGCTCAAAAAATCAAATTAAATCGAGGACTGTACAAAATCATATAAAACTTTACATATCCTTCCTATATGTCACGAGGGAAGGTTATGATGGAAGTCCATGCACAAAATCATCTGAAAGTTTGATTCTACGAATCTTTTCGAAATGCAAGTTTCGGTTAAAAAATCGTAATATATTATTCACAAATTTATACCAGTTTTGCTGAAAAAATTAAATTAAATTGAGGACTGTACGAAACCTAACAAAACATTTTAGATCCTTCCTATATGTTACGAGGCAAGGTCATTATGGAAGTCCATGCCAAAAATCATCTGAAAATTTTATTTTACGAATCTTTTCCAAATGCAAGTTTCGGTCAAAAATCATACTATATTATACACAAGTTCTTACTAATTTTTCTCAAAAAATCAAATTAAATCGAGGATTATAAAAAACGATACAAAACGTTTCAGATCCTTCCTATATGTTACAACGGAAGGTTATGATGGAAGTCAATGCAAAAAAAAAATCATCTAAAATTTGATTCTTTGGAACATTTCCAAACGCAAGTTTCAGTTAAAAAACCATAATATATTTTACACAAGTTTATACTAGTTTTGCTCAAAAAAATCAAATTAAATTGATGACTGTACGAAGCGATATAAAACTTTTCAGATCCTTCCTATATGTTTCAAGGGAAGGTTATGATGGAAATCCATGCAAAAAATCATCTGAAAATTTGATTCTACGAAGCTTTTCCAAATGCAAGTTTCGGTCAAATAATCATAAAATATTATACACAAGTTTATACTAGTTTTTCTCAAAAAATCAAATTAAATCGAGGACTGTACAAAACCATATAAAAATTTACATATCCTTCCTATATGTTACGAGGGAAGGTTATGATGGAAGTCCATGCACAAAATCATCTGAAAATTTGATTCTACGAATCTTTTCGAAATGCAAGTTTCGGTTAAAAAATTGTAATATATTAATCACAAGTTTATACCAGTTTTGCTACAAAAATCAAATTAAATTGAGGACTGTACGAAACCTTCCAAAACCTTTTAGATCCTTCCTATATGTTACGAGGGAAGGTCATTATGGAAGTGCATGCCAAAAATCATCTGAAAATTTTATTCTACGAATATTTTCCAAATGCAAGTTTCGGTCAAAAAATCATACTATATTATACACAAGTTTTTACTAATTTTTCTCAAAAAATCAAATTAAACCGAGGACTATAAAAAACGATACAATCTTTTCAGATCCTTCCTATATGTTACAAGGGAAGGTTATGATTGACGTCAATGCAAAAAAAAATCATCTGAAATTTGATTCTATGGAACTTTTCCAAACGCAAGTATTAGTTAAAAATTCATAATATATTATACACTAGTTATAGTAGTTTTGATCAAAAAATCAAATTAAATTGATGACTGTACGAAAAGATATAAAACTTTTCAGATCCTTCCTATATGTTACAAGGGAAGGTTATGATGGAAGTCCATGCATAAAATCATCTAAAAATTAGATTCTACGAATCTTTTCGAAATGCAAGTTTCAGTCAAAAAATCGTAGTATACTAGTTTATACTAGTTTCGGTCAAAATTTCAATTAAATCGAGGAATGCTCGAAATGCTACAAAACTTTACTTATAATTTATATATTTTATAAGGGAAGGTTATGATGGAAGTCCATGCAAAAAATCATCTGAAAATTTGATTCTACGAAACTTTTCCAAAAGCAAGTTTCGATAAAAAAATTATAATATATTATACACAAGTTTATACTACTTTTGCTCAAAAAATCAAATTAAATCGAGGACTATATGAAACCATACAAAACTTTTTAGATCCTTCTTATATGTTATGAGGGAAGGTTATGATGGAAGTCCAAGCAAAAATTCATCTGAAAATTTGATTATACGAAAGTTTTCCAAATGGAAGTTTCGTTCAAAAAATCATAATAAATTATACACAAGTTTATACTAGTTTTTCTCAAAAAATCAAATTTAATCGAGGAATGTAAGAAACGATACAAAACTTTTCAGATATTTCCTATATATTACGAGGGAAGGTTATGATGGAAGTCCATGCAAAAAATCATCTGAAAATTTGATTCTACGAAACTTTTCCAAATGCAAGTTTCGGTCAAATAATCATAAAATATTATACACAAGTTCATACTAGTTTTGCTCAAAAAATCAAATTAAATCGAGGACTATACAAAACCAAATAAAACTTTACATATCCTTCCTATATGTTACGAGGGAAGGTTATGATGGAAGTCCATGCACAAAATCATCTGAAAATTTGATTCTACGAATCTTTTCGAAATGCAAGTTTCGGTTAAAAAATTGTAATATATTAATCACAAGTTTATACCAGTTTTGCTGAAAAAAACAAATTAAATTGAGGACTGTACGAAACCTTCCAAAACCTTATAGATCCTTCCTATATGTTACGAGGGAAGGTCATTATGGAAGTCCATGCCAAAAATCATCTGAAAATTTTATTCTACGAATCTTTTCCAAATGCAAGTTTCGGTCAAAAAATCATACTATATTATACACAAGTTTTTACTAATTTTTCTCAAAAAATCAAATTAAACCGAGGACTATAAAAAACGATACAAACTTTTCAGATCCTTGCTATATGTTACAAGGGAAGGTTATGATGGAAGTCAATGCAAAAAAAATCATCTGAAATTTGATTTTATGGAACTTTTCCAAACGCAAGTTTTAGTTAAAAAATCATAATATATTATACACTAGTTATAGTAGTTTTGCTCAAAAAATCAAATTAAATTGATGACTGTACGAAAAGATATAAAACTTTTCAGATCCTTCCTATATGTTACAAAGGAAGGTTATGATGGAAGTCCATGCACAAAATCATCTAAAAATTAGATTCTACGAATCTTTTCGAAATGCAAGTTCCGGTCAAAAAATCGTAATATACTAGTTTATACAAATTTCGGTCAAAATATCAATTAAATTAAGGAATGCTCGAAATGCTACAAAACTTTTCTTATAATTTATATATTTTATAAGGGAAGGTTATGATGGAAGTCCATGCAAAAAATCATCTGAAAATTTGATTCTACGAAACTTTTCCAAAAGCAAGTTTCGATAAAAAAATTATAATATATTATACACAAGTTTATACTAGTTTTTGATCAAAAAATCAAATTAAATCGAGGACTATATGAAACCATACAAAACTTTTTAGATCCTTCTTATATGTTATGAGGGAAGGTTATGATGGAAGTCCAAGCAAAAATTCATCTGAAAATTTGATTATACGAAAAATGGAAGTTTCGTTCAAAAAATCATAATATATTATACACAAGTTTATACTAGTTTTTCTCAAAAAATCAAATTTAATCGAGGAATGTAAGAAATGATACAAATCTTTTCAGATCTTTCCTATATATTACGAGGGAAGGTTATGATGGAAGTCCATGCAAAAAATCATCTGAAAATTTGATTCTACGAAACTTTTCCAAATGCAAGTTTCGGTCAAATAATCATAAAATATGATACACAAGTTTATACTAGTTTTGCTCAAAAAATCAAATTAAATCGAGGACTGTACAAAACCAAATAAAACTTTACATATCCTTCCTATATGTTACGAGGGAAGGTTATGATGGAAGTCCATGCACAAAATCATCTGAAAATTTGATTCTACGAATCTTTTCGAAATGCAAGTTTCGGTTAAAAAATTGTTATATATTAATCACAAGTTTATACTAGTTTTGCTGAAAAAATCAAATTAAATTGAGGACTGTACGAAACCTTCCAAAACCTTATAGATCCTTCCTATATGTTACGAGGGAAGGTCATTATGGAAGTCCATGCCAAAAATACTCTGAAAATTTTATTCTACGAATCTTTTCCAAATGCAAGTTTCGGTCAAAAAATCATACTATATTATACACAAGTTTTTACTAATTTTTCTCAAATATCAAATTAAACCGAGGACTATAAAAAACGATACAAACTTTTCAGATCCTTCCTATATGTTACAAGGGAAGGTTATGATGGAAGTCAATGCATAATAAAATCATCTGAAAATTGATTCTATGGAACTTTTCCAAACGCAAGTTTTAGTCAAAAAATCATAATATATTATACACTAGTTTATACTAGTTTTGCTCAAAAAATCAAATTTAATTGATGACTGTACGAAAAGATATAAAACTTTTCAGATCCTTCCTATATGTTACAAGGGAAGGTTATGATGGAAGTCCATGCACAAAATCATCTAAAAATTAGATTCTACGAATCTTTTCGAAATGCAAGTTTCGGTCAAAAAATCGTAATATACTAGTTTATACTAGTGTCGGTCAAAATATCAATTAAATTAAGGAATGCTCGAAATGCTACAAAACTTTTCTTATAATTTATATATTTTATAAGGGAAGGTAATGATGGAATTCCATGCAAAAAATCATCTGAAAATTTGATTCTACGAAACTTTACCAAAAGCAAGTTTCGATAAAAAAATTATAATATATTATACACAAGTTTATACTAGTTTTGCTCAAAAAATCAAATTAAATCGAGGACTGTATGAAACCATACAAAACTTTTTAGATCCTTCTTATATGTTATGAGGGAAGGTTATGATGGAAGTCCAGGCAAAAATTCATCTGAAAATTTGATTATACGAAAGTTTTCCAAATGGAAGTTTCGTTCAAAAAATCATAATATATTATACACAAGTTTATACTAATTTTTCTCAAAAACTCAAATTTAATCGAGGAATGTAAGAAATGATACAAAACTATTCAGATCTTTCCTATATATTACGAGGGAAGGTTATGATGGAAGTCCATGCAAAAAATCATCTGAAAATTTGATTCTATGAAACTTTTCCAAATGCAAGTTTCGGTCAAATAATCATAAAATATTATACACAAATATATAGTAGTTTTGCTGAAAAAATCAAATTAAATTGAGGACTGTATGAAACCTTACAAAACTTTTTAGATCCTTCCTATATGTTACGAGGGAAGGTCATTATGGAAGTCCATGCCAAAAATCATCTGAAAATTTGATTCTACAAATCTTTTCCAAATGCTAGTTTCGGTCAAAAAATCATACTATATTATACACAAGTTTTTACTAATTTTTCTCAAAAAATCAAATTAAATCGAGGACTATACAAAACGATACAAAACTTTTCAGATCCTTCCTATATGTTACAAGGGAAGGTTATGATGGAAGTCAATGCAAAATAAAATCATCTGAAAATTTGATTCTATAGAACTTTTCCAAATGCAAGTTTTGGTCAAAAAATCATAACATATTATACACAAGTTTATACTAGATTTGCTCAAAAAATCAAATTTAATCGAGGATTGTACGAAACCATATAAAACGTTTCAGATCCTTCCTATATGTTACAAGGGAAGGTTATGATGGAAGTCCATGCACAAAATCATCTGAAAATTAGATATTACGAATCTTTTCGAAATGCAAGTTTCGGTCAAAAAATCGTAATATACAAGTTTATACTAGTTTCGGTCAAAATATCAATTAAATCGAGGAATGTTCGAAATGCTACAAAATTTTCAGATTATTTATACATTTTATAAGGGAAGGTAATGATGGAAGTCCATGCAAAAAAATCATTTGAAAATTTTATTCTACGAACATTTCCAAAAGCAAGTTTCAGTAAAAATATCATAATATATTATACACAAGTTTATACTTGTTTTGCTCAAAATATCAAATTAAATCGAGGATGATATGAAACCATACAAAACTTTTTAGATCCTTCTTATATGTTATGAGTGAAGGTTATGATGGAAGTCCAAGCAAAAATTCATCTGAAAACTTGATTATACGAAAGTTTTCCAAATGGAAGTTTCGTTCAAAAAATCATAATATATTATACACAAGTTTATACTAGTTTTTCTCAAAAAATAAAATTTAATCGAGGAATGTAAGAAATGATACAAACCTTTTCAGATCTTTCCTATATATTACGAGGGAAGGTTATGATGGAAGTCCATGCAAAAAATCATCTGAAAATTTGATTCTACGAAACTTTTCCAAATGCAAGTTTCGGTCAAATAATCATAAAATATTATACACAAGTTTATACTAGTTTTGCTCAAAAAATCAAATTAAATCGAGGACTGTACAAAACCAAATAAAACTTTACATATCCTTCCTATATGTTACGAGGGAAGGTTATGATGGAAGTCCATGCACAAAATCATTTGAAAATTTGATTCTACGAATCTTTTCGAAATGCAAGTTTCGGTTAAAAAATGGTTATATATTAATCACAAGTTTATACCAGTTTTGCTGAAAAACTCAAATTAAATTGAGGACTGTACGAAACCTTCCAAAACCTTATAGATCCTTCCTATATGTTACGAGGGAAGGTCATTATGGAAGTCCATGCCAAAAATCATCTGAAAATTTTATTCTACGAATCTTTTCCAAATGCAAGTTTCGGTCAAAAAATCATACTATATTATACACAAGTTTTTACTAATTTTTCTCAAAAAATCAAATTAAACCGAGGACTATAAAAAACGATACAAACTTTTCAGATCCTTCCTATATGTTACAAGGGAAGGTTATGATGGAAGTCAATGCAAAAAAAATCATCTGAAATTTGATTTTATGGAACTTTTCCAAACGCAAGTTTTAGTTAAAAAATCATAATATATTATACACTAGTTATAGTAGTTTTGCTCAAAAAATCAAATTAAATTGATGACTGTACGAAAAGATATAAAACTTTTCAGATCCTTCCTATATGTTACAAAGGAAGGTTATGATGGAAGTCCATGAACAAAATCATCTAAAAATTAGATTCTACGAATCTTTTCGAAATGCAAGTTTCGGTCAAAAAATCGTAATATACTAGTTTATACAAATTTCGGTCAAAATATCAATTAAATTAAGGAATGCTCGAAATGCTACAAAACTTTTCTTATAATTTATATATTTTATAAGGGAAGGTTATGATGGAAGTCCATGCAAAAAATCATCTGAAAATTTGATTCTACGAAACTTTTCCAAAAGCAAGTTTCGATAAAAAAATTATAATATATTATACACAAGTTTATACTAGTTTTTGATCAAAAAATCAAATTAAATCGAGGACTATATGAAACCATACAAAACTTTTTAGATCCTTCTTATATGTTATGAGGGAAGGTTATGATGGAAGTCCAAGCAAAAATTCATCTGAAAATTTGATTATACGAAAAATGGAAGTTTCGTTCAAAAAATCATAATATATTATACACAAGTTTATATTAGTTTTTCTCAAAAAATCAAATTTAATCGAGGAATGTAAGAAATGATACAAATCTTTTCAGATCTTTCCTATATATTACGAGGGAAGGTTATGATGGAAGTCCATGCAAAAAATCATCTGAAAATTTGATTCTACGAAACTTTTCCAAATGCAAGTTTCGGTCAAATAATCATAAAATATGATACACAAGTTTATACTAGTTTTGCTCAAAAAATCAAATTAAATCGAGGACTGTACAAAACAAAATAAAACTTTACATATCCTTCCTATATGTTACGAGGGAAGGTTATGATGGAAGTCCATGCACAAAATCATCTGAAAATTTGATTCTACGAATCTTTTCGAAATGCAAGTTTCGGTTAAAAAATTGTTATATATTAATCACAAGTTTATACCAGTTTTGCTGAAAAAATCAAATTAAATTGAGGACTGTACGAAACCTTCCAAAACCTTATAGATCCTTCCTATATGTTACGAGGGAAGGTCATTATGGAAGTCCATGCCAAAAATCATCTGAAAATTTTATTCTACGAATCTTTTCCAAATGCAAGTTTCGGTCAAAAAATCATACTATATTATACACAAGTTTTTACTAATTTTTCTCAAAAAATCAAATTAAACCGAGGACTATAAAAAACGATACAAACTTTTCAGATCCTTCCTATATATTACAAGGGAAGGTTATGATGGAAGTCAATGCAAAAAAAATCATCTGAAATTTGATTTTATGGAACTTTTCCAAACGCAAGTTTTAGTTAAAAAATCATAATATTTTATACACTAGTTATAGTAGTTTTGCTCAAAAAATCAAATTAAATTGATGACTGTACGAAAAGATATAAAACTTTTCAGATCCTTCCTATATGTTACAAAGGAAGGTTATGATGGAAGTCCATGCACAAAATCATCTAAAAATTAGATTCTACGAATCTTTTCGAAATGCAAGTTTCGGTCAAAAAATCGTAATATACTAGTTTATACAAATTTCGGTCAAACTATCAATTAAATTAAGGAATGCTCGAAATGCTACAAAACTTTTCTTATAATTTATATATTTTATAAGGGAAGGTTATGATGGAAGTCCATGCAAAAAATCATCTGAAAATTTGATTCTACGAAACTTTTCCAAAAGCAAGTTTCGATAAAAAAATTATAATATATTATACACAAGTTTATACTAGTTTTTGATCAAAAAATCAAATTAAATCGAGGACTATATGAAACCATACAAAACTTTTTAGATCCTTCTTATATGTTATGAGGGAAGGTTATGATGGAAGTCCAAGCAAAAATTCATCTGAAAATTTGATTATACGAAAAATGGAAGTTTCGTTCAAAAAATCATAATATATTATACACAAGTTTATACTAGTTTTTCTCAAAAAATCAAATTTAATCGAGGAATGTAAGAAATGATACAAATCTTTTCAGATCTTTCCTATATATTACGAGGGAAGGTTATGATGGAAGTCCATGCAAAAAATCATCTGAAAATTTGATTCTACGAAACTTTTCCAAAAGCAAGTTTCGATAAAAATATTATAATATATTATACACAAGTTTATACTAGTTTTTGATCAAAAAATCAAATTAAATCGAGGACTATATGAAACCATACAAAACTTTTTAGATCCTTCTTATATGTTATGAGGGAAGGTTATGATGGAAGTCCAAGCAAAAATTCATCTGAAAATTTGATTATACGAAAAATGGAAGTTTCGTTCAAAAAATCATAATATATTATACACAAGTTTATACTAGTTTTTCTCAAAAAATCAAATTTAATCGAGGAATGTAAGAAATGATACAAATATTTTCAGATCTTTCCTATATATTACGAGGGAAGGTTATGATGGAAGTCCATGCAAAAAATCATCTGAAAATTTGATTCTACGAAACTTTTCCAAATGCAAGTTTCGGTCAAATAATCATAAAATATTATACACAAGTTTATACTAGTTTTGCTCAAAAAATCAAATTAAATCGAGGACTGTACAAAACCAAATAAAACTTTACATATCCTTCCTATATGTTACGAGGGAAGGTTATGATGGAAGTCCATGCACAAAATCATCTGAAAATTTGATTCTACGAATCTTTTCGAAATGCAAGTTTCGGTTAAAAAATGGTTATATATTAATCACAAGTTTATACCAGTTTTGCTGAAAAACTCAAATTAAATTGAGGACTGTACGAAACCTTCCAAAACCTTATAGATCCTTCCTATATGTTACGAGGGAAGGTCATTATGGAAGTCCATGCCAAAAATCATCTGAAAATTTTATTCTACGAATCTTTTCCAAATGCAAGTTTCGGTCAAAAAATCATACTATATTATACACAAGTTTTTACTAATTTTTCTCAAAAAATCAAATTAAACCGAGGACTATAAAAAACGATACAAAATTTTCAGATCCTTCCTATATGTTACAAGGGAAGGTTATGATGGAAGTCAATGCAAAAAAAATCATCTGAAATTTGATTTTATGGAACTTTTCCAAACGCAAGTTTTAGTTAAAAAATCATAATATATTATACACTAGTTATAGTAGTTTTGCTCAAAAAATCAAATTAAATTGATGACTGTACGAAAAGATATAAAACTTTTCAGATCCTTCCTATATGTTACAAAGGAAGGTTATGATGGAAGTCCATGCACAAAATCATCTAAAAATTAGATTCTACGAATCTTTTCGAAATGCAAGTTTCGGTCAAAAAATCGTAATATACTAGTTTATACAAATTTCGGTCAAAATATCAATTAAATTAAGGAATGCTCGAAATGCTACAAAACTTTTCTTATAATTTATATATTTTATAAGGGAAGGTTATGATGGAAGTCCATGCAAAAAATCATCTGAAAATTTGATTCTACGAAACTTTTCCAAAAGCAAGTTTCGATAAAAAAATTATAATATATTATACACAAGTTTATACTAGTTTTTGATCAAAAAATCAAATTAAATCGAGGACTATATGAAACCATACAAAACTTTTTAGATCCTTCTTATATGTTATGAGGGAAGGTTATGATGGAAGTCCAAGCAAAAATTCATCTGAAAATTTGATTATACGAAAAATGGAAGTTTCGTTCAAAAAATCATAATATATTATACACAAGTTTATACTAGTTTTTCTCAAAAAATCAAATTTAATCGAGGAATGTAAGAAATGATACAAATATTTTCAGATCTTTCCTATATATTACGAGGGAAGGTTATGATGGAAGTCCATGCAAAAAATCATCTGAAAATTTGATTCTACGAAACTTTTCCAAATGCAAGTTTCGGTCAAATAATCATAAAATATTATACACAAGTTTATACTAGTTTTGCTCAAAAAATCAAATTAAATCGAGGACTGTACAAAACCAAATAAAACTTTACATATCCTTCCTATATGTTACGAGGGAAGGTTATGATGGAAGTCCATGCACAAAATCATCTGAAAATTTGATTCTACGAATCTTTTCGAAATGCAAGTTTCGGTTAAAAAATGGTTATATATTAATCACAAGTTTATACCAGTTTTGCTGAAAAACTCAAATTAAATTGAGGACTGTACGAAACCTTCCAAAACCTTATAGATCCTTCCTATATGTTACGAGGGAAGGTCATTATGGAAGTCCATGCCAAAAATCATCTGAAAATTTTATTCTACGAATCTTTTCCAAATGCAAGTTTCGGTCAAAAAATCATACTATATTATACACAAGTTTTTACTAATTTTTCTCAAAAAATCAAATTAAACCGAGGACTATAAAAAACGATACAAACTTTTCAGATCCTTCCTATATGTTACAAGGGAAGGTTATGATGGAAGTCAATGCAAAAAAAATCATCTGAAATTTGATTTTATGGAACTTTTCCAAACGCAAGTTTTAGTTAAAAAATCATAATATATTATACACTAGTTATAGTAGTTTTGCTCAAAAAATCAAATTAAATTGATGACTGTACGAAAAGATATAAAACTTTTCAGATCCTTCCTATATGTTACAAAGGAAGGTTATGATGGAAGTCCATGCACAAAATCATCTAAAAATTAGATTCTACGAATCTTTTCGAAATGCAAGTTTCGGTCAAAAAATCGTAATATACTAGTTTATACAAATTTCGGTCAAAATATCAATTAAATTAAGGAATGCTCGAAATGCTACAAAACTTTTCTTATAATTTATATATTTTATAAGGGAAGGTTATGATGGAAGTCCATGCAAAAAATCATCTGAAAATTTGATTCTACGAAACTTTTCCAAAAGCAAGTTTCGATAAAAAAATTATAATATATTATACACAAGTTTATACTAGTTTTTGATCAAAAAATCAAATTAAATCGAGGACTATATGAAACCATACAAAACTTTTTAGATCCTTCTTATATGTTATGAGGGAAGGTTATGATGGAAGTCCAAGCAAAAATTCATCTGAAAATTTGATTATACGAAAAATGGAAGTTTCGTTCAAAAAATCATAATATATTATACACAAGTTTATATTAGTTTTTCTCAAAAAATCAAATTTAATCGAGGAATGTAAGAAATGATACAAATCTTTTCAGATCTTTCCTATATATTACGAGGGAAGGTTATGATGGAAGTCCATGCAAAAAATCATCTGAAAATTTGATTCTACGAAACTTTTCCAAATGCAAGTTTCGGTCAAATAATCATAAAATATGATACACAAGTTTATACTAGTTTTGCTCAAAAAATCAAATTAAATCGAGGACTGTACAAAACCAAATAAAACTTTACATATCCTTCCTATATGTTACGAGGGAAGGTTATGATGGAAGTCCATGCACAAAATCATCTGAAAATTTGATTCTACGAATCTTTTCGAAATGCAAGTTTCGGTTAAAAAATGGTTATATATTAATCACAAGTTTATACCAGTTTTGCTGAAAAACTCAAATTAAATTGAGGACTGTACGAAACCTTCCAAAACCTTATAGATCCTTCCTATATGTTACGAGGGAAGGTCATTATGGAAGTCCATGCCAAAAATCATCTGAAAATTTTATTCTACGAATCTTTTCCAAATGCAAGTTTCGGTCAAAAAATCATACTATATTATACACAAGTTTTTACTAATTTTTCTCAAAAAATCAAATTAAACCGAGGACTATAAAAAACGATACAAACTTTTCAGATCCTTCCTATATGTTACAAGGGAAGGTTATGATGGAAGTCAATGCAAAAAAAATCATCTGAAATTTGATTTTATGGAACTTTTCCAAACGCAAGTTTTAGTTAAAAAATCATAATATATTATACACTAGTTATAGTAGTTTTGCTCAAAAAATCAAATTAAATTGATGACTGTACGAAAAGATATAAAACTTTTCAGATCCTTCCTATATGTTACAAAGGAAGGTTATGATGGAAGTCCATGCACAAAATCATCTAAAAATTAGATTCTACGAATCTTTTCGAAATGCAAGTTTCGGTCAAAAAATCGTAATATACTAGTTTATACAAATTTCGGTCAAAATATCAATTAAATTAAGGAATGCTCGAAATGCTACAAAACTTTTCTTATAATTTATATATTTTATAAGGGAAGGTTATGATGGAAGTCCATGCAAAAAATCATCTGAAAATTTGATTCTACGAAACTTTTCCAAAAGCAAGTTTCGATAAAAAAATTATAATATATTATACACAAGTTTATACTAGTTTTTGATCAAAAAATCAAATTAAATCGAGGACTATATGAAACCATACAAAACTTTTTAGATCCTTCTTATATGTTATGAGGGAAGGTTATGATGGAAGTCCAAGCAAAAATTCATCTGAAAATTTGATTATACGAAAAATGGAAGTTTCGTTCAAAAAATCATAATATATTATACACAAGTTTATATTAGTTTTTCTCAAAAAATCAAATTTAATCGAGGAATGTAAGAAATGATACAAATCTTTTCAGATCTTTCCTATATATTACGAGGGAAGGTTATGATGGAAGTCCATGCAAAAAATCATCTGAAAATTTGATTCTACGAAACTTTTCCAAATGCAAGTTTCGGTCAAATAATCATAAAATATGATACACAAGTTTATACTAGTTTTGCTCAAAAAATCAAATTAAATCGAGGACTGTACAAAACCAAATAAAACTTTACATATCCTTCCTATATGTTACGAGGGAAGGTTATGATGGAAGTCCATGCACAAAATCATCTGAAAATTTGATTCTACGAATCTTTTCGAAATGCAAGTTTCGGTTAAAAAATGGTTATATATTAATCACAAGTTTATACCAGTTTTGCTGAAAAAATCAAATTAAATTGAGGACTGTACGAAACCTTCCAAAACCTTATAGATCCTTCCTATATGTTACGAGGGAAGGTCATTATGGAAGTCCATGCCAAAAATCATCTGAAAATTTTATTCTACGAATCTTTTCCAAATGCAAGTTTCGGTCAAAAAATCATACTATATTATACACAAGTTTTTACTAATTTTTCTCAAAAAATCAAATTAAACCGAGGACTATAAAAAACGATACAAACTTTTCAGATCCTTCCTATATGTTACAAGGGAAGGTTATGATGGAAGTCAATGCAAAAAAAATCATCTGAAATTTGATTTTATGGAACTTTTCCAAACGCAAGTTTTAGTTAAAAAATCATAATATATTATACACTAGTTATAGTAGTTTTGCTCAAAAAATCAAATTAAATTGATGACTGTACGAAAAGATATAAAACTTTTCAGATCCTTCCTATATGTTACAAAGGAAGGTTATGATGGAAGTCCATGCACAAAATCATCTAAAAATTAGATTCTACGAATCTTTTCGAAATGCAAGTTCCGGTCAAAAAATCGTAATATACTAGTTTATACAAATTTCGGTCAAAATATCAATTAAATTAAGGAATGCTCGAAATGCTACAAAACTTTTCTTATAATTTATATATTTTATAAGGGAAGGTTATGATGGAAGTCCATGCAAAAAATCATCTGAAAATTTGATTCTACGAAACTTTTCCAAAAGCAAGTTTCGATAAAAAAATTATAATATATTATACACAAGTTTATACTAGTTTTTGATCAAAAAATCAAATTAAATCGAGGACTATATGAAACCATACAAAACTTTTTAGATCCTTCTTATATGTTATGAGGGAAGGTTATGATGGAAGTCCAAGCAAAAATTCATCTGAAAATTTGATTATACGAAAAATGGAAGTTTCGTTCAAAAAATCATAATATATTATACACAAGTTTATATTAGTTTTTCTCAAAAAATCAAATTTAATCGAGGAATGTAAGAAATGATACAAATCTTTTCAGATCTTTCCTATATATTACGAGGGAAGGTTATGATGGAAGTCCATGCAAAAAATCATCTGAAAATTTGATTCTACGAAACTTTTCCAAATGCAAGTTTCGGTCAAATAATCATAAAATATGATACACAAGTTTATACTAGTTTTGCTCAAAAAATCAAATTAAATCGAGGACTGTACAAAACCAAATAAAACTTTACATATCCTTCCTATATGTTACGAGGGAAGGTTATGATGGAAGTCCATGCACAAAATCATCTGAAAATTTGATTCTACGAATCTTTTCGAAATGCAAGTTTCGGTTAAAAAATGGTTATATATTAATCACAAGTTTATACCAGTTTTGCTGAAAAAATCAAATTAAATTGAGGACTGTACGAAACCTTCCAAAACCTTATAGATCCTTCCTATATGTTACGAGGGAAGGTCATTATGGAAGTCCATGCCAAAAATCATCTGAAAATTTTATTCTACGAATCTTTTCCAAATGCAAGTTTCGGTCAAAAAATCATACTATATTATACACAAGTTTTTACTAATTTTTCTCAAAAAATCAAATTAAACCGAGGACTATAAAAAACGATACAAACTTTTCAGATCCTTCCTATATGTTACAAGGGAAGGTTATGATGGAAGTCAATGCAAAAAAAATCATCTGAAATTTGATTTTATGGAACTTTTCCAAACGCAAGTTTTAGTTAAAAAATCATAATATATTATACACTAGTTATAGTAGTTTTGCTCAAAAAATCAAATTAAATTGATGACTGTACGAAAAGATATAAAACTTTTCAGATCCTTCCTATATGTTACAAAGGAAGGTTATGATGGAAGTCCATGCACAAAATCATCTAAAAATTAGATTCTACGAATCTTTTCGAAATGCAAGTTTCGGTCAAAAAATCGTAATATACTAGTTTATACAAATTTCGGTCAAAATATCAATTAAATTAAGGAATGCTCGAAATGCTACAAAACTTTTCTTATAATTTATATATTTTATAAGGGAAGGTTATGATGGAAGTCCATGCAAAAAATCATCTGAAAATTTGATTCTACGAAACTTTTCCAAAAGCAAGTTTCGATAAAAAAATTATAATATATTATACACAAGTTTATACTAGTTTTTGATCAAAAAATCAAATTAAATCGAGGACTATATGAAACCATACAAAACTTTTTAGATCCTTCTTATATGTTATGAGGGAAGGTTATGATGGAAGTCCAAGCAAAAATTCATCTGAAAATTTGATTATACGAAAAATGGAAGTTTCGTTCAAAAAATCATAATATATTATACACAAGTTTATACTAGTTTTTCTCAAAAAATCAAATTTAATCGAGGAATGTAAGAAATGATACAAATCTTTTCAGATCTTTCCTATATATTACGAGGGAAGGTTATGATGGAAGTCCATGCAAAAAATCATCTGAAAATTTGATTCTACGAAACTTTTCCAAATGCAAGTTTCGGTCAAATAATCATAAAATATGATACACAAGTTTATACTAGTTTTGCTCAAAAAATCAAATTAAATCGAGGACTGTACAAAACCAAATAAAACTTTACATATCCTTCCTATATGTTACGAGGGAAGGTTATGATGGAAGTCCATGCACAAAATCATCTGAAAATTTGATTCTACGAATCTTTTCGAAATGCAAGTTTCGGTTAAAAAATGGTTATATATTAATCACAAGTTTATACCAGTTTTGCTGAAAAAATCAAATTAAATTGAGGACTGTACGAAACCTTCCAAAACCTTATAGATCCTTCCTATATGTTACGAGGGAAGGTCATTATGGAAGTCCATGCCAAAAATCATCTGAAAATTTTATTCTACGAATCTTTTCCAAATGCAAGTTTCGGTCAAAAAATCATACTATATTATACACAAGTTTTTACTAATTTTTCTCAAAAAATCAAATTAAACCGAGGACTATAAAAAACGATACAAACTTTTCAGATCCTTCCTATATGTTACAAGGGAAGGTTATGATGGAAGTCAATGCAAAAAAAATCATCTGAAATTTGATTTTATGGAACTTTTCCAAACGCAAGTTTTAGTTAAAAAATCATAATATATTATACACTAGTTATAGTAGTTTTGCTCAAAAAATCAAATTAAATTGATGACTGTACGAAAAGATATAAAACTTTTCAGATCCTTCCTATATGTTACAAAGGAAGGTTATGATGGAAGTCCATGCACAAAATCATCTAAAAATTAGATTCTACGAATCTTTTCGAAATGCAAGTTTCGGTCAAAAAATCGTAATATACTAGTTTATACAAATTTCGGTCAAAATATCAATTAAATTAAGGAATGCTCGAAATGCTACAAAACTTTTCTTATAATTTATATATTTTATAAGGGAAGGTTATGATGGAAGTCCATGCAAAAAATCATCTGAAAATTTGATTCTACGAAACTTTTCCAAAAGCAAGTTTCGATAAAAAAATTATAATATATTATACACAAGTTTATACTAGTTTTTGATCAAAAAATCAAATTAAATCGAGGACTATATGAAACCATACAAAACTTTTTAGATCCTTCTTATATGTTATGAGGGAAGGTTATGATGGAAGTCCAAGCAAAAATTCATCTGAAAATTTGATTATACGAAAAATGGAAGTTTCGTTCAAAAAATCATAATATATTATACACAAGTTTATATTAGTTTTTCTCAAAAAATCAAATTTAATCGAGGAATGTAAGAAATGATACAAATCTTTTCAGATCTTTCCTATATATTACGAGGGAAGGTTATGATGGAAGTCCATGCAAAAAATCATCTGAAAATTTGATTCTACGAAACTTTTCCAAATGCAAGTTTCGGTCAAATAATCATAAAATATGATACACAAGTTTATACTAGTTTTGCTCAAAAAATCAAATTAAATCGAGGACTGTACAAAACCAAATAAAACTTTACATATCCTTCCTATATGTTACGAGGGAAGGTTATGATGGAAGTCCATGCACAAAATCATCTGAAAATTTGATTCTACGAATCTTTTCGAAATGCAAGTTTCGGTTAAAAAATGGTTATATATTAATCACAAGTTTATACCAGTTTTGCTGAAAAAATCAAATTAAATTGAGGACTGTACGAAACCTTCCAAAACCTTATAGATCCTTCCTATATGTTACGAGGGAAGGTCATTATGGAAGTCCATGCCAAAAATCATCTGAAAATTTTATTCTACGAATCTTTTCCAAATGCAAGTTTCGGTCAAAAAATCATACTATATTATACACAAGTTTTTACTAATTTTTCTCAAAAAATCAAATTAAACCGAGGACTATAAAAAACGATACAAACTTTTCAGATCCTTCCTATATGTTACAAGGGAAGGTTATGATGGAAGTCAATGCAAAAAAAATCATCTGAAATTTGATTTTATGGAACTTTTCCAAACGCAAGTTTTAGTTAAAAAATCATAATATATTATACACTAGTTATAGTAGTTTTGCTCAAAAAATCAAATTAAATTGATGACTGTACGAAAAGATATAAAACTTTTCAGATCCTTCCTATATGTTACAAAGGAAGGTTATGATGGAAGTCCATGCACAAAATCATCTAAAAATTAGATTCTACGAATCTTTTCGAAATGCAAGTTTCGGTCAAAAAATCGTAATATACTAGTTTATACAAATTTCGGTCAAAATATCAATTAAATTAAGGAATGCTCGAAATGCTACAAAACTTTTCTTATAATTTATATATTTTATAAGGGAAGGTTATGATGGAAGTCCATGCAAAAAATCATCTGAAAATTTGATTCTACGAAACTTTTCCAAAAGCAAGTTTCGATAAAAAAATTATAATATATTATACACAAGTTTATACTAGTTTTTGATCAAAAAATCAAATTAAATCGAGGACTATATGAAACCATACAAAACTTTTTAGATCCTTCTTATATGTTATGAGGGAAGGTTATGATGGAAGTCCAAGCAAAAATTCATCTGAAAATTTGATTATACGAAAAATGGAAGTTTCGTTCAAAAAATCATAATATATTATACACAAGTTTATACTAGTTTTTCTCAAAAAATCAAATTTAATCGAGGAATGTAAGAAATGATACAAATCTTTTCAGATCTTTCCTATATATTACGAGGGAAGGTTATGATGGAAGTCCATGCAAAAAATCATCTGAAAATTTGATTCTACGAAACTTTTCCAAATGCAAGTTTCGGTCAAATAATCATAAAATATGATACACAAGTTTATACTAGTTTTGCTCAAAAAATCAAATTAAATCGAGGACTGTACAAAACCAAATAAAACTTTACATATCCTTCCTATATGTTACGAGGGAAGGTTATGATGGAAGTCCATGCACAAAATCATCTGAAAATTTGATTCTACGAATCTTTTCGAAATGCAAGTTTCGGTTAAAAAATGGTTATATATTAATCACAAGTTTATACCAGTTTTGCTGAAAAAATCAAATTAAATTGAGGACTGTACGAAACCTTCCAAAACCTTATAGATCCTTCCTATATGTTACGAGGGAAGGTCATTATGGAAGTCCATGCCAAAAATCATCTGAAAATTTTATTCTACGAATCTTTTCCAAATGCAAGTTTCGGTCAAAAAATCATACTATATTATACACAAGTTTTTACTAATTTTTCTCAAAAAATCAAATTAAACCGAGGACTATAAAAAACGATACAAACTTTTCAGATCCTTCCTATATGTTACAAGGGAAGGTTATGATGGAAGTCAATGCAAAAAAAATCATCTGAAATTTGATTTTATGGAACTTTTCCAAACGCAAGTTTTAGTTAAAAAATCATAATATATTATACACTAGTTATAGTAGTTTTGCTCAAAAAATCAAATTAAATTGATGACTGTACGAAAAGATATAAAACTTTTCAGATCCTTCCTATATGTTACAAAGGAAGGTTATGATGGAAGTCCATGCACAAAATCATCTAAAAATTAGATTCTACGAATCTTTTCGAAATGCAAGTTTCGGTCAAAAAATCGTAATATACTAGTTTATACAAATTTCGGTCAAAATATCAATTAAATTAAGGAATGCTCGAAATGCTACAAAACTTTTCTTATAATTTATATATTTTATAAGGGAAGGTTATGATGGAAGTCCATGCAAAAAATCATCTGAAAATTTGATTCTACGAAACTTTTCCAAAAGCAAGTTTCGATAAAAAAATTATAATATATTATACACAAGTTTATACTAGTTTTTGATCAAAAAATCAAATTAAATCGAGGACTATATGAAACCATACAAAACTTTTTAGATCCTTCTTATATGTTATGAGGGAAGGTTATGATGGAAGTCCAAGCAAAAATTCATCTGAAAATTTGATTATACGAAAAATGGAAGTTTCGTTCAAAAAATCATAATATATTATACACAAGTTTATACTAGTTTTTCTCAAAAAATCAAATTTAATCGAGGAATGTAAGAAATGATACAAATCTTTTCAGATCTTTCCTATATATTACGAGGGAAGGTTATGATGGAAGTCCATGCAAAAAATCATCTGAAAATTTGATTCTACGAAACTTTTCCAAATGCAAGTTTCGGTCAAATAATCATAAAATATGATACACAAGTTTATACTAGTTTTGCTCAAAAAATCAAATTAAATCGAGGACTGTACAAAACCAAATAAAACTTTACATATCCTTCCTATATGTTACGAGGGAAGGTTATGATGGAAGTCCATGCACAAAATCATCTGAAAATTTGATTCTACGAATCTTTTCGAAATGCAAGTTTCGGTTAAAAAATGGTTATATATTAATCACAAGTTTATACCAGTTTTGCTGAAAAAATCAAATTAAATTGAGGACTGTACGAAACCTTCCAAAACCTTATAGATCCTTCCTATATGTTACGAGGGAAGGTCATTATGGAAGTCCATGCCAAAAATCATCTGAAAATTTTATTCTACGAATCTTTTCCAAATGCAAGTTTCGGTCAAAAAATCATACTATATTATACACAAGTTTTTACTAATTTTTCTCAAAAAATCAAATTAAACCGAGGACTATAAAAAACGATACAAACTTTTCAGATCCTTCCTATATGTTACAAGGGAAGGTTATGATGGAAGTCAATGCAAAAAAAATCATCTGAAATTTGATTTTATGGAACTTTTCCAAACGCAAGTTTTAGTTAAAAAATCATAATATATTATACACTAGTTATAGTAGTTTTGCTCAAAAAATCAAATTAAATTGATGACTGTACGAAAAGATATAAAACTTTTCAGATCCTTCCTATATGTTACAAAGGAAGGTTATGATGGAAGTCCATGCACAAAATCATCTAAAAATTAGATTCTACGAATCTTTTCGAAATGCAAGTTTCGGTCAAAAAATCGTAATATACTAGTTTATACAAATTTCGGTCAAAATATCAATTAAATTAAGGAATGCTCGAAATGCTACAAAACTTTTCTTATAATTTATATATTTTATAAGGGATGGTTATGATGGAAGTCCATGCAAAAAATCATCTGAAAATTTGATTCTACGAAACTTTTCCAAAAGCAAGTTTCGATAAAAAAATTATAATATATTATACACAAGTTTATACTAGTTTTTGATCAAAAAATCAAATTAAATCGAGGACTATATGAAACCATACAAAACTTTTTAGATCCTTCTTATATGTTATGAGGGAAGGTTATGATGGAAGTCCAAGCAAAAATTCATCTGAAAATTTGATTATACGAAAAATGGAAGTTTCGTTCAAAAAATCATAATATATTATACACAAGTTTATACTAGTTTTTCTCAAAAAATCAAATTTAATCGAGGAATGTAAGAAATGATACAAATCTTTTCAGATCTTTCCTATATATTACGAGGGAAGGTTATGATGGAAGTCCATGCAAAAAATCATCTGAAAATTTGATTCTACGAAACTTTTCCAAATGCAAGTTTCGGTCAAATAATCATAAAATATGATACACAAGTTTATACTAGTTTTGCTCAAAAAATCAAATTAAATCGAGGACTGTACAAAACCAAATAAAACTTTACATATCCTTCCTATATGTTACGAGGGAAGGTTATGATGGAAGTCCATGCACAAAATCATCTGAAAATTTGATTCTACGAATCTTTTCGAAATGCAAGTTTCGGTTAAAAAATGGTTATATATTAATCACAAGTTTATACCAGTTTTGCTGAAAAAATCAAATTAAATTGAGGACTGTACGAAACCTTCCAAAACCTTATAGATCCTTCCTATATGTTACGAGGGAAGGTCATTATGGAAGTCCATGCCAAAAATCATCTGAAAATTTTATTCTACGAATCTTTTCCAAATGCAAGTTTCGGTCAAAAAATCATACTATATTATACACAAGTTTTTACTAATTTTTCTCAAAAAATCAAATTAAATCGAGGACTATAAAAAACGATACAAACTTTTCAGATCCTTCCTATATGTTACAAGGGAAGGTTATGATGGAAGTCAATGCAAAAAAAATCATCTGAAATTTGATTTTATGGAACTTTTCCAAACGCAAGTTTTAGTTAAAAAATCATAATATATTATACACTAGTTATAGTAGTTTTGCTCAAAAAATCAAATTAAATTGATGACTGTACGAAAAGATATAAAACTTTTCAGATCCTTCCTATATGTTACAAAGGAAGGTTATGATGGAAGTCCATGCACAAAATCATCTAAAAATTAGATTCTACGAATCTTTTCGAAATGCAAGTTTCGGTCAAAAAATCGTAATATACTAGTTTATACAAATTTCGGTCAAAATATCAATTAAATTAAGGAATGCTCGAAATGCTACAAAACTTTTCTTATAATTTATATATTTTATAAGGGAAGGTTATGATGGAAGTCCATGCAAAAAATCATCTGAAAATTTGATTCTACGAAACTTTTCCAAAAGCAAGTTTCGATAAAAAAATTATAATATATTATACACAAGTTTATACTAGTTTTTGATCAAAAAATCAAATTAAATCGAGGACTATATGAAACCATACAAAACTTTTTAGATCCTTCTTATATGTTATGAGGGAAGGTTATGATGGAAGTCCAAGCAAAAATTCATCTGAAAATTTGATTATACGAAAAATGGAAGTTTCGTTCAAAAAATCATAATATATTATACACAAGTTTATACTAGTTTTTCTCAAAAAATCAAATTTAATCGAGGAATGTAAGAAATGATACAAATCTTTTCAGATCTTTCCTATATATTACGAGGGAAGGTTATGATGGAAGTCCATGCAAAAAATCATCTGAAAATTTGATTCTACGAAACTTTTCCAAATGTAAGTTTCGGTCAAATAATCATAAAATATGATACACAAGTTTATACTAGTTTTGCTCAAAAAATCAAATTAAATCGAGGACTGTACAAAACCAAATAAAACTTTACATATCCTTCCTATATGTTACGAGGGAAGGTTATGATGGAAGTCCATGCACAAAATCATCTGAAAATTTGATTCTACGAATCTTTTCGAAATGCAAGTTTCGGTTAAAAAATGGTTATATATTAATCACAAGTTTATACCAGTTTTGCTGAAAAAATCAAATTAAATTGAGGACTGTACGAAACCTTCCAAAACCTTATAGATCCTTCCTATATGTTACGAGGGAAGGTCATTATGGAAGTCCATGCCAAAAATCATCTGAAAATTTTATTCTACGAATCTTTTCCAAATGCAAGTTTCGGTCAAAAAATCATACTATATTATACACAAGTTTTTACTAATTTTTCTCAAAAAATCAAATTAAACCGAGGACTATAAAAAACGATACAAACTTTTCAGATCCTTCCTATATGTTACAAGGGAAGGTTATGATGGAAGTCAATGCAAAAAAAATCATCTGAAATTTGATTTTATGGAACTTTTCCAAACGCAAGTTTTAGTTAAAAAATCATAATATATTATACACTAGTTATAGTAGTTTTGCTCAAAAAATCAAATTAAATTGATGACTGTACGAAAAGATATAAAACTTTTCAGATCCTTCCTATATGTTACAAAGGAAGGTTATGATGGAAGTCCATGCACAAAATCATCTAAAAATTAGATTCTACGAATCTTTTCGAAATGCAAGTTTCGGTCAAAAAATCGTAATATACTAGTTTATACAAATTTCGGTCAAAATATCAATTAAATTAAGGAATGCTCGAAATGCTACAAAACTTTTCTTATAATTTATATATTTTATAAGGGAAGGTTATGATGGAAGTCCATGCAAAAAATCATCTGAAAATTTGATTCTACGAAACTTTTCCAAAAGCAAGTTTCGATAAAAAAATTATAATATATTATACACAAGTTTATACTAGTTTTTGATCAAAAAATCAAATTAAATCGAGGACTATATGAAACCATACAAAACTTTTTAGATCCTTCTTATATGTTATGAGGGAAGGTTATGATGGAAGTCCAAGCAAAAATTCGTCTGAAAATTTGATTATACGAAAAATGGAAGTTTCGTTCAAAAAATCATAATATATTATACACAAGTTTATATTAGTTTTTCTCAAAAAATCAAATTTAATCGAGGAATGTAAGAAATGATACAAATCTTTTCAGATCTTTCCTATATATTACGAGGGAAGGTTATGATGGAAGTCCATGCAAAAAATCATCTGAAAATTTGATTCTACGAAACTTTTCCAAATGCAAGTTTCGGTCAAATAATCATAAAATATGATACACAAGTTTATACTAGTTTTGCTCAAAAAATCAAATTAAATCGAGGACTGTACAAAACCAAATAAAACTTTACATATCCTTCCTATATGTTATGAGGGAAGGTTATGATGGAAGTCCATGCACAAAATCATCTGAAAATTTGATTCTACGAATCTTTTCGAAATGCAAGTTTCGGTTAAAAAATGGTTATATATTAATCACAAGTTTATACCAGTTTTGCTGAAAAAATCAAATTAAATTGAGGACTGTACGAAACCTTCCAAAACCTTATAGATCCTTCCTATATGTTACGAGGGAAGGTCATTATGGAAGTCCATGCCAAAAATCATCTGAAAATTTTATTCTACGAATCTTTTCCAAATGCAAGTTTCGGTCAAAAAATCATACTATATTATACACAAGTTTTTACTAATTTTTCTCAAAAAATCAAATTAAACCGAGGACTATAAAAAACGATACAAACTTTTCAGATCCTTCCTATATGTTACAAGGGAAGGTTATGATGGAAGTCAATGCAAAAAAAATCATCTGAAATTTGATTTTATGGAACTTTTCCAAACGCAAGTTTTAGTTAAAAAATCATAATATATTATACACTAGTTATAGTAGTTTTGCTCAAAAAATCAAATTAAATTGATGACTGTACGAAAAGATATAAAACTTTTCAGATCCTTCCTATATGTTACAAAGGAAGGTTATGATGGAAGTCCATGCACAAAATCATCTAAAAATTAGATTCTACGAATCTTTTCGAAATGCAAGTTTCGGTCAAAAAATCGTAATATACTAGTTTATACAAATTTCGGTCAAAATATCAATTAAATTAAGGAATGCTCGAAATGCTACAAAACTTTTCTTATAATTTATATATTTTATAAGGGAAGGTTATGATGGAAGTCCATGCAAAAAATCATCTGAAAATTTGATTCTACGAAACTTTTCCAAAAGCAAGTTTCGATAAAAAAATTATAATATATTATACACAAGTTTATACTAGTTTTTGATCAAAAAATCAAATTAAATCGAGGACTATATGAAACCATACAAAACTTTTTAGATCCTTCTTATATGTTATGAGGGAAGGTTATGATGGAAGTCCAAGCAAAAATTCATCTGAAAATTTGATTATACGAAAAATGGAAGTTTCGTTCAAAAAATCATAATATATTATACACAAGTTTATATTAGTTTTTCTCAAAAAATCAAATTTAATCGAGGAATGTAAGAAATGATACAAATCTTTTCAGATCTTTCCTATATATTACGAGGGAAGGTTATGATGGAAGTCCATGCAAAAAATCATCTGAAAATTTGATTCTACGAAACTTTTCCAAATGCAAGTTTCGGTCAAATAATCATAAAATATGATACACAAGTTTATACTAGTTTTGCTCAAAAAATCAAATTAAATCGAGGACTGTACAAAACCAAATAAAACTTTACATATCCTTCCTATATGTTACGAGGGAAGGTTATGATGGAAGTCCATGCACAAAATCATCTGAAAATTTGATTCTACGAATCTTTTCGAAATGCAAGTTTCGGTTAAAAAATGGTTATATATTAATCACAAGTTTATACCAGTTTTGCTGAAAAAATCAAATTAAATTGAGGACTGTACGAAACCTTCCAAAACCTTATAGATCCTTCCTATATGTTACGAGGGAAGGTCATTATGGAAGTCCATGCCAAAAATCATCTGAAAATTTTATTCTACGAATCTTTTCCAAATGCAAGTTTCGGTCAAAAAATCATACTATATTATACACAAGTTTTTACTAATTTTTCTCAAAAAATCAAATTAAACCGAGGACTATAAAAAACGATACAAACTTTTCAGATCCTTCCTATATGTTACAAGGGAAGGTTATGATGGAAGTCAATGCAAAAAAAATCATCTGAAATTTGATTTTATGGAACTTTTCCAAACGCAAGTTTTAGTTAAAAAATCATAATATATTATACACTAGTTATAGTAGTTTTGCTCAAAAAATCAAATTAAATTGATGACTGTACGAAAAGATATAAAACTTTTCAGATCCTTCCTATATGTTACAAAGGAAGGTTATGATGGAAGTCCATGCACAAAATCATCTAAAAATTAGATTCTACGAATCTTTTCGAAATGCAAGTTTCGGTCAAAAAATCGTAATATACTAGTTTATACAAATTTCGGTCAAAATATCAATTAAATTAAGGAATGCTCGAAATGCTACAAAACTTTTCTTATAATTTATATATTTTATAAGGGAAGGTTATGATGGAAGTCCATGCAAAAAATCATCTGAAAATTTGATTCTACGAAACTTTTCCAAAAGCAAGTTTCGATAAAAAAATTATAATATATTATACACAAGTTTATACTAGTTTTTGATCAAAAAATCAAATTAAATCGAGGACTATATGAAACCATACAAAACTTTTTAGATCCTTCTTATATGTTATGAGGGAAGGTTATGATGGAAGTCCAAGCAAAAATTCATCTGAAAATTTGATTATACGAAAAATGGATGTTTCGTTCAAAAAATCATAATATATTATACACAAGTTTATATTAGTTTTTCTCAAAAAATCAAATTTAATCGAGGAATGTAAGAAATGATACAAATCTTTTCAGATCTTTCCTATATATTACGAGGGAAGGTTATGATGGAAGTCCATGCAAAAAATCATCTGAAAATTTGATTCTACGAAACTTTTCCAAATGCAAGTTTCGGTCAAATAATCATAAAATATGATACACAAGTTTATACTAGTTTTGCTCAAAAAATCAAATTAAATCGAGGACTGTACAAAACCAAATAAAACTTTACATATCCTTCCTATATGTTACGAGGGAAGGTTATGATGGAAGTCCATGCACAAAATCATCTGAAAATTTGATTCTACGAATCTTTTCGAAATGCAAGTTTCGGTTAAAAAATGGTTATATATTAATCACAAGTTTATACCAGTTTTGCTGAAAAAATCAAATTAAATTGAGGACTGTACGAAACCTTCCAAAACCTTATAGATCCTTCCTATATGTTACGAGGGAAGGTCATTATGGAAGTCCATGCCAAAAATCATCTGAAAATTTTATTCTACGAATCTTTTCCAAATGCAAGTTTCGGTCAAAAAATCATACTATATTATACACAAGTTTTTACTAATTTTTCTCAAAAAATCAAATTAAACCGAGGACTATAAAAAACGATACAAACTTTTCAGATCCTTCCTATATGTTACAAGGGAAGGTTATGATGGAAGTCAATGCAAAAAAAATCATCTGAAATTTGATTTTATGGAACTTTTCCAAACGCAAGTTTTAGTTAAAAAATCATAATATATTATACACTAGTTATAGTAGTTTTGCTCAAAAAATCAAATTAAATTGATGACTGTACGAAAAGATATAAAACTTTTCAGATCCTTCCTATATGTTACAAAGGAAGGTTATGATGGAAGTCCATGCACAAAATCATCTAAAAATTAGATTCTACGAATCTTTTCGAAATGCAAGTTTCGGTCAAAAAATCGTAATATACTAGTTTATACAAATTTCGGTCAAAATATCAATTAAATTAAGGAATGCTCGAAATGCTACAAAACTTTTCTTATAATTTATATATTTTATAAGGGAAGGTTATGATGGAAGTCCATGCAAAAAATCATCTGAAAATTTGATTCTACGAAACTTTTCCAAAAGCAAGTTTCGATAAAAAAATTATAATATATTATACACAAGTTTATACTAGTTTTTGATCAAAAAATCAAATTAAATCGAGGACTATATGAAACCATACAAAACTTTTTAGATCCTTCTTATATGTTATGAGGGAAGGTTATGATGGAAGTCCAAGCAAAAATTCATCTGAAAATTTGATTATACGAAAAATGGAAGTTTCGTTCAAAAAATCATAATATATTATACACAAGTTTATATTAGTTTTTCTCAAAAAATCAAATTTAATCGAGGAATGTAAGAAATGATACAAATCTTTTCAGATCTTTCCTATATATTACGAGGGAAGGTTATGATGGAAGTCCATGCAAAAAATCATCTGAAAATTTGATTCTACGAAACTTTTCCAAATGCAAGTTTCGGTCAAATAATCATAAAATATGATACACAAGTTTATACTAGTTTTGCTCAAAAAATCAAATTAAATCGAGGACTGTACAAAACCAAATAAAACTTTACATATCCTTCCTATATGTTACGAGGGAAGGTTATGATGGAAGTCCATGCACAAAATCATCTGAAAATTTGATTCTACGAATCTTTTCGAAATGCAAGTTTCGGTTAAAAAATGGTTATATATTAATCACAAGTTTATACCAGTTTTGCTGAAAAAATCAAATTAAATTGAGGACTGTACGAAACCTTCCAAAACCTTATAGATCCTTCCTATATGTTACGAGGGAAGGTCATTATGGAAGTCCATGCCAAAAATCATCTGAAAATTTTATTCTACGAATCTTTTCCAAATGCAAGTTTCGGTCAAAAAATCATACTATATTATACACAAGTTTTTACTAATTTTTCTCAAAAAATCAAATTAAACCGAGGACTATAAAAAACGATACAAACTTTTCAGATCCTTCCTATATGTTACAAGGGAAGGTTATGATGGAAGTCAATGCAAAAAAAATCATCTGAAATTTGATTTTATGGAACTTTTCCAAACGCAAGTTTTAGTTAAAAAATCATAATATATTATACACTAGTTATAGTAGTTTTGCTCAAAAAATCAAATTAAATTGATGACTGTACGAAAAGATATAAAACTTTTCAGATCCTTCCTATATGTTACAAAGGAAGGTTATGATGGAAGTCCATGCACAAAATCATCTAAAAATTAGATTCTACGAATCTTTTCGAAATGCAAGTTTCGGTCAAAAAATCGTAATATACTAGTTTATACAAATTTCGGTCAAAATATCAATTAAATTAAGGAATGCTCGAAATGCTACAAAAATTTTCTTATAATTTATATATTTTATAAGGGAAGGTTATGATGGAAGTCCATGCAAAAAATCATCTGAAAATTTGATTCTACGAAACTTTTCCAAAAGCAAGTTTCGATAAAAAAATTATAATATATTATACACAAGTTTATACTAGTTTTTGATCAAAAAATCAAATTAAATCGAGGACTATATGAAACCATACAAAACTTTTTAGATCCTTCTTATATGTTATGAGGGAAGGTTATGATGGAAGTCCAAGCAAAAATTCATCTGAAAATTTGATTATACGAAAAATGGAAGTTTCGTTCAAAAAATCATAATATATTATACACAAGTTTATATTAGTTTTTCTCAAAAAATCAAATTTAATCGAGGAATGTAAGAAATGATACAAATCTTTTCAGATCTTTCCTATATATTACGAGGGAAGGTTATGATGGAAGTCCATGCAAAAAATCATCTGAAAATTTGATTCTACGAAACTTTTCCAAATGCAAGTTTCGGTCAAATAATCATAAAATATGATACACAAGTTTATACTAGTTTTGCTCAAAAAATCAAATTAAATCGAGGACTATACAAAACCAAATAAAACTTTACATATCCTTCCTATATGTTACGAGGGAAGGTTATGATGGAAGTCCATGCACAAAATCATCTGAAAATTTGATTCTACGAATCTTTTCGAAATGCAAGTTTCGGTTAAAAAATGGTTATATATTAATCACAAGTTTATACCAGTTTTGCTGAAAAAATCAAATTAAATTGAGGACTGTACGAAACCTTCCAAAACCTTATAGATCCTTCCTATATGTTACGAGGGAAGGTCATTATGGAAGTCCATGCCAAAAATCATCTGAAAATTTTATTCTACGAATCTTTTCCAAATGCAAGTTTCGGTCAAAAAATCATACTATATTATACACAAGTTTTTACTAATTTTTCTCAAAAAATCAAATTAAACCGAGGACTATAAAAAACGATACAAACTTTTCAGATCCTTCCTATATGTTACAAGGGAAGGTTATGATGGAAGTCAATGCAAAAAAAATCATCTGAAATTTGATTTTATGGAACTTTTCCAAACGCAAGTTTTAGTTAAAAAATCATAATATATTATACACTAGTTATAGTAGTTTTGCTCAAAAAATCAAATTAAATTGATGACTGTACGAAAAGATATAAAACTTTTCAGATCCTTCCTATATGTTACAAAGGAAGGTTATGATGGAAGTCCATGCACAAAATCATCTAAAAATTAGATTCTACGAATCTTTTCGAAATGCAAGTTTCGGTCAAAAAATCGTAATATACTAGTTTATACAAATTTCGGTCAAAATATCAATTAAATTAAGGAATGCTCGAAATGCTACAAAACTTTTCTTATAATTTATATATTTTATAAGGGAAGGTTATGATGGAAGTCCATGCAAAAAATCATCTGAAAATTTGATTCTACGAAACTTTTCCAAAAGCAAGTTTCGATAAAAAAATTATAATATATTATACACAAGTTTATACTAGTTTTTGATCAAAAAATCAAATTAAATCGAGGACTATATGAAACCATACAAAACTTTTTAGATCCTTCTTATATGTTATGAGGGAAGGTTATGATGGAAGTCCAAGCAAAAATTCATCTGAAAATTTGATTATACGAAAAATGGAAGTTTCGTTCAAAAAATCATAATATATTATACACAAGTTTATACTAGTTTTTCTCAAAAAATCAAATTTAATCGAGGAATGTAAGAAATGATACAAATCTTTTCAGATCTTTCCTATATATTACGAGGGAAGGTTATGATGGAAGTCCATGCAAAAAATCATCTGAAAATTTGATTCTACGAAACTTTTCCAAATGCAAGTTTCGGTCAAATAATCATAAAATATGATACACAAGTTTATACTAGTTTTGCTCAAAAAATCAAATTAAATCGAGGACTGTACAAAACCAAATAAAACTTTACATATCCTTCCTATATGTTACGAGGGAAGGTTATGATGGAAGTCCATGCACAAAATCATCTGAAAATTTGATTCTACGAATCTTTTCGAAATGCAAGTTTCGGTTAAAAAATGGTTATATATTAATCACAAGTTTATACCAGTTTTGCTGAAAAAATCAAATTAAATTGAGGACTGTACGAAACCTTCCAAAACCTTATAGATCCTTCCTATATGTTACGAGGGAAGGTCATTATGGAAGTCCATGCCAAAAATCATCTGAAAATTTTATTCTACGAATCTTTTCCAAATGCAAGTTTCGGTCAAAAAATCATACTATATTATACACAAGTTTTTACTAATTTTTCTCAAAAAATCAAATTAAACCGAGGACTATAAAAAACGATACAAACTTTTCAGATCCTTCCTATATGTTACAAGGGAAGGTTATGATGGAAGTCAATGCAAAAAAAATCATCTGAAATTTGATTTTATGGAACTTTTCCAAACGCAAGTTTTAGTTAAAAAATCATAATATATTATACACTAGTTATAGTAGTTTTGCTCAAAAAATCAAATTAAATTGATGACTGTACGAAAAGATATAAAACTTTTCAGATCCTTCCTATATGTTACAAAGGAAGGTTATGATGGAAGTCCATGCACAAAATCATCTAAAAATTAGATTCTACGAATCTTTTCGAAATGCAAGTTTCGGTCAAAAAATCGTAATATACTAGTTTATACAAATTTCGGTCAAAATATCAATTAAATTAAGGAATGCTCGAAATGCTACAAAACTTTTCTTATAATTTATATATTTTATAAGGGAAGGTTATGATGGAAGTCCATGCAAAAAATCATCTGAAAATTTGATTCTACGAAACTTTTCCAAAAGCAAGTTTCGATAAAAAAATTATAATATATTATACACAAGTTTATACTAGTTTTTGATCAAAAAATCAAATTAAATCGAGGACTATATGAAACCATACAAAACTTTTTAGATCCTTCTTATATGTTATGAGGGAAGGTTATGATGGAAGTCCAAGCAAAAATTCATCTGAAAATTTGATTATACGAAAAATGGAAGTTTCGTTCAAAAAATCATAATATATTATACACAAGTTTATACTAGTTTTTCTCAAAAAATCAAATTTAATCGAGGAATGTAAGAAATGATACAAATCTTTTCAGATCTTTCCTATATATTACGAGGGAAGGTTATGATGGAAGTCCATGCAAAAAATCATCTGAAAATTTGATTCTACGAAACTTTTCCAAATGCAAGTTTCGGTCAAATAATCATAAAATATGATACACAAGTTTATACTAGTTTTGCTCAAAAAATCAAATTAAATCGAGGACTGTACAAAACCAAATAAAACTTTACATATCCTTCCTATATGTTACGAGGGAAGGTTATGATGGAAGTCCATGCACAAAATCATCTGAAAATTTGATTCTACGAATCTTTTCGAAATGCAAGTTTCGGTTAAAAAATGGTTATATATTAATCACAAGTTTATACCAGTTTTGCTGAAAAAATCAAATTAAATTGAGGACTGTACGAAACCTTCCAAAACCTTATAGATCCTTCCTATATGTTACGAGGGAAGGTCATTATGGAAGTCCATGCCAAAAATCATCTGAAAATTTTATTCTACGAATCTTTTCCAAATGCAAGTTTCGGTCAAAAAATCATACTATATTATACACAAGTTTTTACTAATTTTTCTCAAAAAATCAAATTAAACCGAGGACTATAAAAAACGATACAAACTTTTCAGATCCTTCCTATATGTTACAAGGGAAGGTTATGATGGAAGTCAATGCAAAAAAAATCATCTGAAATTTGATTTTATGGAACTTTTCCAAACGCAAGTTTTAGTTAAAAAATCATAATATATTATACACTAGTTATAGTAGTTTTGCTCAAAAAATCAAATTAAATTGATGACTGTACGAAAAGATATAAAACTTTTCAGATCCTTCCTATATGTTACAAAGGAAGGTTATGATGGAAGTCCATGCACAAAATCATCTAAAAATTAGATTCTACGAATCTTTTCGAAATGCAAGTTTCGGTCAAAAAATCGTAATATACTAGTTTATACAAATTTCGGTCAAAATATCAATTAAATTAAGGAATGCTCGAAATGCTACAAAACTTTTCTTATAATTTATATATTTTATAAGGGAAGGTTATGATGGAAGTCCATGCAAAAAATCATCTGAAAATTTGATTCTACGAAACTTTTCCAAAAGCAAGTTTCGATAAAAAAATTATAATATATTATACACAAGTTTATACTAGTTTTTGATCAAAAAATCAAATTAAATCGAGGACTATATGAAACCATACAAAACTTTTTAGATCCTTCTTATATGTTATGAGGGAAGGTTATGATGGAAGTCCAAGCAAAAATTCATCTGAAAATTTGATTATACGAAAAATGGAAGTTTCGTTCAAAAAATCATAATATATTATACACAAGTTTATATTAGTTTTTCTCAAAAAATCAAATTTAATCGAGGAATGTAAGAAATGATACAAATCTTTTCAGATCTTTCCTATATATTACGAGGGAAGGTTATGATGGAAGTCCATGCAAAAAATCATCTGAAAATTTGATTCTACGAAACTTTTCCAAATGCAAGTTTCGGTCAAATAATCATAAAATATGATACACAAGTTTATACTAGTTTTGCTCAAAAAATCAAATTAAATCGAGGACTGTACAAAACCAAATAAAACTTTACATATCCTTCCTATATGTTACGAGGGAAGGTTATGATGGAAGTCCATGCACAAAATCATCTGAAAATTTGATTCTACGAATCTTTTCGAAATGCAAGTTTCGGTTAAAAAATGGTTATATATTAATCACAAGTTTATACCAGTTTTGCTGAAAAAATCAAATTAAATTGAGGACTGTACGAAACCTTCCAAAACCTTATAGATCCTTCCTATATGTTACGAGGGAAGGTCATTATGGAAGTCCATGCCAAAAATCATCTGAAAATTTTATTCTACGAATCTTTTCCAAATGCAAGTTTCGGTCAAAAAATCATACTATATTATACACAAGTTTTTACTAATTTTTCTCAAAAAATCAAATTAAACCGAGGACTATAAAAAACGATACAAACTTTTCAGATCCTTCCTATATGTTACAAGGGAAGGTTATGATGGAAGTCAATGCAAAAAAAATCATCTGAAATTTGATTTTATGGAACTTTTCCAAACGCAAGTTTTAGTTAAAAAATCATAATATATTATACACTAGTTATAGTAGTTTTGCTCAAAAAATCAAATTAAATTGATGACTGTACGAAAAGATATAAAACTTTTCAGATCCTTCCTATATGTTACAAAGGAAGGTTATGATGGAAGTCCATGCACAAAATCATCTAAAAATTAGATTCTACGAATCTTTTCGAAATGCAAGTTTCGGTCAAAAAATCGTAATATACTAGTTTATACAAATTTCGGTCAAAATATCAATTAAATTAAGGAATGCTCGAAATGCTACAAAACTTTTCTTATAATTTATATATTTTATAAGGGAAGGTTATGATGGAAGTCCATGCAAAAAATCATCTGAAAATTTGATTCTACGAAACTTTTCCAAAAGCAAGTTTCGATAAAAAAATTATAATATATTATACACAAGTTTATACTAGTTTTTGATCAAAAAATCAAATTAAATCGAGGACTATATGAAACCATACAAAACTTTTTAGATCCTTCTTATATGTTATGAGGGAAGGTTATGATGGAAGTCCAAGCAAAAATTCATCTGAAAATTTGATTATACGAAAAATGGAAGTTTCGTTCAAAAAATCATAATATATTATACACAAGTTTATACTAGTTTTTCTCAAAAAATCAAATTTAATCGAGGAATGTAAGAAATGATACAAATCTTTTCAGATCTTTCCTATATATTACGAGGGAAGGTTATGATGGAAGTCCATGCAAAAAATCATCTGAAAATTTGATTCTACGAAACTTTTCCAAATGCAAGTTTCGGTCAAATAATCATAAAATATGATACACAAGTTTATACTAGTTTTGCTCAAAAAATCAAATTAAATCGAGGACTGTACAAAACCAAATAAAACTTTACATATCCTTCCTATATGTTACGAGGGAAGGTTATGATGGAAGTCCATGCACAAAATCATCTGAAAATTTGATTCTACGAATCTTTTCGAAATGCAAGTTTCGGTTAAAAAATGGTTATATATTAATCACAAGTTTATACCAGTTTTGCTGAAAAAATCAAATTAAATTGAGGACTGTACGAAACCTTCCAAAACCTTATAGATCCTTCCTATATGTTACGAGGGAAGGTCATTATGGAAGTCCATGCCAAAAATCATCTGAAAATTTTATTCTACGAATCTTTTCCAAATGCAAGTTTCGGTCAAAAAATCATACTATATTATACACAAGTTTTTACTAATTTTTCTCAAAAAATCAAATTAAACCGAGGACTATAAAAAACGATACAAACTTTTCAGATCCTTCCTATATGTTACAAGGGAAGGTTATGATGGAAGTCAATGCAAAAAAAATCATCTGAAATTTGATTTTATGGAACTTTTCCAAACGCAAGTTTTAGTTAAAAAATCATAATATATTATACACTAGTTATAGTAGTTTTGCTCAAAAAATCAAATTAAATTGATGACTGTACGAAAAGATATAAAACTTTTCAGATCCTTCCTATATGTTACAAAGGAAGGTTATGATGGAAGTCCATGCACAAAATCATCTAAAAATTAGATTCTACGAATCTTTTCGAAATGCAAGTTTCGGTCAAAAAATCGTAATATACTAGTTTATACAAATTTCGGTCAAAATATCAATTAAATTAAGGAATGCTCGAAATGCTACAAAACTTTTCTTATAATTTATATATTTTATAAGGGAAGGTTATGATGGAAGTCCATGCAAAAAATCATCTGAAAATTTGATTCTACGAAACTTTTCCAAAAGCAAGTTTCGATAAAAAAATTATAATATATTATACACAAGTTTATACTAGTTTTTGATCAAAAAATCAAATTAAATCGAGGACTATATGAAACCATACAAAACTTTTTAGATCCTTCTTATATGTTATGAGGGAAGGTTATGATGGAAGTCCAAGCAAAAATTCATCTGAAAATTTGATTATACGAAAAATGGAAGTTTCGTTCAAAAAATCATAATATATTATACACAAGTTTATACTAGTTTTTCTCAAAAAATCAAATTTAATCGAGGAATGTAAGAAATGATACAAATCTTTTCAGATCTTTCCTATATATTACGAGGGAAGGTTATGATGGAAGTCCATGCAAAAAATCATCTGAAAATTTGATTCTACGAAACTTTTCCAAATGCAAGTTTCGGTCAAATAATCATAAAATATGATACACAAGTTTATACTAGTTTTGCTCAAAAAATCAAATTAAATCGAGGACTGTACAAAACCAAATAAAACTTTACATATCCTTCCTATATGTTACGAGGGAAGGTTATGATGGAAGTCCATGCACAAAATCATCTGAAAATTTGATTCTACGAATCTTTTCGAAATGCAAGTTTCGGTTAAAAAATGGTTATATATTAATCACAAGTTTATACCAGTTTTGCTGAAAAAATCAAATTAAATTGAGGACTGTACGAAACCTTCCAAAACCTTATAGATCCTTCCTATATGTTACGAGGGAAGGTCATTATGGAAGTCCATGCCAAAAATCATCTGAAAATTTTATTCTACGAATCTTTTCCAAATGCAAGTTTCGGTCAAAAAATCATACTATATTATACACAAGTTTTTACTAATTTTTCTCAAAAAATCAAATTAAACCGAGGACTATAAAAAACGATACAAACTTTTCAGATCCTTCCTATATGTTACAAGGGAAGGTTATGATGGAAGTCAATGCAAAAAAAATCATCTGAAATTTGATTTTATGGAACTTTTCCAAACGCAAGTTTTAGTTAAAAAATCATAATATATTATACACTAGTTATAGTAGTTTTGCTCAAAAAATCAAATTAAATTGATGACTGTACGAAAAGATATAAAACTTTTCAGATCCTTCCTATATGTTACAAAGGAAGGTTATGATGGAAGTCCATGCACAAAATCATCTAAAAATTAGATTCTACGAATCTTTTCGAAATGCAAGTTTCGGTCAAAAAATCGTAATATACTAGTTTATACAAATTTCGGTCAAAATATCAATTAAATTAAGGAATGCTCGAAATGCTACAAAACTTTTCTTATAATTTATATATTTTATAAGGGAAGGTTATGATGGAAGTCCATGCAAAAAATCATCTGAAAATTTGATTCTACGAAACTTTTCCAAAAGCAAGTTTCGATAAAAAAATTATAATATATTATACACAAGTTTATACTAGTTTTTGATCAAAAAATCAAATTAAATCGAGGACTATATGAAACCATACAAAACTTTTTAGATCCTTCTTATATGTTATGAGGGAAGGTTATGATGGAAGTCCAAGCAAAAATTCATCTGAAAATTTGATTATACGAAAAATGGAAGTTTCGTTCAAAAAATCATAATATATTATACACAAGTTTATATTAGTTTTTCTCAAAAAATCAAATTTAATCGAGGAATGTAAGAAATGATACAAATCTTTTCAGATCTTTCCTATATATTACGAGGGAAGGTTATGATGGAAGTCCATGCAAAAAATCATCTGAAAATTTGATTCTACGAAACTTTTCCAAATGCAAGTTTCGGTCAAATAATCATAAAATATGATACACAAGTTTATACTAGTTTTGCTCAAAAAATCAAATTAAATCGAGGACTGTACAAAACCAAATAAAACTTTACATATCCTTCCTATATGTTACGAGGGAAGGTTATGATGGAAGTCCATGCACAAAATCATCTGAAAATTTGATTCTACGAATCTTTTCGAAATGCAAGTTTCGGTTAAAAAATGGTTATATATTAATCACAAGTTTATACCAGTTTTGCTGAAAAAATCAAATTAAATTGAGGACTGTACGAAACCTTCCAAAACCTTATAGATCCTTCCTATATGTTACGAGGGAAGGTCATTATGGAAGTCCATGCCAAAAATCATCTGAAAATTTTATTCTACGAATCTTTTCCAAATGCAAGTTTCGGTCAAAAAATCATACTATATTATACACAAGTTTTTACTAATTTTTCTCAAAAAATCAAATTAAACCGAGGACTATAAAAAACGATACAAACTTTTCAGATCCTTCCTATATGTTACAAGGGAAGGTTATGATGGAAGTCAATGCAAAAAAAATCATCTGAAATTTGATTTTATGGAACTTTTCCAAACGCAAGTTTTAGTTAAAAAATCATAATATATTATACACTAGTTATAGTAGTTTTGCTCAAAAAATCAAATTAAATTGATGACTGTACGAAAAGATATAAAACTTTTCAGATCCTTCCTATATGTTACAAAGGAAGGTTATGATGGAAGTCCATGCACAAAATCATCTAAAAATTAGATTCTACGAATCTTTTCGAAATGCAAGTTTCGGTCAAAAAATCGTAATATACTAGTTTATACAAATTTCGGTCAAAATATCAATTAAATTAAGGAATGCTCGAAATGCTACAAAACTTTTCTTATAATTTATATATTTTATAAGGGAAGGTTATGATGGAAGTCCATGCAAAAAATCATCTGAAAATTTGATTCTACGAAACTTTTCCAAAAGCAAGTTTCGATAAAAAAATTATAATATATTATACACAAGTTTATACTAGTTTTTGATCAAAAAATCAAATTAAATCGAGGACTATATGAAACCATACAAAACTTTTTAGATCCTTCTTATATGTTATGAGGGAAGGTTATGATGGAAGTCCAAGCAAAAATTCATCTGAAAATTTGATTATACGAAAAATGGAAGTTTCGTTCAAAAAATCATAATATATTATACACAAGTTTATACTAGTTTTTCTCAAAAAATCAAATTTAATCGAGGAATGTAAGAAATGATACAAATCTTTTCAGATCTTTCCTATATATTACGAGGGAAGGTTATGATGGAAGTCCATGCAAAAAATCATCTGAAAATTTGATTCTACGAAACTTTTCCAAATGCAAGTTTCGGTCAAATAATCATAAAATATGATACACAAGTTTATACTAGTTTTGCTCAAAAAATCAAATTAAATCGAGGACTGTACAAAACCAAATAAAACTTTACATATCCTTCCTATATGTTACGAGGGAAGGTTATGATGGAAGTCCATGCACAAAATCATCTGAAAATTTGATTCTACGAATCTTTTCGAAATGCAAGTTTCGGTTAAAAAATGGTTATATATTAATCACAAGTTTATACCAGTTTTGCTGAAAAAATCAAATTAAATTGAGGACTGTACGAAACCTTCCAAAACCTTATAGATCCTTCCTATATGTTACGAGGGAAGGTCATTATGGAAGTCCATGCCAAAAATCATCTGAAAATTTTATTCTACGAATCTTTTCCAAATGCAAGTTTCGGTCAAAAAATCATACTATATTATACACAAGTTTTTACTAATTTTTCTCAAAAAATCAAATTAAACCGAGGACTATAAAAAACGATACAAACTTTTCAGATCCTTCCTATATGTTACAAGGGAAGGTTATGATGGAAGTCAATGCAAAAAAAATCATCTGAAATTTGATTTTATGGAACTTTTCCAAACGCAAGTTTTAGTTAAAAAATCATAATATATTATACACTAGTTATAGTAGTTTTGCTCAAAAAATCAAATTAAATTGATGACTGTACGAAAAGATATAAAACTTTTCAGATCCTTCCTATATGTTACAAAGGAAGGTTATGATGGAAGTCCATGCACAAAATCATCTAAAAATTAGATTCTACGAATCTTTTCGAAATGCAAGTTTTGGTCAAAAAATCGTAATATACTAGTTTATACAAATTTCGGTCAAAATATCAATTAAATTAAGGAATGCTCGAAATGCTACAAAACTTTTCTTATAATTTATATATTTTATAAGGGAAGGTTATGATGGAAGTCCATGCAAAAAATCATCTGAAAATTTGATTCTACGAAACTTTTCCAAAAGCAAGTTTCGATAAAAAAATTATAATATATTATACACAAGTTTATACTAGTTTTTGATCAAAAAATCAAATTAAATCGAGGACTATATGAAACCATACAAAACTTTTTAGATCCTTCTTATATGTTATGAGGGAAGGTTATGATGGAAGTCCAAGCAAAAATTCATCTGAAAATTTGATTATACGAAAAATGGAAGTTTCGTTCAAAAAATCATAATATATTATACACAAGTTTATACTAGTTTTTCTCAAAAAATCAAATTTAATCGAGGAATGTAAGAAATGATACAAATCTTTTCAGATCTTTCCTATATATTACGAGGGAAGGTTATGATGGAAGTCCATGCAAAAAATCATCTGAAAATTTGATTCTACGAAACTTTTCCAAAAGCAAGTTTCGATAAAAAAATTATAATATATTATACACAAGTTTATACTAGTTTTTGATCAAAAAATCAAATTAAATCGAGGACTATATGAAACCATACAAAACTTTTTAGATCCTTCTTATATGTTATGAGGGAAGGTTATGATGGAAGTCCAAGCAAAAATTCATCTGAAAATTTGATTATACGAAAAATGGAAGTTTCGTTCAAAAAATCATAATATATTATACACAAGTTTATACTTGTTTTTCTCAAAAAATCAAATTTAATCGAGGAATTTAAGAAATGATACAAATCTTTTCAGATCTTTCCTATATATTACGAGGGAAGGTTATGATGGAAGTCCATGCAAAAAATCATCTGAAAATTTGATTCTACGAAACTTTTCCAAATGCAAGTTTCGGTCAAATAATCATAAAATATTATACACAAGTTTATACTAGTTTTGCTCAAAAAATCAAATTAAATCGAGGACTGTACAAAACCAAATAAAACTTTACATATCCTTCCTATATGTTACGAGGGAAGGTTATGATGGAAGTCCATGCACAAAATCATCTGAAAATTTGATTCTACGAATCTTTTCGAAATGCAAGTTTCGGTTAAAAAATTGTTATATATTAATCACAAGTTTATACCAGTTTTGCTGAAAAAATCAAATTAAATTGAGGACTGTACGAAACCTTCCAAAACCTTATAGATCTTTCCTATATGTTACGAGGGAAGGTCATTATGGAAGTCCATGCCAAAAATACTCTGAAAATTTTATTCTACGAATCTTTTCCAAATGCAAGTTTCGGTCAAAAAATCATACTATATTATACACAAGTTTTTACTAATTTTTCTCAAAAAATCAAATTAAACCGAGGACTATAAAAAACGATACAAACTTTTCAGATCCTTCCTATATGTTACAAGGGAAGGTTATGATGGAAGTCAATGCATAATAAAATCATCTGAAAATTGATTCTATGGAACTTTTCCAAACGCAAGTTTTAGTCAAAAAATCATAATATAATATACACTAGTTTATACTAGTTTTGCTCAAAAAATCAAATTTAATTGATGACTGTACGAAAAGATATAAAACTTTCAGATCCTTCCTATATGTTACAAGGGAAGGTTATGATGGAAGTCCATGCACAAAATCATCTAAAAATTAGATTCTACGAATCTTTTCGAAATGCAAGTTTCGGTCAAAAAATCGTAATATACTAGTTTATACTAGTGTCGGTCAAAATATCAATTAAATTAAGGAATGCTCGAAATGCTACAAAACTTTTCTTATAATTTATATATTTTATAAGGGAAGGTAATGATGGAATTCCATGCAAAAAATCATCTGAAAATTTGATTCTACGAAACTTTACCAAAAGCAAGTTTCGATAAAAAAATTATAATATATTATACACAAGTTTATACTAGTTTTGCTCAAAAAATCAAATTAAATCGAGGACTGTATGAAACCATACAAAACTTTTTAGATCCTTCTTATATGTTATGAGGGAAGGTTATGATGGAAGTCCAAGCAAAAATTCATCTGAAAATTTGATTATACGAAAGTTTTCCAAATGGAAGTTTCGTTCAAAAAATCATAATATATTATACACAAGTTTATACTAGTTTTTCTCAAAAAATCAAATTTAATCGAGGAATGTAAGAAATGATACAAAACTTTTCAGATATTTCCTATATATTACGAGGGAAGGTTATGATGGAAGTCCATGCAAAAAATCATCTGAAAATTTGATTCTACGAATCTTTTCGAAATGCAAGTTTCGGTTAAAAAATGGTTATATATTAATCACAAGTTTATACCAGTTTTGCTGAAAAACTCAAATTAAATTGAGGACTGTACGAAACCTTCCAAAACCTTATAGATTTTTCCTATATGTTACGAGGGAAGGTCATTATGGAAGTCCATGCCAAAAATCATCTGAAAATTTTATTCTACGAATCTTTTCCAAATGCAAGTTTCGGTCAAAAAATCATACTATATTATACACAAGTTTTTACTAATTTTTCTCAAAAAATCAAATTAAACCGAGGACTATAAAAAACGATACAAACTTTTCAGATCCTTCCTATATGTTACAAGGGAAGGTTATGATGGAAGTCAATGCAAAAAAAATCATCTGAAATTTGATTCTATGGAACTTTTCCAAACGCAAGTTTTAGTTAAAAATTCATAATATATTATACACTAGTTTATACTAGTTTTGCTCAAAAAATTAAATTAAATTGATGACTGTACGAAAAGATATAAAACTTTTCAGATCCTTCCTATATGTTACAAGTGAAGGTTATGATGGAAGTCCATGCACAAAATCATCTAAAATTAGATTCTACGAATCTATTCGAAATGCAAGTTTCGGTCAAAAAATCGTAATATACTAGTTTATACTAGTTTCGGTCAAAATATCAATTAAATCGAGGAATGCTCGAAATGCTACAAAATTTTCAGATTATTTATACATTTTATAAGGGAAGGTTATGATGGAAGTCCATGCAAAAAAATCATTTGAAAATTTTATTCTACGAACATTTCCAAAAGCAAATTTCGGTAAAAATATCATAATATATTATACACAAGTTTATACTAGTTTTGCTCAAAAAATCAAATTAAATCGAGGATGATATGAAACCATACAAAACTTTTTAGATCCTTCTTATATGTTATGAGGGAAGGTTATGATGGAAGTCCAAGCAAAAATTCATCTGAAAATTTGATTATACGAAAGTTTTCCAAATGGAAGTTTCGTTCAAAAAATCATAATATATTATACACAAGTTTATACTAATTTTTCTCAAAAACTCAAATTTAATCGAGGAATGTAAGAAATGATACAAAACTTTTCAGATCATTCCTATATATTACGAGGGAAGGTTATGATGGAAGTCCATGCAAAAAATCATCTGAAAATTTGATTCTATGAAACTTTTCCAAATGCAAGTTTCGGTCAAATAATCATAAAATATTATACACAAATATATACTAGTTTTGCTGAAAAAATCAAATTAAATTGAGGACTGTATGAAACCTTACAAAACTTTTTAGATCCTTCCTATATGTTACGAGGGAAGGTCATTATGGAAGTCCATGCCAAAAATCATCTGAAAATTTGATTCTACAAATCTTTTCCAAATGCTAGTTTCGGTCAAAAAATCATACTATATTATACACAAGTTTTTACTAATTTTTCTCAAAAAATCAAATTAAATCGAGGACTATACAAAACGATACAAAACTTTTCAGATCCTTCCTATATGTTACAAGGGAAGGTTATGATGGAAGTCAATGCAAAATAAAATCATCTGAAAATTTGATTCTATAGAACTTTTCCAAATGCAAGTTTTGGTCAAAAAATCATAACATATTATACACAAGTTTATACTAGATTTGCTCAAAAAATCAAATTTAATCGAGGATTGTACGAAACCATATAAAACGTTTCAGATCCTTCCTATATGTTACAAGGGAAGGTTATGATGGAAGTCCATGCACAAAATCATCTGAAAATTAGATATTACGAATCTTTTCGAAATGCAAGTTTCGGTCAAAAAATCGTAATATACAAGTTTATACTAGTTTCGGTCAAAATATCAATTAAATTGAGGAATGTTCGAAATGCTACAAAATTTTCAGATTATTTATACATTTTATAAGGGAAGGTAATGATGGAAGTCCATGCAAAAAAATCATTTGAAAATTTTATTCTACGAACATTTCCAAAAGCAAGTTTCAGTAAAAATATCATAATATATTATACACAAGTTTATACTTGTTTTGCTCAAAATATCAAATTAAATCGAGGATGATATGAAACCATACAAAACTTTTTAGATCCTTCTTATATGTTATGAGTGAAGGTTATGATGGAAGTCCAAGCAAAAATTCATCTGAAAACTTGATTATACGAAAGTTTTCCAAATGGAAGTTTCGTTCAAAAAATCATAATATATTATACACAAGTTTATACTAGTTTTTCTCAAAAAATAAAATTTAATCGAGGAATGTAAGAAATGATACAAAACTTTTCAGATCTTTCCTATATATTACGAGGGAAGGTTATGATGGAAGTCCATGCAAAAAATCATCTGAAAATTTGATTCTACGAAACTTTTCCAAATGCAAGTTTCGGTCAAATAATCATAAAATATTATACACAAGTTTATACTAGTTTTGCTCAAAAAATCAAATTAAAACGAGGACTGTACAAAACCAAATAAAACTTTACATATCCTTCCTATATGTTACGAGGGAAGGTTATGATGGAAGTCCATGCACAAAATCATCTGAAAATTTGATTCTACGAATCTTTTCGAAATGCAAGTTTCGGTTAAAAAATGGTTATATATTAATCACAAGTTTATACCAGTTTTGCTGAAAAACTCAAATTAAATTGAGGACTGTACGAAACCTTCCAAAACCTTATAGATCTTTCCTATATATTACGAGGGAAGGTCATTATGGAATTCCATGCCAAAAATCATCTGAAAATTTTATTCTACGAATCTTTTCCAAATGCAAGTTTCGGTAAAAAAATCATACTATATTATACACAAGTTTTTACTAATTTTTCTCAAAAAATCAAATTAAACCGAGGACTAGAAAAAACGATACAAACTTTTCAGATCCTTCCTATATGTTACAAGGGAAGGTTATGATGGAAGTCAATGAAAAATAAAATCATCTGAAAATTGATTCTATGGAACTTTTCCAAACGCAAGTTTTAGTCAAAAAATCATAATATATTATACACTAGTTTATACTAGTTTTGCTCAAAAAATCAAATTTAATGGATGACTGTACGAAAAGATATAAAACTTTTCAGATCCTTCATATATGTTACAAGGGAAGGTTATGATGGAAGTCCATGCACAAAATCATCTGAAAATTAGATATTACGAATCTTTTCGAAATGCAAGTTTCGGTTAAAAAATCGTAATATACTAGTTTATACTAGTGTCGGTCAAAATATCAATTAAATCGAGGAATGCTCGAAATGCTACAAAATTTTTCTTATAATTTATACATTTTATAAGGGATGGTAATGATGGAAGTCCATGCAAAAAAATCATTTGAAAATTTTATTCTACGAACATTTCCAAAAGCAAATTTCGGTAAAAATATCATAATATATTATACACAAGTTTATACTTGTTTTACTCAAAAAATCAAATTAAATCGAGGATGATATGAAACCATACAAAACTTTTTAGATCCTTCTTATATGTTATGAGGGAAGGTTATGATGGAAGTCCAAGCAAAAATTCATCTAAAAATTTGATTATACGAAAGTTTTCCAAATGGAAGTTTCGTTCAAAAAATCATAATATATTATACACAAGTTTATACTAGTTTTTCTCAAAAAATCAAATTTAATCGAGGAATGTAAGAAATGATACAAAACTTTTCAGATCTTTCCTATATATTACGAGGGAAGGTTATGATGGAAGTCCATGCAAAAAATCATCTGAAAATTTGATTCTACGAAACTTTTCCAAATGCAAGTTTCGGTCAAATAATCATAAAATATTATACACAAGTTTATACTAGTTTTGCTCAAAAAATCAAATTAAATCGAGGACTGTACAAAACCAAATAAAACTTTACATATCCTTCCTATATGTTACAAGGGAAGGTTATGATGGAAGTCCATGCACAAAATCATCTGAAAATTTGATTCTACGAATCTTTTCGAAATGCAAGTTTCGGTTAAAAAATTGTTATATATTAATCACAAGTTTATACCAGTTTTGCTGAAAAAATCAAATTAAATTGAGGACTGTACGAAACCTTCCAAAACCTTATAGATCCTTCCTATATGTTACGAGGGAAGGTCATTATGGAAGTCCATGCCAAAAATCATCTGAAAATTTTATTCTACGAATCTTTTCCAAATGCAAGTTTCGGTCAAAAAATCATACTATATTATACACAAGTTTTTACTAATTTTTCTCAAAAAATCAAATTAAACCGAGGACTATAAAAAACGATACAAACTTTTCAGATCCTTCCTATATGTTACAAGGGAAGGTTATGATGGAAGTCAATGCAAAAAAAATCATCTGAAATTTGATTCTATGGAACTTTTCCAAATGCAAGTTTTAGTTAAAAATCATAATATATTATACACTAGTTTATACTAGTTTTGCTCAAAAAATCAAATTAAATTGATGACTGTACGAAAAGATATAAAACTTTTCAGATCCTTCCTATATGTTACAAGGGAAGGTTATGATGGAAGTCCATGCACAAAATCATCTAAAAATTAGATTCTATGAATCTTTTCGAAATGCAAGTTTCGGTCAAAAAATCGTAATATACTAGTTTATACTAGTTTCGGTCAAAATATCAATTAAATTAAGGAATGCTCGAAATGCTACAAAACTTTTCTTATAATTTATATATTTTATAAGGGAAGGTAATGATGGAAGTCCATGCAAAAAATCATCTGAAAACTTTATTCTACGAAACTTTTCCAAAAGCAAGTTTCGATAAAAAAAATTATAATTTATTATACACAAGTTTATACTTGTTTTGCTCAAAAAATCAAATTAAATCGAGGACTGTATGAAACCATACAAAAATTTTTAGATCCTTCTTATATGTTATGAGGGAAGGTTATGATGGAAGTCCAAGCAAAAATTCATCTGAAAATTTGATTATACGAAAGTTTTCCAAATGGAAGTTTCGTTCAAAAAATCATAATATATTATACACAAGTTTATACTAGTTTTTCTCAAAAAATCAAATTTAATCGAGGAATGTAAGAAATGATACAAAACTTTTCAGATATTTCCTATATATTACGAGGGAAGGTTATAATGGAAGTCCATGCAAAAAAATCATCTGAAAATTTGATTCTACGAAACTTTTCCAAATTGAAGTTTCGGTCAAATAATCATAAAATATTATACACAAGTTTATACTAGTTTTGCTCAAAAAATCAAATTAAATCGAGGACTGTACAAAACCAAATAAAACTTTACATATACTTCCTATATGTTACGAGGGAAGGTTATGATGGAAGTCCATGCACAAAATCATCTGAAAATTTGATTCTACGAATCTTTTCGAAATGCAAGTTTCTGTTAAAAAATTGTAATATATTAATCACAAGTGTATACCAGTTTTGCTGAAAAAATCAAATTAAATTGAGGACTGTACGAAACCTTCCAAAACCTTTTAGATCCTTCCTATATGTTACGAGGGAAGGTCATTATGGAAGTCCATGCAAAAAATCATCTGAAAATTTTATTAAACGAATCTTTTCCAAATGCAAGTTTGGGTCAAAAAATCATACTATATTATACACAAGTTTTTACTAATTTTTCTCAAAAAATCAAATTAAACCGAGGACTATGAAAAACGATACAAACTTTTCAGATCCTTCCTATATGTTACAGGGGAAGGTTATGATGGAAGTCAATGCAAAAAAAATCATCTGAAATTTGATTCTATGGAACTTTTCCAAACGCAAGTTTTAGTTAAAAAATCATAATATATTATACACTAGTTATAGTAGTTTTGCTCAAAAAATCAAATTAAATTGATGACTGTACGAAAAGATATAAAACTTTTCAGATCCTTCCTATATGTTACAAGGGAAGGTTATGATGGAAGTCCATTTACAAAATCATCTAAAAATTAGATTCTATGAATCTTTTCGAAATGCAAGTTTCGGTCAAAAAATCGTAATATACTAGTTTATACTAGTTTCGGTCAAAATATCAATTAAATTAAGGAATGCTCGAAATGCTACAAAACTTTTCTTATAATTTATATATTTTATAAGGGAAGGTAATGATGGAAGTCCATGCAAAAACTCATCTGAAAATTTGATTCTACGAAACTTTTCCAAAAGCAAGTTTCGGTAAAAAAATTATAATTTATTATACACAAGTTTATACTTGTTTTGCTCAAAAAATCAAATTAAATCGAGGACTGTATGAAACCATTCATAATTTTTTAGATCCTTCTTATATGTTATGAGGGAAGGTTATGATGGAAGTCCAAGCAAAATTTCATCTGAAAATTTAATTATACGAAAGTTTTCCAAATGGAAGATTCATTCAAAAAATCATAATATATTATACACAACTTTATACTAGTTTTTCTCAAAAAATCAAATTAAATCGAGGATGATATGAAACCATACAAAACTTTTTAGATCCTTCTTATATGTTATGAGGGAAGGTTATGATGGAAGTCCAAGCAAAAATTCATCTGAAAATTTGATTATACGAAAGTTTTCCAAATGGAAGTTTCGTTCAAAAAATCATAATATATTATACACAAGTTTATACTAGTTTTTCTCAAAAAATCAAATTTAATCGAGGAATGTAACAAATGATATAAAAAAATTTCAGATATTTCCTATATATTACGAGGGAAGGTTATGATGGAAGTCCATGCAAAAAATCATCTGAAAATTTGATTCTACGAAACTTTTCCAAATGCAAGTTTCGGTCAAATAATCATAAAATATTATACACAAGTTTATACTAGTTTTGCTCAAAAAATCAAATTAAATCGAGGACTGTACAAAACCATATAAAACTTTACATATCCTTCCTATATGTTACGAGGGAAGGTTATGATGGAAGTCCATGCACAAAATCATCTGAAAATTTTATTCTACGAATCTTTTCGAAATGCAAGTTTCGGTTAAAAAATTGTAATGTATTAATCACAAGTTTATACCAGTTTTGCTGAAAAAATCAAATTAAATTGAGGACTGTACGAAAACTTCCAAAACCTTTTAGATCCTTCCTATATGTTACGAGGGAAGGTCATTATGGAAGTCCATGCAAAAAATCATCTGAATATTTTATTCTACGAATCTTTTCCAAATGCAAGTGACTTGTCAAAAAATCATACTATATTATACACAAGTTTTTACTAATTTTTCTCAAAAAATCAAATTAAACAGAGGACTATAAAAAACGATACAAACTTTTCAAATCCTTCCTATATGTTACAAGGGAAGGTTATGATGGAAGTCAATGCAAAAAAAACATCTGAAATTTGATTCTATGGAACATTTCCAAACGCAAGTTTTAGTTAAAAAATCATAATATATTATACACTAGTTATAGTAGTTTTGCTCAAAAAATCAAATTAAATTGATGACTGTACGAAATGATATAAAACTTTTCAAATCCTTCCTATATGTTACAAGGGAAGGTTATGATGGAAGACCATGCACAAAATCATCTAAAAATTAGATTCTATGAATCTTTTTGAAATGCAAGTTTCGGTCAAAAAATCGTAATATACTAGTTTATACTAGTTTCGGTCAAAATATCAATTAAATTAAGGAATGCTCGAAATACTACAAAACTTTTATTATAATTTATATATTTTATAAGGGAAGGTAATGATGGAAGTTCATGCAAAAAATCATCTGAAAATTTGATTCTACGAAAATTTTCCAAAAGCAAGTTTCGGTAAAAAAATTATAATTTATTATACACAAGTTTATACTTGTTTTGCTCAAAAAATCAAATTAAATCGAGGACTGTATGAAACCATTCAAAACTTTTTAGATCCTTCTTATATGTTATGAGGGAAGGTTATGATGGAAGTCCAAGCTAAAATTCATCTGAAAATTTGATTATACGAAAGTTTTCCAAATGGAAGTTTCGTTCAAAAAATCATAATATATTATACACAAGTTTATACTAGTTTTGCTCAAAAAATCAAATTAAATCGAGGATGATATGAAACCATACAAAACTTTTTAGATCCTTCTTATATGTTATGAGGGAAGGTTATGATGGAAGTCCAAGCAAAAATTCATCTGAAAATTTGATTATACGAATGTTTTCCAAATGGAAGTTTCGTTCCAAAAATCATAATATATTATACACAAGTTTATACTAGTTTTTCTCAAAAACTCAAATTTAATCGAGGAATGTAACAAATGATATAAAAAAATTTCAGATATTTCCTATATATTACGAGGGAAGGTTATGATGGAAGTCCATGCAAAAAATCATCTGAAAATTTGATTCTACGAAACTTTTCCAAATGCAAGTTTCGGTCAAATAATCATAAAATATTATACACAAGTTTATACTAGTTTTGCTCAAAAAATCAAATTAAATCGAGGACTGTACAAAACCATATAAAACTTTACATATCCTTCCTATATGTTACGAGGGAAGGTTATGATGGAAGTCCATGCACAAAATCATCTGAAAATTTTATTCTACGAATCTTTTCGAAATGCAAGTTTCGGTTAAAAAATTGTAATGTATTAATCACAAGTTTATACCAGTTTTGCTGAAAAAATCAAATTAAATTGAGGACTGTACGAAAACTTCCAAAACCTTTTAGATCCTTCCTATATGTTACGAGGGAAGGTCATTATGGAAGTCCATGCAAAAAATCATCTGAATATTTTATTCTACGAATCTTTTCCAAATGCAAGTGACTTGTCAAAAAATCATACTATATTATACACAAGTTTTTACTAATTTTTCTCAAAAAATCAAATTAAACAGAGGACTATAAAAAACGATACAAACTTTTCAAATCCTTCCTATATGTTACAAGGGAAGGTTATGATGGAAGTCAATGCAAAAAAAACATCTGAAATTTGATTCTATGGAACATTTCCAAACGCAAGTTTTAGTTAAAAAATCATAATATATTATACACTAGTTATAGTAGTTTTGCTCAAAAAATCAAATTAAATTGATGACTGTACGAAATGATATAAAACTTTTCAAATCCTTCCTATATGTTACAAGGGAAGGTTATGATGGAAGACCATGCACAAAATCATCTAAAAATTAGATTCTATGAATCTTTTTGAAATGCAAGTTTCGGTCAAAAAATCGTAATATACTAGTTTATACTAGTTTCGGTCAAAATATCAATTAAATTAAGGAATGCTCGAAATACTACAAAACTTTTATTATAATTTATATATTTTATAAGGGAAGGTAATGATGGAAGTTCATGCAAAAAATCATCTGAAAATTTGATTCTACGAAAATTTTCCAAAAGCAAGTTTCGGTAAAAAAATTATAATTTATTATACACAAGTTTATACTTGTTTTGCTCAAAAAATCAAATTAAATCGAGGACTGTATGAAACCATTCAAAACTTTTTAGATCCTTCTTATATGTTATGAGGGAAGGTTATGATGGAAGTCCAAGCTAAAATTCATCTGAAAATTTGATTATACGAAAGTTTTCCAAATGGAAGTTTCGTTCAAAAAATCATAATATATTATACACAAGTTTATACTAGTTTTTCTCAAAAAATCAAATTAAATCGAGGATGATATGAAACCATACAAAACTTTTTAGATCCTTCTTATATGTTATGAGGGAAGGTTATGATGGAAGTCCAAGCAAAAATTCATCTGAAAATTTGATTATACGAATGTTTTCCAAATGGAAGTTTCGTTCCAAAAATCATAATATATTATACACAAGTTTATACTAGTTTTTCTCAAAAACTCAAATTTAATCGAGGAATGTAACAAATGATATAAAAAAATTTCAGATATTTCCTATATATTACGAGGGAAGGTTATGATGGAAGTCCATGCAAAAAATCATCTGAAAATTTGATTCTACGAAACTTTTCCAAATGCAAGTTTCGGTCAAATAATCATAAAATATTATACACAAGTTTATACTAGTTTTGCTCAAAAAATCAAATTAAATCGAGGACTGTACAAAACCATACAAAACTTTACATATCCTTCCTATATGTTACGAGGGAAGGTTATGATGGAAGTCCATGCACAAAATCATCTGAAAATTTTATTCTACGAATCTTTTCGAAATGCAAGTTTCGGTTAAAAAATTGTAATGTATTAATCACAAGTTTATACCAGTTTTGCTGAAAAAATCAAATTAAATTGAGGACTGTACGAAACCTTCCAAAACCTTTTAGATCCTTCCTATATGTTACGAGGGAAGGTCATTATGGAAGTCCATGCAAAAAATCATCTGAATATTTTATTCTACGAATCTTTTCCAAATGCAAGTGACTTGTCAAAAAATCATACTATATTATACACAAGTTTTTACTAATTTTTCTCAAAAAATCAAATTAAACAGAGGACTATAAAAAACGATACAAACTTTTCAAATCCTTCCTATATGTTACAAGGGAAGGTTATGATGGAAGTCAATGCAAAAAAAACATCTGAAATTTGATTCTATGGAACATTTCCAAACGCAAGTTTTAGTTAAAAAATCATAATATATTATACACTAGTTATAGTAGTTTTGCTCAAAAAATCAAATTAAATTGATGACTGTACGAAATGATATAAAACTTTTCAAATCCTTCCTATATGTTACAAGGGAAGGTTATGATGGAAGACCATGCACAAAATCATCTAAAAATTAGATTCTATGAATCTTTTTGAAATGCAAGTTTCGGTCAAAAAATCGTAATATACTAGTTTATACTAGTTTCGGTCAAAATATCAATTAAATTAAGGAATGCTCGAAATACTACAAAACTTTTATTATAATTTATATATTTTATAAGGAAAGGTAATGATGGAAGTTCATGCAAAAAATCATCTGAAAATTTGATTCTACGAAAATTTTCCAAAAGCAAGTTTCGGTAAAAAAAATTATAATTTATTATACACAAGTTTATACTTGTTTTGCTCAAAAAATCAAATTAAATCGAGGACTGTATGAAACCATTCAAAACTTTTTAGATCCTTCTTATATGTTATGAGGGAAGGTTATGATGGAAGTCCAAGCTAAAATTCATCTGAAAATTTGATTATACGAAAGTTTTCCAAATGGAAGTTTCGTTCAAAAAATCATAATATATTATACACAAGTTTATACTAGTTTTTCTCAAAAAATCAAATTAAATCGAGGATGATATGAAACCATACAAAACTTTTTAGATCCTTCTTATATGTTATGAGGGAAGGTTATGATGGAAGTCCAAGCAAAAATTCATCTGAAAATTTGATTATACGAATGTTTTCCAAATGGAAGTTTCGTTCCAAAAATCATAATATATTATACACAAGTTTATACTAGTTTTTCTCAAAAACTCAAATTTAATCGAGGAATGTAACAAATGATATAAAAAAATTTCAGATATTTCCTATATATTACGAGGGAAGGTTATGATGGAAGTCCATGCAAAAAATCATCTGAAAATTTGATTCTACGAAACTTTTCCAAATGCAAGTTTCGGTCAAATAATCATAAAATATTATACACAAGTTTATACTAGTTTTGCTCAAAAAATCAAATTAAATCGAGGACTGTACAAAACCATATAAAACTTTACATATCCTTCCTATATGTTACGAGGGAAGGTTATGATGGAAGTCCATGCACAAAATCATCTGAAAATTTTATTCTACGAATCTTTTCGAAATGCAAGTTTCGGTTAAAAAATTGTAATGTATTAATCACAAGTTTATACCAGTTTTGCTGAAAAAATCAAATTAAATTGAGGACTGTACGAAACCTTCCAAAACCTTTTAGATCCTTCCTATATGTTACGAGGGAAGGTCATTATGGAAGTCCATGCAAAAAATCATCTGAATATTTTATTCTACGAATCTTTTCCAAATGCAAGTGACTTGTCAAAAAATCATACTATATTATACACAAGTTTTTACTAATTTTTCTCAAAAAATCAAATTAAACAGAGGACTATAAAAAACGATACAAACTTTTCAAATCCTTCCTATATGTTACAAGGGAAGGTTATGATGGAAGTCAATGCAAAAAAAACATCTGAAATTTGATTCTATGGAACATTTCCAAACGCAAGTTTTAGTTAAAAAATCATAATATATTATACACTAGTTATAGTAGTTTTGCTCAAAAAATCAAATTAAATTGATGACTGTACGAAATGATATAAAACTTTTCAAATCCTTCCTATATGTTACAAGGGAAGGTTATGATGGAAGACCATGCACAAAATCATCTAAAAATTAGATTCTATGAATCTTTTTGAAATGCAAGTTTCGGTCAAAAAATCATAATATACTAGTTTATACTAGTTTCGGTCAAAATATCAATTAAATTAAGGAATGCTCGAAATACTACAAAACTTTTATTATAATTTATATATTTTATAAGGAAAGGTAATGATGGAAGTTCATGCAAAAAATCATCTGAAAATTTGATTCTACGAAAATTTTCCAAAAGCAAGTTTCGGTAAAAAAAATTATAATTTATTATACACAAGTTTATACTTGTTTTGCTCAAAAAATCAAATTAAATCGAGGACTGTATGAAACCATTCAAAACTTTTTAGATCCTTCTTATATGTTATGAGGGAAGGTTATGATGGAAGTCCAAGCTAAAATTCATCTGAAAATTTGATTATACGAAAGTTTTCCAAATGGAAGTTTCGTTCAAAAAATCATAATATATTATACACAAGTTTATACTAGTTTTTCTCAAAAAATCAAATTAAATCGAGGAATATAAGAAATGATACAAAACTTTTCAGATCTTTCCTATATATTACGAGGGAAGGTTATGATTGAAGTCCATGCAAAAAAATCATCTGAAAAATTGATTCTACGAAACTTTTCCAAATGCATGTTTCGGTCAAATAATCATCAAATATTATACACAAGTTTATACTAGTTTTGCTCAAAAAATCAAATTAAATCGAGGACTGTACAAAACCATATAAAACTTTACATATCCTTCCTATATGTTACGAGGGAAGGTTATGATGGAAGTCATGCACAAAATCATCTGAAAATTTGATTCTACGAATCTTTTCGAAATGCAAGTTTCTGTTAAAAAATTGTAATATATTAATCACAAGTTTATACCAGTTTTGCTGAAAAAATCAAATTAAATTGAGGACTGTACTAAACCTTCCAAAACCTTTTAGATACTTCCTATATGTTACGAGGGAAGGTCATTATGGAAGTCCATGCAAAAAATCATCTGAATATTTTATTCTACGAATCTTTTCCAAATGCAAGTGACTTGTCAAAAAATCATACTATATTATACACAAGTTTTTACTAATTTTTCTCAAAAAATCAAATTAAACAGAGGACTATAAAAAACGATACAAACTTTTCAGATCCTTCCTATATGTTACAAGGGAAGGTTATGATGGAAGTCAATGCAAAAAAAAATCATCTGAAATTTGATTCTATGGAACTTTTCCAAACGCAAGTTTTAGTTAAAAAATCATATACACTAGTTATAGTAGTTTTGCTCAAAAAATCAAATTAAATTGATGACTGTACGAAATGATATAAAACTTTTCAAATCCTTCCTATATGTTACAAGGGAAGGTTTAATGGAAGCCCATGCACAAAATCATCTAAAAATTAGATTCTATGAATCTTTTCGAAATGCAAGTTTCGGTCAAAAAATCGTTATATACTAGTTTATACTAGTTTCGGTCAAAATATCAAATAAATTAAGGAATGGTCGAAATGCTACAAAACTTTTATTATAATTTATATATTTTATAAGGGAAGATAATGATGGAAGTTCATGCAAAAAATCATCTGAAAATTTGATTCTACGAAAATTTTCCAAAAGCAAGTTTCGGTAAAAAAATTATAATTTATTATACACAAGTTTATACTTGTTTTGCTCAAAAAATCAAATTAAATTGGGACTATATGAAACCATTCAAAACTTTTTAGATCCTTCTTATATGTTATGAGGGAAGGTTATGATGGAAGTCCAAGCAAAAATTCATCTGAAAATTTGATTATACGAAAGTTTTCCAAATGGAAGTTTCGTTCAAAAAATCATAATATATTATACACAAGTTTATACTAGTTTTTCTCAAAAAATCAAATTAAATCGAGGAATGTAAGAAATGATACAAAACTTTTCAGATCTTTCCTATATATTACTAGGGAAGGTTATGATGGAAGTCCATGCAAAAAAATCATCTGAAAATTTGATTCTACGAAACTTTTCCAAATGCATGTTTCGGTCAAATAATCATAAAATATTATACACAAGTTTATACTTGTTTTGCTCAAAAAATCAAATTAAATCGAGGACTGTACAAAACCATATAAAACTTTACATATCCTTCCTATATGTTACGAGGGAAGGTTATGATGGAAGTCCATGCACAAAATCATCTGAAAATTTGATTCTATGAATCTTTTCGAAATGCAAGTTTCGGTCAAAAAATCGTTATATACTAGTTTATACTAGTTTCGGTCAAAATATCAAATAAATTAAGGAATGGTCGAAATGCTACAAAACTTTTATTATAATTTATATATTTTATAAGGGAAGGTAATGATGGAAGTTCATGCAAAAAATCATCTGAAAATTTGATTCTACGAAAATTTTCCAAAAGCAAGTTTCGGTAAAAAAATTATAATTTATTATACACAAGTTTATACTTGTTTTGCTCATAAAATCAAATTAAATTGAGGACTGTATGAAACCATTCAAAACTTTTTAGATCCTTCTTATATGTTATGAGGGAAGGTTATGATGGAAGTCCAAGCAAAAATTCATCTGAAAATTTGATTATACGAAAGTTTTCCAAATGGAAGTTTCGGTCAAAAAATCATAATATATTATACACAAGCTTATTCTAGTTTTGATCAAAAAATTAAATTAAATCGAGGAATGTACGAAACGACACAAAACCTTTTCAGATCCTTCCTATATGTTACGAGGGAAGGTTATGATGGAAGTCCATCCATAAAATCATCTGAAAATTAGATTCTACAAAGCTTTTCCAAATGCAAGTTTCTGTCAAACAATCATAATATATTATACACTAGTTTAATCTAGTTTCGGTCAAAAAATCAATTAAATCGAGGAGTGCTCGAAATGCTACAAAACTTTTCAGATAATTTATATATTTTATGAGGGAAGGTTATGATGGAAATCCATGCAAAAAAAACATATGAAAATTTGATTCTACGAAACTTTTCCTAATGCAAACTTCGGTAAAAATAAACATAATATATTATACACAAGTTTATACTAGTTTTGCTCAAAATATCAAATTAAATCTAGGACTATACAAAACCATACAAAACGTTTCAGATCCTTCCTATATGTTACGAGGGATGGTTATGATGGAAGTCCAAGCAAAAATTCATCTGAAAATTTGATTCTAAGAAACTTTTCACAATGGAAGTTTCTGTCAAAAAATCATAATATACTATACAAAAGTTTATACTAGTTTAGTTCAAAAAATCAAATTAAATCAAGGAATGTACGAAATGATTCAAAACTTTTCAGATCCTTCCTATATGTTACGAATGAAGGTTGTGATTGAAGTCTTTGCAAAAAATCATCTGAAAATTTTATTCTACGAAACGTTTCCAAATGCAAGTTTCGGTCAATAAATCATTAAATATTATACACAGGTTTATACTAGTTTTGCTCAAAAAATTAAATTAAATTGAGGACTGTACAAAACCATACAAAATTTTATAGATCTTTCCTATATGTTACGAGGGTAGGTTATGATGGAAGTCCATGCAAAAACATCATCTGAAAATTTCATTCTACGAAACTTTTCCAAAAGAAAGTTTTGGAAAAACAAATCATAATATATTATACAAAAGTTTATACTAGTTCTGCTCAAAAAATCAAATTAAATTGAGGACTGTACGAAACCATACAAAACGTTTCAGATCCTTCCTATATGTTACGAGAGAAGGTTATGATGGATGTCCATGCAAAAAATCATATGATAATTTGATTCTACGAAACTTTTCCAAATGGAAGTTTAAGTAAAAACAATCATAATATATTATACACAAGTTTATACTAGTTTTGTTCAAAAAATCAAATTAAATTGAGGAATGTACGAAACGATACAAAACTTTTCAGATCCTTTCTATATTTTACGAATGAAGGTTATGATTGAAGTCTTTGCTAAAAATCATCTGAAAATTTTATTCTACGAAACATTTCCAAATGCAAGTTTCAGTCAATAAATCATAAAATATTATACACAAGTTTATACTAGTTTTGCTCAAAAAATCAAATTAAATCGAGGACTTTACAAATCCATACAAAACTTTATAGATCCTTCCTATATGTTATGAGGGAATGTAATGATGGAAGTCCATGCAAAAAATCATATGAAAATTTGATTCTACGAAACTTTTCCAAATTCTAGTTTCGGTCAAAAAATCATAAAATATTATAAATAAGTTTATACTAGTTTTGCTCAAAAAATCAAATTAAATCGAGGAATGTACAAAACCATACAAAACTTTACAAATACTTCCTATATGTTACTAGGGAAGGTTATTATGGAAGTTCATGCACAATATCATCTGAAAACTAGATTCTACTAATCTTTTCGAAATGCAAGTTACAGTCAAAAAAACATAATATATACACAATTTTATACTAGTTTTTATCAAAAAAACAAATAAAATCGAGGATTATACGAAACGACACAAAACTTTTCAGATCCTTCCTATAAGTTACGAGGGAAGTTTATGATGGAAGTCCATCCATAAAATCATCTGAAAATTAGATTCTACAAAGCTTTTCCAAATGCAAGTTTCTGTCAAACAATCATAATATATAATAAACTAGTTTATACTAGTTTCGGTCAAAAAATAAATTAAATCGAGGAGAGCTCGAAATGCTACAAAACTTTTCAGATATTTTATATATTTTATGAGAGAAGGTTATGATGGAAGTCCATGCAAAAAAATCATCTGAAAATTTGATTCTACGAAACTTTTCCAAATGCAACTTTCGGAAAAAAAAAATCATAATATATTATACACAAGTTTATACTAGTTTTGCTCAAAAAATAAAATTAAATCGTTGACTGTATGAAACCATACAAAACTTTTCAGATTCTTCCTATATGTTACGAGGGAAGGTTTTGATGGAAGTCCAAGAAAAAATTCATCTGAAAATTTGATTCTACGAAACGTTTCCAAATTGATGTTTTGGTCAAAAAAATCTTATATATTATACACAAGCCTATACTAGTTTTGATCAAAAAATCAAATTAAATTGAGGACTGTACGAAACGACACAAAACTTTTCAGATCCTTCCTATGAGTTACGAGGGAAGGTTGTGATGGAAGTCCATCCAGAAAATCATCTGAAAATTAGATTCTACAAAGCTTTTCCAAATGCAAGTTTCTGTCACACAATCATAATATATTATACACTAATTTATACTAGTTTCGGTCAAAAAATAAATTAAATTGAGGAGTGCTCGAAATTCTACAAAGCTTTTCAGATAATTTATATATTTTATGAGGGAATGTTATGATGGAAGTCAATGCAAAAAAAATCATCTGAAAATTTTATTCTACGAAACTTATCCAAATGCAAGTTTCGGTAAAAAAAATCATAATATATTATACACAAGTTTATACTAGTTTTTCCCAAAAAATCAAATTAAATCGAGGACTATACAAAACCATACAAAACTTTTCAGATCCTTCCTATATGTTACGAGGGAAGATTATGATGGAAGTCGGCGCAAAAGTTCATCTGAAAATTTGATTCTAAGAAACTTTTCCAAATGGAAGTTTATGTCAAAAAATCATAATATACTATACACAAGTTTAAACTAGTTTTACTCAAAAATTCATATTAAATCCAGGAATTTACGAAACAATACAAAACTTTTCAGATCCTTCATATATGTTACGAATGAAGGTTATGATTGAAGTCTTTGCAAAATAATCATCTGAAAATTTGATTCTACGAAACTTTTCCAAATGCAAGTTTCGGTCAATAAATCATAAAATATTATACACAAGTTTATACTAGTTTTGCTCAAAAAATCAAATTAAATCGAGGATTGTACAAAACCATACAAAACTTTATATATCCTTCTTATATGTTACGAGGGAAGGTTATGATGGAAGTCCATGCAAAAAATCATATGAAAATTTGATTCTACGAAACTTTTTCAAATTCAAGTTTCGGTCAAAAAATCATAAAATATTATAAACAAGTTCATACTAGTTTTGCTCAAAAAATCAAATTAAATCGAGGAATGTACAAAACCATACAAAACTTTACAAATACTTCCTATATGTTACTAGGGAAGGTTATGATGGAAGTTCATGCACAAAATCATCTAAAAACTAGATTCTACTAATCTTTTCGAAATGCATAATTTGGTCAAAAAAACGTAATATATACACAAGTTTATACTAGTTTTGATCAAAATATCAAATTAAATCGAGGACTGTACGAAACGACACAAAATTTTTCAGATCCTTCCTATAATTTACGAGGGAAGTCCATACATAAAATCATCTGAAAATTAGATTCAGCAAAGCTTTTCCAAATGCAAGTTTCTGTCAAACAATCATAATATATTATGTACAAGTTTATACTAGTTTTGCTCAAAAAATCAAATTAAATCGAGGATTGTACAAATACATACAAAACTTTACATATCCTTCATATATGTTACGAGGGAAGGTTATGATGGAAGTATATGCACAAAATAATCTAAAAATTAGATTCTACGAATCTTTTCGAAATGCAAGTTTCGGTCAAAAAATTGTAATATATTATACACAAGTTTATAATAGTTTTCCTCAAAAAATCAAATTAAATTGAGGACTGTACGAAACCATACAAAAAAAATTTGATCCTTCCTATATGTTACGAGGGAAGGTTATGATGGAATTCCATGCAAAAAATCATCTGAAAATTTGATTCTACGAAACTTTTCCAAATGCAAGTTTCGGTCAAAAAATCATAAATATTATACACTAGTTTATACTAGTTTTGGTCAAAAAATCAATTAAATCAGGAGTGATCTACGTGTTACAAAACTTTTCAGAAAATTTTTATATTTTATGAGCGAAGGTTATGATGGAAGTCCATGCAAAAATTCATCTGAATATTTGATTCTACGAAATTTTTCCAAATGGAAGTTTCGGTTAAAAAATCATAATATATTATACACAAGTTTATACTAGTTTTGCTCAAAAAAACAAATTAAATCAAGGAATGTACGAAACGATATAAAACCTTTCAGATCCTTCCTATATGTTACGAGGGAAGGTTATGATGGAATTCCATGCATAAAATCATTTGAAAATTAGATTTTACGAAACTTTTCCAAATGCAAGTTTCGGTCTAAAAATCATAATATATTATACACTAGTTTATACTAGTTTCGATCAAAAAATCAAATTAAAATGAGGAGTTCTCGAAATGCTACAAAACTTTTCAGATAATTAATATATTTTATGAGGGAAGGTTATTGATCTTACCTGATCAGGAGGACCTTCCAGCAATTGGGTGAAAATAGCAGGTGGATGGAATGGGGGGTGTACCTGCAAGGCGCTTTGATGCCAAAGTTAATAGAGGTACAGCAAATAGGTAAGTTAGAAGAGTGGATTCCGAATACCTGACCCTTTAGTGAAAAAGAGTATTTATAGAGAGCCCCCAACGCTGGGCCAAGGTCCTTCTGTGGGCTGGATCAGCTAGGCCCAAGGAAGAACTGCCAAGGAACGCGTGGGAAGGGTGAAGACCTAGCTAAGTGGTCTGATCGTTGGTCCAACTGCCCCTATCTTTTAGGAGATAATGGGGGACAGTTGGGTGACGTGGCAAGTGAACTGGCAGACTTGTTCTTTGCCCGTTCTGAGTGCGCGCCTGACATGTAGTATGTGTGCCCGACAGTTAAGCGCCCCATCCGTCTAGCAAACGTGTTAGCCCGAGCATATGGGCCTTTGCTCGATATATTGGGTCGTAGCCCAATATAGTCTGGAGGCCCAGTCTGGAACAGGAGCCCCCCAAGTCGAGTCCCCGAGCCGGAGCGATGAATTATAAAATAGTCGTGCGTAGGCGCGTTAAAGAAGGTGTCGGGCACATACCAGTGTCGAGCGTGGTGTTATTCAAACTGTTGCATGTGTCGTTGAGGTTGTCGGTCATGTGGCGTTCATAGAGGGCGAAAATGCTTCTTGTAGTCGGAGAGATTTGTATTCGCTCGACGTCGTTCAGGATTCTTGTGGACTGACGTGTCTCAGCATTAATGGTGTGTCGCTTCGTATCTCGTGCTAACACCGGTGTTGGGTCTAGGTAATGATTACCTAGCGCGTCCGTCCACTCGCCTTTTACTATATAAAGGGGTTGGTCCACTCCATTTGAAATTTTCGCTCTCACGTTTAACCGCAAGCACTGAGAAGAACTCTCCCTCTACCCGTCTCCGCTGTCTGCACCACCGTTTTCTGCCCGTGCGCAACCGTCTTCTCCCCGTCTTCATTATGTCAGGTAACAACCTTTACTTCTCTTTTTGCATGTTTTTTCGTTTGGTAAGTAGTGAAATGCATGATCTATCTATGTAGAGTAAGCAAACCTTCGTGTAGTGTAGGTAAATCTGTGTTTAGGGTTAGTTTTTAGGTTTTGGGTATGAATATCTCGGGCAGGATTAGCATGCCGTGGGTGTAAAATTCATATATGTATGAATATCCCGGGCAAGGTTAGCATGTCATGGGCGTAAAATTCATATACGTATGAATATCCCGGGCAAGGTTAGCATGTCACGGGCGTAGAGTTCATATATGTATGAATGTGTAGGTCAGAATCTTCATATGGTCGTCGACATCTGATGCATTCGTCGAGCAAAATCTTTTATTTTTCTAGGGATTTTGCACGTGCTCGAACGCATGCGAGGGTTGTCCCTTCATATGTCTAGTGTAGTCTAGTGAGATTTCGGGCGTTCAGCCTTTCGCCCTTTCACTTGACTTGCGGTGGAAGGGTGGATTTATGCGATGTCGAATTCACTTTTCCTGTCTGCGTTTCAGGTACGGCCGAGCATTGGTAGGTCGAGGATAGAGATGCCGAACATCGGCAAGTCGACGAAGGAGAGGCTGAGCATCGGCACGTCGACGAAAGGGATGCCGAGGAGGAAAACGAGCATGTCTCCTCGTCTGGGTGCAATGACCTGTCTTGGGTCGCGGACGAACCGTTAGAAAAAGATTCATACTTTGCTGATGAGACAAGCGCCGCATACGCCGTGGTGGAGGACATTAGCCCCGACGATCCTGCGAAATTGAAATGTCTTGCTCCTCGGGAGACGGACCAGATATGCCATCGTTTACTGGGGAAGCAATTCTCTATGTATGAATTTGCCTTCCGAGAGGCGAGGGTCAGGCTTCCCTTCAACGATTTCCAGATGGGGGTTTTTAGGTTGCTCAGATTGGCACCCTCGCAACTGCATCTGAACGCCATCGCTTTTGTCCGAGCGTTCGAGCTAGTTTGTCGCTTCCTTGGCATCGGGTGCACTTTTCCCATCTTCTTCCACATATTCCACCTGCAACGGTCGGGCGCCCGGGGACGTCACAGTTGGGTGTCTCTAAAGCAGCCGGTGAGATTATTCAAGACTTATGTCGATTCTGCCCGACACTTTAAGGGGCGGTGGTATACGGTGAAGTCGCTCACTCGTTTTGCTCTGAACTTCCTTTACTACTACAAACGGGACGCCAATGGTGAGGAGAAGCTTATGTCGAGGATCCCCCTGAGATGGCAGCCCGACCATTTCAACCTATCGACCAGCCACTACCGGGTCAAATTCTCGAGCATGGGTGTCGAGGATAGACTGGCCTACAAGAGCCTGGTGGAGTACGTACAGAGCTTCAACCTAGCGGTCTGGGTGGACCGACAAAACAACCCCTGCGTCGACGAGGCCGGGATGCCTATTCATGAAACCCACCTCATAAACACCAGGGCTCTGCTCGTGTGTGATACGGATGAGGAGGCCTTGTAGTTATTGCGTAGGTATTTTTGACTTGTTTTCTTTTCTTGGTCTTGTGCCCGTCCAGATAATATTTTTCTTTGTTTTTGTTTTTCAGGAACTATGCCCGCCCATCGTGAACGAGTTTTAAAGCTGGCGAACCAGGCCGGGGCCCCGGACAGGGTCCCAAAAATGAAAAAGATAGTGTCGCCTCGTGTCCAGGAGGTAGTTGCGGAGCTTGGGTGGGCAGCTCAGGTACTGCTAGCCCGGTAACCAACTCCCCTCATCCTGCTCAACAAACTTCCCCGGTCCAAATACGGGATAGTCATCTGCCCTCCACCTCTCCTCTGCTGAAGCGGAAGCGTCTGGACGGGGCTCTTTCCCGGTCTATTGTTGTGGGGGCAATGAATCTGGTGCCCCTGGGAGTTATCTGTTGCCTCCTTGCTACCTGGAGCGGGAGTTCTTTAGGTCTGAAGGTTCCTTTGTGGTGGCGGCGCCCGAGGCGAGGGCCATTCTGAATCAGGATGCGGATGCCAGGAGGAAATACCTGGCCGGGGATTTGGTCGTCGTTATCCGGTGATGGAGACCGCCATGGTTCTGTCTGAGACTACCGTTTCTACAGCTTCTTTATAGGATGCTCTCTTGGCTGCCCGGACTGAGAAGGATAAATTGTCCAAGGATTTATCCGACTACAAGGAGGAGCACAAGCTGCAAGCGGGGCTGAGGTCGAAGCTGGAAGAATTGAAGCTTGAACGGGACACCCTGAAGGCCGAAAAGCAGAGTTTGGAAGATCAAGCCATCGAGCTTAAGAAGGCAGCTGAGGAAAACGTGCAGCTCTATTCCCGAGTTGCTCTGCTCGAAGGTACAATCCGTCCTCGGGACAATGAGACTGAGGAGGAGCTTGCCCTTCGCACCCGGGGCGAGTTGGTTGGGCACATCCGCGAACTCAACAAAGAATTAGTTTTGATGTTCAAGGATGGGTTCGACAACGCCAGCGAGCACCTCAAGGTGTTGAACCTGGGGCTTGTGTCGGAGGGGTCAGCCCATAACTACTGTGTGGCCGACTGGGAGATTGCATGCCCCTTTGAAGCCGAGGAGGAGTTGGAGGAGGAGGAGAATGATGGTCGTGAAGAGTAGGTCCGGGCGGAGTATTCAAGATTTTTGTTTTTTCTGTTAGTCTTTTTGTTGGGCCTGTATTCCTGTACTTATGTAATGACCTTCGTGCCTGTTCGTTTGTAATGGCCTTTTGTGCCTGTTCAGATTTTGGCCTTCTGACCCTTTTTTGTAATGGTTTATTGGTCGGTTTCGACCGTTCTTATTTAATGTTATTTTCGTTGTTAAATTGTTTTTGTTATTTATTTTTAAATTGTTCTTGCTCGACCTCGCTGGGCTCGTCGGTTTGGGGAACCGATGAGGTGGCGAGCTTTGTGCTCACCTTGAATCAAGGTAGGGTTTGCAATCGAAAAACTCTGACCTTGGGGCTTGAGCTTTCCCATCGCGAGCTGGGTGCCTGGCCAGCGTGGTACTTCAATAATGGGGCTCGTCTTGAGGTGTCCGGCGTCGGGGAGGGTTGTGTTCGCCTCTAAGGGTCGTTTATCCTCCCTTTCGTTTAGTGGTGAAGAGCGTGGTCGTACCTCCCATGTCTCCCCGGGTTGCGTTTAGCTATAGTATTGTCTAAGTCTTTTTTGCGTTCCATGGTCGAGCAAGTTCTTCGCCTTGTAGGTTTTCCAGATAATAGGCCCCATTGCCCGTCTTGTCGCGGACGTGGTACAGGCCTTCTCAATTGGCGGCCAGTTTGCCCTCTCTTAGGTTTTTCTGGTTTCTTCTAAGGACCAGGTCGCCCACCTGGAACTCTCTTTTTATGACCTTTGTGTCGTGCCGCAAAGCGATTTTTTGCTTGAGGGAGGTTTCCCTAAGGGCTGCTTCGGAGCGGATCTCGTCGACGAGATCCAGCTCGGCTCGAAGTGCCTCGTCGTTCATCTCCTCGTCGAGGGGTACTTCTACGCGTCTTTTCGGTTCTCGAATTCCCCAAGGGATGACTACTTCGGTCTCGTACGTTAGTCTGAACGGAGTCTCCCCGGTCGTGGAGTGTGGCATTGTGCGGTATGCCCAAAGGACATTGTGTAGTTCCTCGACCCATGCCCTATTTGCCTCGCCGAGTCTGCTTTTCATTCCGCGCAGGATTACTCTGTTGGCCGCCTCAGCCTCTCTGTTGGTTTGAGGGTGCTAGACGTACGTGGAGTGTTGTTTGGTGCCTAGGCTAGCGACGAAGTCCTGAAATCCTTCGTCCGTGAATTGCATTCTGTTGTCGGTAATGAGGACTTGGGGTATGCCGAAACATGCGAGGATTTTTTGTTTGAAAAATCGAAGAATGTTTTGTGTCGTTATTTTGGCCAGGTCTTCTGCTTCGATCCACTTGGTGAAGTAGTCTACCCCTACGATGAGGTATTTGTTTTGATAAGAACCGGTCACAAATGGGTCGAGGATGTCCATGCCCCATCAGGCGAAAGGCCAGGTGGAGGATAGCATTTTTAGTTCGTTGGGAGGTGCGAGGTTCATGTCGGCGTTTCGTTGGCATTTGTCGCATTTTTTGACGTGTTCTTTGGAGTCGTGTTGCATCGTCAGCCAATATTAGCCTGCTCGCAGGGCTTTGCGCGCCAGTGACCTTCTGTCGGGATGCTGGGTGTTGATTCCTCGATAAATTTCCCCCAATATGTCGGAGAATTTTTCCTCCTCGACGCATTTGAGTAACGGGATGGAGACTCCCCTTTGGTAGAGTTTTCCCTCGAGGAGGACGTATGAGCATGCCCTCCTCTTAGTCGCAGATGCCTCCTTGGGGTTCGTGGGGAGTTCGTCTTTCGTGAGATAGTTGTAGATGGGTGTCATCCAGCAATGATCATCCCCGGTCACGTTTACCTCGAGCGGGGGTGGTGGACTTTCAGTACTCGGTCGAGGAAGGATTTCTTGGATTACTGATTTGTTTTCTCCCTTCTTTCTCGTGCTCGCGAGTTTCGACAAGACGTCCGCTCGCGTGTTGTGTTCGCGCGGCACGTGTTGGACCTCCCACTTCTCGAATTTTTTTAGCCTTTCTCTTACCAATGCTAAGTATTCAATGAGGTTGTCGTTATATGCTTGGTATTCTCCCTGTACCTGTGATGCTACGAGTTGAGAGTCTGTTGATATCTTCACTTCCTTTGCCCCTAGGTCTTTGTCTAATCTTAGGCCTGCAAGGAAAGCTTCGTACTCGGCTTGATTGTTGGAAGTCGGGAAGGCTAATGCCAATGAGACCTCGATCAAGATTCCGTCCTCGTTTTCGAGGATGATTCATGCGCCGCTTCCCGCCGGGCTAGAGGCACCGTCGATGAAGATCGTCCATTTGTGGGCACCGTTCGCTAGCTTCGGGTTGTGCGCCATTTCTGTGACGAAGTCGGCCAGGGCCTGAGATTTCAGAGCTTTCTTGTTCTCGATTTGGATGTCGAATTCAGAGAGTTCCAGCGACCATTTCAGCATTCGGTCGGCCATGTCTGGTCGACCGAGGAGCTATTTTATCGGTTGATTGGTTCTCACCTTGATCGTATGGGCGAGGAAGTTGACGTAGTCTCCTCGCGGCGTTTATAAGGGCTAAAGCGACATTTTCGATTTCTTGGTATCTGAGCTCGGGGCCTTGGAGTGCCTTGCTCGTGAAGTATATAGGCTTTTTCCCTTCGTCGGTTTCTCTGATGAGAGCGGCGCTGACGACCTCGGTTGCCACGGACAGATATTAGTACAGGGTTTCCCTTTCCAGCAGTCGGGACAGGACTGGGGGTTCGGAGAGAACTTTCTTTAGATGGAGCAGTGCTTGTTCGCATTCGTCAGTCCACTCGAAGGTGGCTTCTTTTCGAAGGAGTTTGAAGAAAGGTAAGGCGTGTTGGGCGGATTTGGCGACGATGCGGGAGAGTGAGGTGAATACCCCGTTGAGGGATTGAATGGATTTTTTTTAACTTTGGGGTCGGGAATTCCGAGAATGCCCGACATTTGTCGGGGTTGGCCTCGATCCCCCGCTCGGTGAGATAGAAGCCTAGGAATTTTCCTGCCCGGACACCAAACGTGCACTTCTAAGGGTTAAACCTTATTTTGCATTGCCTCTCCTGCTCGAAAACCTTGCGGAGGTGTCGTACGTCGTCGGTCTCCTCGTGTGATTTGACGATCATGTCGTCCATGTATACTTCGAGCATGTCCTTGATTTCTCCTTGGAAGACTTTATTCATCATGTGTTGGTACGTGGCCCCAACATTCTTTAGCCCGAAGGGCATTACGTTGTAATAGTAATTACTCGTCGGTGTCATGAACGCCGTGTGTCTCTTGTATGTGTCCGACATAGGGATTTGATTATATCCACTATATGCGTCCATGAAGGACAAGAGTTTGAAACCTGCATAGTTGTCGACCAGTTTATCTATGTTAGGGAGAGGAAAATCATCTTTGGGACAAGCCCTATTAAGATCGGTATAATCAACACACATACGCCATTTTCCATTATTTTTCTTAACGAGGACTACATTAGAGAGCCAGGTTGTGTACTGGGCTTCAGAAATAAAATTTGCCTCTAAGAGGTATTTTACAGCTCTCTCGGCAGCCTCCGCTTTCTCGGGAGACTGTTTGCGCCTATGTTGTGCTACGGGCTTAACCGCCCAGTCTAAACCTAACTGGTGGCAGGAAACCTCATGGTCGAGGCCGGGAATCTCTACAGCGTTCCATGCGAAGAGGTCAGCGTTCTCCTTGAGGCAGATCGCGAGTTGTTTCCTTGTTTCATCAAGCAGGCCCGTACCTATCTTCACTACTCTGTCGGGGTCGTCGCCCAGTGGGACGAGCTCGAACTCTCCGTTCGGGACCGGGCGGAATGGGTGCGTGGGAGCTTGTCCCTCGACGGGTCCCTGTTCTTTAGCTTCATCCTCGTCGATGCGGTAGTCGAGGTCGATGGAGTTGACTCTCAGGGGGAGGCTCTTCGCCCCTGGGCTTCTTGTTGTTCTTGGTGTTGATTCTGGCTTGTCCTTTTACTGCAGCATCGTAACATCTTCGAGCGGCCTCGATGTCGTCGTGGATTGTAACCACGCGGCCCAGTTTGGTGTAGTATTTCATCTTCAAGTGAACGATGGACGGGACCGCCGTCAACTCAGCCAGGGTCGGGCGACCGAGGATGCAGTTAAAGAGGGAGGGGAACTCTATGACCAGGAACTGGATCTTGACTTCTCTGGCCGTTTCTTGCTCTCCGAAGGTGACGAGGAGCTCGACGTAACCCCACGGCTTTGTCGTGTCCCCATTGAACCCTTGGAGGTCGGATCCGACGTAGGGAGATAGGTTGGTCTTGTCTAAATTTAGGGTTTTGAATAGGTGGACGTACATGATGTCCACCGAACTGCCTTGGTCGACCAGGATGCGTCGAACGTCAAAGTGAGCCATCTGGGCTCTTATCAGTAACGGGATGCCCGAGTTGGGGGAACCGCCCGGAATCTCCTCTAGGAAAAAGGATATAGGATTGGACTTGCCTCGGTACTTTGTCAATGTTGCCTTCTAATCGGGCGCAGTCAGCAGGAGTTCGTCGCACTTTCGTTTTACTGAAAGGGAAACGTTTTCGCCGTTCATCCCTCCCCCTGATATGACAAGAGCGGTTGGGAAGTCTTCACATGGGCTGAGGGCAGTGATTCGCCCTTTTGGTGATGAGTCGGGGAGGATGAAGTCCTCCGGGCGTAATATGCACAGGGCCACTTGATAAGAAGAGTCGTCGGGGGGTGTGTCCTCGCGAGGCGTCTTCTTTTCTTGCTCTTCGTGCCTGGGAGTTTCGTTCTTCCTAGTGTACTATTTGAGATGGCCCTCTTGGATCAAGATTTCTATTGCATCCTTCAGGTGGACACAGTCTTCAGTCACGTGCCCATGGCTTTTGTGAAACCTGCAGTATTTGGATTTGTCCGTGTCGGGCTTGGGTGCAGAAGGTTTGGGAAACCTTACCCTGCCCTATTTGAAGTCGGAGTTGATGCATTCGGAGAGGATGCGCTCGCAGGGAGTTGTCAACAACGTATACTCGCTGTATCAGCCTGCGGGTCCTCTTCCTTCGCGAGGCTCGTGGGGCTTCTCCTCCCTTCGCCTATCTCCGTTGCGACGGGGAATGTTTGGGTCCTCACGCTTGGGATGGACGGTCTCCCCGGCGTTGCGACTGCTACGAGCATTGTGGGCGACCTATTTTTCTTCATATCTAATGTAAGCTTGGGCCTTATCCAAGTGGTCATTCAGGGTGCGGGGAGGTTCTATCCCGATTGCCCTGCTAAGTTCACTTTCAGGCAGGAGTCCTCTTTCGAGGAGGTATTTCTTCATGTGTTTTGTGGTGTCCCCCTCGATATCCTCTTGGTTGAACCGCTCGATATACGAGCGCAGTGTTTCATTCTTCCTTTGCACTATGGCTTCGAGGGTCGCCTCGGTCTTGGGATGGCGTCGGGAGGCAGTAAAATGACTTGTGAACATGGATTTCATGACCCTCCAAGATGTGATGGACTCTGGGGCCAGACTTTTGTAATAGGCCCTGGCTCCCTTCCTGAGAGTTATTGAGAACAGCTTGCACTTAAGATGCCCAGTGATGTCATTACAATAGTCGAGCATCACATTAATGTTGTCGACATGGTCGTCGGGGTCAGTGGTCCCGTCGTAGATGGCCAAATTCGAGGGTTTCTCCATGCCCTTGGGGAGTGGAGCCTCCATTATCGCCCGCGAGAGGGGGCAATGTGGGACTTCTTCGTCGCTCCTCAATGGGGAGAGTTCATCATTACCATGGCTCTGGTTGTGTCTTGGTGAGTCCCCTGATCGGTCGGTCTCACGACGTGCTCGTGACCTACTTTTGTTGGGCTCCGGGGAGCGTCGTCCTCGACGCGGAGGGGAGCGTCCCTGCTTCTTCGCAGCTTCCGGACGTTGTAGTGACCTTCGTTCTTGCTGAGTTCGGCTCTCCTGCCGTTCAGTCTCCAAGGCCATGATTCTTTCGTGCTACTGATAGAGTATGGAGCTGGCCTAATTGAGGGCGTTCACCATAGCAATCATGGTGTCGTCCCCCTCGACGGGCACGGGGATGGGCTGGAACATGGTGACCGACGGGTCCTGAGTCTGAGGTTGGTTCCCATTGTTCTCGGGATCAGGAGATGGGGTGGACGGATGCTTGTCTCGGGCGTCAGATTCATGGTAGTTCAAATTGTCCTCCATCGTGTAGTCGACGAGGGGACGGTTATGGTCGTTGGGCTGTTATCCGGCCATGCTTAAAGGATGGAATAGTTGAGCTTTGACCTTCTGTTGTGGAAGAAGGGGAAGCTAGTTTCCCACAGACGGCGCCACTGATCTTACCAGATCTAGAGGACCTTCCAGCAATTGGGTGAAAACAGCAAGTGGATGGAATGGAGGGGGTGTACCTGTAAGGCGCTCTGATGCCAAATTTCATAGAGGTACAGTAAATAGGTAAGTTAGAAGAATGGATTCTGAATACCTAACCCTTTAGTGTAAAAGGGTATTTACAGAGAGCCCCCAGCGCTGGGCCAAGGTCCTTTTGTGGCTTTGATAAGTTAGGCCCAAGGAATAATTTCCAAGGAACGCGTGAGAAGCATGAAGACCTAGCTAAGTGGTCTGATCCTTGGTCCAACTGCCCCTAGCTTTCATGAGATAATGGGGGACGGTTGGGTGACGTGGCAAGTGAACTGACAGACATGTTCTTTTCCCGTTCTGAGTGCGTGCCCGATACATAGGATGTGTGCCAGGCGGTTAAGCGCCCCGTCCGTCTAGCAAACGTGTTGGCCCGAGCATATGGGCCTCGGCTCTACATATTGGGTCGTAGCCCAATATAGTCTGGAGGCCCAGTCCGGAACAGTTATGATGGAAGTCCATGCAAAAAATCATCTGATAATTTGATTCTACGAAACTTTTCCAAATGCAAGTTTCGGTAAAAAAAAATCATAATATATTATTATACACAAGTTTATACTAGTTTTGCTCAAAAAATCAAATTAAATTGAGGACTGTACGAAACCAATAAAAACTTTTCAGATCCTTCCTATATGTTACGAGGGAAATTTATGATGGAAATCCATGCAAAAAAACATCTGAATATTTGATTCTACAAAACTTTTCCAAATGGAAGTTTCAGTCAAAAACTCATAATAAATTATACACAAGTTTATACTAGTTTTGGTCAAAAAATCAAATTAATCAAGAAATGTACGAAACGATACAAAACTTTTTAGTTCTTCCTATATGTTACGAGGGAAGGTTATGATGGAATTCCATGCAAAAAATCATATGAAAATTTGATTTTACGAAACTTTTCCAAATGCAAGTTTCGGTCAAAAAATCATAAAATATTATACACAAGTTTATACTAGTTTTGCTCAAAAAATCAAATTAAATCGAGGACTGTACAAAACCATACAAAACTTTATAGATACCTCCTATATGTTACTAGGGAAGGTTATGATGGAATTCCATACACAAAATCATCTGAAAATTAGATTCTACGAATCTTTTCGAAATGCAAGTTTCGGTCAAAAAATCGTAATATATACACAAGTTTATACTAGTTTTGATCAAAAAATCAAATTAAATCTAGGACTGTACGAAACGACACAAAACTTTTCAGATCCTTCCTATAAGTTACGAGGGAAGGTTATGAAGGAAGTCCATCCATAAAATCAACTGAAAATTAGATTCTACAAAGCTTTACGAAATGCAAGTTTCTGTCAAACAATCATAATATATTATACACTAGTTTATACTAGTTTCGGTCAAAAAATCAATTAAATCGAGGAGTGCTCGAAATGCTACCAAACGTTTCAGATAATTTATATATTTTATGAGGGAAGGTTATAACGGAAGTCCATACAAAAAAATCATCTGAAAATTTGATTCTACGAAACTTTTCCAAATGCAAGTTTCGGTAAAAAATCATCATATATTATACACAAGTTTATACTAATTTTGCTCAAAAAATCAAATTAAATCGAGGACTGTACGAAACCATACAAAACTTTTCAGATCCTTCCTATATGTTACAAGGGAAGGTTATGATGGAAGTCCATGCAAAAAATCATATGATAATTTGATTCTACGAAACATTTCCAAATGGAAGTTTCAGTCAAAAAATCATAATATATTATACACAAGTTTATACTAGTTTTGTTCAAAAAATAAAATTAAATCGAGGAATGTACGAAACGATATAAAACTTTTTAGATCCTTCCTATATGTTACGAATGAAGGTTATGATGGAACTCTATTCAAAATATCATCTGAAAATTTGATTATACGATAATTTTCCAAATGTAAGTTTCGGTCAATAAATCATAATATATTATACACAAGTATATACTAGTTTTGCTCAAAAAATCAAATTAAATCGAGGACTATAAAAAACCATACAAAACTTTATAGATCCTTCCTATATTTTACGAGGGAAGGTTATGATGGATGCCCATGCAAAAAATCATATGAAAATTTGATTACGAAACTTTTCCAAATGTAAGTTTCGGTAAAAAAAATCATAATATATTATGCACAAGTTTATACTAGTTTTGCTAAAAAAATCAAATTAAATCGAGGAATGTACGAAATGATACAAAAAATTTCAAATTCATCATATACGTTACGTGGGAAGGATATGATGGAAGTCCATGCAAAAAATCATCTGAAAATTTGATTCTAAGAAACTTTTCCAAATGCAAGTTTCGGTCAAAAAATCATAAAATATTATACACAAGTTTATACTTGTTTTGCTCAAAAAATCAAATTAAATCAAGGACTGTACAAATCCATACAAAAATTTACATATCCTTCCTATATGTTACGAGGGAAGGTTATGATGGAAGTCCATGCACAATATCATCTGAAAATTAGATTTTACGAAACTTTTCCAAATGCAAGTTTCAGTCAAAAAATCATAATATATTATACAATAGTTTATACTACTTTCGATCAAAAAATCAATTAAATTAAGGAGTTCTCGAAATGCTACAAAACTTTTAAGGTAATTAATATATTTTATGAGGGAAGGTTATGATGGAAGTCCATGCAAAAAATCATCTGAAAATTTGATTCTACGAAACTTTTCCAAATGCAAGTTTCAGTAAAAAAAAATCATAATATATTATACACAAGTTTATACTAGTTTTGCTCAAAAATCAAATTAAATTGAGGACTGTACGAAACCATTTAAAACTTTTCAGATCCTTCCGATATGTTACGAGGGAAGGTTATGATGGAAGTCCATGCAAAAAATCATCTAAATATTTGATTCTACGAAACTTTTCCAAATGGAAGTTCCAGTCAAAAGCTCATAATAAATTATACATAAGTTTATACTAGTTTTGCTCAAAATATCAAATAATCGAGGAATGTACGAAACGATACAAAACTTTTCAGATTCTTCCTATATGTTATGAGGGAAGGTTATGTTGGAAGTCCATGCAAAAAAATCATTTGAAAATTTGATTCTACGAAATTTTCCCAAATGCAAGTTTCGATCAAAAAATCATAAAATTTTATACAAAAGTTTATACTAGTTTTGCTCAAAAATCAAATTAAATCGAGGACAGTGCAAAACCATACAAAAATTTATAGATCCTTCCTATATGTTACTGGGGAAGGTTGTGATGGAAGTTCATGCACAAAATCATCTGAAAATTAGATTCTACGAATCTTTTCGAAATGCAAATTTCGGTCAAAAAATCGTAATATATACACAAGTTTATACTAGTTTTGATCAAAAAATCAAATTAAATCAAGGACGGTACGAAACGACACAAAACTTTTCAGATCCTTCCTATAAGTTACGAGGGAAGGTTATGATGGAAGTCCATCCATAAAATCATCTGAAAATTAGATTCTACAAAGCTTTACGAAATGCAAGTTTCTGTCAAACAATCATAATATATTATACACTAGTTTATACTAGTTTCGGTTAAAAAATCAATTAAATCGAGGAGTGCTCGAAATGCTACCAAACTTTTCAGATAATTTATATATTTTATGAGGGAAGGTTATAATGGAAGTCCATGCAAAAAAAATCAACTGAAAATTTGATTCTACGAAACTTTTCCAAATGCAAGTTTCGGTAAAAAAATCTTAATATATTATACACAATTTTATACTAGTTTTGCTCAAAAAATCAAATTAAATCGAGGACTATACGAAACCATACAAAACTTTTCAGATCCTTCCTATATCTTACGAGGGAAGGTTATGATGGAAGTCCATGCAAAAAATCATAAGATAATTTGATTCTAAGAAACTTTTCCAATTGGAAGTTTCGGTCAAAAAATCATAATATATTATACACAAGTTTATACTAGTTTTGCTCAAAAAATCAAATTAAATCGAGGAATGTACGAAACAATACAAAACTTTTCATATCCTTCCTATATGTTACAAATGAAGGTTATGATGGAACTCTATACAAAAAATCATCTGAAAATTTGATTATACGAAACTTTTCCAAATGCAAGTTTCGGTCAATAAATCATAATATATTATACACAAGTATATACTAGTTTTGCTCAAAAAAATCAAATTAAATCAAGTACTATAAAAAACCATACAAAACTTTATAGATCCTTCCTATATGTTACGAGGGAAGGTTATGACTGATGTCCATGCAAAAATTCATATGAAAATTTGATTCTACGAAAATTTACCAAATGTAAGTTTCGGTAAAAAAAATCATAATATATTATACACAAGTTTATACTAGTTTTGCTATAAAAATCAAATTAAATCGAGGATTGTACGAAACCATACAAAACTCTTCAGATCCTTCCTATATGTTACGAGAGAAGGTTAAGATGGATGTCTAGAAAAATTCATCTGAAAATTTGATTCTACGAAACTTTTTCAAATGGAAGTTTCGGTAAAAAAATCATAATATATTATACACAAGTTTATACTAGTTTTGCTATAAAAATCAAATTAAATCGAGGATTATACGAAACCATACAAATCTTTTCAAATCCTTCATATACATTGAGTGGGAAGGTTATGATGGAAGTCCATGCAAAAAAAAATCTGAAAATTTGATTTTACGAAACTTTTCCAAATGCAAGTTTCGCTCAAAAAATCATAAAATATTATAAACAAGTTTATACTAGTTTTGCTCAAAAAATCAAATTAAATCGAGGATTGTACGAAACCATACAAAAATTTTCAGATCCTTCCTATATGTTACGAGAGAAGGTTAAGATGGAAGTCTAAGCAAAAAACATATTAAAATTTGATTTTATGAAACTTTTCCAAATGCAAGTTTCTGTCAAAAAATCATAAAATATTATACACAAGTTTATACTAGTTTTGCTCAAAAAATCAAATTAATTGAGGACTGTACAAAACCATACAAAACTTTATAGATACTTCCTATATGTTACTAGGGAAGGTTATGATGAAAGTCCATACACAAAATCATCTGAAAATTAGATTCTACGAATCTTTTCGAAATGCAAATTTCGGTCAAAAAATCGTAATATATACACAAGTTTATACTAGTTTTGATCAAAAAATCAAATTAAATCTAGGACAGTACGAAACGACACAAAACTTTTCAGATCCTTCCTATAAGTTACGAGGGAAGGTTATGATGGAAGTCCATCCATAAAATCATCTGAAAATTAGATTCTACAAAGCTTTACGAAATGCAAGTTTATGTCAAACAATCATAATATATTATACACTAGTTTATACTAGTTTCAGTCAAAAAATCAATTAAATCGATGAGTGCTCGAAATGCTATCAAACTTTTCAGATAATTTAAATATTTTATGAGGGAAGGTTATAATGGAAGTCCATGCAAAAAAAAATCATCTGAAAATTTGATTCTACGAAACTTTTCCAAATGCAAGTTTCGGTAAAAAAATCATAATATTATTATACACAAGTTTATACTAGTTTTTCTCAAAAAATCAAATTAAATCAGGGACTGTACGAAACCATACAAAACTTTTCAGATCCTTCCTATATGTTACGAGGGAAGGTTATGGTGGAAGTCCATGCAAAAAATCATATGATAATTTGATTCTACGAAACTTTTCCAAATGGAAGTTTCGGTCAAAAAATCATAATATATTATACACAAGTTTATACTAGTTTTGAGAGGAATGTACGAAACGATACAAAACTTTTCAGATCCTTCCTATATGTTACGAATGAAGGTTATGATGGAACTCTATGCAAAAAAATCATTTGAAAATTTGATTATACGAAACTTTTCCAAATGCAAGTTTCGGTCAATAATTCATAATATATTATATACAAGTATATACTAGTTTTGCTCAAAAAATCAAATTAAATCAAGGACTGTACAAAACCATACAAAACTTTGTAGATCATTCCTATATGTTACGACGGAAGGTTATGATGGAATTCCATGCAAAAAATAATATGAAAATTTGATTCTACAAAACTTTTCCAAATGTAAGTTTCAGTAAAAAAAATCATAATATATTATACACAAGTTTATACTAGTTTTGCTATAAAAATCAAATTAAATCGAGGATTGTACGAAACCATACAAAACATTTCAAATCCTTCATATACGTTACGTGGGAAGGCTATGATGGAAGTCCATGCAAAAAATCATCTGAAAAATTGATTCTACGAAACTTTTCCAATTGCAAGTTTCGGTCAAAAAATCATAAAATATTATACACAAGTTTATACTTGTTTTGCTCAAAAAATCAAATTAAATCAAGGACTGTACAAATCCATACAAAAATTTACATATCCTTCCTATATGTTACGAGGGAAGGTTATGATGGAAGTCCATGCACAAAATAATCTGAAAATTAGATTCTACGAATCTTTTCGAAATGCAAGTTTCGATAAAAAAAATTGTAATATATTATACACAAGTTTATACTAGTTTTGCTCAAAAAATCAAATTAAATTGAGGACTATACGAAACCATACAAAAAAATTTAGATCCTTCCTATATGTTACGAGGGAAGGTTATGATAGAAGTCCATGCAAAAAATAATCTGAAAATTTGATTCTACGAAACTTTTATAAATGAGAGTTTCGGTCAAAAAATCATAAATATTATACACTAGTTTATACTAGTTTCGGTCAAATAATCAATTAAATTGAGGAGAGCTCTACGTGTTACAAAACTTTTCGTAAATTTTTTATATTTTATGAGTGAAGGTAATGATGGAAGTCCATGAAAAATTCATCTGAATATTTGATTCTGCGAAATTTTTCCAAATGGAAGTTTCAGTTAAAAAATATCATAATATATGATACACAAGTTTATACTAGTTTTGATCAAAAAATCAAATTAAATCAAGGAATGTACGAAAAGATATAAAACTTTTCAGAGCCTTCCTATATGTTACGAAGGAAGGTTATGAAGGAAGTCCATGCACAATATCATCTGAAAATTAGATTTTACGAAACTTTTCCAAATGCAAGTTTCGGTCAAAAAATCATAATATATTATACACTAGTTTATACTAGTTTCGATCAAAAAATTAATTAAATTAAGGAGTTCTCGAAATGCTACAAAACTTTTAAGATAATTAATATATTTTATGAGGGAAGGTTATGATGGAAGTCCATGCAAAAAATCATCTGAAAATTTGATTCTACGAAACTTTTCCAAATGCATGTTTCGGTAAAAAAAATCATAATATATTATACACAAGTTTATACTAGATTTGCTCAAAAAGTCAAATTAAATTTAGGACTGTACGAAACCATTAAAAACTTTTCAGATCATTCCTATATGTTACGAGGGAAGGTTATGATGGAAGTCCATGCAAAAAAACATCTGAAAATTTGATTCTACGAAACTTTTCCAAATGCAAGTTACGGTAAAAAAATTCATAATATATTATACACAAGTTTATACTAGTTTTGCTCAAAAAATCAAATTAACTCGAGGAATGTACGAAACGATACAAAAAATTGCAGATCCTTCCTTTATGTTACAAGGGAAGTTTATGATAGAAGTCCATGCAAAAAATCATCTGAAAATTTGATTCTACAAAACTTTTCCAAATGCATGGTTCGGTCAAAAAATCATAAAATATTATACACAAGTTTATACTAGTTTTGCTAAAAAATCAAATTAAATCGAGGACTGTACAAAACCATACAAAACTTTACAGATCCTTCCTATATGTTACTGGGGAAGGTTATGATGGAAGTTCATGCACAAAATCATCTGAAAATTAGATTCTACGAATCTTTTTGAAATGCAAGTTTCAATCAAAAAATCGTAATATATTATACACAAGTTTATAATAGTTTTGCTCAAAAAACAAATTAAATTGAGGATTGTACGAAACTATACAAAAAAAATTAGATCCTTCCTATATGTTACGAGGGAAGGTTATGATGGAAGTCCATGCAAAAAATCATCTGAAAATTTGATTCTACGAAACTTTTCAAAATGCAAGTTTCGATAAAAAATCATAATATATTATACACAAGTTTATACTTGTTTTACTCAATAAAATCAAATTAAATCGAGGACTCTACGAAACCATACAAAACTTTTCAGATCCATCCTATATGTTACGAAGGAAGGTTATGATGGAAGTACAAGCGAAAATTCATCTGAAAATTTGATTCTACGAAACTTTTCCAATTGGAAGATTCGTTCAAAAATCATAATATATTATACACAAGTTTATACTAGTTTTGCTCAAAATATCAAATTAAATCGAGGAATGTATGAAACGATACAAAAAATTTCAGATCCTTCCTATATGTTACGAGGTAAGGTTATGATGGAAGTCTTTGCAAAAAATCGTCTGAAAATTTGATTCTACCATCTTTTTGAAATGCAAGTTTCGGTCAAAAAAATCGTAATATATTATTATACACAAGTTTATACTAGTATTTCTCAAAAAATCAAATTAAATTGAGGACTGTACAAAACCATACAAAATCTTTGTAAAACTGTTATGCTGAATTTAAAAACTTTACTTGATACATGATTTCTAAAAGTCTTTTCTACCTTACCTTCCTTCCGTCTGATTTGTTTCTCCCATTTTAACATTCACTATGGAACCACAACCACATAATTTTATGGAAACTACTTTTAGAGGTAGAAACCAGAGAAGGAAATTTGAGGAGTTGTCACAAAGAAATATTGTTATGACCCTTTATTATGATGAGTCAACCTTGGATACCTTAGGTGTGATAGATAGTGTCTTATATCTATTTAACCAGCTGGGATGGGAAAGATCTCACATTAAGTCTAGATTTGTCACCTACCGCGAGCTTACCTTTGAGTTTAAGCTCTTTAATTCACATACCTGATCGCAGATTCGGAGCCAGAAAAGGATATATTAGTTTCAGACTTTTTGGTATTGAGTTCTCTTATAACCATAAGGAACTAGTTGATTTATTAGGATTCCCTAGCGGGCCTTTTGCATTTACCACAACCTAAATGGAATTAATGGATTTTTAGCTAGATTACTTCTTGGGTACTTTAACCGGAAATTACCACCCTGAGCCGGATACCATGGATAACAATGAAATACATAACCCTGCTATCCATTATTTCTATAAGATCCTAGCCCGTACACTATTCGGAAAGGAAGAAAACTAAACCTTAGTATTTAAGGATTAAATATTTATGCTTTACTGTATGACACAAGGACGCCCTATTAATGTCGTACCTTTCATGATGCAAACCTTTTTACCGTATTATTCAGGACCCTGATGACCCAATCATCGTAGGCGGCCTAGTAACTATGATTGCTGAAGCTCTTGGACTTAGATATCAACTTAATAGATGCATACCATTTGGTACAATTCAACCTATGAATTTGGATTTTTTCTTTGACAGACGTATCATAGGAAACTTAGGAATTGCACCTTACGACTACTTGATTATGAATGAAGTCGTCACCATATTTACTCTTCCGAACCATGCAAAATTGAGTGTCCATAACCGTGACAACTGGCTTTATGAATTAAACCCACCTAATCCACCATCATCACCTGATACACCACTAGCTCATCAAGTTCTTGATGAAAATATGTCTGATTATGAGTTTGATCTTGCGACCCCTCCTAATTATTATGAACCAAACCACATTGATGAGGATACTGATGTCCCTAAAATATATGAAGGAGTGTATAATGAAAACCTGAATAATATCCTTAACACAATGGATGTTTACCAAGTTGAGATCAATGGGATCAAAGATGAAGTGAGAAGCATGCGACAAGATCTCATAAGCTTAACGGATATAACTGTGGACCAATTTTACCACATAAATTCAGTTTTGGAAGACTTAAAGAAAAGACAACCATGATGAAATAGCATTCAACAAAAGTTTTATTTGTTTTCTGTTTCTAGGACCACTTTAGTTTCCGTTTCATTTTACTTATATCAGTTTATATATTTCTGCACGATTTCATTTTATGCAACTTCTGTTTTATGTTCAAGAACAACAATTTCAATTTAGTGCAATTTTTATCATTTTCAATTCTGCAAGCAAGTTACTGCATTTTACATTTTACTTTTGGTAGATAATGATAATAATTCCTAATTACGCTGCTTGGATGATTTCAAATTGAGTTAGTAGTTATTATGTGCCTTATATATGTCTGTTATTATGCGAATATATATTGATCTTGCAGCATAATTTTTCTCTAACCTGCTAAATCTAGAAACCTGTTGAAATTCCCCAGTTTTTGTAATGCTGACGATCGTAATGTCTAGCTGACGAGCGTCATGCTCTTTTGCCTGCATTACGATCATAACGATCCTATGACGATCATCACCATTCCAGAGAACACGTTCTTTGTAACTGCAGAAGCTCTTCATTCCATTCACTCTTATCTCTTCTTCTCCCACGACTCTCCATTACCTCCCAATTTCATTTTCGTAACCCATCATCACCTCCACTAAATTCTCATTATTTATCTCATAAATTCAACCTTTCCACATACCCATTCTCATTATTTACCCGAACATTTCCCAAACTTCTCTCATTCCTTCAACCTTAAATTCCAACAACTCTACACCTTTTGCAAGTTATGACGAATAATCAAAACCCGAACATCATATTCAGAGATGTTGAGCAAGGCAAATCTCAACGTTCAAAGTTTCAAAAGTTCCAACGTCGTGGTCTCCAACTGACCCGGTATATCGACACCGAATGTTTGAGAACCTTGGGTCTATTTCACAGTGTCAGGAAATTACTGTAGAATGTGGGTTTATGGCAACTTTGCAGCCAACCGCAATGAATCTACGAAGCTCTAACTCTTGAGTTTCTGAGTTCTTTTTCCTACATGACACCGGCAGGCGCTACCAGCCAACTTACTAGCGTGACTTCATTCCGCATGTTCGGTGTTGAGTACAGATTCACTCAAAATGAAATTGCACAACTACTTGAATTTGACTCCAGTGAGGAAGGCCATCGCCGCGTACCAGACAATTTCACTGAAGATGCTTTCAACTTTTGGTAGAAGCTAACCAACACACAAGCCGTAGCATTTGATCACCTCAATGCTACTCTTGTCCACAACCCTGTCATTCGCTACTTCCACCGTATTCTCGGCAACACAATTTTTGCCCTAGATAGCAACCACAAGCTTAATTCAAAAGAGCTCTTCTTCATTCGTTGTGCCTTAGAAGACGAGAAGATTAATGTCGCTCCTATCCTGTTCTACCACATTCAATCTATTTGTGCGAGAGGCGGTAAACCTTTCTACTTCAGAGGCATAGTCACCTCTCTTGCGCTGAGTCTGAACTTAGGCTCCAATCTTGCCAACTTAACTTCCATGGCACTGGCTTACCTCACTTTGGATCACTGCAAGGCCGTAAACCTTATCTTTGAAAGAGAAGATGGAAAATTCAACCCGGTAATCCGTAATGTTGTTTTCCATAACATTATCTTGCCTTGCAGGGACCGCATTGATCCTGAAGACCGGACCAACTGGATTTTCGACCCTGAAGCTCCTGAGGGAAGAATTCATATCCATGAAGAAGTCCTTAATGCTCTTGTTGATGAGATGGAAGAAGAGATGGACACCGCTGCCCCTATTCCTGACATTCCTGAAACTTCATCAAGACAGCAACCTCTGAGTGACATAACACTTGAAAAGATCCTTCGCGCTATACACCATCAGAACCAAATGGCCACAGCACTAGAAAGGAAACAAAAAAAGCAGTATGATAGCTTGTATGCAAAGAACGCTCAAATCATCAGCAACCAACAAACAATGGATGATACGCTCAAGGAAGTTTTGACTGAGATGGGTGTAATACCTCAAAATTTGCCCTCATTATTTATTACCTCAACTGGCTTATCGCTTCGCAATCATCTGCATTCTCCCACTAGGTCATAACATCATAATCATGCATTTCATTGTTTCCTAAGGCATGTGATTAGGGCCATACGGGAATAGGGTTTCATACCTTATATGTACCTATCAGGGTTTGAAATGATGGAGGTTATTCACTGGTGCATCTATCCTATTATTGAGGTGTACAACCATATTTGCTTTGAATAAGAGTGTTGGCTCCTCTAAGCGTCTCAAGTTCTATCCCTCGTCATTGAATATCTCAACAAGAATTTGGAGTTCTAGTTCATGGTTCGATTCAAAGGGAACTTCACCAACGGAGGTCCATTGTATCAGAGATTGGTTTGAATCCTTTTGTTTATGGAATAATAATTCGAGATTGTGTGAATTTTAGTATGGCATCGAAGTTCCTAAAGGTGGATTGTGTTGAAGGATTCGATTCAGATTAAAGGAGAATGCACGATTATTGGTTTGTTTGGAAGGCATCGTTCAAGTTCGAACTCAAGTACGTAATGCCTATTTGGGATATGAGCCATTACCATTTGCCTATCTTATCATTCAATTTAAACCATTCCTTAAAATCCATATTCGATTCCCAATATTCAGTCTCAATCCATATCCTCTTATATAATGCCACACTTTGTTCAATAACCAATTTCCGCCTACTTTAATTTAGGCCCATATCCAAATATCCAATTGACCATTTCTTTTAGAATCCATTTATTTAAATATATATCCTTCTTTTTAAACATTTTTAATCCTTATTTTAGTCATTTAACAAAATCGTATTCAAACTTCTATGTCAATTTGGTCTTATGATCATAACATCTTTGCTTCTTTAAGACCATTCATTTTCCAAACGTTTGTCCATGACTATCAATTAAATCCATTGGAATTTCAAGTCAGCTCTAAATGTACAATCACGGTCCATATTCTCATTCCAAGGTTTTGTTTTCGTTGTGATTTTATTACAAAAAAAAAAAAAAGGGAATAAATAATTGGCAGTGAAAATCATAACAAAAGGGGAACTAATCATAAAAGTTCAGTGGAAAAATCTTAAACTGATATAACAAAAAAAACAAAACTAATAGAGATATCAGTAAGAAAATTTCTGCAGATAAAAGAGTTTAAAAGAACATATGAAAAATGATAGGGGGATGGACCAACATCTTCAATAGAATACAGTTGAAATCTTAAACAGATATAACAGAAGGAGATTTAGATATTTAGAGATCCTATCAGTATTCAATTCAGAAAAGGATTGATCATCAAAGCTTCATTCTTGTTCATCATTCTTGATGATTTTCCAAGTCTTCATCTTCATTAAACAGAAAAACTCAGAAATGCATAATCGTCCACCCCTGAATCTTCTCCAACATTGAAACCTTCGGCAACCTGCAACAAGAGCAATCCATAAACGAGCTTCACACACCATTCAACATCCATCCTCATCGACCTCAAGCAAACCTCACCTCACTCTCACGTGTGCAGAATCGAGAATGCATCACCAGCACCACCATCATATTCGCGTCATTATCGCCATCGCGGATCAATACACAACCTGCAAATGGAACCAAGTCCACAAATATAGTTCAGTTAAGAAATGGAATCTATATGTGAGAATTTCGAGGATGGGAAACCTTGATTGGGTTCCTCCTCTGAGTTGAATCGATAAGAGAAGAAGATTGAGTCATTACCAATTGAAGCTAATTCGAAACAGTCCTGTAAATAACAAGTTATTTATTAGAAAATTGATAATGCAAAGGAGGACAATCAGTTATGATAAACTGATATAGCAGAAGAATTTCAGAAAGTGGATCTAGTCAAAAATTCAGAGAAAACCATCAATAACCAAATATAGTTACTAGTTCATAACCAAATTCTAACTGAAAAAAACAAACTAACCGAAGTCATAACAAACTTTCACCTGGAAAAAACTCAAGAACAATCTTTTAGCCCTCCTATAAATCAAGATCACCACAATTTCAAGTCTTCTTCTTCACATTTTTTTCGATCCCTTCATTTTTCTTCACTTCCTTTCACAATCCTTCCTGAATTTTTCGCAACTTCCCCCTCCATCAATCATTCTCCTTCTCCTTCAATCCTTCTTCACCTATTTTCCTCAATGCTTCTTTACTCTTCTCCATCCTGAGATCGGTCCCTTCATCGTCCTCATAAATCACCTTCATCACTCTTCACCGAGGCCCATCTTCATCCCCTTCATCAACTCCATCCTTCTTCATCAACTTCAATCCACACTCTTCACCCTCAATCCCTCTTTTTTAATCAAGTTTCACAGCTCCTTCGATCACCTTCTTCAAGAGCTTCTTCTGCAAATTCTGAAAATCCATTGATCCACCATTCTTTTTCCTCAATCACGTCATCTTAAAACCTCTACCAAGTTCATTTTCTGTAACTGAATCAATAATCAAATTTAATCAAGTTCTGCAGCAGGAAGAAGAATAGGATTGCGGAATCGAAACGAAGTCAGAATACCTGAGCGTGTTCAAGGATTGTCGATCTTGGTTTGCATCCGAACGTGCATCCGCAAAGTCAAGAGCAACTCGCGCCAATATCTCTTTGGCAACGTCATCGACTTTGAGTAATCGTCATTTCCGATTGAACACTTCAAGAAAAACCTACAGATTGAAGCAAGAGTTAGATTTCGGAAGCAAGGAATAACGGAAGGATAAGAAGCGACGTTGAGTGTCATAGCTGACGGTGATTTTCTCGCGCCTCCATCTTCGACTACACAAGGTACGAACGCGTCGAAACCGTGATAAATCTAGCTGTAGTGATTGCCATGATTTTTGTGTGTTTATCTGTGAGTGGGAGGTCGTGGATTGGTGGGGTTCGTTTCGGATTTGAGGGAGACGAGAGGTTAGGGTTACCTTTTTTCAATTTCGAGGATTGAAGAGATATTAGGTTTTTCTTGAGGTTTAGGGGTTAAGGGTGATGATGAAGGTAACGGAATCATGGAGGTGATGATGGTGGTGGTGAATTCGAAGAAGAAGAAGAAGGAATGGAGAAGATGAAAGGGGTAATGAGTGATTAAGGATAATAAAGAGTGTTTAAAATCAAATTGAATGCACTTTTCAAATTCTAAGAGGAGGATATTAGGATAGATTTTGTGATTTCTCAGCCACACCGGCGGTGACACGCGTCACCGTCCGGTTGGCTCTTCATGCGGTAATCATGTGTGCGTAACCCATCATAGTTAATTTGGACCGGCGCTTGTGAATTCTTTGATGTGAAGACCAGTAAGGAGACTTGATCGTAAGGCCCATAGTGAAGTCAACAGAGTTGACTGAAGACCCACAATATACACTCCCCAAGTCCTGCGAAATTGGGCCCAAGGTCACTTGCTATTCGCCCCCTCATTTTAAGCCCAGTCAGGAAAAGAACTAATAAAAATACTAAGTGCACCCCCCTCCATTTATTTCTTAGATTTTATTTTTTTTGTTTTAGTTTGGTTTAGAAACAATTCATTCAAAAATAGTAAAAATCATAAGAAAATTCCATAAAAATTGCAATAGCTTAATAATTCATTTTAGAAATTTGTGACACTTTCATTTTCTGAATTTTTGTTATTTTTGATTTAATTTCGATTTTTCTCTTAATTAGCATTCTATTGAATTTCTTTTAACTGCAGTTTATTTTGTTCATTTTATTTTGTCCCTTTCCTGTAGGATTTTTGATCCATTCTTTTTGATATGTTTAAAGGACTAATAATAGGACCTATAATAATTTTGGTAGAATTTTTAGGCCATTTTATCCACTGTTTTGGTAGCTTAATCCATAGAAAATAATAGTTAATCCTTAAATAGATTTAAGTGATTTTTAGACATAGTTAACTTCTTTTTTTTTAGGATATTTTTTAGCACAATGTAATAGTTAGTTTTAGGACTCTATAGGATTAATTCCATATTGTTTCCAGGACTTTTAATATTTTTAGTATATTAATCTTTAGGCTAGTTATACATGTATAATTCACCTAGTTTAGTTTAGAATATTATGCTCCATTAAGAACTAGTTTAATTAGGTTTAGTCTTAGGATATTAAAATGACTTAGTATTGTTTAGGTACTGATGTTTAGAATGATAATATTAGATAGTTCCCTTAAGTTTTAGGACTTAGGCTTAGAATTTCTAATAAATAGACTTAGATGAAGTTTAGGCTTACTTGTAGCTTTATACCTTAATATGTTTTGTTTTAGAATTTTATTTCCATTTTAATGCTTGGCCATGTTATTTGAATTTTTCAATTGTATAGGCTTCCCCATTGTTTTAGAATCAACTTAACTTCCTTAGGAAGTAAGTTGAATTCTAGTAGTTTCTAGTTCCTTTCTTCATTAGGTTTAGGAAACCACACAAACCATTAGGACCACTTGTGAATAAATAAACAAAATTAGGATTGAGTCTTAGTCCCTTAGATTTTGCCTTTAGCAACTTGAATCCTTCTTTCTCATCTCATAAAGAAAAGCAATAAAACACTTAATAAAAACCGAATTTTCATGTACGACACGAGAGTTTGTTGCGGAGTGCTTATACGCGTCCTGTTTCGGGGCGAGGTGTAAGTACTTACCGCGATGGATAGGTCTTAGTATGAGAATGTTCACAAACAAATTCAAAACACTTCTCATAAAAGACAAAAAAAACAAATAATAAGCGACTATCCTGCGGGAACTTCTCTTTCTCATCTCATTCATTATGAACGCGAACTCGCGACGACTTGTCTCGCATGCAAGACGGTAAACGCACTCGTACCAGACGAGCCTGCAACACCTGAGCATAGGCATACGCAGTTCCAGCTATAAAAAAACACAAACAAATAGTTCCCGCCTTAGTTAGGCGAACTACGTCGACTCTGATACTCATTTTCCCGATGAGGTACGTAGGCAGCGGGGTAGGGCCCGTTCGAGCACATTCTTTATTTTCCCTACATTTTTCCCCATTCTCTTTTTGCCAGTTCCTTTCTCATTTCATTCATATTCCAGTAGCAGTTTTATTCAGCAGCAATTATATTTTTATCACCCTTTGAAACAAGCAAGCAAGTGTGGATCCCGTCGGGTACGGCTGGACGATCTGGGGTGCTAATACCTTCCCAGGTCGTAACAGACTCCCGAACCCAGATCTTTGGTTCGCAGGACCTTGTCCTTTCCTTCTTCCTCAGGTTTGTGCAGCATTACCTTTCCCATTCTTTCGGGATAAAAATGCATGGCTGGCGACTCTACCTGTTGATGAGATGGAAGAAGAGATGGACACCCCTGCCCCTATTCCTGACATTCCTGAAACTTCATCAAGACAGCAACCTCTGAGTGACATCACCCTTGAAAATATCCTTCGCGCCATACACCATCAGAACCAAATGGTCGCAGCACTAGAAAGGAAACAATAAAAGCAGTATGATAGCTTGTATGCAAAGAACGCTCAAATCATCAGCAACCAACAAACAATGGATGATACACTCAAAGAAGTTTTGACTGAGATGGGCACACTGCGAATGGATGTCAATAACTTGTACTCTCTTGACACGGATGAAGAGGCAACGCCATCCAGAAGGGAACACACCAGAAGTAGAAAACGTGATCCCCACTAGTTTCTGTTTTTGTACTTCTTGTTTTCATTTCCCTTTTACGCATCGTTGTTTTATATTTCCCCGCTATTATATCATAACATTAAGGACAATGTCTGATATAGTTTGGGAGAGGTACCTTTTCGTTTCTTGTACTTCCTTTATTTTCCCTTCTGCATTGTCTCCATAAAACAATTATATATGATTTGCTTCGATTTCAATCTCCCTCGTTTATTTAGCCATTCCAAAAAAAATTATCTACGCATATCCAAACATATCTACTTTAATGAAATTTTAGTTAGGACACCGCATAAATTTAACAAGATCGATACAATTCTGACACTTTGGACTCCCTAATTTAAGTGAAATTCGTTTCAATTACTGTTATACTTTCATTTTAAGTTTTAGTTCTAGAGTAACCCCTAGTAGTTTATACTAGCAGTCAGCACCGTCTTGACACAAACTAAGTGGGGAGCCGATGAATATAAGTGTTTGATGCCTTATCATAATATCCTTCTTATCTCAATGCCAAAAAGAAAAGATATGAAAACTTTGCACCAAATTATATGGTCTCATATAAGAGATAGACAAATAATGAAGGAATCCATTGTTGGCTGGTTCAGAGGTATCTGGTTCTAAACTCTGTAGGGCGTGCTGTTGCACGATCCCCCACAACTTCCAAACTGGATTAGTTATAGAGGGTTTCCACATTCATGTACCAGACCCCCGTGCTAAAAAGGATCAAACTCACTAACCGGCTACTCCACCATGTGCGTGAAAAGGCAAAGGGCTTAATGTGATTGCACTAGAACGAAATCGGGCGAAATATGTACTAGAGTGATAACTTAATCCTTGTGGGTTCAACATCATTTTTTATTACTACATGATAGGTTAGTCATTCATTAGCGTAGGTGGTGAAACCCATGATACGTCAAACTCAAACTAGACTCAAACTTGGGGAAGGGAATAAGACAGGGAATCTACCTGGCAACCTCCCCCCTATTTTTTCAATATTCTCATATCACCCATTTTATTATTAACATAAAAAATGACAATGTTTACAACAACAAAAAAATCACTTTTTCAGACCCAAAAGATTAAAATTTCTGGTAGTATAAGTCAAAATTTCTGGTAGTGTCTCAGCTAAATATCTGGAAATCAAAATTTCTGGTAGTTATATTTAAAATTTACAAGTACAATATACCGGTAATTCTTAATTTACCGGTAATAATTACCAGTGATTTTAATATTATCGGTATTCATTTGCTCAGGAATACCAGGGAATTCAAAATGTCTGGTATACCGGAAATTTCAGTTTTACACAAAATTTCCGGTAACAGGCTAGTGTCTTCAAAATTTCTTGCCATTTGCGCTCCGGAAGCGTCAGGGTCTTCTACCGACTTGTGTAGCGATTACACTCAGTTCTTCACTACAGACAAAGTATGTATGGTACGTAGATTCGTAAAATTTAATATTATTTCGTTTGATTTCATATTTTGTGTTACTATAAGTTTTTATGTTTTTGATCGACAGATTTTTGAGAGTCAATCTGACGTATTAGCTTGGACACAAAATATTGGGAAGCAACATGGTATTATAATTGTGACAATTCGTTCTGATAGTGCAACTGGCCAGCAAGGAAGGAAGGATAAATTGATAATGGGTTGTGAGAGAGGAGGAAATTATAAAATAAAAAAGTATGAAAGTAATAATTCATCGGAGAAGGATGGTCTCACTAGTATGAAAGTGAAATGTAACTTTCGGCTGAGGTCTTCGCGAAATGGTATTGGGTTGGAGGGTGAGTGTTATGTGTGGGTTTCACAATCATAAACTATCTCAGGATTTATCAGGGCATGACATATTGGGCCGTCTAAAACCTCATGAGAGAAAATCTGTGAGTGACATGACGAAGTATAACATGCCTCTGAGAAACATAATTTCCGCCTTGAAAGACCAAGATCCAGAAAACCTCACGAGTGTTGAGCAATTATATAAAGCTAGATCTACGTACCATGAAAGCAAGAGAGGTTCGTTGACGGAAATGCTAATGTTGTTGATTCTTATTCATAAAGAAAAGTACATGTGTTGGAAAAGAAATAAGGAAGACTCGAATGTTGTTGCTAATATTTTCTGGACACATCCTGATTCAGTGAAGTTGTTGAATATGTTTCACTTGGTTTTGATTTTTTATTGTACATACAAGACCAATAGGTACTGGTTACCGTTGCTTGAGATTGTTGGTGTTACGTCAACAAAGTTCACGTTTTCGATAGGGTTTTCCTATTTGGAACATGAAAGGGAGAAGAATTTCAAATGGGCAATAGAGAAGCTGAAAGAGTTGTTTTTTCTGAGAAATTGCTACCAAATGTTGTTGTGATAGACAGAGAACTTTCCTTGATAAATTCACTTGAAGATGTGTTTCCAAATCAACGCATATGTTATGTGTGTTCCATATTTCAAAAAATGTTAGCATGAAATGTAAGGAATATGTTAAATCAAAAAGACATGAACATGTCATGGAGCTATGGAATAACATCATGTATGCTAATAGAGAGACTGGGTATCTCATACACGTGAAGCACTTTAAGACTGTTTGTGTTGATTGTAAACACCTCAAATTTTCCCTCACTTTTTCTCACACCATGGCTTGTGATCTTTCATTTTTTCATTAACATAAGCATATCATCTCCCATTGCACAATTCATTTCACTGCATAGGCTGCATCTAGGGTTTGTAATCAGATGAATCCAAGAAGTAATCTGAGTCATCTCAAAGGCTTTGAAGCATGCCAAGAGGGTCCATGAGTGGTCTATGATCTTATGCTCCCCAAAGTTCATTAAAGTCAAGATATCACAGAGGATTGCACAAAAGCCCAGGCAGGCTAGGGTTTTCTACACAGATGACCTAAAATTAGGGTTTTGGTTTCAGAGGCCTTACACCCAAATTTTTTGGCCATTCTTGATTCCATTGGTCTTAATATGTTATAAGGAGCATGTGTACCAAATTTGATCAATAAGTTAATTGTAGAAGTCATATGATCAACTAGTAACTTGTTGTGAAAGAAAAGTCAGAATTAGGGCATCAGAGGCCCCCAACAATTGTACCAAAGGGTCATCTTCATCAATTTGAGGTTCTATGATCTTTATTTGATCTTATAAGTGGTTATAAGTTCACAAGATTGAATAATTTCAAGCCATTTGCAAACTTTCCATTTTTGGACATGACTTGTAATGGAAACTTTCCATTTTGGGAAAGATTTTCAACCTCCTCTTTCTTGATCAAAAATGCTTCAAATGAAAAATCCTTAAACATGAAAGTTGTAGATTGGATCTTCCCATTTTCAAAAAGTACAAGAACTCCTCTTAATTCATCCTAGAACTCAAGATATGATCTTTCAAAGTTGGGAAAAATCTTGTAATTTTCAAGTATGTGCCAATAAGGGATTTTTGCAAAATCAAGTTTCAAGACTTCTAATGACCTCTAATCCACCTCTAAGCCTCATATCATGATTATGCAACTTGCCTTGATCAAAATTATGCCAAGGATCACAAGATTTCATGCGTTGAACTTCAAGAAATTTTCAAAGAGGGAAAATGCAAAACATGTGATAAATCTTGTATCAAGCCATCCAGATCCTCAAATCCAATCCTAGGGCCATCCTTGAATGAAGTTGAGGCAGGACAAGCCTTGAAGCCAGCTCTGACCCGTGCCATGCTTATGGTACCATAACTTTTGAATTTTTGCAAATGTGGCCATACCAATCACACTATGCCATAACAACTCTCTGGCCAATCAGTATTGTTTATGTGGACATCAAGCAACTCATTTCACACAAGATTGGAGCTTGAAACCTCACAACTCAGAAATCCCAAAAATTGCCATAACACTTCCTCTCTTCGAATTGCACAACACAGCCAACAAAAACCACTGATTCTTTCACCATTCATCTCAAAATCAATCATAGAACACAAAGCACCCATTGTTATGGCCTAAAAGCTTCCCAAACAAAAATACGATTTATGAGTTATCAGAACCAAACATCACAAACCAGCTCATATAAACTCCATCTAAGCCTTTCAGAAGCATCAGGGGGTCAAGTGGAGTGGTTTTGCACAAAAGAAGGGGCCAGAAAGTTCAGATTGAGAAAGCTTCATCTCAGGTATCATCCAAGAACAAATTTTCCAGAACTTGTTTTTTAAGTTACAATATCAATCTACACGTTTCACTGATCATTGTGATGTGATTGGTTTTGAAAATGAGTGGAAAATAAGCATGTATTTAGCTTCTGGAATTTTTGTCAATTTTCCGTTTTGCTTCGATTCCTGAGTTTGATGAAAAATAAATAATTTTTGTTGCTGGATTCTTGTTTAATGTTGCTTAATGATTGATTCTGGAGAGTTTGAGGTGTTTTCATGGCGTTTTAAGAGAGATAGAGTGAAGGGGTGATCGGAGAAGATGACCGGAGCTTCTTCCGGTCACCTGAGAGTGATTAGGGTTAGGATTAGGGTTAATCATGTTAGTTTGAATTATGGCCGTTGGATTTTGTTTACCGTGTGTTTGGAGGGCCAGAACGTATTCACTTAAACCCTAATCTATTTAATTAAATTAATTAAGATTAATTATCCAGATTCAATCTGAACCTTAGGATCACGCGAGCAGTCAATCCGCCTTTGAATTTGGACCATCAGATTGGCATACTTCTCTTCTTTCTTTTTTTTCATTTTCTTGCATTTCTTTTCCATATTTATTTTAAAATAGCAAAAAGACTTTTAAAAATACTATTTTCTGCATTTTTACTTTTAATATTTTTCTTAACTCAAAAACATTTTTTATTTCAATTTTTGCATTAAAAAAGTATTTTTAAATCATTTAAATGTTTTATTTAATTAATTAATTGATTTTAATTAATTAAAAATACATTTAGGTTTCTAAAAATCACCAAAAAATTCATGATGCATTCTCATACATTTAGAAACATTTACAAACTCATCATACAAATTTCTTTTTAGGTTTGATCACATTTTCACAATTATCTTTGAGTTAGGGTTCATAAATTTCACATTTTCTAACCCTAACTTGAAAAAATCACTTTTGATCAACAATGGTGAGTTTGAACTTGGTTCTTTTTGCATTCTTTCACATATTGCATCTAGTATCTAGGTTATTTATATCATGATTTTGCATTGCATTTTCAATTTGATTTGCTTTTTTCCTTTAGAATCACCCAAAAACCCTAGCAAACTTAGGAAATTCATAACTTTCACTAGGTTTAGTTTTTGACCTTCTCCTTTGGGGTTTGATCTTGTATGTGTTTAGGGTTTGTTTAAATTCAATTTCAAATTTGTATCATGATGTATGCTTTTATTTTGGTCATTTGCATCTCATACTTTCATAAAACCCTAATTTCTCATGTTCATTTGCATTCATCTTTGCATATCTCAATCATGTGAACTTTCCATGACATTCCAAGCATTTGTATGCCATCTTAGACATCCTAGGACATGTTTGAACATTGCTTGATCATTTCTTCATTCATTTGGTATGCTTTGCATTCATTGCATTTCATGAACATACATGTGCTTTCAAGCTTCTAACATGACATCCTTGCATCTCATCTCTTGTATGAACATTCATAAGCATTATGTATGACTTTGCATCATCTCATAACACTTTTACATCATGTTTACACTTCTGGTTTTGGTCATAGCACTTCCATTTGCTTTATTCCTTTTTTTCTTTGCATCTTATGCATTCACACTAACATTTTAGGGGCTTATGGTAAGTTGTTTGGGATGTGGATTTGCCTTCACATCCCACCTCTTCTTATCTCTTCATATGCATTCTTATTTGTCTTTGAAGTGAACTTGCTTTACTTATGCTCTCTCCTTCTTACTTTCTTTCTTTTAGGTTACTTATCTTCTTCAGGAAGTAAGTAACCTATTCTTCTTTCTCCTTCTCTTTTCATCTGTTTCTCCTCCTTGGTGGCCTCCTGAAGATCTTTCTTTAAGCCTCACAAACCATGGGATATTCAAGCATGATAATTTTTAGGGTTGTATATAGTCCCCCCTAGTCTTTTACCTTTGAGTCTCCTTGAGTCTCTCTTCTCATCTCATAATCAGAGGCTAAACACTTAAAGCTTTAGGACTTTGAATTAGGGTTATGCATGTATTCTTATCTTAGCATGGAGTGTATAACTTTAATCCTTACTGTTAAACCTTTAATTTTTTTAAACCTCTTAATCAAAACACCTAATAATGGTTAAGACTTAAGCTTGTAACTTGGGCCTTACATCAGGGTTCCATCTCTTCCTTATGGTTAAGAGGGACTAACCCAAGTGTTTAATGGACAAGTCCCCCTCAAGTTGTCTTACAAACATAAAAAACACTTCTTAATCTCATCTTTAATTAAAATCCACTAAATAAAGGCTTTTTATATAATGAATTTAGTCCCTAACCATGGATTAAGTTGAGGATTCTTCCTCAACTTAAGTGTTCTCATCTATCATCCTTCTCTTAGGATGGTGTAATGAGTTCACTAATCCCTGATTAGAGATTAAACTCATTACTTAACCCTAAACAAAAACCCAAAAACACTTAATTATCACAAATAGGTCAATGATCTTAATCCTACATCATCATGGTAATTAAGTTGAGATGCTAATCTCATACTTAAGTAGGCTCATTATCCCTAATCAGGGAGGATATAATGAGTTTACAATCCTTGATTTAGGCTTAAGCTCATTATCCTATGCAAAACACCAAAAACAATAAAAAACTGAAAAACACAAAAACAAACAATAAACGTCTCCTCCGGGATTCTTTTCTCATCACACTCACTCTCTAAACGAGAACTTGCTTCTTCCGTCTAATGCAAGACAGTTAGCACTCAAGCCAGACGAGTCATACACTTGAGCATAGACAAGCAAGAAGTTCACAGTCAAATCATCATCCAGTCTCTTAGAGTCGAACTACGGTGTTCTGACTTCTTCATTGCACGAGAGGATACGTAGGCATAACTTAATAGGTATCGAACAAAAGTCTATTTGTCTCCCCTCTCCTCCCAGCTTTCTTTCTAAGCCTCAGTTTTGAGCACTCACTCTCTTTTGCACTGACACATTATACATTCATCCCTAGATTTTTATGCACAGTCAGCACATACACTACCCATTTTAAACACAATCAAGTAAGCGTGGATCCCGTCGAGTACGACGGACGATCAGGGTGTTAATACCTTCCCAGGTCGTAACTATAACACCCACTTTTCCCATAGAATTATTTATATAAATCTTTAATAAAATCAGAGTTACTTGTCTAAAGTGAGATGTTACATCATCATCATTCATCAAAATCGTTAATAAAAGAAAACAGCGGAATCCAAATCTTTAACGTCAATAGCTCAAAGGTTTAACAAATCGCACATAATAAGGTTCTTCAATTCAAGTTTAATTATAAAAATAAGTTTTTCTAAACATTAAAAGTAAATGTGGACAAATATCCCCGTTCCCGTTACATATCAGAGCTCCTAGGACACAGACATCACACCAACGTACTTCTCAAGTACCTGAATTGTCTGCACTTCCGAAGAAGCACAGACGCAACAAAACGAACAGAGGGGTGAGAAATAGATTCATAATATAATGGCAGATACGACATATATGAAGAAGTAATTCACCATTAATCATACAAAATTATCAATCATATTATTCAATCAATCATAATGCAATGAGACTCAAATGCACAATGCAAATGCGGTACCGACTCACAATAACGGTTCATCAAATAGAACCCCGAATGCATCGTTAACGTCTCCAACAAGACACGATCATCCCTGCAACCACGATTCTCAACGAATCCCGAATAATCACATCCACGATATGATTATTCCATCAAATGTATGCGCATGCAGACACAAAAACGCATACCATATCACAATACACATGAACACATCATGCTTTACGATCCTCGTGATCTCATAAACCAATCATCAGTGCATCTTATTCACACACAGAGTATACATATATCTCATCTTATTCACAATTATAACAATCTACATATTCATATAATTCAATTAAACACTTAGGCTTTCTTATGCAATTAATCGTCAAGTCTTATATCCACTATTAGAACGTCCTCAAAGTCTTATTTCACTAATATAATCCTACATTAGAAAAATGAGTCAAATTCACCTTAAAACGGACGAAAAATCACATTTACAGTGGCCTGACACGGCCTCCCGTGTCCCCTGACACGGCCTCCCGTGTCCCCTTACACGGCCCGTGTCAGGTGGCCTGGGGACACGCCCCTCCAAATCACCAAAAACCCATTTCCCGTAGCCTGACACGGCCACCGGTGTCATGGGACACGGCCCGTGCCAGGGCACCTGACTCCCAAAATTATGATTTTTACATTTTTCCCATTTTCTTCCTCCTTTCTCTCCTGTACGAACCCCAATCATTCTAAGTCGAATTTAGCACTCAAAACCAACCAATTCACATGTTTATTATCCATTTATACCTATAACATCAACTAGTTTTATTAATAAACTTTCCTAGATCAAATTAGGGAAGCTATGAGGTTTAATCCTCCTCTCTGTTCATCATATCCCACATAACCTTCATATGCCATTTCCCCCAATACCAAACACACAACACCAAATATATTTTCAAAACACATCATATAATCATATTCATCAACAATTTCACAGTATTGCATCAATTCAATCATTATTATCATAATCTCTTAAAAATACCTAAGGGAGGAAGGAACTTCCAATTACCCTTCTATGTCCTATCACCAATCATAAACCCTTTTCTCCCCCCTTACCTTAAAATCGAAGCTTTCCTTCACAACTTTTGGTCTTGGTGATCTACGATCCTTGACCTTGCCCTTCTTCTCCTCTTTCTCTAGACCTCTCTATTTTTCGTCAAAATACGATGAATGAGGTTTGTTTCTCTATTTCCTCTTTTTATAAAACAGCAATTCCACCTTTGCCCCTTAAACCTCTAACCAACTCTTTATTTTATTTTATTTAAATAATAACAACATTATAATAGTACACCTTATATTATTATTATTCTCATAAAATACTTTCTTCATCAATTAATTCAATTATGCCATTAAAATATTAATATTTATTTCACAAAAATAAATATAAAATTAAGGCGTTACAACTCTCCCCCACTTAGTTATTTTTGTCCTCAAAAATGTACCTGGATGGAATAACTCTGGATATGATTCCCGCATCTTGCTCTTCAGTTCCCGGGTAACACTTCCACCAGCAGCTCCTCCCCAAGCTACTCTCACAAGAGGTATCTCTTTGCCTCGAAGTTGCTTCATCTTACGATCTTCAATCCTCAACGGTAAAGTCTCCACCGTAAGATTGTCACGGATTTGCACTTCATCTCTCTGAATTACATGTGACGGATCAGACACATATTTCCTGAGTTGCGATACATGAAACACTTCGTGCAAATTCGAAAGTTCTGGCGGTAATGCCACTCTGTAAGCAACCTTGCCTACTCTCTGCATAATCTGATACGGTCCGATGAACTTAGGATCCAACTTCTTAGACTTCAACACACGTCCAACACCAGTCATTGGGTTGACTCTCAAAATTACATGGTCACCCTCACTGAACTCTAAGTCTTTCCTTCTATTATCATGATAACTTTTCTGCCGACTCTGAGACGCTTTCATTTTCTCTTTGATCATCTGAATAGTTTCAGTAGTCTGCTAAATAATCTCAGGCCCAAGCATAACATTTTCACCTGTCTCATACCAACACAGAGGTGTTCTACATCTTCTACCATAAAGAGCTTCAAACGGCGCCATTCCAATACTTGAATGATAGCTATTATTATAAGTAAATTCAATAAGTGCCAGATGTGTATCCCACGCACCACCTTTTTCTAGCACACAAGTTCTCAACAAATCTTCTAATGGCTGAATAGTCCTCTCGGATTTTCCATCTGTCTGTGGGTGGTAAGTCGAACTCAATTTCAACTTAGAACCCAAAGCCTCGTGCAAACTTTTCCAAAACTCAGAGGTAAATCGCGGATATCTATCTGATACTATACTTGACGGTACACCGTGCAATTTCACAACAACTCGGATATAAATCTCCGCCAACTTAGTTAACGGGTAACTGATGTTAATCGGAATAAAATGCGCGGACTTAGTCAATCGGTCCACAACTACCCAAATAGTATCCAGTCCTCTCGCAGTATTCGGCAAACTTGTCACAAAATCCATAGCAATAATATCCCACTTCCACTCTGGGATCTCTAAAGGTTGCATCAGCCCCGAAGGCTTCTGATGTTCCACTTTTGATTTCTGACATACTAAACAAGCATAAACAAATTGTGCAATATCTTGTTTCATACCGTGCCACCAAAATAATTTCTTCAAGTCATGGTACATCTTCGTAGCTCCCGGGTGAATACTTAAGCTACTCCGGTGACTCTCTTCCAGAATTGCTTTCTTTAGTTCAACACTATCGGGTATACAAATTCTCTCCCGAAATCTCAAAATACCATTATTATCCAAACTAAAATCACCGCCTTGATCATTTCCTTCGGTAGGCATTAAGTCCACCAATTTCACGTCTTGTTGTTGGCCTTCCTTAATTGCATCAAGAAATTCATTATTTATTCGTAACATGCCCAACTTAACACTTTCAGGTGTCATCTCACACACCATACTTAAGTCTTTAAATTGCTCAATTAAATCCATCTCTTTCATCATCATAGCCGACATATGAACTGTTTTTCGGCTTAATGCGTCCGCTACTACATTTGCCTTTCCCGGATGGTAACTTAAATTAAAATCATAATCTTTCAAAAATTCTAACCATCTCCTCTGCCGCATATTAAGCTCTTTCTGATCAAATAAATATTTCAGACTCTTATGGTCACTAAAGACTTCAAATCGCGACCCATAGAGATACTGCCTCCAAATTTTCAACACAGATACCATTGCAGCCAATTCTAAATTATGAGTAGGATAATTCCTCTCGTGTATCCTCAACTGTCTTGAAGCATAAGCTACTACTTTACCAACATGCATTAACACACCACCTAAACCCATTTTAGATGCATCACAATACACAACAAAAGCTTCATTTGGATTCGGTAAAATCAATACCGGTGTCAAAGTCAATTTCTTTTTCAATTCTTCAAAGCTTCTCTCACAATTTACATCCCAAATAAAGGCTTGACTCTTCCGGGTCAATTGAGTCAATGGCAACGCCAAATTAGAAAATCCTTCTATAAACCTTCGATAATAACCAGCTAAACCAAGAAAACTTCTAATTTCCATTACAGTCTTCGGAGGTTCCCAATCAAGCACAGCACTAACCTTCGAAGGGTCTACTGCTATACCTTCACCAGATATTACATGTCCCAAAAAGCTCACTGTCTTCAACCAGAATTCATACTTGGAAAATTTAGCAAACAATTTGTTATCTTTTAACACTTGCAGGGCAATTCTCAAATGTTTCCCGTGCTCTTCTTCAGACTTCGAGTATATCAATATATCATCAATAAATACTAAGACGAATTGATCCAAGTAAGAATGGAATATCTGGTTCATATATTCCATAAACACACCCGACGCATTAGACACTCCGAAAGGCATCACTGCATATTCGTAATGACCATATCGAGTTCTAAATGTCGTCTTCTGGATATCTTCCTCTTTCACTCTGAGAGGATGATTGGGATAAGAGGATGATTGCCCTTGCTTCAGAAGACATCAAGTGGTGTACTCAGAACACCAAGGAGAGGGACATAATTACAAGTTGTGGACAATATCCTAATGTACCTCTTATTGGAGTGAAGGGTTGCATCAACTACAATCCTTTACTTTTCAAAAGACAGTTGGGGTATGCCCTGGTACATCCACCTCGAGAGTAGGACTTAGCAGAGTCTCTTTACTGTGCCATTCTGAACAATCACGCCATTGTCCGACAAGCAGCCTGGTCTTAGGACAACATACAGACTAAGGGAACTGCTATTCTGGGAAAGTGTGATAACATAGCTTCTGCTCAGTACATTGAATGGTCGCGCATCAGAGGAAAGATCACTCGCATGCCATTCACCCTGGAAAATGTGCCAGGGCCATCAGCAGTAGAGCCTATAGCTACAGTGAGTCTGGAGGAATTTGAGAAGTTGAAAGAAAGGAATGCCCAGCTTTCTGAAGCTCTGAAGAAGACCCTTTGGGAAAGGAAAGATGGTCATCTAGACATTGAAAGGTTAGAGAAGCTTCGTATCGAGCATGTGACTAAGATAGATAAGACAGAGGACTTCATCAGAAAAGCCCGAGCAGGGGAGTTGGTGTTGAAGAATGCTTGCAAAGAAGCCAAGATTCAGAAAGCCAGAGTTGAACACTACCTGGAAGAGAGTCAGGCCAGATGGATCAGAATAACTGAAGCTCGCTTGAAAGAAGATCAGAAGACACAGGCTAAGATAGAGCAGTTGGAAGCCAATGAGAAGAAGAGTCGGGAAGCCCTGTTAGCAGCACAGAAGGAAATCTCTGAGTTGAAACTCTGGGCGGGGTTGAAGAGATCAAAAGAACAAGACAAGTAACAGAAGAAGACAAGTGCCATTGCAACCAGGAACCTTCTTATCAGGACCATCACAGAGCATCCAGTTGGACCGGTAACTGATGCTCTCCTTAAGGAAGTCAAGGAGGATGACTTTGGGCTGGATGTTTGATTTCTTTTTACTTGTATTTTATTTTGGTTGTACTTTAATTTTCCATGGTGATTTTGTTGTATTTCTTGACTTAATTATATTTTGACCCGCCATGGGAGCTTGTTGTAATCATAAAATATGTATTTTTGCATTTGTAATGTATGGTTTATGTGTTACCTGGATCTTCTTTTGAGCTTCATTTCTCTTCAAACATCTTCAGCATTCCCAGAGGTTTGGAAGGTCAAAACCAAAGAACCAAACCGGATACCCCTGGAAGACAAATAGACATATTGCATTGCATGATAACATCTTTCTTTTTGCATGTGTTTTGTTGTTGTTTTCTCACTTGGATGTGTGTTTCAGGAAATATTACTCGTAGGAGAGTCTTTCTTGTCAACCGCATCCACCGGTATCCAACCAGAAACAACCTTCCGAGCTTACATATGGATCAACTCCAGCAAGAATTGACAGCTGTAAGGACTCAGATGACTGATGTGAGGACTGAAGTGAGGACTTAGATGAACCAGTTTATGGCTGTGATGACTGGGCTGGCACAGACCCAGGAAAGATTGAGGGAGTTAGTCGAGCGGCAAACTCCATAAGAGAACCATGCTGGTACTATGGGTACAGGTAACAACACTCGCGATCATCCGCAAGCAAATCCACCAGAATTTGGATCCCACATCAACCCTGAAGTCCATGTTGTTGGAAATACTCAGAGAAACACTGGATATCATGTTCTACAAGAGGACCCTCAGGATGAGCAGTTTACAGTGATGGGTGTTGGGGCTGATAAAGTTTATGATCATCGTCTGGACGAAATATCTGAAAAGTTGAGATCCTTGGAGTCACAAAACTCTTTGGGATTTGATGTGATGGATATGGGACTAGTGGAAGGAGTCAGGATTCCTCACAAGTTCAAACCTCCTTGCTTTGAGAAGTATAATGGTAACTCTTGTCCTCGTACCCATCTTCAATCTTTTCTGGGAATATTGAAAGCTTATACCATGGATGAAAAACTGTGGATGTTCTACTTTGAAGATAGTTTAACCGGGGCATCCCGTGAGTGGTATTCTCACCTATCTAGAGCAACAGTAAGGAACTGGAAGGACTTAGCTGAGGCCTTTATACGCCAATATCAGTACAACCTGGATATGGCACCCAATAGGACTTTGTTGATGGGTATGTCTCAGTCTTCAAGAGAAAGTTTCCGAGAATATGCCCAAAGGTGGAGACAACTTGTTGCTGCTGTCCAGCCACCTATGTCAGAAAGAGAGATGGCTGACATGTTCATGAATACATTGCAAGGAACTTACATTGATCGGCTTGCTGCTTTCTCTTCTACCAGTTTTACTGATGTGCTTATAGTTGGTGAGAGAATTGAAAGTCTTTTGAAGATGGGTAAGATCTCTGACAAGACCAATACATGCCAAGACCAGTAGTTGTTGTCACCATCTCTGCTCCAGCACCTCAGCAACAGTATCCTTCGCAACAACACTTCCCACAGCAAAAACAGTTTCCTCAACAACAGAGATCTTATGGCAACAACAACGACAACCAGCAACAACGTCCGTTCCAGCAAAGGACTTCACAAATAAACAGGGTTATCGATCCCATCCTGATGCCCTATGCAGCTCTACTCCCACAATTACTGAAGCTCAATCTGATCGAATTGAGGACTCTAGCTCCACCAGATCCTCAGAATCTTCCAAGAAACTATGATGTCAACGCCAGATGTGTTTTTCACTCCAATGCATATGGCCATACAACAGAGAAATGTAGAGCCTTGCACATGAAAGTTCAGGACTTAGTTGATTCAAAAGCTTTGAATTTTGCACCTCCTCCAAATGTCACAAAGAATCCAATACTGAATCACGGTGGACCGAGGATCAATGCTATTGAGGAGGACCAACCATTTATTCTGATTGATAACATTGAAAGCATTCAAACACCATTGGCTGAAGTTAAAGCTCAACTATTGAAATGCCAAGTGTTTCCAGGTTGTGAGGCCTGTTGTGAAGCTTGCAAGATTTCTACCAATGGTTGTGCAAATCTGAGAAAGGGTATCAACAGTCTTATCTGGGAAGGCACCCTACAAATCACTTCAACAGTTCTGTCTTCTACAACCTCAACAGACATCCCTCCTACAACTTCAACAACAATCATTCCAACAGATTCTTCTAAAACATCAACAAACATCCCTTCTTCAACTTCAACAGACATCAGTTCAGTAGCATCTTCTACAAGAACAGCAACTACCAACAACGACGTCTCAACAGTCACCATTTACTATGATCCGGCAACAGTTCATGTCCTGGATTCTTCCAACAACGTTCAACAACATCAACAGTCACATCAATAACTTCCTGCAACTGTACCATCTCCATTCAGACCTCCTGTCACAATCTATTATGATCCACAAACTGTCACAACTCCTTCTTCCGCAACAATCAGACTTGTTACCATCACGGTACCTGGACCAGTTCCATATGATAGCAGCAGTATCGTGCCTTCGCATTACGGCTCAGATATATATTGCAACGGAAAGAAGCTCACTCTTCATTCTTCAACTTCTACACCACAAATTAATAATGTAGGGGGAGGCGAAGGCTTCACTCGAAGCGGACGTCTCTTTGCCTCACAGTTCCCAAGGGTTAATGCTGAAGCAGAAGCTGCTGCCAAGACTAAAGGCAAGAATGTGGTGCCATAAGAACCAATTGCCAAGGAAACTCAGAAGACATCCTTTGATCAGTATGTAGACGAGTTCATGAGAATTATCAAGAAGAGTGACTACAAAGTTGTGGACCAGCTCCATCAGACATCCTCCAAAATCTCTATACTATCTCTACTCATGTGTTCCGAGGCTCACAGGAATGCATTGCTTAAGGTCCTGCACACAGCTTACGTGCCTGAGGAGATTACAGTTAATCAGCTAGAGACGGTGGTTTCAAATGTCAATACTAGTCATGGACTAGGTTTTAGTGATGTTGATCTGACTACAGAGCGCCGTAACCACAACAAGGCTTTACATATCACCTTGGAATGTAAAGGTGTTGTACTTTCTCATGTCTTGGTTGACACTAGGTCATCTCTCAATTTCCTCCCAAAGAAAGCCTTGGTCAAGCTGGATCATGATGGTCTTGCACTCCGTCCGAGTAACCTGGTTGTGAGAGCCTTTGACAGTTCAAAGAGATCGATTCTTGGAGAAATTGAACTTCCTTTGGTAATTGGCCCACAGATTTTAAAAACTACCTTTTATGTGATGGACATTCATCCTACCTACAGCTGTTTGTTTGGTCGGCCCTGGATTCATTTCGCTGGCGCCGTAACATCGACCCTTCACCAGAAGTTAAAATACAAGTGGGAGGGCCAAGTTATCACCATCTGTGGGGAAGAGGACATCTTTGTCAGTCATCTAGCTACCTATAAGTACATTGAGATGGATGGGGATATCCATGAGACAATGAGTTAGGGCTTTGAGGCTCTCAATGTCAATGAAGCAACGGCTGAAGTGGCTGGTACTTCAATCTCTTCTTACAAAAAAGCTCGGAAGGTTGTTGAAGATGGGAATGCCCAAGGCTAGGGTAAATTGCTGCAAGTTCAGATAAAGGAAGACAAATTCTATTTGGGTTACAGACCATCCCGACGAGCTCAAGAGGAGGTTGTTGAAGCTCGCAAGTTCATCAATGGGGGATGCTAACCCCGGATGCTATCAACAATGTGGAAGACGAGGCTGAAAGCGACTTCAACCTGGAAAGCTGGATTCGTCCAAGAGTCTCGGGCCAACAAGTCCTCAACTGGTTTTCCCAGGAAATTATAAGGATTACTGCTGCAGAGGAATTATTATTTCCTATTTAAGCATGCATCAAGTCCTGCATCTTGACCAAGGTGTCAGGACTCATTTTGTAATAGGGCCATATATGTATTTTGTGCAAATGGAATATTAATGAACAATGGACATCTTTTGCAAACAATTTTTTCGCTCACTGTCTTTCATTTTTGTTATTTTTCGCACAAAACAATAAATGAACAAATCAATCACTAAAATGAACAAATCTCAACCCTTGTAGAGATAGCCTTCCAGATTGCACCAACAACGACACTTCTATGACCTCGTATGACTTCGACAATCCGATTAATCAAGCAGACGAAGGGGTTGATGAAGACTTTGATTTTCCTGAAGAGTTGGCCAGGTTGTTGAGACAAGAGGAAAAAGTGATTGCTCCTCATCAGGAGGAAGTTGAGACCATCAATCTTGGTACCGAGGAAGATGTGAAAGAAGTGAAGATCGGGGCCAGTCTGCAAGCTCCAGTGAAAGAACAACTTATCAGTATGCTTCGGGAATATATCGACGTGTTCGCTTGGTCTTATCAAGATATGTCGGGTTTGGATACGGATATTGTCATGCACAGGTTGCCATTGAAAGAAGATTGTCCGCCAGTTAAACAGAAGTTGCGCCGTACTCGCTCGGACATGGCCATGAAAATTAAAGAGGAAGTACAAAAGCAGTGGGACACCGGTTTCCTTGCTGTAACTAGTTACCCGCTGTGGGTTGCTAACATTGTACCCGTGCCTAAGAAGGATGGAAAGGTGCGTATGTGTGTGGATTACCAGGATCTGAACAGAGCTAGCCCGAAAGACGATTTCCCATTACCTCACATTGATGTATTGGTGGACAACACGGCTCAGTTCTCGGAATTTTCTTTCATGGATGGATTTTATGGATACAATCAAATTAAGATGTCACCTGAAGACATGGAGAAGACAACTTTCATCACACCTTGGGGCACGTTCTGCTACAAGGTAATTCCGTTTGGTCTGAAGAATGTCGGTGCAACTTATCAACAGGTTATGGTAACATTATTCCACGATATGATCCATAAAGAAATCGAGTGCTACGTGGATGACATGATTGCCAAGTCCCTTACAGAGGAAGAGCATTTGGTAAACCTTTTGAAATTGTTCAAGCGTCTGAGGAAGTATCAATTGAGGTTGAACCCCAACAAATGCACATTCGGGGTGCGTTCTGGTAAGCTGCTGGGTTTTATTGTAAGTGAACAAGGAATTGAGGTTGATCCCGATAAAGTCAAAGCAATTCAGGAAATGCCTGCACCTAAGACTGAGAAAGAAGTTCGAGGGTTCTTAGGTAGATTGAACTACATCTCAAGGTTCATATCTCATCTCATTGCAACCTGCGAACCCTTGTTCAAGCTATTAAGAAAAGAGTAAACAGTCAGGTGGAACAATGACTGTCAGAGAGCTTTTGACAAGATCAAAGAATGTCTGCAAGAACCTCCAATTCTCATGCCTCCAGTCAAAGGAAGACCTCTAATCATGTACCTGACAGTATTAGAAGAGTCGATGGGGTGTGTGTTGGGCCAGCATGATGAGTCTGGTCAAAAAGAGTATGCAATATACTACCTAAGCAAAAAGTTTACCGACTGTGAACAACGTTATTCACTGCTCGAGAAAACTTGTTGTGCTTTAGCGTGGGTTGCTCGCCGACTGAGACAGTATATGTTGACTCACACTACCTTGTTGATCTCAAAGATGGACCCCGTCAAGTACATATTTGAGAAGTCGGCACTTACCAGAAGGGTTACAAGATGGAAAATGATTCTAACAGAGTATGACATTCAGTACACCTCTCAGAAAGCCATCAAAGGCAGTGTATTGTCTGACTATTTGGCTGAGCAACCCATTGATGATTACCAACCTATGAGATTTGACTTCCCTGATGAAGACATCATGTTCTTAAAAGCAAAATATTGTGAAGAGCCTATTCATATTGAAAGGCCTTCCTAGAAGAAGCATGGACTATGATGTTTGACGGGGCAGTTAATTGTAATGGTCGTGGGGTTGGTGCAGTGCTTATTACACCCAAAGGAGACCATATGCCTTTCTCGGCAAGGCTTACCTTTGCCTGCACTAACAACGAAGCAGAATATGAAGCTTGTATCATGGGTCTTGAGGAAGCCATTGACCTCAGGATCAAAACCTTGAATGTATTCGGAGATTTAGCTTTGGTAATCAACCAGACCAACGGCAAGTGGTACACTCATCAGGAGCATCTGATTCCCTACCGTGACTATACGAGGAGATTGTTGACCTTCTTCATAACAGTTAAGCTTGGATACATCCCTCGAGATGAGAGTCAGTTTGCATACGCTTTGGCTAGCATTTCGTCCATGATCAAAGTACAAGCTGCCAATTATGTACCTCGGATTTTGGTATCCAGACTGGACAGACAGGCATATGTATTCTCTGTGGACACTGTTATTGACAACAAGCCTTGGTACCATGACATCAAATGCTTCTTGGAGACTCAAACATACCCACATGGGGCATCGTTAAATGATAAAAAAGACATTAAGAAGGCTAGCCGGCAGTTTCTTCCTCAATAATGATGGTTCTTTGTACAAGCGAAACTTCGACATGGTCTTGCTCAGATGTGTTGACAAGAAGGAAGCAGACCTACAGATGCACGAAGTACATGAAGGTTCTTTCGATACCCATTCCGGAGGACATGCAATGGCAAAGAAGTTATTAAGAACGGGTTACTACTGGATCATAATGGATCAGAATGTTGTGCTTATGCCAAAAAATGCCACAAATGCCAGATCTACGCAGATAAAGTGCATGTGCCTCCGAATCCTCTGAATGTAATGTCTTCACCTTGGCCCTTTGCCATGTGTGGCATTGATATGATTGGAAAGATTGAACTGACTGCTTCAAATGGTCACAAATTCATCCTGGTAGCCATTGATTACTTCACCAAATGGCTTGAAGTAGCTTCGTATGCAAATGTCACAGAGCAAGTGGTAGCTCGATTTCTGAAAAGAGATATCATCTTTCGATATGGAGTTCCCGAGCGAATCATTACTGATATGGTTCCAATTTGAACAACAAGATGATGGCAGAACTTTGTCGGGACTTCAAAATTCAACATCACAACTCTTCTCCTTACAGGCCAAAGATGAACGGTGTTGTTGAGGCTGCTAACAAGAACATCAAGAAGATTATGCAAAAGATGGTAGTCACATACAAAGACTGACACGAAATGCAACTATTTGGCTTGCATGGGTACCGAACCTCTATCAGAACATCTACTGGGGCAACACCTTATCAGCTTGTGTATGGTATGGAAGTTGTCCTACCTGTTGAAGTTGAACTACCCTCCTTACGGGTAATGATGGATGTGAAACTGGATGAAGCAGAATGGGTCCGATATCGATATAATCAACTGAGTCTGATTGAAGAAAGGAGATTAGCAGCCATTTGTCATGGGCAGTTATATCAAAAACGAATGAAGAAAGCCTTTGATCAAAAAGTCAAACCTCGGGAATACCAAGTGGGAGAGCTTGTTCTGAAAAGACTTCTTCCTCCTCATACAGACCACATGGGCAAATGGACGCCAAACTTCGAAGGCCCATTCATAGTAAAGAAATTTTTCTCTGGTGGGGCACTGATGCTCACTACTATGGATGGCGAGGATTTCTTATCTCCTGTGAATTCAGATGCAGTTAAAAAATACTTCGCATAAATGACCCGATGGACATAAAAACAGAATGTAAGTCCAGGAAAAAATAGGGCATCCCGACGAGTCAAAAACAGAATAAAAGACTCAGGCAAAAATAAGGGAAAATTGAAAAAAAATGTACACCCGCTGGGTTGAAAAGCCACATCAGACAGCTCAGGCAAAAATGGGTATCCCGGTGGATCGAAAACCTGAAAGGGCGATCCACGCAAAATCAGGGAAAAATGAACAACTACATTCTGAATTCGTCTATATCACTCACAACATGGCAAGCTTCGAAAGGATAAAGCATCGGTCAAAATCAACCTTCTTCAGAAAGCAAGATAAGAAGAACGTCAAGGTCATACGGGTCGTGGCAAAGGAAGCTCACTGGAGCATCAACTTCAAACATTGCCAACACTTTTGTTTTCTCAATTTATAGCAATCTCCTCCTTTCAGGAATTCGCTTCTTCACTGTACTTGCCTATTTAGGGCACACACATCAATAAAATCAGAACTTTCAGTCACATTTTGTTTTGTTCATTTTTGTTTCATTTGTAAAATGTCCAAAGTTCAGAATACAACACTTGCATGAAAACATATAAGCCATTTTCAATATATACGTGCAGGAAATATGCACTATCAAATCTAACTCCTATGACGGAATCCGGTTGAGGATACCTCGGGACACTTGTGCGTTTCCTTTGTTTAACAGGTTGTAGGTACTCAAGACAGACGATCTCACAGTATGGGGCATATCAGGCATTATATCCCCAGCCAAGTCAGTAATCACCTCATCAGCAGTTTTACTTGATGAAGTTGTCATCCCCTCAGAGGATCCTTCGAGAAACTCATTAAATCCACAGCGTGTCGCTTGGACAAAGGAGTTACAACATATTACTTCCCATAAGTGCTCTTCTCCCCAAGCAGAATCTCCCGAGCAGTGCTTAAACTTCTATTCCCCATCAGAGTTGCCAGGATTTTCTCATCATCAGCAGAGTCGGCAGAATTGCTTTCCCGCAGAGTTGCCAGTTTCTCCCCAGTAGAGTTGCCAGGGATTTCTCTTCCCCGGCGGAGTTGCCGAAGCCTCCTTATCCCCAGCATTAGTCTCTTCAACAGAAGCTTCCCCAGTCGGGATCCCCACAGATTTCTTCCTCCATATCCATGCAGGGTTCCCTAAGAAGATCGTTCGGTGATCCTCTCTCCCCACAGATCAGCCAATGATCTCTTTCCCCAGCGGAGTTCTCCCTCCAGACAGATCGCCCAGAGATCTTTCTCCCCGCAGGATCCGAATCTCGGATCGGTTCTCTCATTTTGCATAATCATAGCATTTTCATCCTTTTTCCCTAAACTAAGCGTAGCATTCCGTCTATTACGGAGCATTACGGCAAAAATCAAACATTCGCATGATCATAAGCCAGGTTCGAGCCAACCACCTGCAAACTTCAGAATCACTTCACCAGCAATATACAAAACTTATCCCCCGCAGACAAAGCCAGAATACCTTTTTGCACTCTCAATACAGATACTTGTTCATACTTATACATATTCTTTCGATACTCGCCCGTGTCATACTTCTTCGGCAAGTCAAACACTCGTTCGTGTCCCTGGCTCAATCTTTTTGACACCCGTCCGTGTCTTGCACATATTTTCCCAGCAGGTCAAATACTTGTACATACTTATACACAATCCTCTGATACTCGTATGTATCTTGTATATATCACCTCCTCGGCATATCAACACTCGTCCGTGTTCTTTGCTTAACCGATTGATACTCGTCCTTAAACACGTGTCAGCGTTTGTTTTTACCGATACTCGTCTATATCGTGGTCCTAAGGATGCTCTTCCCCATATTTAGCCTATACACACCGTCAAACACTTATACCTTTTATTTCAAAGTATGAGCAGTTGTCTGTGTTCACCATTCCCCAGTAAGTCACCAACAAAACAACTTTTCTATCCGACATTCATCCTATGTCGCGATATTTTCGGCAGTCGTCCCCTGCCAAGTGATCGTCCTTCACCTTTTGATGATCGTCCCTCATCATTTTATCTGATGGCCATCCCCATCGTCGATCCTATTATCCGACATTCGTCCTATGTCGTGATATTTTCGGTAGCCGTCCCCTGCCAGGTGATCGTCCTTCACCTTTGGATGATTGTCCGTCATTCTTTCCCCAGTGAAACCCCCATTGTTGGAACTTTCTATCTGGCATTCGTCCTATGTCGCGATATCCTTTTAGCAGCTGTCCCCTACTAGGTGATTGTCCTTCACCTTTTGATGGTCGTCCCTCATCATTTATCCGATGGTCGTCCCCATCGTCGATCTTTGTTATCCAGCATTCGTCCTATGTCGAGATAATTCCCAGAGCAGTCGTACCCTACTAAGTAATCGTCCTTCACCTCTTGATGATCGTCCTTTATCATTTATCTGATGGTCGTCCCCGTCGTCGATATTTGTTATCCGGCATTTGTCCTATGTCGAGATAATTCCCAGAGCAGCCATACCCTTCTAGGTGATCGTCTTTCACCTCTTAATGATCGTCCTTCATCATTTATCTGATGGTCGTCCCCATCGTTGATCTTTGTTATCCGACATTCGTCCTATGTCGTGATATTTTCAGCAGTCGTCCCCTGCTAGGTGATTGTCCTTCATCTTTTGATGATCGTCCCTCATCATTATTTCATTTATTCTTTTACCCGATGGTCGTCCCCGTCGAGGTTTATTTACCCTTTGACCTGATGGTCGTCCCCGTCAGTGCTTTCCTCATTTCTTTAATCCCCAGATATTTTTATTTCTTTACCCGATGGTCGTCCCGGTCGCGGTCTCTTTATTTCCCAACATGATGGTCGTCCCCGTCATTGCTTTACTTACCGTTTTTATCCCCAGCAGTCGTCCTCTGCTCGATGGTCGTCCTCCATCGCTTTTATTAAATACTCATACTATATTGTCTGTTACAATTTATATCCTTTTTCTTCTTCTCCCCAGCGAGTGCAAATTTTGGATTGTCTTTGGTATTCAACCACAAGTTATCTTGTTTATCTGTTAAGCCATGCGCTTACACCCTGCACAGCTAACTCGTGCTTGAATAGGGGCAACTGTAAACACCCCAAATTTTCCCTCACTTTTTCTCACACAATGGCTTGTGATGTTTCATTTTTGCATTAACATAAGCATATCATCTCCCATTGCACAATTCATTTCAATGCATAGGTTCCATCTAGGGTTTGTGATCAGATGAATCCAAGAAGTAATCTGAGCCATCTCAAAGGCTTTGAAGCATGCCAAGAGGTTCCATGAGTGGTCTATGATATTATGCTCCCCAAAGTTCATTAAAGTCAAGATATCACAGAGGATTGCACAGAAGCCCAGGCAGGCTAGGGTTTTCTACACAGATGACCTAAAATTAGGGTTTTGGTTTCAGAGGCCTTACACCCAAATTGTTTGGACATTCTTGATTCCATTGGTCTTAATATGTTATAAGGAGCATGTGTACCAAATTTGATGAAGAAATTCATTGTGGAAGTCATCTGATCAACGGGTAACTTGTTGTGCAAGAAAAATCAGAATCGGGGCATTTGAGGCCCCCAACAATGGTACCAAAGGGTCATCTTCATCAATTTGAGGTTCTATGATCTTTATTTGATCTTAGAAGTGGTTAGAAGTTCACAAGATTGAAGCATTTCAAGCCATTTGCAAACTTTCCATTTTTGGACATGACTTGTAATGGAAACTTTCCATTTTGGGAAAGATTTTCAACCTCCTCTTTCTTGATCAAAAATGCTTCAAATGAAAAATCCTTAAACATGAAAGTTTTAGATTGGATCTTCCTATTTTCAAAAAGTACAAGAACTCCTCTTGATTCATCCTAGAACTCAAGACATGATCTTTCAAAGTTGGGAAAAATCTTGTAATTTTCAAGTATGTGCCAAAGAGGGATTTTTGCAAAATCAAGTTTCAAGACTTCTAATGACCTCTAATCCACCTCTAAGCATCATAACATGATTATGCAACTTGCCTTGATCAAAATTGTGCCAAGGATCACAAGATTTCATGCCTTGCACTTCAAGAAATTTTCAAAGAGGGAAAATGCAAAACATGTGATAACTCTTGTATCAAGCCATCCAGATCCTGGAATCCAATCCTAGGGCCATCCTTGAATGAAACTGAGGCAGGACAAGCCTTGAATCCATCTCTGACCCATTCCATGCTTATGGTACCATAACTTTTGACTTTTTGCAAATGAGATCATACCAATCACATTATGCCACAACAACTCTCTGGCAATTCAGCATTGTTTATGTGGACATCAAGTAACTCATTTCACACAAGATTGGAGCCTGAAACCTCACACACTCAGAAATCCCAAAAATTGCCATAACACTTCCTTTCTTCGAATTGCACAACACAACCAACAAAAACCACGGATTCTTTCACCATTCATCTCAAAATCAATCATAGAACACAAAGCACCCATTGCCATGGCCTGAAAGCTTCCCAAACAAAAATACGATTTCTGAGTTATCAGAACCAAACATCACGAACCAGCTCATATAAACTCCATCTAATCCTATCAGAAGCATCAGGGGGTCAAGTGGAGTGGTTTTGCACAAAAGAAGGGGCCAGAAAGTTCATATTGAGAAAGCTTCATCTCAGGTATCATCCAAGAACAAATTTTTCAGAACTTGTTTTTTAAGTTACAATATCAATCTACACGTTTCACTGATCATTGTGATGTGTTTGGTTTTGAAAATTAGTGGAAAATAAGCATGTATTTAGCTTCTGAAATTTTTGCCAGTTTTCCGTTTTGTTTCGATTCATGAGTTTGATGAAAAATAAATGATTTTTGTTGCTGGATTCTTGTTTAATGTTGCTTAATGATTGATTCTCGAGAGTTTGAGGTGTTTTCATGGCGTTTTGAGAGAGATATAGTGAAGGGGTGATCGGAGAAGATGATCGGAGCTTCTTCCGGTCACCTGAGAGTGATTAGGGTTAATCGGGTTAGTTTGAATTGTGGCCTTTGGATTTTGTTTACCGCGTGTTTGGAGGGCCAGGATGTGTTCACTTAAACCCTAATTTATTTAATTAAATTAATTAAGATTAATTAGCCAGATTCAATCTGAACCTTGGGATCACGCACGCAGTCAATCCCCCTTTGAATCTGGACCATCAGATTTGCATACTTCTCTTCTTCTTTTTTCATTTTCTTGCATTTCTTTTCCATATTTATTTTAAAATAGCAAAAAGACTTTTAAAAATACCATTTTCTGCATTTTTACTTTAAATATTTTTCTTAACTCAAAAACATTTTTTATTTAATTAATTATTTGATTTTAATTAATTAAAAATACATTTAGGTTTCTAAAAATCACCAAAAAAATCATGATGCATTCTCATACATTTAAAAACATTTACAAACTCACCATACAAATTTCTTTTTAGGTTTGATCACATTTTCACAATTATCTTTGAATTAGGGTTCATAAATTTCACATTTTCTAACCCTAACTTGAAAAAATCACTTCTGATCAACAATGGTGAGTTTGAACTTGGTTCTTTTTGAATTCTTTCACATATTGCATTTAGTATCTAGGTTATTTATCTCATGATTTAGCATTGCATTTTCAATTTGATTTGCATTTTTCCTTTAGAATCACCCAAAAACCCTAGCAAACTTAGGAAATTCATAACTTTCACTAGGTTTAGTTTCTGACCTTCTCCTTTGGGGTTTGATCTTGTATGTGTTTAGGGTTTATTTGAATTCAATTTCAAATTTTTATCATGATGTATGCTTCTGTTTTGGTCATTTGCATTTCATACTTTCATAAAACCCTAATTTCTCATGTTCATTTGCATTCATCTTTGCATATCTCAATCATGTGAACTTTCCATGACATTCCAATCATTTGTATGCCATCTTAGACATCCTAGGACATGCTTGAACATTTCTTGATCATTCCTTCATTCATTTGGTATGCTTTGCATTCATTGCATTTCATGAACATCCATGTGCTTTCAAGCTTCTAACATGCTATCCTTGCATCTCATCTCTTGTATGAACATTCATAAGCATTATGTATGACTTTCCATCATCTCATAACACTTTTGCATCATGTTTACACTTCTGGTTTTGGTCATAGCACTTCCATTTTCTTTATTCCTTTTTGCTTTGCATCTTATGTATTCACACTAACATTTTAGGGGCTTATGGTAAGTTGTTTGGGATGTGGATTTGCCTTCGCATCCCACATCTTCTTATCTCTTCATATGCATTCTTATTTATCTTTGAAGTGAACTTGTTTCACTTATGCTCTCTCCTTCTTACTTTCTTTATTTTAGGTTACTTATCTTCTTTAGGAAGTAAGTAACCTATTCTTCTTTCTCCTTCTCTTTTCATCTTCTTCTCCTCTTGGTGGCCTCTTGAAGATCTTTCTTTAAGCCTCACAAACCATAGGATATCCAAGCATGATAATTTTTAGGGTTGTATATAGTCCCCCCTAGTCTTTTACCTTTGAGTATCCTTGAATCTCTCTTATCATCTCATAATCAGAGGCTAAACACTTAAAGCTTTAGGACTTTGATTTAGGGTTATGCCTGTATCCTTATCTTAGGATGAAGTGTATAACTTTAATCCTTAGTGTTAAACCTTTAATTTGTTTAAACCTCTTAATCAAAACACCTAATAATGGTTAAGACTTAAGCTTGTAACTTGGGCCTTACATCAGGGTTCCATCTTTTCCTTATGGTTAAGAGGGGATAACCCTAGTGTTTAATGGACAAGTCCCCCTCAAGTTGTCTTACAAACATAAAAAACACTTCTTAATCTCATCTTTAATTAAAATCCACTTAATAAAGGCTTGTTATATAATGAATTTAGTCTCTAACCATGGATTAAGTTGAGTCTTCCTCAGCTTAAGTGTTCTCATCTATCATCCTTCTCTTAGGATGGTGTAATGAGTTCACTAATCCCTGATTAGAGAATAAACTCATTGTCGCTCCCGATAAATGGGAATGGCCCAAATACAGGTACAGACGCGAACGATCGGCGAAAGGAGGTGCGAGAACACACAGGAGTGAACTCACAGGAAATGAATAGAGTCGCCAGCTAGGCATTTTTATCCCGGAGGAAAGGCAATGCTGCATAGACCTAGAAAGATATGGATAAGACGGTTGCGAACCAGAGAGACTGAGAAAGGGGGTTGGTTACAACCTGGGAAGGTATTAGCACCCAGATTGTCCGCCGTACTCGACGGGATCCACGCTTAGAAGATTTGTGTTTTAAAGGGGTAGTGTCAGTGCAATTTGTGTATAAAAGAGCTGGAAAAGGATGTACAGGTGTCAGTGTAAGAAGAATGTGAAGTGTAGTATATACAGTGTCAGTGTAAGAACAAGAGTGAAATGCTCAAGATCATGAGGCTAAAGAATAATGCTGGAGGAGGGGGAATATACAGAGACTTTTGTTCGATAACTGTTAAGTTATGCCTACGTATCCTCTCGTGCAATGAGGAAGTCAGAACACCGTAGTTCGACCCAAAGAGACTGAAAGATGAATTGACTTGTGAACTGCTTGCTTGTCAATGCTCAAGTGTATGACCTGTCTGGCTCAGGTGCAAACTGTCTTGCATTAGACGGAAGAAGCAAGTTCTCGGTTGTGAGTGAATGAGATGAGAAAAGAATCCCGGAGGAGACGATTATTGTTTGCTTTTGAGTTTTCAGTCTTTTATTGCTTTTGAAAGTTTGTCATAAGTTAATGGGCTTAAGCCTAAACCAATGGGTTAGTAAACTCATCACATCTTCCCTCTGATTAGGGGTAATGAGAATACCTTAAGTGTGAAGTCAGATTCTCACACTTAATCACCTTTGATGTAGGATTAAGATCATTAACCTACTTGTGATTATTTAGATGTTTTTGGTGTTTTTGTTTAGTGTTAAGTAATGAGGTTAAGCCATAATCAAGGATTAAACAGACTCATTACACCATCCTAATAGAAGGATAATAGATGAGAAAGTTTAAGCTGAGGAAAGCTCCTCAACTTAATCCATGATTAGGGATTAAACTCATGACAAAAACAAGCCTTTGATTAAGTGGATTTTAGTTAATGATAAGATGATGAAGTGATTTTTAGGGTTTGTAAGACAACTTGAGGGGGACTTGTCCATTAACACTAGGGTTAGTCCTTCTTAACCAGTTAAGGAAGAATTAGAACCCTAATGCAAGGCCCAAGTTACAAGTGTGATGTCTTGATGATTATTGAGTGAATTGATTAAAGGAGTTAAACACATTAAGGGTTTAACACTTAGGATTAAAGTTATACACTCCATCCTAATAGAAGGATGCAGACATAAACTTAATCACAAAGCCTTAAAGCCTTTATGGTTTAGTCCTTGATTATGAGGTGAGAAGAGAAGACTCAAAAGAGACACAAAGGTAAAACTAAGTGGGGGACTAATCAATATTCATATGCTCGGATGGTCCTAGGTTAGTGAGGCTTACTATCCTAAAGAAGAAAGAAAGAAGAAAAAGATGAAAGGAGAAGCTCCATGGTGACCTAGGCACACCTCCAGTCGAGAATGAATAAGAGAGGAAGAAAAATGAGATGAAGAAGAAACAAGATAAAGAGATGAGAATGCAATATGAAGATGAATAAGAATGAAGAGATGAGAATGCGAAATGGAGATAAGATGAGTAATGCACAAACAGAGCCTACACCAGTAGGACTTCCAGATGCAGCAGCAGGCAATAAAACCATGCCTCAGTGGTACCTAACGGAGAAGGTCCGTTGCCTCTTCAATAAGCGCAAAAAGAAATGTCAAGCGCAATTGTCAATTATCAGGACACCAGGCAAAGGTCAAATATAGGCTTCCCACATCCAGAATTAAGACCGCGAATTAGTCTGTGCAAAGTCTAAGTTCAGGTGCAAATTGCATCCAAAAATTCCACTAGCCTGCCATCAAGTCCAAACAAATCAGAGTATCAAATATACGCGTCCAATGTCAAAAGGAATCAGAAATAACAACGGGAATCGATCCGAATGATATCAGGGACTAAGCACAATCTGCATCAAGAAATATTATTTGTTCAGACAAAGTTATAAGAAGAACACATTCTGGGAAACAAAAAAACGAACTCTAAATTAAGAATTTTAATACTAGTATATGAGGCTAGTCACTAAAAAATTTAAACAAAATCTATTTAACTACAATTTAAAAACTACATTAATAATTGACCATAAATGAATTCAAGGTTAGAATTAATAAAGCTTCTAATAAAAAAAAATCAAAAAAAAAAACAATAAACAGCTATTAACCAAAGATTAAGAACTAATGAACAAAGAAATTAAACAAAATAAAGGGAAATATTAAGGAAATGAGGATAGGCTGCATTGAAGAGGGGGTGAGGCGCAGGATTCTTTGATGGAACTAGCAACTCCAAATGGGCTTCAAGCAATTCAGCCCATCAAGACAGCAACAACAAAAAAGAAAAAAAATCTCCTGGCATGTGAACATGAGGCGCACCAATGAATCAATTGCTGGGAAGTCCAAGATCCACAATAAACACTAATCAGAAATTGCCCTTTTATTATATTAAAAGAACGGCACAAAAACAAAAAAAAACGCAAAATGCGATCTTCTTCCACAAATCACCGTTCCGACCCTTCTTCGCACACACCGCCGGCTCGTCACCCTTCACCATCGGCCATTATTGTTGCATAAGAACGTCGCGTCGGAAACCCTCCTCGAACGTGACGGCCAAATCAGAAGAAATCAACGGCGAAATCGGCGGCCTTCCCTTTGCAAACGCACAACGTCTCGTCTTCTTCACGGCTCTGTTCGTCTTTTGTTTTAAACGGTTTCAAAATTCATCTCACTCTTCTTCTCACTTTGTCTATTCTGATTTTGGTTTGTGTGGTTGTGTTTGGTTGTTGCTGTTGATGTTGTTGTGTGGTTATAACAGGGTTGAAGCTGAAACAAGGTTGGAGGTTTAAGTTGTTGTTGCAGATCGAAACAAATGATTGTTGCTTGAATAATATTTGTGGCGGTGTATTCGAAAACAGTTGTGTAGTGTTTTGTTGATGCGGAAGGAACAATATGTATGCGGTGAAGGTTGTGTTGTATGGTGCGAATGTTAAGTGTTTAGATATTGGTGTTGTGATTTGAAGCATAAGGTTTGTGTAGTGTTGAAGAGAGGTGAATGGGTTTGTTCAAGGTTGAAGCTGATGGTGATGTTGCAGGCTGTTTTAAGAAGAAGAGGGTGGTTGACAAAATGAAGATGAGTGACGATAATGAGCTGTTGTGGTGTTGTCGTTCAATGCGGTTTGACGGCGAGTTGGAGGTGGTATGTTATTGTTGTGGAGGTCTATGGAAATGTTTGAACGATGGTGAGATGCGATGAGGTGTGTCGAGGAAAATGGTTTGCGTGTTGTGTTGTTAATGTTCAGAGGATGGTGGTGTCTGTGTGTTTAAGGATGAAAGGGTGATTTGAAGAGGAAATGGTGATGAGTTTGGTGGGGTGAGTTTGAAGAAGGATGTTAAAAATTTGTGAAAATGGTATTGTTTTTCTTGAATGAGTGAATTGGTTGTTGGTGTGAGTATTGAAAAAAATGCAGGAGTGTTTTTGTTGAAGAGAGGGTCTTGTTGAGTGAGTTAAGAAAAGTTGTGAAAAAATCTGGAAAAAAAAGAGAAAGAATGAGAAAGAGGCGCAGCCTTCCCTCTCTCTTGGGATCAATGTTCTTATCTTTTTATATCTAGGTCAACCTATCCCCCTTTTTTCTTGACTTCATGGGCCACCAAAAAAATGATATGGGCTTTAATAATGGATGCAATTAACATAAAGTGTTTAATGAATAAAATTGAACAATGGCTCTAAGAAAAATATGGTCATATGAACAAAGAATAAATTTGAATAATGAACTGATTAATGAAATGGAATGTGTTTTTTATATGGATGATGTGAACAAACGGATAAAGTTTAGAAAATGATTATGGTTTTAAGTAAGAAAAAAAACCGGGTGAATGGATAGGAAATGATGGAAATGAATAGATATGAAAAATTGGCATATGAATATGATTATTGTAAATGGTAATTAAGTGTAGTGGATAATGGAAAATGGTTATGACAAAAATGGATGAGTGAATTTGGATTATTGAAAAGGAATTTTGGGTGGCTTATTTTGGTTTAATAGTTTACGGACATTAGAAATAAAAGATGAAGATTGGCTTAGAAAATGACGAGAAAAAGTGAATATGAAGAATTTATGGATAAGGAAATGATTATGGAAAATTGGTATAGATTGATAGAAATAAAAGACGGGGATATGAACATGAATCCACATCAAAAGCCACTGACACACTCTCGAAACTTTTTCTAATGAAATTTCTGAGTAACTGAACAACTTGTAACCACAACACAACTTTTTTTTGAATTAATCCTCCTCGGACAAGATAATTCCCGGATCACGTTTAATGTATCTGAATTCAACACTAGGAAAATAAGTCCGTAGATGAGCCACTAATGAACTGTCCAACATACAACGTGACCCAAAGCTCCTTATGAATCACAACTTGGTAAATCTGATGAATCTTACACATCACAACTTGACTTTAGGCACACACTGACTGAGGAATAGCCTACTGACACAAACCACTTGCACTTGAAGAAACCTCTTGATAGTTCAACCAAGATTAGGTCAAACATCCATCTGAATTAGATCGCAACTGAACAAACACACTTGAACTGAAACCAAAACTTTTGAGATAAAAGATAGCCTGAGATGCTGAGAAGACAAAAATATCCGTGTAACTTGAAGATGATGAGAATAGCCTGACGATGGGCCAGAGGCATAGTGGATAGTCCTTGCAGACATGAAATCCTTGAAGATCACTATTTCAGGGAAATAAACCCTAATCCAGCGACATGAGGAGAATGATACCACTGATGGCTGCAAGCCAAAGCCTTGATTTCTTCTGATAATTCGCAAATAAAGCGTGAGACCCTAATTCCTCAGATGACCATGATCCCATGTCTCAGGAGCCTATGCAAATGATGTGCAAAATGTATATGAATGCAAAACGAAAAGCTGACAAAGACAGAAAAAGCCAGAGGGCAAATTTAGGGTGTCTACACTCATTACTTAACACTAAACAAAAACCCAAAAACACTTAATTATCACAAATAGGTCAATGATCTTAATCCTACATCATCATGGTAATTAAGTTGATATGCTTATCTCATACTTAAGTAGGCTCAATATCCCTAATCAGGGAGGATATAATGAGTTTACAATCCTTGATTTAGGCTTAAGCTCATTATCCTATGCAAAACACCAAAAACAATAAAAAACTGAAAACACAAAAACAAACAATAAACGTCTCCTCCAGGATTCTTTTCTCATCACACTCACTCTCTAAACAAAAACTTGCTTCTTCCGTCTAATGCAAGACAGTTAGCACTCGAGCCAGACGAGTCATACACTTGAGCATAGACAAGAAGGCAGTTCACAGTCAAATTATCATCCAGTCTCTTTGAGTCGAACTACGGTGTTCTGACTTTCTCATTGCACGAGAGGATACGTAGGCATAACTTAACAATTATCGAACAAAAGTCTTTTTGTCTCCCCTCTCCTCCCGACATTCTTTCTAAGTCTCAGTTTTGAGCACTCACTCTCTTTTGCACTGACACATTGTACATTCCTCCCTAGCTTTTTATGCACAGTCAGCACATACACTACCCCTTTTAAACACAATCAAGTAAGCGTTGATCCCGTCGAGTACGACGGACGATCTGGGTGCTAATACCTTCCCAGGTCGTAACCAACCCCCTTTCTCAGTTTCTTTGGTTCGCAACCGTCTTATCCATACCCTTCCCGATTTATGCAGCATTACCTTTCCTTCGGGATAAAAATGCCTAGATGGCGACTCTATTCAACCTCAACCTCCAACATCACCAACAGTTCGCGTTTGCACCGGGACGTAAGTCTTCGGGAGCGACATTGATCTACCTTTGTTTGTTAACTATGTGAAAGAAACATGGTTGAGATTGTATAAAGAAAGGTTTGTTTCTGCATTAACTAACAGAGTTACTCATATGGGAAACACAACAACGAATAGGTATACCGACATATTATTTGATTTAATTAATTAAGATAATTGATGTCTAATTATGCTTTATTTATTGCGATTTAGGGTGGAGTTTGTGTAGGGGACTAAAAATATGTTGTCACATAGTCGGGGAGATTTATGCCAGAATTGGGATACTATTAACACCATGTTGAAGTTGTAGTTAGGCTCAATTAGAGCATCGTTTGAAAAGAGTATTATGAACATTGAGCATCGGTATAAAACTCCATTCTACACAAACTTGCATTGTTTTGTTTCAAGGTAATGTATACAGCACATAGGGAAGGGGCTAGAATAGGTCAAATTTGTTGGTATAAACAAGGATATGTGTGGTTTATTCATTAGATCTACTCATGGTTTACCCTATGCGTGTCAACTTGCTGGTTTTCAAATACAAGGTTTGTCTATTCCTTTAGAAGAAATTCATGTTTTCTAGAAGAAATTACACATTCAAGAGCATACTAACAGTCCATAGAATAATGGTTCAAAGATGGATTTAGACGCAGAATATGAAGATTTGAAGACATGTTTAAATTCTTTAGATATTATAGGCCAGGGGTGTTGAAGAAGAAAATTTGAGAACTGACTTATCCAGCCACATCTTCTATGGTGTGCGTCATGATACCTCGCAGTGGGAGTATGGTGAGGCCTCACAGGGGAGTCAGACTACAAAGATATCATGCACAAAACCAACAGGAAGTCAACCTTTTAGTCAATCTTCCATTGTATCTTCTAGGCATAAATACTTGTCTTAGTTTCATCGTTTCATGCATCCATACATTAATGACATAATTGATGTGGGTAATGATGGAAATTATGGTTTTCGGGCTATTGCAGCTTTACTTGGATGGGGTGAAGAAATAAGACAATATCATAACACTAAACATGACCTAAAAGATAACAAAAAAAAAATAAAGACAGTAGAAGAAACAAGACAATATCATAAAACTTAGACAAACTAGGAATTATAAAAGACACGAGGAAAACACATTTGAGGCTTTTAGTCAACATGAAAGTCGGTTGTGACTAGGTTCTCAATGTTGCACATCTTGTTATAGAAAACTTCATTAGTGATTGCACCTTTTGGTATAGGTGCAGTAGAAGAAAAGGTTTCCTTATGCTTGAAAATTTCATCTTTTATCCTTAAAAATTCCCATATTCTTGTTGGAATCCCCAACATTTATTTCATGTTCCCTTGAAGTCATTTTTACCTTAGCCTCTCCCTCCAAATCCACTTGAAAAAATTCAATTTTTTTGGTTATAAGCCTAGCATAAGGTAGACCACCTGTGAGACCATTTTGATATATCATATGATGCATAATAACATCAGCCAAATTAACCTTCAACCTATTCTTCACAGTTGGAATATAGCATTCCAATTGAACACTCGAATAATCGGTCCCTACGCACACGTCTTGAGCTAGTTATTTATTCTTTCTTTCATATATAAGACACTTAATTTAAAACTGGACAAAAAAGATCCATTAGAGTCTAACATTATATTAGAACTCTTGAACAATAGATTATTAGATGCACGTCTCGTTCTTATCGAGTGTTCATTATCCATATAACATATTTCATAAATATCTTGAATGAAAAAGGACCGTTGGATTCTTGCATTCCAATGATACCCTGAATAATTGTTCCCAAGGCTAACGTCTCGTTCTAACAGAGCATTATTCATTTGACTAAAAAAATTCAACACACCAAACCTATCTTTTCTCGCCCCTGTGCGATCGAAATCCTTTTCATAAACAAAAATTGTTTATTCCTTTCTACCGCGAAACAAACAAGCTCTTAAGCCTCTCATGCGCAAGCATAACAACAACGTGTAAACTGCTAGGACACGATCAAATAGGATCCTTTCCACCACAAAACAAACAAACGCTTAAGACTCACATGCGCGAGCATACAAGCCAATGTTTAAACCACTAGAATGTAACATACACATTCGTTCATTAAAATTAATCAACAAACACTCATTTGCTACCAAGAACTACGTAGCTCTGAGTTTCCCATCGCACTTAGGGACACGTAGGAGCAAGATTCATCGTCTCGTACTATAACAAAAAACCCAAAAACATCTTTTGTCTTTCCCAGAAGCTTTGATATCCTCATTGTACCTGAGGATACGTAGGAGCGAGACTCGCTATCTTGTCAAACACCCTGATAAAAACATTTTTGCAACCCTTTTTATTTTGCTTTGCACCTTCTATCATTCAAAGAAAACAATTAACGTAATCTAACATTCAATCTTAAATTTAACTAAAAGGTTCGCGTTGAGTACAACGGACGTGGGGGTGCCAATACCTTCCTATTGTGTAATTTACTCTCGAAACTGAATATGGTTATGCTGACCATCTTCTTTTTTTATGGGTTTCATCGATATTTTCCTTTTCCTTAGTGTGATCCAATTGAGCTTGTTTCTCCTCTAGAATCTCGTGATGAGCTGGTATGGGTGGTGATGTTGGAGCAATTGGCACCATGTACGGATGTGAGACCCTGAAGAACCCTCTGATGTAATCGTCGATGTAGGAGCAAGATTCATCGTCTCGTACTATAACAAAAAACCCAAAAACATCTTTTGCCTTGCCCAGAAGCTTTGAGATCTTCATTGTACTTGAGGATACGTATGAGCAAGACCCATTATCTTGTCAAACACCCTAATAAAAAAAATTCAACCCTTTTTATTTTCCTTTTGCACCTTTTATCATTTGAAGAAAACAATTAACATAATCTAACATTCAATCTTAAATTTAACTAAAAGGTTCTCGTTGAGTACAACGCACATGAGGGATGCAAATACCTTCCTATTGCGTAATTTACTCTCGAACATGAATATAGTTGCGCTGACCATCTTCTTTTTCTTAAGGGTTTTATCGATATTTTCCTTTTCCTTAGTGTGATCCAATTGAGCTTGTTGCTCCTCTAAAATCTCGCGATGAGCTAGTTTGGGTGGTGAGCCTGATCCAGTCGGCACTGTGTACGGATGTAAGACCCTGGAGAACCACCTGATGTAATCGTCAACGTAGCTCCAGTCATTCAGCGCTATGGTGGCCCGAGTCTCCTCAGGTACCATGTGACTCTCATAATCATCAAACATCTCGTCAATTTGTATACGAGTTAATGCAGGAGGAGCAGAGACAACAGGGTGTCTAAGGATGGTATGGGTGAACTCGGATTGTCGCATGACGCGCTCTGACAGATGAGGAGCAGTGATACGGGATCCGCAAGTCAGTCATTCGGAGTATGGTGATATGCCATCAAAAGGCCACGTCTGACAGTGATCCACATAATAGTTAAAGTGGATATCCTCAGCAATCAAGCAATCAAGATAGACTCTGAATGGCTCGACTGCCTGGTTCCTTCTCAGCGGGATAAAAGGACATGCACTGGGGCATCTCCTCTGTGTAGTCAGCCACACTCTCCTGGCCAGCGATGTGCGGGAAGTGCTGGAGGATCCAAGCCTGAAATTAAATAAAAAATAATATGTGATCAATCATTATCACAAATATGAAAAGAAAAGATAAAAAAACATTAAAGGATACAAAATAATTGCCACCAGAAGTGTATTGTTGTCAGTGACATCTTTCGTCGTCCACATACATCCCTCACTTTACTTCGAATAAAGATAGGTCAGGAAAACTGCTTCCCAGTTGTACTCATGGATCCGTGTGAAATTCAAGAAGTACCAGAGGTATGCGACGTCAGTATATGTGGCACTCGTGTCCATAAAAATCACAATGCCAACTAAAAATTGAAAATATGCCCTCAAAGTGTGAGTCTTGTGTATCTCCATCTGCTTGACATCACCATCATCTTGTTCTATAGTAACGAGCTCGTCATCAAATAACTTCTTTAGGAACGAGAACCTAACATGCGCACTCATGGTCTTATCAACCTCCTTAAGCGCCTTCCTTGGATTAGCCTTTATATGATCCATCATCATACCAACCACCCTGTCTTTGGTCATCCTACCGTGAAGGAGGAAGGTCCCCCTGATCGAAAGATGCAACAAAGCCAAGATATCATCAGATGTAATCAACTTCTCACCATGTGAAAGATGAAATGAAGAGGTCTCAGAGTGTCATCGCTCCACGAGTGCATTAAGCATTCCGTGGTTGACCAGACTGTAATCGGTCAAGCATAGGCATCGCAAACCAGAAGCGGTCAAAACATCCTGAAACCAATCCTCTTGAAGTTGATGCAATGCTAAAATCTTCCGCCTATGGTTCAAAACCTTTTGAGGATCACATCCCTGTGAATTTCCAGAAATAATCAATGTCTGTAAGTATCAATGTTAGAAATAATCAATGTCATCAATTTAAATTAACGTTAAAAAATAGCAACAATGTGACTAATGTTACCTCTCCCTCCCAGACATATCTGGGAGTGTGGTCTGGGTACAACAGAAGTAGGGAAAAATCTGATGGACCCCATCTGAAAGCTTGTGGCTCAGCAACAACACCCTTAACCTCCAGAGGTGGGACATGTGCATCATGATCATCAGTAATCTCACCCTCCGATGGTGGCATCGGATCAACAGGAGGTGACACAGGTGCATCCTGACGCCTGCGAAAGTATGGGGGAAGTGATGCATCATCTGGTGAATCCCGACACCTACGGGAAGAAGTAGAATGTGGAGTGTGTTGTGATGTAAAAGAAGTGTCCTGAGGAAAAGGCCAGACCACAAGAGTGGGCTGAGATGTAGATGGAGTGGACTGGATCTCAAGAGTAGAATGTGTCGCAACAGTCGATGGCTCTCTCTGACTAGGGGCACCTGCTGGCTCCGCTCTCGCCGAACCGATGTGTGTTGGGCAACCCGTTCATGCCTCAATCGCTTGACTATGTCGGCCATAATGCTTGTAATGTATAATTAACCATTGTACAATGAGTTTTCGTAAATGAATGGCAAAAACATAAAAATTATAAAACAAAAAGAAGAAGTAAAAGAAAAAAACAGACTGACAAAATTGCGGAGATACAACTACGGAAACATTACGCAAATGTATCTCCGGAATCACCTAGAATGCTTGAAACGTCAAATTTTTTCGGAGATGTATCTTCAGAAATTTCTTTAACTTAGAGATTGCGCCAATGGCGTCCCCCACCCCTCAAAATGACAATTTTGAATCTCTGATCGTCCATTTCAACCAACAAACGATACATATACTAACTTTAAGCAATGTTTCCGCTAATATTTAAACTTTTCTACCCCTAATAATGCATTCTAACTCATTTACATGAATACTCGAATATTTATCGAAAACTCGAAAACTTAGTTTTATAATATGATTCGAAAGATTTTGATTGATGAACTAGATGATGTTTGATTATTACCTTTGCCTCGAACGAAAGAAATAAACTTTTGTGAAGTTTGTGAAATTTGAAAAATGAGAGAGATGAAAAGGTTTGAGGGGATTTTGAGAGAAATGAAAAAGTGTGGGAGGAGAAGAGTCTAGCGCAAAAATATGCTCCAAATGATTCTTGAGATATATCTCCGAAAAAGTTCAATGTTCACTAAATTTTGGATGCCTCCGAAGATGTATCTCCGAAATATTTTAACGTTTAATTAAAATATCGTGCGTTCGGAAATATATCTCTGGAATCAAGAAGCATATATAGAAAACCACATAATATGTAAGATATAGATAGGATGTCTTAACAAATGATCAACAATGATTTATATATTTTAAATTTAAACATGATTTTTATATTAAAATTAGGTAAACAATCAGATATCTTTGAAGTTAATTGGGTATCAAGTATTTGAAATTAATTGGATATTAATATCTATAATTGAAGTTAATTGGGTATCAATATCTTTCTCCAATCGAATGTAAATATTCAATGTACATCATTTTTGATTTATTTTTTTTTGACAAGAAATATTATTTTATTTTTAAAAAATTAAAATTTATATCAATTAACACTAAGAGTATCAATACTCAACTAAAACTAAAAGATATCTAAGTTATCTTAAAATTAATGTTTAACTCACTTTTGTCAAAATAAATTACTTTATCTTCAATTCACCTTTAATTAAAAGGGATTAATTGTTATGCGTGTAAAAAAAAATTACACCATCAATTCATCACAGTCATTCATAATGATTACTTTAAATATAATTAAAATAAAAGTCAAATATATTTTTGAATTTATTACCATTCACTGACAATATAAAACAACTTTACACTGTCAGTGTATTCCAATTAAATTCTAATCAAAATCAATTTTCTTGCATAACAAAACACACTAAGAAATTAGATAAAAAGTTTATAGACATGCAAACCCCAACAAAAAAAAATAAACAGAAATTTTATTCTTATATAATAAGAGTCTAAAGATAGACAAAAATTACGAATCTGGATTCTCTAGTGACTGCACAGTCCTGTATTTAGTGAAAATTGGTCACAATTTCTTTGAAAAAGAGATCAAATTGAGTGAGGTAATGAGAAAAATAGCTTTCAAAATACACTAAATGTAGAGACAGTGTGATTTTAATACTATCTTCTTTAATCAAAATTGAATTTCTGTACAGAACTAATAATAGACTGATTTATTCTTCATGACAAGCATCTACATATTAACAAGCTCAATTTGAGCAAAAAATAATTTGCATCTACACACTACTTTCATACATTCAAAAACTATCCCAAAATTCCCCCTTTCCCTTAAAATACGACGAATATTCTATGAAGTTGCGATGTTACTTGGTTGCAAATCAATCCTGAGATGTGGCAGAATATTCAAAAAGAAGGCGATTGGTTGAAGAAGATTGAAGGAGCACACGCAGACGGCTTGTAAGCAGATAGCTCAAGGTCCACTGCATTGCCATCTCGGACTCTTTCATTTGCCTAACAATTGTGGCCTGGAAAAAAAATAAAGCTTCTGAAAATTATGAACTTGTACAAGACAGTGACAGAAGAAACCGGCATTTTAACATTGATTGACAAAGGTTCTTGAATAAAATCTGAGAAAGATTTAGTCTTTCACTATTATTATTACCTGAAGCCGTTTACCAAGTTGGAATTCAACTTCTGTACCAAACGATATATTACTAGCTAGTGACTTGAGAGGATCTGCGGTGGGATCAACAGAAACCAAACTAGGAATCTGAGGTGCATACACTACCCTCCACCTAGCCTGGCCAAACTCACCCTTTCCTTCTATTCGTGGCATCAATTTTTCAAGAGTCGCAGTTGCAAGTTTTTCAAATGCAAGCTGACCATTGCCTTCCAAAATGGATTCGGCCAATTGACTCTCAAATCTTCTGGCAGCCTGTATACATAGATAAAGTCAAATAATAGGACTGTCTAGCTTGAATATTATCATATCATGGAGGCATTTACTTTCACAGATGAAACTATTATCTGTTTTAACTTGGGCGTATATTTTACCTCAGTAGGTGAGAGTGCATCCTGTTCCACAGAACGGGTCGAGGTCACCACAAGTTTGTCCTGCCAATTGCTGGCTCTACCTTGGATTCTAAATTGCCATTCAGATCCAACCAAAACCAAATCTAGCATTGGATCTAGTCCATTTTCCGGCTCGAATTTTGCAATATTTAAATGCTCTCGTTTTAGCCTCACCTGAATTTAAAATGAGTTGTATCAAACTACACAACTGATTTAGAAACGCAAAAATAAAACCATAGCAAAATTAGCGTAAAAAAGAAACACATGATACAATTTATGAGTTGCCGAGTAAAACGTTACACAAACCTGGGTGGCAACTAGATCGACTTCACCATTCTCAAATGCCAGTACGCCTCTAGGTTTTATCCATTTGGGATGAGCAAGACCATTCAACTCAAGCTCTCCACTGACAGCAAAATTGAGAATCAAAGGATATACTATCTTTAGCTCTGGTCCGAGGACAAGCTTCAAATCATTAAGGCAAATTTCTACGTTTGGTTTAATCTGCACTCGCTCCATCTCATTTTCAACCTGACTTGACTTATTAACTGCCACAATTTTTTTCAGAAAGAAAAGAGATCATAATATACATAAGTAAAAGTAACTAATAATATATATATATACAAAAGTAGATCATATAATTGATCCGGAATCACAGGCTACACTAAAAGATTAGTAAAGCAATACCAGAGCCAGAGGATTGAGAAGTGTTGGCACTTGCAGTAGGAGATTCTGAGCTAAAAAATCGTGAAACATATCTGGAAGCAAAAACCTGACTAACGCCGCCAGAAGGAAGCATAGACTGATTTGATGGGAATCTTTGAGAGGCAGGAGCACCACCTCTGTCATGTGGCAAATATGCTTCTCCATTACATAGTTTGATATTCCCAGATATATTTGGTTGCAATATTGAACCAGTTATCTGCACCTGAGAATCAACCTGACCACTGACAGACAGAAAATGTGTTTTAAAAGAATCATGTATACGGGAAAAAAAAGGTGCAGTTACAAGAAACCAATAAGAATTATTTAATGTTTAAATTAAATCAACAATATATCCATGAATAGGTCAAAACATTAACTTGAGAAACCTTCAGTAAAAGTTAAGAAAGCAACCTTAATGTTTTTGGTGCCCGCACTTCTAAAACTTCACATTTCAATTCTATCTTGTCGTCAGGGACTGCTTCACTAGTTCTGAGTGGTAGGTTGCCTTTTACAAGAAGCTTTCCTTTTCTGCTTAGCCTACTCTCTAGTGATGTGATGCATAACCTGTTTGATTTCACATTAACAGTTCCACCAAAGTTGGTTAGTGGCTTTCGGAACACAGGTGAAGAAATAGATGCCCTGTGGAAAGAGGCGTGCCCATTAAGCACTGGTTGATCCACGGTACCTCGGACCTATTAAGCACACCATTCGTCAAGACTTAGAGAAGCAAATATTAAATATGTGAGAATGTTTAGTGATTTCACTAACCTCCAGCATGACATCAGCATTGCCATGAAGCCAACTGGCATGAGGAGACAACGCCGTTACCAACGTCATTCCCCCATCTTTTATATCAGCATCAATCCTGACTTCTCCGGCATCTAAGATTTGCCAATTTAAACCTTTAAGGCTTTCTGCTAATTGAGTATTCCAACCATCTTCATTTTTATCTCTAGCCACTTTTTTGTCACTGACATCATCAGTGACGCCTCTATTCTTCTCCTTCACCCAATCAGGAACCCAAGTTGTCCGACTCTTATCTGATTCTACATCTTCCTGTGATATGTTATTTTGAACAAAAGCAACAGGAATGCTACCTTGAATGAGTACATGGCCACTTTGGGTTATAGGTTCAAGTTTTGAATTGAATAGAAAACGACTGGTTGAGGTAAGAGAAGCAACAAGTTCAGCTCGCCCAAGATCAATGCCCCCGATGGCACCATCCAGGAGCCTTACTTGCACATCACATTCGGGTTTCGCTAAACTTCCTCTGAGATCACCTTCCATGTGCAATATACCCCTAATGGATGCCGACAATTGCCGCAGAGAATGAACAAAATCTGTTGCTGTAGATTCAAAGACCTGAACTACAGTGGGGACCAGACTAACAGGAAAGTTTAAAACAGCAAAGTGAAGGTTGGTTTTAGGCCCCAACAACGTTCCATCTGCATGAATGGTTGCATTATCTTTCTGGATGAAAATTTTCTCGAGGTGCAAACCGTCATCATTACTAAAAGCACCAACTGCCACGACTCGCTGAGTTTTGTAGTCTCCCCACTCCCATTCCTCCCCATGAAAGTCAAACTCTGCCTGAAATGACACAGAATAAGAAAGTCAATATTCCAAAATAAATTATTCATGGACCTCCAACAAATAATACAAAACCTAAACGGTTTTACCAAGGTGTCTCCATTTCCTCCACCACTGGCATCAAGAGATCCATGCCAGTGACCTTTGAATTCAGATAAACCAGGCAGCGTTAAATCCTCAAGAACAATATCATTTGATGGAGCGTGGAGCCCCCTCATTTTCTGCATGATGTGCACGTCATTATCAGACGAAAGAAACTTCAACTTTTGCAACATTGTACTTGGCTAATTAATATTATCTATCTAAAATAATTCTAAAATGCACTTCATGTTTGAGTAGGAATTCAGGCATCAGGTATTGCATCAACTGAAAGGAAAACAAGATTTAGTTATTCTTCGACATTACCTCGAGCAACTGTTGGAGGCTTTCAGAATATACTCCCACTGACTGTAAACTTTGAAGGAAGAAATCCTGCATACGTAGCATATAACAACATACATTATCATGGTTGATTATGAATATAGGTAAAATCAACTAACTGCATTAAGATGGTTGATTATGAATATATGTAACACCCAAAGTTGTATATAATGATGCAACCTTTGATCTTGAATGAACAGCAGGATCCATACTTCGAGAAAGAAGCCTCGCAAGAGGAAGCATCTCAGCAACCTCTGCTCTGGGAACTTCAAGTTTCATCCTCCACCTGCCCATTGAGGATATAACACTACCAACACGTTGTCCAGACATTAGCCCTTTAAAAAGGCCCCCTCCTCCGTCAATAGGATTACGATCTCGAGTGCCGGGCAAAACGTATTCGCCTTGAAGTTCATAATAACTGTAGTTTTGTTGCAAAACAGTTTTTTCAATAGTGATCTGAACAATGCATCAACCGACAATCAGTGCATGACAAACACACCATTAACAGCACACAAAAAATTGACTCACTAATTTGTCTTATTTTTCATCCAATGTAATCAAGAAAAAATATTTGACGGCCTGATGTTGGAAAATTAAGGTCTTTAGGTGTGTGTGTGTGTGTGTAGTGGATAGATAATCAACTGAGCACCTACAACTTTCATTAACATTAAAGGGATGCTGCTATAAATCTTTTACTAACCACCATCAGTAGCAAACATTGAAGAGATACTGTTAAATATTCAATATTGTGCGAATAAAATCATGAACAGAAAAAAAAAATAGACTAACAAAATTTCAGTAACAACCACTACACATCCTGATATTCATAACACACTCTGGTCAACAAACAGACTTCATTTAATTCCCAGAATAGCAGTAAGTAAAAAACATGTAACTCAAATTCACGTGGAAAAAATAACATGATGATCTAAGGACTTACAACATCTCCACTCCATCTAGCCGCCACGTCTAAAGCTTCACCGAGCACACCACTGAATTTTGGCTGAAGTACAGATAGGACTCCATGTCCTCTTCTTTTCTGAAGATTAAGTTGCAATTCTGCCTGAAAGCAAAGAAGCTGATGGTTGAATACACAATATATTGTTTCCATGACATAACCACTAAATAATGCCTCAGTCAAAGATTTCTGAGATGGCAGGACACTAAATTTGTTGGACCACTTTGCAATGATCTAAATATACGTAATAGGGGACAGCAAAGAACAGGGGTAATAGGAAAAGATGCAATAAAATAGGGCAGTATGCCTTACTCTCTGTATAGTCCCCCGCAGAGAAGCAAGCTCCAACTCATCAAGTGGAAAATGTCGTACCTGCAAGCAAACCCCATACAAGCATGGAGAAAGAAAATAGAAATTTCCAATACAAACTTTGGGTCCAACATAGAAATGAACAAAATTATACAAGCAATGAAACAAAACAGGTCTAGATTTAAATACTAGGCCCAATATTTAAATTTAGTTACCTCCAAGTTAGCAGAATGAAATGGTTGATAACAAACGTTAGCTCTTAACTGCCCTTTCTGAAGAGAAATAGACAACAGTTTACCACTTTGTAGGCCATCTTCGTTACTTGGCTGCAGTGGCCCAACAAACTCCACTTCAAGACTTTCATCAGGCCTACCAGCAGCATCCAACTGTGTTCCAAGATTAATTGAAGTTACAAAAACTATATATATCAAATACAGACAAATAGTCTGAAATTTTATGAACAAGCCTGCCTCATAAAATAAAAACTGTTAAATGACAAATTGATTATTATTGGAAAACAGAGTAGTCAATAGCGGCACTATCCCGCTATAGCGGAGCGGAGGCCGACCGCTATGGGAAGAGCCTTAACGGTGCAGAACATTATAGCGGCCGTTATAGAGTAAATAACGGGATAGCGGAGCTGATTGGTTCCCAGCCCGGAGCGATTTCTAGCCCGCTATCTTTTCCCCCCTCTAAAAACACCAAAATTACCCCTTAAATTTACAACATTTTAAAGGTGGTTTTGAGTTTTTCAATCAGATTTGAGTTGAGACTCAACCTTAACCTTCCTTCATAGTCGATTATGCACTTCAAGAGTCATGTGTGCTTTGATTTATGAATATTTTATGAGTAGAGTTATTTGTTTAATTTTACATTAAATATATGTTTATAGTTATTATATGTAATTTGCCCAAAAATTGATCAAATAGAGCGGTCATCCCGCTATACGCTATCCCACTATCCTTGAATGACTACTTGTTGGAGAATATGTAAATAGTGTCTAGATGTACAGCTTATATCTATATAATTATCTATGTGTGCATGTATGAGCACATCATCAAATGATAAATTTCATCAATTTCCATAAGAGTTTTCTGCACTACCTTGATACGCTCCGGAGAAACTCTCAACAACCCAGATAACTGAGGTGCAAGCATCAATTGATTCAGTTTAAGACCAGAGATTGAAACATCACCAACAAGACTATCAGAGCTTCCTTTCTCCAACGTTTGCCTATTTATCTCAGAATTTTGTTCGCTAATACTGCCACTAGGTTTTAAAACCTTCCCCTGAAACTTGATCCTTCCGGTTGCTTTCAGATGCAAAGGCCTTGGAGAATCCATAGTATATGCAGAAACCAAATTGAAGAATTCAAACCCACGCATTCGCAAGTCCATCTCTACCCCATCAATAGTAAATGGAATGGCTCTTGGTGCATAAGGATCTCCTCCTTTAACAGACAAATCATCAAGATAAGATGTTTGGACCCTCGTACATAGATCAAATGCAGCTGAAGAGGAATTCAATGAAATAAAATCATGTGAGATTATGATATCTCCTTGAGCGTTGCCGAAAGACCCTTCTGCGGTAGGTGCAGTCCATTTTATATCAAACCGTCTGCATTAAAATTGAAAAACTCCATAAAGGAAAAAGCATTGTTAAGGGGATAAAAGACATTAGGAATAACAATTGCATCAAGACTTCTGAACTTCCACAAGGTTCAAAGCCAACAATCTTCTTATTACCCCAAGGATCGCTGTCCCAAGCAAATACTATCAAAAACTGAAAAGAGGTTCATCTTACGGTTTTAAAAGAGCTCCGGACAGTTTTGTTTCACCATTTAACACCCCTAATTTGAGTGGCATCTGATGATAATAACTTGGCATATAGCGAAGCACAATGTTATCAAAGGCCAAACTTCCTGATAAGTTCACATCTATTGCTGTCTCATCCACCTCACCCTGGGAACAAAATAGGCATACATTAGTAGGTGTAGGACAGGAATTCTAGAGAGACATGGTTTCATTTTCTTTGGGAAAATAATAGGACCAGATACTCACACACCTAAGTTATTTTTAGCCAAATGGACGAAACCTTCTAATTTCCATATAGAGAGTGTGAGAATTAGAACTTTTCCAAGTGTGATATGGCTGACATTTTAAAGTTGATCAAGAGGATTAAATTAGTACCCTTAGATAAATCGAAACTAACAGAAAGTTTAAAATTTTGGTGATAACTTTATTTCCCCCTAAAAATATGTTAGTGAGTACACATAATGCTGATTCTATATGCATGACCATCCTAATTCTTCCAAGTAGTTCTTGTACTAAAAAGTCAAAAAATTGAAGGAAAAAAAAACAAATAGTGAACAGGCAGCTCTATACCTCTGGGCATATCCATGCATTCCCAGCCCCTCGAATTTCACCACCATCTATAAGACATGCCCTGATTCCATATAAATCGGCAACCTACAATATGCATAGTAAGTGTTGCCATAACATCACACATTACAATGAGTTGCTACTTTGAAGTTGGAACCAGACAACGGTAAACTACTGTCTCTATCAACTTACACAGTTATCAGTGTTGAAAGTGAAATTGGCAGATACATAGGAAAAAGGAATGCGGTCAAATGCTGCCAGTGCACCGGCTTCTTTACTCGCAGCAAGTGCTTCTGATGCTACAGATGCAGGGTTGTCACTATGTGAATTAGAGAATGTCCTAGAAACCATTCCAGTGCCTACAAATACTGGAGACTCTAGCGGGCCTTGACAATTGAATAGAGCAGTTACTGATCCAGCTAGCTGTAACCAACAATTAGGGGAAAAGAAAAATTAAAGGACATGGATATGATAAGATAATATGATTTCCTTGTTAAAAAGAAAGGAAAGAAATTTCAATTTATTCAGGGGGTATTTTCTATGACTTCCAAAATTTTAAAATATACATTTTTGTTGTTGTTATTATTAATTATTAAATCATAAACAGCTTAGTAAGTTTGTCGTATTTGATTTTCAAACTCTCACTTATTAGCTATGCATATCAAACATACGGACCAACACTTGAAAAGTCTATTAGAAAAATAACAAAACTTGCTTATGTGCAGAAGGTAAGCCAGCGTAAATTTGATTATTGCAGGTAACAGAAATACAGCTTAACATGAATTGCAAATATCAAACACCTTGAAAATTCCCCGTATGTGATGTGCTTCAAAACTATTGGCATTACCCAATTATTGTATTAGTGTCCTAACAGTACACCACATGGCTGCATTTTTAATTATTTTAATTTATTAATTGTCATTGATCTTCACTTTTTTAACTCTGACCTCCATTCCTTTTAAGTTATCGTTTTAAGATTGTTTACACATACAAAGAAAACCAAAAAAAAATTGTTTTTTCCAATGATACCATTAATTGGTGATTACCCCCATTCCACTTATTTCATTGAACTTTGGAAACAACAAACAAATCCGGAAAATTAAATCTTTTACAAAATCAACAAATAAAAAAGAACAGAGGGAGTACTAAAATATAATAATTAGCTTAGTCTATATATTGTAATGCTGAATCCAGTTGCAGGTTATTCAGAAACATTATTCAGTTCTATTTTGTTTTAAACTGGAAGGTATTAAAGTTAAATGCACTGAAGTAAAGAAATGTACCGGGAATAAGAGTGGTTTCATTTTAAAAGTTCTCATCAAAGCATTCACTTCAGCAGCAGGAACCTGAAAGTTCAATCATACAAAATATTATTAATGTACATATAAAAAAGAATCCCAACTATCTATCATAAAACTAAATGAGGTACAAAAAAAAAATCCCAACTATCAATCATAAAACTGAATCCCAATTATCTGTATTGATTGATTCACAGAAATTCAAATTTTGATCATATTGTTTAGATTCTTTCACTCTTTCAAATTTTGATCATATTGTTTAGATTCTTTCACTCTTCTCTGATGATTGATTTTGTCACCAAGACTGACTTACATGAGATAAAGAAGAAATACCTGACACATAAGATGAAACTCTCCCTCTTCGGGATGAATGCCAAAGTCCCCTGATGCTTCTAGAGGAACACTGCCAAACCAGCCACTTGCATTGTGTAAAAATATTCTTTGACCGCGAAAACATAAACTCGTTGATATATTCTGAAACAAAATACAAAAAGCACAACGAATATGGCGTAAAATCACATTTTAATTTCACACTCATCGACATGAACATTTCTTAAAATTGCAGACCTATATGCCTATATGAACTACACATAGAAGATAAAAGGAAGGAAATATATCTTAAGATATCTCAAGTTCTCAACATCACTCTCCCTCAAGCTGATGTATATATGTCATGTGAAATATAAGGAAACGAAGTGTCAAATGAAGAGAGTATAGGAAGACATACAGAAAAACATGATGGAGCATCCAATACTTGAAAATCCAACCCTGTTACATCAAGCTGTCCGTGCAAATTTGGAAAAGTCTCCTCCTTAGACATGCACAAGTGAACCTAAACATGGGGTAAGATTATATTATATAGGTGAGGTTATAAGTAATTAAGAAAAATAAGCAGCACACCCACATAACCATAACAAAGTCTGAAGAAACAAAGGTAAGATGAGATTTTAGTTAGGGAAACACCTCGCCACTAGCCCTCCCTTTAGACCACGTAATTGGAATCTCTAGGAGCCTTTCAAACAGCTGCAGAGCATTCAAGCCAGACGAATTATGTCACTTTGCAAAAAGAAATTGTCTGAAATTATAAATCATGCCATATCATACCAATTATTATTTATTACTTTCTCTTCTTTCAATTATTTTAATATTTCTCTTTCTCATGCCATTAATAAAGGATAATTTGGTAAAATAACTTCTAATTTCTTTTTCCCGTACAAAATCAATTGCACTTCTTAATTTTTGTGATATTGCCAAGGTGACTTTAAATTTGGGACAGAATGTACAGTTTACCGGTACAAAAAGATTGTCAATTTTTAAGTTGACGTGCCAATTTTGTTCAATAGTGTCAACAAAAACATTAACAGACAAGCCGCCCCCATCTTCAGGTTGAACATCCGATCTCCAAGTATTACAATTTCCACTTAGATGCACATGTATGCGACTATAGTGGTTTTGTAACTTTACATGCCCGTTGACATTCTCCATCTCCCTGGAATAAAAGTAAAGAACACTTAAATTTCATGAGACTATCATTTTTTGGTGTAAGAATTTTTCTTTACGTGTTCAAAAACCAATAATAATACAATTTTACAATAGCAAATTATTAGCTTCAATTACAACCGCCAACTACCCGCAATGGTTGATAATCAATAACACTGATCCCAAGAATGTGCACATGCTTGACACATGGAAGAAGGAAAAAGAAAAATCTAAAATATATATCTACGTGTATATTAATAAATTTTGATAGGAGCGAATAGGAGCAACCAAAGATAAAGACATAAGAGTAGCTCGATTTAGGGCAATTAGTCTTCCTATTCCTGAAGTTCAGAGGATGATTATCCAATACAACAACCAAGTCTTATCCCACTAAGTGGGGTCGACTACATGGATCGAATTCCGCCATAATGTTCTATCCAATTCGTTAATCTCGATAGCTTTCTAGGATGCTTATCCAATACAGTAATTAAATCTTCACATTTAAGGTTCTTTTTATAATATTGAGATGAAGTCCTTTTGAATACCTATAAGGATGGCTTATGACATGGCAAATTTAAATCCCAACCTCTAGAACGATAATTGTTCTATTTAGATAAAATGAGCCACAAGTTTTAGCAGGCCAACTGTCAATAATACTACACACTTCAAGAGAACCCGACAGAACCTCTCTGAGTGATTACAAATTAAGTAGTAAATAATAAGATTTCAAAAAAAAGTAGTAAATAATAAGACTGCCCCTTACCTAACTTCCCCGTCACCGTATGCAAGTAGCATCACTGTTGCGCCTTTGAAATGAACAGAATCCAATATTACAGGTTCAGCTCTCACAGACTTCCACTTTTCAATGGGAACAGAAAGAAAGCAAGATATCAACTCCTTAATATTTCTAATAAACGGGGTTAGGCTAAATTGCGCAAGCACAGACTCAAATGGAATTTGAAAATAAGTTGCCCATCGAAGATTTTGCTTGGCAACAGCCAAATTTTCGGATGTAAAATCTGGTTGGCCTCTAGATGAATTGCCGTCACCAAAATCATTGTCTTCAACACGGGGTACCAACACTTCATTTTTCTCCGTGCTACTATTAGCATTGGCGGGAGGTACTGCAACATCCTCACTAGATTGCAAATTTTCAAATTTATTCTCTCCTGTCTGTAAAGTTGGCTCACAGTCAAATTTCAAAGCATCTGATTGACCATCAATATTTCCATCTACTGAGGGGGGCCAGATTCCCGGATCTCTGAATAGTGTAGCACTTTGGCTATCATAGCTTATATTTTCATCACTGGAGGTAACAGACTTTGCATTGCCATCAACCTCGCTTTTCTCCCCATGCTTCCCATGCAATTGATCGAGAAAGTATGCACGAGCTGCCAATGCGCTACGTTCAAACATTCTTTTTTTTGTAGCAGCATCAGATGCATAAATGTTACTCCCATTAGCCTTCCTCTTAAATCTATTTTTCCTCCATCCTGATAATACTCGAGACCAAAATTGAAATCCTGACCCGGGAAATTTTACTCCAAATGATTTTTCCAAATCTGCATGTTTCCTATCATAATCAACCCCAGTGTCCATGAACCGATGATCATGCTTCCCACCATCCACACAGAAAAAGGGTGTCGCCTCACTTAACTCAGTTGAACTAGTTCCAATCTCCTTCGAACCATCACCTTCAGATAGACCACACCTCTCAGAAACAAAGTAACCAACCTCAGCAGCCTCCTTAGCCGCTTTATCTCTTTCTCTCTCCCAACAAGCACCAGCTTCCTCTCGTGCAAGCCTCCTCGTTCTCGTACGGTGATCTATTCCATCTTCACTCGAGAATCGCCTCTCTCTGTCTCCTTCAACAAACGGTATTCCCAACCAAGTAAAATCCTTCTTCTGCACCACCAAAACACTCGGCTGCGTCAAAACCGCATCAACAACTAATTTGCACCTCCTCAAAGAAGCAAAAGGATGTAAACGAAGCTTCACCGTGGGAACCTCGCCACATGAAAACTCCTCCTTATGAGGCCCAAACGAGCACGAATCCAACGTAATACTCAACGGCGTGATTCTCCTAACCTTACCAAACTCAAATTCACGCTGAAAATACTCACTAATCACAGAATAAACAGGAGGCAACAAAGTATTTTCAACATAAACCTTAGCTTTATTACGCCCATACCAAACCACCATACAAGCACCACATACCACAGCAATTAAAGCAGAAGCCCTTATCATTAAAAGCCATTCTTCCCGCAAAGGCTTCAAATAATTCACCAAACTCTCTCCCCAAAAAAACGGTTCCTTTTCATTAGCACATTTTAACCTGGACCCACTTCTCAAAATAACATCTTTCCTAAAACCCCCTACATTCTGACCAGAAAAATGAGAAAAACGTAAAGCTTGGCTTACCAAACGACACCGTTTAGACCTGCAACTAGAAAAAGCCTTCCTTCGTTCCAATTGAAAAAGGCTCCTCTTGTTGGTATGGAGAGAAACATGAAGCTTAGTCCCGAAAAACAGAGAGTGATTGTTGAGAGTCATTGTAGGGTCTAGAGAAGAAGTAGTTGAGAAGAATCATCGAAGCTTATATGAAACGACGTCGTTTTGGTGTTGAGAAAAACTCAGAAAGTGTTACTACTACATTGTTGCATGTTGTTGCTTATGGGTATGGAACTCTCCGCTGTGAATGAATTTGATTGAGAGGGAGAGGTTGAAATTGTTTGGTTGTGTTTTCAAGTGGGAAAAAACAACAGACCCTTGCTTCACGGAAATGCATTGATAATATAATAATAAAATAGGGTTTCTTAAGAATAAATATAAATACGTTTTTAATTTTGAATTATAAAACCCTTCAAATAAAAATTATTGTTTTTATAAAAGTTATTAAGGATTAGAGGATAAATTCAATAAATATTTTTTATGTATAAATATATGATTTTTTTTTAAAGTGAGGGCCATAGGCCAAGAAGAAAGAAAATTACAAAATCACCTCTCTAGAGGTGTACCCTCCCATCAAATCATCAACAAGTAGTTTCTTAATGAAACTCGGAGTTATCGATAAATTCACCATGCCAAAACTTAATCTACAACCAGCTTTGGCCAAAGCATCAGAGCACTTGTTGGCTTTCCTGAAAGAGTGTGAAACATTAACCACTTTAAATCGCCGAATAAGGTTATTTATCTTCCTGAGCAACTCTAACCCATCAGTCATAGTAGATCTTCTTGATTTAAATCTTTGACAATCTCAGCAGAATCAGTATTAAGTTCAATCCTAGTAATCCCCAAATCTAAAGCAACCATCAAACCCTCAAGCAGACCCCCAAAGTTCTGCCAAGTAACTACTACAAATCCCCACATTCTTATAGAAACCACCCAACCACATGCCAGCCTCATCTCTAATCAGACCACCACAACCTGCCGACTCGCCCTCAATGCAAGCTCCATCCACATTAAGCTTGACCATGCCATGCTTGGGGGGACACCATTTGATAAACACAACCTCTTTATTTATCACAAACACTTTATTATTAATCAATAAAGAATCTTCATAACCTTTGACTCTATTGGAGACATGCAAACTAGGATTGTTAGGCCTAACAAAATTCTCAACATGCTCTTCCTTATTACACCAAAACCAAATTGAAAGACATGTCGTCGCCCAATAGTTATTCCACCTGTCTTTCACATTCTAGAAAATATTCAAACTAATCCACTCCTGCAACTCCAGATTAAAAAATTCAGAATAGATTTCCATGGGAACTCTAAACTTCCAAACCTCTATAGCTGTAGGACAATCTCAGATTGCATGCATAGTATTTCCCAAAGTATCACCACACATCTTGCACGTCGCGGAACCTAAGCCTCTCATACTTTTGTTAAGATTTGTCATCAATTTGTCATGTTTTAAAATCCAAACAAAAGACCTGACTCTTTCTGGTACTCTTAGCTTTCAAATATGCTTCCACACACGATTGTTTGTGCCACTGTTATGCTTGGTCAAAAACTAGTAAAAAGCCTTCACAATTCATGCGGAAAAATTGACCCCTTCCATATTAATACTATTTAGTCTAGTATCAGCATTAATATTAGGGGATTAATGTATTCCAGTTTATTCAAAATTTCCCTTGGCAGCCATTGAACTAAATTTGCCCAATTCCAGATGCCACTAAAATTACTAATATCTGTAACTTTAGCATTTCGCAAACTAGCAGGAATATAATCACAATACTCACTAATGCATAAGCCTGCTTCAATCCAAATGTCATCCCAAGCATTAATAGTAGTACCATCTCCAATAATCCAAATTCCCTCTCTAAGTAAATAAGCCATGTATTTGTTTAAATTTTTCCAAAGAGCAAAACCATTACACTTTTTAACAGAACTAGAGCTTAAGTCGACATCCTTGTAAATTCCTCGCAAAACATTACACCACAAGTCATCAGATTTATTGATTAGCTTCCAGTTAAGTTTCATCATGCAAGCATCATTAAGAAACTTAAGATCACGTATCCCAAACCTCTCATATCCTTCGGACTCATCACAGTACTCCAATTAACCGCATGAACTTTTCTTGCGTTAATCGTATCGCCCCAAACAAATTCTCGTTGCAGTCTTTGAATGTCATCAATGCAGGCATTTGGAAGCTTATTAGTCATCATCGGATATATCGGAATTGCTTCAAAAACGTTTTTCGCTAACGTGATTCTACCAGCCAGTGATAATGTTGAAGCCTTCCAGCAAGCAATCTTCGAAGCAATCTGGTCTACGACATATTGGAAGTCAGACTTCTTCAAGTTCTTTCCACTATGCATAACTCCTAGATACTTTCCAGAGTACGGAACTTCTCGAAACTTTAAAATATGGAGAAGTTTATGTTTCATACATCTCGATACATTCTTCGAGAAAATAATACTTGATTTATCTTCACTGATCTTTTGTCCAGAAAGATTACAGAAATGTTGCAACACATCCATAACACACGTCATTTGTGTTTCAGTAGCTTCACCAAACAATAGCACATCATCGCCAAACATAAGATGAGATATCGTAGGACCATGCACACCCGCCTTGAGAGTTCTCCATCTCCCTTGGGCCACTTCATGCTCAATAATATGAGACAACTTTTCCATACAAAGGAAAAATAAATAAGGAGAGATAGGATCCCCTTGCCGAATTCCACGACGTGGGCGAAAGAACTCTCCACGAACGCCATACCAATTCACATTCACTTTTGTACTTGAGACAATATGCATAATGATATTAATCAACTCATTAGGGATTCTAGCTTTCATAAGGACTTGCCAAATACACTCCCAATTGATCTTAACATAAGCTTTTGATAAATCAATTTTTATAGCAAACAACCCCTTCTTTCCTTTCTTCTGATGAATAATTCTCATACTCTCCTTAGTTATAATTATGTTTTCATGGATGGATCTACCTGGTACAAATCTAGCCTGGTATGGAGAGATCAACTTGGGCATACAACTCTTCATACGGTCAACAATTATCTTACTTATAACCTTATACAGGGAGTTGCACAACGATATTGGTCGAAAATGCGTCACATGGAATGAATGTTCCTTCTTCGGAATCAAACATATATTTGTTTAATTTATAGTACCAATTTCTCCTGGATTACACCAAACTTCATGAATAAATTTACATATATTGTCTCCAACAATCTCCCACGATTTCTGATAAAATCTGACTGGAAGACCGTCAGGTCCAGGTGCTTTCCAAGGCTTCATGGCGAACATGGCGTTTTTAATTTCCAAATCACTTAGAGGCTCTGTCAGCTTTTGAATATCACATTCATTCAGCTCCAGAAAATTGACTTGCGTATGTTGCCACTCAATCTACTTTGTATTGGCAGCAAAAAGATTGTAGTAATAATCCTTTAGCATGTCTTTAAGTTGATATGTATCCTCAATCCAACACCCATCGTCATTATTCAACATAGTAATACGATTTCTCCTTCTTCTATTGATAGTTTTAATGTGATAATATTTAGTATTACGATCACCATCAACAAGCCACTTCGTTCGCGATCTCTGGAACCACATTAGCTCTTCTTGCTTAAGAATATAAGTAAGCTCCTCTAACAGCTTCTTTTCCAAAATCTGCATTCCCGCGTAATTGTCATTAATTTGAATACACCTCTGCACTCCTTTGATACTTGACAAATAGTTCCTCTTCTTTCTTTGCACCTGCTCAAAAGTATTGTCCTTCCAACATTGAATATTTGTCTTGGCTTTCGCAATATTATCAACCAAACTATCTTCATGATCCCATACATTCCTTAACATATCTTGATACAACTCATCGACTAGCCATGCACTTTCGAATTTAAATTGTCTCGGATTACCATTATTTATCCTTAAGTGGGGCACAATAAGAATGGGATTTAAAATAGATGAATGTGTTGTTAAATTGAGTGATAGTTATTATTATTATTTTAAAAAAATTGATTGATATTTTATTTAAATATTATTATATATTGTAAAAAAGTGTACATAATTAAAGTTATAGTTATGATGAAATAAATCATGAATCCTGAAAATGAGTTCTTTTTAGTTGAAAATGAGTTGTTTTGAGTATATTTAAGAGAGATAAATTTATGTGATATACAAATCTCTCTAAACTAGATATTATAAGTAAATTACATTAATTTATCATTTATAATTTGAAGATAAATGAAAGTGGATGAGTGGAATAAAGTTGAATGGTTGAAATTTTAAAAAATATCTTATACAAAATAATAAATAAATAAAATTCAATCATATTTTTTAAGGTTTATGGTATGTTTGGATTAGTAGTGGAAAAAAGTGGATGTGTGTAGATTAGAAATTACACTTATGTGGAATGTTTATTTTATCAATACTTACTATATTATAATATGACAAATTAAGTTATATTAGAAAATAACTACACATTTAATTCTTGAAAAGTTATCTTGAATTCTTTATTTGGATTTTGTTCTCTGACCTTTAGAGCTCGGTTTAACGATCCTAGATCTTCAACAACCACTGCTTTCATCTCTAATTATTTTTACAAAATATTTTTTATTTGTAAACAAAATTAGAGGTGTGGAAAGGGGTGATTGAATACCTATAATCATTAAATCAGGTTCTAATGGTTAAAGAACAACATGCAATTAAGAGTACATGAAGAATATTTGTCAAGAATTGAACGTGTACTTATTTTCTAATACAAATTTATCTATCCTATCATAATTTTCTAATGCAGTTTAGGAAGTTTTGTATTCGATAAGGTATTAAAAAACACTCAAACCACATAATATATAATAAACTCTTTTTTAAATAAATATTAACAACAAAATTCATCAAAAACATTCATCAACAACAAAAAATAAATAATAAACATGATACAACAAACATGTCAATTCATGCTTCAAAAACATATCAGACATGTCACATAGTGGCGTGTCAACAATAAGGATGAAGATAAATTTAGACTTGTGAACTTGTGTATATTTTGAATGAATGTCATTTTGGATCTTTAACACAAGTTTGCAAGGCTAAATCTAGCTTCTTCCTTTTTTGTTGAAAGAAGCATTCATATACCTACAAGCATCCATATTCCTACAAATAAAAAAAAAGAATAAAGTTCAAAGATCATGAAAGAAGATATTGAAACAAATTTTGAAAAAAAACTACAAAGAAAATGAACATGTAAATGCTTCAGAAACATATCATACATGTCACATAATGACGTGTCAACAATGAAATAAGGATGAAGATAAATTTAGACCAACAAACTTGTGTATAGTTTGAATGAATGTCATTTTGGATCTTTGACACAGGTTTGCAAGGCTAAATCAAATTTCTCTTTATTTTTATATTGGGTATAGAATAAATAAATAGAATTGTTAGTTTTTATTTTAATTTTAACTATTTTAATATTAAATTTTATTTTGTTTTAAATTAATATTTTATTGGGTCTCAAAATAAACACTTAAGCCCATTTGCATTAATCATATTTGATCCATATATATACATATGTTGGTGGCTGCTAGTAAAGGGACCGAAAAAAAATAAGAACACTAAAAGGCGGATCATACATGTGCCAAAATATATTCTTCTTTTGTTTTGTTAATGTATAATCTCTTTTTCTTCTTCTTGTGTACTACATGAACTACAGTTACATGTTTTATTCTTCTTTTTACATGAAGTGTCTAACCATACTTTTTTTTTCTTTCTACAGGTTTACTTCTTCTTTCGCTTATATATATATATATATATATATATATATATATATATATATATATATATATATATATATATATATATATAGTTTTATTTTTATAGTTTTGCTTTGATATTGTCAATTCTTATTTTTTTTAATTACTTTGTTTGGATTGGATCGTGTCGATACGCTGTTCGCATATTTATGTGCATGAGGCGTGACATTTGTGTTGATTTGGTATTTTTTTTTATGAATTTTAACGTGTTCAACTTTAAGTTTTTCAGTAACCCAAAAATATATTTTTTTTTCACCCTAATAATTTTCTCTATAAACTTTGAACTCTAATTTTCACTCCAACTCTAACTCTAACTCATCTGTATGTTATTCATTTGCCATTCATTTTGTTGTGTAAATTTGTAATATTCTATATTTTAATATTTTTCGCCTTATTATGGAACTGTCTCCTTGATGTAATAATTTAGTGTTATTTTCCGCCTAATTATTATGTAACTGTCCCGAAGCTATGTAATAGTGTATGATTTTTTATTTTCTGCATTTATTATTTTTTATTATTATTATTCCCTGCGTGGTTAGTAATTTAGGGCGTGTCAAAAACTGAATTAAAATCAATATGGACTAAGATCATTAATTTTTAAAAAAAACTAATTAATCAATAAACTTTTTCTTATAATAATAATAATAGTATTCTGTATATAGTTTCTTTTATTAAGTTAAAATTAGGGTAAATAAATTAATTTTTAATTAGATTAGGATTTTCTTAATAAACCTTAAATTTTCCTAATAAAACTTTTTTTTTTAAATTAACCATTTTTTTTTTAATTTTAACCCTTAAAATTTTCCTCAAACCTTTAAAGATTTTCTCAAACACTAAAACTTTTTGTCCTCCTTTTTATGTTATTCATATAACCTGTCTTGTTATTGTACTGAAGTCTTTACCAGCATTTATTTTTCTGGCATTATTTTTATGTATCTACCCCGAAGCGTTGTAATAGTTTAGGAATTTCTTGTATTTGCCTTTAATTTTCTGCCATTTATTTTCGTTTAATAATTGCGTGGTTAGTAATTTAGGGTGTGGTAGGATTTAATTGAAATTAAAAATTGGACTTAGAAAATTAAATAAAAAGAATAAATATCTGAATAAAATCACTCACACACGTAAGCCGATCTATGATCGCCATCTGCACCTCCTAGGGTTACCTCTCTTAAAGTTGCCAAAAAAATATGGTCAAGTCCATCGAAAATAGAGGTGTCTTAAGCAAAGTCCCTTCAAACAGAAAAATCATCAAGTCCCTATAAACTTAATAGATCAAGTCTCTACGAGGTTGCCTACGATATAATGATCTTGTCCCTCCGGTAAATATGATGATAGTCCCTTCCAATTTCTAAAGACATCCTTATTTGTTGCTTTCTTTGACCATACGATGACCCTACACCTCTCCCTTAATAAAATCTAAGGTAATGACTACCTATTTCTTAATAATAAGGACAATATTACCCTTGAACGAACATAAAAGAACAAGAATGACTTAGTCTAGGGTAGAACTCTTAGTTGCTTGCTCATATTTCAGAAAACACTTTTCACACCTCACTCTTTTCAAAAAACCTTCAAAACAAGACTTTATATACATCCATACGAGGATCATTACAAAATTCTTAAACAAATTTCTAAACATACACTACACTTTCTTTTAAGAAACAATTAAAGTGAGCTAAGTAACTAAAAGCCCATGGATAACCATGGATATAAAGGGTGCTAACACCTTCCCTTTATATAACCTACCCCCCGAACTCAAGTCTTTTAAAATAGGTTTTTCCTGTTCTTTTATGTCCGTTCCACTTGGATAAAATAAAAGTCGGTGGCGACTCTTGCTATCCGTAACATTTATAGAAAGTCAATTCTCCCACCGTGTTACACAATTGGCGACTCTGTTGGGGAGTTACTAAGTAAAAAAGGGGTACCCTTAGGAATTAGATCACTTAAACTGTTTGCTTTGCTTTTCTGTTGGGCTTTTTGTGCGAAAGATCCTAACCTGGATCTAGTGTACCCTAGGTAAATGGAAATAGACCAAGGAAACTATACGGTGTATACCGATATGATTGATCTGGTGGCCATAGTTAGTGTGACTTCTTGGTTGGTGCTTATGTTCCTTAAGTAAGTTAAGGATAATATGGGGCTGTCATATGTTGTCAATACACTAACTAACCTTTAGAACCCTAGTTATCCCATCTTGGCCTTTAGAAAGTAGTGAGATAACCAGCTTTGGTGAAGACTAAAGTTGGTTGATACTCGATGCTACGCTCATTGAGATCCTAAACTTGGGGGTTTTGGTTGGCAAGTAAGTTGCCTACTGAACAATCACCCTTGGGAAGGATAAGTGATATTGAGATCCCTTAGAACTCGATTACTTCTGTAGGACAGGATGAACCATCTAAACTTCAGGGGAGGATACTTACCTTTAAATCTCATGCAAGCCTTCAAACCTAAGACTATTGTGTGACTTGTTTGTGTATGCCACATGTTTTTGATTGAGCATTACATCATAAGCATAGCATTTTCACTAACCATTTCAAGGACCAAATGATTTATCTTTGTTCTTTGTTGCGGGTCTTGCTCGTAGAAATATTGTCTGGATCAACTTTGTAGGAATACCTTCTAAGCTTAAGGAATTGGGCTCTAAAGTTTCTGAAAACTCCCAGTTCATAAAGAAACATGGTCACCTACTTGACTTGGTCACCTCAGGGTTTGATGAAGATATGATGAGTGTCCTGTTCCAATTCTTTGATCCTAAGCATCATTACTTTACATTCCCAGATTATCAGTTGGTGCCCACCATGGAAGAGTTCTCTAAGTTGCTTAGGGTACCCATCCTTGATCAGAAACTCTTCACAGGCTTAGAGAAAGAGCCTAAACCCGAAGTCATTATTGCAGCACTACATTTGAATAAATCAGACATTGTCCTAGAAACGAGAAGCGGAGTTAAGGGTATTCTTGCTAAGGTATTAATGGAGAAAGCTCAAGTGTTCTTGGATGCTATGAGTTATGATGCTTTTGAGGAGATCTTAGCCTTATTAATCTATGGCTTAGTGTTGTTCCCTAATCCTGATCAGTTTATAGATGTACACGCCATCAACATATTTCTAACTCGCAATCCAGTGCCTACATTACTTGGAGACATCTTACATTCTCTTCACACTCGTACTACGAAGGCGATGGGAACTTTGATGTGTTGCATACCTTTATTGGAAAGGTGGTTTATTTCTCACCTTCCTCGATTAGTGATGAAGAATGAACAAGGGTTAAGATGGTCTAAGAAGATCATGTCACTTTCTCATTCAGACATTCACTGGTGCTCTCAATCTATGGAGAATGTTACTATCATTGACCGTTGTGGGGAGTTCCCTAATGTGCCACTCCTTGGAATAAGAGGGGGCATTACCTATAACCTTTCTTTATCTCTATGCCAGTTTGGTTATGCTTGGAGTAATGGTCCTCATGACATGCTTATTCAGGGTATTGTGTTCGATTACGACAATGATCTTCATGGTTATCATCAAAGGTTTATACGAGCTTGGACAAGGTGAATAGGATTGATAGCAAGACTTTGGAGCCAAAGTATTCTATTCCTATGGAACCTTATCTCACATGGGTGCGATCTCGTGCTCAGAATCTTATGATGCCATATCCTGATGTACTACCAATCACTATGGAGCCTAATGTTGAAGGAGATGTTGCTTATACCATCCTTCATCCAGACATGCCCACTGATTTGGAAGAGTTGCAGAAGTCCTGGATTCAGTTGCAGGAGCAAAGAGATACTTTTGAGACTCATTTCAGAGCTAGTAAAGAAAGAATTCTGGAGCTGACAAGGCAACTTCATGAGGAGCGGAACCTCAACAAATATCTCCACACAAAGAGGAATCGTCCATGGGAGACTTAAAACCCCATATATTTATTTTTGTACTTTATTGTTATTTCCTTTAATTGTAAGCCCAAGGGGCAAATTTATATTAAACACTTACTAATAAAACTTTGTTTTTGTTTTCTTTAATCAAATTTAAATCCTGCGGTCCTTGAAAAAATTGCATATGCATCTACATACCATATCATTGCATGACATGTTTCCATAATAGGTATCTTATCTTCTTGCCGTTTATTTCAGCAGAAATGGCTCTCGAACAAACTGTCAAGAATCTCTAGGCTCAGAATGCTCAGTTCTAAGAAGTGATTCTGAATTTGTCCAAAGCGCAAGAAGAGTTGCAAGCACTCCTCTCTGAAAATCATGAAGATAACAAGAATGGTTAGTTGGAACAATTGCAAGCTGAGATGGCATAAATGAGGATCCAGAGGAATGGCCAGGTGGCTCTTATCCAAAGTTTATCTCAAGGGCAAGAAGAGATGGTAACCTTTGTCCACAAACTTAAAAGTAATGGAGTCGGGAATATAATCGTCAGTCAACCTCCGATAAAACAAGCTGACTTGGTCGAAAATAAGATAAGGATAAGAGAAGGAAAGAGATAGGTTACCACTAATTGTTATTTAGTTGAAGAAAAAAGACGTTATAAGATTAATCCACTTCGACACAAGGAGTATAAAAGACATTTTATCAAATTCAGCACTCCAATGTCGCAAACTTTGCAATGCTTGTTGGAGATGAAGCTAATTTCCTTGGAAAATCCTCCTCAAAATCCTAATACTTCCTCTTCTCGCTATAATCCCAAGGCAAGGTGTATGTATGACTCTAACTGTCCCGGACACAATACTAATAGTTGTTGGGCATTGAAGAATAGGATTCAAGACCTGATTGACGAAGGAATCCTCGAGGTTACGCTAGAAGGCCAGATTGAGTTCTTCTATCACCCATCAAACTTCAAAGCACCCAGACATCTGGAGTAACCAGTTTAGAGGAAGAGGCTTTGAGAACATTTTAATTTTCATTTGTAGTTTCTTTTGTTTGTTTAAACACTTACTATTATGTCAAACTTTTCTTTTCATTAATGCATTGCATATGTTTGTCTTGAATTAATCTATTTGTTTCACTATATTTTGAATTATGCTTCATATTTCAACTTTGTGATAATTAACTCCTAATAAAGCTATAAGCCTGTAGAGGGAGGATGACGAAAACAATACCATAATCTTATGCGGTATGTTTTTGAACAAGACTATGCTAACGATGTACATGCATTGTTTCAATTCCTAAATAGTGGATATATAAGGAAGTTAATCCCTGGTCAACCCTTTTGAGCCTATGAAGTATGAGTTTTATTCTCACACAAATTAAAACCCTCAATTATAACTTGGGGCAGGGTAGTACTTTGGTTAACTCAATTATGTCAGCTGTCCTTCTTGTACACAACTAATGATGGTTCTCTGTAATCATTAAGTCTGACAGTCAATATCTATCAAAAGAGAAGTTCACTAAGTCAAAACCTATGAAGGAGACTTAGTAAAAAAAAATCAAGACATCCCACTGACTGTAACCTTGAAATAAACAGTTCAGGCAAAAAGAAGGGATAACAAAGACAGAAGAAAAAGAGGTCACTACAAATCCTCGACAAAAAAAAAAGATGACTTTTCAAATAAATTTATGGTTTCTAAATTATCTCGAATGTCAGTACACCTTTGGAGCCTCAAAGCATAAGTTAACCGAACATAGGATTGAAGAACATCATGAAGAATGGGTTGGGTACAAATAAATTTGAGCCTTTTATCCTTTGTTTCTTAAACCGTGAACCAAACCACGTTACAACCCTTTAAAAGTCCTAACTGAAGCATGGTTTGTTCGAAAAGCATACTGTTACAAAAAGGTATCCTGACTCCTTTAGGGCTTATTATAAATCTTGAGTTAATATCACAGTTTTCATAAACCTTGTTTTACTAAAATAAATCTTTTTCAAAACTTCAAGACAAACATAAGCATTGCATTTTTGAATATCATTGTTTGCATATAACTGAGTGTTTGATAAACAGAGAAACTTACAGGATGCATGTTCAATAAACCAAAATCCTTTCGATAAACTAAGTTGCTTCCTGGATCAAAGCCCATGTATACAAAGAGGCATTGTCACTATCTTCCACTAAAGAGGGCATGCCATGATACTGCCTAATTCATTTGGGTCAATCAGGTCAAGATTCAACTATGCTTAAGTAGCCAGGAACATGTCTCCTCATCTATCTGAATTACCAAAAGTAAAATTACAGAGTTCATGATGCCAGGGGCATATTATTGTGGGGAATTCTGCTTATTTCTCTTGAGGTAGCTCCTTTCAGATACTTTCATTATGGGACGATTCATCCTCAACCAAGGGGCAACGCTCTCTTTCCAAATCTAATACCCGGAGCGTATATGGTCCATCACAATTTGAAAGCACGTTCCTCTCATTGTATTACCTTGATATTGGATTCTCAGTAGAAGACATTGTGGAAATTAACTGTCTACGCTAGTAGTATCAGACGATGTTAGTATCATGTCTTCGGATCCAGCCATGAGAATTTCTGGGAAATTATTTAGGAAATTTAAGAACCTTAGAAGCTCTAAATACAATTGGTTATACACTATCAAAGTTGAAACGATTATGTTTTCGAGTTCATCTTTACTTTCCCCTATTTATTCAGGTTTACTTTTCCCCTTTTACTAAAGCGAGAAACGTCAGTTGGTTATGTTTGAATGTATATACCTCTGAATATGGTTGATGTTTACCAGAAATGCACAAAATACAATAATAGCATTTACTAAGAACGAACGGAGGTAGGAATTCAATAAATCTTCGTCGGTTCATCCCCATGGATTAATCTTTATGGATATTCTTACGGAATACTTCAAGTAATATCTTATACTTCCAACTCTACGAAGTCTCCAAACAGTTTCATATCCTCCGAAGAATTGATATTTGACCGGATAAGTCTCTCGTATCTATGTCCATCTCTTTTATCCTCAGTCAGGATATTCAGGAACTTAATCCTTCAATAAGAAGTACGAAGAATGAAAAAGGGAGGTTCTAAGTACGATGTTCTTAAACAAGTCAGGAATGAAGTCCTCATATTCCTCAACAACGGGTCGGGATTTATTTTCCCCAGCCAACATTTATTATATGAAGCTACTAATCAGCTTCCCGACATAATTCATCATATCATATCATAACATACACATACCCATAAGATATTATCTTGCAAAGTGTTATATACATCATGATATTTGTATAGAGCTAACCTTGTTTTTCAGGATAATTTCCCCAACAGACGAACGTCGTCAACAACTTATTCTCGGAGTTACTTCAAACGACATCTTGAATTGTGTTATCCTCCAGGAATACATATACCAATGTCTTGAGCTTCTACATCCTCCAAGATTACATCCAATCATTACCTTGGGTCGTCGTTTATCTTCCCAAAGGTTATCTTATTATCTTGGGACGTTGTTTATCTTCCCGAAGGCTATCTTGGGATGTTGTTTATCTCCTTAAAAGCCATATCATCACCTTGGGTCGTCGTTTATCTTCCCAAAGGTTATCTCATTATATTGGGACGTTGTTTATCTTCCCGAAGGCTATCTTAGGACGTCGTTTATCTTCTTAAAAGCCATATCATTACCTTGGGCCATCGTTTATCTACCCAAAGGTTATCTCATTATCTTGGGACGTTGTTTATCTTCCCGGAGGCTATCTTGGGACGTTGTTTATCTTCTCAAAAGCCATATCATTACCTTGGGCCGTCGTTTATCTACCCAAAGGTTATCTCATTATCTTGGGACGTTGTTTATCTTCCCGAAGGCTATCTTGGGACGTTGTTTATCTTCTTAAAAGCCATATCATTACCTTAGGGCATCGTTTATCCACCCAAAGGTTATCTCATTATCTTGGGACGTCGTTTATCTTCCCGAAGGCTATCTTGGGACGTTGTTTATCTTCTCAAAAGTCGTACCATTACCTTGGGTCGTTGTTTATCTACCCAAAGGTTATCTCATTATCTTGGGACATTGTTTATCTTCCCGAAGGCTACCTTGGGTCGTCGTTTATCTACCCAAAGGTTATCTCATTATCTTGGGACGTTGTTTATCTTCCCGAAGGCTATCTTGAGACGTCGTTTATCTTCTCAAAAAGCCATACCATTACCTTGGGCCGTCGTTTATCTACCCAAAGGTTATCTCATTATCTTGGGACGTTGTTTATCTTCCCGAAGGCTATCTTGAGACGTCGTTTATCTTCTCAAAAAGCCATACCATTACATTGGGTCGTCGTTTATCTACCCAAAGGTTATCTCATTATTTTGGGACGTTGTTTATCTTCTCGAAGGCTATCTTGAGACGTCGTTTATCTTCTCAGAAGCCATATCATTACCTTGGGTTGTCGTTTATCTACCCAAAGGTTATCTCATTATCTTGGGACGTTGTTTATCTTCCCGAAGGCTATCTTGGGATGTTGTTTATCTTCTCAAAAGTCGTATCATTACCTTGGGCCTTCGTTTATCTACCCAAAGGTTATCTCATTATCTTGGGATGTCGTTTATCTTCCCGAAGGCTATCTTGAGACGCCGTTTATCTTTTCAAAAGCCATATTGTTACCTTGGGCCATCGTTTATCTACCCAAAGGTTATCTCATTATCTTGGGACGTCGTTTATCTTTCTGAAGGCTATCTTGAGACGTTGTTTATCTTCTCAAAATCCATATTGTTACCTTGGGCCGTCGGTTATCTACCAAAAGGTTATATTGGGACGTCGTTCATCATCCCGAATGTTATTTTGGGACGTTGTTTATCTTCTCAAAAGCCATATCATTACCTTGGGCCGTCGTTTATCTACCCAAAGGTTATCTCATTATCTTGGGACGTTGTTTATCTTCCCGAAGGCTATTTTGGGACGTTGTTTATCTTCTCAAAAGCCATATTGTTACCTTGGGCCATCGTTTATCTACCCAAAGGTTATCTCATTATCTTGGGACGTTGTTTATCTTCCCGAAGGCTATTTTGGGACGTTGTTTATCTACCCAAAGGTTATCTCATTATCTTTGGACGTTGTTTATTTTTCCGAAGGCTATCTTACGACGTCGTTTATCTTCTCAAAAGCCATATTGTTACCTTGGACCTTCGTTTATCTACCCAAAGGTTATATTGGGACGTCGTTCATCTTCCCGAAGGCTATTTTGGGACGTTGTTTATCTTCTCAAAAGCCATATCATTACCTTGGGCCGTCGTTTATCTACCCGAAGGTTATCTCATTATCTTGGGACGTTGTTTATCTTCCCGAAGGCTATTTTGGGACGTTATTTACCTTCTCAAAAGCCATATCATTACATTGGACCGTCGTTTATCTGCCCGAAGGTTATCTCATTATCTTGAGACGTTGTTTATCTTCCCGAAGGCTATTTTGGGATGTTGTTTATCTTCTCAAAAACCATATTGTTACCTTGGGCTGTCGTTTATCTACCCAAAGGTTATCTCATTATCTTGGGATGTCGTTTATCTTCCCGAAGGCTATCTTGAGACGTTGTTTATCTTCTCAAAAGCCATATTGTTACCTTGGGTCGTTTTTTATCCACCCAAAAGCTAGATCTTCATATTTGGGATTGCTTTCCTCTCAAAGAAATATATCTGAAGAATTTTTCTCCGAATGGCATCTTTAAGCTCATTCAATCAATACAACCAACCAAAAATATCATTCTACGCACCAGCGAGTGCAAATTATTGGGCTTTTGTGTTCAATCCCCTTCAACCTTTCAGTCACGAATGGCGCGCATGCCAATCTCACTCCTCAGGTTTCAAAAAATTGAACAGGGGCAACTGTTGTACCCCAAAATTTGCCCTCTATTTTTAACTCTAATAGACTTTTTGTTTCGCATTCACTTACATCATCTTCATAGCATAACATGTATTTCATCTTAATATTAGTCGGAATAATTTCTCGGAATTTACAGAGAGACTCGTCAAATTAATTTTTTTTTTAATTGTGCCTAAAATCAGTCAACGAAAAAAAGTCAAGTTTAAGTTTGCAAATGTCGGTAACATTAATCTGCGGTTCATGTGATTTAATTTGACATGCTAAGAATATTTTTACGGCTATTTTTGGTCATATGTTGATCAGTCTGAGCAGTTTAAACGGTCATAATTTTTATTTCAAAATCCGACCAAATGCTTGTTGAAAGTGCTGTTAAATTGCAGTATTTTTCATTCTGCAACAGCAGTAACCGGTTACCCTCTGGTGAGTAACCGGTTACCACTGCCAAAAACAGAAAAATAACTGAATTTAACAGCATAACACTTTAGTTGTAGATTTTATAGTTTTTGTTCTCTCAAGTGTATTCAATGTATAAATACTGTTTGTAATCCCAATTAGAGGTTAATGCCAAATCATTTTCATCCAAATTATTCTCTCTTCTCAAATTCTCTTTCTCTCTCAATTTCATCTTCTTCCCCAAATTGATTTTCACCATTTTTGTTAAACCTTCAATTTCAATTCTGGTTTTGTTGTTTATGTTTGTTCTAACATTTGGCATCAAGAGCTTCGGTTATTGATCCGATTCCGCTGCAACAATGGCTACCATTTCCAATGATCGAATTCCCACAAATCTTCCAATTCTTGATTCGAAAAATTACGACAAATGGGCGAAGCAAATGAAGGTTCTATTCGGTTATCAAGAAGTGCTTGAGATTGTCATCAATGGAGTCACGCCATTGGGGGAACAAGCTACCGATACGATTAGGGCTACACACAAAGAAGAAAAGAAGAGGGATTACAAAGCCCTATTCTTGATTCACTCTTGTGTGGATAACGACAACTTCGAGAAGGTTGGTGATTGTGAATCCGCGAAGCAAGCGTGGGAAATATTGGAGAAAGCTTATGCCGGTGCCGCGAAAGCGAAGGTGGTAAGGTTACAAACTTACAAGCGTCAATTTGAGCTAACGAAGATGGAAGACAAAGAAACGATCAACGACTACATTACACGCATTACTCGGTTAGTCAATCAAATCAAGTCTTGTGGCGAAACGATCGTAGAGCAGAATGTTGTATCGAAGGTGTTGCGTTCGTTAACATCGCGGTTCGATAACATTGTGGTTGCTATTGAAGAATCAAAGGATCTAACGACTATGAGCAAGGATGAGTTGCAAAGTTCGTTGGAAGCGCATGAGCAAAGGATGGATGAGAGATGTGTCGAAGCGAAAGCGGAGATCGCTTTGCAAGCGCGTTTGAATGAGAAGAGCAAGAGGTCGAAAGGAAAATTTGTAGCTAGAGGTAAGCCAAATTTTCAGAATTTTGGTGCAAACAATTCTCAAAATTCGAAGGGTTCGATGTATGAAAAGGGTGAGAGCAGCTCCAAGGAGAGTGATCGTAGTAGCGGTTTCAAAAAGGATTGGAGTAAGGTTCAATGCTTTAGGTGCAAAAAGCTTGGACATGTTCAATCGAAATGTTATGCAAAATTGAACAAGACTCGCGATGATGAAGCCAAGGTTGCTAGAGAAGAGGTGGAGGATGAAGACACCGTTCTAGTGATGATCACGGAGGAGAAAAGTGGCATTGTGGATGTTCCGGACAGCAGCTACTGTCATGACAGTTCGCGGGACAGCAGCTGTACCGTTTCGGAAAGTGGTAAAAAAATGTGCTCGGATCGAGATGCATTGGTTACCGTACGTGATGGAGTTCAAGATAAAGATGAATGGTACTTGGATTCCGGTTGTTCAACACATATGACGGGTCGTAAGGATTGGTTTGTGCAAATCAATCAAGCGACAAAGAGCAAAGTCAAGTTTGCCGACGACACTACTTTAAGCGCGGAAGGGGTTGGAGATGTTTTGATCGGAAGGAAGAGTGGAGGCTTTTCAAGGATCAAAGATGTCTTGTATATACCGGGAATTAGGTGCAATCTTTTAAGTATTGGCCAATTGCTTGAAAGAGGGTACTTAATTCGGATGGAAAACAAGATGATGCGTGTTTTAGATTCAAAAGGTGTGTTGATTCTAAAAGCGCCGATGGCTGCCAATAGAACCTTTAAAGTTGAGTTAAGGGTTATGGAGCATCGTTGTTTGGCTACCGCGGCAAGTAGAGAGGAGTGGCTATGGCATTACCGTCTTGGTCACCTTAATTTTAGGGATCTTAAGATGTTGCAACAAAGTGGTATGGTAACGGGGCTGCCACTTATTAGTATTCCGACAGAATTGTGTGAAGAATGTGTGACATCCAAGCAACACAAGAATGTGTTTAGCAAGGATGCGGGTCGGAGAGCTAAAGGCCTACTTGAGGTGGTGTATTCCGACGTTTGTGGACCGATGCAAGTAGAGACTTATGGCGGCAATCGATACTTTGTTACGTTCATTGACGATTTTAGTAGGAAACTTTGGACTTATCTTATCAAGAGAAAGGATGAGGTGTTTGGTGTGTTCAAGAGTTTCAAATCCTTGGTGGAGCGTCAAAGCGGCCGGAAGCTCAAAGTTCTCAAAACGGATGGTGGAGGTGAGTATACCTCTAGTGAGTTTGGGAATTTTTGTGACCTTGAGGGTATTGTGCGTGAGGTGGTGCCTCCATATACGCCTCAACAAAACGGGGCTGCCGAGAGGAAAAATCGTACAATAATGAACATGGTGCGTAGCATGCTTTGTGGGAAGAAGTTACCTAAGGAATTGTGGGGTGAGGCCGTATCTACGGCTACCTACTTGTTGAATAGGTGTCCTACTAAGAAGCTGCAGAATATCACACCCGAAGAGGCTTGGAGTGGTTTCAAACCTAGTGTGGATCATTTGCGCGTTTTTGGATCGATTGCGTATCGTCACATACCGGATCAACTTAGAAAGAAGTTGGACGATAAAGGTGAAAGGTTGATACTTGTTGGATATCATTCTACTGGGGGATACAAGCTGTTTGATGAGAAGAATCGGAAGATCGTGATAAGCCGGGACGTGCTGTTTGATGAAGTGAAAAATTCTGCAGCAACAGCAGTAACCGGTTACCAACCGGTGAGTAACCGGTTACTGCAGAAAAATCAGCAACATCAGTTTTTTGAATTGTCTGATCCGGAGGCGTCCGATTCCGCTGTAACTGCACCTACAGCAGCTGAAAACAATGTTGTTAATGAAGGTAGACCTGTGAGGCAAAGAGCTATGCCTCAAAGACTCCGAGACTATGAAAGGTTTCTAGATACCGAAGTGAATAACGATGGTGATTTTGTTCATTTCGCACTTATGGCCGAATCTGAACCGGTAAATGAGGAGGAAGCCTTAAGTGATCCTAAATGGATATGTGCAATGAAGGAGGAGCTGGAATCTATTGAAAAGAATGGTACTTGGGAGTTGGTCGATTTACCGCTTGGAAAGAAACCGATTGGTGTGCGTTGGGTCTATAAAGTCAAAGCAAATCCTAAGGGTGAAGTGATCAAGCATAAAGCTCGATTAGTGGCCAAAGGGTTCTTGCAACGTGAAGGCATAGACTATGAAGAGGTATTCGCACCGGTGGCTAGACTAGAGACTATTCGTTTGGTTGTTGGGATGGCACATAGCAACAATTGGGTGATCTACCAAATGGATGTGAAGTCGGCGTTTTTGAATGGTCCTCTTGATGAGGAAGTTTATGTGGGGCAGCCACCCGGTTTCGTGATTAAAGATCAAGAGAGGAAGTATTACAAGCTACATAAGGCGTTGTATGGTTTGAAACAAGCTCCAAGAGCTTGGAACAAACGCATTGACGGCTTTCTTATTGACATCGGCTTCAAGCGATGTGTATCCGAACATGGTGTTTATGTGAGGTCGGATACGATTGATGGTGTTATCATACTTTGCTTGTATGTTGATGATCTCTTGATTACGGGCAGCAATGACAAGTGCATTTCAAGGTTCAAAGGAGAGCTCATGAGTGAGTTTGAAATGACGGATCTTGGTGTGATGAGTTACTTCCTTGGCATAGAGTTCCACAAGTCAAAAGCGGGGCTGCTTATGCATCAAAGGAGGTATGCACTTGATATCTTGAAAAAGGTTGAAATGGAGCATTGCAACGCTTCTAATACACCGTGTGAAGCAAGAGTGCAGCTGTCCAAAAGTGAGGATGAGGATGATGTAGATCCAACACTTTACCGGAGTTTGATTGGATCGTTGAGGTACTTGTGCAATACGCGACCGGATTTGGCTTTTAGTGTCGGTATTGCTAGTAGATTCATGGAGAGACCTAAGGTATCACACTTGGCAGCGGTTAAGAGGATCCTTAGATACGTGAAAGGTACTCTTGGTTGCGGAATTCTATTTCCCGCATCGGATATGGGACGCAAATGTACTTTACTAGGCTACACCGATTCCAATTGGTGCGGAGATAAAGATGATCGAAAATCAACGGCGGGCTACATCTTTATGTTCGGTAAAACACCAATCTCTTGGTGCTCCAAGAAGGAACCGGTTGTAGCACTCTCTTCTTGTGAGGCGGAGTACATTGCGGCTTCGTTGAGTGCGTGCCAAGCTATGTGGCTTATGAATCTAATGAAGGAATTGGGATGTGGTGATGATGTTACTACATTGTTGGTGGATAATGTTTCCGCGATTAATCTTGCGAAGAATCCGATTGCACACGGAAGGAGCAAGCACATCGAGATGCGGTTTCATTACTTGAGAGAACTAGTTGGTGACGGAAAGCTTAGATTGAGCTATTGCCGAAGCGAAGACCAAGTTGCGGATTTGTTGACGAAGGGCGTGACACATGAGGTGTTCAAGAGACTGGTGAAGAGCTTGAACATGCTGGACTTGGATCAACTAAAGTGAGGTGGTGTGTTGAAAGTGCTGTTAAATTGCAGTATTTTTCATTCTGCAACAGCAGTAACCGGTTACCCTCTGGTGAGTAACCGGTTACCACTGCCAAAAACAGAAAAATAACTGAATTTAACAGCATAACACTTTAGTTGTAGATTTTATAGTTTTTGTTCTCTCAAGTGTATTCAATGTATAAATACTGTTTGTAATCCCAATTAGAGGTTAATGCCAAATCATTTTCATCCAAATTATTCTCTCTTCTCAAATTCTCTTTCTCTCTCAATTTCATCTTCTTCCCCAAATTGATTTTCACCATTTTTGTTAAACCTTCAATTTCAATTCTGGTTTTGTTGTTTATGTTTGTTCTAACAATGCTGTATTTTTCCGAGTCATTTATTTCGCGCTGATTATTTTGACATGTTCATTTTATTTTTTCGAGCACTTTAGCGCCCAACTTTTATTTTTTTGTGTCTGTTTATTTTTATATTGGGTATAGAATAAATAAATAGAATTGTTAGTTTTTATTTTTAATTTTAACTATTTTAATATTAAACTTTATTTGGTTTTAAATTAATATTTTATTGGGTCTCAAAATAAACATTTAAGCTCATTTGCATTAACCCTAATTGATCCCTATATATACATATGTTGGTGGCTGCTGGTAAAGGGACAAAAAAAAAAAAGAACACTAAAAGGCGGATCATACATGTGCCAAAATATATTCTTCTTTTATTTTGTTAATATATACTCTCTTTTTTTCTTCTTGTGTACTACATGAACTACACTTTACAGGTTTTACTACATGTTACATGTTTTATTCTTCTTTCTACATGAAGTGCCTAACCATACTTTTTTTTTTCTTTCTACAGTTTTTTTCATTCTTTCACACACACACACACACACACACACACACACACATATATATATATATATATATATATATATATATATATATATATATATATATATATATATATATAATAGTTTTGTTTTGATATTGTCAATTCTTATTTTTTTAATTACTTTGTTTGGATTGTATCGTGTCGATACGTTGTTCGCATATTTATGTGCATGAGGCGTGACATTTGTGTTGATCCGGTCTAGTTGCGATGATCACAATTTTGTGTTAGCAACATTATTTTTTAATCTTTTGTTTTATTCTTGATAAATTTATATATGCACATTTTAGATAACTAACTACCCTGATTTCTTACCTCGAACCCTTAAACTTTCTCCATACCCTAAAATTTTTTCATTTTCATAAACCTTAATTTTTCATTTAAACCTTAAAAATTTCTTATAAACTTTAACCCTGTTTTTTTTCCTAAACCTTAAATTTTTTATATAAATCTTAATTGTTTCTCTAAAACTGATTATATATTTTCTTTATGAATTTTAACGTGTCCAACTTTAACTTTTTCACTAACCCAAAAATATATATATTTTTTCACCCTAATAATTTTCTCTATAATCCTTGAACTCTAATTTTCACTCTAACTCTTCTTTATGTTATTCATTTGCCATTCATTTTGTTGTGTAAATTTGTAATATTCTATATTTTAATTTTTTTTGCCTTATTATGTAACTGTCTCCTTGATGTAATAATTTAGTGTTATTTTCCGTCTAATTATTATGTAACTGTCCCGAAGCCATGTAATAGTGTAGGAATTTTTATTTTCTGCATTTATTATATTTTTTATATTATTATTCCCTGTGTGGTTAGTAATTTAGGGCGTGCCAAGAACTGAATGAAAATCAATATGTACTTAGATCATTAATTTTAAAAAAACTAATTAATCAATAAACTTTTCTTATAATAATAATAGAATTTTGTATATAGTTTCTTTTATTAAGTTAAAATTAGGGTAAATTAATTAATTTTTAATTAGATTAGGATTTTCTTAATAAACCTCAAATTTTCCTAATAAAACTTTTTTTTTCAAAATTAACCATTTTTTAAAAATTTAACCCTTAAAATTTTCCTCAAACCTTTAAAGATTTTCTCAAACACTAAAATTTTTTGTCCTCCTTTTTATGTTATTCATATAACATGTCTTGTTATTGTACTGAAGTCTTTACCATCATTTATTTTTCTGGCATTATTTTTATGTATCTACCCCGAAGCGTTGTAATAGTTTAGGAATTTCTTGTATTTGTCTTTAATTTTATGCCATTTATTTTCGTTTAATAATTGCATGGTTAGTAATTTAGGGTGTGGCGGGATTTAATTGAAATTAAAAATTGGACTTAGAAAATTAAATAAAAAGAATAAATATCTGAATAAAATCACTCACACAAAATATGGTCAAGTCCCTCGAAAATAGGGGTGTCTTAAGCAAAGTCCCTTCAAACAGAAAAATCATCAAGTCCCTATAAACTTAAAAGATCAAGTCCCTACGAGGTTGCCTACGATATAATGATATTGTCCCTTCGGTAAATATGATGATAGTCCCTTCAAATTGCTAAAGACGTCCCTATCAGTTGCTTTCTTTGACCATACGATGACCCTACACCTGTCCCTTAATAAAATCCAAGGTTCTGACTACCCATTTCTTAATAATAGGAACAGTCTTACCCTTGAACGAACATAAAAGAACAAGAATGACTTAATCTAGGGTAGAACTCTTAGTTGCTTGCTCATATTTCAGAAAACACTTTTCACACCTCACTATTTTCAAAAAACCTTCAAAAACAAGACTTTGTATACATCCATACGAGGATCATTACAAAAATCTTAAACAAATTTCTAAACACACACTACACTTTTTTTTCAAAAACAATTAAAGTGAGCTAAGTAACTAAGAGCCCATGGATAACCATGGATATAAAGGGTGCTAACACCTTCCCTTTATATAACCTACCCCTGAACTCAAGTCTTTTAAAATAGGTATTTCCTGTTCTTTTATGTCCTTTCCACTTGGATAAAATAAAAGTCGGTGGTGACTCTTGCTATCCGCAATATTTATAGAAAGTCAGTTCTCCCACCGTATTACAGTATACACTGTGTTAACCTGTATGTATTGGTATTAGGCGTGCAGTAGAAGTAGAATATGAGGTCAGGCATTCATATGTTATTGAAGAAAAGTATTTTATTCATTTGTCAAAGAAAGAGTGTTCATGTAGAAGATGGATGTTGATTGGGTTACCCTGCTGTCATGCCCTAGCATGTATGAAGGATCAAAGGTTAGTAGTAGATGAATATGTGCCTGATTACTATAAAAATGAGTGTTACGAGGCTTGTTATGCACCAGTGATTTATCCAATCAATGGAGAATCACTTTGGACCGAGACATATGTTGTTGACCTCCAGTCACCCCCTATCAAAAGGCAGCATGGTAGGCCCAAGAAGAAAAGGAACAAAGAGGATGGTGAACAAGTAAGGAATGCTACTCAACTTAAAAGGGTAAAGTTTGGTATTAAGTGCAGCAGGTGCCATAAGGATGGTCATAACAAAGCAACTTGCAAGCTTCCTACAGTCACTGCTACAACAAATGTTGAACATACTCCAACTGCCGCTCCTACACCAAATGTTGATCCTACTCCAACTGTTGATCCTACACCAACTGCTGCACCAACACCACATGTTGAGACTACTCTAACTGCCTCTACCCAACCAGCACCACATGGATCCAAAAAGAGGAAAAAGCTTCAAATGGGTCTAAAGCCTACTTCTAGCCAACCCTATATTTTATGTTTAATTTAGCTTTTCATTAATTCTACTAATGTAACAAACAACCTGGTTTAATTTAGCTTTTGTATTAATTGTACTTGGGCATATAATGCCACTTTTGTCTACCTATGCTTAGAAAGCAACTTTTGTCTACTTTGGCATTGTCCCAATTATGTAACTTATAACTACTACTTATAAAGCCTCTTTTGACTAATTTTGTTGTTATTTATGTAATACTTTTGTTTTGTAAAATTTATGCAGTACCCATCAAATATTAACCAACAAAAACTGATATAGTTCAAACTATTGTAACCATCAAACAAACTTGACCACAATTCAACTAATATGCCAAAAACTGAAAAATTTCATTGATAATCAAACTTGTACAAAACTGATACATTTCAAACTGATACATTTCAAACTTTGGTTCTGTAACCATACAAAACTTTTGTATTAACCATCAAACAAGCTTGACCATAATTCAACAAATATGATAAAAATTGATACATTTCATTGATAATCAAACTTGTACAGAACTGATACATTTCATTTCAACTAGTACAAACCTAACCAACCTAAAACAAACTTGTTACAAATATGACATTACACAATAGACTAAATATCCCAATAATTACACACAATTTCAACCATCCCCTGGTGTTCATTATCTCCACCTTCAACTTATATATTTTCTTCTTTTGCCTTTGGATCTTCAAATCTCTTTCATCGATAATGTCATCGTCGAACCACTTGAAGAAATTGCATCCTTTGTTCACATTATTTCTCAAATTTCTGCATCCCCATAACTTTTTTCCAAAATTCACACTATTCATGTCACCTACCGTACGCAGAACACAATCATTTTGGCAAAAGCATACCTTGCACCTGTTTCTGCGAATAACCGAGCCAGATGTTTCGATTGAATCAGATCTTGAAAACTTGGACATGCAAAGACGAAGGAAAACGAAATAAGAAGGTGGAATAAATACGAAGTTGTCGTGAAGAAAGATGAAGTTTTCGTAGATTTTTTTTCTCCGTGAAACCCTAACAATGGAGGAAGGGAGACACACAATACACCTTATAAACACCTACAATAACTTATTTTATGACATGGCACATTGCTGGCAATCATACGTGGTTAAAACTAATAGATGGACACTATAACTAATAGAAATGATTTTATGTGTTGACGGAACAAATATTACGAGACTATTTCGAAACGATTTTTTGTTATGGGACTAAAGCGAAACCAATAATTAAGTTATGGAACTTCGGGACTAATTATGACTTGTTTTTATGTTTTTCTAACTTTTGTTTTATTTAACTTTAAATTAATTAATTAGGTTAATGATTAATCTTTTTTTAACTAATAATTAAACATTTTTTTTAAAACTAATCATCAAATTAACAAATCAATATATTTTTTTATTTTTTTGTAAATACCGAACTTTTTTATAATTAAATGAATAAGTTTCAAAATTTTAAACAAAAAAATCATAGAAAATATTTTACAAAAAATTCAATTAATCAATTCTAAATCAAATTTTATTAACTTTTTTTATCTGATTTCCCGTATTTCTTCTTTTCTCTTTCTCATCTATTCTCGATTTTTTAAAGTTATTGTTATTTATTATTATTAGAATAAATGTATAGGATGCCTTTTATTTATAATAGCTAATAATTTATTTTCCACACTCCCCTAATTTCAAATATGTATCCCCCTCCCCATGATGTAATAGTTTATGTTTTATTTTCCGCTTTTAATTCTGTAAATTATTAATTGTGTGGTTAGTAATAATAGGGTGTGAAAAGAATGCATATGAACAATAAACAAACTTAACCCATTAATCAAAAGACAAAATAATCGAATACAACACACTTTTCACACATTCATCCATAGGGTTTCTCCTCTTGTTGCCTTACAAACATGGTCAAGTCCCTCGAACATAAGAGTGTCTTAGCACGGTTACCTAAGTAAAAATCATCAAGTCCCTTAAAATAAAAGATCATAGTCCCTCGTTGTCCCTTCGAGCTTCCTATGAATAAAGGATCTCGTCCCTCGATGACCCTACAAAATATGATGATTGTCCCTTCGAATTGCTAAGATACCTCTACAAGGTTACCTTCTATGATCATACGATGACTCTACGCCTATCCCTTCAAATCCAAGGATAAGACTACTTACTAACTAATAGTAATGATAGTTATATCCCTAAAGAAACAAATAACAAGAAAGACCTTACAATTTAGGGTAAGTAGTTCTTAAGTGTCTGCTCACAAATTTTCAAAATACTCTTTACCCCTCACATTTTCAAATACTTTCAAACAAAACACTTTTTATACATTCGTACAAGAATCATTACAAAGTTAAAGTCCTTATGAAAATATTTTTAATCACATTCTACACTATTTTCTTTCAAACAAAGTAAAGTGAGCTAAGCAGTTAAGAACTCATGGATAACCATGGATACAAAGCGTGTTAACACCTTCCTTTTGTATAACTTACCCCCCAAACTCAAAAAAATTTCAAAGGTCTTTCTTGTTCTTTTATACCTTTCCTAAATTGGATAAAATAAAAGTCGGTGGCGCCTCTTGCTATCCGCCACATAGTTTTTGTGAAAACAAAAACGACTAAGCCAGTTCTTCCACCGTGTTACAACAACCATGTGATTTTGCGCAGCCTCCAAGGCCGCCTGTAACTTGGTTTCAGCCACATAGGCCAAAATTCTTTGTAATGCTTCGAGTTCAGTCATTATTACTTCCCTCGCTTCCCCAACCTATGAGGTTTCTTGCAGGCACCCCAACGTAAGGTGGGTAGTTGCCTTCGTCCCCTACAACCTCTATATCCTATCGTAAACCCCCAATACGATACAAATATAATGAGTAGAATGCATGGTCATTGGGGGGAAAAAATCAAATTCTGTTGGGGCGTATGGTGCAATATGGGCCAAGTTCTTGTCGAATTCGATTCCATTAACATGATTCACATATACTTTGAAGTACCATTGGTCTCCTTCAATGTTCTTCACTATTCCATCAGGCCTCCATATGGTGACCCTTAGGTGCATTAACGAAGGTACTGCTCTAATGCCATGGATCCATTCCCTTTCCAACAGAATGTTATAGTTGGCTTTGCTTTCGACCACCATAAACAAGGTGGGCCTAATCATTGCCCCAACAGTCAAGTCGACTTGTAGGACTCCCAGAGTAACACCAATTTTCCCTTCATAATTAGAAAGAACCATGTTGTGGGGCTTTAGATCGGTGTCGTAGCAAGCAAGAAATGTGGCATCAAGTTGACTATTGCACCACAATCCACCAGTATCTTGTTGAGAACCACATTTTCCAATTTTCCAGTGATATATAGAGGCTTTAAATGCCCCCTAATGGCATCAGTTGGTTGTTCAAAGAAAGCATTTTGCTCTTCGACCTAGCTATTATTCACCACATAGTAGCACACAGGTTTGTGTGTTGCCATTTATGCCTCAGTGTTAGCATCCAAGTTCTCAACTTCAGTTATCTTGTCGTACTCTCTTGGCATGAATGAAACCACATCCACTATCACGTTGAGGGAGACTTCTGACGAATAGGATTACAAAATTAAAGAATACCAAAAAGGCTTCTCAGATTGCTTGTGATTCTTCTTATTGTCTTTTGGATGTGGGGTGGGGGGATGATCTGGTGAACCATTTTGGTCCATATTTACTCCTAGTAAAGGGAGTCATGGTTGGAATGAAATCATATCTCTTAGAAAACCTCATAATGTAGCCAAAGAAAGCCTCTTGAAAGGTTTTCCCCTCGTCAGTAAGGGTTGGATGTACTAGGCGAGTCCCTTCGAGTCTCGTTTCTTTCATTTAAGTAAAACTCCCCCGTGAGTCTTTTTAAATAACTCATTACCCAAAAAAAATAAATTAAAGCTCAATACCTGGTTTTTCATTCGGTCGACACTGTTGGGTTTTGCAAGTATTCTCCTATTGGTTTCCTCAAATCTTCATCGTCAAGTTCTCAATTACAAAGATTTTCGAAATTTTATTTGTTAGCATATCCAAGATTTGTTGTCTCCAAGTCTGATGGGGATAATCTAGTCCACACCACCATTCATCTGACTTTGATTGCATCCTGCAATTTTTCTTTCGAAATTTTTTATCCTGAAGCAATCTGATCCAAGTCATTAGCCATTTGGTTCTCCGGTCGAGGTATGTGTCGAATGCTAACCGTTTCGAATTTTTTCGGTAGACGATTGGCTATTATAAAGTACATAATAAGGTTTTCCTTGACACATTTGTACTCTTTTGTTAGTTGCTTTATGACTAACTCAGAGTCTCCCATTATTTCGACTCGAGTTTCCCCCAATTCCAACAATATTTAAAGTCCTGCTATTAAAGCCCTGTATTCAACTTCATTGTTCGAGCAAAGTCCTTAGACCTTATACTTGAACTTTGTTGGAATTTTACTAGGATAAATAATAAATACTCTTACACATGTTCCATCTTTATGACTTGAGCCATCGAAGTATAACTTCCAAGGCTCATATTCAACATAATTTAAGGAACTGTCAATTATAGAATGATCGACAGTAAAATTTGCCACTACTTGTCCCTTAACAACCTTCCAAGGCATATATGTCAATGAATACTCACTTAAAGCTAAAGTCCATTTACCAGTTCGACTATGCAAAATTGGTTTCAACAACATATGTTTAATAACATCAAAATGTGAAGAAACATAAACATCAACATGTTTTATATATTACTTTAACTTTGTAGAAAAATATAAACATAAACATAATTTTTCAACTATGTTATATATATAGTTTTTGCATCGTTTAAGCCACTACCAAGGTTGTAAATGGCTCTTTTGATGCAATTTTCATCCTCTTGAGCCAACATGCTCCCTAAAGTCTTATCTGACGCAACTATATACAACCTCATACTCTTATTCCTACAAGGTGGTGTAAGCATTTAAAGGCGACTCAAATATTCTTTAATTTTATATAAAGCCTCTTGTTAAGATTTTCCTCATTCGAATACTTCATTTTTGAGTCGAAGAAAAGGTGAGAAGACTTGTGTTTCCCACTTATGTTCGATACATATCCTCAAAAAATTAATCTTCCAAAGCAGTGATTTTATTTCCTTCTTTGTTGATGGCGTTTTTGCTTCCATAATGACATTGGTCTTATTCTAGTTTATTTCGATTCCCTTTTTGTGGACCATAAAGCCTAAGAAATCTCCCGCCTACACACAAAAATCACATTTGAGAGGATTCATTTTCAAACCATGTTTCCTCATCCTTTTGAAGGATTGTCGAATATGATAAATGTGACTTTTCCTTGAAACAGACATAACAATATCAATAATTTATATTTGCATGAAAGTTTTAATATAGTCATGAAAAATCAAATTCATTGCTCTTTGATATGTTGCCCCAACATTCTTCAAACCAAAAGGAATGACTACCCATTAGTTTGTGCCTAAGGAGGCTCTAGGGCATCAAAATGCTGTCTTGGGAACATCCTCTTTACGAATGAAGATTTGACTATATCCTGAATATTCGTCGAGCATACTAAGATACTCATGGCCTGCATCGGGATCGACACGCATTTCTGGCATGAGCATTGAATATTCATCTTTTGGGGTTGCAACATTTAAATCTCTAAACTTTATACAAACACTTAAAGTATCGTTCTTTTTAATAACTAGAACGGTATATGCAAGCCATTTGACATACCTTGTTATGTAAATGAGCTTGCATATAAGGATCCTTTTGATTTCCTCTTTAATCTTCGACAAAATTATCGGTGCAAACCACCTTGGATTCTGCTTGAATGACTTATTCATTGGCTTGATTGGTAGCTTCAATTCAACTAAATCTCTGCTCAAACTAGGAATTTCGTCGTAATCCCATGCGACACAGTCTTTAAACCCCTTCAACAACTATATCACTTCGACTTTGAGTTGTGGGCTAATGTTGGCACTGATGTATGTTGGGCGCTTCACTGCCCCTTCTCCCAAGTCGATCTATTCCAAGGGATCCGATGCTAGCATTTTGATGTTTACTGCCAGCGGATCCTTCTCGAAACCCAAAGGTTCGTCATCATAGATGGCGTCGAGCCTCTGGCATTGTCCTTCATCCTGAACCTTATCAGGTGGTTCTAGACCGAAGTCCTTATCAGTAGCTTCTTGATATATTTCTTTATTGGCTTTGACAACCATCTATTTTTCTTCAGCCTCTAAGGACGTTTGTAATTTATTTTCGGCTCCATAAGTCGAAATCCTTTTTAAAGATTTGAACTCGATCATCGTCATTGAATTCGCTTCCCCAACCAATTGGTTCGATCCCTGAGGTTCCGAAGTAGGCTAGGTCATATTTGCCCACTATTTCTCTGTCCCACTGGGAACCATTCGTAGGGTGTAGGTAGAGAGAACAATAGACGTTATCGTCAGGGGTGAATGCGAAACTGGTTGGATTACATGGAGTAATGCTAGCCAGATGCTTATCGAAGTGTCTTTTATCAATATAGTTGGCAACAACTTTGAAGTATCCTTGATCAACTTCGATATTTTCCATAATATCGTATGGCCTCCATATTGTAATCCTTTGGTACATTGATGAAGGTACACCACCTATCTCATGGATCCACTATCGACCCAGCAACAAGTTGTAATTGGCCTTCGTTTTGACGACCATGAACATCATAGGCCTTATGATAGTTCCTATAATCAAGTCAACCTGGATCACCCCAAAGGTTGTCCCGACATTACCTTCACAATTGGACAACACCATGTTATGAGGCTTGGTGTTCGTGTCGAACTTCCCAATCTTTTTCAGCATGAAATGTGGCATTAGACTGACTGTTGCCCCACAATAAACTAGTATTTTGTTAATTGGGACATCTTCAACCTTTTTGTTATGAATAAAGGTTTAAGATGACTTTTCATTGCTTCATTCACTTAGTCGAATATATCATTTTGCTCCTCCACACTTCCGTTATTCATTATATAATAGCATATCGGTTTATGGTCTTCCATTTCATCTCAGTCTTATTGTCTATTTCTTCTACTTTTGTTACTTGGTCGACTTATCGTGGTAAGACTGACACCACATTCACCAGGATGTCAAACGGGGCTTCCGACCTCGAATCGAAGTTACCAGTTAGCATCTCGTCATCTGCAGCCGCTTGATCCTGCTTCGACTATTCTTATTGGGTGGTAAACAACTTCCTCCCTACTGGTCTTAATTCGTTCCTTTCGAGAGTCTTGATTTCTTCGTCCATTATGGAAAATAGATTGGTGTCGGACTATGCATACTCTTTTGCCTCAACCTTCCCTTACGCCTTTCTTCTCCTTTGCTCTCTCCTCCATTGGAATTGAGACATATGATTCTTCCCTTTGTAGTTTTCTGAAATATAGGAAGATTTTTTGGACGCTTGGACTTCTTTATGGTAAGCTGAAATTCTGGTATTAGATACGTGATGTCGAAGGCGATGTCACGACATTAATATCTGAGTATTAACAAGGTAAAAATAGTATAAAGAAAAGAAGTAATAACACAATAGATTGTTAACCCAGTTCAGTGAAAACTCACTTACTCTGGGGGCTACCAAGTCAGGAAGGAAATCCATTATTAGTAGTATCAATTCAAAGCCTAAACAGTCCCAATTTACAACTTCTCACTTGAACCTACCCAATGCAACTTATACCTAGAAATCAACATCTAGATATGAGAAATAACCATATCGCTCCCCCTCAATCACACATTGTGATAATCAATCAATTCTTTCAAAGAAAATAGAAAAACACTCTTCCAAAACACAACACCTTGATCTTGCTTAAAAGTTTCAATCAAGAACAAACAATCATGCTTACAACTTAGAGGGGAAAAAATAACTCAATAGAATTAGTTCAATTCAAACATATAAGTGATGTTATAATGACATACAAAAATTAACAAGACAATACACAAACCCTAATTCTTAATGCGTAACACTTCAATCTCTAAAACTGTATCTTTCGATTAGGGGATCACCACTTTAAAAGGAGAACAATCTTCAAGGACTAGGACAATGAAAACAGATAAATTTGATCTTCATAAAAACAAATTGATCTTCAAATCTTCTTAATTTAGAATGCATAAGAATGGAAACATTTTAACCTTCCCAAAAGCGAAATAGTTTGTTCTAATATCATCCTCAATAAATGCGTAGTCAATCCCTCAACAAAATTGCATAAAAGATAACGGTCCAACAGACAAACATAACATTCTGAAAAGAATGTCATGTTATAAAATGTGATAACATCTGTCTTGACATCAAGACCAGATTCCTGCAACAACACAAACACACATGCATAACTCTCAGAACAGAATGTCAAGATATCCTTCATGACATCTTGAAGGAAAAACATGTTTTACCAAAATTTCTGCCAATCACATAACTAACAATCTCCCCCTTTAGAATTTTTTGGCAAAAACCATATAAGAGCACAGACCTGCACGAAACCAACCAGAGAACCACCATGGCAGTAAAAAAACAACAAGCAACTGCTAAGAACCAAACTTACAACAAGCAACTGCTAAGAACCAAACATCAGAGTAAACAAGCAACACTAATATCTTCTCCCCCTTTTTAGACATAATTAGAAAACCATAAAAAGAGAAGTCATAAAGAAAGAACCAGGGAAGGTAAAAAAAAGGCCAGAAATCTTAAGAGTCATCAGAGATAATAGGAAAAGTTATTACATCCCATGCACATTAAGTTCCAAAAGTCAGAAACCAAGACAAAAAAAAACATTCAAACAAGAGCAACATCAACAACATCAATCAGATCGAGAGCTTTCAGTTTCCTCACTAGCAGTAGAGTCAATGTCCTTAGTACTTTCACCAGCTTCCTCTTCATTATCTACAACATCTTCAATGATACCACCTTCTGTCTGTTCTAGATCCTTTATTAATTTTTCCAATTTCATCGTTCTCTCGACATGAACATGAATAACCTCTCATAATTCTCTACAAGCTTCTTTCAAGTCTAAGATAACTCTTGTCTTTGTGGCAGGTTTCTTCTTAGTAGATGTTAAGACAAGATGTGGGACATGTCTCCTTGAAAAAAGTTTGTAATGCACATACAAGGTAGATTCTCTCTTGCAAACATTGTCAGTTTTAGAAAGAATATCATAATGTTGACTAAGAATAATTCCACAAATAAGGGAGGGAAAAACAATTGGCATTTTGGTAGCATTTGTTGTAACACACTTCACAGTCTGGTCAAAGATGTACTTTCCATAATCAAACATAGTCTTTGTACCTATAGGAAACATAAATTTATTTAATCCAATAACAATAGTGGAAGTTTGATTGGTGGGAACCCAATTGGCTGCTCCAATTTTGTGAAAAATAACATATTTCACACTAAGTTCTTCAACAAATAGTTTCCCCTTCACGGGACAAACCTTCACTTGATTTACAGTTATCACTTTGCAAATCTGATTGTCAGTAACTTCAAGCTCACTTTCTTCTTGCTCACTTCTTTCCAGATACTTGTTGATGACAATAGGAGAAAACTCAATACATATACCTCTAACATAAACCTTTCTAAAATCTTCATTACTTCTGTTATCAATATCCACATGAATATTCACAATGAAATCCTTGACCAATATTTCATAACATTTTGAGAAACCATACACAATCTTCATTAATCCAGCACTGGATATTAATTCTAAAACCTCATTGATTTCAGCAGCATCAGTCCCTAGCTCTCTCTCAAGAGCAATCCTTCCTTGATACACAAATTTTCATTTGGTCACACTGTCCATAAAATGGAATGAAATGTTATCCAAAGGAACATTTGGTATGCTGACAGACGATTTCTTTATCATAAATTTTCTTACAGGGGTGATGTCTTGGACATCATTATCAACATCGTTATCAGTTCCAGTGTCTGATCTGGTCTTCCTCTTTTTGGAAGATGATTCAACTTAGCTCAAAGATCTAGCAGGTCCAACCATAGTCTTTTTCTTGAAAATCCTGAAGGGAGGGTTATCAGTAACAAATTTTCCTTTTCGGGATTTCATTCTATTGACTAGACCAGGGTTAACATTAGCAATCAACTCATTTTCAGAGGGAACATCATCTATATTTACAACATTTTTAGGGTCTTTATTTGGACCATCGTTCTTCTTGTTTGAAACATCTATCCCAACATTTGTACTCTCTTTCTTAATAATAGAGTTAGCAAGTGTGTGTGAGTTCAAATCATCATGAATATTCTCATAATGAGAAGACGCAACCTTTTTATCCCTAGATTGACCGACATCAAAAGGAGGACATGCAACCATTTGAGAAAAGGGTGTGGAAATACCAGCAGCACTATGTCCTTCAGACAGGATCCTACCAACAAGATGTCTAATAACCCTATCTACATAGATACTACCTTTTTTGTAATTATAATCAGAAGGCAGGTCATGAGAGGCATCAATAATGTTACCTTTAGAGGAGCCTTCAGAAGTGTGAGAGGTTCTAGATTTCTTCGTATCACCACCACCATAGGGAACCACAAAGAGAGGATCAACGTTTAGGGCTTCATCATAAGAGAGGTTCATTTGCGACCTAGCACTAGAATCAAACATAGTTGATTTTAAGGAGGAAAAGGTTTGATGTTGAGACATTACGAAGTAGTTTGGAGAAGGTTTCGTAAAATTATCCAAGAGACTCTTGGAAGTATGGAGAGTTGGGGAGCAGTTTGTGTGAGAACAAATGAAAGTAGGGTAGCGTGTGAGAGAGATGAAAAAAGGATATTTGAATGATTGTTCTTGATAATGGAGAGATATTTGTTGGAAACATAAAGAAAAATTAAAGATGTTTCCATATACCATTAAATGACTCTTCAGTTTTTTAAAATAGAAAATGGATTTGATACTCTTCTCATAAACCTTTAATTACTATAATCTTTCACAGATAAAAATTCCCAATTTACCCTTCATATTTCTAAGATGATTATCATTTATGGCTTTAGTAACACAATCACATAGTTTCCTTTCAATGGTCTCATGTTCTAAGACAATCACCTTGTCTTCAACAAACATCCTCATAACCTGGTGACCGACATCAATATATTTGGAATTGTTGTGTTGGTTGAAGATGTTTACAACAATCAGATTGTCACAAAATGATGTTATGACATCTTATTTGACATTACAATTAGCCAGATTTTTTTTAACAGTTGTGAACAACTATCTCTAGTTGTTATGTGCTCAGCTTTAGTTGTAGACAAAGAGACATGATTTTGTTTCTTATTAAACCAAGTTATATTATTGTTCCTTACACATAAGCAGACTTCTGATTTACTCTTCCTATCATTAGTACTGACACTAATACCAACTAGACTTATTATCTGTATAGGTTCCATCAAGTCCTCATGAGCAAGTTTCACCACTTTTGAAGTAATGAGATGTTTAATCTTTTGGCGTCACTTCTTGATTTTCTCTCCAATTTTACATTCACTACATGTTATTTCTTCTTCTTTTGCTAGAATGCATATGGTAGAATGGCTGGAATTTTTAGGAATCCAAACATAACAATTGTCTTTAGATATGACTCATTTTATGATGACTTCATTTTTCTCATTAGTAACTAAACATTTAGATTTAGTGAAGTTGACATTTAGCCCTTGATAACACAGTTGACTAATATTAATTAGGTTGACAGTCAAACCTTTGACTAGCAGCACATTATCAAGACCTGAGACACCTGAACACTTCATCTTTCCAACCCCTTTGATCTCTCCCTTGGCTCCATCACCAAATATCGCATGATTAAGGGGAAAAGGCTTCAAGTCTACCAATAAATTTTCAATCCCAGTCATGTATCTAGAGCAACCACTATCAAAATACCATGCCTTCTTACCTGTAGTTATGAGAGAAGTATAAGTTATTAGACTAGTAGCATCAACCATGGGAATCCATTGCTTTTTGTTCATAGGGATGTTTTGATTTGACCTGGTTTGGAGGACAGGCTTAGGGAATCCATATAATCTGTAGTAGAAGGGCTTTATATGACCAAAGTGCCCACAGTAATGACATCTCCATCTCTGAATTTATTTTCTTCTGTAGTTTCCTTGTCTTCTGTCATGATGTTGAGGCATTTGATTCAACATTTTGGGTTTGATCTCAGAGTGAACAAGATTTGAGATAGGTTCTTCTCCTCTAATAATCCTTATACCAGTCACATCTCCAACTAACTTTCCAAACTGTAGAATCTCATCTAGAGCATCTGAACTGCTGTTCAGCATTCTGACAGATTTGGTCATTTGATCAAGTTTAAAGTTTAGCAATGTTACCGTATTCTTTAGTTTGGAGATAATTTCAAGACGTTCTTCCTTTTTAGTCTCTAGTTGAATTACGAGTTTCTTTTGTTTATCTCCTTGTTGACAAACTTCTTCACTTCTAAGGCATAACTTTTTATAGGAGGCTGCAAGCTTTTCAAAGGTCAATTCATCATCACTAGAATCTGAGTAATATCTCTCAGTTAGAGCAGTAGCACCCTTGGTTGATTCTTCTTCAGTTTCACTCCCAAAATCCTCATCAGACCAAGCCATTGTAAGATTCTCCTTCTGTTTCATGTGATATGTGGGACATTCAGGATTAATGTGCCAAAAACCATCACATCCATAACATTGCATTCCTTTGGCTTGAACAAGGCTTTCTACAGCTCTCGTTTCTCTGCTAATGTCAGATGAGATGTTTTTGACATCTGGTTTTGTCTTCTTCTCCATCCTTCTTATCACTTTATTAAACTGTCTTCCAAGAACCACCAAGGCATTTGTTAGTCCTTCATCAGTATCCATATCACATTCTTCTATTTCATCTTCAGTTTTGGAGACAAAAGCAATGGTTTTATTCTTCTTATCCGATATATCATTCACGCCTATCTCAAAAGTTTGAAGAGATCCAATAAGTTCATCCACTCTCATCTTAATAATGTCATAAGCTTCTTCTATGGCAGTGACTTTCATGTCAAATCTCTTAGGCAGAGATCTGAGAGTTTTTCTTACCAATTTTTCTTCAGACATTGTTTCTCCTAGAGCACAGGAGGAATTAGTTATTTCAAGAATGTTCATATGAAAACCATGAATGCTCTCATCATCTTTCATTCTCAAGTTTTCAAATTTAGCATTGGGCAATTGGAACCTGAACAGTTTTACCTTAGAAGTACCTTCATGAGTAGTTTTTAGAATATCCCAAGCATCTTTAGCCACAACAAATGTGTTAACCAATCTGAAAATAATTTTGTTAATTCCATTGAATATGGCATTTAATGCTTTGGAGTTCCCAAGAGCAAGATCATCTTTTTCTTTAGACCAGTCCTCTTCGGACTTCAAAACTATTGTGGCCTTCCCATCTTTGTCTTTCACAACATGATAATCTCATCCTTTAAGAACAACTTTCCATGCCATGTTGTCCAAAGACTTCAAAAAGGCAACCATTATTGGCTTTCAGTAATCATAATCAGTTCCATTCAGAAGGGGTGGTATGTTCACAAACCCCACCTTCTCGTCCATAATACCAAAAAGTAACTTCCCTAGATCTCACCCAGATACAGAACACAATGCATGCTCTGATACCAATTGAAATCCTGGTATCAAATATGTGATGTCGAAGGCGATGCCACGAAATTACTATCTGAGTATTAACAAGGTAAAAATAGTATAAAGAAAAGCAGTAATAAAAAAATAAATTGTTAACCCAGTTCGGTGCAAACTCACCTACTACGGGGGCTACCAAGCTAGGAAGGAAATCCATTATTAATAGTATCAATTCAAAGCCTAAACAATCCAAATTTACAACTTCTCACTTGAACCTACTCATTGCAACTTCTACCTATAAATCAACATCTAGATATGAGAAATCAACATCTCACTTCCCTTCAATCACACACTGTGATAATCAACTAATTCTTTCAAAGAAAATAGAAGAACACTCTTCCAAAACACAACACCTTGATCTTGTTTAAAAGCTTCAATCAAGAACAAATACTCATGTTTAAAAGCTTAAAGTGGACAAAAAACAACTCAATAGAATTAGTCCAATTCAAACATCTAGGCGATGTTAGAGTGTCATACAAAAATTAACAAGACAATACACAAACCCTAATTCTTAATGCACAACACTTCAACCTCAAAAATTATATCTTTCGATTAGGGGAGCACCACTTTAAAAGGAGAACAATCTTCAAGGACCAGGACAATGAAAACAAATAGATTTGATCTTCATAAAAATATATTGATATTTAAATCTTCTTAATTTAGAATGCATAAGAATGGAAACATCTGAACCTTCCCAAAAACGAAATAGTCTGTTCTAATATCATCCTCAATAAATGCGCAGCCAATCACTTAACAAAAACACATGAAAGATAACTGCCCAATAAACAAACATAACATTCTGAAAAGAATGTTCTATTATAAAATGTCAGAACATTTATCTTGACATCAAGACCAGATCTCTGCAATAGCACAAACACACCAGCATAACTCTCAGAACAAAATGTCAAGACATCATTCATGACATCTTGAAGGAAAAACATATTTTACCAAAATTTATGCCAATCACTGAACTAACATAAGACATTGATGAGTTTATGTTCACATCAAAGTCTTGCCACTTCCGCTGGCCTTTTTCCTTATTTTTGACAGTTTTGACCCATTTCCCTGTTGGAATGTCTGTCAAAGGTTTGAAAGTGATAAGTTTCGCTCATAAAACCCTCTAATTTGTTGTATTTTTCCTTGAATAGGTTTTTCTAGGATCAAATGACTGTTGATCATGGGGCCTCATTTGAGTGTGCATATCTTTGGCTATCCTAACACCTTCCAGATTTGTTGCCACCTTTTTGTCGAACACTCCGCTGCACCTAGGGCATAACATAACATTCGACCCTTTATTCTGGCATTTGTGTAGGAAATCTACCAAAGATTCTTCCTACTTTGAGAAAACCACCTTGTAGTATTCTTCTTGCTGATGTTCTTCATTGACTTCCATGGAAGTTTCTTGAGAAATCTCCACCGTGTTAACTAGCATGTCGACATCCTCAACAATTTCCAACTTGCTAAAATTGATTTGAAGGCTCTCAACAGCCTTATCCATATGCACAAAACCATCAACGATTTCCTTCGTAACCATAATCAAACTGGAATCCCCAGTGATTCCTTCAACAAATTCATCAGTGACTCCCATGCTGAAACCCTCATAAGTTTCTTTGGTGAAGCCCTCGATAGCCTTACGCAGGAAGTTCTCAATGAACTAGTTGTTAAGATCCTCAGTAATCTTGACCATAATGAAATCTCTGATGAAGTCTTATGTAACCCCGACCATGTTGACATTGTTTGCAAAGTCGTCAACGACTTCGACCATATTGACCTCTGTCGGCTCGATAAAGTGAGTGTCTGCCACTTGTATAGGATCAGAGTCAATCTTCATTTGGCTTTTCGACCTCTCCCCTAAACTTTAGGCTTCATTCTTGGATTGCATTCTGCATAAGATCCCTAAAAAGAAAACATTGAGAAGTTTTATGGCCCAAAAAATTATAATATTTGTAATAACCTTTCCCCTTGAGGAGACATATTTCATCACATTTAATGATGTTAAAGGTATAAGTCATTTATGGGAATCTATCATTTTTCTCTTGCTTGACTGGATTTTTTCCATTCAAAGGGGCTAATAGTTTGCAAGAGTATGGTGGACCCTGTTTCTATTTCGCAAGGTCTATTTCGTTCTCATCAAAACCTACAGGATCACTAAACGGTTATTCGTCATATTATTTAAATTCCAGATAAACCATTATTTTATTCTTATTTTCCCTAGCCTTTTCCTTTTTTAGGTTTTCTAGTTGTCGAAACCTATCCGCTAACTGAGCCATGCCCCTCAAATATTGGGTATCTAATCTTTTCCTAATGGAATAATCAAGGCCACCAACGGTCATTTCGACCAGTTCGTGTTCAAGGATCTGTGTAAAACACCCAACCTTAAGTAAATGAACCTTATTCAGATAGTCATCTATAGACTCAATGGATTTTCGTTTGATACTGACCAATTACTTCAGGCTAATCTTTGTCTGCCCCACATAGAATTGTTCATGGAACATTCTTTTGAATTAAGTCCAAGCATGGATCAAGTTTGGAGGTATGGTTGTGAACCAAGTAAAATCATTTTTGGCAAGTGAACTTGGGAAGTACTTTATCCTAAGGTTATCATTATTCAAAATCTCCCTAACCTCTATTAGATACCTAACAACGTGTTCGACAATAAACTCATGGGTATCTCCTGAGAACTTGGTAAACCTAGGGACCTTCCATCTAGGTAGCAAGTCTGACTGAAGAGTATATTTTGACAACAAAAAAGTATAATTTGGTCGCCAAAGACCAAAGTTCACTCCATTTTGTGTCATTATTCTTTCAACCATGGTTACAAGATTGTTATCTGTTGCCATATCATTGCGTCAAATTTGCTGTAAGATGTTGTCAGTATTTTGGTTCCTATTGACCACAACTACCCTTGGCTGATCTTCTTCCACTGGATTTTGTGGTTGGCGCATAAGGATTTAGACTCTAGATTGTTCGAATATTTCCTGATTCATCCTAGGAATATTCCTTTGGTTTTATTGGAACTGATTGATATTGGGATCTTCTTCGAAGGCCACCCCTTGAGTTTCCACCATATATTTCCTTTGTTGATGTCGAACAGGCTGTGGTACACCAAAGAAATCTGCAAGGCGCTTCATTTGCGCTGTCATTTGCTGATTGGTTTGTGTAGTGTTTTGGATCAGAGGGGAGAAAATTATTTCCATGGTTTGGGCCAAAGTCTGGACCATTTTATGGTTACTTTCGTCCATTTATCGTCTAATAACCACTACATAATTGTTGGTCAAATTAGGCATTTGGGTGGAATAATTCATCCCTGATGGTTGACCGTTTAGACCCATGTTAGTCCTAGATCCAGACCCTTGTAATGGTGACATTGTGTTCATTACTGGTTCTGAAAACGTCGAAGGGGAGTTATATAAACTTACCATTATCGAAGTTGGCATTTCATAAGGTTGTTCTCGATCAGGAGGAGGCATAATGAACCTTGGTGGAGGGAAAAGGCTACAGGTCGAAGTCCCTATTGGTGGATGAGTTTCTGAGGGTCCCATAGGTCCTATATATGTCAGGATATGTTTGCTATGAGTAATTGACTGAGTAGGCGTCGAACTTGCCATTGATGGCATAAGTTCGGATACGGTTGCTGGAATCGTCGGTCCTCATGTCGAAGACACATAGGGTGCATCTCCGCTATTAAATGTTGTTGGAGGACTCTGATTATTCGTTTGGTTTGGATTTTCCGTTTTCCTTGTATGAGATCTCCTAGGTCTATCTTCGTCGGTAAGGGCTTACTTACCACTCCTTAATAACATGCAACAAAGTTTATAAAAGAGAAAGTACTTGAATGGAAATGACGTAAATTTTTACAAAACACAGAAAATTTCTTTTTAAAATATCACTTAGCACTGTCCCAATGAGCGTGCCAATTTGTTTAGTGTAAAAATTGGTAAACAACCGTTGGTCTTCCAAATCTATAAACTTTGGTTACTCACAAGATCAACCAGATTGATCCTAGGACATGTGCTAATTGATTCTTTATATAAATTTTGAAAAAGGAATGAACACTTCGACAAAGTTCATGATAAAATGGTTTGCTTTCAAAATGTTAATGAAAGATAAGTGCAAAAAAGACTTAAGTCGAAATGCTAGTAAATGCAGAAAGTAAATTGGACAATTAAAGTAAATGCTTAATGAAGAAACTTGACATATTGCATTAATATAAAATGATGTTTTTACAACGTACATTCTCTCACACTATTTTCTCTAACACTTGATATTTTGAGTAATATATATCATTTGTACACAATTGAACACACCCGCAATCCCTTCGTGGAGATCTCCTATTTATAACAAACGAAAATAACTGCCTCTAACAGCCTATAAACTAAATCAAGACAAGTGTCGCTCTGCATGTATTTGCACTTTAAACGGTCTCCACGTGTTCTTCTTTGAATTGGACAAGGACAAAGAATTTCCTCCATAATTTGAATTCAAATTCCATGTCGAAGTCACCTTCAGTAGCGTCTTTGATCTAACTTAGTCCTTTTAATTAGCAAACATTTCTCTAAGTTCGTAACTTTGCACTTGTAATATCCCTTTTCCTTGAAGACTCCTTCAACCAAGCTGCATAATAACTTTCTCGTTGAAGCCTTCCAATCTCTCAAGGAATCCTTATGCACTTGAATACTTCTAACAAAACATATCAGACGTCGAATTTAGGAGCTAACACATGGTACATGTATTTATACTACTAGTATATACTAGTTGCTTATGCACTATTTCTACCCCACTATACACTCATTTAGAGTTGCGTAATACTTTTACACATGTGTCACACATCTATTACATATTAGGGGTGAGTAAGAGGCGGGTCGGGAAAGATTATGACTAATCCGAACTCTGTCCTAAATTTTGATCGGGCTATTTTAATGACCCTAACCCGTACCTAAATCTGAAAAAATTAAATCGATAATCTATAAGTTAGTTTATATTGAGTTAATGTAAGACGATATCGAGTTGACCCATAATATATGAAGAAAAAAAATTAGTGCCTTAAGAAATTTATTATCACAATAATCTTTGCTTGTTTGTTTCATTTCACATTTCTCATTTTCTTTTCATAATACACGAATCTGTAGACTTTTTTTGTCACGATTATACAACACAAACAATAATGTTTTTCCATTTTGTCAAATGATCTGTGATTCAAGCTAGATTAACATATTTAATTTGATGATAAGCAAACAAAAGGAAAGAAAGTTGTGCACTGTACCTACTATAACTATAACCTATATAGGAATGTAATCATATTGTGTACGATATATTTTTTTACTATATCAAAATAAAGTTCATATTTAGAGTGTATTTAGAGCTTTTGATGTCTGCTTCATAGAAACACAGGAATCCCTTGCACACTAGGTGTTACAACTATATATTAAATCTCTTATGATGATAGGTAAAAGTAGTTTCTTTCGGCAAGTCAATCATTAGGTTATATAAAAAGTAAATCCCTATAGGTGTTCTGATATGCTTTTTGCAAACAAGAAAACCAAAATCGCTAATGAAAATCAAATTAGCCACTAAATAATGAAAATCAACTCAATTCACTAAATAAATAACATACATATATGCAGAAACCATTTAGGACGAGTTGGGTAACCTGAGGGTCAACCCAAATCTATCCCAACCCGTTACCAGATTTATTTTTGGACAATCTTTTTTTTTCTTCCATTTTTTGAATGAGACAAGAAAAAAACTAACCCAAAACTATTGGATTGGAATGAGTATTCAAATTGGGTTATACATACCACTGTTACACATAATTAACTTACATGGTACATCTCTTCTTCTGATAAAAATTAATAGTTAACAAAAGATATACTCATCCTAAATAGTATAGAGTATTTCATTTTATACACCAACAATAAAAGATAAAAGGAAAATATATTTACCTAAAAGTGAAAAATTATCAAACAAGAAATGGATAAATTGTGAACATCAAAGATTAATATTAACTAATATATCACTAAGATTAATTACCTTTAGTATACACACCAGTCTTATCTTATTTTCAAACTATAACATTTACTTACGATTAAATCAAACCTCACTATTTACTAAATGAGCATCCATATCATCATTGGTATATATATATATATATATATATATATATATATATATATATATATATATATATATATATATATATATATATATATATATATATATATATATATATATATATATATATATATATATATATATATATATATATATATATATATATACTGCAATCTTTTTATATTCTCAAACCCTAATATTTGTTTATTCCTACATATTTAAAACATTACTATTAATGTAAATATTCTTTCTTATCTTATTTATTTTTAACAATATAAATAAAATAGAGAACAAAAACAAATTTCGATAATTTAAAATATTAATTTTTACTCACATTAAAAACAAAAATACTTCTCAAATTAGAAATAACACATCACAAGGTTTAATATTAAACATTTTTTTAAATACAACTTTGATGGAAAACATTTTAGGCTTGATGTTCAAACAAATTTTACTTCAAATTAGTGTTTATTCCCTTTAAAATTCAGTATATATATTTTTCAAATAAAAGAAATTTATCTAAAAGACCAAATTTATTCTGTTTTTATAATAAAAACAAAGGTTAACTGAGAAGAAGAAGAAAAGGCTTGTTTATATTTTCTAGATTTCAATGACATAGTCATAATTTGGCGATAAGTTCGTGAACATTGGTTTTTCCTTAGACCTTAACGCAGAGAAACACAACCCAAGCAAAATATTTTGATCCAACGGTGAATATTGACCCACGTGTCGATTCATCCCCTTTGATCCAAATTTTCTTGCAATTTCTTTTTTCCTTTTCTATCAATTTTCATTTTCATTATAAACTCTTTACCCTGTCACACCAGAAAGAAACCCTAGTTTTCATGCGGTTAAAAAAAAAGAGGAATAGAAATTATACATTTTTAATTTTCAATTTCAGAGGATTCAGTTAGGGTTTCAAATCGGCGACCATGGAATTCGGAAACCCTAATCTTTGAATTGGGGCTTTTGATCTCTGCGATGTGTGGAATGAATCGGCTGTTGCGTATGTGTAAGGTATGTATTGAATTTTGAATTTTGATTGGTTTTGTTGTTGATTTGAAGGGGGGTTGTTGTTTGATTCAATATAGAAGTACATTGCATGGGGGTTATTAGATATGATCAATTTAGTTATTGGCTTTTTTTTGTGAGGTGTTGTTTGTGAATTTGTTTTTGCCGCTTTGGTTTTTCAGATCTGAAGAAAATGCATGTTGTGTTATGTATGATGGAATGTGAAAATTTGGGTAGGAATATGTATGATGGAATGTGAAAATTGGGTGAATTTTGGTTTGGGGTTTGTGCTTTTGATTGTTCATGGAAGGTAGAGAAGATAACTCCAATGGTGCTGAAATTCCTAAGAAATCAAGATCTCTTGATCTTAAAAGTTTGTATAAATCAAAATTGACAGAAGAGGGTTCGAAGAAAAACTCGAAGAGGAAGAGTAGTAGTGCTCCTGGGGGCGGTGATGAGACGAGGAATAAGAGAAAGAAGGCTAAAAGAGAAGTGGTTTTGAGTAGTTTAGAAAATGGTGATGGTAGTGGGAAGAAGGTTGCTGATGAAGTATGTGAAAAAGGGCCAAGCTTGGGTGGGGAGGATTTGGGTGAACTGAAATTGGGAGTGAGTGAAGTGTTTAATAGCAGTAGTGGACTCAATGGAGTTTTGCTTGGTGTTTGTAGTGATGTTTGTATTCCTAAACGTAAAAGGACTTTAGTGGGGCGGAAGAAATCTGATATTGGTCAATCATTGAATCAAGTAGGGCATCCTAGTATTAAAGTTGGCCAAGATGATCTGGTGCCTAAGTTAGGTAGTGATGATTTGGGTAGGGCAGTTGAATCTTCAAAGAGTAATTTGAAGAAACATTTTGATGAATTTAAGGAAAATAGGAATAGTGATTCAAATTCAATTTCAGTTCAGCATGTCACGGAGAATGGGGATCATGCCCCTAATTCTGTTGTAAATAGTGGTCTTTCTTCTTTAAAAAAGTCAAAAAAGAGGGATAGGAAGCGAAAAACTCTGGCTTCAGATAAACCTAGGGTTTCCAAGGAGGCCGAGCCTTTGATTGATAGTTGTACAATATCTGTTGATTTGCAGGATGATGATGAGGAAAATCTTGAGGAGAATGCAGCCAGGATGCTTTCTTCAAGGTTTGATCCAAGCTGTACTGGGTTTTCTTCTAGTAGCAAGTCTTCTCCCAGACCATCAGCAAACGGTTTGTCCTTTTTGCTATCTTCTAGTCAAAATATTGTTAATCATGGCTCAAAGTCTCGGTCAGGTTCGGAATCAGCTTCAGTTGATACTGCTGGCAGACATTTGAGGCCAAGGAAGCAAGACAAAGATAAGGGAAAATCCAGGAAGAGGCGCCATTTTTATGAAGTTTTGCCTGGTGATGTAGATGCATATTGGGTACTGAACCGTAGAATTAAAGTATTTTGGCCTTTGGACCAGAGTTGGTATTATGGCCTTGTCAATGAGTATGACGAGTCCCAAAGGCTTCACCATATCAAATATGATGACCGAGATGAGGAATGGATTAATCTCCAAACTGAGAGGTTCAAACTCTTGTTACTTCGTAATGAAGTTCCTGGACGTGTAAAAGGGAGAAGGGATTTGACAAAAACTAGAAGGTCTGAACAGCAAAACGGAAGCAAGTCTGAGAAAGAAAGGCAAAGAAGAGAAGTGATTACGAAGGATGATAGTTGTGGTGGGAGCTCTATGGACTCAGAGCCTATAATTTCGTGGTTGGCTCGATCTTCTCATCGGCTTAAATCTTCTTCTTTTCATGGCATTAAGAAACAAAAAACTTCTGTCACACATCCAAGTCCAACCTCATCATTGTTATACGATGAACCTGTTTCAGTAAAGGGAAATACAACTAAGAGTTCATCTAGGGATGTTTCAAATAATTTTTCTTGTGGTTCTATCTCACAAGAAAAATTAAGTGATAATTTGAGGGAGAAGTCCTCATTGCAAAGTGCCACTCAACTTAAAGATTCCAAACAGCCTGCTGTATATTTTAGAAAGCGGTTTCGAAGGCCAGCTGGAATGTTGCCTCCTGCGCCAAAAGAGAAACACATAATTGTTGGTACACCCTGTTCTATTTCATTTGATCATGTGGTTGGTGGGATTCAAAATGTAAAACAACCAAGGGGCAGGAGGTTTGAGGGGCCACTGTGGTTCAATTACGATGAGGGAGTTTCAAAAATGTTTTGGAACATGGAGTCAGCATCATTCGAATTTCACTTAAATTTTCCTATACGGTTGATACTAAATGAAGCTTTTCAATCCGAAAATCTGTGGCTGCTCTATGCTGTTTTACTGCTTCGATATGGCACAATTGTGACCAAGTGGCCAAGAGTTTGTTTAGAGATGCTGTTTGTTGATAATGTAGCTGGGTTGAGATTTCTATTATTTGAAGGTTGCTTGAAGATGGCTGCAACCTTTGTCTTTTTTGTCCTTAGGGTTTTCCACCAACCTGCTCCCCTAGGGAACTATGACTTGCACCTGCAGCTTCCATTCACATCCATTGGGTTCAAGTTTTCCAGTCTTCATGCTATCAAGCAGCCACTAGTGTTTGCACTCTACAATTTCTCCAGATTGAAGAGTTCACATTGGGTGTATTTGGATTCCAAGCTGAAGAGACACTGCCTACTCAGTAAGCAGCTCCATCTATCTGAATGCACATATGATAACATCCAGGCACTTCAGCATGGATCAAGCGAGTTCACCGCAGCTTCGAACAGCCGGCCCTCATCAGTCAAGGTACTTTTTCTGTTCCCCTTTCTATATATTTCCTGGTTGGTATTTCCACACAGGCCCTTTTAAAACATTACTTGCCACATTTAATACTTATTGCTATTGATTTATTATTGTACATCATATCCAAGCTTTTAAGAATCGCGGCAAATTAGCTTATGTCAGGATTTGTTGAGTCATTTAGTGCAACTTCTGTATGACAGGTCATGAGGAAGAGGAGTAGGCCAGGGATTAACATCATGGGTGTTTCCAAAGTGTCTTCTCAAGTTATAACTCATCAATCTTCTGATTCTGGCGAGAGGAAGCTTCCTCCATTTGCTCTTTCTTTTGCTGCTGCGCCTAGTTTTTTCCTCTGTTTGCATCTTAAGTTGCTGATGGAGCAGTCAACAGCTCATGTAGGCTTTTGTAATCAGGAACCAACAGATGGTCTGGAAGATTCTGGTTTGGTCACTGATGACTATTCTAACATTGATGATTGCTCTAACAGGAGTTCAGAAATTATTCTGCAGAAAGATATGTCAACTTTGTCAAATGAAGCTACAGGTGATGCATTGTCCTGTCCTGGGTTAGATCCTTTAATGGATCCCTCTGCTTGTGGTGATCGATCTGTCTCTCAAAATGACCAGAGTATTGGTCTTCAAGGTATTGGAACTTCTATTTCCCATGGTTCTGAGGGGCTTGATAATACTCACTCACCAGAGTCACAATCCCATCATTCAGCCCCAAAGCTAGGATCTTTACCTTCAAGTTCTTTAATACACCAGGATAAGGTGGATGAAGGTTCTCATTCTTTTAATCGTGCTCTACATGTCCAGATTCCTTCAGTTGATGAATTTGAGAAGCCTAATCATTCTCAACAGTCTCCTGATTTGTCTTGGAATGTAAATGGAAGTGTTATTCCAAGCTCCAATCGGACTGCTCCAAGAAGTTCTTACCGGAGCCGGAATAGTTCGATGTCATTGGGATTCCAGTCACATCTGTGGTCTGATGGCAAGCCCGACTCTCTTTACAATGATTTTGGCAGCGGACCCAAAAAGCCACGTACACAAGTATCATATTCAGTGCCTTTTGCAGGGTATGAGTTAAGTTCAAGGCACAGAGGCCATAATCAGAAAGGGCTTCCTAACAAACGAATTAGAAAGGCTAGTGAGAAGAAGTCATCAGATGTTGCTAGGGCCCCTGAAAAGAATTTTGAATGCTTATCTTGTGATGCAAATGTCTTGATTACAGCTGGTGATAAAGGGTGGAGAGAATATGGGTCCCATGTTGTACTAGAGCTGTTTGAACATAATGAGTGGAAACTCTCCGTAAAAGTTTTAGGAGTTACTAGGTATTCATACAAAGCACTTCAGTTTATACAGCTTGGATCAACAAATCGTTATACACATGCAATGATGTGGAAAGGAGATAAGGATTGGATCTTGGAATTTCCTGACAGGAGTCAGTGGGCTCTATTCAAAGAGATGCATGAGGAATGCTACAACCGGAACCTGCGTGCTGCTTCAGTTAAAAACATACCTATTCCTGGTGTTCACTTGATAGAAGAAAATGATGATAATGGATCTGAGGTAACTTTTGTTCGGAGCTCTATGTATTTCCAACAGGTCGAAACAGATTTTGAGATGGCTCTGAATCCATCCCGGGTTCTGTATGACATGGATAGCGAGGATGAACAATGGTTTTCGAACATTCAAAATTCTGATCAGTATAACGGTGACTTGAATGGGATCACGGAGGAGATGTTTGAGAAGACAATGGACCTGTTTGAAAAGGCTGCATATGCTAAGATGCGTGATCAGTTTACACCACATGAAATAGAAGAACTCACGTTTCACGTTGGGCCTTTGGGCATAGTTAAAGTCGTTTATGACCATTGGCTCCAGAGAAGGAAGAACAAGGGAATGGCTTTAATACGACACTTTCAGGTACTGTTCAATTACTCATCTTGTTCATGTTATGATGTTTTTATGAATGCCTCTGTTTCTTTTTAATTCCTTCATTGAAATGATAGACTGGCTTTGCTGAAACACTTGAAGAGTAGGATGAGAGAATGGGGGCGGGAAGAGAGATAAGAACAGTAGCTCTAGAAAAGTTCTCCAATTTCTCTAGGTTTTTAGAACTCCTACATTACCCACAAACAAGTCAATAAAACTTGGGATACAAAAGGTGGAACAAATAACGGTTCAGAAACTTAGTATTTTGTTCCATTTATTTATAAAACCCTACAATGCTACCAAAAAGTTACACTGCTAAGCTAATGAATCTTGAAGAGTTGAAATCATACTATAGTATCCAATAATAGTAGACAGAAAATGGACAGAGAAAGCTGGACTAACCACTGCTCCCTAAAAAAGCCAAATTAAAAGATATGTTGTTGTGCTCATTGTTATATGGTAGGCTTCGGTTTTGAAGCCAGTTGGCTTGATATGGTGGTTGATGGTAATTTCATTATCCTAGGATGTTTTCATGGGTTATATGTTAAACTAACATAGTTGATTCAAATGGTTTGTTATTAGCTAACATAGATAATTCATTTCAATTGCTATAATATAATAAGTGGGTGTAATATTGTGTTTGGCTGAAAGCATGATGGCTATGCAATTTACCTTGTCTTTTTCTGGGGATGACCGGTACATTTATGTTCCGTTATTGTTTGCCTGAATTTTTCATGTGCTTTTCAGATGCCTATGTGGGAACGATATCAACAGCAACTGAAGGAGTGGGAAGTAGCCGTGACCAAGAATAACATTTCTTCTAATGGGTGCCTGGACAAGGGTGCTACTTTGGAGAAGCCACCCATGTTTGCTTTTTGTCTGAAACCAAGAGGTTTGGAATTACAGAACAAGGGGTTAAAACATCGATCTCAAAAGAAAATATCAGTCTCTGGGCATACAAACAGATTGCGATATCATGATAGTTACCAAACTAATGGTAAGAGTTAATATCATTTGATATAATTTCTTCAAAAACAAATACAGAACTTTCTCCTTACATCTATATATTGTGACTCCAGGAAGAAGACCAAATAGCTCAGCATTTTCTGATGAAAGGTACCCAGGCCATAGTTATGATTCTTTGGATGATTCTCCATTGCCTCTGACATCACCAAGAGTATTCTCCCAACGGGATACTGCCAGCATGAAATATTATTCTATGAGCAATGATGTATACTACAGAAATCATATGCAGAAACTTAACAGGAGCAAGTCCAAGAAACTTGGGTCATTTATGCATAATAATGATGATTCACATACACCGACCTCTTACAGCCAGAGACTACCGGCATCGTCAGCTAAAAGAAATGGGGTTAGATCAAACATTGTCAAATATGATTTACCAGGTCACAGGAAGTACGTACCAGATAGCCCTCAGAAGCAGTGGATTGAACAACTGAACGGTTCAGACCTAGAGGAGTTTAGACGGCGTGACTTAGTAAATGCTGCTCAGCGTGCATGCAAAATAGCTAAGTCAAAGAGAGAGAGGGCTAAAAAATTGCATTCTCGAGCAGATGTAGCAATTCACAGGGCCATGGTTGCTCTTATGATTGCTGAAGCAAAGAAAGCTTCTGAGGAAGAGGTTGGTGGAGGCAATAAGAACCAACAGCCGAACCTCCGATAACTTCAATAATTGTTCGTCTGCAAATGGAGCTGTGATGAAGAGATTTTGATGCTGTGAAGTTCATCTCCTTGTCGTTGTCTACCTGAACCTTTTTTTTCCAGCTTGAGATCTGCTTTTGTTCAGATTTACTGTTGCATTGATCTCATGGTATAGGTCTTTTGAATTTTTGGCTACCTATATTTGTACAGATTCCCCCCTCCCAATTTGGCGTTTGTGCCCTCTTTCCTGCTCCCTCCCCTTTTCAGTTTCAAATATTCAACATGAAAATAGAAATTGGCCAAATAATACAACACCATTTCGAACGGAAATTTAGTCCTGTTTCTTTCAAAGTCTTTTTGGTGAATGGTAGACTATAGTGCCTATGGCAAAGTTAATCACCTCTCTTTGGCGGAAAATCAGAAGGTTTGTTTGTTTGGCAGAAAATCAAAATAAAATGATTTAGTTTGAGCGATACTTTCATATCATATAGAACAAACGATGTTTTTCTTCATTATCATCAATCAACTTGAATTCGATGTCTTACCTATTTTTCTGCCGTTTTGTATTATCGTTGAAAGATATTTAAAAATGTTTTGATAAACTAAAACTAAAATATTAGTCTTGTAAGAAATTTCACCATAAAAAATTGTAAGAATGGTTGAAACCTTTAAAGCGTGTCAATTTCACCATAAAACTCTTCAAAATTACATAAAGAATAAAATAAAAACCCAAATCATAAAAAATCCCTAAATCTTTTCCCTTTGCAGGTACTATATTGTGCCTCAATTATTAGTTACATACACTCACAAACACAGGAAAATTAATATGAGCATATTAATGCGTATAAATATGAATATTTAGGAGAATAGATTCCTAACATGACCAATGAAAGAAGTTAGACTCTCACAATGTAGGGATTTTCAGATGAACTAACCTTGTAGTTGAAATTTCTTCAATGCTCATAATTGAAAGCAAGACAATACTTTTGCAATCTTTGGCGGAGAGAAACTACTCTGAAAAAAATTTCATTTGATTGATAGATAGTTTAGGAACAAAATAAAATAATTTGAAATAATTAGAAGAGGAATTCAAACCTGTAAATTTGCCAAAGCAAATTTCAATAAAATGGCTTTTAGGGTTTGATGAACTGATCAACTGATGACATTTCTAAACCAAAAATTTGCAAAATGGAAGTAATTGATGCAAGGTGTAAATGTAGGTTTAGTGCCCTAAATTCAAAATCAAATCTACTATCAAAAGAATTAAAAATAATATTTCGAATATGCGGGATACATTTAAAATAATTGAATTCAAATTAAGCGGCGCAAAGATTTTTAAGCTATTATGCTAAACGGTGCAAAGAGCGGAACAAAATTTGACAATAAATAATACAACTAACCATACAATGATTTATAAACAATCTCAAATCATAAACCCTAGATCCACATAGATTTATGAATTACACTAAGCGGTGTGAAGTAGAGCGAAACAAAATTTGACGACAATGTGATAAAACTAATCATACAAAGATAGTTGCACGAAGAAAATGAATGAAGATGAAGACGAGAATGTGATAAAACGAATCAAACGCAGATCACTGTACGAAGAAAATGAATGAAAATGAAAAAGTAATTATTATATAATAAGGATTGATTTTGTATAAATTTTTTCCTTAACATACAATCCTCTTTATGGTATATATATATATATATATATATATATATATATATATATATATATATATATATATATATATATATATATATATATATATATATATATATATATATATATATATATATATATATATATATATATATATATATATATATATATATATATAAAATAATAATAATAATAATAATAATAATAATAATAATAATAATAAAGAATAAAGAAAATGATGTCACGATTGCTATGGATAATGTGTTCATAATATTTCTGAAGGTGAGAAAAATACCAGAGAGGTTGAATTATGTTGGCTTTTCTCATGCTTTTCCAATTTCTGCTTCTGATTGAACTTGATCAAAGTCACTTAGAGTATGAACTCTTGAATATCTTTATCAGAATCTGACTCAGAAGTAAACAATAGATAATAGCAGAATATTGTTCAGAAGCAAGTAAAGTAAAAACACAAGATACATAAGCAACTATCTTGATTCCTCTCACAACCTGAGAGTAGTCCAATCCCTTTGCACTTTCAAGGAATTTCCACTATAACCAAATCTAATTACAAATGCTCAACCACACAAACAAGAAACTTCTTTGCTCAGATATACAAGTCTAAAACTTCCTTACTCAAGCACACAAACTCATGACTTCCTTACTCAGACACATACGTCTGAGACTTCCTTGCTCAAGCACATAAGATCAAGACTTCATTGCTTTAGCACACAAGCTAAAGACTTTATTTGCTCAAGCACACATGAAAGAGACTTCAAATACTCAAACACACACATCATTCCTTTGAATATGGTTCAGTCTTTCTTGCATTGCAACCATCCATCATCTGATAAGGCTTTATCAACAAATGTTGGTTCAATCAAGGAGATAAGTCACAACATTAACTGCTTCTCTTTGAAGGTCATTTTGGATTGCACAACATCTTGAGAATTATAAGGATTTTCTTCAAAATTTACTTCCTCTGGTTGTGTTCCAGAAGTTGTTGGATTTGGTTCTATATCAACAGGTTCCCAGCTTTTGAACATTCAATTTTTGAAAGAGGTACAACTTCCGATCCATCAGCTTTAGATCACACAGAGAATCAATTCTTCTTTAATTTGTTGAACCAAATTCTTGATCAGAATAAGCAACTCAAGTGAAAATTTCAAGAAAGGTTCAACATTTTTGGTAGATGGACTTCAAAGATAGGTTAAGCATCTGAAGCACCAACTTCTGATAGATCAACTTCATTCCTTCCAGTACCAGTGATCTATTCCCGCTGGTTTCTTCTAGATTCTATATCATCTTCCTCCTTCTGAGTTAGGATTTGGTACATAGGCTTTTCTTTTGTTGTATGTTGTAGTTAACAACTATCCTGGAGTTGAAACTGTTGCTCTGTTATTTCCTTTCAGCATATCTGCAGCAAAAACAATCTCACTTTTTGGTACCCATACACTTATGGGTCATTTACTGTTAGTTTTACTATGCTTCCTCTTATTTTGCACCGTTGATTTGTAATAAGGCTTTAGATCATTAAAATTTTGGATTTTGAAGATTGTCTTGAATGAATCTTAGCCTTAAGTACAAGACCTTTAAGAACCTTGTAATTGGATGTCTTAGGTTCTATCTTCACTACAAGAAAATTGACAAGTTGCGACAGTTAATTTTGGCATGTTACGACTGTTCCAACTGTCGTAAATTACTAATCGCGACGATTTTGCTTCTGTCACAGACTGAGCTAAACTAATTATGAACTCAAACTCAAACTGAATCCAAAACATGAAACAAATTCAAACCAAGTTCTGAACCGTGAAATCTAAAAACTAAAACCAAACAAAAATCGAAAAAAACTTTGAACAAGTCAAACCTAAAAATGAATAGAATAAAAATATGAGCCGCAAAGCATAATCCGATGTGTGTAGTGGTATTGTTGTTGTGCATACGAGATAATTGATTATAAAAAAGAGGATCTTCCTTTGAAGCTTCTGAAAATCTCGATAATAAAATTACGATAAGAAAATCACGCTTGGCTTGCAAAGTTTGAGCGTTACTACAACTTCGTGTTTCCCTTTCCATGGATTGTTTGCTTTGTCCACTTGAAATATCTTGAAAGGGAGAAGAGAAAGAAGAGAGGTAGAATTGGAATTGAATAGGAAGTGTGCGGAATGTTTTTTAATATCTTTTGGGGGATGACAGGTACACTAGCCGTCGCAAATTTCAATAAGGGAAGTGTGGCAGTTGAAACAACTGTCGTAGTCTAGGATTCACGGCGGTTGGATGCCAACTGTCATAACTTTTTATTATTTTGTTTTTAAAATAAAGCGACGGTTTCCCAAAACTGTCTTAGAAACCGCCGCGAATGGAGAAAGATGACAGTTATCATCCAATTGTTGCGACCTATGTGTCGTTAAACCTTAATTTTCTTGTAGTGCTTCTTCAGAACTTTTGAATTTGAGGTCTCAAATTCTGAATCCTTTAAAACCTTTGACTTATGAATCATTGGTTCTGATTTCTCAAGAACGTTTGACCTTGAGGTCTCAGGTTCTGATTTCTTCAGAACCTATGACTCTGTAATTATAAGTTCAGATTGGTTCGAACCATTTGTTTTAGTAGCAAGCACAAAATGAGAGTACAACCAGTTTTGAGCAGGGTTTGAAGAATAATGGTTTGATGGTTTAATCAATGTATTATTCTTTGGATTAAAAGTATTTTGATGATAACCAAGACCTTCTCCTTTGCTCTTACTTACTCCATAGATCATGGAAGCAAGTTTGGTTCTTTCAAAGCCAGTTATGAAAAATTCTTGAAGAGACATTTCATACTCACTCAAGGGTTTATCATACACTTTATTTACTTAAGCAATATGATATTTTTTAAGAGATTAATTTTTTTTTGAGATGCTTTTAGTTCATCTTTCAAATGATCACATTGTGTTTTCAATATTATCATGTGTCTGGCTTTCTACCAGCATTTATTCATAAGATCTTGACAAAAAGTAATTAGATAAGATCTAGTAAGTTTGGAGAAAAACTCATCTGTCTCCTTTGAATCCGAGTTAGGATCAACTTTCGATTTTGAGTCTGAGAATGCTTAAGCCACCAAAGCTAGATTGACTTTTTCTTTATTCTTGTCAGTTTTTTTCATCAACAAGTTCATCCCATGCTGCTATGGGACTTTTCTTGAACTTTCTTATGAAGTTGTTCTTTGGGAAGCTTCCATTTTTAGTTTTGTCCTTCTGAATTTCTGGACAATCAGCTATGGAATGATCAGGCTTCTGACAGCTGAAGCAACCTTTCTGATCATCTTTATTATCTATGGAGCTTGTTCCTCTAATACCATATATTTTTCCAGAGAACCTTTTGTTTTTGTTAGCCAAATGTTGAAACATTTTGATGATAAATGCCATTTCCTCATCATCGGTATCACCATCAGACTCTTCTTCATCATAATTTTTTCTGGTTTCCATACTTTTGAGGATCTGACAAATTTATCACTAGATTTCTCTACCACTAATTTCAAGGCTAGTGAGTTAGATTTCTTTACATGCTCATCTCCATTTAGCTTCATCTCATGGATTTGGAGATTGCTAATAAGACTTTCAAGACTTATAGAGTTTAAGTCTTTAGCCTCCTAAATAACAATTGTATTAGGTATGTATCTGACAGGAAGACTCAAAAGAATCTTCTTGACATGATCAGAGATAGTGATCCGCGTGTCGCGCGCGGATAAAAAACGAGTTCTTTTGAAAAATGTAGTATATAGTAACGACAAATCGAGTATCGTTCTCAAGGATTCTTGTATTGTTATTAATTGAAGGTAACCAAATTCCAAATTAGGGGGAGTTTGTTTTAAGGGGTTTGTTTTAAGGCCGATAAAAAACAAAACAATTAAGCGATTAAAATAAGTGATTATGCAATTAAACTAAACGATTTATCTACTATTTCGGTTTCCCAATCTATCATCGATTCACATAATTTTCATGCCCTAAGCGAATTATAATCCCTTTTCGATAATAGTACCAATTAACAAGCGTAAAAGATCCTATAAGACCTATATTCCTAAATTCTGAATTAAGCAAACAGATTAAATCTTCCGTGAATTAAGCAAACACGAAAATTGCGCGGATAAAGCAAACGCGATAAAGTAAAGGAATGATAGGTGCAATTGAAATTAATCAATATTATTCTATATAATTGAATAAAGCATACAAAATATATAACATAATATTAAAAGGAAAAAAAAAATTAATTGAAAATTATAAAACCTCAAGGTTGCGGTGGAAACCGATTATAGTAGATGAATCTCGGTGATTAGTTCTCCATAATTCGTCTCTTCGAAAGTAAAAAATAAAATCGTAAAAAGTGTATATTGAACAGTTTCGGCTGCTAGGTTAAATAGAAAAACCTAAAAAACCCGTTTACAACCCAACTGGGTCAAATACATAACCAGACCCAATTCTAAATGACCCGAAACTATATAAAACTAATGCAGCAGCTTCAAACAAAATTCTAGAAAATATGACTCCGAATCTGACTTCGACTCCAACATAAAAGTTGTAGCTCTCTCTTAGCTTTCCATCAACTGGTAGAACGCCTCAATCAGATTCCTGGAACTCCGGTTATGATCATTTCCGTAAAAGCCGTTAAAGCTGAAAATTAAGTACGAAAATTAAATAAAGCCAAAAATAAAGTAAATTAGAAAAACAAATTAAAATATAAAAATAAACAAAGAAAACTAAAGAAATGCTTAAGTGCAAACATGGTAGAATGTGCATTAAAATGCACTGATCAAATTCCCCCACACTTGAACTTTTGCACTCCGAGCAAAAATAAACTCAAGACTCAAGAAACACAACATCATTTAGATACTCATTCTAGGCTACAAATTCTTCTTCGGTTAAGATAGCATCGATAGGTACAAAGTTTAGACACTAAGGATATCGTAAGAACACAAATCCGCAATTGTGCGGTCATAAGCCTTCATCATATACAAACCATTTCGAATCATGTTATTATGTCAAAGCCTAACTTACTCATCCTCTTTTTTTGTTCTCTTTCATTCTAGCGCAATCACATTAAGCCCGTTATCTATTCATACACATGGTAAATGAGCCTGTTAATGACTATGATCCATATTTTGTAAATATTTTAAAGTTACTTTAGCAACAATAATTTTTTTTTGAAGGTTTCACATCCGTTAGGCTAAATGACCGGATGAGGGTTACCTAACTTAAAAGGCGGATTCCTATTCATATTTCTTATCAAGCACAAGATCATTCACTTATTTGCATCAACTCAATTACTTAGTGTTTGATTTCTAGATGGTGCTGACTGCTAGATAAACTACTTAAGAGATATTAAAGGATGAGAACCCAAGGATATGGCATAACAAGTATTCAAAATGATTTCCATATTCAGGAGACTTAAGGTGTTAAAACGATACCGGTCTTGTGAACTTTTCCCAAGTCTCCACAACTAACCTCAAAACAATCTATACCCTAAAACTTTCAAAAAAAAATCTAGTGTTTCTAAAACAAAACAAAACAAACAAAAACAAAACAAAAACAAAGAAAATAAATTATTCTCTCCCCCACACTTAAAACAAGCATTGTCTTCAATGAAAGGACATAAATATAAAATAAGAGGGAGAGAAAGGAAAGAACACACCCGAGAAGTCAAGGTGGATAAGTGATCACATAAGCAGCATTTCCTAAAGAGAGCTCTTCTACAGTCTCTTCTTCCAAAGTGGGGATCTCATAGAGTAACTTTGGGTAGTATCCATTAATATTGGAGTTTTTTTTAGTGCCTTCGCCTTTTATTCCAGGATCAAAGAAGAATCTTCAATAAATAAAAGTGTTGAATGTGCAGGTGATAATGATCTCTTTTTCTACAACTTCAAGAATCAAAGGGTTAAGGGGCTGCCTCGCTACTTTTATTCCATCTTCAATTGAGATCCTATGCATATTCATGGATGGGCTAATATCACAAGTGTCAACCAAATTCCATCCAATTACCTTCTTATGTTCCTGTAATGATTTCTCTTCCTGCACAAATTCAAATAAATTATTAGGAAGTGACTTCAGCTCTAAAGAGGGTGATTTCTCGATGGATGGTTTGTTCCGGGAAGCCGGGGTGTCGAGAGCTTCATTGACACGAACAACTTCATTTGCAACCTCATTTGCAGTAAGAATATCAACTTGCAAGACAACCTCAATTTCAGCACAAACATAGTAAATTTTAGTGTCAGTACAAACATCACAAGAGTAAACATCATTAAAATCAGACAATGATGGAAAATCAATTGCAAACAAATTAATACAAGTATCATCAACAGTTTCAGAAGGCAACTCTATTTGAAAAATAGAATTTTCTTCCGAAGGTTGTTGGTTTGATCTTTGAGTTTGCTGCATGGCATTTATCGAAGTGGTAAGTTGATCAAGCTGTATTTGCAAAGTCTAAAAATTAGAATCTATTTGTTGTTGATACTTGATATTATTTGTAGCCATTTGGTTTACAAGATCCTCTAGTGAAGGTTCTGAAGGTGTAGAGCACCCTACTTCTAATTCCTTTAGATGCTTATTCGGATCCTCATCTGCAAAACCATTAAAACTTGGCAAAAAATGTGTTAAACCAAATTTCAATTCGAAAGGTGCATCAACAACATCAGGATATTCAATATATAAAGAATTATAATTCACAAGTGCAGCCAGTTCTCTCAGAGTTCTTTGATCAACCATGATATGATTATGAATTTAAACACAAAATCAAATAAAATCAATACAGATTTAAAAAGAATGGAAAAAGGGAAAAACAATTAAAATGAAATCTAAAAAAATATAAAAATAACGCTAAAAATCTAATTAAATCAAATAAACCCCGCGCAAAAAGATTCAGATTTTTTTGAAAATATGAAAAGAGAAAATAAATCAAATAAAATAGAAAAACGCAAAATTTGCGATTTTGAGGGTCAAAATCTTTTAGAATTTTATTCTGAAAGAGTATTGTTCTTCGATTTATTTCTGATTTTCTGGAAAAAATTCGGAGCAAATCGAAACAGTAGCTTCCAACTTACCAGAAAGGCTGTAAAACTTATCACTATACTGCAACCAGTATTGCAACCCTGAAAATCAACAAACACAACAAAAAAGAAAAGAAAAAAGCTAGCAAGAAAACTATACTTATGACTATAAAATCAGTTAATGACAACAAGAATCCCCGACAACGGCGCCAATTTGATCCGTGTGTCGCGCGCGGATCAGAAACAAGTTCTTTTGAAAAATGTAGTATATGGTAACGACAACTCGAGTATCGTTCTCAATGATTCTTGTATTGTTATTAATTGAAGGTAACCGAATTCCAAATTAGGGGGGTTTGTTTCAAGTGGTTTGTTTTAAGGTCGATAAAAAAACAGAACAATTAAACGATTAAAATAAGTGATTATGCAATTAAACTAAACGATTTATCTACTATTTCGGTTTCCCAATCTATCATCGATTCACATAATTTTCATGCCCTAAGCGGATTCTAATCCCTTTTCGATAATAATACCAATTAACAAGCGTAAAAGATCCTATAAGACCTATATTCCTAAATTCCAAATTAAGCAAACAGATTAAATCTTCCGTGAATTAAGCAAACACGAAAATTGCGTGGATAAAGCAAACGCGATAAAGTAAATGAATGATAGGTGCAATCGAAATTAATCAATATTATTCTATATAATTGAATAAAGCAGACAAAGTATATAGCATAATATTAAAAGGGAAAAGCAATTAATTGAAAATTATAAAACCTCAAGGTTGCGGTGGAAACCGATTATAGTAGATGAATCTCTGTGATTAGTTCTCCATAATTCGTCTCTTCGAAAGTAAAAAATAAAATCATAAAAAGTGTATATTGAACAATTGCGGCTTCTAGGTTAAATAGAAAAACCTAAAAAACCCGTTTACAACCCAACTGAGTCAAATACATAACCCAGACCCAATTCTAAATGACCCGAAACTAAATAAAACTAATGCATCAGCTTCAAACAAAATTCTGGAAAATATGACTCCGTATCTGACTTCGACTCCAACACAAAAGTTGTAGCTCTCTCTCTTATCTTTCCATCGACTGGTAGAACGCCTCAATCAGATTCCTGGAACTCCGGTTATGATCATTTCCATAAAAGCTGTTAAAGCTGAAAATTAAGTACGAAAATTAAATTAAGCCAAAAATAAAATAAATTAGAAAAACAAATTAAAATATAAAAATAAACAAAGAAAACTAAAGAAATGCTTAAGTGCAAACATGGTAGAATGTTAATTAAAATGCACTGATCAGGTAGTATAGATCCTGTTCAGAACCTGAAGTTCAGACACAAGAATTTAAAACCTAGAAAACATGGTTTCAATATCGTAATCCTCTTCCATTCTGAATAACTCATATTGTTGAACTAGAAGGTTAGCTTTATCTTGTTTAACCTAGTGATTCCCTTCATAGGTAGCAACAAAGGATTTAAAATGGTATGATTAGTAGATTTATCAATGATTTTGATATATTTAGAATGAGGTAGATCATCAACCTAGATACTTATGGTGTATTTTGTAAATCTTTTATCTGCTTAGGTGTGATATATTTTCTATCAGACACCATTACAATTGACTTGTATATTAATTACATCTTCCAAAATGTCCCATAACTCATCATCAAGACCTATGATGTTAATATACATTTTGCTTTTCCACCATTCAAACTTAGTGGATTATCCACTGAAGGTAGGAGGTCTAACTATGTAATTATTTTTCTTAGAAGTACTGCAACCGTGATTAACACTACCAAAAGGATTAGGAGTGCCCCCACCAGGACCAGATAATCCAGATTCATCAGCCATGATAAAATATGTATTTTTATTAGGATATTTTATGTACCACTGTTAAGTGTTTAACATAGACCGTGCTCTGATGCCAACTGAAGGTAAGAAAAACATAAGGGGGGTTGAATTGTGTTGGCTTTTCTCAAGATTTTTCAACTTCTGCTTCTGATTGAATTTGATCAGAGTCTGAACCTTCAATTCAGAGTCCGAATTAGAGTCACTCAAAGTATGAACTCTTGAATATCTTTCTCAGATTCTGCAACAAAATATGACTCAGAATAAAATAATAAATAACATCAAAATATTGTTCAAAAGCAAGTAAAAAGTAAAATAATAAGAGACACATGCAGTTATCTCGGTTCCTCTCATAACCTGAGAGTAGTATAATACCTTTTCACTTTCATGGGATTTCCACTATAACCAAATCTGATTACAAATGCTCAATCACACAAGCAAGATACTTCCTTGCTCAAACACACAAGTCTGAGACTTCCTTGGTCAAGCACACATGCTCAAGACTTCCTTTCTCAAACACACAATTATGAGACTTCCTTGCTCAAACACACAAGCTTAAGACTTACTTACTTTAGGACACAAGATAAATAGTTCCTTTCCTCAAGCACACATGCAAGAGAATTCAAATTCTCAAGCACACAAGTAAGATACTTCTGACTTTATAACAAACTGTAAAGAGATTTAAGTAAAAACTACACTTGATATACATTTAGAGGTGTAGACCAAATGCAAATTAAAAAGAATCTAAGACTTAAGAACTTATCAAATATTCACAATGTTAAAATGTTATAAGTCTAATAAATTTGAGATAGTAGGTTCTCTTTGAATGTCAATGATTAGAGTTTTGTGATGTATTGCAGCGTGGTAGTCTGTCTTCTTCTTCAGGTCTACAACTCCTTTTATAGAGAGGGGGAAAAGATATGTTGAAAACTTTCACCAAATAGGTTGAGCTAGCTTTGTACTTGATTAGACACATCGACAAAGAACCTTTATGCAAGAGGAGTTATCTGTTGAAGCTCATACTCCAATGAAGATATTTTTCCTTAAGTCTTCATGTAATCAAAAGGTTATGAGTTTATAAGAGTTGATATTCTTCAGACTTCACTCTTCAGAAAATGATCATATAAGAGTCTACTTCTTGGCTTCTGAAGCTTGGGTCACAAGAGACTGACTTTCGTCAGAATTGACTTCCTCAACGTCTAAATCTCCGTCAGAGGCAGAGTCTTCAGAAGTATATATTTTTCTCATAACATTCATCATCATTCAGAAGTATAATAATTAATTTCATATAAATTTTTCTCATAACATTCATCGTCCTTCATAATGTATATATTTATTCTTAACATAAAGGAAATATCGTCATGATTGATACAAATAATCTATTGATATGTTTTCAATGATCCAAAATCCCCTCAAATCAAAATAATATGATCCATCTATTCTAGAATCACATTGACTAGCTCATCATGATATGATGAGAGAGTGAGATCACCAAACTACGAGTCATATAACAACTTATGTGATGTTGTATGATCGAATCCCATACTAGAAAACACGAAAATGAAGGTATGAAGACATAATAATCATATGAACATAGCCAATAAAAGGCATGAATGTATGTCATGTCAGCTCCATGATATGGGATGAACATGGGATTCAAAGACAAAAACCGTGTAACAGAAACATGAGAGCCAAAGTAAGCCAAAACAACTATATATATGCAAGTTAATGGTCAGAATGAAAAGGACTTATTCACATATTCAAACTAGTTGAGGCTTTACTTATCTTAGACAACTAAGGTCACATATATATACTTTTCAAGTACACTTGGTGTCTACCACAAGGCCTTAGTGAAACAAACCTTGGCTACACCGAATTTATCCACATAATCTTTATTTGCTTTAACCACTATTTCCCAATGGTGGGAACAAGACATGCATCTATATTTTGGGATAAAGAAATGCAGTGTGAGAAAAAATCTCAGACAATTGTGGCCATTCAAAGGGTCCTTACTCCTTAGTAGTTGTCTTCGAAGAAGGCATGAACGCTAAAACCATAACACTCATATATCTAGTAGTTGTCTTTCCTACGACATTATCATTGGTATACCTACATTCAACGCCCTTGAAGAGGTCATACCTACACTTTGTTTAACCATGAAATTTATCTTTGTATTGGCTCTTCATTTAAAAATAAAAATAAACATAATCCATGTTAAGATTTCAATCTGTAACTGAATTACTGAGAGTGACAACTAGAGTGTCCCAACTCTTGGGTAAGGAACTTAGAAGTTGAAATTAATTTTCTCAAACACACTAGGACCTTTTGAAGCGTGGGACAGAGAATGATAACAACCAAAATAAATGATCTTAAGTAAAATTAATTAATCTTCCAAATAATGTAAACAAATCCACACGAGAAATAATAAAATAAAAGACGAGTACACAAAGAATTTATTTACTCATATTGATCAAATTGATCTACTCTAGTGGATATAACCATTATCCAATCCACAATACTTCACGACTCGTTACAAAATATTACAAGATGAGTTACAAGAAAATACTCTTTCAAGCTCCCAAGAAAATCTCCTATTTTCTACCCTTGAGTGTTTCTCAATCTTCATACTCTCAATTTATGAACAGAACAAACTCAAAATATTTATAAGTGTTTCTCAATCCCTTTAGATATCTCTGAAGATCCTCTAATTCTTAGAACCGGCACATCCTGTGCATTTATACCCTCGACTTTCCAATATTCTTCACTAGGATTTCAGCTTTTCACTTATCCTCCAAAAGTTTCAAATAATTTTTTTATAAAGCCTTGAAACACCGATGGGCCATATTTGTGAACTGACCCGCAATGTATTGTGACTGCGACACAACCAGTCGACATTAGAGTTGAGCTGACGATGCCCCACAAAACTGGTTTTCGAGTCGTGCCCGAGCTGTTGACTGATTCAAGAGAGCCAAACTCGATTCAGCATAGCCCAAAATCGAGAGGGTTTATATAGGGAGCCCCAGCGCGTGGCCAACAATTCCTATTTTTGGGCCTGGATCGCAGATCCCCCAAAAATAGGTAATTGTCAGGAACTGGCCGTTGGATGAGCATCATGGTCGGGAGTGCTGTGTCGGGCACAAGGTCCTCCGAGCAGGAACTATCCAAGCCGATCCTGGGTGGTCTCTGCGGGTGTCGAGCAGAGGCCCTGAACGAGGATACTGAAACGACCATTATTACAATTTATCTCCTGAATCATGGGCTATTGGACCGTTTCAGGGGCTATAAAGGATTGAGCCATGCCTAGTCGTTGGTCCAATCCAGAAGAGATCCATTTAAAAACGTGACATATTAATAATATAAATGACATGTGTTAGAAAATGAAGAAACAAGCAAATGCCTAAAAGTAAGACAACAATTATAATTAAATTAAATTAATAAATTTATTAAAACTATAACATTTTAGAAAAATATAATTATTTTCAAAAACATTTATATATTTATTTTTGAAAACTAAATATAATTTTGTCGCAAGGTCATTTTTATAATTATCTAACCTATATAATATAATTACTTGTGAATTGTCTGAAGAAAAAAAAAACTTGTGAATAGATATTTATAAATATTTCTATTATAAAGTGAATTTTCAGTTGTCATTAGAGGACTTGAATGACCAAAAAAGTAAAGAAAATCGTGTGGTACCTTATTTACCGGCAACTTTCTCTCCTTAAGAAATCAACAACAAATCTTTCTCTTTGCACATAATTAACATTTTATTACTATATATGACCCATCACATTCAAATTGAATTTTTTTTTGATGAAAGTTGCATGTTCATAGAGGAATCAATTTGAAAATGAGTCCTTCAAAGAAAGAAGAAGAAAGAGTTGAAAGAATAATTAGAGGTCTTTTAAAACTTCCTGAAAATAGAAGATGCATCAATTGCAATGCCTTGGTATTATTATTAAATCATTTCTCATAAATTCTTTTATTATTTTTAAAATTTGTAACATGACTTTATAATAATGACGTTTGTGTGTTTAGTGCATGTTTGAATTCACAGCAGAATCACGATGAGCTATCGTGATTTTGTAAAAGTTATATTTTAGATGTTGCAAAACCACGATGTACCGTGATTTTGCAACATTTTTTTATGACATTATATTTGACATTGATTGATTCTATGAATCAGGGACCACAATATGCATGTACAACATTCTCAACATTTGTCTGCATAAATTGCAGTGGTTTACAGTAAGAAAACAAATCTTTTTAGGTTTATTTTCTTTCCTATCCTTGTTCATATTCATTTGTATGATTTTACTTACTAAGTTATATACGAAATTATAGTCGAGAGTTCACGCATAGAGTAAAATCGATATCAATGGCGAAATTCACTCCTGAAGAAGTCGTTGCTCTTCAAGCCGGTGGCAACGAGGTGAGCATTATTATCATGCTACTAGATTTTAATTTTGTAATATGCGTCCAACTTCAATTTATGCGCAGAGAGCAAAGGAGATTTATTTCAAAGGATGGGATCCTATGCGACATTCGTACCCCGATTCTAGGTAACTTTTTTTTCCTTAAAATTGCGGTCACGTCACAATCCTTGATATTGTAGAAAATTGTGATGCGATATTGTAGTCACGTCGCAATAAGTCACATACTTAAATTGCAACCATGTCATATGATCTAATTCGAATCTTTTCTTTCAGTAATATGCACCGACTTAGAGATTTTATCAAGCATGTGTATGTAGACAGAAAATATACGGGCGAAATAAGTCAAGAAAATCTTCCCAAGATTAAATTGGTAACTTTTATATTCATATTAAACTAAGTAATCTGTGTCGAGTTAGTTTTCTTCGTTCGCAAGTTTCGAACATAATACCTTATTTAAGAGGAACCAAGCTCTATAACTGAAAAATTACTCATTTTGGTGTTTATTTGAATACAGAATGACAAGGAGGAGTCACATGAGAGTAAGAAGAGTAGTTTGTTTCGGTTAGAGTTGGTAACTCCTAAGTCGAGTCCCGGTGCAAGAAACAGTCCAAGTGTAAGCGAGGGCGCGAGTTTGAGATATGTATACGATGAAAGCAGAAGTCCTAAGTATGTACGAAAGTATTCAAGATATGGAGGATTAAGCAAAAGTCCTATGAAGTTTGAGGTTGTTGATGATAGGTTTCGGGACGACGATTATAGAAACCGCAGGCAATCGAATCTAGATTCAAAGCTAGGACAACTTTCATTTGATGGTCGGAAGAATGTGGACAGATCCCAAGCACCACCAGTTCAAAGATCTTCGGGTGAAATCACAACAAAGAATGATTCTTGTTTACAAGTAAGTGAACTTTCTTAATTTTGTGATGCATCTCATGTTAGTGTCGAATACTGACGCGTGTTATCAGACACTAACACATGTGATTATGTTACGTTCAATTATTTTACTTTCCCAGCGTTGACATATCAGTGTGATGTTTGGTGTCTGTGTCTGTAATTGATAGATTTGAACTAAATCCTTGATGTATTTTAATCGTAAAAGGTAACAACTTCTGGCGGAGAAGGTTCGATTGATAAAAAACCGTCGGAGAAAACTAGTAATAAACCGAGAAGCTTAAATGATTCGAGTACGAAGTCTCAAGCTTCTGAAACCGCTATTGTACCTGTACAAGAAACACCAAGTATGCCGCAGGAAAGTGAAAGTAATTGGGCTTCATTCGAAACATCTACCGAGGAAAATGTTCCTAAAACTCCGAACACCGACACCATTAAATCCTGCGCAACGGAACCAACACCAACACCTAAAGCAAAAGCTTCAAGTCATTTAGACCTTTTACTTTTTGAATTATCAGGCCCTTTTGTTCCAACCACTAGTAACAATGTTCCAACAACTTCAACAGAAGAAAAAGCTTCTACATTGGATTTTCCATCTACTTCATCATGTTTTGAAATGGCACAACCTTCTAATTACGAAGCTCCTCCACCACGATCTGAGCTGCATGAAACAGAAGACTCCATTGAAGTTTCACATGGAGATAAACCACGGATAGAAGATCGCATTGTAGTTTCACATGCACATGAGCCACCAAGCACGCAAGATTCACCAAATGTAGTTTCAAATAATGAGGTGAGACATACAACATGACATTTATACGATTCTTCGGATTGATTTATTTGATCTTATTTCCCGACATAAGAAAACAACCAAGAACATGTCCATGAGCTCTTTTCAGATTATTTTCGTAAGTTCTTTGAGATAACTTATGAAATAAGTTTAAAGTTTATACGATAACATTTTTACTATATCTTATCGTTTACTATAGAAATAGGTTATATGAACGCACTTATATAATAAGCCCTTATACTATACAATATACATGCTGAATTAAGCTGTTTATCTTTCATTTCTACTTATCTTCTTAGCTAGTTACTCATTTTGTTCTGTTATTTGATTACACGCAGCCATCATTTTCTCCTAATACACATGAATCATCACACATGTTCGATGAACTATCTTCTCGAACCACCTCAAATCCTACTCAAAACACCAAACCTGACGTCGGCTCCATGCCTAGTACGACAAAAACCAAGTCTAGTGGAAGAATGGAACTTCCAGAGGTAATAATATAAGTATCCATTTTTCATAACATTCTTGTTTTGAATAGACAAAAACCTTAATGCATAAGAAAAATCTCTGCAGGACCTTTTTACTACAAGCTACTTATCTGCTCCCGCGCAAAATGCAGGTTGGAAGAATGTTCAAAATCATGTCATGGGATATGGAAATAGTGTGCAATATTATCCTAATGCAGCGGTACACTATGCATATCCTTATCGAGTTTATTTATAGTTTTTCTTCGTTTTTCTTCCTTATCGAGTTTATTGATGTTTCTTTTACAGATTCACCCGACACTTCCCGTTGCACCAAAACCCGTGAACCCTTTTGAAGTATCTGAAGGGAGAAGTATAGCGCACACATCATCGGTATGTACAACACTAAACTAATATATTACTCCCTCTGGTCCTTATTATAAGCGAAACATCACTTCTGGTCTATATATAGTACTAATATAAAGCCGATAAATAACCTTAACCTTCTAAACTTGTTTTTGTTTTTCGATTCATAGTCTCCGACTCTGGCATCAACGTATGGTGTGCTACCTGATGTATCACATAGAACGGGACTAATGTATACTTCAAGTCTTGGTTCTTTAGACACAATGGTGCCTTATTCCACAAGTTATGCATCCCCGGTTAATGGTATTTTCGTTGTTATCTTCCATTTCCTTTGAAGATTTTTTGTTTATTTCTTCTTCAAGTTTATTATTATTTATGATTCAATCATCTCAGGTGTGTCCTTTGATCAAGTTAATAATGAAGATCAACTTATTAGGTAAGAAATGATACTCTCATGTGTGTGGCCCATTCTATATCTCTAGGACCAGTTATATATGCTATCAAATAATCTGCATATGTTTTGTTGAAAATGTTAATCAGACTCTAATCATAATTTCGATGTAATATTTTGTAGATCACAAAGATTTGATACCTTCAATGGCGGGATAACTCGTTTTTCATCTCTAGATAACATTCAACAATCGTTCGGAGGATATGGAACACATGGAACTCCGAATTCTTTTCCCAATAGAGGAGGAAATCCATTTGGATAGCTTAAACAATCGATGGTTTCTCAATCCACCCCTGTGAAAGACGTGTGAGTTTACCTGAATCACGCTTCAGATAATGTAATTTGACAAATTTAAACATATAGAACGAATTACCACCCCTCTGAAACATGTGAGTTTACCTGAATCACTTGTATTTTTACAAATTTAAACATATAAGACTAATTAAGGAAGTGTTTAAACAATTTAGCATACTACTATAAAGTCTTCTTTCTCGTGTCAACGAAGGAAATATTGATTAAAATTGATAATCAATATGATCTATTCGAGCTTAAGTTGAGTTACTTCTTCGATTCATGTAAATTTAAAAGCACATGTTGACATATATTTTCTTGTACATATATACAAAATGTTGGAATGAAATTATTTAACCATAGAAATGACGTGCAACAAAAATTGAGATCGAATAATCCATTATTTTAAATTGGGTATTTTAGTTTTCCTAAGAAATATCAAAATCTATGCTGAAATTTAAGTTATCCAATCTCGATCCAGCAACCATCGACGTGCTAGTTGTGTGAACGAAATCAATGAGTACAAATATTGTGAATAGTAATAAAAAGTGAAAGTGGTGTAAAAGAATATCAACTAGGTAATAGTAATGCATTGATGCAACATATAGGAGTAGACTTTAACTCAACCAAGTGTTTGAAATATTTTAACCATTTTCAACTTCTTGACCTTTGGTTAACAAATAGAGGGAAAGTTTTTTATTTAAAAACCTCTAAAGCTTGGGAATGAATCTAGCATGAAGAATGATTAGAGGAAAAGCCATGTGAAATTTTTAGGCTTTTTATCCTATGAAAGTGGATGAATAGAACTCTAGAGTAATCTAACTTAGTGGAAGATAATATATAAGTATAATAATTTAAAAACACTATTAATAATGATGAATCTTTTTGGTCTTGATACAAATTTCAAAAGATGGAATGGCATAACATAATGCTCCATTTATGTAGTAAGTTGCAAACCTTATTCGAGCATTCAATTTGTCTTCAAATTTTATTCCAAGTAGTGACCAAATTAGCTCAAAAGGGAAAAGTTATTCTTTTTGTTATTTCGATTTTCATTTCTAATAAAGAGTATTGCGTCACCATATATTTATGCTTGAGCTATAATAAAATGTCACTCGAACTATATCGAACTGTTTCACTTTATTGATTATCGAACAAAATTAAAATTATTGATTTAGTATATTGGTTCGAAATTCCGAACCATACTAAATTGTTAGAATATTTTTTAAAAAAAAACCAAATCATTTGTTAAAGAATCAAATTGTTATATTATTTTTTTTTCCGATTTTTTAATACAAAATTTTAAATTTGTTTTTGGCTCATTTTCAGTTTCGGTTCAATTTAATTTTAGTTTTGGTTTGATTTTAAAATTGTTTGTGTATTATAGGTTTGTGACAAGATTTTTTTTTTTTTTTTTCCTTAACAATCCTATATGTCATACAAATAAATGAACATGGAGATGTTTTGTAAGAAAAATAAGGAACTTCTTTTATAACATCACTTCACTTAGTTGAGCATTACAAACACAACAATGCATGCAATTGCATTGATATTCTTAAAATGTGTGCCACAATTTAAAACTACACTAAATAACAGAACAACATTATGACTAACTATAGGTACTACAGTAGTTTGATCAGAATTTGAATTGGGTGAGATCACAAATCCTATACATTCACGTAATCAACACATTGATAATAGTTGAATCAAAATCATACGGTTCAAATTTTAATTTTGATATTTTAAAATATAAAAAAATTCTTTCTATACCGTATGACCTTGATCCAACAAACATGTTGATTACTAGAATGCGAGAATCTGTGTCCCCAACAAATCCAAATCTCTATTATGGTTTATCTTTTGTCCAATTCCTTAGCTTAAGAAGCAAATACACAACCATTCCAACCAAAAATCCAAGAGCAGCACTTGATCCAACCAAAGAAACAGCAGTGCAAACAAGTGTCACAAATGAATCTTGTTTGCTATTCATATCTCTAGCACACATAGCAAGTTCAATGCCAGCAAACAATAGCAACACACCTAATATCCCAACAGGAAACATCTTCAATATGTGTGCCAATGATGTTCCTAACACCAATCCCAATATCAATTTGGCAACACCAAGAAGTGCCACACACCCTCCACTTCTTCCACCAAATTTATACTGTCCTGCTAAACCACCAGCACCATGGCAACATGGCATTGCACCAAACCATGAACCAACCAAATTCATCAACCCAACCGTCACTGAAAGTGAAGTGACTGAAAAGTCCTTTTCAGGAAACAAATCCTTTGACAACTTACAAACAGCTATCACAGAGTTCAAAATTGTCAAAGGAAGTTGTGGAATTGCACCCTTGATAAAACCTTTCTTCCATGCTTGTTTTGTGAACTTCACCACTTCTATTGAAGAGGGTCCAAATTTGATTTCATGAACCACATTTGGCTTTTTTATGAATGCCAAAATAACACCTAAAACAAAGATTATAAAAGCAGAAGGAAGTGAAAAAACCACTTTCCTCACTCTACTAGTCCTCTTTTTTTCTTCACCATTACAACATCTATGATGATTTTCACTCTCATCATCACCAGCACCATTCACAATGACAATAAAACAAACACAAACAATGGCTAAAACCAACCCATCTAAGCCAAACCAAGGCCTTGGACCTAAAGCTTTAGACTTTGGAAGATCTTGCATTTTCCTAACATATTTAACAGCAGTTAAAGCAAATGATAAACCTTGTGCTAGTTGAATTCCCCTCACAACAGATAAAGGAATAAACTTGTACACCAGCTGCATCAACCCGGTGGCACCCAATAAGAACACCGCAACACTAGTCAAGATTCCGGCTGCCATGATCTCCGGTACACCAAAGGTGGTATCCGATAAGGCCTCCGCAGCAATGGACTTCATGGGCTGGACCGGCATAGGGACCCCATAAATGACACCAGTGAGAATGTTGTATACACCTATCAAATTAAAAACCATGCATAAAGGCATAAAAGTATCAATATCGTGTCTGGTATCTGTATTTCGTGTATGTGTCGGTGTAAGACAATACAGTGATAAAATAGTTGTTACTTAAGGAGATAAGTGATTTAGAAAAACTAGAATATGTACCTGTGAAGATTAATGTGGTGCCAAGGTTGAGATTCTTTGATAGAGTCAAGGAAAGAACTATAGGTATATAGGTGCCAAGGTCACCCATGGCACCATTTAGTTCACCCCATTTTGAGTGTAAAACCAAGTTGGTTTTCAGTTTCTTGATGATCACGTTTGCTGAGAAATTTTTGGTTGGATTGGTTATGGTGATTTCAGAGTTTGATATGGGAATTGAAGGAGGGTTTTGGTTTGCCATGGAAAATTTGTTTTTGGTTGGTTTATGACTCACAATGTGAAGTGTGTGTGTGATCAAGATTTTATAGCTATAGCAACGGTATGAGTTTGACACAAAAAAGCAAAATTACTTTTTATTCTCCACTTTCACATTCTTTTATTCCTTATATGATTCTGTTACTATTTGCTTTGGAATAAACATTTATAAAGAGTGTTACAATAGAATAAATAAATAAATATTAATAACATATTTTTATAAATTCATTATTATAAATTACTACAAATTATATATTTTATAACAAAACTTTTGTCTCAGTCAATTAAAAACCGAGGTCAAATGACCTCTAACGCACAATTTTTTTAAAAACTAAATTTTATCCATCCATTTTTCGGAAAATCTACTAAAAATGTAACTCACAGTTTGAGTTTCGATTCTCAACTCTTACATTTTCGTGCTTTATTTAGAACCAAAACAGCATCCTTATTTTATAAATAATTTTTTCCTCGATTTTCTTAAAAACTGACATGGAATGATGATTAATATTTTATTTAATTAAATTGAACCCAACTTTTACCTCTGTTGTTTTCCCTCGGGTTTTCTACTAATCAAGATATAAACTTTAAACAATATTTTATCCCGAAATCAGAATATTAAGTCATTTGCCTTGTCGTCCAAAGATAGCTTCCACTCGAGAATGGCCGACAAGATGAAGTACTTAAAGTATGTCACATCGACATACGTTGCACCTTTGTCCACAAATATGGACGAGCCAACAAAGAATAAGAGGTAACACATCAAATCACGTTCATGGTGGTAGGTAATTTGTAGATCATCGTTGTCGGCATCATCGACCAACTTCAAGTTGTCTTCATATAACTTTTTAAAGTATGAAAATTTGGCATGAGCACCTCTGGTGCTCTCACACAACATCATGGCATTGAGTCAGCTCCCAAATAAATGACCATCATCTTCTGGGCTTCATCACATTTGCTCCTGAAATGATCAAATATATTCCCCATGATGGGAAGGTGTATAAGGCAAGCGACATTATCGAATGTAATTGTCATCATCTTCAATGGGAAAGTGGGAAGATGACGTTTCTTTATGCCACCTCTCAGCAAATTAATTGTCATGAGGCCTAAGAACGATTCCCCATCTAGTCCTAACCTACTCATTTTCACATCTAGCCCTCTCACGTCAAGCGGACGCATGTTGGGTTTCATGGTTAAGTCTCAATTTGCCAGGGTTGTTTGCAACCATATTTCTTGGGAAAAACCTAGAAAACTATTAATTTGCATCATTAACACTTTTCGGATATGCATCTTTGAAAACTAATCAACACATTTTCAGAGATACATATCCCAATAAGCTCGTGTTTCTCAACAATGGCAAAAACGCACATCAGTCTTGCCCTAATCTACCTAAATGCAACCAAATGAGAATTCATGTCTCTAACAACTACCTATTTCTAATGTGACTACTATCCAATGCATTTAAAATAACCTATTTTACCTAATATATTATTTAAAACTAAAAAAAATGAAACGAGAAACTTACTAAAAAAAAAGAAATTCCCACTTTGCAAAAGGAAATTTCAATAGTTGGACTGAAATCTTAAAATTATAATGAGCCCTTCTTCTGTTGTAACGGTAAACTTGCAATTCCACTTTGCATTTTAATTTCTCAAAAAAAAAAAAAGCTTCCCGCCTTATGACGTGCGTGTCCAAACTCTTATGAGAATCCATTTTTGGAGCTTCTATTGATAATTATTTTCTGCAACTCTAATCAATCTTTTCTTTAGCTAACGATTTCTTCTTCTTCTTTATGGATTCTCAATTCAGACTATAAATGTTTTGTGCATTGTATTTGTAGAAAAGTGAGTGTAAATTGTATTTGTACTATTCCACAAAATTCAATAAGTACAAATACACAATTTAGGGAAAGCAACAAATGGAGATGGTAGAACCCAACTGAAAGATAAAGTACAAAGAGAAAAATCTAAGGATTGATTCTAGAAAGCTTCAGACCTTAGGAAGAGAGAGATATTTCTCTACCAATCATTCCACACCAAGTGTAGCTAATAATTGGTCTATTTAAACAAAATCAACAAAATATTTTCTGTTAGCAACCTGTTATCTCGTGCCACCCCTCAATAAGTCGATCCTTTTTGTCCTTGTTCATAACATGCTATTTTCTTCTGATTCACAAAGCACTGACTCTCCTCTATATTTACGTCTTCATTGATCCAAGATTGCTTATCCATTAACCTCATTCCCTCCAATTCCATAGCCACTTCCTTCATGCTTGGTCTTTCCTCCCCTCTTAGTCTCAAACACTTCCCCGCAAGAACAGCTACCTCCTTGATCTCTCGTTCGTTTTCAGCGTTCAACAGACCATTTTGAATAACTTTAAGCACATTATCCTTTTTCAAATAAGACAGAAAGTGAATAGCAAGACTTCTATTTTCTATCTCACCAAAACAAAAAGGTTTCTCCCCTGTTAGTAGTTCCACAAGAACTACTCCAAAGCTATAGACATCACTTTTATCCGTCAATTGACTTGTTTGCATGAACTCTGGATCTAAGTAGCCAAAAGTTCCTTGCACCATTGTGGCCACTTCAGTTTGATCAAGTGGAACCAATTTTGAAGCTCCAAAATCAGATACTTTAGCAGTGTTGGTTCCATCCAAGAGAACATTAGCACTCTTGACGTCACTGTGGATAATGGGTATTGTGACATCCCAATGCAGATATGACAAAGCTCTCGCTACCTCTGCTGCTATCTTAAGACGAGTTTTCCAGGTTTCTTTATTCACATCACGTTGTTTGTGTATAAAATTAGATAGGGTACCATTGGAAACAAATTCATAAACCAAGAGAGGAACTTTTGTCTCTAAACAACACCCCAAAAGTTTGACCACATTCCTATGATTTATTTGAGAGAGAACAACCACCTCATCAATGAATTGCTGGATTTGGTTTTTATTTATTTGATTGGACTTTTTGATAGCGACGATTCTTTTATCATCTAGAAATCCTTTGAAAACAGTACCAAAACTACCTCTGCCTATAATTAAATTCTCGTCAAAGTTTTTGGTTGCCTTCTTTAGTTCATCTTGTGTGAATATTTGAGTACTTTGAGAGGAGGAATATTCTTTTGCGGAGAGTTTTTGTCTCAAAAATAAACCACCATTCTGCTCAAAGAGTTTCGCTTTCAATTTGATGAATTTCCTCTTATGGTATGTTAAGTTTAAGATTGTCGTCCCAAAAAAAAGAAGAATAAATGCTCCTGCATTCAAAATATATCATATCCATTAGTTTATGAATAGTTTACTGCACTAATTAATATCATCACAAATAGAACAATAAATACTGCTTCTGCTCCTGCATCCAAAATATATTCCACCCAAACTAATATTACATATATATACTTAATGAACACACATAAGATTTGGAAAATAGATGAATATAAAATAAAATTATGTGTGTTTTGCTGCTTACCAAGGACAGTAGGTAGTACTATTTTATTTGCATTTTGTTGACACCCTCCTTTCAATCTTCCATCTCCAGAAGACCCCTTTGGACAGAAACATGTGTGATTCCCATCAATATTCCTACAATTTGCTTTAGTTTTGCATTCATGTGTGTCGTTTTCACATTCGTCAATGTCTGTAAACCCATATATATAATTTGGTAAGCAAGTAGCCATACTTTAAAGCAATAATATTACTTAAGTAAATAGAATTTTGATGGTGTACTTTTTCTCTTTCCCTCACTATCTTCTTTTGATTTATAAATGTCTTTGCTGGTTATTACTTTATTAATATATAGGATAATTTTTTCACATATATTTAACCCTTTTGCAATAATCAAACCATGATTGAAATATTGAAATTCAGAACTTTAATCAAAGCATAGTAAAGATCAATTATATATAATACCGAAATAAGAAAAACAAAAATTGAAATAAAAATTTGACCTGTGCAGCCATTGGGATCATAAGGATTTCCTTCATAGCCTGGATTGCATTTGCATCGATAACCAAAATCTGTGTCCTTGTCATCACATTTGCTATTGTTTTTGCACCCATAGTTGACTCCATTATTCTTGGCAGAAGCGCAGTTATTGTCAAAGTCAATGGTCCAGTCAAAAATGACAGGTAGTTTTTCAGGGAAATCTTGTGATAAATGAGTGGAAGGAAAAGTATAGTTACCATTCTTGACAACAAATGAATAGCTACAAGATTCCATTGATCTGTTAAAACTAAAAGATTGTATGCTTATATTCGTCATTTGAGGAGGAATATCAACTTGGCAACACCCAATACCCGTACATTTTCCATTATCAATCAATCTTGGATCGCCAAAAGATTTTGTTAAGCACCCTATTGAATAGTTATGGTTTGCATCCCTGTAAGTGTTAAGATAACCGTAACTGTTATTACCAACAGTTATGAACTTGTTATCTTTGCTTGAAATGGTATAAAACAATGTGGCAAACCCGGTGCCAACAAGATGATTAATATGGTTGCCAATGCCACACCACTTGGAGACATAAAGCAAGAATTCAATTTGAGATTTGGAGATGTTTATGTTTAATACTTGAATGTTACCCGAATATATTTTGGAGTTTTTGCAATGGAGCTTAATTAATCTTCGACCCAAGAAACATTCCTTGTTGTTGTCTATGCTAAAAGGGTATGGAATTTCTACATTTCCGCAAGTGCGAATCTCATTACAGGTATAAGCTGCAAGTGCAACTATTCCTACCACCATGGTTAATGCAGTAACCATCAACACATGCTTCATCATTTTCTTTCACAAACTTACAAAACAGTTTTGAAAGTGAAAATTAATTAATACTTGTTTGGAGTTGTGATTTCAGTGTTTCCTTTATTTATAACAGAGCTTCTATAGATTTGATTACTTTATCGGTCCAATAACAAAAAAAAATGGTTCAAAACTAATCTAGAGAAGTTTAGTCTAGTGAGGAGTTATGTATGTTTTTCTTTTTTTTTTGACACTTGACATCAAGCAAGTTATATAGAGCATCTTTTCCTTAATATAAAAATAAAAATGAAGGTTTGATGTTATATCACATTATTCCTCATCTTCCAATTCAGTTATTTTACAGATAAAAATCTTGACATCAAGCAGTCTTATTTATTGAAAACTTTACTTGTGTTGGACCGTCAAAAACTACCATTTCTAATATTCTACTTTCACTGTTTTAAAATTACTCTTTTTGCACACAGAATAAAAAATATAATAATATTGTCATAAAATATTCAACTTTTATTAAATTAGTCTTATTAATATGTTACAAAATATAAAATCTTTTCTTTTACCAATAATAACTACAACAACTATCATATTAATAAATTATTAAGTAATGTTATTTTCTTTATAACACTCTTGTATATTCACTACAACAAAAAAACTCATTTTATCTTGGATGAATAAGAACTTTTACTTCGGGGAGGGTGGGTGGGAGGGAGGGAGAGAGAGAGGACTCATAATAACATTAAGTTGGACATGTTGAAGTTGACCAGTAGAATTCTTAAAAATATCAAAGGAGGTTCGAATATCAACTTAGGATTGGTTGACCGATTGATATCAATTAATCAAGATCGAAGGGGTGATATCAGAATTGACGAGAATAGTGTGATAAGATTCAGAGATAGAGTTTGTGTATTAAACGTGCCATAACTTAAGAGGAGTATTCTTGATGAAGGACACATGAGTGACTTGAGTATTCATCTCAGTGTTACTAAAATGTATTAAGACTTGAAGAAGTTGTTTTGGTGGTCAGGAATGAAGAATGAAATTGTTGAGTTCGTGTATTCTTGTTTGACTTGCCATAAGTTAAAGATTAAACATCAAAGGTCATTGGGTTTGATGCAGTCACCGTCTATCCCTGAGTGAAAGTGGGACAACAATTCGATGGACTTTGTGTCTGGGTTGCCTTAGACAGTGAAGAGTTGTGATACCATTTTGATTATTGTGGATAGGTTGACTAAATCGGCTCACTTCATTCCGATTCGACTTAACTATCCATTGGAAAGACTAACAAAACTGTATATTGAGAAAATTGTCAGTTTGCATGGGATTCCATCAAGTATTGTATCTGATAGGGATCTGAGGTTTATGTCGAGGTTATGCGAGAGTTTACAGAGATATTTGGGTACGAAGCTACGTTTGAGTTCTACTTATCACCCGTAGACATACGGTCAAACAAAGAGGACTATCCCATCCTTAAAAGACTTGTTGAGGACATGTGTGCTAGAACAAGGATGTGTTTGGGATAAATTTTAACCATTGATCGAGTTTAATTATAACAATAGTTTCCATTCGAGCATTAATGGAATGACACCGTTTGAGGCGTTGTATGGCAGAGGGTGTAGGACACCTTTATATCAGTATGAGTCGTGATAAGGTTGTTGTGATTGGACCGAAGATTGTCCAACAGACCATAGAGAAGATCAAACTGTTACAAGAGAAGATGAAAGCTTCATAGAGTCTCTAGAAGAGCTATCATGATAAGCGAAGGAAAGCACATGAATTCCGAGAGGAGGATCACGTGTTTCTGAGAGTTACTCTGGTAACTGGTGTTGGTAGAGCGTTGAAGTCTCGAAAGCTCTCTTCACGTTTCATCAGTCTGTACCAGATTTCGTAGAGGATGTGAGAAGTGACCTATCCGATTGCTTTACCACCATCACTTGCTAATCTTCATGTTGTGTTTCATATGTCTCAATTGAGGAGATGCATTTCAGATCCGTCTCATGTGATCCAAGTGGATGATGTGCAGGTGAGAGATTACTTGATTGTTGAGGCATCACCATGCGGATAGAGGACCGAGAGGTGAAATAGTTGAATGGTAAAGAGATTACATTGATGAAGGTAGCCTGGGGAGGACCAACTAGTGAAAATGTGACTTGGGAGCTCAAGAGCCAAATGAGAGAGTCGTATCCGAATCTGTTTACTTAGGTAATTTTCGAGGGTGAAAATTATTTAAGTTGGGGAGAGTTGTAACACCCTTGTTTTTTAGTTATTATTTTAATTTATTTATTTGTATTTTAATTTAATTATTATGTGCGATAATCAAATTAATTTGGGTGATAGGGGTGTGTGATATTGAGATAAGAGTGTATGAGTAGTTAGAGATTGATAGAAGTGAGCTAGAATTATTAGAAATTATTTTAGTAATTAAAATAATAATATTTTATTTTAATTTAATTAATAAAATGGAAAATAGAGAGTTTGAGGCTGAATTGAGAGTTATAAAAAAAATAGAGGGTAGGAAGAGTGAGAATAATTTATAATTTTATCCAGATTACCCTAATTATATAAAATAGGAGATACCATATGTTTAGAGGAGAATTCCAAACATTTCATTTTGATCTACTTGTGAAATATGTTGCCTATGATTCAAATATGTTGTCTTGTGAGTTGTGACTAAATTGTGCCTATGATTCAATTATCATGCCTTGTGAGTTGTGACTCAATTGCGCTATGATTAAATTATGTTGCCTTGTGAGTTGTGATTTAATTGTGCCTATGATGAATTATGTTTGATCTACTTGATATAATTATAGTAATCTTTGAGGCCAATTTTGTTACCTCCTTGTGAATTTAATTGTGTCTGAGGCTAATTATGTTGCCTCATTGTGAATTATTTGCCTATGATGAAGATGAATTATGAGGTCAACCATGTTGAAAATAAATTATGCAAATAGGTATAGATGAATTTAAGTTGGTTGACAACTCAACATGTTCAAATAGGTATAAAATGATCTTCATCAAAAGGGTATATCCCTTCTTGTATCCAAATCCTACTCAAGCCCCTGCCTATGAACAAGAGTTGACAACCAACTTAAATTCCCTCTTCCAATTGTATTAAGATATCTATGGAACTAATGATGATATTGCCCATGTATCTGAAACTCCAGAAGTGGGATCTAGTTATGGGTTGGGAATGAGAAGTTTTGAGATGTTTTTAGAAACTGTTATGCGTAATAGTAATTCAAAATCTGATCTTGAATTATAGCTTGAGGAGTCTCCCTTGAAAGTTCCCCCTAAAACTAAGTTTGATGTTTTAACATGGTGGATGGGGAATGAAGTCAAGTATCATGTTCTTAGTAAATTGGCAAAGGATATCCTAACTATTCCAGTTACTACTCTTGTTTTAGAAGCAACTTTTAGTACTGGTAAAAGGATTATTGATCCGAAACGATCTTCTATGAAAACTAAGACAATTGAAATGACACTTTGTGGGGGTGATTGGGTGAAGGAGAAATATAAAATTAAAAAGGATTGCATTGCTAGTGTTGTAAGTAACTTTTGCTTATTGTCTATTTTAATTTAACATGAATTTTTTATGCTTTTACATTTGTGGTACTTATGCTTTCACATTTGTAGCTTGAAGAACCATAAGATCAACCTTTAACATATCATTTTGGTGAAGATCCGAGTGTCGCTTCTTCAACAACAACAACTTGAAGATATGTAATTGCAATGCCAATGATGAAATTATTTGGAGACATCATTGAAAGATGTAATGTTATTTTGTAGTTTTTGAAAACATAAGTTTCATAATTTATGTTTGAACAAGATTACGAAGAATTATGTTGTGAACTTGTGATTTATTTGTGCCTATGATGAATCTTGTTTGATCAGCTTGAACTGTAATGTTATTTGAAAAATGTAATGTAAATTTAATGCGAATCTAGAAGTTAAAAAGTTTAATGCAAATTTTTTCCTTCTAATTCGGGTGGTCCGGGTATCCGACCGAAAATTATCGGTCTAGTCTCGGGTCTCCATAACCAATTATCTATAATTTGGTCCGGTCTCAGTTTATCCGAACATATCAGATCGGTTTCGGTCCAAAAAATTGACCATCACTATTATGTTATGGTCCTAATTTACCCGATTAAGATTTCGGTCCAACTCTCGAAATTCTGGATACTCGGACCGGCCCGGATCGAAATCAGTCCTATTTTTGGACTGAAATCTTAAAATTATAATGAGCACTTCTTCTGCCGGTAACGATAAACTTGCGATTTCATATGTATCAATTTATATTTAGGATCCAAACAAGTTTTGTGCAATGTTTGCAGGTGAATATCCATCCTTCTATGAATTTCACTCTTGGTGTGGCTAGGTACAAATTAATTATACATTTTCTTATATTGATTTGCCTCTACTTTATCAAAATCATTACAGTCTGAATTACATGCACACAACACATTATACCAACCAAATTACAATAGATTATAAAATCAAATATGCAAGAAAAAAATATATCTAAAACAACGAAATGGAACTGCGTTTTGTCATCTCACAATCATCTTCCATCATCCAATCCAACCAACTCAATCAATACATGATTTTTCAAGCTGTCATACCCATAATCTCCTTGTTTGCTGCTATCACCAGTTTCATTAATGCTAGAAGATGATTCATGAAGCAAGTAGCGACTCTCCTCTATATTTACGTCTTCGTTGATCCAAGATTGCTTATTCATTATCCTCATTCCCTCCAATTCCATAGCCACTTCCTTCATGCTTGGTCTCTCCTCCCCTCTTAGTCTCAAACACTTTGCCGCAAGAACGGAAACCTCCTTGATCTCTTGTTTGTTTTCGTCATTCCACATACCATCTTGAATAACTTGATGAACACTATCCTTTTTCAAGCAAGATAAGAAGTACTTAGCATAACTTCTTTTCTCTTCCGGCCTACTAGAACAAAAAGGTTTCTCCCCTGTTAGCAACTCCACAAGAACTACTCCAAAGCTATATACATCACTTTTCTCAGTCAATTGGCTTGTTTGCATATACTCTGGGTCTAAGTAGCCAACAGTTCCTTGCACCACTGTGGCTATTTCTAGTTGGTCAAGGGGAACCAATCTTGAAGCTCCAAAATCAGATACTTTGGCAGTTTCGTCTTCATCTAAAAGAATGTTATCACTCTTGACATCTCTGTGGATAATAGGTATTGAGGCACTTGAATGTAGATATGACAAAGCTCCAGCTACCTGTGCTGCGATCTTAAGACGGGTTTTCCATGATACATTATTCACCTTACCTATTTCTGTGTGTATAAAATCAGAAAGGGTACCATGGGAAACAAATTCATAAACCAACAAAGGAACTTCTGTTTCTAGACAACACCCCAAGAGTTTAACCACATTCCTGTGATTTATTCGGGAAACAACATCCACCTCATTAATGAATTGCTCTATCTGGCTTTCGTCTATTGTTTTGGACTTTTTGATAGCAACAATTTTATTATCTTTTAGTTCCCCTTTGAAAACTGTACCAAAACCTCCTCTACCTACGATTAATCTCTCATCAAAGTTGTTTGTGGCTTTCCTTAGTTCATTTTCTTTGAAAATATGAGCTATTTGAGATGATGATGAGTCTTGTCTTTGACTGAGTTTCTGTTCCAAAATAGAGCCTCCATTCTGCTTATAGAATTTCTCTTTCAATTTGGTAAGTTTCCTTTTTTGGTTTATTAAATAGAAAATTATCATCACAAATAGAACAATAAATACTGCGCCTGCTCCTGCATCCAAAATATATTCAACCCAAACTAATATCAGTAGCATACATATATTTAATGAACACACATAAGATTTGGAAAAACAATGAAGATAAAATAAAATTAGGTGTGTTTTCTGCTTACCAAAGACAGTAGGTAGTACTATTTGATTTGAATTATGTTGACACCCTCCTTTCAATGTTCCATCTCCAGACCCCTTTAGACAGAAACATTTGTGACTCCCAACAGTGTTGTTACAATTTGCTGTACTTTTGCATCCATGATTTGGTGTTTCACACTCATTAATGTCTGAAAGACAATAAAACCATGGTTGTTAGTAATCCTACAATACATCCAAGTTGTATCTCGATTCAATACAAAAAAAATCAATGAAACGTTGAAAATGTGAATCATCAATTAATTAAACTACAAAAAGAAAACAGTGGTATACAATAATGATCTGTCTGTTTGTTACCTGAGCAGCCTCCAGGAAGGTATGGATTTCCTTCAAAACCTTTCGAACAGTTGCATCTATAACCGTCATAATCTGAATCGTTATCAACACATTCACTATTTTCTTTGCAGGCATAATGAGCTGTAGTTCGGGCTGTTTGACAGGATACATTTCTAACAGCCCAATTAACAACCAAGGGGAAAGTTTTATTAGGTAGTTTATCTGTATCATGCACAGAAAAATTATAAGATCCTTGTTTTGCAATGAAGGAATAGCTACAATAATTTTTCTGAGATGAATTTGGGAATTGATATGTTTGTATTGTAATATTTTTCATACGTTGAGGAATATCCACTTGGCAACACCCTAGACCAATGCATTTTCCAGTGTTATTGCCAATTGCCATTTCAGGATCAACATCATAACATCTTGTTAAGCACCCAGTTGAATAAGTGGCACCATCATAATAACTATTGAGGTATCCGTAACTGTCACAACCAACTGTTATGAATTTGTTTTCAGTACTGGAGATTGTGAAAGAAGGAACTTTGAGAAAAGGTTTATTAGCAACTTTCTTCCTATCACTACTACAATGATGTGAGACGAAAAATGTAAGTACCATTTGACCTTGGAGATTTATGTTTAGGACACGAAGATTACCACGGATTAGTTCGTTGTTTTCACAAGAGAGGTTAAATTTGGAATCCATGTAACATGGTGTGTGATCTTGTGTTGAATTTCCTATGCCAAACGGATATGGAATTGGTATTTCTCCACAAGTGGATTTGCAGCCTGGTAGGGCATGTTGGATTTGGAGTTCATCAGACGCATCTGCTTCTACCAACAGGGATAATGCAGCAATCATTATTAATATTTGCATCCCCTTCAATTTCATTGCTTGAATTGAACCACAAATAAGGTAGAAGAAAAATAGGCTTTTACTTTAAAGTCACAAATGGTGTACTCTCTTCTGGCCTAAGGGTATTTGGTTATTTATACTGGAAAATAGAATAGGATAAATTAATATTATCATTCAATCATATTTCGTCACATCATACTGTAATTTTTAAGTTAGTGATATGATATTGTTAATGATAAATTTCTATTGAATGAAAGAGTCAAACTATTTTACACTGAGGCCATAACCATGAAACTCTATTTATAATTTATAATAGAAAAATGTAAGTCCAGTTTTCGGTATGATTAAATAATTTTTTTAAGAAAATTGTAGTTAATTTTTCAAAACGTTTCATATTATTTTCTTTTTGTCTTTTATTAACGACATAAAAATTCGAAAATCAATAACTCGAAAATCAATAACTAGAAATTGGGGCTTGGTTAGTAGTAGTACGAACATTTAAGAATATTGGTTGTCTATTGAAAATTAAATGCTTAGGCATCCTATTTCTTTACTACAGAATGAAAACTCTCACATAAGTTAGATCTTTATGTATGACCAAGACTTTTAATATTTTTGTTAAATTTATTTTCAAAAATATAACATTATCATGTTTTCAAGTGTTTTCTAAACCATTCAAAAACGTTATTATTTTAAAGGAATACAATTGCATGTTAGTGGGGCAATGTCTCTATTTGTCTTTATGGACGTAGACTTAGGGATTGGCATTCTTAGTGAGTCAATGAGTAACATTTTGTCTTAAAAAGTTAATACATTGATATATGCTTGCCTTTCTCTCTCTCTAGAAAATAAAAAGTGACACTATAAAAACTTTAACTTGAGTAATAATGGATATTAGCTTGACCGAGACTTGGAACAGTTTCACTTTAGATACAATCAACAATACTCATCATTTCATTGTGAGAAAATAATGGATATGCCAAATATAGATACAACAAAGACTTAAAAAGTTGGTCAACACTCCCATACATTTGGATTTGATTGGTTAGAGATTCCTTTAACCAATAAAAAATTATTATTCAATATCATATCATTTTATTTTATATTTTATTTTAAAATAAATTAAAATTTTACTATAATTTGTATTAAATGTACCAATATCCAAATAATTTGCCTAAAAAGTTTTCACTTTAAATACAATAGTCATGATTTCATTGTGAGAAAATAAATAAGTATGATATCCATCCTTTAGTTTTCACTTTATATGCAATAGTCATGATTTCACTTTAGTATTCACTTTTGTTTCACAACAATTTATAGTGATAAAAATAAATAATAAAATAAATAATTATTTTCAAATGTAAAATTTATTTGTATTTATTTTTTGAAACAAATATATTATGATATTTTAACTTTTCGATATGATGTTTTAAAATGCAGTAATGTGATGATGCTTTAAAATGCATCGACCATGCTTAAAAATTGTGAGGCTGCAACATCTTCAAGTGCAATGTGTCGCTCCCGGGATTTTCATCCTAGTACAAACGCGAAAGTGGCGCGGAAAGGTTAGAGTCGCCAGCCAGACATTTTTATCCCGAATGAATGGGAAAGGTAATGTTGCACAAACCTAAGGAAGAAGGAAAGGACAAGGTTCTGCGAACCAAAGATCTGAGTTCGGGAGTCGGTTACGACCTGGGAAGGTATTAGCACCCCAGATCGTCCGCCGTACCCGACGGGATCCACGCTTGCTTGTTTGTTTCAAAGGGTGAGAAAAAAAAGATGTTGCTGAACAAAACTGCTAACTGGAATGGAATAAGAGATGAGAAAAAGAATAAGAGAAGAAAATGAAAAGAAAGGGGGAAATGTAGGGAAAATAAAGAATGTGCTCGAACGGGCCCTACCCCGCTGCCTACGTACCTCATCGGGATAATGAGGATCAGAGTCGACGTAGTTCGCCTAACTAAGGCGGGAACTTTTTGTTTGTGTTTTTTATGCTGGAACTGCGTATGTCTATGCTCAGGTGTTGCAGGCTCGTCTGGTACGAGTGCGTTTACCGTCTTGCATGCGAGACAAGTCGTCGCGAGTTCGCGTTGTGAGTGAATGAGATGAGAAGAGAAGTTCCCGCAGGATAGTCGCTTATTATTTGTTTTTGTCTTTTATGAGAAGTGTTTTGAATTTGTTTGTGAACATTCTCATACTAAGACCTATCAATCGCGGGAAGTACTTACACCTCGCCCCGAAATAGGACGCATATAAGCACTCCGCAACAAAGTCTCGTGTCGTACAAGATTGTTCGGTTTTTATTAAGTATTTTATTGCTTTTCTTTATGAGATGAGAAAGAATGACTCAAGTTGATAAATGACAAAATCTAAGGGACTAAGACTCAATCCTAATTTTGTTTATTTATTTACAAGTGGTCCTAATGGTTCGTGCGGTTTTCTAAGCCTAAAAGAGACTAGAAACTACTAGAATTCAACTTACTTCCTAAGGAAGTTAAGTTGATTCTAAAACAATGGGGAAGCCTATGCAAGTGAAATTCAAATAATAAGGCAAAAACATTAAAATTGAATTAAGAAATAAAATTCTAAAAATGCATTTTTAAAGTATAAAGCTAAAACAAGCCTAAACTTTGTCTAAATCTATTGTTAAGCCTAAGTCCTAAAACAAAGGGGACTATCCAATATTATTATTCTAAAAATCAGTAATTAAACTCTTCTAAGTCATTTTAAATTCCTAAGACTAAACCTAATGAAACTAGTTCTAAAGGGGTCCTAATATTCTAAACTAAACCAAGTGAATTTTGCATGAATAACTAGCCTAAAGATTAATACACTAAAAATATTTAAAGTCCTGGAAAAATTATGGAATTAATTCTATAGGGTCCTAAAACTACCTATAACATTGTGTCAAAAGGAATCCTAAAAATTCAGAATTTAACTAGGCCTAAAAATTGATTATTTTCAGTTATGAATTAATCCCTAATTACTAAGGAATTAGCCTCTAAAACCTAAGATAAAATATTCTAAAAAATCTACAAAAATTATCCTAAATACTATTATTAGTCCTCTAAACATAGAAAAAAGAATGAATTAAAAATCCTACTGGAAGTTACCAAAATAAAATGAACAAACTCATGTACAGTTAAAGGAAATTCAATAAAAGCTAATTAAAAGAAAAATTCGAAATTAAATCGAAAAATAACCAAAATTCAGAAAATAAAAATACCAAAAATTTCTAAATTGAATTATAGACATACTTGATTTTTTGGGGAATTTTCTAATGGATTTTACTATATTTTATGAACTATTTTCTAGACTATATTAAACTAAATTTAAAATCTAAAAGAAATAAGGAGGGGGTTTATTAAACACTTTTCTAAGCTGTTTTTTTCCGAATGGGCTCTTAAAAGGGAGTGTTAATAGCACTGGCTGCTAGGCCCAATTCGCAGGATTGAGGGGGGTGAGAAGAGTGATTTCTTAAGTTGATTTTTTTTACTGGGCCATTACCGGGTGGTGCGGATATCAACAGAAAAAGAGAGCCTACCGGACGGTGACAAGTGTCACCGCCGGTGTGGCTGAGAATCACAAAAATCTTAATCTCTCCCTTGAATTCAAATCGCAGGTTGCAATGGAATTATGGACCTTAATTGAGATTACAAAAGAATTAAATCATCTTTATTACTATTAATTTACATTATTACTATTAATTTACATTAAAACTATTAATTTACATTAAAACAAATGATTAATCTTTATAGGCAAACACACACTGATACAACCAAAGTCAGCCAAGAACTCCAACGAACCCTAGACCCTTCTTCTTCGTCGAATTCCGCCGTCACGGCTCCGTCTTCTCCCTTCTTCGCATGTCCTCTTCTTCGCAACACAAATACCCTACCTTGCACTTCCCTCCTAACCCAAACATAACCTGAGTCTTCTTTTTAAACCTAGACTTTCTCCTAACCCTAAATGACAAATCTCACACATTTGAGCAACGCCGAGAACAACCAAACAAAGCAGCAACTACTTCGCAAGAGGAAGACGAATTCGTACCTTGAATTTGAGTAATGGATCTGCTGACGGTTTGCTATCGGTCAAAGACGACAATCAACGTTATGCTTGGTTCGGTTCGTTCGCTCCTTCGCGCGATTTGACTGGTATCATGAATGCTCGCGCGATGTAGGTGATGATGATGATCGGTGACGAAATCGGCTCTTCTTACACGGTAAGTTGCTTTTTGTTCTCTGCGCAATCCGTTATCGTAGCTCGACTGTGAATTCGGTTAACCTTCTTCTTTGTTTTGTTTATTGAATCAGTTATTGCAAGTTTGATGAAGGATTGTTGCTGCCACCGATTGATGAAGATTGAAAACAATTTGTAACGCCATGGTGAAGGAAGATTTGAGAAGAGAAAGAAGAATTGAAGAGGATAGGCCGAGAAGTATGCTTGAAGGGGAGGATTGAGACCTCTCCCGAAAATGAAGAATGAGAAGGGATAAGAAGAAGAAGGAGAATCGTCGAAGGGAGTGAAGTTGTGGGGAGAAGATGAAGATTGGGATCAATGATTGGGGAAAGGTCCAAGAACTTGATTGAAGATGAAGAAAAGAAACTGATTGGAGAGTTGAATTGGAGAAAAGGAGGATGGAAGAAAAGATTTGGAAACAATGGTGAAGTCTGAAAAATGGTGGAGAGAGTGAGAAACTGGTGAGGGAGAGAAAAATGGTTGCAGGGTCCTGAAAAATTGTGGAAGAAGCTAATTGAATGAGAAGCTCCTGATTTATAGAATGCTTGAGGATGGTTCTGGAAGTTTCAGGTAAGAAAATCAGTTACGATTCTGTTATTTTTCTGTTATTTTCTGTTGTGGTTGTGAGATTAGTTAGGGTGATGTTGTTAGGATTTTCTGCCTTTGATTAGTTAGCCTCATTTTGCTTTTTTCTCGTTATGTTATAAACTAACTTTATGTTATTGCTGCAGTTTTTTTTTTTGCGGGAGACGGAGACGGAAGAACTTAAAGAATGGCACTCCTTTGAGAGGTGACATTAACATGATGATGGTTGGTGATCCATCTGTTGCAAAGTCTCAACTTTGGAGAGCAATTTATGAATATTTCCCTTCCGGCCATATCAACTACAGGCCGGGGTCCTTCTGTGGTTAGTTTGACAGCAGCAGTCCCTTCAGATCAAGAAACAGGAGAGAGAAGTCTAAAAGCTGGGGTCATAGTTCTTGCTGCATTGATGAATCTGATAAAACAAATGACCAAGATCGTGTAGCTATGCATGAAGCAGACTATAACTATTGCTAAAGCTGGAATCCATGCATCACTAAATGCTTGATGCAGTGCGGTGGCGGCTGTGAATCCCATATGTGGAACTCATGACCATTCACTAACTCCAACTAAGAATATTGGACTCCCAGACTCTGATTTCTCGATTTGATCTGTTGTTTATTGTGTTGGATCAAATGGATCCTGATATTGATCGTCAAATATCAAAGCACGTCTCGCGTATGCATCAATTTCCTTCTGACATTGATGGAGGTGAAGCAGCACATGACGGGAGCGACCTATTGTGAAAATGCAGGATGGTTAGAGTTTGTTCAGGTACGAATTTCGCAAACTCGCTTATGTTTATTTTCTCTGCGGCTTCTTCTTCTTTCGCAATCTTGGACTGCTCTCTGAAACTGTTATTGATTATTCTTGTGCGAGGTATCCGAACCGTTGCGGTTTCTGAACCAATGGAGATTGGAGAGGATATTGTTTGACAGTTCTTGAAGATTGCCGCGGTTATGGTGGTGATGATGATTGATGGTGTAGAATGAAGATATGGAGTTGAAGTTTTTTCTGTTCTCTCAAATTGAGAGGGAGAGTTAAATCCTTGTTAAGTTCAAATCTGATGTAATAATAATTCTTCCTATTATCTGTTATGTTCTCTCTTTTTTTTTTAATTGAGAATAAGTAAAAAATGGAGATTAGTCCCTATCAAGCTTTTTGTATCAATATTTTCCTTCTTGAATTTCCTGTCTATTCTCCATCCGCATAATGTCTACTAACATGAGAAAAAGGGCTTAACAAGACAAAAACAAAATTCAGGCAATTGGATAAGAAAATGGGCTTAACCAGAGCAACCAAGACTCAGGCAATTGGTTATGAAAATGGGCTTGACAAGGCAAACGAGGCTTATGCACTTGGATATGGTCTTTGTGCTTAGTTAGTATTAAAATAAAAATGGTAAATTTGGGATTAGAATTTGACAATTGGATACGATTTTGGACCTTAACAACTAAAGTGAATATTTGTAATAAAAAAAAATGGTAAAAGGATGTAACGAATGGGCTTCAAAACGGTTCGGATTTAGAAAAATAATTTGGAATGTAATCTATTCGGATCTAAACTCGAAAATTTATTGGGTACTTGGTTGTGTATTAATGACCTTGTATATTGCATTTCGGCCCATCGTAACGTGTTATCTTCAAATCCACATCCAAAGTCACCTTGCACTCAATCAACCAACCTCAGTCAAACCTAGTCAACAATTCGTACCATGGGCGCCCAGCAACCAAGATGACTGCAATCCTTTGATACCATGCGCTTATACCTTGAACGGAGAAGCAAACTCCGATTCAAGACCTTGTGAATTTCGGAAAAGAGTAACTCTTGGCGGCTTAATGCAGAAAAGTTCCTCAATAACCAATGAATCAAAACCCTAATTCACAACTTTATTAGCCTGTCACTTGACATTGAGAATCCTGGAGGAACGTGAATCTTTATATTCGATGAACCCTGATAGGAGAGTACATGATGTGGGGAGCTCGGCCTTTGTTTCAACTTTGAGTGTGAAAGTCACATAGATCACCCAGGAACTCAAATCATTAGAGAATACTTTGATCCCATGCCTTAGAAGTTCGACGCAAATGCATGATTATGAATGTTAATGACCTAGTGTGAGATGCATATGGATGAAGCCAGTAAAGGGGGAAAATTTTGAGGTATTACAGCTTCCCCTATTCAATCAACTGCAGACTTGAATGGATAGTTGCACCAGCTTCTAGACGTTCAAGGTATGGAGTGATTGAATACTCGAATAAAACCTGAAAATTTGCACACTGAGGGCAACAGAAATGCCATCTGCCCATTTATTTATTTATGTATTTTTTGATTTTGACCTCTGAATATGTAGCGAAAATAGAACCAGGTGGAATAGAATCAATGCAATCAATGCGACTGCTGAGCGAATCAAAGACACACCGAGGGTGCCTGTTGGCGTAACAGGGCTTAACGAGACTATTAACGGAATGGAACTTAAATCAATATGACTGCTGGGCAGGACCAAACCATAAAGAAAACAATACGCGACTGCTGGGCAGGACCAAGCCACGGAAGATGCCTGTTATCGAAACAGGACTTAGCGCAACATCAACCGATTTGCAACTCAAATAAGATCAACCGATCTAACACGGAGATGGTATCAACCGATCCACCCCGGAAAGCGAGAATGTAATATCATCTAATTTACAGCTCGAAGAGAAATGATATCAACCGATTCATGACTCAAATAAGATCAACCGACCTAACATGGAGATGGTATCAACCGATCCATAACCAAGAAATGCGAGAATGTAATATCATCCGATTTACAACTCGAAGAGAAATGATATCAACTGATTCATAACTCAAATATAATCAACCGATCTAACATGGAGATGGTATCAACCGATCCATAACCAAGAAAACGAGAATGTAATATCATTCGATTTACAACTCGATGAGAAATGATATCAACCGATTCATAACTCAAATAAGATCAACCGATCTAACTAGGAAATGGTATCAACCGATCCATTATCTTCGCACTGAGACGAGACCAAGAGGAACAGGATCATTGTACTTAAATGATAACCTGAGGCGCGACCGTTGTACTGAAACGGAGACGCGAAAAAATGAGACTGTTGTACTGAAACAAGACCCAAAGACGAGACCATTGTACTTAAATGGAGACTCGAAAGGAACGGGATCGTTGTACTTAAACGAGAGCCCAAGACGCGACCGTTGTACTAAAACGGAGACGCGAAAAAATGAGACTGTTGTACTGAAACAAGACTCAAAGACGAGACCATTGTACTTAAATGGAGACTCGAAAGGAACGGGATCGTTGTACTTAAACGAGAGCCCAAGACGCAACCGTTGTACTGAAACAGAGACGCGAAAAAAATGAGACTGTTGTACTGAAACAAGACTCAATAACGAGACCATTGTACTTAAATGGAGACTCGAAAGGAACGGGATCGTTGTACTTAAACGAGAGCCCAAGACGCGACCGTTGTACTGAAACGGAGACGCGAAAAAAATGAGTGAGACTGTTGTACTGAAACAAGACTCAATTGGGGATAACAACAAGACTTGGTGGAAGCATCCACCCTGGGAAATGAAGTTGTATTCTGTGGGGAACACTTCAACCTGATTGGAGATGTAACGAATCTTATGTAATACCTCAAAACTGGCCCATGCTGGTATGCATATGTGTGGATTTATGGCGTAATGCTCCATGACGATGGAAATGCTACGCTTTGGAGGATGCAAATGTAACGATGATTACTGGATGCAAATGCAAATGCAAAAGGGGGTCTCCCGATGAGGAGATAATAGATATCCCAGATGGCTTGACTGGGGAGGAACTGATGATCACTGCATTGACCGAATTATTCCTTGTGAGGAGAAGACAACCCTGTGGGGAATGCTGTTAATGATGCACCGGCTCTGGGCAGCCGTCATTGCCAAAAATAAATTGGACTTTGAGATTGGAGAGCCAAGACCCTGCTGGAGATGGACTCTTCTTGAACTCTGATGGGGAAATGAAGACCTCCTGACTTGGCTGAGAACCAAAGGCATGACACTACTGAGGAAGAAATTGCTGGGGAGGAAAGACATTCCTTATACTGCTGAGAATTGCCCCTGTCTGACGGGAAACTCCTGCTTGGGGATGACATCCCCCTTCTGCTACCTTGCCGGGAGAAATTTCAACTTCTACCTCTACCGGGGATGATGGAGGATGTCAATGATAAAGCTCCCCGCTGAAGATAAGAGCTTAAGTTGCCACTTGCTGGGGATAAGAGATAAATACTCTCATGTTGGAAATGAGAGATGATAATACCCTTCTGCTAAAGAAACAAACTTCCATTTGCCGCACTACTGGAGAAGGAATTGTCTAATGAGCCTTGCTAAGGAATTATGATCAATGAAGTCCGCCGACGAAATAACTCTCGAAGTATCGTGCTGACAATGGCTTTGCTTCCAGACTCTGTGTTGATAGATCACCAACTAACCATGATTGAATAATGGTTCTCTGAAATTTTCAACTCGCCTCAGACTATGGTCCATCGGAAGAAAATGTCTCAAGAGGATTTTACAGAAAACATGACATACGAAATGCCTCAGCGTCTTCAAACTCTTGGAGAGATTCGTTGGATCTCGAAATAACTGCCCCAGATTGCATGGTCTGTGAAAGAATTTGCCTCGCAAAGATTCCTGAAGAACCTCATATCACTGTGAGATATTATGCCCTAGTATATTGAATTCTGGATAGGTGCTTCTGATAAGTCGTCTTCGGGAGAGAGTACTTCTCATGCTTCTGGGATGGCCTGCTCCAGTACGAGTCTTGAAGTGATCACCTTTGACTGACTGTGCTTTAAAGAAAACGCCCATACTACATACTCCTGGAGAGATTTGAACCTCGAAGTAATTGCCTCTGCTTGGTTGAAATTTGAATAAATGCCTCAGACTCATGGCTCTTTGAGAGATTTGAATCTCGAAGTGATTGCCCCAGCTTAGTTGGCTTTTACCACGACTGTTGGGAAAAGTCCCTATTCAATGGAGCTTCTTGGAAAAGTGCATCTCAAAAGATTGACCTTCGGAAGTTTCAGACTTCTCAACTCGGCAAGATTAAGCTTCTGGACTGAAGTTTCGTATGTGAATTTTTATGATGCCCAACAAATGTATGCAAGCAGAAAATGTTTATTCTAAGAATGAAAATTCTAATGCAACACACATATTTTTTTACTGAAAAAGATGTCGCAAACCTTTGTGAGCGAATCACTGGTTAAGATACGACATAAATTTTTTGAATAATAAAAAGCAATCACATGCAACACCAACAAAGATCTTTCAACACCACTCATAGGAGTCAGGAACGCGATATCGTGGTTGTATGCTCTCAAAAATAACCCCGTTTCAGTTAGGACTTTTGAGTGTTACATCGTGGCCTGGTTCACGGTTATAGAAACAAAAGATATAGGCTCGAAGTTTATTTGTACCCACCCGTCTTCGTGATGTTCTCCGTTCCTATTTTCAGCTAGCTTTCACAAGCGCTCACTTCTCAAAAAGGGTTTTGTGATGGTTGAGGAACCAATTACATTAACGGTTTAAGCACCACTCAGGTTGTTGTTTGGAGTCAGTCACTCCTCTGTCTTGCGTGTCTGTGCCACACGACTTCGTTCTCATTTGAGGATCTTTCTTCAGTAATCCTTTTCGTCTTTCGCTTTTGCGTTATTTTGCTTATCCCTAACTTTTGCCTGGACTGATTCTTGTGAATCTTTGATTGTGAAGTCCAGCGGGATGCCCTAACTTTTGCCTAAGTCGCTTGTTTTCAAGTTTCGACTTAGCGGGCTTCTTCTTTTCTTTTTTCTTTTTGCATTTTGAACAAGTCGCTTGACACTGTTTGTCTTGATTGCTTTGCGAGGGTTGTGACTGCCTCATTCTTTGGTCGACGAAGAATAACCCTTGTGGTTTTCAATCTTTGGACCTTTTGACTTGGACAACCATTGTGTTTTCGGGTCTTTGGACCTTTTGATTAACATAGTAGAATGCCATGGATCTTCAAATACATTCCTTTATGAAAGCCTGAACGCTCGGTCCGACTAGCTGACATCTACCCTGCCCCTGGGTTACATGTGAGGGTTTTTTTTTATGCGAAAAGAAACTCCTACTTCAAGGCTCAAAGGGGTTGGCGAGGGTCTATCTTCCTTATATCTCCGGTGTTTAGGGATTTGAAACAAAGCCTGTACATCGTCAACAGGGCCTTACTCGAGAGCACACCATTTTGCGTTTTTGTTTCGTCATTCTCCTTCATAGAGTTTAAGCATGACAATTGGTATTGCAATGTACATATGCAAAAAATATAAGTGAATGCGAATGACTTACTTCAAGAAAAACATGTGAGTTTTATTATTGCTACATTCAAAAGCAAACAAATTTCATACAAGTAAACAAATGTTTAACATATAAAAGAAACTACAAATGGAAATGCAGTAAAGAAACTGAATATAGCCGTAGTTGAGGAGGCTTGGCTCCGTCTGGACCTGTCAGTCTTGGATACTTTCAGCGATCAACAGCTTTTTCACGGACTTGAAGTCTTCAATTCGCAGTGGTATAATTACCCACGACAATCATACCTCTTCTTCTAGTTATTCTGACTCCGACACGAGACATCTGAAGAGGGAAGTGAAGCTGAGGAGTAAAGTTGCCCCATAAGGTTGCTCGGAAAGACCTGACGATCTTCTGCCTACGTATCTCCATTGATCCAAGACCAATGAAGAATCAGAGCGACGTAGTTCCCCACAATAGGGATGAAACTGCACTGCAAAGACGCACCATTACCAAAACAAGAGTATCCGAATTACTTCTGGCTTCAAAACTTCAAATCAAAGAAAGTGTCCTCTCTCTTATATGTTTGGTGCAAAGTTGATAGCTTTCGAGTCGATTAAGTCCTGCACCGTGTGGTGAAAAGCTTTACACCCATCAATATGATGCCCTGGCGCCCCAGAATGAAAATCACAGTTGACATTGGCATCCCATCCCTCCGGTAGTGGAAAAGGGGGTGGAGACAGCTTGCGAAGCCCAACCAAATTCAACTGAAGCAAATGCTGGAGAAGATCAGTGTGAGACATTGGCAAAGGGTCAAAAAATCTTTCTTTCCTTTGTTGCCGACCCTGTTGAGGATTACGCTGACGATGATTTTGCTGTTGTGAACGTGTGGCACTTGGGATGATCATGGATGCTGTCTGGTAACGCGAACCTTGATTTCTCTTCTTTCGCTGGACACAAACTGCCCCTGCTTCTTCGTACTGCTTCTTTTTCTCATTGGACAACGACTTCTTAGTTCCAGAAGTGGAGGCACCGTTGACCTGAATCTTTCCTCGCTTCATCCATTTTTCAATTCTTTCACCAGTCAAGACGATATCAGAAAAACCGTTAGCTGAACAGCCTGCCAAACGTTCTATGAAGTGCCCCAGAAGGGTATCCATGAATAGGTCTACCATTTCTCTCTCCTGCAATGATGGTTGTACTCTGGCTGCTGATAACGAGAAAACGTATCGATTATATTGCTAGGTTTCATTAACGTTTTATCGAATAATCATCGTTTTAACACTCGATTTCTCGAGTTTTTCTTACCATTTTGCAGGTACATTATTATATGGAGCTAAATCATGAATTAAGAGAAAAAGGAACAAAATCAATCATAAAAAGATGAAGAAATGAAGCCTCCTGCAAAACTGCATATTTTGCAGCAGTCACGACCGTTACAAGGGTGTCACGACCGTGACACCCCAAAAGGAAGCATCACGACCGTAAGAGAAGCATCACGACCGTGACACTTAAAAACTGCAGGACACGAACGTGAAAGCATTATCACGACCGTGACAAGGATTATTTTAGGTTTTTGACTCAGACTTCGTCAAAGGCATTACGTGAAGAATTTGTTTCCTACTTTGTTGCCACGTTCCTGCATTCTCTCCACAAATTCAGCAAGGCCCAAACAATAAAGGTCCAAAAATCCAGCCCATTTAGAGTTCTATAAATAGTACAAGTTCTATGAACAATGTACAGAGCATTTTTCTATTCAAATTCCTGCGGAAGCTCTGCCGAACTGTTTTACGACCCTTTTCTTATTTCTGCATTATTTTCTGTTTCGTTCTTATTGTATCCAAACCCGCCATATAACAATTTCCTACATCAGGAAATTGTTATACATTTATATTTTTTTTCTAAACCTTCAGCCTTTGTTATTTTTGATTTCGCCAACTCCGAGCTTTCCGGTCTGTGGAAGAAGGAGTCTGCTCTAATATTGTTAACCAGGTTTTTCATTATATTGCAATTTAATTATTTATAATGTTTATTTATTTTCCTGCCATGAGTATTTTATTATTTAATTTTCTGTCTCTGTCTGGTTCAACATCGATGAGTAGCTAAACACCTTAGGGCGGTATGTAGTTAGAACAAACTTAACCGGTAAAATATAACCATAGGCTAAAAATAATTAATCACTTAACATTTCTGGCTGATACTTTTTAATTAAATAGACCTTTTCGTTACGAGAGTAAGAAAAGAGTATTAGGTTAGGTCAAGACCACGAGAGTGTGAGGTTTTAACCAGATAGCTAAAGTTAGGCATTTAAATTAAACACAACGAGAGCGCTTTAAGATAAATTAGAATTACTTAGTTTCCAAAAATTACCTCTAAACACTTATGGGCTAGCGAGAGCAGGCATAGGGCTTTAGGGATAAGATCTGATATAAGACCACGAGAGTGTGAGTTGAGGGTATTTAAACTAGTAACCTCTACCGAATAGATTAAGTAAACATCTTTATAAGCCTAGGTTAGATTGACCCACCTAAGTTAGTATAATTACATACCGACCGCCTTAGTATTACTTAATTAAAACTTAAATTTAGTTCCGCCTTTAATAGTCTTAAAAATCAACAAAAAAATCGTGACAACCATTCGCCTTAGCTAAACTAGAAGTTCATCTAGCACTAAGTAACCATAGAATCCCTGTGGATCAATAATCTTAAATATTACTTCGATAGGCTGTGCACTTGCAGTAAGATACCGCTAGACGCATAATTAGACACGTCTTAAGCCCATCAAGTTTTTGGCGCCGTTGCCGGGGATTCCTTAATTTAGTCACTAGTGCATTTAGGTAGCATTGTCTAGACTAAGGTATCAACTATTTAATTTAATTTAATTTCCGAGTGTATGCCAAGTACTCGCTCTAAAAGCGAAGACTTGCAACCTCTAATCCCTGAATCGGAACGCTTCTTACACGTAAGAAGACGTATATTCGATTACGAAAATAATTACAATATTCCAGATCTTCAATTAGATCCGCCTAAACCAGTCGTAACATCAAAGGACGCAGAGATGGCTGAAGAACAGAATCATCCACTCAAGTATTACGCCAGTCCTTCGCAAGCTGAACCGCATTCAAGCATTGCCGCGCCGGCTATCAACCGAAACGATTTCGAACTAAAACCTTCGTTGATATCAGCCGTGCAACAAAATCAATTCGCCGGAAATCCTATCGAGGATCCGAATCTTCATCTTTCGATCTTTGTGCAATATGCAGATACCGTAAAAGCCAATGGAGTTACCCAAGAAGCTATTAGACTACGTTTATTTCCTTTTTCGCTTCGAGACAGAGCAAGAGCTTGGCTTCAATATCTGCCTTCGAACTCAGTAACTACGTGGGAGGAACTTAAGAGAGTTTTCTTGAACAAATATTTTCCACCTAGCAAGACAGCTATGCTGAGAGCTCAGATCAACGGATTTAAGCAAAGAGAAAGTGAATCATTATTCGAAGCTTGGGAACGCTATAAGGATCTACTGAGACTTTGTCCACATCATGGATTAATAGACTGGATGGTCATCCATACCTTCTATAATGGACTCTTGTACAATACAAGAATGACAATTGACGCTGCCGCAGGCGGTGCATTGATGGACAAAGAATATAATGATGCTTATGCACTTATCGAAAGTATGGCTCAAAATCATTACCTTTGGGGAAGCGAGAGAGTCGCAACTGAGAAACCAACAAAGGGAGGTATGTACGAAGTAAGTAGTATGGACCAAGTCAATGCGAAGTTTGACCAACTAAGCCAAAAGATCGACAACTTGGCCATAACACCAACAGCCACCGTGGCTGCAGTAACACCTAACTGTGAGTTATGTGGAGTTTCAGGACACGAAGTTTCTGATTGTCAACTATTGACAGGAACTCCCACTGATCAAGTGAATTATGCTCAAGGAAACCCTTACTCAAACACATATAACCCAGGTTGGAAGAATCATCCGAACTTCTCCTATAAGAATAACAATGCTTTATACGCACCAGGTCAAGCACCAGCTACATCACCAGGATATCAAAAGACTGCTCCTAATGTCCCTAGGAAATCGAACCTTGAGTTGATGATGGAGAACTTTATAGCCAACCAATCTCAAACGAACAAGGACTTCTTAAACCAAAACATTCACACTAATGAGCAGATTAAACAATTAGTGAGCAAAGTAGATGCATTAGCTACACATAACAAAATGCTGGAAACTCAGATTTCACAAGTAGCTCAACAACAAGCACCTATTGCTGCACCAGCTAGAGTATTCCCTGGACAACCTCAACCTAATCCGAAAGGACATGCTAACGCTGTAATATTAAGAAGTGGCAAGGAACTTGACGGACCTACCGATCCAAGACTTGACAATCCAGCCATGTACAAAAAACCGGATAAACCGACTGAAGTGGTGAATGATCCAGAAGAAAAGGAAGATGACAATCAAGAGGTAGTGGAGAAAGAACAACCTTATGTGCCTCCACCACCCTATAAACCACCAATTCCGTACCCTCAAAGATTAATAAATTCCAAGACGACGGGTCAATTTAAGAAATTTATCGAACTTCTGAAACAGTTGAATATTACTATTCCGTTTACAGAAGCAATTACCCAAATACCCTCGTATGCTAAGTTTTTAAAAGAAATCTTATCCAATAAGAAAAAGATAGAGGATAACGGAACAGTTACACTTACTGCTGAGTGTAGCGCCATAATTCAGAATAAAATGCCTCCTAAGCTAAAAGATCCAGGAAGTTTCTCTATACCCTGTGTAATAGGAAAATTCGTCATTGACAAAGCTCTATGCGATTTAGGAGCCAGTATCAGTGTTATGCCCTTAACGATTTGCAAAAGGCTAGACATGGGAGACCTAAGACCAACTAAAATGTCTGTTCAACTAGCCGATCGCTCTGTTAAATATCCTGTAGGCATATTAGAAAACGTCCCAGTACGTATAGGACAATTCTACATCCCTACTGATTTTATAATCATGGACATCTCTGAGGACTCCACTACACCTATCATACTAGGAAGACCATTCTTAGCTACCGCCGGAGCTATAATAGATGTAAAAAGAGGAAAGCTAACCTTTGAAGTGGGTGAAGAGAAAGTTGAATTTATTCTAACACAATTCTTACAATCACCAGCTATAGAGGATACATGCTATCTATTGAACGTAATTGACGAATGTGTAAGAGAAATGGAACTAAAAGAGACCACTTATTCTGAAATAATGAAAATTCAAATCCCTCCGATTTTCGAAGATGATAATTGGCGTAAACCGTATCAGGATGATAGTCTAAGCGAAAGTTTAGCACTTACACCGGATCCTATGCCAAGTAAAGATAAACCTACATTAGGATTAAAAACTTTACCTCATAACCTAAGGTACGAATTCTTAGACGTTGAATGTAAAAGACCAGTTATAATAAATTCCAGTTTAGGAACTATAGAAACAAAGAAACTTTTAGATGTTTTGAAGAAATATCCAACTGCATTAGGATATAACATATCTGATCTCAAAGGAATATGTCCTTCAGTGTGTATGCATCGTATTCTGCTAGAAGAAGATTGCAGAACCTCCAGAGAATCTCAAAGAAGAATTAACCCAACCCTTAGCACTGTAGTAAAAGAAGAAGTTAAAAAATTACTAGATGCCGGAATAATATATCCAATCTCTGATAGTGAATGGGTTAGTCCAATACATGTAGTGCCAAAGAAAGGAGGTATCACTGTTGTGAAAAACGCTCAAGGCGAATCGATATCGCAAAGAGTAGTGACGGGATATAGAGTATGCATAGATTATCGTAAACTAAACAAAGCCACTCGAAAAGATCATTTCCCACTACCTTTTATAGATCAAATGTTAGAACGATTAGCCAAGCATTCTTACTTCTGTTATCTTGACGGTTACTCAGGATTTTTCCAAATCCCTATCCATCCAGATGATCAAGAGAAGACTACATTCACATGCCCTTATGGAACGTTCGCTTATAGACGAATGCCCTTTGGATTATGCAACGCTCCTGCAACCTTTCAAAGATGTATGATGTCAATCTTCGCAGATTTTATAGACAACATCATGGAAGTGTTCATGGACGACTTCTCTGTATGCGGGCAAAGTTTTGAAGGATGTTTATCGAACTTAGAAATGGTATTAGAAAGATGTGTAAAAGTAAACCTCGTGCTTAACTGGGAGAAATGTCATTTTATGGTCAACGAAGGAATCGTATTAGGTCATGTAATATCCGACAAGGGAATTGAAGTTGATAAAGCTAAGATTGAAGTAATAAAAGATCTTCAACCCCCTAAAACCGTTCGAGAAATACGAAGCTTTTTAGGACACGCCGGTTTTTACCGACGATTCATCAAAGATTTCTCGAAAATTACTAAACCTCTTACTGGTTTATTAATGAAAGACGCTGAGTTCATATTCTATGAAGATTGTCTTAAAGCATTCGAAACTCTAAAAACAGCCCTCATCACCGCACCAATCATGCAACCCCCTGACTGGAGATTACCTTTTGAAATCATGTGCGATGCAAGTGACTATGCTGTAGGCGCAGTTCTAGGCCAGAGGAAGGAAAAGAAACTTCATGCGATTTACTATGCCAGTAGAACCTTAGATTCTGCCCAGATGAACTACGCCACTACCGAAAAAGAATTGTTAGCAGTTGTCTTTGCGCTTGACAAATTCCGTTCTTACCTAGTTGGAGCGAAAATAATCATTTACACAGACCATGCTGCTATACGATATTTACTTACTAAGAAAGATGCTAAACCAAGACTCTTAAGATGGATTTTACTCTTACAAGAGTTTGACCTAGAAATAAAAGATAAGAAAGGTACTGAGAACGTCGTAGCGGACCATTTATCTAGAATAGAAGGTATTAAACCCGAACAAGTGCCGATTAACGATGATTTTCCGTATGAACAGCTGATAGCACAATTAGGAAGCGACCTAGCTCAGTTAGATATAAATGAACCAGAATCCGTGGAAACAATCCAGACAACTGTAGGACTGCCATGGTACGCTGACATTGTCAACTACCTAGCCGCAAGAGCTCTTCCACCCGATCTAACCTATCAGCAGAAAAAGAAATTCTTTCATAATCTGAAACATTACTATTGGGATGAACCATTATTGTTCAAAAGAGGACCAGATGGAATCTTTCGCCGATGTATTCCCGAAGAAGAAATAGAAGATGTCATTGCTCAATGCCATTCATCTCCTTATGGTGGACATGCAAGCACTTCCAAAACTTGTGCAAAAATCTTGCAAGCCGGTTTATTCTGGCCTAATCTATGGAAGGATGTCCACATCGCTGTTATAAATTGAGATCGGTGTCAACGCACCGGCAATATTTCAAGAAGAGATGAAATGCCTCAAAAAGGAATATTAGAAGTAGAAATCTTTGACGTCTGGGGAATAGATTTCATGGGACCATTCCCATCATCTTTCGGTAATAATTACATACTCGTAGCTGTTGATTATGTTTCGAAATGGATTGAAGCCATAGCTTCTCCTACAAACGATACACGAGTAGTAATAAAGCTTTTCAAAAATATAATCTTTCCCAGATTTGGTGTGCCTAGACTCGTCATAAGTGACGGTGGCTCGCACTTCATCTCAAAAATATTTGACAAATTACTATCTAAGTATGGAGTAAGACACCGTGTGGCTACACCATATCATCCACAAACAAGTGGACAAGTCGAAGTCTCAAACAGAGAAATTAAACAAATCTTAGAAAAGACTGTCGCCATATCTCGGAAAGATTGGTCATCTAAACTTAATGAAGCTTTATGGGCTTATAGGACCGCTTACAAGACACCCATAGGTACTACACCTTTCAAACTAGTTTATGGAAAATCTTGTCACCTCCCAGTAGAACTAGAACACAAAGCTTATTGGGCGATTAGAACTCTCAATATAAACTATAATGCTGCAGGAGAAAAGCGAATCCTAGACATTAACGAATTAGAAGAATTAAGGTTAGATGCTTATGAGAATGCTAAGATATATAAAGAAAGAACTAAGCGATGGCATGATAAACGCCTATCTAGGAAAGAATTTAGTGTGGGAGACGTTGTACTCCTCTTCAATTCAAGACTTAGGCTCTTTCCTGGAAAATTAAAATCTAGATGGTCAGGACCCTTTGAAATAATTAAAGTATTCCCGAGTGGAGCAATAGAAATTAAGGGTAGGAATAGTGAACCATTCATAGTAAACGGACAACGTTTAAAACATTATCATAAAGTTGAAAATAGAGATTATGCGAATAATCTAAAGCTTTTAGAGTTGTCCACTGATTCCCCTGATTAATCTAAACCTAAGCATTACGTCAGGCTTTTGACGATAAAAACAGCGCTTAGTGGGAGGCAACCCATTTACTTATCTAATTATTTAAATTATTCTCTTTATCATTTTATTATTTATCGTTTTACTATTTGTTTATTTGTTTTATCATTTTATAGTTTTATTTTATATTACTATTATTGCCATTACATTATGCATTTCATTTTCTTATTTTTATCTTAAATCACTTTTTACAGATTTTCTAAAAGTCTTTTCCACTTTCCTTCTTCCCCCGATTTGTTTCCTCCATATTTGCACTGACCATGGCTAACCAACCAATTAACCATATGGAAACCAAATTTAGAGGTAGGAACCAAAAAAATGAAATTTGAAGAGTTATCACAGAGGCAAATGGATTTGACCCTGTACCCGGATGATCGGACTATGGAAACCTTAGGTATACATGATAGCATCATGTACTTGTTTAACCGACTCGGATGGGAGAATGCATTGATCCAACATAAGTTTGTGACTTACCGCGAGCTCACTCTTGAGTTCCTTAGCTCCTTAATTTACCTACCTGAGCGCGGTTTTTGGATTTAGGAAAGGATTTATTAGTTTCCGCCTATTTGGAATAGAATATGACTTTAACCATAAAGAACTAGCTGACTTGTTAGGATTCCCTAGTGGACCATTTGCTTTCACTACCACACAGGTAGAATTGATGGATATTGAGCTAGATTTCTTTTGGGGAACTTTAACCGGAAACTACCACCCTGAACCAAATAGCATGAATAATGATGAGATCCATAACCCTGCTCTCCGTTACTTCATAAAATCCTTGCCCACACCTTCTTTGGAAAAGAAGAAAACATTACCGGAGTTTCTAAAGATGAAATATTTATTATGTCATGTTTCACTAATGGACAGCCTGTTAATGGTGTACCTTTCATGATGCAAACCTTCACCCGTATCCAAGAAGAACCTGAATTACCTATATTAGTTGGAGGTCTTGTAACCATGATTGCTGATGCCATAGGACTTAGGTACCAACTGCACAGGTGCAACCGTCTAGGAACAATCCGTCCTATGAATCTTAATTTCTGCTTCAATAGACATATCATAAGGAATTTAGGACATCCACCTTTTGAGTACCTAATCCGGAACGAGGTAGTAACCCTGTTCACATTGCCTAACCATGCTAGAGTAAGTGTTCACAACAAGGATAACTGGCTTTATGAGTTAAACCCACCTGATTATCCACCCACTCCTGAAACACCTCAGTCTTACAAGATAAAAGATGATACAATGACCGATGTCGAAACTGACCCTGAGACGCCTCCTGGTTACCATGACATTGACCACACTGAAGAAGTACATGAAACCCCTGAAGTGAATCAAGGAGATTATGCTAACAACTTACAAAACATCATGAACACTCTCAATGCTTACCAAACTGACATTAACTTATTTAAAGAAGACATTAAGAGCATGCGATTGGATATTATAGGGTTGACTGACATAACCTGCGAACAATTCTATCACTTGAACTCCGCCATCGAAGACTTGAAGAAACGCTTTTGATAATGTTATAAGTGATTTAGTTTATTTTTCCCATTGTTTTCGTTTCTAGTTAGATTTATTTTTCGCAACAATTTCTTACCGCAAATTTCCGTTTATGTAACTTCATTTTCAATTACTTTATGCAATGCATCTTTAATTCCAAAATTTCTCCATTTTTAGCAATTTATGTATTTTTCATTCTATGTACTGTTATGCTTGCATTTATTCATTATATATACAAATCTCTCATGCCTTGCAAGTTATTGAAGTACTGTGTTGAAACTATATACTATATGGTGTTTATAATTTAATATGAGTGTTAGTGAAGAAAATACATTATTATAAAATATGTGAAATAAGTGAGAAAGTGTTTTCTGGAAATTATTCTAAGAAGCAAGCCCTCACGGTCGTCACTGCCCCATAACGATCGTGACGCGCTCATTTTGAGTGTCACGACCGTCGTACCCCTGTCACGACCGTGACGACCCATATACCAGGAATCGTGAGAAACATAACTGTTTCTCTTCGTGCCTCTTCTTCTTCTTCTCCATAACTTCCTAAAAAACTACCCATCTTCTCCATAACCTCCGTAACCCCCCCATTTACCATCTTTAAACTCATTAACCACCCATTATCACACCCTACTACATTCTCACTCTCCATTATTTATCCCGAATTCATATTTCTTTCATTTTACCATTTTTTTTCACAAAACTTCAAAAATCTTCATTCTTCACTCTAAGCTCTTGCATGCAATGGATTCTATTACTTTTAGAGAAGGTGATGCTGGAGAAACTCAGAGAGAACGATTTCTCCGATTCCAAAACCGCGGTGTGCAACCTACACGTTACATCGACACTGTGTGTTTGAGGGAACTCGGAATGCTTGCCAGTGTTACGAACCTGCTTCAAAAAGTCGGGCTCTGGGACCTTTGCAGTCAACCTCAGCCAACCTTCGAACTTCTGACACTGGAGTTCTTAAGCTCATTCAGTTACATCACCGGTACCGGTTCTCTGAGTCAGCTCACCGGTTTCGCAAAATTCAGATTGCATGGCCAAGAGTTCAACCTTTCGCAAGACAGGATCGCCGAGTTATTAGGCTTCGATCACGGAACTGAAGCTCACCGTCGCGTGCCCGATAACTTTAGTGAACAAGCTTTCACTCTATGGCACGACTTAACCAACACCCGTGCATCAGCCTTCCAAAGCCTAAACGCTACGCACATTCACAATCCGGCCATCCGCTATTTCCACCGAGTAATTTGCAACACCATCTTCGCTCGAGAAAGCAACCATAAGCTCAACTCCAAGGAGCTTCTATTCTTACACTGCGCTCTTAATGACGAGCCGATCAACGCTGCCCCTTTCATGCTTTATCATATCCAGGCTATCGCACACAGAGGCTCCACTCCGTTCTTCATAGGCGGCATTGTCACCACCTTCGCCATTCAGTTGGGGCTTGGTGACTTGGTCGTTAATCAGCCTCACCTAGCCGCAAAATTCCTCACTAAGAGTTATTGCAGGTCCGCTCACCTGATTGCGCAGCGAGAGGATGGCAGGTATAGCCCTGTTGTCCAAGGCACCATATTTCACCATATCATTCTGCCGTCCCGCGACCGCATCGATCCATCCAGCCGAGCCAACTGGCTCTTTGTTTTACCTGATGCTGCTGACCACGCTCCTATCCATGATCAGGCAGATCTCCCAGCGGATGAGATGCAGGATGCTATGGATGCAGCTGAGCCTGTCCAGGATACACCAGAGACATCTACCCGACAGCCCCCTGCTCCAGAAGTCACTCTTGAGGAAGTCCTCCGTGCGATTCATCAGCAGAACCAGATGAACGCCGCACTGGAGCGAAGGCAGAAGGAGCAGTACGATGCTTTACTCGGCACTATTGCAGCAAACCAGGCAGCTACTAATGAGAGGTTCAACGAGATTTTCAGCGAGTTAGACGCCTTGCGTATCGACATCACTGGGACCACCAGCACCGGTTCTGATCCTGAAGCGACTCCTTCCAGACGCCGCTCCCGCACTAGAAGCCGACCCCGCGGTCCTCAGCAGCCATAGTTCTAGTTTTTCTTATGTTTGTTTTTCGTTCTTGTCGTTTGTACTGTACTTTTACCGCATTTATATCACAACATTGAGGACAATGTCTGATATAGTGTGGGAGAGGTACCTTTCATCTCCGCATTTTTCCTTTTCGCATTTTTCCATTTCGTTGTATTTTCAATTCCGTTGTATTTCCTTTTAGTAAGTTAATGAAGCGTGCAAAATCTTTATGATATTTTCTTTAGTTTCAAACTTTCCCGTTTATTTAGCCATAACCGAAATTTTTTTAATTATTCGCATTACCCGACTTACCTACGAAATCGTAAATAGGAAGCTGAGAACGATTAAACAAGACCAATACAATCTTGACAACTTTGACTTCCTACTTAAGCGATTCCATCTCCGATTACCATTACGAGTACACTTCTAGTTTCAGTTCAAAAGTAACCCCGAGTAGTTTATACTAGCAGTCAGCACCGTCTGAACACAAACCACGTGGGGAGCAGATGAATATAAGCGTTTGATGCCTAATCAATAATGATCCTTCATATCTCGATGCAAAATGAAAAGAAATTGCACCAAAGTACACGGTCGCATATAAGAAACGAGAAATATGAGAAGGAGTCCATTGCGGGTTGGTTCAAAGGTACTGGTTCTGAACTCGGTAGGGCGTGCTACGGCTCGATCCCCCACAACCTCCAAATCGGATACAAAATGTAGGGTTACCACACTCGTGTACCAGACCCCGTGCTTAAAAAGGATCAAAGTCGCTAACCGGCTACTCCACTACGTGCGTGCTAAGGCAAAGGGCTTAATGTGATTGCGCTAGAATGAAACCGGGCGAAATAAGATCGAAAAACTTTAGGTGAAATCGTAAAGTAATTGCCGATTGGCTCATTTAACGGGAAGTCGACGACATAGCTTGTTGCTTGTGTCATTAGTGTATCGGTAGTGTTCTATCAAAGTATCGGATTATCCGACAAAGCGATCCCTCGTATGATTTGTTATGAGTATGCGTGAATAACATCTTGTCCGCCGATTTTCAACCGACTATTTGCTTGAGGACAAGCAAAGGTTTAAGTTTGGGGAAGTTTGATAACGAGAAAACGTATCGATTATATTGCTAGGTTTCATTAACGTTTTATCGAATAATCATCGTTTTAACACTCGATTTCTCGAGTTTTTCTTACCATTTTGCAGGTACATTATTATATGGAGCTAAATCATGAATTAAGAGAAAAAGGAACAAAATCAATCATAAAAAGATGAAGAAATGAAGCCTCCTGCAAAACTGCATATTTTGCAGCAGTCACGACCGTTACAAGGGTGTCACGACCGTGACACACCAAAAGGAAGCATCACGACCGTAAGAGAAGCATCACGACCGTGACACTTAAAAACTGCAGGACACGAACGTGAAAGCATTATCACGACCGTGACAAGGATTATTTTAGGTTTTTGACTCAGACTTCGTCAAAGGCATTACGTGAAGAATTTGTTTCCTACTTTGTTGCCACGTTCCTGCATTCTCTCCACAAATTCAGCAAGGCCCAAATAACAAAGGTCCAAAAATCCAGCCCATTTAGAGTTCTATAAATAGTACAAGTTCTATGAACAATGTACAGAGCATTTTTCTATTCAAATTCCTGCGGAAGCTCTGCCGAACTGTTTTACGACCCTTTTCTTATTTCTGCATTATTTTCTGTTTCGTTCTTATTGTATCCAAACCCGCCATATAACAATTTCCAACATCAGGAAATTGTTATACATTTATATTTTTTTTCTAAACCTTCAGCCTTTGTTATTTTTGATTTCGCCAACTCCGAGCTTTCCGGTCTGTGGAAGAAGGAGTCTGCTCTAATATTGTTAACCAGGTTTTTCATTATATTGCAATTTAATTATTTATAATGTTTATTTATTTTCCTGCCATGAGTATTTTATTATTTAATTTTCTGTCTCTGTCTGGTTCAACATCGATGAGTAGCTAAACACCTTAGGGCGGTATGTAGTTAGAACAAACTTAACCGGTAAAATATAACCATAGGCTAAAAATAATTAATCACTTAACATTTATGGCTGATACTTTTTAATTAAATAGACCTTTTCGTTACGAGAGTAAGAAAAGAGTATTAGGTTAGGTCAAGACCACGAGAGTGTGAGGTTTTAACCAAATAGCTAAAGTTAGGCATTTAAATTAAACACAGCGAGAGCGCTTTAAGATAAATTAGAATTACTTAGTTTCCAAAAATTACCTCTAAACACTTATGGGCTAGCGAGAGCAGGCATAGGGCTTTAGGGATAAGATCTGATATAAGACCACGAGAGTGTGAGTTGAGGGTATTTAAACTAGTAACCTCTACCGAATAGATTAAGTAAACATCTTTATAAGCCTAGGTTAGATTGACCCACCTAAGTTAGTATAATTACATACCGACCGCCTTAGTATTACTTAATTAAAACTTAAATTTAGTTCCGCCTTTAATAGTCTTAAAAATCAACAAAAAAATCGTGACAACCATTCGCCTTAGCTAAACTAGAAGTTCATCTAGCACTAAGTAACCATAGAATCCCTGTGGATCGATAATCTTAAATATTACTTCGATAGGCTGTGCACTTGCAGTAAGATACCGCTAGACGCATAATTAGAGCTTCGTGCAGTCTGCATGGCCAGCTGGATCAAAGGCTTCAGCTCCTGAGGTACCCTTCTGGTGTAATGATCCCTGAATCAATTAGATATTGAAGATTTTGCTTGAAGGCTTTGCACTCGTCGATGGTATGTCCAAATGTCCCGGAGTGGAATTCACACCTGACATCCATATTGTAATCTGGAGGAATGGGGTAGGGTATTGGCAAGGCATTCCCTGGCTGAATCAAAGAATTCTCGAGCAAACGGGCAAACACTTGACTAGGAGTAAACACTTCTTCAGTCTGCTTGAGCTTGAGTCTCCCCTGTTGTTGATAATTCTGATGCTGAGGTGAATTCGAACACCTAAAGTTCTTCTGCACTTTCTTCTTCATGTCGGATCTGTAAATGGGTAAAGGTGACTGGCACGATGTCTTTACAACCCAGATCGAAGACCCACACCCCTGATTGGGGATAATTCTTGTGGTAAGGAAAGGAGAGGTTCCTCCTAGTGATATGAAATCCTTGGACACATCCCCGTTAATCGGTGCGAACTCAATTACTTTTGCATCAATGAGCTCTTGAACTTGATGTTTAAGCCTTTTGCAGTTTTCCACATGATGACCAGGTGCCCCAGAATGGAAAACACACCTGGCATTGGCGTCAAAATCTGGAGGAAGCTTTTTGGGTGTGGCTGTCACGGTGACAAGTTCAACCAGATTAAGCTCGAGCAAACAAACGAGCAACTGTGCATATGACACCGGGATCAAATCAAACCTTGCTTCAGACGTCTTTGGCATTTGTCTGCGGCTTTTGTCTTTATCTTCCCTTTGATGAACTGGAATAGTCTACAAATTGTGAGGCTTAGGATCCCAAAGTTGAGGAGAATTTCCGCGAAACGCTTCCTGATCTTGGAACAAAATCACTGAACTGGGATGACCACTAGCTTCTGCAGTAATAAAGGGGAGATGGTGCCCTTCTTGGAGCTTTGGGGCTTCCCTGGTCTGGTTCTCTTGTTTCTTCAGTTGGTAGAATTTCTCCATCAATAGCGTGTGGTCATGGCACAAGGTCTGCATGTCCTTCGAAAGTCGATCCATTCGGACTTTCATTTCAGCTATTTCTGCTCGGCATTGTTCCATATCCACCTCTTGATGACTGTGATTCAAATTGGCCATTCTGAAGAGTAAACGAATCAGGATGAGAATCTGTCCCCGGACACCTGTAATGAGAGTAAGGATGCATGCAAATGCCATGTTCGATTATTTCCAAGGGATCCATCGGCTTTGATTCCAATTTGGATATAGGAACATATAATGACATGGTTCAAACATAGGATCTTTGGAAATAGCCGAACATGTATGATAGAATGCTATGATGTTATGTATGCAACAAGCATGTGATTAGTGAAGTGTCTGCAATGTGCCAATCAAATAATCAGGCGTTGGTGCAAGATCTCAAAATCCAGATATCACAATAATCATCCCTCTGATCCGGGATCATATCTTAAAACCAGAAATCCAGATCACAAAACTGAACCAAAGGCAAAGTAGGTATGCTGAAGGTATTAGGGTTCCTGCAAACCTGTAAACCCCTTCCCAATCTCACAGGTGTGCTACTCGGGTCAACATCACGGACTCTCAAATCTGAATAGCAATAATACGTTCACCATTTCCGAGAAATGGCTCATGACCAAATCAGGGAATCGGTTTAGCATTATGTACTACGCAGGGAGGTCTCAGTTGAGTCCGGAAAAAACAAGCATCCCTCACAAGTCTCCAGCTTCAAGCACTGAATCGAGAAACAATAGTACATTCATCCCGAAGGGTACAATACTATCGTCATACGAACAGTTTGCTTTAACTGAATTCCTATGAGAGAACCAGGCCATCCTATGCGAGTTCCCAATGGACCCTCGGATGCGAGTGGGTTTGCCAACAAATGTGGTCTGCCACTGTCATCACTGTAGAGGGGTGTTCCCATTAAGGTCCTCGAAGATCGGTCACCAGATGCACATAACTATCAAGGTCGTACCCTGAAGTGAGGTAATCCCCACACAGGATAGTTCCAAGACGGTCGCAATCTGGGTGTGGAACACATCGCCACCCATCATGGTGAGATACCATAAGAGTACAATGTCTGTCCATGCTAATCCTATGATGCACTCGAGCCGGGTATTTCGCATATCTCACAGTAACTCCCAACCCACAGAAAAAATGAAAACCAGCACAGCCAGACAGTCCAGTATAATATGATGCATGGAAAATAAAATACTGAAAGCGATAAATAAATACGGTAAAGTAAAGCTGTAAAGAACTGTAAATAAAAACAGTAAAGCTAAACTAAAGTACTCAGCATCAAACAGATAAACACCCAAAGAAACAAAACCAAACAGGCGCTAGGATTGACTCTACAAGGGAAACCGGAAGAATCAGGTTATTCCCCAGCAGAGTCGCCAGCTGTCGCTCCCGGGATTTTCATCCTAGTACAAACGCGAAAGTGGCGCGGAAAGGTTAGAGTCGCCAGCCAGACATTTTTATCCCGAATGAATGGGAAAGGTAATGTTGCACAAACCTAAGGAAGAAGGAAAGGACAAGGTCCTGCGAACCAAAGATCTGAGTTCGGGAGTCGGTTACGACCTGGGAAGGTATTAGCACCCCAGATCGTCCGCCGTACCCGACGGGATCCACGCTTGCTTGTTTGTTTCAAAGGGTGAGAAAAAAAAGATGCTGCTGAACAAAACTGCTAACTGGAATGGAATAAGAGATGAGAAAAAGAATAAGAGAAGAAAATGAAAAGAAAGGGGGAAATGTAGGGAAAATAAAGAATGTGCTCGAACGGGCCCTACCCCGCTGCCTACGTACCTCATCGGGATAATGAGGATCAGAGTCGACGTAGTTCGCCTAACTAAGGCGGGAACTTTTTGTTTGTGTTTTTTATGCTGGAACTGCGTATGTCTATGCTCAGGTGTTGCAGGCTCGTCTGGTACGAGTGCGTTTACCGTCTTGCATGCGAGACAAGTCGTCGCGAGTTCGCGTTGTGAGTGAATGAGATGAGAAGAGAAGTTCCCGCAGGATAGTCGCTTATTATTTGTTTTTGTCTTTTATGAGAAGTGTTTTGAATTTGTTTGTGAACATTCTCATACTAAGACCTATCAATCGCGGGAAGTACTTACACCTCGCCCCGAAACAGGACGCGTATAAGCACTCCGCAACAAAGTCTCGTGTCGTACAAGATTGTTCGGTTTTTATTAAGTATTTTATTGCTTTTCTTTATGAGATGAGAAAGAATGACTCAAGTTGATAAATGACAAAATCTAAGGGACTAAGACTCAATCCTAATTTTGTTTATTTATTTACAAATGGTCCTAATGGTTCGTGCGGTTTTCTAAGCCTAAAAGAGACTAGAAACTACTAGAATTCAACTTACTTCCTAAGGAAGTTAAGTTGATTCTAAAACAATGGGGAAGCCTATGCAAGTGAAATTCAAATAATAAGGCAAAAACATTAAAATTGAATTAAGAAATAAAATTCTAAAAATGCATTTTTAAAGTATAAAGCTAAAACAAGCCTAAACTTTGTCTAAATCTATTGTTAAGCCTAAGTCCTAAAACAAAGGGGACTATCCAATATTATTATTCTAAAAATCAGTAATTAAACTCTTCTAAGTCATTTTAAATTCCTAAGACTAAACCTAATGAAACTAGTTCTAAAGGGGTCCTAATATTCTAAACTAAACCAAGTGAATTTTGCATGAATAACTAGCCTAAAGATTAATACACTAAAAATATTTAAAGTCCTGGAAAAATTATGGAATTAATTCTATAGGGTCCTAAAACTACCTATAACATTGTGTCAAAAGGAATCCTAAAAATTCAGAATTTAACTAGGCCTAAAAATTGATTATTTTCAGCTATGAATCAATCCCTAATTACTAAGGAATTAGCCTCTAAAACATAAGATAAAATATTCTAAAAAATCTACAAAAATTATCCTAAATACTATTATTAGTCCTCTAAACATAGAAAAAAGAATGAATTAAAAATCCTACTGGAAGTTACCAAAATAAAATGAACAAACTCATGTACAGTTAAAGGAAATTCAATAAAAGCTAATTAAAAGAAAAATTCGAAATTAAATCGAAAAATAACCAAAATTCAGAAAATAAAAATACCAAAAATTTCTAAATTGAATTATAGACATACTTGATTTTTTGGGGAATTTTCTAATGGATTTTACTATATTTTATGAACTATTTTCTAGACTATATTAAACTAAATTTAAAATCTAAAAGAAATAAGGAGGGGGTTTATTAAACACTTTTCTAAGCTGTTTTTTTCCGAATGGGCTCTTAAAAGGGAGTGTTAATAGCACTGGCTGCTAGGCCCAATTCGCAGGATTGAGGGGGGTGAGAAGAGTGATTTCTTAAGTTGATTTTTTTTACTGGGCCATTACCGGGTGGTGCGGATATCAACAGAAAAAGAGAGCCTACCGGACGGTGACAAGTGTCACCGCCGGTGTGGCTGAGAATCACAAAAATCTTAATCTCTCCCTTGAATTCAAATCGCAGGTTGCAATGGAATTATGGACCTTAATTGAGATTACAAAAGAATTAAATCATCTTTATTACTATTAATTTACATTATTACTATTAATTTACATTAAAACTATTAATTTACATTAAAACAAATGATTAATCTTTATAGGCAAACACACACTGATACAACCAAAGTCAGCCAAGAACTCCAACGAACCCTAGACCCTTCTTCTTCGTCGAATTCCGCCGTCACGGCTCCGTCTTCTCCCTTCTTCGCATGTCCTCTTCTTCGCAACACAAATACCCTACCTTGCACTTCCCTCCTAACCCAAACATAACCTGAGTCTTCTTTTTAAACCTAGACTTTCTCCTAACCCTAAATGACAAATCTCACACATTTGAGCAACGCCGAGAACAACCAAACAAAGCAGCAACTACTTCGCAAGAGGAAGACGAATTCGTACCTTGAATTTGAGTAATGGATCTGCTGACGGTTCGCTATCGGTCAAAGACGACGCTCAACGTTATGCTTGGTTCGGTTCGTTCGCTCCTTCGCGCGATTTGACTGGTATCATGAATGCTCGCGCGATGTAGGTGATGATGATGATCGGTGACGAAATCGGCTCTTCTTACACGGTAAGTTGCTTTTTGTTCTCTGCGCAATCCGTTATCATAGCTCGACTGTGAATTCGGTTAACCTTCTTCTTTGTTTTGTTTATTGAATCAGTTATTGCAAGTTTGATGAAGGATTGTTGCTGCCACCGATTGATGAAGATTGAAAACAATTTGTAACGCCATGGTGAAGGAAGATTTGAGAAGAGAAAGAAGAATTGAAGAGGATAGGCCGAGAAGTATGCTTGAAGGGGAGGATTGAGACCTCTCCCGAAAATGAAGAATGAGAAGGGATAAGAAGAAGAAGGAGAATCGTCGAAGGGAGTGAAGTTGTGGGGAGAAGATGAAGATTGGGATCAATGATTGGGGAAAGGTCCAAGAACTTGATTGAAGATGAAGAAAAGAAACTGATTGGAGAGTTGAATTGGAGAAAAGGAGGATGGAAGAAAAGATTTGGAAACAATGGTGAAGTCTGAAAAATGGTGGAGAGAGTGAGAAACTGGTGAGGGAGAGAAAAATGGTTGCAGGGTCCTGAAAAATTGTGGAAGAAGCTAATTGAATGAGAAGCTCCTGATTTATAGAATGCTTGAGGATGGTTCTGGAAGTTTCAGGTAAGAAAATCAGTTACGATTCTGTTATTTTTCTGTTATTTTCTGTTGTGGTTGTGAGATTAGTTAGGGTGATGCTGTTAGGATTTTCTGCCTTTGATTAGTTAGCCTCATTTTACTTTTTTCTCGTTATGTTATAAACTAACTTTATGCTATTGCTGCAGTTGTTTTTTTTTGCGGGAGACGGAGACGGAAGAACTTAAAGAATGGCACTCCTTTGAGAGGTGACATTAACATGATGATGGTTGGTGATCCATCTGTTGCAAAGTCTCAACTTTGGAGAGAAATTTATGAATATTTCCCTTCCGGCCATATCAACTACAGGTCGGGGTCCTTCTGTGGTTAGTTTGACAGCAGCAGTCCTTTCAGATCAAGAAACAGGAGAGAGAAGTCTAAAAGCTGGGGTCATAGTTCTTGCTGCATTGATGAATCTGATAAAACGAATGACTAAGATCGTGTAGCTATGCATGAAGCAGACCGTAACTATTGCTAAAGCTGGAATCCATGCATCACTAAATGCTTGATGCAGTGCGGTGGCGGCTGTGAATCCCATATGTGGAACTCATGACCATTCACTAACTCCAACTAAGAATATTGGACTCCCAGACTCTGATTTCTCGATTTGATCTGTTGTTTATTGTGTTGGATCAAATGGATCCTGATATTGATCGTCAAATATCAAAGCACGTCTCGCGTATGCATCAATTTCCTTCTGACATTGATGGAGGTGAAGCAGCACATGACGGGAGCGACCTATTGTGAAAATGCAGGATGGTTAGAGTTTGTTCAGGTACGAATTTCGCAAACTCGCTTATGTTTATTTTCTCTGCAGCTTCTTCTTCTTTCGCAATCTTGGACTGCTCTCTGAAACTGTTATTGATGATTCTTGTGCGAGGTATCCGAACCGTTGCGGTTTCTGAACCAATGGAGATTGGAGAGGATATTGTTTGACAGTTCTTGAAGATTGCCGCGGTTATGGTGGTGATGATGATTGATGGTGTAGAATGAAGATATGGGGTTGAAGTTTTTTCTGTTCTCTCAAATTGAGAGGGAGAGTTAAATCCTTGTTAAGTTCAAATCTGATGTAATAATAATTTTTCCTATTATCTGCTATGTTCTCTCTTTTTTTTAATTGAGAATAAGTAAAAAATGGAGATTAGTCCCTATCAAGCTTTTTGTATCAATATTTTCCTTCTTGAATTTCCTGTCTATTTGTAACACGGTGGGAGAACTGACTTTAGTTATGTTGCGGATAGCAAGAGTCGCCACCGACTTTTATTTTATCCAAAAGGAAAGGGTATAAAAGAACAGGAAAGACCTTAAGAGATATTTTGGGTCCGGGGGGTAGGTTATGTAAAGGGAAGGTGTTAGCACCCTTTACATCCATGGTTATCCATGGGCTCTTAGTTACTTAGCTCACTTTGAATTATTTTTGAAAAGTGTAGTGTGTGAATAGAAAAATTTTCATAATAGTTGATAATGATCCATGTACGGATGCGTAAAAACTTGTGTTTGAAAATTTGTTTGAAATTGTGAAAAGTTTGAAAAGTTTTGAATGAAGTGAGCAAGTACATAAGAGGAACTTACCCTAAAGTTTAAGTCTTTCTGTTCTTTATCCTTTAAGTGGTAAGACTATCCCTATTATTAAGGAATAGGTAGTCATTACCTTGGATGTAAGGGACAAGTGAGGGTCATCTGTTTATATAGGCAACTGTGGGGTGTATTAAGCATTTAGGAGGGACTATCATCATTATTCGAAAAGGGACTTGATCTTTAAGGCAACCATTAGGGACTTGATGATTTTTCTTTTAAGGGACTTGCTTTATACACCCCACTTGACCTTATGATTAGGCAGCATTGAGGGATAGCCTTAGAAAGTGTAGGATGGCAATTAAAAATCGACTTACGTGTGTGAGTGTTCAATATTATTTATCTTACAATTAAAGTGATCTAAATTTATTTTAAATAGAATACATGTTTTGCACTCCCTAAATTACTAACCATAACATAAAAATTAAAATTAAATATTACAAAATTTACACCAAGGAGCAATTACAAAATAATTATAAGCAATTAAAATAAATAGCAAAAATAATAATATAAATAAATAAGCAAAAATAATAAATAAGCAATAAATAAATAAATAGGGGTTAATAATAATAATAATTAAAAATAGGGTTAGTAAAAATATTAAAAATAAATAAGGTTAGTGAAATAATAATAATAATAAAATATATATGATTAGTGAAGCAAAAATAATAAATAATAATATGGTTAGTAACAATAACAATAATTAAAATAAATAGAATTAATAAAAATATTATAATAACATGATGAGAATAATAAACACAAAATTAAATTTTAATATATGAACATTTATTTGGAAATAAGAATAATTAAATAATTATTATAACATAAAATTTTTTAAACATAATATAATTATAAATTTTAATCATTACAAATTTAATTATTTCTAAACATATATTAACAATTATTTATTAAAAGATATTTACACATTATATGAAGAAAATAAGTTTTAAATATCATATTCACAAAAATTAATCATATTTACAAAATTTATATTAAGTATTATATTTACAAAATTTAATTTTTATTAATCATTGTATTTACAAAAGTTATATTAACTAAATATATACATAATAATTATATTAAGATAAAAATTACTTAGAAAAATAAAATTAGGTTTTACAAAATTAGGGTTCATTCATAAAATATTTTTAGGATTTATAATATAATATATAAAATTATTTTCATTAATATACATATATTATAATTTAAGAGCATAATAAAATAACTGGTTTTCTTTTTAATTAAGAAAATAAAAATTTTTAGAATTTAGAAAATATAAGTGTTATTTTTTAGGATTATCTAAATATATATACACATAATTATTTCTAACTAATAATAAAAACAATTAAACAAATTAATTTAAACAAATTAAAACAGAAAAAGGAAAAAAATTACAACTTACCTGGGGCAGGGATCGAACCCACGCCCTAGGCCTTATTTTCCTTGTACCAACAGTCTAACCACTGGGCTGCGCATGCCTTGTGAATACTGGATGAATACCAATCAATATATATCAAATCTGCAAAATACGAAGAAAATGAACAAAAAATACTGAGGCAGGGATTCGAACCCCTGTCCTGGCCTTCATGCGCACGCTCTCTTTCCACTACACCATCAGCAACATTTGCAATTTAATCATAAACAAAACTATATAATATAAAACAAAATTTGAATCCCAGGGACGCGCGCCAAACTTCATCTTCTTCATTCAAATTTCCTGCGAATTTTTCTTCGAATTCTCCTGCGATTTTTCCTGCAAGTTCTTAATCCCGAAACCTATGTTTTTCAATCATCAAGCAAATCATAATATCAATACAAATTTGAAGCCCATATCAATTATATGAAGCTTATAGGTCACGGCCATGTTTTTAGAATTCATTTAGGTGCCCTAAATACTAAGTTCCCGAAATTGAACTTCAAACCCTAACAATGGTGGATTTTGGTACAATCCATAGGAATCAAATTAAACCATCCAGAAAGCTTCTAAACATCATAACAAACACAAATCCATAGTTAGTTTTCATTATCAATGCATAAACAATTCAAATCGAAAAAAATTTAAACATGAACTATATGCTTTCGGGTTACTCATATGTGCATGAATTAGATGTATTTGAGGGTTGCTTTCGACTCAATGATGACCAAAGATCATTGCCATGTCTTCAAATTACCTTCTAATGCTTTGTTTGTATAAATCCGAATTTGAGTTTGCTTGAATTTTTTTGAAGTGTGAAACCTACCTTTGAAGCTGCTGGAATTCGTCCCCTTGTGATTGAATTAGGTTTAGTACTTATAGATGAGTGAACTTAGGTCATAAAATTGAATTGTTGTGTGGAAATTTTGATTCAAAAAGATTGAAATTGATCATGTCTTAAAAGTTCAATATTCTTGCATAAAGGCTTACTATTTTAAGACAAATCTCATGATTTCTTTCCCCTTCAACTTAAATCAATATTGAAGACCTTCTAGAAACCAAATCTCCATTAAATAATATATTTTCATATTTTATATTTATTTAAAATGATTTTTTATGAATTAAATCAAAATAAATAAAAATAAAATAATAAAAATTCTGATTTTTAATCATTTGGGTCGTGCATGATGATAATGTATGGATTGGATCACAATTTGGCCAGCCCATTTGGAAAGAATTGGTTCTAGACCTCCATTTTCATCATAAACCATCACAAAATTTCCCAACTTTGCAAGGGCACATCTCCCTCAATTTTAATGCTATGAGGGTGTTCTTGGACATTTTGGAAATCTTGAAGAGTCCTCTAAACAAACCCATTAGTTTCATGTCCATATCATTTACCAATCTCAAGTTATGCCCTTTTGAAGTTGTTGACTTTTTGTTGACTTTTGAAATGACCTATAATGTCTTAGCTCATACCTTCCAAATGAAGCATTTTTGGGCTTGGCTTGTGAGACACAAAGTTGTAGAGAATTCAATTTCCTTCAAAATGAGCTTTGAGTGGAGACTTGGTGATGAAGTATGTGAAAGTTATGGCTGGTCAAAGTTCAGTTGACTTTTACTAAGGGAACCCTAATTTAGAAACTCCTGATTCTTGATGATCTGGAATCTCCTTGATGAATCATGATCAACCCTTGATCAAATGATGAATTTTACTTCATATACTTGATGTTGGCAAAAAATCATGAAGTTTGACTTTGGTTTGACCATAGTTGACCTCAGTTTGACTTTTTAACTGCATTGACTGATTTTGACTTATCTGATCATCCGACTGAGCAAACTTTTGAGAAAAGTCTTGAAACTTGTCATGGGGGTTCTTACACACATATAAAATTTTATGAAGCTCACTTAAAGTCTTGGAAGTTCATTTAGCCTGATTAAAGTCAAAACCCTAGTTTTGGATGCACTGCCTAGGAGGTGCATTGTCTGAGGGAATTGTCAACTCTTCTGACCAATTGTGAACCTTGTGAACCTTGTGAACCATCATAAAATGTCTTGTGAACCTCATGGGAAGTATTGTGAAGCTTGTGAACCTTGTGAACCTCATAAAGTGACTTTGTAGACTTCATGAACCTCATGAAAGGTTATATAAACATTGAGAAACTTGTGAACCTTGTGAACCTTCATAAAGTAACTTGTAGACTTCATGAACCTCATGAAAGGTTATATAAGCATTGAGAAACTTGTGAACCTTGTGAACCTTCATAAAGTAACTTGTAGACTTCATGAACCTCATGAAAGGTCTTGTAAATGTTGAGAAACTTGTGAACCTTGTGAACCTTCATAAAGTAACTTGTAGACTTCATGAACCTCATGAAAGGTATTGAAAGCATTGTGAATCTTGTGAACCTTGTGAACCTTCTTAGCACACAAAGTCTTGTATTGTGAGGGCAAATTTTGGGGTGCAACATTATTCTCCATCCGCATAATGTCTACTAACATGAGAAAAAGGGCTTAACAAGACAAAAACAAAATTCAGGCAATTGGATAAGAAAATGGGCTTAACCAGAGCAACCAAGACTCAGGCAATTGGTTATGAAAATGGGCTTGACAAGGCAAACGAGGCTTAGGCACTTGGATATGGTCTTTGTGCTTAGTTAGTATTAAAATAAAAATGGTAAATTTGGGATTAGAATTTGACAATTGGATACGATTTTGGACCTTAACAACTAAAGTGAATATTTGTAATAAAAAAAAATGGTAAAAGGATGTAACGAATGGGCTTCAAAACGGTTCGGATTTAGAAAAATAATTTGGAATGTAATCTATTCGGATCTAAACTCGAAAATTTATTGGGTACTTGGTTGTGTATTAATGACCTTGTATATTGCATTTCGGCCCATCGTAACGTGTTATCTTCAAATCCACATCCAAAGTCACCTTGCACTCAATCAACCAACCTCAGTCAAACCTAGTCAACAATTCGTACCATGGGCGCCCAACAACCAAGATGACTGCAATCCTTTGATACCATGCGCTTATACCTTGAACGGAGAAGCAAACTCCGATTCAAGACCTTGTGAATTTCGGAAAAGAGTAACTCTTGGCGGCTTAATGCAGAAAAGTTCCTCAATAACCAATGAATCAAAACCCTAATTCACAACTTTATTAGCTTGTCACTTGACATTGAGAATCCTGGAGGAACGTGAATCTTTATATTCGATGAACCCTGATAGGAAAGTACATGATGTGGGGAGCTCGGCCTTTGTTTCAACTTTGAGTGTGAAAGTCACATAGATCATCCAGGAACTCAAATCATCAGAGAATACTTTGATCCCATGCCTTAGAAGTTCGACGCAAATGCATGATTATGAATGTTAATGACCTAGTGTGAGATGCATATGGATGAAGCCAGTAAAGGGGGCAAATTTTGAGGTATTACACAATGGTTTTAGGATGTGAGGTATATCTCCAGGTTGTAAGAGTTATGTAAGATCAGTTATATAACTATAACCATAATGTGTTGTTAACGTTTGTTGAGAGATGACACTCTGAGACTTTTTTTTTCATCTTCCACATAGTGAGATGTTCATAACATTTGACGATATGTCATCCATGTTGCATCTTCCGATCGAGGGAAGATTATTAGACCACTCTAGGATTATAAGAGATGAGAAATTGGAGATGATGGTGACCTATTTATGAGCTGACCTAGAGGATAGACTGAAGGATATAGGAGATACCTGAGGGTGTCATACTAGATTTGGATTATCGGAGAGTATGTATGCACAATAACTAACTGAGGCAGGGCAGTCTGATGATGATGATGAGCAAGTTATATTGCATAGAGCATATGCATTAAGAGCATACATGTTGTACTTGGTTGGCACACCCATATTTTTTGACAAGTGTGCATATTACGTGGATGTGATCAACCTCATATACTTTGCTGACTTTGAGCGGATTCATGAGTACAACTAAGGGACTGCTTGTTTGATCTACATGTACTCTAAGTTAGCTGAAGGTTGTATGTGAAAGACCAAACATATAATAGCTAGCTTTACGCTGTTGACGGTAACATATTTGCATCATTTACTATTTTTGTACCATTTTCATAACATTTATGCTACACCATTACTAATAATGCATATGTACCATTTTACGACATGAAGCCTCTTACAGTTCCCACATATCTCGGGATGGTCATATGTTGATTGAAGGTGAGAAAAATACACAAGAAAGGGGTTGAATTATGTTTTTAGTTTTTTTCGTTTGCATCTGATCAGAGTTCAAAATCTAAATCGGTGTTCAGATTCTGTTTATACTTAGCAGTGTTATATTAACACAAGCAAATAAATAATAGCAGAAGACACAAAGATTTATATTGGTTCCTTACAAACTAAAAGTATTTCGGTCCCTTTGCTTCACAAGAGATTTTCACTATAATCAAAATAGAATTACAATAGCTTATGCATTCTGCATAAGACTTTTACATTACTCAGACCCTAGATCCAAGACTTCATGCTCAAGTCCTACAGACTCAAGACTTCCTGCTCAGACCGCAACCTAAGACTTCCTTGCTCAGGTTCCACGGACCCAAGACTTCTTGCTCAAGCCCCTCAGGCCCAATACTTGCTTGCTCAGACACATTATCCAAGACTTTCTGCTCAAGTCCCTCAAAATCAAGACTTTCTTACTCATATCGCAACCTAAGACTTTCCTGCTCAGGTTCCACAAATCCAAGACTTTCTTGCTCAAATCCCTCAGGTTCAAGACTTTTGCTCAGACCCGCAACCTGAGACTTTCCTTCCTTTGACCCGCAACCTAAGACTTATGTTAAATCAATCTACTTGATTAAGACTTTCATTGCTCAAGCATATAACATGAGACTTACATGGCTCAAGCATCTTGGAACGATACTTCCTTTCTCAATAAATTCACTTGATTAAGACTTTTAATGCTCTAGCACATAGTAAGAGACTACCATGGCTCAAGCATCTTGGCGAGAGACTTTACCTAAACTGCTAAACAAGTTCAACAAAATAGAGAATAAGGTGTACATGATACAAATATCATAGGTACGTGAACTCACCATAACAAAGACCAAAAGTTCTTAAGATTTCTAAGATATTTAATTTGTAAGAAATCTTAAGGTTTTTACAATTACAACCTACAACAAAAATATACATACACGATAGAGTTGATAATTGTTGATCTTGCTACTCTTTCACCAGGTTAATTCTTGTAAAAGATTCAGTTTGAACCTTCAGCCACTTATATAGCCTTTGTAGAAACTATCTGTTGGAAGAGCTAACTTGATCAAGTGTATTTGCTTAACTCCATAGTACAAGAGATGTTGAAGATATATACACCAAAAGATCTTGATCCATTGTATAACATGTTTAACCATTGAGTCTTCAATGAGATCTTGTACTAGATAGATATTGTGAGTAGATATCAGTAAAGCATGTCAATATTTCTTGAGCCTTGTGAACTTAGACTCTAGCTGAAAAACTGATTTGACAATGCACCTTGTTTTCTGCAGTACAACCAACTTCAGCTTTATCACCAACTCTGAATGATACCAGAAGCCAATTTACATTCACAAAGTGTAAAAACAATTATGTTGCTTCTTCTAATATTGAGGTCTTCAGCTTCAGAGTTTACACCAGACATCACTTAGTAAGTGCTCTTCAAATTCTACACCACCAAGACACAAGAATGGGGGTTTGAATTATGTTTCGCATTTTCTTATTTTAGCTTCTAATCAGAGTTCAGAATCTGAACTGGTGTTCAGATTCTATTTTAATTCTTAGTAGAGAATGTTAACAAAAGTAAATAAATAACAACAAAAGACACAAAAGATTTATCATGGTTTCTCCATTAAGTGAGAGTACTTCAATATTCTTGTAGCACAAGAGCTTTTCACTATAATTATATCATGATTACAATTACTTATGCATTCGGCATAAGTCTATACCTGCCCATATTGACTATTGTGTATATATATATATATATATATATATATATATATATATATATATATATATATATATATATATATATATGAGTGAGTGTACTATGAAAATTCTTTAATAGTTAAAATAATCAATATTTATTAAGAAAATTGAGATCATCAAATAGTCTCTAAATGATTATCTCATTTTTAAATGAGAAGGTTTACTATTTGTATTGGTGGAATTTCCAATATAAAGGTTTTAGTTAGAAGATAGGTGGTGGTCTTAGCTATAAGTATGTCCATTCTTGGGAGTATATAAGATTTCGTGAACGGGTGTTCCTCTCAGGTAGCATCTAAAATTCAACTAATTAGGAAGAGTCCCAATTGACAAGGATAATCATTCTTTCATTTTATGACAAATTCCAAATAGATTTTATGACAAATTCCAAGCAGCAACATAATACTACTTTCTTTTCCATTTTCATTTGTCAAAGCATCCTAACTACTATTTTCATTAATTTATATTTTCAATAATATAAGAGTGTTTTTAAATAAGATAATTAGAAATAACTAATCAACTAATATTACCAAATCTATCATTTTTTTCCACATATGTATTATATATCTATAATATAAGAAAATTTGTTGTTCCGGAAAACACAAAAATGTCCTTTACTCATTTTTTGCCACATCCTCAATTTATGGGCAAATTGTGTCTAAAAATGACCTTTTTCAATCAAACTAAGATAGTTAACCCATTTGAATGACATAGTTACTATTTTACTTCTCTTTACACACCTTTTTAAATGATGTTTTTTTCTATTGGTTTGATTCCAACTAAATATTTGGACATTTGGGCTTAAAAGTACCATAATTAAATGGAATGACTACTTTATTGGTAACTGTAGCAAGCATTGTCTGAATTTGTTCCTTTGGCTGATGACAAAATGCTACTTTTCAACATCACACACCAACTCCCACTCTCTCTCATCTGAACCCTAATTGTGTCTCTCTCATCTCTCTCTCTCTCTCTCTCTCAATTTGTCTCACCGATTTTCTGAAAATCAAAAAGTTTATTCATCGATTCTTCTCCAATGAAGATCTTGTTACAACACATTGATGTTCTGAACCCTAATTATTTATCTCTCAATTGAGCTAACGATTTCTCTTAATTTGTCTCACTAATTTATTGGAAATCGAAAGTTTTGTTCATCGATTCTTCTTCACTGAGGATGTTGTTGTAACACATGTTTGTTTTGTACTCAGAAACACCATGTATGTTCATCGATTTGCGCATGCATGTTTGTTTTGTACTCAGAAATAACATGTTTGTTCGTCGATTTATCTTCACTGAAGATTGGGTTATAACACATTGATGTTGTCATCTTCATTATGTTATTTTGCATATTGCGTGTTTATTTTGTACTCAGATACACCAAGTTTGTTGTTGTATTGTTTTGGATCTTTAACTGATGTTAATCATGGATTGTTGTAAGAATGAAATAATATGTGTTAATGTTCTTCTTTTTTATGAGAAATGAAATAGTTTTGTTTGATATAAGTGTTTATTGTTTGCATTTTGCATGTGTCTGTTAAATGATTGTATTTTTTAGATTTGGGAATTTTTAGTGAATGTAGGTTACTGTAAACTAAAAATAGCTGATGGAAAATAACTCCTGGACACAAAGTTGGAGTTGATAGTGGATTGGATCTGAATATGTTGAAGATGATAAATTCAAAGAGGTAAGTGTGAATTTTCCTATTGCTTGTTTCTTACATGCCTAATGGTTGATATAGTTTACCCTGATTTTAACTTGTGGTTTACATGCCTAAATAGTTAGGTTTAACAGATGTGCTACTATTTTGTTTGTTTTGCAGTAAAAGCAATTCAAAATCCCGATGTAGAAGACGAAGTTTCTGGATCCAAGGGAATGGAGCTTTGAAGAACTCCCATTGAATTGAAAAGTAGTGAGTGGATTCTAAAAGTAATTAGTGGTTTTTGTATTGATTCACTATGAGGTTTTAGTTTATTTCAGCTTACTTATTAGATTCAGGGTTTGTGTTAAATTTATATTTTGGTTGGTTTTGGGGTTGATTCAGGAAGAAGGGTGGCCATTTGGGATTGAGATTATTGAATTCAAAATTGGGCTGACAAGGAATTGTGATTTATCTGGATCATTTTAATTTAGCATTGTGCTTTCAACTTATTCTCCCACACCTTCAACATCTTCTTTTTCAGAATTTGACAATCAGGTTAGTACTTTCCTTTAATATTAAAAATTGAACCGAATAATCGATTTGTATGATCATTGTCATTGAAAGATATAACTTATTTAATATTTTTGTGCTATGTAGATATCTTGACATAATAAATATTTTGGTACAAAAATAATGGCTACATTAAAGTATGAGTGAGACTGTGGCACTCTCATCAACACATACACTATTTTGGTTTTTGATCCTATTCCTATTCAACTTGTCTTAATTCAAGATACTTAATTGTTTCTATCATTCAGGAAAGTTTGTGAAAGTGGATTCCCTGTACCCTGCATTCATTCAGGCAGATTTTAGTTGTATCATTATTTGAAATTTCCAACTTAACGTAGATACTTTTTTAAGTTAAATGCATGTACCATGACTGTAGGGATGGTTATAATAATTATGGATTTTAACTATTGACTTTGTTTTCATTATTTGTCTGATGATGAGGTCACCTCTTACGAAAAATGTTATTGAGTGATATGTCTCTGTTACCTTTAAATGCAATTATTTCTCATTCCATTAGTGATGCTAGTCATGGATTGTTGTAAGAATGGAATAATCAGACTTCATCATCTTCATATTGATGAGAAACGAAATATTTTTGTTTGATATAAATGTTTATTGTTTGCATTTTGTATGTGTCTGTCAAATGGTTGGATTGAATCTGAATATTTTGTGTAACACTTTTTTATGGTGTTTTTTTTTTGGAGTTGATAGTGGATTGGATCTGAAAATTTTGAAGATGATACATTCAAAGAGGTAAGTGAGAATTTTTCTATTGCTTGTATCTTACATGCCTAATTTTTCTATTCTAGTTTACAACTATGAATATTGAATCCTGTAATACTATATTGAATCATGCAAAAGAAATAGCTAACATTTATTCACTTACTGTTTTTTGTGTATCAGGAATGGAGGAAGGAAATTTTGATGTTTACACCGTATCGGTTACTAAGTGTTAACTATTTTCTTGTTTCTAAAACAAGTCAATGTTGTTTTCTTCATCATCTTTTTTGATAACAAGGCAATGATGAAATTTTGTATTAAATGGATCGGAAATTGGGTGAAGAGTTGTCTCATGGCAAGGTGATTACTTGTCTATGGAATTACATTTGTTGTACTTTTCTCAGATGGTAGACGCAACCATTCGGAACCTTTTCTCTCGTCTATCCGACAAAAGGTGAATTTGAGCCTTATTTTATTAAAGTCTGTAGAATTGTTTGGTTTGTCTGTTATGTGGTCGAAGTTCGAAATTGTTTAGAATGACAAGATATATAATGTTTTTTAATCCCTGAGAAGATACTGCTATGTTCAGTGAGATTGTTGATTTAATCAAATCTCTTGACATCTGTTAGGTTTGTCATGGTATGGTTTAAAATTTTATGCTTTCTACCTATAAGTTGTAATTGTCAATTTCTGTTATCATGTCAGTTATCATAGTTCATAAATTTAAAATAAAATTGCTGTTTATTTTTTATGTTGCCATTTGTTTGGGAATGCAGAATGGAGGAAGGAAATTATGATCTTTACACCATATAGTTTTCAGAGTGTTAACTTTGTGGTTGTTTCCTAAACATGTCAATGTTGTTATCTTTATAATTTTCTGCTTCATCTTTTTTGATAACAAGGCAATGATGAAATTTTGTATTAAATGAATTGGATATTGGGTGAAAAGTTTTTTTTCATGGAAAGGTGATGATTTGTCTGTGGAATTACATTTGTTGTAGTTTTCGCAGACGACATACGCATCCATTCAGAACCTTTTCTCTGGGGTGTCCGACAAAAGGTGAATCTGAGCCTTATTTTATACGGTTTTGTGTAATTGTTTGATTTGTCTGTTATGTGGTCGAAGTTCGAAATTGTTTATAATGCCAAGATATATGATACTTTTTTTATCCCTGATAAGCTACATGTATGTTCAGTGAGATTGTTGATTTTATCAAATCTCTTCACATTTGTGAAGTTTGTCATGGTGTGGTTAAAATGTTTATGGTTTCTACCTATAAGTTTTAATTAATTGTCAATTTCTCTTATCATGTCAGTTATCATAGTGCATAAACTTCAAATGAATTTGTTGTGTAATTTGTATCTTTCCATTTGCTTAGGAATACATAATGGAGCTTCACAACATGGTAGAAGCAACCTTCAACTGATAATGCATACCTGACTGTTAAGTTAAATATCTGACTTTTTTTTATTTGATATATAAGCAATGTCTTGTAAAAAAACTATATATTTGATATTTTTCATAGATGCCAATATTTATTGAAGGCTTTCTAATTTTTTATAGATGCCAATATTTGACTGTTTTTGTTATTTGATTGAAGGCAAAAACAATTTCTTAGATGCCACTATATATGATTTTTTGTTATTTCATTTTAAGGTTTACAATCCATTATTTCATTAATTCGTATTTATGTTAAGGGTGATGTATGGAGTCATTCTCCAACTTTAAATGTGTTTGTATAATGCCCCATCATAACATTGATTATATTTAGAACTTAATATGGAACTTGACCATCATAGTTCATTATTTTGTTATATTTTCAAAGACAATTAATGCATTCCAATTTTCAAACATGTCAGAATATGAAGAGACACAATCACTACGCCAAAATAGACTTTTAATAGCGCACCTTAGACAACGCTTTAATATGAAAGCGCTGTGAAAGGTAAAAATTAAAATAAAACGCGGAAAATGTTCTAAAAAAAGAGAAAAAGCACTGTTAAAAGTCATACGTTGGACAACGCTTTTTGAAAAGCGTTGTCTAAGGTAGACGTTAGATAGCGCTTTCAAAAAGCGCTTTTAAAGGTATATCTTAGACAACGCTTTTGAGGAAAGCGCTGTCTAAGGTTTTTTAATTTAAAAATAAAATAAATTCAAAAACGCTGTCAAAGGTAGACCTTAGCCAGCGCTTTTCAAAAGCGCTGTCTAAGGGCTACCTTAGACAACGTTTTCCACAAAAGCGCTGTCTAAGGTCTAATTAAATGAAATATTTAGAAACTCAGAATCATATTTTCATTCTTTTCCTCTTTTTTCTCCCCTGCGAACGCGTTACTTCTACAGTGAAAACCCTAACGAAACTCCATTTTTCTTTCCGAAACCTCCATTAACGTCGTTGGTGAATGTGTTTGTCCATTAGCGCCGCTTGGGAAACCTCCATTAACACCGACGATCGTGAAGTTACTGAGTTCGGGTGTTCGTGAAGGTGTTCGTCCTCTACTTTGTTCTTCTTTTTGACTGACTTCATCCTCTACTTCGTGAAGGTACATTTTTGTTGTAGTGAATGTCATTGTTATGTTAGGGCAATGTCATTGAAATGTATTTTGATAAATATGATTTTGTGAAGAATAGTGAAAATAGGCAATTAATGTCAATGTTGATTATGTTAGGGCAAATATTTTGTGAAGAATAGTGAAAATAGTGAAAATAGGCAAATATTGAAGACGTTAGGGAAAAATATTTCTTTGATAAATATGATTTTCTGAGAATAGTGAATTTCGTTTGGATTTACGTTGTTTATGTAGTGAAAATATGTATCTCTTATAAGTAGGAAAATCATGGATAAAAAATGGATGTTTGTCGATCGATTGAGCAAAGAGTACGAGAATGGGGTTGCAGAATTCGTTAAGTTTGTTGTTAAACACGCTGAAGACCCTAGTCGAATGAAATGTCCTTGCTTGGGTTGTTGTTATATTGGTAAGGTTGACGTAAATGAATTAAAATCGCATTTACTGAGGCATGGAATTGATCGAAGTTATAAGTGTTGGATATTTCATGGTGAGAAAATTAACGAGAATGTTCAATCGAGGGGGAAAAGTAATACGACCCATGCTTCAGATGACAAAGACACATAAACATACGATTGTAATCGAGTCGAAGAGATTGCAGAAGCACTTGAAGAAGATCTTCATGATTGTCCCGAAATGTTTGAGAGGTTGGTAAGCGATGCAGAGAAACTGTTATATAAAGGTTGCACTAAATTCTCAAGACTGTCTGCGGTATTAAAGTTGTACAACTTAAAGGTGGGAAATGGATGGTCGGATAAAAGTTTCACATATTTGTTGGCCCTTGTGAGAGAAATGCTACCGGAGGATAATGTTCTTCCTAATCGAACCTATGAGGAAAAAAAATGTTGTGCTCTATTGGCATGAGCTATGATAAGATACATGCTTGTCCAAACGATTGCGTTTTATTTTGTAACGAATATACATCGTTAACTAAGTACCCTAAATGCGGTTTGTCTCGATATAAGAAAAGATCGTCTCCAACAAAAGTCTTATGGTATTTTCCTATAATTTTGAGATTTAGGCGCATGTTTCGTAGTGAAACCGATGCAAGACACTTGACTTGGCATGCAAATGAAATAATTATTGATGGAAAGTATCGACATCTGGATGATTCACCACAGTGGTCGAAAATTGATAATGATTATTCTGAGTTTGGAGAAGAAGCAAGAAACCTTCGCTTGGCATTATCTACTGATGGAATGAACCCGCATGGTCTTCAAAGTATCTCACATACCACATGGCCTGTGATTTTTATGATTTATAACCTACCTCAATGGCTATGTATGAAACGTAAGTACATGATGTTATCTATGTTAATCTCTGGGCCTAAACAACCAGGGAATGACATAGACGTATACTTGACACCTTTGATCGAAGATTTAAAGATTTTGTGGGAGAACGGTGTGGAGGTTTATGATGGATATAGGAAAGAAAGTTTCAATTTGAGGGCGATGTTGTTTGGCACAATTAATGATTTTCCAGCATACGGGAATCTATCTGGGTATAACATTAAAGGTCAACGCGCGTGCCCTGTTTGTGAAGATAGAACCGATACGATTCAATTGGAACTTTGTCAGAAGAATATGTTTCTCGGTCATCGTAGATTCTCACATTCTAAACATCACTACCATGGGTGGAGAAAAGCATTCAATGGAGACACCAAACATCGTAAAGCTCCACCCATATTTTCAGGTGACTAAGTTTTTGAAAAGGTGAAAGATGTGCGTACTGAGTTTGGCAAGCCTTTTGCACATAAGGTTGTTAAAGGTGGGTGGAAGAAGAGGTCAATATTTTTTGAATTTCCATATTGGAAGTCTTTGTACGTGAGACATTTTCTCGATGTTATGCATATTGAAAAATGTATTTGAAAGTGTTATCGGTACGTTACTCAATATAAAAGGAAAGTCTAAGGATGGCCTTAAAGCAAGGGAGGACATGTTAAAAATGGGAATGAGAACTGAATTAGCACTTGTGAAGAAATGAAGACGAACATATTTACCACCTGCTGCTTTTACTCTATCTAGAAAGGAGAAAAAAATTTTGTGTAAGTTTCTGAGTGAAGTTAAGGTTCCAAAAAGATACTCTTCAGATATTAGAAGACTTGTGTTTATGAAAGACCTCAAGTTGAAGAGTTTGAAGACACATGATTGCTGTGTTATAATGGAACATTTTCTACCAATAGGTATACGTTCTATTTTTCCAAAAAAAGAATGAAGTTCCATAACTAAATTGTGTTTTTTCTTTAGGTCAATTTGTAGTAAGGTGATCGATCCTGAGATCTTACCAACACTACAAAAAGAGATAGTAATTACCTTGTGTGAGCTTGAAATGCATTTTCCTCCTTTTTTTTGACATAATGGTTCATCTAGTTGTTCATCATGTGAAAGAGACAGAGTTGTGTGGACCAACTTATATGAGATGTGTAACACCCACTTTTCCCATTTTCTAAAATAACATAAGTTTTCAGATAAATCAGAGTTTAATTAACAAGTGAGTAGCTACATTTTCACAATCAACTAAAAGTATAATCATTTATTAAAAACAGCGGAAATATCTTTTTATTCAACAATCGGCAATTCGCCAAATATCCACAAATTCATCAATCCACTTAATTTATAAGTTTCAATAAAATATGATACGTAACTATTACTAACAAGAATAATTAAATAACAAATATTCCCATTTCCCGTGTTACGTATCAGAGCGACTCCTAGGACTCGACCAAACAACTTGTACTCCGAGCATACTCAAGTACCTGAATCATCTGTACTTCCGAAGAAGCACAGACGCAACCAAACAACAAAGGGGTGAGAAAACAATTCAATATATTAATGGTGCAAATAACATCTTACAGGGTAGTCTCACCTCTATTCATCAAATACACATCATACATCATACAATTAATAAATATCTCAAATAGTTCATCAACACATATCATACATCATTAATTCAATCAATGCAAAGTGACTCAATGACACAATGCAAATGCGGTACCGACTCACAATAACGGTTCATCAAATAGAACCCCGAATGCATCGTTAACGTCTCCAACAAGACACGATCATCCCTGCAACCACGATTCTCAACGAATCCCGAATAATCACATCCACGACATGATTATTCCATCAAACGTATGCGCATGCAGACACAACAACGCATACCATATCATAACATACATGAACACATCATGCTTTACGATCCTCATGATCCTCATCAAAACATATATGTCATTTCATCATATAAATAGCACTAAACACATAGTACACATCAACATAATTACACATGAATACAATCATGTCAACACGATCCTCATGATCTAACACATATCCCATCACGTGGGTCACATAGATAGTCCAACAATATCCATACACATTGTCAACACCATTAATATGGTTCACCATTAAGAGTCATGCAAAACAACCTAAGCACGTATATTCATACACGCTAATTACCAAATGTCATATCTTCCGAATTCCTCATTAATTACACTCTCGTTTATTCCCTATACATATATTCTAATACCACACGATCCTTCCGATCCTCACCGCTACCAACACTTACATCATGGGGTCTAAGCAAGACATATAATCAACTATGTTACCAATCATCACGATCCTCTTCGTTTATCACTATTCCTTCATATAATTGTGCAAGACTTATAGTAAACATTTCCATCATCAACATCTTCTAATTGACATATTAATAAAGTTATAATATCCCCACTAATCACATAACACACATACTATATCTCAATACATATATCTCATGTTATTCACAATTATAACAATCTACATATTCATATAATTTAATTAAACACTTAGGATTTCTTATGCAACTAATCATCAAGTCCTATATTTCACTATTAGAACATCCTCAAAGTCTTATTTCATTAATATAATCCTACATTGGAAGAATGAGTCAAATCCACCTTAAAACGGACGAAAAATTGCATTTACAGGGGCCTAACACGACCGCCCGTGTTGCCTGACACGGCCCGTGTCAGGTGGCCTGGGACACGCCCCTCAAAATCCACAAAAACTCATTTTCCAGGAGGACAACACGGCCGCCCGTGTTGTGGCACCTGCACCCAAAATTCAGCTTTTTCTAAAACTCACTTTTCTCTCCCAATTTCGTACCAGTTCGAATTCTATCACTTATCTCTCACTTTTATCACTCTAAACAATCCAATTGTTGTTCTTAAACTAATTTTATACCTCTACTTCCTTATGATCTTCTCAACCTAACATCACAAATTAAATTAGGAAAATTCTAGGTTTCTCTTCCTCTTCTCAATTTACATCATCCACAACCACATTGGTGACCAAGTTCTCATAATAAACACATCATGGAATTTAATTATCAAACTTCAAGAATATACAATCAATAATCATAATATTCATACTCATATCATGAACTCATCAACAACAATCAAATTCATTTAATCCCTAAGAGAGTAAGGACCTCTCAATTACCCTTTCATGTTAGATCACCAATAAAGAACCCTTTCTCCCCCCTTACCTCGAATTTGACAAAATCCTTGCAAAGCCTTAATCTTGAAGCTTTACGATTCTTGATTTCCCTTCTCCTTTCCCTTTTTCTCCAGAGCCCACTTTCCTTCGTCAAAATACGATAATGAGAAAATGTATCGTGTTCTCCCCTTTTCATAACAGAATCAAATTACAACCTTGCCCCCCAATCCTCCAACTTATATTTTATTTAATTTATTAAATAACAATATTATAATAATAATATCACCTCATTATATTATCATTATTTAAATAAAATACCTCATCCACTTATTATTCAAAATACACCATCATACTCTTGATATTTATTTTATAAAAATACTTTATAAAATTGGGGCGTTACAACTCTCCCCCACTTATTTTATTTTCGTCCTCGAAAATAGTACTCAATGGCATCACTTTGATATACTCTTGCACCTAACTAATCACTCCCTTGCCCAAGCCGGCAACTCCGCAACCAATTCAAAACAACAACACTGATGCCAGGACAACCTCCCTAACAACAAGCCCCACCTTTATCAATGCTCAACACGCAGGTATATACCTGAAAAAGAATGCAACGAAAGTCGCTACCATCACCGTAGGTAACACTCTCCTAATTCCCTATCGTAGGAATTAGTCAACCGCACTCGTACCATCACCGTAGGTAACGAGGCGACAACCAGGACAAACTCAAAATTTCTCTATATACATCCTCTAGATACCACAACATTGATAACGGATTGACCTTTTAGTTTCCTCTACCAAAACAACATGATTATAATCCATCAATGAAGGACATACATCACATATATTAATATCTTTGTATATCTCACAATCCTCGATGTATAGATAACCTCTTACCACTACCCATCCATTCCGGGATGTCCAATAGTCTCAATATCTCAATAGGTCTTATTATTCAATCTATCGAGTCTTTACTAACCATTTATGTATAAACAATTACACCACTTCAATCTTCCGCTGCACACTCTAATTACTCGCAGCTATCTATTCCATGAAATCCGCATTCTAACTTTAATCATCTCCAACCATCATCACAATTACAGTGATAATTCCCTTAGCATATTTCAAAAATCCGAATGCAAGTCCCTTAATTGTTAATTTAATTCCAACTCTTTAACCATTAGTGTAAACATAGGAAAAATTATCGACTTCCTACCTCAAACCTTCCAATTATCTTAGTCGTCTCATCTTCCATCTTTCCGATCTAATCGGAACCATATGCCCATGTGATTACCAAACGCTTCAATTCTTCAATCATAACAACAATACTATCAGATATTCCCCCAATTTTACTCTCATCGTATAATACCGACTATGACCTTACGATCAAGTATCGATGACTTATCAACTTATCACAACCTTATTCCAAATTCTATCCACAACTTGTTAGAATCAAACAAAATCAGACTACAACCGTAGCTAACTCCTATTCCGGCTCTCTAGCACCTTCCCTCACCACACCCCTTCTCAACGAACAACTTATCTTTCGTAAATTATCTGAAACCATAGGATACTAACTTGGAAAATTTTTCACAAACCTTAACAACAACCAACTAAGTCCAAATACATCCTAATCTCTTATATCCCACTCTTTTCCATCATTGTAGATCCATATCTACTTCGGACAAACTCTTTCTCATACCTTTCTCTGAACAACTCAATCTACACATGTTCATAAAAATTGTCCAATATTCTCCAAATCCTTTTTCTCTACTTTCCTTATAGAGAAGAACATCCAAAGGTTACCATCTCGAAATTATCCAAGCCACCTTGAAAGGCATCATTCATATTCCATACTTACCTTAATAGATACCAGTCACTACTAGCTTCTACGCAATATTCATGACTATCTCATAGTTTCACATTATGCCTACTCTCTCGTTGGATTATCCTTCCAACGTTCCAATTCCACATTAATTAGACCATGAATTCATAAATTCCAGAAAAATAAATATTGCACACTTATCATTTTACTTTTGTCTTAATAGTCCAACACATACAGTGATACTTATATTTCCATTGTTGCATCCCATAACTCACGGTTCACCATTTCAAACACTTATGAAACTATCCATACTCTATTGTATCAACATACACCATATTACTAAGGCAATATCTCAACATCACTACATTGTGCAGACACCTGGTTATAATTAATTCCCACAAAAATTGTACCTTCGTAGTTTCAAAAACTCACCCATCTCTAATTATACTATGCCAAAATATAACTCAATACTTACTTCTTCAATCTCCATCCCACATCCTTCAACGTAGTAAATTCATCCAACATGATCTGTCAACATCTAATTCTTATTACCACATTCCTCTTACACTAGGCTTGCAAAATCCCAACTAATTCAAGGTCCTGGTAGGCATGACAATCCAACTCACAACAACAACAATATTACAGATGAATTTCAGCTCACTATTGGTCCTTTATCAATCAAATCCAATTTGTTCCCATTGCAATTGTGAATTCTCATACTATTCACTAATTGACATATTACTTCATATCCTCATCTTTTTATATCAATAACACCGAAGTTTTCCCACAAGGCACCCTTGCTGCCACGATTCCTTATAACTACACCTCTGATATATCCTTCAAAACATAATTATATTCGTACTCTACAGATGGTCCATCGCTGTGACCTTATTCCCAATCAATGTCATCTATACAACCAAATCAGACATCAGAGTCCTTTCTCAAAAGTTTCGCTACATACCCAGTAGATATAACGTTCAACTTTTCATAACTATTCATTCCCAATTCACTTCCTACTCACCAAGGAGTAACCATTAGTAATATCTAATCAACATAATCAATCCTTAAATTCATCTCTTTTCCGGATACCGGAATCTACATCTACTCCTTTATACCACTAATAGCTCTGGCTCAACTCCAAATGGTCTACTGAACATACTACCTCGGCTGAAAGATATGTCTTTTGCATCCAACACAATTCTGCCTACTATTAGCAATGGATTGAGGGTGATCAGTTCCTCAATTTGCCAATAGATAGCCGACAATCATGATGGCCATAAGTCACATTTTCCAACTTTAATAGCGTTCCTTGCATCTTGCGAACTAAGTTGCTTCACGAGCGAATCCTTAGTCAACGCCAACCTTAGCAACCTCTGCCACACCGCAATTCCCACACACCACAAGCCAACTCTCAGGAGAAGCAATAACTCCTCCCCCACTTATATTCAACAAACATCTGCAAACAAACAACTAGCAAACAAGCAAGTATCGATAGTGTTTCACACACATATCGCATACTCCGGGACAAACGACATGCGACAACCTGGCCGGATGGACCGACCTGCTCTGATACCAATTGTAACACCCACTTTTCCCATTTTCTAAAATAACATAAGTTTTCAGATAAATCAGAGTTTAATTAACAAGTGAGTAGCTACATTTTCACAATCAACTAAAAGTATAATCATTTATTAAAAACAGCGGAAATATCTTTTTATTCAACAATCGGCAATTCGCCAAATATCCACAAATTCATCAATCCACTTAATTTATAAGTTTCAATAAAATATGATACGTAACTATTACTAACAAGAATAATTAAATAACAAATATTCCCATTTCCCGTGTTACGTATCAGAGCGACTCCTAGGACTCGACCAAACAACTTGTACTCCGAGCATACTCAAGTACCTGAATCATCTGTACTTCCGAAGAAGCACAGACGCAACCAAACAACAAAGGGGTGAGAAAACAATTCAATATATTAATGGTGCAAATAACATCTTACAGGGTAGTCTCACCTCTATTCATCAAATACACATCATACATCATACAATTAATAAATATCTCAAATAGTTCATCAACACATATCATACATCATTAATTCAATCAATGCAAAGTGACTCAATGACACAATGCAAATGCGGTACCGACTCACAATAACGGTTCATCAAATAGAACCCCGAATGCATCGTTAACGTCTCCAACAAGACACGATCATCCCTGCAACCACGATTCTCAACGAATCCCGAATAATCACATCCACGACATGATTATTCCATCAAACGTATGCGCATGCAGACACAACAACGCATACCATATCATAACATACATGAACACATCATGCTTTACGATCCCCATGATCCTCATCAAAACATATATGTCATTTCATCATATAAATAGCACTAAACACATAGTACACATCAACATAATTACACATGAATACAATCATGTCAACACGATCCTCATGATCTAACACATATCCCATCACGTGGGTCACATAGATAGTCCAACAATATCCATACACATTGTCAACACCATTAATATGGTTCACCATTAAGAGTCATGCAAAACAACCTAAGCACGTATATTCATACACGCTAATTACCAAATGTCATATCTTCCGAATTCCTCATTAATTACACTCTCGTTTATTCCCTATACATATATTCTAATACCACACGATCCTTCCGATCCTCACCGCTACCAACACTTACATCATGGGGTCTAAGCAAGACATATAATCAACTATGTTACCAATCATCACGATCCTCTTCGTTTATCACTATTCCTTCATATAATTGTGCAAGACTTATAGTAAACATTTCCATCATCAACATCTTCTAATTGACATATTAATAAAGTTATAATATCCCCACTAATCACATAACACACATACTATATCTCAATACATATATCTCATGTTATTCACAATTATAACAATCTACATATTCATATAATTTAATTAAACACTTAGGATTTCTTATGCAACTAATCATCAAGTCCTATATTTCACTATTAGAACATCCTCAAAGTCTTATTTCATTAATATAATCCTACATTGGAAGAATGAGTCAAATCCACCTTAAAACGGACGAAAAATTCCATTTACAGGGGCCTAACACGGCCGCCCGTGTTGCCTGACACGGCCCGTGTCAGGTGGCCTGGGACACGCCCCTCAAAATCCACAAAAACTCATTTTCCAGGAGGACAACACGGCCGCCCGTGTTGTACAACACTGGCCGTGTTGTGGCACCTGCACCCAAAATTCAGCTTTTTCTAAAACTCACTTTTCTCTCCCAATTTCGTACCAGTTCGAATTCTATCACTTATCTCTCACTTTTATCACTCTAAACAATCCAATTGTTGTTCTTAAACTAATTTTATACCTCTACTTCCTTATGATCTTCTCAACCTAACATCACAAATTAAATTAGGAAAATTCTAGGTTTCTCTTCCTCTTCTCAATTTACATCATCCACAACCACATTGGTGACCAAGTTCTCATAATAAACACATCATGGAATTTAATTATCAAACTTCAAGAATATACAATCAATAATCATAATATTCATACTCATATCATGAACTCATCAACAACAATCAAATTCATATAATCCCTAAGAGAGTAAGGACCTCTCAATTACCCTTTCATGTTAGATCACCAATAAAGAACCCTTTCTCCCCCCTTACCTCGAATTTGACAAAATCCTTGCAAAGCCTTAATCTTGAAGCTTTACGATTCTTGATTTCCCTTCTCCTTTCCCTTTTTCTCCAGAGCCCACTTTCCTTCGTCAAAATACGATAATGAGAAAATGTATCGTGTTCTCCCCTTTTCATAACAGAATCAAATTACAACCTTGCCCCCCAATCCTCCAACTTATATTTTATTTAATTTATTAAATAACAATATTATAATAATAATATCACCTCATTATATTATCATTATTTAAATAAAATACCTCATCCACTTATTATTCAAAATACACCATCATACTCTTGATATTTATTTTATAAAAATACTTTATAAAATTGGGGCGTTACAAGATGGATGTAACCTGCTGAACGGTATATGAAAATATTAAAAGGGTACGTGAAAAATCGAAGTCGACCAGATGGTAGTATTGTTGAACGATACATTGTTGAAGAAGCTGTTGAGTTTTGTATTGAACATTTGTCCAACGTTCAATCGATTGGACTCCCCAAAGCTCATATTTTCGGAAAAAATGATGGTAAAAAATTAATTGGAAATAAAATTGTGACAGTATCCAGTGATGAACGGGATCAAGTGCATTTGTATATTCTGCACAATGATAATGAGGTTGAGGCATATGTTGAAATGCACAAGGATGTACTCCGAAGGTTAAATCCAAACAGAAATGAAAATTAGATAGTACGAGAGCACAATCAAAGTTTCATTCAATGGTTAAAGGATCATATTTATTCGAAACGCTCTTCAGATCCTGCTTCAGTAACAAAAAGGTTGAGATGTTTGGCATATGGTCCAAGTTTGCATGTGTTTTCTCATAGCGCATATGCAATTAATGGCTACACATTTTATACCAAAGAACAAGATGATAAGAGTATTATGCAAAATAGTGGTGTCACCGTGCTAGCTGAAGCAATGCATATATCAAGTATGAAAGACTTAAACCCCAAATATGAAAATTTGTCATATTTTTGAGTTATTGAGCACATTTGGGTGTTTGATTACGCAAAGTTTCAGATTCCCATCTTTGGTTGCAAGTGGGTAAATAGTAGTGACATACGAATGAATAAGTCTGGATTTTTGCAAGTTGATTTTACTAGGGTGGGGTACAAAGATGAGCCTTTTATTCTAGCATCTCAAGCTAAACAAGTGTTCTATGTCAATGACCCGACGCGTACAAAATGGTCTATAGTGCTTTTATCTAACAAAGTGGTTGATGATAGCGGTGTCGATTAATGTGATATTGATGTTGAGAATGAGTCATGCATTAGACGGAATGAGTTGAATAGAAATGATCAAGATGAGGATCTTATAACGGATGAGTCATATATCAGAAATGATCATAACAAGGGAATTTGGATTAATTCAACCGTCCGCATTGCTAAGAAACAAGTAATTAATATTCCAACAAAGAAAAGAAAGAGATGTTAGTGAAAGAGGTAATATAATAAAATGTTATATATTATGTCATTTTCATTTTCAATTGCTTTCATTATAACTTATATATTATCCATATTTTCTTTTCATGTGTAATATCCTCTGCAACATAATGGTATAGATTGCATATATTTCATGTTGAGGTTTATGAGAGAAACTCTTTCTTTGGATCGATTAGAGATTCCATCCGATGTATGTATTTCTAACTTATGAATTGTTTTAATATTTAACACATATTTCTCATATAATTTATTATGACTTGTTTTAATTGATCAATTATAATATTTGTGTGTTGTTTCAGGTTATAGTATAGTTGCAATTGGATGAAAATGTATAGCTCGGAGTGTTATCACATTTTTGTTTATGTAGATTCATTTGAAACAAAATGTATAGTTGGATGAAATGATTTGTATTAATTGTTTCGTAAATATTGTTTCGTAGATATTGGTTATAGTATATGTTGTATATTTAAATTGGTTCGTAAATTGATACGATTGTATGAATTGTTTCGTAGATATTGGTTTGAAAATCTGATTATTTTGTATCTATAAGTCTGTGCCTAAATTAGTAGGTTTAAATAGGATAATTTGGTGCAAATTCTGGATTGGAAAACAGGTACAAATTCTGGTTTAAAATCAGGTGAAAAAGTGGATTCAAAACAGGTGCATATAATTTGGCAACTTTAGACAGCGTTTTTTAAAGATTTTTTTTTAATTTTTCGTATACCTTAGACAACACTTTCAACAAAAAGCGCTGTCTAAGGTGAGGTTTAGAAAGCGCTTTCACTAAAAGCGCTGTCTAAGGTGGGGTTTAGAAAGCGCTTTTAGTGAAAGCGCTGTCTAAGGTATACCATAAAAATAAAATAAAAACATTGTCTAAGGTATATTAAAAAAAGGCAAAAAGCGTTGTCTAAAGTGGGGTTTAGAAAGCACTTTTGACAATAAAAGCGTTGTATAAAGCCCCTTTAGACATCGCTTTTGACATTAACCAAAGCACTGTCTAAACCTATAGCAACGCATGTTTAGACAACGCTTTAAAGCGTTGTCTAAGGGCAAAAAAAGTGTTGTCTAAGGTCTTGTTTGTCATAGTGAATTAGGATTATATAAATCTAAAGTTCATCTCAACATACAACAAACAATATTAGGTTCGATATTAACAATTATGGAGTCCAAGAATGTCAAAACACCTGGGCAGTCCAATACAACTGCGGATTTGCAGGAACCTCTGGAACATCATAATCGTGATGCAGGGCAACAACCGCCACAGGTCCAGCAACTGCATAAATTCCTTACTTCTCTATTTTCTTTCAATGTGTATTAAACATGTTTTCATCAACAGGTGCAAGACATCGAAGAACACCATGTCCTTCTCAACCAAGACATGGAGCTGCAACCACCTCCGATGTTGCTTCAATATGTGGTGGGGCAACAACCTCCCGACGTTGAACAACCAAATATGGTCCAACACTGATTGAACAACCTTCTATATTATTGTGTATATTTTTTCTAATTCTGGATGCCCATAGTTGTTCTGACAATATGAAATGGTTTTGTGAAACAAGTCCAACATATGCATCAAGAGGTTGAAGATGGTCTTGTGGTTGTTCAACCGACTACAGAGCGACGAAGAAGACACATGAGAAGAAAGAGGATGAGAATGAGACAACGCTTCGAGGAAGATGAAGAGGAAGAAGAAGACAATTCAATATTTGACTCAGATGACGACGATGAAGCATATTATACACGGTTAAACTTTATATCTGCTCGATGTTTTAGATTTGCCGATTCAAAATCCAACTTTTAGTTTATTATTTGCTGGAACTATTTCTGGTTTAATCAGTAGTGACACAATTTATCAATTAGTAAATTCCTTGAAATATAACCTTTTGAATGATATTTTTGTGGTCCATTTTATATACAACATGTAAAGTATAGCTTTTCTATTGAATTATGATATTTTATTGATTTTTGTTTCTGTTACCGTGAGAAATAATGCAAGTAAGAATGCTCTCTATGCAAATAAGAATTCAAGATGTTTTCTTGAGTTATGATAATTCTTGAGCATCACGTGGAATGCTACAAGAAAATTAAGAAAAAAATTGTTTGATAAATTAGTTTTAAAAAACTGTTTTACAAATATGAAAATGAAAAACTTGTTTGATAGTCTAATTTTTCAATATTATTTTAGGAAGAGAATAATATAAAAATGAGAATGTATATTTCGTCATCTATTTATTTTATTTTATTTTTAACATTGTGTTAAAAAGTTAAATAATTCAACTTAAAAGTTAAATAATATGAAAATGGAGCAGTAAACATTGTGTTAAAAATTAAATAATTAAACTAAAATAAAATAAAATAAAATTTTAATAAATTATAAGAACTTTAAAATTTAACTCGATAAAATTTCAAAGTAGAAAATGGAACTGCACGTTTAATAGAAAAATAAAAATGGTTTTGAATTGTATTTCTAAAATAATTATGGACACCTTTTAAAGTATATTTGTCATATTATATTCTCACTATATTGTATTATTTTCTCATATTTATTATTTTTTTCCTTCTACTTTGACATTATTTATTTTCAATTTGAGAAACAATAACACGTCCATTACATAAAATAATTGAACATACGTATCCGTGCGAACACACGATTTTTTTTACTAGTTTAATACTATATTTCATACTTTTTCTCATATCCATGCGAAGACACGAGTTATCTACTAGTTTTCACTAAAAATAGATGATCGACACGTCATATGGATTTTTTTTTCTCGACCCGTGAGGAAAAAAAGTTTTATCAAGTTTATATAATGATTCAAAAAAGTTTTTGTTAAAGAAATACAATTGAATGTTAGTGGGGCAATGTCTATTTGTCTTTATGACGTAGACTTGGGGATTGGCATTCTTAGGGAGTCAATGAGTAACATTTTGTCTTAAAACATTGATATGCTTGTTATTTTCTCTCTAGAACATAAAAAGTGACACTATAATTAAAAACTCTAACTTGAGTAATAGCTTGACCGAGACTTAGAATAGTTTTCACTTTAAATACAATAAACACCCATCCTTATATTGTGAGAAAATAAAGGATATTCCACTATGGATACAACCAAGACTTGAAAAAAAAGTTTTCACTTTTAGGTACAATAGTCATGATTTTATTGTGAGAAAAATAAATAATTATAATATCCATTCCTAGATTTCACTTTACATGCACCATTATTAAGGGTGAGAAAAATATACAAAGAATAGAGAGTTGAATTGTATATTTTGTTTTTTTTAGTTTATTTTTTTTTATCAGAGTCCATAGTTTAAAATGGGGTTCAAATTTTGATTATAAGTTGCAGTTGTTCTGGAATTTTGACGCTCAAGAGTATTTGAAATAAAAGTAGAGAACAAAGAGATGTTTTGGAAAATAATAAATTGATTTTGACGAAAAGCTTGTGAAGGCATAGTCGAAGACGACCCTTTTTCATAGAGATATATTTTGGTTTGGGACTTAGAAATATTCTTGAGTTCAGACTTAATTTTGACGAAGATGTTCGATTGGAGTTGCGTTCGATGAGCGTAATTTAAAATAAGGCTAATAACCATTTTTTTTTTGCCTTATCTGTTTTTTGAGAAGACATGTGGAAAGCTATGAGTAGCGAAGTCCATATAATATCGAGAAGGTGTCATCTTTTGGAGAAGATATCGTTTGTTACCGTTATTTTCGATATATTATAAATAAGAATCTTAGTGATTAAGATTTGTGTGTTCCATTTTATACAAAACTCAAATATTATCCAAAATATAAATGTTGTTGAGAAATGAGTCTCTGAATACAATGTACGTCAGATAATTATTGTTACATTTTTTATGAAAAAGAAAAGATAATATTTTAATGTGTCAGTGGAGAAATATTTGCAAAGAAAGAGAAACATAAATATTACTTATTAAAGGCTTTTAAATCAAACGGTTTAAACATATTTAGGTATAAATATTTTACATGAATAAAATTCAAATTTAGATCAAGTATGATGATAAGAGTTAAAATTAGAGTTAAAAAAATCAAACAGAAACCCTAACAAAGTTAAAATTAGAATACCTTTTTATGTGTTACACATTAAAACATCATAGTTAAAATCATACTAACCATGAAAAATAATAGTTAAACATCAAACATCAAGGAGAATAAGAGCTAAAATCACCATAGGAAAGAGTGTTAAATACAAAACTATAAGGAATAAGAGCATGAAACCCTTATTTTCCTTGATGGTGGTAGAAGTAACATCAAAACCCTAATATATGAGTGAGGATCAACTTATTCTAAAAGTAAGTATTTTTAACTTACTCCATAATCTTAACCTTTAAATTAGGTTCAATCGAATGGTTATAAGTAGAGAGAGAAAATGACGAGGAACTTATATGATGACCAGTGGTGATTCGTGTTTGCATGGTGGTTCGTAGTTATTTAGTGGATGAATGTACGTTTTGTGGACGGGATTGAAGGTGAAAAGTGAGAAAAAATCCTAGCAGAATGAAATGATAGAGTTGGTGAATTGAAACGTGAGTGTTGTGATAAATGACTGAATTCTTCTAAGACTTGTAAGATGTTGGTATGTTGATGCTAGATTAGGATTTCTGGCCCAAACATATCTATCTCAATCCGATTATAAGAGGAATCTACTTGTCACCCTCACAATTAAATCTGGCACCCCCTAATGTTTCATAATGCCAAAACTGCCCTTAATAAAACTTGAAATAGATGATTTTTTTTTAACTATCGGGAATTTCAAAATTTCCGGTAATGTGTGAAAAATTCCGTAGTAAAATTTTTCAAAAGTTTCAAAATTTGTTTTTTTAACACTACCATCAATTTCGAAATTCGCATTACAGTACCAGAAATTTCGAAATTCCCGATATTGTCCTACGAATTTTGAAATTGGTGGTCGTACAAAAAAGAAAATTTTATTTTTTTACTAGGAATTTTGAAATTCCTTATATTTTTTACTGGAGATTTCAAAATTACCGAAATACCCTTAAAAAAATTCAGAATTTTCAAAAAAAAAATTAAAGGACAAAAATGAAATTTCGCCATTAGGGGGTGTGCCATGTATAAATGGGGGTGGCAAGTAAAAGCCTTCCATTATAACCTCACAACTCCTTAGTAGATCGGTGATTTTAGAATTTCATAGGGCCAAAACATTTAAACCTGAACGAGTCGATTTTTAACACATGTAAACCCATTAACCTAAATCGGCTGGTTTAATCCTTATAAACCCATTTGTTTCAAAATGATAAACCGACCCACCCGAACACTTGCATCCATAACCATCATAATACTGAGTTGTAGTTCGTGCTGTTTGACATGATACATTTCTAATGGCCCAATTAACAACCAAGGGGAAAGTTTCATTAGGTAGTTTATCTATGTCATCTACAGCAAAATTATAAGATCCTTGTTTTGCAATAAAGGAATAGCTACAATAGTGCATTTTCCAGTGTTTTTGCCAATTATTATTTTAGGATCGAGTGTTAAAATGAAAAAACCATTTTAATTTAGGGTGACTGTTATTTCGATTGGAATGAGTTTTAATTGTTTTTTAAAGAAATATTCTTGACTATAAAAAATATAAATTTTTTATAGTCAAGAATATTTCTTTAAAAAGATGCAGCAAGTCATTTTGTTTTGACTAGGTCCATTTTTGTTTTCTGTCTTCCTGTTGTTGACCAGGCACATAGGTCTTCTTCAAGTAACATACTGTGTTTTTGTTTTAGAAAAAATGGAATTTTAGGATTCTTGAGGGCCTGAAATAAATGCATCATGGATGAATGGTTATGCATGGATACCCATGCAACTTGAAATTGAGGATGCCAGTTTCATTTATATTTTCATCATAAGTTCGATTGTCAACACTTCATAGGTAGACAACTTTAGAATTTTGGTGTCTAATGCTAATAAACTACAAATCAATCCAAGGAAATAATAGGGAAATTAAAATCTGAGATGGTCTAGGTTGATAAAAGATTAAAAAATTATGTATTAACTAATTAAATATGATAAGTTCATAAATAAATTAAAATTTACATAGAAAAGGATTACATCAAAGGTGTTTATATATATATATATATATATATATATATATATATATATATATATATATATATATATATATATATATATATATATATATATATATATATATATATATAGTCAGGATCGAGGAGAATAGCTAAAATATGCCGACATAAGTAAGTAAATAAGAAAATAAAGGGAAGTTAAAAAAATTTCTAAGAGTATTGTATTTCGCCTTATGAAATGGGTTCTAAGACTTTGACATGTCTGACATCAACATGAAGATGACCTCTATGATTGTCCATGTGATACTTAGTCGACATTACTGTAAGAACAATATAAGTTCTACATTTGGTCTTAAGTTTTGATGATAACTGCACATGTTATATATGAGAACAATTATGTATTTTATGATTTCTATCTAGTGTGTAGCTTTTGCTAGTAAAATTCTGACTCTGATAAAAGGATGTGTTACGTGATAAGTTTCAAATTGTAGTAGTTTTGAGTGTAAATAATGGGCACTTATTGACTAGATTTGTTGGTTCTCCATTAATAATCCCCCGTTTTTATATGCATTTACATACTTTTGTATATATTGCGTTATCGTGTAAATATCATTGATTTTAATTTTTTTCCATTTATTTTTGCAGATATTCTAGCAAGAATATCTTGTCATATTCATAAAGAGCATTTAATAAGTTTTCCAACGCTTCGAACCGGACGAAAAACGAAGTTACGGTTCGAAAGTTATGGCCAAAACAAGAAAACAGAAAATGCTCACTACCCTGTTGCGCCTCTTACTTCGCCGGACGAAGCAACGGCGGTCCAGACAGACAGAAATGTGTAAAAAAGTCCAGAAAAAACCCCCATACTTCGCCGGGCGAACCAGAACTTTGTCAGACAAAACTGGACTGATATAAACATTTATTTAAGCTAAATAAACACATGTTTTAGGTTATGTTTTTGGGGGAACTTTCTCCCAACTTCATCAAACATATTTTAGCAGTAGAGATGCTTAGAAACAACATTAGAGGATGCATATTGAATATCCAGAGTTGGATTTACTTCAATCGACTCAGACAAACCGTGAGAAAATGGTTCTTCTCATTTCTTCTCTTTGTATTATCTATTTGTTGAGGTTTTTATTGTAATCTCTTGATACCTTATGTATTTCATATAATTTATGTATTGTGAATATGCTTTGATTCAATATTGATGTTGTCTTTGGTTTATTGTTTATGGGTATGACAAAACCCTTTTAACAAACCCTAGATATAAGATTTTCACCTTTTAATGAGCAACTTTTTGACAATGGTTTTGTGAGTTGATATTCATTTACATCAAGCTCTTTAGCATTGTGTTGATTGTTAGAATGAATAGCTTGTAATGATTAATACAATAGAGACCGCGATAACTCTTGACGATCGGTGTTGCGAGGGTGCGTGATAATATTGATGATGAACTTTGTTCATATACGTTTGAAAAATTAGTTGAATGCATATTATTCATGTGTACGTATTTTGATCATGGTGTTGTATATTAATTAATCTTTAGTTTGATATGGATGTTATAGTAATATATGTTGGATCGAGATGCCAAAGATGGATTTAGGTTTAACATTCACGTAAGTTTTAAATACTTTGTGTTGATTGGTAATGTGCGGGAGCAATTATCGGATCAGTATAAACAGACTCACAACATACGGGGACCGAGAGGATATGTAAGTTGTGAGTGATACGTGATGATATTAGATCAACGAGTGATTTGTGTATAAAATGATCAGAAGAATGCACGTGTTATCGATTGATCTCTATTGAATTTCTCCTCTCCAAAGAATGTGTTAGTTACTTGTTCATATGTTTTTCTTTTTACATGTTACTACTTTTAAACCAAATATATCATACAAGCTTAGAAGCTTAGAGACCTTTGAACGACGCTTTTTCCCTCCACCGATCCCTGTGGATACGACAACCCTCGGAAATTCTTTCAATCATAAACATTTGCTTGCCGTTTTACCGCAGTCAACATTATGTCATCAGTTTTTGATCTCAAATACTCTGGATGAAAACATATGTTTCACACTTGATAAAGTCAAGACTCAGAAACACTTCTAATATAACGGTTCGAAGGAACGTTAGTAATTAGGCTTCTGATTGAGACTTTATAAGTAAGCCTAGAAGGCTTTACAAGAAATACGTTTCTAATGTTACAACTGTGATGATTCTGAAGACAAGGATTTGGTGAACAATTTCTAAAGATTCTGAAGACACTACATCCAAAGTTCAAGTTCTGAAGACAAGGTTCCGGCGAACAAGTTCTAAAGACTCTAAAGACAAAGTATGCATTTAATGAAATCTGAAGATTCTGAAGACAAGGTTTTGGTTGAATGAGTTATGAAAACTCTGAAGATAATGCTTCTTGAATACCAAGTGCTGAAGATTCTTATGACAAGGTACTGCTGAACGAAGATCTAAGATTTTGAAGACTTAGGTTCTGAAGATTGAAAGAATGAATCTTCTACAACAAGTTTCATCAAATACACATCTGAAGCCTTTGAAGATGTTATAAGAATAAAGATCATAATGGTATTATGATGAATATAAAAGTACTAAGACTCTGTGACCTCTACCGCAACAAGGTGACGCAAGGAGAACTTTTCAGTACTATGAAATTGATCATTCCCTCACATTAATGTTGGAATATTACTGTTGAAATATATTTCCAAGATTTCCCTCCAACAAATTTATTTTCTTAAGCTCTATAAATTGAATACTTAGAAGTTTGAAGAAAATAATGCTTGTTGCATGCAAGATGATGTTGGTTGGATAACGCTAGCTGGTGGAAATATTCATGAAGATAAACAACAACGAAGAAAAAAAGTTATGCTAGCTGATTTACCAAAGAAATCAAAGAGCCAAAATGGTAATTCATGAAATGGTGTGAAATACCATTGAAACTGCTGCAACGTGCTGAAGAAGAATTCAAATGTGCAAGTCACAAAAATGAAAGCAGGGCCGGTCCTTTCCCAGCGCAACCAAGTCTACAACGCTGAGCCTCAAAATATGAGTGGTTCCCTTTTTCAAATTCATAAATAAATATAATTAATAAAATACTTTTTAATTTCCAAACCTAATGACTTTATGTCTTCTTCTTTTTCTCAGGTTTGTTTCAAACTTACTAATAAACCGTGTTACTCATTCTTCTCTCTAGACTCTTTCTTTTTCCAAGGTGATATTTCTTCTCCCTCTCTTTCTTTTTCCAACGAAAAAAACGTCTCAAATTGAATTATTGAAAGGATTAGGAACGCTTGCTTTTCTCTCTAATTCTAACGGTTCTATTTCTTCTCTTTTATATAACAGATTCACGTCGGCGACGAGACGAAACAAACGGCGAAGAAACGAAATGAGGCACCACATAACAGATTAAAGACGACGAGACAGAACGAGATATCACATAACGACGACGCGACTGTGCAATCGGTAAATATTTTGAGACTTTAAATACTGATGTGTTTGGTACTGTGCTTTGGTTTATCAGTAAAAAGTTTATATCATATAATGAAATTGGAATAAGTAGTATTGAAATTGGAATAAATGGTTTTTGATTTTAATTGGAATTATTCATAACTCAAATATTAGAATTCAATTGATTATTAGGAGATTAGTGTGAATGAATTATGAGGATGAACACTTTGAACTATCTGTCTGAAACTTCCAGGCCAAAACATACCCGTGTCGTATTCAAATCTGAATACCAACTCTTGTAGCTCTTATACTTGTGTTAAAAAAAAAGTAGTGATTGTTCAAGTGCTTTGGATTGAATGTTGTGGATTTAAAAAATTTATTATTAATTTTCATGATATTACTTTTTATTGTAGGAATATAATTTTTAACAACAGGACTACAAATACATTGCAGCGCAGAGTTGATCATTAGCTGACACAATAAATTTAGTGAGATATTCCAGGTTTTTTACTATGTCTCCTAAGATGCCTCTAGGAATAGAAAATATGAATGTGGAAATGATAAGCGTAAGAAAATGTGGAAATGATAATATTAATAATGTTCCTATTTAAAATGATAGTGTTGATAGTGTGTCCATTGGTGATGAAGTTAATAATGATGCTGATAATGTTGATTATGATATATTTGATCCAAGAAATTGGGATTGTCTTCAACCTAAATTGATTGATTTATTAGTTGCGAAAGGTCCTAAAAGAGATAATTTCATTGTGAAGGGTCCTAGAGATAATTGGAATAGACGTTTTACGGCTAATTTGTATACTAGAGCTTTAGCAAACAGAGAAAAGTGTGATAGAGATTGGCTTGTTTATTCGAAAGAGCTTGATAGAGTATTTTGTTTTTGTTGTAAAGTTTTAAAAAATGGGATTGGTAGGGGACAGTTGGCAAATGAGGGTTATAATGATTGGTCACATGTTGATGCAAGAATTAAAGAGCACGAGTTAGGCATGGAACATGTTAAGAATATGACTACCTGGTATGAGTATCGTCAAAGGCTACATAAATTTCAAACTATTGATTAAACAACTCAACGATTAATTTGAGAAAGAAAAGGATCACTAGAAAAAGGTTTTAAAAATATTTATTTCAATAGTGAAATTTCTTTCTAAATATAATTTGGCCTTTCGTGGTTCTAAGGAAAAATTGTACGAAGATAACAATGAAAACTTTTTAGGTTTGATTGAAATGTTAGCTGAATTTGACCCAATTATCCAAGAACATATTAGACGTGCTACAACTCAAAAAGTTCATGTTCATTATCTTGGGCATAAAATGCAAAATGAGTTAATTTCATTGCTTGGTTCTGCAATTAAAATTGAAATCATTAGAAAAATCAAACAAGTAAAGTAATTCTCAGTTATACTTGATTGTACTCCCGACGTTAGTCACCAAGAGCAAATGTCTTTGATAATAAGATATGTGGATGTTTCTTCAACTTCTGTTAGCATTGATGAATCATTTTTAGGATTTTTGAATGTGAATGATACAACTGGTCAAGGGCTTTTTGATGTTTTGCAAAATGAATTGAAAGAACTTGGTCTTGACTTATTTGATGTGAGAGGACAAGGTTATGATAATGGGTCAAATATGAAAGGAAAGCATCAAGGTGTACAAAAGAGATTTTTAGATATAAATCCGAGAGCCTTTTATACTCCTTGTGGTTGTCATAGTCTTAATTTGGCATTGTGTGATATGGCTAACTCTTGTAATAAAGCTAGAATTTTTTTTGGAGTTGTTCAACGCATTTATACAATTTTTGCCAATTCTACTAAGAGATGGCAAATTTTGAAAGATAATGTAAAAGGGTTGACTCCAAAACCATTGTCATCCACTCGTTGGGAGAGTCGTGTAGAAAGTGTCAAAGCTATAAGAACTCAAATGTTAGATTTTATAGAAGTTTTACTTAAAGTGTCTGAAAATGATATCGATCCTAAAATACAAAATAAAGCTAATTCCTTAGCAACAAATGAGCTTGGTGATTTTGAGTTTTTTATGGCTATAATTATTTGGTTTGAAATATTATCTGCAATTAATTCTGTTAGCAAGCTTTTACAGGAAAAGGATATGCTTATTGATGTTGCTATGGAAAAAATAAAGGAGTTGATTTCATTTTTTGAAGGATATAGAGAAACGTCTAAAGTGAGAGCAAAGAAAGCGCTTTTTGGATGAAAGCGCTCTCTAAAGTTATGTATAAAAAATTATAAAAAAATGATACGTATACAATAGACAACGTTGTCTAAAGGGCAACCTTAGAGAGCACTTTTTATGATAAAAGCGCTCTTAAAGGCCTATTTTAGAAAGCATTTTTCCTTTAAAAGTGCTTTCTAAAGTAGGTCTTTAAGAGCGCTTTTTTCTTTAAAAAAAGTGATGTCTTTTACGTACGATAGCGCAACCTTTTACTGCGCTCTCTAAAGCCAAAAAAGCGCTCTCTAAGGCCTTTTTTGGTATATTGCATGATGATGTTAAACTTAATAATGTTTATCTTTTTGTCAGTTTGAACTTGTTTTTTTAAGGCAATTGGAATTGATAATAGAATACTATGTGTATTCAAACCTTACAAGGGAGAACAGAAACATCGATTACAAAAAGAAATTCTCCACCAATATCGATCTAGCTAATGACCCAACGGAATCAAGAAAAAAGCGAGATAATCAGTTTTGAATTGAGAAATATCACATAAAATCGACCACTTTGAAGCCAAGAATTTAATGTCCCAACAAATATCAGAAAAACTAACTCAATCTGAATTAAATATGAGATTATTTATAGCTTTCCATAAGCTCCACAATGTTGAAAACCAAATTGACCCCAATCTATTAATATCCTCCTTGTCACTTTCCAAACTACACCAATTTATGAAAAAATACGAAACGCATCCTCTGAAAATGACCGAATTACCGCACCACTGACCTATTGTGTCCCAAATAACTTCCACAAAAGAGCTGTTAAACAAAAGGTGAACCATATCTTGATCCGCTACATTACACCATAAATAGTTTCTGTCTGACATCATAACACCCCTCTTCAAGAGTTGATCCTTTGTCGGCAACCTGTTCCAAAACATTCTCCACCCAAAAACATTTATAGACTCCGGGAGCTTGAGTTTCCACACCAATTTAAGCGCATAGCCTTGAGATTCATGAATAAAAGGTTGTTGTCGGTCTTTCAGAAGATGAGAATAAACATCTCTGACCCTGAACACAAGTTTATCGCCTAATTTCCAATGCACTGAATCAGCCGCGTTCAAGTTTGGAGTAATTCCTTCAAGCATGAGATTGAGCTCCTGCACTAATGCTTGATACTGCTCCATAACCGCAGGATGGACACCAAGGTCATTCCACCTCCATTCTCCGTCCAAGAAAGCCCCTATAGAATTCATTGAACCCTATTTTACAGAACTGCTGTCATACAGAAAAAAGAATTTGTCTGCTAGAGGAGTATTATTTAACCAATTGGCTTTCCAAAAAGAAATCGATTTTCCATCTCCTAGAGTTTGTTTGACATTTCCTGCAAAAGAAAAATTAAAGTTAGTTGAAACCCCCCCTATGTTGCATAAGTCTTTCCACCAGTACGATGTCGCCTTCTCGTTCTTTCCTTTCGCTTCCAACACCTTTCTTTTGATGAACTCGTATCTACCTCTTAAAACCTCCTTCCACAAAGATTTTTTATTATCCATCAATTTTCATCTCCACAATAAAAGAGCTCGATTGAAATGAGATAAATTGACCATCTCTAAACCTCAGTCTTCCTTCGGTTTGTAGACTACCTCCTAGCTTATCCAATTAATTTCGGGACTCTCTCGATGCCTCCCCAGAGAAACCTCCTACAAATTCTATCCAAACGATTTAACACTTTCGTTTAGTTGGGATAAGACTGAAAAATATGAACATGAATAAATTGAGAATGAAATAGATGAAGAGTGCTTTTACAATATCAAAACTGATAACTTAAAATAAAATGAGAATATAATTAATAAAAAATATGAATAATTGAAATTAAAAGTAATAAAAACAAAACTACTTATAAACATAAAATAACTTACGGTACAAGTTTGACCTAGAGAATAGATTCTAAATGGCTTAATTTTATAAATTTTATGTCATGTTGATAAAAATCATCACTAAATTATCAAAAGGTACAAAAAAAACAAGTTGCAAATAATTTTATATTAAATACATAAGTTGAATATTCTGATAGGAATAGGAAGATAATAATGTATACACGAATGGATTTTAAATACGTGAACTAGAATGACATCATCAGTAATATCGTGCTACACAACATACACGAATATAATATGTAATGAATTGGATATGTTTTTCTTTTGTAAGTACGATGTACGAAATGTTCACCATAGTTTAAATTAAAATAAAAAATACAATGGCAAACGTAGCAAACTAAACCATTGACAAAAACGGTAATTAACTTATCATTTAAAATTAACACGATTTAAACGTAACTATAAAACAAAAGTAGCAAACCTTTTATATTTTCACATTTAACAATCTGTTTTTACAATACCTCCTTTGTTTATAACATGATAATCCGTAGTATTCACATACCAAATAATCCATAGTATCACCTTTACTGCTTTATTATTATTATTTGTAGGGTTAATATATTTTTTAGTCTTTGTAAATATCTCAAATTTTGACTTTTAATCTCTGTAAATAAAAATTTGAGTTTTAATCCTTATAAAATTATTTTTGCATGTAATTTTAGTCTTTGTAAAGGGATTAAAATTACATGCAAAAATAATTTTATAGAGATTAAAATTCGATTTCTCTTTATAGGGACTAAAAATAAAGTTTGAGATGTTTAGAGGGACAATAAAACATATTTAACACTCATTTTTATATACTGATATTTTTTATATAGTAATATGCTAAAATAATCTTGAGCAAAACAGAATAAAAACATATCTCTTATAACTTTAAAAAAATATTAACCTCTTGCATAATTTTTAATATTGTGACATACACTAGAAATTTTTACTTAAATACTCTACTTTTAAAAAAAAATCCCCAAATAATCTACTCTGATAAATGAATATTGTTTTTTATTAAAATAATATTTTTTTTTTTATGAATAATACACATGAACAATACATATGAATAGTAAGATGTAGTAATGAAGTTGGTTAATAAATGTTTAGGTATTAAAAATAATTTTTAGCAATCACCAAATGTAGTATAAAAATTTGGTTAATGCAGTAATGAAGTTGGTTAATAAATATTTAGGTATTAAAAATAAGTTTTAACAGTCATTAAAATTGGTTAATGCAGCGTAAAAACTTGGTTAATACAGTAATAAAGTTGGTTAATAAACGTTTAGGTATTAAAAAATAAAAAATAAAAAAATATATTTTAATATTATTTTTAAAACAAATATATTATAATAATATTACACTGTTAATCGTAATGGTGAACAGTGAAATACGATATAGGTATAAAGTTTTGGTGTATGAATGAAATAGTTAGGATCTGTTTGAATCAATTTTACTTATTAATTTTCAAAATAGGTTTTATAAAATTGTTTTAGAAAAGTGTTTTAAGAAGACTTTCTGATAAAATTTTGGATAACTGTTTTCTAATTTTAAGAAATTTAAAATAATAATATTTATTTAAAATTTAATGTTATAAAACTATTTTTTATTTAAAGTTTTTATAATCTAAAATAAATTTTAGAGATTTTGATTTTTAGTTTTGATAAATCAGAAGAAAAAAATCAAAGAAAAATGGTACTTCATTAATGACAAACTTATAAATTTTAGAGATTTTTAGTTTTGATTTTTTAAAAGCAAGATTATCAAATATGGTTTATTTTATTTTTAAAAACTATTTTTTAATATTAATTAAAAAATATTTTAAAAATGAAAAATAAAACTCATTCAAACAAACTTTAATTTTTTATTAATATTAGTTTGCTTTCAATAATTTTCTTAATGGCTTACAAAAACTCATTTTTGCACTACAGTTCCACTTGAAAGCATGACATTGCCTTCCACTTATTACAAAAGTCAACCATTAAAAAATGAACAGTTGTCATTGAGAGTCATATCTTTTGCAAGTAAATAAAAAAGTTTTATGTCATGTCTGTCTGAATCATTCACTGCACCAAATTAATCATCATTTTTTATTTGAAACATAAACTTTATTAAAGAGGAAATCTTTTCTTTATCTCTAGAGAAAATCTTTACTTCATTCATGAGTGATTCAGTTAACTTTTCATATAGATTAAGAAAAATAAATAAATATTAATCGTTAGTTGGTCTAATGATGATTGACATTGAACTTGATAGGAAGAACCACAGTTCGATCCTACACAATCCCGATCAAGAGGGGATAAAAACCACTTTATGTCATAATTGATTCCCGAAACTGACTAAACTGGTGATGATAAAAAAAAAATGTTAAGCAAAGAATATTTATTTAAGATCACTTTGTTTTAGTAGTATTTAAAAAAAATTATAATATTAATATATATATATATATATATATATATATATATATATATATATATATATATATATATATATATATATATATATATATATTACAAAAAAAAAAATTGAAAAAAAACTTTAAATAAAAAGTAAATATAATTAGTTTCTTATAAAATTTTATTTTAAATATATTATCATTTTATTATTAATTTTTGTAAAATTAAAAATAATCACTTAAATTTTAAACTATTTTGAATACTTTCTCCGTCTCACAATGAGTGATTCATTTGAAATAAAAGAGTGTCACAAAATGAATGATCAATTTAAATTTTCGATGTATTTTTTCCAATTTTATCCTCTAATTAATATTACTTTCAATATTCTCAATATATAATAAGGGTACTTTAATAAAAATATTGATTTATTTTCATTTTTTTTAATTTGTATGAAAAAGTCAACGGAATCACTTATTGTGGAAGAGAGAAATATATCTTATTATTCTCAACCTTTTATTCTCTCTTCATCTGCTCTCTAACGTCTTCTTCTCTTTTCATCTTTTCTTCATCTTTCGAATCTAAATCGGATTTCACATCCCTGTGTCATATTTTCTTCCTCTCATAAAATATCATGAGTTAGTGTGTGCTAGATCTAATATACACTATGTGTAATATGCATGCAAGAAATATATTAATATCAATGATCTCTACCTTTCAAGCATTAGATTTTCGTTAATTTTCTTCTACAACCATTGATTTATCTTTTTTTGAATAGGCAATGAAATTAATCACTAGCACAAGGGGTACTAGAACCTAAAAAACACAAAATCGAGAATGTTACTTCTGGTTGATACACTCAAGAGGAACAGTAAACCATTCATAAAAAGAGAACTTAATGAGAGAATACTTACAAAAAATACCATCTTCAAGTGTAGAATTTAATTGAATTCAGCGTGTCGGCCACCGACAAGTGCTTACCAGAAAAAAAAACTATATTATTCATACGGTTCCAAATGAACCAAACTATGGCAACCCACACAGAGATACCAATATCTTTTTCAGCAGAAGAACAAGATGAAGAAAAAAAGTGTGTAAAAGATTCAAGACAAGAACCTACTAAAAGGACATCACAATTTAGGGATCTCGCGTTCCAGAAAAATATGGGGAATGTCTTCATCGGTTGTACCACAGGAGATGCACCCCCTAGCATTGGTAATGAAAAAGCAGTGAAATAACTTATAAAATAGGAATTAATGTCATTACAATAGGAAATCAGGGACACCCCTATAATTGGGAGATTTAGCCTCTCATGTTCATAATAATAACGATAAACCGATAAAAACAAGGAAAAAATATTACACTAGAATTTGGGTTCCGATGATCTTCAATGGCTCTCGTCGTTCCAAGATCTTTTTCATCCTAAAACTCATGCGTACATCCAATCTCCAGAGAAAATAATCGTAAAAAGTAAAGAGCATTTTTCTCCACTCCAAACTAACCCTAAAATAGCCACAAGCTTTTAAAAAAACTGGAAATCCTGAATCTGCCCTTTGGTTTCCCAAGACTTTCACAAAATTAAAACTAAATTTTTTTTCTCGCCAGACCAACACGGGTCGTGTCAACTGACACGACCCCCCGTGTTGGCTCCCTGCCTCTATGTGCCAATCTTTGTTTTTTCTTTCCTCATGCTAAGCAACCTGACACGAGCCGTGTCAGCTAACACAACCCCCTGTGTCATCCTGCTGACTTAGGATCCCATCTTTGATATTTCTTTGTATCACACCAGGAAAGCTGACACGGGCTGTGTCAGCTGACACGATTCCCTATGTCAGTCTTTTGTCTTGCCTTTTCAACAAATCTTCCTTTAGCTGGTTTCCTCGTTCGTTTCCTTCTTCTTGTCTAAGACTCGTGCGATTGTATAGAGTGAACCTGAAATATCTGAAATACCATAAATAAACGCATAAAATGCAACAAGAATAACATGAATTCATAACATAAATGAAAGCAAAAACTATAATGCGCAAACTAAAAATACAGAAGAAAACAAATCTAAAATCCACAATTTGTTATGTTGAGTGATGGACTGAAACTGTGTGAAAATGGTGACTGGTCAGTATGTACCTGATCTTAAGAGGAATTTGATTTCTCTTGGTGAATTCGACAGGAAATGATATGTTTCCAAAGGAGAGGAAAGCATCCTAAATGTAATGAAGGGGTAAAGGAAGTCTTGAGAGGCGTGGAGAAATAAGGCTTGTACACCCTTGAGGATGAGATTGTAAGTAGTTTAGCAAATGTGGCGTTCATGAAAAATGTGTCTACGATTGAGCCATGGCACAATAGACTTGGCCATGTCAATGAAAGAGACTTGTTCGAATTGTCGAAACAAAATCTGTTGGGTGGTGACAAGGTCGAAAAACTAGAGTTTTATGAACCTTTTATATTTGGTAAATCCTCTAGAATGTAGTTTAACAACGGTAAATAAAGTACACATGGATCCCTTGATTACATTCATGTTGATCTTTGGGATCTGCAAGGAACCCTTCACACTCAGATGCAAAGTATTTTCTACCCATAGTTGATGATTACCCCGTAAATTTATGGGTATTCATCTAGAAGACTAATGATGAAAATTTTGAAAATTTCAAAAGTTGGAAGACTTTGGTCGAAAACCAAACTTGTAGGAAGGTCAAGAGGTTGAAGACCGACAATGGTCTTGAATTTTGCAATGAGGATTTTGAAAACTATTGTGATGTGTATGGTATTGTAAGGCACAAAACCACTGCAGGTAAGTGTAGGATTGAAGAAGGTGTTTTGGGAAAAAATAGGTTGGCTAAAAGTTTAATCGAACCATTCTGGAAAGGGTAAAGTGCATGTTGGTAAGTGTAAGATTGAAGAAGGTGTTTTGGGAAAAAGCTGATGTAACTACAACATACTTGATAAATAGGTGTCCCTCGACAGCCTTGAGAATGAAGACATCTGAAGAAGTATGGTCGGGACCTCCACCTAGTCTCGAGATCAAACTTAAAGTATTTGGTTGTTTAGCCTGTACTCATATTAGACAAGACAATGTCGAACCTAGATCTCTGAGATGTATGTTCCTTGAATACCCTGAAGGAGTCAAAGTTTATAGGTTGTGGTGCCTATAGCCAGGTCACAGGAGGTGTTATCACAAGTCTGGATGTAATCTTCAATGAAGTTGAGATGACTTTAAACAAAACTGATGACATTGGTCGAAATTCGAAGATCACTGAAGAAGAGCTAAAACAAAAAGAGATTCATGTTGAGGTGAAGTATAGTGATGCTGAATTGCATGATCCAGATAAATTCGAAGAAGATGCAGAAGCTAAGAAGACTGATAATAACTATATGGTAGCAAGAGAGAGGTCGAGAAGAGTTAGACCATCAATCTTAATCGCCGGTTCAGGCAAAAATAAAATGATTTTGACCAAAACTTAAAAAATACAAATCATAAGTTCAAATTGAATCAATTTTAAAAACAAAATCAATTCTTCTTTTGAAAAATGCCTCCCATTAAAGTTAATTCTCTATGCCTTTCAAAGATACACATTGCATATTAAAATTAATTCTCTATGCCTTTCAAAGATACACATTGCATATAACCCCCCTTGTCAAAGTCATAATCAATTGGCAGAGTAGTAAACCACTCATAATACACTGTCTAGCCTACATGATCAACATTACTGCAAACTTTTTTGATCCATCAAAGTCCAATCACCAACCACAAAATGTTGTATGTTTCCACGGCCAGCAGGAATCACTTTTTATGGCAATTATTATTCCTATTAGATCAATGACTGAATTCAACAATCATCTTGCTCATTGACCCCATTTGTGTTCCCAACTAGCCCACGCCTTCCACTAACAACCCAATTGTTCATACACATTAACGCAAGTTTGTCATTGCATATGATTATAGACCAGACTGAACTCTGATCTGCAAAGATCTATTGCCTGCCTTGCATCAGGCACAAACTATGTCAAGTTTGTTTTCTTTTATTAGTATTATACTATATTAAATTTTATAAATTTGATTTATTTATAAATTTGTTTAATATTTTCGATATTTATTAGTCATTTTTTAATATTGTTATAGACAGACTAAATGTCCGATCTACCTCAAATCCACTCAATTTGATCCAAAATATAAAATAAGTTCACATGCCATGAAAATATACACAATTTTTTATCTTTAATCTTACTTTATTCATCTTGAATTTTGAACTGACTTGGACATTGAAGTGTTAAACATGTAGGTCCACTCTGCACTACTTTAAAGGAGATCAGAGTCACCGTTCGAGATCAGAAGCTATCTATCTCTCATCATTTATGGTTCCTTTGTGAAGTTGGAATATCCATTTATCGTTCCCGAACAGAACAGTGTCTCCGTATATAGGAATCGACTTTTGACTCTTACGATTTTCACGCTTTCAGATTCAATTTCTGATTCACTAGTTCGTAACCTTCAACTTTCAATTCCAAATATCTTCATGAATCACATCGCATTTCAGTTTCATCGCTCATAACTTCCTCATACCTCAGAATCGAGAGCACTCATAAATGAGCATGGAGATCCATCGTAGCCGGTTCAGTTAGGCAACGTTTCCTCCTCAATCGACTTTTGTTCTTCTTTTTAGATCTACCATTTATAGAAAGTACAAAGGTTTAAAGAGAATCAATGAGTTCATTTACCTTCAAGGTGATCAGATCTTAAACTTCTTCAATAGTTGTTACTTTCATGTCAAATTTTTGAGACAAAGATCTGAGGATCTTTCCTTTAATTACCACATTCATATCTTCTGGTTTAATTTTTCCTTTTTATTTTATAAGTAATATTGAAGATGATGGAGATCCACCCATTCTCTTCATTGAATATTTTCACTAAGAACCAGATCACGACCATCACCGAACATATATATTAACTTCCCAACAAGCTAATCAGAGTTGTAACAATAGCACTCCGTCTATCTAGTAGGGAAATTGTTCAAATTGTTCACTAAATTCATGACGAATTCATATAAGAAAAATGTCTACTTAAATTGCTTTCCAGAAGAGGAATGGTAGTTTATCTTTCAATCACTATCAGACATTTATTTCATTTTGGAAGGCACTTCAATAAACGAACACCGTTAATTACTTCTTCCTCCTCCTATCGATATCGTGCTTTCATATTCGTATATTTTCTTTCAAATATAATCATGACACATTATAAATTATTTTTATAATGTTATATACAGTCTATTTGTTTTAATTTTACAAAAATAGATTATTCTTTTATATTTTTAATTTTTTTTTTTATAAAAGTGTTTGTCAAAATGTTAAAAGTTTTTAATTTTTTTAAGTTGAAAAATTAATTTTAACATTCTATAACAAGATTAAAATATAATAAAATTTATTTTATATTTTAAAAAAATTGCATCTCAAAATTTTTTTTTATAAAAAATTATTTAAAATATCTTCAAAATTAAGTGTTTTTTTTATTTTAATTTTGATTTCCAAATATTTTCAATAAGATGATGCAATTATTAAAATAACATTTTAATAATAAATATTCAAACTAAATATTTATTTTAAATTTTTATAAACAAATATATATTACACTATAAAAGCTATTTTAAATAAAAACTTAAACATACAAATCCATATTTTTGTGTAAAAAAAATTACAAAGTAACTTTTTATAAAAGCTTTAAGTAAAATTTTAATTTTAATAATTATTCTTAAAATATTATTTTAGGTATTTTATCATTATGTTAAAACTTTTTTGGATATCAAATTTTCATAAAATCACATAATTTTGAAGCTATTTCAAATAACTTTTAATAAAAAACATTTTTGAGATATAACTTCTTAAAAATATTGTGATTTCTACTATGTTTTGATCTTCAATATATTTATAATATAGAATGTCAAAATTAATTTTTTAATTTTTAAAAATAAAACAAATTTAAAAAACTTATAATATATATTAAAAATAAAAATATATATTTTAAACCCTTTATCTAACTTTAATTACATTATTCCTAGTTTGTTTATAGAAGGGTTATAGATTATCAAATACAAATAGTTAATGTAATCACATTGCTAGTAAAAAGAGAAACGACAGACAAACGTGATAAGTGAAGGAGCTATGGCAAACGTCACAAGCTAAAAAGGTCCACTTTTGAATTGCTTCATGTTGAGGCGTTCTTTTCTCCACTTTTGATCAATTTTGCTTCATTTTATATTATGCCAACTCCTAATAGAAAAACACTGACGTAACACTACATATAAACATAAAATAGATGTAAAATGAATAAAAATGCATGCGTATCGAGTAGAAAAATGCTATAAGTTTCATGGTTGTAAAAAAACAATCAGGATAAATTCATACACTACAGAGTCATACACATATCAAATATACACCTTAATATCATGTATTCAAATCACACCCATATCACGGTAAAACTCATACAAATCACACAAGTTTTCTCATTATTACACAAACATCTCATCATCATGTCCTGCAATGCAACAATAGACTCAACTCATGCTCATCGCAGTCCCCACTCTGAAGACTGACTCATAACTCAATTTTATATACATGCGGTACTGACTCAACGTTTGTTTCTTCATACAAACAGAGTTCCAATCAAATGTGAACCCGATTCTTCACTCTGAGCTTCAAGCCCCCACTTTGAACTTGGGATAAGTCACTAGTCTCCACTCTGAACTCGTGACTCGCCTCTTTCCAAACAACGGTAACATATGATGCATGACATATCTCAATGCAATGAGAACAACACACTTAATGAATACAACCCATTGTGACTGTAGACAATCATACAACAAAAACATAACAATGACTACAATCCCATTCAGACTATAAATGTTCATGCATTCAATGCATCGGTAGTTCTCACCTGAACTACTCATCTCATCAATCGTCTGCAAGCATGTACAGTAAATCACGTAATTAAACTTGCATTTCACAACAGTAACACAACATTAAATACATATATATCCACACACATAACCAAATCATGTTAAATTATCTTAACATTGATTCATCAGTGCATGTACAATAATTCACACAATTATTCATACATTCACACATTTAACATACATACAAACATCATTCAACATGTAAATTCATCTCGCATGGAACTACCATAATGTAGCTATGTGTATTAACTTTCTGATTACTTCTCGGCAAATGTACTGATAATGTTGCAGTTTTGAAAAAGATTGAATCCATATGGACTGTTATTTAGCAAGACAATATTGTGCAATGCATAGAAAATACTAAAGGGGGTTCGAGTTTTAATAGCGAAAAGAAAGTGAAATGTTCTGTTAATATTATGAAAGCGGCCAAGTTGTGTATAGAATCCACTGTTTTCCTACTATTGGTGATTGATGTATTACATGAATGATATCGTCACTATAATTCCAAGACGAATTAACAAAACCGTTATACCCAATCTCTTGGTGTATAACTCACTAATATATACTCAGAGTTTTCTATCTCTAGTCCACCAGCCACTATAATTCCTAAGCCACTACTTGAGGTCTCCTATCCTTATTCAACCGACGTAAGCACAAAAATTGCCCTAGGTCCAACACATAGACTAATGGTCAGTATTTCCTATGTGCCCAAATTCACATTAAAAGAGTATCTCACATAAAAAGCATTACGAACAAGTTGACATTGAATATAATTATAACTCAAATTACTCATGCAATAAAAAATCAAACATATGTCCCAACAATATTAAAATAGGTTCATCAAACACAACATAACCTAAAGAGAATTAGATACTCAAAGTGCAAATTACAATACCAAATATAAATAAAAGGGTTGCATAAGAAATCCCTTGAAGAATTGGCCTCCAATGGCTTTAAATGCTCTCCAAATATGTCTTTTGGTGCTGTAAACCCTTCCTTCCCGTGTAAAATTTCAGAACTCTTAAAAAGTATCAAATTTCCCCTTTTGAAGCCTTTAGAATATATCCCAACGCATTAGAAAAAGCTTAGAAAAATACCATCGCTTGCGTTATAACCTACATCGTGTGAGCGATTTTGGCTTTGCTTTTCTATCACGCGCATATTGTTGCACATGATTATTCCAATAGCTGCACATTTTTTTATCTCTTTTTCACCTGATTTTCACTAAGTCCCTATTTCTCCACACTTAGTCATTTTTGCATCTTTCTTTGTCCTTTATTCTTCAATTGCTCCTATTTAAGTTGTTATGATTCATTTCTTCGACTGAAAAAATGCAATGACAGAGTATCATCACTTTCTAATGCTTCAAACCGCACCTCAATCCGAGTCACGAAACTCAAGTCACGATAATTTGAATCAAGAATAAAAACGTTGTGCTATCATCCTCGCCAAGCGAGCTTAGTAGCTCACTGGGAGATCCTCCAAACCTGCAGCACCAGAAACGTGATTTTTGCACTGCAGAACCCCTAACTCTTCCAATTCAATCTCAAACATTTCTAACCAGTCCAAAATTGATACATATATGATTAACACATATTTGACTTGTTATTTCTCATTAAATTAACATGTTATTCCATCATCTAACCATGAAAATTCAGATTTATGATCATATAAAAACTCCTCAATTCCAACATATACAATCCATTTATGAGCAATTTCACATAGGCAACAATCATACAACATATCTAACACGAATTTCATGTTAATTCATGACATAAAAACATAATCATATTCATTGAATTCATCAAATAATCAATCAAAATAGAAAGTAGAAAACTCTATTGGAGGTTAAGGGAACCCTCTTTATCCTTTCATGATTAACGCACCCTTAAATGAATAATCGCTTTCCCCTTACCTTATAAATTTAGCAAAAACAATCTCTCAAGCAATCTCTAAGGTCTTCTCCTCTAAGCCTTAGCTCTCAATGTCTTTTGCTCTCTTTTCTCTTCTTTTTCACATTCACTGACAAAGACTCTAAAAACCTATTTTCTATCTATTTTTTTTAAATATATAAGATTCTAATTAACTTCTCATAATCCAGTTTTAGACTCAACTAAAACTCAATTTCTCATTACTAACCACCTCATTTTTCATTATTTTCACTTTTTCCCAATACTTAATATTCTCTCAATTTCTATAAATTTAATTAAGTAAATCCCACCAAAACTAATTAAATCAACACAATTCACCATAAATGTCGACACCGGTCAAACACGTCATAAATCACGTAAAATAATTATTTAAATAATTAATAAACTAAATCAAATAAATAATTAAATAAACGACTAATAAAAATCAGGGCGTTACTATGTTTAAAATTTGAATTTAAAGAATGAAATTGTGAAATATATGATATTTTAAAATTTTATATGTGTCGTGATTTTTGTAGATATCGAGTTATCTGATTCGATTTGTTTAATAATTATATAGTTTTGTGATAGAGATCGATTTATTCAACCAAATTTTTCGATTTTAATCTTATTTAGTCATATGATTCAACCAATTATCCCATAATTCAACCAATAATAAACAAGTGATTCAGTATCATTATCATTTTAGTGACCGATTTAATTTTTAAAATATTGTGAATAATATAAGGTGAAGTTTGAGAATGTAAGAATGTAACATCTATATCCAAATTTTTAGTTGGATTGAAATTCATATTATATCATCTCCACTGAAAAAGTTTATCAATGTTCAAATAATAAAATGATTATCAATAATTTATCCAGTTGCATAAGATCTCTTTCAATGGCAAGATTGATGTACTTCCTTTTCAATTATAATGTTGCTTATAAAAGAAATGAAGATGAATATGTGCTATTCAAAAGAATAACGTTTTGAAATGAGAATTTTGGTGATAAATACTATCTATATGTATTTTGATTCTTTAAGTAATTAATCAATGGTGTAAGTTGCTTTGTAACTCCAAAGAATTTAATTCAAATCTTTAATGAAAAATGTATGGTCTATTTTAAAATATCAACAAGGATAAAATGCTTTTAGATGACTTTTTTTTCTTCTTCTAAAATCTAAACCACCCTTTGCTTTAACCTTCACTACATATACACCTCCCTCAATTTATTTGTTTTTTTATGTTTCAACCTTCATTTGAATCTTTATAATAATATGTAATTAGTGGATATTATTTATTTGAAACTAAAATAAAAAATACTACAAAAATAAATTATAGAGATTATTTAAATCAAACCGATGTGTGGTTGAACAGGAAGTGATTAAGACATTTTTCGTGAGCTCGACAATCCTATTTTAAAATTAATTAATTATAAACTACCTTGAACATTTCGTACATCGTACATTTAAATATAAAATAACCCAATTCATTACAAGTTATTTTTCATATATTTTGTGTAGCACGATATTATGATGATGTCATGCTAGTATAAAAAAAATAATTTGTTTATATTTTATTATTTTTAAGGTTAAATATTTTTTTAATCTTTATAAATATCTTAATTTTGGATTTTAATCCTTATAGAAAAGGTCGAATTTTTATTCTATAAAATTATTTTTGCATACAGATTTAGTCCATGTAAATGGACTAAAATTACGTACAAAAGTAATTTTATAAAGACTAAAAATCAAAATTGAGATATTTACATAGACCAAAAAAATATTTACCTTTTATTTTTATATTCATATCATAAATGTACACAATAAAAAACATATGAATCTAAGTGTATCTAATATAAAATTATTTGCGTCTTTTATTTTATCATTTGATAAATTTAATCAAGATGTCATAAAAATCTTATATATATATATATATATATATATATATATATATATATATATATATATATATATATATATATATATATACCGGTCTAGATTTTGGAGAGACTATACAAATAATAAAATTTGTTCCATGATAAAAAATTGAGCAAATAATTTTAAATTTTTATATTTCTTTTTGAAATTTTGTTTTTCACTTTTGTTTTAGGGAGAAACGAGAAGGTCATTATATCAAGTTAAAAGGGAAAGATGGTGGTTGTGATTGTCACTGGAGATGGTGGCGGCGCTGTGCAGTGGCAATACAATAATTCACGTGTGAGAGACGAAGGTTCGACGGTGAAAAATTAAAAGACAAACAAATACTTAAAAACGTGAAAATGTATTGAGGACTTAAAAAATAAATTTATATGTCAAAAATATTTGTTAGTCAAAAACTTATATACGCGTCTTTTTGTTATCTATTGAAATGTGATAAATTAAAAAATAATACTAATTCTCTTGATTTATTATTATAAAATTAATTAAATTATATAAATTTAATGCATTTTTTAAAATTATAATAAACTATAAAATTGAAATTCACATATTTTGTAAACAATAAAATTCAAATATATAATCAAAATAAAAATAATAAATTTTAAAGGATTATATAAAATAAATCATGTGTCATTCAAAATATAAAATAAAATTACTGAATTAAGATTATATACAATTAAAATGTAAAAATATATTAATTTAAGGTTCATAATGAATTTTAAAAAATTATATTAGAAAATTTGTCATTAACAATATAATATAATTTAAGGGATTAATTGTTATGCACTGACAATGTAAAAAATTTTACATCGTCAATTCATTGTCATCGTCCGTTTGTATTACTTTATAAGTTTTTAAAATAAAAGTTAAAGTTATTCTAACATTCAACGATTATGATTCACTGGTCGTGTAAAACTTTTTTACACTGTTAGTGCATTTCAATTAAATCCTTAATTTAATGTATTTTTTAAAATTATTAAATCTATGTATAATTTTAAAATTAGTGCATTTTGTAAAATAATAAAGTCAAACTAAAAAATATAATTTAAATTTAATGCAGATTGTGAAATTAAATTATAAAACCAAACTAAAATTAAAATTTAAGCACGGTGTAAAACAATAAAATCAAGAAGTGAAGCAAGTATTTAACCCATGTTATCTTGGTTCAACTTCAAATTACTATACACACTGTTCGATTGAACTCATTCGCGTTTTGGCTTAGTGTTCATGAAATTTCAACACCGACAACAGGAAAAAAACCTCGATCGGGCGTATGGATTATGCAGCAACTTAACCGCACGACTGCATCATTCTAATTATTATCATTTTAGTAAATAATTTTAATATTATTATTAATTATTGTAATATTTTAACCATTATTTTTATTTCAAAACCTCCGATTTTTTTAGATTCTGAACCGTGGGTCTGATTATCCTAACCCATGGAGGTAAAAAACAAGTTTATTCTGTAAATTGTGAATAAGTGATGGAAAAAATTATTAATGAAAGACTTATATTTATGGTTAATTTGATCCACGAATTATTGAAATTCATTGTTAGAGGAAATGTCCACACAAAAATCCAAAACATCATCCAAAAATGAATTATTGAAATTCATTGTTAGAGGAAATGTCCACACAAAAATCCAAAACATCATCCAAAAATAAAACATAATAGTGATGATCAGCTGAACTCAAAATTGGTGATGGCCATAAATTACTATGTAAAATGTCAAAGAGTGTCACAATAACATTATTAGATGAAACGAAAGGCAACCTAACATGTTTTCCAAACACACAAGAAGCGCAAACAATCTTAGATTTCAAAGGTTTATAACTAATGAACATATTGCTATGAAGAGACTACAAAGCTGAAGAGTTGGGATGTCTGAGACTATTGTGCCTGAGATTATAAGCAAGACCAACAAATGAGTATGAAGTAGCAACTGGTTAGAGATCACCTAGGTTATCACATCTCGTGAGTGGAATCCCTGTCTAAAAGTCATTCACCGAAAAAACCAAAGGGATCAAAAGAAACAGAAACATTATTATCAGTAATGAGTTGTCACACATATATCAAATTTTTGATAATTTGTGGTATATGCAAAACATGGGTAAGGTTCAATGGCATGTGTTTATAGAAATTCGATATAATTGTGTGTCCAGAGCCCTGAATTAGAATCCTTGTTCGCTACTAACAAAAAGTTTCTGATTTAAGTGACTCAAATTAGAATAAGACGAGAAATTACCTTGTGACGCCGCTATATGGGAAGAAGCACATATGTCCATGCGTTGTCTGAAAGATTAATAGATATGGTGTGCATAGAAGTTGTGATGTCAGTGGGTGGTGGTGAAGTTGGGGTAGCGTAAACCTGAGAACGCTGGCTCAAAATGTCATGTTGATGGTAAGGAACATAAGGGTGAGCCCGCTTAGAAGTAGGATACGGTCACGAAGGCATGGCCGATGATGGCGGAGTCCAACCCCGCTACTGGTAAAAAGGATACTTTTGTTGCAACTATTGTTGGTGTCAAGGAGGAGAACCATGTGTGCTTCCATCACGAGGGACATCATGGTTACGACGATTACCACCCCAATTCTGATTGATGCGAGGAGGAGAGCAGTTTCCAGAGTGGAGATTGGTGCTCTGGAATGAGTCGTCAAAAGGATGTTGTTGGTCGTAAGATAAGCATCATGAGACTCAATAAGCATCATCTTAACTAAAACGACTTCTTCCAATGTGAGCATGGAACGAGCCTGATGAAAGGAAGGGAGCAGTCTATCGAATCAAGGTGGAAACACTCCGGTAGACATCAGTATAGCCGAAGATGAGCTAATGTACTAAATAATGATTGTTCATAGGAGCACTGACACCCTGCAGTTGGTCAAAAAGCATCTTTAGACATTGGCAATAAGCAACGACATTTGAAAAAGTCTTCATGTAAAATCCATAGAATTCTTGCTCAAGAGTTACATCGCATATGTTCTGATTATCCTATAAGAGATAAACAAAACGCTTCCATGCATCCAAAGTCGTGGAGCCAGGTTCCATGATAGTGGTTAACTAGTCAACATAAATAGTGGAATAGATCTACTGAAGCACAATTGCATCCAAGGTGGCCCACTGGTCATAAATGGGGTCAGTGACAGATGCGGGACATAGTGAGAGTGGGCACGAATGCAAAATATTTTTCTCATGTGATGTAGCGATTAGTTTCCATGTCAAACACAATAGAAATATTATTCCTAATGTTGGAAACACCGAGAGAGGGATGGAATTTCAACTTGGTAAAGGATGATGAAAGTGGTGTCGGGATTTCCACCTTAGGGGGAGTCTGGAGGGAATAAGTGGTCGCAGGAGATGTCGGCAGGGTCGGATCAGATGACATTGATGGCAAAACGACGTTGGTAGTTAGGCTACGCACGGGCTGCACAATCACAGGGGGGGGCAAGAGATCTGGCGGCTACGCGGTCGGCGCGAAGGAAAGAGGTGAGATCGCAAAATGGAGGGCAAGCAACGACAATCCGTAGGTGGAGGCAGGGTTTGGTGCATGGATTTAAACTACTTCTTCCCAATACATCTCCTCATGCCCAACACTTTTTTAGATTTGGTGGATAGATTTAAACTATAGGTGGTCAATGGTCCAATTGATAGACTCTAATACCATATTAGAGTTTAGTTTAACTCATCCTTTCAAATCGAATTTGTAAGATAATATATCTCACTTTATATAAACTCTCTCAATATTCTTTCTCCAAGCTGTACCAGACTTGTGATCTTCTTAGTAGTAATTACATAAAGAAAAACTATTTTAAATACTGCTTAATTATACTTTATACTCCAAAACATATTAATCAATAATCTCTTAGCTGTATGCTACTATTTGTTAACTATGTAAAATTTTATAAAATAGAATAATAGCGTCACAGTCGTTTATTTTATGTCATAAAGATAGATGGTCAAAACTCAAAATTACAAAAGTAAGAAAAACAGAGTAAAAAAATGATAACTCAATCATTAAAATATGAATTATTTAAATTAGTTTGGTACTTTTGTTTGGTAGCTACGTATATATAAAGTTAATTTAAAACTAGAAGTTATTTTTTGTCAATGGTTTAGTTTGCTACGATTTCCTTTGTATAATATAATTATAAATACAAGTAGTTAGCAAGATTGAGTTTAGAACTCGTCCTATAAAAAAGGCAACAAATAAGAATTCCAATTCACAGTCTTTTTGTTCCATTGATTCTTTGTAATAAACCTGTCTTCATTATGGCACACCAAAACCCTCCTTCTTCAGATCCTGAAATCACTCCAAGTAACCCTTCCCACACAAGTTTGACAGCGAAATATGGAGTTCAGAGACTGAAAGAGAATTTGATTTTCCGTTCTAAATGGGCTGAACTTAATGGTGCCATGGGTGACCTTGGCACTTACATTCCCATTATCTTGGCTCTCACTCTTGCTAAGGATCTCAACCTTGGCACCACTTTGATTTTCAATGGTATCGTTTTCTATCTTTTTTCTATTATTCATATTACAACAAATATATCATCATTTATTCTAAATTATTCTGATATCCTATTACAGGTGTGTACAACATCTTAACTGGTATGATTTATGGGATTCCCATGCCTGTCCAGCCCATGAAGTCCATCGCAGCCGCCGCCTTATCCGACAAAGAATTCAACGTCCCTGAGATCATGACTGCCGGAATCTTAACCGGCGGCGTCTTGTTCCTTCTCGCCATCACAGGACTCATGCAGCTTGTCTACAAGTTTATTCCTTTGTCTGTTGTCAGAGGAATTCAACTTGCACAAGGTTTGTCATTTGCTTTAACCGCCGTTCGATATGTTAGAAAAGTACAAGATCTTCCAAAGTCTAAAGCTTTGGGTCCTAGGCCTTGGTTTGGTTTAGATGGCTTGGTTCTAGCTCTTGTTTGTGCCTGTTTCATTGTCATTGTCAATGGTGCCGGCGAAAAGAATCGCGGTTGTTGCGGTGCTCCGGAAGATGCTTGTTTGGATGGACACAGAAATAATGAGGAGACTGAAAGTGGAAGAAAGAGTAAGATGAATAGATTGAGAAAGATTGTTTTCTCACTTCCTTCTGCTTTTTTAGTCTTTGTGTTGGGAATTGTTTTGGTGTTTATAAGAAGACATGAAGTTGTGCATGAGATTCAATTTGGACCCTCTTCCATACAAGTCTTGAAATTCTCAAAACAAGCATGGAAGAAAGGTTTTATCAAGGGTGCAGTTCCGCAACTTCCTTTATCCATTTTGAACTCTGTCATAGCTGTTTGTAAACTCTCAACAGATCTTTTTCCGGAAAAGGAGTTTTCGGTAACTTCGATTTCAGTGACAGTTGGGTTGATGAACTTGGTCGGTTCATGGTTCGGCGCTATGCCGGCATGTCACGGTGCCGGTGGTTTAGCAGGACAGTATAAATTTGGTGGAAGAAGTGGAGGGTGTGTGGCACTTCTTGGGGCTGCAAAGTTGATATTGGGATTGGTGTTAGGAACATCATTGGCACACATATTGAAGATGTTTCCAGTTGGGATATTGGGTGTGCTGTTATTGTTTGCTGGTATTGAACTTGCTATGTGTGCTAGAGATATGAATAGCAAAGAAGACTCATTTGTGGCACTTATTTGTACTGCTGTTTCCTTGGTTGGATCAAGTGCTGCTCTTGGATTTTTGGTTGGAATGATTGTTTATGTGATGCTTAAGCTAAGGAATTGGAGTAATGATAAACCACTTTCTACTATTTGGAATCAGAAAAGTCCTAACTAAATTTCAACAACAAATTTATGTGTTTTTTTATTATGTGTGTATGCTTTTCTTGAAATTGTTTTTCTTTCTTGTTTTTTTAAGTGTTTTTTTTATTATGTGTGTACAGATTTTTAAGTGAGGAATTGTAGGACTCTTTATTTCTATTTGTAATTAGCACTAGGAATTTATTGCTGCCATTTACTCCATGTAACTGTATGCTATCGCATACCTAATGTTTATACTCTATAATAATATAAAGAATTTGAATTTAAAAAAAAAAGTTGTTGTTGAATGTATGTTTCTTTGGTCTAAGAAACCAATGTAATTTAAATGTTATTTTAAAAATAATATTTATTAATTTATTAAGAGTCTTTTTTTTTGTAAGATATAAAAAACAGCTTTTAACTTAAACCTTTTAGTTTATAGTTTTTAGTTTTCAGCTCATATCAATGAAAAAGTTCGGTTTGATAATTATTATTATTATTATTATTAATTAAAATCTGAATTATTTAGTAATTCGTCAGTGGGAGAAAAATATGGAAACAAAGACTTAATCAAGGTTTAGGGACAAATTTAGTCATAACGATAATTTTCACTTGGAGAGTGCTGGAGAAAAAAGAACAAGAGGAAGAGCTAGGGTATTCTCCACCATCAATTTTCGCATGATTTTTATCAGGAATTCGAGGTAAGGGGGAGAATGAGTTCATAATAGGTGTTAATATTATGAGAGGGTAGTGATGGTTCCTTTCCCTCTTAGAATTTCGTGTTATGTTTGAATCTGAATATCTATCTAGTTGTATGTGTATGATTGCTATGAATTTGTTAATGTTGGTGTTGAAACGGATCTAAAATTTGTAAGATTATGATGTTTGAACTATGTGTTGTTGTTGCTGCATAATGTGGTTGCAAATTTGGTTTTGTTGCAGGTTGAGGGTAACAAATTTAGATCCAGAAAAATCAATTTAATTGGAAATGAATGATGAAAATGATAAACAAGGAATTATAGGTCTTAAAATCGATGTAGAGATGAATTTAGGACAAGTTTGAGTGTTAGAAGTGTGATCAAAGTGAACAAATTTGGACTGGTGTGGAAAAACTACATTTTTGCACAACTTCTGCCCATACGCATAATTAGGAAGCTATTACGCGTATGGCATGGTATTACGTGGGTGCTATGTGTAAGAAAGCAAGACAATACGTGTATGAGGATGTGTTACGCGTAACAGGCCTTTATGTGGGAATTTCTGAAGGAAAATGTCTTTGCCCATACGCGTAAGAGTGAGGTAATACGCGTATAAGGCCAAACAGGAGAGGGCAGTACGTATTTGATACGCAGGGTTGATGGACAAGTGAGTTGGGAAATACGCGTATGGCCTTGGGCAGTACGCATATGACCAGAAGAGGTGCAGAATTTCACTGTTTTCCTTTTTTTCCCCGATTTTGCGTACGATGCAGTTTCTTTTGGTCTTAGAGGTTGGGATAGGTGTCAGAACTTAATGAACCTAGAAATGGTAGTGAAATTAAATAAAATTGGAACTTAGATGGACAAATTCTCTTTTATACACCTTATATTCCCCTAACTTTTCTCTCCAAAGACTATTGTATCGTCTGCATATTGAAGATGTGAATAACTTTCCTTGCCATTATCAAATTTGTATCCAGTAAATCTGCACAACTCCACTGCTCTTCTCATTAGAAGGTTAAAACCTTCTGCCACAAGTAAAAACAAGAAAGGAGACAATAAATTTCCTTGCTTCAATCCTCTACTAACACTAAACTCATTTGTGGGGCTTCCGTTCACCAACACCGACATCCTTGATGACTTCAGACATTCTAGGATCCACCTCCTCCATTTTATGTGAAAGCCCATCCTCTCCATCACAATTTTGAGAAAGTTTCACTCCACCGAGTTGTATATTTTTTTGAAATCCACCTTAAATAGGATCACCTCTTTTTTCTTCTGTTTTGCTTCATCTACCACTTCATTGGCGACTACAATACTGTCCAAGATTTGCCTCCCCGATATAAATGTTGATTGCGTGTCTGAAACTACTTAATTCATCACTTTTCTAAGTTTATTAGCCAATACATTTGTTATCACCTTGTAAATGCAGTCGACTAAAAAGATTGGTCGAAATTCATCTAGGCTTGATGTACTTCTCTTCTTTGGTATCAACACTATAAATGATGAATTAGCCCCTCTAACCATTTTCCTGTGCCCATGGAATTCTTGTAATACCCTTAGAAAGTCTCATTTAACTACATCCCAAAATTCTTTTACGAACCCCATATTAACTCCATCTGGTCCAGGACTCTTGGAGATGTCGCAATTCCAAACCGCTGACTTCACTTCCTCCTCCGAGAATTCTTTGACCATTTCCTCCATTTCCACTTCAGAAATTCTTTTAAAGTTAAGGTTTGCCTCTATGAAGTTTGTTCTCCTCGCCTTGAAATGTTGTTGAAAATGATCATGGATGGCCTTCTTTGTTTCTTCCACTTCGGATAACCTTCTTCCATTTATTTCAATGCATGAAATCTCATCATCACGTCTCCTCTTATTGATGCAGCCATGAAAAATTTCATGTTTGCGTCGCCTTCTTTCATCCACTTAATTCTAGACCGTTGCCATTGGATACTACCGTTAAAATTTGATAATTTATGCAATTCCACTGCTTTCATCCTTTTGTCGATGATTTCTTCTTGAGACAGTCCTTCATTTTCTTCTTTACGCTCTAGCATGTTCAATGTATCTTTGGTGTCTTTTATTCTTTCTCCGATGTTTTGAGAGCGGTTTTTATGCCACTCCTTGAGCCCTCTTTTTATCTGCTTGAATTTTTCTTTAAGTACAAACATCCCCCCACCTTTCAATCTGGATCTTCCTCCAATACTCCCTAACAAACTTGTGATATCCTTCAATGTCCTTCCAGCACGAAAGCATCTGAAAAGGTTCCAGACCCTAATTCTGATTCTCTCGTCTCAGCATAATTGGGCAATAATCCGATAAACCTTTATTCATACATCTTTGGATATGCTCCGGCCACTCTCTGATCCATGCTTCTGACTGAAGCATTCTGTCAAGTCTGCTCATAGCGGTATCACCCGACCTTGACCAAGTGAATCTTCTGCCTTGGAGGGGAAGATCTGATAAATCTACCTCAGTGATAAACTCATCGAAATCTTTCATCTTTCTCCCTCTTAGATTCGCCCTTCTTCCTTTTCTTTCCGACGAGTCCCTAACCGCGTTAAAATCTCCGACCAAGCACCAACACTCTTCCTTGTTAGCTTGGGTCAAAGCGGTTAATTTAGTCCACAATGCCTTTTTCGAGCTATGATCACATGGAGCGTATACGTTCACGATGTTTACCTTTGTTTTCGATTCTCCCCATTCTCCAGTCAACCAAATATAATGATCTTCGACGCCTCTATATTGAAATTAGGTTTTTTTGTGATTAAGTTAGGTTTTGTTTTGTGTATTAAAATTTGAATCAGAATTATGATACTATAGAATTGCAGTCAGACGTGAAACGCGTTTTCCAAATTTTGTTATTTCTACATTTCACTTCATTTTCCCTTTAAATTCTTTAATTTTAGTGTTTTAGTTGCCTATTACCACAAAATCATCTATATATATTTAGGTATATGGTTAATATGTGGCTATCTTCTTTATCTTTAACGCCTGACTATGTCGTGAGGGGCAATGTGTTAATGTATTCCAATAAAACTCCACATTTGGCATTACTAAATGTTACTACACGTTGCACACTTTTATTTAGACATTGCATTCTTTTCTTTCATATACTATAGCATTAGTCATTTTTTTTTTCAAAATGAAATCCTTACAAAATATCTATAAATAAAACCCTCCAATATCTCCATCGCATACCCACCATAACCTCTATCCAAACCTCACTACATAAACCGCTTCCACTCTCTTTTTTTCTCTCTGTAATATTTTATTTTATTTTACTTAAAACAAAAAACTAGATTATTGTACTATTTATTATTTAATTAATTGACATTATTTTAAATGCATCTATTTAGTTTTTCAATTCATTAAATTATTTAATCTATTTTGTTTTTCTTTGTAAAATATCTAATGTGCTACCCTTTTCTTAAATATTGACACATGTGACGGTTTTGATTGTTAGAATATATGGTTAAATCAAAGGTCATCCTCTGAACCATGTACACGGACGTTGATATGATACATACATATATATTGATATGGACATGCTTAACTGTCAGTATTGAACTAGAATCCGTACAAACACATATACTGATATTTAAATTATTGATTTTGATATTAAATAATAATGGTAATAAATTTATCGTTGATATGGATATGCATGGTGTCTAATATAAATACTTTTTTTAGGATAACCATTTATTTTACTCTTTTTTTGCTTTATAGAAATATAATTCTCTTACAAAAAAATGAATCTCTCTTTTTTCTTTTTCTTTTTAATTCTAAATTATATTTTTTATATTCACTTATTTTTATTAATTATATATATTTTAATTTGTAAATAAAAACAAATACGCGTCGCTAGTTATATGAATAAAAGTAATTACTTTCTCCTCTTAATATTTCCTGCAACTATTTTCATGTTCAATTAACAAGAAAACCTATAGGAAAACCTTCATTTGGGTTTCAAATACAGACATTTATTGGTGAACAATGTGAAGTGACAAATGTTTGAAAAAGGAAATCATGGTCATTTCCATATATGAAGTTGGAAGAGAGTCATGCCACACCATTTATTGTTGGATAAAGGCACATCAGATAAGTCAATACCAAAATTATTCAATCTTTATAATCCAAAAAGGTTATAATGTGGACATCATAGTTTTGCACAATGATGTTGGTATTAATCATAATCTCATTATAACTTGTGTATGATTCAAAATCATGTCTAGATTCAATGTTTTGCTATTATATTATACATTTGGGTATATGATTCAAATTTTCTTTTGCAGACTGAGTTTCTAGAAACAATCTACTCCTTGCTTTAATTTCAAACCATGTTACATTATTTGAACGAAAAAATTGGATCTATCAGATTTTAGATATATATTATTTCCAAACTATAGTTGTTAAACTCAAGTGATTAATAAAAAAAATTAACATTGAATTGATAGTGTTAATTGTAGCTAAAGGATTTGTGAGATATTTGAACGAATTCTAAGTTTAATATATTGTCGAAGTTCGCTCACATGTTGTTATTTAATTGAGTTGTGTGTTATGGATTCAATTGTAAGTTAACTTGTACCCTAAGTTAGTTTGTAATGGATAATTGTTTAAAAAAAACTGTTAGATTAGTATGTTAGTTTTCTTATAAATAGCATATTAGTCTTTCATCTTTAATAATAAGGGAAAATAGAAAGATAAAACCCTAATTCAAAAGTGAGAGAGGTTATTTGTTATTCTTGTAATCTTGTTTAAAGAGAAAGAAAAGAATGACAATTTATAATCAATTTTAATATTCGTGGTTACCCTAAACCCTAACCCTTGTGGGTTTCTTGATCATAAAGGAACCTATTATATATACTTTGTTTCTAAGGTATCCGATTCACAACAAATTGGTTCAGTGAGCATGAATAAGATGCCTTCAACAAAGTATGAGATTGAAAAGTTCACCGCAATGAATGATTTCGGTCTGTGGCGCTTGAAGATGAAAGTCTTATTGGTTCAACAAAGTTGTTTGGAAGCGTTGAAGAAAGAGGCGGTCATGAATGTTGTGTTAATGGCAGTTGAAAAGAGGTTGCCCAATTACAAGTTTTTCCATTGTATGCAGTTGATAATGATGCATGAAGAAAGCTAATTTTATTTTCGTGTTGGTATAGAGTTTAGTCCAAGGTTTGCATCGAACTCTGATACGAAAGAGGTTTAGCATGAAGTCGAAGTTGGTTCACATGCTAGTGCAGAAGTTACACATACTGTAGTCGAAGTCAGTTCTGGTATGTTTGTTTAATTGTTTCCTTGATGTTGTAGAGTTTGTTCCAAGGGGGAGATTTGTGAGATATTGGAACCAACTCTAGGTTTAACATGTCGTCGAAGTCCGCTCACATGTTGTTGTTTAACTAAGCCTTGTAATATGGATCCAATTGTTTAAGTTAGCTTGTACCCTGAGTTAGCTTGTAATGGGTAATTGTTAAAAAAATCCATTAAGTTAGTATGCTAGTTTTCTTATAAATATCATACTAGTCTCCCATCTTTAATAATAAGGGAAAATAGGAAGATAAAACCCTAATTCAAAAACGAGAGAGGTTATTTGTTATTTTTGTATACTTGTAATCTTGTTTAAAGAGAAATGAAAGAATAATAGTTTATAACCAATCATTTTATCTGTGGTTATTCTAAATCCTAACCCTTGTGAGTTTCTTGATCATAAAGAAACCTATTATACTTTGTTTCTAAGGTATCTGATTCACAACAAAATTAATAGTACGTTTTGTTTTTGCACTCATATTCAATTTTCGTATCTCTGTCTAATCAACTGTAATTTTTAAGAAGTTAAAAATTGTAGCATCATCATAGTCGAGTTCGCAAAGAGCATTATTTTTCCACCACAAGTTTAATCTGGTTCGGAGTTAGTTCTGACTTTAAGTGATTTCAATTCCCTCCTGATCGCAGTTGTGGGAATCGAATATTGGTTTCTCCCTACTAAATTCAACGTCAATCACCATTAATGACAGATCTTGTCCAAATTATTAACGGAAGCCATAAATTTTAACTAAAATATAATAATAGTTAAAATTCATAAAAGTCATATAAAATATAATTTGTTTATTTTCTTAAATTTAACAATTGTATCATAAATTTCATATAAAATATAATTTATTTATTTTCTTAAATTTAACAATTGTATCGTAAATTTCAAATAAATATTAAGAACTTAATTTTACACATCATTGATAAAAAAAAATGCAGAAAGTATAACCACTAAACAAAATGCAAGTGAATAATTCATATCACTTTATTTTATGTTTAATCTTATAAATCAAATCCAAATGCTCAACACATTTCAACCTGGATCACACGTCTAAGAGTGTGTTTGGATTGACGATGAACAAAATTGATTATAGCAGAATTGTGTTTGGTAGAATTATTTTTAACATAATTGAGTTTAGTAGAATTGATTCATGTTTGGATACATTAATGTAAAAGTGAGTTAAACAATAAATCTTAGTGTAAAAATCAACCATAATCAATTCTAGAGATAGAAGTTACAAATTCTAGCTTTAAGTAAAATCAATTCTGGAAGTAGAATCAATTCTACTTTTGATAAAACAAACACCTCAAAATCACCCAAAATCAAATTAAGACATAAATGATTTTTTTTTCATTTATGATAAAAAAAATTTAAAAGGTAAAAAGATACTACCCACTTAAAATAAGAGAAGAAAAATAAGAATTTAAAAGAAAAACAAAAGAAAACTTCATAAAAATAAGACCTTTTCAATAAAAGAATATTTAAAATTATTTTCACATTAATAAATAGTATTATGTAAGTATAAGGATATTTTAAAGGATAATTCTAAGCTGTATTCTATTCTAAGAGTATAAATTAAGAAAACCACATACTAAAAAACAATTAAAAAATTAATTTTATATTTTTATTAAAATTAAAACACAATTTTCAAAATAATATTTTTTTATTTAATTTTTAACTTGTGTTTTTAGAACACACGATAGTATTATTTTATTTTAAAAAGTGTTCCGGACTGCCCCAATGACTAGGCATGATCCAATACACTCCTGATTATAGGACGACTTGATAGCCCAAATATCAGAGGGATTCATCGACTCCATGCTCCTCAGCCGAGGAGGACTTGTCGACCACGGTTACCCGTGGTCGGATTCCTCTGCTTCTTCTAGACTTTTGTCTGACGTCCGAAGGAGTCACCCAGATTCAGCCAAAGACAACCCTTGTTCGGATATCCCTAGGCCCGGCGCACGTCCCATCTGATCAGGTGTGCTCGTCCCAACGACTAGTTTCTGGCAGTTAGCTATTTTCGGGGGATCCTCGATCCAGACCCAAAGTAGGGACCAATAGCCAAGCGTTGGGGGCTCTATATAAACCCTCTCATTTGAGAGGGTCAGGGATCGAATATTGACTCCCTCAATACTTTTACTCGTACTTGCATACTCTTTTGCTCTCTCTTACTTTGGCATCGGAGTACCTTGTAGGCACACCATATCCTCCTCAACGACCGAGCAAAGACTTCAACATCCACGTCAGTATCCACAACCATTATAGATTTTAATAACATGTATGATAAAAAAAAGTATTAACTTTGACTCTATTTATAAGAAAAAAAATTAATTTTTATATTTATTTAATAACTAATATATTTGATTTATGTTTGGTATAAATATATTATTCAATAAATTAAAAAATAACTCTTTTATTTCTTTATTTATAAGAATCAAGTGAGTATTAATCATTTAATTTTAGTCATTTAATTCAAATATATTAGGTTAATAATAAAAGTCAAAGCTCATTATTATAATAAACTAATGCTAGTTTGTAAAATTTGTTAGTATATCCCTAGTGTTAACCGTCTAACGTTCTCTTTTCTCTTTATTAGTATTATTATTATTTTTGTCAAAATATCTTTTTTGGTCCCTCAAATATAGGTCATGGTTCACTTTGGTCCCTTATATTTTTTCCTTGTCAAATTAGTCCCTTAATTTTCGAAACCATGCAAATACGTCTTTATTGTCTACTCCGTTAGTCAAAGTCTGTTAAATATCTACGTGACACGTTTGACCAACTCTTATGACAGAGTTAGCGTCGGAAAAAACGATGCTAAAAACTGTTTCTAAATTTTAATTATTGTTCTTCATCTTCTTCCCCGAATTTTCATAACCCAAAAAAAATTCTTCAAAACCCTAATACTCACCCAACAGAACCTCACACTTCTCACACTCTCACTCTAATCAATACACTTCTCACATTTATACAAATCAATAGATCCAAAGGCCCAATCTCAACTTAAGAACATTTTAAAGCATAATAAAAAAAAATAAGGAAACAAATTGTTCCTCCTCTTCTGAAAGTTAACGAGGCTCTGATACCTCTATTCAACTTCACTGCCACGCCACTGTTCATATCAAAACGAGAAGAAAAAAAACGCCGCTGCTACTGTTCATCTCTCTTTTGGAATCGCGACTCAGTTCTGCACGACTTTACCTCAGTTTTTGAATCGCACTGTCCGTTCTTCTTTTGTTGATGTTGTTGCGTAATGAATCAGATTGGTGTGCGAGATTTTTTAAGATTCACAATTTGGAAGTATTTAGGTGTTGGTTGATGTGAAAATAATTATAATTTTACATGTTGTACAATCAATATTGTTTTAAAATTTTAAATTTGTTAACACCGTGCAATTTTCTATATTTCTCTTTCACAAGTATTGAGAATTTCTTATAATTTTCAGGTATTCTGTATTGGAAAAATGACAAGGAAGCAGAAATATTACGCGTTGGATATGTATACCCCTCTTATCTGCTAAACTTTAATATTTTCAACTTGTTTCCATCTCTCTTTGGCATAATGAACGACCTTCAAGTAATTGAATATTAGGGTTTTGAAAAGAAAAATTGAGTTTTAAAATTTTGGGGAAGAAGATGAAGAACAATAATTAAAATCCAGAAACATCTTTTAGCGTCGGTTTTTCCGACGCTAACTCCGTCCCAAGAGTTGATCAAACGTGTCACGTAGATATTTAACAGACTTTGACTAACGGAGTGGACGACAAAGACTAATTTGCATCATTTTAAAAATTAAGGGACCAAATTAGCACGAAAAAAAGATAAGGGATCAAAGTGAACCATGACCTATAGTTGAGGGACCAAAAATGGCATTTTGCCTATTTTTTGTTTAACTTTTGAGTAGCATAATATCTTATTTTTTACGGCTTCTTTAGTATCATATGCATACTTTAAAAAAATTGAGGGGTGTTGCTGCACCTACCTGCCCCCAAATAGAACCGCCACTGATCATCACTAGACCAACTAAAGATTGATTACATCAAGAGCATTTTTAATGATATATATTATAAAATAAGGTTTTAATATATTGAAAATTCTAATTACAAAACTAAAATAATTCTACTTAAATATAAAAGAAAAATAAATTTATTAGTTTTTTAATGAACCTCGTACTAACACAATAAATATTTATCTATATTTAATTATTATAACATTCTTTTTTAAGTTTTGTGAATGAATATCAATCATTTCAATCTTGTAAGTCAGTTGGTTGCATCGTTCTTTTGGTAAACTCTTAGTTAATACCTCTGTTAGATGATACCCAAAAGAAAAATAGATAGTAGTTTTTAATCCACAGTCTAACTTTTCTTTGATGAAATGTCAATCAATCTCAATGTGTTTTGTCATGTGTCAAGCTCAATAGGATTATGTGCAATACTAATGACCGATTTATTATTGCTAAACAATTTCATAGGGTTTTCATATTGTATCTTCAATTCTTCTAATACTTGTATTATCCACAATAATTCAAAAATTAATTGTGTCATAACTGTAAATTATCACGACTAGAAAAGTGCTTCTAACGTTGGATGTGAAATACATTTTACATCGGCTTCAGAAGCGAGGTAATGAATGTCGTCATAAAAAGTAAAGGCTTAAATCTCGGTTATTTAAACACCGAAGGGAAAATTAATTTGCACATGGGTTCGAACCCCAATATCTATATTTTTATTATTTACAAAACTAGTGCCTCAAACATCTCAATTAACAAATAAACCGAGGGGTAAGATAGATTACTTTCTTAATAGAAATTCGTTACATTGTTTACACAGAAAATAAATAAAAATAATTTATTTACAAACTTAAATGTTTACCCAGAATATTATATTTTACAGAGAATATTAAAATACAAATTATTTATCTCTGAAGATCTTATGTTGGATCTTCGACTCCTTGATATTTAGGCAAGGTCAAATGCTTCACCGTGCAAGTATTTGTTTATGATATAAAACAATAAAAGGATTAGGAAACAAGAGGATATAAAAATAAATGATTTTCTGCTCAAATTAATATTTAAAAATACAAACCTTAAATCCAAATAATTTTCCGCACTTGCAATCCATCGCTAATGACAAAAGTTAAAGTGGAGGATATAGATAGTTTCAACTGTTTCATGAAGTTTCTTTATCAATTTTAGATATAAAAAAAGCCTTTATAATGGGAATTTTTTAGGCATCACATGGATCACTGATGGTAGTTTCATGAGCATTGATAATCATGAAATGAAGACAAAGATTTATTTTAAAATGCTAAGTTTTCCCCTCGGTTCCTATAAAAAACGAGGTGAACATGTTTTTTTAATTACATTGCTTACACATAATATTGAGAAAAAATACAGCAAAACCAGAATTTGTTGAGGCTACTGCTCCATACACTCCTCAACATAATGATCTTGCCGAAAGAAGAAAAAAAAATTTGCTTGATATGACTAGGAGCATTCTAAATGAGAATAAGCCCCCTCACACCTTGTGGGGAGAAGTTGTTGTCAATATAACATATGTGTTAAATAGGTGTCCAACTAAGAAGTTTAAGTAAATTTTTCCTTTAGAGAAGTGGACTAGAGATAAGCAAATTGTAAAACATGTTCCAGATTTTAAGAGACATAAGTTATATGACAGAAGCATAGTTATATTTCTTGTAGGGTATCATAATACAAGTGCTTATAAGCTATATTGTCCTGTCACTAACAAAGTTGAATTCAAGAAAAATGTTATTGTGAAAGAATTAAAAGTGTGGGATTGAAACAAGTCTCAATCAAACTCTGGTACAATGATAACATCTGAGTTAACCTCTGAAAATATTTCAGATTCTGAATGAGAATTTATTTTCCTATGAAGGAAATTCTGCCTATGAAGATGAACCGGAGTTTAAAGTTGTCTCTGATGTTGAAGACGAGTCTGACTCTCAAGGTGAATCTGATTCTGATCCAAATTTTGGTGATGATCAAGACTCTGGTGATAATCATATCTCTAAAGGTGGTTATGCCTCTGAATGTGGTTCAACCGTTGAAAATAGTCTATCATCTGATATTGTTCCAGTATCTAAAGAAGATTCTTAACAAGTTCATAGACCACAAAGAATCAAAAGATACCAAGAAAATTTGTAGAGTTTGAAATGTTGCCAGATATTGAGATAAACTCTAAAGAGAAAGTCATTCAGTGTGTCATGTTGGCAGAATTTGAACCAGTGAGTACTGAAGAAGCTCTCAAGAAGAAAGTGTGGTTGAAAGCCATGAAGGAAGAACTTGAGGTTATAGAAAGAAATAAGACTTAAGAGTTGACTGAGCTTCCAAGGAACAAGAAAGTTGTGTGAGATGGGTTTATAAGGTAAAACTAAATCAAGATGGATCAATTGAAAACACAAAGTAAGGTTAGTACCTAGAGGATTTCTACAGAAATATGATTTAGACTACTTTGAAATGTTTGCACCTATAACTAGACATGAAACAATCGGACTGGTGATTGTTATAACTGCTAATAGAAATTAGCCTTTAATGCATATAGATGTGAAATTTACATTTATGAATGGTACTTTACAATAGGAATTTTATGTGTCATAATCTCTTAGATTTGTGAAAAGGAATTAGACAAGGATGATGTACAAGTTGCATAAAGCCTTGTATGGACTGAAATAAGCTTCTAGAGCCTTGAATTTGAAAATTGATTCATTTTTCAAGATTTAAGGAAATGTTAGGTGGAGTATGTCATTTATGTTCAAAATAAATTTAATAGCAATATGATTCTGGTGTGTCTCTATGTTGATGACATATTGCTAACATGAAATTGTTCAAATGAGATAGCTAAGTTCAAGAAGGTGTTGATGAATGATTTTGAGATGACTGGTATAGGAAATTTGACATATTTTCTTGGGGTGGAGTTTATGTACTTTGATAAGGGTATAATCTTGCATCAACTGAAGTATGAACTTGAGCTAATGAAGTGCAAGTCTACAATCACGCATGTTGAAACAAATCACAAGCTAGATTATGATGTTGAGGGTGATGATGTAAATGTTACAACTTTCAAACAGTTGGTAAACTCATTGAGATATCTCTATAATACCAGGCCTGACATTTGCTATGTAGTTGGAATGGTTAGTAGGTTTATGAACAAACCAAAGTGGTCACATTACCAAGTTGTTATCAGGATATTGAGGTTTATTAAGGGGACTTTGAGGTATAGAGTTTTGTTCCTCTCTGATGTTGAATCTGATTCAGAGCCCATGTGTTATTCAAACTCTGATTGATGTGGAGACAGAGTTGACAAAAGAAGTACTTATGGATATTTCTTCAAATATCTGAGAGGTCTTATTTCTTGGTGCTCGAAGAAGTAATCAATGGTTGCATTTTCAACCTGTGAAGTTAAGTATATTGCAGGTGCTTTGATTGTTTGTCAAGCTGTGTGGATTATGAACTTGTTGCAAGATCTGAAGATCAATGTGAGCAAACCTGTGAAGTTGATGATTGACAATAAGTCATCGATAAGTCTTTCTGAAATTCAGTGTTGCATGGAAGAAGCAAGCACATTGACACAAAATTTAATTTTCTAAGAAACTTGATTCTGAATAGAGTGTTTGAAATTGTGCACTATGGCACTCATAAACAGTTGACAGGTGTGTTGACTAAAGCAATCAAGACTGCAAACTTTATCCATTTAAGAGAAGAAATTATTGTTGTTAATTTTAGTCTTGATGTGAACTAAGGGATAATATTAGGGTGTAATCCAAATACAGTTAATATTTTCATTTAAGTTGTATTTGGAGTTTATTTGAATGACATTTAGGTTCGGTTAGTATATAAGCCAAGTTTCATTTTGTGTAAAAGTAAGTTGTAACAAAATTTCGATTTCAATGAGAAGTTACTTACGTATTTCTCTCTCTTACATCTTCATCATCTTCCTTCTTATACACTAACACTCTAAACAAATTCATCCAAGCAAAAGATATAGAGTGTTATTTTAGAAGGTAACTAATAAAGCAAACAATAACCTTACTATTTCTCCTTGTAAATAAACATCTCACCAATCATATTCCGAGCAATTTTGTTTACATAGGAAAAATATAGGAATCATTAGTGAATTTGAATTAATTCTTCACAAAAGAGTTCAACAATGAGCTTCTGAACAAAAATCCACATGTGATGCAACAAGTGACACGAGAGGAAATGCCATATTAAGGGATTCAGCACTTAATTTAAACAACCGACAATAAAATGACATAACAACTTGTGATCCAATTCAATTATATACAACATATCAAATTTTTGAATATTTGTTGTCGTGTTGTACCCACATAATTTATAAAAATAAAAAAAATAAAAAAAATAAAAATAAAAAAACATCTACGGTTTTTTAAGTGTCATCACGTTCCAAAATTATTCTGCATTTTATTATAATTTTTTTTTTATATTTTATATTAAAAAATATAATATATGTTTTTTTTAAACTGTGTTTTTATCGAATATTTACACAAAACATCTGAATAAATTTAAAAAAAAAAGTATATATTTAAAAGTTAAAAGAACGGAATAGCCAATTCATTAAAATATGATAGTGTATAACCTATAGAAATGGGTGTGTTAAGTAAATGACCCCCAATAATCATGGTTAGGCCTGCTGATATACTTCAATTTGAAACCAAAAAAAAAAAAAAGGCATGCTCATTTATATATTTGGTTTAGTATTTTTTTTCTTTAGCATTTTTTATTACAACCCATATATTTCTTTTCCACCTTATAGAATTTCCTAAGAGATATATCTTCGGACGTATCCCACATCTGAGTAATCGTTAATATATTTCGGAGATATATTTCCGAAATTATTTATACCTTAAACGATCGCAACATATCTTTCATAGTCTATTTTCATTTGAATATTTTCAAAGATACATTTACGAGAGTTTCCCAAAACTACATCTCTTGTATTAGAACATATTTTCTTAACCTGTTGTATTTTTTCGCAGATGAATTATAAAATATCACATACAAAATAATATAATAATATAGTAATAGGATGTCATACGTCACGAAATCCAAAATGTAGTAATAATGTTAGGAAAAACGTATAAAATATAGTACTGCAACAAAATAAATACAAACAACTAATGAGTGTGCTCGACAACCTCTCCACTACCTCCTCGACCATCGATTCTCCGGTCCTCGCACGATGTTTGCAATAAAATAATGTCCATTGTGCCTCCGCAAGAATGTCATTCAATACTCGTCTGACAGTAAACCTTTCAGGGAAGATACCCTCATCAGTGTCTGCCCGTGCAATGCGACGACAACGAAGCAAGATATCCTCCGTATGAACCAGTTGAGTCTGTTGCTCCTCTAGAATCTTTTAATGAGTTGGTTTCGACAGATCTCCTGGAGCAGTCGGCACTGTGTAGATGGAGTGGTCTGAGGTGAAGGTCGAGCCCCAGGAGTGGACTGAGCCCCAGCAGCCAACACCTCTCCTTGACTCGGAGGTCACGACAATGGCGTCCTCTGCTCATTAGAATGCGAAATTTAAAGTCTTGATCGTCTATTTGAGCCAACAAACAATACACACAATTACCCAAAATTTATGATTTGGAAGATGTTGAATGATGAACTGTATGTTGTTTGATGATTACTTGAACCTCGGACGAATTAAATCAAAGTTGGTGAACCTGGAGAAATTTAGGAAAGAGAGAGTGAAAAAGTTATGTGGATGAAAATAAAAAATGTGAGAATACAAAAGTGTGATGCGATAATAATCTCTTAATTGTTTCGGAGATATATCTTCGAAATATTTCAACGTTTAATTGAGTTTTGGTGCGTTTAGAGATATATTTACGAAATATTTTAACGTTTAATTGAAATATGGTGCGTTCGGAGATATATCTCCAAAATCAAATAATATGCGAAAAGTCAGATAATATAGAAGAAGTCCATAGGATGCAACAGAAAATGCTCTATTTTTTTTGTCTCGTACATTAATATCGAGGTTAATTTAATCCTTAACTTCAAAAATTGTTTAAGTTTTTTAATTTTTCAAAATATTTTATATTAATCTTCTTTTTATTTAGTTTACGATAAATTTTTTAAAAAAATTCATCGTTAAATTCATCTTTTGTTAAACGAAAGTGATTCAAACGATTAGTTCTTAAAAAAAGTTTAAAATGAAAGGATCAAAAGGTAATAAACCTATATCTTTCAATTCGTTTTTGACATAATCGGAAAAATTGGCGCCATTTCAAAATTATAGCTTCAGTGAAGAATCTCTTAACAATGCATCCCGCGGCATTTTCTCTTTTTTCATCTTGTTCGATCTTTCCAAAACCTTTTCAATTCAACATTTCCTCCGTCGCTTCTCTCGATCAGATCCACTGAATCAGGTTAGGGTTACCTATATATTGCTCATCATTTCTAAGAAGAAATCATCAACATTCAACTCACGTTCATTTTAGATCATGCATTCATATACTGCGCAACCAAATTTCCATGACCAATACACATGCAAATTCAATGTATTCAGCTTATTTCCAATTTATAGCACGAGTGCTTATTAAAATAAGCGCTCATGAATTAGCTAGCTTGTATAAGCTATTTTTATAAGTGTATAGCCAACAGTGTAAGAAATTTGTGAACCAAGATTCATTGACAGTTTGGGAGATATCAGGTAAAATTCTTAATCTTCATCTTTTGATTTTTATTTTAAATGATTTAATTATTGCCATAAATTTTGATAGATTTTTCTTTTAGGTATAGCTGCATCTTTTGTCATAGAATTTTAAGGATAGTATTATTTTTAGAACATTTACGTTTTGCTTAAAACCTGGAAATGTTGGTAGAGGTTTGGGTCGTAAGAGTGTGTTTCTCTTAACGTCTTAGGTTTGAATTCCGCTACGGACTGCTAACAATTCCTGTGTTAGGGTAGTCCATACAAAGTTTTGCTCTGATTTTAAATGAGACCTCCGCAAGTCGGTGGTGGGATTGGTCTCCCTCAAATTAGTCGGTCCTAGGCCGGATACCGTGTTAAAAAAAAAAACAATTATCAGTTCATGCAATAATTAGTTTGTTTGTACATCATGATTAACAAAGGTTCTGCTTGAAAACCTGTCAGTTATTTTGTTCTAAAAGTCTCTTAAAATCGACATTCTTGAAAACAGTCTTATCTAATAGCAGCGTCATAGCCGCCATAGCGGATATACATGGCGGTTTTTGAGTTCGCCGCATTGGTAAATTGTGGGGTTTTCTATCATAATCCGCTATAATAGCGCCGAAATCCATTGGTATGGTGGGATTTTGGCTCTGCGCAATGGAGCACTTCCATGTCTACCTTTACTTAATATATAAATCATAAATTACAGATTGAAATGAATTGGATTATCTATAAAAAAAAAAATATGCATACAAAAACATCTAAAATAATGAAATGAAAGTCCAGTTTGTCACATCCCAATCATCTTCCATCATCCAAGGCAATCAATACATGATCTTTCAAGCTGTCATACCCATAATCTTGTTTGCTGCTATCACCAAGTTCATAAATGCTAGAAGATGATTCATGAAGCAAGTAGCGACTCTCCTCTATATTTACGTCTTCATTGATCCAAGATTGCTTATCCATTAACCTCATTCCCTCCAATTCCATAGCCACTTCCTTCATGCTTGGTCTTTCCTCCCCTCTTAGTCTCAAACACTTCCCCGCAAGAACAGCTACCTCCTTGATCTCTCGTTCGTTTTCCGCGTTCAACATACCATCTTGAATAACTTCAAACACATTATCCTTTTTCAAGCAAGACAGAAAGTGCATAGCAAGACTTCTTCTGTCTTCCGCCCTACCAAAACTAAAAGGCTTCTCCCCCGTTAGCAGCTCCACAAGAACTACTCCGAAGCTATATACATCGCTTTTCTCAGTCAATTGGCTTGTTTGCATATACTCTGGGTCTAAGTAGCCTATGGTTCCTTGCACCATGGTGGCTACCTCTATTTGATCAAGTGGAACCAATCTTGAAGCTCCAAAATCAGATACTTTGGCTGTGTTGGTTTCATCTAAAAGAATATTATCACTCTTGACATCTCTGTGGATAATAGGTATTGATGCAGCTGAATGTAGATATGACAAAGCTCCAGCTACCTCGACCGCGATCTTAAGACGGGTTTTCCAAGATACATTATTCACCTTACCTATTTCTGTGTGTATAAAATCAGAAAGGGTACCATTGGAAACAAATTCATAAACCAACAAAGGAACTTCTGTTTCTAGACAACACCCCAAAAGTTTGACCACATTTCTGTGATTTATTTGAGAGACAACATCCACCTCATTGATGAATTGTTCAATCTGGCTTTCATCAATTGTTTTGGACTTTTTGATAGCAACAATTCTATTATCTTCTAGTTCTCCTTTGAAAACTGTACCATAACCTCCTCTACCTATGATTAAGCTCTCATCAAAGTTGTTTGTGGCTTTCCTTAGTTCATTTTCTTTGAAAATATGAGCTATTTGAGATGATGATGAGTCTTGTCTTTGACTGAGTTTCTGTTCCAAAATAGAGCCTCCATTCTGCTTATAGAATTTCTCTTTCAATTTGGTAAGTTTCCTTTTTTGGTTTATTAAATAGAAAATTATCATCACAAATAGAACAATAAATACTGCTCCTGCTCCTGCATCCAAAATATATTGAACCAAAACTAATATTACATATATATACTTAATGAACACACATAAGATTTGGAAAAAAGATGAACATAAAATAAAATTAGGTGTCTTGTTGCTTACCAAGGACAGTAGGTAGTACTATTCTATTTGCATGTTGTTGACACCCTCCTTTCAATCTTCCATCTCCAGAAGACCCCTCTGGACAGAAACATGTGTGATTTCCATCGGTATTCCTACAATTTGCTTTAGTTTTGCATTCATGTGTGCCGCTTTCACATTCGTCAGTGTCTGTAAAACCATATATATAATTTGGTAAGCATGATTGAAATATGTAGGATAATTTTTTTACACATATTTAACCCTTTTGCCATATTCAACCATGATTGAAATATTGAATTTCAGAACTTTAATCAAAGCATAGTAGAGATCAATTATATAATACTGAAATAAGAAAAACAAAAATTGTAATAAAAAATTGACCTGTGCAGCCAATGGGATCATAAGGATTTCCTTCATAGCCTTGATTGCATTTGCATCGATAACCAAAATCTGTGTTCTTGTCATCACATTTGCTATTGTTCTTGCACCCATAGTTGACTCCATTATTCTTGGCAGAAGCGCAGTTTTCCTCACCAATGGTCAAGTCAAAAACCACAGGTAGTTTCTTATAAGGTAAACCTTGTGATAAATGAGTGGAAGAAAAAGTATAGTTACCATTCTTGACAACAAATGCATAGCTACAAGATTTCGAAGATTGGTTAAAATTTTTAGCTTCTATAGTTATATTCGTCATTTGAGGAGGAATATCAACTTGGCAACACCCTATACCCGAACATGTTCCATTATCAATCAATCTTGGATCACCAAAATATTTTGCTATGCATCCTGTTGTATACTTTAGGCCTTTCTTATTGTAAGTGTTAAGATAACCGAAACTGTTATTACCAACCGTTATGAACTTGTTATCTTTGCTTGAAATGGCATAAGACGATGTGGTAAGCCTGGGTTTAATTCTATCATCCGCGCCACAATACTTGGAGACAGTTAACAACAATTCGATTTGAGATGTGGAGGTGTTTATGTTTAATACTGGTATATTACCTGCAAGAATTTCGAATTTATCAGTGCAGTTGAGCTTAATTAATCTTCGACCCAAGAAACAGTCCGTGTTGTTGTTGTTGTATATGCCAAAAGGGTATGGAATTTGTACATCTCCACAAGTGCGAATCTCATTGCAGGTTTTTGGTTCTGAATCAGCTGCCTGTGCAACTGTTCCTACCACCATGGTTAGTGCAGTAACCATCAACACATGATTCATCATTTTCATTCACAAACTTACAAAAACAGTTTAGAAATTGATTAATACTTGCTTGGAATTGTGATTTCAGTGTTTCCTTTATTTATAATAGAGCTTCTGTAGACTTAGTCCTCTGATGCTCCCTTTTTCTTCAAATTTTTGAGAGCTTCTATTTTTTTACTTCTTAAATATAAATTTTTATTTTAAAAGTTCTTTTTACCAATTTTAAAGGTTGTTATTTTATTAAAACAGTTATAAAAGGCCATTTTAACTTTTAAAAAGAAAAGAAAAGTATTAATTACTTTGATTTGTATAAATTCCATTGTGGATGCAAAAGTTCCATTGTCAATATCTTCATAGGTAGTCAGCTTTAGAATTTTGGTGTCTAATGCTAATAAACTACAAATCAATCCAAGAAAATAATTGGAAAATTAAAATCTGAGAAGGTCTAGGTTGATAAAAATGGGCTAGTGTACTCACAATATATTATCAACTTAAACTAAATTTTATACGACCAATAAAACAAATGTATTTACTAATTAAATATGATAAGTTCATAAATAAATTAAAATTTACAAAGAAAATGATTATACAAAGTTGTTATAGCATAATGTATTTTTTTTTGGTGATAATGTTCCTACTATTAAGTGTTATTAAGAAGAAGGGTCATACAACAAAAATATGTTTTAATCGTTTGAACAATTATGATGAAAAGGATAATGGTAATACAACTATTGTGCAAGATGGTTATGAATCATCTGATGTCCTGATGGTTTCAACGAGCGACTCTAGCAAGAAGTGGATTATGAATTCAGGGTGTACTTGGCACATGACTCCAAACAAATGTATGTTTGAGAAATTATGTGTTCAAGATGGTGGATGAGTACTGCTGGGAGACAACAAAGCTTTCAAAATTACAGGTATTGGATTTGTTAGATTCAAGTTCCATGATGAGTCAATAAAGCTATTGACTGATATTAGGTATGTACTTGGTCTTAAGAGGTGTTCCGGGTTGGCCCGATGACTAGACATGACCCAACCCACTATTTCTTCCAGGACGACCCAATAGCTCAAAGTCAGAGGGACCCATTGACTTTATGCCCCTCAGTTGAGGATGAACTGTCGACCACGGTTGTCCGTGGTCAGTTTCCTCTGCTCTTTCTAGACTCATGCCCGTCATCTGGGGAAGTCACTCAGATCCAGACGAGGAACTGCTCCCACTCGAATTATTCGTTGTTCAACATACTCATCCGACTACGCAAGCCCATTCCAACAACTAGTTTTGACAATTACCTATTTTCGGGGGATTCGTGATCCAAACCCAAAATAGGGACCGATAGCCAAGCGTTGGGGATCTTTATAAACACTCTCACTTGAAAGGGCCAGGTATCGAATGTCCACTCTCTTAACTCCCTTACTCGTACTTGCATACTCTTCTTCCCGTTATTACTTTGGCATCGGAGTACCTTGCAGGTACACCCCCATCTCTCCTTGACGATCGAGCATCACCATCATCATCTACGTCAACGTATGTGGCCCACTACAGATTCTAATCGCATATGAACGATCAGTGGCGCCGTCCGTGGGAATTTGTGTTACCCCGTTTCTCATCTTTAGATCGTGAAAACCAAAACATCGCAATTCAACTTTCTCAATGGCTCACCGTGACGACTCTGTTGATGCTCGGATCATCACCAACATCCCCATAAAGCAACGGAAAAGTGATGGAACCAATCCCCCGCTCGGGGAGCCTGGCCGTTTTCAAGACGGGTGCACCGCCTCCCCGTCACCAGAACCATCCATGTAACCTGAGATCACCCCTACTGATCTCCCCCTGATTCCCATTCCCGAGGAAACCAATGAGACGCTCGCTGCTCTGGTCGAGATGACCAACAACATCAACCTTCTGATCTTGCGCCAGGGCGAAAGATTAGAAGCTCTGGAAGACGCTCGACATGTCAGATCTCTCTCCCCTGTGAGGAGGCTCTGTAAGTCCCGTAGTCGTTCACCCGAACGGAGAAAGACTCACCAACACCCAGAGGCAGCTGGATCTATCAAGAAACGGGCTCGTTCGTCTCCCCGACGAAACAAGTCCTTAGAGACCAGGAAGACCAAGAAGACTCTCCAAGCGGGAACGCGACCATCACCCGAGGGTGCAAGAAATCGATCAATATCATCATCCCCTCATCGACACTAAGACGCCCTCTCCCGCTTCATCTCCCCTGATTCCAACAACGAGGATGAACCTCGCGGACCTCTCTCCCACAAGATTATGTCCACAAGGCTACCGAAGGGGCTCGAGAAGCCTCCTCCTTTGGGGTCCTATGATGGGACAATAGACCCTGACGAGCATATCAAAAACATTGACGCTCTCCTCGACTACAGAGGTGTCCAAGGAGCGATCAAATGTCCTCTCTTTCCCATAACTCTCAGAAAGGGAGTTATGGCTTGGTATAAAAGTCTCCCTCACGAGTCTATCACATCCCGGAGACAACCGAGAGGACTTTTTCCCGACATTTAACCGTATTGTGTCGTCATCCTAAGATTGAGGCCTCTCTTGAGGCAATTATTCAGGGCAAGGATGTATCCTTGTGAGCGTACATTGAAAGATTCAATAAAAAAGTCGTTCAGGTCTCAACCACAGACGACATGAAAAAATATCTTCTTGAACGCGGACTCCGTCCCCGTAGTGATTTCAGGAGAGTCTTGGGCATTGAGACGCAGACCTCGCTTGATGTTTTTCTCCTAAAAAACAAGTATATATCCAATACAAGGAGAAGGAGGCAGCCAATACTGCCTGTGATACGAGGCATCATGAAGATGCCAAACCGTCCAAGTCTGAAGACCCTTCGACATCTCGTCGAGGAGGTGAAAAACGAAAGGAAGACCACTCCCGTGAACTGGGGGAGCACAAGGGCCCATCTGGGAGGTTCCACGAATACACACCCTCACCGTATCGAGGGAGAAAATCTTGTCAAAGTGTGCTAATTCTGAATTCCACCAGGTCGGCGTCATGTTTCCAAAGAAGTTGTCGACCAGGCCGAATACGAATAAGATAAAGTATTGCAGATTTCACAAGTCCCATGGGAACAACACTGACGATTGCATCCATCTAAAAGTTGCCATCGAAATACTCATCCGGGACGACCATCTGAAGTAGTTCACCAAGGGGAAGGAGGCCCCCGACAAGAGGTGCAAGAAACTCGAAAAGTCGAAGAGACTGTCTCTCCAGCCACGGATGCCAACCTCCCGGTTGCCCTCAGCATCACACGGACATAGGATTTCTTTGTCCAGAACTGTATACCGACTCTGCTTATTTCTCTACCTACAACCTGTGGGAGTTCTTCCCCTCTGTTATGGTAATCTCAGGAGGCGGACACAACAAAGTCACTGTGGGGTCGATAAAATGATGTTTCGACCAGCTAATCAACACCGACTCCAACCAAAATTCCATTCTTGATCCTCCCCGTGGAGGATCAACACCCTTATCCTTTTACAAGGAAGACCTCCTCGGTGGCGCACCCAACGCTAGCATCCCCTACTCATCCGATCGCAAATGGCCAACTTCGATGTTCGGAGGATCCTGGTCGATCAGGGGAGCTCATTAGATATCATGTACTCCCAGATCTTCGCGACCTTGCAACTTAATGAGACACATCTAACACCCTATGTAGGGTCTGATCTCCGGGGGTTCAATGGAATAGTTTCCAGGCCCTAGGATTATGTCGACTTGATAGTGACTTTCAGAGCGGGAGAGACTGCTAGGGCAATCAAGGTGCAGTTCCTCGTAATAGACTGCCCATTGTTGTACCAATACATCCTGGGCTGCCTGACACTTGTTGAGCTCATCGTTGTACCATCCATGGTACATCTGAAGATGAAGTACTACACTTCATTGGGGCAGGTAGCCACTTTCCACGTGGACATCGAAGTTGTTCATCGATATTTTGAAGCTGCATCTGAGGGGCTCAACACCATAGCCTCCAAGCCAAAGCCAACTACCAAGACTATTCTCCCCTACAGTTCAAACGAACCAAAGCCCATCCTTCGGGTCAATTTAATCGATCTCGACAACAGGTTTGTCGAGGAATGAAATGAGGCACAACTGGCTGCGACGATTTCTTCGTCCACAGGCCTGGTGCCCGACGGTGATTTCGAGCTGGTCGTACTATGTGAAGACCCTTCCAAAGGAGTGAAGATTGAAGTCGACCTCCCCGCCCTCACGAGGAAGCAGCTGAAGGTGTGCCTCGGGGAGAACACTGATCTGTTCATGTGGAGCGCAACTGAGATGTCGGGGTTGGATCCAGAAACGACATGCCATCATCTGACCATAGATCCCTCCGTCCGAGTTGTGGCACAACACAGGAGGAAGCAATCCCCAAAAAAGATAGAAGTTTTCGAGCAGGCAGTTAAAGACCTCTTAGAGGCACAATTTGTAATTGAGGTCATCTATATCACCTGGCTCTTAAACGTTGTATTATTTTAAAAATAACAATGGAAAATGGCGTATGTGCGTTGACTACACTGATCTCAATTGGGCTTGCCCGAAAAACGCTTACCTTTTGCCTAACATTGATAAACTGGTCGATAACTTTGCAAGTTTCGAATTATTGTCTTTCCTCGACGCTTACTCCGAGTATAATCAAATACCCATGTCCATGACTGACAAAAAATACACAACCTTCATGACCGAATCAAACAACTATTACTACAACGTAATTCCCTTCGGCTTGAAACACGTGGGTGCGACCTACCAATGCATGATGAACAAAGTCTTTCGAGCAGAAATCGGAGACATGTTCGAGGTTTACATGGACAACATGATCATTAAATCTCATGAAGAAATCGATCATGCTCTCCACTTAAAGATATTTTGTTATCAAGCACGCAAGTGCAAAATACGATTTAATCCAGAAAAATGCATGTTCGGGGTACGCGCGGGCAAATTCCTCGGTTTCTATTTAGCCGAAAGGGGAATCGAAGCTAACCCCGAAAAGTTCCGAGCATTCACCGAAACGTCCACACCAAATTCCAAAAAATCCATCCAGTCACTAAACGGGGTTCTCACCTCGCTTTGTAACGAAATCCGCTCAACACGCGCTTCCCCTCTTCAAGCTCCTCCGCAAAGAGGCTACTTTCGAATGGATGGATGAGTGCGAGCAAGCTTTGGCATATCAAGAAGGCTTTGTTCGAACCCCCAATTCTCTCCCGACCAAAGGTCGGGGAAACTTTGTTTCTATATTTGGCCGTTGCAAGCGAAGCCGTAAGCGCCGCCCTCATTCGAGAAACTCCCGAGGGACAAAAAACAATCTACTTCACAAGCAAAGACCTGCAGGGGCCCGAGCTCAGATATCAGCAGATCAAAATGGTTTCCCTAACTTTCTTCAACGCAGCGAGGAGGCTCAGACACTATTTTCTGGCACACACGATCGTCGTGCCAATAGACCAGCCTATTAGACAACTTCTTGGTCGACCAAACATAACCGGAAGGATGCTCAAATGGTCCTTGGAACTATCTGAGTTTTACATCAAGTATGAGAGCAGGTTAGCCCTCAAAGCACAAGTCCTGGCTGATTTCGTGGCTGAAATGACCACCCCGGAAAGTAAAGCTTGCGTATCCAGGAATGGACCATTTTCATGGACAGCGCATCAAGTTCAATGGGAAGCGGAGAAGGGATTATCCTGGAAAACGAGGAAGGTATCCTGTTAGAGGTATCCCTCACACTATCATTTCCCACCTCCAATAACCAGGCAGAGTACGAAGCTTTCCTCGCTGGTCTGAGGCTCGCCGACGATTTAGGAGCCAAAGAAATAATCATTTGTACGAACTTGCATAAAACGTAGATTCCTCAGTACAAAAGCCCGGAACTCCGGTTGAAGCTCAATCGGAGGCGTTGTCTAAAACTACGAAGAACGCCACTGAAAGCCCTAATTGTCACGACGACGACGATGCACTACGGGCCAGCCACCGTGCAAAGATGGGGACATCATATCAGAAACCCTAACAGTCTAAATTATGGGTCCTATTAACCTTAATGTCTATCCTAACTGCATGCATCTATATCCAGCTAAAATCATAAATCTTCCTATAGCAAGAGAATGAAGAAACTTACAAATTTTAGATGATAAATATGTAGTCGATTAGTTGTCCTCGATAACAATGGCGGCAGACGGTGGTCTACGGCGGTGTTCGGGGACTTGGCTTTGTCGAGCATAGAAACGATGAACGAAAAGTATGAAATTGAACTCCAACACCCTATTTATAACCTCATTCAGCCCGTGCGCGGGCACGTGCTTCCTGAAGCCTATGAACGGTGCACTCATTGCCTAGGGACAGTCGTAGGCTAGCCATCATTGCGCACTAAGTGTGCATGATTCCCAAGGCATTGGCGTGGCGTGACTTCTCATCATAACTGTTGAGATCCTCGTCTGTCGACCACACTTTAACGCCCAGGTGCAATCAGGCTCTCCCCTGTCGAGTTGATGATGAAAGAATTTTACAAGTCTCAATTTCACCCCGTACGTAGCTGGCCAGCCTTAAGTCATCACTTCTACGACTAGAAACAACGACTTGGGGGCTCCTGTTCCAGACTGGCCCGATGACTAGGCATGACCCAACCCACTCTTGCTTCCAAGACGACCCAATAACCTAAAGTCAGAGGGACTCACTGGTTTTATGCCCATCAGCCGAGGATGAACTGTCGACCACGGTTGCCCGTGGTCAGTTTCTTCTGCTCCTTCTAGACTATTGCCTATCATCCGGGGAAGTTACCCAGATCCGACCGAGGAATCGCTCCTGCTCGAATTACCCGCTGTTCAACGTACTCATCCGACGATGCAGTCCCATTCCAACGATTAGTTCTGACAGTTACCTATTTTTGGAGGATCCGCGATCCATGCCCAAAATAGGGACCAATAGCCAAGCGCCGGGGGAACTTTATAAACCCTCTCACTTGAGAGGGCCAAGTATCGAATATTCACTCTCTTAACTCCCTTACTCGTACTTGCATACTCTTATGCTCGTTCTTACTTTGGCATCAGAGTACCTTGCAGGTACATCCCCCATCTCTCATCGACGACCGAGCATCACCATCATCATCTACGTCAACGTCCGTGGTCCACTACAGATTCTGATCGCACAAGAATGATCAAGAGGAATTTAATTTCTCTGAGTGAATTCGACAAGAAAGGATATGTTTTCAAAGGAAATCAAAGTATCTTAAGGGTAATGAAGAGATTGAAGAAAGTCTTCAAAGGAAAAAGGCATGATCGAATTGTCGAAACAAAATATGTTGGGTGGTGACATGGTCGAAAAACTGGATTTTTGTGAACCTAGTGTATTTGGTAAACCCTGTCGAATAAAGTTTAACAAAGGTAAATAAAGAACACATGGATCCCTTGATTACATTCATGATCATCTTTGGGGGCCTGCAAAGAATCCTTGACACTCAGGTGCAAAGTATTTTCTATCCATAGTTGATGATTACCCCAGAAAGTTATGGGTAAGACTAATGATGAAACTTGTAAACATTTCAAAAATTAGAAGACTTTAGTCGAAAATCAAACTAGCAGGAAGGTCAAAAGGTTGAGGACTGACAATGGTCTTGAATTTTGCAATGAGGCTTTCAATAACTATAGTGTTGCGTGTAGTATTGCAAGACACATAACTACTGCAGGTACTCCCCAACAAAATGGTTTGGCTGAAAAGTTTAATTGAACTAATTTGAAACGTGTGAGGTTCATGTCACTTAGTGCAGGATTGAAGAAGGTGTTTTGGGCTGAGGCCGTTATAACTTCACTTACCTTATTAATAAGTGTCCTTTGACAACTTTAGGAATGAAGACATCTGAAGAAGTCTGGTTGGGACATCCACCTAGTCCGACAAAATTAGAGTATTTGATTGTTTAACTTATGCATATATTAGACAAGACAGAGTCGAACCTAAAGCTCTGAAATGTATGTTCCTTGGATACCCTAAAGAAGTCAAAGCTTATAGGTTATGGTACCTAGAGTCAGATCACAAGAAGTGTATCACAAGTCGAGATGTAGTTTTCAATGAAGTTGAGATGACTTTCAAGAAAACTGGTGACATTGGTAAAAGTTCGAAGATCTCTGAAGAGGAATTTAAACATGGAGAGATTCCTATTGAGGTGGAGCATGTTAATGTTGAGTTGCATAACCCAGATGAAGTCGAAGAAGAAGCATAAGTTGATGTCGAAGATGATGAGACTGGTAATGACTACCTGTTGGCAAGAGACAGATCAAGAAGAGTCATCAAGCCACCTCAAAGACCTGGTTATGTAAATCTCATAGTGAATGCCTTAATTTATGCAAGTGAGGTCCTTGATGAAGAACCTAGAGATTATAAGGAAGTTATGAGGAGTTGAGACAAGAATGAATGGCTAAAATCCATGGATGATGAGATGAAATCTCTTCATGATAATAACACTTGGGAGCTGATTGAGAAACCTACAAGAGCCAGGTTAGTCAGTAGTAAGTGGATTTTCAAGATAAAGGAAGAAATCGAATGAGTGATGTCAAAGCGTTTTAAGGCAAGGTTGGTTGCTAAGGGGTTCACTCAGAAAGAATATGTCGACTTCAATGATGTGTTCTCACCTGTGGTAAAACATAGATCCATTAGAATGATCCTTGCTATGGTGAGGAAGTTCGACCTTGAGCTTAAACAGATGGATGTGAAGACAATCATCCTGTATGATGATCTAGATGAAACGATCCTGATGAGGCAACCTGAAGGGAATGTAGAAAAAGGAAAGGAAGATTATGTGTGCAAGCTTAATAGCTCTTTGTATGGCCTGACACAATCTCCTCGACAATTAAATAGGAGATTCGACAAATTCATGACACGCATTAATATCACTAGGAGTCAGTTCGACCACTGTGTTTACTTCAGATTTCGACTTGGAAATTAACTTGTTACTTTGTTGCTTTATGTGGATGGCATCCTCATAGCAAGCAACAATATTAAAGATGTTATGAAGGTGAAGGCTGAACTCGATAAGGAGTTCGACATGAAGGATTTGAAAGTTGCCTCTAAAATTCTTGCTAATATGATGAAAACTAATTTGTTTCCTTATTTGTTTTTTTTTTAATTCAAAAAGGCAATAAAATTAAAATAGAGAATATTATAACCCTTACCAAACATAAGTGGGATATTCCCGACCATGAGTATACTATTGTTTGGTTGTTGTAGTTGCTGGTTTAAAAGATTGAATTGACTTGCAAGTTGCAAGACCACGTCAATAATTGCAAGTTATTATTTATAAAACAGTACTAGTATAGTTCTATATATGAACATGTTGCTATATGTTTAATATTATTTCACCGAATGTGAGATCATGTTTTTATAAGGTAACCTAAGTCTCACCATAATTAAAGTGATTAAAAAACACTATCAATAATTAACTTATAATTTTATATTATTTTTTATATTAACGTGATAAAAAAAATATTTTGTATTTTTTCTTGAAGAGTATAAAACTCTTAAAATTATAAGAAAAAAATTCTCCTAAAAATCAACAATTTACAGGCCGCCATTACATAAGCATTCAAAACTTTAAAATAGTAATTTGCTTAATTCCAAATGTATCATAATCCATATTAAACCAAGAATAATGTTGCCAAATTTGAAAATGAAGTAATTTAAATTTCTCTAAATATAATTTAAAATTAACCCACTAAGAGCATGACAAGTTAGTTTATGATTAATTTGATTGAGAGAGTAAAAAGAAAGAGATAAGAAAGAGCTTTAAATGAGATAAATTGACCCAACTAAAATATAATAATTGTAAAAGAATTCATAAATTATTTGTACTTGTACATCCATTTGAACATTTATAAGCCACCGTTTACCTAATCAAAATCCATAAAATAAAATTAAAGAAAACCTTCGACTCCATTTTATTACTTATAAAAGTGACATTTTAAAATAAAAACAAAATATACTAACTCATATGTAGCCTAATAACACAACTTGACCAAAAATATAAAATAACACAACTTGATACCAAATAAAAAAAAACACATATTTGTGGGAGTAGTATTTAGAGTACACCAAATAAATCAGGACACCATAACTACAAAATATTAGAACAAATCCTAATACGAATAGTATGTCATCAAAGTTTGTTCACATATTATTATTTAATTGAGTCTTGTGTTATGGATCCAATTGTTTAAGTTAATTTGTACCCTAAGTTAGATTGTAATGGATAACTGTTAAAAAAACTCATTAGATTAGAATGTTAGTTTTATTATAAGTAACATATTAGTCTCTCATATTTCGTATAAGGAAAATAGGAAGATAAAACCCTAATTCAAAAGTGAGAGAGGTTATTTGTTATTCTTGTATACTTGTAATCTTGTTTGAAGAGAAAGGAAAGAATAACAGTTTATAACCAATTCTTGTTGTTATCTTTGGTAACCCTAAACCCAACCCTTGTGAATTTCTTGATCATAAAGAAACCTATTATACTTTGTTTCTAAGGTATCCAATTCATAACAAATTGGTGCGGTGAACGTGGAAAAGATGCCTTCAACAAAGTATGAGATTGAAAAGTTCACTGGAATGAACGATTTCGGTCTGTGGCGCTTGAAGATGAAAGCCCTACTTGTTCAGCAGTGTTGTTTGGAAGCGTTGAAGGGAGAGACAACCATGAATGTTGTGTTAACGGTAGCTGAAAAAAAGACCATGATTGAGAAAGCACACAGTGCAATATTGTTAAGCCTTGGTGATAAGGTTCTTCGACAGGTATCAAAGGAGACGACTGCGTCAGGGTTATGGTTGAAACTTGAAGGTTTGTACATGACCAAATCATTGGTGAATCAACTCTACCTGAAGCAAGCCTTGTATTCATTCAAGATGAGTGAAGACAAAGTGTTGACTGAGCAGTTGGATATGTTCAACAAGTTGATTCTTGATTTTGAAAATATTGATGTGAAGATCGATGACGAAGATCAAGCACTATTGTTGTTATGTGTTTTTCCCAGAACACATGCTCACTTCAAAGAAACCCTCTTGCGGGTCCAGTCTCATGGCAACAAGATGAAGGATTTCCCGAAGATTTCGATGCCTGAGCAGGTCAGCAAGATCGTTCAAGACTTCGATCTGTATGATTTCGCCCACTGCTTACTCACCAAGTTGGATGCTTTGTTGCTTAGTGCCATTGTCGAGAGGTGGCACAAGGAGACGTCATCATTTCATCTTCTGTTCAAAAAGATGATTGTGAATTTGGATGATATCGCCGCCTTGTTCCATCTCCCTAACGGCGATAAATTATGGACGACTTCAATTCTTAGCATGACCACTACTTGTCAGATTGTTTCACATGATTTGAGTTTGAGTGAGGCAGAGGTGATGAAGGAGTTTGGCGATACCAGAGGTGCTCACCTTCGTATGCACTGACTTCAGAGGATTTATGATCAGCTTGTAGCTGCTGGGAGATATCAGGGGTCCGCTAGGGTGTACAAGCTACATGCAGTAGCATGTACCCTCTTTGCGGACAAGTCTGGAATATATGTCAATGCTTGGTATTTGTGTCTCTTCAGCAACCTCGGGGAGAACAACTGGGTCTGAGGTGTGCAACGTTGACCTAGTTGTATGCAACGCTTGAAGTGGCGACGATGTTTGAGATTAGACAACTTTCTGGGTTCCTGAGTTTGTTACAAGTATATTATATTGCATGTTCTGGCTTACGTATTTATTTGTTACATATAATGTTTTTTATAATTTATTATTCTTTGTGATCTTAGTACTGGATCTACGAACATTTTTCTACCATATATGACATGAGGGTGCAACATTGTGCGGTGGAGGACTCATGGGCGGAAAACGAAACAGTCATACACTAGTGGTGTAGTTGAGTATAGGATGAAACTAAATGCATTGGCCATTGATGACGTCATATGGACACACTACAATGCTCATAGGGTCCACTGTGAGTTTGAGGAGTTATCCTTATATTTAGGATATATGAGGTGAGAGACATTGGTTGCTAGACACTTGTCTGAGAGATGTTTACGTCAGTATGGCTACGTACAATCTATACCATCAGCAATTCTAGATACACCGTCTGCCGGTATTGATTGGTGATTTCAGAGTCACTTCCTCAGCTATGGCCGTGTCGTCATAACTCGAGTTATACCTGTTCAACACCTTACGTAGTGTGAGAATGGCTACTCATAGTGGTACCTTATTGTATCACATTTACGCATCACCCCATCGTCGGTTGAGGATAGATCTTCTGATGACCAAGTACCTGGTGATGACGCGCCGCCTCTTCCTCCTCCAGTACATCACCCCGAGGACCAGTAGTGCTTCCAGATGATTGCAGTGATTACATATGAGCTCATGGGTTAGGTAAACCCAAATGGTGACGTTTCTATCGGATTAACTCGGATTGCATAAAGAGTCCATTGTGGACTTATTTAGATATATTTTGTATTATTTGTATTATATGTATATTACTTAGACCCTAAAAATTATTTATATTACAAAACTGTTGGCAAAATCATGATCGTCTAAAAAAATCTAAAATACAAGTATCGAAAAATTTATATCTTGTGAAATTTCCGGTATCAATACGGAAATTTAATATTTCCGGCATTTTTTGTAATGCACCGATATTTTGAAATTTCCGATATATCGATAATTTAATTTAATTTCGGATTTTTTTTTTTTAATTTACCCAATATTTGGTTCGAAAATTTTATGCTATTTCGTAGAATCAATTTTGGCAAATAGAATCCTCCTCATTCATATCTTTCAATTAGTTTTGGCATTATCGGAAAAATTGGCGCCATTTCAAAAACGTATTCTGTACACCTAGCTCCAATGAAGAATCTTTTAACTATGCATCCCGCGGCATATTTTCTCTTTTTTTCATTTTGTTCGATCTTTCCAAAACTTCCTTTTCAGTTCAACATTTCCTCCGTCGCCGCTTCTCTCGATCACTCCACCTCAGATCCACTGAATCAGGTTAGTTAGGTTTTACCTGTAAATTCTTTCTGCATTACATTGCTCATCATATTCTAAGAAGCAATCATCATCAATCAACTCACGTACATTTCCAAATTGCCATGATGGATACACATATGCAAATTCAATGTATTCAAATTATTGATTTATTATATTAGTAAATTAACAATCATACACTTTTATGTTTGTTTCATATAACAATTTTTTTCTCTTGTGGTTATCTTTATCTTAAATTAGGGGTTGACATGTTGTGGAAGACTTAGGTCTTAAGAGTGTGTTCCTTTAAAGTCTCATATTTGAATTCTGTTAGGTGTTAACAATCCCTGTGTTGGACCAATCCATACAGAACTAAGTTCTAGTTTTAAATTGGATCCCGAAAGTGGATAATGGGATTGGTCTCCCTCGGATTAGTCGGTCCTAGGGCTGGATACCATGTTTTAAAAAGAAAATGAATTATCACTTCATGCAATTATTAGTTTGTTTGTACATCACTTTTTCTTCGTCTTCTTTTCACAATTTCATGTAATTATTATGACTTGATTAACAAGGTTCTGCTTCAAAACCTGTTATTTATTTTGGCCTAAAAGTCTCTTAAAATTTACATGCTTGAAAAATAACTATTCCTTAAAACAGAAGTATGGAACACTTCCATATCAACATTTACTTAGTATATAAATGATAGATTACATATTGAAATGAATTGGATTAATTATGAAAAATAAAATATGCATACAAAAACTTCTCAAATAATGAAATGAAAGTCCATTTTGTCACACCCCAATCATCTTCCATCATCCAAGGCAATCAATACATGATCTTTCAAGCTGTCATACCCATAATCTTGTTTGCTGCTATCACCAAGTTCATTAATGCTAGAAGATGATTCATGAAGCAAGTAGCGACTCTCCTCTATATTTACGTCTTCATTGATCCAAGATTGCTTATCCATTAACCTCATTCCCTCCAATTCCATAGCCACTTCCTTCATGCTTGGTCTTTCCTCCCCTCTTAGTCTCAAACACTTCCCCGCAAGAACAGCTACCTCCTTGATCTCTCGTTCATTTTCTTCGTTCAACATACCATCTTGAATAACTTCCAACACATTATCTTTCTTCAAGCAAGACAGAAAGTGCATAGCAAGACTTCTTCTGTCTTCTGCCCTGCCAAAACTAAAAGGCTTCTCCCCCGTTAGCAGCTCCACGAGAACTACGCCAAAGCTATATACATCACTTTTCTCAGTCAATTGGCTTGTTTGCATATACTCTGGGTCTAAGTAGCCAATAGTTCCTTGCACCATTGTGGCTACTTCTAGTTGGTCAAGGGGAACCAATCTTGAAGCTCCAAAATCAGATACTTTGGCAGTGTTGGTTCCATCTAAGAGAATGTTATCACACTTGACATCTCTGTGGATAATAGGTACTGAGGCGGCTGAATGTAGATATGACAAAGCTCCAGCTACCTCGGCCGCTATCTTAAGACGAGTTTTCCAAGATACATTATTCACCTTACCTATTTCTTTGTGTATAAAATCAGAAAGGGTACCATTGCTAACAAATTCATAAACCAACAAAGGAACTTCTGTTTCTAGACAACACCCCAACAGTTTAACCACATTCCTGTGATTTATTCGGGAGACAACATCCACCTCATTAATGAATTGCTCTATTTGACTTTCATCTATTGTTTTGGACTTTTTGATAGCAACAATTCTATTATCTTCCAGTTCCCCTTTGAAAACTGTACCAAAACCTCCTCTACCTACTATTAAGCTCTCATCAAAATTGTTTGTGGCTTTCCTTAGTTCATTTTCTTTAAAAATATGAGCTATTTGGGTTGATGAGTCTTGTCTTTGACTAAGTTTCTGTTCCAAAATAGAACCTCCATTTTGCTTATAGAATTTCTCTTTCAATTTGGTAAGTTTCCTTTTTTGGTTTATTAAATAGAAAATTATCATCACAAATAGAACAATAAATACTGCTCCCGCTCCTGCATCCAAAATATATTCAACCCAAACTAATAAGATTTGGAAAAACAATGAAGATAAAATAAAATCAGATGTGTTTGCTGCTTACCAAGGACAGTAGGTAGTACTATTCTATTTGCAGTTTCATTATGTATTGGTTGACACCCTCCTTCCTCCGTTCCATCTCCGGTTTGCCCCTCAGGACAGAAACAAGTGTTACTTCCAAAAATGTTATTACAATATGCTTTACTTTTGCATCCATGATATTCTGTTGCACATTCGTCAATGTCTGAAAAACAGTAAAACCATGGTTATTAGTATCTTACTTGTTGAGCATGACTCATATATATGTAGACACCGAAGAGAGGCAGGGGCAGGAGAAACTCTGTCCTTGCGTTTGTTACCTGAACAGCCTCCAGGAAGGTATGGATTTCCTTCAAAACCTTTGGAACACTTGCATCTATAACCATCATAATCCGAATCCTTATCGACACACTCACTATTTTCCTTGCAGGCATAATCCGCTGTATTTTGGGCTATTTGACACGACTCACTCGAAACAGCCCAATTAACAACCATGGGAAATCTTTTATTAGGAAGATTATTTAAATGATCTGCAGAAAAATTATAAGACCCTTGTTTTGCAATGAAGGAATAGCTACAATAATGTTTCTGAGATGGTGTAGAATCTGGGAATTGAGATGATTGTATAGTGATATTTCTCATAAGTGGAGGAATATCCACTTGGCAACACCCTAAACCAGTGCATTTTCCAGTGTTATTGCCAATTACCATTTTAGGATCATAATCATAACATCTTGTTAAGCAACCTGTTGAATAAGTGGCACCCTGGTAGTTACTATTGAGATATCCATAACTGTCGCAACCGACGGTTATGAATTTGTTTTCTGTGCTTGAAATTGTCAAAGAAGGAACTCTGAGAAAAGGAGAATTTGCAGTACTATTACCTCTACTACCATTAGTGCAAAAATGTGAGACGGCAAACGAAAACACCATTTGGCCTAGCGGATTTATGTCTAGGACTGGAATATTCTGGCCACGGATTAACTTGGAGTTGTTTTTGCAAGTGAGTATGAATTTGGAGTTCATGTAACATGGTGTGTGATCTTGTGTTGTTGAATTTCCTATGCCAAATGGATATGGAACTTGTATGTCTCCACAAGTGGATTTGCAGCCTGGTAGGGCTTGTTGGGGATGAAAATCTGATGTAACTGCTTCTACCAACAGGGCTAATGCAGCAAACATTATTAATGGATGCATTGCTTTGAATTGGATCACAGATTAATTAGTAGAAGAATATAAGGGTGTTGTTTCATTGCTTTTGTGAGAATTGGTATTGCTAATCTAATAGATTGATTTGACTTGACTTGCAAGTTGAAACGAAGGCTGCGTCAATGTAAGTTAGGACAAAAATTGTAAGAAATTATTATTTATAAAATAGTATTAGTATAAGAGCATGTTGATATAAAAATAAATAAAATATTGTTATTTGACGCAAAACACGTATGATTGGTATTGAAAAATATAATTATTTGACTTCTTCAGTCAATTTTGACGGTTGTAAAAGGCTGGTTTATTTTAGTAAATTCCATAATTATTATCTCTATAATAATTTTTCTTCTCTTTTTTTAATAAGATCCATTAAAAAATATTTATATTTCACATAAAAGACGGACAAAAGAATACGAGTACATGTCTAAACACTAGTTTAAGAAATTTGTTAAACCATTATGGCAGTAATATAACAACAACAAAAACATAATGCAAAAAAACAATAAAATCACACGAGATATTAGTAACTCATTCTTGCAAACAACGCGTATGTTTGGAAGACAGTCTTTCCAATACATAATTTAGTATAATTAGTCTTATAGGAATATCATTCCAATAATATTCAATGTCCCTTTCTAAATTTAATAATTTTTTATTTATGACTCTTCTTAAATATGAGAATTCATCTTACTTTCTCTCAATAACTAATCCCAAGTGATCAATTTTAACAACAACAATGTTGAATATTGAATTTACAACTCAACTAAGACAAACCAACAACTATATCAAATTACTGAAGTAATAGAGTGGTGTACACAAACAAGATCCAACATTAATACTTATGATATGAATGAAACATTAGCATGAAATGCAATTAACAAAATACTCAAAAATCCTAACACAAAGAACTTAATCCCAACGCACAAAACTCCTTCTCGAACATGAGATTTGAGTCCCCTTAAATAGAAATGCATTCCGAACTTTTGTCCTTTGGATTTCTGATTTAATTTTGTCTAGAATAATAATTGAATATGTTTGATTTGATTTGCTCCATAAAAATCTCCAACAAAATATATGATTTGTTATATTTCAAATTCAAATTTAAATCTCCATTTAAATCTGATTTGATCTTCAACAACTATCAAACAAATCACACAAACATTGTCAAACAATCTACAACAAATTTAATTGAATCTCAATAAAAATTTCGCACCTAACCCATTCATCATGACTTGTTAACCAAGGCCAAATATTGCACCGCACACATGTTAGAACATTGTGTTTCACATGTTGCTCCAAAATATCCAAATTAACTATCTTCATATAAATCTTCTTTATAGAGTATATCTTGGATTAAATCTAAACCAGAATTGCAATAACATTTATCTGTTGTCAAATACTAGATGTTGTAGTACACATGTAGGAATATTGTGTTCCGCGTGTGTCCCTTCTATACTATAAATACTTGAACATACCTCATCATATTGTTTTGCATAATACAACAAATTCAAAAGGAATAACAATCTCTCCCTTTGATTTATTTATTTTTGCAAAACAACCCTTCAAATAGAACACAATTGAGTATCAAAGGAATCCCATACTCAAAACACATATTAGCAGCAACAAAAGAACATCCAACAGAGCATACATCAGTAACAATAGAAGTCAGAACAATAACAACACATATTAGTTGCATAAATGTTGTTACACAACAGTCAGTTGACACACAATGATGCTTCCATAAATAGTTAACATGCTATCATTCTTGATAGGTTAGTCCTACATGCACACACAATTAGTAGTAAATAATCAAAGGTCGGAGCTAGTATTAACACACAAAGATATCAACAAACACAACCAACAAGGTTGAGGGCCAAATGTCAGGGAAGATGCTTCAGCAGGTGTTCACATCAGATCATCAATTAGTATTAATCATAACACCAGTCAGTACTAATTAAGCACAACATGATATATCAGTTGAACCTCATACACCACAAAGTCATTAGTCAAGTTAATATTCACGCCATTCCACTACACACACCATTACTCTCCCATTTTGCCACAATTTGGAAAATGTGTTCCTAAAAAATCAGTTAGTCAACTCAGAGATCAGTATGTTAGCAGATACACACATCATATTAGGAGTAGACAAACATCAACAATTAGTAGAACAAATGTTGAGCATGATGCTAGAGCATCCGTCATTGTTATTGGCAACAAAGCCATTATAAATCCATAATTAAGAAACAAAACATGCCTAAATACAATGGCGAAACAAACTAATAAAAAACACATATATTCAAGTCTTAGTGCCCCTTCAGAATTGATCTTCAGTCCATTCTCTTGAATTCATGAAGGTAATCCAGTATTCATCAACCTGTGAGTCTAATTCATGTGCTTGAACAAGTCTCTTCTTCAAAGACTTCATCTTGGTCACATATTTCTTCCCTATCATAGATGGTCCACCCGATGATCCAACATGTGTCTCGACAACATTTCCAGAAGAAGTGGAACCAACTCCTTTGGTTTTGTTTATCTCTGCCTCAAGAAATTTATCAATAATCTTGTTGATACTAATTATCTTATTAGAGGAATGCATCTTTGGATTCTCACAATTTTGATTCATGATGAACAAACTAAGCACTTGAGGGATAAGAAAAAAAATAGTTTTCTGCGAGCAAGAAAAGTGAAAGTTGTTCTTGCATGTAATGAAGATACAAATAAAATGAGGTTTTGAAACAAGTAAAGTCTACTTTGTTTCATGTGCAACATATACCAATAGAGAGAGAAACTCCCATGCACGCTTCCCTAACTTTGAATCCTATTGACTCTCATAAATGCAAACACCAAGGGCACCCTTTAAATTTTTAAACTGGACCGAATCTATTGCCTTAGTAAGAATTCCAGCCAACTGTTTTCAATTGCCACATGCTCTAGTGCTACAACTTTATCTTCAACAAGCTCCCTAATGAAATGATGACGAATGTCAATGTGCTTGGTTCTATGATGTTAAACATGATTATATGAAATATTGATAGCACTCAAGTTGTCACATAACAATGTTATGACATTTTGTCCCACATTGTACTCATTCAAAATTTGTTTCATCCAGAGCAATTGAGTGCAACTGCTCCCTGTAAAATAATATATTCGACTTCAATAGTAGATAATGAAGAACGATTTTACGTCTTGTTGAACTAAGATATTAAGTTGTTACCAAAGAAGAAGCATCCACCAGATGTGTTATTTCTATCATTTACATTTCATCCCAATCAGCGTCATAATACCCTACTTGGATTGGGTTAGTGTCATGTGAGTATAGAATACCATAGTCATATGTCTCATTGATATACCTCAAGATTCTCTTTACTCGAGAAAGATAACTGGTCTTGGAATTTGCTTGATATCTATCACACATGCTTACAAAAAATGTGATGTCATGTCTGGTTGATGTGAGGTAGAGAAGACTTCCAATCATGCTTTTATATAAGCTTTGATCTACATCAATTCCCTTTTCATCTTTGGTCACTTTCACACGAGTAACAACATGATTTCTTTTGTGGATATCATTGTCAAGGCCAAACTTCTTCACTATACTCTTAACATACTTGAAGACCAAGAAAATAAGTTAATTCTCCTACCAAACTCATTTTAAATCCAGACTTCATTTTTTGGACAAAATTTTCCTCCATTAAGTCTGACATCCCACCATATACAATGTCATTAACATAAAATTGTGTTACCATGAGTTTTCATCCATCTATCTTAACAAATAGAGTTTTATTTATTCCTTCTCTTTAGTAGCCATTGTTGACCAGAAACTCTGTTAATATTTCATACCATGCTCTTGGAGCCTACTTTAGACCATAAATTAAAAAGCCTTTTTTTAAACTTGTTCACATGATCTAAAAAACATGTATCATCAAATCCCTTTGGTTTCTTCACATAGGCTTCTTTATTAAGATAACCATTCAAAAAAGCACTTTTAACATCCATTTGATATAACCTGAATTTCATCATGCATGAAATTCCTAGAAGTAATCTAATGTCTCATCAAAATCCACTCATTCTATTTGAGTGTGCCCTTGAGCCATTAACCAATCTTTGTTTCTTTCACATTACCACTTTCATCATATTTGTTCTTTAAAATCCATTTGGTACTAAGGACATTCATGTCTTCAGGCCTAAGAAATAACTTAGATACTTCATTCCTTCTGAATTGGCATAGTTCCTCTTGCATAACATTTATCCAGAACTCATCATTTAGGGTTTCCTTGAGATTTTTATGTTAAATCTGAGAGATGAAGCAAGAGTTGACAATCATATTTTGGGATCTGATGATGACTCCTTCATTCATATTTCCTATGACATTATCAATAGGATGATCCTTCTGAATTCTGATGGATGGTCCTTTGTTGATAGTGATTTCTTCATAATTTTTATTTTCAGTCTCATTGGCAAACCACTTATAGGGGACACTTGCTAGTTGATCAGCCTGTTGAGGGTAAATATCATTTTCATCATCAACAACATCTTTCTTTTCAGGATTATCATTAACAACAACATTTATAGATTCCATATTTGTCTTGGTATAAGTGTTGTAGACCATGTAGGCCATGCTATTTATAAGTATCCAAGAAATATCCCTACTTCATTCTTTGGATCCATAATTATCTTTTGTTCACGACTTTCCAATATATAACACTTACTACCAAAAGACATGAAAGTATTTAATATTTGGTTTTCTTCCTTTCCAAAGCTCATATAGTGTAGCTTTGGTTCCAGATCTGGTAGTCACTCGATTGTGAATGTAGCAAGCAGTGTTTATGGCTTCAGCCCAAACATTATAAGGCATATTATTGGAATGCAAAATGACTATAACAACTTCTTGTGAGTTTATATTCTTGTGTTTTAACACTCCACTTTTCTAAGGTGTGATAGGTGTTGAGAATTCATGATTTATCCCTTCAGGAGAGTAAAATTAAGAGAAGTTGGAGTTGTCAAACTCCTTGCCTTGGTCACTTCTTATTTTTACAAATTCACTTCCCTTCTCCTTTTGTATACAAACACATAATTATTTAAACATATCAAAAGTATTAGATTTTTCTCTAATGAATTTAACCTATGTATATCTTTAAAAATAATCCACACATACAAAAGCATATACCTTTCCACCGAGACTTTCCATTTACATAGGCCTCATGAGGTACATATGAAGTAACTCAAGACATCTTGGTCTGCTTACCTATTTGGAAATATCCAATGATTTTTCCTTCGTAAATCTTTAGATTTTGCAAACCCCTGATGGCTTCAACAGATATAATCTTCTCCTTGCCTTTGATATTGAGGTGACAAAGTCTTTGGTGTCATAGCTTGGTCTCATAAACTTTGGATAGCATGCAAGATGAGGTTTGAGATATCCACATATAATAGTTGTCTTTGGACCACAACCTATTCATGAGAACTTCTTGACATTTTTTGGTGATAATACATTCAGATTTGTTGAAGTTTACATTCAAGCCTTGATCACACAGTTGGCTTATACAGATTAAGTTGGCAACTAAACCTTCTACCAATAACATATAATTAAGACAAGTAAGACCAGTACTAACCATTTTAAATATGCATTTTATTCCCTTTTCTCCATCACCAAAAGTGACAACTATTGGAGTAAGATTTCAAATCCTCAAGATATGTCTTTTCTCCAATCATGTGCATGGAACACCCACTATAAAAATACCAATCTTCTCTTGAGAAAACTCTAAGATATGTATGATCTATTAAACTATTGGCTTCTATTTTAGGTTTCCATTCCTTGTGTTGCTTGAACCTTCTTGCCATATTTTCTCTTCAGTGTTGGTTGACTATAAGATTGAGGATAACCATACAGTTTGTAACAATTAGGCCTTATATGCCTGCCCATATCTACCACACTGATGACATCTCTAAGACAATTTCTTGTGACTTCTGTGATGAGGGAACACATGTCGAACACGATGTTAGGACATGTGGTCCGCCATCAGAAACTCAGTATTCTTCTCAGGAAGGTCAAACTTCTTAGAGGAGATTTTGCTTTTCTTTTTCATGTTTAATTCAAAACCTATTCCTTTCATATTTTTTTGTCATATTTCCAACTTCCTATATCTTATCTATCATATTTGAACCATTTTTCAACATACTCACAAATTTTATCATATTCTCAAGTTTGGAATTTAGTAAAGCTACTTCTTCTTCCAGACTTATGATGGTTGAGACAAGCTTATCCTTTTTCCTTATGAAACACACATATGGTTTTCTTCTAATTCTCCACCGTTAAGCAAGTTTCATCCCATTTGGTATGCATAAGCCTATATGCTGCAGCTAATTCTTCTTCAGTCATGTCTTAATCATTTAACTTATTTTTAGACACATATTTCCCAGTGAAAGTCGTCATTGAGTTAAATGTTTCTCCTTCACTATCATCATCAAAATCAAACCAAGTGATTGAAAATCCACTTTTATGTTTCTTTAGGAAGGTATGACATTCAACTTTGATATGATAAAATCCTTCACATTCAAAGCATTTTGGTCTTTTTCCTTTGTTAGAATTGTCTTTATATTTGTTATTGCCCTGAGGACAAATGTGTGACATATTGTCTTGAACATTTGTCCATATCATATCCAGCCTTCGTAGAGCTTTATTGAACTTTCTTTCAACAAAATCTATAGCCTCTGAAAACTTTCTTTAGTATCCTTATCACCTTGATCTTCCCTTTCTCGAGTATTGGATACAAAAGTAGCACATTTGTTCTTCTTTTCAGATCTTCCATTTATCGAAACTTCAAAGATTTAAATAGAGTCAATGAGTTCATTAACCTTCAATGTGCTTAAGTCTTGATATTTTTCAATGACTATTATCTTCATGTCAAACTTCTGAGGCAAATATATGAGAATCTTTCTAACCATATTTTCTTCTGACATCTTTTCTCTGAAGGTGAAAGAATTGTTGGCTATATCACGCAGTCTAATGTTGTAATCAGATATGGATTCATCTTCCATCATTATCATATTTTCAAACTTAATTGTGAGGATCTATAGCCTTGACATCCAAAGCTTGGATATGCCTTCATGAGCAGACTCGATAATCTCCCAAGCATTTTTAGCTTCAGTACAAGTGTTGATTAGTTTGAACATATTCTCAACATCATTGAATATAACATTTAAGGCTTTTTTAGTTTCCAAGATCTTCATCATCTTTAACTTTGGACAAATCAATTTCAAGCTTTAAGCTTATTGAACCATCTTAAGAAGTGATCACAAGATGTTTCCAATCGTTAACCACAACCTTCCAAGTTTTGTTATCAATGAATTTGAGAAAAACAACCATCTTTGCTTTCCAATAGTCATAATTTATGCCATTGAAAACAGGAGGTCTGTTGATTGAACTCTCATGCTTAGCGTTGTCCATTTGAACATAAAACATCTTCATTGGAGCTCACCCAAACAGAACAAAATGTTTACTCTGACGTCAATTGAAATTCTATTCTTAAGCGGACAGATGTTGCACGCGATGTTGGGACAATTGATCCAACTTATTAAACCAATATGGCAACAATGTAATAATAACAAAAACATAATACATAAAGCAATAAAATAACACAAGAGATTGGTAGCCTAATTCGATGCAACTAACACCTACATCTGGAAAACACTATACCAATAAAGGAAATTCACTACTTTGAATTAGTATAATTAGTCTTATAGGAACACCAACCTCATCATATTCAATGTCTCTTTCTAATCCTAATGACTTTCTGTTCCGGACTGGGCCGTAAGGTTATACAGGGCACGACCCAATATACGTCGGGAAAAGGCCCATGTGCTCGAGCAGGTGAACCTCTTGGATAAATCACCTATCGATACGACGGGCACACACTGATGACGGGCAGAGAACATGTCTGGAAGCTCATCTGCCACGCCACCCAACTGCCCTTCATTATCTCCTGAAAGATAGGGGCAGTTGGACCAGGGGGCAGACCTTTGGTCTAGGTCTTCACGCTTCTTACGCATCCCTTGGCAGCTCCTCCTTGGGCCTAGCCAGATTAAGCCCATTGAGGGGCCTTGGCCCAGCGCTGGGGGCACATTATAAATACCCTTTCTTAGCAGAGGGTCAGGTATTCTCACTCATTCTGAACAAACCTTATATTTCGTACCTCTTCTGACTTAAGCATTGGAGTGCTTTGCAGGTACACCCCCCATTCCATCCATCCATCAATCTTGCTACGTTCGACCGACCAAGGGAAGGCCCTCCTGATCAGGTAAGATCAGTGGCGCCGTCTGTGGGAAGCAGCTATCCCCATCTTCACCAACAGAAGATCAAAGCTCATTCACTTCTGTCCTTCCAACATGGTCGGAGAACAACCTAGCGAGCGCAGCCGTCCCCTCGTCGACTACACTATGGACGACGGCCCGCAGTTCCATGAAGCAGACGCCCGAGACGGCCGTCCAGTCACTTCGTCTCCGGAGCCCCAAAATAACGGGGATCCCCCTCACGTTCAAAACCAAGGGACCGAGGCATTTCACCTCATCCCCGTTCCTGTCGAAGGAGACGCCACCATGATTGCTATGGTGAACGCCCTCAACCAGGCCGGCTCTATGCTCTACCAGCAGCACGAGAGAATCATGGCCCTAGAAGCTGAACGACAGGAGGTCCGACCTCAACAGGAGAGGAGGACACAACAACGTCCAGAAGCAACGAAGAAACGAGGACGTCGCTCCCCAGAACCTCATGTCAGCAGGGCACGTGCCCGCCGCGACAACGGTCGATCGGGAACCTCGCCGAGGCGCGAGCATAGTCCCGAACGCAACGAACTCTCTCCACTAAGGAGCGACGAAGAAGACCTGCATTGTCCCCTATCACGGGCAATAATGGAAGCTCCGCTCCCCAAAGGCATGGAGAAACCTCCTAATCTAGCTGTGTACGATGGGACTATCGACCCCGACGACCACGTCGACAATGTTAACGCGATGCTCGACTACCGCAATGACATCACCGGGCACCTCAAATGCAGGTTGTTCTCGACAACCCTCAGAAAATGGGCCATGGCCTGGTACAAAAGCTTGGCCCCGAATCCATCACGTCTTGGAGAGTCATGAGATCCATGTTCACGAGGCATTTCACAGCCTCCCGGCGTCACCCCAAGACAGAGGCGACCCTCGAGGCCATAGTACAAAAAAAGAATGAAACACTATGCTCGTACATTGAGTGATTCAATCAGGAAGCTGTCGAGGTAGATACTACTGAACACATGAAGAAATACCTCCTCGAGAGGGGGCTCCTGCCCGGCAGCGAACTCAGCAGAGCCGTCGGGATCGAGCCTCCCCGCACCTTGAATGAACTTCTGCACAAGGCCCATACCTATATCAGATACGAAGAGAAGCAGATAGCCCACAACGCCCGCAACGGCCGTAATATCGGAGATATCGATCACCCCAAGCGTGAAGATCCGAATATTACCCGTCGCAACGGGGACAAGCGAAGGGAAGAAAGGCCCCGCGAGCCTCGAGAAGGAAGGGGCCCCGCGGGCCGATATAGCGAGTACACCTTGCTGACAGCTCCCCGCGAGCGCATCCTCGCGGAATGTATCAACTTCGAATTCAAACAGGACAGAGTAAGATTCCCAAAACCATCTGCACCAAAGCCTCACACCGACAAGTCCAAATATTGCAGGTTCCACAGGAGCCACGGGCATGTGACCGAAGACTGCGTCCACCTAAAAGATGCAATAGAGATTTTAATCCAAGAAGGGCATCTTAAACAGTATACGAGGAGGAACGAAACTCCCAAGCATGAAGAGTCGGAGAAGAAGAGACCCCGGGAAGATACACCCCCCGACAACTCTCCTTATCAAGTGGCCCTCTGCGTGTCACGTCCAGAGGATTTCATCCTCCCTGAACCATTGCCCGAGGAACGGATCACTGCACTCAGCCCCTGGGAAAATTTCCCGACCGCCCTGGTTATATCAGGCGGAGGGATTAGCGGCGAGGCCGCCGCTCTCTCAGTAAAACGCAAGTTCGACGAGCTCCTTCTGACCGCACCCGAACAAAAGGCAACGCTGACAAAGTATCGGGGTAAATCCAACCCAATATACTTCTTTTTAGAAGAGCTTCCGGACGGCTCCCTGAATTCGGGCATTCCACTATTGATCAGGGCGAGGATTGCCCAGTTCGACGTCAGGCGCATTCTGGTCGATCAAGGCAGCTCGGTGGATATCATGTACGTCCACCTCTTCAAGACTCTGAAATTAGACAAGACCAACCTATCCCCCTACGTCGGGTCCGACCTCCAAGGATTCAATGGAGCCACGACAAGACCGTGGGGATATGTCGAGCTCCTCGTCACCTTCAGGGAACAGGAAACGGCCAGAGAAGTCAAAATCCAGTTCCTGGTCGTAGACTGTCCATCCCTCTACAATTGCATCTTCAGCCGCCCGACATTAGCCGAACTCACCGCGGTCCCATCTACTGTCCATCTGAAGATGAAATACTACACCAAACTGGGCCGCGTAGTCACCATCCACGGCGACATCGAAGTTGCCCGACGGTGTTACGACGCTGCAATAAAAGGACAAGCCACGGTCAATACAAAGAGCAACAAAAAACTCAAGACCGAAGACCATCCCCTCCAGGGAATCAACGCCATCGACCTCGACTGCCGCATCGGCCACGACGAAACTGAAGAATGGAAACTCGCCGAGGAACAATATCCCGATCATCCGTTCCGACCGATCCCCGACGGAGAGTTCGAGCTCATCCCTCTGGGTGGCGATCCTGGAAGAACAGTAAAGATAGGCAAGGGATTACCCGAAGAAACAAGGGAGAAGCTCGTGACATGCCTCAAGGAGAACTCCGACCTCTTCGCATGGAACGCCGCAGAGATGCCCGGCTTGGATCCCGAGATCGCGTGTCACCAGCTAGCTTTACATCGGGCAGCCAAGCCCATAGCACAGCGTAGACGCAAGCAGTCCCCCGAGAAGACGGAGGCTGCCGAGCGAGATGTAAAAGACCTCTTAGAGGCAAATTTTATTTCTGAAGCCCAGTACACAACCTGGCTCTCTAATGTAGTCCTCGTTAAGAAAAATAATGGAAAATGGCGTATGTGTGTTGATTATACTGATCTTAATAGGGCTTGCCCCAAAGATGCTTTCCCTCTCCCTAACATAGACAAGCTCGTTGACAACTCTGCAGGTTTTAGACTCATGTCCTTCATGGACGCATATAGTGGATATAACCAAATCCCTATGTCGGACACGGACAAGAGACATACGGCGTTCATGACCCCAACTGACAATTACTATTACAACGTAATGCCATTCGGGCTCAAGAACGCCGGGGCCACATACCAACGCATGATGAACAAAGTCTTCAAGGAAGAAATAGGGGATATGCTCGAGGTATACATGGACGACATGATCGTCAAGTCACACGAGGAGGTCGACCATGCTCGAAATCTACACAAAGTCTTCGAGCAGGTAAGGCAGTGCAAAATGAGGTTCAACCCTGAAAAATGCACGTTCGGAGTACGGGCGGGAAAATTCCTCGGTTTCTACCTCACCGAAAGGGGTATCGAGGCCAACCCCGACAAATGCCGGGCGTTCTCGGAATTTCCAACCCCGAGGACCAAAAAATCAATCCAATCCCTCAACAGAATACTCGCTTCACTCTCCTGTTTCATTGCCAAATCCGCCCAGCATGCACTGCCATTCTTCAGACTCCTTCGTAAGGAAGCCAGCTTCGAATGGACCGACGAATGTGAACGGGCACTACTCCATTTGAAGAAGGTTCTCTCTGAACCCCCGGTCCTATCACGACCATTAGAAAAAGAGACCTTATACCTGTATCTGTCAGTGGCAACCGAGGCCGTCAGCGCCGTCCTAATAAGGGAAACCGACGAAGGACAAAAACCCATCTATTTTACGAGCAAAGCGCTCCAAGGCCCCGAACTTAGGTACCAACAAATCGAAAAAGTCGCCCTGGCTCTCATAAATGCAGCAAGGAGGCTACGCCACTACTTCCTCGCGCACACGATCAAAGTAAGAACCGACCAGCCAATCAAACAGCTTCTCGGACGACCAGATATGGCCGGCAGAATGCTCAAATGGTCGTTGGAACTCTCTGAATTCGACATACAATACAAGAATAGAAAGGCCTTGAAAGCACAAGCACTGGCCGACTTCGTCGCGGAAATGACCCACAGCTCAACTCCAACGGACGGCGCCCATAAATGGACGATCTTCGTCGACGGCGCCTCCAGTACGACAGGCAGTGGAGCTGGAATCATCCTCGAGAATGAGGACGGGATCCTGATCGAGGTCTCACTGACACTAGCCTTCCCGACATCAAACAACCAAGCCGAATATGAAGCTTTCATCGCCGGTCTAAGATTGGCTGAAGACCTAGGAGCAAAGGAAGTAAAAATATCAACAGACTCCCAACTCGTGGCATCACAAGTACGAGGAGAGTACCAGACCAAGAACGACAACCTTGTCGAGTACCTGGCCTTGGTCAAAGAAAGACTCCAAAAATTCGAGAAGTGGGAAGTACAACACGTACCTCGCGAGCACAACACACGGGCCGACATCTTATCAAAATTAGCTAGCACGAGAAAGAAGGGCGGAAACAAATCCGTAATTCAAGAAATCCTTCCTCGACCTAGTATCGAAAAACCACCTCCTCCACTCGAGGTCAACGCGATCGGGGATACTCACTATTGGATGACACCCATCTATAATTACCTAACGAAGGATGAGCTCCCCGTTGACCCAAAAGAGGCGGCCACCACCAAACGGAGGGCGTGCTCATACGTCCTCCTCGAAGGGAAACTCTACCGCAGAGGATTTTCCATCCCACTACTCAAGTGCGTTAAGGAAGAAAAGGTCCCCGACGTACTGGGAGAAATACACCGAGGAATAAACGCCCAACACCCCGGCGGGAGATCACTTGCACGAAAAGCTCTTCGAGCAGGCTACTACTGGCCGACCATGCAACATGACTCCAAGGAACACGTAAAAAAATGTGACAAATGCCAACGACATGCCGACATGCACCTCGCACCCCCGAACGAACTAAAAACACTCTCTTCTCCATGGCCCTTTGCATGGTGGGGCATGGACATCCTCGGACCTTTCGTGACCGGATCATACCAGAATAAATACCTCATCGTAGGGGTAGATTACTTTACCAAATGGATCGAAGCAGAGGCGTTGGCTAAAATAACAACGCATAACATTCTTTGATTCTTCAAACGCAATATCCTCGCTCGGTTTGGCGTGCCCCAGGTCCCCATCACGGACAACGGAACACAATTCACGGACGGGGGATTCCAAGACTTCGTCGCGAGCTTAGGTACTAAGCAACATTTCACATCCGTCGAGCATCCTCAGACAAACGGGCAAGCGGAGGCGGCCAACAAGATAATCCTGCGCGGACTCAAACGCAGGCTCGGAGAGGCGAAGAAGGCGTGGGTTGAGGAGCTACATAGCGTCCTATGGGCTTACCGTACGACACCTCACTCCACGACCGGGGAGACCCCATTCCGACTAACTTACGGCACCGAAGCAGTCATCCCGGTAGAAATAAGAGAGCCGACGAGACGTATAGAAGAACCCCTAGACGAAGAAATGAATGACGAGGCACTCAGAGCCGAACTGGACCTCGTCGACGAGATCCGCTCCGAAGCAGCCCTTAGAGAAATATCCCTCAAACAAAAAATAGCCCTGCGCCACGACGCGAAGGTCATAAAAAGAGAGTTCCAGGTGGGTACCCTGGTCCTCAGAAGAAACCAAAAAAACCCAAGAGAGGGTAAACTGGCCGCCAACTGGGAAGACCCCTACCGCGTCCGCGACAAGACGAGCAACGGGGCATATTACCTAGAAAACCTACAAGGCGAAGAACTCGCTCGACCATGGAACGCAGAGAAACTTAGACAATATTACAGCTGAATATGTCACGGGGAGACGTGGGAGGTACGACCACGCTCTTCGTCTCCAAAACGACAGAGAGGAACCGCACGATCCGGGGACGAACTGACCCTTCATCGAACACAACCCTCCCCGACGGTTGGGATCTCGATCGAGCACCAACGTCGAAGTATCGAGACCGGCAGGGCGCCCAGCTCGCGATGGGAAAGCCCAAGCCTCGGAACCGGTGTTCCGAACACCGAACCCGGTTTTCGATCCAAACGGGCATGACGCCCGATACCTCATCGGTTCCCTAAACCGAGGAGACTAACATGGTCGAGCAAAAAGCAGTTCATGAATATAAACATGGTAAATAACCAAGCATGAAGAATAATATAAAACAACATTCATACATTAAACAAACGGCCAAAGCCAAGTACCCCCGAAGGCCAAAATACATACGCCCGAAGGCCAAAGTACATAAAAAGGGCACGCAGGCCATACATAAAAGGGCACACAGACCATATAGACAAAACAAATCAAAAAAATATTTAAGACTCCGCCCGGAGCTCCTCCTCAACATTCTCTGTCTCCTCCTCTCCCTCATCGTCCCCCAGCTCTTCTTCGGCTTCAAAAGGACACACTATCTCCCCCTCCTGGACACAGTAGTTATGGGCTGACCCCTCCGTCACCAATTCAGGATTTAAAACCCTCAGTTGTTCGACGGAGTTGTCAAAACCTTCCTTAAACACAACCACGAGGTCCTGATTGAGAGAACGAATGTGCCCCAGCAGTTCACCTCGGGAACGAAAAGCGAGCTCCTCCTCAGTCTCGTCAGCTAACGGACGGACCTTATCCTCGAGCGAAGCGAGCTGAGTACGCAATCCAGCATTCTCCTCAGCCCGCTTCTGATGCCCGGCTATTTGTTCATCCAGACTCACCTTGGCCGCCTTCAGCTGATCCCGCTCCTTCTTAACCTCCTCCAACTCTTTTTTCAGACCCTCCTGAAGCTGATGCTCCTCCTTGTAGTCCGACAAGTCCTTAGACAGCTTGTCCTTCTCAGATCGGACTTGTAGGAGAGCGTCCTCCAGTGAGGCAGTGGACACTGAAGTATCAGTCAAGACCATGGCCGTTTCCATCACCCGGATGACGGCGGCCAAGTCCCTTGCCAGCTCCTTACGCCGGACACCAGCCTCTTGGTTCAGAATAGCCCTTGCTTCGGGCGCTGGCACGGCGATCGCATCCTCGGCCTTGAAGAAGGCCCGCTCCACATAACAATGGGGCAATAAGTAGCTGCCAAGTCCGCCCGGACTCCCGTTCCCCCCTAAGGTCGACCTCGAAAGAGTCCCCTCCGGACGCTTCCGCTTGCGAAGAGGGGAGGCTGATAGAGGCGGGCTGTCAAGTATGTCGATCGTAGAGGCCCGAGGAGGAGAGGAGGGCACTGGACTCCCTGTGTTCGAGGTCCAAGCCCCGGAATCCCCAACTACCACCTGAGCACGAGGCGCGAATTTCTTCTTCTTCTTTGGAGCCCTGTCCGGGGCACCAACCTGGTTGGCCAGCTTGAGGACCCGGTCACGAGCAGTGGGCATAGCACCTGCAAAACGAAGCACATAAACATTAGCAGGCAAAGACATAGACAAAAATAAGAACAAGTAAAACACCTACTCAATAATTCCAGGGCCTTCTCCTCGGTCCTACACTCGAGCAAAGCCTTGGTATTAATGATACGGGCCTCGCAGATCGGCATTCCGGCCTCGTCAAGGTAAGGCACACCCTTTCGATCCGTCCAGACCGCCAGATTGAAGCTCCGCACATACTCAACCAACTTCTTATACGCGAGCCTATCCTCGACACCGAGCATTGCAAACTTAATCCTATAATGGGCGGTGGTGAGGTCGAAATGATCGTGCTGCCACCTCAACGGTACCTTTGACATCAATTTCTCCTCCCCATTTGCTTCCCGTTTGTAGTAATAAAGGGAGTGCAGGGCGGCACGGGTGATCGGTCTCACCACATACCACCGACCCTTAAAATGACGGGCAGAATCCACGTATGTCTTGAACAGACGCACATGCTGCTTGAAGGAAACCCAGTCGTGTCGCCCACGAAGACCGGACCGCTGGAGGTGGAAGACGTGGAAGAAAAGGGCTCGAGTACACCCAATGCCGAGGAAGCGGCAGACCAACTCAAACGCCCGCATGAAAGCAAGGGCGTTAGGGTGTAACTGAGACGGCGCCAGCCGAAGCCACTTGAAGATGGACATTTGAAAAGAGTTGAAGGGCAGCCTGATCCCCGCCTCCCGGAAAGCGAACTCGTACATTGCGAACTGTTTCCCCGGGAAATGATGACATATCCGGTCTGCCTCTTTAGGAGCGTGGCACTGCCAGTTTTCGGGATCTTCCCGGCTTCTATCCTTCACCACGGCATAAGCAGGAATTGCCTCGTCACAAAAGTAGGATTCCTCATCCAAGGGTTCATCCGCAACCCAGGAGAGGTCATTCTGCCCGGACGATGAGGCGTGTTCAGTGCCATCCTTGGCGCTCTCCTCCCCGACAGGTAAACGCGTGATGGCCGCATCTTCGGACTGTGGCCCAGAATCTTCTCTCCTCGGTCGTAAACGCCCGGTTGCACCTGAAACGCAGACAGAAAGAGTGAATTCGACGTCATATCAAATCCACCCTTCCACCGCAGGTCAAGTGAAAGGGCGTAGAAGCAACGTTCACAGGCACCAGTGTGAAACTCCACCCACTACCACCAGGCCCGGTGGAGAAGTTTCGCACGTGTTCGGCGCAGGAATACGCACGTTCTTACGCACCGGGCAAAAATCTCATATGCACTTGTGCAAGTTTTGCCCGACGCATGAAATTCCTGCTCGGGACAGTCTAACCCTAACCCTATTTTTCCATCTACATTCTGTTTCACTATTCCTAAGTCAAATCTAACCAACCTATCACAAATACAACATGCATTCGCAGACATTTAACACAAAAAAGTGGAAAATAGAGGATTAAGGAAGCAAAAATAGTACCTGACATATTGAGAATCAAGAGAGAGACGGTGGCGCGCGAGCAACAGCGGTGGTTCAGGCAGCGAGACGGGAGTAGACAGGGAAATTCGTCAGAGCTTCCGGTGAACGTATGAGCGAAAAAGTGAAAATGAAGTCACTCAATTTCCTTTTATAGTCTCAGGCGCGTGGATCAACGCGCTAGGTCATCATTACCTACTGCCTACGCCGCCGTTTGCACACTAAACGAAGCGACACCATTAATATTGAAACACGTCTATCCATAAGGAAACTGAAACGACGTCGGGCAGCTATCCACCTCCCCGACTCCACTGAACGTCCCGTCCCCGTACTAAGTCCTCGACCTCTACAGAAACAGCACATACCCGTCGGTGACCTTTGTCCTCGACATTGTCCGGAGCATCAAGTGCCCAAAGAGAAATGGACATTGCGGGCAGTTCTACTGAAATATTACCTGCCCAGCCATACGCCCACTACCCTATCCTTGACACGCGTACCCCGGTTGCAATACAAGTCATCACTCCGACTCAGAGACTCGACTTGGGGGGCTCCTGTTCCGGACTGGGCCGTAAGGTTATACAGGGCACGACCCAATATACGTCGGGCAAAGGCCCATGTGCTCGAGCAGGTGAACCTCTTGGATAAATCACCTACCGATACGACGGGCACACACTGATGACGGGCAGAGAACATGTCTGCCAGCTCATCTGCCACGCCACCCAACTGCCCTTCATTATCTCCTGAAAGATATGGGCAGTTGGACCAGGGGGCAGACCTTTGGTCTAGGTCTTCACGCTTCTTACGCGTCCCTTGGCAGCTCCTCCTTGGGCCTAGCCAGATTAAGCCCATTGAGGGGCCTTGGCCCAGCGCTAGGGGCACATTATAAATACCCTTTCTTAGCAAAGGGTCAGGTATTCTCACTCATTCTGAACAAACCTTATATTCCGTACCTCTTCTGACTTAAGCATTGGAGTGCTTTGCAGGTACACCCCCCATTCCATCCATCCATCAATCTTGCTACGTTCGACCGACCAAGGGAAGACCCTCCTGATCAGGTAAGATCACTTTCTATTTAGACTCCCTCTAAATATGATAATCCATCTCACTTTCTCTCAATCACTATTCTCATGTGATCAACTTCAATAATAACAATATTGAATGTTAAATTTACAATTCAATTAAGACAAACCAACAACTATGCAAAGTTACTGAAACAATAATGTGGTGTACACAAACAAGATTCAATATTAATCCTTATGATATGAGTGACAACATTAACATGGAAAACAATTAATAAAAGACTAAAAAAACCCAACACAAAGAACTTAATCCTAACGCACAAAACTCTTTCTCAAACATGAGATTTGAGTCTCCTTAAATAACAATGCATTATGGGCTTTTCTCCCTTGGATTTTTTATTTCATTTTGTCCAGAATAATAACTGAATCTGTTTGATTTGATTTGCTCTATAAAAATATCCAACAACATATATGATTTTTTATATTTCAATAGGGGTGGCAAAACAAGCCTGGCCCGTTGGGGATGCCAGTTTTACCCGCACTTTAGTGCGGGGTGGGCCAAAGATTTAGGCTCTCACCCTCAAAATTGTTTTTCCCGTCCCGCCCCGTTTTCATCGCAGACTTTTGCAGACATGCACATTTACTTAAATTTTTGTATTTTTAGACTTAAAAAGTGCAATGCCCTCAAGCTTTCCCTGCCCCGCCCTCACTTTTTGCGTGGAAGGCTTATGTTTTAGGCCCGCATCTCAATTATGACTGTCCAACCCCATTTTTTTGCGGGCTTTTGCGGGGCGGGCCTAAACGGGGCGGGCATGTCTGTTTGTCACCCCTATATTTCAAATTCAACTTTAAATCTGATTCAATCTTTAACAACTTTCAAGCAAATCACACAAACATTGTCAATCAATTTACAACAAATCTAATTAAATCTCAATCATTTTTTTTGCACATAATATCATCCATCATTAGGGGTGTAAGCGGATCAGAAAAAACCAATTAAACCGATAATTCAAACCAAACCAAATCGGAAAATATCGATTGTTTTTGGTTCGGTTCAAAAACCGAACCAAACCAATAAAAACCAAGGTGGTTTGGTTCGATTCTCGGTTTTAGTTTTTAGGAACCGTCAAATCGATAAATCGAGCCGATGACTTTAAATATATACTTAATCTTTTATTTAGCCAATTAATAAGCCCAAATTTTGTATCGATCGAACATTTATCCATCTTTGTTTACACTTTCTTTCTTTGAACCAAATATGTAGTCAAAATCAAACTCCAAACATAAAAAATAGAAACCATAAGCCATAAAAACTTGCTCTCACCAAATTGCTGCTCTGGCTACGCGTCATCATTGTTTCTCTCCTCACTATCATTTTAATTGATTATGGTTTCCTTATTCATGTTCAAGTTCTCTTCGTTATTTTTCATCTTTTTTTTTATCTTTTATGTTTCTTCATTAACAAATTTCCTTCTAGTTTTGTTACAATATAATTATGATATGTGTTTGAGGTGTGAAACATGTTAATTTATGTGTATTAAAATCTTTTGTCTTTATTGTTGTGTTTTATTTGTTAAACTTTCAAATTCCTTCTCAACCTTCTCATGTCAAGTGTCAACTTTTGTATTCGATAGTGGACTTATTTCATAATACAATAAAAATTATGTAAATGTTTCATATGGATTAAGAAGAACTTGTAAGTTGTTTGAAAATTAGAGCATAAAATATATTATATGAAATATATTATTTAAAAAAATAATAGCATAAAATACACCAAACAATATTAAAGAAAAATAATACACAAATGAATATAATGTTTAGAAAAAAATGTTATAAATTGATCAATCAAACCAAATCAAACCGAACCAAACTAATTAGTTTGGTTTGGTTCCATTTTAAAAAAAACACAAAAAAATCAAACCAAACCAAACCGATGGATATATCATCGGTTTGGACAATTTTTTGACTAAAAATCGGTCCAAACCGAACCGATTACACCCCTATCCATCATGATCTGCTGACCATGATCAGATGTTTCCCTGCACACATGTTTGAATATTGTGTTTCACATGTTGCATTAGAATATCCAAATTAACCCTCATCATATAAATTGTAGAGTAAATCTTGTATTAAATATGAACTAGAACTACTATAACATTTGTCGGTTGTTAGAGACCCGATATTGCAACCACACATGTTGGAATATCATATTCTACTTGTCCGTTATGCTTCAAAACCGTTTAAAAATTCTCCAAATTGTTTTGCGCGCGCGCACACATATATATATATATATATATATATATATATATATATATATATATATATATATATATATATATATATATATATATATATATATATATATATATATATATATAATTTGAATTAATCCCTTTTAATAATTATATTTAATGATATATTTCTTAAAATCTGATTGTAAAGGAAATTAAATGTGGTCTTATCCTAAACGTCAGCGTTATTTGAAATGGAAAAAAGATAATTTGAGACACTAGCAAACAATATCTTGTTGTTTAATCTAATATGATATTTGCACAGAAATCGATATCACACATGCGACACGTCATCCGTCCGATACGAAAAACCAGATATTTTCACTAGCTGTCAGCCTGTCACCACCATTAACATGATTATTACGCGGTTGCTTTCACTTTCCATTTTCTTTTCCGTATAAACATCACACTACTCCATTTTCGAACCCTCTCGAATTCAACATTTTTTCTCAACTATATATATAAACTCTTCTCCAATTTGCTCTCACTTCAACAATTCACCGAAGATCGAAGCTCCGAAATTCGAGCGTCAATCAATCGCCGATTCCATCAGAGTCGAAAGTTCGTTGTTGTTCTGTTGTAATTCAATTGCCGTTTATTCAATTTTTTTACGCTTTCTGCTTTATTTATCTCTTTCGATTTGCTTTCTGATATTGATTGTTATTGCAATAACTGTTTTATGTGACTCTCTCAGCTTCGTTCGATTCGGTTCTCTTGTTAGGTAACTTATAGCTGTGTTTTTTTTTTATTGATTATTATTTAGATTTGTTGGTGTTTTTGATGAGGCTTGATTGAAGTTTGCATATTCTGATTTGTTGTGGTTTTTGTTTGTTTGACTCTTGTGTTTGTGATTTTTTGGTTCATAACACAATTCATTGGTTTAGAGGCAATGAATTAGTGTTTTGACTAGTGATTCTTGGTATTGTTGATTAGGTTGTTGTAAGCCTTGAAAGTAAGAACTTACGTTAAGCTAGTATTTGATTATGTTGATATAGTTTAAGAAGAAACTATGTAAACTGGCAGTTTTGTGTAATGTTTGAAAGATGTAGGACTTTGGGTTCAACTGGTCCCGAGTTGAATCATATAGAATTCAAGGTTTTAAATTTCGGTCGGGTTGTGGTTTCCTATTTTGCAGTTAATTGGGATGAAGAGAGAAATAAAACCTTGATGTATATCACTGTAGTGGATGGTTTTTGCGAAATTTCTGTTGATCTATGACTCAAAAGTTAATACCTTGTTCGGTTTCTATTATTGGGACTGATCTCTAGTGGCTGATTATCACGAAATGGTTTGTGTTTTGAAGTAATTACATACTCTCAATTGTTCTAGTTACAAAGATAAATGTCCTTAGGAAACTAATCTTGATTCATACGTGAGAGCCGTTGGAGATGAATTATTATCACGAAATGGTTTGTGTTCTGAAGTAATTACATATTTGTACTCAGTTGTTCCAGTTACAAAGATAAATGACATTAGGAAAATTATCTTGATTCATACGTGAGAGCCGAGGGAGATGAATGATTATCATCAAATGGTTTGTGTTTTGAAGTAATTACATATTTGTACTCAATTGTTCCAGTTACAACGGTAACTGACCTTAGGGAAATAATCTTGATTCGTATGTGAGAGCCGAGGGAGATGAATGATTATATCAGTTTAGGTAGAAAAGTATTTCACAGGGCATTCAAAGTGGAACTATCCAGTTATATAATGCTTACCCAGCAAAGATACGAGTCTGTAATTCTTGGGGAGAAGAAAGACCAAACAAGTACCAGCAATTTTGTTTCAGATTTTGATCGATGTCCAAACGCAGGAAGCTAAATTTTTCCTTCTTGGTTTGTCCGTCTGTATCTCTGCAGTTGCATCAAACAGAATCTCAACAACATAGACATCTATGTCTTTTGTCTATGCTCTCTTATTTCGTCTATCTTGAACTGTAAGAGTTTGGTGCCAATTTCGATGTTGTTGGAGTTTTGTATGGGTGGGACATCCTTTTTGCATAATTCATATAAACTAGCCATTTTGTTTCTTCGTCGGACATCAAGAAGAATGGCTTTGATGCTAGTTTGGCTTGCATACAATCACTCTTGTATTAGCGCCAGTTTTTGCTTCTTGCTTCCAACTGTCTTTTTGTTTACGTTGGAAAACAACCCTGCTGCAAACCTTCTATGAGATAAGAATATTTTTAACATAAGTATTGTGAATGTTCAATTTGTTAGTGAACATAGTCACTTTCAAGTGACTTAGTTATTAATAAGAAAAGTGCGGTAAGTGTCCCTAAGGAATTTATCATGGTGCACATGATATGGAGGAATTATATATTTGGTTTTGGTAAGTTTCAGTTTCAGAGGAATCGATGTTGAACTGCATTTTAAGGTAGGTCTGCCCTTTGTAGATAACAAAATCAACACAAATACTATGTTTTATTATCTTAGATGCATTTGATTGAGTGATTTATTGCTTTCAAAATAGGTTGAAGTTTCTATTGGTTGGCTCCACTATAGTTGGATTTGTTTCTGTGAGTTCTTCAAGGAATCAAGTGATCGTTCAATGCTAATTGTATTTACTTCTGGAGGCTGTGAAGAACCCTAGTGCTACCTAGTAATATGTGGAATTCTTGTGTATACACTTTTTTGATGTGTTTCCTCTCTTGGAGTATTGGTGATGGGAGCTTCATAATACAATTTTGTATTGTGATTACAATTGGTCTGCAGAAGTTTACAAGAAATCAACAATGCATTTGGTGTTTACCTGGCTTGATGGGGTGACTAAATATGCCTTTAGAAGTTTTAGGATTATTTCTAAATCTGTCCCTACATGCAGGTCATTAAGCTTACTGCCTACTTCTAGATATTTGATACTTTTATTTGAGGAGAGCTTGTATCATGGGTGAGGTGGCAGTGTTGCACTCTGAGCCTCTGCACTTTGAATGCAATAACACCAAACATATGACAGAAGAAGATGTCTATCCTCCAAATTCAAATCCGGAACCCTTGCCCAGAGAAGAATCAAGTGAATCTATAAACACAAATGATTTGCAAGATAAAGGATATATGGAACATGGGTAATTTCTTGTTTGCATACACATTTCTACTTTTCAGATAGTTGCATTTCTTGCTCCATTTTTTTTATAATAAACTTAGGCTTCCTTTGCAGATGCCAACACTACCGGAGAAGATGTCGAATCAGGGCCCCTTGTTGCAATGAAGTTTTCGATTGCCGCCATTGTCACAATGAGGCAAAAGTGAGTAAATGCTATTTTTTTTTTGTTATAATAATATTATTATGATGTTTCATATCTTTAGTGTATGGTTGTTGCTTAAATGATATGTTTCCATCTCATTTCATATTTATAGCCAATCCTTTCCCTAAATGTCACTGGCATTCTTTGGTTTCATGTGACATAGACAGTATGTACTTGATCACTGGTGTTGTCAATAGCGGTTTGTTCAAATTCCACTATACTACACCGCTACACTTCCACTATTTGATAATATTTTGAACTAAAAAGTGTATTGCGGAAAAATAAGGATGTGTACAAATTCTGCCACTATTTAACAACACTGATGATCACTGACCACCATATTAGTTATAGTCTAATTTTAATTGTAGTTGCCTTCTTTATGTCTCGGCCCTATTAGTATGGCAGTCCTTATGGCAGTCCTCCGTTTTTCATCGTGATTTGATCTGTCACTTTTAACTTGAGTTTTTCGCTTCGGAAGTATGTATTCTGCCTTACTTCTGTTTAATGACTCAACTCTTAAATGGGCCTCAGTGGTCCATGCAAATTATTTTCATCACTTATATTTTATGACTTAAGAATCTACCACGATGATCAATTCTTGGGTTGCAGTATTCTTTTATTTTCTAGGGAGCTTACTTTTATTATCATGTTTTTTTTACAGAATGATATCAACATAGATTATAAGCATAGACATGACATGCCTCGACACCAAGTCAAACAGGTATTCTTATTTATTAGACGTCCTCAATTTAGATATCCACAATTTTTTTACATCTTTTCATGTTATTTCATGGCCAAAGGTGGTCCTTAATGCTAACAAAACAATTTTGACATATTCAGGTGATATGTTCACTTTGTGGCACTGAACAAGAGGTGAGTTAGAATCTCTTCTATATTTTAAATATTTTATTAGTGAAGTAGTGATATAGAACATATAAAGGAGGATGTAAATATTAGTCTGAATCTTTATCATCTGTAATTAAGAAAAATCTCTCTGCATATGATTATATACATATATCTACATGCATAACAAAATTAAAAGGTGGAAACATTGTATTCTGCACATGCATAAAATACATGTATTATTCCAGCTGTTTTGTGGAAACAGTTGTTTTGTGAATGTCGGTTAAGATATTGCTGCTTGAAACTGTTTGACAACTCCAACATTTGTTTGTTCAATAAATCAATGAATAATTGTTTATGATATCGGAAACTTATCATATACAATCTGCTTTGAACGTCGGAGGCTAAGTTATTTTCTTGTGCTTATTTTACTACTTTCAGGTTCAACAAAACTGTACTAATTGTGGTGTTTGCATGGGCAAGTACTTCTGTCAGACATGCAAGCTCTTTGACGATGATGTGAGTATTAATCCTAGGAATGCGGTTCTTCTTTCTGTTGATGTTGTACATATGTTTTTATTTTGTATTTTAAACGATTGCTTGTAAGCTTAGACCAGGATCCATAAAAATAATTTTTAATTAGTATACTATCTTATTTATTTTATATGATGCAGATATCTAAGCAGCAGTACCATTGTAATGGCTGTGGAATTTGCAGGTATGAATTTTTTGTCTTATAGTGCACTGTACTTTTCCTTTTTATTGTCTTGGCTTTGTGTCAAAACTCAAGCTGATTGATTTTGATATTTTGTTGCACAGAACTGGTGGACATGAGAATTTCTTCCATTGTAATAAGTGTGGTAAGTGATATCACATCTTTTCCTTTGCTTTTTGCTTACTACGCTAGGCAACAGTGCCAAAATTATAAAATGTACTACTGCTTGTTTGCATAGGTTGTTGCTACTCAACTCTGCTGAAAAACAGTCACCCCTGTGTGGAAGGAGCAATGCATCATGATTGCCCCGTTTGTTTTGAGGTAACGATTACTACATATTATGAGTTTTTTAACTTTCTGAGTGAAGATTAATATATCAGTGAAGAATTGCAATTTAAATTGGATCTCAAATATCATTATAACTGCTTTTAATATTGCTGGAGGCTGATTCATGCATTTCAAAATTGATGACTGCAGTATTTGTTTGATTCAAGAAATGATGTAATTGTTATGCCGTGCGGACATACAATCCATAAAAGCTGTCTGAATGAAATGAGAGAACATTACCAGTAAGTGCTCACAGATCTCATAGTCTCCTTACTTCTCCATATCTCTTTCAATATCGCCCTTATTCTTGTATTTGATTGTGTATCATATCAGGTATGCATGCCCTCTCTGTTCAAAGTCAGTCTGTGATATGTCAAAGGTTTGGGAGAAATTGGACATGGAGATTGCTGCTACGCCAATGCCCGAGTCATATCAGAATAAAATGGTCAGTTTTCATTGTTTCCTATCCTTTGAGTAGTATTTATACTGTGGTTTGTTTAATTGGCGTGGCCTAACGGCATTGCCCTTAACACGCAGGTTTGGATTCTGTGCAATGACTGCGGAAAAACTTCTCATGTTAAGTTTCATTTTGTGGCTCAAAAATGCCTCAACTGCAAATCCTACAACACGCGACAGACAAGAGGCTGAGCAAGTGGCATTCAACATAGCATTGGTTAATTTATAATGAAATGAAAGTTTCTATTTCATTTCAATTGATTTATTTTGAAGTGGCTCTCAATGCTGGCATCTCTTGGCTACAAAGGATGATATACACTGGTGGGAATCTCAACATTGGAATAATGAATGATTCTTCATTCTGATTTTGTGTCGGGAAGGAACGAGTTGGTCCAGCTGTAGTGATTTGTTGTTCCATGAGTTTGGGGCGAGTAGTCTGGTTCATTCTTGTATTGACGTTTAATGCTTTGAATTATTTTACCTATGTGAGATATCTTTCTTAAATAAAATGAGGTACTTGTGGGGGCATTCCTTTTTTTTTTCCTTCACATATTTATATTTATCTATTTTTTTTTGGAATAAAGAAAATTTTATTAGAGAGGAAAAACAGAAGGTCGAGAAATCTACTTGTCACCTCCCTCTTATTCCTGACACTTCCCAAATTTATATAAGGGTAAAAATACCCTTAAATTTTTAACAAACAATTTCCAAAATAAGAAATAAATTCCCAATAGATATAACAAAATTTTCGGTATAAAATCAAATTCCCGGTAGTTTATTTGAAAATACTGGTATATCGGTAATTTCAAATCACTGGTATCAAGTATCAGATATTTTAAAAAAACTGGTATATCGGGAATTTCAAATCCTTTGAAATCTCCTGTAGGTATAATTTTAGGATTTTTTAGGCTTTTTTAAACGGCTGAGATTTTACCGACAATTTTGTATGGTTTGATTGCACCGACAATTTGTGTGGTCTAGAATTGTTGCATACTAGTATAAATAGGGGTTAGGTCTCGTGGGTAAATAAACATATATGAAAAAAATGGCTATTTTAGTATTTTTAATTAAGACAAAAGTTTACTTCAAGAGAGATTCTCAATCGGTCGAGTTCATGCTCCCGAATGACACGACTTCCTTAGTCGGCCTGACTTCGAAGTTGAAGGAATTGTCATATGGTGAGAATAGAAAGATGTTAAAGATCGAGTTTAGGGAGGATTGAGATGATGGTAGTGTGAAATATAATCTAATTGAGAATTACGATGCCAAATACCTCCATGAAATCTCTCAAAATCATCCATAAACGCCATCAGAAATTGAACCAAGCGTTATTCTTCTCTTTGATCAGTGTATAATTTGACAGATTTTAATTAAGCTGATTCCATATGAGTAAATTGATTCCACAATTTACTCATAGTTGAATAAAACTTCTGAATGGTCATATTGTTTTGTTCGATAGCTCTAATATCACTCTCATGCTAGTACTATTTTTCAAAATTATATTAAGCATACAAATGTTTCAAATAATCCTAAACCTCTTTAGGAATATCATATTTTTCTAGTTGCACACCTATTGATTGAGAAACTGGATTATTGATCTAAGTAAGGATCTTAGAATTACTAACACCCGATGTTTCTAACTCATTTGCATATTTTCTTCATCCTTTTTATCTATAGGTTTAACAGAGGTTCCATCAACATAACTCCACATACTTTTTCCTTTCAATTTTTTTCCATTACATAACTCTAATAAGGATAATTTTCTCCATTAAGTTGGACACTAACAAGTTGAAGAGAAACATCTTTATTATTATTCATTATAATCAACTATGAGATAACCAAAACACCACAATTAAGCAAAATATATTAAAATTGATAAATAAAAAAAGAAGAAGCTATCACCGTATATTTGATCTTTTGATCAGTAAAAATCTGAAAATATTGTCCTATCAAGTACTGACGCCATTTTTTTACAGCCTCGATTATCGCGTACATTTCCCGGACGTATACAAAAGAAGCTTGCATTCGTGGACACATTTTTTTGCTGAAGAAAGCTAAGGGATGACCAGATTGTGACAAAACAGCACCAATAGCAACTGCTAAAGCATCTGTCTCAAGAACAAAGATTTTGTTGAAATCTAGAAGTGCCAACACCGAAGTCTCAGTCATTTTTTTCTTTAAGTTTGTAAAAGCCAAATCGGCAGCTGTATTCCATGTAAACTCATTGAAACGTAATAAATCGGCGAGAGGAGCGACAAATGTGGCGTAGTGTTGGACAAACCGTCTATAAAAACCAGTGATGCCCAAAAACCCCGGAGTATCGTGAGAGAACGTGGCACCGGCCAATCCAGTATTGTTTGAGTCTTCGTAGGATCCGGGGTTACACCATTTAAAGTAATCACATGACCAAGATAATCAATTTTTGAAACTGCAAAAACACACTTTGAAAGATTTGCCACAAACTGGTTTGAAGCATGTAAATCTAAAATCAAACGTAAGTGAGTAACATGATCAGATAAACAACGACTGTAAATAAGAATGTCATAAAAAAAACAAGAACAAACCGTCTTAAGTAAGGACGTAAAAGATCGTTCATGGCCGATTGAAAAGAACTAGGAGTATTAGTCAAACCAAAAGGCATAACTAAAAACTCGTAGTGTCAATCAAAAGTCTGAAAAGTTGTTTTATGAGTGTCTTCTGGCACAACTCTAATTTGATGATAGCCTGACCATAGGTTAATCTTTGTAAACAAAGAAGCATAACCCAACTCATCAAAGAGCTCATCAATAGTAGGTATGGGGAAACAATCACGAATTGTTACGGCATTTAAAGCTCTATAATCAACACAAAAACGCCAAGAGCCGTCTTTTTTTCGATCTAGCAGCACAGGTGATGGGTAATGGCTTGTATTGGGTTTTATGATACCCTCAGAGAGCATGTCATGTATCAAAGTGGTCATGGTTCCTTTTAGGGATGAGGGTAGCGATATGGTTTAATGTTAATTGGTGGTGTGTTTAGGATGATGGGAATATGGTGATCGTGAGGGTGTTTAGGAGGCAATAGGGAGGATGGAAAACTTTGGAGTAAGTGGTGAGTACTTCACGAATCTTTGATGAGGTAGAGATGGGAAGAGACTTGAAAAGGACTTAGAAGGAAGTAGGTGTATGAGGAGGGTTTGGATGGGAAGGCTAGAATAGTAATAGGTGGAAGGAAGCAATGGAATCACTGTGTATCAAATGGCAGATGGTGAAATGTGGATGGTGTAGGTGTATTGGAGGGATCACCTGTGAGAGTAATGGAATTGTCTTGGTGGGAGAAGGATAGTTTGGGAATGGAAAAATTGGTTGAGATTTTACCCAAGGTTCGTAACCATTCCATACCTAGCACCACATCAGCCCCTTCAATTGGGAGCAAATATAAGGGAATGTGAAATAAATGATTCTAAATTGTAATAGAGACTTTTGGGCAAAGGCCGGTACATTGGAGTTGAGAACCATTGTCGACTATAATAGAGAAATTTGGGATAGATTGTGTGGGTAGTTTGAGGTGTTGAGTGATTTGCGGTTGTAGGATGTTATGTGTGTTGCATGTGTCAATCAAAATTGTAATGGATAACCCATTTACCAATCTTTGAATTTCAATGTCTTTGGAGAATAGTGACTGCAAACAGCTTGTGAGCATAGTTGGAAATAAGTTTCATCCGCCAATGGGTCAGATTCCAAAACCTCAACATAATCTTTTAAGTCAGGAGGTGAATGGGAATCCATGTCATCAATCAATAATAGTAAGAATTTATCGGCTGCACATTTGTGGGCAGGAAAGAACTTCTCGTCACAATTGAAACATAGGTCTTGGGCACGACGTTCTTCTTGTTGAGCAGGAGTAATGCGCCGGATTGGGAAACGATTTGGGCCTGGTAGTGGGTTGGAAAGTGTGGTTGGTTTGGAAAGTGGGGAGGATGGTGTTGTGGGATTGGTAGGTTTATGGTTGCTGGTATGTAGGTTTTGTTGTTTTTGGTTTAGAGTCTTTGAGTTTTGCTTCAATTAGTTTGGTCAATCCCACTGCTTGGGAAATAAAATGAGGACGTTGAATAGAAATTTCATTACGGATCTCTGGAATTAGATCCGATATAAAACAGTTTAGCATTGCATCTGGTGGGAGTCCAATGACTATATTACCATGGTTTTCAAATTTAGCTTGATATTCTGAAACAGTGTGTATTGACGCAGTTTGAACAATTGGGTCTGATGGTTTTCAAATGTTGAAGGCCCAAAACGTAACTCAAGAGCCCTATTAAATGATTGACAATCTTTAAGTTCTTGATTTTGGAACATCCACTTATACCAGCCAAAGGCTTCTCCCTTCATATAAAATGCAGCAATAGGCAAACGATTTTCGTACGGAATATGATAAAAAGCAAAAAACGGTTCTGCTTGAAAAAGCCACTCCAAAGCATCGATACCATAAGAAAATTCCCAAATCAATCTTAGGGTTTCTAAAAGAGGGTTGACCAAAATTATTAGTGTGTGGAAATGAAGGAAACATTTGGGTTTGGTATGGATTAGGGGGGAAATAGTGGTCTGAGTTGATATGAAATTTGAGTTTGGAGAGTGGAAAAAATAAGGAGGTTGGACGGATGGGATGGGTATAGTTTGGGTTAAGTGACAAAAGGAGGTGGAACATGGGTGTGGGTGGAAGGGACGTTAGGTTGAGGAGGGGGGAGGTAAGATGACGTGAAAGGGAGTGACACTGTTTGGGTATTAGTGACATGAGTACGTGAAAGAGGGGTGGAGGAGGGTAAAGGTATGTGAGTAATCGGAAAAGTAGTCATAGGAATAACAATTTCAGAATGAGGAGCATCTTATGGTAAATAAATATTTGTTGCAGATCTGTTGTGGGATGAAGATGCTGCCATAAAAGCATGTTATTGTTCATGTTGAGCTGAAATTTTTGTGATGGCAGACATTATACACTCGTATCTAGAATCTGCTATCATTTTTTCCTTGTCAAATCTGAGGTTCAACTGCTCTAGATCTGAATGAGTCTTGTCAAATCTCTCACCAAGTTGTTGTTGGATATCTTGAAGAGCTGTACTGAAATAAACATGAGCTGTTTGGACAACCTCTTCCACAATTTCTTTAGGGGTAGGGTTGTGGGGTTTAGGAGGCATGAGTTCAAAGATGAAAGCACCAATGATAGGTGAGTTCTACTACTATCAAAAGAATTAGGGTTAGCCAAAGAAGACAACTATAAAACTAACAATAAACATACTTCAAATCTTTCTTGCATAACATGAAGAGAAAATCTTTTTAAATACAAACCCTACTAATGGGTCTAGAATAAAGACTCAGTCCACAAAATAAAAATACAACATAAATAAAAGAAAACATAAATAATTAATTAGCATAACTCATCACAAAGTCATGTTGCCACATGGGTCTCCTCATTTTGCGTTTGGGCTTACCAATCAGCCTATCATTCATACAATTATATTATTTGAAAGAAAATATAATTTAAATTTATCTATTAATTCTGTAAAAGTCAAATTTTCATATTTGAAAGAAAATATAATTTAAATTTATCTATTAATTCTGTAAAAGTCAAATTTTCATTCGTAAAGTAGAACAAAATTTTACCGGATCTATCCAAAATAAGAAATTGAAATTCTAAGACAAGTTTTTATTAAACTTCTAAACATCAAATCAATCAAAATTACTCTATCATACACTTCCTCTAAAAAATTAAATATAAGTCTTGATAATTCATCGAATACTGCTCCATTACACGTCATAGTAAATTTACCGCTAAATATACGGCCGCAAATTAATTCTTTGGGGTAAGAAAGATTGAAAGTGAGTGCACGAGTGGATCACGAGTGGATCACGAGTTATCTGATCTATTAGAAACACCAGTAGAATGATCCAATCAAAGCTTACGTGAAGTGAAAAAGAATGGTTGATAAGGAGAATTTGAGAGACTCAAACTTTTTCTGTATATTGATCAAAATCGGCAGCTGTATTCCATGTAAACTCATTGAAACGTAATAAATCGGCGAGAGGAGCGACAAATGTGGCGTAATGTTGGACAAACCGTCTATAAAAACCAGTGATGCCCAAAAACCCCGGAGTATCGTGAGAGAACGTGGCACCGGCCAATCCAGTATTGTTTGAGTCTTCGTAGGATCCGGGGTTACACCATTTAAAGTAATCACATGACCAAGATAATCAATTTTTGAAACTGCAAAAACACACTTTGAAAGATTTGCCACAAACTGGTTTGTAGCATGTAAATCTAAAATCAAACGTAAGTGAGTAACATGATCAGATAAACAACGACTGTAAATAAGAATGTCATAAAAAAAACAAGAACAAACCGTCTTAAGTAAGGACGTAAAAGATCGTTCATGGCCGATTGAAAAGAACTAGGAGTATTAGTCAAACCAAAAGGCATAACTAAAAACTCGTAGTGTCAATCAAAAGTCTGAAAAGTTGTTTTATGAGTGTCTTCTGGCACAACTCTAATTTGATGATAGCCTGACCATAGGTTAATCTTTGTAAACAAAGAAGCATAACCCAACTCATCAAAGAGCTCATCAATAGTAGGTATGGGGAAACAATCACGAATTGTTACGGCATTTAAAGCTCTATAATCAACACAAAAACGCCAAGAGCCGTCTTTTTTTCGATCTAGCAGCACAGGTGATGGGTAATGGCTTGTATTGGGTTTTATGATACCCTCAGAGAGCATGTCATGTATCAAAGTGGTCATGGTTCCTTTTAGGGATGAGGGTAGCGATATGGTTTAATGTTAATTGGTGGTGTGTTTAGGATGATGGGAATATGGTGATCGTGAGGGTGTTTAGGAGGCAATAGGGAGGATGGAAAACTTTGGAGTAAGTGGTGAGTACTTCACGAATCTTTGATGAGGTAGAGATGGGAAGAGACTTGAAAAGGACTTAGAAGGAAGTAGGTGTATGAGGAGGGTTTGGATGGGAAGGCTAGAATAGTAATAGGTGGAAGGAAGCAATGGAATCACTGTGTATCAAATGGCAGATGGTGAAATGTGGATGGTGTAGGTGTATTGGAGGGATCACCTGTGAGAGTAATGGAATTGTCTTGGTGGGAGAAGGATAGTTTGGGAATGGAAAAATTGGTTGAGATTTTACCCAAGGTTCGTAACCATTCCATACCTAGCACCACATCAGCCCCTTCAATTGGGAGCAAATATAAGGGAATGTGAAATAAATGATTCTAAATTGTAATAGAGACTTTTGGGCAAAGGCCGGTACATTGGAGTTGAGAACCATTGTCGACTATAATAGAGAAATTTGGGATAGATTGTGTGGGTAGTTTGAGGTGTTGAGTGATTTGCGGTTGTAGGATGTTATGTGTATTGCATGTGTCAATCAAAATTGTAATGGATAACCCATTTACCAATCTTTGAATTTCAATGTCTTTGGAGAATAGTGACTGCAAACAGCTTGTGAGCATAGTTGGAAATAAGTTTCATCCGCCAATGGGTCAGATTCCAAAACCTCAACATAATCTTTTAAGTCAGGAGGTGAATGGGAATCCATGTCATCAATCAATAATAGTAAGAATTTATCGGCTGCACATTTGTGGGCAGGAAAGAACTTCTCGTCACAATTGAAACATAGGTCTTGGGCACGACGTTCTTCTTGTTGAGCAGGAGTAATGCGCCGGATTGGGAAACGATTTGGGCCTGGTAGTGGGTTGGAAAGTGTGGTTGGTTTGGAAAGTGGGGAGGATGGTGTTGTGGGATTGGTAGGTTTATGGTTGCTGGTATGTAGGTTTTGTTGTTTTTGGTTTAGAGTCTTTGAGTTTTGCTTCAATTAGTTTGGTCAATCCCACTGCTTGGGAAATAAAATGAGGACGTTGAATAGAAATTTCATTACGGATCTCTGGAATTAGATCCGATATAAAACAGTTTAGCATTGCATCTGGTGGGAGTCCAATGACTATATTACCATGGTTTTCAAATTTAGCTTGATATTCTGAAACAGTGTGTATTGACGCAGTTTGAACAATTGGGTCTGATGGTTTTCAAATGTTGAAGGCCCAAAACGTAACTCAAGAGCCCTATTAAATGATTGACAATCTTTAAGTTCTTGATTTTGGAACATCCACTTATACCAGCCAAAGGCTTCTCCCTTCATATAAAATGCAGCAATAGGCAAACGATTTTCGTACGGAATATGATAAAAAGCAAAAAACGGTTCTGCTTGAAAAAGCCACTCCAAAGCATCGATACCATAAGAAAATTCCCAAATCAATCTTAGGGTTTCTAAAAGAGGGTTGACCAAAATTATTAGTGTGTGGAAATGAAGGAAACATTTGGGTTTGGTATGGATTAGGGGGGAAATAGTGGTCTGAGTTGATATGAAATTTGAGTTTGGAGAGTGGAAAAAATAAGGAGGTTGGACGGATGGGATGGGTATAGTTTGGGTTAAGTGACAAAAGGAGGTGGAACATGGGTGTGGGTGGAAGGGACGTTAGGTTGAGGAGGGGGGAGGTAAGATGACGTGAAAGGGAGTGACACTGTTTGGGTATTAGTGACATGAGTACGTGAAAGAGGGGTGGAGGAGGGTAAAGGTATGTGAGTAATCGGAAAAGTAGTCATAGGAATAACAATTTCAGAATGAGGAGCATCTTATGGTAAATAAATATTTGTTGCAGATCTGTTGTGGGATGAAGATGCTGCCATAAAAGCATGTTATTGTTCATGTTGAGCTGAAATTTTTGTGATGGCAGACATTATACACTCGTATCTAGAATCTGCTATCATTTTTTCCTTGTCAAATCTGAGGTTCAACTGCTCTAGATCTGAATGAGTCTTGTCAAATCTCTCACCAAGTTGTTGTTGGATATCTTGAAGAGCTGTACTGAAATAAACATGAGCTGTTTGGACAACCTCTTCCACAATTTCTTTAGGGGTAGGGTTGTGGGGTTTAGGAGGCATGAGTTCAAAGATGAAAGCACCAATGATAGGTGAGTTCTACTACTATCAAAAGAATTAGGGTTAGCCAAAGAAGACAACTATAAAACTAACAATAAACATACTTCAAATCTTTCTTGCATAACATGAAGAGAAAATCTTTTTAAATACAAACCCTACTAATGGGTCTAGAATAAAGACTCAGTCCACAAAATAAAAATACAACATAAATAAAAGAAAACATAAATAATTAATTAGCATAACTCATCACAAAGTCATGTTGCCACATGGGTCTCCTCATTTTGCGTTTGGGCTTACCAATCAGCCTATCATTCATACAATTATATTATTTGAAAGAAAATATAATTTAAATTTATCTATTAATTCTGTAAAAGTCAAATTTTCATATTTGAAAGAAAATATAATTTAAATTTATCTATTAATTCTGTAAAAGTCAAATTTTCATACGTAAAGTAGAACAAAATTTTACCGGATCTATCCAAAATAAGAAATTGAAATTCTAAGACAAGTTTTTATTAAACTTCTAAACATCAAATCAATCAAAATTACTCTATCATACACTTCCTCTAAAAAATTAAATATAAGTCTTGATAGTTCATCGAATACTGCTCCATTACACGTCATAGTAAATTTACCGCTAAATATACAGCCGCAAATTAATTCTTTGGGGTAAGAAAGATTGAAAGTGAGTGCACGAGTGGATCACGAGTTATCTGATCTATTAGAAACACCAGTAGAATGATCCAATCAAAGCTTACGTGAAGTGAAAAAGAATGGTTGATAAGGAGAATTTGAGAGACTCAAACTTTTTCTGTATATTGATCAAAATAAAATAAAAACACATTTAGAGTATCAATTGCTTTCCTATTAAACAAGGTAAAACTGAAAACTAATTTCTAACAATACACTTAAGTTAGTTACAACTGATTTTTCCATAGTCCATTAATCAAAAGTGTCTGTGCAACATATGTTAATACCGGTAAGTCAATGTTATAATGTGAAAGACGTATTTCATCAAAAGTGTCTGTACTACATACGTTAGTACTGGTAAGTGAAAGACTTACACAGACATGTGTCGAACACCGAACATACATTCAATGTAAAATATAAGAGTTATATAGGAAAGAAACAGGTTCAGATACATTCCAATAGTAATATATAAGATTCAAGTCAAAAACTTGTTTAGTATGCATACATAGATTTCTTAGACATAAAATACAAAAGCAACTACACCAAAGGATAAGCCAAGAAAAATGAGCTTAAACCCTTTAGGTTCTTGCATGTTCAAAAACCATACATAACCTATCATATTATTTCATGACATATTATATAGTAAAGTCATATACCAAAACCAAATCTAGCTGAACAGAGTCACCATCCACATAGACCATGAAAGCCAAAATCAAAAACCAATGGCGAACGCAATCATGTACAAAACAATCATCCATGGCTGCTAAAGTTCATAAAAAACAGCTCTTTTATAAACAGATGATATGCTGCGTTTACTCATTTCATGGACTCGATGTCGATGGCAGAAAAAACCTCTATTCAGCAATGAAGATGCCAGATCCAAAAACTTCTCCACCAGATTCATACTCTATAGAGTTCTCAGATGGTGGTGCATTGGATTTCTCTAGCTCCTCGTCAATCATAATCTCGAGGGCGCGGCAAGTTAAACTGCAAAATGCCTTTTCACCTCTGCAAGATACCAAAGAAGTCAATCTAAGTATATCATGTTTTATCCATTAAATTAAATAAACTTTTAAAACCAAAATCGCAATCTACGACACGACATCAATGTGGTTAATGTCGTCGCAAGCAACCGACCAAGACCGCATTAAATCCCAAATTTTAAGGATCAAACTTGCGTCAGCTGCATTTGATTTATCAAGGTTGCGTCAGCTGCATTTGACTATGACGTTAAAGGATCGAGGTTGCGTCAGCTGCATTTGACTACGATTCTCAAGGAACACGACGCAAAAATCAAGGCTGGATACATTTGACTATCGTCGCATTGCGACAAACAACAATTATGCGACTTAAAACCTTAGTCAAAACAAAAGAGTTACAACTATGTTAATAATTTACCTATAGATGTAAATATCTTTACCCTCTTCAAACTTCTTGTTGCAACCGTTGCAGAAAGCTAAAAACTCAGCAGAGGGATATTGTTTTGGAGTCTCTAATCGGTCAACCACCGGAGGAAACAAACCCTCCTTCTCTTCATTCTCATTTCGAACTTTTCTAACACCATCACCAGCACAAACTTCCAGTATGCAATCACAGAAAATATGTGTTTTCTTCGGATTAGGACCATGTGAAATAACACAGGTATAGTCCTCAGAGTTTTCAATCTCACTTGCCGATAGAGACATCGGTAGCAACATGTTTGGATTCATATTTTCTCCAATAAAACAAGGCCGAGAACTCACTGGTTTCGAATCGTCAAAGTTACAATCTTTAATTGGACCATAACAGTCCAGCGAGCAAGACATTGATTTCCCAAAGGGTAACTCATGTTCGATCAACGTTTCACCGATTTCAAAAACAACGCTCGATTCACCCTTACGAAAAACAGAACTTTTTCGAGTATAAGGCAGCTTAAAAAAATCTTTCGGCAACGACTTAGAAGCCTTAACAGAATCCAAACAGTGATTAACATTAACATTCGGCACTTTCGTAATCATTCGAGGACTAGGATTAGGACTGAGACAACCACCCTTATTGAACTCAGATGACAGAAGAACATTCCTAGAAAATTTAGAACAATCCTCCAAAGAATCTATGATAAAACCTACTTTGGTCAGTCCCACCTTTTTTGTCCTTGATCAGGTGACATTGTTCTCAAAGGGTTAACTCTATTTGAAAGCAAAGTAACATCAAGTGGTGAAGTGGGGCTTCTGAGAGAATCAGAATCCATTCCAAAGCCTCACATTCAAAATTGATTTTCTTTTCTCATTGCTCCCCAAAGCCATTTCCCACCTGATTCAAAACAACACAAAATGAACAATATTAATAATAATAATAATAATAATAATAATAATAATAATAATAATAATAATAATAATAATAAATCAAAGTAAAGTTTTGAAAAGTATACAAGTTAGGAAAAAACTTAATCAAGAAGAAAAACAAAAACTTGATCAAATTAGACTAAACATTTCATTTCAATGAATCAAACCCCAAAAGCAACAAGAAAAATACAAATGAAATTTATCATTATCCATTAAAAAATTATAAAAATTCAAATTAAAAAAAAAACAAAAAACAAAATCAAATCACAACAAGTTCAAAATAAAGTAATGCTATGAACATTGAATAATAAAAATTAACAAAATGAAGAATCTGAAAATAGGTCAAAAAAAAGGTTATTTGTACATATATACATACATATATACATACATACAATACAAAGCATTAAATTCTAGAGCAATGGAAGGTAGATAGATCAGCAATGAAAAGTGATGATAAGAATGAAAAAGAAGAAGAGGAAGAAGAACAAACCTTGATTTTGTGAATGTGTGTGTTGAAGAAAGATGAGAGAAAAATGGTTAGAGAGAAATGAAGTTGAAATGAAGTAAAAGTAAAATGATGAGAAATGTGAGACTTGTGTTTGTGGGAGAGAGAGAGAGAGAAGTGAAGTGTGAATTTATTTGGTACGATTTCACTTTCTTTCTCTACTTTGTTTTGCGTGTTATGTACAAAATTGTCGTAACTTTCACATGCTGACAAATGTTGAAATAATGTGTAAGCATGCCACATAATCATAAAGTTCATTTATTATTTATTTATTTTTTAAAGTTGAAAAGAAGTAGTAAGATTTTAGATGTCTAATATTTTAGTAATTAATTCATGTAAATCAAAAAAATTCTATAAATAAAAGAGAATATTATTTTTACTAAAATAATTTTGTATCATGTAATCACTTTTATTATAAATATAAAGAATGAATATTGTAACTTTGTAAGATGATACAGTGTGGGAACTTTTAATTATTTTCATTTTATTTAAAATTTAAAAAGTAATAATAAATATTTTAAAAAGTAATTATTGTCACGTAGTGAGAGGTGTGTGAATTTTTTGAGATTTTCATTCGTCAAGTAAATTCAGATATACTTTAGATAAAGTTATTCAGAAAGATGAAATGTTTTAATGAAATTTGTTGTGAATTGATTCGTCAAGAACAAATTAAAATATGAGAAAAAGATTGAATTTCTTGAACAAATACAAGAAATGATATTAGGTTTTACGAAAGAAAGAAAGAAGAATGAAGAAGATAAGGTATTGGTTAAAACAGTTTTACTATTCACTTTCTCAATAAAGGATCAAAGATTACAAGTGAATACCAACGATTAACTCTCTCAACAACACCGAGAGAACTAGTATATTTATAAACTATTAAGTTAACTTAGGCTATAAGCTAACTTAATAATTGGGCTTACAAGCAATTGAGGAAGTATGTGTGTGATCCATCGTATGTGATTCAGATGGATGATGTGCAGATAAGAGATAAACTGACTGTTGAGGCATTACCATTACGGATAGATGGCCGAGAAATGAAGAGTTGCGAAGAAAAGAGATTTCCTTAGTAAAGGTATTGTGGGATGGACCAGCAGGTGAAAGTTGGACTTGGGAATGTGAATATCAGATGATGGAGTTGTATCCGACTCTGTTTGTTTCAGGTAACATTTTCGAGGACAAAAATTTCTAAAGTGGGGGAGAGTTGTAACACCCCAAATTCACAAATTCACAATTTAATTATTTATTTAATTATTTATGAACATGTGGTAATTGGTGGTATTTTGTGGAATATTAAGAAGAATGAATTATTTTATTAAATAGTTATATTAGAATAATTAGATATTATTTAAATATTATTATTAAAAATAAAATAAGTTGGAGGTCTTAGGGGTAGGATGGTCTTTTGAGATGTTTATGAGAAAAGGTGAATACGATCAATTTCTCATATTTCGTGTTTTTTGTGAAGAGTGAGGTTTACTCTGAAGAACAAGGAGACCAAGGTGAGATTTGCTTAGAAAGTGATCGAGAAAGCTCAATCGAATAAGGTATGAGGAGTAGTTCTCTTTCAATATCCATAATGTATAGATAGTCTTATGAGAAAAGGGGATTTTTGAGGGAAACCTTAGGGTTAAGGGAATTGTGGGTATATTGTTGATGATTTGAGGTTTTTAGATGTTATAGTTGTTGATTATAGGTAGAAAGAGTGAATTCTGTTGTTTTCTGTTGATAATTGGTGTTGTTGTTGAGTTTGGTCTCAGGTGGAACGTGTAGAAAATCGCAGGGTTTTCTGCTGAAATTCGTCTTCTCGCTTAGCGAGCAGGAGCTCGCTTAGCAAGCGAGTGAGACTTTGGGAAGTTCGCAAACAGAGATTTTTTCGCTTAGCGGGCATGAGGCCCGCTTAGCGAGACCTGTAGTTTTTTTGAAAATGTTTTCTTTTACCGAATGACTCGTAATGATTTGTTTGGTTGTGTTATGTTGCTATGATGTTGTTGTGAGTTATTGTCACACTATAATAGGCTAAATGTGTAAGAATAATGATGAAATGATGTTATGATGTCTATGTTGTAAAATGATGCTATGTAGTATTAATAACATGAGTAGACAAAGTGGATGTATGAATGACGAACGATGTACAATGATGAATGTTGATGCAAATGTTGATTATGATGATTATGTTGATGTTATTGCATCGTTGCATTCATGGCATACTTATGATGATTGAGGCTTCAATCCCATAATGTGGATTGAGGTGTTGTTGTTTATGTTGTGCTCCCTTGTGTGGAGTTGATGGCCCAATGTCCATCCATGATGATGTTTTGGTACCACATGCATATTAAGAGGATTGTATTCATTCTTGGTGGCATAACATGAGTGCATTTGTTTTATGATGATGTGATTGATTATGTTGTATGTGGGTGAGACTTGATGTAAATGATGTATTGTTGTATATTTTCTTGTAATTCCATCCTTATATTATTTATATTGAATGTGAATTTACTCACCCTGTCTGCCTTTCGTGATGGTCTATTATGCCATCTTGCAGATACTCAAGAATAATGCGGTGTTTGGAGGTAGCTTGAAGTGTGTATTTTGTCGTTTATAGAGTCTAAGTGGTGTCCTGCTCTGTATCGTGTAACACTATGAGCACTTGGATTATTTTTGTTGTTTTTGGTTGTTTTTAACATATGATTAATGATGTTTTGGATTTTAATTGAATCTTTAAACTATGTTGAATAGAGTTGATAATGATGATCCGCTTCGTATTTAAATAATGTTTTGTTTCTAATCATGATGCAACTCGTGTTACGGGACATGACACATAGATGAGTTTAATTGATGATTTGTTGAAATGTGATGCCCTTTCATGTTGAAATCTGATTTTATTTAGTAGTTTTGTATATTTATGTTGTGGGGTAAAAAGAGTGTTACAAAAAACACCTTCTTTAATCTCGCATTTATCAACATGTACCTCACCCTTTCCATATTGGTTCAATTAAACCATTTTTCCAAACCATTTTGTTTGGGAAAACATGCAGTAGTTATGTGTCTTTCAATACTAGACGCAACACAATCGCTGTCAAAAGCCTCATTTCAAAATTCAAGACCAATGTTGGTCCTCAACCTCTTGACCTTCCCGCTAGTTTTGTTTTCGACTAAAGTCTTCCAACTTTTGAAATTTTCAAAAGTTTTATCCTTAGTCTTCTAGATTAATACCCATAACTTTCTGGAGTAATAATCAACTATGGATAGAAAATGCTTTTGTACCTGAGTGCGAAGGATTCCTTGCAGGTCCCCAAAGATCAACATGAATGTACTTAAGGGTCCACATGTTTTTTGTTTACCTTTGTTAAAATTCATTCTACATAATTTACCAAATACATAAGGTTCATAAAACTCTAGTTTTTTGACCTTGTAACCACACAATAGATTTTGTTTTGACAATTCGACAGGGCCTCTTTCACTGACATGGCCAAGTCTCTTGTGTCGTAGCTTAGTCTTCAACACAATTTTCGTGGATGTCACATCTGCTGAACCACTTACAACATAGGCCTCAAGGGTATACAAGTCTTGTTTCTTCACGCCTCTCAAGACTTCCTTCAACCCTTTCATTACCCTTAGGATATTTTTCTCTTATTTGAAAAAAACATCCTTTCTTATCGAATTCACCAAGAGAAATCAAATTTCTCTTAAGATCAAGTATAAACCTAACATCAATCAATAACCTTATTAACTCATCATGGAGCTTGAATATCACATATCTAATACGTACAATTTCACAAACTTTGTTATTTCCCAGCAGCAGTGATCCGCCATATTGATCACACAATTCCTCAAATATGTCTTTGTTTGGAGTCATGTGCCAAGTACTCCATGAATCCATATTCCACTCCTTACTAGAGTCGCTGCTTGAAACCACCAAGACATCAGATGATTCATAACCATGTTGTACAATGGTTGCATTACAATTATCCTTTCCACCATGATTATTTAGACGACCAGGGCATACTTTTCTTGTATGACCCTCCTTCTTACAATGATAACACTTAAAAGTAGAAGCATTACCATCATAAGAATTATGTAGAACTTTACCATTCTTCTTCTCAAACCTACCATCTTTCTTCAAGAATTTCCCCTTAATGAACAAACCTTCACCAATAGAAGATGGCTTGTACTCCTTTCATTCGTTCAAATTCTTAGAGTACAATGCATATTAAACATCTTTAAAGGTCAACGACTCTCTTCCATACTAAAGAGTTTCTTTGAAGTGAGCATAGTACTTAGGTAAATAGCACAACAACAACAACGCTTGATCTTCATCATCAATCTTGACCTCGATATTTTCAAGATCAAGAATCAACTTGTTGAACATATCCAACTACTCAGCCAAGGATTTGTGTTAACTCATCTTGAATGAATATAAAGCTTGCTCCAGGTAGAAACGGTTAACCAACAATTTTTCATGTACAAGCCTTCAAATTTTATCCGCACACCAACTACCGTTTTCTCCTTAGAAACCTGTAGGAGATCCTTATCACCAAGGTTCAACATAATGGCATTGTGGGCTTTTTCAACCATCCTTGTCTTCTCCTTATCTGTTAGGGAAGAATCCATATTGATCCTTTCAATGCTTCTAGCGAACCTTGTTGAACTAGTAAGACTTGCATCTTCAAACGCCACAAACCAAAATCATTCACACCGATGAATTTATTAACCTCATACTTTGTTGACAACAAATTTTTCTCCGTGCTCACCGCACCAGTTTGTTGTGAATTAATGTCGTAAAAAACAAACCAAAATATGAGAAAAAGATTTAGTTTCTTAAACAAACACAAGAAACCTTATTAGGTTTTACGAAAGAAATAGAGAAGAAGGAAGAAGAAAAATAAGGATTGGTTAAATGTGTTTTACTATTCATTTTCTCAATAAGGGTTCAAAGATTACAAGTGAATACCAACACTTAATCTCTCTTAACAACCTGAGAGAACTAGTCTATTTTATATACTACTAAGCTAACTTAACAATTGGGTTTACAAGCAAGCCCCAATTCGACATGCTAACTTAAACACAAAATTAACATATTTCGATAACATGCTTGAACAGACTTCAACTAGAATATGCACAACTCCTGTCGAACCATGAAGTTTCCCTTGTCGACACTAGAATTCGATCAAAATACCACAAAGTCATTGTCTTGAGTGTTGATAATAATAAGTGGGAGTGGTGTGGTAAAGTTCTACATTTGTTAGAAATATGGATACTTTTGTATTTATATGTGGGAGAATTCTCACACCTATCACATTAGGGTTTTGGATGAGTATGTGGTACATCTCTCACAAAAAGGTGAGTTTCTCATAAAGAAAGTCCCCAAAGTAAAAATGTTATCTCGTGTTGACCCCCCGAATTGATCCCAACTGTGGCATCACGAGTCTTTGGTTCGACTTAAGGGATCAACTCACTTGTATAGAAATTCCCTACTATGTAAGAGGTGCCTCGTTGAAAAATGTCAATGACGGTATAAGTGTAAAGAGATTATGCTTGAGGGGGAACATTGTTGATAGAATCACACTTGAGGAAGAGTGTTTAGAATAACAAGCGTAAGTAGTGTGGGGAAGTCCCACATGGTTAGAAATGTGGAGAACTGAGCATTTATAAGTGGGAGAACCCACACACCTATCACCTTAAGGTTTTGGGTGAGTGTGGTGTGTCTCTCACAAATGTGTTTTGGTCATGAAGAAAGTCTCAAAAATAAAAACGATTCATCATGTTGACCCTCCGAATTGACCTCAACATTAAGCTCAAGATATGTTTGATATGGTGTAAAATGACTATAAAGAATTAAGAGTAAAAACCATTGATGTACAAAGATGATGCTCTATATTCAACAAAATATGGATGTTCATCATTTTGAAAATATTTTAAAGTTTTCAAAATCAAAAGGAGTCATAAGATACCCTAAACAAATACATATTGGTGGAGAAAATTTGAAGCAAATGAAGCTTCAATCTTTAGGAGAAAATATAAGTTGATTATGTTTGAAGACAATTAAAAGATAAGTGATTAAATTTTTAAATTGATTGCTTTGCTGAGTCAAATGAAAATTGTGGTGAAACTATCACTGATCAACAATTGGTTGAGAAAATGATAAGATATATGACTTCAAAATTTGATTTCATATTGGTGTGAATTCAAGAATCCAAAGATTTGAAGACCGTAACAATAAAAGAACTACAAAATTCTTTGGACTCTTATGAAATCATTGTGATTGATAAAGGGATTGAATGGTCAAATAATGAAGCCTTACACGCTTAAGTGATGAAGAAATATGGCCATGAAAGAAAGTTCAAGAAGAAAGGAAAATAAAGCTTCAAGAATGCAAACTGGTCCAACAATGAAAGATAAAAATTTGTGACAAAGTTGAATCTTCTAAAACAGTATAAGGTTTTGGTTAGGAGAAGGCTTTGTAAGAGCTTGTTGACCAAGTGACTCTAAACACAATAGAGAAGTGATTTGTGATATCCAGATTTAAAAAAAAATGTTTTTATAAGAACACGTTGATTTAAAATAATTTATATTAGAAGACATAGATGAATCAATGAAATAATATAAAAGATAAATAAGTAGCATAAATTATAATTAACTGAAATAGATGAGATAAGAGATAAAAACTCAAATCAAAGAAATATTCTAATTCAACTTAAACCACTTGACCTACTCAGTTTTCACTTAGATTTTCACAAAAACACTTTTGAGTTTTCATACACTTTCATCCCACAAAAGCATCAAAAAAATGGGGCAAATAAACATAGTTGAAGGTGTGTGCCTAAAACTTTGACTCGTTGGACGAGAAAATGAGGGTGGGGCAAAGAGGATATGTGGACTTTGCACCCATAAAGGTCAAGAGTTGTAAAAATTCTTGTTAGTATTCGCATCCACAAAAAACGAGACATGACTAAACAAGACACGCATATTAGTGGGTGCATATCTAAACTTTTGTCTCGTTTCAAGGAGATGAATGTTTATGTTGATTACATAGTAAAACATTGATAATTGTTGGTGCACTAGGTGAATGATGAAAAGAGAAGAATATTCTATTAATGAGAATAACGACTACAAGTAATAAGTTACAATAATTGTCCAAATGATTGAGTGACATCCATATTCTATTTATAGACTAAAACCAGGGTTACAAAAACATACAAAATACTAAAATACCCTCTATCAAACTTAACCTACAAGTAATAGTACAATTAATAAATAAGATAAAAAAACAAACTAGAACTCTAGAAGTTAAACATACTTCTGGGCACAACCTCATCAGAACTTCTACTTTTGATTAACACAAAATGCTTCTGAATATGAATTACTTCCAACACCATCCCTTAATTCATATTCAGCTAATTATTTAACACCAATTCCATTCCTCAAATGGACAAATCGTTCAGTCTTTACATCCTTCGTCAGAATATTTGCAAGTTATTTTTTAGTGTTACACTGAGCAACTTCTAACACTTCATTCTGGACTTGACTTCTTCTCAGAGTTCCCTTTACATGCTTTGTAGATCCTATCAACTGTTTGAACATTGTCGCATCCACATCTTCACTATCAGAATTAGAATCCAGTTTCTGATTTGTATCAGCAGGTGTGATAGCAGCCTTACAATTCAACAACTCAAATCTCTTTAGAAGTTCAAGTTCTTCCTTCAAGGTATTTAGCCAAACCTTTTGCTTAAGAACTTCTTATGTACTCAAGAGTTCAGAGTCTACTAGTATGGCACACTAAATAACTTCTCCTTCAGAATCTACTTCAGTGTCTTGCAGCATGTCAAACACTACAAATCTTCTCAGAATTCTTCTGATTCTTTATGGCCTCTAACCTTGTTCAGAATTTCCTTCTGATGTTTGAACCTCAAAAGTTTCTCCTTCAGAATTTCTTGCTTCAGAAGGTTGACTTCCTCCAGAACCTTGACCATCTTCAGATTCTAGAATATTCCCGAAATCAGAACCACCACCAGAGTTTGGATCAGAAACATCTTCATCATCTGAATCTTCTTTAGATTCAGGATCACCATCAGAGTTAGAATCAGGATCAAAATCATCTTCACCTTCTGATTCTAATTCACTATCAGAATCATTCTCACCTTCTGATTCTGACTCACTGTCATAATTATTTTTAGGTTCTGACTCATCTTTAGAATTAACATCTTCAAAAGTTAAATTGCCTTCAGAGTCTTGACTACCATAGTTTTGACCCTCAGTGTCTAAATCACCACCAGAATCTGAATTATCATTAGAATCTGGATCAACACAAACGTCTTCATCTTCTGACTCATCCTCATAGTCTCTTTCAGACTCTTCTTCAGTTTCAGAATCATCTTCTGATTCTGAATCATATTCAAAGTCTAACGTCAGTCGCACAGGTTTCTCGTCCTCAGATTCATAAGCCATTAATAGCACATGTTTGTCATCATTAGAACTTATGGCTACATTTGCTTCTTCTGACTTCTTTTCTTTGTTTGACCAACAATATTTAGCAAAGTGGTCAAACCTATCACAACAGTAACATTAAACCATTCTTTGTCAAACTCCTCCTTTTCGTTCTGATGTTTCTTCTCATCAAAGTAGAAGGCTTTTGACTTCTGACCACCATTTGATACCTCTTATCAGAAACTTCTTTCAGATCCTGCTGCTCTACTTCCCTTTCAGAAGTTCTCTCAGTCAGACATAACTCTTGTGCTTCTAGACTGCTTTGCAGCTCTTCAATTCTCATGGTGCTCAGATCTTTAGAATGTTCTATTGCTACCATAATGTAATTAAACTGAGGGGTAAAGGATATCAATACCTTCTCAATGATTACTTGTTCAGAAAGAGTTTCTCCACACGCCTTCATCTCATTAGTGATCAGAATCACTCTGGAGATGTACTCAGAAACATTCTCATTGTTCTTCATGTTGAGATTCTCATATTGCTTTCTCAAGGACCGGAGCTTCATCTTCTTCACTGATGCGTCACCACCGTAACATCTGACCAGTGTGTCCCACGCAGCCTTTGCTGTCGTTGAATCTGCAATATTCTCAAACACATTTGCATCCACACACTGATGGATGTAGAATAGAGCTTTCTGATCTTTCTTCCTCGTATCCTTCTGCACATTCTTATGTTCCTCCGTTGCATCTGCTGCTACCGGAACATAACCTTCAGTGACAAAATCTAGAACATCTTAAGCACCGAGCATAACACGCATCTGAATCATCCAACGATTCCAGTTTTTGCCATCAAATATTGGAAGCTTGGTGTTCATGCCGCCATTTCCGTTCATCATCTTCTACCTTGTGCAGTACACTCAGATCTCACCACACAGTGTTTCCCAACCCACAGAATCAATGTGATTCTGATCAGATTTTTGTTCAAGGTTCAACGTGAATCCAAGAACCAAAAATCAATCAAACAAGCCTCACTTTTTTCACTCGTGTTTCCCAAGAATCTGAACCGGAGCTCTAGATACCAATTGTTGGAGCACAAGGTGAATGATGAAAAAAGAAGAATATTCTATTAATGAGAATAACGACTACAAGGAATAAGTTACAATGATTGTCCAAATGATTGAGTGACATCCCTATTCTATTTATAGGTTAAAATTAGGGTTACAAAAACACACAAAATACTAAAATACCCTCTAACAAACTTTGTGTACAAGTAATAGTACACTTAATAAATAAGATAATAAAACAAACTAGAACTCCAGAAGTTAAATATACTTCTGGGCACAACCTCATCAGAACTTCTCACAACCTCATAAGAACTTCTACTTCTGATTAACACAAAATGTATCTGAATATGAATTACTTCCAACAATAATAATACAATATGTCGGTCTTTTATATAACTTCCTATAAAAATCCTCACTCTCCTACTAGCAAGTGATACAACAATAATTCAATGAATGGAATTCAATAAGTGGAATTGATTACATAACTCAACTTCGGCTATAATCAAATAAATTTATTTAGAAGATATTCTAAAAGGTTACAGGGATTAAAAAATGTGATAGGATTTAAAAAATGTGAAAAAGAAAAACACATTTAAGTGTTATGCAAAATTATAAATGAAGTTTATATTTAACATGCAGAATCATGTTGTTGGCATGATTTAAAATCTTATCTAAAGAAATGGCATGATAAAATCTAATTACACCATAACTTGCATTTGTATTCATTCCCATGGGTGAATAAACACAACAAATTAGCAAAACAAAATTCAATATATTCATGATAAATGGAGTACGTATATAAAGTGAAGAGAGATCAAAATCTAGTGTGATAATGAGTAACTGAATCATATAGGCTTATTTAATCTAACGGTTTGAATTGAGTGGTACACGGTGAGGGACTTAGTTGAGTCCTCACCGTATAAAAAACTCTTATTTTAACGTGACTTTTATTTTCTACGAGTTTCTTATTTCTTCGCTCTTAAAAAATGATTTTCTTATTTCTTCAACCTTTGATTTCATTTGAAGCAAAGCAATGGAAGATCCAAACGAAACCGAATCCGAAGAACAAGAACAATCAAACTCACAAGACTCGTCAACTTCATCACAAGATCGTCATAAATGGATAACGTTAAGCGTTTAAATTCATCAAAATCTATATTTCCATTATTCAAACTTTTTGATTTCTCACTGTTATATTATTCTTTTCTTTTTCAGCGAGCAAGATAATCTGAGGGAAAAGCTAATCACTGAGGATAGTTTCACATGGAAATTACCAACGATATCACAAATTGGTGCCGAAGAATTGAGATTCGTTGGTGGCGTTGATATAAGCTTCTCAAAGGACGATCCATCAATGGCGTGTGGTACTCTTGTAGTGTTGGATTTTCATACTCTTCAAGTTGTTTATCAGGATTTCTCTTTCGTCACTCTTAGTGTTCCTTATGTGGCTGGCTTCCTTGCCTTTCGAGAGGTAAGAGGTTCTGCTTTTTTCAATTCGGTTTAGTATGCACTTAATTTAGGTGATTTATATATAGAATAGCTTATTTGAATTTTTCTTATTATACAAATACTTGAATAGTGCTTTTGAAGAGTATACGAAACAAGTTTAAGATATAGAGAGACTATTTGAGATAATTTATGAAAACAGTGTAGTTCTCTAAGACAGCTTATGAAAATAATTTTAAGAATTTAAAATTTGACTCTATTTATCCCGTGTAATTGAAATAGCTTATTCATTTGCTTACATGATAAGCACTTATGTTATAATCTGCAAATTAAATTTGTTATCAGAACAAGGAAATATTGGGAAATTGTTTTCATTCTATCTTCATTAGTGTCGCTGGATAGCTTATTGTGATAGGTTTTATAGTTTGGGAACTAGTATGATTATCAGTTAGAATAACAAATTCAGTTCTAAAGTAAGCCGATAAATAAACACGCCAAGAATTCAATGATTGATCATAGAGTTCGGCTAATTTGTGCCTATGTCTTCGACAGCTGAGTGGTTTTTGTAGTTTTCTATTATGTAATGAGTGAGGGTTACATAGTACACAGTTTTGTTTAAATACTATATTACTATGCTTTAAGCACCCCTCGCTATGCTCAACATGAACATAATGTATATTTAATGATTCATTTGATAGTTTTCATTTGGAAAATTCTACTGATGAATTAAAAATATAAAACATTCATTGGATGAAACAGCATTATAGGTGACTACTTTATCTCAGGAGTCTTGCATTTGTTACAATTTTGTATAAATACTGCCCATTTCTTTACCGTTGGTTAAAATATTATACAGGGATTGATGGAGTTGTTTGTTCTTTTCTTTCTGTTTTAGTGTCTAAATTGTTTGTTTAAGTTGTTACATTGATTGCTCCAATGATTGTAGGCTCCAGTTCTTCTAGATATCCTGGAGAAAATAAAAAGGAGTGATAATCCTTTCTACCCTCAGGTAATTGTTAGTTTTTTGTCCATTATGTACCAGGTGCCAATCTTGTTGCTGCACTAAGAACTCAATTATGTAGAATTTAACAGATTTGTAACTGTTTTTGGTTTGCTGGCAATTTATGAATGTTTTCTTCATATGATAATAAAGGTTATTCTTATGTTGTTAACAGTTGTTAATGGTTGATGGAAATGGAATACTTCATCCACGAGGCAAGTGCTCTGTATCGGAACATTTTGCTTCAAGTGTCATGTACTGTTTTTTTCTCTATTAGTATTTGTTGGATTGAAAGATGACGGCTGGAATATTAGGAGCCACTTGCTTTTCTGTTAGGCTAATGGGTATTGATTCAAACATTTCAGAGTATTTTTTGTACTCAACATTTCAGATTTAATAGAATGGTTGGGTGTTGTTTCAATTTCTTACCAATTTGTCACATTAAATATAGTAATCGATGTTAAATTTAATTGAAAATTCTGTGAACACTGATTTTACTCCCGACAGAAAATTACCCTCGTTGAATGCCATTTTAGGCAATAGTTGATAGTTTATGCCTTTCAGCCAAAGTACATTTTATCACTCAATTTCCAATGTAAAAACTTCTTATCCGGAATAACTTCTATGGGATAATTGAGGTCATTTTAGGTTCTTTACATATATTCATACCTGTGGTGACAAACAAAATTTTAACTTGCAACCTATGTTTGACAAATTTTGGCCTGCTACGTTTAACTCTTACAGGTTTTGGCCTGGCCTGTCATATTGGAGTTATAGCCAATCTTCCAACAATTGGAATTGGAAAGAGTGTTAGTATTTATAGTCTCAGCTAAATTATTATTTCGTGATCTCTAGAGTCACACCACTTTTTTTGTTTTTCAATGAAGACCCGTGTCACTATATTGATCATCACCTTTATAAATCTTCTCATGCAACTCCATCAATTTAGAGATTTGATTCTATCTGGTATTTTTGTAGTTAAGAGTTAAGTACTGTTTAACTTTATATGTTCCAGTTGCATCATGTGGACGGTCTCCATCACTCTAGAGTGAGAAAACTTCTTGAAGCCAAAGAAAACTCTTCTAAAGATTTTATCCCATTGATTGGTTGCTCTGGGAAAACATGGGGAGTGGTAAGAATTTAAACAGATGTGACATTAAATACTCATAAAAAGCAAGCTATAAAGCGTAAACTTAAGCTTCCAAAATCTACTTCCATGTGTTTGTGCAATTTTTATAGATATTTTGATTCAGCATTCACTTAGTCTTTTTCTCCTTTCTTTCCAAAATGTTATCCAGGCCATGAGATCTTCGCAGAGTTCCATACGGCCGATATACATATCAATCGGTCACAGAATATCACTCCAGACTGCCACTGCAATTGTTCAGATGACTTGCAAGTACCGTATCCCTGAGCCAATTAGACAGGTGTGAAACAATTTTCTATTTGAAAGAACATGATATCTACTTTATGCATACATTTATCATCACAATCACAACTGATCGGTTGAATTTAAAGAAAAGCATGAACCAGAACATATAAAATGGAATATTTATGCTTTTTTAACTTATAAAATCTTTCTCTTATTAGGCTATTATTAACTCCTCTCATGTTCAGTAGTTTACTGTAATAGGACATTTCTATGTAGATTGATCCATCAAATGTTTTTTCATCCCATTTATAATTTTCCATCTATCAAGTGTTCCACAAACATTTTTTTATCTGATAAAAAGGCCTATGATGAATACTTCCAATTATCGGTTACTTGTACAAATTGAAGTATCCTTACATGTCTGTTTGAACTTCAGGCTGATATAAGATCAAGAGACTACATTCGAAAGTTTGAAATGAATGCCAGACTGAAGCAAATTGACTGATATATAGTACACTTGGATGACTTTTTAACATTTTTCCCCATCACTTCTTAAACACCTACAATGATGCTAACACCAGAAATGTATTGTACTATTGCTCATTACTCATTACTAATTCTTTACTTTCACTGTGCTACTGTTGAACATATATACAACGTTTTTGTTTTCTTTCTAAATGAAAATATAGTATAGATTCCTTATAGAATGAAATGTTTGGTTAGCCATGCAATCACAATTAAATAACGGTCTTAACAAACAATATATTATCGAGACATTCCCTAGTGAGATTTTGAATCTCCCTTTTGATGACATGTACAGAATTTACATTTCTAAAAATATTGTTTTTCTCTATAGTTTTTTTCCCTCCTTATTTGTGCTTAAAACCCTCTGGTTGAAAGACTAGGTTTCCATCCAAAACTTCTATATTGTCTTGCCTTTGGAAAAGATGGTACAAGGGTTTTCTTTGGTCTTAATCCTCTTTTTCTTGAAGATCTTGTTAGCTTATCCTTCTCTTGATACCTTCTTTTGAGATTCTCAACATCTTTCAAAGAGATTAAGATATACTTGTGACATGGATTTCAAAGATCTTCCCTTCATAAAACAGATTGGTCAGGAAGTTTGAAAACATTTGTCATCAACGTTGTCATCAACGAGTAAGCAGGAACAGGTGTCTAAACATCTAGTTATCCACATGGATGAGCTATTCTAACAGCAAAATCTTTTGTTTTTGAACTGAATTGATGATCCTTGTATCCCTTATTGCCTTCTTGATTTCCAAGTCAGTATTCTCTACAAATTTAGACCCTCGAATTAAATATTAAATAAGAACCATTAGAGAAGCTTTATTGTGAGAGATGAGAGGAACAAATGAGAGCTATTGGATCTAATTAACAGATTTGATTAAATTTTTCATTTAATAGTCATTATGACTTTTAACTTTATCTCATCTCTCTCACATTACACACACATCTTTTTTTAATTGAATGTAGGGCCTAAGTTCGAAAAGAAGAAAATACACAAGTATTAACTGTGGGGTAGGAGCTCCTATCAAATCACCTTCTTACAGGTGGGAAACAAAAGGTGGGAAACAAAAGGTGGACAACAATCAAAGATACAAATTTCTCGAGTGAGAGACAATCCCTTTCTAGCAAGAGCATAAACACACAAGTTTGTTTCACGATAAACACGAGTAACTCTAATCTCCCTATCATAAAAGAGGTAATATTTGATCTCAGGAATCAGTTTCCTATCCACGATGTTGCTCGTGTTGTTTGTATTGATATCGTTTACCACTTGTTGAGCATTTAAGTTGACATCAATGCTCGTGAACCCCATCGTTTTGGCAAATTTCAGACATTCATAGGCTCCTTATAGTTCTGAAGTATAGTTATCACAAACCCCAATATATTTTGAGAAACCCCTTAGCCATTCCTCCTCATTCCCTCGAATAATACCATCACAATCTGCGTTGACGTGCTTGTCTCTAGCACCATCAGTGTTCGACTCCACTCTCCCTATTACAAGTACTTCCCACTTAATTAATTTCAACTCCATACAAGTGACCCCTATTTGTGCATGATGTCACTTGTACAAGCATATTAATGTGAGACACCATATCTTCATGTGACTCTTTGTTATGCCAATTCTAGAGATTATGACAAGCATTTGTCCAAAACACCTTCTCATCCTCACTATTATGCAACCATATATTATTCTGCACGTTACTATAAATTCATTACTTTAGATCATGTGCAAAAAAAAAAAAGTAAATCTTATGTTAGTGTGAACTGTTGTCATCAAGAGAGCCATAACACGCGGATAATCTCGGAGGACATGTAATGTATCTTCTTCCACATTTTCACAAAAGGAGCACATCGCACTCCCAATGCCAAAATGATTCTTCTTGACGTTGGTAAGGAGATCATCATCCATGAGCAGCCATAAAAAGATCCACGTGCGTTGGTTTGAATGCATTCTCCAAATATTAGACCAAGCATCATCTTCCATAGGAATGTCATCTTCATCAAGTAGGTTATACATAGTGCTAATAAAGAATTTTTTGTAGTGCTTTCCAATGCCATCAATCTTGTCCGGTCCAACATCACCCGAAGGAGGCAACATACTAACAATCCTATCTCGAATATCCTTTGATAACTAAGGATCAAGCGAGTTCCAATCCCAATCTTCATTCCCCTTCACTAAGTCACTAACTCTTACTGCTTGAAGTTGCATGTGGATCAAAAAATCCAAATCAACAATCTTAATGTCATGAGTTATCCAACAATCATTCCATGCATCAACACTAGCTTCATCACCAACATACCACATGTAATTATCAACAAGTTTTGGCCAAATTTTCTCCATGCATTTTCAAAAACTCGAATATGAAATTTGTATGCTCATAATGTTGTTGTCATGTGCTCTTCTATATTTCCCCCAAACCATTTTTCGTCATAACTCATCATCACCATTATGAATTTTCCATCCGAGCGTCGACAAACAAACTTCATTCATGACTTTGAGGTTACGCAATCCAAGACTCCCTTCCTCCTTAGGTCTTGTAATCGTTTTCCACTTCACAACATGGTATATAGAAGTTGTTGGTATAAACTTGAAGTCGGTATAAACTTGAAGTTGTTTTCCATTTCCTTTGTATAAACTTTTATAGTGAATGAATGTATGGTCATAAGGTGCCACCATTAGACTAACACAACTTTTCATGAAAATGTTTGCTATTATTGATATATAATGGTTCGTGAATGGTCATATTAAATGATTGAAACATTGTTTTTCCTCACCAATTGATACGAGTTTTTTCTATAAATAGAGATACTTGTTAGGAATAAAATATACACAAAAATCACTTGTTACAAGTGCCAAATATCTAAGTCATTCTTTTATTTTTCTAGTGCACAAGAATAAATGAGAGAACTTTATTCTATAAAATACCGTTGATTGATATGCTTGATGTGAATATGCGATTCATGTTAAGGTTTCCAAAGTATCCTGAAGGGGATTCACCGATTAACCCATTTGCATCCAATTTGCCTAAATTGGTGGGGGCGAATCGAACCTAAAGTTTAGTGTAAACACACGCTTTGAAATTTATTTTGTGCAGCTTTCGTCGTATCGTGTTTATCATCTTCTTATGGTTCATATTTTGCAACAGACCCCCAACATAAGTTATAACAATCTTTAGGTTCAATTTTTGATTTTTCTGATTAATTTATGGTTGCAACTTTGATGGAGAAATGAATTCATGCTTTATTATTCATAACCATGGTGAAAGGTACATAATAATTCTATTCAATTAATACATATTCGTATAATGTTTTAAATCCATGTATATTATTATTTGATGAAAATAATGTGTATTAATGTTAAGTTTAACATGTGATATTAAATTTATACATGCATGATTTATAAACTATTCAAATATGTGAAATGAAAAAATGATGAATATGTTTAGTTTATGTTATAAACTTGAATGTAAAATGTATCTTAAATATTTTTCTTTAGTGCAAGTAATTTGTTTTAATTAATAATGCATTAATTTTGGGTAAAATGATTTGGGAAAAAAAATCATGAATTTGAATGTAAGGTGCATGTATTGGTAACATAAAATGATGTAAATAAAATTTTGAAAATATCAAGGACATGTTTAAATTGTATAATTTTATTTATGCAAGAATTTATTATATTTAAAATGATTTATCTCATATTATACGTGTATCATATGAAAATATGATTTCATGTTCATCTTGATATTAAAAGTAATTTGGATCATTTTAGATGATCATAAGTTGACAAATATTTATGGAGAAAGATTATAGAAAATATTAATGAAGTGAATTAATTGTTTATTTTGTATTGTCAATTTTATTTGGATATATCATAAACATTCGTAAACATGAAACGTTAATTTATTACATAGAATTTGCTATGCATGTGTTAGATATGTAATAAAATTGTTGATTTTAAAAGAATAGAAATAAATTCTATGGTGTTGTATTTATATGGAGTTTATGAGTTACATTTGAACTCACTTCATGAAATAAAAGTTAGTCATGACAAGTTTGTATGACCATGGCTGTCAATTGCTATAGAATGTATTAAATATATTTTGGATAAATTTAAGTGGAAGTAAAACTTCAAATTAAAAAGGTTAGCAAATAAATAATGACATAAAATAAGTGTATATGAAAAAATGAATGACAAAAGTGTCATGATGATGATTTATCGAAACTATCAAGAACATAAAATATATGATGTATACAATAATTGTACTAATATGACAAAAGTGTCATGATTTGATGATAGATGGTAAATACTATCAATAGTACATAAAGTAATCAGATACATGATTAGTTGGAAAATTGAATATTCAAAATTTATTAAAGTTTGGAAAAATCTTGCAATTCTTTGACGAAAGGATTGACAAAGATACGATGTCTTTGGATATAATTGAATACAATGAAGACATCATTAGGGATGTAGAACAAGCTCATATCTAATTAATCATCGATAGTGGAAACTCAACTCACACTTGATTAACATTGAGTCTCGAGTTCAATGAAGAAAGTACACTATTAGAGTGATTGAAGTACTTAATGATAAATACATCCCAATGGGTAAAATTAATTGGACCATAAGAAAAACGTGGTAGGGTGAGGTTTTCCTCTTAATAAACATTGATCTTACCTGATCAGAAGGGCCTTCCAGGTGCTGAGCAACGAACGTGACAGTTGATTGAAAGAAGGTGGGGGGTGTATCTGCAAGGCACTCCGATGCTTTAGTGAGTATGGGTACAGTAGAATAATAATGATAGATTCAGAATACCTGACCCTCTAATGAGAGATGATATTTTTAGTGTTCCCCAATGCTGGGCCAAGATTCTTTCTTGGGCTAGATCAGCTAGGCCCAAGGAAGAACTGTCAAGGAACGCGTAGGAGCGTGTAAGACCTAACGTGTGGTCTTGCCCTTGGTCCAATTGCCCCCTATATTCTAGGAGATAATAGTGGTCAGTTGGGTGACGTGGTGTTGTACCCTAAAATTTTCCCTCCTATCTTCAAGATAATGTGTCTCAAGAGGTCTATCAATAGTCACAAGATTCTCAATTGGTCAAAGGAATTGAAGGTTTCACCAGACAAAACCTCCTCTTGAACAATGGATCTTAGAACTAGGGTTTTGAGTTTCCCCAAGCAAAATGGACTTCCAAAAACTCAATTAGATTTCATAACACCCCACATACCTTAAAGAATCCCCATGACAAGTTTCAAAGCTTTCCCGACAAGTTTGGCCAGTCAGATGCTCAGATACCTAAAAATCAGTTAACTTGGTCAACAAGTCAACTGTGGTCAACACAAAGTCAAACTTCAAGATTTTTGGTTAACATCAAGATCATGAGGTGAAATTCATCATTTGATCAAGGGTTGATCATGGTTCATCAAGGAAACCTCAAAATCATCAAAAATCAGAAGTTACTAAATTAGGGTTTTGTGTAGGAAAAGTCAACTGAACTTTGACCAGCCATAACTTTCACATACTTCATCAAAAATTTCTCATTCAAAGCTCATTTTGAAGGAAATCCAATTCTCTACAACTTTGTGTCTCACAAGGCAAGTCCAAAAATGCTTCATTTGAAAGATATGAGCTAAAACATTATAGGTCTTTTTGAAAGTCAACAAAAAGTCAACTTTTTCCAAAGCTCATAATTTAAAAATGGTAAATGATATGTACATGGGACTAAAAGGGTTGATTAGAGGACACTCTAAGATTTCTAAAAAGTCCTAGATCACCTTCATGGGATCAAAATTGAGGAAGTTATGCATTGTTGAAGTTAGGTAATTTTTAAGAGGTGTATGAAGCAAAAAATGCCATAACTGCAATTCTTTCCAAATGGGCCTATAATATTTCAATCCAAACTTGAAGATAAGTCCATCCACGATCCAATGACTATTTTTCTGATTTTATCATTTTATTTTTTATTATTTTTTATTTTAATTATATAAAATCATTTTTAATTAAAATAAATTATGAAAATCAAATATTTGATTTGAAGTTTTGTTTTGGGATCAAATATATGACATTAAAGATGATTGATACACTCCAAATTCGTGCAAAACTCATATGGCATTATAATATTTGATTTTTGGACAAAAATAACAAGTTGGTTTCTTCATCATCAAGCAATTAAAATTTATGCATCCAAGTCCCAAATTTTATAAAATCATTCTACTACATAAGCATAACAAGAACATAAGGATTAGGGATGAAATTCAGAGCTTAAGAACCACTTTCATATTTCAAAAATTACACCAAAAGTTCAAATTTGGTTTTGCAATTCTAGCCACATTCAAAGGTTTCTAAAGGTTGTAATAGCTTCCTTGAGGTTCTCTGATCATGTCTTAATCATTACCATCATCAAAATCATAGCAAAACGCATAAACCGATTCCATATTTTCTTGTTTTTTTTTTAATTTCGATTTCTGTTATATATGTATTACAAACTGCATTTGATCGTATATTCTTGTTTGTTTTGAAGTTTGGAATCTTTCCGGGCAATTGGTTTTGAGTTTCACTGCAGGAATCGAAAGACGCCATAGCTAGGGTTTGAAGTTTGAATTTAGGGACTTTCAATTGAGACGATTTAAAGACAAGATGATGAGATATTTGGACAGTAGGATTCATTTGCAATCGATTGGTATAATTAATTTGAACTAATTGTACATGTTTCGAATGATTGAGATTTGCAGGTTAATTAGCTACGGAATTTTCGTAGCTAATTCGTAGCCATTCCGTAGCAAAATTCACAAGCCAGAGGTTGAAGACTATGGACTTTGCGCGCGTGTTTATAATTCAAATTTTAACTTATTTTATTATTTATTTGTTTCATAATAATATCACAAGTGGCACATTGGCCCAGTGGATGGAAATGCGCTTGTTGCAGCTGAGGGCGTGGGTTCGAACCCAGCCTGCGGCGTTTTTTTAGAAACTTATGATTTTCTTCAACTTTAAAATATTATTATTTGTTTTCAATTCTATAACGCAGGCGCGGAATGGCCCAATGGCAAAGGTCTGAGCCTGGAATGGAAAGGCATGGGCGTGGGTTCTAATCCCACCCCAGGTTAACCTAATTGGTTTTTAACTAATTTTTAATTAACTTTTTAATAATATTTCATTATTTTCTTAAAAAAAATTATTAGATTTAGGTTAATATTTTTATTAAAAAAAATTATTATTAGTTTGTTATATTTAGGTTTATAATTAAACCCTAAAATTTTCATTTTAAACCTAAAACCTAATTATTTTCATAAACCCTAAATATTTTCATAAACCCTAATTATTTTCATAAACCCTAAATTTTTCATAAACCTTAAAAAATTTCTAAACCTAAATTCTTCTTTTTAACCTTAACCCTAATTTGCAAACCTTTTGTTATTTTATTTCCTATTTTCGCTCGTTTTTATGTTATTCATTCATCGTTTGCTTGATTATGTAACTGCTTCGCCTTTGTAATAATTAGGTTTTATTTTTAGCCATTTTTATCATGTAACTGCCCGAAGCCGTGTAATAGTTAGGAACTTTATTTTCTGCCTTTTAATTTCTGCCATTTATTTTATATTAACTGCATGGTTAGTAACATAGGGCGTGCCAAGAAGTAAATGAACCATGGACTTAGAAAATTAATTATCAATATAAATTTCTAAAAACAGGATTCACACACGTAAGTCGACCGTTCTATGATCGCCATCTGCACTTTTTAGGGTTTCTCCTCTTGGGTGCCTTTAATATGGTCAAGTCCCTCGAACGTGGGGGTGTCTTAAGCAATGTCCCTTCAAATAGATAAATCATCAAGTCCCTTCAGATTTAAAAAGATCATAAGTCCCTTCGAAGTTGCTTACGAAATAATGATCTCGTCCCTACGGTAAAAATGATGATAGTCCCTACGAATTGCTAAAGACATCCCTACAAGTTGCCTTCATTGACCATACGATGACCCTACGCTCGTCCCTTAATAAATCCAAGGTAAATGACTACTTACTCCTTAATAGTAAGGACCGTCTTACCCTTGAAAGGGAATAAAGAAACATGAAAGACCAGTTTAGGGTAGGTAGTTCTTAGTTACTTGCTCATATTTCAAAATTCTTTTTCACACCTCACTTCAAACAATTTTCAAAAACTCAAAACTTTGTATACATCCATACGAGGATCATTACAAAGACTTATGAAAATTTATAAACACACACTTCACATTTCTTTTCAAACAAACAAGTGAGCTAAGTAACTAAGAGCCCATGGATAACCATGAATATAAAGGGGGCTAACACCTTCCCTTTATATAACATACCCCCCGAACTCAAAATTTTTAAAAGGTCTTTCCTGTTCTTTAATACCATTTCCTATTAATAAAAGTCGGTGGCGACTCTTGCTATCCGCACATGTTTTTGTCAACCAAAAACACCAAGTCAGTTTTCCCGCCGTGTTATAGAACTGGCGACTCTGCTGGGGATCTACTTAGTAAAAGAGGGGTTACCTTAGGAATTAAGATCACCTACTTGTTTGATTTGTTTGCTTTATCTTTAAGGGATTATTGTGGGGTTACTGTGTGAAAGATCCTAACCGGATTTAGTGTACCTTAGGTAAGTGGAAATTGTACGACGTATACCGATATGGTTGATGGGCTAAAGACGTGTCTAATTATGTGTCTAGCGGTATCTTAACTGCAAGTGCACAGCCTATCGAAGTAATATTTAAGATTATCGATCCACAGGGACTCTATGGTTACTTAGTGCTAGATGGACTTCTAGTTTAGCTAAGGTGAAGGGTTGTCACGATTTTTTTGTTGATTTTAAAATATTAAAGGCGGATTTAAATTTAAGTTTTAATAAAATAATACTAAGGCGGTCGGTATGTAATTATACTAACTTAGGTGGGTCAATCTAACCTAGGCTTATAAAGATGTTTACTTAATCTATTCTGTAGAGGTTACCAGTTTAAATACCCTCAACTCACACTCTCGTGGTCTTATCTCAGATCTTACCCCTAAAGCCCTATGTCTGCTCTCGCTAGCCCATAAGTGTTTAGAGATAATTTTTGGAAACTTAGTAATTCTAATTTATTTTAAAGCGCTCTCGCTGTGTTTAATTTAAATGCCTAACTTTAGCTATCTGGTTAAAATCTCACACTCTCGTGGTCTTGACCTAACATAATACTCTTTCCTTACTCTCGTAACGAAAAGGTCGATTTTAATTAAAAAGTATAAGCCAGAATGTTAAGTTATTAATTATTTTTAGCCTATGGTTAATTTTTACCGATTAAGTTTGTTTTAACTACATACCGCCCTAAGGTAATTAGCTACTCATTTTTGTTGAACCAGACAGAGACAGAAAAACAATAAACAAAATATTCATGGCAGAAAAATAAATAAACAACATAAATATTAAAATTGCAATATAATAAAAAACCTGGTTAACAATACTATAGCAGACTCCTTCTTCCACAGACCGGAAAGCTTGGAGTAATTGACGGAAATTGAAAATAAAGAAAATTCTGAAGGTTTAGAAACAAGTAAATGTATAACAATTTCCTGATGTTGGAAATTGTTATATGTTGGGTTTGGATACAATAAGAATGAAAAACTGAAAATAATGCTGAAATAAAAACAGGGTCGTAAAATAAATCGGCAGAGCTTCCGCAGGAAATTGATAGAAAAAATGCTCTGTAGTTTCTTCATAAAACTTGAACTATTTATAGAACAATTAATGGGCTTTGAAATTTGGACTTGTTGCATTGGGCCTTGCTGAAGCAGTGGAGGAAATATAGGAACGTGGCTAAAAAATAGGCAAAATCTTCTTCACGTAACGTTTTGACGTGGTCTCAGTCAATAACCTACTTTTTACCTTGTCACGGTCGTGACAAGGTCTTCACGCTCGTGTTCCTTGCATTTTGAGTGTCACGGTCGTGACAATGTGCTCACGGTCGTGATGGCTTCTTTTGGGGTGTCACGGTCGTGACAATGTGGTGACGACCGTGAGTGCAACAAATTATGCAGTTCTGCAGGCTTCTTCATTTCTTCATCTTTTTATGGTTGTTTTTGTTCCTTTTGCTCTTAATTCATAATTTAGCTCCATATGTGATGTACCTGCAAAATGGTAAGAAAAACTCGAGGAATCGAGTGTTAAAACGATGATTATGCGATAAAACGTTAATGAAATTTAGCAATATAATCGATACGTTTTCTCGTTATCAAACTTCCCCAAACTTAAACCTTTGCTTGTCCTCAAGCAAATAGTCGGTTGAAAATCGGCGGACAAGTTTTTATCGACGCATACACATAACAAACCGTACGAGGGATCGTTTTGTCAGATAATCCGGTACTTTGATAGAACACTACCGATACACTAATGACACAAGCAACAAGCTATGTCGTCGACTTCCCATTAAACGAAACAATCGGTAATTTCTTTACGATTTCACCTAGAGTTTTTCGATCATATTTCGCCCGGTTTCATTCTAGCGCAATCACATTAAGCCCTTTGCCTTAGCACGCACGTAGTGGAGTAGCCGGTTAGCGACTTTGATCCTTTTTTAAGCACGGGGTCTGGTACACGAGTGCGGTAACCCTACATATATTATCCGATTCGGAGGTTGTGGGGGATCGAGCCGTAGCACGCCCTACCAAGTTCAGAACCAGTACCTCTGAACCAACCCGCAATGGACTCCTTCTCATATTTCTCGTTTCTTATATGCGACCGTGTACTTTGGTGCAATTTCTTTTCATTTTGCATCGAGATATGAAGGATCATTATTGATTAGGCATCAAACGCTTATATTCATCGGCTCCCCGCGTGGTTTGTGTTCAGACGGTGCTGACTGCTAGTATAAACTACTAGGGGTTACTTTTGAACTGAAACTAAAAGTGTACTCGTAATGATAATCGGAATGGAATCGCTTAAGTGGGAAGTCAAAGGTGTCAAGATTGTATTGGTCTTGTTTAATCGTTCTCAGCTTCCTAATTACGATTCCGTAGGTAGGTCGGGTAATGCGAATAATTAAAGATTTTTTTTTCTGGTATGGCTAAATAAATGGGGAAAGTTCGAAAATAAAGAAAATAGCACAAAAATTGCTCGTTTCATTAACTTGCGAAAAGAAATACAACAGAATGGGAAAATGCGAAAAGGAAAAATGCGGAAATGAAAGGTACCTCTCCCACACTATATCAGACATTGTCCTCAATGTTGTGATATAATAGCGGTAAAAGTACAGTACAAACTATGAAAATGAAAAACAAACATAAGCAAAACTAAAACTAAGGCTGCTGAGGACCGCGGGCTCGGCTTCTGGTGCGGGAGCGTCTGGAAGGGGTCGCTTCAGGATCAGAACCGGTACCGGTGGCAGCAGTGATGTCAATGCGTAAGGCTTCTAGCTCGCTAAAAATTTCGTCGAGCTTCTCATTAGTAGATGTCTGGTTGCTTGCAATAGTGATGAGTAAAGCATCATACTGCTCCTTCCGCCTTCGCTCCAGTGCGGCGTTCATCTGGTTCTGCTGATGAATCGCACGGAGGACATCCTCAAGAGTGAATTCTTGTGCAGGAGGTTGTCGGGTAGATGACTCTGGTATATCCTGGACAGGCTCAGCTGCATCCATAGCGTCCTGCATCTCATCCGCTGGAGGATCTGCCTGATCATCATGAATAGGGGCATGGTCGGCAGCATCTGGTAAAATAAAGAGCCAATTGGCTCGGCTGGATGGGTCGATGCGGTCACGGGACGGCAGAATGATATGATGATAAATAGTGCCATGGACAACAGGGCTATACCTGCCATCCTCTCGCTGCGCAATCAGGTGAGCGGACCTGCAATAGCTCTTGGTGAGGAATTCTGCGGCTATGCCAGGCAAATTGTCGAGCAAGTCATTGAGCCCTAACTGAAAGGCGATGGCGGAGACAATGCCGCCAATGAAAAATAGGGTGGAGCCTCTTTGCGCAATAGCCTGGATGTGAGAAAGCATGAACGGGGCAGCGTTGATCGGCTCGTCATTTAGAGCGCAGTGCAAGAACAGAAGCTCCTTGGAGTTGAACTTATGGTTACTTTCTCGAGCAAATATGGTGTTGCAAATGACTCGGTGGAAATATCGGATTGCTGGGTTGTGGATGTGTGTAGCATTGAGGCTTTGAAAGGCTGAGGCACGGGTATTGGTTATGTCGTGCCATAAAGTGAAAGCGGTTTCACTAAAATTATCCGGCACACGGAGGTGAACTTCGTTCCCGTGAGCGAAGCCTAGCAACTCGGCTATCCTTGTTTGTGAAAGTTCAAACTCCCGGCCAAACAATCTGAATTTAGCAATGCCGGTAAGCTGACTCTGAGAACCGGAACCGGTGATGTAACAGAACGAGCTTAGGAACTCCAGTGTCAGCAACTCGAATGTGGGCTGAGGCTGACTGCATAGAACCCACAGATTAACCTTCTTAAGCAGGTTCTTGACACTGTTGAGCATTCCGAGCTCTCTCAAACATTCAGTGTCGATATAACGCGTAGGTTGCACACCGCGGTTCTGGAATCGGATAAATCTTTCTCTCTGGGTTTCTCCAGCATCACCTTCTCTAAATTGAATGGCATCCATTTGCATGCAAGAGCTAGAGTGAGAGATGAAGATTTTTGATATTTGTGAAAAAGTGATAAAATGAGAGAAATAATGATTCGGGTAAATATTGGAAGGTGAGAATGTGATAGGTGTGGTGATAATGGGGGGTTAATGAGTTTTAAGTTGGTAATGGGAGGTTACGGAAGTTATGGAGAAAATGGGTGGTTTTTGGAAGTTATGGAGGAAGAAGAAGAAGAGGTTTCGAAAAGAAACAATTTTGTTTCTCACGAATCCTATATTTAGGGTTGTCACGGTCGTGACAAGGAGGTGACGGTCGTGACACGCTAAATGAGCACGTCACGATCGTTAGGGTAGTGTGACGACCGTGAGAGCTTGTTTCGTTGAATAATTTCCAGAAAACACTATCTCTTATGCTTCACATATTTTATAATAATTTATTTTCTTCACTTCTCACTCAATATTACATTTAAACACCATATAATAATTTATTTCAACATATTACTTTGCTAACTTGCATGGCATGAGAGATTTTTATATAATAGGAATAAATGCAAGCATAACAGTACATAGAATGAAATATATAAATTGATTAAAATGTAGAATTTTGGGAACTAGAAGTGCATTGCATATAGTAATTGAAAATGAAATTACATAAATGAAAATACGGTACGAAATTGTTTGCGAAAAATAAATCTAACTAGAAACGAAAACAATGAGAGAAATAAACTAAATCACTTATAGCATTTTCAAAAGCGTTTCTTCAAATCTTCGATTGCGGAGTTCAAGTGATAGAATTGTTCGCAGGTTATGTCAGTCAAACCTATAATGTCCAATCGCATGCTCTTAATGTCTTCCTTAAATGAATTTATATCAGTTTGGTAAGCTTCAAGAGTGTTCATGATGTTCTGTAAGTTGTTAGCATAATCTCCTTGATTCACTTCAGGGGTTTCAATAACTTCGTCAGTGTGGTCAATGTCATGGTAACCAGGAGGTGTCTCAGGGTCAGTTTCGACATCGGTCATTATATCATCTTTTATCTTGTAAGACTGAGGTGTTTCAAGAGTAGATGGATAATCAGGCGGGGTTAACTCATAAAGCCAGTTATCCTTATTGTGAACACTTACTCTAGCATGGTTTGGCAGTGTGAACAGGGTTACTACCTCATTCCGGATTAGGTACTCAAAAGGTGGATGTCCTAAATTCCTTATGATATGGCGATTAAAGCAGAAGTTAAGATTCATAGGACGGATGGTACCTAAACGGTTGCACCTGTGCAATTGGTACCTAAGTCCTAAGGCATCAACAATCATGGTTACAAGACCTCCTACTAATATAGGTAATTCAGGTTCTTCTTGGATACGGGTGAAGGTTTGCATCATGAAGGGTACACCATTAACAGGCTGTCCATTAGTGAAACATGACATAATGAATATCTCATCTTTAGAGACTCTAGTAATATTTTCTTCTTTTCCAAAGAAGGTGTGGGCAAGGATTTTATGGAAGTAACGGAGAGCAGGGTTATGGATCTCATCATTGTTCATGCTATTTGGTTCAGGGTGGTAGTTTCCGGTTAAAGTTCCCCAAAAGAAATCTAGCTCAATATCCATCAATTCTACCTGTGTGGTAGTAAAAGCAAAGGGTCCACTAGGGAATCCTAATAATTCAGCTAGTTCTTTATGGTTAAAGTCATATTCTATTCCAAATAGGCGGAAACTGATAAATCCTTTCCTAAATCCAAAACCGCGCTCAGGTAGGTAAACTAAGGAGCTAAGGAACTCAAGGGTGAGCTCGCGGTAAGTCACAAACTTATGTTGGATCAATGCATTCTCCCATCCAAGTCGGTTAAACAAGTACAGGATGCTATCATGTATACCTAGGGTTTCCATAGTCTGATCATCCGGGTACAGGGTCAAATCCATTTGCCTCTGTGATAACTCTTCAAACTTCATTCTTTGGTTTCTACCTCTAAATTTGGTTTCCATATGGTTTATTGGTTGGTTAGCCATGGTTAGTGCAAATATGGAGGAAACAAATCAGGGGGAGAAGGAAAGTGGGAAAGACTTTTAGAAAATCTGTAAAAAGTGATTTAATATTAAAATAAGGAATTGAAATGCATAATTTAAAGGCAATACTAGTAATATGAAATAAAACTATAAAATGACAAAACAAATAAATAAATAGTAAAACGATAAATAACAAAAATAATAGAATGATAAAGGGAATAATTTAAATAATTAAATGAGTAAATGGGTTGCCTCCCACTAAGCACTGTTTTTATCGTCAAAAGCCTGACGTAATGCTCGGGTGTAGATTAATCAGGGGAATTAGTGGACAACTCTAAAAACCTTAGATTATTTTCATAATCTCTATTTTCAACTTTATGATAATGTTTTAAACGTTGTCCGTTTACTATGAATGGTTCACTATTCCTACCCTTAATTTCTATCGCTCCACTCGGGAATACTTTAGTTATTTCAAAGGGTCCTGACCATCTAGATTTTAATTTTCCAGGAAAGAGCCTAAGTCTCGAGTTAAAAAGGAGTTCAACGTCTCCCACACTAAATTCTTTCCTAGATAGGCGTTTATCATGCCATCGCTTAGTTCTTTCTTTATATATCTTAGCATTCTCATAAGCATCTAGCCTTAATTCTTCTAATTCGTTAATGTCTAGGATTCGCTTTTCTCCTGCAGCATTATAGTTTATATTGAGAGTTCTAATTGCCCAATAAGCTTTGTGTTCTAGTTCTACCGGGAGGTGACAAGATTTTCCATAAACTAGTTTGAAAGGTGTAATACCTATGGGTGTCTTGTAAGCGGTCCTATAAGCCCATAAAGCTTCATTAAGTTTAGATGACCAATCTTTCCGAGATATGGCGACAGTCTTTTCTAAGATTTGTTTAATTTCTTTGTTTGAGACTTCGACTTGTCCACTTGTTTGTGGGTGATATGGTGTTGCCACACGGTGTCTTACTCCATACTTAGATAGTAATTTGTCAAAGATTTTTGAAATGAAGTGCGAGCCACCGTCACTTATGACGAGTCTAGGCACACCAAATCTGGGAAAGATTATATTTTTGAAAAGCTTTATTACTACTCGTGTATCGTTTGTAGGAGAAGCTATAGCTTCAATCCATTTCGAAACATAATCGACAGCTACGAGTATGTAATTATTACCGAAAGATGATGGGAATGGTCCCATGAAATCTATTCCCCATACGTCAAAGATTTCTACTTCTAAAATTCCTTTTTGAGGCATTTCGTCTCTTCTTGAAATATTGTCGGTGCGTTGACACCGATCGCAATTTATGACAGCGATGTGGACATCCTTCCATAGATTAGGCCAGAATAAGCCGGCTTGCAAGATTTTTGCACAAGTCTTGGAAGTGCTTGCATGTCCACCATAAGGAGATGAATGGCATTGAGCAATGACATCTTCTATTTCTTCTTCGGGAATACATCGACGAAAGATTCCATCGGGTCCTCTTTTGAACAATAATGGTTCATCCCAGTAATAATGTTTTAGATTGTGAAAGAATTTCTTTTTCTGCTGATAGGTTAAATCGGGTGGAAGAGCTCCTACGGCTAGGTAGTTGACAATGTCAGCGTACCATGGCAGTCCTACAGTTGTCTGGATTGTTTCCACGGGTTCTGGTTCATTTAAGTCTAACTGAGCTAGGTCGCTTCCTATTTGTGCTATCAGCTGTTCATACGGAAAATCATCGTTAATCGACACTTGTTCGGGTTTAATACCTTCTATTCTAGATAAATGGTCCGCTACGACGTTTTCAGTACCTTTCTTATCTTTTATTTCGAGATCAAACTCTTGTAAGAGTAAAATCCATCTCAAGAGTCTTGGTTTAGCATCTTTCTTAGTCAATAGATATCGGATAGCAGCATGGTCTGTGTAAATGATTATTTTCGCTCCTACTAGGTAAGAACGGAATTTGTCAAGCGCAAAGACAACTGCTAATAATTCTTTTTCAGTAGTGGCGTAGTTCATCTGAGCAGAATCTAAGGTTCTACTGGCATAGTAAATCACATGAAGTTTCTTTTCCTTCCTCTGGCCTAGAACTGCGCCTACAACATAGTCACTCGCATCGCACATGATTTCGAAAGGTAATCTCCAGTCAGGGGGTTGCATGATTGGTGCGGTGATGAGGGTTGTTTTTAGAGTTTCGAATGCTTTAAGACAATCTTCATTGAATATGAACTCAGCGTCTTTCATTAATAAACCAGTAAGGGGTTTAGTGATTTTCGAGAAATCTTTGATGAATCGTCGGTAGAAACCGGCGTGTCCTAAAAAGCTTCGTATTTCTCGAACGGTTTTAGGGGGTTGAAGATCTTTTATGACTTCTATCTTGGCTTTATCAACTTCAATTCCCTTGTCGGATATTACGTGACCTAATACGATTCCTTCTCTGACCATAAAATGACATTTCTCCCAGTTAAGCACGAGGTTTACTTTTACACATCTTTCTAACACCATTTCTAAGTTTGATAGGCATCCTTCAAAACTTTGTCCGCATACAGAGAAGTCGTCCATGAACACTTCCATGATGTTGTCTATAAAATCTGCGAAGATTGACATCATACATCTTTGAAAGGTTGCAGGAGCGTTGCATAATCCAAAGGGCATTCGTCTATAAGCGAACGTTCCATATGGGCATGTGAATGTAGTCTTCTCTTGATCATCTGGATGGATAGGGATTTGGAAAAATCCTGAGTAACCGTCAAGATAACAGAAATATGAATGCTTGGCTAATCGTTCTAACATTTGATCTATAAAGGGTAGTGGGAAATGATCTTTTCGAGTGGCTTTGTTTAGTTTACGATAGTCTATGCACACTCTATGTCCCGTCACTACTCTTTGCGATATCGATTCGCCTTGAGCGTTTTTCACAACAGTGATACCTCCTTTCTTTGGCACTACATGTATTGGACTAACCCATTCACTATCAGAGATTGGATATATTATTTCGGCATCTAGTAGTTTCTTAACTTCTTCTTTCACTACAGTGCTAAGGATTGGGTTAATTCTTCTTTGAGATTCTCTGGAGGTTCTGCAATCTTTTTCTAGCAGAATACGATGCATACAGACTGAAGGGCATATTCCTTTGAGATCAGATATGTTATATCCTAATGCAGTTGGATATTTCTTCAAGACATCTAAAAGTTTCTTTGTTTCTAAAGTTCCTAAACTGGAATTTATTATAACTGGTCTTTTACATTCAACGTCTAAGAATTCGTATCTTAGGTTATGAGGTAAAGTTTTTAATCCTAATGTAGGTTTATCTTTACTTGGCATGGGATCCGGTGTAAGTGCTAAACTTTCGCTTAGACTATCGTCTTGATACGGTGCACGCCAATTATCATCTTCGAAAATCGGAGGGATTTGAATTTTCATTATTTCAGAATAGGTAATCTCTTTCAGTTCCATTTCTCTTACACATTCGTCAATTACGTCCAATAGATAGCATGTATCCTCTATAGCTGGTGATTGTAAGAATTGTGTTAAAATAAATTCAACTTTCTCTTCACCTACTTCAAAGGTTAGCTTTCCTCTTTTTACGTCTATAATAGCTCCGGCGGTAGCTAAGAATGGTCTTCCTAGTATGATAGGTGTAGTGGAGTCTTCAGAGATGTCCATGATTATAAAATCAGTAGGGATGTAGAATTGTCCTATACGTACTGGGACGTTTTCTAGTATGCCTACAGGATATTTAACAGAGCGATCGGCTAGTTGAACAGACATTTTAGTCGGTCTAAGGTCTCCCATGTCTAGCCTTTTGCAAATCGTTAAGGGCATAACACTGATATTGGCTCCTAAATCGCATAGAGCTTTGTCAATGACGAATTTTCCTATTACACAGGGTATAGAGAAACTTCCTGGATCTTTTAGCTTAGGAGGCATATTATTCTGAATTATGGCGCTACACTCAGCAGTAAGTGTAACTGTTCCGTTATCCTCTATCTTTTTCTTATTGGATAAGATTTCTTTTAAAAACTTAGCATACGAGGGTATTTGGGTGATAGCTTCTGTAAACGAAATAGTAATATTCAACTGTTTCAGAAGTTCAACAAATTTCTTAAATTGACCCGTCGTCTTGGAATTGGTTAATCTCTGAGGGTACGGAATTGGTGGTTTATAGGGTGGTGGAGGCACATAAGGCTTTTCTTTCTCCACTACCTCTTGATTATCATCTTCCTTTTCTTCTCGATCATTCACCACTTCAGTCGGCTTATCCGGTTTTTGGTACATGGCTGGATTGTCAAGTCTTGGATCGGTAGGTCCATCAAGTTCCTTGCCACTTCTTAATATTACGGCATTGGAATGTCCTTTCGGATTAGGTTGAGGTTGTCCAGGAAATACTCCAGCTGGTGCAGCAGTAGGTGCTTGTTGTTGAGCTACTTGTGAAATCTGAGTTTCAAGCATTTTGTTATGTGTAGCTAATGCATCTACTTTGCTCACTAATTGCTTAATCTGCTCACTAGTGTGTATGTTTTGGTTTAAGAAGTCCTTATTCGTCTGAGATTGGTTAGCTATAAAGTTCTCCATCATCAACTCAAGGTTCGATTTTCTAGGGACATTAGGAGCAGTCTTTTGATATCCTGGTGGTGTAGCTGGTGCTTGACCTGGTGCGTATAAAGCATTGTTATTCTTATAGGAGAAGTTCGGATGATTCTTCCAACCTGGGTTGTATGTGTTTGAGTATGGGTTTCCTTGAGCATAATTCACTTGATCAGTGGGAGTTCCTGTCAATAGTTGACAATCAGAAACTTCGTGTCCTGAAACTCCACATAACTCACAGTTAGGTGTTACTGCAGCCACGGTGGCTGTTGGTGTTATGGCCAAGTTGTCGATCTTTTGGCTTAGTTGGTCAAACTTTGCATTGACTTGGTCCATACTACTCACTTCGTACATACCTCCTTTTGTTGGTTTCTCGGTTGCGACTCTCTCGTTTCCCCATTGGTAATGGTTTTGAGTCATACTTTCGATAAGTGCATAAGCATCATTATATTCTTTGTCCATCAATGCACCGCCTGCGGCAGCGTCAATCGTCATTCTTGTATTATACAAGAGTCCATTATAGAAGGTATGGATGACCATCCATTCTACTAATCCGTGATGTGGACAAAGTCTCAGCAGATCCTTATAGCGTTCCCAAGCTTCGAATAGTGATTCGCTTTCCCTTTGCTTAAATCCGTTGATCTGAGCTCTCAGCATAGCTGTCTTGCTAGGCGGGAAATATCTGGTCAAGAAAAATCTCTTTAGTTCCTCCCACGTGGTTACTGAGTTCGAAGGCAGAGATTGAAGCCAGGCTCTTGCTCTGTCTCGAAGTGAAAAAGGAAACAAACGTAGTCTAATAGCTTCTTGGGTAACTCCATTGGCTTTTACGGTATCTGCGTATTGCACAAAGATCGAAAGATGAAGGTTCGGATCCTCTGTAGGATTTCCGGCGAATTGATTTTGTTGCACGGCTGATATCAACGAAGGTTTTAGTTCGAAATCGTTTCGGTTGATAGCCGGCGCGACAATGCTTGAATGTGGTTCAGCTTGCGAAGGACTGGCGTAATACTTGAGTGGGTGATTCTGTTCTTCAGCCATCTCTGCGTCCTTTGATGTTACGACTGGTTTAGGTGAATCTAATTGAAGATCTGGAATATTGTAATTTTTTTCGTAATCGAATATCCGTCTTCTTACGTGTAAGAAGCGTTCCGATTTAGGGATTAGAGGTTGCAAGTCTTCGCTTTTAGAGCGAGTACTTGGCATACACTCGGAAATTAAATTAAATAAATTAAATAGTTGATACCTTAGTCTAGACAATGCTACCTAAAGTGCACTAGTAACTAAATTAAGGTCCCCGGCAACGGCGCCAAAAACTTGATGGGCTAAAGACGTGTCTAATTATGTGTCTAGCGGTATCTTAACTGCAAGTGCACAACCTATCGAAGTAATATTTAAGATTATCGATCCACAGGGACTCTATGGTTACTTAGTGCTAGATGGACTTCTAGTTTAGCTAAGGTGAAGGGTTGTCACGATTTTTTTGTTGATTTTAAAATATTAAAGGCGGATTTAAATTTAAGTTTTAATAAAATAATACTAAGGCGGTCGGTATGTAATTATACTAACTTAGGTGGGTCAATCTAACCTAGGCTTATAAAGATGTTTACTTAATCTATTCTGTAGAGGTTACCAGTTTAAATACCCTCAACTCACACTCTCGTGGTCTTATCTCAGATCTTACCCCTAAAGCCCTATGTCTGCTCTCGCTAGCCCATAAGTGTTTAGAGATAATTTTTGGAAACTTAGTAATTCTAATTTATTTTAAAGCGCTCTCACTGTGTTTAATTTAAATGCCTAACTTTAGCTATCTGGTTAAAATCTCACACTCTCGTGGTCTTGACCTAACCTAATACTCTTTCCTTACTCTCGTAACGAAAAGGTCGATTTTAATTAAAAAGTATCAGCCAGAATGTTAAGTTATTAATTATTTTTAGCCTATGGTTAATTTTTACCGATTAAGTTTGTTTTAACTACATACCGCCCTAAGGTAATTAGCTACTCATTTTTGTTGAACCAGACAGAGACAGAAAAACAATAAACAAAATATTCATGGCAGAAAAATAAATAAACAACATAAATATTAAAATTGCAATATAATAAAAAACCTGGTTAACAATACTATAGCAGACTCCTTCTTCCACAGACCGGAAAGCTTGGAGTAATTGACGGAAATTGAAAATAAAGCAAATTCTGAAGGTTTAGAAACAAGTAAATGTATAACAATTTCCTGATGTTGGAAATTGTTATATGTTGGGTTTGGATACAATAAGAATGAAAAACTGAAAATAATGCTGAAATAAAAACAGGGTCGTAAAATAAATCGGCAGAGCTTCCGCAGGAAATTGATAGAAAAAATGCTCTGTAGTTTCTTCATAAAACTTGAACTATTTATAGAACAATTAATGGGCTTTGAAATTTGGACTTGTTGCATTGGGCCTTGCTGAAGCAGTGGAGGAAATATAGGAACGTGGCTAAAAAATAGGCAAAATCTTCTTCACGTGACGTTTTGACGTGGTCTCAGTCAATAACCTACTTTTTACCTTGTCACGGTCGTGACAAGGTCTTCACGCTCGTGTTCCTTGCATTTTGAGTGTCACGGTTGTGACAATGTGCTCACGGTCGTGATGGATTCTTTTGGGGTGTCACGGTCGTGACAATGTGGTGACGACCGTGAGTGCAACAAATTATGCAGTTCTGCAGGCTTCTTCATTTCTTCATCTTTTTATGGTTGTTTTTGTTCCTTTTGCTCTTAATTCATAATTTAGCTCCATATGTGATGTACCTGCAAAATGGTAAGAAAAACTCGAGGAATCGAGTGTTAAAACGATGATTATGCGATAAAACATTAATGAAATTTAGCAATATAATCGATACGTTTTCTCGTTATCAATGGTTGATCTGGTGGCTACAGTTAGTGTGACTTCTTGGTTGGTGCTTATGTTCCTTAAGTAAGTTGATGATAATATGAGGCTGCCATATGTTGTCATTAACACTAACTACCCTTTAGAACCTTAATTGACCCATCTTGGCCTTTAGAAAGTAGTGAGATAGCCGGCTTTGGAGAAGTCTAAAGTTGGTTGATATTCGATGCTACGCTCATTGAGATTCTAATCTGGGGGGGTTTGGTTGGCAAGTCAGTTGCCTACTGAACAACAACCCTTGAGAAGGATCAGTAATATTGAGATCCCTTAGAATCCGGTTACTTTTACTAGGACATGATGAACCAAATAAACTTCAGGGGGAGGGTACTTTCCTTTAAACCTCATGCAAGCCTCTAAACCTAGGACTATTGTGTGACTTGCTTGTGTGTGCCACATGTTTGTGATTGAACATAACATCATAACATCATGACATCATAAGCATAACATTCTCACTAACCATCTCAAGGATCAAAGGATTTATCTTTGTTCTTTGTTGCAGGTTATGGCTTCCACTCGTAGGAACACTATCTGGATCAAATTTGTAGGGATACCTTCCAAGCTTAAGGATTTGGTCTCAAAACTTCCTGAAAGCTCCCAATTCATCAACCATTATTAAATGTTTTTTAGGTTTTTGTTTGAAGATGAGAAGAGAGAGCACCAAAAGGATCTCAAAGGTAAAAGACTAAAGGGGGACTAACAAATCCTAAATGTTATCATGCATGGATGAACCTAGGTTAGTGTGGCTTGAAGTCTATCCTAATGAAGAAGGAAAAAAGAAAAGAAGAAGAAGAAAGGAGGTAGAAAGCAACTTACTTCTCTTAAAGAAGTTAAGTTGTTTCTAAGAGGGATGAAGAGAAGTTGAACAGTGGTGGCCTAAACACACCTCATACACAAATATAAAGCATACAAGAAAGAGGATAAAGAAGTTTGAAGTGTGGAAATCTCATCCACACCTCTTACTTACCATAGCCCCTGCAAGTGTTAGAAATATTCACAAATGACAAGTGAAATTCAAAAAAGTTCAAACAATAGAAGAACACGCATTTAATCATCACAAACCAAAAAAAAACAGAGCCTAAAGATCATGTAAATGTGATAGTCTTAGTCATACAAACTCACACCAAAAGGAATGAAATAAGTCTCTCAAACAACAAACAAAGCATACATGAAGAAGTGAGATAAGAACATGTGATTAAGAGAAACAAACAAGTAAACAAAACCACTAAGTATCATCAAAGTCAGAACCTAAACATGTTTAATATGTGCCTAATAAGGAGATACAATCATCAACCAAGACATACAAGCACATACCAAGTCAATTAGAAGAGACATGAGAAGTGTGGAGTGAAGTGAAGCATACTTGTGAAAATGTTACTCAGTGCTCAAGTTAACATCAAATAAACAAGGGTAAGGCTCTCATACTAACACAAGAGATCACATAAAATATTATCAATCAACAAACAAAATCCTAAGAGATGGCACAAGTGCCTTTCTAATCAAACAAACAAGCATGGCTCGAAAGCATATCAAAATAGGGCAAGTTAGGATCAAATCTCAAACAAATATTGATCATGCTTCAAAAATTAAGATAATAATCAACCAATCACTTCAAACATGTATCAATATCATATCAAAGTCACATGACCAGAAGCATTGTCAATCAAAAAAATTAGTCAAAGCACAATTAGGGTTTCATTATCTTACACAAGAAGCAAGAAGTCAAAAACTAGTCAAACAAAGCCTAAAAATTATGATAAAAATCAGCAAAGTACTTCATCATGTTGGCAAAGCATAGAAAAAAGAATAAGACTCATACCTTTTTTAAAATTCAAGTTATAAATTATACAAGGTAAGGTGTGCAAATTAAAAGGCAAATAAGAAGAAAACAATTAGAAAATTAATTCAGGCTTTTAAAATAAAGGAAAATGAAAATAAAAATTTGAAGAAATTTTATAAACTCAAGAAAAACAATCATGAATATTTTGGGAATTTTTAGGTTAATGAAACCATTTTTAAAAAATTAAAATGAAACAAGAAGAAATTATGAAATTTAAATGAAAATAAAGGAGGTTGGGGGTGCATAAGCAGGCCCAAACACGTTGAAAGCCAAAACAGGCCAAGGGAGGAAGTTCAAATAGCAATTAGGCCCAACGCATTTCACAAAGTTCAGTCACACAAAACCAAGGCATATGCATCCAACATTCCAGATTAAATTTCAATTAATTCACCATATCCCTGGGCTAACAAACATAGTCAACCAAAATTCAAGTAAACGCATCTCATGAACCACAATTAAACTTACCACTCCCTCCAGATCCAAGGGCTCATAATCAACCTGGAAACAATATGAAGAATGAAACACAAACACACAAGCTCACAAGCAGTCACGTGACCCTCACACACTTCATTAATGCGTTGGCACGCTCAAAACCACAAGATGAGATATGATCGCACTGACGTGTTTAAACCTGGAAATGAAACATAGCACATGGAGTTCACCGGCCGGAGAAGTTCCGATCATCTTCTTCGGCTAGGTTCTGATGAAGGTCACCAACAAATTTCCTAGAACTAAGCAAAATGTACATCAAATCAAAGCTAACATTATGGAGATCAAGAATCCACCAATAAAATTCACAAACAACCAATAACCAGAGCAAACTGAAAGGAACGAGATCACACATCAAAGTTGCAAATTAAGATCTAATGCATCACATAGATTCATAACACTTCACATAGGTAATATCAAGAATTCAGAACTCAAATCAAGCAGCAAAACATCAAATCCGAAGCAAAGCTAGTTTAAGTAAAAACCTGAAGTGAATATTACGTTGAGCCTTTGAGAAAACCATAGATGTAATAAGCTTCTTTATGCCTCATTGATCCTATTTAGAGCCAAATAAAGGCTTGATGCTTTGAAAATGGAAGGAATGTGAGGAATCCAAATGCAATGTTGAATATCCCACAACTTTAAAACCAATCACAAGCCAAAAATGATGATGAGAGTGTAGTGATGTTGATGAGGATACACAAACAAACCAAAGGAAGTGATGAAGGAGTGAATTCAGAGCTCAATTCCTTAGAGGAATGTGAGAAAAAATAGAGAGAGTGTGAAGTTTTTGGTGAGTGATGCAAAGTGTGATTCCCCCTTTGCACTGAAATCGTGACCAAGGTTTTATACATGCGGGTGTGTGATTCAATCCATAAGGTGTTGGTACCAAATTTTTTGTTGAGCCCAAAATGCAGAGGGTGCGTGTTTGCTTCTTTTTCTTTCAATCTTTTTTTTCAAATTTGTTCCCATGGGTGGTGGTACATGATAGCAGGGGGAGGTTTAGTATGTTGTGATCATGATATTTGATGATGAAAAAAATGAGGAAAGTCAGATGATGATGGTTGGCTCATTGGTGTGAGGTGCATGGAATGATTTCACGTGCTATCATGCTTTCCTCTTGGGTGCAAAAAACACGTGAATGTGTAAAAAAAGGTGATGGCTTTTTGCAATGAAAAAATTGGTGGGAGTGTGGTATCATGTAGTCTTTGCTGACTATCTCCTATTGGCTCTCACATGTGCCCTTGGTACTATTATTTTTCTCTAACATTTCCACTAAGCACAAACAAAAAACATAGGCCATGGTAGCAACTTTTGGGCACGAAAATAATGAAGATGGCATACCAATAAAAGTGACATAAAATGTGACAATCTCAAAAACTAATATAAAAAAAGATGGACCAATAGAATCATGACAAAAATGCATCTAAAACCCTAAAAATGCCTCAAACTTAAAAAATTATTATCTTGAGTTCTAAAAATTCTATGAAGATGTTCTTGGACTTTTTGGAAAAGGAAAATCATGATCTTCAACTTTAATTTTCAAGGAAAAATCATTTGGAGCTTTTTTACACATGAAATAAAAGCTTGAAGATTAGGGCAAATACTTCCAAAAATAGAAACTTCTAACTTGAAACTTCCAAATTTAGTAACTTTTGCACATTCTTGATTTTTGACAATTGAGATCATCCAAGACATTCCTGGATCAAATATGGGACTCATAAAGTTGGTGAACTTGAGAAAAGCCCTAAAAACTCACGTTTGACTTTTCTTCTAAATAGTTGACTTTTTGCTTCACTCACAAGTAACTGGCCTATTGCATGACTTCCTCAATGAATTTTTGAACCAAATTTCATCCATAGGACTTGTATATCATATGAAAACCTTTGACCATAAGAATCGGTTAAAGCTATGAGGATGTGATGTTTTGAGGAAAAATCCTAATTAGGGTTTCTCTGCCTAGGAGAAAATTACAATGTTGAGCTTCTGATGAATCCCACCCCTTCTTGGGCTTTGAGGATGAATTTGAACTTGTATAAGATGAGAGGATCCTTTGTAGGCTTCTTGGAAGACCACTTGTATCTCAACTTGACTTTGAAGAATCATATCTTGTTGAATAACTGATCACATGCCCTATGCTTGTAAGTATGGATATCATGCCTCATCTTTCTATGCAAAATGTTAGGATATGTATTCTATATGCTATGCTATATGATATGAAATGAGAGGGAAAATTTGGGGTGTTACACCATCCATGTCAGTCTTCTTTTTAAAGACCCACTTGTATCCTATAGGATTAACTCCTACTGAAGGCTCTACCAAGGTCCAAACTTGGTTTGTGTACATGGAATCCATTTCAGATTTCATGGCTTCTAGCCACTTCTAAGACTTGAGACCAGTTATGGACTCTTGGTAGTTTACATGCTCATCTTGATCCATAAGTAATACATCACCTTGATCATTTATGAGTTATTCATATCTCTTTGGTTCGTGATGTATCCTGCTCGACCAACGCTGGTTTTGTTCTACTTGAGTAGGTTGCTCTTCCATAATTGTTTGTGATTCATGCTCTAATTCCTCCATAGGTGTATCAATGCTTTGTGATTCTTGAATTTCTTCAAGATCTACTTTCCTCCCATTGATTCCTTTGGAAATAAAGTCCATTTTCCAAGAAGACTCATGATCATCCTAATTTAATCTGGAGCTAACCTAAACTGAAGCTAAAAACTTATCAGAATTAAAAGATCAGACTGGTTTTTGTTTGAAGGGGATAGTTGTTTTGTTTGGGTGATGTCTAACCAGATGTTCTAACATGTGCTAACCAGATTTATTTCTTCTGTTGCATTGTTCTCTGTTTTTTCAGTGTTTTTCTGGTTATCTGGTTTTATGAATGTTTTAGCCAAATTTTTCCAACGAGGGAGATTGAAGGTTCTTAGGTTGGCCACATTTGTAGTAAAACATTATGTTGACTCCTGATGTCATGCAGATTGTCTTTGACATGTTTGAAGAACATTTGTGCATGTTTATTTGTGATGTCAGATCAGAAGTATTAACATCTGTTTGTTAGTTCTAGGGCATCTTTATGCAGAAATATATGATTTGATTCTTACATATTTTCAACAGATGTTTGTTTATGTGATTGGTTCAATAGGTTGCGAAAATCAAGGAGGAATTGTTTGACTAACAGAAGTTGTTTTGTTTCAAATATTTGAAGATCTTTTTATATCCTTGAATTTTTAATTTTGGAGAAAATTATGGAAGCATGTTTTTTCATATATTTGATCTGATCCAAGCCCATTCATAATGTTTCTATTTATAGGATACAAAACATAATTGTAAAGTGTACAAAGAATAAAGTATTGTGAAGCATTATACTTTTGAGTGTTAGAGTTTGTGTTTGTTGTTAATTGTGAGTCACTCTTTTATCATTTTGATATTAGGGTTGGACTGATCTTTGAGTTGTACTTTGTTAATCATCCATAAGCTTTGAAGCATTGATGGTTATGTGTTCTTGAAGTGTGTCTTTTATTTTTTGTACTTTATGAGATTATCATTGTGTGTGATTGAGGGGGGTGAGAGTTGTCTCTTATATAAGAGTTCTTAGATAGAAGTTTCATTCGGTAGTGATTAAGTGAGAAGTGTAAACTGAGTGGTTTGACTCTAAATTAATACTACTAATAGTGGATTTCCTTCCTGGCTTAGTATCCCCCAGAGTAGGTGTGATTGCACCGAACTGGGTTAACAATTCCTTGTGTTATTGTTCTTTTGTTTTATGTTTTATTAACCTTATTAATGTTCAGATAATAATGTCGTGATATTTCATTCGACATCTTATTCGACATCTCATATCTGATACCAGAATTTCACAAACTTCTTAAGCAATGACTTGAGGATCTTTCTAACTTGTTTCTCCTTTGACATATTCTCTACCAATACACTAGATGTATTGGTAATATCAAGAATATTCATGTGAAAATCAAGAATAAACTCGTCATCTTTCATCCTAAGATTCTTAAATATGGTGGTGAGAAGTTAAAGTCTTGACATTTTTACTTTTGATGTGGTTTCATGTGTGGTTTTGAATATTTCTCATGCATCTTTGGCCACGGTACAAGTATTTATCAACCTGAAAATATTTTTGTCAACCCCATTGAAAAAAGCATTCACATCTTTGGAGTTTCAAATAGCAAGTTCATCTTCTTCCTTATACCATTTATCTTCTGGCTTAAATTTAGTATTTCCATCTTCATCTTTTAGAATAGGGTCTTCCCAACCTTTGATAATTTCTTTCCAAGTTTTTCTATCCATAAATTTTAGAAAGTCCACCATGTGTACCTTCCAGTAATCATAGTTGGTGCCATCCAAAATAGGTGGTTTGTTGATGAATCCTCCTTCCTTGTCCATAGTACCGGAAAATATCTTCCTTAGTTCTCACCTAAAACAAAACATGGTTGTAGAAGCATGCTTCAACCTCAAGGATTTTGATGAAGACAACAAGTTTCCATGCACTTCATGCTTGCAAAAAGATAAGAGCTTCCGACAATCAAGAGACAAGGTCTTGGCATTTCAAAGCAATGGCATTACGTGATCAAGCTTCTTGTGCACTCTCATAAAGTTTCAAGTTTTGGACGCATGGATTAAGGTATATCAAAATCTCTCTTTAAGATTGATATACAAGTGTTCAATTATCATATTGCATGTTAGCATGATGCATACTATCTTTAGAACATTTTTTACAATTGGTTTAACACTTTTAAAATGAAGATTTTCTGAATTTTTAACAGTGTTAACCGGTTAACCATTTGGTTAACCGGTTAACGACCTCAATTTTCAAATTCATTATTAACGTTTTAACTGCGTTAACCGGTTAACCATTTGGTTAACCGGTTAACACTGTTCGTTTTGTTGAAAATTGGCTACTTTTAATTCAAAATAATTTCAAATAAATATACCCTTTCATAAATTTTCATGAACAAAAATACACCTCTTTGAATGGGTGTTTTACTTATTATAAATGCTGAAAATTTTTAAGAATTCATATCCAATCACTCTCATAATTCAAACTTTTTGAAAAGTGTTCATACTTTATTCATACCATTTCATTTTGAATATTGAACACTTGTATACATTCTTGAGTGATCTTGATTCAGGAGAAGATCTATCAAATAGATTCATACTTCAACTTTCGTCAAATAAAAAACTTGTAAATAATTATTTCTTTGTTGACTTGTGATCCAATATTGTTGGACACAAGGGTTAGTGCTTGCAAGAGGATTGCTCTTGCACACTGTTGATGCATATTTTGTAGATAGTAGGCCTCACCGGTTTTGGTTTGATAGGTTGTACGATTTGAAACTATAGTGAAAATCTCTTACGAGGTGTAAGAGGATTGAATGTACCTTTGGATTGTGAAGGGAACCAGGATAAACCTTTGTGTTCTTTTACTTTCCGCATTACTACTTTCTTTTCTTAAACACGTAAAAGAGAAAAATCCATCCACCGAGAAAATTTCATATAACCTAATTCACACCCCCCTCTTAGGCTATCTTTGTAACTACAATGATGCCTACTCTTATACCAATTGAAATTCTAATACTAAGAGGACAATGTTGTATATGATGTCAGGACACTAGAATATCGAATGCAATGTCATGACGTCGTGACAACATAAATAACAATGAAAATTTTAAATAAAATTGCAAGAAGCAAATAACACAGATCAATTGTTAACCCAGTTCGGTGCAACATCACATACATCTAAGGGAATCCAATCAAGGAAGGAAATCCACTATAATATTATTAGTTTAAAGTTTTAAACGACCTTTGGTTTTAAAAACTTTGTACCTAATCACTACTCGTGGTATTTATATTTAAGACTCTCTTAGATATGAGACCATCTCACTCCCTCTCAATCACACAATAGTGATGATAAGGAAAATATTCAAAGAAAGGAGACACACTCCAATAAACAGAAATTACTCTTTCTTAAAGCTCATGAGTGATTCACAAATACATCTCTAATAAAACAGTCCAACTCTAATATCAAGGTGATACAAGAGTGGCTCATAAACAACAATGAACAAACAAAACCCTAATAATCACAGTCACAAACTATGGTTACCCTCTTTCTTAGGTTTAGAGTTTTCATATAAATAGCCTTCGAAAACCATGGGTTTGATGAGCAAACCAGGAAAAAATAAATAGCATATCCATAATATACTGGAAGATAATATAATATTAATTGCAGATCCATAATATTCTGGAAGAGAACATATTATTTCCTTAAATGCGGATCCAAATACATCTACTACATAATATTTTGCATAATCAAATTAAATTTAATCTTTCCTTAAATGTTTTGACAACCATTCTTAGGAAATATTGCACAACTGGAACCGAACTTTGAGCTTCTAAAAACATACGCTTCTTGGACTGTAATATACTGGAATCATGTCTCCACAAAATATTCAAATATCTCACACTTAAAAAAATCTTCTAAGATAGCACGCTACGATGTCGTACAAGCATGTCACGACATCTTGCTATTTCACATATTTTAACAAACGTCAAGACATCTTGTCCAACATCTTGCTATTTCACTTATTTTAACAAAATATTGTCGATCGCAATATAAACAACCTAACATCAAGGCTTATAACAACAAATGTCATTAATATTAGCACATTTGAGCTTCTTAAATTATGGGGTCGAAATATAGTCAAGGTTTTTATAACTAAATTTTTAGTAAAAACTTTCTAGTGAAAGGTAAAATTTATAGGTAAATAATATAATTTATACCTATGATTTTTTAGTTGTCACTATAAGTATCCGTTGTAACATGCTAATTTAGTGAAAATTAGTGTATATTTAAAAATCGGAAAGAAAAAAGAGTCAATTCTATGTGTAATTTTTCTAAAAAAGAAAATTAATGGTTATTTTGTTACAAGTAAAAAAAAGTAGAGTATAATAATACTACTTTTGGTCAAATAAGAAAATATTTATTCAATGTAGTTGAAAATATATATATATATATATATATATATATATATATATATATATATATATATATATATATATATATATATATATATATATATATATATATATATATATATATATATATATATATATATCAAATAATTGGTTATTCAAAAATTCAAAAAAAAATTATAAATAAGACCAATAATATTTAAGGAGACATAGTAAAACATACATACTGTATTTATTAATTATTAACATGACATATAGAAATAAAAGAAATAAATGGTGAATGTAATCGTAATTCACATCCAAGTTCGTGGATTTTGTTGAATCAAATATCTGGCAAGAAATGTTTGTATCAAAATTAAGGCAAACATCATAACTTATTGGTCTATATATATAGAAATAGAGGTCATTATTGCTTGCAATCTAAACAAAGTAAATTCAATTGAATTCATAACTCCTCTGATCATCCATTTATGCATATTCATTTCCTCCATAACAAAGCTAGAAAGAAAGAAAGAGGTAGCCAGAGAGAGGTAAACAAATATTTCCATAACTATAACAACATTTATCCCGTCTCTCGCTCTAAGCATTGCAATTACGTAAGAAACGTAGTAATATATATTATGAAATTCATTTGTTTGAATGTTGTTTATATATATCATATATCTTATTAATCGTTAGTTATTTGAATTTAGAAATCATACATAATGATTATGCATTTCATGTGTTTGAATGTTGAAATCAGGCATAATGGTAGCCACGATTAAACAAATGTCATTGATTGTGTCAGCCTTTGGTGTCATGTCATTCATTTTGGGGGTTATTGGAGAAAACAAAAAGGTATCATCCAACACACCAAAAAAAAGATTTTGATTTTTATTTATGTTACATATTTTATCCTAATACATGCATTCATGTTCATGTATATATATATTTTTTTAATTGTTACAGCCTGCAGCAGGAAAACCAATACCTAATGATGATGGTGTTTCTGTTACGTGCCAATATCCATCTCATCCAACAGTTGTGTTAGGGTTTCTTTCTGCAATATTTCTTATTGCATCAACTGTGGTTGGGTATCTCTCTTTATTTTACCCTTACAAAGGAAAGGCTATTCCACAAGGAACTTTGTTAAAACACGCTTCTTTCACAATATTCTTCAACTTCGCACTGTGAGTATTATTTCCTTGCATATTCGTAGTTGTTACAAATTGTTCTCGTTTATGATATTTTTGTGAAACAATATCTATTTATTTTAGGTTTACTGCTGGATTAGCTGCAATGTTCATATTATGGCCAACAATCACGGAGCATATTCACTTAACTCGAAATGTGCATCGTGATGTCAACTACGCATGTCCTACGGCTAAAACGGGTCTACTTGGAGGTGGTGCATTTTTATCTCTTGATTCGTCTCTTCTTTGGCTAGTTTCACTTATGCTAGCTGGTAATGTTCGTGAGGATTATTTTGAAGAACAAGGAAACAAAAATGAATCAAATGTTGAAGCTGATGTAAGCGATTGAACTTTGTTTCTATATTAAAAGAGTGAATATGTAGCATCTTGTATTATTACTTGTGTAGTTTACTTTAAATGGTGTTGAGTAATTATGTGAAAATATGAATGTAAATGTTCCATCAATAACCATAATCAAGATTATACATAAATAGCACGAAAGCAGACAACAAGTTGCGTCGCTATCCATTTTATTGGTTATTTTCTTAGATTGAATGTACATGGACTTAGGTGAACGAGATTATTTACTACAAACACTAGAACATAACTTCTTTTGTCTAATTAAGAGGTGGAAACTCTATTGGGATTAATTGTTATGCATTGTCAGTGTAAAAAAATTTACACCATCAATTCATCACAACCATTCATAATCATTACTTTAAATATAATTAAAATAAAAGTCAAACATAATTTTGGATCTGACGGTTACCATTCATTGACAGTGTAAAACTGTTTTACACTGTCAGTGCATTTCAATTAAATTCAACTCTATTTTAGGATTATTATATTTAAATTATTTTTTCTTACAAATTTTGTTCTTATACAGACATGTCAATTTGTTTTAATTGAATGTTAAAGAAGATGGAAATAGTGAAATGACTAAATAATAATAATAATAATAATAATAATAATAATAATAATAATAATAATAATAATAATCATCACAAACTAAATCCGAAAAAACAACAACATACTAATAGAGTAAAGTCATTTAGGGAGCATGTAAAATGTATAAAGAAATGCACTCAAGTGGTTGTTATCAATTATCATAACATTGCATAAATGACTTATTGCATAATCAATTGATTTTAATTCAATAAAAATTAAGAATTTCTTTATTCTTAAATTCAATTACTACAATTTTTATAATTGAGAAATGAAATAAAAAATGAACTCTCATTGATCAAAGAATATTATACACACCATGATAGGAAGCAAATTTAAAACCCTAACAAAACTAGAGAAATGCATAAAAATTATAGACTAAGAAACTAGAAGATAAAATAGATAAAATAAAATATTCATTTGATTTTCTTGATTACAAGAGGAAAATGTACTTGTTATATACTATTCTAAACAAATTTTAATCATCCAAATGTCTCAATCTCATAGGTCCTGAGAATATTCTAGAAAATATAATAATTCATAATACATTAAAATACAAATAAAATTCATTTAACTAATAATAAATTATTCTATCAAACTCCGTATCGTTGTCGTCGGATTCACTTCAAACTTATTCTCAAGGTTCTAAAAATTAACACCTAAATAAATAAATGTGTCAAACAAAATATAGGTTTTTTTTTATTAAAATAAAATGTGAGTTTGGTTTGAAATTAGGAGAGTGAGTTTTTTTTTTAATTGTAAAGATAAAATTGTTGCTTTGTAGGTGTGTCACGTGAATTGCAGGCTGGTTGTTGGGAATAACAATTGATGTACTGACAGGAACAATAGATGAGGTGGTTTGTGGGAGAATTTTATCACGTGAATGAGCAAAAAGCAGGTTGAATTTTTGGACGGTAGTGGCACATGAAGTGGGGCTACCTTGGTAGTTGATGGATATTTGTGGAATAAAAACGTTTTACATCAAATTCTTTTTTTTCTTTTTTTTTCTTCTTCTTACCAATATTTTTTTTTCTCTTTCTTTCTTCTTTTTTCTTTCATTACTTCTTCTCTTCCACTTTTTTCTTCTTTACTTCTTTTCTGCTTTTTCTTTTCAAACCAAATAAACAAAATCAAAACAATGAAAAATAGTAAAATTATGAAAATGAAAATCTGGAGGTTTTACGGAAGGCCGATTTAGTTATGTCGGAGAAAATAGCCACAAAGACGATGTTGAAAAAGAAGTCGAAGACGTTTCAGAAAATGTTACCGAAAGTTTCGTCGGAAGTGCTAACGAAAATTTTATCGAAAATGATGTTGGAGACATCGTCGAAAATATCGTCGGAGATGACACCTGAAGGTTCGCCAAAGTACTTTTTGTTAATAAAATTTTTTTTATCCTTTTTTTCTTCTGTTATTTTTTTTGTATTACTTTTGAACATATATTTTCTTTCAATTTCTGTTGTGCAGCAGAAAATTTTGAGAAAAAACTTAAAGTTTTTCCTTCAACTCTTATTTATATTGGGTTGATATCTCACGAGTTTCAATCAAATATTGTTTGAGAGTTTATACTTGTTGGTGAAATATTTCTGGTTGTGAATTGGAATTTAAGGTTGTTATTGGTAAGAAATGTATGTGTTATATGAAGGTGGATATGATGTGTATGAATTAGATGATGTAGGTGGTATGATTGTGAAAGTGAAATAATATGGAGGAATAAAGTGATGATAAAATGGTGGTGGATCACTAACACAGGGAGAGATGAAATAATAATAATATTAATATGCTATGGAAGGCTTGAAATTCAAGAATGAGAGTACCAATTGATAGGAAGCATAAAATTATAGACTAAGAAACTAGAAGATAAAAGAGATAAAATAAAACATTCATTTGATTTTCTTGATTGATTAAAATAGAGAAAAATGAACTTGTTATATATTATTCTAAACAAATGATAACCATCCAAGTGTCTCAATCTTAGGGATCCTAAGAACATTCTAGAAAATGTAATAATTCCTAATACATCAAAATACAAATAAAATTCATTTACCTAATGATAGGATCATGGAATTTTGGAATAAATTTTTAAACCATTTAAGTATTTAAGTTTGAAAGATAGTTTATCTTAGTTGGGCTTTTATTTGTATATGGGCTCTTATTTTTATTATCCATTATTGATGGAAGGCTTTACCCTACACCCCCACAATTAATCTTATACCCCTACACCCAATATTTTTTGACTAAAATGCCCTTGTATAAATAGTTAAGAACTCAGATTTTCTTTCCATTTTTACCTTTCATCCAAAGTTACAGTGCAAATTTTTTTTTTCCACATCCAGACGAATTTACCGGAAGACTTAAAGTAAGTCTTTGTTCGCGGTGGTTTCTGGCGAACAACCTCTGGTTAACCAATCTCTTCAGAAAACTGGGTTACGTGCAGGACCAACCAAACAAGTCCTGGGATACATGTGCATTTGATTCTGTCGAACTATTCTTAGAGTTTGTGATAAATTTGTGGTTTTGTTTTATCAATATTGTCAAAATATTAAGAACTTTGGTTTTGCAAGTAAAGTAAAATTTGAACTTAAAGATGAAATAAAGTTAAAAGTTTAAACAAGAACAAAAAGACATGTCGAAGGCTGTAAACTTGCAGAAAAATAAATAAAGCTTGAAAATGACATTAAACTTGATAAATGAACAAGTAATTTAAATGACTTTGAAATATAACTGGTGTTTTAAACGTACATTGTTCCAAATACTAAACTCATTTTCTCTCACACTGGGTACTTAGAGCTTTTACAGGAATTTTGTACAAATTTTTACACACCCATTCTAACCACAAACTATCCTATTTATACATAAACAAAATAACTGCTTAGAACGGAAAAACTATAACTAAACGACAAGTGTCAGCCTGCATGTAAATTTCTTCTCTGAAACCTCCATGTGTCCAACTGCCAAAGGTTACAACCTTTTGAATTTGAATCCCTTCCTTAGTGACGAAAACCTTATAACTTTTCAAACTGTCGAAACCCTTTTTAAAGAAGAAACGAAACCCTTCAGCACTTGCCAAATATCCTTTTGTCAGATGTCCTCTTCTGTCGAAATCATTGAAAGACTATCTTCTGTCGAAACGTCGAAAGAGAACTTTCCTCTGCCAAATACTTAGTCACAAATCACTTCTCAAACTTTATTCTGCCAGAACAAACATCTACCTCTCTGTCGAAGTAATGGGGTTTTAAACCCTGTCAGCAATCCTTGAAATTACTTCCTTTTATCATCTTTCGACAAAGACAACCTCACACTTCTAAATTTCACCTTGTCGAAATTATAGGTTTACAAATTGCCCCCCAGCAAAGATATTTTCGACTATCATTGGAGAAATGTCTTTTGCTGTCGAAGTGACCTTTGACTCCCTGTCAGTTGCATTTATTGTAAAGTGATTTTGTTGAGTCCCAAGAAAACATCATGATTTCCACTTTACCAAAACGTCATGTCTAGCCCACGTTTTTACACAATCTCCCATAACCCTAGATTGTAGGTAAATCATGGCCTCCCAACAACTGCCACTTTCTAACTTCCACTAAAGGCTCAAAAACACACGTTTCCACTTCTCAATTAAAAGAAATCTTTTCATTTTCCCTCTATTTAATATTAATCATTTATTTCAAACTCTATAAATACCACTTTCAATAACATTTCACACTTTCCACCTTCTCACTTCTTCTCTTCCAAACGCAAAACCTCCATTTCAAGACTTTTCAGAGCTTCTGCTTCCTTTAATCTCCTCATTTAATCAATGGCTCCCCCAAAGACTACCACTGGACAAAGTGCAAAGAAGACAAAGAAAACCACGGATCTTCCTCCTGCTCACGTGTTATCTGGGCCTACTCAAACACAGCACCAACAGTACTTCCCAGAACCCCCTAATGAAAGGGAAAAGGCAAGCATTTACAGGTCACAGGTAATGATCCCCCTTTCTGTTTCTGGAATTCATCATGCTATGTTAGGCCCTATTTTTGATCCCAATGCTGATTCTAAACGTTTGAAAGAGTTTTACCCCTGCTATTCTGCTTTAAAACCCATAGCTGCTAACAAGAACCCCAAACCTGTCGAAACCTCATCAAAGGAACCTGAAGTCCTTATGGCTTCGACAGAAATAGATCTGTCTTATCTAAACCAAAACAGGATTTTTAGGAGCCCCCCTTTGACAAAAGATCCTTCTGAATACCTATCATGGCTTACTAGGGTCGAAAAAGCCAAAGAAAAGTTTTGGAAGAAAACTGGTATTTATGATTTAATCCAGTTGTCGAAAGAGGGTCCCCGTTACTGCCAAAACATGCTGTTGGCCTCCTTGTATTTCTGGGACAGTACTTACAATACCTTCCACTTACCTTGTGGAATGGTGACCCCCACCCTATTCGACATAGCAGCCATAACTGGCCTTAGTCCTTTAGGGGAAATATTCAACCCTGAACACTTGAACAAGGACCCCATAAGCTTCGACACAAAGTATGCAGGGTATTCTGTTTTCATAGCCCATTACCAAGGTGAAAACAATGAAGAAGTCTCTGACACAGAACACATTGCCTTCCTTAGCCTGTGGTTGTCCAAATTTGTATTCTGTACAAGGTCCCTTCAGGTAGCCAGAAGTTTTATCATTATGGCGAATCAACTTCACAATGGAGTTGCATTTTGCCTAAGTGAGCTACTTCTGGCCAACCTCTATGAATCCTTAAGTGAAGGTGTAAGCAACCTCAAAACCCTTAAGGACAAAGGTAACATAAGTCTCACAGGCCCCTTTTGGCTTCTACAACTATGGCTGAATGCCACTTTTGAAAACTTCATCCCCATAAAAATGCCAATTGTCGAAGAGGCAGTCAAAGAAAGACGCGTCGAATGGCCTAGGCTGGTTCAACTGACCCCTACTGATGAGAATACAAGCCTTCGACAAGCATTTACTGGCTACATCATGATGTTCGCCAAACGCTACAAATTTTCTCCTTCAATGGCACCATTCGCCAACAGGCAAGTAGGTCCAAGATGGTTTACTAGAAAACTACCAGTGGAGAACCAGAAAGATGAAGATTCCTACATCTCCATTTGGGAAGCTTTTCTCATGCCCAGACACTTCTTCTCCCATCACAGCCTTAACAACACAAAGGTATCCCTCATTGTGTACCAACCCAATTTGGTAGCTAGGCAGTTTGGATTAATTCAGACGAAGACAAAGCCTATCTACCACAAGAAAGGTGCCATTATCTTCTACAACTCATGTCACCATTTCGACAAATGTTTGGAACTGTACAACAAGTTTTTTGACCCTTCTCTTGAAGTTTATCCCACCATTTTCCTACCAAACTTCCTCTGTACTGAATAATTCGACGTCTGGTGGAAGGAATACTATATCAACAGATTTTTCGACGTAGCAACTTTCACTACTCTTCTGACGAATGCTTTTACCTTTGTGCAGGACAGGAAGAAAAAAGGTACAGATCAGCATATCAAAGAAGTTCACAAGTTTCAAATGTATTTTGAAACTATTTACAGGCCTGATGATCTTCGTCGAACCATAGCTGAAGCAGCAGTATCTTTAAAATACAAATTCACAGAAAAATTGAATAAGTTGTGGTTTCCTACATCTCTTCCACCACACGCACACTATGATTTTGCTTTCACCACTTTTCCTCCAAAATTCCCTCCACTCCCTTCTGCAGAATTTGGAGTGGCCTTGAGTCCTCCATTTCCAGATTGGTTTGTATGTGGATCATATTTAAAACTGCTTCGTGAAAGCAACAAAAAACCTGTCGAACGCGTGGTTGCGACGAAGTATCATCTGCACAACTTCACTGGGCACCTTCATATTGGGATAGAACATGTTACTGTGGACGAACCCATTCTTGAAGGTGTCGAAGAAATTACATTCTTCTTTTTTGCTTCTAACTCTTTTATTATTATATCAATGTTCATGCAACTTTTCCTTTTCAGCTGTTAGAATTGTCAGGAAGACTACTGGCGAAAGAACTTCTTCAAAAACAGTCGAAAAGTCTCCTGCAACTGCCAAGAAGGTTTCGACACAAACAAAACATCCCTCCTTATTTATATACTTCATATTCTCTTATACTGAACCTTTCTTTTCTTTCTCTTATAGGTAACTCGTACCCCAGCAAAGAAAAGGAAACCAGAAGAAAAGGAAACAAGCGTCGAAGAATCTGAGGACGAGTCCCCTGAACCCCAGCCTTTGAAAAGAAACAAAGGTCTAAGAATTAAAACAGTGGCGTCCCAAAGATCTCTGGTCCAAAGACGAACTCCACCTGCCAGTCCAGTCAACAAAGTTCCCTCAAGGAGCGAAAGAAGTGGGGACTCAAGTGCCCATACTGAAATCCCTCAGGTAATCATTTCGACAAACACCACCCCAGCCTTGACTGAATGTAACTTTATCTTACAGTTCTTCCTTTATGTTTTTTGCTTGTAGGTTGTTATTGACGTCGAAGAGACCTCTGCAATCCAAGAAGAGCATGCTCCCTCTAATTCTGAGAGGACTCTGGCTGAAAGACTCCAGGATGATGCCACCCCAGATGCAGGGGTCCATGGGCCTCAAACCTTGGACGAATTCGACCTCAGTGATTCTGAGTCTTCCGACAACAACTCTCCTTTTCGACCAGACCCTACTGCAGAAAGAACAAATTCAGATCAAGATGCACCACTTCCACCACCAGCTGCTATACCAAACACTGACGAAAATGCCATTGCTCAGGATGCACCAGTCCTAGGTCCAACTGACACCACCATGGCTGATAAAGAAAATGTCGAAGAAGAAGTCACTCTGTCGAATCAGCCAGAAGTTAACTTGAGCATTGGAGGAACCTCTCAACACATTCCCTCTTCATCAAAAGCTCCTGTCGAAACCTCTCTGGGCACTGCTTCGACGAGTTTATCTCATGAAGAAATTGAGAGCTTGAAGGCTAGAAAACCCTTTGAGTACTTAAAAGCCTTGCTCGACACCAGGTATAACTTCCAAGATTCTTCTGCCAGTGGTTCGACAGCTTCAGGGGCCACTTCTGACCTTCAACCAATCAATGTCATCATGGATGAGATCAAGACAAGGATCCTTGGAGTTGACCTGTTTGAAGTCTTGGCTGAGAATACTTCTGCTCAATATGATCTGAAGAAGCTCCTAAAAAGTGCCAACTTGCTGGAGGCTTCGACTGAGGAAAGCCATTTGGTGATGGATTTGATATCTTTGATTGATTCTGTCAGCGCTGATCTGGTTCGACAAAAAGAATTCTCCCAAAAGATCACAGCCAAATCTGAGGAGCAAGTTTCGGCATGGAACACAGTGGCTTCTTCGACAGAAAGGATTTCGGAGCTGAATAAGCTTTCTGACGAATATACCAAAGCTGCTGCTGATTGTGAAAACAATATCCAAGCTTACCAAGCCCAGATTGCTGATCTCCAAAGAAAAATCCTCCAAGAGAAAGAACGCCAGGCCTCTCTCCAAAAACCAAATCAAGAAGCAATAGACAGTGAACTCCAGAAGGGGCTACAACATGCAGAAACAGCCCAGCAACTTCATAGGGAGCTTGACGAAATGACTGTCAGCAAGAGCCTTTGTGAGCGTCGAATCCAACTCCAAAAGAAAAAATTCGACGAGCTTAAAGCCACATTCCTTCGACAGTAATTTTGTAATAGTACTTAGGAATTTTATTTGTTTTAAGGATATTTCCTTTCTTAGCACTTTTATATGTAATGCTATTTTACGCCATTTGTTTGGCGAAGACAAGTTTTGTTTGCAATTTTAATTTGTTATGATTTTTATTTCCTGCAATGTTGGTCTATACTTCTTTAAGTACTTCCCATTTATTTTCATCACTCTTCTATCTTTTTCTATTTCTTCGACTTCGTATGCACCATTGGAAAAAACTCTTAGAATTTTGAAAGGTCCTTCCCATTTAGGGGACCATTTTCCCATCACTCTGTCTTTCTTCTCCATGGGCAATATCACTTTCCAGACTAAATCATTTACTAAGAAGGCTTTGAGTTTTACTTTTTTGTTATAAAATTTTTCAACTTTCTCTTTCTGCCTTCTTATTAATTCTAAAGCACGCAACCTTTCTTCATCCAAATCAACTAACTCATCCATCATCATACTCCAATAGATTTCAGATGGAATCTCATGATGTCTTTGAATTCGTATTGACTGTAAACAGATTTCGACTGGCAATACTGCATCATGTCCATAAGTTAATTTAAATGGGGTAGAATTAGTTGCCTCCTTAGGAGATGTTCGACAAGCCCAAAGGATTTGATCCAGGGTCTTATGCCAATTTCTGGGTTTTTTACCCACATGCTTCTTTATCAGGTTTATTACCACTTTGTTGGCTGCTTCGACCTGGCCATTTGCTTGGGCATAATAGGGTGTCGAAGTCAACAACTTAAAACCCGTTTCTCTTGCAAATGCTTGCATATTTCTACCAGTAAACACAGATCCTTGATCAGTGGTTATAGTCTCTGGTATTCCAAATCTATACATTATGTGTTTCTGGATGAAATCTATGACTGCTTCCTGATCTACATTCGTCAAAGGTATGGCTTCAATCCACTTAGTGAAATAGTCTACCCCCACTAATATGTACTTCTGCCCCTTTGAGGAGGCTGGTCGAATCTCACCAATCAAATCTAAAGCCCAACCTCTAAATGGCCAAGGCTTTACAATAGAATGTAACTCACTCGCTGGCACATGAGGTATGCCTGCATGGATTTGACATTCCTGACAACCTTTTGCAAATTCGACACAGTCTTTCAACATGGTTGGCCAATACATTCCTTGTCGAAATAATAGCCATTTCATCTTATGTCCTGCTTGGTGAGCACCACATGCACCACCATGTACATTTGACAGAGCTATATAAGCCTCAGTCTCTCCTAGGCATTTTAGTAGAACTCCTTCTGCAGTCTTTTTAAACAGTTCATTTCCAAAGAGCACATAGCTTATGGCCCTGTACTTTATCTTTCTTTCGACAGTCTGATTTGGATTTTGTAAATAATCTTTGATGGGTTTTCTCCAATCTCCAGCTTCTAAATCACCTACGTTGAAAATCTCAAAGTTTTCTTCATCACCATATCCTAATCTCATTGTCTCCAAATCAGATGGGGCCAGCTTAGTAGATAAAACTTTACCTCTTACTTCGACAACCTTCAACAGATTTTCTTTCGACACTTTATACCCTGAAGCCAATTGAGCCAAGTCATTTGCTTCCTGATTTTCCAATCTGGGAATGTGTCTAAAAACCACACTGTCGAATCTCTTGAGGAGCCTGTTGGCTATCACAAAGTACATGATCAAATTTTCTTTGACACATTTATACTCTTTCGTCAATTGTTTTATCACCAGCTCAGAGTCACCCATTATTTCGACCTCTGTTGCCCCCAGTTCCAACAAAATTTCAAGTCCAGCAATTAAAGCTTCATATTCTGCCTCATTATTTGAACAGAATCCTTCTATTTTATACTTGAACTTTGTTGGAATTTTATTGGGAGAAATAATTAACACCCCAACTCCTGTTCCATTCTTATGACTGGAACCATCAAAATACAACCTCCAAGGCTCTTTTTCGACATAATTTGTCTCATCTCCAAGTATGGAGTGGTCAGCTATAAAGTCAGCAACTACTTGCCCTTTAACAGCTTTTAGAGGCATATATTTTAAAGAATATTCAGTCAAGGCTAAAGCCCATTTTCCAATTCGACTATGCAAAATAGACTTAGACAACATATGTTTTATTACGTCGAAATGAGAAGATATATGTACATCAACGGGTTTTATATAATGCTTCAATTTTGTACAAGAGAAATATACACATAAACATAATTTCTCTATCATACTATATCTAGTTTCAGCATTATTTAAAACTCTGCTAAGATAATAAATGGCTCTTTCGACGCCATGTTCATCTTCTTGACAAAGCATACTTCCTAATGTTCTGTCAGATGCTGATATATAGAGCCTCATGCTTCTTTTTCGACAAGGAGATATTAGGACTGGGGGATTTGCCAAATACTCCTTGATCTTGTCGAAAGCATCTTGCTGCTCTTGCCCCCAAGTGAAACCCTCCTTCTTCAGTCGAAGCAGAGGTGAGAAGGCCTGAGTCTTTCCACTAAGGTTGGAGATGAACCTTCTAAGAAAGTTGATTTTCCCTAGCAGAGACTGCAATTCCTTCTTTGTCGATGGCGCTTTTGCTTCCATTATTGCCTTAGCTTTGTTTTCATTAATTTCAATCCCTTTCTTGTGGACCACAAAGCCTAAGAAATCCCCAGCCTGCACACCAAAAGCACATTTAAGAGGATTCATTTTCAAACCAAACTTCCTCATCCTTTCAAAGGATTGTCGAAGATGGTTGATATGGTCCAAGCCTGAAGCAGATTTAATCACAATGTCATCTATATAAATTTGCATAAATGTTTCGATGAAATCATGAAAAATAGAATTCATGGCCCTTTGGTAAGTAGCTCCAGCATTTTTCAAACCAAAGGGCATAACTACCCATTCATATGTTCCTATTGCTCCTGGACAACGAAAAGCTGTTTTTGGAACGTCTTCTTCAGCAATAAAAATCTGGTTATAACCAGAATATCCATCAAGCATACTTAAATACTCATGGCCTGCTGCAGAATCTACTAGCATTTCTGCTACTGGCATAGGATACTCATCCTTAGGGGTGGCTGAGTTTAGATCTCTAAAATCAATACACACCCTTAGTGTGCCATTTTTCTTAATCACAGGAACACTATTAGCAATCCATTCGACATACCTTGTTGTACGGATGAATTTGCATTTTAGAAGTCTTTCGACCTCTTCTTTGATTTTCGACAGGATCTCAGGTGCAAAACGTCTGGGGGTCTGCTTTATTGGCTTCTTCCCTTCCAGTATTGGCAACTTCAATTCCACCAAACTTCTGTCTAAACCAGGCATTTCGTCATAATCCCAGGCGAAGCAGTCTTTAAACTCATTCAGCAGTTGGATTATTTCGACTCTGAGTTGAGGATTCAACTTGGCACTGATGTAAGTGGGCCTTTTCTCTGCCCCCAGTCCCAGATCAATCTCCTCCAAAGGGTCTTGTGCCACCATTTTCATATTGGTGGAGGTTGGATCCTTTTCGAACCCCAAAGGTTCGTCATCATAAATGGCATCAAGTCTTTGGTTCTGCCATTCACCACTTGAGTCTTCTTCAAAACTCTGATTTGCATGTTGCTCCTCAATGTTTTCTTGAGGATGTTGTTCTTTGACAATTTGAGTGCTGGCTTCGACAGCCATATTTCTAACTTCAGCCTCAAGGGCCGCTTTGAGTTGTTTTTCGGCTATATAAGCCGAAATCCTTTTCATGGCTGATGCTTCAGTCATCTTCACTGAATTCACTCCCCCATCCAGTTGGGTTGACATGGGTAGTTCCCCAGGTGTAATTTGTCTCCCCAATTATTTCTTTATCCCACTGGAAACCATGCGTAGGATGGAGGTACATGGAACAGTAAGCATTGTCGGAAGCTGTTAGGTCGAAAGCAGCAGGGTTGCATGGTGCTATATGGGCTAGGTTTTTGTCGAAGTTACGACTAGTAACATTGTTCACATCAGCTGTGAAGTAACTCTGATCTGCTTCAATGTTTTCGACAATCCCATCTGGCCTCCAGATTGATATCCTTTGATGCATGGAAGATGGCACAGCCCCAATCCCATGGATCCATTCCCTTCCCAACAGCAGGTTGTAATTTGCCTTTGATGCTATTACCACAAACATGGTAGGCCTGGTGATAGATCCTACAGTCAAATTCAGTTGTATTACCCCCAACGTTGTCCCTACTTTACCTTCATAGTTGGACAACACCATATTGTGAGGCTTAGTGTCGGAGTCATCTTTTCCAATCCTCTTTATCATATAATGAGGAATTAAATTCACAGCTGCTCCACCATCTATCAGAATTTTGTTGACACCCACATTTTCTACCTTTCCTTTTATGAAAAGAGGCTTTAAGTGAGCCTTCATTGAATCATCTGGCTTTTCGAAGAAAGCATTTTGCTCTTCGACACAGCCATTATTCATTATGTAGTAGCACACGGGCTTCAAGCCTATGCTGTCATCTACCATGTCATCTTCTTCGTCTTCGACTTCCATTGTCCTGTCATAATCTCTGGGCAGTACAGAGACCACATTGCAGGTTACGTCGAAAGAGGCATCTGATTCTGAACCAAATTCATCTGTGACTTCTTCGTCCACTGGAATTCTGTTGTTTGTCTTTTGCATCTCTGTGGTGTCACCAGATCTATTCTCCTGAAAGGTTTCTTTTTCTAACAGAGGCATCCCCTTGTTTGTAATCTGCACACATTCGCTTGATTCAGCTCTCTTCTGCCCAACCCTTTGGTGTTCTACTGTTCCCTTTCCAATTTTCTTCTGCCTTTGGAATCTTCTCCATTGGGATCTGGACATAGGATTCTTCCCTTTGTAATTCTCAGAGACATATTTTGGCCTTGTCTCCTTTTTAACTTCCATTGAAGGACCTCTGTTCACTTCAAAACTCTTCCATCTCTTCTGACCTTGGGCATCCCTTATAGGCTGAACCCATTTGTCATCATTTGGCCTGTTGGATGGTTTGTAGGTGTTGGAACGTCTTTCTCCCACTCCTTGACTGTGATGCTTCCCTCTTCTTGGGTCGAATCTTTCGTTTCTGGTTGGTGGGACTGTTCCCCAATTTCCTTTCCTCTGGGTCTTTTCTGCTGCTTCTAAGTCATCAGCTGCTTTCTTGTCGAACACAGCACTACATCTTGGGCAAAGCATGACTTCTGCATTCTTCCTTTGACATCTCTGGATGAATTCGACAAGACTTTCATTTTCTTCTGGGTAAACCAGCTTCTGATGCTTCTCTTGATGTCTCTTTCCCTTGTTTGTGTCTGGTCCCACCCTCTGAGTGACTTCCACCATGTGAATCCCAACATTCTGTTCAGTTGTGATCTTCAATTTATTCATTTTTTCGACCAGCATGATTTCCTCTGGGATGTCCTCCTTTGACTGACTCACATTGCCTTTTGGGTGTAAACCCTTGTAGATGTAGTTGCAGCAGTGTGCAACCCTTTCGACAGGATGCCCTTCAGTTTTGATGGTACCAATGTTTATTGGTTCGACGGTGGGGGAATGGTCATCAGTCCCTGCTGTTTTGATCTCCTCTTGACCAAGGCCCTCAGTGGCCTCTTTCTGAACAATGAGGGTTTTGTCACCCTCCTCTTCGTCATCCTTTTTGAAGGAATCTCCCCACCCTGTGGGTTTGATTTTGTTGATATCTGCTTTGGAGCTTGGTGGTGCTGAATATTTCACCATGAAATCGAACTTTCCATTTGACTCTCCCAAAGTATCCCAGATCACCCCCTGCTCAGCATCTCTTTCGTAGTTTTCCTTGTCGAAGCTTCTTCCCACTTTGACTGCATTTCTTTCGTCGAAACCTTCAGTAGTTTCGCTAGCATTATCACTGTCGAAGTCTTCAGAAACTTTGACTTCTTTCTCTTCAGTCTGGTCAGCAAGATCATCACCTTCTTCCACCACATTTACATGGGTGTCGAAACCTTCAGCAGCTTCTATCATGGTGAAGTTGGTGTCGAAGCTTTCAGTAACTTCCACCATTTCAAAATTTTCTTCAGCCACGATCTCCATTTCGACCACATTTACCATTTCTGGTTCAGCATAATTGGCCTCTACCACCTGCATAGGATTAGAGTCAATCCTCATCTGCTGCTTGGCTTTGTCTCCAAACTTCAGCCTTCCATTTTGGATTGCGTTCTGGACAAGATCCCTGAAAAGGTAACATTGAGAAGTTTTATGACCCAAGAAATTATGGTATTTACAAAAACCTCTCTTTTTCTGTTGGTCTACAGGAGGCTCTTTCGTGCCTGCTGGTTTTATTAACTGACCATCTTTGACTAATAAATCAAATATTTCATCACACTTAGTGATGTCGAATGTATAAGTTCTTTTAGGGAACCTGTCATTCTTTTCTACTTCGACTGGATTTTTTCCATTCGACGGGGCTAAAACTTTACAAGAATATGGAGGGCCTTGTTTTAATTCTGCCAGATCAATTTCTTGCTGGTCGAAGATGACTTGTTCGTTTTCGTCATAATCATCTTCATGAATTACTCCTACATAGGCCACTCTTTCCTTCTTGTTTTTGTTTGATCTGAATTTTTCATTTTTTAGTCTTTCTATTTGCCTCACTCTGTCTGCTAGTTGTGCCATATCTCTCAAGTACTGGGTATCCAGTTTCTTCCTTATGGAATAATCTAGACCCCCTGCAGCCATTTCGACTAGTTCTTGTTCCGGCACTTGCGTAAAGCATCTGGCTTTTAGTAATCTAAACCTATTCAAATAGTCATCTATAGGTTCAGAAAACTTTCTTTTGACACTTGCCAACTCCTTCAAACTTATCTTGGTTTGTCCCATATAAAATTGTTCATGGAACAATCTTTCTAATTGGGTCCAAGTAAAAATTGAAGTTGCAGGAAGTGATGTGAACCAAGTGAACGCATTTTTTGTTAAAGAACTTGGGAAATATTTCATCCTTAGGTTCTCATTATTCGCAATTTCTCCTGCTTCTATCAAGTAACGTGCCACGTGTTCTATGGTGGACTCACTAGTATCCCCTGAAAATTTTGTAAATTTGGGGACTTTCCACCTTGGTGGTAATTCTTGTTGTAAGACAAATTCAGACAAAGGGGAAGTATAACTAGGCCTTTGTAATCCTACGTTTACTCCATTTTGTGCCATTATTCTCTCAACCATGGTGGCAATATTGTTTTCGACAGGCATGTTATTGTAACGCATTCTCTGCTGTAACACTTCGTCAGCATTTTGATTTCTCTGGACTATTATCCTTCTTGGTTCCTGTCGAATAGGCTCTTCTACATTAGGCTGTTCGACTATTACCTCTTGCCTCCTGGGATTTTCATGAGGATTTCCTAAGGGCCTTTGGTTTATAGTAAGTTCTTCTTCGACAGCCCTATTGGCAGGGGCCTGATTTAATTGCATTCTTTGCTGTACTTGCGGGACTCCGAAAAAGTCAGCAATGCGTGCCATCTGTTCTGCCAATATTTGGTTTGTTTGGGTAGTGTTCTGTATTAAGGGATTGAACACTTCTCCCATTTGTTGTGTCAAAGCCTGCACCATATCATGATTGCTTTCATACATCTGTTGACGAATTACTTGTGCAGAATGGTTCGTCATAGCGGGCATATGGAAACCTGGTGGAACTTGGTTTATCCTATTTCCATTTCCACCATATCCTGACCCCTGCAATGGTGATGACACTTGAACCATAGCATCAGAGAATAATGGTGACGAATTATGTAGGCTTGCCATCATTGAAGTTGGCATTCCATATGGTTGTTCCCTCCCAGTCAAAGGCTGAGAATAATTCAGATATGGCCTGAATGTATTTCCTCCAGGGGGAGGGGTTCCCAAAGGTCTAGCGTGTCCCATGGTGGAAGAACTAGGCGCATTCTGGGATCCTGAACCTGTTGGTATGGGATCCCCCAAAGGAGGCCTAATCTGTTCTAAAACAGGGCCAGACGCTGGTATTGGTCCTGACGAAGGGATAGGGTTGGAAACTGATATTGTTTCGTCAGGATTATTTGAAGTATTTGGCAAGTTAGCCATGTTTCTTCTTCTTGTTCTCTTTGGTCTCTCTACGTCGGTTACGGCTAGTTTACCGCTTCTAAGAATCATACAACGTAGCAAGGAACAATTTGTCTAAGAAATTATTTATCAGAATTTTATCAAAATGCACAGGTCCCACTGGGCGTGCCAATTTGTTCGCGGTGGTTTCTGGCGAACAACCTCTGGTTAACCAATCTCTTCAGAAAACTGGGTTACGTGCAGGACCAACCAAACAAGTCCTGGGATACATGTGCATTTGATTCTGTCGAACTATTCTTAGAGTTTGTGATAAATTTGTGGTTTTGTTTTATCAATATTGTCAAAATATTAAGAACTTTGGTTTTGCAAGTAAAGTAAAATTTGAACTTAAAGATGAAATAAAGTTAAAAGTTTAAACAAGAACAAAAAGACATGTCGAAGGCTGTAAACTTGCAGAAAAATAAATAAAGCTTGAAAATGACATTAAACTTGATAAATGAACAAGTAATTTAAATGACTTTGAAATATAACTGGTGTTTTAAACGTACATTGTTCCAAATACTAAACTCATTTTCTCTCACACTGGGTACTTAGAGCTTTTACAGGAATTTTGTACAAATTTTTACACACCCATTCTAACCACAAACTATCCTATTTATACATAAACAAAATAACTGCTTAGAACGGAAAAACTATAACTAAACGACAAGTGTCAGCCTGCATGTAAATTTCTTCTCTGAAACCTCCATGTGTCCAACTGCCAAAGGTTACAACCTTTTGAATTTGAATCCCTTCCTTAGTGACGAAAACCTTATAACTTTTCAAACTGTCGAAACCCTTTTTAAAGAAGAAACGAAACCCTTCAGCACTTGCCAAATATCCTTTTGTCAGATGTCCTCTTCTGTCGAAATCATTGAAAGACTATCTTCTGTCGAAACGTCGAAAGAGAACTTTCCTCTGCCAAATACTTAGTCACAAATCACTTCTCAAACTTTATTCTGCCAGAACAAACATCTACCTCTCTGTCGAAGTAATGGGGTTTTAAACCCTGTCAGCAATCCTTGAAATTACTTCCTTTTATCATCTTTCGACAAAGACAACCTCACACTTCTAAATTTCACCTTGTCGAAATTATAGGTTTACAGTCTTCTGGTTTGATTTTTCACGTACCGGAAGAGTTTTTGCAAGTGTTTCGGTACCGGAAGACTTTCACAAAGTCTTCCGGTTTAATGTGTTTTTTAAAAAAGACTTCCGGAAGACTTTGAGGAAGTCTTCCGGAATGATACGTGATTGGGAAGTCTTCCGGATGACTTTAAAAAAGTCTTACGGTATGGTTTTCCACAAACATGTGTACCGGAAGTCTTTATGAAAGTCTTCCGGATTTTTTATTTATTCATTTTATTTTTGTATTAAATATTTTTTTATTGTTTTTCTTCTTTAGTGGTGCGTTCACGAGGCAGAGATGGGAGGATATCGGTTCGATCTATGGGACGGGGCGATACGTCTAGTAGGACACCATAGATGATGTCGGTACTTCTGCAACTGCAGCAGATCCAGTTGGATATCCTGGAGGTCCGTACGATACCAATGTTTTCGTTTCGTACGAGCATCATGTGGCCAGACGGTTATGGTTCGGTGAGGTAAGGAAATTATAATTTTTTACTAATGAAAAAAAATTGAAATTATAATTATTTAGTATTGAATAAAAACTGAAATTATAAGTATCTATTGTATAATTTATTTAATTTTATTTGATTTCAGGAGAGAAGTGCAAAGAATGAGTTGAAGGTGGCAGGACATGGATTGAAGTTGACCCAAATGGTTCCACAGCAGCTTCCACCGGAGATTGAGGCTTTCATATCTAGGTCCGGTTTAGCTTCCCTACAGAGAACCAGTTTGAAGAAGATCGATGCAAACTTGGTTTCTGCATTTGTTGAGAGGTGGCATCTAGAGACATATTCATTTCACATGTCGTTCGGTGAAATGACGATTACTCTGGATGACGTGGCATGTTTGCTTCACTTGCCTATCAGGGGGTATTCTGGAACCTTCAACCCATCAGTGAAGACCTAGGTGTTGAGTGGGCCGTTGACTACCTTGGAGTGTCAGCGAGAGTGGCACTATACCAGGTCCGTGAGTGCAGAGGTTCGTACTACAAGATTGAGTGGTTACATGATCGATTCGTAGAGCATCGAGTTGCTTCATCGTGGGCATATGCGACCAGATGTTATTTGATGATGTTTGTGGGTTGCACGATCTTTGCAGATAAGTCGTTTACACTTGTGGAGGCACGATATCTGGCATTATTTAGGGACTTGGATGGGTTGTCGAACTATAGTTGGGCAGCAACTGCATTGGTGATCTTGTATAGGTATCTTGGAGATGCGTCCATGTTCAGTTGTAAACAGCTCGGTGGTTATTTGACTCTCTTACAGGTATATATTTAAATTCAGTTTATTGATTTTTTTTAAGTATAATGTTAATTTTATTATGTTCATTATGTTATATTTAATTATTATGTTATTGTTTTTTTAACAGTGCTGGATTCATGAATATTTTCCTACACTTGGGAAAAAAGGAGAGAATTGGATACCAGCTCAGAATTGTGGTCTCCCGCGAGCGATGAGACCACAACGTCATCCATAACTCATCCATTGCAGATTTCATACCCACCTCTGATTCCTCATCTAAGTTTTCTTCCAACTTAATTTCCATACTTAGTTTCCTCCAATGTACATGCACAACGTCAATTGGTATCGGAATACCACTAATTCTATACCCTGCCAACTCACACGCGCAAGGTAATCCATAGGTTGTTCTAAGAATACATCGACATCTGTCCTTGTTAGTTCCAATATAATTAATTCTAGTTAACTCTTCAGCAACGCGCCTCAATGCAGCTCGCGAAACTGCAGTACGTAAATATGTGTAAAATGGACTTGAATAGACATGTGCAACTTCATACACACTCTTTTGAAAAAAAAGCTCGAATGTTGCTAATTTGTATCTTTAAGTTGTCATTCATGACCTCCCAACATTTGACCATATCACCAATACTATTACCCAACATCTGCTTTAACTTCCAATGAGCAGACTCAACCCTATAATAATACATATTTAAACTAAATAAGAAAACTACAAAATTCACAAAAAGTATATTTTGGGATCTAAATCAAAACATATCGATTAATCGTCGTGTTACCCATATGTAGGACTCGATTAATCCATGTGCAAACAAATCTTTGTCTATGTGGTGTCAACCATGTGTCGTTCACGTACTCAAAAAATTTAGGACAATCAACACACTCTTGCTCAAGTTCTTTTAAATGTTGAGCATACTCAACCTCATCACTAGCCCGTACAACATCCGTCCATAATTTGCCAATTGACTCTTGCATATCAGGAGCCACTAATAGTTTCCTTTTTGCACCAACATTTTTGTTAATGTTAAACTGACATAGCAAATTATTTGTCCTTAGAAACACAGTCTCAACGGCTTTCATCAAAGCAAGATCTCTATCTGTCATCATCACTTGTGGAAACAAATCTTTCTTCACAAACAATATTTAAGCTTATCTAACACCCAACAAAAAGTCTCAGTCGGCTCAGACTTAATATACGCAAATGCGACAGCAAAAGTCAACTCAGTTGATGTCATGCCAACAATTTCAAACAAAGGTTGCCTGTATTTGTTTGTCTTATAAGTGCTATCCATAACTAACACAATAGGAAAAATATTCAACAACTTAACTGAATCTGGATGTGCCCAAAATATATCTTTAATAACTTCAGAGTCGTCTCTTTTTCTACTCCAATAAACATAACCTGCGGTCTCGATAAGCTTAAACAAATGTTGTATCTCACTTCTAGGACCTCTTATCTCTTTTTCCATCATACTCTTCTGCTTGTATATTTGCGTGATCCGAGTGACACAATCTGGATCTCGCTCGTGCAAGGAATGCAATATATTTCTAGGTGCAACCTTTCTCTTTGTTAAATCAGCAACATGTTGCTTCTGATCCGTTGTCATCCTACCAACAAATGAGTGACCTTCTAATCTATCAGGTAAATCAAGGTTATGAACGCCACATTTTACATCAATCTTCCATCCAGATCCATCTTTTGTCGGAGTCGACCTGATCTTAAATGGACATCCACATTTTTTCGTCGCACTTTCGATTCCACTACGAATATCCTTGTATTTCCCACCTTTATCACAACCAAATATTATTTTGTTACTTCTTCCTCTCTTGCCTGTTTGTGTATCTGAATGAGTGATGATGAACGTCACTTTATTTCGTAATCTGGTGTCTTTAACCCATCTTATCACCTCATCTTGTGTACCAAATCTCTCTGACGTTGTAAATACATTTGACGTATTCATACATATCGGTTCTTTTTCGTATATAGGTACTGCACCTACACAATAAAAATATTTTTTAATAACAAATTATAAATTAAAAAAAATTACACACCGGAACACTTTATGTAAGTCTTCCGGTATTGTACTCGATACAAACCGGAACACTTACATGAAGTGTTCCGGTACACAGACACATGGCTACTGGAAGACCTAATGGAAGTGTTCCGTACCGGAACACTTCCATTAAGTCTTCCGGTGAACAAAAATAACAAAACCGAAAGACTTTCCCAAAGTCATCCGGTTTGATAAATAACGTACCGGAACTCATTCTTTAAGTCTTCCGAAACGTGTTTTTTTGGGTCACTTTTTCTAGAATCTGACGGTCTGACATAAATGGTAAAAAAATAAAATAATAAAATAATAAAATATAATAAGGGTTATAATAGGCATTTTGAAAAATATGTAGGGGTAAAAGTATAGATGTGAGGTATAGGGTAAAGCCTTCTTATTGATGTTATATAATGTAGTGTCTTTGACACATTTGAGATATGAATGAAATGAAAAAAAAGTATTTTATTTTTACTTTTCTTTAGATAGTTTTAATATTCTCTCTTTATCATTGAAACCATAGTCTCAAAGCTTTGATAGGAAAAACTTCCTATTAATTTGGTGCTTTCATGTTCAATCTCATTCTCTCAAATTAGATGGATGTTCCAGTGTTTTATGAGGAAGAAGATTGTTACCGGTGGGGATCATGTGTTGAAAAAGTTTTCAAAGAGCAAGGAACACCAGAAAAGATAAAGTTGTTAGAAGTTGTGGTGAAATTACGTGGTCGTGCTCATCAATGGTGGACTTGGCGATCTTAACTTCATCCACCATCTTGTTGGGATACTTTCACCAGTGTATTTCTCTAGAATTTTAAACCTGAATGGTGAGAAATTTTACTAATTTCAGATGAGGGAGAAGATTTGGTTCAAATGTTGTCATCCTTGATGAAGGAAATTGATATTTACCATAAAGCTCTAATACCTTCATCCATTTTGAAACACAAAGATCTTTGTTTTCCTTCTTTTTCATCCTGTGTAAAAATGAAAAATTTGTTATCAGTAGTAACTTTCATGGAAGAATATCATTCCAACAACAAATATTTTCATGATGAAATCAAAGAATCTCATTCCAACAACAAATATTTTCATGATGAAATCAATTTCGTGAATCAACCAAAACCTCCAGATGCTAATTCAACAATTAATTTTCCCCCTTCTCTAACATCTTCTGTTAGGATGAAAGAGGAGAAATCACCCTTAGCACCGCTGATACCGACAAAACCAACAACTTCCATGGTTGGACCTTGTTTCAAGGATTGAGGTTTAATTTGTGACGTTGATTTTGCGATTCCACCGTAACCACCTGATCGAAGTGTTTCTATAGAAATCATCGATTTTGGATCTTCAATACCTCTCAAGGGAGAGCCTTAAATCAATGACAGAGGGTTTCATGATGGTGCTAATTTTGAGATTCCACTGAAACCACCCGATAAGATTGTTATTCAAACATCATCCTTGTTCCTGCCATATTTTTCAAAACAATTCGTTCAACACTGTCCGGAGAAGGAAAAGGGATATCTGCTATTACCAACCATGGCAAATGAAAAAGTGGATTTTAGTTTGAAGGTAATTTCTCCCAACATTGGAGCCAATAACATTACAAGCAATGGGGGAATCACAACTGAGTCTGACCTTGTTGAAATCAATCTCTTCATATTTGTAAACATTGTCAGAGCCAAAAATTTGTTTGTGAACTATGGTCGTTACAATTTTGCTCCTTATGTGGAAATGAAAGTCAGGGATTTTTAAGGGACAACCTTGTGTTTCAAAGGAAAATCATATCCAAAATGGAACCAAATTTCTTCCCTTGACCAAGATAAAGTTGAAACCGAAGAGATAACAAGAGTTGAGATTGTTGTGAAGGATGATGCTTTTAGGAAGTATGGATATATGAGTAGGATTTCATTGGATGTTTCTGATGTTTATAACTTTTTTTGAACTGATAGTGCTCTAGCACCACGATGGCATGTATTAGAGGATATAACTGATATAATATTTAGAGAAGAAAAATTAATAAATATTTTTTGACAATAAAATTTATAATATTTAGTGATTAAAAAAATCATAACTTATCACATAACGTTAAAAAATTGAATACATTTGATTCATATTATACTTTTCCGTCACAAATTAAACTTCTAAAAACATAAAATTATAAATAAACTTAAAAGTAAAAATTATAAAAGAAAACAAAAAATTGTAGTGATTATAATTTATATAAAATAAAAAATAAAAATAAAATAATTTGTAGGTGAATAATAATTATAATAAATTGATGGAAGAAATAAAGAAAAATCAAATAAATTTAATCAAAACAAGAACACAAAAAAAATTATAAATAAAATAAAATCGAGGATAATTTAGTAAATACAATAATTTCTTAAATATTAAAATTTAAACTCCCTCCCCTCCCCCTCCAAATCCCTCTAAATCGGAGGGAGACGAAAAATGTGATTTTGAGGGATTTTGCTCCCCTCATTTCCCCTCCTAAAAATTGAACCAAGCACATTTAATTAAAAATATCATCTCCCTTCTCCTCTCCTCCCCTCCATCTACCTCAAACCAAACACACACTAAGGGATAACTAATGGTAGGATCATGAAATTTTGGAATAAATTTTTAAACCTTTTAAGTATTTAAGTTAGAAAGATATTTTATCTTAGTTGGGCTTTTATTTGTATTTGGGCTCTCAGTTTTATTATCCATTATTGATGTTATATAATATAGTGTCTTTGACATATTTGAGATATGAATGAAATGAAAAATATTTTCTTTTATTTTTATTTTTCTTTAGATAGTTTTAATATTATCTCTCTATCATTGAAACCCTGGTCTGGAAGCTTTGATAGGAAAAACTTCCTATCAAATTTTTAGGATGCTAGCTCAAGAACCATAACAAACTATAACAATGCAATAAATAAAAAGGAAAATAAAATAACTTCAATTGATTTTTTTTATTAATTTCTAATGTGTCAAAAGACACTCCATATATAATGATACTAATGGACCATTAACTAAAATGCTCAAACACTAGTAGGAGCCCAATTCAATAACAGTTAAAATACCAACTAATATAGAACCTTAATTTAACAATAATTCTAAATAAACTAAAATATTAAAATAATACTTAATACTCTCTATCATTATTCACCCCTTAAAAACCAATCTTGTCCTCATGGTTGTAGACAAGTAACACTCTTAAAATAGGAAAAAAAAGTTCAATGTATAAATCAACACCTCGTGTAAGAATCAATCTTCTTTTTTCAAAATAAAAATCCAAATCATAATTTTCTTCAATTGGCAACATGAGTGACCCTCCATTCAATCTGTTATTGCATCCTGATCTTACTTTAAGTGTGGTTGCTCCCTTTAACGATGTTGCAGTAGCAACAATGAGAGTTAAGATGTCACTAGCATTTGTGACATTCATGTCTATTCCAATAACACTTCTAAGACCTTCTTTCTTAATCCAATGATGATACGGAAAAGCGAGCGCAAAAATGAACACAATCATTAAGAAGAATCCCATTATTTGTATTGCAAAACGACCAACTACGTCCATAAAAGCCATTGTAAACCGGTATCCCAGAACTGTTCCACAAAGTTTTATAATCGTTGTTGTAACACCCTTTCTACCTCATCACAAATGACATACATCTTAATCAATTATCAAAGTAAAACCCATGAAAGGATATCGCATTCTTCAAATAACTCAAATCATCGTATAGTATCACATATGAGTCTTGTCCCGTAACACGGGTTAATAAAATCAAGAAAACACAATTGAACCTCTTTTTGAACAAATATGTAGCGGAAAACAAAACATCACCTTTCATCTTTAATAAATTAAAACCTCATAAATTATTCCAAACATCCTTTAATCAAAAGTACTCAAAAGAAATAACATCTTAAATTCAAATAAATAAAACAACTCAAGTGAAACCCGTATCGATGTTACTGGACACAGAGCAGGACTCCACTTCTAACTAACAAGACACTTCACTAACTCCGAGCTAAGTGTGTACCGAGCTAACCTTGATTATCTACAAGATGGCATAATAGACCATCACCAATGCAAATCATGTTATGTCATTTAAAATGATATGCAACCTCTTAATATGCATGTGGTACCGAAACATCCTAATGGATGGATACTGGGCTATCAACCCTCCACTAAGGGAACACATCATAACACCATATCACTTCAATGCGCACAATGGAATTGAAGCTACCAATGGACCGAAGTCCCCTCATAATTAAATTCTATGAATGCAAGACGCAATACACACATCATCCTCAAAACATCATAATGTTGCATCCACATCCATCATTAATCATAATTCTCATACTCACTCATGTCATCATATTATATACTCATTGAACATCATACTACGTACTCATCTAACATCAGACTTCTACATCATGTAATCATACCTCATAACTCAAAGAAAATCAATTAATCCATGATATATCATTTAATCACTAATTATACTCATATAGCCCCTAAAACGCATCATACGACAACTCTATGACATCATAACAGCCTAAAGCATAAATCTCCTCGAGAAAAACATTTTTCTGAACCAAAAATAACATTTTTAAACATTCCAGGTCTCGCTAAGCGAGACACCTTACTCGTTAAGCGACTGACACTCGAGTTTATGCTCGCTAAGCGAGCTTCGCGATTTCGCGAGATGGACTTGCGATTCCCATCATTGATTTTCTGCGACAAATCCATCAAAAACACAACAAATGACAGCAACACCTCAGAAAAACATCATCAACGTCAACATTCCTCAGTATATCATCATACACATCATTATATACATCCTAATCCTCACAAAATCATCAATCAACAATCAATTCATCACAAAACCCCATACCCTAAAACTTATACCTTAAAAACCCCTAATTCTATTCCTACATTATAATATCGAAAGGAATATACTCCTCATACCTTAGGTTCTATAATCTTTTCGATAATCTCCTCGAAAACCTTTCCAACCTTTAAGTCATAGCTTTCCCTTTCTTCATAGCTCTTCTCCCAAAAGTGTGATCATTTCCAATTGATCATTCACAAAATCATTTTTCTCTTTTTGCCACTCTTGCTCCTAAGACCTCAATAGACCTTCTCCAAAATACCCTCACTTATCCTCCATCAAAAGACAATATTACCCTTATCCTCTATTTTATCTTATTTAATTTAATTTAATCTCGAATAATCAACCAATCCTGGGTGAAACCATTCTTTTTCTCATTTTTTCAGATATTTAGCATGTTTAATATATAATCATATGTTACTATTTTGTTATCAGACGCGCCCCATGTGGCTTAGTGGCAAAGAGGCTGGCTTGGTATACATGAGGTTGAGGGATCAAATCTAGGTTGAAGCAATTTTTTTTTATTTTATTTGTTTTTAACAAACTTAAAATATAATGAACTGAGGCTGGTTATATATCACAAAGGGCGTATAACTCAATTGGTAAAGGGTTTGTGGTTGAAGGTTGGAGACCTGGGTTCGACCCCAGGCTTCCTCAGGTATGTTTTCTTTTCTTTTTACTTTGTATAGTTTTAATTAAATTATTATTATTATAAATTGATTAGTTAATCTTTTTCTAAATTAAAATAAAAATCTAAAAAATATATATAATAAATAATATTTAGGTAAATACATCAGTTTTTTTTTATCAATTTATAATTTGTTTTATCTTTTAATTTTGTATTTAATATACTTTGTAAATAAAATTTAAGTAACAATTTTTATTGAATAATAGTTCTAAACTTTTGTATATAATTTATAAATAATCTATTAACTTAATAATTTAATATTTTCTATAATCTTTATTTATTTTGTAAATATTAACTTAATACTTTTTTTTTAATATAATTCTTTTTTGTATATTCATATTGTTTTCTTAATTATAGTAGAATAAGTAATTATTTTATTTTTCTATTATTATTACTAAATTATTTAAGCTCTTATTTTCTTAATAAGCTTCGAAAAAATATTTTTCTAATTCATCTAACTTAGAATAATTTCTTCTAAATTTCCTTAATTTATTTTGTTTAATCTTATTTATTATTATTGCTTTATTACATTTATTATATTTTGCTTTGTTTCTCTTGCTTTTTTACATATTCTTACTTTATTATCGTAATTTATTTTCATCCGATTATTCTATATCTGCCCATAAGCCTTGTAATAATTTAAAATTTTCTTTTTCACTTCTTATTCTTTAATATAAATTGCGTGGTTAGTAAATAGGGTGTGAAAACCTACTTGTGATTAAATTGATTTAGATGATTAATTTTAAAAAGATAAAATATCTGAAAACAAACACTCACACACGTAAGTCGATCTATGATCGCTATCTGCACTTCCTGGGTATTCCTCTTGGTTGCCTTATTTCAATGGTCAAGTCCCTCGAATATAAGGGTGTCTTAAGCAAAGTCCCTTCATGTATAAATCATCAAGTCCCTACAGGTTTAAAAGATCAAGTCCCTTCGGGGTTGCCTACAGAATAATGATCTCGTCCCTTCGAATAAATGATGATAGTCCCTACGAATTGCTAAAGACACCTCTCATGTTGCCTTCATTGACCATACGATGACCCTACGTCCGTCCCTTAACAAATCCAAGGTAATAACTACCTAATCCTTAATAATAGGGATAATCTTACCCTTGAAAGAATATAAAAGAACATGAATGACTTAATATATGGTAGGTACCTCATAGTTACTTGCTCACTCTTCAAAATAAAAATACTTTTCACACCTCAAAATATTTTCAAATATTTTCAAACAAGTCTTTGTATACATCCATACGAGGATCATTACAAAGTACTTAGAAAATTTCTAATCACACACTACACTTTTCAAAAACATTTAAGTGAGCTAAGTAACTAAGAGCCCATGGATAACCATTGATATAAAGGGTGCTAATACCTTCCCTTTATATAACCTACCCCCTGAACTCAAGTCTTTTCAAAACGGTCTTTCCTGTTCTTTTATGTCCATTCCTTATGGATAAAATAAAAGTCAATGGCGACTCTAGCTATCCGCAACATTTATAGAAAATCAGTTCTCCCACCGTGTTACACATATCATACGACAATTCTATGACATCATAAGAACCTAAAGCATAAACCTCCTCGAGAAAAACATTTTTTTGAACCAAAAATAAATTTTTTCAACATTCCAAGTCTCGCTAAGCGAGACACCTTACTCACTAAGCGACTGACTCTCAGGTTTATGCGCGCTAAGTGAACTGTAGCTGGCTAAACGAGCTTTGCGATTTCGCAAGATGGACCTGCGATTCCCAACATTCATTTTTTGCGACAAATCCATCAAAAACACACCAAATGACAACAACACCCCAGAAAAACATCATCAACATCAACATTCCTCAATATATCATCATACACATCATTATATACATCCTAATCCTCACGAAATCATCAATCAACAATCAATTCATCACAAAACCCCATACCCTAAAACTTATACCTCAAAAACCCCCAATTCTATTCCTACATTATAATATCGAAAGGAATATACTCCCCATACCTTAGGTTCCGTAATCTTTCCGATAATCTCCTCGAAAACCTTTCCAACCTTCAAGTCCTAACTTTCCCTTTCTTCAGAGTTCTTCTCCCAAAAGTGCGATCGTTTCCAATTGATCATTCACAAAATCACTTTTCTCTTTTTGTCACTCTTGCCCCTAAGACCTCAATAAACCTTCTCCAAAATACCCTCATTAATCCTCCATCAAAATACCACATTACCATTATCCTCTATTTTATCTTATTTTATTTAATCTTGAATAATCAACCAAACCCATTATACTTAATATTCTAATATTAATAAAATATTAAGCTACCCTCAAAACTCCACAAAACATCAAATAACATTATAAACATCAAAATTCACAAGAAACACATCAATTAAATTAAAATTGACTTTGGGGTGTTATAGTTGCCTCTCTAGCAACCTTGAAAACTTCGCGAATCACATTCATTTCTTCGACTGGTGTAAGCCAATCGATACTACCATAAATATCTTTTTTTTTTAAGATTTGAATTGTAATTAAGCAATTTCTAGGAGAAACCAAGTTGAAGTTGTTCCAAGCAGATGAAGATAGTGTCGTCTAAGAAGTTCTTTAACAAAACTATTTTGTTCTCTCACACCTATCTTCTCTACTTTCTCTTGTTCTGCTTTAATTTCAATTTCGAATTGTAATACCATTGGCATGGCACTTCTCAAATCTGAAATTGTATCCTCAATTTCTTTAGCCACTTCACTAGGAATCTTCTCCCTATATTCACCTAAGCTCTTCTAGATGCTATAGATGGAAGTATCTGCACTTTTTCTAATATCGATAAGAGTCTTTCTTTCTTGATCTTTTTGAGCATGTAACTCTGCTTCTTTCACCATCTTTTCAATCTCATCATCTAAAAGTCCACCATATGACCTGATAGTGATTTGTTGTTCTTTACCGGTGGACTTGTCTTTGCCGGATACGATAACAATATTGTTGGCATCAATGTCGAAAGTGGCCTCAATTTGAGGCATGCCTCATTGAGAAATTGCCCTTTAGGCGATAATCCTGAAACCTGAAGTTGATGGCTTTTGTGATTCTTCCTCAACCGGTACTCTATATGCCTTGAATTCTCTTTAGATGGGATGGAGAGAAGAGATAATTTTCTTGTGTACGATATATTGAGGATCATAGCCTATATATAGTGTGATGGCCAATTAGGATTCCCATTATTCTCAAATGGGGCATCATGACATCCACTCATATTTGAGCCCATACCCAATTATTTAATTAATTAATTAATTCCTAAATAAAATCTGAAAAGCCTTTTAACCTTATTCGATCACATAATTTATTCAAGGCACTTTAATCGATAAAATAACTAATATAATTAAATATATATTTGGCCACATAATTATTAGAATAATATTAAATAAATAAAATATTCCAACAATCTCCCACTTGGCCAATGTATCTTAATGATGATATCACAATTCTTTAGGCGCACATCTGAATACTATTTATCTTTATATTTTAACTTTACAATCTGGTCCACCTCATACATTAATAATGGGACCATCGCGACTGCCGTCACTAACGTATAAAGTGACATGTAACACATTTTTTACCCCACAACAAATTCAAACATATTATTTAAGAAAATCAGAGTTCAACACAAAAAGGGCGTCACATATTCAACAAAATCAACAAGTAAACATCATATATGTGTCCTATCCCGTAACACGGATTGGAACTTATGTCATAAATAAAGCAAAACCTCAATTCATGGCAGTGGATCAATAATCAACATCTTAAATCATCATAAAAGAAAAGGGTACAACTATAATCCAAAACATCATCATCAAGTGTTATTAATAAACCAAAAACAACAAAATAAACCAAACGTTCTCCAGTGTTACACGACTCAGAGCAGGACACCACCTAGACTCTATACCATTAAAGAAAGAAAAAAAACATTGTTACTTCATGATACATTTGCGGCATTAGATAATAGTTACATGTGGAATTGATATTTGAACTCCAACAAAAAAAAATCAGCCAAATAATTAACCACAAACAACCCATAAAGTCATTATTTTAATACTGTTACGGTACTGTTAGTTTAAACAAAATGAAAAAACTTATATCGACACAAAATCATAATTACGTTAAAAGTTAATTCTCTCAATCATGCTCTGATTTGAAAAATTCAATCACAATAATAATTAAAAAAAAACAATATTTCACAAAATTTATGAAATAATTTCGAATTAACACAGTTGAATATTGGCTAATTTTTTTTCTATAATTACGCACGAACAACATACAAAAGCAACCGCCACAAGGATTTTCCTTAATTTTACCGAATTTGTTTTCCCAATTTTAAAACCCTAATATCAAAAGTCTCTAGATTCAAAAATTTAATTAGATATGGGAGGCTCTGATATGATTTGTTAGAATTAAATTAATTCAATATACATAATATATAAATTAGGTGCAAAAATCAAGCATGTATAATATTAAAATGATCGATAAATTGATTATAAGAATACCTGAATCCATTGAGAAATTGCCCTTTAGGCGATAATCCTGAAACCTAAAGTTGATGATTTTTGTGGTTCTTCCTCAACCGGTACTCCGTATGTCTTGAATTTCTTCAGATGGGGAGAAGAGATAATTTGTTGGTGTACAATATATTGAGTACCATAGCCTATATATAGTGTAATGACCAATTAGGGTTTTCATTATTCTCAAACGGGTCATCCTGACATCCACTCATATTTGAGCCCATACCGAATTAATTAATTAATTCATAAATAAAATCTAAAAAGTCTTTTAACCTTATTTGATCACATAATTTATTCAAGACATTTTATTTGACAAAACAACTAATATAATTAAATATATATTTGACCACATAATTATTGGAATAATATTAAATGAATAAAATATTCCAACATAGTTATTTCCCACTCACCTTGTAATACCTTGATACTTTCTTGTGTCTGATTGTCAGCGGCCGTTGAAAAGACCTGACTCTTTTTTGTGGGAATAATAGTGTTAACAAAGAAGAACATCTTTGATTTAGCAACATTCACTTTAAGGCCATAAAACATTACAAAATGATTCAAGACATAAAAAATGATATATGTCTAGGAGTTATAAACCTTCACAAAAATAAGAACATCATCGACAACAAATAAATGTAATAGAGGGGATCCATTACGAGATAATGTGACATGTTTCCAATGACCTTCATCGACTGCTTTGATGATTGTCTGCGATAAGAATTACATGCCAATAATAAAGAAATAAGATGAGAGGGGGTCATAACATGATCCTCTAGTCCGAACAAAATTTAATATTCATCTCTTGTTCTAAAAAATAGATATAGATAAACTAATTACATGATTACTGAGAGTAAAACAAAATTTTATAATGAGAATAAACTTGTATTACTTCAAACAAAATTTCTAGAAATCTCAATTAATATGATCCTACGTGTTTCCGGATCTATTTTGAACATCATATCATCACTTTTTCTTTTTAGACTTATACATTGAATGAATTGTTTTTTTTTAGGATAATAAGATTTTCAGTTGTTCCTTTACCGAACAAAAAAGACTACAAGTATATTAACCATAATATAGTAATAAAAACTAATGGATTTGAATTTCTTAAAAATATTTTATTAACATCAGTCATCACTAATATTAATTTTTTTTATAACTAAATTAATATTTAATATTCCAAATCGAAATATATTATATTAAAATAAGTTATATTCGATGGAGAACGGTCTCAAACAAGTTTTTACTTCAAAACGACATCAAATTTCTCATTCCGTCTTCACTCCCCTCCCTCTCAAGCTCGATCCCAAAACGCAGTCTCGGAAAACCCTAAATCATCGCAGTCGCGCATCCCCTTCCTCAGCCTCTCGCATCGCATCACACCTCCCTTGTGCCATCTTCTTCCATCCTCCGTCCTCCAGGTATATTTTTTATTTTCATCTTTTCATTTTTTTTTCTCTTTTCCTCGAAAAAAACCATTGCTTGATGCTAGTTAAAATTGAAGATAATGAATCACGTACACCATGCTTAATTTTTATTAATTATGTTTATATTGGGTTTTAACAACAATAAATTTGGTGTTCAATTCGTTAATTGCGTCAGATATATTTAAGATCGGAAAATTCTCATTGAAATTAGGGTTTCTAATTTTTTTTTTCTGGTTTCAGTTGCAGTGATTGATTTGTTGTGAACAATATGTATAACGGAATAGGGTTACAAACCCCAAGAGGTTCAGGTACCAATGGGTACATTCAGAGCAACAAGTTTTTCGTGAAGCCTAGAACTTCGAAGGTTGCTGAGAACATGAAGGGGTTTGAAGCAGATCAGGGTACTGCTGGGGTTACCAGAAAGGCCAACAAAGAGATTCTTGAGCATGACCGCAAGCGTCAGATTCAGCTCAAGCTTGTTATCCTTGAAGACAAGCTGATTGATCAGGGTTATACTGAGTCTGAGATTGCCGAGAAACTTGAGGAGGCTCGGATTAATTTGGAGGCTGCAGCTGACGACAATGATGGATCGTCCAATTTGGATAAGTAAGTGTATGGGATTTTGGTATCTGTGTTAGGATTGTTCTAGTTAATGTCTGACTAATGATTTGATCTTTATGCCGTTTGTTGAATTGTCTCTGTTCTCTGTGAATTGTTGGTTACGATGATATTGTTTTTGTCTCTTGTTTTGAAATAATCTTGTGGCTAGTATTCATGTTTTGGATAATTTATGAATTGTATAATCTTTTAATTATAAAAGGTTTGCATGTTGAATTATGTCTGTTTGCAAGTGGGCGATTTGGAATTGGATGCAATTAGACACTGCTTCAGGATAATGTTAAGGGCCTATTTGCTTAAGCTTGAAAATGTGATTTATAGGTTGTTTAAAATCATGATTTGTTTTGTAGGGATTTGTATAAAGCTTATGTTTTTCTTTTTTGTTTGGTTACTACTCTTTTTTTGTAAGAATCAACTCAAAACAGTTTCCCAAAATCATGTAATCGTTTTTTTTTCTTCTTTTCAGATTCCAATTTGTTCTTAATCTTAATACTTATACACAGAAATAATTTTAGATGCCTTTTTATTCATGATTTTTATTTGAAATATACAGATTCCCTATACATAGAATAATTTTAGAACACCTTTTTATTCATGAAAAAGAAATTGAAATATACATATTCTCACTGTTCTATATAAATGCGGTTTCAGATAGGCCTACACTCATCACTATTTTTATGAACTGTGTTTGCAAAGATAATTCCTAGGTATCACTTAAATAAACTCTTTTTGAAATTTCAGGGTTTCTGATACCCAGACTCACCAAATTGCTGCTAGAAAGGAAAAACAGATGGAAACATTGAAAGCTGCTCTTGGCATAGCTTCATCTGAACCTGGTGAATTGAATGCAGATGGGAATGATGAGGAGATTGGAAATGAAAGGGGTGTATCTGTTCCGGATGCAAAACATATTTCTGAACATTCCTTTTTAGACAGAGATTTCAGTAGGAAGAAACAACCGGAAGAAGTTCTAAAAGAAGAAAATACCAAGAAAAAGAGTGTTAAAGACACGAAGCACCACCGGAAGGGTGGGACTCTCAAGAAAAAGCACAAGGATGATTCATCTGATTCAGACAGCAGTACGGGTGACAAGACAGGTAGAAGGAAGCATGGTAGAGTGAAAACAGACAGTGATGATGAATCTGATTCTGATAGTGATGCTAAGAGGAAGGTCAAGGCTAAAAAGAAGCAGAAGACATCTGTGCACCACAAGAAAGGCAGGGTCGAGGACAGCGATGATACTGATTTTACTTCTGATACTGATGACAGCAACAGTGCTCGAAAAAGTAATAAAAAACCAGAAATAGCAAGCAAGAAGCATGATTACAATAATGATTCTGATCACCATGAAGGCTTGCCTAGGCATAGGACTAAAGAAGTGAAGGGACATACAAAGATGAGCAAACGTCATGATTCTGAAGAGGAATCTGATTCTGATAGTGAGGCAGAGAAACATGGTAGACTGGATAAGCAGAAAATGAGGAGGTATAGTTCTATTAATGAGGATTCTGGTAGAGATGGTGTTAGGCATGCTTCAAGACAAGACAAACATCTTAAAAGGCGGTCATACTCTTCCTCTGATGATAGTAGCAGTGACAGTGACTCGGGCAACAGTGATAGTGATCGCAGGTATGAAAGAAGTAGAAAAGGTGGGTTTGTAGCAAAGAGAGGTGGACCAAAGGAGGAAATAAGTGACAGAGGTATTGCTGCCGAAAAAGGGAAAAGTAGTGTTAATGCTGATGGATTGAATTCTTTAAGAAAATCATACGGGAGAGATTTTAAAGAGGATCCAAATTCTAGAAGTCAAGCAATGGCAAAGGCTAACAAGAAGATTGATGAAGATAGAGATAGGGAGACTATCAAATTGGCTAAGCATGATGGAGAGGGTAGGAAGTCTGAGTCAAAATCTCGAATTTATCAAAATGAAAATCCAGAAAAAGAGGGTTATTCTAAGTCAGCTAGGCTCAGAGGCAATGATATTGAAACTTCTGAGCAGAGAGGCAAAAATTATAACAAGGATGTTGAATCGCAGTCTGTTGGACGAATTGATCAGAATAGGGAGGATTATGAAACAAGAAGGAAGGGAAGACATGATAATGATTATAAAAGGGATCAGGATGACCATGGAGCAAAAAAACATGGAAGGAATGAAGATGAGCGCACAGAAAGAAAGCACTTAAGGGATGAGGATGATTCAAGAGATGGAAAACATAAAAGAGGCAGGGAAGTTCACCAAGAGAAAAAGAGCTTAAGAGACGATGAAGATGGTCTTGGAGAGAGAAAACACGGAAAGGATGAAGATTTTCATATAGGAAGAAAGCACTCGAGGGATGAGGGTGGTCACATAGAAACAAAGATTAGAGGGACTGAGGATGAACGTACAAGAAGAAAGACCTTGAGGGATGGGGATGATTATGAAGAAAGAAAGAAAGTAAGGGATGGTGATCGTCATAGAGAAGCACAAAACAAAAGAGATGAGAGTGGCATTGGAGAAAGAAAGAACTCAAGGGATGAGGATGGCCGGGGAGAGAAGAAGAGCTCTAGGGATGGGGATGATCATAGAGAAACCAAAATCAGAAGGATTGAGGATGATCATACGGGAAGAAAGATAAGGAATGAAGATGATTATGGAGAAAGAAATTACTCAAGGAATGAGGGCCGCCATAGAGAAGCACCAAACAAAAGGGATGGGGCTGACAGTGGAGAAGTAAAGAACTCAAGAGATGAGGATGATCGCAAAGAAAGAAAGAACTCAAGGGGTGAGGATGATTACAAGGAGAGAAAGAGCTCCAGGGATGAGGATCTTCGTGAGGAGAGAAGAGAAGCACCAAACAAAAGGGATGGGGCTGGCAGTGGAGAAGTAAAGAAAGAAAGGAATGAGGAAGATCGCAAAGAAAGAAAGAACTCAAGGGATGAGGATGATTATAAGGAGAGAAGGAGCTCTAGGGATGAGGACGTTCGCGAGGAAAGAAAGCACAGAGGGGGTGAGGATTATCATGGAGAGAGAAAGCGCAGAAGGGATGATGATGATCATGTGCATGGAGAAAGAAGGCATTATAGAAGGGATGATGATGATAATGGAGAAAGAAAACACAGAAGGGAGTAGTTTGAGCAGGAAAATGAAGTTTATTAGAGGGATATCCATGTGAATTACTCCCAGAAAACCAAATTCAATGTATCTAGTTCAAGGGAGAGCATGAAAACCAAATACTGTGGTCCAAGGATTTAGAATGCTGATTTAGTATTTGAATGTGGACGTGAGTCTTTTTTGTTGTCTTCTTACGTTTCTGCTGTTTAAAAGCATGTAATTTTTGTAATGTGTTTGAACTTTTATTCATGTTTGCTTAGATTTCAAGTTGAGTTCTGGCTTGTCAGTTTTGTGTGATTTTCCTCTTAAGGAAGTGTGAAATGAATATTTGCAAGAGTGTACTGAACCTGCTATTTTCATGAAAGAAAGTAGGCATTTTGCTTAATGAGATGAAAAGTGAGGCAAGGCCACCGTAGGATGACGGCAAAATGTTCATAAATTTCATAATGATAGATATGCTCAACTCAAGCAATTGGGTAATGGTAGTTTGAATCATCTTAGGGCCATTGTTGTTGAGTATCTGTTTTACAGAAATGCTAAATGACTGTCTGTTACAGTGAAACAAATATAGTTATGGTGTGTTGAACCTAGCTCTCTTCTGCAGAAAATGAAATACAAACCTAGAATATAGTTGTCTACTTGGTTATAACATAGAATATTAAAAATTAATGGTTGTTTTGTTTGAATTTCCATTTGTTTTGTTGACATAGACCAGAGGTTTCTGCTTGGGGCTTGAATTGAACTTCTGGTTAAACGAAAATTTGAATGTGAAAACAGTTTTTTTTAATCATTCTTTTTGTTTTCCTTTGATTTGCAATCTATATTCTTTCAACTAAACTGCTGATTTAGGAAGTATTGAAGAAATACTTGAATGTGACATGTGAATTAGATGAAGAAAAACAACTTGTTTCAATTTATTTGTTATTATCCATTTGAAATTAGTGTTTTCGGTTGGGGGATAATTTTAGATTGACTTTTAACGTGTGCTAATCTTGCAGTCAGAGACATAATCTTCAATTCTCATGACAACCGCGTGTGATCATCTCTTTACTTGATGCTTGGAGATGCTTAAGAGAACATCCAAATCTTCCACGTGTTTCATTTGGATTGTTACTTGTTGGTCATTGTGGTGGATTTTGGATTGTTACTTGTTGTTGGTCGTTGTGGTGGATTAGAAATCAAATCATTTTCAATGACCGGATTGTTAGTTTTGTAGATATTTCAATGTAGGTGAAGCAAATGTCTTGGAATTCGTTGGAATTTAGATTCAAGTCTAGAGCTAAATGAAGTTTTTATAATTGGTTGTTTTGGAATTGGTTGGAATTTAGATTAAGTCTTGAGCTAAATGTAGTTTTTATAATGGGTGTAAATCACCATTAGATTTTTTATGATGTTTGTTGTTTGTCTAACATGTTAACTTTGGTGGTGATTGTGTTGTAAATTGGGTTTGGTGTATTTCTAGTATGCCCTCAAATAAAATGCGTTTACAAAAAAAAGACCGTATGAAACGTCAAATTATTTTTTTATATTTAATTATTTTTAGATAATATAATTTTTTAATAAAAATACGTTGATGTACAAGGGATGGGAATAGGTCAGATCGATCTACAGGGAATTATAATCTAGTTTATTTTAAGATCAGGTCAGACTTAGATTTTTTTTAAAACCTATTTATTAAATTTAAGCTATTAAAAACACACACACACACATACATGCATATATATATATATATATATATATATATATATATATATATATATATATATATATATATATATATATATATATTAGAACAGATGCTAAATAGATCGTTTATTTATGTATATATAAGCCAACCTATAAAGTTTCTTAAATAATATGGAATAATTGAGAATCTTAATGAAAACAAAGGTTTGTAAATAGACTTTCAGGCCATGTCATATTTTTAAAAAGGTCATGCCAGACAAAAAAAGAGAGTCTATAATAGACCATAGGCCAGACTCAGGCCTATTAAGTTTATCGTAGGCCAAACTCAGGTCTTATGAAGTCTAGCCTAGCCTATTTCCACTCGTACATGTACGACAAAACTCTAGTGAATCAAAGAATTTACTTATAATTTCTTAAATCAAAGTTGCGAATTTTAATGTTGACACTTCATCAATTATTTTTGTTAAGTAATCGAAATTTTGTCATCTCAAATGTAGGTGACGACTCTCAAAACACATTCCTCAACCACTTTTGACAACCAAATCAATAATTCTCGCTCATCCAGTTTTATATATATATATATATATATATATATATATATATATATATATATATATATATATATATATATATATATATATATATATATATATATATATATATATATATATATATATATTCAGGATCAATTTACTCAAAGAGTAAGTCTTTTTAACTTACTTCATAATCGTAGCCTTTAAATTAGATTCAATTCAATAGTTATAAGTATAAATATTAATTTAAACATTGATTGAATCTAATTTAAAGACTACAATTATGGAGTAAGTTAAAAAGACTTACTCTTGGAATAAGTTGATCCTGACTCATATATATATATATATATATATATATATATATATATATATATATATATATATATATATATATATATATATATATATATATATATATATATATATATATATATTGATTTTACACATTTTTGCAAACAATGTATTTATAGACTTTCAATTGAATTTTCACATTCCTTCAATTAATTCATTCAAATAATATTCTTTGGTGGAATGAGATATAGGAGATGGGGAGAGAGTAAGCTCTTTAGATGCATTTATGGTGCGATGGAGCAGGATAAACCTGTTAGGTTAACAATCAAATATTCAAGTGAGTGAAATAAGACATATATAGCTTGTAGGATTGAATATGAAAATATACTTATTATGGCGAGTGGTGGAGTTTATATAGGGTAAATAGTTAAAATTGTCTTCCTCTGACTCGATGTGTTAAGCGAGGAGGCGTCCAATCATATCTAATGCTGATTGATGTGTAAGTAGTTGGAATTATGTGTTTGGCTCCTTGATGATGTTTCACTAATTCACTAGCTTTTAGGGATGAAATCCTAGGTCGCGCTCAACCTGTTTAAGTCTAATTTATTTGACTTTTGACTGATTATGAACAATCTTCTCCAAGTCCTTGCTATCACTAGTGTAGAAAGAATTGAATTATCGAGAATTCAGGGATGGATTTTAGGTTGTTCTTCATCGTCTCCTTGAGTTTTCTAGGTAGGTATTTGACTTAGGGAAGTGAAAAAGACTGGTGAGTGGAGTATGTGGCATCGGGAACACATACATTAAATGTTTGTTTTTGTGATTCTATGTGTTGTGCAATTTAAAATATTATGAGATTTTGATGATGACAATTGAAAATAAAAAGTCATTTACAAGCTTCATTAAACAAGAAGCGGCCGAAAAATAAAGTTGTCCAAGTTTCAATGTTAAGAGACAAATCAATTTCAAATCTTAACTTTGAAATGAAATGAAGATGTGAAAGTTTGTTTGATCTTTCATTTATATTTTTTAATCATTTAAGTAGTATATAATATAACTTTGTGAAAAGCCAGAACAAGAGAAAAAGGAAGAGCCTAAACCACCATCACCATGTGTGCTTGCCAAGAAGATTCAAATGTCTATAGAAGAACCAAAACATACATCTACCAAACCTCATGCTAACAACTTAATGAAGCATGGACACCGAATGCACATCGACACTGACACATCGACATATTACTAATTTGAAAAAATGAATAATTCAAATATAATCACAAGTGTCGGTGTCGTTTCGGACACACCTTTCTTCCTCCCCCTCTTGTCCCTACTATAAAAATAAGCTTAAACAATTCTTCCTTAATTTGAAGACTGATTTAGACAATAAAATTGCTTTTGAACCCATTCATTATAATCTTGTAGCAACTGCTCGAGTAGCAGTGGCACCAGCTTGTCCACCAAAGCTTGCATCATTCTGCATCACTCAAATTTGGTAAAACTTCTCATTAACTTGTTACATTGAGATAGTTGCAAGATTATGAGTTAAATCACTCACATATTTCCAGGTCCTTCAACTGCTGAAATAGGCATCATGGTAAATGGGCGTGTATAGATCTGCAAAACCGAATATTTTCTAAGATGACGGAAAATGCAAAAGTACAGCGAACCATAGTTAGATTAGATATGAACAACCTCAAGTGTGAGATTCAACTTCACATCAACTTCCAAAAATGATTCAGCATCAGCATCACTCCATGTCATGCGATTTATCATGAACGCTACGAATTCATAGAAATGATTAATAAGCATTGATGTGACACGGAGAAAATTTACAAGGGATATAATACAGATACCTGAAAAGTGGTTGTTTTGCTCTTCAACAATTTGTGAACCCTCGAACTGCGAGAAATAAAGTGAAATATCCAAAAATGAAATGGAATAAGTGACTAAGAATGTTGAAAAGGTGCGTTTTCTATAAAACTAAGGTTCATACCATATCATGTTTATTAAATCTTAGGACATTCGCTAAATAAATATATAGTTATCATCATTCAATACCATTTCTATCAAGCAATCTCACAAGTAATATTGATTTTGATTTTCACCGATTATCACGCGAGTGTATGTGTGTGTTCCATCTATTGTTAAAGGTATAAAATCCCTTAAAGGAAACACCTTACAAGAAATCATTTCAACCAAGCAATCTTCATCTGTTGAGGTAACCCGCAGATCTATGAAAGGAGAAGCTTCAAAGTTCAAAAGTCTAAGTTTAGGAAGTTCACACCTACAAACGAATTAGGTATAAGTTAGTATTTTTTTCCTTCACCATAGTTTGAACCTCACTCCAGTAATTCATATCAGTTGAGCTACCAAACCCGCGACAATCAATTGTAAATTGGTCCTAATTCTTAAACTTGCCTTTAATTCAACTTCAATACTTTGATGAATGAAATTATCAGTTATCAGATATCACCTATAAGCTATCAGTTAACTTATCACCTATCAGCTATATTTACCAAACAGAGCCTAATTCAACTTCAATACATAGACGAATGAAACTATTTGCATTCGCCAAATCAAACTGATAAAAGAATTGAAGATATGATAGACCTGTATGTGTTAGCATCAAGGGATTGAAATGATTGCAATGCCTTTGTGTTCAACACTGCTGCAATTCCACTAGGCTGGCTTAGAAATTCACTGATGTGGTATCTTTTACTTCCAACAACATCATCATATGTTGGCAGATTAACTCTTTCCTTTTTAGTAGCAACCAAATTTGCTTTCTTTACATTTGAATCCGAGGAAGTCGTCGCCTTTACCTTGATCTCCATTTTCTTCCTATAAAAATCAAATTTATGTCCAATTCCATACAATTTGTTGCACAAAAGAATTGATTTTGCTGCAAAAAAGAAAGCATCAGCAACCAATGGAAAGGAAACAAAAATTTAGCAGAAAGCCACAAAAATCTTGAAAATTTGGTTGCAGAGAGAAGAAGTGAAAAGAAAAGAAAGCATCTGTTACCCATTTATCAATGAATCTGTCTGGTAAAGTAGTTGGAAGAAAAGAAGAAGAAGAAGGAAACTGGTTGAAATAAATGCCACTGTCCCTTCTAACTGAAAAGAATATTCTATTCTTGCTAGTGATAATAAACAGTATAATTTCAAACATTACTCTTTTGTTAATTGTTATGGTAGAAATTGTGAAGCCAGAAAGATAAGATAAATAATGATTTTCTATACTATGGTTGGTTACACGTATAGTACAAAGATAAACTATATAAACTCTTTTTTTTTTTTTTATAAAAAGTTTATATGATTTGGACGGGACTCACCAAAGTCAGGTTGTCTTAAGGCTCAAAAAACTTTAGCTAAAGCTATTAGTTTAGTACATATATTTTTAATTTTATTCTAAAAAATATGTTTTTAATGTTTTTTTACAAGCCTCTACAGAAAATAAATTGTGATAATTTTATTGAGATTAAAATATATTTAACCCAAAAATTAAAAATAGGCAATTTAAGAAAAAAAAAAACAGGTAATTTGCCCCATACAAAAAAATAAAAACAGATAATTTGCTTTTCATCTTTAATCCTTTTTTTTTCCCTACTAATGAAAAGTTTGAGTACAATTCTAAATTTATGGATATATAGGACATCAAAGGTACAGACAAATTTATAAATACAGATATTTCTAAGAGCTCCAAACAGTAATCTCAAACTTTATTTTCAAAGCTTCTGAATAACCCTAAGCTTTGCACTTCTACTTCGGCGGTTCAATTCTTCCTCTTCTTCTGATGGGGTGATTGGTCTTTTTGTGAGAACTATACCATTTGATCCATGCATTACTTGTTTTATCCATGCTTCTTTTTCTTTGATTCCATCAATCATCTTCTTCAGATCACTATTGCCGCTTTCCCCTTCACCCATGTCTTCATTCCCTTTAATTATATTAAGAAATGTTTGCTTCACAATTCTGTCCTCTAAACTGTGAAAGGATATGACAGCGAGCCTGCCCCCAGGTGCAAGGCAGTCAAAACAAGAATAGAGAGAATCCTCGAGAGTTTTCAATTCATCGTTGACCGCGATTCTCAATGCTTGAAATACCCGGGTTGCTGTCTTTATCCAACCTTGCCTTCCACCTGTTGTTGCAGTGGAATCAAAATGTAGTTCGATAAAAAATGGCATATACATAAAAAATGAGGCTCAATAAGATGGAGAAGGACGACCTACTTTTCATAGCAGGAGTCACGCGTTTAATAAGATCCAGCAAGTCGGTAGTTGAATGTAGTCCACCTTCTAAACGGGCTTGGACAATTTTCTTCTGCAGAGTGCGCCAATTACTTTCTTCCCCATAATCCCTTAGGATACGTCCCACTTCAGTATCTGGCCACGAGTTTAGTATGTCTTCTGCTTTAAGGCTTGCCTGTCATAGGCCTGTACATCAGTTTAATAGGAAACAAAAATCATGTATCACTCCGCGGTAAACAGGCTAAAAAATATGATTCCGCATAAAAGTATATTGCAATGATGTATAAAAGGAAATAGGCATGTTTCATTAGCGATTAAGATTGAACTTGAAGAAAGCCGTCAAAAGAAACTCAAAGCATAGCTTAGAATAAGATAGATACACAAGTCAGGCAGTATATCCACAAAAAATGTATCAGACAAACAGCAATACACATAAGGGGTTGGAGTTGGACCGTCAAGATTAACGAAATTGACTGCAAAGTAAAGAAAAAATTCAACACTAAACAACATTCACATGATAGCACCCCTTTTCAGTTTTCACTGCTACAAATTGATGAGCAAATTGCACCCATTCTACAAGCAAACACTTTACAATCCTATCCATTCTTTCTCCAAAGAGCATAAATTTTACATTGAACTCTTAAATGCATTAGCATTAAGCTATACCTGAGGATCCATACGCATATCAAGGGGTCCGTCACCAAGCACACTGAATCCTCTTTGAGGATCATCCACCTAAACAATAAGAAAACATCACTTCATCAAGATACAACGGTTTTCAATCACATTCTACAACCACAAAACTTAGCAATTCAATACATCTTTAAACAACAAACATAACCGCAATTTAAAACCATGAATGCGCCACAACAACACAAGAAAGCAATCAATGTATCCTATATAAAGTCAAAAAATGTACCTGCATAGATGACATTCCGAGGTCCATCAAGATACCATCAATAGACGCAACCCCCAAGTTTTCCTCGCCTGTTCCTCTAAGCACAGACTTAATGTGTCTAAAATTCCTTAACATGGTAAATACTTTCACACTACACTCACTATCGTCCAAAACTGAACCAATCCGCGATTTAGCTACGTCACTTGCCACAGGATCCACATCAATCCCAACAAAATACTTCAACTCTGGATGTCCTCTAATCACCTATTCCATCATTCATTCTTTCAATATATATATCAAATTATATTCTCTACATTAGTTGTGACTTATATAGCACATACACGTGTCAGTGTCGGTGTCGTCGTGATAACTTGTAAATAAATTGGAGACATTGATTGATATGATACTAACATTGGTGGAGTGGCCAGCGGCGCCAAGAGTGCAATCAACGAAAGACGTTAAGGAGCAATTTGAGAAGACATCCAAGACTTCGGAAAGCATAACGGGAATATGAAGATGAGAGTTGTTGTTATAAAGCTCAATGATTGTGTCCTTGTCGAGTTCTTTATCGGAACGAGTTCGTCTCTTTTCCTTGGCAAGTGATGCTTGTGTGTTCTTCTTTGTGAGTCTGGTAGCGATGTTGCTGCTGAGGGTTCTGAGATTTGAAGCGGGGAAGAGAAAGGAATTGGTGTGGTGAATGAGTTTAGGGTTGGATAGTGATAACAGTGACGATATTTTTGAAATCGTTGCCATTTTTTGGGTTGTTTGCTTCAGACCTAACTCGCTGTGAGGTAGTGAGGACACAAACAGTGTTTCATTTCTTTAGTAGACAAGGAAATTTTATTTTATTAATTATAAAGTTATTTGTTTTAGTTTTTTTTATATTTTAAATAAAGATAAATAAGATAAAATAACATTGAAGTAAATTAGTGAAAATTGTACCCCATATCCCTACCGTTTTATCTATAATCCAGCAAAATTTTCAAAATGCCAATTTTAACTTTGATTTTATTTTATTATTTTAATTTTTTCTATTTTTGTCAGACTAACAGATTTCCGAAAAATTTATCCAAAAAGCAATGTGCCGGAAGACTTTATTATACACAAGTTAATACAAGTTTCGGTCAAAAAATTAATTTAAATAGAGGACTATTCGAAATGCTACGAAACTTTTAAGATCCTTTCTACAAGTTAGGAGGGAAGGTTACGAGGGAAATCCATGCAAAAAAATAATCTCAAAATTAGATTCTGTAATACTTTTCGAAATGCAAGTTCCGGTCAAAAAAATCGTAACATATTATACACCAGTTTATACAAGTTTAGTTCAAAAAATTAAATTAAATCGAGGACTGTTCAAAATTCTACGAAACTTTTAAAATCCTTTCTATATGTTACGAGGAAAGGTTATAAGGGAAGTCCATGCAAAAATATCATCTCAAAATTAGATTCTATGAATTTTTTTGCAATGCAAGTTTCTGTCAAAATAAATAATATATTATACACCAATTTATACAAGTTTCGGTCAAAAAATTAAATTAAATCAAGAACTGTTCAATTTTTTTTGAATATTTTAAGATCCTTTCTATATGTTATGAGGGAAGGTCTATTTAAAAATATCATCTCAAAATTAAATTTTGTGAAACTTTTTGAAATACATGTTTCAGTCAAAAAGTCATAATATATTATACACAAGTTTATACTATTTTCGGTAAAAAAATTAAATTAAATCGAGAACTATTCGAAATGCTACGAAATATTTAAGATCCTTTCTATATGTTAGGAGGGAAGGTTATGAGGGAAGTCCATGCAAAAAATCATCTAAAAATTAGATTCTATGCACAAGTTTATACAAATTTCGGTTAAAAACTTAAATTAAATCAATGACTGTTCCAAATGCTACGAAACTTTTAAGTTCCTTTCTATATGTTAGGAGGGAAGTTTATGATGGAAGTCCATGCAAAAAAATAATCTCAAAATTAGATTCTATGATACTTTTCAAAATGCAAGTTTCGGTCAAAAAATCGTAATATATTATACACCAGTTTATACAAGTTTCGGTCAAAAAATTGAATTAAACCGAGGACTATTTGAAATGCTTCGAAACTCTTAAGATGCTTTCTTTATGTTAGGAGCTAAGGTTATGAGGAATGTCCATTCAAAAATATCATCTCATTATTAAATACTATGAAACTTTTAGGAATGCAGGTTTTGATAAAAAAATCATAATATATTTTACACAAGTTAATACAAGTTTCAGTCAAAAAATTAATTTAAATAGAGGACTGTTCGAAATGCTACGAAACTTTTAAGATCCTTTCTACATGTTAGGAGAAAAGGTTATGAGGGAAGTCCATGAAAAAAATAATCTCAAAATTAGATTCTGTAATACTTTTCGAAATGCATGTTTCGGTCAAAAAATCTTAACATATTATACACCAGTTTATACAAGTTTCGTTCAAAAATTAAATTAAATCGAAGACTGTTCAAAATTCTACGAAACTTTTAAAATCCTTTCTATATGTTACGAGGAAAGGTTATGAGGGAAGTACATGCAAAAATATCATCTCAAAATTAGATTGTATTAAATTTTTTGCAATGCAAGTTTCTGTCAAAAGATAATAATATATTATACACCAATTTATAAAAGTTTCGGTGAAAAAGTTAAATTAAATCAAGGACTGTTCGATTTTTTTTTGAATATTTTAAGATCCTTTCTATATGTTATGACAGAAGGTCTATTTAAAAATATCATCTCAAAATTAAATTTTGTGAAACTTTTTTTAGAATGTTTTAGTCAAAAAATCATAATATATTATACACCAGTTTATACTATTTTCGGTCAAAAAATTAAATTAAATCGAGGACTGTTCGAAATGCTACGAAATATTTAAGATCCTTTCTATATGTTAGAAGGGAAGGTTACGAGGGAAGTCCATGCAAAAAATCATCTCAAAATTAGATTCTATGATACTTTTCAAAATGCAGGGTTCGATCAAAAAATCATAATATATTATGCACAAGTTTATACAAATTTCGGTCAAAAACTAAAATTAAATCAAGGACTGTTCCAAATGCTACGAAACTCTTAAGATCCTCTCTATATGTTAGGAGGAAAGTTTATGAGGGAAGTCCATGTAAAAAAATAATCTCAAAATTAGATTCTGTGATACTTTTTGAAATTCAAGTTTCGGTCAAAAAATCGTAATATATTATATACCAGTTTATACAAGTTTCAGTCAAAAAAATTAAATTAAATCGAGGACTGTTCGAAATGCTACGAAACTCTTAAGATCCTTTCATTATGTTAGGAGCGAAGGTTATGCGGTATGTCCATTCAAAAATATAATCTCAAAATTAAATTCTGTGAAACTTTTAGAAATGCATGTTTCGATCAAAAAATCATAATATATTTTACACAAGTTTATACAAGTTTCGGTCAAAAAATTAATTTAAATAGAGGTCTGTTCGAAATGCTTCAAAAATTTTAAGATCCTTTCTACATGTTAGGAGGGAAGGTTATAAGGGATGTCCATGCAAAAAAATAATCTCAAAATTAGATTCTGTAATACTTTTCGAAATGCAAGTTTCGGTCAAAAAATCGTAACATATTATACACCAGTTTATACAAGTTTCGTTCAAAAATTAAATTAAATCGAAGACTGTTCAAAATTCTACGAAACTTTTAAAATCCTTTCTATATGTTACGAGGAAATGTTATGAGGGAAGTCCATGCAAAAATATCATCTCAAAATTAGATTGTATTAAATTTTTTGCAATGCAAGTTTCTGTCAAAAGATAATAATATATTATACACCAATTCATACAAGTTTTGGTTAAAAAATTAAATTAAATCAAGGACTGTTCGATTTTTTTTTGAATATTTTAAGATCCTTTCCATAAGTGATGACAGAAGGTCTATTTAAAAATATCATCTCAAAATTAAATTTTGTGAAACTTTTTAAAATGCATGTTTCAGTCAAAAAATCATAATATATTATACACCAGTTTATACTATTTTCGGTCAAAAAATTAAATTAAATCGAGGACTGTTCGAAATGCTACGAAATATTTAAGATCCTTTCTATATGTTAGAAGGGAAGGTTATGAGGGAAGTCCATGCAAAAATTCATCTCAAAATTAGATTCTATGATACTTTTCAAAATGCAGGTTTCGATCAAAAAATCATAATATATTATGCACAAGTTTATACAAATTTAAGTCAAAAACTTAAATTAAATCAAGGACTGTTCCAAATGCTACGAAACTTCTAAGTTCCTTTCTATATGTTAGGAGGGAAGTTAATGATGGAAGTCCATGAAAAAAAATAATCTCAAAATTAGATTCTATGATACTTTTCGAAATGCAAGTTTCGGTCAAAAAATCGTAATATATTATACACAAGTTTATACAAGTTTCGGTCAAAAAATTAAATTAAATCGAGGACTATTTGAAATGCTTCCAAACTCTTAATATCCTTTCTTTATGTTAGGATCTAAGGTTATGAGGGATGTCCATTCAAAAATATCATCTCAGAATTAAATTCTGTGAAACTTTTATGAATGCAGGTTTTGATAAAAAATTCATAATATATTATACACAAGTTAATACAAGTTTCGGTCAAAAAATTAATTTAAATAGAGGACTGTTCGAAATGCTACGAAACTTTTTAGATCCTTTCTACATGTAAGGAAGGAAGGTTATGAGGGAAGCCCATGGAAAAAAATAATCTCAAAATTAGATTCTGTAATACTTTTCGAAATGCAAGTTTCGGTAAAAAAATCTTAACATATTATACACCAGTTTATACAAGTTTCGTTCAAAAAATTAAATTAAATCGAGGACTATTCAAAATTCTACGAAACTTTTTAGATCCTTTCTATATGTTACTAGGAAAGGTTATGAGGGAATTCCATGCATAAATATCATCTCATAATTAGATTCTATTAAATTATTTGCAAAGCGAGTTTCTGTCAAAAAATAATAATATATTAAACACCAAATTATACAAGTTTCTGTCAAAAAATTAAATTAAATCAAGGACTGTTCGATTTTTTTTTGAATATTTTAAGATACTTTCTATATGTTATGAGGGAAGGTCTATTTAAAAATAACATCTCAAAATTAAATTTTGTGAAACTTTTTGAAATGCATGTTTTAGTAAAAAAATCATAATATATTATACACGAGTTTATACTATTTTCGGTCAAAAAATTAAATTAAATCGAGGACTGTTCGAAATGCTACGAAATATTTAAGATCCTTTCTATATGTTAGAAGGGAAGGTTATGAGGGAAGTCCATGCAAAAAATCATCTCAAAATTAGATTCTATGATACTTTTCAAAATGCAGGTTTCAATCAAAAAATCATAATATATTATGCACAAGTTTATACAAATTTCGGTCAAAAACCAAAATTAAATCAAGGACAGTTCCAAATGCTATGAAACTCTTAAGATACTTTCTATATGTTTGGAGGGAAGTTTATGATGGAAGTCCATGCAAAAAAATAATCTCAAAATTAGATTCTATGATACTTTTCAAAATGCAAGTTTCGGTCAAAAAATCGTAATATATTATACACCAGTTTATACAAGTTTCGGTCAAAAAATTTAATTAAATCGAGGACTGTTCGAAATGCTACGAAACTATTAAGATCCTTTCATTATGTTAGGAGCGAAGGTTATGAGGTATGTCCATTCAAAAATATATTCTAAAAATTAAATTCTGTGAAACTTTTAGAAATGCATGTTTCGATCAAAATATCATAATATATTATACACAAGTTTATACAAGTTTCGGTCAAAAAATTAATTTAAATAGAGGACTGTTCGAAATGCTTCAAAACTTTTAAGATCCTTTCTACATGTTAGGAGGGAAGGTTATGAGGGATGTCCATGCAAAACAATAATCTCAAAAATAGATTCTGTAATACTTTTCGAAACGCAAGTTTCGATCAAAAAATCGTAACATATTATACACCAGTTTATACAAGTTTCGTTCAAAAAATTAAATTAAATCGAAGACTGTTCAAAATTCTACGAAACTCTTAAAATCCTTTCTATATGTTACGAGGAAAGGTTATGAGGGAAGTCCATGCAAAAATATCATGTCAAAATTAGATTGTATTAAATTTTTTGTAATGCAAGTTTCTGTCAAAAAATAATAATATATTATACACCAATTTATACAAGTTTCGGTCAAAAAATTAAATAAAATCAAGGAATGTTCGATTTTTTTTTAAATATTTTAAGATCCTTTCTATATGTTATAACAGAAGGTCTATTTAAAACTATCATCTCAAAATTAAATTTTGTGAAACTTTTTGAAATGCATGTGTCAGTCAAAAAATCATAATATATTATACACCAATTTATACTGTTTTCGGTCACAAAATTAAATTAAATCGAGGACTGTTCGAAATGTTACGAAATATTTAAGATCCTTTCTATATGTTAGAAGGGAAGGTTATGAGGGAAGTCCATGCAAAAAATCATCTCAAAATTAGATTCTATGATACTTTTCAAAATGCAGGTTTCGATAAAAAAATCTTAATATATTATACACCAGTTGATACTATTTTCGTTCAAAAAATAAAATTAAATCGAGGACTGTTCGAAATTCTATGAAATATTTAAAATTCTTTATATATGATAGGAGGGAAGGTTATGAGGGAAGTCCATGCAAAAAATCATCTCAAAATTAGATTCTATAATATTTTTCAAAATGCAGGTTTCGATCAAAAAATCATAATACATTATGCACAAGTTTATACAAATTTCGGTCAAAAACATAAATTAAATCAAGGACTGTTCCAAATGCTACGAAACTTTTATGTTCCTTTCTATATGTTAGGAGGGAAGTTAATGATGGAAGTCCATGCAAAAAAATAATCTCAAAATTAGATTCTGTGATACTTTTCGAAATGCAAGTTTCAGTAAAAAAATTGTAAAATATTATACACCAGTTTATACAAGTTTCGGTCAAAAAATTAGATTAAATCGAGGACTGTTCTAAATGCTAAGAAACTCTTAAGATCCTTTCATTATGTTAGGAGCGAAGGTTATGAGGGATGTCCATTCAAAAATATCATCTCAGAAAAAAATTCTGTGAAACTTTTACGAATGCAGGTTTCGATCAAAAAATCGTAATATATTATACACAAGTTAATACAAGTTTCGGTCAAAAAATTAATTTAAAGAGGACTTTTCGAAATGCTACGAAACTTTTAAGATCCTCTCAACATTATTAGGAGGGAAGGTTTTGAGGGAAGTCCAGGCAAAAAAATAATCTCAAAATTAGATTCTGTAATACTTTTCGAAATGCATGTTTCGGTCAAAAAATCGTAACATATTATACACCAGTTTATACAAGTTTCGTTAAAAAATTAAATTAAATCGAGGACTGTTTAAAATTCTACGAAACTTTTAAGATCCTTTCTATATGTTACGAGGAAATGTTATGAGGGAAGTCCATGCAAAAATATCATCTCAAAATTAGATTCTATTAAATTTTTTGCAATGAAAGTTTCTGTCAAAAAATAATAATATATTATACACCAATTTATACATGTTTCGGTCAAAAAATTAAACTAAATCAAGGACTTTTCGATTCTTTTTGAATATTATAAGATCCTTTCTATATGTTATGAAGGAAGGTCTATTTAAAAATATCATCTAAAAATTAAATTTTGTGAAACTTTTTGAAATGCATGTTTCAGTCAAAAAATCATAATATATTATACACCAGTTTATACTATTTTCGTTCAAAAAATAAAATTAAATCGAGGACCGTTCAAAATGCTACGAAATATTTAAGATCCTTTCTATATGTTAGGAGGGAAGGTTATGAGGGACGTCCATGCAAAAAATCATCTCAAAATTAGATTCTATGATACTTTTCAAAATGCAGGTTTCGATAAAAAAATCATAATATATTATGCACAAGTTTATACAAATTTCAGTCAAAAACTAAAATTAAATCAAGGTCTGTTCCAAATGCTACGAAACTCTTAAGATCCTTTCTATATGTTAGGAGGAAAGTTTATGAGGGAAGTCCATGTAAAAAAATAATCTAAAAATTAGATTCTGTGATACTTTTCGAAATTCAAGATTCGATCAAAAAATTGTAATATATTATACACCAGTTTATACAAGTTTCGGTCAAAAAATTAGATTAAATCAAGGACTGTTCGAAATGCTAAGAAACTCTTAAGATCCTTTCATTATGTTTGGAGCGAAGGTTATGAGGGATGTCCATTCAAAAATATCATCTCAGAAAAAAATTCTGTGAAACTTTTACGAATGCAGGTTTCGATCAAAAAATCATAATATATTATACAAAAGTTAATACAAGTTTCGGTCAAAAAATTAATTTAAATAGAGGACTGTTCTAAATGCTACGAAAATTTTAAGATCCTTTCAACATTGTTAGGATGGAAGGTTATGAGGGATGTCCATGCAAAAAAATAATCTCAAAAATAGATTCTGTAATACTTTTCGAAATGCAGTTTCGGTCAAAAAATCTTACAATATTATACACCAGTTTATACAAGTTTCGTTAAAAAAATTAAATTAAATCGAGGACTGTTTAAAATTCCACGAAACTTTTAAGATCCTTTCTATATGTTACTAGGAAAGATTATGAGGGAAGTCCATGCAAAAATATCATCTCAAAATTAGATTGTATTAAATTTTTTGCAATGCAAGTTTCTGTCAAAAAATAATAATATATTATACACCAATTTATACAAGTTTCGATCAAAAAGTTAAACTAAATCAAGGACTTTTCGATTCTTTTTGAATATTATAAGATCCTTTCTATATGTTATGAAGCAAGGTCTATTTAAAAATATCATCTCAAAATTAAATTTTGTGAAACTTTTTGAAATGCATGTTTCAGTCAAAAAATCATAATATATTATACACCAGTTTATACTATTTTCGTTCAAAAAATAAAATTAAATCGAGGACTGTTCGAAATGCTCCGAAATATTTAAGATCCTTTCTATATGTTAGGAGGGAAGGTTATGAGGGAAGTCCATGCAAAAAATCATCTCAAAATTAGATTCTATGATACTTTTCAAAATGCAGGCTTCAATAAAAAAATCATAATATATTATGCACATGTTTATAAAAATTCTGGTCAAAAACTTAAATTAAATCAAGGACTGTTCCAAATGCTACGAAAATCTTAATATCCTTTCTATATGTAAGGAGGGAAGTTTATGAGGGATGTCCATGTAAAAAAATAATCTAAAAATTAGATTCTGTGATACTTTTCGAAATTCAAGTTTCGGTCAAAAAATTGTAATATATTATACACGAGTTTATACAAGTTTCGGTCTAAAAATTAGATTAAATCGAGGACTGTTCGAAATGCTAAGAAACTCTTAAGATCCTTTCATTATGTTATGAGCGAAGGTTATGAGGGATGTCCATTTAAAAATAACATCTCTGAAAAAAATTCTGTGAAACTTTTACGAATGCAGGTTTCGATCAAAAAATCATAATATATTATACACAAGTTAATACAAGTTTCGGTCAAAACATTAATTTAAATAGAGGACTGTTCGAAATGCTACGAAACTTTTAAGATCCTTTCAACATTATTAGGAGGGAAGGTTATGCGGGAAGTCCAGGCAAAAAAATAATCTCAAAATTAGATTCTGTAATACTTTTTGAAATGCATGTTTCGGTCCAAAAAATGTAACATATTATAAACACGTTTATACAAGTTTCGTTCAAAAAATTAAATTAAATCAAGGACTGTTTAAAATTCTACGAAACTTTTAAGATCCTTTCTATATGTTACGAGGAAATGTTATGAGGGAAGTCCATGCAAAAATATCATCTCAAAATTAGATTCTATTAAATTTTTTGCAACGCAAGTTTCTGTCAAAAAATAATAATATATTATACACCAATTTATACAAGTTTCGGTCAAAAAATTAAAATAAATCAAGGACTTTTCGATTCTTTTTGAATATTTTATGATCCTTTCTATATGTTATGAAGGAAGGTCTATTTAAAAATATCATCTCAAAATTAAATTTTGTGAAACTTTTTGAAATGCATGTTTCAGTAAAAAAATCATAATATATTATACACCAGTTTATACTATTTTCGTTCAAAAAATAAAATTAAATCGAGGACTGTTCGAAATGCTATGAAATATTTAAGATCCTTTCTATATGTTAGGAGGGAAGGTTATGAGGGAAGTCCATGCAAAAATTCATCTCAAAATTAGATTCTTTGATACATTTCAAAATGCAGGTTTCGATCAAAAAATCATAATATATTATGCACAAGTTTATACAAATTCCGGTCAAAAACTTAAATTAAATCAAGGACTGTTCCAAATGCTACGAAAATCTTAAGATCCTTTCTATATGTAAGGAAGGAAGTTAATGAGGGAAGTCCATGTAAAAAAATAATCTCAAAATTAGATTCAGTGATAGTTTTCGAAATGCAAGTTTCAGTCAAAAAATCGTAATATATTATACACCAGTTTATACAAGTTTCGGTCAAAAAATTAGATTAAATTGAGGACTGTTCGAAATGCTAAGAAACTCTTAAGATCCTTTCATTATGTTAGGAGCGAAGGTTATGAGAGAGGTCCATTCAAAAATATCATCTCAAAATTAAATTCTGTGAAACTTTTACGAATGTAGGTTTCGATCAAAAAATCATAATATATTATACACAAGTTAATACAAGTTTCGGTCAAAAAATTAGATTAAATAGAGGACTATTCGAAATGCTACGAAAATTTTAAGATCCTTTCAACATTGTTAGGATGGAAGGTTATGAGGGATGTCCATGCAAAAAAATAATCTCAAAAATAGATTCTGTAATACTTTTCGAAATGCAAGTTTCGGTCAAAAAATCTTAACATATTATACACCACTTTATACAAGTTTCGTTAAAAAAATTAAATTAAATCGAGGACTTTTCAAAATCCTACGAAATGTTTCAGATCCTTTCTATATGTTACTAGGAAAGGTTATGAGGGAAGTTCATGCAAAAATATCATCTCAAAATTAGATTGTATTAAATTTTTTGCAATGAAAGTTTCTGTCAAAAAATAATAATATATTATACACCAATTTATACATGTTTCTGTCAAAAAATTAAATTAAATCAAGGACTGTTCGATTTTTTTTGAATATTTTAAGATACTTTCTATATGTTATGAGGGAAGGTCTATTTAAAAATATCATCTCAAAATTAAATTGTGAAACTTTTTTAAATGCATGTTTCAGTCAAAAAATCATAATATATTATATAACAGTTTATACTATTTTCATTAAAAAAATTAAATTAAATCGAGGACTATTCGAAATGCTACGAAATATTTAAGATCCTTTCTATATGTTAGAAGGGAAGGTTATGAGGGAAGTCCATGCAAAAAATCATCTCAAAATTAGATTCTATGATACTATTCAAAATGCAGGTTTCGATAAAAAAATCATAATATATTATGCACAAGTTTATACAAATTTCGGTCAAAAACTAAAATTAAATCAAGGACTGTTCCAAATGCTACGAAACTCTTAAGATCCTTTCTATATGTTAGGAGGAAAGTTTCTGAGGGAAGACCATGTAAAAAAATAATCTAAAAATTAGATTCTGTGATACTTTTTGAAATTCAAGTTTCGGTCAAAAAATTGTAATATATTATACACCAGTTTATACAAGTTTCGGTCAAAAAATTAGATTAAATCGAGGACTGTTCGAAATGCTAAGAAACTCTTAAGATCCTTTCATTATGTTAGGAGCGAAGGTTATGAGGGATGTCCATTCATAAATATCATATCAGAAAAAAATTCTGTGAAACTTTTACGAATGCATGTTTCGATCAAAAAATCAAAATATATTATACACAAGTTAATACAAGTTTCGGTCAAAACATTAATTTAAATAGAGGACTGTTCGAAATGCTACGAAACTTTTAAGATCCTTTCAACATTATTAGGAGGGAAGGTTATGAGGGAAGTCCAGGATAAAAAATTATCTCATAATTAGATTCTATAATACTTTTCGAAATGCATGTTTCGGTCAAAAAATCGTAACATATTATACACCAGTTTATACAAGTTTCGTTCAAAAAATTAAATTAAATCGAGGACTGTTTAAAATTCTACGAAACGTTTATGATCCTTTCTATATGTTACGAGGAAATGTTATGGGGAAGTCCATGCTAAAATATCATCTCAAAATTAGATTCTATTAAATTTTTTGCAATGCAAGTTTCTGTCAAAAAATAATAATATATTATACACCAATTTATACAAGTTTCGGTCAAAAAATTAAACTAAATCAAGGACTTTTCGATTCTTTTTGAATATTTTAAGATCCTTTCTATATGTTATGAAGGAAGGTCTATTTAAAAATATTATCTCAAAATTAAATTTTGTGAAACATTTTGAAATGCATGTTTCAGTAAAAAATCATAATATATTATACACCAGTTTATACTATTTTCGTTCAAAAAATAAAATTAAATCGAGGAATGTTCGAAATGCTACAAATATTTAAGATCCTTTCTATATGTTAGGAGGGAAGGTTATGAGGGAAGTCCATGCAAAAAATCATCTCAAAATTAGATTCTATGATACTTTTCAAAATGCAGGTTTCGATAAAAAAATCATAATATATTATGCACAAGTTTATACAAATTCCGGTCAAAAACTTAAATTAAATCAAGGACTGTTCCAAATGCTACGAAAATCTTAAGATCCTTTCTATATGTAAGGAGGGAAGTCCATGTAAAAAAATAAATTCAAAATTAGATTCTGTGATAGTTACCGAAATGCAAGTTTCAGTCAAAAAATCGTAATATATTATACACCAGTTTATACAAGTTTCGGTCAAAAAATTAGATTAAATCGAGGACTGTTCGAAATGCTAAGAAACTCTTAAGATCCTTTCATTATGTTAGGAGCGAAGTTTATGAGAGATGTCCATTCAAAAATATCATCTCAAAATTAAACTCTGAGAAACTTTTACGAATGCAGGTTTCGATCAAAAATTCATAATATATTATACACAAGTTAATACAAGTTTCGGTCAAAAAATTAATTTAAATAGAGGACTATTCGAAATGCTACGAAAATTTTAAGATCCTTTCAACATTGTTAGGATGGAAGGTTATGAGGGATTTCCATGCAAAAAAATAATCTCAAAAATAGATTCTGTAATACTTTTTGAAATGCAAGTTTCGGTCAAAAAATCTTAACATATTATACACCAGTTTATACAAGTTTCGTTCGAAAAATTAAATTAAATCGAGGACTGTTCAAAATCCTACGAAATGTTTAAGATCCTTTCTATATGTTACTAGGAAAGGTTATGAGGGAAGTTCATGCAAAAATATCATCTCAAAATTAGATTGTATTACATTTTTTACAATGAAAGTTTCTGTCAAAAAATAATAATATATTATACACCAATTTATACATGTTTCTGTCAAAAAATTAAATTAAATCAAGGACTGTTCGATTTTTTTTGAATATTTTAAGATTCTTTCTATATGTTATGAGGGAAGGTCTATTTAAAAATATCATCTCAAAATTAAATTGTGAAACTTTTTGAAACGCATGTTTCAGTCAAAAAATCATAATATATTATACAACAGTTTATACTATTTTCGGTAAAAAAATTAAATTAAATCGAGGACTATTCGAAATGCTACGAAATATTTAAGATCCTTTCTATATGTTAGAAGGGAAGGTTATGAGGGAAGTCCATGCAAAAAATCATCTCAAAATTAGATTCTATGATACTTTTCAAAATGCAGGTTTCGATAAAAAAATCATAATATATTATGCACAAGTTTATACAAATTTCGGTCAAAAACTAAAATTAAATCAAGGACTGTTCCAAATGCTACGAAACTCTTAAGATCCTTTCTATATGTTAGGAGGAAATTTTCTGAGGGAAGTCCATGTAAAAAAATAATCTAAAAATTAGATTCTGTGATACTTTTTGAAATTCAAGTTTCGGTCAAAAAATTGTAATATATTATACACCAGTTTATACAAGTTTCGGTCTAAAAATTAGATTAAATCGAGGACTGTTCGAAATGCTAAGAAACTCTTAAGATCCTTTCATTATGTTAGGAGCGAAGGTTATGAGGGATGTCCATTCATAAATATCATATCAGAAAAAAATTCTGTGAAACTTTTACGAATGCATGTTTCGATCAAAAAATCATAATATATTATACACAAGTTAATACAAGTTTCGGTCAAAACATTAATTTAAATAGAGGACTGTTCGAAATGCTACGAAACTTTTAAGATCCTTTCAACATTATTAGGAGGGAAGGTTATGAGGGAAGTCCAGGCAAAAAAATAATCTCATAATTAGATTCTATAATACTTTTCGAAATGCATGTTTCGGTCAAAAAATCGTAACATATTATACACCAGTTTATACAAGTTTCGTTCAAAAAATTAAATTAAATCAAGGACTGTTTAAAATTCTACGAAACATTTATGATCCTTTCTATATGTTACGAGGAAATGTTATGGGGAAGTCCATGCTAAAATATCATCTCAAAATTAGATTCTATTAAATTTTTTGCAATGCAAGTTTCTGTCAAAAAATAATAATATATTATACACCAATTTATACAAGTTTCGGTCAAAAAATTAAACTAAATCAAGGACTTTTCGATTATTTTTGAATATTTTAAGATCCTTTCTATATGTTATGAAGGAAGGTCTATTTAAAAATATTATCTCAAAATTAAATTTTGTGAAACATTTTGAAATGCATGTTTCAGTAAAAAATCATAATATATTATACACCAGTTTATACTATTTTCGTTCAAAAAATTAAATTAAATCGAGGAATGTTCGAAATGCTACAAATATTTAAGATCCTTTCTATATGTTAGGAGGGAAGGTTATGAGGGAAGTCCATGCAAAAAATCATCTCAAAATTAGATTCTATGATACTTTTCAAAATGCAGGTTTCGATAAAAAAATCATAATATATTATGCACAAGTTTATACAAATTCCGGTCAAAAACTTAAATTAAATCAAGGACTGTTCCAAATGCTACGAAAATCTTAAGATCCTTTCTATATGTAAGGAGGGAAGTCCATGTAAAAAAATAAATTCAAAATTAGATTCTGTGATAGTTACCGAAATGCAAGTTTCAGTCAAAAAATCGTAATATATTATACACCAGTTTATACAAGTTTCGGTCAAAAAATTAGATTAAATCGAGGACTGTTCGAAATGCTAAGAAACTCTTAAGATCCTTTCATTATGTTAGGAGCGAAGTTTATGAGAGATGTCCATTCAAAAATATCATCTCAAAATTAAACTCTGAGAAACTTTTACGAATGCAGGTTTCGATCAAAAATTCATAATATATTATACACAAGTTAATACAAGTTTCGGTCAAAAAATTAATTTAAATAGAGGACTATTCGAAATGCTACGAAAATTTTAAGATCCTTTCAACATTGTTAGGATGGAAGGTTATGAGGGATTTCCATGCAAAAAAATAATCTCAAAAATAGATTCTGTAATACTTTTTGAAATGCAAGTTTCGGTCAAAAAATCTTAACATATTATACACCAGTTTATACAAGTTTCGTTCGAAAAATTAAATTAAATCGAGGACTGTTCAAAATCCTACGAAATGTTTAAGATCCTTTCTATATGTTACTAGGAAAGGTTATGAGGGAAGTTCATGCAAAAATATCATCTCAAAATTAGATTGTATTACATTTTTTACAATGAAAGTTTCTGTCAAAAAATAATAATATATTATACACCAATTTATACATGTTTCTGTCAAAAAATTAAATTAAATCAAGGACTGTTCGATTTTTTTTGAATATTTTAAGATACTTTCTATATGTTATGAGGGAAGGTCTATTTAAAAATATCATCTCAAAATTAAATTGTGAAACTTTTTGAAACGCATGTTTCAGTCAAAAAATCATAATATATTATACAACAGTTTATACTATTTTCGGTAAAAAAATTAAATTAAATCGAGGACTATTCGAAATGCTACGAAATATTTAAGATCCTTTCTATATGTTAGAAGGGAAGGTTATGAGGGAAGTCCATGCAAAAAATCATCTCAAAATTAGATTCTATGATACTTTTCAAAATGCAGGTTTCGATAAAAAAATCATAATATATTATGCACAAGTTTATACAAATTTCGGTCAAAAACTAAAATTAAATCAAGGACTGTTCCAAATGCTACGAAACTCTTAAGATCCTTTCTATATGTTAGGAGGAAAGTTTCTGAGGGAAGTCCATGTAAAAAAATAATCTAAAAATTAGATTCTGTGATACTTTTTGAAATTCAAGTTTCGGTCAAAAAATTGTAATATATTATACACCAGTTTATACAAGTTTCGGTCAAAAAATTAGATTAAATCGAGGACTGTTCGAAATGCTAAGAAACTCTTAAGATCCTTTCATTATGTTAGGAGCGAAGGTTATGAGGGATGTCCATTCATAAATATCATATCAGAAAAAAATTCTGTGAAACTTTTACGAATGCATGTTTCGATCAAAAAATCATAATATATTATACACAAGTTAATACAAGTTTCGGTCAAAACATTAATTTAAATAGAGGACTGTTCGAAATGCTACGAAACTTTTAAGATCCTTTCAACATTATTAGGAGGGAAGGTTATGAGGGAAGTCCAGGCAAAAAAATAATCTCATAATTAGATTCTATAATACTTTTCGAAATGCATGTTTCGGTCAAAAAATCGTAACATATTATACACCAGTTTATACAAGTTTCGTTCAAAAAATTAAATTAAATCAAGGACTGTTTAAAATTCTACGAAACGTTTATGATCCTTTCTATATGTTACGAGGAAATGTTATGGGGAAGTCCATGCTAAAATATCATCTCAAAATTAGATTCTATTAAATTTTTTGCAATGCAAGTTTCTGTCAAAAAATAATAATATATTATACACCAATTTATACAAGTTTCGGTCAAAAAATTAAACTAAATCAAGGACTTTTCGATTATTTTTGAATATTTTAAGATCCTTTCTATATGTTATGAAGGAAGGTCTATTTAAAAATATTATCTCAAAATTAAATTTTGTGAAACATTTTGAAATGCATGTTTCAGTAAAAAATCATAATATATTATACACCAGTTTATACTATTTTCGTTCAAAAAATAAAATTAAATCGAGGAATGTTCGAAATGCTACAAATATTTAAGATCCTTTCTATATGTTAGGAGGGAAGGTTATGAGGGAAGTCCATGCAAAAAATCATCTCAAAATTAGATTCTATGATACTTTTCAAAATGCAGGTTTCGATAAAAAAATCATAATATATTATGCACAAGTTTATACAAATTCCGGTCAAAAACTTAAATTAAATCAAGGACTGTTCCAAATGCTACGAAAATCTTAAGATCCTTTCTATATGTAAGGAGGGAAGTCCATGTAAAAAAATAAATTCAAAATTAGATTCTGTGATAGTTACCGAAATGCAAGTTTCAGTCAAAAAATCGTAATATATTATACACCAGTTTATACAAGTTTCGGTCAAAAAATTAGATTAAATCGAGGACTGTTCGAAATGCTAAGAAACTCTTAAGATCCTTTCATTATGTTAGGAGCGAAGTTTATGAGAGATGTCCATTCAAAAATATCATCTCAAAATTAAACTCTGAGAAACTTTTACGAATGCAGGTTTCGATCAAAAATTCATAATATATTATACACAAGTTAATACAAGTTTCGGTCAAAAAATTAATTTAAATAGAGGACTATTCGAAATGCTACGAAAATTTTAAGATCCTTTCAACATTGTTAGGATGGAACGTTATGAGGGATTTCCATGCAAAAAAATAATCTCAAAAATAGATTCTGTAATACTTTTTGAAATGCAAGTTTCGGTCAAAAAATCTTAACATATTATACACCAGTTTATACAAGTTTCGTTCGAAAAATTAAATTAAATCGAGGACTGTTCAAAATCCTACGAAATGTTTAAGATCCTTTCTATATGTTACTAGGAAAGGTTATGAGGGAAGTTCATGCAAAAATATCATCTCAAAATTAGATTGTATTACATTTTTTACAATGAAAGTTTCTGTCAAAAAATAATAATATATTATACACCAATTTATACATGTTTCTGTCAAAAAATTAAATTAAATCAAGGACTGTTCGATTTTTTTTGAATATTTTAAGATACTTTCTATATGTTATGAGGGAAGGTCTATTTAAAAATATCATCTCAAAATTAAATTGTGAAACTTTTTGAAACGCATGTTTCAGTCAAAAAATCATAATATATTATACAACAGTTTATACTATTTTCGGTAAAAAAATTAAATTAAATCGAGGACTATTCGAAATGCTACGAAATATTTAAGATCCTTTCTATATGTTAGAAGGGAAGGTTATGAGGGAAGTCCATGCAAAAAATCATCTCAAAATTAGATTCTATGATACTTTTCAAAATGCAGGTTTCGATTAAAAAATCATAATATATTATGCACAAGTTTCTACAAATTTCGGACAAAAACTAAAATTAAATCAAGGACTGTTCCAAATGCTATGAAACTCTTAAGATCCTTTCTATATCTTAGGAGGAAAGTTTATGAGGGAAGTCCATGTAAAAAAATAATCTAAAAATTAGATTCTGTGATACTTTTCGAAATTCAAGTTTCGGTCAAAAAATTGTAATATATTATACACCAGTTTATACAAGTTTCGGTCAAAAAATTAGATTAAATCGAGGACTGTTCGAAATGCTAAGAAACTCTTAAGATCCTTTCATTATGTTAGGAGCGAAGGTTATGAGGGATGTCCATTCAAAAATATCATCTCAGAAAAAATTCTGTGAAACTTTTACGAATGCAGGTTTCGATCAAAAAATCATAATATATTATACACAAGTTAATACAAGTTTCGGTCAAAACATTAATTTAAATAGAGGACTGTTCGAAATGCTACGAAACTTTTAAGATCCTTTCAACATTATTAGGAGGGAAGGTTATGAGGGGATTCCAGGCAAAAAAATAATCTCAAAATTAGATTCTGTAATACTTATAGAAATGCATGTTTCGGTCAAAAAATTGTAACATATTATACACCAGTTTAAACAAGTATAGTTCAAAAAATTAATTTAAATCGAGGACTGTTTAAAATTCTACGAAACGTTTAAGATCCTTTATATATGTTACGAGGAAATGTTATGAGGGAAGTCCATGCAAAAATATCATCTCAAAATTAGATTCTATTAAATTTTTTGCAATGCAAGTTTCTGTCAAAAAATAATAATATATTATACACCAATTTATACAAGTTTCGGTCAAAAAATTAAACTAAATCAAGGACTTTTCGATTCTCTTTGAATATTTTAAGATCCTTTCTATATGTTATGAAGGAAGGTCTATTTAAATATATCATCTCAAAATTAAATTTTGTGAAACTTTTTGAAATGCATGTTTCAGTCAAAAAATCATAATATATTATACACCAGTTTATACTATTTTCCTTCAAAAAATTAAATTAAATCGAGGACTGTTCGAAATGCTACGAAATATTTAAGATCCTTTCTATATGTTAGGAGGGAAGGTTATGAGGGAAGTCCATGCAAAAAATCATCTCAAAATTAGATTCTATAATACTTTTCAAAATGCAGGTTTCGATCAAAATATCATAATATATTATGCACAAGTTTATACAAATTCCGGTCAAAAACTTAAATTAAATCAAGGACTGTTCCAAATGCTACGAAAATCTTAAGATCCTTTCTATATGTAAGGAGGGAAGTTAATGAGGGAAGTCCATGTAAAAAAATAATCTCAAAATTAGATTCTGTGATACTTTTCGAAATGCAAGTTTCGGTCAAAAAATCGTAATATATTATACACCACTTTATACAAGTTTCAGTCAAAAAATTAGATTAAATCGAGGACTGTTCGAAATGCTAAGAAACTCTTAAGATCCTTTCATTATGTTAGGAGCGAAGGTTATGAGAGATGTCCATTCAAAAATATCATCTCAAAATTAAATTCTGTGAAACTTTTACGAATACAGGTTTCGATAAAAAAATCATAATATATTATACACAAGTTAATACAAGTTTTGGTCAAAAAATTAATTTAAATAGAGGACTATTCGAAATGCTACGAAAATTTTAAGATCCTTTCAACATTGTTAGGATGGAAGGTTATGAGGGATGTCCATGCAAAAAAATAATCTCAAAAATAGATTCTGTAATACTTTTCGAAATGCAAGTTTCGGTCATAAAATCTTGACATATTATACACCAGTTTATACAAATTTCGTTCAAAAAATTAAATTAAATCGATGACTGTTTAAAATTCTACGAAACTTTTAAGATCCTTTCTATATGTTACGAGGAAATGATATGAGGGAAGTCCATGCAAAAATATCATCTCAAAATTAGATTCTATTAAAATTTTTGCAATGCAAGTTTCTGTCAAAAACTAATAATATATTATACACCAATTTATACAAGTTTCATTCAAAAAATTAAACTAAATCAAGGACTTTTCGATTCTTTTTGAATATTTTAAGATCCTTTCTATATGTTATGAAGGAAGGTCTATTTAAAAATATCATCTCAAAATTAAATTTTGTTAAACTTTTTGAAATGCATGTTTCAGTCAAAAAATCATAATATATTATACACAAGTTAATACAAGTTTCGGTCAAAAAATTAATTTAAATAGAGGATTGTTCGCAATGCTACAAAACCTTTTAGATTCTTTCTACATTTTAGGAGGGAAGGTTATGAGGGAAGTCCATGCAAAAAAAAATCTCAAAATTAGATTCTGTAATACTTTTCGAAATTCAAGTTTTGGTAAAAAAATCTCAACATATTATACACCAGTTTATACAACTTTCAATCAAAAAATTAAATTAAATCGAGGATTGTTCAAAATTCTACAAAACGTTTAAGATCCTTTCTATATGTTACGAGGAAATGTTATGAGGGAAGTCCATGCAAAAATATCATCTCAAAATTAGATTCTATTGAATTTTTTGCAATGCAAGTTTCTGTCAAAAAATAATAATATATTATACACCAATTTATACAAGTTTCGGTCAAAAAATTAAACTAAATCAAGGACTTTTCGATTTTTTTTGAATATTTTAAGATACTTTCTATATGTTATGAGGGAAGGTCTATTTAAAAATATCATCTCAAAATTAAATTGTGAAACTTTTTGAAATGCATGTTTCAGTCAAAAAATCATAATATATTATACAACAGTTTATACTATTTTCGGTAAAAAAATTAAATTAAATCGAGGACTATTCGAAATGCTACGAAATATTTAAGATCCTTTCTATATGTTAGAAGGGAAGGTTATGAGGGAAGTCCATGCAAAAAATCATCTCAAAATTAGATTCTATGATACTTTTCAAAATGCAGGTTTCGATTAAAAAATCATAATATATTATGCACAAGTTTATACAAATTTCGGTCAAAAACTAAAATTAAATCAAGGACTGTTCCAAATGCTACGAAACTCTTAAGATCCTTTCTATATGTTAGGAGGAAAGTTTATGAGGGAAGTCCATGTAAAAAAATAATCTAAAAATTAGATTCTGTGATCCTTTTCGAAATTCAAGTTTCGGTCAAAAAATTGTAATATATTATACACCAGTTTATACAAGGTTTGGTCAAAAAATTAGATTAAATCGAGGACTGATCGAAATGCTAAGAAACTCTTAAGATCCTTTCATTATGTTAGGAGCGAAGGTTATGAGGGATGTCCATTCAAAAATATCATCTCAGAAAAAAATTATGTGAAACTTTTACGAATGCAGGTTTCGATAAAAAAATCATAATATATTATACACAAGTTAATACAAGTTTCGGTCAAAAAAATAATCTCAAAATTAGATTCTGTAATACTTTTCGAAATGCATGTTTCGGTCAAAAAATCGTAACATATTATACACCAATTTATACATGTTTCGTTCAAAAAATTAAATTAAATCGAGGACTGTTTAAAATTCTACGAAACTTTTAAGTTTCTTTCTATATGTTACGAGGAAATGTTATGAGGGAAGTCCATGCAAAAATATCATCTCAAAATTAGATTCTATTAAATTTTTTGCAATGCAAGTTTCTGTCAAAAAATAATAATATATTATACACCAATTTATACAAGTTTCGCTCAAAAAATTAAACTAAATCAAGGACTTTTCGATTCTTTTTGAATGTTTTAAGATCCTTTCTATATGTTATGAAGGAAGGTATATTTAAAAATATCATCTCAAAATTAAATTTTATGAAACTTTTTGAAATGCATGTTTCAGTAAAAAATCATAATATATTATACACCAGTTTATACTATTTTCGTTCAAAAAATAAAATAAAATCGAGGACTGTTCGAAATGCTACGAAATATTTAAGATCCTTTCTATATGTTAGGAGGGAAGGTTATGAGGGAAGTCCATGCAAAAAATCATCTAAAAATAAGATTCTATGATACTTTTTAAAATGCAGGTTTCGATAAAAAAATCATAATATATTATGTACAAGTTTATACAAATTCCGGTCAAAAACTTAAATTAAATCAAGGACTGTCCCAAATGCTACGAAAATCTTAAGATCCTTTCTATATGTAAGGAGGGAAGTTAATGAGGGAAGTCCATGTAAAGAAATAATCTTAAAATTAGATTCTGTAATCCTTTTCGAAATGCAAGTTTCGATCAAAAAATCGTAATATATTATACACCAGTTTATACAAGTTTCGGTAAAAAAATTAGATTAAATCGAGGACTGTTCGAAATGCTAAGAAACTCTTAAGATCCTTTCATTATGTTAGGAGCGAAGGTTATGAGAGATGTCCATTCAAAAATATCATCTCAAAATTAAATTCTGTGAAACTTTTATGGATGCAGGTTTCAATCAAAAAATCATAATATATTATACACAAGTTAATACAAGTTTCGGTCAAAAAATTAATTTAAATATAGGACTGTTCGAAATGCTACGAAACTTTTAAGATCCTTTCAACATTATTAGGAGGGAAGGTTACGAGGGAAGTCCAGGCAAAAAAAAAATCTCAAAATTAGATTCTGTAATACTTTTCAAAATGCATGTTTCGGTCAAAAAATCGTAACATATTATAAACCAGTTTATACATGTTTCGTTCAAAAAATTTAAATTAAATCGAGGACTGTTTAAAATTCTACGAAACTTTTAAGATCCTTTCTATATGTTACGAGGAAATGTTATGAGGGAAGTCCATGCAAAAATATCATCTCAAAATTAGATTCTATTAAAATTTTTGCAATGCAAGTTTCTGTCAAAAACTAATAATATATTATACACCAATTTATACAAGTTTCACTCAAAAAATTAAACTAAATCAAGGACTTTTCGATTCTTTTTGAATATTTTAAGATCCTTTCTATATGTTATGAAGGAAGGTCTATTTAAAAATATCATCTCAAAATTAAATTTTGTTAAACTTTTTGAAATGCATGTTTCTGTAAAAAAATCATAATATATTATACACCAGTTTATACTATTTTCGTTCAAAAAATAAAATAAAATCGAGGACTGTTCGAAATGCTACGAAATATTTAAGATCCTTTCTATATGTTAGGAGGGAAGGTTATGAGGGAAGTCCATGCAAAAAATCATCTCAAAATAAGATTCTATGATACTTTTCAAAATGCAGGTTTCGATCAAAAAATCATAATATATTATGTACAAGTTTATACAAATTCCGGTCAAAAACTTAAATTAAATCAAGCACTGTCCCAAATGCTACGAAAATCTTAAGATCCTTTCTATATGTAAGGAGGGAAGTTAATGAGGGAAGTCCATGTAAAGAAATAATCTAAAAATTAGATTCTGTGATACTTTTCGAAACGCAAGTTTCGATCAAAAAATCGTAATATATTATACACCAGTTTATACAAGTTTCGGTAAAAAAATTAGATTAAATCGAGGACTGTTCGAAATGCTAAGAAACTCTTAAGATCCTTTCATTATGTTAGGAGCGAAGGTTATGAGAGATGTCCATTCAAAAATATCATCTCAAAATTAAATTCTGTGAAACTTTTACGAATGCAGGTTTCGATCAAAAAATCATAATATATTATACACAAGTTAATACATGTTTCGGTCAAAAAATTAATTTAAATAGAGTAATATTTGAAATGCTACGAAACTTTTAAGATCCTTTCAACATTATTAGGAGGGAAGGTTACGAGGGAAGTCCAGGCAAACAAAAAATCTCAAAATTAGATTCTGTAAAACTTTTCAAAATGCATGTTTCGGTCAAAAAATCGTAACATATTATAAACCAGTTTATACATGTTTCGTTCAAAAAATTAAATTAAATCGAGGACTTTTTAAAATTCTACGAAACTTTTAAGATCCTTTCTATATGTTACGAGGAAATGTTATGAGGGAAGTCCATGCAAAAATATCATCTCAAAATTAGATTCTATTAAAATTTTTGCAATGCAAGTTTTTGTCAAAAACTAATAATATATTATAGACCAATTTATACAAGTTTCACTCAAAAAATGAAACTAAATCAAGGACTTTTCGATTCTTTTTGAATATTTTAAGATCCTTTCTATATGTTATGAAGGAAGGTCTATTTAAAAATATCATCTCAAAATTAAATTTTGTTAAACTTTTTGAAATGCATGTTTCAGTAAAAAAATCATAATATATTATACACTAGTTTATACTATTTTCGTTCAAAAAATAAAATAAAATCGAGGACTGTTCGAAATGCTACGAAATATTTAAGATCCGTTCTATATGTTAGGAGGGAAGGTTATGAGGGAAGTCCATGCAAAAAATCATCTCAAAATTAGATTCTATGATACTTTTCAAAACGCAGGTTTCGATCAAAAAATCATAATATATTATGCACAAGTTTATACAAATTCCGGTCAAAAACTTAAATTAAATCAAGGACTGTTCCAAATGCTACGAAAATCTTAAGATCCTTTCTATATGTAAGGAGGGAAGTTAATGAGGGAAGTCCATGTAAAAAAATAATCTCAAAATTAGATTCTGTGATACTTTTCGAAACGAGAGTTTCGGTCAAAAAATCGTAATATATTATAAACCAGTTTATACAAGTTTCGGTAAAAAAATTAGATTAAATCGAGGACTATTCGAAATGCTAAGAAACTCTTAAGATCCTTTCATTATGTTAGGAGCGAAGGTTATGAGAGATGTCCATTCAAAAATATCAACTCAGAATTAAATTCTGTGAAACTTTTACGAATGCAGGTTTCGATCAAAAAATCGTAATATATTATACATAATTTAATACAAGTTTCGGTCAAAAAATTAATTTAAATAGAGAAATGTTCGAAATGTTACGAAACTTTTAAGATCCTTTCAACATTATTAGGAGGGAAGGTTTCGAGGGAAGTCCAGGCAAAAAAATAATCTCAAAATTAGATTCTGTAATACTTTTCAAAATGCATGTTTCGGTCAAAAAATCGTAACATATTATACACCAGTTTATACAAGTTTCGTTCAAAAAATTAAATTAAATCGAGGACTGTTTAAAATTCTACGAAACTTTTAAGATCCTTTCTATATGTTACGAGGAAATGTTATGAGGGAAGTCTATGCAAAAATATCATCTCAAAATTAGATTCTATTAAATTTTTTGCAATGAAAGTTTCTGTCAAAAAATAATAATATATTATACACCAATTTATACAAGTTTCTGTCAAAATATTAAATTAAATCAAGGACTTTTCGATTTTTTTTGAATATTTGAAGATCCTTTCTATATGTTATGACAAAAGGTCTATTTAAAAATATCATCTCAAAATTAAATTGTGAAACTTTTTGAAATGCATGTTTCAGTCAAATAATGATAATATATTATACACCAGTTTATACTATTTTCGTTCAAAAAATTAAATTAAATCGAGGACTGTTCGAAATGCTACGAAATATTTAAGATCCTTTCTATATGTTAGGAGTGAAGGTTATGAGGGAAGTCCATGCAAAAAAGCATCTCAAAATTAGATTCTTTGATACTTTTCAAAATGCAGGTTTCGATCAAAAAATCATAATATATTATGCACAAGTTTATACAAATTTCGGTCAAAAACTTAAATTAAATAAAGGACTGTTCCAAATGCTACGAAACTTTTAAGTTCCTTTATATATGTTAGGAGGGAAGTCCATGCAAAAAAATAATCTCAAAATTAGATTCTGTGATACTTTTCGAAATGCAAGTTTCGGTAAAAAAATCGTAATATATTATACACCAGTTTATACAAGTTTCGGTCAAAAAATTAGATTAAATCGAGGACTGTTCGAAATGCTAAGAAACTCTTAAGACCCTATCATTATGTTAGGAGCGAAGGTTATGAGGGATGTCCATTCAAAAATATCATCTCAGAACTAAATTCTGTGAAACATTTACGAATGCAGGTTTCGATCAAAAAATCATAATATATTATACACAAGTTAATACAAGTTTCGGTCAAAAAATTAATTTAAATAGAGGACTATTCGAAATGCTACGAAAATTTTAAGATCCTTTCAACATTGTTAGGATGGAAGGTTATGAGGGATGTCCATGCAAAAAAATAATCTCAAAAATAGATTCTGTAATACTTTTCGAAATGCACGTTTCAGTCAATATATCTTAACATATTATACACCAGTTTATACAAGTTTCGTTCAAAAAATTAAATTAAATCGAGGACTGTTCAAAATCCTACGAAATGTGTAAGATCCTTTCAATATGTTACTAGGAATGGTTATGAGGGAAGTTCATACAAAAGTATCATCTCAAAATTAGATTGTATTAAATTTTTTGCAATGAAAGTTTCTATCAAAAAATAATAATATATTATACACCAATTTATACAAGTTTCTGTCAAAAAATTAAATTAAATCAAGGACTGTTCCAAATGCTACGAAACGCTTAAGTTCCTTTCTATATTTTAGGAGGGAAGTTAATGATGGAAGTCCATACAAAAAAATAATCTCAAAATTAGATTCTGTGATACTTTTCGAAATACAAGTTTAAGTCAAAAAATCGTAATATATTATACACCAGTTTATACAAATTTCGGTCAAAAAATTAGATTAAATCGAGGACTGTTCGAAATGATAAGAAACTCTTAAGATCCTTTCATTATGTTAGGAGCGATGGTTATGAGGGGTGTCCATTCAAAAATATCATCTCAGAATTAAATTCTGTGAAACTTTTACGAATGCAGGTTTCGATTAAAAAATCATAATATATTATACACAAGTTAATACAAGTTTCGGTCAAAAAAATAATCTCAAAAATAATCTCAAAAAATAGATTATGTAATACTTTTCGAAATGCAAGTTTCGGTCAAAAAATCTTAACATATTATACACCAGTTTATACAAGTTTCGTTCAAAAAATTAAATTAAATCGAGGACTGTTCAAAATTCTACGAAACTTTTAAGAACCTTTCTATATATTACTAGGAAAGGTTATGAGGGAAGTCCATGCAAAAATATCATCTCAAAATTAGATTGTATTAAATTTTTTGCAATGCAAGTTTCTGTCAAAAAATAATAATATATTATACACCAATTTATACAAGTTTCTGTCAAAAAATTAGATTAAATCGAGGACTGTTCGAAATGCTAAGAAACTCTTAAGATCCTTTCATTATGTTAGGAGCGAAGGTTATGAGAGATGTCCATTCAAAAATATCATCTCAGAAATAAATTCCGTGTAACTTTTACGAATGCAGGTTTCGATCAAAAAATCATAATATATTATACACAAGTTAATACAAGTTTCGGTCAAAAAAATTAATTTTAATAGAGGACTATTCGAAATGCTACGAAAATTTTAAGATCCTTTCAACATTGTTAGGATGGAAGGTTATGAGGGATGTCCATGCAAAAAAATAATCTCAAAAATAGATTCTGTAATACTTTTCGAAATGAGAGTTTCGGTCAAAAAATCTTAACATATAATACACCAGTTTATACAAGTTTCGTTCAAAAAATTAAATTAAATCGAGGAGTGTTCAAAATCCTACGATATGTTTAAGATCCTTTCTATATGTTACTAGGAATGGTTATGAGGGAAGTTCTTGCAAAAATATCATCTCAAAATTAGATTGTATTAAATTTTTTGCAATGAAAGTTTCTGTCAAAAAATAATAATATATTATACATCAATTTATACAAGTTTCTGTCAAAAAATTAAATTAAATCAAGGATTGCTCGATTTTTTTTGAATATTTTAAGATACTTTGTATATGTTATGAGGGAAGGTCTATTTAAAAATATCATCTCAAAATTAAATTGTGAAACTTTTTGAAATGCATGTTTCAGTCAAAAAATCATAATATATTATACACCAGTTTATACTATTTTCGGTAAAAAAATTAAATTAAATCGAGGACTATTCGAAATGCTACGAAATATTTAAGATCCTTTCTATATGTTAGAAGGGAAGGTTATGAGGGAAGTCCATGCAAAAAATCATCTCAAAATTAGATTCTATGATACTTTTCAAAATGCAGGTTTCGATAAAAAAATCATTATATATTATGCACAAGTTTACAAAAATTTCGGTCAAAAACAAAAATTAAATCAAGGACTGTTCCAAATGCTACGAAACTCTTAAGATCCTTTCTATATGTTAGGAGGAAAGTTTATGAGGGAAGTCCATGTAAAAAAATAATCTAAAAATTAGATTCTGTGATACTTTTCGAAATTCAAGTTTCGGTCAAAAAATTGTAATATATTATACACCAGTTTATACATGTTTCGGTCAAAAAATTAGATTAAATCGAGGACTGTTCGAAATGCTAAGAAACTCTTAAGATCATTTCATTATGTTAGGAGCGAAGGTTATGAGGGATGTCCATTCAAAAATATCATCTCAGAAAAAAATTCTGTGAAACTTTTACGAATGCAGGTTTCAATCAAAAAATCATAATATATTATACACAAGTTAATATAAGTTTAGGTCAAAAAATTAATTTAAATAGAGGACTGTTCGAAATGCTACGAAACTTTTAAGATCCTTTCAACATTATTAGGAGGTAAGGTTACGAGGGAAGTCCAGGCAAAAAAATAATCTCAAAATTAGATCCTGTAATACTCTTCGAAATGCATGTTTCGGTCAAAAAATCGTAACATATTATACACTAGTTTATACAAGTTTCGTTCAAAAAATTAAATTAAATCGAGGAATATTTAAAATTCTACGAAACTTTTAAGATCCTTTCTATATGTTATGAGGAAATGTTATGAGGGAAGTCCATGCAAAAATATCATCTCAAAATTAGATTCTATTAAATTTTTTGCAATGCAAGTTTCTATCAAAAAATAATAATATATTATACACCAATTTATCCAAGTTTCGGTCAAAAAATTAAACTAAATCAAGGACTTTTCGATTATTTTTGAATATTTTAAGATCCTTTCTATATGTTATGAAGGAAGGTCTATTGAAAAATATCATCTCAAAATTAAATTTTGTGAAACTTTTTGAAATGCATGTTTCAGTCAAAAAAACATAATATATTATACACCAGTTTATTCTATTTTCGTTCAAAAAATAAAATTAAATCGAGGACTGTTCGAAATGCTACGAAATATTTAAGATCCTTTCTATATGTTAGGAGGGAAGGTTATGAGGGAAGTCCATGCAAAAAATCATCTCAAAATTAGATTCTATGATACTTTTCCAAATGCAGGTTTCGATCAAAAAATCATAATATATTATGCACAAGTTTATACAAATTCCGGTCAAAAACGTAAATTAAATCAAGGACTGTTCCAAATGCTACGAAAATCTTAAGATCCTTTTTTATATGTTGGGAGGAAAGTTTATGAGGGAAGTCCACGTAAAAAAATAATCTCAAAATTAGATTCTGTGATACTTTTCGAAATTCATGTTTCGGTCAAAAAATTGTAATATATTATACACAAATTTATACAAGTTTCGGTCAAAAAATTTAATTAAATCGAGGACTGTTTGAAATGCTACGAAACTATTAAGATCCTTTCATTCTGTTAGGAGCGAAGGTTATGAGGTATGTCCATTCAAAAATATCATTTCAAAATTAAATTCTGTGAAATTTTTACGAAAGCAGGTTTTGATCAAAAAATCATAATATATTATACACAAGTTAATACAAGTTTCGGTCAAAATATTAATTTAAATAGAGGACTATTCGAAATGCTACGAAACGTTTAAGATCCTTTTAACATTATTAGGAGGGAAGGTTATAAGGGAAGTCCAGGCAAAAAAATAATCTCAAAATTAGATTCTATAATACTTTTCGAAATGCATGTTTCGGTCAAAAAATCGTAACATATTAAACACCAGTTTATACAAGTTTCGTTCAAAAAATTAAATTAAATCGAGGAATGTTTAAAATTCTACGAAACTTTTAAGATCCTTTCTATATGTTACTAGGAAAGTTTATGAGGGAAGTTCATGCAAAAATATCATCTCAAAATTAGATTGTATTAAATTTTTTGCAATGAAAGTTTCTGTCAAAAAATAAGAATATATTATACACCAATTTATACAAGTTTCTGTCAAAAAATTAAATTAAATCAAGGACTGTTCGATTTTTTTTGAATATTTTATGATACTTTCTATATGTTATGAGGGAAGGTCTATTTAAAAATATCATCTCAAAATTAAATTGTGAAACTTTTTGAAATGCATGTTTCAGTCAAAAAATCATAATATATTATACACCAGTTTAAACTATTTTCCGTAAAAAAATTAAATTAAATCGAGGACTATTCAAAATGCTACGAAATATTTAAGATCCTTTTTATATGTTAGAAGGGAAGGTTATGAGGGAAGTCCATGCAAAAAATCATCTCAAAATTAGATTCTATGATACTTTTCAAAATGCAGGTTTTGATCAAAAAATCATAATATATTATGCACAAGTTTATACAAATTTCGGTCAAAAACTTAAATTAAATCAAGGACTGTTCCAAATGCTACGAAACTCTTAAGACCCTTTCTATATGTTAGGAGGAAAGTTTATGAGGGAAGTCGATGTAAAAAAATAATCAAAAAATTAGATTTTGTGATACTTTTCGAAATTCAAGTTTCGGTCAAAAAATTGTAATATATTATACACCTATTTATACAAGTTTCGGTCAAAAAATTAGATTAAATCGAGGACTGTTCGAAATGCTAAGAAACTCTTAAGATCCTTTCATTATGTTAGGAGCGAAGGTTATGAGGGATGTCGATTCAAAAATATCATCTCAGAAAAAAATTCTGTGAAACTTTTACGAATGCAGGTTTCTATCAAAAAATCATAATATATTATACACAAGTTAATACAAGTTTCGGTCAAATAATTAATTTAAATAGAGGACTAATCGAAATGCTACGAAATGTTTAAGATCCTTTCAACATTATTAGGAGGGAAGGTTATGAGGGAAGTCCAGGCAAAAAAATAATCTCAAAATTAGATTCTGTAATACTTTTAGAAATGCATGTTTCGGTCAAAAAATTGTAACATATTATACACCAGTTTATACAAGTTTCGTTCAAAAAATTAAATTAAATCGAGGACTGTTCAAAATTCTATGAAACTTTTAAGATCCTTTCTATATGTTACAAGGAAATGTTATGAGGGAAGTCCATGCAAAAATATCATCTCAAAATTAGATTCTATTAAATTTTTTGGAATGCAAGTTTCTGTCAAAAAATAATAATTTATTATACACCAATTTATACAAGTTTCGGTCAACCAATTAAACTAAATCAAGGACTTTTCGATTTTTTTTGAATATTTTTAGATCCTTTCTATATGTTATGACAAAAGGTCTATTTAAAAATATCATCTCAAAATTAAATTTTTGTTAAACTTTTTGATATGCATGTTTCAGTCAAAAAATCATAATATATTATACACCAGTTTATACTATTTTCATTCAAAAAATAAAATTAAATCGAGGACTGTTCGAAATGCTACAAAATATTTAAGATCCTTTCTATATGTTAGAAGGGAAGGTTATGAGGGAAGTCCATGAAAAAAATCATCTCAAAATTAGATTCTATGATACTTTTCAAAATGCAGGTTTCAATAAAAAAATCATAATATATTATGCACAAGTTTATACAAATTTCGGTCAAAAACTAAAATTAAATCAAGGACTGTTCCAAATGCTACGAAACTCTTAAGATCCTTTTTTATATGTTGGGAGGAAAGTTTATGAGGGAAGTCCACGTAAAAAAATAATCTCAAAATTAGATTCTGTGATACTTTTCGAAATTCATGTTTCGGTCAAAAAATTGTAATATATTATACACCAGTTTATACAAGTTTCGGTCAAAAAATTTAATTAAATCGAGGACTGTTTGAAATGCTACGAAACTATTAAGATCCTTTCATTCTGTTAGGAGCGAAGGTTATGAGGTATGTCCATTCAAAAATATCATTTCAAAATTAAATTCTGTGAAATTTTTACGAAAGCAGGTTTTGATAAAAAAATCATAATATATTATACACAAGTTAATACAAGTTTCGGTCAAAATATTAATTTAAATAGAGGACTATTTGAAATGCTACGAAACGTTTAAGATACTTTCAACATTATTAGGAGGGAAGGTTATGAGGGAAGTCCAGGCAAAAAAATAATCTCAAAATTAGATTCTATAATACTTTTCGAAATGCATGTTTCGGTCAAAAAATCGTAACATATTAAACACCAGTTTATACAAGTTTCGTTCAAAAAATTAAATTAAATCGAGGACTGTTTAAAATTCTACGAAACTTTTAAGATCCTTTCTATATGTTACTAGGAAAGTTTATGAGGGAAGTTCATGCAAAAATATCATCTCAAAATTAGATTGTATTAAATTTTTTGCAATGAAAGTTTCTGTCAAAAAATAAGAATATATTATACACCAATTTATACAAGTTTCTGACAAAAAATTAAATTAAATCAAGGACTGTTCGATTTTTTTTTGAATATTTTATGATACTTTCTATATGTTATGAGGGAAGGTCTATTTAAAAATATCATCTCAAAATTAAATTGTGAAACTTTTTGAAATGCATGTTTCAGTCAAAAAATCATAATATATTATACACCAGTTTAAACTATTTTCCGTAAAAAAATTAAATTAAATCGAGGACTATTCGAAATGCTACGAAATATTTAAGATCCTTTCTATATGTTAGAAGGGAAGGTTATGAGGGAAGTCCATGCAAAAAATCATCTCAAAATTAGATTCTATGATACTTTTCAAAATGCAGGTTCTGATCAAAAAATCATAATATATTATGCACAAGTTTATACAAATTTCGGTCAAAAACTTAAATTAAATCAAGGACTATTCCAAATGCTACGAAACTCTTAAGACCCTTTCTATATGTTAGGAGGAAAGTTTATGAGGGAAGTCGATGTAAAAAAATAATTAAAAAATTAGATTCTGTGATACTTTTCGAAATTCAAGTTTCGTTCAAAAAATTGTAATATATCATACACCTATTTATACAAGTTTCGGTCAAAAAATTAGATTAAATCGAGGACTGTTCGAAATGCTAAGAAACTCTTAAGATCCTTTCATTATGTTAGGAGCGAAGGTTATGAGGGATGTCGATTCAAAAATATCATCTCAGAAAAAAATTCTGTGAAACTTTTACGAATGTGTAACACCTCAAAATTTGCCCTCCTATTTATTCCCTCTATGGGCTCGTCATTTTGCATTCATCAACATTTCGCCCCAATTCATTAACATCATAGTAGTTCATTTCGTTGTTTCATAAGGCATGTGATCAGTCCCCTTTAATCTAGGGTTTCGCTCCTTATCTGTATCTGTCAGAGATTGAAATGGTGGAGAATATTCACTGGGTATTGATTCCACTCTAAATGCAGTGGCTTAGCTGTGGCATAATTCAGATGAGAGTTTGATTCAATTTTGGTCAAATTATTGAAATATCACTGCAGCTGCAAGATCATTCTGGACCGTTGGACTATTTCTTAGACAATACATATTCACAGTTCACGTTGTCGTGTGCTGGGATTCACCTGTCTATCGAACAGTGTTTAGTGTGAATTTTGGTTCATGTCTTCACCTGTATTCGAATGATCACGGCATATTTCAGACGATTTAAAAGGGCATGACCTAGATAGAGAATTATTCGATGGTTCAAAAGTGGTCATGTTCATGGGCTTGTGGAAGGATTCAAAATAGACCTTGGGCTAAAATCGAGATTTTATATCCATTCATTTCTTTGTTCTCATTGTCATAAACCATTCCCGATGATTTCGTTTCATTTTTATTTCCACTTTCAATTTCTTTTACTCGTCTTTCCACTTATTTTTATCCATATCCGATTACCCGTATAATCCTTATTCAATAAATTCCATTTTTATTTCAATACTCATAATTGTCACATTCAACACAAATCCATTCAATTTGTTTTCTTTCATCTATTTTTACAACAATAGACTTATTAAAAAAAAATCTCAAGTGAAGTTGTTATAGGTCTATTTGATGTTATTTTTCCTAATCCATGATTAATGGGAACCATGTTCGTTTCAAGCCCATGTCCGTTTCAAGGAAGGAGGCCCAATTCTATTTTGTCCGATCGTTCGAGTCTATATGTTGTTTCATCCTAATTGATTCTTAGCCCGATTGTTCATACTCGTGTTCAAATTCATTGATCAAATTTTATACTTTTAAACCATTTCTAAAATCTAATTTCATTTTACTTTCTTATATCCAAAATCCCTTGATTATCCAACATCCAACTCAAGTCTTTTGTCTAATATCCCTCATGGGTATATCGCCCCATTCTTTACCAAATTTTCAAGACAAGAAAAGAGAACAATTCATTTGAACATAAGGATAATGGAATCCTCAAAATAGTCATGAGAAATTCACATAAAAAAATAAATAAATTATGAGGGATTTATACAAAAAAAAAGGAAGACAAAACTTTATTGTTTCCATCTTGGTTCCAGGGGAGAATAATGAGGAATTATTGATGAGGCAAGGCTACAAAGAAATGAAACTTCTGTGCCTAAAGGTTTAATTTTGACAGATGCACTTATAAACTACATTGAGCGGGTAGGTGATCTTATCAAAAGTAAGCCTCGCATGCTGCTTGGTGGGCTTAACTTCATGATTGCCTTATGGCAAGGGGCTTCCCCAGTATGCAAATTTCCTGGAGTCTCTAAGAAGCCATGTAAATTTCTGGATGCACTTGGCCAATGCAATTGCAAGTACTGCTAGCAGTGAAAATCCCATATTCGAGAGTCTGAAGGGAAACGAGCAGCACCTCAAAGATGCTGGGATTAACGGAATACGGGACGTAGAAGCTTTGCCACCACCTTCAGAAATCAAATATAATATTCCCTGCACAAAGCCAATGCTTGAACAAATTCCTCAGGACTCTCTTCACAATTCCTGAACTCGCATCAAGATTGATCCTGCTAATCACATAAGAAAATCAACTCAGAAGCCAAATAACATTCACGACGAAGTATGAAAATATTTAACGCAAAAAAAAAAAGAAGCTCTCAGGACTAACTCTCCCACAGAACCAAAACTCAGACATTTGAGAAAAGCTAACAAAATGAAAGTCAGTTACAAACCAGTTATAAAGCCCACCCAAAACAGAAATTCAGGAATCCAAAGAAACAATCCTAATAAAAAATAACAGAGTTATAACAGAATTCTCAACAGAAAATTAACTGAAACATAACCGATTTTTCTAACTAATTATCACCTGAAGTTTCTGGAATCTTCTCTAAATCTCCTATAAGTCAATGGCTTTTCATTCAATCAGTCTTCTTCCACATTTTTTTTCCTCCTTCAACCTTCTCCTCTAATCTCTTTTCCTCTCCCAAAACCTCACAAATTCTCCATCTCCATCTTGGTCTTGAGTTCTCAGAATTGCCTCATCCATCAAGAACCACCAATACACCTTTTGGCTCCAACAACTTCACCATCAAGTCATCATCAACAGCACTATTATTCCCTCCTGGTTGTTGCAACAATGTCATCCATGCAAAGAACTTTTGATCACAGTCTCAATAAGGTCAGTACCTGCAAGATTCATTGAAATTGCAAAGGAGTATGATAAATCCAGTGAGGAAGACGTATCAGTAAAAGCCGCGGGCAAGAACATACAGAAGCAAGAGAAGAAGAACAAGGCGAAGTCAAGCATACCTGAGCATCATGTATCATTAGAACGGCGGAGCCGGTTTCGTCTTCGCGTCCTCATTGATTATGGATCGAAAGTGGTGCTGAGTTTGTAACGGCCGTGACATAACAAGTTATCCGCAAAGGCATCGTCGACGCGTCCACAAGCTACAAGGTACGAATCCGAATCCCTTCGTGGGAAGCTGTTTAGGACGTATTGTTGAGCTGCTATTGTTCACGTGGTGTTTGAATTTATCAATGAGTTAGGTTCGAGTAGGTTTCTTATTTTTGTGGTTTATTTCCGGATTGAATTCGACCGAAGCCGTATCAGGGTAATGATTAAGGGTTCTCTTCGGATGAGAGGAAAAGAATTGAATGGAGGGGTTTTGTGAGCTAGGTTTTTTTTACAATAGGGCTTAGGTTTAGGTCCTTTGGAGATGAGTTTGGCGTTTAAGAAGGTGACGGCGGGTTAGAGAAGAAACTGAGGTGGTGAGGGTGTTGGACGGCGGAAGTAGAAGATGGAGCCGAGGGATGGTGGTGGCCGGAGATAAGTGAAACTGACGAAGATTGAAGGGGCGGCAAAGGAGATAGGAGGGTTTAGGAGATGATAACGGTGAAGATGAGGGTGAGAGAACATGACGAAGAAGATGAAGAGGAGGAAGAGGGTTATGCGGCGCAAGAGGAAGAAGAAGGGGATTAGGGTTATTCTGGATTTTGGATCTTTGACTTTTTTCTTTTTATTGTTTGTATTTTTAATTCTGATTGTAATAAAAACTTCATAATTAAATTAAGGTTGTAATTGATAATATATAAAGATTTATTTAGAGTTAATTCATTAGTTTAATTTAAGACTTTAGGAAATTTTATATAAGTTTAATTTAATTCTGTTTTTAATTAAGGTTTTAGAAAAAAACTCTATCATAAGATTATTAAAATTTCTTTCTTCTTTTTAAATTAAGATTTTTAGAATTTTATATTGATAATCATAATTTTAGTTTAAGGTCTTAAATTAGAATTTTATATTGATAATCATAAGTTTAGATTTTTAGAAAAAAAAAATATTATATTTAAGTTGAGTTTAATTCTGTTAAATTAAAATTATTAGAAATTTTATCATAAGGATTAGTTTAATTTTGATTTTAGGAAAACATTATTATAAGTTAATGGTTTAATTGATTTCCTTAATTAAGAATTTTATAAAAGAAATATTAGTTTAGGGTTAGTTTAATTCTATTTTCTTAAATTAAGATTTTTAGGAAAAATATTTTAATAACTATAGTTTAATTCAAATTTTAAGAAGAATATTATATTAGGTTAATTCTTTTTAGTTTAATTTAAGATTTTGGGAAAATATCAATTCACAAGATTAATAAAATTTTACTCTTTTTTTTTAAGACTTTAGGAAATTTTAATCATAAGTTGTTTAATACATTTTTTTAAATTAAAACATTAAATTCATATAAAACTATTAGTTAATTCTCTTTTTTATTATTTAAGGTAATTCTTTTTTTTGAAACTATGGTTTAATTTCAGATTTTAGGAAAATATTATGTTAAGATTATTAGAAATTTATTTCATTTTTTTCCTAAGTTAAGGTTTTAGATTAAGTTTCATAATAAGATTAGTTAATTCATTTTCTTAATTCAAATTTTAGGAAAAATGTTATAATAAGACTATAGCTTAATTCAAATTTTAGGAAAGTGTTATAATAAACTTTAGTTTTACTCTTTTTTTTTAAATTAAGATTGTTAGAAAATATTAAGTTTAGTTTAATTCTTTTTCTTTAATTAAGATTTTGGAAAAAATATTATAATAGGATTAGTTTACTTCATTTTTGTTTAAATCAAGACTATTAGAACTTAAATTAAGATTTTAATTTGAACATTATCATAAGACTATTATTTAGAAGCATTTATCATAAGACTATTATTTAGAAGCATTTATCATAAGATTATTATTTAGAAGCATTTATCATAAGAGTATTATTTAGTTTATAATCATAATTTTAGAATTTAATTCATTTTCTAAGATTAAAAATTTATAAAAAAATATTATTATTAGATTAAGGTTTAATTCACAAGATCATTAAAAATAATTCAATAAAAATAATCTTAAGCTAAGATTTAGAAAAAATATTATCTTGAGATTAGTTTTTTTCATTTGTGTTAAGTTAAGTAAAATTTGTTTAATTCCTAGAATATGTGAAAAATATGTTTAAATTAAAAAAATATTGTTATCAACACCCCTGTTTCCAGGCCCATTAGAAAAACAAAACAAATAAATTCTTTCTCCACCTCCCCTCTCAAGGCTGCGAATTGGGCCAATTCCTTTTCCTATTAGCACCCTCCTTTTGGGGCCCAGTTCAAAAAAACACATAATAATTACTAAGAGCACCCCATTTATGTTCTTGTTAGAATTTTATTTTATTTTAATTATAGTTTCAAATTAAGTGCATAAGAAATAATAAAAATCATTAGAAAATTCCCCAAAAAATTAAGAAGCTTAATAAGTCATTTTAGAAATTTGTGACATTTTTATTTTCTGAAATTTGATTATTTTTGATTAAATTCTGAATTTTTCTTTTAATTAGCTTTATTGAATTTCTGTTAATTGTGCTGAATTTTGTTCATTTTATTTAAGTAGCTTCCATCAACCTTTTTGAGCCATTCTTTTTTCTGTAATTAAAGGGTTCATAATATTTCTTAGGATATTTTTAATGGAATTTTTAGGACCTTTTATCATAGGTTTTAGTGGAGTAATCCTTAGGAAATAATGGTTAATATTAGCTGAAATTAAATAATTTTTAGGCATAAGAAAAATAAGTATTTTTAGAATCCCTCTTAGTATACTATTTTAGATAGTGTTAGGATCATATGGTTTAAGTTTCACAATTTTTCTAGAAGTTTTAGTATTTTTTTAGAATATTAGTTTAGGCCTAGTTATGCATAATTCCCTTAGTTTAGGCCATTAAAAGAAAATAAAGTTCAATATAAAAATAATAGTATAGATTAGATTTAGCATTTAAATTTAGTATTAGACTTAGGTTTAATTCAATTAAGTTTTTTAGAATGAATATTAGGTTTAGCTTAGATGTAGAACTTAGGCTTAAAATTCATTTCCATGTAGAAGTAGAATAAATAAAAATATACTATTTTTTAATTCATGCCTTTAAGGCAAATTGTTTAGAATTTTATTTTCTTATGTTTAATTTCATTTTTTGCTTCATTTGATTTCTTACAACTTGTATAGGATTCCCCCTTGTGTTCTTAGAATCAACTTAACTTCATTAAGAAGTAAGTTGAGTTCTATTAGTTTTAAGTTTCCATTAGGAATAAAAGACCTCACTAACCATTAGGATCACTTTGTAAATACATAACAAAATTAGGATTGAGTCTTAGTCCCTTAGATTTTGCCTTTTATCAATTTGAGTCATTCTCTTCTTATCTTCAAACAAAATCCAAAAAAACACTTAATAAATAAATGGAAGGATTCCTTGTGTATAGCCTTATTCCATGAAGCACTTGCATTCATTCCATCTTGGAGTGGTGTAAGCTTGTTTATCATGATGCACAAGTCTCATCAAGGAGTTGTTCACAAAAAAAAGCTTAAAAAATACTTCTTCACAAAAGCAACAAAAACACTTAATGAAGTTCAACAAGTTAGTGAACTTAAACCCTAATCCTAGGAAACCAGTCTTGGATAAATTCTCCTTGCTGGGTATGCTTGTTCTATTATTCCATCTTGGAATGTAGAGTCAAGTGTACATTCCATGGAAAAGAGTTTGAATTCACTTCCTTGTGCCAAATTTATACAAAACTCATAAAAGCCAAAAACAAACAATAAGCGACTATCCTGCGGGAACTTCTCTTCTCATCTCACTCACTCACAACGCGAACTCGCGACGACTTGTCTCGCATGCAAGACGGTAGACGCACTCGTACCAGACGAGCCTGCAACACCTGAGCATAGACATACGCAGTTCCAGCTGTAAAAAACACAAACAAATAGTTCCCGCCTAGGTTAGGCGAACTACGTCGACTCTGATCCTCATTATCCCGATGAGGTACGTAGGCAGCGGGGTAGGGCCCATTCGAGCACACTCTTTATTTTCCCTACATTTCCCCCTTTCTTTCCATTTTCTTATTCTAGTTTCTTTTCTCATTTCATTCCATTTCCAGCTAGCGGTTTTGTTCAGCAGCATCTTTATTTTCTCACCCTTTGAAACAAGCAAGCAAGCGTGGATCCCGTCGGGTACGACGGACGATTTGGGGTGCTAATACCTTCCCAGGTCGTAACCGACTCCCGAACTCCGATCTTTGGTTCGCAAGGCCTTGTCCTTTCCTTCTTCCTCAGGTTTGTGCAACATTACCTTTCCCATTCATTCGGGATAAAAATGTCTGGCTGGCGACTCTAACCTTTCCGCGCCACTTTCGCGTTTGTACTAGGATGAAAATCCCGGGAGCGACAACTGGCGACTCTGCTGGGGATTTAACCTGATTCTTCCGGTTTCCCTTGTAGAGTCAATCCTAGCGCCTGTTTGGTTTTGTTTCTTTGGGTGTTTATATGTTTGTTGCTGTGTGATTTAGTTTAGCTTTAATGTTTATTTACTGTTTTTAATTTACAGCTTTACTTTACCGCATTTATTTACCGCTTATAGTATTTTATTTTCCATGCATCATATTATACTGGACTGTCTGGCTGTGCTGGTTTTCATTTTTTCTGTGGGTGGGAGTTACTGTGAGATAAGCCAACTACCCGGCTTGAGTGCACCCTAGGACTTAGAGTGGTTCCACTTTGGCTTCATGGCATCTTGCTATGTTGGTAGTAGTGAGTTCCACACCTTGACTTGCGACCTTCTCGGGAATGTATTGATACCGGAATCTTTCTGGGTTGATGCGCTACCTTGATAGTTATGTGCAGTCAGGGGACCGATCATTGAGAACCTTTGTGGAAACATCCCTCTCCAGTGATGACAGTGGCAGACCACATTTGTTGGCAAACCCACTCGCATCCGAGGGCCCACTGGGAACTCGCATAGGATGGCCTGGTTCTTTCACAGGAGTTCAGTTAAAGCAAAACTGTTCGTATGACGATAGTATTGTACCCTTCGGGATGAATGTACTATTGTTTCTCGACTCAATGCTTGAAGCTGGAAACTTGTGAGGGATGCTTGTTTTTCCGGACTCAACTGAGACCTCCCTGAGTAGTACATAATGCCAAACCGATTCCCTGATTTGGTCATGAGCCATTTCTCGGAAGTGGTGAACGTATTATTGCTATTCGGCCTCGAGAGTCCGTGATGTTTGACCCGAGTAGCACACCCGTGAGATTGGGAGGGGTTTACAGGTTTGCAGGAACCCTGGTACCTTCAGCATACCCACTTTGCCTTTGGTTCAGTTTTGTGATCTGGATTTCTGTTCTTAAGTTGTGGATCCCGGATCAGAGGGATAATTATTGTGATATCTGGATTTTGAGACCTGGCACCGACACCTGATTATATGATTGGCACACCACAGACACTTCACTGATCACATGCCTTGTCTTGCATAAGCATCATATCATCATTAATCATTTTGTGTTCTTTTTATTCCCAGGGTTCATTACTTCCTAGGTCCTGGTCATATTTTCTACTTCAGCATGGAGATTCCGAGGAAGAGAAATGTTCATTATACTTTCCCGCAGCCAGAGACAGAGAGTGTTCAGGGTTTGATTAGCTTGATGGGTGACCGAGTCCTTGATGATTTCAGGAAAGAGTATGGCAAGATACTGAATTATGTGAGCAAGCCCACAGTCGACCAGAAGGATAGCTTGCATTCTTTGTTGCAGTTCTATGATCCACAGCTGAGGGTCTTTGTTTTTCCTGATTATATTCTGGCACCTACATTAGAGGAGGTTTCTAGCATGCTGAGTGTTCCTGTTAAGGAGGGTGTACCGTATTATGTTTCAGAGAGAATCCCTTCTCATGAGGATATCACTATCGCCTGTCATTTGAGTATGCCTAGGCTCAAGATGGGATTAGAGGCTGGCCAAAGTAAAGGAATCCCTTTGGACTTTCTTGTTGCAGAGGCACGTGTTATGGCATCGGAAAAGAAATGGGCAGACTTCAAAGCACTGTTGGCTATGGTAGTATATGGAATCAGTTTGTTTCCCGAAGAGAAAGGACTAATTAACATGGAGGCCATTACCATCTTCGTCAAGAGAAATCCTGTTCCTACATTGCTAGCTGACTTTTATTATGGAGTTCACCACAGAAATGAAAAGAGGAAGGGATTCGTAAATTGTTGTGCTCCCATATTCGCTGATTGGTTTGTAAGGCAACTCCCTAAATCAGGACCCTTTCAGGATTTGAAGCAATCGTGGAAGTGGTCCAAAAGATTAATGGGCTTAACCTCAGCTGACATTGCTTGGGGATGCAACAGAGATTTGGTGGGCAAAGAAATGTTAGTCAGTTGTGGTAGCTTTCCGAATGTGCCTTTGATGGGAAGAAAAGGTGGGATTAGCTACAATCCTATCTTGTCCAGGAAACAGTTCGGCTATCCTTTAAGAGACATACCTGTGATTGACGATGCAAATGAGTCCTTATATTTCCCAGCAGAGGGAAACTCCAAAATGAGTATCCTAGCATCCCAAGCTTGGGAAGTTAAGGTGATGAAAGGAAAGAAAGAATTTGGAAGAGTAGATCCTAATACCTATGATCCTTTTGCCAGCTGGTTGGAGGATCGTGTGAAGACTCATCTTCTACCATTTTCTAAAGAGACACCCCTCTACCCTAAAGAGATGGCACCAAGGACTACGGTGCCTTTGGAGGAATATCAGAAGTTAGAGGCTTTGGTTAAGCAACTGAGGGTTGAAAATCAAGAGGCTCTTAATTCTTGTCAAAAGCTGATGATCCAGAACCGTCAATTGAAAGATAGAGCTGAGCAAGCCGAGGAAATAGTCCGTCTCAAGCAGAAGGACTTTGAGGATAGAGAGCTCTACTTCCGAAAGAAAGGTTTAGCTGAGACTCATAAGACGGACCAGCGCCGAAGAGAGAAGAAGGATCTTAGTGAAGCCAATGAAGCTGTTACTTTATGGCAGGAGAAATGGGACGAAAATCTGAAGAAACAAAAAGAGTTGGACGCCAAGCACAAACAGGAAGTCAAAAGCCTTCAGGATTCTTTGAATGGGCAGAAAGAACTTCTCAGGAAAGCTTATTATCAAGAGGAGGATCGTATCCGGCGCGTAACAGAAAGCCAGCAGGCACTGAAGGAAGCTCGAAAGGAGATTGAGGACTTAAAGTTGAAAGCTGATGTGAAAAGGTCGAAGGCAGAGTCGAGTCAAAGCAAGGAGAATGAAGCAGCATTTCTACAGCAGATCGAGGAGTTACACGCTTCTTCTGATACGAGGGACCTCCTCATTCAGAAGCTCATCCAGGAACCCGGTCATCCAGATGTGGTTCAGCTGTTCCAGAGCGTCCAACGCCTTAGCTGGAGATTGAAAGATATAGAGTTCCCTAGGGTTTAATTTCATTTTGTTGTACTTGGATTACCCACAGGCTTGTTGTGGGATTCCTTATATGTGATGTACTTTTGTTGTTATTTTGATTGGTACCCTTCAGGAAACATTGTATTTCCAAACTCCAGTTTATATGATTGATTTGTTCCAGATTTCTTGTTCGTTATTTGCACCGACACGGGGTAATGAGCACCAGTTTCACAGCCGTCATTATGTCTGAATATTATTTGGGTCTTCTTCCCAATTCTTATCTTCTTAATGCCAGGACCGGACACAGTAAAATACTCGGGAATAAAAGGAACACATTGCATTGCATACACATCATTTGCATTTTGTCTTTGTCTTTGCAGGTTTTTCTTCGAGATGTCTAATTTATCTGTGTTCACCAGGCAAAGATTGCGAGGGCCGCCAAGACCCGGTACATTCGACAAAATATTCCTCATCGGTACGCGACCCGCAGTAATCAAAGAACAGCAATGGACGCCATGCAGACAGAACTCAACGATGTCCGTACCAAGATGGCAGAATTTATGACTCTGATGCAGGGGATGGCCCAGGGGCAGCAGGAGCTGAGAAATGCAATTCAAGGGTTAACTCCTCCTAACACTAATGCTCAGGCAACTACTTCCGGCGGACTAGGGGCTCCTCCCAATACTAACAACGGTACAGGTGGACCTCATGTTCCAGATCCAGCTATGGCTACGTATGTTCCTGTGCAGGACAGGCAGGAAGACCAATTCCAGTACTTCAACAATGATATGGGTTTCGGCGGTGACGGGAATCTCAACGACTTCTTGGTGCTTGCAGAGAAGGTCAAGGCCTTAGAGTGCAAGGACACTTTGGGAATTGACGTGTCAGATATGGGTTTAGTACCTGGGGTGGTCATTCCACACAAGTTCAGGCCACCAGCATTTGATAAATACAACGGCAGCTCTTGCCCAAAAACTCACCTACAAGCCTTCTACAGGAAGATTGCGGCCCACACTCGAGACGAGAAACTATGGATGTACTATTTCCAGGATAGCCTTTCTGGAGGGTCCTTGGAGTGGTACATGAAGTTGGAAAGGAGCTCTATTAGAAGCTGGAAGGATTTGGGAGAGGCCTTCCTCAGACAATATCAATACAACATTGACATGGCACCTAGCCGTACTCAGCTTCAAAACTTGACACAGAGGAGCTCGGAGAGCTTCAAAGACTATGCACAGAGGTGGCGTGAGGTGGCCGCCCGAGTGCAACCACCTTTATTGGAAAGAGAGATGGTCGATCTTTTCCTGAATACCCTCCCAGGGCATTTCATGGAAAGGTTGGCTGGTTGTTCCTCAAGTGGTTTTTCGGACATTATCCTGACTGGAGAAAGAATCGAAAGCTGGCTCAAACAGGGGAAAATTCAGAATGGAAGCTCTTCAGTGTCTGGTATCAAGAAACCCTTTGTGAAAAGGAGGGAAGGAGAAACAGGAGCAATATACGCACAGAGAGGAATGATGCACCAAGGATATTATCAACAAGTGGCCCCCGTCACTATTTCAACTCCTCCAGTTCAACAACGGGTTCAGCCTCCACAGCCGCAACGCTCACAGGGGTATCAGCCAAGACCCCCTCGTCCGTACTACCCTCAGAAGCCGAGAGATAGACATTTTGAAGCTCCACCAATGTCTTACTCCCAACTGTTGAAGAATCTCCTGCAGCTTCAAATGATTCAGCTCCGTACCTTGCAACCTCCGAGGCCAGGCCAAATTCCTGAAGGTTATGATTCGAATGCTAGATGCGAGTTTCATTCCGGAGCTCCCGGCCATAGTACTGAGAATTGTAAAGCATTGAAGCATGTTGTTCAGGACTTGTTGGATTCTAAAGCGATCAATTTCGTTCCCTCTCCGAATGTGCTGGAAAATCCCATGCCTCCTCACAGGGGCACGGTTGGTGCAATTGGTGAAGGGGAGAAATTGAATCTGGTGGATGATGTAGATGACTTGCAGACTTCATTGGTTACTATTAAGGTTTGTTTGTTGAAGAAAGGCATTTTCCCCGGATGCGAGGATGATTGTTCAGAATGTACAGAAGCTACCAACGGTTGTAAACGATTGAAGGCCGGAATTCAAGGTATGATTGATGAAGGAGTGCTGCAATTTGACAAGATCGTGAAAGAAAGTGAAGTATCTACAGTGACTATCTTTTATGATCCATCCCAAGTTCCCTCGCGTGCCAGAGCGGCGCCAATAACTATTACTACTGCTGGACCCATAATGTACCAAAGTGACAGAGCAGTTCCCTGGAACTATGGTGGCGAAGTGTATTGCAACGGCCAGAGACAAGAGTTGGCCACGACTAGTATAACCCCAGCTCAAGTAGAGAATGTTGGAGTAGGGGGTTTTACTAGAAGCGGAAGGCTATTTGCGCCGGAAGCACTGAGAAGCAATGTGATACCACCCAGGGATACTGCCGAAGCCCAAGCTAGAACCAGGGGAAAGCAACCAGTATTGGCCAATGATCCAACTCCATCAGCTGATCCAGATCTCACCTTTGATAAAGAAGCCGAAGAATTCCTGAGGATCATCAAGAAGAGTGACTATAAGATTGTAGATCATTTGCAGCAGACGCCGTCAAAGATCTCCATCTTATCATTACTCATGTGTTCGGATTCTCACAGGAAGGCCCTTTTAAATATTCTGAACAAGGCATACGTGCCTCAGGATATTTCCGTAAACCAGTTAGAAACAGTGGTGTCCAGCGTTAATGCCAGTCATGGATTGGGTTTCACGGACTTGGACTTAACTTCTGATGGGCGTGCTCACAATCGGGAACTGCATATTTCTCTGGAATGCAAGGGTGCAGTGCTCTCCCATGTGCTGGTGGATACTGGTTCATCTCTGAATGTCTTGCCTAAGAAGGCATTGATGAAGCTGGACTATGATGGAGTGGTGCTAAAGCCCAGTGATTTAGTAGTCCGGGCATTTGATGGATCAAGAAGATCGGTATTTGGAGAGGTGGAGTTACCTATTAAGGTAGGTCCACAAGTCTTCAATACCACGTTTTACGTGATGGATATCCAGCCGGCATATAGTTGTTTACTTGGAAGGCCCTGGATACACTCGGCAGGAGCGGTTTCTTCTACACTTCATCAGAAATTAAAGTTCGTCTGGGAAGGTCAAGTTGTGACAGTCAGCGGGGAAGAAGATATCTTCGTCAGTCATCTAGCCTCATTTAAATATGTGGAGATGGATGGCGAAATAGTCGAAACCCCATGTCAAGCTTTTGAGCCTTTGAAGTCCGAGCAAGCGTCCGCCGTAGCAACTTCTCCTGCAGTACCGAAGAAAGGGGTTTCTATAGCCTCTTATAAACAAGCACGTGAATTAGTAGAATCTGGAGTGCGAGAAGGCTGGGGCAGCCCAGTCGAATTGCCAGAGAAGAAAGACATGTTCGGGATTGGTTATCACCCTGGGGGATCTTCGTCTGAAACAAGTGCAAAAGGTTGTCAGAGCCCGGTCACTTTCACAAGTGCAGGAGTGATAGACTACGGAAATATCAGCGCAGTACAGGATGGAGCTGTTGATAGTGACTGTGACTTGGATGAATGGATTAGGCCTGCCGTCCCAGGAGCTCAACTTAGCAACTAGACGTCAGAAAGGCTCATTTCAGTAACATCTTTTGAAGAGTAATGATTTTTTGTTTCTGTTTTCCTGTATTAAAGCACTATGTCTTGCCCGGGGCATAATGGCTCTTTGTAAGGGTTCATTTGTTCATTAACACAATCATTAATAAAATTGACGTTTCACATTCATTTCATGTTGTTCTCTGTCTTTCGTTTTTTACTTTTGTTTTTCAAAAAGAAAGAAAAGTTTTTAAAATGGCAATGTTTCTCATTTTATCAAGTTGTTGCTAAAGCCTTGCATGAATCATCATTCATGCAGGTGCTCGTCACCGGATCTTATCAATGACGACCCTGTTATGGCTAAGTATGACTTCGACAATCCAATTTATCAAGCCGATGAGGAAGGTGAAGAGGATTGTGATTTACCCGAAGAATTGGCCAGACTGCTCAAACAGGAGGAGAAGATGATTCAGCCGCATGAGGAAGATGTTGAAGTGATAAACCTGGGTACTGAAGAGGACAAGAAAGAAGTTAAGATCGGAGCTGCATTAGAAGAATCTGTCAAGACTCGTTTGATGGCTATGCTTCGAGAATACGTTGACGTCTTCGCATGGTCCTACCAGGATATGCCTGGTTTAGACACTGACATTGTGGTACACAAGCTACCTCTCAGAGAAGGTTGTCTTCCGGTAAAGCAGAAGTTGAGGCGCACGCGTCCAGACATGGCAATTAAAATAAAAGAAGAAGTGCAAAAACAGTTTGATGCTGGCTTCTTAGCCGTGACTAGTTATCCTCCATGGGTTGCTAACATTGTGCCGGTTCCTAAAAAAGATGGCAAAGTCAGAATGTGTGTGGATTACAGGGATTTGAATAGGGCTAGCCCCAAAGATGATTTCCCTCTACCTCACATAGATGTACTTGTCGATAATACTGCTCAGTTTTCCGTGTTCTCTTTCATGGACGGGTTCTCAGGCTATAATCAAATCAAGATGGCTCCCGAGGATATGGAAAAGACAACTTTCATCACTCCTTGGGGCACCTTTTGTTACAAGGTCATGCCGTTTGGTTTAAAGAATGCAGGAGCTACCTACCAACGGGCAATGGTGACGTTGTTTCACGACATGATCCATCATGAAATTGAGGTTTATGTTGATGACATGATAGCAAAGTCCCAGACGGAAGAAGAACACTTGGTCAACCTAGCAAAATTGTTTGACAGGCTTCGAAAGTTCAGACTGAGGTTAAATCCGAATAAATGCACCTTCGGGGTTCGTTCTGGCAAGTTGCTCGGCTTCATTGTTAGTGAACGAGGAATTGAGGTCGATCCGGCCAAAGTGAAAGCAATCCAAGAAATGCCTGAGCCGAAGACTGAAAAGCAAGTGCGTGGCTTCTTAGGGAGACTAAACTACATTGCACGGTTTATTTCTCACCTGACGGCCACGTGCGAGCCCATCTTCAAGCTTCTGAGGAAGAATCAGGCCATTAAATGGAATGAAGACTGTCAGCGGGCCTTCGACCGAATCAAAGAATATTTGTTGGAGCCACCAATTCTTATGCCTCCAGTGCCAGGAAGGCCTCTAATTATGTATCTTACTGTGCTCGAAGGATCGATGGGGTGTGTGCTGGGTCAGCAGGACGAGTCTGGTCGAAAAGAGCATGCCATTTATTACCTTAGCAAAAAGTTTACCGATTGTGAGACGCGATACTCACTACTCGAGAAAACTTGCTGCGCTTTGGCATGGGCTGCTCGCCGACTAAGACAGTACATGCTGACACACACTACTCTTTTAATCTCCAAGATGGATCCTGTAAAATACATCTTTGAGAAGCCGGCTTTGACAGGAAGAGTGGCCCGTTGGCAGATGATACTCACGGAGTATGACATACAATACACTTCACAAAAAGCTATCAAGGGGAGTGTGTTGTCAGAGTACTTGGCCCAGCAGCCGATTGATGATTATCAACCCATGAGGTTTGAGTTTCCGGATGAGGACATTATGTTCCTCAAGTCGAAAGACCATGAAGAACCACCTCCGGAGGAGGGGCTCGACCCTGAATCCAGATGGAAGTTGATGTTTGACGGAGCTGTAAACATGAATGGGAGTGGAGTGGGTGCTGTTATTATCTCCCCAGAAGGAGTCCACACACCTCTCGCTGCTCGGTTGACCTTCGAGTGTACTAACAACGAGGCAGAGTATGAAGCTTGTATCATGGGGATCGAAGAGACAATAGACTTGCGAGTCAAGAACCTCGAGATCTTTGGAGATTCAGCTCTGGTAGTAAATCAAGTCAACGGCAAATGGTTAGTTCATCAAGCTCGTTTGATTCCTTACCGAGATTACGTTAGGAGACTGTTAACCTTCTTTACCAAAGTAAAGCTGAGCTATGTTCCTAGAGACGAAAACCAGTTCGCCGATGCTCTCGTAACTTTATCATCCATGATTAAAGTTTGCCGAGAGAATTTCGTGCCTCGAATTTCGATCTCTCGTCTTGAAAGACCTGCTTATGTCTTTGCCGTTGGTGATGATGAAGATGACAAGCCTTGGTACCACGACATCAAACAATTCCTGAAGGCTCAGGAATACCCGTCTGGGGCATCCAGTAAGGATAAGAAAACTCTTAGAAGACTGGCGGGAGGTTTCTTCTTGAATCAAGACGGTGTGTTATACAAACGGAACTTTGACATGGTGCTGCTCAGATGTGTGGACAGACACGAAGCAGACCTGTTAATGCAGGAGGTTCACGAAGGCTCCTTTGGTACCCATGCTGGAGGACATGCCATGGCCAAGAAATTGTTGAGATCGGGATACTATTGGATTACCATGGAATCCGATTGTTGCAAATACTCTCGTAAGTGCCATAAGTGTCAAATTTATGCCGACAAGGTCCATGTGCCTCCGAATCCGTTGAGTGTCATGTCTTCACCATGGCCGTTCGCTATGTGGGGCATCGATATGATTGGAAAGATTGAGCCAACAGCTTCTAATGGACATCGCTTCATCCTAGTTGCTATTGATTATTTCACGAAGTGGGTCGAAGCTGCTTCCTATGCCAATGTCACTAAACAAGTGGTCGCTCGATTTATTAAGCGGGACATCATCTGCTGGTATGGAGTCCCTGAAAGGATCATTACTGATAATGGTTCTAATCTCAACAACAAGATGATGGCTGACTTGTGTCGAGACTTCAAAATAGAACACCACAACTCTTCTCCATATCGTCCGAAGATGAATGGCGCCGTCGAGGCGGCTAATAAAAACATCAAGAAGATTGTTCAGAAGATGGTTGTGACATACAAAGATTGGCATGAGATGTTACCATTCGCGTTGCATGGGTATAGAACATCAGTACGCACTTCAATTGGGGCAACTCCGTTCTCATTGGTGTATGGTATGGAGGCAGTTCTACCGATCGAAGTGGAAATCCCCTCATTGAGGTTGATGATGGACATCAAGCTAGATGAAGCTGAGTGGCTCCGATCCAGATATAATCAATTGAGCCTCATTGAAGAGAAGCGTCTAGCAGCTGTATGCCATGAACAGTTGTATCAGCGAAGAATGAAGCAAGCTTTTGACAAGAAGGTGCGACCACAGAGGTACATGCCAGGAGATTTAGTGCTGAAAAGGATTCTTCCTCCTCTCAACGATCACAGGGGAAAGTGGACACCCAATTATGAAGGACCGTTCGTGGTTAAAAGGGTTTTCTCAGGCGGAGCCTTGATGCTAACAACCATGGACGGAGAAGACTTTCCATCCCCTGTCAACGCAGACGCAGTAAGAAAATACTTCGTGTAAAAAAGGACCCGCTGGATAAAAACAGAATGATAATCCAGGCAAAAATGGGCATCCCGGCGAGCCAAAAACAGAATAAAAGGCTCGGGCAAAAGTTAGGGAAATATTGAAAAATGTACACCCGCTGAGTTGAAAAGCCACATCGGACAACTCAGGCAAAAAAGGGTATCCCGGTGGATTGAAAACCCGAAAGGGCGATCCACGCAAAAGAGGGATTAACACGAACGATTGCGATCTGCTAGATCCGTGACATACCTACAGTTGAGGCTATCCTAAGGGTTGAAGATCAGTTCATTTACTCTTTCTCGAGAGGCAGAGAGCGGAGCGTCTTGAAGACATACGAGTCATAACCGGGTTGATACTTGATGAGATTCATTTTTCACATTGCCAATAGGGTAGTTTGTTTTTCTTTTAGTTGTTCCCTCATTCCAGGGAACTGCTTCCTTTGTATTGCCTATTCAAGGCCACCTTTCCAAATCAATAAAAGTTCAACTTCAGTCAATTGACTATTTTGTTTTTTTATTTATTTCTACTTTTTCATCTAGCATTGATTGATTGTGAAAACGTCTAGCAAATGGTAACTCGCATTGTGTAATGAACATTTGAATGCTTTTCTAACTCGTGCAGGAGAATAGAAACATTTAATATAGCTCAGAAAGGGTGTTGAGATACCTAGACGATGATTCATGCTATGAACCTGGGGCAAGCAGGTCCCAAATTAATTCTCTATGTTGCAGGTACTATCGATGGTGTTCATGCAGGTACAGGTACTGGTGGTGCTAACAGAGCTAAAGACTATTATCCATGATGGGCATTCCTTTTTGTTTGAACAGAAACAAGTATCTCCCAGGGTGTTCCCAATCATCCCTAGCCACGTGGAGGTTGAAATTTCGCCCATCAAGGTAGCAGAAGGTGGGTGCAATCCCCAGGCAGAAGTCTCCTTTCAGACAGGGGCAATTCTCGACAATATAAGGAGTGTCTTGCCTCCCCGGCAGTTGCTTCCTCAGCAGTGTCATGCCTTTGGTTCCCAGGAAGTCTTCGCTTCCCCATCAGAGTTCAAGAAGGGTCCATTTCCAGCATGGGTCTTGGCACTCCAATTTCAAAGTCCAATTTATTTTTGGCAATGGCGGCTATTCTGAGCCAGTGAATTATTAACAGCTTTCCCCGCAGAGTTGTTTCCTCCTCACCAGGATGAACTAGATCAATGCAGTGATCATCATTTCTTCCCAGCCAAGTTATCTGGAATTACCTGCAGTCTCCTTATCAGGAGATCTTTTTGCATTGTCATTCGCATAATCATCATTGCGTCTGCATCCTCCAAAGCGTAGCATTTCCATCATCATGGAGCATTACGCCATAAATTCAAACATATGCATGCCAGCATGGGCCAGTTTTGAGGTATATTACATGAGACCTGTTATATCTCCCATCAGATTGATATGTTCCCCACGGAATTCAACTTCATTTCCCAGGATGGATGCTTCTACCAAGTTTTGTTGTTATCCCCATTTGAGTATTGTTTCCGTACAGCAATCTCATTTTCTCTTGCTTCCGTTTCAGTACAATGGTCGCATCTCGGGCTCTCGTTAAGTACAACGATCCCATTTCATCCGAGTCTCCAGTTAAGTACAATGATCCCGTTCCATCTTGTCCTATTTGCTTTGTGTTTGGTTATCAGTCGAGGCTGGTATACCTTTGCGTCTCCATTCGAGGATGGTTTCGTGTTAGATCCGAGGATCTTTTGATTTGTCATTCGAGGATGACATTTCTTTTCTTCAAGTCCTTCTGCGGTTGGTCTTGTCGTTGTGGCTATTATTCGAGGATAGTAGTTCACCTTTTGAGCTTATTGATCGAGGTCAGTTTGTCTCTTTTGCAAAGTCTGTCTGAGGTCAGCTTTGTGTTTGGTTATCAGTCGAGGCTGGTATACCTTTGCGTCTCCATTCGAGGATGGTTTCGTGTTAGATCCGAGGATCTTTTGATTTGTCATTCGAGGATGACATTTCTTTTCTTCAAGTCCTTCTGCGGTTGGTCTTGTTGTTGTGGCTATTATTCGAGGATGTTAGTTCGCCTTTTTGAGCTTATTGACCGAGGTCAGTTTGTCTCATTTGCAAAGTCTGTCCGAGGTCAGTCTTTGTTGTTACTGGTTATCACCTGCGGCCGATATGCTATCGTGTTCCTATTCCAGGATGGTTTTAGTATTGGATTCGAGGATCCCTTGTGAGTTGTCGTTCGAGGATGGCATTTTTCCTAGTACATTTTCACCTGGTCTTATGTTCCGCTACCTATTCAGAGGTCAAAAACAAAAATACATAAATAAATAAATGGGCAGATGGCATTTCCATTACCCTCAATGTGCAAATTTTCAGGTTTTATTCGAGTATTCAATCACTCCCTGCCTTGAACGTATAAAAGCCGTTGCAATTATTCGTTCCGGCTTGCAGATGATTGAATAGGGGCAGCTGTAACACCTCAAAATTTGCCCTCCTATTTATTCCCTCTATGGGCTCGTCATTTTGCATTCATCAACATTTCGCCCCAATTCATTAACATCATAGTAGTTCATTTCGTTGTTTCATAAGGCATGTGATCAGTCCCCTTTAATCTAGGGTTTCGCTCCTTATCTGTATCTGTCAGAGATTGAAATGGTGGAGAATATTCACTGGGTATTGATTCCACTCTAAATGCAGTGGCTTAGCTGTGGCATAATTCAGATGAGAGTTTGATTCAATTTTGGTCAAATTATTGAAATATCACTGCAGCTGCAAGATCATTCTGGACCGTTGGACTATTTCTTAGACAATACATATTCACAGTTCACGTTGTCGTGTGCTGGGATTCACCTGTCTATCGAACAGTGTTTAGTGTGAATTTTGGTTCATGTCTTCACCTGTATTCGAATGATCACGGCATATTTCAGACGATTTAAAAGGGCGTGACCTAGATAGAGAATTATTCGATGGTTCAAAAGTGGTCATGTTCATGGGCTTGTGGAAGGATTCAAAATAGACCTTGGGCTAAAATCGAGATTTTATATCCATTCATTTCTTTGTTCTCATTGTCATAAACCATTCCCGATGATTTCGTTTCATTTTTATTTCCACTTTCAATTTCTTTTACTCGTCTTTCCACTTATTTTTATCCATATCCGATTACCCGTATAATCCTTATTCAATAAATTCCATTTTTATTTCAATACTCATAATTGTCACATTCAACACAAATCCATTCAATTTGTTTTCTTTCATCTATTTTTACAACAATAGACTTATTAAAAAAAAATCTCAAGTGAAGTTGTTATAGGTCTATTTGATGTTATTTTTCCTAATCCATGATTAATGGGAACCATGTTCGTTTCAAGCCCATGTCCGTTTCAAGGAAGGAGGCCCAATTCTATTTTGTCCGATCGTTCGAGTCTATATGTTGTTTCATCCTAATTGATTCTTAGCCCGATTGTTCATACTCGTGTTCAAATTCATTGATCAAATTTTATACTTTTAAACCATTTCTAAAATCTAATTTCATTTTACTTTCTTATATCCAAAATCCCTTGATTATCCAACATCCAACTCAAGTCTTTTGTCTAATATCCCTCATGGGTATATCGCCCCATTCTTTACCAAATTTTCAAGACAAGAAAAGAGAACAATTCATTTGAACATAAGGATAATGGAATCCTCAAAATAGTCATGAGAA